>JARWIR010000003.1:17525004-22395004 GCA_029959085.1 Nemophila menziesii
TTCCAAAAAAATAAGGGTATTATTATACGTGATGAGAATGATAGAGGTCGGATAATTTCTCAACAAAATCTAAATCTCCAAAGAAAAAATCACCGAGTACTTTAAAAATTATATTTATACAAATTAGTTAAAATTTTGTTAAATATATCTACATAAAAACATATTGTTCATCAGGGAGTGTGATAAAACAAACAAAAAGGGTAAAGAAAAGGTCGACCCCCCGATTAAATCAAAATCGAAGCGAAAGAGTTCCCAAATGGTACACTATATAATATAGTATTTCTATTTATTTAAAATTTCAACAACCTTCATGTATAAAATTAACTTTATATTCATCACGAACATTAGGATCCAGGAAAAATAGAGTTATCTAGAGCTGTATTAGCCCAACGTATACGCCGAGAGAGGGAATGGTTAGGTCACACTTCTCAAGTGACAAGTAAAGATCCAGAATTACCTTCATCGAATTCTCGACGCTGATTAACTCAATGGTTACAAAGAGCACATGAGTTTTCATGTGAACGGTTGAATATTGTCAAATCACAAAATTCAACCCAAAACACAATAATACAATCTCGTATTCAACCACAAGTTCGGTGCTCAAGTTATTCCATCGATCGAAATTCATTGACTCATGAACAAGAGGTTCAGTTGTTATCCAAACGTAGATTAGGTCAAAGTTTACATTGGGAAAAATATAGGTCACTTAGGATGTAAAGTCACGGGGACTTGCCCTGTGATACTCTCCTTAAAACAACTCATCCTTTAGGTAATCATGTGTTTGGTAGAAGTCTATTCACAACAAATCATATTAATCTATCAAATACACATTCTATGGTTGCACCACGACATATTGGTGAATCCTCTCTTTCTGAACAAATTATTGAAACACAAACGAATTCATATCATGAAGAAGAATATGATACTGACGGAGAAAATAATAGTGGAGCTCATAAAGAATATACCATCACTGAAAATATTAATGAACTACGTTTTTCATTGGTAGATATGAATGTAATATGCCCGCATTGTAAAGCTTTACATTGGAAGGCTGAAAGATTAAAAAAACCTCATGTGTCTATTTCAAAATTTGGGACATGTTGTTTGGAAGGCCAAATTAATCTGCCCGATTTTATCACTCCTCTACCAGAAATTCAAACTTTATACGAAGGCTCAACACCACAGTCTATATCTTTTCTTCGTTAGACTCGAGGGTATAATGCAGCTAATGCTTTTACAAGTTTGGGTGTCAAATGGATGAAAGGGTTGTCGGCGGAAGAGGACCCTCGGTATTCACAATTCATGGAGAATTGAGACATCGAACTGGTTCACTAGAGCCACAAGAAGGTCGTGACCGTACATATGCTCAATTATATATTTACGATCCTGAATGTACCTTAAACTTTCGTAATAAACGAAATCCTAATCTAAGGAGTGATGTCTTAAGAACTATTCATAATTCTACGTTGGAGCACAGCATATTCACTCATAAATATCGCCAGGCTTCTGCAATCTTAAATCGACCTGAGGTGGCCTCTAGAAATATTTTGGTGCACTTACACTATATTGCGGCAAAAGATCGTCGACGATATAATCTTCCAACATCAGATGAGGTGGTTGTTATCGTTCCGGGGTATGGAACCGAGACGAGTGCAATGAGAGATATAATTCTACATCTAAAAGGAGATAATCAGTTCATTAGGATCAGTGAATGTAATCCAGCTTATCTACCTTTACATTATGTACTCATGATTCTATATGGGTAACTTGGATGGGAACCAGGATTTAAACGATGGGATACTTCTCGCAATATATTCAAGAAAAAGGTTAACGTAAATGGATTACTATGGTTACCGCATATTTCACGTCCTACCGAGTAATCGACAATTTTAAGAGGTGGTAAATTATTTCAAGAATTTTTGGTAGATGCTTGGGCCACAATAGAGCAAAATCGTCTGACATGTTATAAGTTAAATTAAGATAGGTTCCGCGTAGAATTATATGATGATTTTACAAATGCTGTTATAGAAGGGTTGTCACCGGATAAAGTTGGTAAGCGGAGGATTCTTCCATCTTCTTTTACAGGAAGTGCTAGAAATGTGTTCGAAATATTCCAAGATTTTATGGCAATAACGCGCTATAACCAGCATCCATATATTTTTCTGACAATGACAGCAAATCCAAACTGGCCTGAAATAACATCAGCTTTGCTTCCAAACCAGAAAGTATCTGATAGGCCCGATTTAGTGGCGCGTGTTTTTGAGTTAAAAAGAGCTCGACTGTTGAAAGAAATTTATGAAAAAAAGATATTCGGAAAACAAGTAGGAAAGGTTTTGACGATTGAGTCTCAAAAACGAGGTGTACCGCATATGCATTTGTTGATATTTTTGGATGGACATGATAAAATTCGAACAACTGCTCAAGTAGGCCTGTTTGTATGTGCTGGACTTCCTGATTTAAAGAATGACCCGATTCTTTTTGATACTGTGGTGCTCGAAATCCTAACTCGCCATGTATAGAGAATAAAAAATGTACTAAAAAGCACCCTAAAGATTTTGTGGATTCCACATATATGGATCAAGATGGATATCCAATATATCATCGTCGGAATGATGGTCGAGTTTTTGAAGTTAGGGGATGCAAAATTGATAAAAGGGATGTTGTACCATACAATCCATATTTATCCAGGATGTTCCACTGGCATATTCATGTTGAAGTTTGTGCAAGGATAAGATGTGTCAAGTATATCCATAAGTACATATACAAAGGTCATGATCGTACAACTATGGTGTTAGGTGAAGATGAGATTCAACAATATCTTGATGCGAGATATATTGCACCCGATGAAGCAGCATGGCGAATATTCGGACATATTTTACACGAAGAAGTACCCAATGTTGTTAGAATGCATATTTATTTACCGGGAGAACATAGAGTTGTTTTTTATGCAAGCAAATCTGTGGAATCGATTATTTCTAGTGCTATGCATCAAAAATCAAGTCTGACGGCATTTTTTGAGTGTTGTGCAAATAATGAAGCTGCACGTGATTTTACGTATCAAGAATTCCCACAACATTTTGTTTGGAATAAAAATGATGCGATTTGGACACCTCGAAAACGAGGTTTTGCTATAGGCTACATGTATTTTGCTACCCCTAATTATGGAGATAGATTTTATCTTCGGTTGCTACTTACTGTTGTTAAAGGCCCCCAATCATTTGAGTGTCTACGTACATATAATAATACACTCTATGGTTCCTTCAAGTTAGCATGTGCTGCTAGAGGACTTCTATAGGAAGATGATGAATGGGTACATTTTTTGGAAGAAGCGTCACTTATGAAGACTGGTACCAATTGAGAATATTGTTTTCAGTTATATTGATGCATTGTAATCCATTACATCCATATGAGTTGTGGAAAAAGTTTTCACATAACATATGTGATGATCTTTCATCAAAGCTGCGTAGACATAGTATTCTACAACCCACTATAACTGAAGTGGAAGATTATGGCTTATATCTCTTGAATACCATGTTGATAGAATCGGGAAAAAGTTTAGACGACTTTCCACCAATGCCACAATCGAATAGAAATTGGAGTTCACCAATGAGAAATAGACTAATGTGTTAACATCAACAGCTCCAGAGGAAAGCACAAGAAATTGATACACAATTGAATGTTGATCGTCTTAATAATGCACAAAAACACGCTTACAAAAAAGTCATGGACTCCGCTATACATAGTAAGGGAGAAGCTTTTTTCTTGAATGGAAGTGCTGGAACAGGGAAAACATTTTTGTATAACACAATTGCAACAAAATGTTAGAGCTTAGGTTATACTGTTATACCTGTAGCCTCATCTAGAATTGCATCTTTGTTATTGAAAGTAGGTCGAACTGCACATTCAATATTTTCTATACCGCTGAATATTTTAGAAGATTCAGTTTGTGGATTTACTAAACAATCGTTTCAGGCAGAATTGATGAGGGAAATAAAACTTATAATTTGGGATGAGGTTCCGATGCAACATCGAAATTGTGTGGAAGCTGTTGATCGAACATTACAAGATTCATGTGAAAATGAAAACTCTTTGGGGGTATCACAGTTGTTCTTGGAGGTGATTTTCGACAAATTTTACCCGTTGTGCCTAAAGGTGTACGCGAACAAATAGTCGGTGCTTCATTAAGACGTTCACCCATTTGGAAAAAAATTGATGTACTTACACTGGATGTCAATATGCGTCTTACCGAATCAATTACTTGGAATTCAGAATTTGCTAAGTACTTAATGCAGGTATATCTGAAATTGCGTTATTTGAGTTTTTGTAAATATTTTTACGTATTCCTTAAATCTAATCAATTATTTATTATGATAGATTGGATCTAACCTACACTAAATTATAGGTATCCCATCAAGAATTTGAAAATGCAATGACTTAGATATCCTATTATCATCAACTTATCCCAATTTGCATGTCCATGGAACCTCAAGTAGTATATACTGGAATGAACGAACTATTCTTTCGGCATGCAATGATGATGTTAGTGATATCAACAACGCAACATTAAAAAATTTCCAGGAGTTGGGGTGACGTATCTAGCTGCTGATAAAATGGTTGAAGAGGATAATGTGGATCAAAGTATAACTTCTCGATATCCAAATGAATATTGAAACTCATTGACTCCAAGTGGTTTACCTCCATTTAGGCTGGATTTGAAGGTCGGGTGTCCCATCATGTTGTTGAGGAATATTGACCCTAAGGATGAACTTTGTAATGGCACAAGGTTGATGGTGGTCAGGTGCTCTTCGCGTGTTATTGAAGAAAAAATATTAACAGGATATAAATCTGGAAATTTGGAGTTCATTCTTCGAATATCATTAACACCTTCCTCATTACAAGTACCATTTATAATGACAAGACGACAATTTCCTATTCGGTTGGACTTTTCCATGACCATAAACAAATCACAAGGGCAGTATGTGAAGTACGTCAGTATTGATTTACGAACTCCAGTATTTAGCCACGGACAATTATATGTTGCATTATCGAGATGTACAAATTATGATCACATCAGTCTCTTTCTTCCTTTCGATGATAATCAAACAACATTGAATATTGTATATCCAGAAGTTTTGATATAATTAACTTATTAAAGTTATGCAATTGTATTACTGTAGGTCAAATAGATTAAATTCATATAGTATCTTACTAAAAAAATTCTCCATCTTTACTAAATTTAATTAGTAAATTATCTTACTAAGAATTTTTCTCCATTTCTAATAAATAGACCGAGTTGAAGATAGTGGGAAAAAAGGAAATGACTATTTATAAAAGTCGTGCAGTAAGTCTTTTTTGTGGCATATTTTTTTAATTTAATTGTTGTAATCATTCACTAATATATTTTATTATTAGTAGTATCACAAGGAACTCGAGTGTATCGTAAGTCAAGTATTTCTTATCAACATCACATGGTCAATTATACTATATCATTGCATTCATGCATAGGTTAAGAAACTTCATACAAAAAATGTTACTATTACATTATGTGACGAGGAGGATTTATATCGCATTAAGTCACCACATGTCATACAGATTTGTTTGCTTACTTTATATTTGATAAAATCATCAATATTATATTACTTAATTTGAAAAATTGTAATATTTATAGGATTGGAAGCTGAAAGCACGTCTTGATTGGATAAAAGGAAAACACTTAGCTAAATGGAATTTTAATCATATGGTATGAAATTTCATCATATATTTTTTATTTCATACGATCTATTCATATTATCCATCACATGATCACTAACTTCAATATATTCAAAAAACCAGGTTGTTGTTGCGCAGGTTGTTGGTACGACTCCGGTTATTGGAAGATATATCCTTGTCGATGTAAACACATGGTGTAGAGTTATGAGAGATATGCACGACTTGAATGATGTTCAAATACTTCCTTAGATTATGTTTTTTATTTACTTTAGGGTGGAGATTTTCTGATATTATGTTTTTCTATTAGATAATGTTTTTCTATTATACATTATGGTGTAGATTTCCTTAAATTGTATGTGTTTATTTTTATGGTGGATATTTTGCTAGATTATATTTTTTTTATCATCTTTATGATTAATGTTTTCTTAGGTTGTTAATTTTTTTTTGGTTTATTTTGTATAGATATTTTGGACTCTTGGACTTTATTATAAGTACTACAGCCGAGTGGATAGAGAGTTTTGTTAAAGTAAATTTATGTTGCGTATTAATTTACTAAATCATAATACTGCAGATCGACGTAAACTCATGACGTTTCTTTGATAATTATAATCACACAGTCTATAAATAGTGCCCCTCGGGCACGGGTTATATCTAGTAATATAATATATAATAGAAGAGCAAATTGTCATGAATAAAAAAAATTAATGGAGTATATGGCCCTTTTAATCTTTTTGTCATACCATAAATAGTATTTTTTTTGGTATTTTATCGATTTATTTCGAAAAATTCAGTTTTTCCTTATCTATTTGAGTTTTTGAAAAGACTCATTTTTTAGTAGTATATTATTAAATTCTAATTTATTCCGTCTATCTTTCTTTGATTCAGTAATAAATATTTTATCACTTCCATTACTAAATGCTCAAAACACCAAGATAAGTGAGAGCGAAATAGAAAAGGTAATTTAGAAAATGCTTCACATATTGAAGAAAATTATGAGTATATATCTCTATATCTTATACGTGTATTTAGATTATCTGTTTTTCTTTTTGTTTATTATAATCCGCTAGCATAATTTTGTAGGAAAATAACACGTCCTCGGGTCCGAAGACTATTGGAAGAAGATATGGGGCTTTCAATAAATTATGTAGATCCTTTTAACAAGTTCATATCTAATGAAGATGAGGTATGTTAATATTTATACATGTTTTATCTTAATCTTAAAAGTTTATGGTTTAAAAGATTAAAACAACAGGTATTTACATATGCATTAGCTAAAGTACCAAGAAAATTCTACTAAAGAAAAGATTGAGAAATATGCGGGCTTGAAGAAACGTAAAATATTGCAAAAGGTGGTGTATGTTTCTAACAAGAAGCAGAAATCATTTACTAATAAGCAATATTTCAATATTTGTAAGGAAGGTTTTAGAAGTGAGAATCAATAGGACATGACTTATCAAGTATTTTTATAATAAAATTAAGTAAATTATAGTTACTTGTTTCTGGATGGTCTCAAATAATATTTGATTGACCTTGAATGTTTCACCGGATTGGCACAAAATTTAGTGTTGGTTGTCACACTATACAAATTGTAAGGTGTATTACAAAATTTGTATAATCATAAGTGAATCATAGTATTTCACAATAAATATCGATCTAATATTATAATAATCCTAATATTGGTTGATTCAGTTTTTTAAGAAGTTGCTAAAAAGTAAAACGAATTCAAAAGGTAGTAAAAAAACAATAACAGATAAGAGATTATCTAAAGTTAATTAGGCTCGCCTCTTCTTTAAATATCCGTTTACTTCTTATTTGGGGTACTACATGTTCTTTGTGATTAGTTTAATTAAGTATAACATATATTATGTATATTGTTTGTACTTTTGATTTATGAAGGTGAAGTGTGAAAGAGAGATGTAATGAGATGAATTATCTTCGAAAAAGCCTTCTAAGGTGAGGAATATTTCAAAAAATATGATATTCAATATGTGTATTTATTTTATTATTTTTGAATTGTTGCACTTCATGTATATTTATTTACATGTTGAAGTATTTTCACTAAGATTAACTTGCATAATGCCTAAATATTAGAATAGTGGGCTAATTTCGTATATAATTTTTTGTAGGCAAGAATGATATGAATAATGCAAAATCAATTTCAAGATAAGTGGTTTATGTTTTATGTTTTATTACTTGAAAATATTATCATTTAGGTTTTTATTTAGGTAATAATTCTACTTAATATTTAATTCAATACATATATATAATTTATTTTAATAACACACGAACCATTAGATTATTATATAGATTATATTTCTTCTATATAGATTAAATACATGAGTTATGTTGTTATAATATTGATCAAAAATAATATTTAAATAATGTATAAAATATTTTTCCTTTCAGTTATTTATGTTATAATTATATAGAACTCTATACTATATGGGACCAGTCGAGATAGCCCAACAGTTGGCTGGCCCATCCAGTTTGTCACAATTGACCTAGAAAAAAATATAAAATAAAAGTTATAAGATTTTTAAAACAGAATTTTTTTGGTCTTCTTGTTTAAAACCTAAAACCCTAAACTTATCGCTATCATCTTTAAGGTGTCACCCTCCTCGAATCCACCTCCACGGCAACCCGCCATATAGAAGGTATTTGTTTGATCCTCCCCATTTCTTCTCACTGTACCCACAAAAAACCATCTTGCTGAATTATACACTGATTTTAATTAGTAAGCTCAATTTTTTTCAGTTTTATTATTATATTGTAATTTATTTTTCTTCTTTAGGTTTAATTTGGTGAGATTTTTTATACAACATGAATTTTGAATTTAGGATGATTTAAATTATTGAGCCCCCAATATCAATATATATTAAAAAGAAACATAATTACATTTGAATGTAGAAGATAGATTGGAGATAATATTTATTTGTATATTTTGCACACAGGATCATCTAAACTAATTGAAATTTAATGTCATGTTGCAAATTAAATTTTTAACGGAAAAAAAAGATAAAGATGTATGGGCATGCCATTTCAATAAAAAAATAAAAATCTCATTCTACCTTGGTAAGATTTTTTTTTCCAATATTTAAATTCCCCCTATTTTTTCAAACTCTGTCAAGATTACATTATCCAATTAAAACACATAAAAGTTACACTAGCATAAACACATATATATGTTTATGTGTTTGACCTTTGGTGCTTCATGAGGGTATATTGGAGAGATTTGGAAAAAGAAAAAATATGAGCCACCTATGTAATTAGTGAGTTCAAAGTTAATTAGTTCATCTTTATGACGACGCAATTCACCAGCACTTTGTTTCTTCACAGGAGGTCTTCCATTTGCATTTTCAGCAAGCTCCTTTCCTTTTTCCTTTACTTTGAATAAGTTGATCATTCTTGTCTCTCCTGATGAAAATGAAAATGAAAGGGGTTTCGGATTCCTTGGTGAGATTTTCTTGTTAGGAATTAAGAGTAAAATCTTTTATATTTTTTTTTGTATTTGATGAATATGAATTTATATTTTCACTTCACTTTAAAACATTAATGACCTACAGTTTATTGAATATATGAAGAAATTTCCAATTTTGTTTGAGATACATATTTTATTTAACTTCTCTAATAATTTGAGGGGAAAATACCCCTGAAGCATATAATAGAATAACAAATTGTCATGAGTAGAAAAATAATATAATATATAACAGGAGAGCTAATTGTCATGAATAAAAAAATTAATTGAGTATATGGCCCTTTTAGTCATTTTGTTATACCATAAATAGTATTTTTTGATATTTTACCGATTTATTTCGAAAAGTTCAGTTTTTCCTTATCTATTTAAGTCTTTGACTCATTTTTAGTAGTATATTATTAAATTTTAATTTTGTTCGTTTATTATTCTTTGATTCTGTAGGAAATATTTTATCACTTCCATTACTAAGTGCTCAAAACACCAAGATAAGTGAGAGCGAAATAGAAAAGATAATTTAGAAAAGAGCTTCACATATTGAAGAAATTTATGAGTATATATCTCTATGTCTTATAAAGTCTCTAGATTCTCTGTTTTTATTTTGTTTATTATAATCCGCTAGCATAATTTTGTAGGAAAATAACACGTCCTCGGGTCTGAAGACTAATAGAAGAAGATATGTGGCTTTCAATAAATTCTCTAGATCCCTTTAAGAAGTTCATATCTACTAAAGATGAGGTATGTTAACATTACTACATGTTTTATCTTAATCTTAAAAATTTATAGTTTAAAAGATCAAAACAACAGGAATTTGCATCTGCAATAGCTGAAGTACAAGAAAAAAGCGCTCGGAAAAAACGTCTAAGACAAAAGATACTAAAGAAAAGATTGCGAAATATGCGGGCCTGAAGAAATATAAAATATTGCAAAAGGTGGTGTCTGTTTCTAATAAGATACAGAAAACTGTTACTAATAAGTAATATTTCAATATTTATCAAGTATGTTTATAATCAAATCAAGTAAATTATAGTTACTTGTTTTTGGATGGACTCAAATAATATTTGTTACACCTTGAGTGTTTCACCGGATTGGCACTAAATTTAGTGTTGGTTGTCAAACGATACGAATTGTAAGGTGTATTACAAAAATTGCATAATCATAAGTGAATCATAGTATTTCCCAATACATATCGATATAATATTATAACAATTCTAATATTTTTTGATTCAGTTTTCTAAGAAGTTGCTAAAAAGTAAAAAAAAAAAATCAAAGGTAGTAAGAAGTATCAATAGTATGTAAGAGATTATCTAAAATTAATACGCTAAAATCCAAAATACTAAATGAATTGTCATCTTCATCGTCTCTTCTTTAAATATGTTTACTTTTTATTTGTGTGCTACATGTTATTTGTGATTAGTTATTTAAGTATAATATAAATTATGTATATTTTTTGTCCTTTTGATTTATGAAGGTGAAGTGTGAAAGAAAGATATAATGAGATGAAATATCTTCGGAAAAGCCTTCTAAGGTGAGGAATATTTCAAAAAATATGATAATTCAATATGCGTATTATTTTATTATTTTTGAATTGCAGAGTAACTAAGACTCGGATCCTAGATATGGAAAACGAGTGGAAAAGTTAAGATTGATACTGATTAAGATGCATTGCACTTCATGTATATTTATTTACCTGTAGAAGTATTTTCACTAAGAATAACTTTCTTGATGCCTAAATATTAGAGCAGTGGGCTAATTTCGTATATAATTTTTAGTAGGCAAGAAGGATATGAATAATGCAAATTAAATTTCAAGATACATGGTTTATGTTTTGTGTTTTATTACCTAAAAATATTAACATTTAGGTTTTTATTTAGGTAATACTTCTACTTAATATTTAATTCAATATATATATATATAAATTATTTTAGTAAGACGCGTACCATTAGATTATTATATAAATTATATTTATTCTATATAGATTAAATACATGAGATATATGTTGTTATAACATTGATTAAAAATAATATTAAAATATTGAATAAAATATTTTTCCTTTCAGTTATTTATGTTATAATTATATACAGAACTCTAACTATATGGGACGAGCCGAAATAGCCTAACAGTTGGATGGCCCATCCAGTTTGTCACAATTGACCGAGGAAAAAATATAAAATAAAAGTTATGATATTTTTTAAACTGAATTTTTTTGGGTCTTTCTTGTTCAAAACCTAAAACCCTAAACTTATCGCCATCATCTTTAAGGTGTCACCCTCCTGGAAGCCACCTCCGACAACCCGCCATATAGAAGGTATTTGTTCAATCCTTCCCATTTCTTCTCACTTTGCCCACAAAAAACCATCTTGCTCAATTATAGTCTTGTTTTTAATTAGTAATATTTAATAGAATGAAAAACAGTAAGCTCAATTTTTCTTCAGTTTTATTATTATATTATTGTAGTTGATTTTTCTTCTTTAGATTTAATTTGGTAAGAATTTTTTATACAATAGGAATTTTGAATTTAGGATGATTTAAATTATTGAGTCCATAAAATCAATATATATTGAAAAGAAACAAAAATACATTTGAATGTAGAAGATAGATTAACTAATATTTTTTTTCATATTTTGCATACATGATCATCTAAACTAATTAAAATTTAATGTCATGTTGCAAATAAAATCTTCAACTGAAAAAAAAGATAAAGATCGTCATTCTCACTTGGTAAGATTTTCTTGCATGTTAGGAATTGAGACTAAATTCTTTTAAATTGTTTTTGTATTTGATGAATATGAATTTATAATTTATTCCACTTTAATAAATTAATGACCTACAGTTTATTGAATATATGAAGAACTTTCCTATTTTGTTTTATATACATATTTTATTTAATTTCTCTAATACTTTGAGGAAAAAATACCCCCTGTAATATATAATAGAATAGCAAAATGTCATGAGTAGAAAATAATATAATATATAACAGAAGAGCAAATTGTCATGAATAAAAAAATTAATGGAGTATATTATTGTAAATAATATGTTTTATTATTATTAGTGGATGTCCTTTGATATTCTAGTTTTTTCCTATCCTTTCTTAATATGTATAACTTATTGTATGAAATGAAGGGTCATATATCTCCTATAAATATATGACATTCATTCATTTGTATTTTACACACTTGAAGAAAGAATAAGAAAACCCTCTCCATATTTCTCCATCTTTTAGATTATATATTATCCTAGTTTATAACACATTATCAGCACGAGTCTCTACCGATTGAATTAAGGAGAAATATTTCCAGGTATGATTTATATTACTATATTTTATATATGTAGTTCTATATATATATATATCTTTTGACAAAAAAAGAGAGAGGGTATAATAAGGACTTTCTATTGCAACCGATAATATTATAAGGACTTCAATTACATCCTTATACAATACTATTATACTATTCAAGCTAATAAAATGGTTTATCACTTTAAAATAAAAATAAAGGCCCGAAGCCTATATGTAAATATAATTTTGAATGACTTGAAAGTAAAATGAGATTTATTTCTAGGCTTTAAGCCTACAATGCCCGGCATAAAAAAAATCGTATAGGTATGAAGCCTAAATTTAATATTATAGGCCCGAAGCCTAGATAACAAAATATATTCCGGAAGCATAATTGTTTTTCGAAATCTAACGCTAGAAAGGCCCAAAGCCTAGAAAAAAAATTTGCATGAAGCATAATATTAATTATATTTGGCACTTGCAAGATTCGACCTATGTCATATTTAAAGAGAGTAGCATAATTTACCGATTGAGCTATAATATGATTGTTAATCCAATATTTTTATATATCAATATATTTATGCCTGAAGTATGAAGCTTAAATTAATTGTTTCTGATACTTGTGAGATTCGAACTTGTACCAAGTCAAAATAGAACAATATATTTTATGAATCGAGTTATGATAATATATTATCTAAATGTATATATATATACTAGGTATTGCCCTGCCTTAAGTCACTTTGGAAAAAAATTCCAATTATTTGAAAAATAGATTAGTCCTTATATATAATTTTAATTATATATAAAATACGTGCAAATCATTCTATTACTTGTAAAAATTAGCTTAAAAATAATAAAATATATCAACACGTACAATCACCATCTTATATATGTATTTATGTGTTTATCTTATAACTCTACAAAATGTCGATGTATTGACATACACATATCGTCCAATTAAGGAACCTACAACCTGTTAATTTGAAGAAAAAAATTAGTATATAATTTAAATATGATACACAGTATTAAATGTATGATAATTCTTACCATGTGACTGGAATCTAGCCAATTGTTCACTTATAATCCAGTCATCATCCAATACTACAAATATAATTGAAATTAACTATTATTTTAAGACAACGAACTTGTATTTACAAAGAGTTATCAGCGTATTTAGAGACTAATGCCAGCAAAAGTGTATTTACCCTATTGTTCCAAATTCTAATCTCGTCCTCAACGCGGTCAATGTAAGCATATCCGACTCATTGGAAAGACTCATTGGAAAGACAGATTGTGAAAGATGGTAAAGTATAACTACTAATCTTTACAGTGATTTTTGTTGAGTTTGAGTCGAGTCTCTTTGTTGTTATATATGTGTTTTTTGTGTTTTAATTATCAGTTATCTGAGTTTTTTGTAAGGATTCGTGAAATACTGTGATGTCTTTTAGTTAGGTTTGTTGTTTTATTATTTTTTGTTTCGAGAAAGTCTTCTCATTAGTATTGGATGAGCAAGAGTTTGTAATTGTTTCATTCAGTCAATGAATGGATCAAGATTCGGAAAAAAATATTATCATTACATAGGAGGTGAAATTTTTATAAATAAAAAATTAATATTATTATCGCTAAATAGGATGGACAATAGCATACATAGAATGGATTATAATCCAACATTCCCGGTCTCAGCAAAATAAGGCCTCAACAACTTCACCCAAACTTAATTAATTGAAATTTGAGAGATAAAAATTAAATTAAAAGTTTTTAAGGAGAAAATGCGAGTACCAATATGATGGCTATATTTTTTGTAGTCGTGGGTGACAAAACTGATTTAATCTTTTTCTCTAAATCAAATCAGTCGGGAATAAAAGATCAATCACAATTCATTCTCTTGACAAATAGTTTGTATTATTTCAAACCATAGTCCTTAGATTCTTTTTTCAGGTTTGAGACCTAAAATTGTTTTAGTTAAGATACTTGAGACAACATGTGTACTACCTACCACTTCTCCTTGCAGGTGTATTAGGAAACTCTAGCAAGCAAGAACAGTTGATTGAGTACTTGAGAAATTTGTGGTCAGAAAGGTTATTAAAAATAGTATTTAAGATCTTTGGAAATGGACGCTCTTTCTGCTTTTTTATTGAATGTTTCGATCTTAACTTTTACATAGCCTTGCAGATATGATCTTTACGATATTTAACATAATTACTCTTTTGCAAAGACACGACCATCAAGATTTGTTTCTGGATAATATATCTAGTGTTCCAAGATACCATGTAATTTTTTTTGAAAAGAAATGTGTTAAAAATGCTAACTCGGTGGAGTAATACTTAATCTATCTTAAAATATAATTTTCTTTTGTTAATTTTTTAGGTCCCAACAAATAATATATATATATATATATATATATATATATATATATATATATATTAACTAACTTCCGATAATTTATTTGTGCACCATATTGAACTTCAGTTAGCACAACTTACTTACTCGAATCTATTTTGATCCCTTGGTTCGATCAATAAAGGCCTTAAAGGGCAAGTGTAAAGTGTTTGGTGGGTATTATTTTATTGCTAAAGACAACAAAATAAAGTTATAAGTTTCTTGAAGTAGTGTCGCATTTGACTTAAAAGAGTATATCAGAATGTCATGGATCCACTAATATATAATTAATAGTATTTTAATTAATTCCAGGATGATGGTTGCTTAGTGGCTAGTAGCAACGAAGCTACTGAATCTTTGAATCTTTCTTACTTAATTACAAATTGATGAAGTAAAGAGAGTATGCTCTTTCATATGTGGAAAACACAACTAACAATAATAAGAGTAATGATATATACCATTATTTTAATAATGAATCTCATGTCAACAACTTGTCTTAATTCACTAATCTCATAATATTGATTTATTATTATCGTATGATCCTGCTACAAATCGTGAGATATAACCAAGGCAAACTAAAATTACAACTACTCTAAAACCTGCTCATGAGTCCCATAAGAAATAAGCCACCAAAGTGGTGTTTAATGCAAAAAGATGTAGTTGTGAGAACACAAACCTCTTTAATATGAACAACAAACCTGAAAAAATGTATACAAATTTTACTCCTAGTTCAAAACAATCAGCAAGAACTTCGAAAATTGACTACTTTAAGCAAATTTACAAACATTTTGCAACACAAAAAACAAACATTTTGCCAAAAATCAAAAGTACCCCAGGTCCATTAAATGAAAGAAGCAGTAACCATAAGACCCGAATAAAGACTACCTTCAACAATCCGACCCAAAGAAAATCAACTCTCGGAATCAAACCAATCCCCATAGTTTCCTATATTATGATCACCTAAAACATCGCAGTGAGATAAGTGCACCAAGAAAGTCAATTAAAAGGTATTCCAAAAGTTGAAAACAAAGTTGTTAACCAAATCCGAATCGGGCCCATCTTCAGTCACGTAAAGCTGCATCTTTACCATTTTCTGTATTTGCATCACATGTTCTATTTTCTGAATTTGCATTTTGTACCCCACCAGAAGCGAAATTGCAGTGGAAGTCCCTATACAATTCAAAACTCTACCTTTAGCTGCAAAAATCGAGTTAATTGCTGCATTATAATAAATTTGTTGGAGTCTTCTAGTTGTGAGTTTGTATAAAAAAATAGGTCCCATGAATCCTCTATTCAGTTTGATTTTCAAAAATTTAGTTGCTGCTACAGAGGATAAAGTACCAGCACCCTGAAGTTTCTAGTGTTTGTTTGAATAATGTGTTTTAGCCTCTCTGTAACATCATTCTCATTGCTGTAACACGGATTAAAAAAAATTATTACATTATCTGAAGAATAGAAACAAACATAAAATAATGTCAATGACCTCCTTCCACCATCAACAGGTTACAGAGGGACGAATAGCTATTGGTGGTACAGCTATACTTAATACAATCAGATTATCTTGTCTATTTTTAAATACAAAAACTCACAATCCAACCCAAATCACATAAATAATTCCAACTTTTCACCACTCAAAACTCAAATTTCTAAAAATACCTCATCCAGCATACAATCACGGAAAATTCCAAAAGTTCCCTTTTTTACTATATCTGCAACACATATCATTTTACAAACAATATTAAAGGTAAGAGAAATATCACTTACTGAAGGCCATGAGACTGGTCTGACCTGAAGGAATTGAAAATAATGGATAATATAGGGACCTATAGTGCAATTAAAAGAAGATTTGAACTTAGACACTTACCACATATCTAACTACTTCTGTGGCATTATGAACAACTATACTTTTTGGTGTGATTTCAATGAGTAGTAATATAGCAACCTGGTGAGGTGGTATAACTTATTTTGTATTATATAGGGACCTATAGTGCAATTTTTGTAAAATATAGGGACTTACCGTCATTACTCCTGTAGCATTTTTACCTTTTTCACTCTTCTCTGTGATAAATCAAGACTCTTGAAGGATCTAGTGTAGGGCACTGAGAAACACCGATTACAACATAATAAATGATTATAATATTAATAATATAATGAACTGATTACACTTTACCTGTATAATAAATCTCGAAAATGAGTTATTTCATCAGCTATAATTTTTAAATTCCACTCAATAGCTTCAAAATGATCATCTTCTTGAACTGTTAAAGTATGTAGCACCAATTATATAAACACCCTTGTACTGTTCTGCACCGTCCAACTCTATAAGTAGCTGCAATGATGATGATAGATAGATATACTTAAATTCAGAACTAGCATATTGCTAGCTAGCTTGTACTATTTCTATTCAAGTCAAAAGAAAGAGAATTGTTATTAACCTGGTTTAAAAGACGCTCGACAGCCCATCCTCCTTCTCTTCCACGCTTTGCCATATCAAAACTTAAACATCTTTTCTAGAAAATAACACAGGGACCAATAGTGCAATTACTCTAAGATAACAATTTCTTGCAAAACAATTCAAAAAATGCATTATTAGACCAAATTCGAGTTTTCATGTTAGTTTAGATTCAAATAAAAAAATGCAACAAATTGCTCACCGTAACAGTCACGGCATATCATGGTATACCACAGTTGTTGTATACATAAAAGGCTTTAGCTTTGTGGGAAAATCATACATAGATGAATTAATCAAAACATAGAGTGAAGATACGCATGGTTTACGGATCGATGGTATTGAAGTAAACTACAATAAGTACGATCCCATACACCAATGAAGAGTGAGTGAGTATTAGGACTAAAAGAAATTCAAGAAATCTCACCAAAGAAATCAATCTCCTGTCAACTAGTTCAGCCATACCCAAGAATTGACCATTTGTGTCCACATACTGACCCATTACTCTATTATCATGAAATACAAAACAAAACTAACTTATCAGTTAAAATATACTTTACTCTCTTTATCTTTATCTTTTTTACTATTCTTCCCTGTTTGAGAATCCACCAATAACCCATCAGGGCTATCACCAACAATCACCATCATTTTACCATCTAGACTAAATGATGTATGCTACACATAACACAAATATTAGAATTTCGTCCATTTATACTATTTTATATTATACTATACTTACATTTACAGGTCAAGCAAACTTGAAGTGCTTAAAAAGCTGGAATCTCTCTATATCAAAGTCTCGTACACCAGAATCATTATTTGAAGCCATGAAACGAAGAGCACCACTGATAATAATAATCATATTAATAATAAGTTCAATACTAATTAGATAGAGATTAATAGAAAAAGGCCTTGGACTATTGTATATCTCAATTCCATTTGTTATTGCATTGTCATCATAAGTTGTTCTTGTACAATAACTAACCCCTGGTCTATCTAGATACTGTCTCAACAAAAGAAATTGAAGAATTGATTATCATTACCGTTTTTTTACAATGATTCGCTGGAGATGATTCGTCAAAATAAGTGGAGAGTGTCGAAGAGGAGTTCGATGCAAGTGGCAGTGAAGCAGAGAAAGAGGAATGGTGATAGGTCTTCGAGTGGCCATGATGGTGGTGGGAGAAATGGTGGAGAATGGTTCTAGCGGCGGTTGTCTTGTGAAGGAGAGCGGCTCTCGTAGTGGGAAGGTTGAGGGTTTCGAGAGGAGAATGAATGAGGGTCTTAGATTTTTTTTTAGTTTTGTATTGCTTCTCTGTTGTTTTTAATTTTTTTAAGCCGTGTTTTGTATTAAAAAAAAATTAATAAGTGGGGCCAGAATCGATCATGACCACTACTTATGTTTTGCCTGAATCGATCCTGGGCACCACTTATTTTTTCTGAGAATCGATCCTGGTCACCACTTAAGTGGGTAAATCAGGTAAAATAAAGATATATATATGTACATATATTTATGCCCGAAGTATAAATTAATTATTTTCGATACTTGTGAGATTCCAACATGTCTCAAATCAAAATCGAACAACATATTTTCCCAAAAAAAAGATGAATTCTTAATTTAAAGTTAAGATTCACGTTCTACTGTATTATTTTTGTTCCCCGGAGCGAATAAAATTGCATAACCTGAAGTGAATGGAACCTGTTTTTAAATTTATTGAAATTGACTGGGTGTTGGAAATAAACAAGTGGCTTAAACATTGTATTGCATATCTACAACCATTTACGGAAGTAAATGAATACGTATTTCGCGAAGATAATCCATTTATGGAAGAAAATGAAACTTTTCAAATATATAAGAGAAAAGAGCGAAAATTAATTTTACCATAAAAAACAGAGTTACGTTGGTGAATTTTTCAAATAGAATAATCAAGTTGAATTTAATTCATTTGTAAATATTAGATTATATATTGATAATCTTTTATATCTCGGTTTGGTATTGTAATCTCATAATTTATATTATTTTAACTAAATGTTATTCCCTAAAGTGAATAAATGGTTTTTAATTTATATAAAAATCGTGACTAGAAATGAAACAATATTTCTTGAAGATAATGAAATATTTCTCATATGTTTAGAATTTAAATTCTGGTAACCTGGACTTTAGAAGAGGCTAAGTTTGTGGAAAGAATAATTTATGGTCTCATAGTAGTCTGAATACTACTAAGAAAAATAATCATATCCAGTAAAAGTGGAAAGATATTGGTAAAGACACTAAAAAAAATTGTCACAAAATAATAATACTGAATGTTATTGGTGTAGTGGAGCTAGATAGGGTTCCAAACTAGACGTACGTCAAAATATATGGTTTATCTCTGTTGAGTAGAAATGGCATCAAATAAAAAGATATAATTGACTTATTTGATGACGAAGTGAAAATCTTGAAAACCAAATCGAAAATGGGACTGTCAATAATTAAATGAATATATATTCATAGGTAACTATGAGACTAATTTGTACTATTGAATTATATATATGTACCAGAGATGTGTATATTTTTCTTGATGACATGTATAACTAGAGGTCCCCCTGTAATATCTACATATTTCATAAAATATGTTCTTTGTATTTGCTTATCCATCAAAATTTTATGTTATAATTATCAAAATGGATAAAGTATTATGGATGAATACGTGCTGGAGAATTTCGTCTCAAACTTTCTACGACACGATTATATTCCTGAAGTAATAATATCGTGTGTAGTGGGTTTTCCCAGTATTATGGATTAGAATTATATTCTCTTGTAAACGAGAAAAATAATAGATAGTTGATTTAAAATCACGATTTGCATCCAATAGTTGAGTTTCATTTCGCAAAGTGAATGGAGTTATATTCCCCGAAGTGAATATAACAACTTTTTTAATATCTATAAAAATAGATTTGATGGTGACAAAACTCGAGTGAATTAAATATAATATTTCTTGACTAAAATTATTCCTTGAAGTGAATGAAATTGTGTTTCCTGGAGAAAATACAACATCTTCCAGTTTGTTTGAAATTGACATCATGATGATCCATACTTTAGTCGATAACCTTTAATTCATTAGTAGTATGAATACTGTAAAAAATAAAAAAAAATTACCACCAGAAGTGGAATAATAAGAAATTTCACAAATGGGAAAGATCACGAAAACAAGTCATCACAAGATTAAACGATAGATACTATAGTGGAACTATATATTTATCGCATACATGTCGTATGTTAAACTATTTGGTCGATCTAATTGAAAGTTTTGGATGTCCAGAAGTTATGTTACCTTGTGGTACAAAAATAATATAAATCGGCAGTTTATGTTTTTAAGTAAATCTTGGATAAATTTACAAAAGATAAGGATATTCGCGGAAATGAATATTTTGTATAAACCATAAGTATCAGTAACAATATATATCTTTCATTTATAATCTGAAAGTCATACCAAAAGTATGTATCAGAAAAGTTTCATGTTATTTCTTCGGGTTTGTATTATATACAGATCCAAGTCGTTGAAATGCACATTGTGCAAAAACAAAGATATTACAATCCAAATAACTTCGTATTAAGACATGATCGACTTGATCACCCAGGAAAGTTAATGAAATATTGAATAATAGATAATTCACTTGGACTACATTTAAAAGAACCAGAAGTTTTGTTTACCAAGGGATTACGATATATTTAATGTTCTATAGTAAATTTTACTATTAGATTTTCTCAACGGGCAGTTGAGATTTATGTTTATTTTAATTCTCTATTTAAAAGAGGTGATGTCTTTAGAAAGACGTTTTGTAGAGTGTTATTTTGATGATATAGTTTAAAACACGTATTGAATCAGAACTTGAAGTTCAAGAGAGGAGTCATTTTCGAAGTGTTGCAAGTAATATACCAAATGCATTTACATGACAAATAGAATATTGTAAGATCACATAAATATACTGTTAACGCTCTAGTATAGATGATTGTCCTAGAAGGACATATAAAAAAATATCAGCAAATGCATTTAACCAACGCTTGAAGCGTGGTGAGCTTAGAATAATACTAACCAACGCATGAAGGCGGTAAACTTGTAATGCATCTAACCAACGCATGCAGCGTGGTAGACATGTAATGCATATTACCAACGCATGAAGCAAGATTGACCCGTTGATTTAAAATATACCATTCCCCAAATAATGAAAATTCATGAGTATATGACGGTAAAAACCGTGGGATGTGCACATCCGGTAATACAACAGAAAATTACTGAGCCAGCTAATGTTAGCACATGCATTACTCTTAAAAAAGGAAGTAATAGTCCCCGAAGAGACCAAGGTACTGTACCTGAATATAGAAAAGCCATAAAAATTATTTATCTAGTGAAAACATATAAAACCGTGAGAAGGTTTATGGGATTGATATATTTTTTCACTATGGCTGAAAATGAATAAAGAGGATCCTAAATCACAAAGTGGTGAAAATTTTCGACAAATAAATAAATGGCCATACACAATTTTAATTCTATGACCCGAATTGTATCACAAAGGTTCGTGCAAAAACTTATAAATAATTATTGGGAGACGTCCTCATGTAGTGGATACAATAACGTTAAGGTTCTACCTTTTTGGAAACTATTAAAAGAGTTTACAATGATAAGGAAACATCCAAGATAAAGGACATGAATACTGAACTGATATTAATGTTCTTGAAGAACACATGTGCCTGAAGCATGATAGGTGCCCGAAGCACTTAGAGCGTATGATAATATTAGATTCTTAGAAAATGAGAAGTGTCTGAAGTATAAAAGGTTCCTAGGGAACATAAAGTGCATGAAGCACATGAGAAAAGATTTTTAGTCATATAATAAGAAGCAGTTAGTATGGATTACTTCTTCACAAGTATGATAAAACCTTGTGATAATGTTCTCTCATCCTGGATATTTAAGAAATAGAGAATGATTAATGAACTCCTCAGAAATCATGTATATATTATTATCATCAAACGAAAATTGATGATCAGTTCGTGAGATATTGAAATATATTTCACCAAAGGAATTCTACATTAAATTCGAGAATGTATTTAACGAATTTGTTCAGGCAAGAATCCAGCAGATTCATCAATTAAAGTTATAGTGTGTACTTACGTTAAAAGGTAGGATCGAAAGTATATTATGTGGTTCTAATAATATTTTTTGTAACAATATGTGGCACAATGAGGGGGAGACAATATTTGTGCGTTGTACTCTTTTTCCTTCACTAAGGTTTTTTTCCCACAAAGGGTTTTTCCTTGTAAGGTTTTAACGAGGCATGCCAAATATCTACTATCATAAAGAAAACAATATACTCTTCCCTATATTAATCCACTGTTTATTGTCATGGAACGAATATGATCAAATGAGAATTCAGAAAATTTAATAAGGCATATCCTTCAGTGAATATCCAAGGGGGAGTGGTATAAAATATTTATTTAAGTGGACTTATAAAGTCATAACGTATCAAAATGAGTTTATATGGACAAATATCATTCGTTTAGTAACCACATGGTTCTACAATCACTAAGTACAAAGAAATATCATTCTCGTTAGCGAGTGGAAAATTAAGAATTATTAGGTATGGAAGTACCATATCTTAGTGTCATTGGAGCATTAATGTACCTCACAAATTTAACAAGGTCCTGAAGTACCATATCTTTTTGTCATTGGAGGATTAATGTATCTCACAAATTGTACAAGGCATGACATAGCATTTCTAGTTAACTTATTGGAATGACCCTCACAAAGGTAGATCTCAAATTGGTTACGTGTTTACTTGTGGGGGTGATGCAGTATCATGAAGATCCTAAGGCAAACTTTAGTTGCCACTTCATTTAATCACTCTTAAATATTGGCACTAAATGAAGCAAGTCAAGAATGTATATGGTTAAGATCCCTAGTTCAACATATCCGAGAAACGTGTGATTTATCCTGAACAAGGAATATACCAACAATACTGTATGAGGATAATGTTGCCTGTATCACACAAATTGAAAATGGATACATCAAAGGAGACTGAACGAAACATATTTCACCAAAGTTTTCTACATACACGAGCTACATAAGAATGGGGATATTGACATTCGACAGATTCAATCATGTAACAATCTTGCAGATTAATTTACGAAATTATTGCCAACCATAACTTTTAGAAAATTGGTCCACAATATTGGAATGTGATGGCTCAGAGATCTCTTGCCAGCATCAGGGGGAGTATGAACAAGACACTGTATATTCCCACAAGGTTTTTCTTGGCAAGATTTTAATGAGGCTTATTTCATAAGGAATGGACATCCAAGGGAGGGTATTGTAAATAATATGTTTAATTATTAGTGGATGTCCTTTGATATTCTAGTCTTTTCTCATCCCTTCTTAATGTGTATAACTTATTATATGAAATGAAGGGTCATATATCTCCTATAAATATATGACCTTCATTCCTTTGTATTTTACACACTTGAGGAAAAAATAAGAAAACTCTCTCCATATTTCTCCATCTCTTAGTTTATATATTATCCTAGTTTATAACATATATGGCCCTTTTAGTCTTTTTGTCATACCATAAATAGTAATTTTTGGTATTTTAACTATTTATTTCGAAAAGTTCTGTTTTTCCTTATTTATTTGAGTCTTTGAAAAGACACGTTTTTTAGTAGTATATTATTAAATTCTAATTTTCTTCATGTATTTTTCTTTGATTCTGTAATAAATATTTTATCACTTCCATTACTAAATGCTCAAAACACCCAGATAAGTGAGACCAAAATAAAAAAGGTAATTTAGAAAAGAGCTTCACATATTGAAGAAAATTATGACTATATATCTCTATATCTTATAAGAGTCTTAAGATTATTTGTTTTTATTTTGTTTATTATAATCCGCTAGCATAATTATTTAGGAAAATAACACGTCCTCAGGTCCGGAGACTATTGGAGGAAGATATGGGGCTTTCACTAAATTCTCTAGATACCTTTAAGAAGTTAATATCTAATGAAGATGAGGTATGTTAACATTTCTACATGTTTTATCTTAATCTTAAAAGTTTATGGTTTAAAAGATCAAAAGAACAGGTATTTGCATATGGATTAGCTAAAGTACTAGAAATAAGCGCTCGGAAAAAACGTCTAAGACAAAAGCTACTAAAGAAAAGATTGAGAAATATGTGGGCCTGAAGAAACATACAATATTGCAAAAGGTGGTGTATGTTCCTAACAAGAAGCATAAATCTTTTACTAATAAGCAGTATTTCAATATTCGTAAGGAAGATGTTTGAAGTTAAAATCAATAGGACATGACGTATCAAGTATGTTTATAATAAAATTAAGTAATTATAGTTACTTGTTTCTAGATGGTCTCAAATAATATTTGATTGGCCTTGAGTGTTTCACCAGATTGGCACAAAATTTAGTGTTTGTTGTCACACGATACGAATTGTAAGGTGTATTACAAAAATTGCATAATCATAAGTGAATCATAGTATTTCACAATACATATTGATCTAATATTATAATAATCCTAATATTTGTTGATTTAGTCTTTCAAGAAGTTGCTAAAAAGTAAAAAAAATTAAAAGGTAGTAAAAAAAATCAATAGTAGATAAGAGATTATCTAAAATTAATTAGGTAAAATCCAAAATACTAAAAAATTGCCATCTTCATCGCCTCTTCTTTAAATATCCGTTTAGTTTTTATTTTGTGTGCTACATGTTATTTGTGATTAGTTATTTAAGTATAATATAAATTATGTATATTTTTTGTACTTTTGATGTATAAAGGTGAAGTGTGAAAGAGATATATAATGAGATGAAATATCTTCGGAAAAGCCTTCTAAGGTGAGGAATATTTCAAAAAATATGATAATTCAATATGTGTATTTATTTTAATATTTTTGAATTGCTAAGTAAACAAGACTCGGATCCTGAATATGGAAAACGAATGGAAAAGTTAAGATTGATACTGATTAAGATGCACTGCACTTCATGTATATTTATTTACATGTAGAAGTATTTTCACTAAGAATAACTTGCATGATGCCTAAATATTAGAGCAGTGGGCTAATTTCGTATATAATTTTTAGTAGGCAAGAATGATATGAATAATGCAAAATCAATTTCAAGATACATGGTTTATGTTTTATGTTTTATTACCTGAAAATATTAACATTTAGTTTTTATTTAGGAAATACTTTTACTTAATATTTAATTCAATATATATTTAATTTATTTTAATAAGACACGTACCATTAGATTATTATATAGATTATATTTATTATGTATAGATTAAATACATGAGATATATTTTTTTATCATATTGATTAAAAATAATATTATAATATTAAATAAAATATTTTTCCTTTCAGTTATTTATGTTATAATTATATAGAACTCCAACTATATTAGACCAGTCGAGATAGCCCAACAATTGGCTGGCCCATCCAGTTTGTCACAATTGACCTAGAAAAAAATATAAAATAAAAGTTATGATATTTTTTAAACAAAATTTTTTGGGGTCTTCTTGTTCAAAACCTAAAAACCTAAACTTATCGCCGTCATCTTTAAGGTGTCACCCTCCTCGAAGCCACCTCCACGGCAACCTGCCATATAGAAGGTATTTGTTCGATCCTCCTAATTTCTTCTCACTGTGCCCACAAAAAACCATCTTGCTCAATTATAGATTATTTTAATTAGTAATATTAAATTGAATGAAAAGCAGTAAGCTCAATTTTTCATATGTTTTACTATTATATTTTTGTAGTTGATTTTTCTTCTTTAGGTTTAATTTGGTGAGATTCTTTTATACAATACGAATTTTGGGTTTAGGATGATTTAAATTACTGAGTCCACAAAATCAATATATATTAAAAAGAAACATAAATACATTTGAATAGAAGATAGATTCGAACTAATATTTTTTTTCATATTTTGCACACAGGATCATCAGAACTAATTAAAATTTAATGTCATGTTGCAAATAAAATCTTCAACTGAAAAAAAAAGATAAAGATCGATGGTTATGCCATTTCAGAAAAAATTCAAAATCTCATTCTTCCTTGGTAAGATTTTCTTGTTAGGAATTAAGAGTAAATTCTTTTAAATTGTTTTTTATTTGATGAATATGAAATTATAATTTCATTTCACTTAAAAAATTTATGACCTACAGTTTATTGAATATATGAAGAATTTTCCTATTTTGTTTGATATACATATTTTATTTAACTTCTCTAATACTTTGAGAAAAAATACCCCTTAATATATAATAGATTAGCAAGTTGTCATGAGTAGAAAAATCTATGTTATATGAGACAAGTCGAAAGTCAAATAACGGTCAAGATTTAACTAGAGCAAACGTATATGACACTTTAAATGGTCAAGATCTATGCACATATTTTTATTCATTTCCTTAACATCTGTTTTTTAACTTCCCACTACCACTCCTAGTTAATCTCAACTCCTTACAAAAAAAATTCCTACACGCGTTATTTTATATTTTATTTCTCCGTTCTCTTTAACCATCTATATTATATGGGACAAGTCGAAAGTCAAATAACGGGTTGAGATTTAACTGGAGCAAAAATATATGACACTTTAAATGGTCAAGATCTATGCACGTATTTTTATTAATTTCCTTAACATCTGTTTTTTAACTTCCCACTACCACTCCTATCAAATCTCAACTCCTTACAAACAAAATTCCTACACGCGTTATTTTATATTTTATTTCTCTATTCTCTTCAACTAGTTATGGAAGTTTATATCTCCTCCACGTTTTTCAATTGCAGTTGCACATTGCGATCCACAAATGATAGTTAACTAAATTGTATTTAATATCTATCTTCTTTTATAATTGTACATATAAATATAGGATAAAGAATCAAAAAAGAAAATATAATTAACTAACTTAATTGTTTTTTAAATCTAATCCAAACAAAAAAAAATACTTTTATCTTTATTATTGTTTTTTTAATCAAACATGAAGATTTATAATTTTCTTTCATTTCTTCTAAAAAGTTGAATTCAAACTATTGCATTAAATTTTTTCCGACTAAATAAGAAAAGTAATTGTCCATTCAACCACGAGCTCTAACCATATATGACCCGGTTTACCATTTAAGCATCTCTTGAACCGCCAAAACAGTACTAGACCAAAAAAACAAAAAATAAAAACCGCCAAAACCTCTTCCATGCCATAAAAGCAACAGTTCATATAATTCACGATAGCGAGAATGTTGCCCCGTGAAGGTTTTAGAGCTCCCTCTTTCTCTCTTGCTTCCTTCTTTAACCCACGTACCGTTGAAAAGAGGTACTCCATTAATGGCTTTACTCGAAATGATTAATTGTTTTTGTAGTTTTCTTGTTTTTTACAAATTAATTATGCTTTATTTCAATCATTATCTAATTGATTTAAAGTTTCTAGGATTAATTAACTCGAATTGATTGTATCTGGTTAAAAATATAGGGTTAATTCCGACTAGGTTATAGTTAGAAATATAATAACTTTGATAATGTTGTGACTTATATAATTGATGATTAATGTAGAGGAAGAGTAATGGATAAGAAGAGAGACAAGAACAAGAAGATTAGTAACAGAATGAGCAGCTTACCTGATGAAATCTTACATCACATACTCTCATTCATAGACATTCAAAACGGTGTTCAAACATGTATTCTTTCAAAAAGATGGAAAAATGTAAGTGAAGGGTATAACTTGCTTGAATTTCATCTTTGTTCAACCTATCAATAATGATTGGTTTGATACGTTAATTCACGAGGTTTAAACCGGCGCAACACTTCTGATATTCACACACTTAGCTGCTATATCGAAGGTCCAATTAAACTCCCAATTTATATGATGTAAATGGTGGTTTAATTTTCGTCTCTTTTTTTTAGGTGATCTAGAAAAATGGCTTTTCATACTATTTGGAAGTGTGAATAAATGTTAGATTTGGTTTTTCCTACTATAAATGTTATATTTTTCATATTTGTGTTTATTGCCCATGCAATATAAGAAAAATGTTTTCAATGTTTGCTCCATAGGGCCCTCCGAGTTTTATATACACAATACACATTTATAAGTTGGCAAATTAAAGGCTATAAGTAGTAAATTGGAGTAAACAGTAAACACAACCAAACTCTCAAGATTAACTATTTGATTCCTATTATACATCATAAAGCATAACAATATGGGCATACAGTACAATTATTACGTAATGTATCAAAAGAAAAACTGAGTAATACAATCTTTCCTTCTGACTACTAATTTTAACAAAAATTAAATATCATAAATAAATCCAATTTACGACACAAACACGCTTAAAGTACCTAATATATTACTGTATTAACTCATCACTAAAAAAATACATCTACCTAAAATTAATTAACAGAAGACAACTATTTTTACAAAATAGTATTTCTATGAAACACTTTAAGCAAGCTTTGGCTGACATTCAAGCAGAATATCACAACTTTCTCTAGATATTCCACTGCAATACCTTTATTCCAAGGTTCATCCATGTTGGAGAGTAGTCCGGAAGAAGCTGCACTTCCCTTGCAAAACTTCAGGAACCAGATAATATACCACAAAGTATCTACAATTCAAGTCCAGAGCTAGATGTTGGTCCATCGTTAGATCACATATGTCCTTTAACTTGGAGTACATTGTCTTTTTATTTGAAATCCTAGATGTCGAATCTAGATTAGCATTCTACCTTACATGCCCAAAAAAGTCTGCAATTATCCAAGTAATACCGTCTACATGCTAAAACATAAAATAATCTATATTTCTTGATGCAAATGAATAATCCGTTGTAAATAAAACAAAAATTTACCTTAATCCGTTGTAAACGATCTTTTGGAATAATTTAGAACATTCGTAATTATCCAGTTTAAGGGTCAACTTATACACACTTTGATGGCTATCCTTTTATTTTTCTTTAGTAAACTAGACAGGGAAGCTGATTTTTAATTGATTATACATTCATTCACTTGCTCAAACGTTACTCTACTTCTATATTATAATTTCTATAATTACTAATTATATTTTTATTTCTAATCAAGATTTACCGAATGTCAGGTGTGAAAATAATAAATTTAATCACTAACTTTTTTTAACCCACCACTATGTTCACTACTTCAATAACTATTTTAATGTTTAACTGTTACACCTTTTCCCCCTCTTTTTTTCTTTGTAATACACGTTCTTATTAACTCTATCAAAATTTGTGTTTTGTTACATTTAAAATTATACACAAATTGTGGCTTTTGTTGCTGATCTGAAATCTTCATAAATCGGTGCTTTTATCACCTGTTGGATAGCAAGTTATTAATTTGAGGAAGATGTATCAGGTAAACATTTCTTCTATTAAAAAATTTACAATACCTATTGTGACAAATTTTAGAATAATTTCTGGGTTTTTCTTGGGTTGTGAATATGATTATTTATATAAAGTGTATCTCAAGTTGAGAAACTAATTACAATCCTGATCCCATCACTTCATGTTAATTATACTTGCATAATCATAATTTCTGTTAGCTACTGATAATCATAGTATTATACTTTAATACATACAAATAAATTTAGAATTATAATAAGGAGCTTATAAAAAGATGACTAATGAACATTCTGTTATCATTTGGGACTTTACCCAAGTGAAACTGCTCACTTTAGCTCAATTTTTAAGTGGGTCATGGACCTCTTTATAGGTCAGGACAAAGACAAATGTTGTTCGTCTTACTTTGGTAATGAATTTCATGTATTCACTTGTGTAAAACAAATGGAAGGTGAATGAGAAATTGAGTGTTAAATGTGAGGTATATGAAGAGTTTTGGAAAAGTAAGGAAATAATAGTCACTTAGCTTAGCACTTAAGGATTGGGCCTCTGGGGGCACTTGCTTTTGGGCCTGGGCTTGGGCTTGGCTGGAATGTATTTTGTAAAATTAAAACGTTATGTCTTAACGTTCTAATTTTTTAAAATCTTCTATCTTCTTCCTCAAACGTCATCTCCTATGTCTGAAACGTTGCAGGTCAGTTTTAAACAGGTGCTTCTACACCTATAAATACTTGGCCAAAAATCATTTTCATCATTCAATATTTTTTTTACAAACAAATATCATAAAAGAGATAGATCAAACGCCATTTAAAGTTCGAAGTTCTGCAGATTTTCAAGTGTCTGATATTTGCAATGTTGATCGTTGTATCCTGGAGGTTGAAGCCATTACAAAACGTAAGACACCAGTGCGTGGCTAATAAACCTTAAAGACATAGGATCCAATCCTAGCCTCGATCAGTAACAGGTTTTCTGTTAATTTTTATTTTTTTCATTTCTGCATTTTTTTGTTTTTCCTTCATTTTTGCTTTCTGAATCAAAATAAATCACTGGAGATAACAATTTTAAGGTTTATTACTTCACAAGTTGTTTTGATTCGGACATTTTTTTTCCAACTGTTAAATCTAAATTCTAAGTTCTACAACAAGATCTAAAAACTTGGGACTTTAATCTGCCTAACAAGAGCTAAACTCTTGGGAAAGATAAGAATCTAGATATTCAGTTGTAAGACGATTTTATTTTATACTTCTACTGTATCAAATTTCATCTTCTATTCTGTTTTGTTAACAGTAACAGAATGTCTAAAGAATCAGAAAATGCAAATGCTACTGCAACAATGCAAAAGCAAAATGAAATTGGTGGTAGTTCAAGGCATAACATGCACATGACAACACCTATGGGTCCTGCTGAAAAACCAGAAAAATTTTGTGGTGCAAACTTCAAAACATGGCAACAGAAAATGTTGTTCTATTTGACTACTTTGAGTCTTGCAAGGTTTCTCAAAGAAGATGCTCCAGAAATGGGAGATGATCCCGATGCTCAAACTGTTCATGCCGTAGAAGCATGGAACCATTCAGACTTTTTGTGCAAAAACTACATTCTCAATTGTCTAGACAATTCTCTGTATAATGTGTATTGCACTATGAATTCGGCTAAACAACTCTGGGATTCCCTAGAGAAAAAATACAAAACTGAAGACGCCGGTACTAAAAAGTTTGTGGTTGGTAAATTTTTGGAGTTTAAAATGGTAGACTCGAAATCTCTGATGACGCAGGTGCAGCAGCTTCAGTTAATACTACATGAGTTAGATGCTGAAGGAATGAGATTGGTGGAATCCTTCCAAGTTGCTGCATTGGTTGAAAAAATACCACCAATGTACAAAGACTTCAAGAACTATCTGAAGCACAAGCGCAAGCAAATCAGTCTTGAAGATTTAATCGTTCGGTTGAGGATTGAAGAACACAACCGACTAGCCGAGAAAGGAAGTAACTTTCGTTTGTTTGAAGCCAAAGTTAATGTTGTGGAACAACCGAGGTCTAACCACAACAACAAACGGAAAAGGCAAGGACAATCTAATGACAACAAGAAGAAGGCTAAGTTTGACGGAAATTGTCACAACTGTGGCAAACATGGTCATCGCGCAAAAGATTGTCGAAACAAGAAGGCACAAGGTAACCAGAAGAAAAGTAACAATAGTCAAGCAAATATGACAGAGCTTTCTGATGGTGATGAAGAGATGAATCTCGCTGCAATGATTTCTGAAGTGAATCTCGTTGGAAACCCAAAACAGTGGTTGGTTGACACCAGAGCAACAAGGCATGTGTGTTCGGAGAAAAACATGTTCAAGACCTACAAGACGTCTCCAAATGAAGAAATTCTTTATATGGGAAATTCGTCAACCTCAAAAGTTCAAGGAGTAGGGCAAGTTGTGCTGAAGATGACCTCTGGAAAGGAGTTAACCTTGAACAATGTGCTACATGTACCTGATATTCGTAAGAATCTGGTTTCTGGTTCCTTACTTAACAAGGCCGGATTTAAGCTTGTATTTGTAGCTGATAAATTTGTACTTTCGAAAAATGAGATGTATGTAGGCAAGGGGTACCTATGTGACGGTCTGTTTAAGCTAAATGTAATGACCGTGGTACCTCCTAAAAATGTAACAAATGATGTGATGAATAAGAATATTTCTTCTGTTTACTTGTTGGATTCTCCTAATTTATGGCATGATAGATTAGGACATGTTAATTTTGGTTCATTAACTAAACTTGTAAACGATGGTTTGTTACTAAATGTTAACTTTAAATCTCAAGAAAAATGTGAGATATGCGTAGAGTCCAAGTTGACAAGAAACTCGTTTAAAAATGTTGAAAGGTCATCAGAACCTTTAGAGTTAATTCACAGTGACATATGTGACTTAAAGTTTGTGCAAACTTGAAGTGGTAAGAAATACTTCATTACCTTTATAGACGATTGCACAAGATATTGCTATATCTACTTGCTTCATAGTAAGGATGAGGCCTTAGAAGCATTTAAGCAATATAAAACTGAGGTTGAGAATCAACTAAGTAAAAAGATCAAAAATCTTAGAACAGATAGGGAAGGAGAATATGTCTCTCCGTTTGAAGAATATTGTGCCGAACATGGAATAATCCATCAAACAACAGCCCCTTATTCGCCTTAACAAAACGGTGTTGCGGAACGCAAGAACCGTACATTAAAAGAAATGATGAATGCTCTTTTGATAAACTCGGGAGCACCGCAAAACTTGTGGGGAGAAGCTTTGCTTAGTGCAAATCATATCTTAAATAAAGTACCCCACAAGAAACTAGATAAGACCCCCTACGAACTTTGGAAAGGAAAACCGCCTTCTTTCAAATACTTAAAAGTGTGGGGATGCTTAGCAAAGGTTGCTGTTCCAGCACAAAAAATGGTCAAGATAGGACCAAAAACGATAGACTGTGTATTCATTGGATATGCTCACAATAGTGCAGCCTATCGGTTTCTTGTGCATCGATCAAACAATGTTGACATCAGTGTTAACACGGTAATTGAATCAAGAAATGCATATTTCTTTGAAACAATTTTCCCTTGCAAAATTACACAAGAACAAAGTTCTTTAAAAAGGACTCATGTTGACATAGAAGATGGTCATCAAGAGAAGGACCAAGAAGCATTACAAGATAACGATGAACCGAGAAGAAGTAAGAGAATGAGAACCTCTACTTCTTTTGGTCCTGACTTCCTTACCTTTTTATTGGAAGATGAACCACGAACTTTCAAAGAAGCTATGTCTACTCCAGAAGCTCCTTATTGGAAAGAAGCGGTTAAAAGTGAGATAGATTCTATCATGCAGAACCATACGTGGGAGTTAGTAGATCTTCCCCCTGGGTGTAAACCACTGGGAAGTAAATGGATTTTCAAAAGGAAATTGAAAACTGATGGATCTATCGAGAAGTATAAGGCAAGATTGGTAGTAAAAGGTTATAGTCAAAGAGAAGGACTTGACTATTTTGATACCTTTTCACCAGTAACCAGAATTTCATCCATAAGAATGCTTATTGCAATAGCATCGATCTATAAGCTTGAAATTTATCAAATGGATGTTAAAACTGCTTTTCTCAACGGGGAACTTAAAGAGGAAATCTATATGGAACAACCCGAAGGATATAAAGTTCCGGGAAAAGAAAGGAAGGTGTGTAGGCTGATCAAATCCTTATATGGATTAAAGCAAGCACCCAAACAATGACATGAAAAATTTGATAAAGTCATGATTGGTAATGGCTTTAAAATAAATGAGTGTGACAAATGTGTATATGTAAAAGGCATTGATAAAGGATATGTCATTGTTTGTTTATATGTAGACGATATGTTAATTATTGGGAGTAATAATGACATAATCACTTCTACAAAGAAGATGCTCTCAAGTATGTTCGACATGAAAGACTTAGGCATTGCTGATGTTATCTTAGGTATTAAGATAATGAGAAAATCTGAGGGGTTAGTATTAAATCAATCCCATTACATTGAAAAAATACTAAATAAGTTTAGTAAAGGCGATACTAATATTGCAAAGACTCCAGTTGATGTAAATCTACACTTGGCAAAGAATACTGGCGATACAATCAATCAGTTAGAGTATTCTCGTATAATGGGAAGTCTAATGTACTTAATGAACTGCACAAGGCCTGATATTGCACATGCAGTTAGTAAGTTAAGTAGATGTACAATAAATCCAGGAAGAGATCACTGGATTGCAATAGTAAGAGTTCTACGGTACTTGAGATACACTCTAAACGAAGGATTGCACTACACTGGAGAACCAGCTGTATTAGAAGGATATAGCGATGCTAACTGGATATCTGATTCCTCCGACTCAAAATCCACGAGCCGATTTGTCTTTATGTTAAGAGGAGCAGCAGTCTCGTGGAAATCTTCTAAACAAACATGTATAGCTCGATCCACCATGGAATCTGAATTTATAGCTTTGGATAAAGTTGCTGAGGAAGCCGAATGGCTTCGTAATTTCCTAGAAGATTTTCCTAATTGGCCAAAACCAGTTCCAGCTATCTGCATACACTGTGATAGTCAGGCTGCCATCGGTAGAGCCTCAAATGAAATGTATAATGGTAAGTCTAGACACATACGTCGTAGACACAATACCGTAAGACAACTGCTCTCAAACGGGGTTATCACAATTGACTATGTAAGGTCAAAGGATAACATTGCAGATCCCTTGACTAAAGGATTACCAAAAGAGCAAGTGCGTAACTTATCTAGGGGAATGGGTCTAAAGCCTATTGAAATGAGTTGCCATAATGGAAACCCTACTTAGTAGATTGGAGATCCCATGATCTAAGTTCAAAGGGAAAACCGAATTATGCAAAAAGCAACTCGGTGGTAAGCATTGTGGGGATTTCTCCCAAAACCATTCCTAGAACCTAAATAGAATGCTTCTTGTACAAAGATGAGGTTAAGCAAAGCTTTTAATGGTTCTTGTATCTTAAATTAAAAGATAGGGTATAACATGATACTCTTGACAAGAGACCACCTATATGAGTAAAGGAGTGAGGGCCGCTCCTAAGAAAATTTGAAAGGCTGATTTTCTGAAAAATTACTCATGAATCCAGGAGTTGTCCAGGGCCAAAAATGGACACAACCGTGAGAACCATATAATGGTCGAAAGGGTACTATGTAATTTTTGTTGACTTTATTTACATCAAAGCTGAACAGTTCAAGACATCAAGTTCACTGGTTAGCAAGTAAATCCGATAGCCCTTACTAGAGAAGGTTCAAGGCCAAAAGCTACCTTTCTCGACGTAGTATTCTTCCATGTTTTTTCTCTCTTATTTTGTTTTTCATATGCATTATGACCAGTCAATTTCATTCATGTGGAGAATGCTATCATTTGGGACTTTACTCAAGTGAAACTGCTCACTTTAGCTTAATTTTTAAGTGGGTCATGGACCTCTTTATAGGTCAGGACAAAGACAAATGTTGTTCGTCTTACTTTGGTAATGAATTTCATGTATTCACTTGTGTAAAACAAATGGAAGGTGAATGAGAAATTGAGTGTTAAATATGAGGTATATGAAGAGTTTTGGAAAAGTAAGGAAATAATAGTCACTTAGCTTAGCACTTAAGGATTGGGCCTCTGGGGGCACCAGCTTTTGGGCCTGGGCTTGGGCTTGGCTGGACTGTATTTTGTAAAATTAAAACGTTATGTCTTAACGTTCTAATTTTTTAAAATCTTCTGTCTTCTTCCTCAAACGTCATCTCCTATGTCTGAAACGTTGCAGGTCAGTTTTAAACAGGTGCTTCTACACCTATAAATACTTGGCCAAAAATCATTTTCATCATTCAATATTTTTTTTACAAACAAATATCATAAAAGAGAGAGATTAAACGCCATTTAAAGTTCGAAGTTCTGCAGATTTTCAAGTGTCTGATATTTGCAGTGTTGATCGTTGTATCCTGGAGGTTGAAGCCATTACAAAACGTAAGACACCAGTGCGTGGCTAATAAACCTTAAAGACATAGGATCCAATCCTAGCCTCGATCAGTAACAGGTTTTCTGTTAATTTTTATTTTTTTCATTTCTGCATTTTTTTGTTTTTCCTTCATTTTTGCTTTCTGAATCAAAATAAATCACTGGAGATAACACATTCAACAATAGTGGAAAAGCAAGATCACGTTCTATGTTATATAGTAGAAGAACTTCATCAGAATAATACACAAATGTAAGAAAAGTTTAGAATCATGAGATTACTTTAATAATTGCATATTAAAGGAGAATATGTGTAAAGGGAATGGAATTAACAAGGTGTTACCTTCAAGTGGCCCTCATTAATCTATGCTTGACTTTACTCAAATAACATAACGTGAAAAATGACAACCAGCCATTTGGCCTTCCTAACGATCTCCACTTAGCTTATAATATTGATATGGATAGATTTTTTATTCAGCTCGTTATTTTAAACATTTACCTATAAAAACAAGCCCAAACCACAAACAAACTGAAAGAATGCAGTATAAAAATGACTAATGACGAACTAAATTTGCAGAGTCTACTTAATTTAACCAAGGCTCTTTGTATAATTAAAATTGCAATTATACATCAAACAACCAGTGACCTCAGATAACATATAATGGTAGACCTCAGTTTACAATTTGTTGAGAAAGAACAAATTATCTTATAACCCTGAATTATAAATGTGTACCGGGTGATGTAATGCTGGTGAGCAGTGATAATTAATTAATTTACAAGGTGAAGAGAGAGAGAGAGAGAAAAGAATTATATGAAACACGAATTATTAAGGGGAAAGGGTGTAAGGACAAAAACTTTACATTTTTAAGAAATTTAATACTTGATGCATACTATTTTAGATTTTTTAATTAGTTGGTTCTAAATTTTTATTTTAAAAATACTACTTGAAAGATAACTTTTTTATTTTAATGTATTAATTTGTTGAGTTATATTATGTATTAAATACACAGGACACAATAATGAAGACCATGCAAAAAATTTATGAATGAGAGACAAGTAATATTCATAACAAGTCACCTTTTCAACCAAATAATCAACAAGTTAGTTACCAAAATTTTATTTATTTTGTTTCTAAATTGTTTATTTCTTTTAAGTGTTTTATAGTAGTGATATTATAATAAATTCATAGATAGAATTCTCTTTCCAAAAAAATAAGGGTATTATTATACGTGATGAGAATGATAGAGGTCGGATACGTTAAAAATTATATTTATACAAATTAGTTAAAATCTTGTTAAATATATCTAAATAAAAAACATATTGTTCATCAGGAGTGTGATAGAACAAACAAAAAGGGTAAAGAAAAGGTCGACCCCCCGGTTAAATCAATATCCAAGCGAAAGAGTTCCCAAATGGTACACTATATAATATATTATTTCTATTTATGTAAAATTTCAACAACCTTCATGTATAAAATTAACTTTAGATTCATCACGAACATTAGGATCCTGGAAAAATAGAGTTATCTAGAGTTGTATTAGCCCAACATATACGCCGAGAGAGGGAATGGTTAGGTCACACTTCTCAAGTGACAAGTAAAGATCCAGAATTACCTTCATCGAATTCTCGATGCTGATTAACTCGACAGTTACAAAAAGCACATGAGTTTTCATGTGAACGGTTGAATATTGTCAAATCACAAAATTCAACCCAAAACACAACAATACAATCTCATATTCAACAACAATTTCGGTGCTCAAGTTATTCTATCGACCGAAATTCGTTGACTCGTGAACAAGAGGTTCAGTTGTTATCCAAACGTAGATTAGGTCAAAGTTTACGTTGGGAAAAATATAGGTCACTTAGGATGTAAAGTCACGGGGACTCGCCTAGTGATACTCTCCTTAAAACAACTCATCCTTTAGGTAATCATGTGTTTGGTAGAAGTCCATTCACACCAAATCATATTAATCTATCAAATACACATTATGTCGTTGCATCACGACATATTGGTGAATCCTCTCTTTCTGAACAAATTATTGAAACACCAACGAATTCATAACATGAAGAAGAATATGATACTGACGGAGAAAATAATAGTGGAGCTCATCAAGAATATACCATCACTGAAAATATAAATGAACTACATTTTTTATTGGGAGATATGAATGTAATATGCCCGCATTGTAAAGCTTTACATTGGAAGGCTGAAAGATTAAAAAAACCTCATGTGTCTATTTCAAAATTTGGGACATGTTGTTTGGAAGGCCAAATTAATCTGCCCGATCTTATCACTCCTCCACCAGAAATTCAAACTTTATACGATGGCTCAACACCACAGTCTATATCTTTTCTTTGTTAGACTCGAGGGTATAATGCAGCTAACTCTTTTACAAGTTTGGGTGTCAAAATGGATGAAAGGGTTGTCGGCAGAAGAGGACCCTCGGTATTCATAATTCATGGAGAATTGCGACATCGAACTGGTTCACTAGAGCCACAAGAAGGTCGTGATCGTACATATGCTCAATTATATATTTACGATCCTGATTGTACCTTAAACTCCGTAATAAACGAAATCCTAATCTAAGGAGTGATGTCTTAATAACTATTCATAATTCTATGTTGGAGCACAACATATTCACTCATAAATATCGTCAGGCTTCTGCAATATTAAATCGACCTGAGGTGGCCTCCAGAAATATTCTGGTGCACTTACATTATTCTGCGTCAAAAGATCGTCGACGATATAATCTTCCAACTTCAGATGAGGTGGTTGTTATCATTCCGGGGGATGGAACCGAGACGAGTGCAATGAGAGATATCATTCTACATCTAAAAGGAGATAATCAGTTCATTAGGATCAGTGAATGTCATCCAACTTATCTACCTTTACATTATGTACTCATGTTTCCATATGGGGAACTTGGATGGGAACCAGGATTTAAACGATGGGATACTTCTCGCAATAGATATTTAAGAAAAAGGTTAACGCAAATGGATTACTATGGTTACTGCATATTTCACGTCCTACCGGATATTCGACAATTTTAAGAGGTGGTAAATTATTTCAAGAATTTTTGGTAGATGCTTGGGCCGCAAAAGAGCAAAATCGTCTGACATGTTATAAGTTAAATTAAGATAGGTTCCGCGTAGAATTTTATGATGATTTTACAAATGCTGTTATAGAAGGGTTGTCACCGAATAAAGTTGGTAAGCGGAGGATTCTTCTGTCTTCTTTTACAGGAAGTACTAGAAATATGTTCGAAATATTCCAAGATTTAATGGCAATAACGCGCTATAACCAGCATCCAGATATTTTTCTGACAATGACAGCAAATCCAAACTGGCCTGAAATAACATCAGTTTGCTTCCAAACCAGAAAATATCTGATAGGCCCGATTTAGTGGCGCGTGTTTTTGAGTTAAAAAGAGCTCGACTGTTGAAGAAATTTATGAAAAAAAGATATTCGGAAAACAAGTAGGAAAGGTCTTGACGATTGAGTTTCAAAAACAATGTCTACCGCATATGCATGTATGATATTTTTGGATGGACATGATAAAATTCGAACAACTGCTCAAGTAGACCTGTTTGTATGTGCTGAACTTCCTGATTTAAAGAATGACCCGATTCTTTTTGATACCGTGGTCAATTTTATGGTGCATGGTCCCTGTGTTTCTTGAAATCCTAACTCGCCATGTATGGAGAATAAAAAATGTACTAAAAAGCACCCTAAAGATTTTGTGGATGCCACATCTATGGATCAAGATGGATATCCAATATATCGTCGTCGGAATGATGGTCGAGTTTTTGAAGTTAGGGGATGCAAAATTGATAATAGGGATGTTGTACCATACAATCCATATTTATACAGGATATTCCACTGTCATATTAATCTTGAAGTTTGTGCAAGGATAAGATGTGTCAAGTATATCCATAAGTACATATACAAAGGTTATGATCTTACAACTATGGTGTTAGGTGAAGATGAGATTCAACAATATCTTGATGCGAGATATATTGGACCACATGAAGAAGCATGGAGAATATTCGGACATATTTTACAGGAAGAAGTACCCAATGTTGTTCGACGACATATTCATTTACCGGGAGAACATCAAGTTGTCTTTGATGCAAGCAAATATGTGGAATCGATTATTTCTAATGCTATGCATCAAAAATCAAGTCTAACGGCATTTTTTGAGTGTTGCGCAAATAATGAAGCTGCACGTGTGGTGTCGCCTAGGGTGTTATAAAATTAATACAAAATAAGACCAAGAAACTACGCACTCTCACCCTAGACAGGCACAGTACTGCAAGTATTACAGGACGTATGCAAGTTTTAATGATAAATAGAGTTCGTTCTCAGGGACTTAAGTGTGTTAATCGCGTGAGTTGAAATTACGAGTAAAAGTAAATAATTAGAGAACAGAAAAGTAAAGAGAACAGATTTCGAAATTAAGCAATTAAAACTAAGAAAATAAAGACAATAAAATAAAATACGAAGAATATGAGATGAGAAGTATAGCTCAGGTTTTGCTAGTATGCACTAATCCTTCTAATTATATCTATAAATCTAGTTAATAAGGGAGAATATTAGCTCTTGGTATACTTAGTCAGGATTCTAAATTCCACTACCTTAGACCTTGAGAGCGACTAAGGGGGCTACGGCACAACCAGGAAGTGTTTTATCTTAGGGTTATCAAACGCCACTAAGGGCCTAAGCAAATACTGCAATCCTGGTGATATGGTGATTAAAACAAACCCTAATGACTATCTAGTTAGAAGCATGTTTTGTCAGAACTACTATCGACACTAGACATTATGTGGTGGTTCAATAGTTAAACACCCTGTCAAGGAGACCATCTAACTACTATTAAAACAATCCTAAAGTGATCAGTTCTAGGAAAGACATTAAATCAAAACACATAAACAAATATTAAGTAAGAAGCTAATATCAAATTAAAACATATAATTCCCAAAGAAACTTAGATAGAAGAATTAGAATTCATAGTTTATACATTATGCAAAACCCAAGCTATGGGGAGTTTAGTTCATACCTGAAGGAAATAAACTAAAAGGAATTACAAAAGACATCATCTTGCTCTCTACAATAAACTGGAAGAATAAAACTCTAAGAACTAATTACTATGAGGCAAGGATTAAGAGAGGTTAATTACAAGTGATATAAGGGTGTATTTATAGGTGTTTAGAAGACCTAATTCGTTTTCTTGAGGAAGAGGTAAGTTATTGGACTTCTAGCCCAACTCAAATTCGTATGGAAATAAAGATAAACACTGCTGCACCGTTTTGAGCATATCTTCTTCGTTATTGGTCGGTTTGAGCTCCATAAGATACCAAAAGAATCGCAACAGAATTATCTTGACCCAGTGGAAGGAAATCACCAGATTCGGCCTATTTCTTAGGTAAAAACGCCTATCTTTGGACGTGTATGCAGAATCCTAGATTTAAGTAGCTTTTCCTTTTCCATCTTTTTAGCATTTGTTTCGTTATCTCCAATTACCATGAAAATCTCTTTCCATAAGTTGTTGTCTTTGACTTGGACTCTAGTTAATCTCCATAATTATCTTTAAAGCTACACACTAAATAAACAGTTAAACCCAATATGCTCTAAAAATAATAATTCTACAATTCAAGACTCAAAATAGGAAAGTGCACTTAAACTCAAGAAAATCGACATTATTGACTTCTAAATCACTTAAAATGATGTCTCATCCTAACATTAATCTATCACAAATGAGGAGACATCAAGACCCCCAACTCAAAGTTGTATTGTCCCGATACAATAAAGATAAAAACAAAGGGAAGTCTAGAAATACACACTTATAAAATTCTCAACGCAAGGGAAAAAGCATAACAAAATATATAGAATAATCCTAAAGCACATAACTCAGAAAATTTCATGCAAATATTCATAAACTACATACCTGTACACTTCTCATATCCACAATCAACACGGCTTGAATTCAAGATCAGATTAGTTTCGCAATGTAAGAAGGATTGGGACTTTACTCAGTTCCCCAATAGAGCTATAGATTGTTCATCGATTTCACTAGTATCCAAGGATCCACTTAACTACTCTCTAATGGCTCAATCACTTCTCAATTACATAGCAAAGAATCAAAAGGTCTTTAAGGTTGTAATGTAGGCTTAGGGACGGTATGATAGTATATTTGGATAATTTGGAGTGAGCTTTTGGCTCTCTCCTCACTAGCCATCAACGAATCACCCTAGAGCTTAAGTTACTCTCATAAAACGTTTCTCACTCAACCCAATGAATTCCTTGATGCAAAATTAGCATCCCCAAATAACCCAATTAAAGCTTAAGATGTTCACATAAAAATCCACTTTGCCGGTCCGAATATATATATTTTCTTTTCTTTTCAAATCAATTTCTTTTATAGCTATGATTCTCTTTTAATGTTGAGATATCATGCTATTTTCTCATATATATATTTTTTCTTTTAATGCCCTTGTTGGCAATTTTAGCTCGTAGCTTCTTTTTCATTCACTATTACCCCGGCAAAGGGTTACAATAAAATCTGTGAATCATCATAAATATAAAGCACAGAGCACAATTAATAAGCTCAAAAATCCCAACCCAATAACAATTCCCATAATGGTGGACCCACCACCCCAAACTCAAGCTCTAGAACAACTGTCTATGCATCGCGATTCGAGTGCGGGCCATATGGAAAAGTCCTAAAATCTAAAGGATATGGCTTATAACGTGTTTCAATAAAAAGCTTTAGAAAGGCTAGAAGGGGCTGAGAAGGATATAGCATATAAAATCAAAAATCACAAGGTGAGAAGGTATAAAAAGGCTTCAAGGGCTTCAAAATATGAAAGAACCGCCTTAATCACTTTCTACACTATGTAATTTCGTTATTTTCTTACCTTTAGCACTTTCATCAAATGGTTTTTCAACTAGCTTGGATCTCACGGCCTACACACTTCCAAGGTTCCCTGAGATCGAACATACTTTCTATCGCATTGCTCACTAATTTTTTCTTTACTATCAACGTGTGTTTTCCTGCAAATACTCAAAGCATACAAATACATAGCTCATAAACATATTACTTACTATAATCAATTCACTGAGCTTATGCTTTCAAGCTATTAAAACACACTCTACATCTAATTCCCATGTATCAAAATTTTTAATTTCACCCAAAAACAGAAAAATGGAGATGAGAGACAACGAATCCCCACACCCCCAACTCAAAAATGAGCCGTGTCCCCACGACTCGAAAAAGACTCGAAACAGAAATTAAAATTAGCAGATAAACATATTTACAGAAATGGTAAGGAAGAAAGAGAACATACTCTCGAGGCTATTGCCTCGCATCATTGACATCCAAGGTTGGAATTGTGTGACCTTTCGTTAATTGCTCAAGGAGTTTCATGATGTGCACTTGATTAACGTTGATTTGTGCCACATCATTGACTAAGGAAGTTTGAGCTGCTTCGAATTTCGTTAAATGCTCCTCCATCTTCTCTTGCCAATTATGCTCTTTTTCTTCCTTCGAGATTTGCGTAGAACCCGCTCTTCGAAGGATATCCTTGATCCAAGCATTATCAATATAACTCGTCTTAAACTCGAGTTTCTCTTCTTCACCCAATGTAACATTCGCTTTTCGCACAAGACACGTGATCATAGTTGGAAATTTAACATTATAAACTGATTTAGGAGAGACCGAAAATCGTATCACCTCCTCATAGATCAACTGTGCCACATCAACTTCTTCTCCTCTCAAAATACAGTCAAAAAGTAGCGCGTTCTTCATAGTCACATCCAAGGTTCGTGTGTTTCCAAAGACATTAGGAATAAGGAAATTGTGCCAAATTCTTGCATCCGATTGAAGATATTTGTAAGGCCAAGGTGCCTTCAATTCTCCCTTATGTGATTGCACTTTCTCTTTGTCTAATACATGCTCAAAAAGCAATTCCTCATCAAAGATTTTTCGTTTAGCAACCGATTCTTCAAATTTGCAAGGACCTTTTAGTTTCTTAAACTTGAAGTGGTTCCTAATCTCTTCAACTGTGAAAGGAACTAGCTTTCCTCTAATCGGAACACAACCTTTACTATCTCGGCTAAAGAGGCCTAAATAGAATTCCAAAACTAATTCATGACATAATTCAGAACGTCTTACCATGAACGTAGACCATCCCAATTTCTCACCAAGCTCTAAGAATCTCGCGTATTATCCTGTACCAATTTCCTCCTTGAATAATTTCTCATAAGCAAAAGGTAGTTCTTTCAATTGTATCTCTGCAGAAGCTTTTAAAGCTACTGCTTTGTCTTGTGGAAGCTGAGTTTTCTCCTTTGCATAAAAGTAAAGCTTTTTACCATGACGATCAAACAAAGGTATTGCAACATCTTCAACTTTGTCTTTTGATTGAGAACTAGAAACCTTGTTACTTGATTTCTTCTTGGTTACCTCCAATCCCTTGTTACTCTTCTTCACCTCCCTCTTGCTAGCTAAGATTGTTGTTCTATTAGTCATCTTCAATTAACCCCCAACTCAAAGCTTTAGCAACCCTTGAAATTTAAACTCTTGAATTAATGGTTGAACAAGCTTGATTTGGCTTAGGAAATATGAATTGATGATGAATCTCTATGTGGGTGAGGTGGATTTGTAATGGATTGTCTTGGATTTATGAAATTGTAGGATGAACTTGTTAAATTTGAGCTCTTTGATTCTTCAATTGAATGGATTTGGTGAGGATTGGGTGTTTGATTCTCTCTTGTAATGATGTGGAGAGAAGATTTGATGTGTTTTTTATGATGATTGGGTAGTGTTTTGGTGATTGGTGAAGGTTTTGATGAGCTTTAATAGAGTTGGGAGAGTTTTGGGGAAGAGAAAGAAGGTTGAGGTTTAGTAAATTCGGAATAATGGCTTTAATATCTCTTTTATAAGCTCAAACCCGTTTTTCTCTTTTTCCAGCGGCGCTGACAGGTATACCGGGCGTATCCTCTGGTATACCGGAACATCTGTAGCTGCAAAATTTTTTGTTCGTCAAAATACACGTGGCACCCACCCCGTGGTACGGGTTTTTGTTCCTGGGCGTGTCCTCCGGTATACCGGGCATAACATCCGGTATACCGCCCCTATCATCTCAAAAAAAATTCGCCTCGGCATGGACCACGTGGCAGCCACCCCGTGGTACGGGTTTTTGCCTCTGTGGTACTCTCCGGTATACCGGGGTTGAAGTCCGGTATACCGCTCATATGAACAGATTTTTCCGAAAATTTTATTTCTTCTCCCGAACTCGATTTCTCCAATTCCTATACACCAAAAAACACTAATACCTTTCTCAAATATGCATTATCAGCTAAAAACAACTAAACTACACATAAACTAATAAACGTAAAAGACATGAAAGCATAAAAACTACGGGTTGTCTCCCGTATAGCACTTTGTTTAACGTCTTTCAAAGTTAGACGTGTTACCTCTGTCAAGATTTGCGAATATAGCCTCCCCAACAACGAGTAAGGCTATGAACGTCAACTAATCTGCGCTTGGCCCCAGTTTTGGGGCGAATTTCTATCACCTTGGCTGAAACAACCTTAGTGACAATGAATGGTCCCATCCACGAGTCCTTGAAACATTGTGGCCTATTCTCGCGTTTGTGAGCTTTCCATAAAACTTCATGGCCAACCCCAAACTCAATGTTTGGCTCAGTATCCACGGGTTTTAAGTGGATCTTCTCAGGAGGGACTTTGTGATGTAAAAGGTTGTGGATGACAGGAACGGTGGCATCTAACTTCCTCGGTTTCTTACCCAAGACATAGAAGGTCTCGGATACATTCTTTGCATGAAGGGTGATGGTCCCTTCTTGGAAGTTGATCACACTTTGACTTGTGGCCATGAAAGGCCGTCCAAGTATGATTAGAACTTGCTTATCTGCATCAAACTCAAGAATAACAAAGTCAGTAGGGATGGCGATATTACCTGCACGGACTAAGACGTCCTCCACTGTTCCCCATGTCCTTTTAACTGAGTTGTCAGCAAACTGCAACTTCACTGAAGTTTTCTCTGATTTCTGAAGTCCAAGTCTCTCGAACACGGACTTAGGCATAAGATTCACACCAGAACCCACATCGTACATAGCTTTCACTTTGAGCATACCATGTAATTGAATAGGAAGGTTGAAACTTCCCAGATCTTTAAACTTTGTTGGTAGCTCTTTTTCACTTCTTCTCGAAACCCTCAGGTTCTCTCTTGGGATCTCTACACTCGCCTCTTTCTCAGGAATAACTTGCGTATAAACTTGTTGCGGTGTAAGTCCTCGTTTTGCAATCTCAAGCATTTGGGCGTTGATAGTTTCAGGTTGGTACGCCTCTACAAATGCTTTGAGAACAATGTCATATTTAGGATTTGTACAGGAATAGTTGATGACACTGATTGAACAATAGGTGGCGGTTCCACCTTCTCTTCTACTTTCTCTTCATGCACAGTAGGTGCAACTTCATCTTCAACTATTGACTCCTTCTTTGAGTCTTCCTCCTCTTTTTCTTCAGCTAGCTCAGCTGCATACTCCATAACCGATCGAATTTCCTCTTGCATCTTCCTCAGTAGCTCTATAAATTCAGCTTTCTCTTGATCGTCCTCTACATAAACTTCGGAACATTCAGATTCCACGGGGTTAGACTCGGTTGGTTCTTCTTCAGTACTTGGAATTCCCACGGCACTAATGGCAGCATGTGGTGCTTCCTCTTTTGCTTCTTCAATTTCAAGGCAGATTGCCTTGCAAGCTTCGAATCCAACATTGTTTTCACCTCCTTCGATTGCCTTTACTTCCTGTTGTTCTACAAAGCTTGTTAAAACTTTGTTCATCTGTTCTACTTGAGTACGTATTATCTGAAGTACGGCATCGTGTCCTCTGATCTTCTCGTCTTGAGCATTCATATTTGCGGTCAAACGGGCTAGAGTTTGTTGATCCATGGATCCTTCTTGAGGGTACTGAGGCAAAGCTTTTTTATCTAGTGAATCGGTATAGGCATCTTGATCAGGTTGTTGTGGCGGAGCAGGTCTATTCTGATTTTGGTACTGACCTCTCTGTTGGTAAGAGTTGTTCTGGGGACGCTGTTGATAATGACCAGGATTAGCGGCCCCTTGTGGATTTGAATACTGCATACCCGGATGGTTTCGTTTACCCCATTGATAACCTCCGCGATTGGATATAAAGTAAATAGACTGCGGATTTGATTCGCACTCTTCCCATGTATGATCGTTAACACCACATTGTTGACAACCTTGTGCTTCTTGTACTACCTTTGTTGTGGCTACATTTTTCTCCATTGCTATCCTCAGCTCTTTGATTTGATTTTCTAAAGCGGGTATTTGAGCTGAGTTTGCAGTTTCTACATCTAATCGAAGCGTTCCTCGGGTCTTTGCTACAGAAGCTCGCGTTGAGGGCCAACTTCTCTCTTGTTCCATAATATTTTCTAACACCTCGGAAGCTTCATTGTGATTCATGGACACGAAATTACCCTTTCCAATGTTATCCACCTTTTCTCTACCTTTATCATTAAGACCTTCATAGAATATCGCAAGTTGTAGAGCAGGTGTATAACCATGGAGCGGACATCTAGCTAATTTTTGTTGAAACCTTGTCCATGCTTCTCCCACTGTTTCTCCATCTTCTTGAGAAAATCTTGCAAGCTCGGCTTGATCTTTAAGTCTCATGCTGTTCGGATAAAATCGGTTAAAGAACGCGGCTTGAAGTTCTCTCCAAGAGTGAATGGTTCCATGTGGTTGTCTCTCTAGCCAATCGCTAGCTCTTCCGGTCAAGAAAAACGAAAACATATGACAATACAGTTGCTCGCGTGTAATGCCAGGAGTAATGTAGGCATCACAAATCTGCATGAACTTCTGAATCGATTTTACCGGATCTTGAATAGTTGTACCAGTATAGAGTCCGAAACTTTGAAATTGACTGAGCATACCCGGATCGGGTCTAAATTTGATATTCGGAATCTCAGGAGGGCGGTAACCAATTGGTTGAACATGGAATGGTACATTAAGGCCAGGTAGGTCTTGTTCAACTCTGTTCTGTTGATTATTAAGATTATTCTGCCCATTACCTCCTCCTGCTGGTAGTTGTTGTCCTCCTTGTCCACCGAGTGGTGGATCTTGAACACCAAGAGGAGGATCTTGTTGACCCCCTCCAAGTGGTGCACCGAGTGGTGGATCTTGGGCTGCCATTGATCTTCTTAAGGCTCTTTCCTCACGAACTCGTTTGTTGTAAGGTCTGAAGCTCCTCTCAGGCTCCGATAAGGGAGGCCAAGAATGAAACACTGTGAAACCTGAAAAAGACTAAAGCAAACCACAAGCGTAAATCTGGAAAAATAAAAACTAAACTAAAAACTGAAAATAAAAACTAATGAAAAACTGTTACTTGAAATAGATAACCCACACGCTAACGAGACACAAGTCCCCGGCAGCGGCGCCAAAAACTTGGTGTCGCCTAGGGTGTGATAAAATTAATACAAAATAAGACCAAGAAACTACGCCCTCTCACCCTAGACAGGCACAGTACTGCAAGTATTACAGGACGTATGCAAGTTTTAATGATAAATAGAGTTCGTTCTCAGGGACTTAAGTGTGTTAATCGCGTGAGTTGAAATTACGAGTAAAAGTAAATAATTAGAGAACAGAAAAGTAAAGAGAACAGATTTCGAAATTAAGCAATTAAAACTAAGAAGATAAAGACAATAAAATAAAATAAAATACGAAGAATATGAGATGAGAAGTATAGCTCAGGTTTTGCTAGTATGCACTAATCCTTCTAATTCTATCTATAAATCTAGTTAATAAGGGAGAATATTAGCTCTTGGTATACTTAGTCAGGATTCTAAATTCCACTACCTTAGACCTTGAGAGCAACTAAGAGGGCTACGGCACAACCAGGAAGTGTTTTATCTTAGGTTTATCAAATGCCACTAAGGTCCTAAGCAAATACTGCAATCCTGGTGATATGGTGATTAAAACAAACCCTAATGACTATCTAGTTAGAAGCATGTTTTGTCAGAACTACTATCGACACTAGACATTATGTGGTGGTTCAATAGTTAAACACCCTGTCAAGGAGACCATCTAACTACTATTAAAACAATCCTAAAGTGATCAGTTCTAGGAAAGACATTAAATCAAAACACATAAACAAATATTAAGTAAGAAGCTAATATCAAATTAAAACATATAATTCACAAAGAAACTTAGATAGAAGAATTAGAATTCATAGTTTATACATTATGCAAAACCCAAGCTATGAGGAGTTTAGTTCATACCTGAAGGAAATAATCTAAAAGGAATTACAAAAGATATCATCTTGCTCTCTACAATAAACTGGAAGAATAAAACTCTAAGAACTAATTACTATGAGGCAAGGATTAAGAGAGGTTAATTACAAGTGATATAAGGGTGTATTTATAGGTGTTTAGAAGACCTAATTCGTTTTCTTGAGGAAGAGGTAAGTTATTGGACTTCTAGCCCAACTCAAATTCGTATGGAAATAAAGATAAACACTGCTGCACCGTTTTGAGCATATCTTCTTCGTTATTGGTCGGTTTGAGCTCCATAAGATACCAAAAGAATCGCAACAGAATTATCTTGACCCATTATAAGGAAATCACCAGATTCGGCCTATTTCTTAGGTAAAAACGCCTATCTTTGGACGTGTATGCAGAATCCCAGATTTAGGCAGCTTTTCCTTTTCCATCTTTTTAGCATTTGTTTCCTTATCTCCAATTACCATGCAAATCTCTTTCCATAAGTTGTTGTCTTTGACTTGGACTCTAATTAATCTCCATAATTATCTTTAAAGCTACACACTAAATAAACAATTAAACCCAATATGCTCTAAAAATAATAATTCTACAATTCAAGACTCAAAATAGGAAAGTGCACTTAAACTCAAGAAAATTGACATTATTGACTTCTAAATCACTTAAAATGATGTCTCATCCTAACATTAATCTATCACAAATGAGGAGACATCAACGTGATTTTACGTATCAGGAATTCCCACAACATTTTGTTTGGAATAAAAATGATGCGATTTGGACACCTAAAAAACGAGGTTTTGCTATAGGCCGCATGTATTTTGCTATCCCTAATTGTGGAGAGAGATTTTATCTTCGGTTGTTACTTACTGTTGTCAAAGGCCCCTAATCATTTGAGTGTCTACGTACATATAATAATACACTCTATGATTCATTCAAGTTAGCATGTGCTGCTAGAGGACTTCTAGAGGAAGATGATGAATGGGTACATTGTTTGGAAGAAGCGTCACTTATGAAGACTGATTATCAATTGAGAAGATTGTTTTCAGTTATATTGATGCATTGTAATCCATTACATCCATATGAGTTATGGAAAATATTTTCACATAACACATGTGATGATCTTGCATCAAAGCTACGCACATCTTATAGTATTCTACAACCTATTGTAACTGAAGTGGAAGATTATGGCTTATATTTCTTGAATACCATGTTGATAGAATCACGAAAAAGTTTAGACGACTTTCCACCAATGCCACAATCGAATAGAAATTGGATCTCACCAATGAGAAATAGACTAATGTGTTAACATCAATAGCTTCAGAGGAAAGCACAAGAAATTGATGCACAATTGAATGTTGATCGTCTTAATAATGCACAAAAACAAGCTTACAAAAAAGTCATGGACTCCGCTATACATAGTAAGGGAGAAGCTTTTTTCTTGAATGGAGGTGTTGGAACAGGGAAGACATTTTTGTATGCACAATTGCAAAAAAATGTCGGAGCTTAGGTTATACTGTTATAACTGTAGCTTCATCTGGAATTGCATCTTTGTTATTGAAAGGAGGTCGAACTGCACATTCAATATTTTCTATACCGCTGAATATTTTAGAAGATTCAGTTTGTAAATTTACTAAACAATCGTTTCGGGCAGTATTGATGAGGGAAACAAAACTTATAATTTGGGATGAGGTTCCGATGCAACATCGAAATTGTGTGGAAGCTGTTAATCGAACATTACAAGATTTATGTGAAAATGAAAAACTCTTTGGGGGTATCACAGTTGTTCTTGGAGGTGATTTTCGACAAATTTTACCCGTTGTGCCTAAAGGTGTACGCGAACAAATAGTCGGTGCTTCATTAAGACGTTCATCCATTTGTAAAAACATTGATGTGTCTTACCGAATCAGTTAGAATTTGCTATGTACTTAATGCAGGTATATCTGAAATTGCGTTATTTGAGTTTTTGTAAATATTTTTACGTATTCCTTAAATCTAATCAATTATTTATTATGATAGATTGGATCTAACCCACACTAAATTATAGATATCCCGTCAAGAATTCGAAAATGCAATGACTTAGATAGCTTATTATCATCAACTTATCCCGATTTGAATGTCCATGGAACCTCAAGTAGTATATACTTGAATGAACAAACTATTCTTTCGGTACACAATGATGATGTTAGTGATATCAACAACACAACATTAAAAAAATTTCCAGGAGTTGGGGTGACGTATGTAGCTACTGATAAAATGATTGAAGAGGATAATGTGGATCAAAGTATAACTTCTCGATATCCAAATGAATATTTAAACTCATTTAGGCTGGAGTTGAAGGTCGGTCGGGTGTCCCATCATGTTGTTGAGTAATATTGACCCTAAGGATGAACTTTGTAATGGCACAAGGTTGATGGTGGTCAGGTTCTCTTCGCGTGTTATTGAAGCAAAAATATTAACAAGAGATAAATCTGGAAATTTGGTGTTCATTCCACGAATATCATTAACACCTTCCTCATTAGAAGTACCGTTTATAATGACAAGACAACAATTTACTATACGGTTGGCCTTTGCCATGACCATAAACAAATCACAAGGACAGTCTGTGAAGTACGTCGGTATTGATTTACGAATTCCAATATTTAGCCACGGACAATTATATGTTGCATTATCGAGATGTACAAATTATGATCACATCAGTCTCCTTCTTCCTTCCGATGATTATCAAACAACATTGAATATTGTATATCCAGAAGTTTTGATATAATTAACTTATTAATAGTATGCAATTGTATTACTGTAGGTCAAATAGATTAAATTAATATAGTATCTTACTAAAAAAAATTCTCCATCTCTACTAAATTTAATTAATAAAGTATCTTACTAAGAATTTTTCTCCATTTCTAATAAACAGACCGAGTTGAAGATCGTGGGAAAAAAGGAAATGACTATCTATAAATGTCATGTAGTAAGTCTTTTTTGCGGCATATTTTTTTAATTAAATTTTTGTAATCATTCACTAATATATTTTATTATTAGTAGTATCACAAGGAACTCGAGTGTATCGTAAGTCAAGTATTTCTTATCAACATCACATGGTCAAATATACTATATCATTGCATTCATGCGTAGGTTAAGAAACTTCATACAAAAAATGTTACTATTACATTATGTGACGAGGAGGATTTATATCGCATTAAGTCACCACAAGTCATACAGATTTGTTTGCTTACTTTATATTTGATAAAATCATCAATATTATATTACTTAATTTGAATAATTGTAATATTTATAGGATTGGAAGCTGAAAGCACATCTTGATTGGATAAAAGGAAAACACTTAGCTAAATGGAATTATAATCATATGGTATGAAACTTCATCATATATTATTTATTTCATACGATCTATTCATATTATCCATCACATGATCACTAACTTCAATATATTCAAATAAACAGGTTGTTGTTGCGCATGTTGTTGATACGACTCCGGTTATTGGAATATATATCCCTGTCGATATAAACACATGGTGTAGAGTTATGAGAGATATGCACGACTTGAATGATGTTCAAATACTTCCTTAGATTATTTTTTTTATTTACTTTAAGGTGGAGATTTTCTAATATTATGTTTATCTATTAGATAATGTTTTTCTATTATACATTATGGTGTAGATTTCCTTAAATTGTATGTGTTTATTTTTATGGTGGATATTTTGCTAGATTATATTTTTTTATCATCCTTATGATTAATTTTTTCTTAGGTTGTTTGGTTTATTTTGTATAGATAATTTGGACTCTTGGACTTTATTATAAGTACTACAACCGAGTGGATAGAGAGTATTGTTAAAATCAATTTATGTTGCGTATTAATTTACTAAATCATAATAATGCAAATTTACGTAAACTCATGACGTTTCTTTGATAATTATAATTACACAATCTATAAATAGTGCCCCTCGGGCACGGGTTATATCTAGTAATATAATATATAATGGAAGAGAAAATTGTCATGATAAAAAAATTAATGGAGTATATGACCCTTTTAGTCTTTTTGTCATACCATAAATAGTATTTTTTTTGGTATATTACCGATTTATTTCGAAAAATTCAGTTTTTCCTTATCTCTTTGAGTCTTTGAAAAGACTCATTTTTAGTAGTATTATATTAAATTCTAATTTTGTTCGTGTATTTTTCTTTGATTCTGTAATAAATATTTTATCACTTCCATTACTAAATGCTCAAAACACCAAGATAAGTGAGAACGAAATAGAAAAGGTAATTTAGAAAATTCTTCACATATTGAAGAAAATTATGAGTATATATCTCTATATCTTATAAGTGTCTTTAGATTATCTGTTTTTATTTTGATTATTATAATCCGCTAGCATAATTTTGTAGGAAAATAACACGTCCTCGGGTCCGAAAACTATTGGAAGAAGATATGGGGCTTTCAATAAATTCTCTAGATCCTTTTAAGAAGTTCATATATAATGAAGATGAGGTATGTTAACATTTCTACATGTTTTATCTTAACCTTAAAAGTTTATGGTTTAAAAGATTAAAACAACATGTATTTGCATATGCATTAGCTAAAGTACCAGGAAAAAACGTTCGGAAAAAATGTCTAAGAAAAAAGCTACTAAAGAAAAGATTTAGAAATATGCAGGCCTGAAGAAACGTAAAATATTGCAAAAGATGGTGTATGTTTCTAACAAGAAGCGGAAATCTTTTACTAATAAGCAATATTTCAATATTTGTAAGGAAGGTTTTAGAAGTGAGAATCAATATGACATGACGTATCAAGTATGTTTATAATCAAATTAAGTAAATTATAGGTACTTGTTTCTGGATGGTCTCAAATAATATTTGACTGACCTTGAATGTTTCACCAGATTGGCACAAAATCTAGTGTTGGTTGTCACACGATACAAATTGTAAGTTGTATTACAAAATTTGTATAATCATAAGTGATCATAGTATTTCACAATACATACACTACTACAGATCAGGGATTTACCCACGACTGTTTACCGACGACACGTAAAGTCGTCGGTAAACTTTTGTTATTTACCGACGACACGGAATTACCCATGAGAAACCTTCGCCGGTAATTTACCGATGACCAGTCTCGTGGGTAAAAGACAAAACGCCGTCAGTAATTCCTTTTTTAAATCTTTTTTTTGTTTAGAATTGTCGTCGGTAATTTACCGACAACTTCAAAAGTCGTGGGTAATTCTACAATTTACCGACGACATTTTATGTTTACCGACGGAGTTACGTGTCGTCGGTAAATTTGACCGTGCATATATGCCTGGACAAACTGTATTTTTATATCCTTAAACCCCAAAAACCCCATTTTTTCTCCCAATTTCTCCCAAAAACATCAATCAATCTCATTCAAATTTTTGCAATACCTTCTCCAATTCATCTTTAACCATTTGCAAGCTTATAATCAAGGTGGGGCATCCTCAATACACAATTTCATCCACAAATATTAGGTAAATTCTTGATTTTTTTTTATTATGATCATATTTGGTGTAATTCTTGCAATATTATGGGTTTAGGTATAGTAATACATTATCAAGGTTGGGACTTCATCATCAATCTCCAATTTCTTCCACCAATGCAATGTATTTTCTTAAAATTTCAAACTTTTTAATTTTTTTTTATGCATGAATTTTGAATTGTGTATATTAGTTGCTATAGGTTATGATTTTGTATATTTTTTGATTGTCTTGTTATATATTGTGTATAAATCATGCATACATTCATTTATTTCATATATTATGTTTCATATATTTTTGTATTTGTGTATTTAATTATATGAAATTGTTTATATATTTATTGTGTTGTAATTTTATTTATTTATTTATTGTGATGTAATTTTATTTATTTATTTATTGTGATGTAATTTTATTTATTTATTGGTTTGTAATTATATTCAACTCATTGGTTTGTAATTTGTGTTATTTTTATTCATTGTGTTGTAATTTTTTTTCATTTTATCAATTAGGTTGTAATAATTATTTATTTTATTTTCATATGAATGTAGTTGTCTAGTTATCTAAAATTGTTGTAAAGAGATGACTTTGGATAAGAGTTGGATGAATGCTACGGATTTATTCGATCCAAACTATCTTGTTGCGGTTCTGGATTTTATCGCATATGCAAAACAACATTCGAATATAAAGATCTTATTTATTGCCCATGTAACTATTGTAAAAATAATCGTCGATTAGCCTCTCGGACGGTTACGAGCCACCTTTATAAGGAAGGGATTATGAAGTCGTATCGGGTTTGGATAAAACACGGTGAGCAGTCGGTCGTTCCCGAAGAAAACCCTATTCCGAATATAGTTAATGAAATTGCCGAGGTTTATGACAATGTGAGACACAGTTACGATGTTGGCGGTCATCAGGGTGACACCGAGATGAGAGACGAAGAAATTCCAAGTAGTTTCGAAAAACTGTTTAACGAATTGGAGACAGAATTATATCCGGGTTGTAAAGCGATGAGTTCATTGAACTTCATTGCCAAGCTTATGCATGTAAAAGTAAAGAACAAGTGGACTAACACGTCATTCACCGAGCTATTGGAGTTGGTTGGTCGTTGATGTTTCCCTAAATGTTCTAATTTTATGCCCTTGGGAGACATCATTTTTGGTGTTTATTCGACTATTTTGATAGACTTTTGGACTAAATATGCAATAATCCGATTTTCCTCTTTTATTTCTAGTATTTTTGATTTATTAAACTTTTGCGCGTAATCTTGTGTATTTTAGTGAAAAGTTTGTAGGTTTTGAATATTAGCTAGGAGAGGAATCCTAGAAGAAAGTCAAAGATCGTGATATGGAGTCAAGACTTGAAGATAAATCCCGAAAGAATTTGATTTTAGAGCTGCAAATCTGGAAAACATACCAAAGATTGCTGATTTCAAGGCGCTTAAGAGATGATTTAGCCACTGACCTTTGAAGAGAAACCATTCCTTATCGAGTTACGGAAATTTAGCAACTGGAATCAAGTCAATCGGAGTTATAACGAAGCGGGAAAAACCGTTTTAGTGGAGGTGGTGCAGCAGTTACGGGATTTGGGCTTGATTAGTGGACTTGGACTTTTTATTATTCACTTAAACGCTAATTAAAAGCCAATTCCGAATTTGATCTTATAAAAAGGAGCTTTTGACCTCATTATTTCTCACCTCTCATTTTATTCTTCAATTCAATTCATCCTTTGAAGAGAGTGTCCAGAGAAGAAGCAGAAACAAGGAAAAGAAGAAGTTTGGAGCTGGAGACTGTCTATATCTCCAATTCATAACCAAACCAATTCCGAAATTAGGTTTCTCTGTATTTTATTTCTGTAAAACAATATGAGTCTTATTTCCTTTAATTTAGTTTTCTTTTTAATTAGTATGAGCTAATTCCGTTTTAGTACTTGAGAATGCTTTATGGGTGAATCCCAATTCTATTGAATGTCTATGTCTGAATTTGGGTTTCTGTTAAATTAAATTAAATTGGGTCTTTTACTCTTTTCAATAAATTGAGATTATTTACTGTTTATGGAGTAGCTAACTAAGAACAGGTGTTAGTATCTAGGCTATTCCAATTAGTGGCGATTGGATCATCCTGACGGAGGGTTTAGGTACGGAAATATTTATTTAATCTAAAATAGAAGCTATTGATTCTGACGAACTTAGCTAATTTTAGGGCCAATGTGGTAATTAACTTAAACATCTAAAAGTGGATCATATTTACCCTGACGGGACTAGTGACACTCTAGGATAGCCTTATAGTCCACCCTGACGGGGGTATAAGGAATTTAGAATCCCGACCATTGTAATTGACCGATTTAACCCTTAAACAGAATAGGTTATGAAATAGAATTAGGAGGATCCCTTGCGTTCTCAAGTGCTACATTTTCATACTTGAGTTTTCCACTTATTTACTTGCGTTTTACCATTACTTGCATTTTATATTTAGTCTTTCATTAATTAGAATTAATACAAAAAACCAAATCAATCATTATATCTTTATTTGCTTTCATAAGTGCAACCATTCATTATTCGATAAGCATTGTAGTTAACAAAACCGTCCCTGCGAACGATCCTAGAATCACTTATTACTACTTGGGACAACCGTACACTTGCGGTTGTGGTTCGATTACTTTTTCATTTATTTTAGAACACACAAAGGACCACCAAGTTTTTGGCGCCGCTGCTGGGGACGGTAGCGTGTGACCACGGTGTTTATCCGTTAGTGATTAGTTGCATTTTTATTTTCAGTTTTATGCTTTGTTTTTGTTTTGTTTTCTTTTCAGGTTATTTTATTCAGGTAATGATCAAGAAATTTAATTAAAGATGTATATAGAACATTACCCAAATCCTGGTCCATTTGACTATTGGGAAGACTCTTTGGGACAACAACAATGGGGTATTAATTCTTACCAACAACCTTATCAATACCCGCAAGAGCAAGGATGGAACAATCAATGGATCGGGAATAATCAACAACAAACACCATATCACTATCAACAAGAGCAAGAATGGAACAACCAGTGGGTTGAAAACATTCAACAGTCTCCACCTCACTATTATCAGCAAGATACACTACTAGATAAAGTCAATCGCCTACTCGAGGATGTCAAGGCAGGAGAGCCAGAACGTAAGAAAAGAGAAGAGGAAAGCAAAGCCATCCATGCACGCATACAACAGATGCAAGATGAAATGGCTGCCCGAAACAACTCTCATAACTTAGCTGAAAGTGGTAGTAAGTCATATGAAGGTCCCACCCCCTCGAGGGATGGAACAGATCAACCGGAAGAAGTTGTTGAGGAGGAGGTGTTGAAAGAAGGTGAGAATCTTGTTAGAATGGTGGAAGAAGGAGTAGCAACGCAAATTCTAGAAGTTAACACAGAGATTGCTATTCCTATGGTGTGTGCACATGATCAAGGTATAGAACGAAAAAGGGAGGAAGAGGTGATCGAGATTAGAGAGATTTCACAGAAAGAATATTATGAGGTAATAGTGGAAGATTGGGTTGAAAGTGAAGACGAATGTGAAATGGTTGGAGAATCAATCGAAGAATTAAAGGTTAAAGAAAAAATAGAAATTTAATATCCGCCACAAAAAGTTTACCAATCACCATCTCTACCACGAATCATTATTAGAGATGAAAAATCAGAATCACCTCCCCTACCACAAATGATGAATATGTGTTATACAAGCAAGGTGCCACACCGCGAGAGAAAAAAGGCAAGGAGGAGCACCTACCCACCCCATTTTAAAAATGAATACGAGATTGAACCAAGGAGTAAAAATAATCTTATACCGTTGAGAACGGTTATCTACTCTAATGTGGTGGAAAATGAGTTTCGTCGTGAAAGTAAGAAGGCGAAACGAAGTACTTACCCACCCCCTTTTTAGAGATCGATTGAATAATATTCTAAGGGGGAAGGTTCCTAAGATTTTACATCAAGGAAGCGGCGAGTTTAAGCGGAGGAACACCGCAAGGGCCTCAATACCATCTTCATGGAAGGTAACGCGTCGAACTTAAAGACGTAATAAACAAAAGTGCTTCTTGGGAGACAACCCATGTTTTAAATTGCTTTCATGTCTTTTAAATTCTTAGTGTAAATTAGAGTAATGGTTCTTTATTTAGTGTTTATTTTTAAGAAATGAGAAAGGTTGGTGTTTTTGATGATTACGGGAGTAAAGGTCATGAGTTTGGGGTAGTTAGGTTATCAGCAACTTCGGAAGATCATAACTTGATGCTCGGAGGTCGGAATTAACTTTTTCTTGAGTCTAAACCGCATAACTTTTTGAGCTCTATCTAATGGTGAAGTCGAAAAGTTCAGATAAGAAGCTAAAAGTTTCTGACCACTGCGTCAGCAATGACGCAGCATGACTGCGTCTTCATTCAGCAATTTCGGAAGATCATAACTTGATGCTCGGAGGTCGGAATTAACTTTTTCTTGAGCCTAAACCGCATAACTTTTCGAGCTCTATCCAATGGTGAAGACGAAAAGTTCATATAAGCAGCTAAAAGTTTCTGACCACTGCGTCAGCAATGACGCAGCATGACTGCGTCTTCATTCGCGCCAGCGATGTGTCGCCGGCATACCGGTCAGCGACCGGCTAGCCGGCCAGGGAAGAAGGAAGTTTCTGGTTACTGCGTCAACAAAAACGCGAGAGGCTTGCGTCAGAGGTCAAAAAAAAAATATCAGAGAAAAGTTCGGCAAGTGATATCTTTGCGCTCGGGTGTCCGAATCAGGTGATCTTTGAGCCTAAACTGCATAACTTTTCGAGACCTAGCTGTTGGGGAGGTCGTCGTTCGCGACCGGCATGCCGGTCGTGGTCTCGGCGAAAACAGACCTAAAGTTTAAGAAACCTTATTTTTCCCTCTCCTTTGGCCTCCAACACATGAAACACCATTGATGACGAACCAAAGCTCCAAAAACACTTAAATTCCACCATCAAAACACCAAAATATCACCAATCCATCGCTCTAAACATCATCCAAACACATAATCAATCACAAATCTTTCCAAAAACACCAAGAAATTCAAGTTTTAATCCAAAAATTTCTTCACCAAAGCTTAAATTATATCCTTTAAACCTTTCCAACACCATAGATATTAAATACCTATCTCAAATAAATCACCAATTCCACTACTGTGCCACTTTCAACAATATCAAGCAACACAAATTTCATCAATAGCTTTGGTACTTTGAAGGTTGGAGATTGCAAGTGCAAGTGCAATGTATCAAGTCATCATAAATTCCATGGTCAATCCGGTAAAATAGCTAGAACTCTTCTTTTCTTGCTATTACCAGTTGGGAATTAAGATTTATTTTAGTTATTTAGCGGAGGAATTGTGAATTGTTTGAGCCTATTAATATTATATATATTGCAAGTAATCTTTAAGTAGGTGAAAAATTGAGTTTGGGGTCATCACAGATGACCATGAATGTTGGAAAAGGTATGAAGAACATGATGAAGATGGAAAGTTGGGTGTTGAGGAAAGATTTTCATAGAAGAGATGATGATTTAGAGAGATAGGAAATGATGAAGATTTCGGAAATATGGCAAAAGAGTTCGAGGTAATGAAGAACACTTTATTCAAGATGGATGCAACAATTAAATGATCTTTAAATCTTGATGAAGTAGTATTCATAACCTTAACATGAGACTACACATAATCGGCCTAGTGTCGATCCAGAGATGTTTTCCAATCCTTTTCTCATTTAGTTTATATTAGTTTAATTGCTTTATTGAGTCTTTTCGAGTCGTGGGGACACGACTCATTTTTGAGTTTGGGGTGGGGTTCGTTGCCTCATCCCAATTTTTATGTTTTATTTGTTTTTAATTGCTTTCAATAAATTAATTAGGAGTTGCGTTTGACTGTAGAAGATTATAAATGTCCCTTTTAAGCATACTCTTGATGAATCTATGATAGTAGATAGTGGACTTTAGGGAATAACATAAAACACACTTTAATTGCATGCAAACATAGATAATGAATAAGAAAAAATAATGAACAATGCAAAAGAAGTAAACTTGTACTTAAGGAAAATGTTTGGTTTGTAGAACGTGAGATCTAAATTAGTAGAGAACCCACTTAGATATGAACTAGAGACGAACCATGTAGTTAGGAAAATGATAGGGGTAGTTCTTTGTTAGCCATTTGAAGCTTTTTAGCTTGCTATCCCCTATATTAATTTTATCCGTCTTAGCCCAATTTTGAGCCTTAAGCCTTTCTTTTGTAGCCACGATATAAGCCCATTATTCCTTAGATTATTAGGCATTACCAAATGACCCGCACTAGAATCACGATCCTAAGACCTGTCTCGAGCTTGAGTTTGGGTTGGAGGGTCCACATTTGGGAAAATTCATTGGGTGGGGATTTATGTGTTTGTACTGAGGCACAAAAATAAAAGATGATATTATTATTTGTAACCCTTTGCCAGGATTTGAAAAAGAAAAAAAAAGAGAGAAAAGAAAAAAAATTATAAGAGACATGATCTTTCACATCAAAATGATGGTCATGGGTATCTTGTACAAGAAAAAAGAAAAGAAATGAAAAAGAAAATAAAAAGAAAGAAAGAATAAAATAAACCGGCAAAGTGGAATATTCTGAAAAATCATCTTAGTTTATATTGGGTTGACATTAGGGTTGCAACATTAGCGCGTCAAATGGGTTGAGTGAGAACATTATATGAGTGTAAACTCAAGCTCGTGGACAGTTGTTGATGGTAAGTGAGGAGAGAGCCAAAAGCTCACTTCAAATTTACCAAATATACATACCACACCGTCCCTAAGCCTACGGTAAAACCGTAAAGTCCTCGTGATTCCTAGGTGCATGGTAAGTTAATAGGTTGTATACTAAGTGGAGCGTTCAAAGCGAGTAAGGATCGAGGAACAAACTATAGCCATCATAATGAGATAAGTACAAGTGTAACCTTCTAGCATTGCAAAGTTAATTTTATTATTGAAGTTATTTATGTTTGATGTTGCATGATTAGTGTATGTGTATGTTAGTTCTTAATGTTTGCTATATGAGATTTATCTTTAGAATTACTTTAGGGTGTATTTACTAGCTTCTATTTTCTCTTGCATCTACTTCATTCCCTTTGTTTTTAGTTTTGCTTTGTCGGGACGACAAAGGTTTGAGTTGGGGGTCTTGATGTCTCCCTAAATGTTCTAATTTTATGCCCTTGGGAGACATCATTTTTGGTGTTTATTCGACTAGTTTGATAGACTTTTGGACTAAATATGCAATAATCCGATTTTCCTCTTTTATTTCTAGTATTTTTGATTTATTAAACTTTTGCGCGTAATCTTGTGTATTTTAGTGAAAAGTTTGTAGGTTTTGAATATTAGCTAGGAGAGGAATCCGAGAAGAAAGTCAAAGATCGTGATATGGAGTCAAGACTTGAAGATAAATCCCGAAAGAATTTGATTTTAGAGGTGCAAATCTGGAAAACAGGCTAAAGATTGCTGATTTCAAGGCTCTTAAGAGATGATTTAGCCACTGACCTTTGAAGAGAAAACATTCCTTATCGAGTTACGGAAATTTAGCAACTGGAATCAAGTCAATCGGAGTTATAACAAAGCGGGAAAAGCCGTTTTAGTGGAGGTGGTGCAGCAGTTACGGGATTTGAGCTTGATTAGTAGACTTGGACTTTTTATTATTCACTTAAACCCTAATTAAAAGCCCATTCCGAATTTGAGCTTATAAAAGGAGCTTTTGATCTCATTATTTCTCACCTCTCATTTTATTCTTCAATTCAATTCATCCTTTGAAGAGAGTGTCCAGAGAAGAAGCAGAAACAAGGAAAAGAAGAAGTTTGGAGCTGGAGACTGTCTATATCTCCAATTCACAACCAAACCAATTCCGAAATTAGGTTTCTCTGTATTTTATTTCTGTAAAACAATATGAGTCTTATTTCCTTTAATTTAGTTTTCTTTTTAATTAGTATGAGCTAATTCCGTTTTAGTACTTGAGAATGCTTTATGGGTGAATCCCAATTCTATTGAATGTCTATGTCTGAATTTGGGTTTCTGTTAAATTAAATTAAATTGGGTCTTTTACTCTTTTCAATAAATTGAGATTATTTACTGTTTTTGGAGTAGCTAACTAAGAACAGGTGTTAGTATATAGGCTATTCCAATTAGTGGCGATTGGATCATCTTGACGGAGGGTTTAGGTACGGAATATTTATTTAATCTAAAATAGAAGCTATTGATTCTGACGAACTTAGCTGATTTTAGGGCCAATGTGGTAATTAACTTAAACATCTAAAAGTGGATCATATTTACCCTGACGGGACTAGTGACACTCTAGGATAACCTTATAGTCCACCCTGACGGGGTATAAGGAATTTAGAATCCCGACCATTGTAATTGACCGATTTAACCCTTAAACAGAATAGGTTATGAAATAGAAATAGGAAGATCCCTTGCGTTCTCAAGTGCTACATTTTCATACTTGCGTTTTCCACTTATTTACTTGCGTTTTACTATTTACTTGCATTTTATATTTAGTGTTTCATTAATTAGAATTGATACAAAAACCAAATCAATCATTATCTCTTTATTTGCTTTCATAAGTGCAACCATTCATTATTCGATAAGCATTGTAGTTAACCAAACCGTCCCTGCGAACGATCCTAGAATCACTTATTACTACTTGGGACAACCGTACACTTGCGGTTGTGGTTCGATTACTTTTGCATTTATTTTAGAACACACAAAGGACCACCAGTCGTATTTTGTCCAAACCTCACACTTTGCCCGATTCGTATGATTCATGCAACAAGAAGTTGAAAAGCTTGGGTATGGGGTATATTACGATCGATGTTTGTTTGAACGATTGTGCAATATTTTATAAAGAGTATAAAGACCTCGATAAGTGTCCAGTTTGTAGCGAGTCTAGATGGGACCCAAAGAAGGGTATCAATGTACCGCATAAGAAGCTCCGTTACTTTCCGATTGCTCCCAGGTTACAGCGACTATACGCTTCAAAGCACACAACTGAAGACATGATTTGGCACCATACCGGTAAGAGTGCCGATCCGGATGTATTGCGTCATCCGGTTGATGGTGATAGTTGGAAGAGATTTGCAGCGCTACACTAACATTTGACTCTAACTGTTGACTAAACACCCTGAACACTAACATTTGACTCTAACTGTTGACTAAACACCTCAAACACTCACATTTGACTCTAACTGTTGACTAAACACCTTAAACACTCAAGTTTGACTCTAACTGTTGACTAAGCACCTTAAACACTAACATTTGACTCTAACTGTTGACTAAACACCCCGAACACTCAAGTTTGACTTTAACTGTTGACTAAACACCTTAAACACTAACATTTGACTCTAACTGTTGACTAAACACCCCGAACACTCAAGTTTGACTCTGACTGTTGACTAAACACCTTAAACACTAACATTTGACTCTAACAGTTGACTAAACACCTCAAACACTCAAGTTTGACTCTAAGTGTTGACTAAACACCCCGAACACTAACATTTGACTCTAACTGTTGACTAAACACCCCGAACACTAACATTTGACTCTAACTGTTGACTAAACAACCTGAACACTCAAGTTTGACCCTAAATGTTGACTAAACACTTCAAACACAAATTTGTGTGTGTATATCTTAATCCCAACAAGAATAAAAAAAGAAAAGAAATCAGGAAAAAAATAATTCAAAAAAAAAAAAAATTACCGACGACATTTAACGTTTACCGACAACATTCTTGAATTGAATGTCGTCGTTAAAACTTTACCGACGACATTCAATTCAAGAATATTGTCGGTAAAATTTCAACGACGACATTCAATTCAAGAATGTCGTCGTTAAACCAAAGTCAAAAATTTATTGGCCAAAATGGGCGGTCAATTTTCCCGCCCATGGGGTTTACCGACGACTTGCGAAAAGTAGTCGTCGGTAAACCAAGACACGCAACAGTCATGCGTACGACTGTTTGACGCGTGTCACGTTTACCGACGAATGTGACATGTTTACCGACGACTTTGCGTGTCGTCGGTAAACAATTTTTCTATTAAACCCTACCGAGCTTCATTTCTGAAACACAAACAATCAAAAAGATCTCAAAAAATTCGATTCCGAGGAAGAAGGAGCTGTTCCGAGCCATTCCAACACCCCAATAACATCAAATGTAAGTGATTCCATGCCAAAACTTAATTGTTTCTTCAATGTTTTTTCATTTTTCTAAATCAAATCCTAACTTTTTTGTTTGTTTTTGTTTTTCCTCTATTCGTGCTTGGCATGGATTGCTGGATATGTTGAACACAATCTCCACGTAACAGGTACAACAAATCCGAATCAAAACCTTTTTTTTTCGAATTGATTTTTTTTTTCGAATTGATTTTTTTTTAATGTTGTATTGGATTTCTTGTTAATTCCGAGTTTTTGTGATTGATTTTGTATTCTGAATATGTATTTTGTTGTTAAATATACCATGTAACATGATTTTTTTGCTAATTTTTAGAAAAATTAGGGTTTGTATAGGTTTTTGTATTATTGGATTTTTTATGTATAGAAATGTAATGATTTTTTATGTTTAGAAATTTAAGGATTATTTGTTAATTTCTGTATGTTAAATATTTTGATATTGGTGAAATTTAGGGTATTTTATGCAAATATGAAAACTCTAGGGACTAAAAATGCAATTTAGGGAATAAAATGCAATTTAAAAAACTTTACATTTTTTTTTATGAATTTAGGGTATTTTTTGTAAATATATATAATATAAGGACTAAATGACAAATTAAAAAACTTTTTAAAAAAAATATTATGGACTTTAGGGTATTTTAGTAATTTTTGAAAATACGAGGACTAAAATGCAAATTATAATATACAATTTAAAAACTTTATAAAAAATATTTTTTTAAATTTATATGGGTATTTTTTTAAATTTTTAATAAAAAAGGGTCTAAAATGCAATTTATAGTATATAGTCTTAAAAAAACTAATTTATTAATTCTATTTAAATTATAGATGGCCTATGTGATGTCCAATTACCACTGGGGTGACGGTAGCGGTGAAGATCCGAACCGGAATCAACCCCCAAACCTAAATGACTGTAACCAGCCACCCGGTAATATAAATTAATTTATAAAATTCAATTAATATAAGTTAGTAATTTATTTAATATAGATCGTGGAGTGATGTGCCGTGGGGACTAAAAGTCACGATTCTCAGAAAACTAGAGGAGTTCTTCAACCTCGAGGAGTGGAAGGCCCGCGAAGATTGGAACTTTATCAGCGGGAAGCTACAGCAGTCTCAGTCCGCTGCCTACAGACAGTGGAAGCACGACCTGAAGGCCGATTACTTGGGCACGGACGAGTGTCCCCGGATGTGCTTCCCGATGACCCAAGAGATGATGAATGACCCTCAGAAGAAGGTAAAATCTTAATTTAATTATTTTATTATTAAATTAGTGTTTAATTATTTTTTTATCTTGAATTGTAACAGGCTCAGGCGGAGATTAATAAGAAGAATCGGCAGAGCCAGAAGAAGCCGAACAAGTCAGGTTCTCGGAACCAAACCCAGACCCGCCACGAGATTATCGAGGTATAATTTATTAAAGTAAAAATAAAATTTATTAGTTATTTAATTTAATTTTTTAATAATTATAATTTTTCATGTATATTTTATAGGGTAAGCTGAAGGTTAATACGAAGGAGGCCCTAAGCTTTATCGACGAGCAGACCCAAGAGGAGGTCCCACTTCCACCGATGGGCGGATACTTCGAGTACTTGGGCTATGACGGGGCGAAGGGCAAATGGGTCGATGATAGATGGGAGCAGGCTAGTGTAAGTATTTTATTTTACTTTTTATTGTTTAAAATTAATTATTTAACTTTAAATTAATTTCTTTGTTAGTTTTATTAATTATTTATTTGAAATTTTATTACAGGGCGTTTATCGGGAGAAGCTTAGAGATCGGGTTATCGAGACGGGGTCCCAATCGGCTGAGGATGTTCCGGTGGAGGAGCAGATAGGAGCGTTGAAGGAGACGGTTCAGGAGGTGATGAAACCGGCTAAGAGTAGACACTGGATCCCGTCAATCGGAGGTGTCTTCAAGAAAAAGAAGAACCTGAAGCCGTCTGTTTCGGACGAGACCGCAAAGAAGAACGCGAAAAAGATCCAGCGGATATTCGACGGGATGAACGAGCTCCGCGCAATCCAAGGATTACCTCCTATGCCGAATGACGATGCTCCACCGAGCTCCTCTAGCTAGGTCCGATGATTTTTTCACGAAGATGTTCAAAGGCCTCAACGAATCTCGTGAAAAAAATTGTCTCCCTCCGGTCTCCGATGAAGATGAAGATGAAGATAGTGAAGCAAGTGAAGATAATGATCGACGAGAAGATCTATCGGACCCGTGATTGACTTTAATTTTATTATGTTTATGACTTTTATTTTATTTAAGTTTATATTTTTGACTTTTATTAAGTTTTTATGTAATATTTTGACTTTTAACTCCGGGAGTTTGACTTTATTCCCGGGGTTTGACTTTATTGCCCGGGGTTTGACTACCTGGGTTTATTTATATTTTATGAATATAATCCATGATTTCTATTTATATTCATGATTTCTAGTATATTAATTTATAAATAATTGAAAAACCAAATTAAATAAAAATACAAAAAAAATAAAAAATAATTTTAAAAAAAAACAAAAAAAAATTAAAAAAAACACAATACCGACGACATTCATGTGAAGAATGTCGTCGGTAAACATATAAAAAAATAATAAAAAAATAACGTTTACCGACGACATTCATATGAAGAATGTCGTCGGTGTGGTATTTAAAATAAAAAAAAAAATTTAATTACTACGATACCGACAACGGGGTCGTCGGTAGTTCATTTATTTACCGACGACATAGGTAGTTGGTAAAGTGGTGCGTATTACCGGCGACCAAACAAGCCGTCGTCGGTAAGCCAATATTTGCCGACGAAATGACAGTCGTCGGTAAAAGAGGTTGGGTTATCGACGAGGGACCAAAAGCTCCGTCGGCAAGAGCGATTTTACCGACCAACTTCTAGGGACGACTGTTTACCGACGAGTGGTTGTCGGTAAACATATTTACCGACGAAATGGGGCTTTTTACCGACGACACGTGTCGTCGGTAAATCAGCAAACTGCTGTAGTGATATCGATCTAATATTATAATAATCCTAATATTTATTGATTCAGTTTTTTAAGAAGTTGGTAAAAAGTAATAAAAATTTAAAAGGTAGTAAAAAAATCAATAACAGATAAGAGATTATCTAAAATTAATTAGGTAAAATCAAAAATACTAAATAAATTGCCATCTTCATCGCCTCTTCTTTAAATATCTGTTTACTTTTTATTTTGTGTGCTACATGTTATTTGTGATTAGTTATTTAAGTATAACATAAATTATGTATATTTTTTGTACTTTTGATTTATGAAGGTGAAGTGTGAAAGAGAGATGTCATGAGATGAAATATCTTCGAAAAGCCTTCTAAGGTGGGGAATATTTCAAAAAATATGATAATTTAATATGTGTATTTTTTTTGAATTGCTGAGTAAACAAGACTCGGATCCTGGATATGGAAAACGAGTGGAAAAGTTAAGATTGATACTGATTAAGATGCACTGCACTTCATGTATATTTATTTATCTGTAGAAGTATTTTCACTAAGAATAACTTGCATGATGCCTAAATATTAGAGCAGTTGGCTAATTTCGTATATAATTTTTAGTAGGCAATAATGATATGGATAATGCAAAATAAATTTCAAGACACATGGTTTATGTTTTATGTTTTATTACCTGAAAATATTAACATTTAGGTATTTATTTAGGTAATACTTCTATTTAATATTTAATTCAATATATATATATATATATATAAAATTTATTTTAATAATACATGTACTATTAGATTATTATATAGATTATATTTATTCTGTATAGATTAAATATATTAGATATATGTTTTTATAATATTGATTAAAAATTATATTTAAATATTGAATAAAATATTTTTCCTTTCAGTTATTTATGTTATAATTATATAGAACTCTAACTATGTGGGACCAGTCGAGATAGCCCAACAGTTGGCTGGCGTATCAAGTATGTCACAATTGGGCTAAAAAAATATAAAATAAAAGTTACGATATTTTTTAAACAGAATTTTTTGAGTCTTCTTGTTCAAAATCTAAAACCCTAAACTCATCGTCGTCATCTTTAAGATGTCTCCCTCTTCAAAGCCATATCCACGGCAACCCGCCATTTAGAAGGTATTTGTTCGATTCTCCCAATTTCTTCTCCCTATGCCAAAAAAAACCATCTTGCTCAATTATAAATTGATTTTAATTAATAAGCTCAAATTTTCTTCAGTTTTATTATTATATTTTTCTAGTTGATTTTTCTTCTTTAAGTTTAATTTGGTGAGATTTTTTTTTACAATACGAATTTTGAATTCAGGATGATTTAAATTATTGAGTCCACAAAATAAATATATATTAAAAAAAAATATAAATACAATTGAATGTAGAAGATAGATTCGAACTAATATTTTTTTCATATTTTGCACACAGGATCATCTAAACTAATAAAAATTTAATGTCATGTTGCAAATAAAAATTTTAAACGAAAAAAAAGATAAAGATAGGTGGTCATGCTATTTCAGTAAAAAATCAAAATCTCATTCTACCTTGGTAAGATTTTCTTTCTTTTTTCAATATTTAAATTCCCCCCATTTTTTCAAACTCTGGCAAGATTAAATTATCCAATTAAAACACATAAAAGTTACACTAGCATAAACACATATATATGTTTATGCATAGCTTTAGTAAATAAGAAACTTAAATTCATTCTCATAATCGCACATACTTAATAACAACCAATAGTTTAATTTCTCATCCAAATATACATACATATCTCTCCTCTATATGCAACGAGGAAAGAATGTCTAGCCCACATAACCACCAGCCATTGCTCTTCTTACATTTGATTCAAACAGTTTCATATTTTCCCTTAAAATCGATGCTGCATCATGATTCAACGGATCCTCATGATTTGGTTCCGTGAATAGATGAAACAGTCCGTAAATTACTGTGTTTATATTGAGCACAGGTTTCGAATCTTCTCGAAGAATATTCAAACATACTTTTCCATCTAAGTCAATTTCGGGATGGTACACCTTTGTCTTGAATTTGACCTTTGGTGCTTCATGAGGGTAGATTGGAGAGATTTGGAAAGAGAAAACAAATGAGCCACCTGCGTAATATCCTTCATCAAGCTGAATAGTGACTTCAAAGTTCATTAGTTCATCTTTTCCGTTAAGAAAAGCTTTGGGACATATTTTTGGTAGATTTAATTCACTTATATCTTTATGAAAACGCAATTCTCCAGCACTTTGTTTCTTCACACGAGGTCTTCCATTTACATTTTAAGCAAGCTCCTTTCGTTTTTCCTTTACTTTGAATAAGTTGATCATGCTTGCCTCTCCTGATGAAAATCAAAATGAAAGGGTTTCAGATTCCTTGGTAAGATTTTCTTGTTAGTAATTAAGAGTAAAGTCTTTTAAATTGTTTTTGTATTTGATGAATATGAATTTATAATTTCATTTCACTTTAAAAACATTAATGACCTACATTTTATAGAATATATGAAGAATTTTCCTATTTTGTTTGATATACATATTTTATTTATCTTCTCTAATACTTTGAGGGGAAAATACCCCCTGTAATATATAATAGAAATGGAAAATTTTCACGAGTAGGAAAATAATATAATATGTAAAAGAAGAGATAATTGTCATGAATAAAAATATTAATGGAGTATATGGCCCTTTAAGTCTTTTTGTCATACCATAAATAGTATTTTTTGCTATTTTATTGATATATTTCGAAAAGTTCAGTTTTTCCTTATCTATTTGAGTCTTTGACTCATTTTTAGTTGTATATTATTAAATTCTAATTTTGTTCGTGTATTTTTCATTGATTTTGTAATAAATATTTTATCACTTCCATTACTAAATGCTCAAAACAACAAGATAAGTGAGAGCGAAATAGAAAAGATAATTTAGAAAAGAGCTTCACATATTGAAGAAAATTATGAGTATATATCTCTATATCTTATAAGAGTCTTTAGATTCTCTGTTTTTATTTTGTTTCTTATAATCCGCTAGCATAATTTTGTAGGAAAATAACACGTCCTCGGTTCCGAAGACTATTATAAGAAGTCCCTTAAGAAGTTCATATCTAATGAAGATGAGGTATGTTAACATTTCTACATGTTTTATCTTAATCTTAAAAGTTTATGGTTTAAAAGATCAAAACAACAGGTATTTGCATATGCATTAGCTAAAGTACCAGAAAAAAGCGCTCGGAAAAAATGTCTAAGACAAAAGCTACTAAAGAAAAGATTGAGAAATATGCGGGCCTGAAGAAACGTAAAATATGCAAAAGGTGGTGTATGTTTCTAACAAGAAGTGCAAAAGGTGGTGTATGTTTCTAACAAGAAGCAGACATCTTTTACTAATAAGCAATATTTCAATATTCATAAGGAGGGTTTTAGAAGTGAGAATCAATAGGACATGACATATCAAGTATGTTTATAGGGTTTTAGAAGTGAGAATCAATAGGACATGACGTATCAAGCATGTTTATAATCAAATTAAGTAAATTATAGTTATTTGTTTCTGGATGGTCTCAAATAATATTTGATTGACCTTGAGTGTTTCACCGGATTGGCACAAAATTTAGTGTTGGTTGTCACATGATACGATACGAATTGTAAGGTGTATTACAAAAATTGCATAATAATAAGTGAATCATAGTATTTCAGAATACATATCGATCTAATATTATAATAATCCTAATATTTGTTGATTCAGTTTTTTAAGAAGTTGCTAAAAAGTAAAAAAAATTAAAAGGTAGTAAAAAAATCAATAACAGATAAGAGATTATCTAAAATTAATTAGGTAAAATCCAAAATACTCGAAAAAAGTATAATATTACAAATATTAGGGAACAATAAAAAGAAAGTCAATGAGAGTCAACTCACTTAAAAAATACTCTCTACACATTCATCCACTAAACATTATTCCATTTTTTTTAAATTTTCACCACTTTTTACACTTTTTATCCACTTTTTGCTTTTTTACTTATCCGGATATTTTGTTTATCCCAAAGTTTCTGGGATCTTGCAAAATTTCCATTCTCTCTCTCCCAAAAATCCACATAGCCGCCACACTTTCTACCCTCCTCCATATCAACACCGCCCTTCTCCACTTAGATTTTTCCTTTTACACCTTTCTTTTTCGTTTTTTCCGCTTTTTAGTTGACTCTCACGATGACCAAAATGTTGAACTATGCAAAATTTAACAAAGTAAGAAACAGATCGAGTAAACAACCTAAATCGAAGATGAAATATAGAGATATCACTAAGGAAATGTTGTCACCGAGCTCGAATCTTCTCAACACACCTGAATCGTATAAGGATGAGAAAAAGGCGAGTGTTGAGACACTTGCTGATGAAGAATTGAAACGTATTGAAGAAGAGGTTCAAGTTCAAGTTGTAGATCTAGTAGAGCCTGAAAAGAGAACAGAATCAAAGGGCGTTCCATGGTCACAATTGTTTGGATGTGCGAATAACTCTGTGAAGCTTGAACATCATGATCCAGTGAATCTCCAAGGTAAGAGGGTTATTAAACCACCAATAGATGTCTTATAAGAAGGATCTGAACAATGGGTGAACTGCCTTATCGGTTAATTCGTCGACAATCTGCCTCCGTTCTATGCTATAGCAAATTTTGTGAGGTATCAATGGAGTAAATTGGGTAAAGTCGAGATTAAATCAAATTTAAAAGGTAGTGTAGTGTTCAAGTTTGAGAATCAGTAAAGTTATTACAAAGCTCTTGAACAATTATGGCATATTAATGGTAAGCCTCTACTTCTTCGTCCTTGGAAGGCTGGAATGCAGTTTGATAAGTTAGACATAGCTAGAATTCCAATTTGGGTCAAGCTGATAAATGTGCCAATGAACTTATGGACACAAAGAGGACTCAGATATGTTGCTAGTGGTGTAGGTGTACCAATTCAAATGGATAGTATTACAGAATCAAAGACTAGACTCGGATATGCTAGAGTTTGTGTGGAAATTGATATTAAAGATGAACTTCCAGAGAATGTTTTGGTATATATAGGTATTGAAGAGTTGCAGGAAGTTAAAGTTGAGGATGAATGGAGACCTATTGTGTGCAAAAAATGCAATAAACTAGGTCATGTAGAAGCTAAGTGTATTAACACTCAGAAAGTATCGGTACCTAAACAACCTAGTATAAAAGTGGTTGACAAAGGGAAGGCAGTTGTAAATGAATGGAGTGTTGTGAGAAGAAATAAAAGAATAGACATCAGAAAAGGAGAATCAAGCTCTATAACTGTAATGAACTCTTTTGAAGACTTGCAAAATAAAGAAGGAAGTCAGATTGATCATGATATCTTGCAATTCATCAATCATGAAGGTGGGGAGGAAATTACAAGACCACCCAACATATGATCATTGCTTCTTGGAATGTGAGGGGATTTAATAACCTCCTCAGACATTTGGATGTTAAAGATTATCTAGATAGTAATAAAGTAAAGGTGATTGGACTTTTGGAAAAATAAGTTAAGTGTAACAATTATCCTGCTATAATAAGTGCTCATTTCTCTCATCTATAGTGGTAGAATTTACATACTATGGGATAAGAAGTATGCTGATATTAATCTAGTGGATCAAACTTCTCAGGCCATGATTATTGAGCTGAAAGTGAAGGATAGTAATGAAATATTATACATTGGTATGGTGTATGCAAGTGTTACTGATGAGGGTAGAAGAATATTGTGGGGTGATATGGTTAAATGGTGTAAACTGTATGAAAAAGATAAGCTATGTTTTATGGGAGATTTTAATGAAATATTAAATATCAGAGATAGATTGAACTACACTGATTTAGACAAGGGTGCACAAGAGTTCATAGAGTGTATTGAAGATTCAAATTTGTATGAACATAACTATGGTGGATAATATTATACATGTACTAATAAGAACACAAGTGATCAAATACGAGCTAGTAAAATTGATAGGGTGTTTATAAACATTAGATGGTTAGACTCTATGACTTCTAGTGTGACTATTCATCCTCCATCAACTTCTGATCATTGTGCCCTTAAATTAAACATTGGAGGTGCAAAGACATTCTTTCCAAGTCAGTTCAAGTTTTTTAATATTTGGGCTACATATGAAAAGTGTATTGAAACTGTAAGGGAAGCATGGAATATTAATATAGATGGTAATGGGATGTATAGAGTTTGTGTGAAGCAGAGAAATGTTAAGGTAGCTCTTAAGAAGTTCAATAATATTTACTTCAGGAAAAATAACACTGAAATTGAGCAGATGAAGACTCAGTTGAATGATATACAGATAAGAATCATGAAAGGTGAAACTAATTCATGTATACTAAATGAAGAGAAGATACTTAATCAGAAACTTGAAGAAGCTATCATCATTCAATATAATATTTTTAAACAAAAAGCTATGTGTGTGTCAGTAAATGATATGTACTGTAATTCTGCATACTTTTATAAAATTGTTAAAAGCAGAATTTCAAAGAATAGTATTTCTATACTTGTTAATGAATCAGGGGAGTTAATTGAAGATCCTAATCTCATCAAACAAGAGTTTGTACAGTTTTATACTCAACTATTAGGAACTGAAGATGCAAATGAGGAAGTATGCTCAAGTGAAACTATCAAAGAGTTGATAGGTACTTATATAACAGATGAACAAAGTGCAGAACTTATTGCACCTATAACTGATGCAGAAATTAAGGAAGCTTTATTTTCTATTGGAGATAATAAGAGTCCAGGTCCATATGGTCTCAACTCATCTTTTTATAATTCTTCTTGGAATATAATTGGACAAGAGTTTACACAGGTTGTTAAAGAATCCTTGGATAATTGCAAAATTCTTACTTAGATCAATGCTACAAATATTATATTAATACCTAATGAAAAAGATGCTTCATGTGTAAGAAAGTTCAGGCCAATTTCATGTACTAATATTTCTTACAAAACTATCTCAAGAGTAATATACAGAAGATTGAAGAAGGCTATTAATACAGTTATATCTCTCAACCAGGCAGCATATGTTGGGAACACGTACATAAGTGATAATATATTAGATAATATATTAGTTTCTCAGGAGGTAGTACTTGGATATGAAAAGAAAAACTCTGCTCCTAAGTATACTATTAATTTAGACCTCCAAAAAGCCTATGACACTGTGAATTGGAAGTTTATATTTAATGTATTGAAAGCTTTTCATTTTCCTGAGAAGTTCATCATGTGGGTGAAAATGTGTGTGTGTACACCAACATATTCTGTGTGTGTAAATGGTGAGGCTTGTGGCTTTTTTAAAGGTAAGAGAGGGTTGAGACGGGGGACCCTCTCACCTTATCTCTTTTCTATGTGTAATTGGGAAAGAAGAAGACTTTCAGCTACCATAAAAAATGTGAAGAGATGAAGTTGAATCACATCATCTTTGCAGATGATTTATTGATTTTATTAAGAGAAGATATTGATTCAGCTAAAGAGGTGAAGAAAGGACTTGAATTATTTTCTAGAATGTCTGGTTTAAACATTAATTACCATAAGAGTGAAATCTACTATGGAGGCACTGATTATAACATGAGACAGAGTATTTCTATGGTGTTAGACATCAAAATTGGTAGCTTACCTGTAAGGTACTTAGGAGTACCTTTACACTCCAAAAAACTAAGTGTTGAAGAAGGAAACAAGCTTGTAAACAAAATCTACAGTAGTATAAACAATTGGTCTTCAAAGTTACTCTCATATGCTGGGAGAGTTGAGTTGATTAAATGTATAATAATCAGTAAAATACTTTTTTGGTGCCGTGTGTTTCTACTTCCCAAGCAGCTAATTTACAAACTAAATCAGCTTATGAAAAGTTTCTTATGGAAAGGTAATGTAGATGGTGCAAAAGGTGCAAAAATTGCTTGGGACAAAGTGTGCACTAGTAAACAAGTTGGTGGTTTAGGTATTCCGAGAATTGATAATATAAATCTTGTTTGTTTACTATTTACTTTCTGGAGAATGTATGCTCAAAAAAATAACTTGTGGAGCAAATGGGTTAAATGCAATATAGTAAAAAATAATTGCATATGGGCTCTTAAAGAAAAACAAGCTCATACCTGGATATGGAAGAAGATTCAGAAGGTAAGGAAAATTGCTTATAATTTCATTCATCACAGAGTCAAAAATAGTAAAGACACCTTTATAATTTGGGATAAGTGGATTGAGGGGTGTAGTGTGCAAGAAAAGCTTGGTACTGAGTTAAACAGGATTGATATAAATAGTAAGAAAACTGTTTATAGTTGCTATGGAGGGAGTAGGTGGAGATTACCACCTAACATTGGTAAGATCTTACCTCTTCTTAATGAATTTAAGCTCAACGATAAGGATGATGTTAAGGTGTGGAGTGAAAGTACTAAAATGAAGTTCTCTTTTAAAAAGACACTTGCTAAGCTAACTATAAATGAGAATTTAAGTCAGGTGTCTTGGTTTAAACTGTTATGGGCTAGAAAAAATATACCAAGATGTTCATTTATAACCTGGATTGCTGTGAATGATAGTCTTAGCACAAAAGAGAGAATGATACAGTGGGGTAGTAATACAAATCCCCTGTGTCTGTTCTGTAAATCTGCATTAGAAACGAATACTCACTTATTTTTTGAGTGCTCTTTTAGTAAGAGAGTTTTATTGACAATTTTAGAGATTAGTAGATTTAATAAATTGCCGAGAGATCTTGAAGAGATATGTAATGAGGTAGCAAATATCAAGAGTAATGAACTGGCTACCTTTGTTAGTATTTTATTTACATCATATGTGTACACTATTTGGTGGTTAAGAAATGAATTTGAGCATGGAGGGAAAGTTATTAATGAAGATCAGCTATGCAGTATGATCAGGAAGATGGTGAAAATGAAGTTGCAAGCATGGAAGGTGAAGGAAAAAAGCATTAAGAAAATGTTAGAAAAGCTAGATTAATATTTGTAATTCTTATCCTGTAATTGTAGCCCAATTAGTCCTTTGTAATAGATGAGTAGTGGGCCTTTTACTTTATTCTAGTTTTAAAGTTGTAAGGGTTGATTTCCTAGTTGTAAGGTTTGAGCCAAGTGAGGTTTTAAAGTGTCCCATGTTGGGCTTTAGAACTCAATAAGTCCAAAGTTGTAAAGACAATGGTATGTTGAAGTGATTATTAATAAAATTTGATTTGATGATAAAAAAAAAATCCAAAATACTAAATAAATTGCCATCTTCATCGCCTATTCTTTAAATATCCGTTTACTTTTTATTTTGTGTGCTACATGTTATTTGTGATTAATTATTTAAGTATAACATAAATTATGTATATTTTTTGTACTTTTGATTTATGAATGTGAAGTGTAAAAGAGAGATGTAATGAGATGAAATATCTTCGAAAAAGCCTTCCAAGGTGGGGAATATTTCAAAAACTATGATAATTCAATACGTGTATTTATTTTATTATTTTTGAATTGCTGAGTAAACAAGACTCGGATCCTGGATATGGAAAACGAGTGGAAAAATTAAGATTGATACTGATTAAGATGCACTACACTTCATGTATATTTATTTATCTGTAGAAGTATTTTCACTAAGAATAACTTGCATGATGCCTAAATATTAGAGCAGTGGGCTAATTTCGTATATAATTTTAGTAGGCAAGAATGATATGAATAATACAAAATCAATTTCAAGGTACATGGTTTATGTTTTATGTTTTATTACCTGAAAATATTAACATTTAGGTTTTTATTTAGGTAACACTTCTATTTAATATTTAATTCAATATATATATAATTTATTTTAATAATACACGTACCATTAGATTATTATAAAGATTATATTAATTCTGTATAGATTATATACGTGAGATATATGTTGTTATAATATTGATTAAAAATAATATTATAATATTGAATAAAATATTTTTCCTTTCAGTTATTTATGTTATAATTATGAGAATTGCTATATATATCACCCCTATTTGCTTTACACTTATTTCAAGAGAGAGAAAATAAATAAATGGGAGAGAAAAACGATTTGCTCAAAACCTCCAATTAGGAGGTGATATAGAGGTGAAGAAAAAAGGGTGATATATATCTTTACTCTATAATTATATAGAACTCTAACTATATGGGACCAGTCGAGATAGCACAACAGTTGGCTAGCCCATCCAGTTTGTCACAATTGGCCTAGAAAAAAATATAAAATAAAACTTATGATATTTTTTAAACAGAATATTTTTGGGTCTTCTTGTTCAAAACCTAAAACCCTAAACTTATCGCCGTCATCTTTAAGGTGTCTCCCTCCTCGAAGCCACCTCCACGACAACCCGCCATATAGAAGGTATTTGTTCGATCCTCCCCATTTGTCTCACTATGCAAAAAAAAAACCATCTTGCTCAATTATAGACTGATTTTAATTAGTAAGCTCAATTTTTCTTTAGTTTTATTATTATATTTTTGTAGTTGATTTTTCTTTTTGAATTTAAGATAATTTAAATTATTGAGTCCACAAAATCACTATATATTAAACAGAAACATAAATACATTTGAATGTAGAAGATAGATTCGAACTAATATTTTTTTTCATATTTTGCACACAGGATCATCTAAACTAATTAAAATTAATGTCATGTTGCAAATACAATTTTCCAAGGAAAAAAAGATAAAGATTGATGGTCATGCCATTTCAGTAAAAAATAAAAATCTCATTCTACTTTGGTAAGATTTTTTTTTTTTTTTTTTATATTTGAATTCCCCCCATCTTTTCAAACTCTGGCAAGATTACATTATCCAATTAAAACACATAAAAGTTACACTAGCATAAACACATATATGTTAATGCATAGCTTTAGTAAATAAGAAACTCAAATTCATTCTCATAATCGCACATACTTAAAACAACCAATAGTTTAATTTCCCATCCAAATATACATATATATATATATATATATATATATATATATATATATATATATATATATATATATATATATATATATATATCTCCACTATATGCAACGAGGAAAGAATATCTAGCCCACATAATCACCAGCCATTGCTCTTCTTACATTTGATTCAAACAGTTTTGGATTTTCCCTTAAAATCGATGTTGCATCATGATTCAATGGATCCTCATGATTTGGTTTCGTGAATAGATGAAACAATCCGTTTACTGTGTTTATGATGAGCACAGGTTTTCAATCTTCTCGAAGAATTTTCAAACATACGTTTCCATATAAGTCAATGTTGGGATGGTATACCTTTGTCTTACATTTGACCTTTGGTGCTTCATAAGGGTAGATTGGAGAGATTTGGAAAGAGAAAACAAATGAGCCACCTGCGTAATATCCTCATCAGGCTGAATAGTGACTTCAAAGTTCATTAGTTCATCTTTTCCGTTAGGAAAAGCTATGGCACATGTTTTTGGTAGATTTAATTCACTTTTATCTTTATGAAGACGCAATTCTCCAGAACTTTGTTTCTTCATAGGAGGTCTTCCAGTTGCATTTTCAGCAAGCTCCTTTCATTTTTCCTTTACTTTGAATAAGTTGATCATTCTTGCCTCTCCTAATGAAAATGAAAATGAAAGGGGTTTCAGATTCCTTGGTAAGATTTTCTTGTTAGGAATTAAGAGTAAATTCTTTTAAATGTTTTTTGTATTTGATGAATATGAATTTATAATTTCAATTCACTTTAAAAAATTAATAACCTACAATTTATTGAATATATGAAGAATTTTCTTATTTTGTTTGATATACATATTTTATTTAACTTCTCTAATACTTTGTGGGGAAAATACCCCCTGTAGAATATAATAGAATAGCAATTTGTCACGAGTATAAAAATAATAGAATATATACCAGAAGAGCTAATTGTCATGAATAAAAAAATTAATAGAGTATCTGGCCCTTTAAGTCTTTTTGTCATACCATAAATAGTATTTTTTTGGTATTTTACCGATTTATTTCGAAAAGTTCAGTTTTTCCTTATCTATTTGAGTCTTGACTCATTTTTTAGTAGTATAATATTAAATTCTAATTTTGTTCGTTTATTTTTCTTTGATTTTGTAATAAATATTTTATCACTTCCATTACTAAATTCTCAAAACACCAAGATAAGTGAGAGCGAAGTAGATAAGATAATTTAGAAAAGAGCTTCACATATTGAAGAAAATTATGAGTATATATCTCTATATCTTATAAGAGTCTTTAGATTCTCTGTTTTTTATTCTGTTTATTATAATCCGCTAGCATAATTTTGTAGGACAATAACAGGTCCGAAGACTATTAGAAGAAGATATGGGGTTTTCAATAAATTCTCTAGATCTCTTCAAGAAGTTCATATCTAATGAAAATGAGGTATGTTAACATTTCTACATGTTTTATCTTAATCTTAAAAGTTTATGGTTTAAAAGATCACAACAACAAGTATTTGCATATGCATTAGCTAAAGTACCAGAAAAAAGCGCTCAGAAAAAACGTCTAAGACAAAAGCTACTAAAGAAAAGATTGAGAAATATGCGAGCTTGAAGAAACGTAAAATATTGCGAAAGGTGGTGTATGTTTCTAACAAGAAGCAGGACTCTTTTACTAATAAGAAATATTTCAATATTCGTAAGGAGGGTGTTAGAAGTGAGAATCAATAGGACATGACGTAACACGTATGTTTATAATCAAATTAAGTAAATTATAGTTATTTGTTTCTGGATGGTCTCAAATAATATTTGATTGACCTTGAGTGTTTCACCGGATTGGCACAAAATTTAGCGTCAGTTGTCACACGATACGATACGAATTGTAAGGTGTATTACAAAAATTACATAATAATAAGTGAATCATAGTATTTCACAATACATATCGATCTAATATTATAATAATCCTAATATTTGTTGATTCAGTTTTTTAAGAAGTTGCTAAAAAGTAACAAAAATTTAAAAGGTAGTAAAAAAATCAATAACAGATAAGAGATTATCTACAATTAATTCGGTAACATCCAAAATACTAAATATATTTCCATCTTCATCGCCTTTTCTTTAAATATCTGTTTACTTTTTATTTTGTGTGCTACATGTTATTTGTGATTATTATTTAAGTATAACATAAATCATGTATATTTTTTTTGTACTTTTGATTTATGAAGGTGAAGTGTGAAAGAGAGATGTAATGAGATGAAATATCTTCGAAAAAGCCTTCTAAGGTGGGGAATATTTCAAAAAATATGATAATTAAATATGTGTATTTATTTTATTATTTTTGAATTGCTGAGTAAACAAGACTGATATGGAAAACGAGTGGAAAAGTTAAGATTGATACTGATTAAGATGCATTGCACTTCATGTATATTTATTTATCTGTAGAAGTATTTTCACTAAGAATAACTTGCATGATGCCTAAATAATATAGCAGTGGGCTAATTTCGTATATAATTTTTAGTAGGCAAGAATGATATGAATAAAGCAAAATCAATTTCAAAATACATGGTTTATGTTTTATGTTTTATTACCTGTAAATATTAACATTTAGGTTTTTATTTAGGTAATACTTCCACTTAATATTTAATTCAATATATAAATATAATTTATTTTAATAATACACGTACCATTAGATTATTATATAGATTATATTTATTCTGTATAGATTAAATACATGAGATATATGTTGTTATAATATTGATTAAAAATAATATTAATATATTGAATAAAATTATTTATGTTATAATTATATAGAACTCTAACTATATAGGACCAGTCGAGATAGCCCAACAGTTGGCTGGCCCATCCAGTTTGTCACAATTGTCCTAGAAAAAAATATAAAATAAAAGTTATGATTTTATTTAAACAGAATTTTTTTGGTTCTCTTGTTCAAAACTTAAAACCCTAAACTTATCGCCGTCATCTTTAAGGTGTCACCCTCCTCTAAGCCACCTCCACGCAACCCGCCATATACAAGGTATTTGTTGATCCTCCCCATTTCTTCTCACTGTGCCAACAAAAACCATCTTGCTCAAATGTAGACTGATTTTAATTAGTAAGCTCAATTTTTCTTCAGTTTTATTATTATATTTTTGTAGTTGATTTTTCTTCTTTAGGTTTAATTTGGTGAGATTTTTCTATACAATACAAAATTTGAATTTAGAATGATTTAAATTATTGAGTTAAATACATTTGAATGTAGAAGATAGATTAGAACTAATATTTTTTTTCATATTTTACACACAGGATCATCTAAACTAATTAAAATTTAATGTCATGCTGCAAATACAATTTTCAAAGGAAAAAAAAGATAAAGATTCGATGGTCATGCCATTTCAGAAAAAAATCAAAATCTCATTCTACTTTGGTAAGATTTTCTTTCTTTTTTTAATATTTAAATTCCCCCCATTTTTTCAAACTCTGGCAAGATTACATTATCCAATTAAAACACATAAAAGTTACACTAGCATAAACACATAGAGTAATGTTCGGTATCACCCAAAAAGGTTTCACCTAAATATCAATATGATGTGGCGGTTAGTTGGACCAATCATGGAAGAGAGAGAAAAAAATAAATCTGGAAAGAGAAAATCCATGATTAGTCCACCTAACCGCCACATGGGTGATGTTTAGGTGATACCTTTTTGGATGATACCTAGCATTACTCAAACACATATATATGTTTATGCATTGCTTTAGTAAATAAGAAACTTAAATTCATTCTCATTATCGCACATACTTAAAACAACCAATAGTTTAATTTCCCATCCAAATATACATACATATCTCTCCTCTATATGCAACGAAAAAAGAATGTCTGGCCCACATAACCACCAGCTCTTCTTACATTTTTTTCAAATAGTTTTGGATTTTCCCATAAAATAGATGTTGCATCATGATTCAACGGATCCTCATAGATTGGTTTTGTGAATAGATGAAACAGTCTGTAAATTACTATGTTTATGATGAGCACAGGTTTCCAATCTTCTCGAAGAATGTTCAAACATACGTTTCCATCTAAGTCAATGTTGGGATGGTATACCTTTGTCTTACATTTGACCTTTGGTGCTTCATGAGGGTAGATTGGAGAGATTTGGAAAGAGAAAACAAGTGAGTCACCTGCGTAATATCCTCTATCAGGCTGAATAGTGACTTCAAAGTTCATTAGTTCATCTTTTCCGTTAGGAAAAGATATGGAACATGTTTTTGGTAGATTTAACTCACTTATATCTTTATGAAGACGCAATTCTCCAGCACTTTGTTTCTTCACAGGAGGTCTTCCATTTGCATTTTCAGCAAGCCCCTTTCGTTTTTCCTTTAATTTGAATAAGTTGATCATTCTTGCCTCTCCTGATGAAAATGAAAATGAAAGGGGTTTCAGATTCCTTGGTAAGATTTTCTTGTTAGGAATTAAGAGTAAATTCTTTTAAATTTTTTTTTTATTTGATGAATATGAATTTATAATTTCAATTCACTTTAAAAAATTAATGACCTACAGTTTATAGAATATATGAAGAATTTTCCTATTTTGTTTGATATACATATTTTATTTAACTTCTCTAATACTTTGAGAGAAAAATACCCCCTGTAGAATATAATAGAATAGCAAATTGTCACGAGTATAAAAATAATATAATATATAACAGAAGAGCTAATTGTCATGAATAAAAAAATTAAAAGAGTACCTGGCCCTTTAAGCCTTTTTGTCATTCCATAAATAGTATTTTTTGGTATTTTATCGATTTATTTAGAAAAATTCAGTTTTTCCTTTTCTATTTAATTCTTGACTCATTTTTTAGTAGTTTAATATTAAATTCTAATTTTGTTCGTGTATTTTTCTTTGAATTTGTAATAAATATTTTATCACTTCCATTACTAAATGCTCAAAACACCAAGATAAGTGAGAGCGAAATAGAAAAGATAATTTAGAAAATAGCTTCACATATTGAAGAAAATTATGAGTATATATCTCTATATCTTATAAGAGTCTTTAGAGTCTCTGTTTTTATTTTTTTATTATAATCCGCCAGCATTTGTAGGAAAATAACACGTCCTCGGGTCCGAAGACTATTAGAAGAAGATATGGGGCTTTCAATAAATTCTCTAGACTCCTTTAAGAAGTTCATATCTAATGAAGATGAGGTATGTTAACATTTCTACATGTTTTATCTTAATCTTAAAAGTTTATGGTTTAAAAGATCAAAACAACAGGTATTTGCATATGCATTAGCTAAAGAACCAGAAAAAAGCGCTCGGAAAAAACGTCTAAGACAAAAGCTACTAAAGAAAAGATTGAGAAATATGCGGGCCTGAAGAAACGTAAAATATTACAAAAGGTGGTGTAAGTTTCTAACAAGAAGCACACATCTTTTACTAATAAGCAATATTTCAATATTCGTAAGGAGGGTTTTAGAAGTGAGAATCAATAGGACATGACGTATCAAGTATGTTTATAATCAACTTAAGTAAATTATAGTTATTTGTTTCGGATGGTCTCAAATAATATTTGATTGACCTTGAGTGTTTCACCGGATTGGCAAAAAATTTAGTGTCGGTTGTCACACGATACGATACGAATTGTAAGGTGTATTACAAAAATTGCTTAATAATAAGTGTATCATAGTATTTCACAATACATATCGATCTAATATTATAATAATCCTAATATTTGTTGATTCAGTTTTTTATGAAGTTGCTAAAAAGTAACAAAAATTTAAAAGGTAGTAAAAAAATCAATATCAGATAAGAGATTATCTACAATTAATTAGGTCAAATCCAAAATACTAATATATTGCCATCTTCATCGCCTCGTCCCTAAATATGCGTTTACTTTTTATTTTGTGTGCTACATGTTATTTGTGATTAGTTATTTAAGTATAACATAAATTATGTATATTTTTTGTACTTTTGATTTATGAAGGTGAAGTGTGAAAGAGAGATGTAATGAGATGAAATATCTTCGAAAAAGCCTTCCAAGGTGGGGAATATTTCAAAAACTATGATAATTCAATATGTGTATTTATTTTTATTTTTTTGAATTGCTGAGTAAACAAGACTCGGATCCTGGATATGGAAAACGATTGGAAAAGTTAAGATTGATACTGTAAGGGAAGCATGGAATATTAATATAGATGGTAATGGGATGTATAGAGTTTGTGTGAAGCAGAGAAATGTTAAGGTAGCTCTTAAGAAGTTCAATAATATTTACTTCAGGAAAAATAACACTGAAATTGAGCAGATGAAGACTCAGTTGAATGATATACAGATAAGAATCATGAAAGGTGAAACTAATTCATGTATACTAAATGAAGAGAAGATACTTAATCAGAAACTTGAAGAAGCTATCATCATTCAATATAATATTCTTAAACAAAAAGCTAAGTGTGTGTCAGTAAATGATATGGACTGTAATTCTGCATACTTTTATAAAATTGTTAAAGGCAGAATTTCAAAGAATAGTATTTCTATACTTGTTAATGAATCAGGGGAGTAAATTGAAGATCCTAATCTCATCAAACAAGAGTTTGTACAGTTTTATACTCAACTATTAGGAACTGAAGATGCAAATGAGGATGTATGCTCAAGTGAAACTATCAAAGAGTTGATAGGTACTTATATAACAGATGAACAAAGTGCAGAACTTATTGCACCTATAACTGATGTAGAAATTAAGGAAGCTTTATTTTCTATTGGAGATAATAAGAGTCCAGGTCCAGATGGTCTCAACTCAGCTTTTTATAAATCTTCTTGGAATATAATTGGACAAGAGTTTACACAAGGCTGTTAAAGAATCCTTGGATAATTGCAAAATTCTTACTTAGATCAATGCTACAAATATTATATTAATACCTAAAGAAAAAGATGCTTCATGCGTAAGAAAGTTCAGGCCAATTTCATGTACTAATATTTCTTACAAAACTATCTCAAGAGTAATATGCAGAAGATTGAAGAAGGCTATTAATACAGTTATATCTCTCAACCAGGCAGCTTATGTTGGGAACACGTACATAAGTGATAATATATTTGTTTCTCAGAAGGTAATACTTGGATATGAAAAGAAAAACTCTGCTCCTAAGTGTACCATTAATTTAGACCTCCAAAAAGCCTATGACACTGTGAATTGGAAGTTTATATTTAATGTATTGAAAGCTTTTCATTTTCCTGAGAAGTTCATCATGTGGGTGAAAATGTTTGTGTGTACACCAACATATTCTGTGTGTGTAAATGGTGAGGCTTGTGGGTTTTTTAAAGGTAAGAGAGGGTTGAGACAGGGGGACCCTCTCTCACCTTATCTCTTTTCTATGTGTAATTGGGAAAGAAGAAGACTTTCAGCTACCATAAAAAATGTGAAGAGATGAAGTTGAATCACATCATCTTTGCAGATGATTTATTGATTTTCTTAAGAGCAGATATTGATTCAGCTAAAGAGGTGAAGAAAGGACTTGAATTATTTTCTAGAATGTCTGGTTTAAACATTAATTACCATAAGAGTGAAATCTACTATGGAGGCACTGATTATAACATGAGACAGAGTATTTCTATGGTGTTAGACATCAAAATTGGTAGCTTACCTGTAAGGTACTTAGGAGTACCTTTACACTCCAAAAAACTAAGTGTTGAAGAAGGAAACAAGCTTGTAAACAAAATCTACAGTAGTATAAACAATTGGTCTTCAAAGTTACTCTCATATGCTGGGAGAGTTGAGTTGATTAAATGTATAATAATCAGTAAAATACTTTTTTGGTGCCGTGTGTTTCTACTCCCCAAGCAGCTAATTTACAAACTAAATCAGCTTATGAAAGTTTCTTATGGAAAGGTAATGTAGATGGTGCAAAAGGTGCAAAAATTGCTTGGGACAAAGTGTGCACTAGTAAACAAGTTGGTGGTTTAGGTATTCCGAGAATTGATAATATAAATCTTGTTTGTTTACTATTTACTTTCTGGAGAATGTATGCTCAAAAAAATAATTTGTGGAGCAAATGGGTTAAATGCAATATAGTAAAAATAATTGCATATGGGCTCTTAAAGAAAAACAAGCTCATACCTGGATATGGAAGAAGATTCAGAAGGTAAGGAAAATTGCTTATAATTTCATTCATCACAGAGTCAAAAATAGTAAAGACACCTTTATAATTTGGGATAAGTGGATTGAGGGGTGTAGTGTGCAAGAAAAGCTTGGTACTGAGTTAAACAGGATTGATATAAATAGTAAGAAAACTGTTTATAGTTGCTATGGAGGGAGTAGGTGGAGATTACCACCTAACATTGGTAAGATCTTACCTCTTCTTAATGAATTTAAGCTGAATGATAAGGATGATGTTAAGGTGTGGAGTGAAAGTACTAAAATGAAGTTCTCTTTTAAAAAGACACTTGCTAAGCTAACTATAAATGAGAATTTAAGTCAGGTGTTTTGGTTTAAACTGTTATGGGCTAGAAAAAATATACCAAGATGTTCATTTATAACCTGGATTGCTGTGAATGATAGTCTTAGCACAAAAGAAAGAATGATGCAGTGGGGTAGTAATACAAATCCCCTGTGTCTGTTCTGTAAATCTGCATTAGAAACGAATACTCACTTATTTTTTGAGTGCTCTTTTAGTAAGAGAGTTTTATTGACAATTTTAGAGATTAGTAGATTTAATAAATTGCCGAGAGATCTTGAGGAGATATGTAATGAGGTAGCAAATATCAAGAGTAATGAACTAGCTACCTTTGTTAGTATTTTATTTACATCATATGTGTACACTATTTGGTGGTTAAGAAATGAATTTGAGCATGGAGGGAAAGTTATTAATGAAGATCAGCTATGCAGTATGATCAGGAAGATGGTGAAAATGAAGTTGCAAGCATGGAAGGTGAAGGAAAAAAGCATTAAGAAAATGTTAGAAAAGCTAGATTAATATTTGTAATTCTTATCCTGTAATTGTAGCCCAATTAGTCCTTTGTAATAGATGAGTAGTGGGCCTTTTACTTTATTCTAGTTTTAAAGTTGTAAGGGTTGATTTCCTACTTGTAATGTTTGAGCCGAGTGAGGTTTTAAAGTGTCCCATGTTGGGCTTTAGAACTCAATAAGTCCAAAGTTGTAAAGACAATGGTATGTTGAAGTGATTATTAATAAAATTTGATTTGATGATAAAAAAAAATCCAAAATACTAAATAAATTGCCATCTTCATCGCCTCTTCTTTAAATATCCGTTTACTTTTTATTTTGTGTGCTACATGTTATTTGTGATTAATTAATTAAGTATAACATAAATTATGTATATTTTTTGTACTTTTGATTTATAAATGTGAAGTGTGAAAGAGAGATGTAATGAGATGAAATATCTTCGAAAAAGCCTTCCAAGGTGGGGAATATTTCAAAAACTATGATAATTCAATACGTGTATTTATTTTATTATTTTTGAATTGCTGAGTAAACAAGACTCGGATCCTGGATATGGAAAACGAGTGGAAAAATTAAGATTGATACTGATTAAGATGCACTACACTTCATGTATATTTATTTATCTGTAGAAGTATTTTCACTAAGAATAACTTGCATGATGCCTAAATATTAGAGCAGTGGGCTAATTTCGTATATAATTTTAGTAGGCAAGAATGATATGAATAATACAAAATCAGTTTCAAGGTACATGGTTTATGTTTTATGTTTTATTACCTGAAAATATTAACATTTAGGTTTTTATTTAGGTAACACTTCTACTTAATATTTAATTCAATATATATATATAATTTATTTTAATAATACACGTACCATTAGATTATTATAAAGATTATATTTATTCTGTATAGATTATATACGTGAGATATATGTTGTTATAATATTGATTAAAAATAATATTATAATATTGAATAAAATATTTTTCCTTTCAGTTATTTATGTTATAATTATGAGAATTGCTATATATATCACCCCTATTTGCTTTACACTTATTTCAAGAGAGAGAAAATAAATAAATGGGAGAGAGAAACGATTTGCTCAAAACCTCCAATTAGGAGGTGATATAGAGGTGAAGAAAAAAGGGTGATATATATCTTTACTCTATAATTATATAGAACTCTAACTATATGGGACCAGTCGAGATAGCACAACAGTTGGCTAGCCCATCCAGTTTGTCACAATTGGCCTAGAAAAAAATATAAAATAAAACTTATGATATTTTTTAAACAGAATATTTTTGGGTCTTCTTGTTCAAAACCTAAAACCCTAAACTTATCGCCGTCATCTTTAAGGTGTCTCCCTCCTCGAAGCCACCTCCACGACAACCCGCCATATAGAAGGTATTTGTTCGATCCTCCCCATTTGTCTCACTATGCAAAAAAAAAACCATCTTGCTTAATTATAGACTGATTTCAATTAGTAAGCTCAATTTTTCTTTAGTTTTATTATTATATTTTTGTAGTTGATTTTTCTTTTTGAATTTAAGATAATTTAAATTATTGAGTCCACAAAATCACTATATATTAAACAGAAACATAAATACATTTGAATGTAGAAGATAGATTCGAACTAATATTGTTTTTCATATTTTGCACACAGGATCATCTAAACTAATTAAAATTAATGTCATGTTGCAAATACAATTTTCCAAGGAAAAAAAGATAAAGATTGATGGTCATGCCATTTCAGTAAAAAATAAAAATCTCATTCTACTTTGGTAAGATTTTCTTTCTTTTTTTTATATTTGAATTCCCCCTGGCAAGATTACATTATCCAATTAAAACACATAAAAGTTACACTAGCATAAACACATATATATGTTTATGCATAGCTTTAGTAAATAAGAAACTCAAATTCATTCTCATAATCGCACATACTTAAAACAACCAATAGTTTAATTTCCCATCCAAATATACATATATATATATATCTCCTCTATATGCAACGAGGAAAGAATATCTGGCCCACATAATCACCAGCCATTGCTTTTCTTACATTTGATTCAAACAGTTTTGGATTTTCCCTTAAAATCGATGTTGCATCATGATTCAATGGATCCTCATGATTTGGTTTCGTGAATAGATGAAACAATCCGTAAATTACTGTGTTTATGATGAGCACAGGTTTTCAATCTTCTCGAAGAATTTTCAAACATACGTTTCCATCTAAGTCAATGTTGGGATGGTATACCTTTGTCTTACATTTGACCTTTGGTGCTTCATAAGGGTAGATTGGAGAGATTTGGAAAGAGAAAACAAATGAGCCACCTGCGTAATATCCTCATCAGGCTGAATAGTGACTTCAAAGTTCATTAGTTCATCTTTTCCGTTAGGAAAAGCTATGGCACATGTTTTTGGTAGATTTAATTCACTTTTATCTTTATGAAGATGCAATTCTCCAGAACTTTGTTTCTTCATAGGAGGTCTTCCAGTTGCATTTTCAGCAAGCTCCTTTCATTTTTCCTTTACTTTGAATAAGTTGATCATTCTTGCCTCTCCTAATGAAAATGAAAATGAAAGGGGTTTCAGATTCCTTGGTAAGATTTTCTTGTTATGAATTAAGAGTAAATTCTTTTAAATTTTTTTTGTATTTGATGAATATGAATTTATAATTTCAATTCACTTTAAAAAATTAATGACCTACAATTTATTGAATATATGAAGAATTTTCTTATTTTGTTTGATATACATATTTTATTTAACTTCTCTAATACTTTGTGGGGAAAATACCCCCTGTAGAATATAATAGAATAGCAATTTGTCACGAGTATAAAAATAATATAATATATACCAGAAGAGCTAATTGTCATGAATAAAAAAATTAATAGAGTATCTGGCCCTTTAAGTCTTTTTGTCATACCATAAATAGTATTTTTTTGGTATTTTACCGATTTATTTCGAAAAGTTCAGTTTTTCCTTATCTATTTGAGTCTTGACTCATTTTTTAGTAGTATAATATTAAATTCTAATTTTGTTCGTTTATTTTTCTTTGATTTTGTAATAAATATTTTATCACTTCCATTACTAAATTCTCAAAACACCAAGATAAGTGAGAGCGAAGTAGATAAGATAATTTAGAAAAGAGCTTCACATATTGAAGAAAATTATGAGTATATATCTCTATATCTTATAAGAGTCTTTAGATTCTCTGTTTTTTATTCTGTTTATTATAATCCGCTAGCATAATTTTGTAGGACAATAACACGTCCTCAAGATATGGGGTTTTCAATAAATTCTCTAGATCTCTTTAAGAAGTTCATATCTAATGAAAATGAGGTATGTTAACATTTCTACATGTTTTATCTTAATCTTAAAAGTTTATGGTTTAAAAGATCACAACAACAAGTATTTGCATATGCATTAGCTAAAGTACCAGAAAAAAGCGCTCAGAAAAAACGTCTAAGACAAAAGCTACTAAAGAAAAGATTGAGAAATATGCGAGCTTGAAGAAACGTAAAATATTGCGAAAGGTGGTGTATGTTTCTAACAAGAAGCAGGACTCTTTTACTAACAAGAAATATTTCAATATTCGTAAGGAGGGTGTTAGAAGTGAGAATCAATAGGACATGACGTAAAAAGTATGTTTATAATCAAATTAAGTAAATTATAGTTATTTGTTTCTGGATGGTCTCAAATAATATTTGATTGACCTTGAGTGTTTCACCGGATTGGCACAAAATTTAGCGTCGGTTGTCACACGATACGATACGAATTGTAAGGTGTATTACAAAAATTACATAATAATAAGTGAATCATAGTATTTCACAATACATATCGATCTAATATTATAATAATCCTAATATTTGTTGATTCAGTTTTTTAAGAAGTTGCTAAAAAGTAACAAAAATTTAAAAGGTAGTAAAAAAACCAATAACAGATAAGAGATTATCTACAATTATTTAGGTAACATCCAAAATACTAAATATATTGCCATCTTCATCGCCTTTTCTTTAAATATCTGTTTACTTTTTATTTTGTGTGCTACATGTTATTTGTGATTATTATTTAAGTATAACATAAATCATGTATATTTTTTGTACTTTTGATTTATGAAGGTGAAGTGTGAAAGAGAGATGTAATGAGATGAAATATCTTCGAAAAAGCCTTCTAAGGTGGGGAATATTTCAAAAATATGATAATTCAATATGTGTATTTATTTTATTATTTTTGAATTGCTGAGTAAACAAGACTGATATGGAAAACGAGTGGAAAAGTTAAGATTGATACTGATTAAGATGCATTGCACTTCATGTATATTTATTTATCTGTAGAAGTATTTTCACTAAGAATAACTTGCATGATGCCTAAATAATATAGCAGTGGGCTAATTTCGTATATAATTTTTAGTAGGCAAGAATGATATGAATAAAGCAAAATCAATTTCAAAATACATGGTTTATGTTTTATGTTTTATTACCTGTAAATATTAACATTTAGGTTTTTATTTAGGTAATACTTCCACTTAATATTTAATTCAATATATAAATATAATTTATTTTAATAATACACGTACCATTAGATTATTATATAGATTATATTTATTCTGTATAGATTAAATACATGAGATATATGTTGTTATAATATTGATTAAAAATAATATTAATATATTGAATAAAATTATTTATGTTATAATTATATAGAACTCTAACTATATAGGACCAGTCGAGATAGCCCAACAGTTGGCTGGCCCATCCAGTTTGTCACAATTTCCCTAGAAAAAAATATAAAATAAAAGTTATGATTTTATTTAAACAGGATTTTTTTGGTTCTCTTGTTCAAAACGTTTAACCCTAAACTTATCGCCGTCATCTTTAAGGTGTCACCCTCCTCTAAGCCACCTCCATGGCAACCCGCCATATACAAGGTAATTGTTGATCCTCCCCATTTCTTCTCACTGTGCCAACAAAAACCATCTTGCTCAAATATAGACTGATTTTAATTAGTAAGCTCAATTTTTCTTCAGTTTTATTATTATATTTTTGTAGTTAATTTTTCTTCTTTAGGTTTAATTTGGTGAGATTTTTCTATACAATACAAAATTTGAATTTAGAATGATTTAAATTATTGAGTGCACAAAATCAATATATATTAAAAAGAAACATAAATACATTTGAATGTAGAAGATAGATTAGAACTAATATTTTTTTCATATTTTACACACAAGATCATCTAAACTAATTAAAATTTAATGTCATGCTGCAAATATAATTTTCAAAGGAAAAAAAAGATAAAGATCCATGCCATTTCAGAAAAAATCAAAATCACATTCTACTTTGGTAAGATTTTATTTCATTTTTTAATATTTAAATTCTCCCCAGTTTTTCAAACTCGGGCAAGATTACATTATCCAATTAAAACACATAAAAGTTACACTAGCATAAACACATATATATGTTTATGCATAGCTTTAGTAAATAAGAAACTTAAATTCATTCTCATTATCGCACATACTTAAAACAACCAATAGTTTAATTTCCCATCCAATTATACATACATATCTCTCCTCTATATGCAACGAAAAAAGAATGTCTGGCCCACATAACCACCAGCCATTCCTCTTCTTACATTTTTTTCAAATAGTTTTGGATTTTCCCTTAAAATAGATGTTGCATCATGATTCAACGGATCCTCATAGATTGGTTTTGTGAATAGATGGAACAGTCTGTAAATTAATAACAGATAAGAGATTATATTCAATTAATTAGGTCAAATCCAAAATACTAATATATTGCCATCTTCATCGCCTCGTCCCTAAATATGCGTTTACTTTTTATTTTGTGTGGTACATGTTATTTGTGATTAGTTATTTAAGTATAACATAAATTATGTATATTTTTTGTACTTTTGATTTATGAAGGTGAAGTGTGAAAGAGAGATGTAATGAGATGAAATATCTTCGAAAAAGCCTTCCAAGGTGGGGAATATTTCAAAAACTATGATAATTCAATATGTGTATTTATTTTATTTTTTTTGAATTGCTGAGTAAACGAGACTCGGATCCTGGATATGGAAAACGAGTGGAAAAGTTAAGATTGATACTGATTAAGACGCACTGCACTTCATGTATATTTATTTATCTGTAGAAGTATTTTCACTAAGAATAACTTACATGATGCCTAATATTAGAGCAGTGGGCTAATTTCGTATATAATTTTTAGTAGGCAAGAATGATATGAATAAAGCAAAATCAATTTCAAGATACATGGTTACTGTTTTATGTTTTATTACCTGAAAATATTAACATTTAGGTTTTTATTTAGGTAATACTTCTACTTAATATTTAATAAAGTATATATAATTTATTTTAATAATACACCTCCCATTAGATTATTATATAGATTATATTTATTATAGATTAAATACATGAGATATATGTCGTTATATTATTGATTAAAAATAATATTAAAATATTGAATAAAATATAATTCCTTTCAGTTATTTATATTATAATTATATAGGACTCTAACTATATAGGACTAGTCGAGATAGCCCAACAGTTGGCTGGCCCATCTAGTTTGTCACAATTGGCCTAGAAAAAAATATAAAATAAAAGTTATAATTTTTTTAAAGAGAAATTTTTTGGGTCCTCTTGTTCAAAACCTAAAACCCTAAACTTATCGCCGTCATATTTAAGATGTCACCCTCCTAGAAGCCACATCCACGGCAACCTGCCATATACAAGGTATTTGTTCGATCCTCCCAATTTCTTCTCATTGTGCCCACAAAAACCATCTTGCTCAATTATAGACTGATTTTAATTAGTAAGCTCAATTTTTCTTCAGCTTTATTATTATATTTTTGTAGTTAATTTTTCTTCTTTTGGTTTAATTTGGTGAGATTTTTCTATACTATACAAAATTTGAATTTAGAATGATATAAATTATTGAGTCCACAAAATCAATATAATATTAAAAAGAAACATAAATACATTTGAATGTAGAAGATTCGTACTAATATTTTTTTTCATATTTTGCACACAGGATCATCTAAACTAATTAAAATTTAATGTCATGTTGCAAATACAATTTTCAAAGGGAAAAAAATATAAAGATCGATGGTCATATCATTTCAGTAAAAAATAAAAATCTCATTCTACTTTGGTAAGATTTTCTTTCTTTTTTTAATATTTAAATTCCCCCCATTTTTTCAAACTCTGGCAAGATTACATTATCCAATTAAAACAAATAAAAGTTACACTAGCATAAACACATATATATATGTTTATGCATAGCTTTAGTAAATAAGAAACTTAAATTCATTCTCATAATCGCACATACTTAAAACAACCAATAATTTAAATTCCCATCCAAATATACATACATATCTCTCCTCTATATGCAACGAGGAAAGAATGTCTGGCCCACATAACCACCAACCATTGCTCTTTTTATATTTGATTCAAATCGATGTTGCATCATGATTCAACGGATCCTCATGATTTGGTTTTGTGAATAGCTGAAACAGTCTGTAAATTTATGTGTTTATGATGAGCACAGGTTTTCAATCTTTTCGAAGAATGTTCAAACATACGTTTCCATCTAAGTCAATGTTGGGATGGTACACCTTTGTCTTGCATTTGACCTTTGGTGCTTCATGAGGGTAGATTGGAGAGATTTGGAAAGAGAAAACAAATGAGCCACCTGCGTAATATCCTTCATCAGGCTGAATAGTGACTTCAAAGTTCATTAGTTCATCTTTTCCGTTTGGAAAAGATATGGAACATGTTTTTGGTAGATTTAATTCACTTATATCTTTATGAAGACGTAATTCTCCAGCACTTTGTTTCTTCACAGGAGGTCTTCCATTTGCATTTTCAGCAAGCCCCTTTCGTTTTTCCTTTACTTTTAATAAGTTGATCATTCTTGCCTCTCCTGATGAAAATAAAAATGAAAGGGGTTTCAGATTCCTTGGTAAGATTTTCTTGTTAGGAATTAAGAGTAAATTCTTTTAAATTGTTTTTTTATTTGATGAATACGAATTTATAATTTCAATTTACTTAAAAAAATTAATGACCTACAGTTTATTGAATATATGAAGAATTTTCCTATTTTGTTTGATATACATATTTTATTTAACTTCTCTAATACTTTGAGGGAAAAATACCCCCTGTAGAATATAATAGAATAGCAAATTGTCACGAGTATAACAATAATATAATATATAACAGAAGAGCTAATTGTCATGAATGAAAAAATTAATAGAGTACCTGGCCCTTTAAGTCTTTTTGTCATTCCATAAATAGTATTTTTATGTATTTTATCGATTAATTTAGAAAAGTTCAGTTTTTCCTTTTCTATTTAAGTCTTGAGTCATTTTTTAGTAGTATAATATTAAATTCTAATTTTGTTCGTGTATTTTGCTTTGAATTTGTAATAAATATTTTATCACTTCCATTACTAAATGCTCAAAACACCAAGATAAGTGAGAGCGAAATAGAAAAGATAATTTAGAAAATAGCTTCACATATTGAAGAAAATTATGAGTATATATCTCTATATCTTATAAGAGTCTTTAGAGTCTCTGTTTTTATTTTTTATTATAATCCGCTAGCATTTGTAGGAAAAAAACACGTCCTCGGGTCCGAAGACTATTAGAAGAAGATATGGGGCTTTCAATAAATTCTCTAGATCCCTTTAAGAAGTTCATATCTAATGAAGATGAGGTATGTTAACATTTCTACATGTTTTATCTTAATCTTAAAAGTTTGTGGTTTAAAAGATCAAAACAACAGGTATTTGCATATGCATTAGCTAAAGTACCAGAAAAAAGCGCTTGGAAAAAACGTCTAAGACAAAAGCTACTAAAGAAAAGATTTAGAAATATGCGGGCCTGAAGAAACGTAAAATATTGCAAAAGGTGGTGTAAGTTTCTAACAAGAAGCACACGTCTTTTACTAATAAGCAATATTTCAATATTCGTAAGGAGGGTTTTAGAAGTGAGAATCAATAGGACATGACGTATCAAGTATGTTTATAATCAACTTAAGTAAATTATAGTTATTTGTTTCGGATGGTCTCAAATAATATTTGATTGACCTTGAGTGTTTCACCGGATTGGCACAAAATTTAGTGTCGGTTGTCACACGATACGATACGAATTGTAAGGTGTATTACAAAAATTGCTTAATAATAAGTGAATCATAGTATTTCACAATACATATCGATCTAATATTATAATAATCCTAATATTTGTTGACTCAGTTTTTTAAGAAGTTGCTAAAAAGTAACAAAAATTTAAAAGGTAGTAAAAAAATCAATAACAGATAAGAGATTATATTCAATTAATTAGGTCAAATCCAAAATACTAATATATTGCCATCTTCATCGCCTCGTCCCTAAATATGCGTTTACTTTTTATTTTGTGTGGTACATGTTATTTGTGATTAGTTATTTAAGTATAACATAAATTATGTATATTTTTTGTACTTTTGATTTATGAAGGTGAAGTGTGAAAGAGAGATGTAATGAGATGAAATATCTTCGAAAAAGCCTTCCAAGGTGGGGAATATTTCAAAAACTATGATAATTCAATATGTGTATTTATTTTATTTTTTTTGAATTGCTAAGTAAACGAGACTCGGATCCTGGATATGGAAAACGAGTGGAAAAGTTAAGATTGATACTGATTAAGACGCACTGCACTTCATGTATATTTATTTATCTGTAGAAGTATTTTCACTAAGAATAACTTGCATGATGCCTAATATTAGAGCAGTGGTCTAATTTCGTATATAATTTTTAGTAGGCAAGAATGATATGAATAAAGCAAAATCAATTTCAAGATACATGGTTACTGTTTTATGTTTTATTACCTGAAAATATTAACATTTAGGTTTTTATTTAGGTAATACTTCTACTTAATATTTAATAAAGTATATATAATTTATTTTAATAATACACCTCCCATTAGATTATTATATAGATTATATTTATTATAGATTAAATACATGAGATATATGTCGTTATAATATTGATTAAAAATAATATTAAAATATTGAATAAAATATAATTCCTTTCAGTTATTTATATTATAATTATATAGGACTCTAACTATATAGGACTAGTCGAGATAGCCCAACAGTTGGCTGGCCCATCTAGTTTGTCACAATTGGCCTAGAAAAAAATATAAAATAAAAGTTATAATTTTTTTAAAGAGAAATTTTTTGGGTCCTCTTGTTCAAAACCTAAAACCCTAAACTTATCGCCGTCATATTTAAGATGTCACCCTCCTAGAAGCCACATCCACGACAACCTGCCATATACAAGGTATTTGTTCGATCCTCCCAATTTCTTCTCATTGTGCCCACAAAAACCATCTTGCTCAATTATAGACTGATTTTAATTAGTAAGCTCAATTTTTCTTCAGCTTTATTATTATATTTTTGTAGTTAATTTTTCTTCTTTTGGTTTAATTTGGTGAGATTTTTCTATACTATACAAAATTTGAATTTAGAATGATATAAATTATTGAGTCCACAAAATCAATATAATATTAAAAAGAAACATAAATACATTTGAATGTAGAAGATTCGTACTAATATTTTTTTTCATATTTTGCACACAGGATCATCTAAACTAATTAAAATTTAATGTCATGTTGCAAATACAATTTTCAAAGGGAAAAAAATATAAAGATCGATGGTCATATCATTTCAGTAAAAAATAAAAATCTCATTCTACTTTGGTAAGATTTTCTTTCTTTTTTTAATATTTAAATTCCCCCCATTTTTTCAAACTCTGGCAAGATTACATTATCCAATTAAAACAAATAAAAGTTACACTAGCATAAACACATATATATATGTTTATGCATAGCTTTAGTAAATAAGAAACTTAAATTCATTCTCATAATCGCACATACTTAAAACAACCAATAATTTAAATTCCCATCCAAATATACATACATATCTCTCCTCTATATGCAACGAGGAAAGAATGTCTGGCCCACATAACCACCAACCATTGCTCTTTTTATATTTGTTTCAAATCGATGTTGCATCATGATTCAACGGATCCTCATGATTTGGTTTTGTGAATAGCTGAAACAGTCTGTAAATTTATGTGTTTATGATGAGCACAGGTTTCCAATCTTTTCGAAGAATGTTCAAACATACGTTTCCATCTAAGTCAATGTTGGGATGGTACACCTTTGTCTTGCATTTGACCTTTGGTGCTTCATGAGGGTAGATTGGAGAGATTTGGAAAGAGAAAACAAATGAGCCACCTGCGTAATATCCTTCATCAGGCTGAATAGTGACTTCAAAGTTCATTAGTTCATCTTTTCCGTTTGGAAAAGATATGGAACATGTTTTTGGTAGATTTAATTCACTTATATCTTTATGAAGACGTAATTCTCCAGCACTTTGTTTCTTCACAGGAGGTCTTCCATTTGCATTTTCAGCAAGCCCCTTTCGTTTTTCCTTTACTTTTAATAAGTTGATCATTCTTGCCTCTCCTGATGAAAATAAAAATGAAAGGGGTTTCAGATTCCTTGGTAAGATTTTCTTGTTAGGAATTAAGAGTAAATTCTTTTAAATTGTTTTTTTATTTGATGAATACGAATTTATAATTTCAATTTACTTAAAAAAATTAATGACCTACAGTTTATTGAATATATGAAGAATTTTCCTATTTTGTTTGATATACATATTTTATTTAACTTCTCTAATACTTTGAGGGAAAAATACCCCTGTAGAATATAATAGAATAGCAAATTGTCACGAGTATAACAATAATATAATATATAACAGAAGAGCTAATTGTCATGAATGAAAAAATTAATAGAGTACCTGGCCCTTTAAGTCTTTTTGTCATTCCATAAATAGTATTTTTATGTATTTTATCGATTAATTTAGAAAAGTTCAGTTTTTCCTTTTCTATTTAAGTCTTGAGTCATTTTTTAGTAGTATAATATTAAATTCTAATTTTGTTCGTGTATTTTGCTTTGAATTTGTAATAAATATTTTATCACTTCCATTACTAAATGCTCAAAACACCAAGATAAGTGAGAGCGAAATAGAAAAGATAATTTAGAAAATAGCTTCACATATTGAAGAAAATTATGAGTATATATCTCTATATCTTATAAGAGTCTTTAGAGTCTCTGTTTTTATTTTTTTATTATAATCCGCTAGCATTTGTAGGAAAAAAACACGTCCTCGGGTCCGAAGACTATTAGAAGAAGATATGGGGCTTTCAATAAATTCTCTAGATCCCTTTAAGAAGTTCATATCTAATGAAGATGAGGTATGTTAACATTTCTACATGTTTTATCTTAATCTTAAAAGTTTGTGGTTTAAAAGATCAAAACAACAGGTATTTGCATATGCATTAGCTAAAGTACCAGAAAAAAGCGCTTGGAAAAAACGTCTAAGACAAAAGCTACTAAAGAAAAGATTTAGAAATATGCGGGCCTGAAGAAACGTAAAATATTGCAAAAGGTGGTGTAAGTTTCTAACAAGAAGCACACGTCTTTTACTAATAAGCAATATTTCAATATTCGTAAGGAGGGTTTTAGAAGTGAGAATCAATAGGACATGACGTATCAAGTATGTTTATAATCAACTTAAGTAAATTATAGTTATTTGTTTCGGATGGTCTCAAATAATATTTGATTGACCTTGAGTGTTTCACCGGATTGGCACAAAATTTAGTGTCGGTTGTCACACGATACGATACGAATTGTAAGGTGTATTACAAAAATTGCTTAATAATAAGTGAATCATAGTATTTCACAATACATATCGATCTAATATTATAATAATCCTAATATTTGTTGACTCAGTTTTTTAAGAAGTTGCTAAAAAGTAACAAAAATTTAAAAGGTAGTAAAAAAATCAATAACAGATAAGAGATTATATTCAATTAATTAGGTCAAATCCAAAATACTAATATATTGCCATCTTCATCGCCTCGTCCCTAAATATGCGTTTACTTTTTATTTTGTGTGGTTCATGTTATTTGTGATTAGTTATTTAAGTATAACATAAATTATGTATATTTTTTGTACTTTTGATTTATGAAGGTGAAGTGTGAAAGAGAGATGTAATGAGATGAAATATCTTCGAAAAAGCCTTCCAAGGTGGGGAATATTTCAAAAACTATGATAATTCAATATGTGTATTTATTTTATTTTTTTTGAATTGCTGAGTAAACAAGACTCGGATCCTGGATATGGAAAACGAGTGGAAAAGTTAAGATTGATACTGATTAAGACGCACTGCACTTCATGTATATTTATTTATCTGTAGAAGTATTTTCACTAAGAATAACTTGCATGATGCCTAATATTAGAGCAGTGGGCTAATTTCGTATATAATTTTTAGTAGGCAAGAATGATATGAATAAAGCAAAATCAATTTCAAGATACATGGTTACTGTTTTATGTTTTATTACCTGAAAATATTAACATTTAGGTTTTTATTTAGGTAATACTTCTACTTAATATTTAATAAAGTATATATAATTTATTTTAATAATACACCTCCCATTAGATTATTATATAGATTATATTTATTATAGATTAAATACATGAGATATATGTCGTTATAATATTGATTAAAAATAATATTAAAATATTGAATAAAATATAATTCCTTTCAGTTATTTATATTATAATTATATAGGACTCTAACTATATAGGACTAGTCGAGATAGCCCAACAGTTGGCTGGCCCATCTAGTTTGTCAAAATTGGCCTAGAAAAAAATATAAAATAAAAGTTATAATTTTTTTAAAGAGAAATTTTTTGGGTCCTCTTGTTCAAAACCTAAAACCCTAAACTTATCGCCGTCATATTTAAGATGTCACCCTCCTAGAAGCCACATCCACGGCAACCTGCCATATACAAGGTATTTGTTCGATCCTCCCAATTTCTTCTCATTGTGCCCACAAAAACCATCTTGCTCAATTATAGACTGATTTTAATTAGTAAGCTCAATTTTTCTTCAGCTTTATTATTATATTTTTGTAGTTAATTTTTCTTCTTTCGATTTAATTTGGTGAGATTTTTCTATACAATACAAAATTTGAATTTAGAATGATATAAATTATTGAGTCCACAAAATCAATATTATATTAAAAAGAAACATAAATACATTTGAATGTAGAAGATTTGAACTAATATTTTTTTTCATATTTTGCACTCAGGATCATCTAAACTAATTAAAATTTAATGTCATGTTGCAAATACAATTTTCAAAGGGAAAAAAAGATAAAGATCGATGGTCATATCATTTCAGTAAAAAATAAAAATCTCATTCTACTTTGGTAAGATTTTCTTTCTTTTTTTAATATTTAAATTCCCCCCATTTTTTCAAACTCTGGCAAGATTACATTATCCAATTAAAACACATAAAAGTTACACTAGCATAAACACATATATATGTTTATGCATAGCTTTAGTAAATAAGAAACTTAAATTCATTCTCATAATCGCACATACTTAAAACAACCAATAATTTAAACCACCAGCCATTGCTCTTTTTACATTTGATTCAAATCGATCTTGCATCATGATTCAACCGATCCTCATGATTTGGTTTTGTGAATAGTTGACATAGTCTGTAAATTTATGTGTTTATGATGAGCACAGGTTTCCAATCTTTTCGAAGAATGTTCAAACATACGTTTCCATCTAAGTCAATGTTGGGATGGTACACCTTTGTCTTGCATTTGACCTTTGGTGCTTCATGAGGGTAGATTGGAAAGATTTGGAAAGAGAAAACAAATGACCCACCTGCGTAATATCCTTGATCAGGCTGAATAGTGACTTCAAAGTTCATTAGTTCATTTTTTCAGTTAGGAAAATATATGGAACATGTTTTTGGTAGATTTAATTCACTTATATCTTTATGAAGACGTAATTCTCCAGCACTTTGTTTCTTCACAGGAGGTCTTCCATTTGCATTTTCAGCAAGCCCCTTTCGTTTCTCCTTTACTTTTAATAAGTTGATCATTCTTGCCTCTCCTGATGAAAATAAAAATGAAAGGAGTTTCAGATTCCTTGGTAAGATTTTCTTGTTAGGAATTAAGAGTAAATTCTTTTAAATTGTTTTTTTATTTGATGAATATGAATTTATAATTTCAATTTACTTAAAAAAATTAATGACCTACAGTTTATTGAATATATGACGAATTTTCCTATTTTGTTTGATATACATATTTTATTTAACTTCTCTAATACTTTGAGGGAAAAATACCCCCTGTAGAATATAATAGAATAGCAAATTGTCACGAGTATAAAAATATAATATATAACAGAAGAGCTAATTGTCATGAATGAAAAAATTAATAGAGTACCTGGCCCTTTAAGTCTTTTTGTCATTCCATAAATAGTATTTTTTGGTATTTTATCGATTTATTTAGAAAAGTTCAGTTTTTCCTTTTCTATTTAAGTCTTGAGTCATTTTTTAGTAGTATAATATTAAATTCTAATTTTGTTCGTGTATTTTTCTTTGATTTTGTAATAAATATTTTATCACTTCCATTACTAAATGCTCAAAACACCAAGATAAGTGAGAGCGAAATAGAAAAGATAATTTAGAAAAGAGCTTCACATATTGAAGAAAATTATGAGTATATATCTCTATATCTTATAAGAGTCTTTAGATTCTCTGGTTTTATTTATTTTTATTATAATCCGCTAGCATTTGTAGGAAAATAACACGACCTCGGGTCCGAAGACTATTAGAAGAAGATATGGGGCTTTCAATAAATTATCTAGATCCCTTTAAGAAGTTCATATCTAATGAAGATGAGGTATGTTAACACTTCTACATGTTTTATCTTAATCTTAAAAGTTTATGGTTTAAAATATCAAAACAACAGGTATTTGCATATGCATTAGCTAAAGTACCAGAAAAAAGCGCTTGGAAAAAACGTCTAAGACAAAAGCTACTAAAGAAAAGATTGAGAAATATGCGGGCCTGAAGAAACGTAAAATATTGCAAAAGGTGGTTTATGTTTCTAACAAGAAGCGGACATCTTTTACTAATAAGCAATATTTCAATATTCGTAAGGAGGGGTTTAGAAGTGAGAATCAATAGGACATGACGTATCAAGTATGTTTATAATCAAATTAAGTAAATTATAGTTAATTAATTGTTTCTGGATGGTCTCAAATAATATTTTATTGACCTTGAGTGTTTCACCGGATTGGCACAAAATTTAGTGTCAGTTGTCTCACAATACGACACGAATTGTAAGGTGTATTACAAAAATTGCATAATAATAAGTGAATCATAGTATTTCACAATACATATTGATCTAATATTATAATAATCCTAATGTTTGTTGATTCAGTATTTTAAGAAGTTGCTAAAAAGTAACAAATATTTAAAAGGTAGTAAAAAAATCAATAACAGACAAGAGATTATCTACAATTAATTAGGTAAAACCCAAACTACTAAATATATTGCAATCTTCATCGCCTCTTCTTTAAATATTTGTTTTCTTTTTATTTTGTGTGCTACATGTTATTTGTGATTAGTTATTTAAGTATAACATAAATTGTGTATATTTTTTGTACTTTTGATTTATGAAGATGAAGTGTGAAAGAGAGATGTAATGAGATGAAACATGTTCGAAAAAGCCTTCCAAGGTGGGGAATATTTCAAAAACTATGATAATTCAATATGTGTATTTATTTTATTATTTTTGAATTGCTGAGTAAACAAGATTCGGATCCTTGATATGGAAAACGAGTGGAAAAGTTAAGATTGATACTGATTAAGATGCACTGCACTTCATGTATATTTATTTATCTGTAAAAGTATTTTCACTAAGAATAACTTGCATGATGCCTAAATATTAGAGCAGTATGCATAAAGCAAAATCAATTTCAAAATACATGGTTTATGTTTTATGTTTTATTACCTGAAAATATTAACATTTAGTTTTTATTTAGATAATACTTCTACTTAATATTGAATTCAATATATATATATATAATTTATTTTAATAATACACGCACCATTAGATTATTATATAGACTATATTTATTTTGTATAGATTAAATACATGAGATATATGTTGTTATAATATTGATTAAAAATAATATTAATATATTTTTCCTTTCAGTTATTGATGTTATAATTATATAGAACTCTAACTATATAGGACCGAGATAACCAAACAGTTGGCTGGCCCATCCAGTTTGTCACAATTCGCCTAGAAAAAAATATAAAATAAAAGTTATGATTTTTTTTAAACAGAATTTTTTTAGGTCATCTTCTTGCTCAATTATAGACTGATTTTAATTAGTAAGCTCAATTATTTTTCAGTTTTATTACTATATTTTTGTAGTTAATTTTTTTTTCTTTAGGTTTAATTTGGTGAGATTTTTCTATACAATACGAATTTTGAATTTAGAATGATATAATAAATGAGTCCACAAAATCAATATATATTAAAAAGAAACATAAATACATTTGAATGTAGAAGATAGATTCGAACTAATATTTGTTTTTCATATTTTGCACACAGGATCATCTAAACTAATTAAAATTTAATGTCATGTTGCAAATACAATTTTCAAAGGAAATAAAAGATAAAAATCGATGGTCATGCCATTTCAGTAAAAAATCAAAATCTCATTCTACTTTGGTAAGATTTTCTTTCTTTTTTTTAATATTTAAATGAGATAATATCAAATTAAGTCCAAAAACACAACTTTCCACCTCTATAGGGTCCAGGAAATTTTTCACCCCCATGAAAGTCCTTTTTTTTTAGTATTCCATCTGTACCCCTATTAGTTACCACGTTTATAGTTAAACAATATCATTTAAATTATAACAGATTCCTAGTTTATAGCTAATCAAATAATATCCCTTAATAATAGCTAATAATTATAGTAAAATTGTTATTTTCTTCCACGATTCAATATACACCATCGTCCATTCACAAACTCTAGTTTACTCTGCAACTATTGATATTAGTTAACTGTTTATCTGTAACCCATCAGTTTGTTCACACAACCCACCAATTACACGCGCACACACCACTGATATTAGTTAACTGTATATCTGTAACCCATCAGTTTGTTCACACAACCCATCAATATTACTAGCACACGCCACCAGTATTTCATCTGTAACCCATCAGTTTGTTCACACAACCCATCAATATTAATACCCATATTCAACGGCAGTATTCAACGTCGTCACTGTTTTCAATCAATACCGATTTGATCCGAGCTCTCTTAATCATCATGTTCGCTTCTTTTCTTCCCAGTATTCAACGGCACACCTTCTACAAAATCGTCGTCACTGTTTTCAATCGATTTTCCTTTACTTTTATCACTACTCTCACCTACAGCGTCGGGTTTCCTAACCATTTTCAGTTTCTTCGTTCTCTGATGTCCATCGTCGACGGTGGGTTGCTTGGGCATCTTCGTCCTCGCCATCTCTGTTTTTCCGGTGGTGTATCGAATTTTGATGGTTAGGGTTTAGTGGTGTGAATGTTAGACAGAAGCTGGGTTATTGAAAATTTGATTTTTGTTTCTGGCGGTTCTTTTTTTTTATTAATGTTGATTGATACGTTTTGGATGAAATCAGCGTTTTTAGTTATGACAACTGAATGGACAGTCAATGGGTAATGGAGGACAAATGAGTCTTTTGTAGTGGGTTGGACCTGATGGGCAATGCTCCAACCTTCTAAGACTCTATTAATAAATCACCCTATTTAAATTCCCCCCATTTTTTCAAACTCTGGCAAGATTACATTATCCAATTAAAACACATAAAAGTTACACTAGCATAAACACACACATATATATATATATATATATGTTTATGCATAACTTTAGTAAATAAGAAACTTAAATTCATTCTCATAATCGCACATACTTAAAACAACCAATTGTTTAATTTCCTATCCAAATATACATACATATCTCTCCTCTATATGCAACGAGGAAAGAATGTCTGCCCACATAACCACCAACCATTGCTCTTCTTACATTTTATTCAATAGGACATGACGTATCAAGTATGTTTATAATCTACTTAAGTAAATTATAGTTATTTGTTTCGGATGGTCTCAAATAATATTTGATTGACCTTGAGTATTTCACCGGATTGGGACAAAATTTAGTATCGGTTGTCACACGATACGATACGAATTGTAAGGTGTATTACAAAAATTGCTTAATAATAAGTGAATCATAGTATTTCACAATACATATCGATCTAATATTATAATAATCCTAATATTTGTTGATTCAGTTTTTTAAGAAGTTGCTAAAAAGTAACAAAAATTTGAAAGGTAGTAAAAAAATCAATAACAGATAAGAGATTATCTACAATTAATTAGGTCAAATACAAAATACTAATATATTGCCATCTTCATCGCCTCGTCTTTAAATATGCGTTTACTTTTTATTTTGTGTGCTACATGTTATTTTTTATTATTATTTAAGTATAACATAAATCATGTATATTTTTTGTACTTTTGATTTATGAAGGTGAAGTGTGAAAGAGAGATGTAATGAGATTAAATATCTTCGAAAAAGCCTTCTAAGGTGGGGAATATTTCAAAAAATATGATAATTCAATATGTGTATTTATTTTATTATTTTTGAATTGCTGAGTAAACAAGACTGATATGGAAAACGAGTGGAAAAGTTAAGATTGATACTGATTAAGATGCACTGCACTTCATGTATATTTATTTATCTGTAGAAATATTTTCACTAAGAATAACTTGTATGATGCCTAAATAATATAGCAGTGGGCTAATTTCGTATATAATTTTTAGTAGGCAACAATGATATGAATAAAGTAAAATCAATTTCAAAATACATGGTTTATGTTTTATGTTTTATTACCTGTAAATATTAAAATTTAGGTTTTTATTTAGGTAATACTTCCACTTAATATTTAATTCAATATATAAATATAATTTATTTTAATAATACACGTACCATTAGATTATTATATAGATTATATTTATTCTGTATAGATTAAATACATGAGATATATGTTGTTATAATATTGATTAAAAATAATATTAAAATATTGAATAAAATTATTTATGTTATAATTATATAGAACTCTAACTATATAGGACCAGTCGAGATAGCCCAACAGTTGGCTGGCTCATCCAGTTTGTCACAATTGCCCTAGAAAAAAATATAAAATAAAAGTTATGATTTTATTTAAACGGGATTTTTTTGGTCCTCTTGTTCAAAACCTAAAACCCTAAACTTATCGCTGTCATCTTTAAGGTGTCACCCTCCTCTAAGCCACCTCCACGACAACCCGCCATATACAAGGTATGTGTTGATCCTCCCCATTTCTTCTCACTGTGCCAACAAAAACCATCTTGCTCAATTATAGACTGATTTTAATTAGTAAGCTCAATTTTTCTTCAGTTTTATTATTATATTTTTGTAGTTAATTTTTCTTCTTTAGGTTTAATTTGGTGAGATTTTTCTATACAATACAAAATTTGAATTTAGAATGATTTAAATTATTGAGTCCACAAAATCAATATATATTAAAAAGAAACATAAATATACATTTGAATGTAGAAGATAGATTAGAACTAATATATTTTTTCATATTTTACACACAGGATCATCTAAACTAATTAAAATTTAATGTCATGCTGCAAATACAATTTTCAAAGGAAAAAAAGATAAATATTGATGGTCATGCCATTTCAGAAAAAAATCAAAATCTCATTCTACTTTGGTAAGATTTTTTTTTTTTTTTAATATTTAAATTCCCCCCATTTTTTCAAACTCTGGCAAGATTACATTATCCAATTAAAACACATAAAAGTTACACTAGCATAAACACATATATATGTTTATGCATAGCTTTAGTAAATAAGAAACTTAAATTCATTCTCATTATCGCACATACTTAAAACAACCAATAGTTTAATTTCCCATCCAAATATACATAAATATCTCTCCTCCATATGCAACGAAGAAAGAATGTCTGGCCCACATAACCACCAGCCAATGCTCTTCTTACATTTTATTCAAATAGTTTTGGATTTTCCCATAAAATAGATGTTGCATCATGATTCAACGGATCCTCATAGATTGGTTTTGTGAATAGATGGAAAAGTCTGTAAATTACTGTGTTAATGATGAGCACAGGTTTCCAATCTTCTCGAAGAATGTTCAAACATAAGTTTCCATCTAAGTCAATGTTGGGATGGTATACCTTTGTCTTACATTTGACCTTTGGTGCTTCATGAGGGTAGATTGGAGAGATTTGGAAAGAGAAAACAAATGAGTCAATTGCGTAATATCTTCTATCAGGGTGAATAGTGACTTCAAAGTTCATTAGTTCATCTTTTCCGTTAGGAAAAGATATGGAACATGTTTTTGGTAGATTTAACTCACTTATATCTTTATGAAGACGCAATTCTCCAGCACTTTGTTTCTTCACAGGAGGTCTTCCATTTTCATTTTCAGCAAGCCCCTTTCGTTTTTCCTTTACTTTGAATAAGTTGATCATTCTTGCCTCTCCTGATGAAAATGAAAATGAAAGGGGTTTCAGATTCCTTGGTAAGATTTTCTTGTTAGGAATTAAGAGTAAATTCTTTTAAATTGTTTTTTTATTTGATGAATATGAATTTATAATTTCAATTCACTTTAAAAAATTAATGACCTACAGTTTATAGAATATATGAAGAAATTTCCTATTTTGTTTGATATACATATTTTATTTAACTTCTCTAATACTTTGACAGAAAAATACCCCGTGTAGAATATAATAGAATAGAAAATTGTCACAAGTATAAAAATAATATAATATATAACAGAAGAGCTAATCGTCATGAATAAAAAAATTAAAAGAGTACCTGGCCCTTTAAGCCTTTTTGTCATTCCATAAATAGTATTTTTTGGTATTTTATCGATTTATTTAGAAAAATTCAGTTTTTCCTTTTCTATTTAAGTCTTGACTCATTTTTTAGTAGTTTAATATTAAATTCTAATTTTGTTCGTATATTTTGCTTTGAATTTGTAATAAATATTTTATCACTTCCATTACTAAATGCTCAAAACACCAAGATAAGTGAGAGCGAAATAGAAAAGATAATTTAGAAAATAGCTTCACATATAGAAGAAAATTATGAGTATATATCTCTATATATTATAAGAGTCTTTAGAGTCTCTGTTTTTATTTTTTTATTATAATCCGCTAGCATTTGTAGGAAAAAAACACGTCCTCGGGTCCGAAGACTATTAGAAGAAGATATGGGGCTTTCAATAAATTCTCTAGACTCCTTTAAGAAGTTCATATCTAATGAAGATGAGGTATGTTAACATTTCTACATGTTTTATCTTAATCTTATAAGTTTATGGTTTAAAAGATCAAAACAATAGGTATTTGCATATGCATTAGCTAAAGAACCAGAAAAAAGCGCTCGGAAAAAACGTCTAAGACAAAAGCTACTAAAGAAAAGATTGAGAAATATGCGGGCCTGAAGAAACGTAAAATATTGCAAAAGGTGGTGTAAGTTTCTAACAAGAAGCACACATCTTTTACTAATAAGCAATATTTCAATATTCGTAAGGAGGGTTTTAGAAGTGAGAATCAATAGGACATGACGTATCAAGTATGTTTATAATCAACTTAAGTAAATTATAGTTATTTGTTTCGGATGGTCTCAAATAATATTTGATTGACCTTGAGTGTTTCACCGGATTGGCACAAAATTTAGTGTCGGTTGTCACACGATACGATACGAATTGTAAGGTGTATTACAAAAATTGCTTAATAATAAGTGAATCATAGTATTTCACAATACATATCGATCTAATATTATAAAATCCTAATATTTGTTGATTCAGTTTTTTATGAAGTTGCTAAAAAGTAACAAAAAATTAAAAGGTAGTAAAAAAATCAATAACAGATAAGAGATTATATTCAATTAATTAGGTCAAATCCAAAATACTAATATATTGCCATCTTCATCGCCTCGTCCCTAAATATGCGTTTACTTTTTATTTTGTGTGGTACATGTTATTTGTGATTAGTTATTTAAGTATAACATAAATTATGTATATTTTTTGTACTTTTGATTTATGAAGGTGAAGTGTGAAAGAGAGATGTAATGAGATGAAATATCTTCGAAAAAGCCTTCCAAGGTGGGGAATATTTCAAAAACTATGATAATTCAATATGTGTATTTATTTTATTTTTTTTGAATTGCTGAGTAAACAAGACTCGGATCCTGGATATGGAAAACGAGTGGAAAAGTTAAGATTGATACTGATTAAGACGCACTGCACTTCATGTATATTTATTTATCTGTAGAAGTATTTTCACTAAGAATAACTTGCATGATGCCTAATATTAGAGCAGTGGGCTAATTTCGTATATAATTTTTAGTAGGCAAGAATGATATGAATAAAGCAAAATCAATTTCAAGATACATGGTTACTGTTTTATGTTTTATTACCTGAAAATATTAACATTTAGGTTTTTATTTAGGTAATACTTCTACTTAATATATAATAAAGTATATATAATTTATTTTAATAATACACCTCCCATTAGATTATTATATAGATTATATTTATTATAGATTAAATACATGAGATATATGTCGTTATAATATTGATTAAAAATAATATTAAAATATTGAATAAAATATAGGAAAATTCTTCCATCCAATATTGGATGATCCTACACCAATTACATTCATACACATACCCCATGTTTTAAACTTGAAAAAGTAACTATCACATTAATCTAATGACATGTGTTTTGTTTTAATAATCCATGGTCGTGATTTAAATATTGGACCATCCAATATTGGATGGAAGTATTACCCTAAAATATAATTCCTTTCAGTTATTTATATTATAATTATATAGGACTCTAACTATATAGGACTAGTCGAGATAGCCCAACAGTTGGCTGGCCCATCTAGTTTGTCACAATTGGCCTAGAAAAAAATATAAAATAAAAGTTATAATTTTTTTAAAGAGAAATTTTTTGGGTCCTCTTGTTCAAAACCTAAAACCCTAAACTTATCGCCGTCATATTTAAGATGTCACCCTCCTAGAAGCCACATCCACGGCAACCTGCCATATACAAGGTATTTGTTCGATCCTCCCAATTTCTTCTCATTGTGCCCACAAAAACCATCTTGCTCAATTATAGACTGATTTTAATTAGTAAGCTCAATTTTTCTTCAGCTTTATTATTATATTTTTGTAGTTAATTTTTCTTCTTTTGGTTTAATTTGGTGAGATTTTTCTATACTATACAAAATTTGAATTTAGAATGATATAAATTATTGAGTCCACAAAATCAATATAATATTAAAAAGAAACATAAATACATTTGAATGTAGAAGATTCGTACTAATATTTTTTTTCATATTTTGCACACAGGATCATCTAAACTAATTAAAATTTAATGTCATGTTGCAAATACAATTTTCAAAGGGAAAAAAATATAAAGATCGATGGTCATATCATTTCAGTAAAAAATAAAAATCTCATTCTACTTTGGTAAGATTTTCTTTCTTTTTTTAATATTTAAATTCCCCCCATTTTTTCAAACTCTGGCAAGATTACATTATCCAATTAAAACAAATAAAAGTTACACTAGCATAAACACATATATATATGTTTATGCATAGCTTTAGTAAATAAGAAACTTAAATTCATTCTCATAATCGCACATACTTAAAACAACCAATAATTTAAATTCCCATCCAAATATACATACATATCTCTCCTCTATATGCAACGAGGAAAGAATGTCTGGCCCACATAACCACCAACCATTGCTCTTTTTATATTTGATTCAAATCGATGTTGCATCATGATTCAACGGATCCTCATGATTTGGTTTTGTGAATAGCTGAAACAGTCTGTAAATTTATGTGTTTATGATGAGCACAGGTTTCCAATCTTTTCGAAGAATGTTCAAACATACGTTTCCATCTAAGTCAATGTTGGGATGGTACACCTTTGTCTTGCATTTGACCTTTGGTGCTTCATGAGGGTAGATTGGAGAGATTTGGAAAGAGAAAACAAATGAGCCACCTGCGTAATATCCTTCATCAGGCTGAATAGTGACTTCAAAGTTCATTAGTTCATCTTTTCCGTTTGGAAAAGATATGGAACATGTTTTTGGTAGATTTAATTCACTTATATCTTTATGAAGACGTAATTCTCCAGCACTTTGTTTCTTCACAGGAGGTCTTCCATTTGCATTTTCAGCAAGCCCCTTTCGTTTTTCCTACTTTTAATAAGTTGATCATTCTTGCCTCTCCTGATGAAAATAAAAATGAAAGGGGTTTCAGATTCCTTGGTAAGATTTTCTTGTTAGGAATTAAGAGTAAATTCTTTTAAATTGTTTTTTTATTTGATGAATACGAATTTATAATTTCAATTTACTTAAAAAAATTAATGACCTACAGTTTATTGAATATATGAAGAATTTTCCTATTTTGTTTGATATACATATTTTATTTAACTTCTCTAATACTTTGAGGGAAAAATACCCCCTGTAGAATATAATAGAATAGCAAATTGTCACGAGTATAACAATAATATAATATATAACAGAAGAGCTAATTGTCATGAATGAAAAAATTAATAGAGTACCTGGCCCTTTAAGTCTTTTTGTCATTCCATAAATAGTATTTTTATGTATTTTATCGATTAATTTAGAAAAGTTCAGTTTTTCCTTTTCTATTTAAGTCTTGAGTCATTTTTTAGTAGTATAATATTAAATTCTAATTTTGTTCGTGTATTTTGCTTTGAATTTGTAATAAATATTTTATCACTTCCATTACTAAATGCTCAAAACACCAAGATAAGTGAGAGCGAAATAGAAAAGATAATTTAGAAAATAGCTTCACATATTGAAGAAAATTATGAGTATATATCTCTATATCTTATAAGAGTCTTTAGAGTCTCTGTTTTTATTTTTTTATTATAATCCGCTAGCATTTGTAGGAAAAAAACACGTCCTCGGGTCCGAAGACTATTAGAAGAAGATATGGGGCTTTCAATAAATTCTCTAGATCCCTTTAAGAAGTTCATATCTAATGAAGATGGGTATGTTAACATTTCTACATGTTTTATCTTAATCTTAAAAGTTTGTGGTTTAAAAGATCAAAACAACAGGTATTTGCATATGCATTAGCTAAAGTACCAGAAAAAAGCGCTTGGAAAAAACGTCTAAGACAAAAGCTACTAAAGAAAAGATTTAGAAATATGCGGGCCTGAAGAAACGTAAAATATTGCAAAAGGTGGTGTAAGTTTCTAACAAGAAGCACACGTCTTTTACTAATAAGCAATATTTCAATATTCGTAAGGAGGGTTTTAGAAGTGAGAATCAATAGGACATGACGTATCAAGTATGTTTATAATCAACTTAAGTAAATTATAGTTATTTGTTTCGGATGGTCTCAAATAATATTTGATTGACCTTGAGTGTTTCACCGGATTGGCACAAAATTTAGTGTCGGTTGTCACACGATACGATACGAATTGTAAGGTGTATTACAAAAATTGCTTAATAATAAGTGAATCATAGTATTTCACAATACATATCGATCTAATATTATAATAATCCTAATATTTGTTGACTCAGTTTTTTAAGAAGTTGCTAAAAAGTAACAAATATTTAAAAGGTAGTAAAAAAATCAATAACAGACAAGAGATTATCTACAATTAATTAGGTAAAACCCAAAATACTAAATATATTGCAATCTTCATCGCCTCTTCTTTAAATATTTGTTTTCTTTTTATTTTGTGTGCTACATGTTATTTGTGATTAGTTATTTAAGTATAACATAAATTGTGTATATTTTTTGTACTTTTGATTTATGAAGATGAAGTGTGAAAGAGAGATGTAATGAGATGAAACATGTTCGAAAAAGCCTTCCAAGGTGGGGAATATTTCAAAAACTATGATAATTCAATATGTGTATTTTTTTTATTTTTTTTGAATTGCTGAGTAAACAAGACTCGGATCCTGGATATGGAAAACGAGTGGAAAAGTTAAGATTGATACTGATTAAGACGCACTGCACTTCATGTATATTTATTTATCTGTAGAAGTATTTTCACTAAGAATAACTTGCATGATGCCTAATATTAGAGGAGTGGGCTAATTTCGTATATAATTTTTAGTAGGCAAGAATGATATGAATAAAGCAAAATCAATTTCAAGATACATGGTTACTGTTTTATGTTTTATTACCTGAAAATATTAACATTTAGGTTTTTATTTAGGTAATACTTCTACTTAATATTTAATAAAGTATATATAATTTATTTTAATAATACACCTCCCATTAGATTATTATATAGATTATATTTATTATAGATTAAATACATGAGATATATGTCGTTATAATATTGATTAAAAATAATATTAAAATATTGAATAAAATATAATTCCTTTCAGTTATTTATATTATAATTATATAGGACTCTAACTATATAGGACTAGTCGAGATAGCCCAACAGTTGGCTGGCCCATCTAGTTTGTCACAATTGGCCTAGAAAAAAATATAAAATAAAAGTTATAATTTTTTTAAAGAGAAATTTTTTGGGTCCTCTTGTTCAAAACCTAAAACCCTAAACTTATCGCCGTCATATTTAAGATGTCACCCTCCTAGAAGCCACATCCACGGCAACCTGCCATATACAAGGTATTTGTTCGATCCTCCCAATTTCTTCTCATTGTGCCCACAAAAACCATCTTGCTCAATTATAGACTGATTTTAATTAGTAAGCTCAATTTTTCTTCAGCTTTATTATTATATTTTTGTAGTTAATTTTTCTTCTTTCGATTTAATTTGGTGAGATTTTTCTATACAATACAAAATTTGAATTTAGAATGATATAAATTATTGAGTCCACAAAATCAATATTATATTAAAAAGAAACATAAATACATTTGAATGTAGAAGATTTGAACTAATATTTTTTTTCATATTTTGCACTCAGGATCATCTAAACTAATTAAAATTTAATGTCATGTTGCAAATACAATTTTCAAAGGGAAAAAAAGATAAAGATCGATGGTCATATCATTTCAGTAAAAAATAAAAATCTCATTCTACTTTGGTAAGATTTTCTTTCTTTTTTTAATATTTAAATTCCCCCCATTTTTTCAAACTCTGGCAAGATTACATTATCCAATTAAAACACATAAAAGTTACACTAGCATAAACACATATATATGTTTATGCATAGCTTTAGTAAATAAGAAACTTAAATTCATTCTCATAATCGCACATACTTAAAACAACCAATAATTTAAACCACCAGCCATTGCTCTTTTTACATTTGATTCAAATCGATGTTGCATCATGATTCAACCGATCCTCATGATTTGGTTTTGTGAATAGTTGAAATAGTCTGTAAATTTATGTGTTTATGATGAGCACAGGTTTCCAATCTTTTCGAAGAATGTTCAAACATACGTTTCCATCTAAGTCAATGTTGGGATGGTACACCTTTGTCTTGCATTTGACCTTTGGTGCTTCATGAGGGTAGATTGGAAAGATTTGGAAAGAGAAAACAAATGACCCACCTGCGTAATATCCTTGATCAGGCTGAATAGTGACTTCAAAGTTCATTAGTTCATTTTTTCCGTTAGGAAAATATATGGAACATGTTTTTGGTAGATTTAATTCACTTATATCTTTATGAAGACGTAATTCTCCAGCACTTTGTTTCTTCACAGAAGGTCTTCCATTTGCATTTTCAGCAAGCCCCTTTCGTTTCTCCTTTACTTTTAATAAGTTGATCATTCTTGCCTCTCCTGATGAAAATAAAAATGAAAGGGGTTTCAGATTCCTTGGTAAGATTTTCTTGTTAGGAATTAAGAGTAAATTCTTTTAAATTGTTTTTTTATTTGATGAATATGAATTTATAATTTCAATTTACTTAAAAAAATTAATGACCTACAGTTTATTGAATATATGACGAATTTTCCTATTTTGTTTGATATACATATTTTATTTAACTTCTCTAATACTTTGAGGGAAAAATACCCCCTGTAGAATATAATAGAATAGCAAATTGTCACGAGTATAAAAATATAATATATAACAGAAGAGCTAATTGTCATGAATGAAAAAATTAATAGAGTACCTGGCCCTTTAAGTCTTTTTGTCATTCCATAAATAGTATTTTTTGGTATTTTATCGATTTATTTAGAAAAGTTCAGTTTTTCCTTTTCTATTTAAGTCTTGAGTCATTTTTTAGTAGTATAATATTAAATTCTAATTTTGTTCGTGTATTTTTCTTTGATTTTGTAATAAATATTTTATCACTTCCATTACTAAATGCTCAAAACACCAAGATAAGTGAGAGCGAAATAGAAAAGATAATTTAGAAAAGAGCTTCACATATTGAAGAAAATTATGAGTATATATCTCTATATCTTATAAGAGTCTTTAGATTCTCTGGTTTTATTTATTTTTATTATAATCCGCTAGCATTTGTAGGAAAATAACACGACCTCGGGTCCGAAGACTATTAGAAGAAGATATGGGGCTTTCAATAAATTATCTAGATCCCTTTAAGAAGTTCATATCTAATGAAGATGAGGTATGTTAACACTTCTACATGTTTTATCTTAATCTTAAAAGTTTATGGTTTAAAATATCAAAACAACAGGTATTTGCATATGCATTAGCTAAAGTACCAGAAAAAAGCGCTTGGAAAAAACGTCTAAGACAAAAGCTACTAAAGAAAAGATTGAGAAATATGCGGGCCTGAAGAAACGTAAAATATTGCAAAAGGTGGTTTATGTTTCTAACAAGAAGCGGACATCTTTTACTAATAAGCAATATTTCAATATTCGTAAGGAGGGGTTTAGAAGTGAGAATCAATAGGACATGACGTATCAAGTATGTTTATAATCAAATTAAGTAAATTATAGTTAATTAATTGTTTCTGGATGGTCTCAAATAATATTTTATTGACCTTGAGTGTTTCACCGGATTGGCACAAAATTTAGTGTCAGTTGTCTCACGATACGACACGAATTGTAAGGTGTATTACAAAAATTGCATAATAATAAGTGAATCATAGTATTTCACAATACATATTGATCTAATATTATAATAATCCTAATGTTTGTTGATTCAGTATTTTAAGAAGTTGCTAAAAAGTAACAAATATTTAAAAGGTAGTAAAAAAATCAATAACAGACAAGAGATTATCTACAATTAATTAGGTAAAACCCAAAATACTAAATATATTGCAATCTTCATCGCCTCTTCTTTAAATATTTGTTTTCTTTTTATTTTGTGTGCTACATGTTATTTGTGATTAGTTATTTAAGTATAACATAAATTGTGTATATTTTTTGTACTTTTGATTTATGAAGATGAAGTGTGAAAGAGAGATGTAATGAGATGAAACATGTTCGAAAAAGCCTTCCAAGGTGGGGAATATTTCAAAAACTATGATAATTCAATATGTGTATTTATTTTATTATTTTTGAATTGCTGAGTAAACAAGATTCGGATCCTTGATATGGAAAACGAGTGGAAAATTTAAGATTGATACTGATTAAGATGCACTGCACTTCATGTATATTTATTTATCTGTAAAAGTATTTTCACTAAGAATAACTTGCATGATGCCTAAATATTAGAGCAGTATGCATAAAGCAAAATCAATTTCAAAATACATGGTTTATGTTTTATGTTTTATTACCTGAAAATATTAACATTTAGTTTTTATTTAGGTAATACTTCTACTTAATATTGAATTCAATATATATATATATAAATTATTTTAATAATACACGCACCATTAGATTATTATATAGACTATATTTATTTTGTATAGATTAAATACATGAGATATATGTTGTTATAATATTGATTAAAAATAATATTAATATATTTTTCCTTTCAGTTATTGATGTTATAATTATATAGAACTCTAACTATATAGGACCGAGATAACCAAACAGTTGGCTGGCCCATCCAGTTTGTCACAATTCGCCTACAAAAAAATATAAAATAAAAGTTATGATTTTTTTTAAACAGAATTTTTTTAGGTCATCTTCTTGCTCAATTATAGACTGATTTTAATTAGTAAGCTCAATTATTTTTCAGTTTTATTACTATATTTTTGTAGTTAATTTTTTTTTCTTTAGGTTTAATTTGGTGAGATTTTTCTATACAATACGAATTTTGAATTTAGAATGATTTAAATAAATGAGTCCACAAAATCAATATATATTAAAAAGAAACATAAATACATTTGAATGTAAAAGATAGATTCGAACTAATATTTTTTTTTTTCATATTTTGCACACAGGATCATCTAAACTAATTAAAATTTAATGTCATGTTGCAAATACAATTTTCAAAGGAAATAAAAGATAAAAATCGATGGTCATGCCATTTCAGTAAAAAATCAAAATCTCATTCTACTTTGGTAAGATTTTCTTTATTTTTTTTAATATTTAAATGAGATAATATCAAATTAAGTCCAAAAACACAACTTTCCACCTCTATAGGGTCCAGGAAATTTTTCACCCCCATGAAAGTCCTTTTTTTTTTAGTATTCCATCTGTACCCCTATTAGTTACCACGTTTATAGTTAAACAATATCATTTAAATTATAACAGATTCCTAGTTTATAGCTAATCAAATAATATCCCTTAATAATAGCTAATAATTATAGTAAAATTGTTATTTTCTTCCACGATTCAATATACACCATCGTCCATTCACAAACTCTAGTTTACTCTGCAACTATTGATATTAGTTAACTGTTTATCTGTAACCCATCAGTTTGTTCACACAACCCACCAATTACACGCGCACACACCACTGATATTAGTTAACTGTATATCTGTAACCCATCAGTTTGTTCACACAACCCATCAATATTACTAGCACACGCCACCAGTATTTCATCTGTAACCCATCAGTTTGTTCACACAACCCATCAATATTAAGACCCATATTCAACGGCAGTATTCAACGTCGTCACTGTTTTCAATCAATACCGATTTGATCCGAGATCTCTTAATCATCATGTTCGCTTCTTTTCTTCCCAGTATTCAACGGCACACCTTCTACAAAATCGTCGTCACTGTTTTCAATCGATTTTCCTTTACTTTTATCACTACTCTCACCTACAGCGTCGGGTTTCCTAACCATTTTCAGTTTCTTCGTTCTCTGATGTCCATCGTCGACGGTGGGTTGCTTGGGCATCTTCGTCCTCGCCATCTCTGTTTTTCCGGTGGTGTATCGAATTTTGATGGTTAGGGTTTAGTGGTGTGAATGTTAGACAGAAGCTGGGTTATTGAAAATTTGATTTTTGTTTCTGGCGGTTCTTTTTTTTTATTAATGTTGATTGATACGTTTTGGATGAAATCAGCATTTTTAGTTATGACAACTGAATGGACAGTCAATGGGTAATGGAGGACAAATGAGTCTTTTGTAGTGGGTTGGACCTGATGGGCAATGCTCCAACCTTCTAAGACTCTATTAATAAATCACCCTATTTAAATTCCCCCCATTTTTTCAAACTCTGGCAAGATTACATTATCCAATTAAAACACATAAAAGTTACACTAGCATAAACACACACACACATATATATATATATATATATATATATATGTTTATGCATAACTTTAGTAAATAAGAAACTTAAATTCATTCTCATAATCGCACATACTTAAAACAACCAATTGTTTAATTTCCTATCCAAATATACATACATATCTCTCCTCTATATGCAACGAGGAAAGAATGTCTGCCCACATAACCACCAACCATTGCTCTTCTTACATTTTATTCAATAGGACATGACGTATCAAGTATGTTTATAATCTACTTAAGTAAATTATAGTTATTTGTTTCGGATGGTCTCAAATAATATTTGATTGACCTTGAGTATTTCACCGGATTGGGACAAAATTTAGTATCGGTTGTCACACGATACGATACGAATTGTAAGGTGTATTACAAAAATTGCTTAATAATAAGTGAATCATAGTATTTCACAATACATATCGATCTAATATTATAATAATCCTAATATTTGTTGATTCAGTTTTTTAAGAAGTTGCTAAAAAGTAACAAAAATTTGAAAGGTAGTAAAAAAATCAATAACAGATAAGAGATTATCTACAATTAATTAGGTCAAATACAAAATACTAATATATTGCCATCTTCATCGCCTCGTCTTTAAATATGCGTTTACTTTTTATTTTGTGTGCTACATGTTATTTTTTATTATTATTTAAGTATAACATAAATCATGTATATTTTTTGTACTTTTGATTTATGAAGGTGAAGTGTGAAAGAGAGATGTAATGAGATGAAATATCTTCGAAAAAGCCTTCTAAGGTGGGGAATATTTCAAAAAATATGATAATTCAATATGTGTATTTATTTTATTATTTTTGAATTGCTGAGTAAACAAGACTGATATGGAAAACGAGTGGAAAAGTTAAGATTGATACTGATTAAGATGCACTGCACTTCATGTATATTTATTTATCTGTAGAAATATTTTCACTAAGAATAACTTGCATGATGCCTAAATAATATAGCAGTGGGCTAATTTCGTATATAATTTTTAGTAGGCAACAATGATATGAATAAAGTAAAATCAATTTCAAAATACATGGTTTATGTTTTATGTTTTATTACCTGTAAATATTAACATTTAGGTTTTTATTTAGGTAATACTTCCACTTAATATTTAATTCAATATATAAATATAATTTATTTTAATAATACACGTACCATTAGATTATTATATAGATTATATTTATTCTGTATAGATTAAATACATGAGATATATGTTGTTATAATATTGATTAAAAATAATATTAAAATATTGAATAAAATTATTTATGTTATAATTATATAGAACTCTAACTATATAGGACCAGTCGAGATAGCCCAACAGTTGGCTGGCTCATCCAGTTTGTCACAATTGCCCTAGAAAAAAATATAAAATAAAAGTTATGATTTTATTTAAACAGGATTTTTTTGGTCCTCTTGTTCAAAACCTATACCCTAAACTTATCGCTGTCATCTTTAAGGTGTCACCCTCCTCTAAGCCACCTCCACGACAACCCGCCATATACAAGGTATGTGTTGATCCTCCCCATTTCTTCTCACTGTGCCAACAAAAACCATCTTGCTCAATTATAGACTGATTTTAATTAGTAAGCTCAATTTTTCTTCAGTTTTATTATTATATTTTTGTAGTTAATTTTTCTTCTTTAGGTTTAATTTGGTGAGATTTTTCTATACAATACAAAATTTGAATTTAGAATGATTTAAATTATTGAGTCCACAAAATCAATATATATTAAAAAGAAACATAAATATACATTTGAATGTAGAAGATAGATTAGAACTAATATATTTTTTCATATTTTACACACAGGATCATCTAAACTAATTAAAATTTAATGTCATGCTGCAAATACAATTTTCAAAGGAAAAAAAGATAAAGATTGATGGTCATGCCATTTCAGAAAAAAATCAAAATCTCATTCTACTTTGGTAAGATTTTCTTTCTTTTTTTAATATTTAAATTCCCCCATTTTTTCAAACTCTGGCAAGATTACATTATCCAATTAAAACACATAAAAGGTACACTAGCATAAACACATATATATGTTTATGCATAGCTTTAGTAAATAAGAAACTTAAATTCATTCTCATTATCGCACATACTTAAAACAACCAATAGTTTAATTTCCCATCCAAATATACATAAATATCTCTCCTCCATATGCAACGAAGAAAGAATGTCTGGCCCACATAACCACCAGCCAATGCTCTTCTTACATTTTATTCAAATAGTTTTGGATTTTCCCATAAAATAGATGTTGCATCATGATTCAACGGATCCTCATAGATTGGTTTTGTGAATAGATGGAAAAGTCTGTAAATTACTGTGTTAATGATGAGCACAGGTTTCCAATCTTCTCGAAGAATGTTCAAACATAAGTTTCCATCTAAGTCAATGTTGGGATGGTATACCTTTGTCTTACATTTGACCTTTGGTGCTTCATGAGGGTAGATTGGAGAGATTTGGAAAGAGAAAACAAATGAGTCACTTGCGTAATATCTTCTATCAGGCTGAATAGTGACTTCAAAGTTCATTAGTTCATCTTTTCCGTTAGGAAAAGATATGGAACATGTTTTTGGTAGATTTAACTCACTTATATCTTTATGAAGACGCAATTCTCCAGCACTTTGTTTCTTCACAGGAGGTCTTCCATTTGCATTTTCAGCAAGCCCCTTTCGTTTTTCCTTTACTTTGAATAAGTTGATCATTCTTGCCTCTCCTGATGAAAATGAAAATGAAAGGGGTTTCAGATTCCTTGGTAAGATTTTCTTGTTAGGAATTAAGAGTAAATTCTTTTAAATTGTTTTTTTATTTGATGAATATGAATTTATAATTTCAATTCACTTTAAAAAATTAATGACCTACAGTTTATAGAATATATGAAGAATTTTCCTATTTTGTTTGATATACATATTTTATTTAACTTCTCTAATACTTTGACAGGAAAATACCCCGTGTAGAATATAATAGAATAGAAAATTGTCACGAGTATAAAAATAATATAATATATAACAGAAGAGCTAATCGTCATGAATAAAAAAATTAAAAGAGTACCTGGCCCTTTAAGCCTTTTTGTCATTCCATAAATAGTATTTTTTGGTATTTTATCGATTTATTTAGAAAAATTCAGTTTTTCCTTTTCTATTTACGTCTTGACTCATTTTTTAGTAGTTTAATATTAAATTCTAATTTTGTTCGTATATTTTGCTTTGAATTTGTAATAAATATTTTATCACTTCCATTACTAAATGCTCAAAACACCAAGATAAGTGAGAGCGAAATAGAAAAGATAATTTAGAAAATAGCTTCACATATAGAAGAAAATTATGAGTATATATCTCTATATATTATAAGAGTCTTTAGAGTCTCTGTTTTTATTTTTTTATTATAATCCGCTAGCATTTGTAGGAAAAAAACACGTCCTCGGGTCCGAAGACTATTATAAGAAGATATGGGGCTTTCAATAAATTCTCTAGACTCCTTTAAGAAGTTCATATCTAATGAAGATGAGGTATGTTAACATTTCTACATGTTTTATCTTAATCTTATAAGTTTATGGTTTAAAAGATCAAAACAATAGGTATTTGCATATGCATTAGCTAAAGAACCAGAAAAAAGCGCTCGGAAAAAACGTCTAAGACAAAAGCTACTAAAGAAAAGATTGAGAAATATGCGGGCCTGAAGAAACGTAAAATATTGCAAAAGGTGGTGTAAGTTTCTAACAAGAAGCACACATCTTTTACAAATAAGCAATATTTCAATATTCGTAAGGAGGGTTTTAGAAGTGAGAATCAATAGGACATGACGTATCAAGTATGTTTATAATCAACTTAAGTAAATTATAGTTATTTGTTTCGGATGGTCTCAAATAATATTTGATTGACCTTGAGTGTTTCACCGGATTGGCACAAAATTTAGTGTCGGTTGTCACACGATACGATACGAATTGTAAGGTGTATTACAAAAATTGCTTAATAATAAGTGAATCATAGTATTTCACAATACATATCGATCTAATATTATAAAATCCTAATATTTGTTGATTCAGTTTTTTATGAAGTTGCTAAAAAGTAACAAAAAATTAAAAGGTAGTAAAAAAATCAATAATAGATAAGAGATTATATTCAATTAATTAGGTCAAATCCAAAATACTAATATATTGCCATCTTCATCGCCTCGTCCCTAAATATGCGTTTACTTTTTATTTTGTGTGGTACATGTTATTTGTGATTAGTTATTTAAGTATAACATAAATTATGTATATTTTTTGTACTTTTGATTTATGAAGGTGAAGTGTGAAAGAGAGATGTAATGAGATGAAATATCTTCGAAAAAGCCTTCCAAGGTGGGGAATATTTCAAAAACTATGATAATTCAATATGTGTATTTATTTTATTTTTTTTGAATTGCTGAGTAAACAAGACTCGGATCCTGGATATGGAAAACGAGTGGAAAAGTTAAGATTGATACTGATTAAGACGCACTGCACTTCATGTATATTTATTTATCTGTAGAAGTATTTTCACTAAGAATAACTTGCATGATGCCTAACATTAGAGCAGTGGGCTAATTTCGTATATAATTTTTAGTAGGCAAGAATGATATGAATAAAGCAAAATCAATTTCAAGATACATGGTTACTGTTTTATGTTTTATTACCTGAAAATATTAACATTTAGGTTTTTATTTAGGTAATACTTCTACTTAATATTTAATAAAGTATATATAATTTATTTTAATAATACACCTCCCATTAGATTATTATATAGATTATATTTATTATAGATTAAATACATGAGATATATGTCGTTATAATATTGATTAAAAATAATATTAAAATATTGAATAAAATATAATTCCTTTCAGTTATTTATATTATAATTATATAGGACTCTAACTATATAGGACTAGTCGAGATAGCCCAACAGTTGGCTGGCCCATCTAGTTTGTCACAATTGGCCTAGAAAAAAATATAAAATAAAAGTTATAATTTTTTTAAAGAGAAATTTTTTGGGTCCTCTTGTTCAAAACCTAAAACCCTAAACTTATCGCCTGTCATATTTAAGATGTCACCCTCCTAGAAGCCACATCCACGGCAACCTGCCATATACAAGGTATTTGTTCGATCCTCCCAATTTCTTCTCATTGTGCCCACAAAAAACCATCTTGCTCAATTATAGACTGATTTTAATTAGTAAGCTCAATTTTTCTTCAGCTTTATTATTATATTTTTGTAGTTAATTTTTCTTCTTTTGGTTTAATTTGGTGAGATTTTTCTATACTATACAAAATTTGAATTTAGAATGATATAAATTATTGAGTCCACAAAATCAATATAATATTAAAAAGAAACATAAATACATTTGAATGTAGAAGATTCGAACTAATATTTTTTTTCATATTTTGCACTCAGGATCATCTAAACTAATTAAAATTTAATGTCATGTTGCAAATACAATTTTCAAAGGGAAAAAAATATAAAGATCGATGGTCATATCATTTCAGTAAAAAATAAAAATCTCATTCTACTTTGGTAAGATTTTCTTTCTTTTTTTAATATTTAAATTCCCCCCATTTTTTCAAACTCTGGCAAGATTACATTATCCAATTAAAACAAATAAAAGTTACACTAGCATAAACACATATATATATGTTTATGCATAGCTTTAGTAAATAAGAAACTTAAATTCATTCTCATAATCGCACATACTTAAAACAACCAATAATTTAAATTCCCATCCAAATATACATACATATCTCTCCTCTATATGCAACGAGGAAAGAATGTCTGGCCCACATAACCACCAACCATTGATCTTTTTATATTTGATTCAAATCGATGTTGCATCATGATTCAACGGATCCTCATGATTTGGTTTTGTGAATAGCTGAAACAGTCTGTAAATTTATGTGTTTATGATGAGCACAGGTTTCCAATCTTTTCGAAGAATGTTCAAACATACGTTTCCATCTAAGTCAATGTTGGGATGGTACACCTTTGTCTTGCATTTGACCTTTGGTGCTTCATGAGGGTAGATTGGAGAGATTTGGAAAGAGAAAACAAATGAGCCACCTGCGTAATATCCTTCATCAGGCTGAATAGTGACTTCAAAGTTCATTAGTTCATCTTTTCCGTTTGGAAAAGATATGGAACATGTTTTTGGTAGATTTAATTCACTTATATCTTTATGAAGACGTAATTCTCCAGCACTTTGTTTCTTCACAGGAGGTCTTCCATTTGCATTTTCAGCAAGCCCCTTTCGTTTTTCCTTTACTTTTAATAAGTTGATCATTCTTGCCTCTCCTGATGAAAATAAAAATGAAAGGGGTTTCAGATTCCTTGGTAAGATTTTCTTGTTAGGAATTAAGAGTAAATTCTTTTAAATTGTTTTTTTATTTGATGAATACGAATTTATAATTTCAATTTACTTAAAAAAATTAATGACCTACCGTTTATTGAATATATGAAGAATTTTCCTATTTTGTTTGATATACATATTTTATTTAACTTCTCTAATACTTTGAGGGAAAAATACCCCCTGTAGAATATAATAGAATAGCAAATTGTCACGAGTATAACAATAATATAATATATAACAGAAGAGCTAATTGTCATGAATGAAAAAATTAATAGAGTACCTGGCCCTTTAAGTCTTTTTGTCATTCCATAAATAGTATTTTTATGTATTTTATCGATTAATTTAGAAAAGTTCGGTTTTTCCTTTTCTATTTAAGTCTTGAGTCATTTTTTAGTAGTATAATATTAAATTCTAATTTTGTTCGTGTATTTTGCTTTGAATTTGTAATAAATATTTTATCACTTCCATTACTAAATGCTCAAAACACCAAGATAAGTGAGAGCGAAATAGAAAAGATAATTTAGAAAATAGCTTCACATATTGAAGAAAATTATGAGTATATATCTCTATATCTTATAAGAGTCTTTAGAGTCTCTGTTTTTATTTTTTTATTATAATCCGCTAGCATTTGTAGGAAAAAAACACGTCCTCGGGTCCGAAGACTATTAGAAGAAGATATGGGGCTTTCAATAAATTCTCTAGATCCCTTTAAGAAGTTCATATCTAATGAAGATGAGGTATGTTAACATTTCTACATGTTTTATCTTAATCTTAAAAGTTTGTGGTTTAAAAGATCAAAACAACAGGTATTTGCATATGCATTAGCTAAAGTACCAGAAAAAAGCGCTTGGAAAAAACGTCTAAGACAAAAGCTACTAAAGAAAAGATTTAGAAATATGCGGGCCTGAAGAAACGTAAAATATTGCAAAAGGTGGTGTAAGTTTCTAACAAGAAGCACACGTCTTTTACTAATAAGCAATATTTCAATATTCGTAAGGAGGGTTTTAGAAGTGAGAATCAATAGGACATGACGTATCAAGTATGTTTATAATCAACTTAAGTAAATTATAGTTATTTGTTTCGGATGGTCTCAAATAATATTTGATTGACCTTGAGTGTTTCACCGGATTGGCACAAAATTTAGTGTCGGTTGTCACACGATACGATACGAATTGTAAGGTGTATTACAAAAATTGCTTAATAATAAGTGAATCATAGTATTTCACAATACATATCGATCTAATATTATAATAATCCTAATATTTGTTGACTCAGTTTTTTAAGAAGTTGCTAAAAAGTAACAAAAATTTAAAAGGTAGTAAAAAAATCAATAACAGATAAGAGATTATCTACAATTAATTAGGTCAAATCCAAAATACTAATATATTGCCATCTTCATCACCTCGTCTTTAAATATGCGTTTACTTTTTATTTTGTGTGCTACATGTTATTTGTGATTAGTTATTTAAGTATAACATAAATTATGTATATTTTTTGTACTTTTGATTTATGAAGGTGAAGTGTGAAAGAGAGATGTAATGAGATGAAATATCTTCGAAAAAGCCTTCCAAGGTGGGGAATATTTCAAAAACTATGATAATTCAATATGTGTATTTATTTTATTTTTTTTGAATTGCTGAGTAAACAAGACTCGGATCTTGGAGATGGAAAACGAGTGGAATAGTAAAGATTGATACTGATTAAGATGCACTGCACTTCATGTATATTTATTTATTTGTAGAAGTATTTTCACTAAGAATAACTTGCATGATGCCTAAATATTAGAGCAGTGGGCTAATTTCGTATATAATTTTTAGTAGGCAAGAATGATATGAATAAAGCAAAATCAATTTCAAGATACATGGTTACTGTTTTATGTTTTATTACCTGAAAATATTAACATTTAGGTTTTATTTAGGTAATAATTCTACTTAATATTTAATAAAGTATATATAATTTATTTTAATAATACACGTCCCATTAGATTATTACATGGATTATATTTATTATAGATTAAATACATGAGATATGTGTTGTTATAATATTGATTAAAAATAATATTAAAACATTGAAAAAAATATTTTTCCTTTCAGTTATTTATGTTATAATTATATAGGACTCTAACTATATAGGACTAGTCGAGATAGCCCAACAGTTAGCTGGCCCATCTAGTTTGTCACAATTGGCCTAGAAAAAAATATAAAATAAAAGTTATAATTTTTTTAAACAGAACTTTTTTGGGTCCTCTTGTTCAAAACCTAAAACCCTAAACTTATCGCCGTCATCTTTAAGATGTCACCATCCTCGAAGCCACATCCACGACAACCTGCCATATACAAGGTATTTGTTCGATTCTCCCCATTTCTTCTCACTGTGCCAACAAAAACCATCTTGCTCAATTGTAGACTGATTTTAATTAGTAAGCTCAATTTTTCTTCAGTTTTATTATTATATTTTTGTAGTTAATTTTTCTTCTTTCGATTTAATTTGGTGAGATTTTTCTATACAATACAAAATTCGAATTTAGAATGATATAAATTATTGAGTCCACAAAATCAATATTATATTAAAAATAAACATAAATACATTTGAATGTAGAAGATTCGAACTAATATTTTTTTTCATATTTTGCACTCAGGATCATCTAAACTAATTAAAATTTAATGTCATGTTGCAAATACAATTTTCAAAGGGAAAAAAAGATAAAGATCGATGGTCATATCATTTCAGTAAAAAATAAAAATCTCATTCTACTTTGGTAAGATTTTCTTTCTTTTTTTAATATTTAAATTCCCCCCATTTTTTCAAACTCTGGCAAGATTACATTATCCAATTAAAACACATAAAAGTTACACTAGCATAAACACATATATATGTTTATGCATAGCTTTAGTAAATAAGAAACTTAAATTCATTCTCATAATCGCACATACTTAAAACAACCAATAATTTAAATTCCCATCCAAATATACATACATATCTCTCCTCTATATGCAACGAGGAAAGAATGTCTGGCCCACATAACCACCAGCCATTGCTCTTTTTACATTTGATTCAAATCGATGTTGCATCATGATTCAACGGATCCTCATGATTTGGTTTTGTGAATAGCTAAAACAGTCTGTAAATTTATGTGTTTATGATGAGCACAGGTTTCCAATCTTTTCGAAGAATGTTCAAACATACGTTTCCATCTAAGTCAATGTTGGGATGGTACACCTTTGTCTTGCATTTGACCTTTGGTGCTTCATGAGGGTAGATTGGATGGATTTGGAAAGAGAAAACAAATGAGCCACCTGCGTAATATCCTTCATCAGGCTGAATAGTGACTTCAAAGTTCATTAGTTCATCTTTTCCATTAGGAAAAGATATGGAACATGTTTTTGGTAGATTTAATTCACTTATATCTTTATGAAGACGTAATTCTCCAGCACTTTGTTTCTTCACAGGAGGTCTTCCATTTGCATTTTCAGCAAGCCCCTTTCGTTTTTCCTTTACTTTTAATAAGTTGATCATTCTTGCCTCTCCTGATGAAAATAAAAATGAAAGGGGTTTCAGATTCCTTGGTACGATTTTCTTGTTAGGAATTAAGAGTAAATTCTTTTAAATTGTTTTTTTATTTGATGAATACGAATTTATAATTTCAATTTACTTAAAAAAATTAATGACCTACAGTTTATTGAATATATGAAGAATTTTCCTATTTTGTTTGATATACATATTTTATTAAACTTCTCTAATACTTTGAGGGAAAAATACCCCCTGTAGAATATAATAGAATAGCAAATTGTCACGAGTATAACAATAATATAATATATAACAGAAGAGCTAATTGTCATGAATGAAAAAATTAATAGAGTACCTGGCCCTTTAAGTCTTTTTGTCATTCCATAAATAGTATTTTTATGTATTTTATCGATTAATTTAGAAAAGTTCGGTTTTTCCTTTTCTATTTAAGTCTTGAGTCATTTTTTAGTAGTATAATATTAAATTCTAATTTTGTTCGTGTATTTTGCTTTGAATTTATAATAAATATTTTATCACTTCCATTACTAAATGCTCAAAACACCAAGATAAGTGAGAGCGAAATAGAAAAGATAATTTAGAAAATAGCTTCACATATTGAAGAAAATTATGAGTATATATCTCTATATCTTATAAGAGTCTTTAGAGTCTCTGTTTTTATTTTTTTATTATAATCCGCTACCATTTGTAGGAAAAAAACACGTCCTCGGGTCCGAAGACTATTAGAAGAAGATATGGGGCTTTCAATAAATTCTCTAGATCCCTTTAAGAAGTTCATATCTAATAAAGATGAGGTATGTTAACATTTCTACATGTTTTATCTTAATCTTAAAAGTTTGTGGTTTAAAAGATCAAAACAACAGGTATTTGCATATGGATTAGCTAAAGTACCAGAAAAAAGCGCTTGGAAAAAACGTCTAAGACAAAAGCTACTAAAGAAAAGATTTAGAAATATGCGGGCCTGAAGAAACGTAAAATATTGCAAAAGGTGGTGTAAGTTTCTAACAAGAAGCACACGTCTTTTACTAATAAGCAATATTTCAATATTCGTAAGGAGGGTTTTAGAAGTGAGAATCAATAGGACATGACGTATCAAGTATGTTTATAATCAACTTAAGTAAATTATAGTTATTTGTTTCGGATGGTCTCAAATAATATTTGATTGACCTTGAGTGTTTCACCGGATTGGCACAAAATTTAGTGTCGGTTGTCACACGATACGATACGAATTGTAAGGTGTATTACAAAAATTGCTTAATAATAAGTGAATCATAGTATTTCACAATACATATCGATCTAATATTATAATAATCCTAATATTTGTTGACTCAGTTTTTTAAGAAGTTGCTAAAAAGTAACAAAAATTTAAAAGGTAGTAAAAAAATCAATAACAGATAAGAGATTATCTACAATTAATTAGGTCAAATCCAAAATACTAATATATTGCCATCTTCATCGCCTCGTCTTTAAATATGCGTTTACTTTTTATTTTGTGTGCTACATGTTATTTGTGATTAGTTATTTAAGTATAACATAAATTATGTATATTTTTTGTACTTATGATTTATGAAGGTGAAGTGTGAAAGAGAGATGTAATGAGATGAAATATCTTCGAAAAAGCCTTCCAAGGTGGGGAATATTTCAAAAACTATGATAATTCAATATGTGTATTTATTTTATTTTTTTTTGAATTGCTGAGTAAACAAGACTCGGATCCTGGATATGGAAAACGAGTGGAAAAGTTAAGATTGATACTGATTAAGACGCACTGCACTTCATGTATATTTATTTATCTGTAGAAGTATTTTCACTAAGAATAACTTGCATGATGCCTAATATTAGAGCAGTGGGCTAATTTCGTATATAATTTTTAGTAGGCAAGAATGATATGAATAAAGCAAAATCTATTTCAAGATACATGGTTACTGTTTTATGTTTTATTACCTGAAAATATTAACATTTAGGTTTTTATTTAGGTAATACTTCTACTTAATATTTAATAAAGTATATATAATTTATTTTAATAATACACCTCCCATTAGATTATTATATAGATTATATTTATTATAGATTAAATACATGAGATATATGTCGTTATAATATTGATTAAAAATAATATTAAAATATTGAATAAAATATAATTCCTTTCAGTTATTTATATTATAATTATATAAGACTCTAACTATACAGGACTAGTCGAGATAGCCCAACAGTTGGCTGGCCCATCTAGTTTGTCACAATTGGCCTAGAAAAAAATATAAAATAAAAGTTATAATTTTTTTAAAGAGAAATTTTTTGGGTCCTCTTGTTCAAAACCTAAAACCCTAAACTTATCGCTGTCATATTTAAGATGTCACCCTCCTAGAAGCCACATCCACTGCAACCTGCCATATACAAGGTATTTGTTCGATCCTCCCAATTTCTTCTCATTGTGCCCACAAAAACCATCTTGCTCAATTATAGACTGATTTTAATTAGTAAGCTCAATTTTTCTTCAGCTTTATTATTATATTTTTGTAGTTAATTTTTCTTCTTTCGATTTAATTTGGTGAGATTTTTCTATACAATACAAAATTTGAATTTAGAATGATATAAATTATTGGGTCCACAAAATCAATATTATATTAAAAAGAAACAAAAATACATTTGAATGTAGAAGATTTGAACTAATATTTTTTTTCATATTTTGCACACAGGATCATCTAAACTAATTAAAATTTAATGTCATGTTGCAAATACAATTTTCAAAGGGAAAAAAAGATAAAGATCGATGGTCATATCATTTCAGTAAAAAATAAAAATCTCATTCTACTTTGGTAAGATTTTCTTTCTTTTTTTAATATTTAAATTCCCCCCATTTTTTCAAACTCTGGCAAGATTACATTATCCAATTAAAACACATAAAAGTTACACTAGCATAAACACATATATATGTTTATGCATAGCTTTAGTAAATAAGAAACTTAAATTCATTCTCATAATCGCACATACTTAAAACAACCAATATTTTAAATTCCCATCCAAATATACATACATATCTCTCCTCTATATGCAACGAGGAAAGAATGTCTGGCCCACATAACCACCAGCCATTGCTCTTTTTATATTTGATTCAAATCGATGTTGCATCATGATTCAACGGATCCTCATGATTTGGTTTTGTGAATAGCTAAAACAGTCTGTAAATTTATGTGTTTATGATGAGCACAGGTTTTCAATCTTTTCGAAGAATGTTCAAACATACGTTTCCATCTAAGTCAATGTTGGGATGGTACACCTTTGTCTTGCATTTGACCTTTGGTGCTTCATGAGGGTAGATTGGATGGATTTGGAAAGAGAAAACAAATGAGCCACCTGCGTAATATCCTTCATCAGGCTGAATAGTGACTTCAAAGTTCATTAGTTCATCTTTTCCATTAGGAAAAGATATGGAACATGTTTTTGGTAGATTTAATTCACTTATATCTTTATGAAGACGTAATTCTCCAGCACTTTGTTTCTTCACAGGAGGTCTTCCATTTGCATTTTCAGCAAGCCCCTTTCGTTTTTCCTTTACTTTTAATAAGTTGATCATTCTTGCCTCTCCTGATGAAAATAAAAATGAAAGGGGTTTCAGATTCCTTGGTAAGATTTTCTTGTTAGGAATTAAGAGTAAATTCTTTTAAATTGTTTTTTTATTTGATGAATACGAATTTATAATTTCAATTTACTTAAAAAAATTAATGACCTACAGTTTATTGAATATATGAAGAATTTTCCTATTTTGTTTGATATACATATTTTATTTAACTTCTCTAATACTTTGAGGGAAAAATACCCCCTGTAGAATATAATAGAATAGCAAATTGTCACGAGTATAACAATAATATAATATATAACAGAAGAGCTAATTGTCATGAATGAAAAAATTAATAGAGTACCTGGCCCTTTAAGTCTTTTTGTCATTCCATAAATAGTATTTTTATGTATTTTATCGATTAATTTAGAAAAGTTCGGTTTTTCCTTTTCTATTTAAGTCTTGAGTCATTTTTTAGTAGTATAATATTAAATTCAAATTTTGTTCGTGTATTTTGCTTTGAATTTGTAATCAATATTTTATCACTTCCATTACTAAATGCTCAAAACACCAAGATAAGTGAGAGCGAAATAGAAAAGATAATTTAGAAAATAGCTTCACATATTGAAGAAAATTATGAGTATATATCTCTATATCTTATAAGAGTCTTTAGAGTCTCTGTTTTTATTTTTTTATTATAATCCGCTAGCATTTGTAGGAAAAAAACACGTCCTCGGGTCCGAAGACTATTAGAAGAAGATATGGGGCTTTCAATAAATTCTCTAGATCCCTTTAAGAAGTTCATATCTAATGAAGATGAGGTATGTTAACATTTCTACATGTTTTATCTTAATCTTAAAAGTTTGTGGTTTAAAAGATCAAAACAACAGGTATTTGCATATGCATTAGCTAAAGTACCAGAAAAAAGCGCTTGGAAAAAACGTCTAAGACAAAAGCTACTAAAGAAAAGATTTAGAAATATGCGGGCCTGAAGAAACGTAAAATATTGCAAAAGGTGGTGTAAGTTTCTAACAAGAAGCACACGTCTTTTACTAATAAGCAATATTTCAATATTCGTAAGGAGGGTTTTAGAAGTGAGAATCAATATGACATGACGTATCAAGTATGTTTATAATCAACTTAAGTAAATTATAGTTATTTGTTTCGGATGGTCTCAAATAATATTTGATTGACCTTGAGTGTTTCACCGGATTGGCACAAAATTTAGTGTCGGTTGTCACACGATACGATACGAATTGTAAGGTGTATTACAAAAATTGCTTAATAATAAGTGAATCATAGTATTTCACAATACATATCGATCTAATATTATAATAATCCTAATATTTGTTGACTCAGTTTTTTAAGAAGTTACTAAAAAGTAACAAAAATTTAAAAGGTAGTAAAAAAATCAATAACAGATAAGAGATTATCTACAATTAATTAGGTCAAATCCAAAATACTAATATATTGCCATCTTCATCACCTCGTCTTTAAATATGCGTTTACTTTTTATTTTGTGTGCTACATGTTATTTGTGATTAGTTATTTAAGTATAACATAAATTATGTATATTTTTTGTACTTTTGATTTATGAAGGTGAAGTGTGAAAGAGAAATGTAATGAGATGAAATATCTTCGAAAAAGCCTTCCAAGGTGGGGAATATTTCAAAAACTATGATAATTCAATATGTGTATTTATTTTATTTTTTTTGAATTGCTGAGTAAACAAGACTCGGATCCTGGAGATGGAAAACGAGTGGAATAGTTAAGATTGATACTGATTAAGATGCACTGCACTTCATGTATATTTATTTATTTGTAGAAGTATTTTCACTAAGAATAACTTGCATGATGCCTAAATATTAGAGCAGTGGGCTAATTTCGTATATAATTTTTAGTAGGCAAGAATGATATGAATAAACCAAAATCAATTTCAAGATACATGGTTACTGTTTTATGTTTTATTACCTGAAAATATTAACATTTAGGTTTTATTTAGGTAATAATTCTACTTAATATTTAATAAAGTATATATAATTTATTTTAATAATACACGTCCCATTAGATTATTACATGGATTATATTTATTATAGATTAAATACATGAGATATATGTTGTTATAATATTGATTAAAAATAATATTAAAACATTGAAAAAAATATTTTTCCTTTCAGTTATTTATGTTATAATTATATAGGACTCTAACTATATAGGACTAGTCGAGATAGCCCAACAGTTAGCTGGCCCATCTAGTTTGTCACAATTGGCCTAGAAAAAAATATAAAATAAAAGTTATAATTTTTTTAAACAGAACTTTTTTGGGTCCTCTTGTTCAAAACCTAAAACCCTAAACTTATCGCCGTCATCTTTAAGATGTCACCATCCTCGAAGCCACATCCACGACAACCTGCCATATACAAGGTATTTGTTCGATTCTCCCCATTTCTTCTCACTGTGCCAACAAAAACCATCTTGCTCAATTGTAGACTGATTTTAATTAGTAAGCTCAATTTTTCTTCAGTTTTATTATTATATTTTTGTAGTTAATTTTTCTTCTTTCGATTTAATTTGGTGAGATTTTTCTATACAATACAAAATTTGAATTTAGAATGATATAAATTATTGAGTCCACAAAATCAATATTATATTAAAAATAAACATAAATACATTTGAATGTAGAAGATTCGAACTAATATTTTTTTTCATATTTTGCACTCAGGATCATCTAAACAAATTAAAATTTAATGTCATGTTGCTAATACAATTTTCAAAGGGAAAAAAAGATAAAGATCGATGGTCATATCATTTCAGTAAAAAATAAAAATCTCATTCTACTTTGGTAAGATTTTCTTTCTTTTTTTAATATTTAAATTCCCCCCATTTTTTCAAACTCTGGCAAGATTACATTATCCAATTAAAACACATAAAAGTTACACTAGCATAAACACATATATATGTTTATGCATAGCTTTAGTAAATAAGAAACTTAAATTCATTCTCATAATCGCACATACTTAAAACAACCAATAATTTAAATTCCCATCCAAATATACATACATATCTCTCCTCTATATGCAACGAGGAAAGAATGTCTGGCCCACATAACCACCAGCCATTGCTCTTTTTACATTTGATTCAAATCGATGTTGCATCATGATTCAACGGATCCTCATGATTTGGTTTTGTGAATAGCTAAAACAGTCTGTAAATTTATGTGTTTATGATGAGCACAGGTTTCCAATCTTTTCGAAGAATGTTCAAACATACGTTTCCATCTAAGTCAATGTTGGGATGGTACACCTTTGTCTTGCATTTGACCTTTGGTGCTTCATGAGGGTAGATTGGATGGATTTGGAAAGAGAAAACAAATGAGCCACCTGCGTAATATCCTTCATCAGGCTGAATAGTGACTTCAAAGTTCATTAGTTCATCTTTTCCATTAGGAAAAGATATGGAACATGTTTTTGGTAGATTTAATTCACTTATATCTTTATGAAGACGTAATTCTCCAGCACTTTGTTTCTTCACAGGAGGTCTTCCATTTGCATTTTCAGCAAGCCCCTTTCGTTTTTCCTTTACTTTTAATAAGTTGATCATTCTTGCCTCTCCTGATGAAAATAAAAATGAAAGGGGTTTCAGATTCCTTGGTAAGATTTTCTTGTTAGGAATTAAGAGTAAATTCTTTTAAATTGTTTTTTTATTTGATGAATACGAATTTATAATTTCAATTTACTTAAAAAAATTAATGACCTACAGTTTATTGAATATATGAAGAATTTTCCTATTTTGTTTGATATACATATTTTATTTAACTTCTCTAATACTTTGAGGGAAAAATACCCCCTGTAGAATATAATAGAATAGCAAATTGTCACGAGTATAACAATAATATAATATATAACAGAAGAGCTAATTGTCATGAATGAAAAAATTAATAGAGTACCTGGCCCTTTAAGTCTTTTTGTCATTCCATAAATAGTATTTTTATGTATTTTATCGATTAATTTAGAAAAGTTCGGTTTTTCCTTTTCTATTTAAGTCTTGAGTCATTTTTTAGTAGTATAATATTAAATTCTAATTTTGTTCGTGTATTTTGCTTTGAATTTATAATAAATATTTTATCACTTCCATTACTAAATGCTCAAAACACCAAGATAAGTGAGAGCGAAATAGAAAAGATAATTTAGAAAATAGCTTCACATATTGAAGAAAATTATGAGTATATATCTCTATATCTTATAAGAGTCTTTAGAGTCTCTGTTTTTATTTTTTTATTATAATCCGCTAGCATTTGTAGGAAAAAAACACGTCCTCGGGTCCGAAGACTATTAGAAGAAGATATGGGGCTTTCAATAAATTCTCTAGATCCCTTTAAGAAGTTCATATCTAATAAAGATGAGGTATGTTAACATTTCTACATGTTTTATCTTAATCTTAAAAGTTTGTGGTTTAAAAGATCAAAACAACAGGTATTTGCATATGGATTAGCTAAAGTACCAGAAAAAAGCGCTTGGAAAAAACGTCTAAGACAAAAGCTACTAAAGAAAAGATTTAGAAATATGCGGGCCTGAAGAAACGTAAAATATTGCAAAAGGTGGTGTAAGTTTCTAACAAGAAGCACACGTCTTTTACTAATAAGCAATATTTCAATATTCGTAAGGAGGGTTTTAGAAGTGAGAATCAATAGGACATGACGTATCAAGTATGTTTATAATCAACTTAAGTAAATTATAGTTATTTGTTTCGGATGGTCTCAAATAATATTTGATTGACCTTGAGTGTTTCACCGGATTGGCACAAAATTTAGTGTCGGTTGTCACACGATACGATACGAATTGTAAGGTGTATTACAAAAATTGCTTAATAATAAGTGAATCATAGTATTTCACAATACATATCGATCTAATATTATAATAATCCTAATATTTGTTGACTCAGTTTTTTAAGAAGTTGCTAAAAAGTAACAAAAATTTAAAAGGTAGTAAAAAAATCAATAACAGATAAGAGATTATCTACAATTAATTAGGTCAAATCCAAAATACTAATATATTGCCATCTTCATCGCCTCGTCTTTAAATATGCGTTTACTTTTTATTTTGTGTGCTACATGTTATTTGTGATTAGTTATTTAAGTATAACATAAATTATGTATATTTTTTGTACTTTTGATTTATGAAGGTGAAGTGTGAAAGAGAGATGTAATGAGATGAAATATCTTCGAAAAAGCCTTCCAAGGTGGGTATTTCAAAAACTATGATAATTCAATATGTGTATTTATTTTATTTTTTTTGAATTGCTGAGTAAACAAGACTCGGATCCTGGAGATGGAAAACGAGTGGAATAGTTAAGATTGATACTGATTAAGATGCACTGCACTTCATGTATATTTATTTATTTGGAGAAGTATTTTCACTAAGAATAACTTGCATGATGCCTAAATATTAGAGCAGTGGGCTAATTTCGTATATAATTTTTAGTAGGCAAGAATGATATGAATAAAGCAAAATCAATTTCAAGATACATGGTTACTGTTTTATGTTTTATTACCTGAAAATATTAACATTTAGGTTTTATTTAGGTAATAATTCTACTTAATATTTAATAAAGTATATATAATTTATTTTAATAATACACGTCCCATTAGATTATTACATGGATTATATTTATTATAGATTAAATACATGAGATATATGTTGTTATAATATTGATTAAAAATAATATTAAAATATTGAATAAAATATTTTTCCTTTCAGTTATTTATGTTATAATTATATAAGACTCTAACAATATAGGACTAGTCGAGATAGCCCAACAGTTAGCTGGCCCATCTAGTTTGTCACAATTGGCCTAGAAAAAAATATAAAATAAAAGTTATAATTTTTTTAAACAGAACTCTTTTGGGTCCTCTTGTTCAAAACCTAAAACCCTAAACTTATCGCCGTCATCTTTAAGATGTCACCATTCTCGAAGCCACATCCACGACAACCTGCCATATACAAGGTATTTGTTCGATTCTCCCCATTTCTTCTCACTGTGCCAACAAAAACCATCTTGCTCAATTGTAGACTGATTTTAATTAGTAAGCTCAATTTTTCTTCAGTTTTATTATTATATTTTTGTAGTTAATTTTTCTTCTTTCGATTTAATTTGGTGAGATTTTTCTATACAATACAAAATTCGAATTTAGAATGATATAAATTATTGAGTCCACAAAATCAATATAATATTAAAAAGAAACATAAATACATTTGAATGTAGAAGATTCGAACTAATATTTTTTTTCATATTTTGCACTCAGGATCATCTAAACTAATTAAAATTTAATGTCATGTTGCAAATACAATTTTCAAAGGGAAAAAAAGACAAAGATCGATGGTCATATCATTTCAGTAAAAAATAAAAATCTCATTCTACTTTGGTAAGATTTTCTTTCTTTTTTTAATATTTAAATTCCCCCCATTTTTTCAAACTCTGGCAAGATTACATTATCCAATTAAAACACATAAAAGTTACACTAGCATAAACACATATATATGTTTATGCATAGCTTTAGTAAATAAGAAACTTAAATTCATTCTCATAATCGCACATACTTAAAACAACCAATAATTTAAATTGCCATCCAAATATACATACATATCTCTCCTCTATATGCAACGAGGAAAGAATGTCTGGCCCACATAACCACAGCCATTGCTCTTTTTACATTTGATTCAAATCGATGTTGCATCATGATTCAACGGATCCTCATGATTTGGTTTTGTGAATAGCTAAAACAGTCTGTAAATTTATGTGTTTATGATGAGCACAGGTTTCCAATCTTTTCGAAGAATTTTCAAACATACGTTTCCATCTAAGTCAATGTTGGGATGGTACACCTTTGTCTTGCATTTGACCTTTGGTGCTTCATGAGGGTAGATTGGATGGATTTGGAAAGAGAAAACAAATGAGCCACCTGCGTAATATCCTTCATCAGGCTGAATAGTGACTTCAAAGTTCATTAGTTCATCTTTTCCATTAGGAAAAGATATGGAACATGTTTTTGGTAGATTTAATTCACTTATATCTTTATGAAGACGTAATTCTCCAGCACTTTGTTTCTTCACAGGAGGTCTTCCATTTGCATTTTCAGCAAGCCCCTTTCGTTTTTCCTTTACTTTTAATAAGTTGATCATTCTTGCCTCTCCTGATGAAAATAAAAATGAAAGGGGTTTCAGATTCCTTGGTAAGATTTTCTTGTTAGGAATTAAGAGTAAATTCTTTTAAATTGTTTTTTTATTTGATAAATACGAATTTATAATTTCAATTTACTTAAAAAAATTAATGACCTACAGTTTATTGAATATATGAAGAATTTTCCTATTTTGTTTGATATACATATTTTATTTAACTTCTCTAATACTTTGAGGGAAAAATACCCCCTGTAGAATATAATAGAATAGCAAATTGTCACGAGTATAACAATAATATAATATATAACAGAAGAGCTAATTGTCATGAATGAAAAAATTAATAGAGTACCTGGCCCTTTAAGTCTTTTTGTCATTCCATAAATAGTATTTTTATGTATTTTATCGATTAATTTAGAAAAGTTCGGTTTTTCCTTTTCTATTTAAGTCTTGAGTCATTTTTTAGTAGTATAATATTAAATTCTAATTTTGTTCGTGTATTTTGCTTTGAATTTATAATAAATATTTTATCACTTCCATTACTAAATGCTCAAAACACCAAGATAAGTGAGAGCGAAATAGAAAAGATAATTTAGAAAATAGCTTCACATATTGAAGAAAATTATGAGTATATATCTCTATATCTTATAAGAGTCTTTAGAGTCTCTGTTTTTATTTTTTTATTATAATCCGCTAGCATTTGTAGGAAAAAAACACGTCCTCGGGTCCGAAGACTATTAGAAGAAGATATGGGGCTTTCAATAAATTCTCTAGATCCCTTTAAGAAGTTCATATCTAATGAAGATGAGGTATGTTAACATTTCTACATGTTTTATCTTAATCTTAAAAGTTTGTGGCTTAAAAGATCAAAACAACAGGTATTTGCATATGGATTAGCTAAAGTACCAGAAAAAAGCGCTTGGAAAAAACGTCTAAGACAAAAGCTACTAAAGAAAAGATTTAGAAATATGCGGGCCTGAAGAAACGTAAAATATTGCAAAAGGTGGTGTAAGTTTCTAACAAGAAGCACACGTCTTTTACTAATAAGCAATATTTCAATATTCGTAAGGATGGGTTTTAGAAGTGATAATCAATAGGACATGACGTATCAAGTATGTTTATAATCAACTTAAGTAAATTATAGTTATTTGTTTCGGATGGTCTCAAATAATATTTGATTGACCTTGAGTGTTTCACCGGATTGGCACAAAATTTAGTGTCGGTTGTCACACGATACGATACGAATTGTAAGGTGTATTACAAAAATTGCTTAATAATAAGTGAATCATAGTATTTCACAATACATATCGATCTAATATTATAATAATCCTAATATTTGTTGACTCAGTTTTTTAAGAAGTTGCTAAAAAGTAACAAAAATTTAAAAGGTAGTAAAAAAATCAATAACAGATAAGAGATTATCTACAATTAATTAGGTCAAATCCAAAATACTAATATATTGCCATCTTCATCGCCTCGTCTTTAAATATGCGTTTACTTTTTATTTTGTGTGCTACATGTTATTTGTGATTAGTTATTTAAGTATAACATAAATTATGTATATTTTTTGTACTTTTGATTTATGAAGGTGAAGTGTGAAAGAGAGATGTAATGAGATGAAATATCTTCGAAAAAGCCTTCCAAGGTGGGGAATATTTCAAAAACTATGATAATTCAATATGTGTATTTATTTTATTTTTTTTGAATTGCTGAGTAAACAAGACTCGGATCCTGGAGATGGAAAACGAGTGGAATAGTTAAGATTGATACTGATTAAGATGCACTGCACTTCATGTATATTTATTTATTTGTAGAAGTATTTTCACTAAGAATAACTTGCATGATGCCTAAATATTAGAGCAGTGGGCTAATTTCGTATATAATTTTTAGTAGGCAAGAATGATATGAATAAAGCAAAATCAATTTCAAGATACATGGTTACTGTTTTATGTTTTATTACCTGAAAATATTAACATTTAGGTTTTATTTAGGTAATAATTCTACTTAATATTTAATAAAGTATATATAATTTATTTTAATAATACACGTCCCATTAGATTATTACATGGATTATATTTATTATAGATTAAATACATGAGATATATGTTGTTATAATATTGATTAAAAATAATATTAAAATATTGAATAAAATATTTTTCCTTTCAGTTATTTATGTTATAATTATATAAGACTCTAACAATATAGGACTAGTCGAGATAGCCCAACAGTTAGCTGGCCCATCTAGTTTGTCACAATTGGCCTAGAAAAAAATATAAAATAAAAGTTATAATTTTTTTAAACAGAACTTTTTTGGGTCCTCTTGTTCAAAACCTAAAACCCTAAACTTATCGCCGTCATCTTTAAGATGTCACCATCCACGAAGCCACATCCACGACAACCTGCCATATACAAGGTATTTGTTCGATTCTCCCCATTTCTTCTCACTGTGCCAACAAAAACCATCTTGCTCAATTGTAGACTGATTTTAATTAGTAAGCTCAATTTTTCTTCAGTTTTATTATTATATTTTTGTAGTTAATTTTTCTTCTTTCGATTTAATTTGGTGAGATTTTTCTATACAATACAAAATTTGAATTTAGAATGATATAAATTATTGAGTCCACAAAATCAATATAATATTAAAAAGAAACATAAATACATTTGAATGTAGAAGATTCGAACTAATATTTTTTTTCATATTTTGCACTCAGGATCATCTAAACTAATTAAAATTTAATGTCATGTTGCAAATACAATTTTCAAAGGGAAAAAAAGATAAAGATCGATGGTCATATCATTTCAGTAAAAAATAAAAATCTCATTCTACTTTGGTAAGATTTTCTTTCTTTTTTTAATATTTAAATTCCCCCCATTTTTTCAAACTCTGGCAAGATTACATTATCCAATTAAAACACATAAAAGTTACACTAGCATAAACACATATATATGTTTATGCATAGCTTTAGTAAATAAGAAACTTAAATTCATTCTCATAATCGCACATACTTAAAACAACCAATAATTTAAACCACCAGCCATTGCTCTTTTTACATTTGATTCAAATCGATCTTGCATCATGATTCAACCGATCCTCATGATTTGGTTTTGTGAATAGTTGACATAGTCTGTAAATTTATGTGTTTATGATGAGCACAGGTTTCCAATCTTTTCGAAGAATGTTCAAACATACGTTTCCATCTAAGTCAATGTTGGGATGGTACACCTTTGTCTTGCATTTGACCTTTGGTGCTTCATGAGGGTAGATTGGAAAGATTTGGAAAGAGAAAACAAATGACCCACCTGCGTAATATCCTTGATCAGGCTGAATAGTGACTTCAAAGTTCATTAGTTCATTTTTTCAGTTAGGAAAATATATGGAACATGTTTTTGGTAGATTTAATTCACTTATATCTTTATGAAGACGTAATTCTCCAGCACTTTGTTTCTTCACAGGATGTCTTCCATTTGCATTTTCAGCAAGCCCCTTTCGTTTCTCCTTTACTTTTAATAAGTTGATCATTCTTGCCTCTCCTGATGAAAATAAAAATGAAAGGGGTTTCAGATTCCTTGGTAAGATTTTCTTGTTAGGAATTAAGAGTAAATTCTTTTAAATTGTTTTTTTATTTGATGAATATGAATTTATAATTTCAATTTACTTAAAAAAATTAATGACCTACAGTTTATTGAATATATGACGAATTTTCCTATTTTGTTTGATATACATATTTTATTTAACTTCTCTAATACTTTGAGGGAAAAATACCCCCTGTAGAATATAATAGAATAGCAAATTGTCACGAGTATAAAAATATAATATATAACAGAAGAGCTAATTGTCATGAATGAAAAAATTAATAGAGTACCTGGCCCTTTAAGTCTTTTTGTCATTCCATAAATAGTATTTTTTGGTATTTTATCGATTTATTTAGAAAAGTTCAGTTTTTCCTTTTCTATTTAAGTCTTGAGTCATTTTTTAGTAGTATAATATTAAATTCTAATTTTGTTCGTGTATTTTTCTTTGATTTTGTAATAAATATTTTATCACTTCCATTACTAAATGCTCAAAACACCAAGATAAGTGAGAGCGAAATAGAAAAGATAATTTAGAAAAGAGCTTCACATATTGAAGAAAATTATGAGTATATATCTCTATATCTTATAAGAGTCTTTAGATTCTCTGGTTTTATTTATTTTTATTATAATCCGCTAGCATTTGTAGGAAAATAACACGACCTCGGGTCCGAAGACTATTAGAAGAAGATATGGGGCTTTCAATAAATTATCTAGATCCCTTTAAGAAGTTCATATCTAATGAAGATGAGGTATGTTAACACTTCTACATGTTTTATCTTAATCTTAAAAGTTTATGGTTTAAAATATCAAAACAACAGGTATTTGCATATGCATTAGCTAAAGTACCAGAAAAAAGCGCTTGGAAAAAACGTCTAAGACAAAAGCTACTAAAGAAAAGATTGAGAAATATGCGGGCCTGAAGAAACGTAAAATATTGCAAAAGGTGGTTTATGTTTCTAACAAGAAGCGGACATCTTTTACTAATAAGCAATATTTCAATATTCGTAAGGAGGGGTTTAGAAGTGAGAATCAATAGGACATGACGTATCAAGTATGTTTATAATCAAATTAAGTAAATTATAGTTAATTAATTGTTTCTGGATGGTCTCAAATAATATTTTATTGACCTTGAGTGTTTCACCGGATTGGCACAAAATTTAGTGTCAGTTGTCTCACAATACGACACGAATTGTAAGGTGTATTACAAAAATTGCATAATAATAAGTGAATCATAGTATTTCACAATACATATTGATCTAATATTATAATAATCCTAATGTTTGTTGATTCAGTATTTTAAGAAGTTGCTAAAAAGTAACAAATATTTAAAAGGTAGTAAAAAAATCAATAACAGACAAGAGATTATCTACAATTAATTAGGTAAAACCCAAAATACTAAATATATTGCAATCTTCATCGCCTCTTCTTTAAATATTTGTTTTCTTTTTATTTTGTGTGCTACATGTTATTTGTGATTAGTTATTTAAGTATAACATAAATTGTGTATATTTTTTGTACTTTTGATTTATGAAGATGAAGTGTGAAAGAGAGATGTAATGAGATGAAACATGTTCGAAAAAGCCTTCCAAGGTGGGGAATATTTCAAAAACTATGATAATTCAATATGTGTATTTATTTTATTATTTTTGAATTGCTGAGTAAACAAGATTCGGATCCTTGATATGGAAAACGAGTGGAAAAGTTAAGATTGATACTGATTAAGATGCACTGCACTTCATGTATATTTATTTATCTGTAAAAGTATTTTCACTAAGAATAACTTGCATGATGCCTAAATATTAGAGCAGTATGCATAAAGCAAAATCAATTTCAAAATACATGGTTTATGTTTTATGTTTTATTACCTGAAAATATTAACATTTAGTTTTTATTTAGATAATACTTCTACTTAATATTGAATTCAATATATATATATATAATTTATTTTAATAATACACGCACCATTAGATTATTATATAGACTATATTTATTTTGTATAGATTAAATACATGAGATATATGTTGTTATAATATTGATTAAAAATAATATTAATATATTTTTCCTTTCAGTTATTGATGTTATAATTATATAGAACTCTAACTATATAGGACCGAGATAACCAAACAGTTGGCTGGCCCATCCAGTTTGTCACAATTCGCCTAGAAAAAAATATAAAATAAAAGTTATGATTTTTTTTAAACAGAATTTTTTTAGGTCATCTTCTTGCTCAATTATAGACTGATTTTAATTAGTAAGCTCAATTATTTTTCAGTTTTATTACTATATTTTTGTAGTTAATTTTTTTTTCTTTAGGTTTAATTTGGTGAGATTTTTCTATACAATACGAATTTTGAATTTAGAATGATATAATAAATGAGTCCACAAAATCAATATATATTAAAAAGAAACATAAATACATTTGAATGTAAAAGATAGATTCGAACTAATATTTGTTTTTCATATTTTGCACACAGGATCATCTAAACTAATTAAAATTTAATGTCATGTTGCAAATACAATTTTCAAAGGAAATAAAAGATAAAAATCGATGGTCATGCCATTTCAGTAAAAAATCAAAATCTCATTCTACTTTGGTAAGATTTTCTTTCTTTTTTTTAATATTTAAATGAGATAATATCAAATTAAGTCCAAAAACACAACTTTCCACCTCTATAGGGTCCAGGAAATTTTTCACCCCCATGAAAGTCCTTTTTTTTTAGTATTCCATCTGTACCCCTATTAGTTACCACGTTTATAGTTAAACAATATCATTTAAATTATAACAGATTCCTAGTTTATAGCTAATCAAATAATATCCCTTAATAATAGCTAATAATTATAGTAAAATTGTTATTTTCTTCCACGATTCAATATACACCATCGTCCATTCACAAACTCTAGTTTACTCTGCAACTATTGATATTAGTTAACTGTTTATCTGTAACCCATCAGTTTGTTCACACAACCCACCAATTACACGCGCACACACCACTGATATTAGTTAACTGTATATCTGTAACCCATCAGTTTGTTCACACAACCCATCAATATTACTAGCACACGCCACCAGTATTTCATCTGTAACCCATCAGTTTGTTCACACAACCCATCAATATTAATACCCATATTCAACGGCAGTATTCAACGTCGTCACTGTTTTCAATCAATACCGATTTGATCCGAGCTCTCTTAATCATCATGTTCGCTTCTTTTCTTCCCAGTATTCAACGGCACACCTTCTACAAAATCGTCGTCACTGTTTTCAATCGATTTTCCTTTACTTTTATCACTACTCTCACCTACAGCGTCGGGTTTCCTAACCATTTTCAGTTTCTTCGTTCTCTGATGTCCATCGTCGACGGTGGGTTGCTTGGGCATCTTCGTCCTCGCCATCTCTGTTTTTCCGGTGGTGTATCGAATTTTGATGGTTAGGGTTTAGTGGTGTGAATGTTAGACAGAAGCTGGGTTATTGAAAATTTGATTTTTGTTTTTGGCGGTTCTTTTTTTTTATTAATGTTGATTGATACGTTTTGGATGAAATCAGCGTTTTTAGTTATGACAACTGAATGGACAGTCAATGGGTAATGGAGGACAAATGAGTCTTTTGTAGTGGGTTGGACCTGATGGGCAATGCTCCAACCTTCTAAGACTCTATTAATAAATCACCCTATTTAAATTCCCCCCATTTTTTCAAACTCTGGCAAGATTACATTATCCAATTAAAACACATAAAAGTTACACTAGCATAAACACACACACATATATATATATATATGTTTATGCATAACTTTAGTAAATAAGAAACTTAAATTCATTCTCATAATCGCACATACTTAAAACAACCAATTGTTTAATTTCCTATCCAAATATACATACATATCTCTCCTCTATATGCAACGAGGAAAGAATGTCTGCCCACATAACCACCAACCATTGCTCTTCTTACATTTTATTCAATAGGACATGACGTATCAAGTATGTTTATAATCTACTTAAGTAAATTATAGTTATTTGTTTCGGATGGTCTCAAATAATATTTGATTGACCTTGAGTATTTCACCGGATTGGGACAAAATTTAGTATCGGTTGTCACACGATACGATACGAATTGTAAGGTGTATTACAAAAATTGCTTAATAATAAGTGAATCATAGTATTTCACAATACATATCGATCTAATATTATAATAATCCTAATATTTGTTGATTCAGTTTTTTAAGAAGTTGCTAAAAAGTAACAAAAATTTGAAAGGTAGTAAAAAAATCAATAACAGATAAGAGATTATCTACAATTAATTAGGTCAAATACAAAATACTAATATATTGCCATCTTCATCGCCTCGTCTTTAAATATGCGTTTACTTTTTATTTTGTGTGCTACATGTTATTTTTTATTATTATTTAAGTATAACATAAATCATGTATATTTTTTGTACTTTTGATTTATGAAGGTGAAGTGTGAAAGAGAGATGTAATGAGATTAAATATCTTCGAAAAAGCCTTCTAAGGTGGGGAATATTTCAAAAAATATGATAATTCAATATGTGTATTTATTTTATTATTTTTGAATTGCTGAGTAAACAAGACTGATATGGAAAACGAGTGGAAAAGTTAAGATTGATACTGATTAAGATGCACTGCACTTCATGTATATTTATTTATCTGTAGAAATATTTTCACTAAGAATAACTTGTATGATGCCTAAATAATATAGCAGTGGGCTAATTTCGTATATAATTTTTAGTAGGCAACAATGATATGAATAAAGTAAAATCAATTTCAAAATACATGGTTTATGTTTTATGTTTTATTACCTGTAAATATTAAAATTTAGGTTTTTATTTAGGTAATACTTCCACTTAATATTTAATTCAATATATAAATATAATTTATTTTAATAATACACGTACCATTAGATTATTATATAGATTATATTTATTCTGTATAGATTAAATACATGAGATATATGTTGTTATAATATTGATTAAAAATAATATTAAAATATTGAATAAAATTATTTATGTTATAATTATATAGAACTCTAACTATATAGGACCAGTCGAGATAGCCCAACAGTTGGCTGGCTCATCCAGTTTGTCACAATTGCCCTAGAAAAAAATATAAAATAAAAGTTATGATTTTATTTAAACGGGATTTTTTTGGTCCTCTTGTTCAAAACCTAAAACCCTAAACTTATCGCTGTCATCTTTAAGGTGTCACCCTCCTCTAAGCCACCTCCACGACAACCCGCCATATACAAGGTATGTGTTGATCCTCCCCATTTCTTCTCACTGTGCCAACAAAAACCATCTTGCTCAATTATAGACTGATTTTAATTAGTAAGCTCAATTTTTCTTCAGTTTTATTATTATATTTTTGTAGTTAATTTTTCTTCTTTAGGTTTAATTTGGTGAGATTTTTCTATACAATACAAAATTTGAATTTAGAATGATTTAAATTATTGAGTCCACAAAATCAATATATATTAAAAAGAAACATAAATATACATTTGAATGTAGAAGATAGATTAGAACTAATATATTTTTTCATATTTTACACACAGGATCATCTAAACTAATTAAAATTTAATGTCATGCTGCAAATACAATTTTCAAAGGAAAAAAAGATAAATATTGATGGTCATGCCATTTCAGAAAAAAATCAAAATCTCATTCTACTTTGGTAAGATTTTTTTTTTTTTTTAATATTTAAATTCCCCCCATTTTTTCAAACTCTGGCAAGATTACATTATCCAATTAAAACACATAAAAGTTACACTAGCATAAACACATATATATGTTTATGCATAGCTTTAGTAAATAAGAAACTTAAATTCATTCTCATTATCGCACATACTTAAAACAACCAATAGTTTAATTTCCCATCCAAATATACATAAATATCTCTCCTCCATATGCAACGAAGAAAGAATGTCTGGCCCACATAACCACCAGCCAATGCTCTTCTTACATTTTATTCAAATAGTTTTGGATTTTCCCATAAAATAGATGTTGCATCATGATTCAACGGATCCTCATAGATTGGTTTTGTGAATAGATGGAAAAGTCTGTAAATTACTGTGTTAATGATGAGCACAGGTTTCCAATCTTCTCGAAGAATGTTCAAACATAAGTTTCCATCTAAGTCAATGTTGGGATGGTATACCTTTGTCTTACATTTGACCTTTGGTGCTTCATGAGGGTAGATTGGAGAGATTTGGAAAGAGAAAACAAATGAGTCAATTGCGTAATATCTTCTATCAGGGTGAATAGTGACTTCAAAGTTCATTAGTTCATCTTTTCCGTTAGGAAAAGATATGGAACATGTTTTTGGTAGATTTAACTCACTTATATCTTTATGAAGACGCAATTCTCCAGCACTTTGTTTCTTCACAGGAGGTCTTCCATTTTCATTTTCAGCAAGCCCCTTTCGTTTTTCCTTTACTTTGAATAAGTTGATCATTCTTGCCTCTCCTGATGAAAATGAAAATGAAAGGGGTTTCAGATTCCTTGGTAAGATTTTCTTGTTAGGAATTAAGAGTAAATTCTTTTAAATTGTTTTTTTATTTGATGAATATGAATTTATAATTTCAATTCACTTTAAAAAATTAATGACCTACAGTTTATAGAATATATGAAGAAATTTCCTATTTTGTTTGATATACATATTTTATTTAACTTCTCTAATACTTTGACAGAAAAATACCCCGTGTAGAATATAATAGAATAGAAAATTGTCACAAGTATAAAAATAATATAATATATAACAGAAGAGCTAATCGTCATGAATAAAAAAATTAAAAGAGTACCTGGCCCTTTAAGCCTTTTTGTCATTCCATAAATAGTATTTTTTGGTATTTTATCGATTTATTTAGAAAAATTCAGTTTTTCCTTTTCTATTTAAGTCTTGACTCATTTTTTAGTAGTTTAATATTAAATTCTAATTTTGTTCGTATATTTTGCTTTGAATTTGTAATAAATATTTTATCACTTCCATTACTAAATGCTCAAAACACCAAGATAAGTGAGAGCGAAATAGAAAAGATAATTTAGAAAATAGCTTCACATATAGAAGAAAATTATGAGTATATATCTCTATATATTATAAGAGTCTTTAGAGTCTCTGTTTTTATTTTTTTATTATAATCCGCTAGCATTTGTAGGAAAAAAACACGTCCTCGGGTCCGAAGACTATTAGAAGAAGATATGGGGCTTTCAATAAATTCTCTAGACTCCTTTAAGAAGTTCATATCTAATGAAGATGAGGTATGTTAACATTTCTACATGTTTTATCTTAATCTTATAAGTTTATGGTTTAAAAGATCAAAACAATAGGTATTTGCATATGCATTAGCTAAAGAACCAGAAAAAAGCGCTCGGAAAAAACGTCTAAGACAAAAGCTACTAAAGAAAAGATTGAGAAATATGCGGGCCTGAAGAAACGTAAAATATTGCAAAAGGTGGTGTAAGTTTCTAACAAGAAGCACACATCTTTTACTAATAAGCAATATTTCAATATTCGTAAGGAGGGTTTTAGAAGTGAGAATCAATAGGACATGACGTATCAAGTATGTTTATAATCAACTTAAGTAAATTATAGTTATTTGTTTCGGATGGTCTCAAATAATATTTGATTGACCTTGAGTGTTTCACCGGATTGGCACAAAATTTAGTGTCGGTTGTCACACGATACGATACGAATTGTAAGGTGTATTACAAAAATTGCTTAATAATAAGTGAATCATAGTATTTCACAATACATATCGATCTAATATTATAAAATCCTAATATTTGTTGATTCAGTTTTTTATGAAGTTGCTAAAAAGTAACAAAAAATTAAAAGGTAGTAAAAAAATCAATAACAGATAAGAGATTATATTCAATTAATTAGGTCAAATCCAAAATACTAATATATTGCCATCTTCATCGCCTCGTCCCTAAATATGCGTTTACTTTTTATTTTGTGTGGTACATGTTATTTGTGATTAGTTATTTAAGTATAACATAAATTATGTATATTTTTTGTACTTTTGATTTATGAAGGTGAAGTGTGAAAGAGAGATGTAATGAGATGAAATATCTTCGAAAAAGCCTTCCAAGGTGGGGAATATTTCAAAAACTATGATAATTCAATATGTGTATTTATTTTATTTTTTTTGAATTGCTGAGTAAACAAGACTCGGATCCTGGATATGGAAAACGAGTGGAAAAGTTAAGATTGATACTGATTAAGACGCACTGCACTTCATGTATATTTATTTATCTGTAGAAGTATTTTCACTAAGAATAACTTGCATGATGCCTAATATTAGAGCAGTGGGCTAATTTCGTATATAATTTTTAGTAGGCAAGAATGATATGAATAAAGCAAAATCAATTTCAAGATACATGGTTACTGTTTTATGTTTTATTACCTGAAAATATTAACATTTAGGTTTTTATTTAGGTAATACTTCTACTTAATATATAATAAAGTATATATAATTTATTTTAATAATACACCTCCCATTAGATTATTATATAGATTATATTTATTATAGATTAAATACATGAGATATATGTCGTTATAATATTGATTAAAAATAATATTAAAATATTGAATAAAATATAGGAAAATTCTTCCATCCAATATTGGATGATCCTACACCAATTACATTCATACACATACCCCATGTTTTAAACTTGAAAAAGTAACTATCACATTAATCTAATGACATGTGTTTTGTTTTAATAATCCATGGTCGTGATTTAAATATTGGACCATCCAATATTGGATGGAAGTATTACCCTAAAATATAATTCCTTTCAGTTATTTATATTATAATTATATAGGACTCTAACTATATAGGACTAGTCGAGATAGCCCAACAGTTGGCTGGCCCATCTAGTTTGTCACAATTGGCCTAGAAAAAAATATAAAATAAAAGTTATAATTTTTTTAAAGAGAAATTTTTTGGGTCCTCTTGTTCAAAACCTAAAACCCTAAACTTATCGCCGTCATATTTAAGATGTCACCCTCCTAGAAGCCACATCCACGGCAACCTGCCATATACAAGGTATTTGTTCGATCCTCCCAATTTCTTCTCATTGTGCCCACAAAAACCATCTTGCTCAATTATAGACTGATTTTAATTAGTAAGCTCAATTTTTCTTCAGCTTTATTATTATATTTTTGTAGTTAATTTTTCTTCTTTTGGTTTAATTTGGTGAGATTTTTCTATACTATACAAAATTTGAATTTAGAATGATATAAATTATTGAGTCCACAAAATCAATATAATATTAAAAAGAAACATAAATACATTTGAATGTAGAAGATTCGTACTAATATTTTTTTTCATATTTTGCACACAGGATCATCTAAACTAATTAAAATTTAATGTCATGTTGCAAATACAATTTTCAAAGGGAAAAAAATATAAAGATCGATGGTCATATCATTTCAGTAAAAAATAAAAATCTCATTCTACTTTGGTAAGATTTTCTTTCTTTTTTTAATATTTAAATTCCCCCCATTTTTTCAAACTCTGGCAAGATTACATTATCCAATTAAAACAAATAAAAGTTACACTAGCATAAACACATATATATATGTTTATGCATAGCTTTAGTAAATAAGAAACTTAAATTCATTCTCATAATCGCACATACTTAAAACAACCAATAATTTAAATTCCCATCCAAATATACATACATATCTCTCCTCTATATGCAACGAGGAAAGAATGTCTGGCCCACATAACCACCAACCATTGCTCTTTTTATATTTGATTCAAATCGATGTTGCATCATGATTCAACGGATCCTCATGATTTGGTTTTGTGAATAGCTGAAACAGTCTGTAAATTTATGTGTTTATGATGAGCACAGGTTTCCAATCTTTTCGAAGAATGTTCAAACATACGTTTCCATCTAAGTCAATGTTGGGATGGTACACCTTTGTCTTGCATTTGACCTTTGGTGCTTCATGAGGGTAGATTGGAGAGATTTGGAAAGAGAAAACAAATGAGCCACCTGCGTAATATCCTTCATCAGGCTGAATAGTGACTTCAAAGTTCATTAGTTCATCTTTTCCGTTTGGAAAAGATATGGAACATGTTTTTGGTAGATTTAATTCACTTATATCTTTATGAAGACGTAATTCTCCAGCACTTTGTTTCTTCACAGGAGGTCTTCCATTTGCATTTTCAGCAAGCCCCTTTCGTTTTTCCTTTACTTTTAATAAGTTGATCATTCTTGCCTCTCCTGATGAAAATAAAAATGAAAGGGGTTTCAGATTCCTTGGTAAGATTTTCTTGTTAGGAATTAAGAGTAAATTCTTTTAAATTGTTTTTTTATTTGATGAATACGAATTTATAATTTCAATTTACTTAAAAAAATTAATGACCTACAGTTTATTGAATATATGAAGAATTTTCCTATTTTGTTTGATATACATATTTTATTTAACTTCTCTAATACTTTGAGGGAAAAATACCCCCTGTAGAATATAATAGAATAGCAAATTGTCACGAGTATAACAATAATATAATATATAACAGAAGAGCTAATTGTCATGAATGAAAAAATTAATAGAGTACCTGGCCCTTTAAGTCTTTTTGTCATTCCATAAATAGTATTTTTATGTATTTTATCGATTAATTTAGAAAAGTTCAGTTTTTCCTTTTCTATTTAAGTCTTGAGTCATTTTTTAGTAGTATAATATTAAATTCTAATTTTGTTCGTGTATTTTGCTTTGAATTTGTAATAAATATTTTATCACTTCCATTACTAAATGCTCAAAACACCAAGATAAGTGAGAGCGAAATAGAAAAGATAATTTAGAAAATAGCTTCACATATTGAAGAAAATTATGAGTATATATCTCTATATCTTATAAGAGTCTTTAGAGTCTCTGTTTTTATTTTTTTATTATAATCCGCTAGCATTTGTAGGAAAAAAACACGTCCTCGGGTCCGAAGACTATTAGAAGAAGATATGGGGCTTTCAATAAATTCTCTAGATCCCTTTAAGAAGTTCATATCTAATGAAGATGGGTATGTTAACATTTCTACATGTTTTATCTTAATCTTAAAAGTTTGTGGTTTAAAAGATCAAAACAACAGGTATTTGCATATGCATTAGCTAAAGTACCAGAAAAAAGCGCTTGGAAAAAACGTCTAAGACAAAAGCTACTAAAGAAAAGATTTAGAAATATGCGGGCCTGAAGAAACGTAAAATATTGCAAAAGGTGGTGTAAGTTTCTAACAAGAAGCACACGTCTTTTACTAATAAGCAATATTTCAATATTCGTAAGGAGGGTTTTAGAAGTGAGAATCAATAGGACATGACGTATCAAGTATGTTTATAATCAACTTAAGTAAATTATAGTTATTTGTTTCGGATGGTCTCAAATAATATTTGATTGACCTTGAGTGTTTCACCGGATTGGCACAAAATTTAGTGTCGGTTGTCACACGATACGATACGAATTGTAAGGTGTATTACAAAAATTGCTTAATAATAAGTGAATCATAGTATTTCACAATACATATCGATCTAATATTATAATAATCCTAATATTTGTTGACTCAGTTTTTTAAGAAGTTGCTAAAAAGTAACAAATATTTAAAAGGTAGTAAAAAAATCAATAACAGACAAGAGATTATCTACAATTAATTAGGTAAAACCCAAAATACTAAATATATTGCAATCTTCATCGCCTCTTCTTTAAATATTTGTTTTCTTTTTATTTTGTGTGCTACATGTTATTTGTGATTAGTTATTTAAGTATAACATAAATTGTGTATATTTTTTGTACTTTTGATTTATGAAGATGAAGTGTGAAAGAGAGATGTAATGAGATGAAACATGTTCGAAAAAGCCTTCCAAGGTGGGGAATATTTCAAAAACTATGATAATTCAATATGTGTATTTTTTTTATTTTTTTTGAATTGCTGAGTAAACAAGACTCGGATCCTGGATATGGAAAACGAGTGGAAAAGTTAAGATTGATACTGATTAAGACGCACTGCACTTCATGTATATTTATTTATCTGTAGAAGTATTTTCACTAAGAATAACTTGCATGATGCCTAATATTAGAGGAGTGGGCTAATTTCGTATATAATTTTTAGTAGGCAAGAATGATATGAATAAAGCAAAATCAATTTCAAGATACATGGTTACTGTTTTATGTTTTATTACCTGAAAATATTAACATTTAGGTTTTTATTTAGGTAATACTTCTACTTAATATTTAATAAAGTATATATAATTTATTTTAATAATACACCTCCCATTAGATTATTATATAGATTATATTTATTATAGATTAAATACATGAGATATATGTCGTTATAATATTGATTAAAAATAATATTAAAATATTGAATAAAATATAATTCCTTTCAGTTATTTATATTATAATTATATAGGACTCTAACTATATAGGACTAGTCGAGATAGCCCAACAGTTGGCTGGCCCATCTAGTTTGTCACAATTGGCCTAGAAAAAAATATAAAATAAAAGTTATAATTTTTTTAAAGAGAAATTTTTTGGGTCCTCTTGTTCAAAACCTAAAACCCTAAACTTATCGCCGTCATATTTAAGATGTCACCCTCCTAGAAGCCACATCCACGGCAACCTGCCATATACAAGGTATTTGTTCGATCCTCCCAATTTCTTCTCATTGTGCCCACAAAAACCATCTTGCTCAATTATAGACTGATTTTAATTAGTAAGCTCAATTTTTCTTCAGCTTTATTATTATATTTTTGTAGTTAATTTTTCTTCTTTCGATTTAATTTGGTGAGATTTTTCTATACAATACAAAATTTGAATTTAGAATGATATAAATTATTGAGTCCACAAAATCAATATTATATTAAAAAGAAACATAAATACATTTGAATGTAGAAGATTTGAACTAATATTTTTTTTCATATTTTGCACTCAGGATCATCTAAACTAATTAAAATTTAATGTCATGTTGCAAATACAATTTTCAAAGGGAAAAAAAGATAAAGATCGATGGTCATATCATTTCAGTAAAAAATAAAAATCTCATTCTACTTTGGTAAGATTTTCTTTCTTTTTTTAATATTTAAATTCCCCCCATTTTTTCAAACTCTGGCAAGATTACATTATCCAATTAAAACACATAAAAGTTACACTAGCATAAACACATATATATGTTTATGCATAGCTTTAGTAAATAAGAAACTTAAATTCATTCTCATAATCGCACATACTTAAAACAACCAATAATTTAAACCACCAGCCATTGCTCTTTTTACATTTGATTCAAATCGATGTTGCATCATGATTCAACCGATCCTCATGATTTGGTTTTGTGAATAGTTGAAATAGTCTGTAAATTTATGTGTTTATGATGAGCACAGGTTTCCAATCTTTTCGAAGAATGTTCAAACATACGTTTCCATCTAAGTCAATGTTGGGATGGTACACCTTTGTCTTGCATTTGACCTTTGGTGCTTCATGAGGGTAGATTGGAAAGATTTGGAAAGAGAAAACAAATGACCCACCTGCGTAATATCCTTGATCAGGCTGAATAGTGACTTCAAAGTTCATTAGTTCATTTTTTCCGTTAGGAAAATATATGGAACATGTTTTTGGTAGATTTAATTCACTTATATCTTTATGAAGACGTAATTCTCCAGCACTTTGTTTCTTCACAGAAGGTCTTCCATTTGCATTTTCAGCAAGCCCCTTTCGTTTCTCCTTTACTTTTAATAAGTTGATCATTCTTGCCTCTCCTGATGAAAATAAAAATGAAAGGGGTTTCAGATTCCTTGGTAAGATTTTCTTGTTAGGAATTAAGAGTAAATTCTTTTAAATTGTTTTTTTATTTGATGAATATGAATTTATAATTTCAATTTACTTAAAAAAATTAATGACCTACAGTTTATTGAATATATGACGAATTTTCCTATTTTGTTTGATATACATATTTTATTTAACTTCTCTAATACTTTGAGGGAAAAATACCCCCTGTAGAATATAATAGAATAGCAAATTGTCACGAGTATAAAAATATAATATATAACAGAAGAGCTAATTGTCATGAATGAAAAAATTAATAGAGTACCTGGCCCTTTAAGTCTTTTTGTCATTCCATAAATAGTATTTTTTGGTATTTTATCGATTTATTTAGAAAAGTTCAGTTTTTCCTTTTCTATTTAAGTCTTGAGTCATTTTTTAGTAGTATAATATTAAATTCTAATTTTGTTCGTGTATTTTTCTTTGATTTTGTAATAAATATTTTATCACTTCCATTACTAAATGCTCAAAACACCAAGATAAGTGAGAGCGAAATAGAAAAGATAATTTAGAAAAGAGCTTCACATATTGAAGAAAATTATGAGTATATATCTCTATATCTTATAAGAGTCTTTAGATTCTCTGGTTTTATTTATTTTTATTATAATCCGCTAGCATTTGTAGGAAAATAACACGACCTCGGGTCCGAAGACTATTAGAAGAAGATATGGGGCTTTCAATAAATTATCTAGATCCCTTTAAGAAGTTCATATCTAATGAAGATGAGGTATGTTAACACTTCTACATGTTTTATCTTAATCTTAAAAGTTTATGGTTTAAAATATCAAAACAACAGGTATTTGCATATGCATTAGCTAAAGTACCAGAAAAAAGCGCTTGGAAAAAACGTCTAAGACAAAAGCTACTAAAGAAAAGATTGAGAAATATGCGGGCCTGAAGAAACGTAAAATATTGCAAAAGGTGGTTTATGTTTCTAACAAGAAGCGGACATCTTTTACTAATAAGCAATATTTCAATATTCGTAAGGAGGGGTTTAGAAGTGAGAATCAATAGGACATGACGTATCAAGTATGTTTATAATCAAATTAAGTAAATTATAGTTAATTAATTGTTTCTGGATGGTCTCAAATAATATTTTATTGACCTTGAGTGTTTCACCGGATTGGCACAAAATTTAGTGTCAGTTGTCTCACGATACGACACGAATTGTAAGGTGTATTACAAAAATTGCATAATAATAAGTGAATCATAGTATTTCACAATACATATTGATCTAATATTATAATAATCCTAATGTTTGTTGATTCAGTATTTTAAGAAGTTGCTAAAAAGTAACAAATATTTAAAAGGTAGTAAAAAAATCAATAACAGACAAGAGATTATCTACAATTAATTAGGTAAAACCCAAAATACTAAATATATTGCAATCTTCATCGCCTCTTCTTTAAATATTTGTTTTCTTTTTATTTTGTGTGCTACATGTTATTTGTGATTAGTTATTTAAGTATAACATAAATTGTGTATATTTTTTGTACTTTTGATTTATGAAGATGAAGTGTGAAAGAGAGATGTAATGAGATGAAACATGTTCGAAAAAGCCTTCCAAGGTGGGGAATATTTCAAAAACTATGATAATTCAATATGTGTATTTATTTTATTATTTTTGAATTGCTGAGTAAACAAGATTCGGATCCTTGATATGGAAAACGAGTGGAAAATTTAAGATTGATACTGATTAAGATGCACTGCACTTCATGTATATTTATTTATCTGTAAAAGTATTTTCACTAAGAATAACTTGCATGATGCCTAAATATTAGAGCAGTATGCATAAAGCAAAATCAATTTCAAAATACATGGTTTATGTTTTATGTTTTATTACCTGAAAATATTAACATTTAGTTTTTATTTAGGTAATACTTCTACTTAATATTGAATTCAATATATATATATATAAATTATTTTAATAATACACGCACCATTAGATTATTATATAGACTATATTTATTTTGTATAGATTAAATACATGAGATATATGTTGTTATAATATTGATTAAAAATAATATTAATATATTTTTCCTTTCAGTTATTGATGTTATAATTATATAGAACTCTAACTATATAGGACCGAGATAACCAAACAGTTGGCTGGCCCATCCAGTTTGTCACAATTCGCCTACAAAAAAATATAAAATAAAAGTTATGATTTTTTTTAAACAGAATTTTTTTAGGTCATCTTCTTGCTCAATTATAGACTGATTTTAATTAGTAAGCTCAATTATTTTTCAGTTTTATTACTATATTTTTGTAGTTAATTTTTTTTTCTTTAGGTTTAATTTGGTGAGATTTTTCTATACAATACGAATTTTGAATTTAGAATGATTTAAATAAATGAGTCCACAAAATCAATATATATTAAAAAGAAACATAAATACATTTGAATGTAAAAGATAGATTCGAACTAATATTTTTTTTTTTCATATTTTGCACACAGGATCATCTAAACTAATTAAAATTTAATGTCATGTTGCAAATACAATTTTCAAAGGAAATAAAAGATAAAAATCGATGGTCATGCCATTTCAGTAAAAAATCAAAATCTCATTCTACTTTGGTAAGATTTTCTTTATTTTTTTTAATATTTAAATGAGATAATATCAAATTAAGTCCAAAAACACAACTTTCCACCTCTATAGGGTCCAGGAAATTTTTCACCCCCATGAAAGTCCTTTTTTTTTTAGTATTCCATCTGTACCCCTATTAGTTACCACGTTTATAGTTAAACAATATCATTTAAATTATAACAGATTCCTAGTTTATAGCTAATCAAATAATATCCCTTAATAATAGCTAATAATTATAGTAAAATTGTTATTTTCTTCCACGATTCAATATACACCATCGTCCATTCACAAACTCTAGTTTACTCTGCAACTATTGATATTAGTTAACTGTTTATCTGTAACCCATCAGTTTGTTCACACAACCCACCAATTACACGCGCACACACCACTGATATTAGTTAACTGTATATCTGTAACCCATCAGTTTGTTCACACAACCCATCAATATTACTAGCACACGCCACCAGTATTTCATCTGTAACCCATCAGTTTGTTCACACAACCCATCAATATTAAGACCCATATTCAACGGCAGTATTCAACGTCGTCACTGTTTTCAATCAATACCGATTTGATCCGAGATCTCTTAATCATCATGTTCGCTTCTTTTCTTCCCAGTATTCAACGGCACACCTTCTACAAAATCGTCGTCACTGTTTTCAATCGATTTTCCTTTACTTTTATCACTACTCTCACCTACAGCGTCGGGTTTCCTAACCATTTTCAGTTTCTTCGTTCTCTGATGTCCATCGTCGACGGTGGGTTGCTTGGGCATCTTCGTCCTCGCCATCTCTGTTTTTCCGGTGGTGTATCGAATTTTGATGGTTAGGGTTTAGTGGTGTGAATGTTAGACAGAAGCTGGGTTATTGAAAATTTGATTTTTGTTTCTGGCGGTTCTTTTTTTTTATTAATGTTGATTGATACGTTTTGGATGAAATCAGCATTTTTAGTTATGACAACTGAATGGACAGTCAATGGGTAATGGAGGACAAATGAGTCTTTTGTAGTGGGTTGGACCTGATGGGCAATGCTCCAACCTTCTAAGACTCTATTAATAAATCACCCTATTTAAATTCCCCCCATTTTTTCAAACTCTGGCAAGATTACATTATCCAATTAAAACACATAAAAGTTACACTAGCATAAACACACACACACATATATATATATATATATATATATATATGTTTATGCATAACTTTAGTAAATAAGAAACTTAAATTCATTCTCATAATCGCACATACTTAAAACAACCAATTGTTTAATTTCCTATCCAAATATACATACATATCTCTCCTCTATATGCAACGAGGAAAGAATGTCTGCCCACATAACCACCAACCATTGCTCTTCTTACATTTTATTCAATAGGACATGACGTATCAAGTATGTTTATAATCTACTTAAGTAAATTATAGTTATTTGTTTCGGATGGTCTCAAATAATATTTGATTGACCTTGAGTATTTCACCGGATTGGGACAAAATTTAGTATCGGTTGTCACACGATACGATACGAATTGTAAGGTGTATTACAAAAATTGCTTAATAATAAGTGAATCATAGTATTTCACAATACATATCGATCTAATATTATAATAATCCTAATATTTGTTGATTCAGTTTTTTAAGAAGTTGCTAAAAAGTAACAAAAATTTGAAAGGTAGTAAAAAAATCAATAACAGATAAGAGATTATCTACAATTAATTAGGTCAAATACAAAATACTAATATATTGCCATCTTCATCGCCTCGTCTTTAAATATGCGTTTACTTTTTATTTTGTGTGCTACATGTTATTTTTTATTATTATTTAAGTATAACATAAATCATGTATATTTTTTGTACTTTTGATTTATGAAGGTGAAGTGTGAAAGAGAGATGTAATGAGATGAAATATCTTCGAAAAAGCCTTCTAAGGTGGGGAATATTTCAAAAAATATGATAATTCAATATGTGTATTTATTTTATTATTTTTGAATTGCTGAGTAAACAAGACTGATATGGAAAACGAGTGGAAAAGTTAAGATTGATACTGATTAAGATGCACTGCACTTCATGTATATTTATTTATCTGTAGAAATATTTTCACTAAGAATAACTTGCATGATGCCTAAATAATATAGCAGTGGGCTAATTTCGTATATAATTTTTAGTAGGCAACAATGATATGAATAAAGTAAAATCAATTTCAAAATACATGGTTTATGTTTTATGTTTTATTACCTGTAAATATTAACATTTAGGTTTTTATTTAGGTAATACTTCCACTTAATATTTAATTCAATATATAAATATAATTTATTTTAATAATACACGTACCATTAGATTATTATATAGATTATATTTATTCTGTATAGATTAAATACATGAGATATATGTTGTTATAATATTGATTAAAAATAATATTAAAATATTGAATAAAATTATTTATGTTATAATTATATAGAACTCTAACTATATAGGACCAGTCGAGATAGCCCAACAGTTGGCTGGCTCATCCAGTTTGTCACAATTGCCCTAGAAAAAAATATAAAATAAAAGTTATGATTTTATTTAAACAGGATTTTTTTGGTCCTCTTGTTCAAAACCTATACCCTAAACTTATCGCTGTCATCTTTAAGGTGTCACCCTCCTCTAAGCCACCTCCACGACAACCCGCCATATACAAGGTATGTGTTGATCCTCCCCATTTCTTCTCACTGTGCCAACAAAAACCATCTTGCTCAATTATAGACTGATTTTAATTAGTAAGCTCAATTTTTCTTCAGTTTTATTATTATATTTTTGTAGTTAATTTTTCTTCTTTAGGTTTAATTTGGTGAGATTTTTCTATACAATACAAAATTTGAATTTAGAATGATTTAAATTATTGAGTCCACAAAATCAATATATATTAAAAAGAAACATAAATATACATTTGAATGTAGAAGATAGATTAGAACTAATATATTTTTTCATATTTTACACACAGGATCATCTAAACTAATTAAAATTTAATGTCATGCTGCAAATACAATTTTCAAAGGAAAAAAAGATAAAGATTGATGGTCATGCCATTTCAGAAAAAAATCAAAATCTCATTCTACTTTGGTAAGATTTTCTTTCTTTTTTTAATATTTAAATTCCCCCCATTTTTTCAAACTCTGGCAAGATTACATTATCCAATTAAAACACATAAAAGGTACACTAGCATAAACACATATATATGTTTATGCATAGCTTTAGTAAATAAGAAACTTAAATTCATTCTCATTATCGCACATACTTAAAACAACCAATAGTTTAATTTCCCATCCAAATATACATAAATATCTCTCCTCCATATGCAACGAAGAAAGAATGTCTGGCCCACATAACCACCAGCCAATGCTCTTCTTACATTTTATTCAAATAGTTTTGGATTTTCCCATAAAATAGATGTTGCATCATGATTCAACGGATCCTCATAGATTGGTTTTGTGAATAGATGGAAAAGTCTGTAAATTACTGTGTTAATGATGAGCACAGGTTTCCAATCTTCTCGAAGAATGTTCAAACATAAGTTTCCATCTAAGTCAATGTTGGGATGGTATACCTTTGTCTTACATTTGACCTTTGGTGCTTCATGAGGGTAGATTGGAGAGATTTGGAAAGAGAAAACAAATCAGTCACTTGCGTAATATCTTCTATCAGGCTGAATAGTGACTTCAAAGTTCATTAGTTCATCTTTTCCGTTAGGAAAAGATATGGAACATGTTTTTGGTAGATTTAACTCACTTATATCTTTATGAAGACGCAATTCTCCAGCACTTTGTTTCTTCACAGGAGGTCTTCCATTTGCATTTTCAGCAAGCCCCTTTCGTTTTTCCTTTACTTTGAATAAGTTGATCATTCTTGCCTCTCCTGATGAAAATGAAAATGAAAGGGGTTTCAGATTCCTTGGTAAGATTTTCTTGTTAGGAATTAAGAGTAAATTCTTTTAAATTGTTTTTTTATTTGATGAATATGAATTTATAATTTCAATTCACTTTAAAAAATTAATGACCTACAGTTTATAGAATATATGAAGAATTTTCCTATTTTGTTTGATATACATATTTTATTTAACTTCTCTAATACTTTGACAGGAAAATACCCCGTGTAGAATATAATAGAATAGAAAATTGTCACGAGTATAAAAATAATATAATATATAACAGAAGAGCTAATCGTCATGAATAAAAAAATTAAAAGAGTACCTGGCCCTTTAAGCCTTTTTGTCATTCCATAAATAGTATTTTTTGGTATTTTATCGATTTATTTAGAAAAATTCAGTTTTTCCTTTTCTATTTACGTCTTGACTCATTTTTTAGTAGTTTAATATTAAATTCTAATTTTGTTCGTATATTTTGCTTTGAATTTGTAATAAATATTTTATCACTTCCATTACTAAATGCTCAAAACACCAAGATAAGTGAGAGCGAAATAGAAAAGATAATTTAGAAAATAGCTTCACATATAGAAGAAAATTATGAGTATATATCTCTATATATTATAAGAGTCTTTAGAGTCTCTGTTTTTATTTTTTTATTATAATCCGCTAGCATTTGTAGGAAAAAAACACGTCCTCGGGTCCGAAGACTATTATAAGAAGATATGGGGCTTTCAATAAATTCTCTAGACTCCTTTAAGAAGTTCATATCTAATGAAGATGAGGTATGTTAACATTTCTACATGTTTTATCTTAATCTTATAAGTTTATGGTTTAAAAGATCAAAACAATAGGTATTTGCATATGCATTAGCTAAAGAACCAGAAAAAAGCGCTCGGAAAAAACGTCTAAGACAAAAGCTACTAAAGAAAAGATTGAGAAATATGCGGGCCTGAAGAAACGTAAAATATTGCAAAAGGTGGTGTAAGTTTCTAACAAGAAGCACACATCTTTTACAAATAAGCAATATTTCAATATTCGTAAGGAGGGTTTTAGAAGTGAGAATCAATAGGACATGACGTATCAAGTATGTTTATAATCAACTTAAGTAAATTATAGTTATTTGTTTCGGATGGTCTCAAATAATATTTGATTGACCTTGAGTGTTTCACCGGATTGGCACAAAATTTAGTGTCGGTTGTCACACGATACGATACGAATTGTAAGGTGTATTACAAAAATTGCTTAATAATAAGTGAATCATAGTATTTCACAATACATATCGATCTAATATTATAAAATCCTAATATTTGTTGATTCAGTTTTTTATGAAGTTGCTAAAAAGTAACAAAAAATTAAAAGGTAGTAAAAAAATCAATAATAGATAAGAGATTATATTCAATTAATTAGGTCAAATCCAAAATACTAATATATTGCCATCTTCATCGCCTCGTCCCTAAATATGCGTTTACTTTTTATTTTGTGTGGTACATGTTATTTGTGATTAGTTATTTAAGTATAACATAAATTATGTATATTTTTTGTACTTTTGATTTATGAAGGTGAAGTGTGAAAGAGAGATGTAATGAGATGAAATATCTTCGAAAAAGCCTTCCAAGGTGGGGAATATTTCAAAAACTATGATAATTCAATATGTGTATTTATTTTATTTTTTTTGAATTGCTGAGTAAACAAGACTCGGATCCTGGATATGGAAAACGAGTGGAAAAGTTAAGATTGATACTGATTAAGACGCACTGCACTTCATGTATATTTATTTATCTGTAGAAGTATTTTCACTAAGAATAACTTGCATGATGCCTAACATTAGAGCAGTGGGCTAATTTCGTATATAATTTTTAGTAGGCAAGAATGATATGAATAAAGCAAAATCAATTTCAAGATACATGGTTACTGTTTTATGTTTTATTACCTGAAAATATTAACATTTAGGTTTTTATTTAGGTAATACTTCTACTTAATATTTAATAAAGTATATATAATTTATTTTAATAATACACCTCCCATTAGATTATTATATAGATTATATTTATTATAGATTAAATACATGAGATATATGTCGTTATAATATTGATTAAAAATAATATTAAAATATTGAATAAAATATAATTCCTTTCAGTTATTTATATTATAATTATATAGGACTCTAACTATATAGGACTAGTCGAGATAGCCCAACAGTTGGCTGGCCCATCTAGTTTGTCACAATTGGCCTAGAAAAAAATATAAAATAAAAGTTATAATTTTTTTAAAGAGAAATTTTTTGGGTCCTCTTGTTCAAAACCTAAAACCCTAAACTTATCGCCTGTCATATTTAAGATGTCACCCTCCTAGAAGCCACATCCACGGCAACCTGCCATATACAAGGTATTTGTTCGATCCTCCCAATTTCTTCTCATTGTGCCCACAAAAAACCATCTTGCTCAATTATAGACTGATTTTAATTAGTAAGCTCAATTTTTCTTCAGCTTTATTATTATATTTTTGTAGTTAATTTTTCTTCTTTTGGTTTAATTTGGTGAGATTTTTCTATACTATACAAAATTTGAATTTAGAATGATATAAATTATTGAGTCCACAAAATCAATATAATATTAAAAAGAAACATAAATACATTTGAATGTAGAAGATTCGAACTAATATTTTTTTTCATATTTTGCACTCAGGATCATCTAAACTAATTAAAATTTAATGTCATGTTGCAAATACAATTTTCAAAGGGAAAAAAATATAAAGATCGATGGTCATATCATTTCAGTAAAAAATAAAAATCTCATTCTACTTTGGTAAGATTTTCTTTCTTTTTTTAATATTTAAATTCCCCCCATTTTTTCAAACTCTGGCAAGATTACATTATCCAATTAAAACAAATAAAAGTTACACTAGCATAAACACATATATATATATGTTTATGCATAGCTTTAGTAAATAAGAAACTTAAATTCATTCTCATAATCGCACATACTTAAAACAACCAATAATTTAAATTCCCATCCAAATATACATACATATCTCTCCTCTATATGCAACGAGGAAAGAATGTCTGGCCCACATAACCACCAACCATTGATCTTTTTATATTTGATTCAAATCGATGTTGCATCATGATTCAACGGATCCTCATGATTTGGTTTTGTGAATAGCTGAAACAGTCTGTAAATTTATGTGTTTATGATGAGCACAGGTTTCCAATCTTTTCGAAGAATGTTCAAACATACGTTTCCATCTAAGTCAATGTTGGGATGGTACACCTTTGTCTTGCATTTGACCTTTGGTGCTTCATGAGGGTAGATTGGAGAGATTTGGAAAGAGAAAACAAATGAGCCACCTGCGTAATATCCTTCATCAGGCTGAATAGTGACTTCAAAGTTCATTAGTTCATCTTTTCCGTTTGGAAAAGATATGGAACATGTTTTTGGTAGATTTAATTCACTTATATCTTTATGAAGACGTAATTCTCCAGCACTTTGTTTCTTCACAGGAGGTCTTCCATTTGCATTTTCAGCAAGCCCCTTTCGTTTTTCCTTTACTTTTAATAAGTTGATCATTCTTGCCTCTCCTGATGAAAATAAAAATGAAAGGGGTTTCAGATTCCTTGGTAAGATTTTCTTGTTAGGAATTAAGAGTAAATTCTTTTAAATTGTTTTTTTATTTGATGAATACGAATTTATAATTTCAATTTACTTAAAAAAATTAATGACCTACCGTTTATTGAATATATGAAGAATTTTCCTATTTTGTTTGATATACATATTTTATTTAACTTCTCTAATACTTTGAGGGAAAAATACCCCCTGTAGAATATAATAGAATAGCAAATTGTCACGAGTATAACAATAATATAATATATAACAGAAGAGCTAATTGTCATGAATGAAAAAATTAATAGAGTACCTGGCCCTTTAAGTCTTTTTGTCATTCCATAAATAGTATTTTTATGTATTTTATCGATTAATTTAGAAAAGTTCGGTTTTTCCTTTTCTATTTAAGTCTTGAGTCATTTTTTAGTAGTATAATATTAAATTCTAATTTTGTTCGTGTATTTTGCTTTGAATTTGTAATAAATATTTTATCACTTCCATTACTAAATGCTCAAAACACCAAGATAAGTGAGAGCGAAATAGAAAAGATAATTTAGAAAATAGCTTCACATATTGAAGAAAATTATGAGTATATATCTCTATATCTTATAAGAGTCTTTAGAGTCTCTGTTTTTATTTTTTTATTATAATCCGCTAGCATTTGTAGGAAAAAAACACGTCCTCGGGTCCGAAGACTATTAGAAGAAGATATGGGGCTTTCAATAAATTCTCTAGATCCCTTTAAGAAGTTCATATCTAATGAAGATGAGGTATGTTAACATTTCTACATGTTTTATCTTAATCTTAAAAGTTTGTGGTTTAAAAGATCAAAACAACAGGTATTTGCATATGCATTAGCTAAAGTACCAGAAAAAAGCGCTTGGAAAAAACGTCTAAGACAAAAGCTACTAAAGAAAAGATTTAGAAATATGCGGGCCTGAAGAAACGTAAAATATTGCAAAAGGTGGTGTAAGTTTCTAACAAGAAGCACACGTCTTTTACTAATAAGCAATATTTCAATATTCGTAAGGAGGGTTTTAGAAGTGAGAATCAATAGGACATGACGTATCAAGTATGTTTATAATCAACTTAAGTAAATTATAGTTATTTGTTTCGGATGGTCTCAAATAATATTTGATTGACCTTGAGTGTTTCACCGGATTGGCACAAAATTTAGTGTCGGTTGTCACACGATACGATACGAATTGTAAGGTGTATTACAAAAATTGCTTAATAATAAGTGAATCATAGTATTTCACAATACATATCGATCTAATATTATAATAATCCTAATATTTGTTGACTCAGTTTTTTAAGAAGTTGCTAAAAAGTAACAAAAATTTAAAAGGTAGTAAAAAAATCAATAACAGATAAGAGATTATCTACAATTAATTAGGTCAAATCCAAAATACTAATATATTGCCATCTTCATCACCTCGTCTTTAAATATGCGTTTACTTTTTATTTTGTGTGCTACATGTTATTTGTGATTAGTTATTTAAGTATAACATAAATTATGTATATTTTTTGTACTTTTGATTTATGAAGGTGAAGTGTGAAAGAGAGATGTAATGAGATGAAATATCTTCGAAAAAGCCTTCCAAGGTGGGGAATATTTCAAAAACTATGATAATTCAATATGTGTATTTATTTTATTTTTTTTGAATTGCTGAGTAAACAAGACTCGGATCTTGGAGATGGAAAACGAGTGGAATAGTAAAGATTGATACTGATTAAGATGCACTGCACTTCATGTATATTTATTTATTTGTAGAAGTATTTTCACTAAGAATAACTTGCATGATGCCTAAATATTAGAGCAGTGGGCTAATTTCGTATATAATTTTTAGTAGGCAAGAATGATATGAATAAAGCAAAATCAATTTCAAGATACATGGTTACTGTTTTATGTTTTATTACCTGAAAATATTAACATTTAGGTTTTATTTAGGTAATAATTCTACTTAATATTTAATAAAGTATATATAATTTATTTTAATAATACACGTCCCATTAGATTATTACATGGATTATATTTATTATAGATTAAATACATGAGATATGTGTTGTTATAATATTGATTAAAAATAATATTAAAACATTGAAAAAAATATTTTTCCTTTCAGTTATTTATGTTATAATTATATAGGACTCTAACTATATAGGACTAGTCGAGATAGCCCAACAGTTAGCTGGCCCATCTAGTTTGTCACAATTGGCCTAGAAAAAAATATAAAATAAAAGTTATAATTTTTTTAAACAGAACTTTTTTGGGTCCTCTTGTTCAAAACCTAAAACCCTAAACTTATCGCCGTCATCTTTAAGATGTCACCATCCTCGAAGCCACATCCACGACAACCTGCCATATACAAGGTATTTGTTCGATTCTCCCCATTTCTTCTCACTGTGCCAACAAAAACCATCTTGCTCAATTGTAGACTGATTTTAATTAGTAAGCTCAATTTTTCTTCAGATTTATTATTATATTTTTGTAGTTAATTTTTCTTCTTTCGATTTAATTTGGTGAGATTTTTCTATACAATACAAAATTCGAATTTAGAATGATATAAATTATTGAGTCCACAAAATCAATATTATATTAAAAATAAACATAAATACATTTGAATGTAGAAGATTCGAACTAATATTTTTTTTCATATTTTGCACTCAGGATCATCTAAACTAATTAAAATTTAATGTCATGTTGCAAATACAATTTTCAAAGGGAAAAAAAGATAAAGATCGATGGTCATATCATTTCAGTAAAAAATAAAAATCTCATTCTACTTTGGTAAGATTTTCTTTCTTTTTTTAATATTTAAATTCCCCCCATTTTTTCAAACTCTGGCAAGATTACATTATCCAATTAAAACACATAAAAGTTACACTAGCATAAACACATATATATGTTTATGCATAGCTTTAGTAAATAAGAAACTTAAATTCATTCTCATAATCGCACATACTTAAAACAACCAATAATTTAAATTCCCATCCAAATATACATACATATCTCTCCTCTATATGCAACGAGGAAAGAATGTCTGGCCCACATAACCACCAGCCATTGCTCTTTTTACATTTGATTCAAATCGATGTTGCATCATGATTCAACGGATCCTCATGATTTGGTTTTGTGAATAGCTAAAACAGTCTGTAAATTTATGTGTTTATGATGAGCACAGGTTTCCAATCTTTTCGAAGAATGTTCAAACATACGTTTCCATCTAAGTCAATGTTGGGATGGTACACCTTTGTCTTGCATTTGACCTTTGGTGCTTCATGAGGGTAGATTGGATGGATTTGGAAAGAGAAAACAAATGAGCCACCTGCGTAATATCCTTCATCAGGCTGAATAGTGACTTCAAAGTTCATTAGTTCATCTTTTCCATTAGGAAAAGATATGGAACATGTTTTTGGTAGATTTAATTCACTTATATCTTTATGAAGACGTAATTCTCCAGCACTTTGTTTCTTCACAGGAGGTCTTCCATTTGCATTTTCAGCAAGCCCCTTTCGTTTTTCCTTTACTTTTAATAAGTTGATCATTCTTGCCTCTCCTGATGAAAATAAAAATGAAAGGGGTTTCAGATTCCTTGGTACGATTTTCTTGTTAGGAATTAAGAGTAAATTCTTTTAAATTGTTTTTTTATTTGATGAATACGAATTTATAATTTCAATTTACTTAAAAAAATTAATGACCTACAGTTTATTGAATATATGAAGAATTTTCCTATTTTGTTTGATATACATATTTTATTAAACTTCTCTAATACTTTGAGGGAAAAATACCCCCTGTAGAATATAATAGAATAGCAAATTGTCACGAGTATAACAATAATATAATATATAACAGAAGAGCTAATTGTCATGAATGAAAAAATTAATAGAGTACCTGGCCCTTTAAGTCTTTTTGTCATTCCATAAATAGTATTTTTATGTATTTTATCGATTAATTTAGAAAAGTTCGGTTTTTCCTTTTCTATTTAAGTCTTGAGTCATTTTTTAGTAGTATAATATTAAATTCTAATTTTGTTCGTGTATTTTGCTTTGAATTTATAATAAATATTTTATCACTTCCATTACTAAATGCTCAAAACACCAAGATAAGTGAGAGCGAAATAGAAAAGATAATTTAGAAAATAGCTTCACATATTGAAGAAAATTATGAGTATATATCTCTATATCTTATAAGAGTCTTTAGAGTCTCTGTTTTTATTTTTTTATTATAATCCGCTACCATTTGTAGGAAAAAAACACGTCCTCGGGTCCGAAGACTATTAGAAGAAGATATGGGGCTTTCAATAAATTCTCTAGATCCCTTTAAGAAGTTCATATCTAATAAAGATGAGGTATGTTAACATTTCTACATGTTTTATCTTAATCTTAAAAGTTTGTGGTTTAAAAGATCAAAACAACAGGTATTTGCATATGGATTAGCTAAAGTACCAGAAAAAAGCGCTTGGAAAAAACGTCTAAGACAAAAGCTACTAAAGAAAAGATTTAGAAATATGCGGGCCTGAAGAAACGTAAAATATTGCAAAAGGTGGTGTAAGTTTCTAACAAGAAGCACACGTCTTTTACTAATAAGCAATATTTCAATATTCGTAAGGAGGGTTTTAGAAGTGAGAATCAATAGGACATGACGTATCAAGTATGTTTATAATCAACTTAAGTAAATTATAGTTATTTGTTTCGGATGGTCTCAAATAATATTTGATTGACCTTGAGTGTTTCACCGGATTGGCACAAAATTTAGTGTCGGTTGTCACACGATACGATACGAATTGTAAGGTGTATTACAAAAATTGCTTAATAATAAGTGAATCATAGTATTTCACAATACATATCGATCTAATATTATAATAATCCTAATATTTGTTGACTCAGTTTTTTAAGAAGTTGCTAAAAAGTAACAAAAATTTAAAAGGTAGTAAAAAAATCAATAACAGATAAGAGATTATCTACAATTAATTAGGTCAAATCCAAAATACTAATATATTGCCATCTTCATCGCCTCGTCTTTAAATATGCGTTTACTTTTTATTTTGTGTGCTACATGTTATTTGTGATTAGTTATTTAAGTATAACATAAATTATGTATATTTTTTGTACTTATGATTTATGAAGGTGAAGTGTGAAAGAGAGATGTAATGAGATGAAATATCTTCGAAAAAGCCTTCCAAGGTGGGGAATATTTCAAAAACTATGATAATTCAATATGTGTATTTATTTTATTTTTTTTTGAATTGCTGAGTAAACAAGACTCGGATCCTGGATATGGAAAACGAGTGGAAAAGTTAAGATTGATACTGATTAAGACGCACTGCACTTCATGTATATTTATTTATCTGTAGAAGTATTTTCACTAAGAATAACTTGCATGATGCCTAATATTAGAGCAGTGGGCTAATTTCGTATATAATTTTTAGTAGGCAAGAATGATATGAATAAAGCAAAATCTATTTCAAGATACATGGTTACTGTTTTATGTTTTATTACCTGAAAATATTAACATTTAGGTTTTTATTTAGGTAATACTTCTACTTAATATTTAATAAAGTATATATAATTTATTTTAATAATACACCTCCCATTAGATTATTATATAGATTATATTTATTATAGATTAAATACATGAGATATATGTCGTTATAATATTGATTAAAAATAATATTAAAATATTGAATAAAATATAATTCCTTTCAGTTATTTATATTATAATTATATAAGACTCTAACTATACAGGACTAGTCGAGATAGCCCAACAGTTGGCTGGCCCATCTAGTTTGTCACAATTGGCCTAGAAAAAAATATAAAATAAAAGTTATAATTTTTTTAAAGAGAAATTTTTTGGGTCCTCTTGTTCAAAACCTAAAACCCTAAACTTATCGCTGTCATATTTAAGATGTCACCCTCCTAGAAGCCACATCCACTGCAACCTGCCATATACAAGGTATTTGTTCGATCCTCCCAATTTCTTCTCATTGTGCCCACAAAAACCATCTTGCTCAATTATAGACTGATTTTAATTAGTAAGCTCAATTTTTCTTCAGCTTTATTATTATATTTTTGTAGTTAATTTTTCTTCTTTCGATTTAATTTGGTGAGATTTTTCTATACAATACAAAATTTGAATTTAGAATGATATAAATTATTGGGTCCACAAAATCAATATTATATTAAAAAGAAACAAAAATACATTTGAATGTAGAAGATTTGAACTAATATTTTTTTTCATATTTTGCACACAGGATCATCTAAACTAATTAAAATTTAATGTCATGTTGCAAATACAATTTTCAAAGGGAAAAAAAGATAAAGATCGATGGTCATATCATTTCAGTAAAAAATAAAAATCTCATTCTACTTTGGTAAGATTTTCTTTCTTTTTTTAATATTTAAATTCCCCCCATTTTTTCAAACTCTGGCAAGATTACATTATCCAATTAAAACACATAAAAGTTACACTAGCATAAACACATATATATGTTTATGCATAGCTTTAGTAAATAAGAAACTTAAATTCATTCTCATAATCGCACATACTTAAAACAACCAATATTTTAAATTCCCATCCAAATATACATACATATCTCTCCTCTATATGCAACGAGGAAAGAATGTCTGGCCCACATAACCACCAGCCATTGCTCTTTTTATATTTGATTCAAATCGATGTTGCATCATGATTCAACGGATCCTCATGATTTGGTTTTGTGAATAGCTAAAACAGTCTGTAAATTTATGTGTTTATGATGAGCACAGGTTTTCAATCTTTTCGAAGAATGTTCAAACATACGTTTCCATCTAAGTCAATGTTGGGATGGTACACCTTTGTCTTGCATTTGACCTTTGGTGCTTCATGAGGGTAGATTGGATGGATTTGGAAAGAGAAAACAAATGAGCCACCTGCGTAATATCCTTCATCAGGCTGAATAGTGACTTCAAAGTTCATTAGTTCATCTTTTCCATTAGGAAAAGATATGGAACATGTTTTTGGTAGATTTAATTCACTTATATCTTTATGAAGACGTAATTCTCCAGCACTTTGTTTCTTCACAGGAGGTCTTCCATTTGCATTTTCAGCAAGCCCCTTTCGTTTTTCCTTTACTTTTAATAAGTTGATCATTCTTGCCTCTCCTGATGAAAATAAAAATGAAAGGGGTTTCAGATTCCTTGGTAAGATTTTCTTGTTAGGAATTAAGAGTAAATTCTTTTAAATTGTTTTTTTATTTGATGAATACGAATTTATAATTTCAATTTACTTAAAAAAATTAATGACCTACAGTTTATTGAATATATGAAGAATTTTCCTATTTTGTTTGATATACATATTTTATTTAACTTCTCTAATACTTTGAGGGAAAAATACCCCCTGTAGAATATAATAGAATAGCAAATTGTCACGAGTATAACAATAATATAATATATAACAGAAGAGCTAATTGTCATGAATGAAAAAATTAATAGAGTACCTGGCCCTTTAAGTCTTTTTGTCATTCCATAAATAGTATTTTTATGTATTTTATCGATTAATTTAGAAAAGTTCGGTTTTTCCTTTTCTATTTAAGTCTTGAGTCATTTTTTAGTAGTATAATATTAAATTCAAATTTTGTTCGTGTATTTTGCTTTGAATTTGTAATCAATATTTTATCACTTCCATTACTAAATGCTCAAAACACCAAGATAAGTGAGAGCGAAATAGAAAAGATAATTTAGAAAATAGCTTCACATATTGAAGAAAATTATGAGTATATATCTCTATATCTTATAAGAGTCTTTAGAGTCTCTGTTTTTATTTTTTTATTATAATCCGCTAGCATTTGTAGGAAAAAAACACGTCCTCGGGTCCGAAGACTATTAGAAGAAGATATGGGGCTTTCAATAAATTCTCTAGATCCCTTTAAGAAGTTCATATCTAATGAAGATGAGGTATGTTAACATTTCTACATGTTTTATCTTAATCTTAAAAGTTTGTGGTTTAAAAGATCAAAACAACAGGTATTTGCATATGCATTAGCTAAAGTACCAGAAAAAAGCGCTTGGAAAAAACGTCTAAGACAAAAGCTACTAAAGAAAAGATTTAGAAATATGCGGGCCTGAAGAAACGTAAAATATTGCAAAAGGTGGTGTAAGTTTCTAACAAGAAGCACACGTCTTTTACTAATAAGCAATATTTCAATATTCGTAAGGAGGGTTTTAGAAGTGAGAATCAATATGACATGACGTATCAAGTATGTTTATAATCAACTTAAGTAAATTATAGTTATTTGTTTCGGATGGTCTCAAATAATATTTGATTGACCTTGAGTGTTTCACCGGATTGGCACAAAATTTAGTGTCGGTTGTCACACGATACGATACGAATTGTAAGGTGTATTACAAAAATTGCTTAATAATAAGTGAATCATAGTATTTCACAATACATATCGATCTAATATTATAATAATCCTAATATTTGTTGACTCAGTTTTTTAAGAAGTTACTAAAAAGTAACAAAAATTTAAAAGGTAGTAAAAAAATCAATAACAGATAAGAGATTATCTACAATTAATTAGGTCAAATCCAAAATACTAATATATTGCCATCTTCATCACCTCGTCTTTAAATATGCGTTTACTTTTTATTTTGTGTGCTACATGTTATTTGTGATTAGTTATTTAAGTATAACATAAATTATGTATATTTTTTGTACTTTTGATTTATGAAGGTGAAGTGTGAAAGAGAAATGTAATGAGATGAAATATCTTCGAAAAAGCCTTCCAAGGTGGGGAATATTTCAAAAACTATGATAATTCAATATGTGTATTTATTTTATTTTTTTTGAATTGCTGAGTAAACAAGACTCGGATCCTGGAGATGGAAAACGAGTGGAATAGTTAAGATTGATACTGATTAAGATGCACTGCACTTCATGTATATTTATTTATTTGTAGAAGTATTTTCACTAAGAATAACTTGCATGATGCCTAAATATTAGAGCAGTGGGCTAATTTCGTATATAATTTTTAGTAGGCAAGAATGATATGAATAAACCAAAATCAATTTCAAGATACATGGTTACTGTTTTATGTTTTATTACCTGAAAATATTAACATTTAGGTTTTATTTAGGTAATAATTCTACTTAATATTTAATAAAGTATATATAATTTATTTTAATAATACACGTCCCATTAGATTATTACATGGATTATATTTATTATAGATTAAATACATGAGATATATGTTGTTATAATATTGATTAAAAATAATATTAAAACATTGAAAAAAATATTTTTCCTTTCAGTTATTTATGTTATAATTATATAGGACTCTAACTATATAGGACTAGTCGAGATAGCCCAACAGTTAGCTGGCCCATCTAGTTTGTCACAATTGGCCTAGAAAAAAATATAAAATAAAAGTTATAATTTTTTTAAACAGAACTTTTTTGGGTCCTCTTGTTCAAAACCTAAAACCCTAAACTTATCGCCGTCATCTTTAAGATGTCACCATCCTCGAAGCCACATCCACGACAACCTGCCATATACAAGGTATTTGTTCGATTCTCCCCATTTCTTCTCACTGTGCCAACAAAAACCATCTTGCTCAATTGTAGACTGATTTTAATTAGTAAGCTCAATTTTTCTTCAGTTTTATTATTATATTTTTGTAGTTAATTTTTCTTCTTTCGATTTAATTTGGTGAGATTTTTCTATACAATACAAAATTTGAATTTAGAATGATATAAATTATTGAGTCCACAAAATCAATATTATATTAAAAATAAACATAAATACATTTGAATGTAGAAGATTCGAACTAATATTTTTTTTCATATTTTGCACTCAGGATCATCTAAACTAATTAAAATTTAATGTCATGTTGCTAATACAATTTTCAAAGGGAAAAAAAGATAAAGATCGATGGTCATATCATTTCAGTAAAAAATAAAAATCTCATTCTACTTTGGTAAGATTTTCTTTCTTTTTTTAATATTTAAATTCCCCCCATTTTTTCAAACTCTGGCAAGATTACATTATCCAATTAAAACACATAAAAGTTACACTAGCATAAACACATATATATGTTTATGCATAGCTTTAGTAAATAAGAAACTTAAATTCATTCTCATAATCGCACATACTTAAAACAACCAATAATTTAAATTCCCATCCAAATATACATACATATCTCTCCTCTATATGCAACGAGGAAAGAATGTCTGGCCCACATAACCACCAGCCATTGCTCTTTTTACATTTGATTCAAATCGATGTTGCATCATGATTCAACGGATCCTCATGATTTGGTTTTGTGAATAGCTAAAACAGTCTGTAAATTTATGTGTTTATGATGAGCACAGGTTTCCAATCTTTTCGAAGAATGTTCAAACATACGTTTCCATCTAAGTCAATGTTGGGATGGTACACCTTTGTCTTGCATTTGACCTTTGGTGCTTCATGAGGGTAGATTGGATGGATTTGGAAAGAGAAAACAAATGAGCCACCTGCGTAATATCCTTCATCAGGCTGAATAGTGACTTCAAAGTTCATTAGTTCATCTTTTCCATTAGGAAAAGATATGGAACATGTTTTTGGTAGATTTAATTCACTTATATCTTTATGAAGACGTAATTCTCCAGCACTTTGTTTCTTCACAGGAGGTCTTCCATTTGCATTTTCAGCAAGCCCCTTTCGTTTTTCCTTTACTTTTAATAAGTTGATCATTCTTGCCTCTCCTGATGAAAATAAAAATGAAAGGGGTTTCAGATTCCTTGGTAAGATTTTCTTGTTAGGAATTAAGAGTAAATTCTTTTAAATTGTTTTTTTATTTGATGAATACGAATTTATAATTTCAATTTACTTAAAAAAATTAATGACCTACAGTTTATTGAATATATGAAGAATTTTCCTATTTTGTTTGATATACATATTTTATTTAACTTCTCTAATACTTTGAGGGAAAAATACCCCCTGTAGAATATAATAGAATAGCAAATTGTCACGAGTATAACAATAATATAATATATAACAGAAGAGCTAATTGTCATGAATGAAAAAATTAATAGAGTACCTGGCCCTTTAAGTCTTTTTGTCATTCCATAAATAGTATTTTTATGTATTTTATCGATTAATTTAGAAAAGTTCGGTTTTTCCTTTTCTATTTAAGTCTTGAGTCATTTTTTAGTAGTATAATATTAAATTCTAATTTTGTTCGTGTATTTTGCTTTGAATTTATAATAAATATTTTATCACTTCCATTACTAAATGCTCAAAACACCAAGATAAGTGAGAGCGAAATAGAAAAGATAATTTAGAAAATAGCTTCACATATTGAAGAAAATTATGAGTATATATCTCTATATCTTATAAGAGTCTTTAGAGTCTCTGTTTTTATTTTTTTATTATAATCCGCTAGCATTTGTAGGAAAAAAACACGTCCTCGGGTCCGAAGACTATTAGAAGAAGATATGGGGCTTTCAATAAATTCTCTAGATCCCTTTAAGAAGTTCATATCTAATAAAGATGAGGTATGTTAACATTTCTACATGTTTTATCTTAATCTTAAAAGTTTGTGGTTTAAAAGATCAAAACAACAGGTATTTGCATATGGATTAGCTAAAGTACCAGAAAAAAGCGCTTGGAAAAAACGTCTAAGACAAAAGCTACTAAAGAAAAGATTTAGAAATATGCGGGCCTGAAGAAACGTAAAATATTGCAAAAGGTGGTGTAAGTTTCTAACAAGAAGCACACGTCTTTTACTAATAAGCAATATTTCAATATTCGTAAGGAGGGTTTTAGAAGTGAGAATCAATAGGACATGACGTATCAAGTATGTTTATAATCAACTTAAGTAAATTATAGTTATTTGTTTCGGATGGTCTCAAATAATATTTGATTGACCTTGAGTGTTTCACCGGATTGGCACAAAATTTAGTGTCGGTTGTCACACGATACGATACGAATTGTAAGGTGTATTACAAAAATTGCTTAATAATAAGTGAATCATAGTATTTCACAATACATATCGATCTAATATTATAATAATCCTAATATTTGTTGACTCAGTTTTTTAAGAAGTTGCTAAAAAGTAACAAAAATTTAAAAGGTAGTAAAAAAATCAATAACAGATAAGAGATTATCTACAATTAATTAGGTCAAATCCAAAATACTAATATATTGCCATCTTCATCGCCTCGTCTTTAAATATGCGTTTACTTTTTATTTTGTGTGCTACATGTTATTTGTGATTAGTTATTTAAGTATAACATAAATTATGTATATTTTTTGTACTTTTGATTTATGAAGGTGAAGTGTGAAAGAGAGATGTAATGAGATGAAATATCTTCGAAAAAGCCTTCCAAGGTGGGTATTTCAAAAACTATGATAATTCAATATGTGTATTTATTTTATTTTTTTTGAATTGCTGAGTAAACAAGACTCGGATCCTGGAGATGGAAAACGAGTGGAATAGTTAAGATTGATACTGATTAAGATGCACTGCACTTCATGTATATTTATTTATTTGTAGAAGTATTTTCACTAAGAATAACTTGCATGATGCCTAAATATTAGAGCAGTGGGCTAATTTCGTATATAATTTTTAGTAGGCAAGAATGATATGAATAAAGCAAAATCAATTTCAAGATACATGGTTACTGTTTTATGTTTTATTACCTGAAAATATTAACATTTAGGTTTTATTTAGGTAATAATTCTACTTAATATTTAATAAAGTATATATAATTTATTTTAATAATACACGTCCCATTAGATTATTACATGGATTATATTTATTATAGATTAAATACATGAGATATATGTTGTTATAATATTGATTAAAAATAATATTAAAATATTGAATAAAATATTTTTCCTTTCAGTTATTTATGTTATAATTATATAAGACTCTAACAATATAGGACTAGTCGAGATAGCCCAACAGTTAGCTGGCCCATCTAGTTTGTCACAATTGGCCTAGAAAAAAATATAAAATAAAAGTTATAATTTTTTTAAACAGAACTCTTTTGGGTCCTCTTGTTCAAAACCTAAAACCCTAAACTTATCGCCGTCATCTTTAAGATGTCACCATTCTCGAAGCCACATCCACGACAACCTGCCATATACAAGGTATTTGTTCGATTCTCCCCATTTCTTCTCACTGTGCCAACAAAAACCATCTTGCTCAATTGTAGACTGATTTTAATTAGTAAGCTCAATTTTTCTTCAGTTTTATTATTATATTTTTGTAGTTAATTTTTCTTCTTTCGATTTAATTTGGTGAGATTTTTCTATACAATACAAAATTCGAATTTAGAATGATATAAATTATTGAGTCCACAAAATCAATATAATATTAAAAAGAAACATAAATACATTTGAATGTAGAAGATTCGAACTAATATTTTTTTTCATATTTTGCACTCAGGATCATCTAAACTAATTAAAATTTAATGTCATGTTGCAAATACAATTTTCAAAGGGAAAAAAAGACAAAGATCGATGGTCATATCATTTCAGTAAAAAATAAAAATCTCATTCTACTTTGGTAAGATTTTCTTTCTTTTTTTAATATTTAAATTCCCCCCATTTTTTCAAACTCTGGCAAGATTACATTATCCAATTAAAACACATAAAAGTTACACTAGCATAAACACATATATATGTTTATGCATAGCTTTAGTAAATAAGAAACTTAAATTCATTCTCATAATCGCACATACTTAAAACAACCAATAATTTAAATTGCCATCCAAATATACATACATATCTCTCCTCTATATGCAACGAGGAAAGAATGTCTGGCCCACATAACCACAGCCATTGCTCTTTTTACATTTGATTCAAATCGATGTTGCATCATGATTCAACGGATCCTCATGATTTGGTTTTGTGAATAGCTAAAACAGTCTGTAAATTTATGTGTTTATGATGAGCACAGGTTTCCAATCTTTTCGAAGAATTTTCAAACATACGTTTCCATCTAAGTCAATGTTGGGATGGTACACCTTTGTCTTGCATTTGACCTTTGGTGCTTCATGAGGGTAGATTGGATGGATTTGGAAAGAGAAAACAAATGAGCCACCTGCGTAATATCCTTCATCAGGCTGAATAGTGACTTCAAAGTTCATTAGTTCATCTTTTCCATTAGGAAAAGATATGGAACATGTTTTTGGTAGATTTAATTCACTTATATCTTTATGAAGACGTAATTCTCCAGCACTTTGTTTCTTCACAGGAGGTCTTCCATTTGCATTTTCAGCAAGCCCCTTTCGTTTTTCCTTTACTTTTAATAAGTTGATCATTCTTGCCTCTCCTGATGAAAATAAAAATGAAAGGGGTTTCAGATTCCTTGGTAAGATTTTCTTGTTAGGAATTAAGAGTAAATTCTTTTAAATTGTTTTTTTATTTGATAAATACGAATTTATAATTTCAATTTACTTAAAAAAATTAATGACCTACAGTTTATTGAATATATGAAGAATTTTCCTATTTTGTTTGATATACATATTTTATTTAACTTCTCTAATACTTTGAGGGAAAAATACCCCCTGTAGAATATAATAGAATAGCAAATTGTCACGAGTATAACAATAATATAATATATAACAGAAGAGCTAATTGTCATGAATGAAAAAATTAATAGAGTACCTGGCCCTTTAAGTCTTTTTGTCATTCCATAAATAGTATTTTTATGTATTTTATCGATTAATTTAGAAAAGTTCGGTTTTTCCTTTTCTATTTAAGTCTTGAGTCATTTTTTAGTAGTATAATATTAAATTCTAATTTTGTTCGTGTATTTTGCTTTGAATTTATAATAAATATTTTATCACTTCCATTACTAAATGCTCAAAACACCAAGATAAGTGAGAGCGAAATAGAAAAGATAATTTAGAAAATAGCTTCACATATTGAAGAAAATTATGAGTATATATCTCTATATCTTATAAGAGTCTTTAGAGTCTCTGTTTTTATTTTTTTATTATAATCCGCTAGCATTTGTAGGAAAAAAACACGTCCTCGGGTCCGAAGACTATTAGAAGAAGATATGGGGCTTTCAATAAATTCTCTAGATCCCTTTAAGAAGTTCATATCTAATGAAGATGAGGTATGTTAACATTTCTACATGTTTTATCTTAATCTTAAAAGTTTGTGGCTTAAAAGATCAAAACAACAGGTATTTGCATATGGATTAGCTAAAGTACCAGAAAAAAGCGCTTGGAAAAAACGTCTAAGACAAAAGCTACTAAAGAAAAGATTTAGAAATATGCGGGCCTGAAGAAACGTAAAATATTGCAAAAGATGGTGTAAGTTTCTAACAAGAAGCACACGTCTTTTACTAATAAGCAATATTTCAATATTCGTAAGGATGGGTTTTAGAAGTGATAATCAATAGGACATGACGTATCAAGTATGTTTATAATCAACTTAAGTAAATTATAGTTATTTGTTTCGGATGGTCTCAAATAATATTTGATTGACCTTGAGTGTTTCACCGGATTGGCACAAAATTTAGTGTCGGTTGTCACACGATACGATACGAATTGTAAGGTGTATTACAAAAATTGCTTAATAATAAGTGAATCATAGTATTTCACAATACATATCGATCTAATATTATAATAATCCTAATATTTGTTGACTCAGTTTTTTAAGAAGTTGCTAAAAAGTAACAAAAATTTAAAAGGTAGTAAAAAAATCAATAACAGATAAGAGATTATCTACAATTAATTAGGTCAAATCCAAAATACTAATATATTGCCATCTTCATCGCCTCGTCTTTAAATATGCGTTTACTTTTTATTTTGTGTGTTACATGTTATTTGTGATTAGTTATTTAAGTATAACATAAATTATGTATATTTTTTGTACTTTTGATTTATGAAGGTGAAGTGTGAAAGAGAGATGTAATGAGATGAAATATCTTCGAAAAAGCCTTCCAAGGTGGGGAATATTTCAAAAACTATGATAATTCAATATGTGTATTTATTTTATTTTTTTTTAATTGCTGAGTAAACAAGACTCGGATCCTGGAGATGGAAAACGAGTGGAATAGTTAAGATTGATACTGATTAAGATGCACTGCACTTCATGTATATTTATTTATTTGTAGAAGTATTTTCACTAAGAATAACTTGCATGATGCCTAAATATTAGAGCAGTGGGCTAATTTCGTATATAATTTTTAGTAGGCAAGAATGATATGAATAAAGCAAAATCAATTTCAAGATACATGGTTACTGTTTTATGTTTTATTACCTGAAAATATTAACATTTAGGTTTTATTTAGGTAATAATTCTACTTAATATTTAATAAAGTATATATAATTTATTTTAATAATACACGTCCCATTAGATTATTACATGGATTATATTTATTATAGATTAAATACATGAGATATATGTTGTTATAATATTGATTAAAAATAATATTAAAATATTGAATAAAATATTTTTCCTTTCAGTTATTTATGTTATAATTATATAAGACTCTAACAATATAGGACTAGTCGAGATAGCCCAACAGTTAGCTGGCCCATCTAGTTTGTCACAATTGGCCTAGAAAAAAATATAAAATAAAAGTTATAATTTTTTTAAACAGAACTTTTTTGGGTCCTCTTGTTCAAAACCTAAAACCCTAAACTTATCGCCGTCATCTTTAAGATGTCACCATCCACGAAGCCACATCCACGACAACCTGCCATATACAAGGTATTTGTTCGATTCTCCCCATTTCTTCTCACTGTGCCAACAAAAACCATCTTGCTCAATTGTAGACTGATTTTAATTAGTAAGCTCAATTTTTCTTCAGTTTTATTATTATATTTTTGTAGTTAATTTTTCTTCTTTCGATTTAATTTGGTGAGATTTTTCTATACAATACAAAATTTGAATTTAGAATGATATAAATTATTGAGTCCACAAAATCAATATAATATTAAAAAGAAACATAAATACATTTGAATGTAGAAGATTCGAACTAATATTTTTTTTCATATTTTGCACTCAGGATCATCTAAACTAATTAAAATTTAATGTCATGTTGCAAATACAATTTTCAAAGGGAAAAAAAGATAAAGATCGATGGTCATATCATTTCAGTAAAAAATAAAAATCTCATTCTACTTTGGTAAGATTTTCTTTCTTTTTTTAATATTTAAATTCCCCCCATTTTTTCAAACTCTGGCAAGATTACATTATCCAATTAAAACACATAAAAGTTACACTAGCATAAACACATATATATGTTTATGCATAGCTTTAGTAAATAAGAAACTTAAATTCATTCAAATAATCGCACATACTTAAAACAACCAATAATTTAAATTGCCATCCAAATATACATACATATCTCTCCTCTATATGCAACGAGGAAAGAATGTCTGGCCCACATAACCACAGCGATTGCTCTTTTTACATTTGATTCAAATCGATGTTGCATCATGATTCAACGGATCCTCATGATTTGGTTTTGTGAATAGCTAAAACAGTCTGTAAATTTATGTGTTTATGATGAGCACAGGTTTCCAATCTTTTCGAAGAATGTTCAAACATACGTTTCCATCTAAGTCAATGTTGGGATGGTACACCTTTGTCTTGCATTTGACCTTTGGTGCTTCATGAGGGTAGATTGGATGGATTTGGAAAGAGAAAACAAATGAGCCACCTGCGTAATATCCTTCATCAGGCTGAATAGTGACTTCAAAGTTCATTAGTTCATCTTTTCCATTAGGAAAAGATATGGAACATGTTTTTGGTAGATTTAATTCACTTATATCTTTATGAAGACGTAATTCTCCAGCACTTTGTTTCTTCACAAGAGGTCTTCTATTTGCATTTTCAGCAAGCCCCTTTCGTTTTTCCTTTACTTTTAATAAGTTGATCATTCTTGCCTCTCCTGATGAAAATAAAAATGAAAGGGGTTTCAGATTCCTTGGTAAGATTTTCTTGTTAGGAATTAAGAGTAAATTCTTTTAAATTGTTTTTTTATTTGATGAATACGAATTTATAATTTCAATTTACTTAAAAAAATTAATGACCTACAGTTTATTGAATATATGAAGAATATTCCTATTTTGTTTGATATACATATTTTATTTAACTTCTCTAATACTTTGAGGGAAAAATACCCCCTGTAGAATATAATAGAATAGCAAATTGTCACGAGTATAACAATAATATAATATATAACAGAAGAGCTAATTGTCATGAATGAAAAAATTAATAGAGTACCTGGCCCTTTAAGTCTTTTTGTCATTCCATAAATAGTATTTTTATGTATTTTATCGATTAATTTAGAAAAGTTCAGTTTTTCCTTTTCTATTTAAGTCTTGAGTCATTTTTTAGTAGTATAATATTAAATTCTAATTTTGTTCGTGTATTTTGCTTTGAATTTGTAATAAATATTTTATCACTTCCATTACTAAATGCTCAAAACACCAAGATAAGTGAGAGCGAAATAGAAAAGATAATTTAGAAAATAGCTTCACATATTGAAGAAAATTATGAGTATATATCTCTATATCTTATAAGAGTCTTTAGAGTCTCTGTTTTTATTTTTTTATTATAATCCGCTAGCATTTGTAGGAAAAAAACACGTCCTCGGGTCCGAAGACTATTAGAAGAAGATATGGGGCTTTCAATAAATTCTCTAGATCCCTTTAAGAAGTTCATATCTAATGAAGATGAGGTATGTTAACATTTCTACATGTTTTATCTTAATCTTAAAAGTTTGTGGTTTAAAAGATCAAAACAACAGGTATTTGCATATGGATTAGCTAAAGTACCAGAAAAAAGCGCTTGGAAAAAACGTCTAAGACAAAAGCTACTAAAGAAAAGATTTAGAAACATGCGGGCCTGAAGAAACGTAAAATATTGCAAAAGGTGGTGTAAGTTTCTAACAAGAAGCACACGTCTTTTACTAATAAGCAATATTTCAATATTCGTAAGGAGGGTTTTAGAAGTGAGAATCAATAGGACATGACGTATCAAGTATGTTTATAATCAACTTAAGTAAATTATAGTTATTTGTTTCGGATGTTCTCAAATAATATTTGATTGACCTTGAGTGTTTCACCGGATTGGCACAAAATTTAGTGTCGGTTGTCACACGATACGATACGAATTGTAAGGTGTATTACAAAAATTGCTTAATAATAAGTGAATCATAGTATTTCACAATACATATCGATCTAATATTATAATAATCCTAATATTTGTTGACTCAGTTTTTTAAGAAGTTGCTAAAAAGTAACAAAAATTTAAAAGGTAGTAAAAAAATCAATAACAGATAAGAGATTATCTACAATTAATTAGGTCAAATCCAAAATACTAATATATTGCCATCTTCATCGCCTCGTCTTTAAATATGCGTTTACTTTTTATTTTGTGTGCTACATGTTATTTGTGATTAGTTATTTAAGTATAACATAAATTATGTATATTTTTTGTACTTTTGATTTATGAAGGTGAAGTGTGAAAGAGAGATGTAATGAGATGAAATATCTTCGAAAAAGCCTTCCAAGGTGGGGAATATTTCAAAAACTATGATAATTCAATATGTGTATTTATTTTATTTTTTTTGAATTGCTGAGTAAACAAGACTCGGATCCTGGATATGGAAAACGAGTGGAAAAGTTAAGATTGATACTGATTAAGATGCACTGCACTTCATGTATATTTATTTATCTGTAGAAGTATTTTCACTAAGAATAACTTGCATGATGCCTAATATTAGAGCAGTGGGCTAATTTCGTATATAATTTTTAGTAGGCAAGAATGATATGAATAAAGCAAAATCAATTTCAAGATACATGGTTACTGTTTTATGTTTTATTACCTAAAAATATTAACATTTAGGTTTTTATTTAGGTAATACTTCTACTTAATATTTAATAAAGTATATATAATTTATTTTAATAATACACCTCCCATTAGATTATTATATGGATTATATTTATTATAGATTAAATACATGAGATATATGTCGTTATAATATTGATTAAAAATAAAATTAAAATATTGAATAAAATATTATTCCTTTCAGTTATTTATATTATAATTATATAGGACTCTAACTATATATAACTATATAGGACTAGTCGAGATAGCCCAACAGTTGGTTGGCCCATCTAGTTTGTCACAATTGGCCTAGAAAAAAATATAAAATAAAAGTTATAATTTTTTTAAAGAGAACTTTTTTGGGTCCTCTTGTTCAAAACCTAAAACCCTAAACTTATCGCCGTCATATTTAAGATATCACCCTCCTAGAAGCCACATCCACAGCAACCTGCCATATACAAGATATTTGTTCGATCCTCCCCATTTCTTCTCACTGTGCCCACAAAAACCATCTTGCTCAATTATAGACTGATTTTAATTAGTAAGCTCAATTTTTCTTCAGCTTTATTATTATATTTTTGTAGTTAATTTTTCTTCTTTTGGTTTAATTTGGTGAGATTTTTCTATACAATACAAAATTTGAATTTAGAATGATATAAATTATTGAGTACACAAAATCAATATAATATTAAAAAGAAACATAAATACATTCGAATGTAGAAGATTCGTACTAATATTTTTTTTCATATTTTGCACACAGGATCATCTAAACTAATTAAAATTTAATGTCATGTTGCAAATACAATTTTCAAAGGGAAAAAAATATAAAGATCGATGGTCATATCATTTCAGTAAAAAATAAAAATCTCATTCTACTTTGGTAAGATTTTCTTTCTTTTTTTAATATTTAAATTCCCCCCATTTTTTCAAACTCTGGCAAGATTACATTATCCAATTAAAACAAATAAAAGTTACACTAGCATAAACACATATATATATATATATGTTTATGCATAGCTTTAGTAAATAAGAAACTTAAATTCATTCTCATAATCGCACATACTTAAAACAACCAATAATTTAAATTCCCATCCAAATATACATACATATCTCTCCTCTATATGCAACGAGGAAAGAATGTCTGGCCCACATAACCACCAACCATTGCTCTTTTTACATTTGATTCAAATCGATGTTGCATCATGATTCAACGGATCCTCATGATTTGGTTTTGTGAATAGCTGAAACAGTCTGTAAATTTATGTGTTTATGATGAGCACAGGTTTCCAATCTTTTCGAAGAATGTTCAAACATACGTTTCCATCTAAGTCAATGTTGGGATGGTACACCTTTGTCTTGCATTTGACCTTTGGTGCTTCATGAGGGTAGATTGGAGAGATTTGGAAAGAGAAAACAAATGAGCCACCTGTGTAATATCCTTCATCAGGCTGAATAGTGACTTCAAAGTTCATTAGTTCATCTTTTCCGTTTGGAAAAGATATGGAACATGTTTTTGGTAGATTTAATTCACTTATATCTTTATGAAGACGTAATTCTCCAGCACTTTGTTTCTTCACAGGAGGTCTTCCATTTGCATTTTCAGCAAGCCCCTTTCGTTTTTCCTTTACTTTTAATAAGTTGATCATTCTTGCCTCTCCTGATGAAAATAAAAATGAAAGGGGTTTCAGATTCCTTGGTAAGATTTTCTTGTTAGGAATTAAGAGTAAATTCTTTTAAATTGTTTTTTTATTTGATGAATACGAATTTATAATTTCAATTTACTTAAAAAAATTAATGACCTACAGTTTATTGAATATATGAAGAATTTTCCTATTTTGTTTGATATACATATTTTATTTAACTTCTCTAATACTTTGAGGGAAAAATACCCCCTGTAGAATATAATAGAATAGCAAATTGTCACGAGTATAACAATAATATAATATATAACAGAAGAGCTAATTGTCATGAATGAAAAAATTAATAGAGTACCTGGCCCTTTAAGTCTTTTTGTCATTCCATAAATAGTATTTTTATGTATTTTATCGATTAATTTAGAAAAGTTTGGTTTTTCCTTTTCTATTTAAGTCTTGAGTCATTTTTTAGTAGTATAATATTAAATTCTAATTTTGTTCGTGTATTTTGCTTTGAATTTGTAATAATTATTTTATCACTTCCATTACTAAATGCTCAAAACACCAAGATAAGTGAGAGCGAAATAGAAAAGATAATTTAGAAAATAGCTTCACATATTGAAGAAAATTATGAGTATATATCTCTATATCTTATAAGAGTCTTTAGAGTCTCGGTTTTTATTTTTTTATTATAATCCGCTAGCATTTGTAGGAAAAAAACACGTCCTCGGGTCCGAAGACTATTAGAAGAAGATATGGGGCTTTCAATAAATTCTCTAGATCCCTTTAAGAAGTTCATATCTAATGAAGATGAGGTATGTTAACATTTCTACATGTTTTATCTTAATCTTAAAAGTTTGTGGTTTAAAAGATCAAAACAACAGGTATTTGCATATGGATTAGCTAAAGTACCAGAAAAAAGCGCTTGGAAAAAACGTCTAAGACAAAAGCTACTAAAGAAAAGATTTAGAAACATGCGGGCCTGAAGAAACGTAAAATATTGCAAAAGGTGGTGTAAGTTTCTAACAAGAAGCACACGTCTTTTACTAATAAGCAATATTTCAATATTCGTAAGGAGGGTTTTAGAAGTGAGAATCAATAGGACATGACGTATCAAGTATGTTTATAATCAACTTAAGTAAATTATAGTTATTTGTTTCGGATGGTCTCAAATAATATTTGATTGACCTTGAGTGTTTCACCGGATTGGCACAAAATTTAGTGTCGGTTGTCACACGATACGATACGAATTGTAAGGTGTATTACAAAAATTGCTTAATAATAAGTGAATCATAGTATTTCACAATACATATCGATCTAATATTATAATAATCCTAATATTTGTTGACTCAGTTTTTTAAGAAGTTGCTAAAAAGTAACAAAAATTTAAAAGGTAGTAAAAAAATCAATAACAGATAAGAGATTATCTACAATTAATTAGGTCAAATCCAAAATACTAATATATTGCCATCTTCATCGCCTCGTCTTTAAATATGCGTTTACTTTTTATTTTGTGTGCTACATGTTATTTGTGATTAGTTATTTAAGTATAACATAAATTATGTATATTTTTTGTACTTTTGATTTATGAAGGTGAAGTGTGAAAGAGAGATGTAATGAGATGAAATATCTTCGAAAAAGCCTTCCAAGGTGGGGAATATTTCAAAAACTATGATAATTCAATATGTGTATTTATTTTATTTTTTTTGAATTGCTGAGTAAACAAGACTCGGATCCTGGATATGGAAAACGAGTGGAAAAGTTAAGATTGATACTGATTAAGATGCACTGCACTTCATGTATATATATTTATCTGTAGAAGTATTTTCACTAAGAATAACTTGCATGATGCCTAATATTAGAGCAGTGGGCTAATTTCGTATATAATTTTTAGTAGGCAAGAATGATATGAATAAAGTAAAATCAATTTCAAGATACATGGTTACTGTTTTATGTTTTATTACCTGAAAATATTAACATTTAGGTTTTTATTTAGGTAATACTTCTACTTAATATTTAATAAAGTATATATAATTTATTTTAATAATACACCTCCCATTAGATTATTATATGGATTATATTTATTATAGATTAAATACATGAGATATATGTCGTTATAATATTGATTAAAAATAAAATTAAAATATTGAATAAAATATTATTCCTTTCAGTTATTTATATTATAATTATATAGGACTCTAACTATATATAACTATATAGGACTAGTCGAGATAGCCCAACAGTTGGTTGGTCCATCTAGTTTGTCACAATTGGCCTAGAAAAAAATATAAAATAAAAGTTATAATTTTTTTAAAGAGAACTTTTTTGGGTCCTCTTGTTCAAAACCTAAAACCCTAAACTTATCGCCGTCATATTTAAGATATCACCCTCCTAGAAGCCACATCCCCAGCAACCTGCCATATACAAGATATTTGTTCGATCCTCCCCATTTCTTCTCACTGTGCCCACAAAAACCATCTTGCTCAATTATAGACTGATTTTAATTAGTAAGCTCAATTTTTCTTCAGCTTTATTATTATATTTTTGTAGTTAATTTTTCTTCTTTTGGTTTAATTTGGTGAGATTTTTCTATACAATACAAAATTTGAATTTAGAATGATATAAATTATTGAGTACACAAAATCAATATAATATTAAAAAGAAACATAAATACATTCGAATGTAGAAGATTCGTACTAATATTTTTTTTCATATTTTGCACACAGGATCATCTAAACTAATTAAAATTTAATGTCATGTTGCAAATACAATTTTCAAAGGGAAAAAAATATAAAGATCGATTGTCATATCATTTCAGTAAAAAATAAAAATCTCATTCTACTTTGGTAAGATTTTCTTTCTTTTTTTAATATTTAAATTCCCCCCATTCTTTCAAACTCTGGCAAGATTACATTATCCAATTAAAACAAATAAAAGTTACACTAGCATAAACACATATATATATATGTTTATGCATAGCTTTAGTAAATAAGAAACTTAAATTCATTCTCATAATCGCACATACTTAAAACAACCAATAATTTAAATTCCCATCCAAATATACATACATATCTCTCCTCTATATGCAACGAGGAAAGAATGTCTGGCCCACATAACCACCAACCATTGCTCTTTTTACATTTGATTCAAATCGATGTTGCATCATGATTCAACGGATCCTCATGATTTGGTTTTGTGAATAGCTGAAACAGTCTGTAAATTTATGTGTTTATGATGAGCACAGGTTTCCAATCTTTTCGAAGAATGTTCAAACATACGTTTCCATCTAAGTCAATGTTGGGATGGTACACCTTTGTCTTGCATTTGACCTTTGGTGCTTCATGAGGGTAGATTGGAGAGATTTGGAAAGAGAAAACAAATGAGCCACCTGTGTAATATCCTTCATCAGGCTGAATAGTGACTTCAAAGTTCATTAGTTCATCTTTTCCGTTTGGAAAAGATATGGAACATGTTTTTGGTAAATTTAATTCACTTATATCTTTATGAAGACGTAATTCTCCAGCACTTTGTTTCTTCACAGGAGGTCTTCCATTTGCATTTTCAGCAAGCCCCTTTCGTTTTTCCTTTACTTTTAATAAGTTGATCATTCTTGCCTCTCCTGATGAAAATAAAAATGAAAGGGGTTTCAGATTCCTTGGTAAGATTTTCTTGTTAGGAATTAAGAGTAAATTCTTTTAAATTGTTTTTTTATTTGATGAATACGAATTTATAATTTCAATTTACTTAAAAAAATTAATGACCTACAGTTTATTGAATATATGAAGAATTTTCCTATTTTGTTTGATATACATATTTTATTTAACTTCTCTAATACTTTGAGGGAAAAATACCCCCTGTAGAATATAATAGAATAGCAAATTTTCACGAGTATAACAATAATATAATATATAACAGAAGAGCTAATTGTCATGAATGAAAAAATTAATAGAGTACCTGGCCCTTTAAGTCTTTTTGTCATTCCATAAATAGTATTTTTATGTATTTTATCGATTAATTTAGAAAAGTTCGGTTTTTCCTTTTCTATTTAAGTCTTGAGTCATTTTTTAGTAGTATAATATTAAATTCTAATTTTGTTCGTGTATTTTGCTTTGAATTTGTAATAATTATTTTATCACTTCCATTACTAAATGCTCAAAACACCAAGATAAGTGAGAGCGAAATAGAAAAGATAATTTAGAAAATAGCTTCACATATTGAAGAAAATTATGAGTATATATCTCTATATCTTATAAGAGTCTTTAGAGTCTCGGTTTTTATTTTTTTATTATAATCCGCTAGCATTTGTAGGAAAAAAACACGTCCTCGGGTCCGAAGACTATTAGAAGAAGATATGGGGCTTTCAATAAATTCTCTAGATCCCTTTAAGAAGTTCATATCTAATGAAGATGAGGTATGTTAACATTTCTACATGTTTTATCTTAATCTTAAAAGTTTGTGGTTTAAAAGATCAAAACAACAGGTATTTGCATATGGATTAGCTAAAGTACCAGAAAAAAGCGCTTGGAAAAAACGTCTAAGACAAAAGCTACTAAAGAAAAGATTTAGAAATATGCGGGCCTGAAGAAACGTAAAATATTGCAAAAGGTGGTGTAAGTTTCTAACAAGAAGCACACGTCTTTTACTAATAAGCAATATTTCAATATTCGTAAGGAGGGTTTTAGAAGTGAGAATCAATAGGACATGACGTATCAAGTATGTTTATAATCAACTTAAGTAAATTATAGTTATTTGTTTCGGATGGTCTCAAATAATATTTGATTGACCTTGAGTGTTTCACCGGATTGGCACAAAATTTAGTGTCGGTTGTCACACGATACGATACGAATTGTAAGGTGTATTACAAAAATTGCTTAATAATAAGTGAATCATAGTATTTCACAATACATATCGATCTAATATTATAATAATCCTAATATTTGTTGACTCAGTTTTTTAAGAAGTTGCTAAAAAGTAACAAAAATTTAAAAGGTAGTAAAAAAATCAATAACAGATAAGAGATTATCTACAATTAATTAGGTCAAATCCAAAATACTAATATATTGCCATCTTCATCGCCTCGTCTTTAAATATGCGTTTACTTTTTATTTTGTGTGCTACATGTTATTTGTGATTAGTTATTTAAGTATAACATAAATTATGTATATTTTTTGTACTTTTGATTTATGAAGGTGAAGTGTGAAAGAGAGATGTAATGAGATGAAATATCTTCGAAAAAGCCTTCCAAGGTGGGGAATATTTCAAAAACTATGATAATTCAATATGTGTATTTATTTTATTTTTTTTGAATTGCTGAGTAAACAAGACTCGGATCCTGGATATGGAAAACGAGTGGAATAGTTAAGATTGATACTGATTAAGATGCACTGCACTTCATGTATATTTATTTATTTGTAGAAGTATTTTCACTAAGAATAACTTGCATGATGCCTAAATATTAGAGCAGTGGGCTAATTTCGTATATAATTTTTAGTAGGCAAGAATGATATGAATAAAGCAAAATCAATTTCAAGATACATGGTTACTGTTTTATGTTTGATTACCTGAAAATATTAACATTTAGGTTTTATTTAGGTAATAATTCTACTTAATATTTAATAAAGTATATATAATTTATTTTAATAATACACGTCCCATTAGATTATTACATGGATTATATTTATTATAGATTAAATACATGAGATATATGTTGTTATAATATTGATTAATAATAACATTAAAATATTGAATAAAATATTTTTCCTTTCAGTTATTTATGTTATAATTATATAGGACTCTAACTATATAGGACTAGTCGAGATAGCCCAACAGTTAGCTGGCCCATCTAGTTTGTCACAATTGGCCTAGAAAAAAATATAAAATAAAAGTTATAATTTTTTTAAACAGAACTTTTTTGGGTCCTCTTGTTCAAAACCTAAAACCCTAAACTTATCGCCGTCATCTTTAAGATGTCACCATCCTCGAAGCCACATCCACGACAACCTGCCATATACAAGGTATTTGTTCGATTCTCCCCATTTCTTCTCACTGTGCCAACAAAAACCATCTTGCTCAATTGTAGACTGATTTTAATTAGTAAGCTCAATTTTTCTTCAGTTTTATTATTATATTTTTGTAGTTAATTTTTCTTCTTTCGATTTAATTTGGTGAGATTTTTCTATACAATACAAAATTCGAATTTAGAATGATATAAATTATTGAGTCCACAAAATCAATATTATATTAAAAATAAACATAAATACATTTGAATGTAGAAGATTCGAACTAATATTTTTTTTCATATTTTGCACTCAGGATCATCTAAACTAATTAAAATTTAATGTCATGTTGCAAATACAATTTTCAAAGGGAAAAAAAGATAAAGATCGATGGTCATATCATTTCAGTAAAAAATAAAAATCTCATTCTACTTTGGTAAGATTTTCTTTCTTTTTTTAATATTTAAATTCCCCCCATTTTTTCAAACTCTGGCAAGATTACATTATCCAATTAAAACACATAAAAGTTACACTAGCATAAACACATATATATGTTTATGCATAGCTTTAGTAAATAAGAAACTTAAATTCATTCTCATAATCGCACATACTTAAAACAACCAATAATTTAAATTCCCATCCAAATATACATACATATCTCTCCTCTATATGCAACGAGGAAAGAATGTCTGGCCCACATAACCACCAGCCATTGCTCTTTTTACATTTGATTCAAATCGATGTTGCATCATGATTCAACGGATCCTCATGATTTGGTTTTGTGAATAGCTAAAACAGTCTGTAAATTTATGTGTTTATGATGAGCACAGGTTTCCAATCTTTTCGAAGAATGTTCAAACATACGTTTCCATCTAAGTCAATGTTGGGATGGTACACCTTTGTCTTGCATTTGACCTTTGGTGCTTCATGAGGGTAGATTGGATGGATTTGGAAAGAGAAAACAAATGAGCCCCCTGCGTAATATCCTTCATCAGGCTGAATAGTGACTTCAAAGTTCATTAGTTCATCTTTTCCATTAGGAAAAGATATGGAACATGTTTTTGGTAGATTTAATTCACTTATATCTTTATGAAGACGTAATTCTCCAGCACTTTGTTTCTTCACAGGAGGTCTTCCATTTGCATTTTCAGCAAGCCCCTTTCGTTTTTCCTTTACTTTTAATAAGTTGATCATTCTTGCCTCTCCTGATGAAAATAAAAATGAAAGGGGTTTCAGATTCCTTGGTACGATTTTCTTGTTAGGAATTAAGAGTAAATTCTTTTAAATTGTTTTTTTATTTGATGAATACGAATTTATAATTTCAATTTACTTAAAAAAATTAATGACCTACAGTTTATTGAATATATGAAGAATTTTCCTATTTTGTTTGATATACATATTTTATTAAACTTCTCTAATACTTTGAGGGAAAAATACCCCCTGTAGAATATAATAGAATAGCAAATTGTCACGAGTATAACAATAATATAATATATAACAGAAGAGCTAATTGTCATGAATGAAAAAATTAATAGAGTACCTGGCCCTTTAAGTCTTTTTGTCATTCCATAAATAGTATTTTTATGTATTTTATCGATTAATTTAGAAAAGTTCGGTTTTTCCTTTTCTATTTAAGTCTTGAGTCATTTTTTAGTAGTATAATATTAAATTCTAATTTTGTTCGTGTATTTTGCTTTGAATTTATAATAAATATTTTATCACTTCCATTACTAAATGCTCAAAACACCAAGATAAGTGAGAGCGAAATAGAAAAGATAATTTAGAAAATAGCTTCACATATTGAAGAAAATTATGAGTATATATCTCTATATCTTATAAGAGTCTTTAGAGTCTCTGTTTTTATTTTTTTATTATAATCCGCTAGCATTTGTAGGAAAAAAACACGTCCTCGTGTCCGAAGACTATTAGAAGAAGATATGGGGCTTTCAATAAATTCTCTAGATCCCTTTAAGAAGTTCATATCTAATAAAGATGAGGTATGTTAACATTTCTACATGTTTTATCTTAATCTTAAAAGTTTGTGGTTTAAAAGATCAAAACAACAGGTATTTGCATATGGATTAGCTAAAGTACCAGAAAAAAGCGCTTGGAAAAAACGTCTAAGACAAAAGCTACTAAAGAAAAGATTTAGAAATATGCGGGCCTGAAGAAACGTAAAATATTGCAAAAGGTGGTGTAAGTTTCTAACAAGAAGCACACGTCTTTTACTAATAAGCAATATTTCAATATTCGTGAGGGTTTTAGAAGTGAGAATCAATAGGACATGACGTATCAAGTATGTTTATAATCAACTTAAGTAAATTATAGTTATTTGTTTCGGATGGTCTCAAATAATATTTGATTGACCTTGAGTGTTTCACCGGATTGGCACAAAATTTAGTGTCGGTTGTCACACGATACGATACGAATTGTAAGGTGTATTACAAAAATTGCTTAATAATAAGTGAATCATAGTATTTCACAATACATATCGATCTAATATTATAATAATCCTAATATTTGTTGACTCAGTTTTTTAAGAAGTTGCTAAAAAGTAACAAAAATTTAAAAGGTAGTAAAAAAATCAATAACAGATAAGAGATTATCTACAATTAATTAGGTCAAATCCAAAATACTAATATATTGCCATCTTCATCGCCTCGTCTTTAAATATGCGTTTACTTTTTATTTTGTGTGCTACATGTTATTTGTGATTAGTTATTTAAGTATAACATAAATTATGTATATTTTTTGTACTTATGATTTATGAAGGTGAAGTGTGAAAGAGAGATGTAATGAGATGAAATATCTTCGAAAAAGCCTTCCAAGGTGGGGAATATTTCAAAAACTATGATAATTCAATATGTGTATTTATTTTATTTTTTTTTGAATTGCTGAGTAAACAAGACTCGGATCCTGGATATGGAAAACGAGTGGAAAAGTTAAGATTGATACTGATTAAGACGCACTGCACTTCATGTATATTTATTTATCTGTAGAAGTATTTTCACTAAGAATAACTTGCATGATGCCTAATATTAGAGCAGTGGGCTAATTTCGTATATAATTTTTAGTAGGCAAGAATGATATGAATAAAGCAAAATCAATTTCAAGATACATGGTTACTGTTTTATGTTTTATTACCTGAAAATATTAACATTTAGGTTTTTATTTAGGTAATACTTCTACTTAATATTTAATAAAGTATATATAATTTATTTTAATAATACACCTCCCATTAGATTATTATATAGATTATATTTATTATAGATTAAATACATGAGATATATGTCGTTATAATATTGATTAAAAATAATATTAAAATATTGAATAAAATATAATTCCTTTCAGTTATTTATATTATAATTATATAAGACTCTAACTATACAGGACTAGTCGAGATAGCCCAACAGTTGGCTGGCCCATCTAGTTTGTCACAATTGGCCTAGAAAAAAATATAAAATAAAAGTTATAATTTTTTTAAAGAGAAATTTTTTGGGTCCTCTTGTTCAAAACCTAAAACCCTAAACTTATCGCTGTCATATTTAAGATGTCACCCTCCTAGAAGCCACATCCACTGCAACCTGCCATATACAAGGTATTTGTTCGATCCTCCCAATTTCTTCTCATTGTGCCCACAAAAACCATCTTGCTCAATTATAGACTGATTTTAATTAGTAAGCTCAATTTTTCTTCAGCTTTATTATTATATTTTTGTAGTTAATTTTTCTTCTTTCGATTTAATTTGGTGAGATTTTTCTATACAATACAAAATTTGAATTTAGAATGATATAAATTATTGGGTCCACAAAATCAATATTATATTAAAAAGAAACAAAAATACATTTGAATGTAGAAGATTTGAACTAATATTTTTTTTCATATTTTGCACACAGGATCATCTAAACTAATTAAAATTTAATGTCATGTTGCAAATACAATTTTCAAAGGGAAAAAAAGATAAAGATCGATGGTCATATCATTTCAGTAAAAAATAAAAATCTCATTCTACTTTGGTAAGATTTTCTTTCTTTTTTTAATATTTAAATTCCCCCCATTTTTTCAAACTCTGGCAAGATTACATTATCCAATTAAAACACATAAAAGTTACACTAGCATAAACACATATATATGTTTATGCATAGCTTTAGTAAATAAGAAACTTAAATTCATTCTCATAATCGCACATACTTAAAACAACCAATATTTTAAATTCCCATCCAAATATACATACATATCTCTCCTCTATATGCAACGAGGAAAGAATGTCTGGCCCACATAACCACCAGCCATTGCTCTTTTTATATTTGATTCAAATCGATGTTGCATCATGATTCAACGGATCCTCATGATTTGGTTTTGTGAATAGCTAAAACAGTCTGTAAATTTATGTGTTTATGATGAGCACAGGTTTTCAATCTTTTCGAAGAATGTTCAAACATACGTTTCCATCTAAGTCAATGTTGGGATGGTACACCTTTGTCTTGCATTTGACCTTTGGTGCTTCATGAGGGTAGATTGGATGGATTTGGAAAGAGAAAACAAATGAGCCACCTGCGTAATATCCTTCATCAGGCTGAATAGTGACTTCAAAGTTCATTAGTTCATCTTTTCCATTAGGAAAAGATATGGAACATGTTTTTGGTAGATTTAATTCACTTATATCTTTATGAAGACGTAATTCTCCAGCACTTTGTTTCTTCACAGGAGGTCTTCCATTTGCATTTTCAGCAAGCCCCTTTCGTTTTTCCTTTACTTTTAATAAGTTGATCATTCTTGCCTCTCCTGATGAAAATAAAAATGAAAGGGGTTTCAGATTCCTTGGTAAGATTTTCTTGTTAGGAATTAAGAGTAAATTCTTTTAAATTGTTTTTTTATTTGATGAATACGAATTTATAATTTCAATTTACTTAAAAAAATTAATGACCTACAGTTTATTGAATATATGAAGAATTTTCCTATTTTGTTTGATATACATATTTTATTTAACTTCTCTAATACTTTGAGGGAAAAATACCCCCTGTAGAATATAATAGAATAGCAAATTGTCACGAGTATAACAATAATATAATATATAACAGAAGAGCTAATTGTCATGAATGAAAAAATTAATAGAGTACCTGGCCCTTTAAGTCTTTTTGTCATTCCATAAATAGTATTTTTATGTATTTTATCGATTAATTTAGAAAAGTTCGGTTTTTCCTTTTCTATTTAAGTCTTGAGTCATTATTTAGTAGTATAATATTAAATTCAAATTTTGTTCGTGTATTTTGCTTTGAATTTGAAATCAATATTTTATCACTTCCATTACTAAATGCTCAAAACACCAAGATAAGTGAGAGCGAAATAGAAAAGATAATTTAGAAAATAGCTTCACATATTGAAGAAAATTATGAGTATATATCTCTATATCTTATAAGAGTCTTTAGAGTCTCTGTTTTTATTTTTTTATTATAATCCGCTAGCATTTGTAGGAAAAAAACACGTCCTCGGGTCCGAAGACTATTAGAAGAAGATATGGGGCTTTAAATAAATTCTCTAGATCCCTTTAAGAAGTTCATATCTAATGAAGATGAGGTATGTTAACATTTCTACATGTTTTATCTTAATCTTAAAAGTTTGTGGTTTAAAAGATCAAAACAACAGGTATTTGCATATGCATTAGCTAAAGTACCAGAAAAAAGCGCTTGGAAAAAACGTCTAAGACAAAAGCTACTAAAGAAAAGATTTAGAAATATGCGGGCCTGAAGAAACGTAAAATATTGCAAAAGGTGGTGTAAGTTTCTAACAAGAAGCACACGTCTTTTACTAATAAGCAATATTTCAATATTCGTAAGGAGGGTTTTAGAAGTGAGAATCAATATGACATGACGTATCAAGTATGTTTATAATCAACTTAAGTAAATTATAGTTATTTGTTTCGGATGGTCTCAAATAATATTTGATTGACCTTGAGTGTTTCACCGGATTGGCACAAAATTTAGTGTCGGTTGTCACACGATACGATACGAATTGTAAGGTGTATTACAAAAATTGCTTAATAATAAGTGAATCATAGTATTTCACAATACATATCGATCTAATATTATAATAATCCTAATATTTGTTGACTCAGTTTTTTAAGAAGTTACTAAAAAGTAACAAAAATTTAAAAGGTAGTAAAAAAATCAATAACAGATAAGAGATTATCTACAATTAATTAGGTCAAATCCAAAATACTAATATATTGCCATCTTCATCACCTCGTCTTTAAATATGCGTTTACTTTTTATTTTGTGTGCTACATGTTATTTGTGATTAGTTATTTAAGTATAACATAAATTATGTATATTTTTTGTACTTTTGATTTATGAAGGTGAAGTGTGAAAGAGAAATGTAATGAGATGAAATATCTTCGAAAAAGCCTTCCAAGGTGGGGAATATTTCAAAAACTATGATAATTCAATATGTGTATTTATTTTATTTTTTTTGAATTGCTGAGTAAACAAGACTCGGATCCTGGAGATGGAAAACGAGTGGAATAGTTAAGATTGATACTGATTAAGATGCACTGCACTTCATGTATATTTATTTATTTGTAGAAGTATTTTCACTAAGAATAACTTGCATGATGCCTAAATATTAGAGCAGTGGGCTAATTTCGTATATAATTTTTAGTAGGCAAGAATGATATGAATAAACCAAAATCAATTTCAAGATACATGGTTACTGTTTTATGTTTTATTACCTGAAAATATTAACATTTAGGTTTTATTTAGGTAATAATTCTACTTAATATTTAATAAAGTATATATAATTTATTTTAATAATACACGTCCCATTAGATTATTACATGGATTATATTTATTATAGATTAAATACATGAGATATATGTTGTTATAATATTGATTAAAAATAATATTAAAACATTGAAAAAAATATTTTTCCTTTCAGTTATTTATGTTATAATTATATAGGACTCTAACTATATAGGACTAGTCGAGATAGCCCAACAGTTAGCTGGCCCATCTAGTTTGTCACAATTGGCCTAGAAAAAAATATAAAATAAAAGTTATAATTTTTTTAAACAGAACTTTTTTGGGTCCTCTTGTTCAAAACCTAAAACCCTAAACTTATCGCCGTCATCTTTAAGATGTCACCATCCTCGAAGCCACATCCACGACAACCTGCCATATACAAGGTATTTGTTCGATTCTCCCCATTTCTTCTCACTGTGCCAACAAAAACCATCTTGCTCAATTGTAGACTGATTTTAATTAGTAAGCTCAATTTTTCTTCAGTTTTATTATTATATTTTTGTAGTTAATTTTTCTTCTTTCGATTTAATTTGGTGAGATTTTTCTATACAATACAAAATTTGAATTTAGAATGATATAAATTATTGAGTCCACAAAATCAATATTATATTAAAAATAAACATAAATACATTTGAATGTAGAAGATTCGAACTAATATTTTTTTTCATATTTTGCACTCAGGATCATCTAAACTAATTAAAATTTAATGTCATGTTGCTAATACAATTTTCAAAGGGAAAAATAGATAAAGATCGATGGTCATATCATTTCAGTAAAAAATAAAAATCTCATTCTACTTTGGTAAGATTTTCTTTCTTTTTTTAATATTTAAATTCCCCCCATTTTTTCAAACTCTGGCAAGATTACATTATCCAATTAAAACACATAAAAGTTACACTAGCATAAACACATATATATGTTTATGCATAGCTTTAGTAAATAAGAAACTTAAATTCATTCTCATAATCGCACATACTTAAAACAACCAATAATTTAAATTCCCATCCAAATATACATACATATCTCTCCTCTATATGCAACGAGGAAAGAATGTCTGGCCCACATAACCACCAGCCATTGCTCTTTTTACATTTGATTCAAATCGATGTTGCATCATGATTCAACGGATCCTCATGATTTGGTTTTGTGAATAGCTAAAACAGTCTGTAAATTTATGTGTTTATGATGAGCACAGGTTTCCAATCTTTTCGAAGAATGTTCAAACATACGTTTCCATCTAAGTCAATGTTGGGATGGTACACCTTTGTCTTGCATTTGACCTTTGGTGCTTCATGAGGGTAGATTGGATGGATTTGGAAAGAGAAAACAAATGAGCCACCTGCGTAATATCCTTCATCAGGCTGAATAGTGACTTCAAAGTTCATTAGTTCATCTTTTCCATTAGGAAAAGATATGGAACATGTTTTTGGTAGATTTAATTCACTTATATCTTTATGAAGACGTAATTCTCCAGCACTTTGTTTCTTCACAGGAGGTCTTCCATTTGCATTTTCAGCAAGCCCCTTTCGTTTTTCCTTTACTTTTAATAAGTTGATCATTCTTGCCTCTCCTGATGAAAATAAAAATGAAAGGGGTTTCAGATTCCTTGGTAAGATTTTCTTGTTAGGAATTAAGAGTAAATTCTTTTAAATTGTTTTTTTATTTGATGAATACGAATTTATAATTTCAATTTACTTAAAAAAATTAATGACCTACAGTTTATTGAATATATGAAGAATTTTCCTATTTTGTTTGATATACATATTTTATTTAACTTCTCTAATACTTTGAGGGAAAAATACCCCCTGTAGAATATAATAGAATAGCAAATTTTCACGAGTATAACAATAATATAATATATAACAGAAGAGCTAATTGTCATGAATGAAAAAATTAATAGAGTACCTGGCCCTTTAAGTCTTTTTGTCATTCCATAAATAGTATTTTTATGTATTTTATCGATTAATTTAGAAAAGTTCGGTTTTTCCTTTTCTATTTAAGTCTTGAGTCATTTTTTAGTAGTATAATATTAAATTCTAATTTTGTTCGTGTATTTTGCTTTGAATTTGTAATAATTATTTTATCACTTCCATTACTAAATGCTCAAAACACCAAGATAAGTGAGAGCGAAATAGAAAAGATAATTTAGAAAATAGCTTCACATATTGAAGAAAATTATGAGTATATATCTCTATATCTTATAAGAGTCTTTAGAGTCTCGGTTTTTATTTTTTTATTATAATCCGCTAGCATTTGTAGGAAAAAAACACGTCCTCGGGTCCGAAGACTATTAGAAGAAGATATGGGGCTTTCAATAAATTCTCTAGATCCCTTTAAGAAGTTCATATCTAATGAAGATGAGGTATGTTAACATTTCTACATGTTTTATCTTAATCTTAAAAGTTTGTGGTTTAAAAGATCAAAACAACAGGTATTTGCATATGGATTAGCTAAAGTACCAGAAAAAAGCGCTTGGAAAAAACGTCTAAGACAAAAGCTACTAAAGAAAAGATTTAGAAATATGCGGGCCTGAAGAAACGTAAAATATTGCAAAAGGTGGTGTAAGTTTCTAACAAGAAGCACACGTCTTTTACTAATAAGCAATATTTCAATATTCGTAAGGAGGGTTTTAGAAGTGAGAATCAATAGGACATGACGTATCAAGTATGTTTATAATCAACTTAAGTAAATTATAGTTATTTGTTTCGGATGGTCTCAAATAATATTTGATTGACCTTGAGTGTTTCACCGGATTGGCACAAAATTTAGTGTCGGTTGTCACACGATACGATACGAATTGTAAGGTGTATTACAAAAATTGCTTAATAATAAGTGAATCATAGTATTTCACAATACATATCGATCTAATATTATAATAATCCTAATATTTGTTGACTCAGTTTTTTAAGAAGTTGCTAAAAAGTAACAAAAATTTAAAAGGTAGTAAAAAAATCAATAACAGATAAGAGATTATCTACAATTAATTAGGTCAAATCCAAAATACTAATATATTGCCATCTTCATCGCCTCGTCTTTAAATATGCGTTTACTTTTTATTTTGTGTGCTACATGTTATTTGTGATTAGTTATTTAAGTATAACATAAATTATGTATATTTTTTGTACTTTTGATTTATGAAGGTGAAGTGTGAAAGAGAGATGTAATGAGATGAAATATCTTCGAAAAAGCCTTCCAAGGTGGGTATTTCAAAAACTATGATAATTCAATATGTGTATTTATTTTATTTTTTTTGAATTGCTGAGTAAACAAGACTCGGATCCTGGAGATGGAAAACGAGTGGAATAGTTAAGATTGATACTGATTAAGATGCACTGCACTTCATGTATATTTATTTATTTGTAGAAGTATTTTCACTAAGAATAACTTGCATGATGCCTAAATATTAGAGCAGTGGGCTAATTTCGTATATAATTTTTAGTAGGCAAGAATGATATGAATAAAGCAAAATCAATTTCAAGATACATGGTTACTGTTTTATGTTTTATTACCTGAAAATATTAACATTTAGGTTTTATTTAGGTAATAATTCTACTTAATATTTAATAAAGTATATATAATTTATTTTAATAATACACGTCCCATTAGATTATTACATGGATTATATTTATTATAGATTAAATACATGAGATATATGTTGTTATAATATTGATTAAAAATAATATTAAAATATTGAATAAAATATTTTTCCTTTCAGTTATTTATGTTATAATTATATAAGACTCTAACAATATAGGACTAGTCGAGATAGCCCAACAGTTAGCTGGCCCATCTAGTTTGTCACAATTGGCCTAGAAAAAAATATAAAATAAAAGTTATAATTTTTTTAAACAGAACTCTTTTGGGTCCTCTTGTTCAAAACCTAAAACCCTAAACTTATCGCCGTCATCTTTAAGATGTCACCATTCTCGAAGCCACATCCACGACAACCTGCCATATACAAGGTATTTGTTCGATTCTCCCCATTTCTTCTCACTGTGCCAACAAAAACCATCTTGCTCAATTGTAGACTGATTTTAATTAGTAAGCTCAATTTTTCTTCAGTTTTATTATTATATTTTTGTAGTTAATTTTTCTTCTTTCGATTTAATTTGGTGAGATTTTTCTATACAATACAAAATTTGAATTTAGAATGATATAAATTATTGAGTCCACAAAATCAATATTATATTAAAAATAAACATAAATACATTTGAATGTAGAAGATTCGAACTAATATTTTTTTTCATATTTTGCACTCAGGATCATCTAAACTAATTAAAATTTAATGTCATGTTGCTAATACAATTTTCAAAGGGAAAAAAAGATAAAGATCGATGGTCATATCATTTCAGTAAAAAATAAAAATCTCATTCTACTTTGGTAAGATTTTCTTTCTTTTTTTAATATTTAAATTCCCCCCATTTTTTCAAACTCTGGCAAGATTACATTATCCAATTAAAACACATAAAAGTTACACTAGCATAAACACATATATATGTTTATGCATAGCTTTAGTAAATAAGAAACTTAAATTCATTCTCATAATCGCACATACTTAAAACAACCAATAATTTAAATTGCCATCCAAATATACATACATATCTCTCCTCTATATGCAACGAGGAAAGAATGTCTGGCCCACATAACCACCAGCCATTGCTCTTTTTACATTTGATTCAAATCGATGTTGCATCATGATTCAACGGATCCTCATGATTTGGTTTTGTGAATAGCTAAAACAGTCTGTAAATTTATGTGTTTATGATGAGCACAGGTTTCCAATCTTTTCGAAGAATGTTCAAACATACGTTTCCATCTAAGTCAATGTTGGGATGGTACACCTTTGTCTTGCATTTGACCTTTGGTGCTTCATGAGGGTAGATTGGATGGATTTGGAAAGAGAAAACAAATGAGCCACCTGCGTAATATCCTTCATCAGGCTGAATAGTGACTTCAAAGTTCATTAGTTCATCTTTTCCATTAGGAAAAGATATGGAACATGTTTTTGGTAGATTTAATTCACTTATATCTTTATGAAGACGTAATTCTCCAGCACTTTGTTTCTTCACAGGAGGTCTTCCATTTGCATTTTCAGCAAGCCCCTTTCGTTTTTCCTTTACTTTTAATAAGTTGATCATTCTTGCCTCTCCTGATGAAAATAAAAATGAAAGGGGTTTCAGATTCCTTGGTAAGATTTTCTTGTTAGGAATTAAGAGTAAATTCTTTTAAATTGTTTTTTTATTTGATGAATACGAATTTATAATTTCAATTTACTTAAAAAAATTAATGACCTACAGTTTATTGAATATATGAAGAATTTTCCTATTTTGTTTGATATACATATTTTATTTAACTTCTCTAATACTTTGAGGGAAAAATACCCCCTGTAGAATATAATAGAATAGCAAATTGTCACGAGTATAACAATAATATAATATATAACAGAAGAGCTAATTGTCATGAATGAAAAAATTAATAGAGTACCTGGCCCTTTAAGTCTTTTTGTCATTCCATAAATAGTATTTTTATGTATTTTATCGATTAATTTAGAAAAGTTCGGTTTTTCCTTTTCTATTTAAGTCTTGAGTCATTTTTTAGTAGTATAATATTAAATTCTAATTTTGTTCGTGTATTTTGCTTTGAATTTATAATAAATATTTTATCACTTCCATTACTAAATGCTCAAAACACCAAGATAAGTGAGAGCGAAATAGAAAAGATAATTTAGAAAATAGCTTCACATATTGAAGAAAATTATGAGTATATATCTCTATATCTTATAAGAGTCTTTAGAGTCTCTGTTTTTATTTTTTTATTATAATCCGCTAGCATTTGTAGGAAAAAAACACGTCCTCGGGTCCGAAGACTATTAGAAGAAGATATGGGGCTTTCAATAAATTCTCTAGATCCCTTTAAGAAGTTCATATCTAATGAAGATGAGGTATGTTAACATTTCTACATGTTTTATCTTAATCTTAAAAGTTTGTGGCTTAAAAGATCAAAACAACAGGTATTTGCATATGGATTAGCTAAAGTACCAGAAAAAAGCGCTTGGAAAAAACGTCTAAGACAAAAGCTACTAAAGAAAAGATTTAGAAATATGCGGGCCTGAAGAAACGTAAAATATTGCAAAAGGTGGTGTAAGTTTCTAACAAGAAGCACACGTCTTTTACTAATAAGCAATATTTCAATATTCGTAAGGATGGGTTTTAGAAGTGATAATCAATAGGACATGACGTATCAAGTATGTTTATAATCAACTTAAGTAAATTATAGTTATTTGTTTCGGATGGTCTCAAATAATATTTGATTGACCTTGAGTGTTTCACCGGATTGGCACAAAATTTAGTGTCGGTTGTCACACGATACGATACGAATTGTAAGGTGTATTACAAAAATTGCTTAATAATAAGTGAATCATAGTATTTCACAATACATATCGATCTAATATTATAATAATCCTAATATTTGTTGACTCAGTTTTTTAAGAAGTTGCTAAAAAGTAACAAAAATTTAAAAGGTAGTAAAAAAATCAATAACAGATAAGAGATTATCTACAATTAATTAGGTCAAATCCAAAATACTAATATATTGCCATCTTCATCGCCTCGTCTTTAAATATGCGTTTACTTTTTATTTTGTGTGCTACATGTTATTTGTGATTAGTTATTTAAGTATAACATAAATTATGTATATTTTTTGTACTTTTGATTTATGAAGGTGAAGTGTGAAAGAGAGATGTAATGAGATGAAATATCTTCGAAAAAGCCTTCCAAGGTGGGGAATATTTCAAAAACTATGATAATTCAATATGTGTATTTATTTTATTTTTTTTGAATTGCTGAGTAAACAAGACTCGGATCCTGGAGATGGAAAACGAGTGGAATAGTTAAGATTGATACTGATTAAGATGCACTGCACTTCATGTATATTTATTTATTTGTAGAAGTATTTTCACTAAGAATAACTTGCATGATGCCTAAATATTAGAGCAGTGGGCTAATTTCGTATATAATTTTTAGTAGGCAAGAATGATATGAATAAAGCAAAATCAATTTCAAGATACATGGTTACTGTTTTATGTTTTATTACCTGAAAATATTAACATTTAGGTTTTATTTAGGTAATAATTCTACTTAATATTTAATAAAGTATATATAATTTATTTTAATAATACACGTCCCATTAGATTATTACATGGATTATATTTATTATAGATTAAATACATGAGATATATGTTGTTATAATATTGATTAAAAATAATATTAAAATATTGAATAAAATATTTTTCCTTTCAGTTATTTATGTTATAATTATATAAGACTCTAACAATATAGGACTAGTCGAGATAGCCCAACAGTTAGCTGGCCCATCTAGTTTGTCACAATTGGCCTAGAAAAAAATATAAAATAAAAGTTATAATTTTTTTAAACAGAACTCTTTTGGGTCCTCTTGTTCAAAACCTAAAACCCTAAACTTATCGCCGTCATCTTTAAGATGTCACCATTCTCGAAGCCACATCCACGACAACCTGCCATATACAAGGTATTTGTTCGATTCTCCCCATTTCTTCTCACTGTGCCAACAAAAACCATCTTGCTCAATTGTAGACTGATTTTAATTAGTAAGCTCAATTTTTCTTCAGTTTTATTATTATATTTTTGTAGTTAATTTTTCTTCTTTCGATTTAATTTGGTGAGATTTTTCTATACAATACAAAATTCGAATTTAGAATGATATAAATTATTGAGTCCACAAAATCAATATAATATTAAAAAGAAACATAAATACATTTGAATGTAGAAGATTCGAACTAATATTTTTTTTCATATTTTGCACTCAGGATCATCTAAACTAATTAAAATTTAATGTCATGTTGCAAATACAATTTTCAAAGGGAAAAAAAGACAAAGATCGATGGTCATATCATTTCAGTAAAAAATAAAAATCTCATTCTACTTTGGTAAGATTTTCTTTCTTTTTTTAATATTTAAATTCCCCCCATTTTTTCAAACTCTGGCAAGATTACATTATCCAATTAAAACACATAAAAGTTACACTAGCATAAACACATATATATGTTTATGCATAGCTTTAGTAAATAAGAAACTTAAATTCATTCTCATAATCGCACATACTTAAAACAACCAATAATTTAAATTGCCATCCAAATATACATACATATCTCTCCTCTATATGCAACGAGGAAAGAATGTCTGGCCCACATAACCACAGCCATTGCTCTTTTTACATTTGATTCAAATCGATGTTGCATCATGATTCAACGGATCCTCATGATTTGGTTTTGTGAATAGCTAAAACAGTCTGTAAATTTATGTGTTTATGATGAGCACAGGTTTCCAATCTTTTCGAAGAATTTTCAAACATACGTTTCCATCTAAGTCAATGTTGGGATGGTACACCTTTGTCTTGCATTTGACCTTTGGTGCTTCATGAGGGTAGATTGGATGGATTTGGAAAGAGAAAACAAATGAGCCACCTGCGTAATATCCTTCATCAGGCTGAATAGTGACTTCAAAGTTCATTAGTTCATCTTTTCCATTAGGAAAAGATATGGAACATGTTTTTGGTAGATTTAATTCACTTATATCTTTATGAAGACGTAATTCTCCAGCACTTTGTTTCTTCACAGGAGGTCTTCCATTTGCATTTTCAGCAAGCCCCTTTCGTTTTTCCTTTACTTTTAATAAGTTGATCATTCTTGCCTCTCCTGATGAAAATAAAAATGAAAGGGGTTTCAGATTCCTTGGTAAGATTTTCTTGTTAGGAATTAAGAGTAAATTCTTTTAAATTGTTTTTTTATTTGATAAATACGAATTTATAATTTCAATTTACTTAAAAAAATTAATGACCTACAGTTTATTGAATATATGAAGAATTTTCCTATTTTGTTTGATATACATATTTTATTTAACTTCTCTAATACTTTGAGGGAAAAATACCCCCTGTAGAATATAATAGAATAGCAAATTGTCACGAGTATAACAATAATATAATATATAACAGAAGAGCTAATTGTCATGAATGAAAAAATTAATAGAGTACCTGGCCCTTTAAGTCTTTTTGTCATTCCATAAATAGTATTTTTATGTATTTTATCGATTAATTTAGAAAAGTTCGGTTTTTCCTTTTCTATTTAAGTCTTGAGTCATTTTTTAGTAGTATAATATTAAATTCTAATTTTGTTCGTGTATTTTGCTTTGAATTTATAATAAATATTTTATCACTTCCATTACTAAATGCTCAAAACACCAAGATAAGTGAGAGCGAAATAGAAAAGATAATTTAGAAAATAGCTTCACATATTGAAGAAAATTATGAGTATATATCTCTATATCTTATAAGAGTCTTTAGAGTCTCTGTTTTTATTTTTTTATTATAATCCGCTAGCATTTGTAGGAAAAAAACACGTCCTCGGGTCCGAAGACTATTAGAAGAAGATATGGGGCTTTCAATAAATTCTCTAGATCCCTTTAAGAAGTTCATATCTAATAAAGATGAGGTATGTTAACATTTCTACATGTTTTATCTTAATCTTAAAAGTTTGTGGTTTAAAAGATCAAAACAACAGGTATTTGCATATGGATTAGCTAAAGTACCAGAAAAAAGCGCTTGGAAAAAACGTCTAAGACAAAAGCTACTAAAGAAAAGATTTAGAAATATGCGGGCCTGAAGAAACGTAAAATATTGCAAAAGGTGGTGTAAGTTTCTAACAAGAAGCACACGTCTTTTACTAATAAGCAATATTTCAATATTCGTAAGGAGGGTTTTAGAAGTGAGAATCAATAGGACATGACGTATCAAGTATGTTTATAATCAACTTAAGTAAATTATAGTTATTTGTTTCGGATGGTCTCAAATAATATTTGATTGACCTTGAGTGTTTCACCGGATTGGCACAAAATTTAGTGTCGGTTATCACACGATACGATACGAATTGTAAGGTGTATTACAAAAATTGCTTAATAATAAGTGAATCATAGTATTTCACAATACATATCGATCTAATATTATAATAATCCTAATATTTGTTGACTCAGTTTTTTAAGAAGTTGCTAAAAAGTAACAAAAATTTAAAAGGTAGTAAAAAAATCAATAACAGATAAGAGATTATCTACAATTAATTAGGTCAAATCCAAAATACTAATATATTGCCATCTTCATCGCCTCGTCTTTAAATATGCGTTTACTTTTTATTTTGTGTGCTACATGTTATTTGTGATTAGTTATTTAAGTATAACATAAATTATGTATATTTTTTGTACTTTTGATTTATGAAGGTGAAGTGTGAAAGAGAGATGTAATGAGATGAAATATCTTCGAAAAAGCCTTCCAAGGTGGGTATTTCAAAAACTATGATAATTCAATATGTGTATTTATTTTATTTTTTTTTGAATTGCTGAGTAAACAAGACTCGGATCCTGGAGATGGAAAACGAGTGGAATAGTTAAGATTGATACTGATTAAGATGCACTGCACTTCATGTATATTTATTTATTTGTAGAAGTATTTTCACTAAGAATAACTTGCATGATGCCTAAATATTAGAGCAGTGGGCTAATTTCGTATATAATTTTTAGTAGGCAAGAATGATATGAATAAAGCAAAATCAATTTCAAGATACATGGTTACTGTTTTATGTTTTATTACCTGAAAATATTAACATTTAGGTTTTATTTAGGTAATAATTCTACTTAATATTTAATAAAGTATATATAATTTATTTTAATAATACACGTCCCATTAGATTATTACATGGATTATATTTATTATAGATTAAATACATGAGATATATGTTGTTATAATATTGATTAAAAATAATATTAAAATATTGAATAAAATATTTTTCCTTTCAGTTATTTATGTTATAATTATATAAGACTCTAACAATATAGGACTAGTCGAGATAGCCCAACAGTTAGCTGGCCCATCTAGTTTGTCACAATTGGCCTAGAAAAAAATATAAAATAAAAGTTATAATTTTTTTAAACAGAACTCTTTTGGGTCCTCTTGTTCAAAACCTAAAACCCTAAACTTATCGCCGTCATCTTTAAGATGTCACCATTCTCGAAGCCACATCCACGACAACCTGCCATATACAAGGTATTTGTTCGATTCTCCCCATTTCTTCTCACTGTGCCAACAAAAACCATCTTGCTCAATTGTAGACTGATTTTAATTAGTAAGCTCAATTTTTCTTCAGTTTTATTATTATATTTTTGTAGTTAATTTTTCTTCTTTCGATTTAATTTGGTGAGATTTTTCTATACAATACAAAATTCGAATTTAGAATGATATAAATTATTGAGTCCACAAAATCAATATAATATTAAAAAGAAACATAAATACATTTGAATGTAGAAGATTCGAACTAATATTTTTTTTCATATTTTGCACCCAGGATCATCTAAACTAATTAAAATTTAATGTCATGTTGCAAATACAATTTTCAAAGGGAAAAAAAGACAAAGATCGATGGTCATATCATTTCAGTAAAAAATAAAAATCTCATTCTACTTTGGTAAGATTTTCTTTCTTTTTTTAATATTTAAATTCCCCCCATTTTTTCAAACTCTGGCAAGATTACATTATCCAATTAAAACACATAAAAGTTACACTAGCATAAACACATATATATGTTTATGCATAGCTTTAGTAAATAAGAAACTTAAATTCATTCTCATAATCGCACATACTTAAAACAACCAATAATTTAAATTGCCATCCAAATATACATACATATCTCTCCTCTATATGCAACGAGGAAAGAATGTCTGGCCCACATAACCACAGCCATTGCTCTTTTTACATTTGATTCAAATCGATGTTGCATCATGATTCAACGGATCCTCATGATTTGGTTTTGTGAATAGCTAAAACAGTCTGTAAATTTATGTGTTTATGATGAGCACAGGTTTCCAATCTTTTCGAAGAATTTTCAAACATACGTTTCCATCTAAGTCAATGTTGGGATGGTACACCTTTGTCTTGCATTTGACCTTTGGTGCTTCATGAGGGTAGATTGGATGGATTTGGAAAGAGAAAACAAATGAGCCACCTGCGTAATATCCTTCATCAGGCTGAATAGTGACTTCAAAGTTCATTAGTTCATCTTTTCCATTAGGAAAAGATATGGAACATGTTTTTGGTAGATTTAATTCACTTATATCTTTATGAAGACGTAATTCTCCAGCACTTTGTTTCTTCACAGGAGGTCTTCCATTTGCATTTTCAGCAAGCCCCTTTCGTTTTTCCTTTACTTTTAATAAGTTGATCATTCTTGCCTCTCCTGATGAAAATAAAAATGAAAGGGGTTTCAGATTCCTTGGTAAGATTTTCTTGTTAGGAATTAAGAGTAAATTCTTTTAAATTGTTTTTTTATTTGATAAATACGAATTTATAATTTCAATTTACTTAAAAAAATTAATGACCTACAGTTTATTGAATATATGAAGAATTTTCCTATTTTGTTTGATATACATATTTTATTTAACTTCTCTAATACTTTGAGGGAAAAATACCCCCTGTAGAATATAATAGAATAGCAAATTGTCACGAGTATAACAATAATATAATATATAACAGAAGAGCTAATTGTCATGAATGAAAAAATTAATAGAGTACCTGGCCCTTTAAGTCTTTTTGTCATTCCATAAATAGTATTTTTATGTATTTTATCGATTAATTTAGAAAAGTTCGGTTTTTCCTTTTCTATTTAAGTCTTGAGTCATTTTTTAGTAGTATAATATTAAATTCTAATTTTGTTCGTGTATTTTGCTTTGAATTTATAATAAATATTTTATCACTTCCATTACTAAATGCTCAAAACACCAAGATAAGTGAGAGCGAAATAGAAAAGATAATTTAGAAAATAGCTTCACATATTGAAGAAAATTATGAGTATATATCTCTATATCTTATAAGAGTCTTTAGAGTCTCTGTTTTTATTTTTTTATTATAATCCGCTAGCATTTGTAGGAAAAAAACACGTCCTCGGGTCCGAAGACTATTAGAAGAAGATATGGGGCTTTCAATAAATTCTCTAGATCCCTTTAAGAAGTTCATATCTAATGAAGATGAGGTATGTTAACATTTCTACATGTTTTATCTTAATCTTAAAAGTTTGTGGCTTAAAAGATCAAAACAACAGGTATTTGCATATGGATTAGCTAAAGTACCAGAAAAAAGCGCTTGGAAAAAACGTCTAAGACAAAAGCTACTAAAGAAAAGATTTAGAAATATGCGGGCCTGAAGAAACGTAAAATATTGCAAAAGGTGGTGTAAGTTTCTAACAAGAAGCACACGTCTTTTACTAATAAGCAATATTTCAATATTCGTAAGGATGGGTTTTAGAAGTGATAATCAATAGGACATGACGTATCAAGTATGTTTATAATCAACTTAAGTAAATTATAGTTATTTGTTTCGGATGTTCTCAAATAATATTTGATTGACCTTGAGTGTTTCACCGGATTGGCACAAAATTTAGTGTCGGTTGTCACACGATACGATACGAATTGTAAGGTGTATTACAAAAATTGCTTAATAATAAGTGAATCATAGTATTTCACAATACATATCGATCTAATATTATAATAATCCTAATATTTGTTGACTCAGTTTTTTAAGAAGTTGCTAAAAAGTAACAAAAATTTAAAAGGTAGTAAAAAAATCAATAACAGATAAGAGATTATCTACAATTAATTAGGTCAAATCCAAAATACTAATATATTGCCATCTTCATCGCCTCGTCTTTAAATATGCGTTTACTTTTTATTTTGTGTGCTACATGTTATTTGTGATTAGTTATTTAAGTATAACATAAATTATGTATATTTTTTGTACTTTTGATTTATGAAGGTGAAGTGTGAAAGAGAGATGTAATGAGATGAAATATCTTCGAAAAAGCCTTCCAAGGTGGGGAATATTTCAAAAACTATGATAATTCAATATGTGTATTTATTTTATTTTTTTTGAATTGCTGAGTAAACAAGACTCGGATCCTGGAGATGGAAAACGAGTGGAATAGTTAAGATTGATACTGATTAAGATGCACTGCACTTCATGTATATTTATTTATTTGTAGAAGTATTTTCACTAAGAATAACTTGCATGATGCCTAAATATTAGAGCAGTGGGCTAATTTCGTATATAATTTTTAGTAGGCAAGAATGATATGAATAAAGCAAAATCAATTTCAAGATACATGGTTACTGTTTTATGTTTTATTACCTGAAAATATTAACATTTAGGTTTTATTTAGGTAATAATTCTACTTAATATTTAATAAAGTATATATAATTTATTTTAATAATACACGTCCCATTAGATTATTACATGGATTATATTTATTATAGATTAAATACATGAGATATATGTTGTTATAATATTGATTAAAAATAATATTAAAATATTGAATAAAATATTATTCCTTTCAGTTATTTATGTTATAATTATATAAGACTCTAACAATATAGGACTAGTCGAGATAGCCCAACAGTTAGCTGGCCCATCTAGTTTGTCACAATTGGCCTAGAAAAAAATATAAAATAAAAGTTATAATTTTTTTAAACAGAACTTTTTTGGGTCCTCTTGTTCAAAACCTAAAACCCTAAACTTATCGCCGTCATCTTTAAGATGTCACCATCCACGAAGCCACATCCACGACAACCTGCCATATACAAGGTATTTGTTCGATTCTCCCCATTTCTTCTCACTGTGCCAACAAAAACCATCTTGCTCAATTGTAGACTGATTTTAATTAGTAAGCTCAATTTTTCTTCAGTTTTATTATTATATTTTTGTAGTTAATTTTTCTTCTTTCGATTTAATTTGGTGAGATTTTTCTATACAATACAAAATTTGAATTTAGAATGATATAAATTATTGAGTCCACAAAATCAATATAATATTAAAAAGAAACATAAATACATTTGAATGTAGAAGATTCGAACTAATATTTTTTTTCATATTTTGCACTCAGGATCATCTAAACTAATTAAAATTTAATGTCATGTTGCAAATACAATTTTCAAAGGGAAAAAAAGATAAAGATCGATGGTCATATCATTTCAGTAAAAAATAAAAATCTCATTCTACTTTGGTAAGATTTTCTTTCTTTTTTTAATATTTAAATTCCCCCCATTTTTTCAAACTCTGGCAAGATTACATTATCCAATTAAAACACATAAAAGTTACACTAGCATAAACACATATATATGTTTATGCATAGCTTTAGTAAATAAGAAACTTAAATTCATTCAAATAATCGCACATACTTAAAACAACCAATAATTTAAATTGCCATCCAAATATACATACATATCTCTCCTCTATATGCAACGAGGAAAGAATGTCTGGCCCACATAACCACAGCGATTGCTCTTTTTACATTTGATTCAAATCGATGTTGCATCATGATTCAACGGATCCTCATGATTTGGTTTTGTGAATAGCTAAAACAGTCTGTAAATTTATGTGTTTATGATGAGCACAGGTTTCCAATCTTTTCGAAGAATGTTCAAACATACGTTTCCATCTAAGTCAATGTTGGGATGGTACACCTTTGTCTTGCATTTGACCTTTGGTGCTTCATGAGGGTAGATTGGATGGATTTGGAAAGAGAAAACAAATGAGCCACCTGCGTAATATCCTTCATCAGGCTGAATAGTGACTTCAAAGTTCATTAGTTCATCTTTTCCATTAGGAAAAGATATGGAACATGTTTTTGGTAGATTTAATTCACTTATATCTTTATGAAGACGTAATTCTCCAGCACTTTGTTTCTTCACAAGAGGTCTTCTATTTGCATTTTCAGCAAGCCCCTTTCGTTTTTCCTTTACTTTTAATAAGTTGATCATTCTTGCCTCTCCTGATGAAAATAAAAATGAAAGGGGTTTCAGATTCCTTGGTAAGATTTTCTTGTTAGGAATTAAGAGTAAATTCTTTTAAATTGTTTTTTTATTTGATGAATACGAATTTATAATTTCAATTTACTTAAAAAAATTAATGACCTACAGTTTATTGAATATATGAAGAATATTCCTATTTTGTTTGATATACATATTTTATTTAACTTCTCTAATACTTTGAGGGAAAAATACCCCCTGTAGAATATAATAGAATAGCAAATTGTCACGAGTATAACAATAATATAATATATAACAGAAGAGCTAATTGTCATGAATGAAAAAATTAATAGAGTACCTGGCCCTTTAAGTCTTTTTGTCATTCCATAAATAGTATTTTTATGTATTTTATCGATTAATTTAGAAAAGTTCAGTTTTTCCTTTTCTATTTAAGTCTTGAGTCATTTTTTAGTAGTATAATATTAAATTCTAATTTTGTTCGTGTATTTTGCTTTGAATTTGTAATAAATATTTTATCACTTCCATTACTAAATGCTCAAAACACCAAGATAAGTGAGAGCGAAATAGAAAAGATAATTTAGAAAATAGCTTCACATATTGAAGAAAATTATGAGTATATATCTCTATATCTTATAAGAGTCTTTAGAGTCTCTGTTTTTATTTTTTTATTATAATCCGCTAGCATTTGTAGGAAAAAAACACGTCCTCGGGTCCGAAGACTATTAGAAGAAGATATGGGGCTTTCAATAAATTCTCTAGATCCCTTTAAGAAGTTCATATCTAATGAAGATGAGGTATGTTAACATTTCTACATGTTTTATCTTAATCTTAAAAGTTTGTGGTTTAAAAGATCAAAACAACAGGTATTTGCATATGGATTAGCTAAAGTACCAGAAAAAAGCGCTTGGAAAAAACGTCTAAGACAAAAGCTACTAAAGAAAAGATTTAGAAACATGCGGGCCTGAAGAAACGTAAAATATTGCAAAAGGTGGTGTAAGTTTCTAACAAGAAGCACACGTCTTTTACTAATAAGCAATATTTCAATATTCGTAAGGAGGGTTTTAGAAGTGAGAATCAATAGGACATGACGTATCAAGTATGTTTATAATCAACTTAAGTAAATTATAGTTATTTGTTTCGGATGTTCTCAAATAATATTTGATTGACCTTGAGTGTTTCACCGGATTGGCACAAAATTTAGTGTCGGTTGTCACACGATACGATACGAATTGTAAGGTGTATTACAAAAATTGCTTAATAATAAGTGAATCATAGTATTTCACAATACATATCGATCTAATATTATAATAATCCTAATATTTGTTGACTCAGTTTTTTAAGAAGTTGCTAAAAAGTAACAAAAATTTAAAAGGTAGTAAAAAAATCAATAACAGATAAGAGATTATCTACAATTAATTAGGTCAAATCCAAAATACTAATATATTGCCATCTTCATCGCCTCGTCTTTAAATATGCGTTTACTTTTTATTTTGTGTGCTACATGTTATTTGTGATTAGTTATTTAAGTATAACATAAATTATGTATATTTTTTGTACTTTTGATTTATGAAGGTGAAGTGTGAAAGAGAGATGTAATGAGATGAAATATCTTCGAAAAAGCCTTCCAAGGTGGGGAATATTTCAAAAACTATGATAATTCAATATGTGTATTTATTTTATTTTTTTTGAATTGCTGAGTAAACAAGACTCGGATCCTGGATATGGAAAACGAGTGGAAAAGTTAAGATTGATACTGATTAAGATGCACTGCACTTCATGTATATTTATTTATCTGTAGAAGTATTTTCACTAAGAATAACTTGCATGATGCCTAATATTAGAGCAGTGGGCTAATTTCGTATATAATTTTTAGTAGGCAAGAATGATATGAATAAAGCAAAATCAATTTCAAGATACATGGTTACTGTTTTATGTTTTATTACCTAAAAATATTAACATTTAGGTTTTTATTTAGGTAATACTTCTACTTAATATTTAATAAAGTATATATAATTTATTTTAATAATACACCTCCCATTAGATTATTATATGGATTATATTTATTATAGATTAAATACATGAGATATATGTCGTTATAATATTGATTAAAAATAAAATTAAAATATTGAATAAAATATTATTCCTTTCAGTTATTTATATTATAATTATATAGGACTCTAACTATATATAACTATATAGGACTAGTCGAGATAGCCCAACAGTTGGTTGGCCCATCTAGTTTGTCACAATTGGCCTAGAAAAAAATATAAAATAAAAGTTATAATTTTTTTAAAGAGAACTTTTTTGGGTCCTCTTGTTCAAAACCTAAAACCCTAAACTTATCGCCGTCATATTTAAGATATCACCCTCCTAGAAGCCACATCCACAGCAACCTGCCATATACAAGATATTTGTTCGATCCTCCCCATTTCTTCTCACTGTGCCCACAAAAACCATCTTGCTCAATTATAGACTGATTTTAATTAGTAAGCTCAATTTTTCTTCAGCTTTATTATTATATTTTTGTAGTTAATTTTTCTTCTTTTGGTTTAATTTGGTGAGATTTTTCTATACAATACAAAATTTGAATTTAGAATGATATAAATTATTGAGTACACAAAATCAATATAATATTAAAAAGAAACATAAATACATTCGAATGTAGAAGATTCGTACTAATATTTTTTTTCATATTTTGCACACAGGATCATCTAAACTAATTAAAATTTAATGTCATGTTGCAAATACAATTTTCAAAGGGAAAAAAATATAAAGATCGATGGTCATATCATTTCAGTAAAAAATAAAAATCTCATTCTACTTTGGTAAGATTTTCTTTCTTTTTTTAATATTTAAATTCCCCCCATTTTTTCAAACTCTGGCAAGATTACATTATCCAATTAAAACAAATAAAAGTTACACTAGCATAAACACATATATATATATATATATGTTTATGCATAGCTTTAGTAAATAAGAAACTTAAATTCATTCTCATAATCGCACATACTTAAAACAACCAATAATTTAAATTCCCATCCAAATATACATACATATCTCTCCTCTATATGCAACGAGGAAAGAATGTCTGGCCCACATAACCACCAACCATTGCTCTTTTTACATTTGATTCAAATCGATGTTGCATCATGATTCAACGGATCCTCATGATTTGGTTTTGTGAATAGCTGAAACAGTCTGTAAATTTATGTGTTTATGATGAGCACAGGTTTCCAATCTTTTCGAAGAATGTTCAAACATACGTTTCCATCTAAGTCAATGTTGGGATGGTACACCTTTGTCTTGCATTTGACCTTTGGTGCTTCATGAGGGTAGATTGGAGAGATTTGGAAAGAGAAAACAAATGAGCCACCTGTGTAATATCCTTCATCAGGCTGAATAGTGACTTCAAAGTTCATTAGTTCATCTTTTCCGTTTGGAAAAGATATGGAACATGTTTTTGGTAGATTTAATTCACTTATATCTTTATGAAGACGTAATTCTCCAGCACTTTGTTTCTTCACAGGAGGTCTTCCATTTGCATTTTCAGCAAGCCCCTTTCGTTTTTCCTTTACTTTTAATAAGTTGATCATTCTTGCCTCTCCTGATGAAAATAAAAATGAAAGGGGTTTCAGATTCCTTGGTAAGATTTTCTTGTTAGGAATTAAGAGTAAATTCTTTTAAATTGTTTTTTTATTTGATGAATACGAATTTATAATTTCAATTTACTTAAAAAAATTAATGACCTACAGTTTATTGAATATATGAAGAATTTTCCTATTTTGTTTGATATACATATTTTATTTAACTTCTCTAATACTTTGAGGGAAAAATACCCCCTGTAGAATATAATAGAATAGCAAATTGTCACGAGTATAACAATAATATAATATATAACAGAAGAGCTAATTGTCATGAATGAAAAAATTAATAGAGTACCTGGCCCTTTAAGTCTTTTTGTCATTCCATAAATAGTATTTTTATGTATTTTATCGATTAATTTAGAAAAGTTTGGTTTTTCCTTTTCTATTTAAGTCTTGAGTCATTTTTTAGTAGTATAATATTAAATTCTAATTTTGTTCGTGTATTTTGCTTTGAATTTGTAATAATTATTTTATCACTTCCATTACTAAATGCTCAAAACACCAAGATAAGTGAGAGCGAAATAGAAAAGATAATTTAGAAAATAGCTTCACATATTGAAGAAAATTATGAGTATATATCTCTATATCTTATAAGAGTCTTTAGAGTCTCGGTTTTTATTTTTTTATTATAATCCGCTAGCATTTGTAGGAAAAAAACACGTCCTCGGGTCCGAAGACTATTAGAAGAAGATATGGGGCTTTCAATAAATTCTCTAGATCCCTTTAAGAAGTTCATATCTAATGAAGATGAGGTATGTTAACATTTCTACATGTTTTATCTTAATCTTAAAAGTTTGTGGTTTAAAAGATCAAAACAACAGGTATTTGCATATGGATTAGCTAAAGTACCAGAAAAAAGCGCTTGGAAAAAACGTCTAAGACAAAAGCTACTAAAGAAAAGATTTAGAAACATGCGGGCCTGAAGAAACGTAAAATATTGCAAAAGGTGGTGTAAGTTTCTAACAAGAAGCACACGTCTTTTACTAATAAGCAATATTTCAATATTCGTAAGGAGGGTTTTAGAAGTGAGAATCAATAGGACATGACGTATCAAGTATGTTTATAATCAACTTAAGTAAATTATAGTTATTTGTTTCGGATGGTCTCAAATAATATTTGATTGACCTTGAGTGTTTCACCGGATTGGCACAAAATTTAGTGTCGGTTGTCACACGATACGATACGAATTGTAAGGTGTATTACAAAAATTGCTTAATAATAAGTGAATCATAGTATTTCACAATACATATCGATCTAATATTATAATAATCCTAATATTTGTTGACTCAGTTTTTTAAGAAGTTGCTAAAAAGTAACAAAAATTTAAAAGGTAGTAAAAAAATCAATAACAGATAAGAGATTATCTACAATTAATTAGGTCAAATCCAAAATACTAATATATTGCCATCTTCATCGCCTCGTCTTTAAATATGCGTTTACTTTTTATTTTGTGTGCTACATGTTATTTGTGATTAGTTATTTAAGTATAACATAAATTATGTATATTTTTTGTACTTTTGATTTATGAAGGTGAAGTGTGAAAGAGAGATGTAATGAGATGAAATATCTTCGAAAAAGCCTTCCAAGGTGGGGAATATTTCAAAAACTATGATAATTCAATATGTGTATTTATTTTATTTTTTTTGAATTGCTGAGTAAACAAGACTCGGATCCTGGATATGGAAAACGAGTGGAAAAGTTAAGATTGATACTGATTAAGATGCACTGCACTTCATGTATATATATTTATCTGTAGAAGTATTTTCACTAAGAATAACTTGCATGATGCCTAATATTAGAGCAGTGGGCTAATTTCGTATATAATTTTTAGTAGGCAAGAATGATATGAATAAAGCAAAATCAATTTCAAGATACATGGTTACTGTTTTATGTTTTATTACCTGAAAATATTAACATTTAGGTTTTTATTTAGGTAATACTTCTACTTAATATTTAATAAAGTATATATAATTTATTTTAATAATACACCTCCCATTAGATTATTATATGGATTATATTTATTATAGATTAAATACATGAGATATATGTCGTTATAATATTGATTAAAAATAAAATTAAAATATTGAATAAAATATTATTCCTTTCAGTTATTTATATTATAATTATATAGGACTCTAACTATATATAACTATATAGGACTAGTCGAGATAGCCCAACAGTTGGTTGGTCCATCTAGTTTGTCACAATTGGCCTAGAAAAAAATATAAAATAAAAGTTATAATTTTTTTAAAGAGAACTTTTTTGGGTCCTCTTGTTCAAAACCTAAAACCCTAAACTTATCGCCGTCATATTTAAGATATCACCCTCCTAGAAGCCACATCCCCAGCAACCTGCCATATACAAGATATTTGTTCGATCCTCCCCATTTCTTCTCACTGTGCCCACAAAAACCATCTTGCTCAATTATAGACTGATTTTAATTAGTAAGCTCAATTTTTCTTCAGCTTTATTATTATATTTTTGTAGTTAATTTTTCTTCTTTTGGTTTAATTTGGTGAGATTTTTCTATACAATACAAAATTTGAATTTAGAATGATATAAATTATTGAGTACACAAAATCAATATAATATTAAAAAGAAACATAAATAAATTCGAATGTAGAAGATTCGTACTAATATTTTTTTTCATATTTTGCACACAGGATCATCTAAACTAATTAAAATTTAATGTCATGTTGCAAATACAATTTTCAAAGGGAAAAAAATATAAAGATCGATTGTCATATCATTTCAGTAAAAAATAAAAATCTCATTCTACTTTGGTAAGATTTTCTTTCTTTTTTTAATATTTAAATTCCCCCCATTCTTTCAAACTCTGGCAAGATTACATTATCCAATTAAAACAAATAAAAGTTACACTAGCATAAACACATATATATATGTTTATGCATAGCTTTAGTAAATAAGAAACTTAAATTCATTCTCATAATCGCACATACTTAAAACAACCAATAATTTAAATTCCCATCCAAATATACATACATATCTCTCCTCTATATGCAACGAGGAAAGAATGTCTGGCCCACATAACCACCAACCATTGCTCTTTTTACATTTGATTCAAATCGATGTTGCATCATGATTCAACGGATCCTCATGATTTGGTTTTGTGAATAGCTGAAACAGTCTGTAAATTTATGTGTTTATGATGAGCACAGGTTTCCAATCTTTTCGAAGAATGTTCAAACATACGTTTCCATCTAAGTCAATGTTGGGATGGTACACCTTTGTCTTGCATTTGACCTTTGGTGCTTCATGAGGGTAGATTGGAGAGATTTGGAAAGAGAAAACAAATGAGCCACCTGTGTAATATCCTTCATCAGGCTGAATAGTGACTTCAAAGTTCATTAGTTCATCTTTTCCGTTTGGAAAAGATATGGAACATGTTTTTGGTAGATTTAATTCACTTATATCTTTATGAAGACGTAATTCTCCAGCACTTTGTTTCTTCACAGGAGGTCTTCCATTTGCATTTTCAGCAAGCCCCTTTCGTTTTTCCTTTACTTTTAATAAGTTGATCATTCTTGCCTCTCCTGATGAAAATAAAAATGAAAGGGGTTTCAGATTCCTTGGTAAGATTTTCTTGTTAGGAATTAAGAGTAAATTCTTTTAAATTGTTTTTTTATTTGATGAATACGAATTTATAATTTCAATTTACTTAAAAAAATTAATGACCTACAGTTTATTGAATATATGAAGAATTTTCCTATTTTGTTTGATATACATATTTTATTTAACTTCTCTAATACTTTGAGGGAAAAATACCCCCTGTAGAATATAATAGAATAGCAAATTGTCACGAGTATAACAATAATATAATATATAACAGAAGAGCTAATTGTCATGAATGAAAAAATTAATAGAGTACCTGGCCCTTTAAGTCTTTTTGTCATTCCATAAATAGTATTTTTATGTATTTTATCGATTAATTTAGAAAAGTTCGGTTTTTCCTTTTCTATTTAAGTCTTGAGTCATTTTTTAGTAGTATAATATTAAATTCTAATTTTGTTCGTGTATTTTGCTTTGAATTTGTAATAATTATTTTATCACTTCCATTACTAAATGCTCAAAACACCAAGATAAGTGAGAGCGAAATAGAAAAGATAATTTAGAAAATAGCTTCACATATTGAAGAAAATTATGAGTATATATCTCTATATCTTATAAGAGTCTTTAGAGTCTCGGTTTTTATTTTTTTATTATAATCCGCTAGCATTTGTAGGAAAAAAACACGTCCTCGGGTCCGAAGACTATTAGAAGAAGATATGGGGCTTTCAATAAATTCTCTAGATCCCTTTAAGAAGTTCATATCTAATGAAGATGAGGTATGTTAACATTTCTACATGTTTTATCTTAATCTTAAAAGTTTGTGGTTTAAAAGATCAAAACAACAGGTATTTGCATATGGATTAGCTAAAGTACCAGAAAAAAGCGCTTGGAAAAAACGTCTAAGACAAAAGCTACTAAAGAAAAGATTTAGAAATATGCGGGCCTGAAGAAACGTAAAATATTGCAAAAGGTGGTGTAAGTTTCTAACAAGAAGCACACGTCTTTTACTAATAAGCAATATTTCAATATTCGTAAGGAGGGTTTTAGAAGTGAGAATCAATAGGACATGACGTATCAAGTATGTTTATAATCAACTTAAGTAAATTATAGTTATTTGTTTCGGATGGTCTCAAATAATATTTGATTGACCTTGAGTGTTTCACCGGATTGGCACAAAATTTAGTGTCGGTTGTCACACGATACGATACGAATTGTAAGGTGTATTACAAAAATTGCTTAATAATAAGTGAATCATAGTATTTCACAATACATATCGATCTAATATTATAATAATCCTAATATTTGTTGACTCAGTTTTTTAAGAAGTTGCTAAAAAGTAACAAAAATTTAAAAGGTAGTAAAAAAATCAATAACAGATAAGAGATTATCTACAATTAATTAGGTCAAATCCAAAATACTAATATATTGCCATCTTCATCGCCTCGTCTTTAAATATGCGTTTACTTTTTATTTTGTGTGCTACATGTTATTTGTGATTAGTTATTTAAGTATAACATAAATTATGTATATTTTTTGTACTTTTGATTTATGAAGGTGAAGTGTGAAAGAGAGATGTAATGAGATGAAATATCTTCGAAAAAGCCTTCCAAGGTGGGGAATATTTCAAAAACTATGATAATTCAATATGTGTATTTATTTTATTTTTTTTGAATTGCTGAGTAAACAAGACTCGGATCCTGGATATGGAAAACGAGTGGAATAGTTAAGATTGATACTGATTAAGATGCACTGCACTTCATGTATATTTATTTATTTGTAGAAGTATTTTCACTAAGAATAACTTGCATGATGCCTAAATATTAGAGCAGTGGGCTAATTTCGTATATAATTTTTAGTAGGCAAGAATGATATGAATAAAGCAAAATCAATTTCAAGATACATGGTTACTGTTTTATGTTTGATTACCTGAAAATATTAACATTTAGGTTTTATTTAGGTAATAATTCTACTTAATATTTAATAAAGTATATATAATTTATTTTAATAATACACGTCCCATTAGATTATTACATGGATTATATTTATTATAGATTAAATACATGAGATATATGTTGTTATAATATTGATTAAAAATAACATTAAAATATTGAATAAAATATTTTTCCTTTCAGTTATTTATGTTATAATTATATAGGACTCTAACTATATAGGACTAGTCGAGATAGCCCAACAGTTAGCTGGCCCATCTAGTTTGTCACAATTGGCCTAGAAAAAAATATAAAATAAAAGTTATAATTTTTTTAAACAGAACTTTTTTGGGTCCTCTTGTTCAAAACCTAAAACCCTAAACTTATCGCCGTCATCTTTAAGATGTCACCATCCTCGAAGCCACATCCACGACAACCTGCCATATACAAGGTATTTGTTCGATTCTCCCCATTTCTTCTCACTGTGCCCACAAAAACCATCTTGCTCAATTGTAGACTGATTTTAATTAGTAAGCTCAATTTTTCTTCAGTTTTATTATTATATTTTTGTAGTTAATTTTTCTTCTTTCGATTTAATTTGGTGAGATTTTTCTATACAATACAAAATTTTAATTTAGAATGATATAAATTATTGAGTCCACAAAATCAATATAATATTAAAAAGAAACATAAATACATTTGAATGTAGAAGATTCGAACTAATATTTTTTTTCATATTTTGCACTCAGGATCATCTAAACTAATTAAAATTTAATGTCATGTTGCAAATACAATTTTCAAAGGGAAAAAAAGATAAAGATCGATGGTCATATCATTTCAGTAAAAAATAAAAATCTCATTCTACTTTGGTAAGATTTTCTTTCTTTTTTTAATATTTAAATTCCCCCCATTCTTTCAAACTCTGGCAAGATTACATTATCCAATTAAAACACATAAAAGTTACACTAGCATAAACACATATATATGTTTATGCATAGCTTTAGTAAATAAGAAACTTAAATTCATTCTCATAATCGCACATACTTAAAACAACCAATAATTTAAATTCCCATCCAAATATACATACATATCTTTCCTCTATATGCAACGAGGAAAGAATGTCTGGCCCACATAACCACCAGCCATTGCTCTTTTTACATTTGATTCAAATCGATGTTGCATCATGATTCAACGGATCCTCATGATTTGGTTTTGTGAATAGCTAAAACAGTCTGTAAATTTATGTGTTTATGATGAGCACAGGTTTCCAATCTTTTCGAAGAATGTTCAAACATACGTTTCCATCTAAGTCAATGTTGGGATGGTACACCTTTGTCTTGCATTTGACCTTTGGTGCTTCATGAGGGTAGATTGGAGAGATTTGGAAAGAGAAAACAAATGAGCCACCTGCGTAATATCCTTCATCAGGCTGAATAGTGACTTCAAAGTTCATTAGTTCATCTTTTCCATTAGGAAAAGATATGGAACATGTTTTTGGTAGATTTAATTCACTTATATCTTTATGAAGACGTAATTCTCCAGCACATTGTTTCTTCACAGGAGGTCTTCCATTTGCATTTTCAGTAAGCCCCTTTCGTTTTTCCTTTACTTTTAATAAGTTGATCATTCTTGCCTCTCCTGATGAAAATAAAAATGAAAGGGGTTTCAGATTCCTTGGTAAGATTTTCTTGTTAGGAATTAAGAGTAAATTCTTTTAAATAGTATTTTTTGGTATTTTATCGATTTATTTAGAAAAGTTCAGTATTTCCTTTTCTATTTAAGTCTTGAGTCATTTTTTAGTAGTATAATATTAAATTCTAATTTTGTTCGTGTATTTTTCTTTGATTTTGTAATAAATATTTTATCACTTCCATTACTAAATGCTCAAAACACCAAGATAAGTGAGAGCGAAATAGAAAAGATAATTTAGAAAAGAGCTTCACATATTGAAGAAAATTATGAGTATATATCTCTATATCTTATAAGAGTCTTTAGATTCTCTGGGTTTTTTTTTATTATAATCCGCTAGCATTTGTAGGAAAATAACACGTCCTCGGGTCCGAAGACTATTAGAAGAAGATATGGGGCTTTCAATAAATTCTCTAGATCCCTTTAAGAAGTTCATATCTAATGAAGATGAGGTATGTTAACATTTCTACATGTTTTATCTTAATCTTAAAAGTTTATGGTTTAAAAGATCAAAACAACAGGTATTTGCATATGCATTAGCTAAAGTACCAGAAAAAAGCGCTTGGAAAAAACGTCTAAGACAAAAGCTACTAAAGAAAAGATTGAGAAATATGCGGGCCTGAAGAAACGTAAAATATTGCAAAAGGTGGTTTATGTTTCTAACAAGAAGCAGACATCTTTTACTAATAAGCAATATTTCAATATTCGTAAGGAGGGTTTTAGAAGTGAGAATCAATAGGACATGACGTATCAAGTATGTTTATAATCAAATTAAGTAAATTATAGTTAATTGTTTCTGGATGGTCTCAAATAATATTTTATTGACCTTGAGTGTTTCACCGGATTGGCACAAAATTTAGTGTCAGTTGTCACACGATACGACACGAATTGTAAGGTGTATTACAAAAATTGCATAATAATAAGTGAATCATAGTATTTCACAATACATATCGATCTAATATTATAATAATCCTAATATTTGTTGATTCAGTTTTTTAAGAAGTTGCTAAAAAGTAACAAAAATTTAAAAGGTAGTAAAAAAATCAATAACAGATAAAAGATTATCTACAATTAATTAGGTAAAACCCAAAATACTAAATATATTGCAATCTTCATCGCCTCTTCTTTAAATATTTGTTTGCTTTTTATTTTGTGTGCTACATGTTATTTGTGATTAGTTATTTAAGTATAACATAAATTGTGTATATTTTTTGTACTTTTGATTTATGAAGATGAAGTGTGAAAGAGAGATGTAATGAGATGAAACATCTTCGAAAAAGCCTTCCAAGGTGGGGAATATTTCAAAACTATGATAATTCAATATGTGTATTTATTTTATTATTTTTGAATTGCTGAGTAAACAAGACTCGGATCCTGGATATGGAAAACGAGTGGAAAAGTTAAGATTGATACTGATTAAGATGCACTGCACTTCATGTATATTTATTTATCTGTAAAAGTATTTTCACTAAGAATAACTTGCATGATGCCTAAATATTAGAGCAGTATGCATAAAGCAAAATCAATTTCAAAATACATGGTTTATGTATTATGTTTTATTACCTGAAAATATTAACATTTAGGTTTTTATTTAGGTAATACTTCTACTTAATATTGAATTCAATATATATATATATATATATATATAATTTATTTTAATAATACACGCACCATTAGATTATTATATAGACTATATTTATTCTGTATAGATTAAATACATGAGATATATGTTGTTATATTATTGATTAAAAATAATATTAAAATATTAAATAAAATATTTTTCCTTTCAGTTATTGATGTTATAATTATATAGAACTCTAACTATATAGGACCTAAATAACCAAACAGTTGGCTGGCCCATCCAGTTTGTCACAATTGGCCTAGAAAAAAATATAAAATAAAAGTTATGATTTTCTTTAAACAGAATTTTTTTGGGTCCTCTTCTTGCTCAGTTATAGACTGATTTTAATTAGTAAGCTTAATTATTTTTCAGTTTTATTACTATATTTTTGTAGTTAATTTTTTTTCTTTAGGTTAAATTTGGTGAGATTTTTCTATACAGTACAAATTTTGAATTTAGAATAATTTAAATAAATGAGTCCACAAAATCAATATATATTAAAAAGAAACATAAATACATTTGAATGTAGAAGATATAATTTTTTTTCATATTTTGCACACAGGATCATCTAAACTAATTAAAATTCAATGTCATGTTGCAAATACAATTTTACAAAGGAAATAAAAGATAAAGATCGATTATCATGCCATTTCAGTAAAAAATCAAAATCTCATTCTACTTTGGTAAGATTTTCTTTCTTTTTTTTAATATTTAAATGAGATAATATCAAATTAAGTCCAAAAACACAACATTCCACCTCTATAGGGTCCAGGAAATTTTTCACCCCCATGAAAGTCCTTTTTTTAGTATTCCATCTGTACCCCTATTAGTTACCACGTTTATAGTTAAACAATATCATTTAAATTATAACAGATTCCTATTTTATAGCTAATCAAATAATATCCCTTAATAATAGCTAATAATTATAGTAAAATTGTTATTTTCTTCCACGATTCAATATACACCATCGTCCATTCACAAACTCTAGTTTACTCTGCAACTATTGCTGCACCACTGATATTAGTTAACTGTTTATCTCCATCAGTTTGTTCACACAACCCACCAATTACACACGCACACACCACTGATATTAGTTAACTGTATATCTGTAACCCATCAGTTTGTTCACACAACCCATCAATATTACTAACACACGCCACCAGTATTTCATCTGTAACCCATCAGTTTGTTCACACAACCCATCAATATTAAGACCCATATTCAACGGCAGTATTCAACGTCGTCACTGTTTTCAATCAATACCGATTCGATCCGAGCTCTCTTAATCATCATGTTCGCTTCTTTTCTTCCCAGTATTCAACGACACACCTTCTACAAAATCGTCGTCACCGTTTTCAATCGATTTTCCTTTACTTTTATCACTACTCCCACCTACAGCGTCGGGTTTCCTAACCATTTTCAGTTTCTTCGTTCTCTGATGTCCATCGTCGACGGTGGGTTGCTGGGGCATCTTCGTCCTCGCCATCTCTGTTTTTCCGGTGGTGTATCGAATTTTGATGGTTAGGGTTTAGTGGTGTGAATGTTAGACAGAAGTTGGGTTATTGAAAATTTGATTTTTGTTTCTGGCGGTTCTTTTTTTTTTATTAATGTTGATTGATACGTTTTGCATGAAATCAGCGTTTTTAGTTATGGCAACTGAATGGACAGTCAATGGGTAATGGAGGGCAAATGAGTCTTTTGTAGTGGGTTGGACCTGATGGGCAATGGTCCAACCTTCTAGGACTCTATTAATAAATCACCCTATTTAAATTCCCCCCATTTTTTCAAACTCTGGCAAGATTACATTATCCAATTAAAACACATAAAAGTTACACTAGCATAAACACACACATATATATATATATATATATATATATATATATATATATATATATATATATATATATATATATATATATGTTTATGCATAACTTTAGTAAATAAGAAACTTAAATTCATTCTCATAATCGCACATACTTAAAACAACCAATAGTTTAATTTCCTATCCATTTATACATACATATCTCTCCTCTATATGCAACGTGGAAAGAATGTCTGCCCACATAACCACCAACCATTGCTCTTCTTACATTTGATTCAACAAGTTTTGGATTTTCCCTTAAAATCGATGTTGCATCATGATTCAACGGACCCCATGATTTGGTTACGTGAATAGATGAAACAATCCGTAAATTACTGTGTTTATGATGAGCACATGTTTCCAACACTACTGGATTCGCGTTGTTTCGCGACGACACGGGTCGTCGCGACTAACCCGTATTTCGTCGTTAATTGTGTTTAGCGACGACATCTCTTCGCTAATCTGTCGTCTCTATCCCTTCGTCGCTATTTGGCCCATTAGCAACGAATTGTTGTGATTTCGCCCCTAATCACTCAGCCTTTTATCGACGAGGCCTGGCGTCGCGAATTTTACAAGTTAGCGACGAGACCCATCGTCGCTAAATAATGAATTACTTTTTTTTTTTTTTAATCGCTTATTAATTATATATGTTTTCTTTTTTTTAAATCATCTAAACACGAAATACTAGCGACGGTTACGTCGTCGCTATTATTTTTTTATTTTTTTTAATGTTGCCGAAAATCATTATTTATTTTTTTAATTTACATGTTAGCGACGACACAATTGTCGTCGCTATTCAATATTATAATTTTTTTTTAAATCATTTTTGTTTTTTTTATTTAAATTTTAGTTTTTATTATTATTTTTATTTTAAATATAATGCATAATTTACAAATAAATAAAAATCCAAAAATATATATAAATACGATAATTCGATACGAAAATTAAACGTGAAGTCAAAGTCAAAGTCAAACGTAGTCAAAATAAAAGTCAAACATACGAAATAAACTTAAAGTCTCAAAATTACAAACCATACTAATAAAAGTCAAACTTAAAGTCTCAAAAGTCAAACATAAATCAATCGTCACTCAAATGGTGCTCGTCTTCATCTTCTTCTTCTCTCTCTTCATCTTCTCTCTCTTCATCTCCTCTCTCTTCACTAGTGGGCCCGGGTTTGCTGATCGGCTGAAGTCTTTGGGCGATTCTCATGCCGTTTAACGCTTCGAAGAGAGTGTCCACCATGCTCGGGGGTTGACTCGGCCGACTAGAAGAAGCTGTGGGCCCGGTCGATGCGGAAGCTGGATCCGGTGTAGGTTTAAGTCCTTGAGCCGCGCGAAGCTCGTTCATCTCTGCCAGAATCGCCTTAAGCAGCTCCTCGTTCTCCCTGTCCGGCTGTGTAGGAGTCCTGGATCGTTTTCGGACCGGACCATATGGTAGGCACCCAGTATTTTGTCTTGGATGGGTGCAGGACCTCCATAATAGTCTTGAGCATGGCATCCATCTGCTCCTGGATAGTAACTTCAGCTCCCTCCGCTCCGGCCTGCACAACCTTCTTTTTCATCTTCTCCCGAAGAACACCTTGTAATTAGATTTCAATTTAAAAATAAATTAGATTAATAAAAAAGTAAAGTTAAAAACAAATAATTAATTTAAAGCAGTTTAAAAAAAACTTACACTAGCTTTCTCCAACGCTGGTCACGCCAGCTAACTATAGCTGCATCGTAAGACAGGTGGTCGAAATAGCTGCTTAAAGGTGGAAGCTCCATCTCCTGCTGGGTTTGATCATCTAAAAAAGTCAAAGGCTCCTTCGTCACCGTCTTCAGCTTCCCCTGGACAGTATATAATAACAAATATTAATTAGTTAAAAATTAAATTAAATAAAATAGTAAATTAAATTTTTTATTAAAAATTATACCTCTATAATCACCTCCCGAGTCTGGGACCAGTTCCTTGACCCCGCCTTGCTCGGAACTGTCTGCAGCTCTCGATTCTTCTTGTTTATCTCAGCCTGACTCTGTTACAAATAATAAATAAATAGTTATAAAATTAAACGTATAAAATAATTAATAAATTATTATTTTCTACCTGGTTTGGCCTCGTCATCCAACATCTTCTTCGTCGCCGTCCAATGCTCCGGTAGAATATCTGGTGGATCTTCATTCGTGTAGTAGTAGTCGTTCTTCAAATCCGACTTCCATCACCTGTAGGCCGTAGAAGTCATCGTATTCAACCTCTTAACCATCTCATTCCAATCATCTCGCCTCCTCCACTCCTCCAAATCAAAAAACTGGTGCAGTCGCTGCATAATTACCCCTTTGTTATGGTCGGGGACATCTGACCATCCTCTGTAGCACGGAGGAACAGCTTCTCGAACTGCATTCCCTACCACCTGACCCACGGGTTTGCTATGTGGGCCGACGAAATTCCACGTGCCGTCTATAACAGAAAAGTCATCTGGAATGGGCCAGCCGACTCTCTTCAAGGTCTCCTGAGCTGTCCGGATAGACGCGGCAGCTTTAGGGCGTCTTCTTTTACGTTCACCTGTTTTAGTGAAAAATATTTATTAATTATATATTTTCTTAATTGAAATTATATTAATTGAATTTTTTATTACCCAATGGTTTGGCACAATCGACCATAGGACGGTTAGGACCCCTCGATGGATCGTTACCCATCCCGTCTCGGCTGTGACTCCTTCCCATAACAGCAGTCATCTATAAAATTTACTATTTAGTCCTTTACAATTTTTTTTGATAAAATTTAATTAAATTGCTAATAGGTCCATATTTTTATTAAAAATTTATTTTAGTCACTATAAATATTTATTTATAAAATTGCATTTTAGTCCTAATTTTTATAAAAATTCAATTTTAATCCTAATTTTTTTTAAATTGCATTTTAATCCCAATTTTTTAAAATTGCATTTTAATCCCGATTTTTTTTAAAATTGCATTTTAATCCTAAATTGTATAAAATTGCATTTTAGTCCTAATTTTTTTTTAAATTGCATTTAAGTCCCATTTTTTTTTTAAAATTGCATTTTAATCCTAAGTTTTATAAAACTGCATTTTAGTCCCTATTTTTTTAAAATTGCAATTTAGTACTAATTTTTATAAAATTGCATTTTAGTCCTAATTATTTTAAAAATTCTATTTTAGTCCCAATTTTTTTTAAAATTGCATCTTAGTCCCTATTTTTTTGGAAATTGCATTTTAGTCCTTATAAAATCCTAAACATCACACATATAAATTTTAGCTATTGCAAATAGGTCCCTATATCTTAAACCATAATTAAATCAACACATCACTACACATATTACAATTAAAATCCATAAATCATATTAAAACCCTAATTTTAGCTAATTTTAAAGAAAGTACAATTACAAGTTGTTTTTTAACACAAAAAAATCCTAAACATCTCAGAAATATATACATAAATCTCGAAAATCATCAAATCATACAAACATTCATGAATTTTTTCAACCAAAAAAAATTGCAAGTTTGATCCGGAAATTGGAACCTGTTACGTAGAAATGGTGTAGATTTAGTCCATGAATCCATGCCAAGAAGAAGGAATCATACAAAAAAACACAATAAAAGATATTAGAAATTAGAAATGAAAAAAATGAAAAAGAATAAATTAGAATGTGTTATTGGATTGGAATCATTACCTTGATGTCGGGTTTGTTGTTGTTATTCCTCGGAATAGCTTGGTATGGTCGAAAATGGCGTTTTTGTGTTAGTTTTTAAGTGTTTGTTATGGCAGAAATGAGCTCGGTTAGGGCTTTATAGAAAAATAAGTTAGCGACTACACGTATGTCGTCGCTAATCTTAGGAATTCGTCGTTAATTTTGGACACGTGTCGTGCCCCGTACACACGACCTTTGCGTGTCAAGGGTTAGCGACGACAAGGCGTCGCGAAAATTTGGGAATTCATCGCTATTTTTCGTGGGCAGGAAACTTGCCCGCCCACGCTGACCAATTAAATTTTTTATTATATTTTAGCGACGACTAGTCCTATTAATATCGTCGTTAAATATTAGCGACGACATTCAAAGGATGAATATCGTCGCGAAACCTATAAATGTCGTCGTTAATTTTTTTTTTAACAATTCTTTTTGCTTTCCTTTTCTTGCTTGTTTATTTCTATTTTTTTCTTGTTCCTTTCTTTCTTATTGATGACTTGTGTAGAATAGGAAAGGACATTTAAAGTTTAGTCAACTGTTAGAGTCAAACTTGAGTGTTTGGGCTGTTTAGTCAACTGTTAGAGTCAAACTTGAGTGTTTGGGGTGTTTAGTCAACGTTTAGAGTCAAACATGAGTGTTTGGGGAGTTTAGTCAACTGTTAGAGTCAAACTTGAGTGTTCGAGGTGTTTAGTCAACTGTTAGAGTCAAACTTGAGTGTTTGGGTTGTTTAGTCATCATTTAGAGTCAAACTTGAGTGTTTGGGGTGTTTAGTCAACGTTTAGAGTCAAACTTGAGTGTTTGGGGTGATAGTCAACTGTTAGAGTCAAACTTGAGTGATCGGGGTGTTTAGTCAACTGTTAAAGTCAAACTTGAGTGTTTGGGGTGTTTAGTCAACATTTAGAGTCAACCTTGAGTGTTTGGGGTGTTTAGTCAACTGTTAGAGTCAAACTTGAGTGTTCAGGGTGTTTAGTCAACTGTTACAGTCAAACTTGAGTGTTTGGGGTGTTTAGTCAACGTTTAGAGTCAAACTTGAGTGTTTGGATGTTTAGTCAACTGTTAGAGTCAAACTTGAGTGTTCAGGGTGTTTAGTCAACTGTTAAAGTCAAACTTGAGTGCTTGGGGTGTTTAGTCAACGTTTAGAGTCAAACTTGAGTGTTTGGGGTGTTTAGTCAACTGTTAGAAACAAACTTGAGTGTTCAGGGTGTTTAGTCAACTGTTAGAGTCAAACTTGAGTGTTTGAGGTGTTTAGTCAACTGTTAGAGTCAAACATGAGTGTTTGGGGTGTTTAGTCAACGTTTAGAGTCAAACTTGAGTGTTTGGGGGTGTTTATTCAACTGTTAGAGTCAAACTTGAGTGTTCGGGGTGTTTAGTCAACTGTTAGAGTCAAACTTGAGTGTTTGGGGTGTTTAGTCAACATTCAGAGTCAAACTTGAGTGTTTGGGGTGTTTAGTCAACGTTTAGAGTCAAACTTGAGTGTTCGGGGTGTTTAGTCAACGCTTAGAGTCAAACTTGAGTGTTCGGGGTGTTTAGTCAACTGTTAGAGTCAAACTTGAGTGTTTGGGGTGTTTAGTCAACTGTTAGAAACAAACTTGAGTGTTCAGGGTGTTTAGTCAACTGTTAGAGTCAAACTTGGGTGTTTGGGGGTGTTTGATCAACTTTTAGAGTCAAACTTGAGTGATTGGGGTGTTTAGTCAACATTTAGAGTCAAAATTGAGTGTTTGGGGTGATCAAATTCAAATTGAGATCCAAAAACCAACAAAATGTTTTAATACAAATAAACCAAAATAAAAAATAGCCTAAGCAGTATCATATCCACTAATAACTATGGGTTCATCATCGCTATCAACCTTTATAGGTTCTTCTTCATCACCGTATTCATCCAAGGTGTCATCATCAATTTCCTCATTTTCATCAATAACCGTATCAAAAGCCAAATCAATAAAAAAAATGAGCAGGGTCAATCTTGATCTCCTCGGTGGATGCCAAAGGTATGTTGATGCTCTCGTTCCCCGTGTTATCCAAATGTATGCTGATGCTCTCATTTCCAGTAGGGAGTGATTCGGAACCCCATAACTCAGGACTCAATCCGTGTCGATCGTTTATTTCCCAAACGGCTTTCCACCCTTTCATTGATTTCTTGGAACTAATCTCGTCGATGTAAAACACTTTCTTGGCATGCGATGCTAAAATGTATGGTTCGTCGGCCCACTCAAAGATTGATGTGTTGATAAAGGTTACCCCATGTTCTGGCCTCGATTCAGACTTTTTGTACCACTTACAGACAAATAACACAACCGAGCACCCTCCAGTGTACATAACCTCCAAGATTTTGATTATTTCACCATAATAGGGTTTTTCCTCGTATATGGTACAAACTCTGTAATCCTGCGTCACTCTTTTTTCTCCTTTGGACTTAGTTACCCACTTGACACCGTTTACCACACATGAATCATATTTATGCACCGAACCAAAAGACATGTTTGCCAAGGACACCATCTCGGGGGTAGCTAATGATCTCCACGTGAATACATTCCATGAATCTGTTATACAAAAATAATAGTTAATACTTTGATAATAAATATATAATTTTTAAACCAGTGCCTAAAATTACATACCTTTTCCAAAAACCATTCCTTAAACATTCGACGATGCCTAATATTTATTTCCTCACTCGTTCCCGTAAGTGTGGATTTGTGTTCACTAAAATTGTAAATGAGTATAAATTAATTAATATATTTTATAAATATATTCATGTAGATATATAAATAAAAATAAAAATAAATATGAAAATATTCATCTAAATATAAATATTAATATATACATATAAATATATAAATATAAATATAAATATATAAAATAAATATATAAATATATATAAATATATTCATATTAATATATAAATATATTCATATAAATATATAAATATATGCATATAAATATATAAATATATAAAAATATTCATATAAATATAAATAAAGATATAAATATAAATATAAATAAAGATAATAATATTTACTTACGTCATGTATGCTTCGAGTTCGTCGCAATTATGCAAAATATACCAACTTATGTGCTCCTTCTCCTTATATGGTAAAGAAACATACTCTATCTTGCCAACTGGAGGGCATTGGGAATTGAAAACGGATAGCTCTTTTGGGACCGGCGGTGCTTCGTTGTATCTACCTAGATCGTTGAACTTTGTTTTTTCTTCACTAAGATACCTTGATATGAAATTCAACGTCTCTTCCGCAACGTAGCCCTCGGCTATTGAACCCTCTGGTCTGGCCGGATTTCGAATATACTCTTTCAACTTTTTCAAATAACTTTCAAATGGGTACATCCACCGTATTTGGACCGGGCCCCCTAGCAATGCTTCATCGTATAAGTGTATCACCAAGTGGATCATTATATCAAAAAATGCGGGAGGCAAAATCATTTCCAGCCTACACATAACTTCAACCACTTTTTCTTTCTCGATTCTAACTCTTTCCTTCTTAGATTTTTATTGCAAACGACTCTAAACACGTTCGCTAACCCAATAAACACATCACTATTCGCTTTTTCTTCGATAAGCCCTAGGAGACTAGCCACGAAAAGATACTGCATCATCACATGACAGTCGTGAGATTTCATGCCGATAATCTTTCCCGTATCACTTTGAACATTGTTTCTCATACTAGATGCGAAACCGTCGAGAAACTTCTGTGTCTTCAGCCAATCAAGAAATATAGTCCGCTTTTCCTTTGTTAAAGTGTACTTTCCCTGGTTCAATATTTGTTTACCATTTCTCGATGTCAACCAAAATTCTTTCCTAATGTTCATATCCTTAAGATCCATTCTCGCTTTCACGTTGTCTTTGTTAACTATCCCATCCACACGTATAACTGTACAGAGAAGAGCATCACACACATTTTTCTCGCAATGCATAACGTCAATGTTATGTTTCAACAAGTTTTCAGACCAATAAGGTAAACGATAGAAAATACTCTTTTTCTTCCAATTGAATCGCCGAGTAACATCTTGCTTCACGATCTTTCCCCCAAAATCCTTGTGTTTACCGGGAAACACAATGGGAAGCCCATCTAACTGTGTCTGAATATCAGCAGGACTATATTTCTTCGGTGGGCCCCTATAATCGGATTTCTTGTACAAAACATTTTTGCTTCTAAATCGATGTTCAGTAGGTAACCAACATCTATGGTCAAAGTAAACAATTCCTTTTTTCACACTCAATGACAGAGTATAATCTATGCATTCTGGACAAGCTTTGTAACCTTGACCCGACCATCCCGAAGTGTATGACCTAGCGGGGAAATCATTATCGTAGACAACAAACAAACCTTCATCGTAAACTCTTCCTTCTTGTGGGCATCATACGTAACGATCTCTTAATCCCACAACTCTTCACACTCATCTATAACAGGACGAAGAAAGACATTCATGTCCTTACTGGGTGAACGGGGTCCCGGAATCAACAAACAAAGCTGTAATGTGGTTTCCTTCATGCATACCCACGGTGGCAAGTTATAGACGGTTAATATGACAGACCACATGCTGTACGAGCTGTACTGCATAAGAAAGGACAAAACCCGTCGATTCCGAGACCCAGATATACGTTACGAGGTTCGCTAGCAAACTCAGGATGTAGCGCTGCAAATCTCTTCCAACTATCACCATCAACCGGATGACGCAACACATCTGGATCGGCACTCTTTCCGATATGGTGCCATATCATGTCTTCAGCGGTGTGCTTCGAAGCGTATAGACGCTGCAATCTAGGAGCAATCGGAAAGTATCGAAACTTCTTATGCGGTACTTTGATACCCTTCTTTGGGTCCCATCTAGACTCGCTACAAACTGGACACTTATCGAGGTCTTTGTTTTCTTTGTAATAAATGACACAATTGTTCAAACAAACATCGATAGTAATATACCCCATACCCAAACTTTTCAACTTCTTGTTGCATGCTTCATAAGAATCGGGCAAATTGTGAGGTTTAGGCAAAATACGACCCAACAACTCCAATAGCTTGGTTAATAAGGTGTTAGTCCATTTGTTCTTTACTTTTACGTGCATTAGCTTGGCAATGAAATTCAACGAACTCATCGATTTACAACCATGATATAATTCTGTCTCCAATTCTTCGAACAATGTTTCAAAACTCCTTCGACTTGGAATATGTGTATCTCTCATCTCGGTGTCTCCCGGATGTCCACCAACATCGTAACTCTGTCTCACATCGTCATAAACATACTGAATTTCATTTACTATAATTGGATCTTTACTTGCAGGGGGTGTATGTGTTTGTATCTCATCCTCACCGTGTTTTGTCCAAACCTTATAATCATGGTTAAACCCCTCTTTTAGAAGGTGGGCCATAACAACTTCGGTTTTTAATCGACAGTAATTATTACACTTCTTACACGGGCAAGACAAGTAACCGGTATAACCTTTCATTTTCTTAGCAAATTCGATAAACTTAAAAACCCCAAAACAATATTCTCCCGTGAAATATTCGTCGTTTCGATCCAACTCTTATCGATAGTCATGTCCGTACTCGATTTCATCTCTTAGCAACAATTTTAATAAACTATGCGACTACATTCATATCAAAAAATAAAATACATAATTATTACAACCCAATGAATAAAATGAATAAAAATTACAACACAATAAAAACATAATAAAAATTACAAACTCATTGAATGAATAAATATTATAAACCATTGAATAAATAAAAATTACAATCCATTGAATGAATAAATATTACAAACCATTAAATGAATAATATATACAAACAAACAAACAATTAAATAAACAAGTAAAAATATATGAGCACAAAATATAAATTAACACAACACATGCATAATCAACCAACAAACATTTAATTCATGAACCTAATCATATGTTATATCAACTAGTTAATATAATCAAATAAATAAAAAATTTAAAAAGCATGAAATTTAATGAAAATACCTTGAATTGGATGGATAAAATGAAGAGTGATGATAATTCCCCACCAAGAAATTGTATTAATTCACCTAATCAAACCATATAGAAAGAATAAAACACAATTAGAAATCAAAAAAAAAATTAATTAAAAGGTGAATTTCATGCAATTACCTTAAATTGTGTGATGAAAGTGGATATTAATGGTGCCCCACCTTGATTATTAATCCTAGAATGATGCAAGATGAAGTGGAGAAGCAATTACAAATAAAAAAACGGGATTTAGTAGTGTTTTTGGGAGAAAATCGGAGGAATTTTTTGGGGTTTTTGGGTTTTGTGAGTTAAAAAACCTGCTGTCTCCACTAAATAGGATTTTTAATTAGCGACGACCCGTAATTCATCGCTAATCTAACACATGTCATCAGTAATCAACATAATAACGACGACATAACGTGTCGCAAATATAGCAACGACACATTGGCGATTAAAAAAGATTCAAAACTAAATAAAAAATAATTAGCTACGAAAATCAATTAATCAACGACGAATCCTTGCTTCGCTGATTAACTACGGCGAATATTTCGCCGTTAAGATCTTGTCGTCGCTAATTTTGAAAAATTAGCAGCGAATTACGGGTCGTAGCTAAATTTTCGTTGGTAAACAGCGCGAATCCAGTAGTGCTATCTTCTCGAAGAATGTTCAAAAATACGTTTCCATCTAAGTCAATGTTGGGATGGTACACCTTTGTCTTGCATTTGACCTTTGGTGCTTCATGAGGGTAGATTGGAGAGATTTTGAAAGAGAAAACAAATTAGCCACTTGCGTAATATCCTTCATCAGGCTGAATAGTGACTTCAAAGTTCATTAGTTCATCTTTTCCGTTAGGAAAAGCTATGGCACATGTTTTTGGTAGATTTAATTCACTTATATTTTTATAAAGACGCAATTCTCCATCACTTTGTTTCTTCACAGGAGGTCTTCCATTTTCATTTTCAACAAGCTCCTTTCGTTTTTCCTTTACTTTGAATAAGTTGATCATTCTTGCCTCTCCTGATAAAAATGAAAATGAAAGGAGTTTCATATTCCTTGGTAAGATTTTTTTATTAGGAATTAAGAGTAAATTCTTTTAAATTGTTTTTGTATTTGATGAATATGAATATATAATTTCAATTCACTTTAAAAAAATTAATGACCTACAGTTTATTGAATATATGAAGAATTTTCCTATTTTGTTTGATATACATATTTTATTTAACTTCTCTAATACTTTGAGGGAAAATACCCCCTGTAGAATATAATAGAATAGCAAATTGTCACGAGTATTAAAATAATATAATATATAAAAAAAGAGCTAATTGTCATGAAAAATAAAATCAATAGAGTATCTGGCCCTTTAAGTCTTTTTGTCATACCATTAGTATTTTTTGGTATTTTACTGATTTATTTCGAAAAGTTCAGTTTTTCCTTATCTATTTGAGTCTTGACTCATTTTTTAGTAGTATAATATTAAATTCTAATTTCGTTTGTGTATTTTTCTTTGATTTTGTAATAAATATTTTATCACTTCCATTACTAAATGCTCAAAACACAAAGATAAGTGAGAGCGAAATAGAAAGGATAATTTAGAAAAGAGCATCACATATTGAAGAAAATTATGAGTATATATCTCTATATCTTATAAGAGTCTTTAGATTCTCTGTTTTTAGTTTGTTTATTATAATCCGCTAGCATAATTTTGTAGGAAAATAACACGTCCTCGGGTCCGATGACTATTAGAAGAAGATATGGGGCTTTCAATAAATTCTCTAGATCCCTTTTAAGAAGTTCATATCTAATGAAGATGAGGTATGTTAACATTTCTACATGTTTTATCTTAATCTTAAAAGTTTATGGTTTAAAAGACCAAAACAACAGGTATTTGCATATGCATTAGCTAAAGTACCAGAAAAAAAAGCTCAAAAAAAACGTCTAAGAAAAAAGCTACTAAAGAAAAGACTGAGAAATATGCGGGCCTGAAGAAACGTAAAATATTGCAAAAGGTGGTGTATGTTTCTAACAAGAAGCATGAATCTTTTACTAATAAGCAATATTTCAATATTCGTAAGGCGGGTTTTAGAAGTGGGAATCAATAGGACATGATGTATCAGGTATGTTTATAATCAAATTAAGTAAATTATAGTTATTTGTTTCTGGATGGTCTCAAATAAATATTTGATTGACCTTGAGTGTTTCACCGGATTGACACAAAATTTAGTGATGGTTGTCACACGATACGAATTGTAAGGTGTATTACAAAAATATCATAATAATAAGTGAATCATAGTATTTCACAATACATATCGATCTAATTTTATAATAATCCTAATATTTATTGATTCAGTTTTTTAAGAAGTTGGTAAAAAGTAACAAAAATTTTAAAGGTAGTAAATAAAATCAATAACAGATTAGAGATTATCTAAAATTAGTTAGATAAAATCCAAAATACTAATTAAATAAATTTCCATCTTCATCGCCTCTTCTTTAAATATCCGTTTACTTTTTGTTTTGTGTGCTACATGTTATTTGTGATTAGTTATTTAAGTATAACATAAATTATGTATATTTTTTGTACTTTTGATTTATGAAGGTGAAGTGTGAAAAAGAGATGTAATGAGATGAAATATATTCGAAAAAGCCTTCTAAGGTGGGGAATATTTCAAAAAATATGATAATTCAATATGTGTATTTATTTATTATTTTTGAATTGCTGAGTAAACAAGACTGATATGGAAAACGAGTGGAAAAGTTAAGATTGATACTGATTAAGATGCACTGCACTTCATGTGTATTTATTTATCTGTAGAAGTATTTTCACTAAGAATAACTTGCATGATGCCTAAATAATATAGCAGTGGGCTAATTTTGTATATAATTTTTAGTAGGCAAGAATGATATGAATAAAGCAAAATCAATTTCAAAATACATGGTTTATGTTTTATGTTTTATTGCCTGAAAATATTAACATTTAGGGTTTCATTTAGGTAATACTTCCACTTAATATTTAATTCAGAATATATATAATTTATTTTAATAATACACGTACCATTAGATTATTATATAGATTATATTTATTCTGTATAGATTAAATACATGAGATATATGTTGTTATAATATTGATTAAAAATAATATTAAAATATTGAATAAAATTATTTATGTTATAATTATATAGAACTCTAAATATATAGGACCAGTCGAGATAGCCCAACAGTTGACTGGCCCATCCAGTTTGTCACAATTGGCCTAGAAAAAAATATAAAATAAAAGTTTTGATTTTTTTAAACATAATTTTTTTGGGTCCTCTTGTTCAAAACCTAAAACCCTAAACTTATGGCCGTCATCTTTAAGGTGTCACCCTCCTCTAAGCCACCTCCACGGCAACCCGCCATATACAAGGTATTTGTTCGATCCTCCCCATTTCTTCTCACTGTGCCCACAAAAAACCATCTTGCTCAATTATAGACTGATTTTAATTAGTAAGCTCAATTTTTCTTCAATTTTATTATTATATTTTTGTAGATAATTTTTCTTCTTTAGGTTTAATTTGGTGAGATTTTTCTATACAATACAAAATTTGAATTTAGAATGATTTAAATTATTGAGTCCACAAAATCAATATATATTAAAAAGAAACATAAATACATTTGAATGTAGAACATAGATTCGAACTTATATTTTTTTCATATTTTGCACACAGGATCATCTAAACTAATTAAAATTTAATGTCATGTTGCAAATACAATTTTCAAAGGAAAAAAAAGATAAAGATAGATGGTCATTCCATTTAAGTAAAAAATCAAAATCTCATTCTACTTTGGTAAGATTTTCTTTCTTTTTCTAATATTTATTCCCCCCCATTTTTTCAAACTCTGGCAAGATTACATTATCCAATTAAAACACATAAAAGTTACACTAGCATAAACACATATATATGTTTATGCATAGCTTTAGTAAATAAGAAACTTAAATTCATTCTCATAATCGCACATACTTAAAACAACCAATAATTTAAATTCCCATCCAAATATACATACATATCTCTCCTCTATATGCAACGAGGAAAGAATTTCTGGCCCACATAACCACCATACATTGCTCTTTTTACATTTGATTCAAATTGTTTTGGATTTTCCCTCAAAATCGATGTTGCATCATGATTCAACGGATCCTCATGATTTGGTTTTGTGAATAGATGAAACAGTCTGAAAATTATTGTGTTTATGATGAGCACATGTTTCCAATCTTTTCGAAGAATGTTCAAACATACGTTTCCATCTAAGTCAATGTTGGGATGGTACACCTTTGTCTTACATTTGACCTTTGGTGCTTCATGAGGGTAGATTGGAGAGATTTGGAAAGAGAAAACAAATGAGTCACCTGCGTAATATCCTCTATCAGGCTGAATAGTGACTTCAAAGTTCATTAGTTCATCTTTTCCGTTAGGAAAAGATATGGAACTTGTTTTTGGTAGATTTAACTCACTTATATCTTTATGAAGACGCAATTCTCCAGCACTTTGTTTCTTCACAGGAGGTCTTCCATTTGCATTTTCAGCAAGCCCCTTTCGTTTTTCCTTTACTTTGAATAAGTTGATCATTCTTGCCTCTCCTGATGAAAATGAAAATGAAAGGTGTTTCAGATTCCTTGGTAAGATTTTCTTGTTAGGAATTAAGAGTAAATTCTTTTAAATTGTTTTTTTATTTGATGAATATGAATTTATAATTTCAATTCACTTTAAAAAATTAATGACCTATAGTTTATTGAATATATGAAGAATTTTCCTATTTTGTTTGATATACATATTTTATTTAACTTCTCTAATACTTTGAGAGAAAAATACCCCCTGTAGAATATAATAGAATAGCAAATTGTCACGAGTATAAAAATAATATAATATATAACAGAAGAGCTAATTGTCATGAATAAAAAAATTAAAAGAGTACCTGGCCCTTTAAGCCTTTTTGTCATTCCATAAATAGTATTTTTTGGTATTTTATCGATTTATTTAGAAAAGTTCATTTTTTCCTTTTCTATTTAAGTCTTGACTCATTTTTTAGTAGTTTAATATTAAATTCTAATTTTGTTCGTGTATTTTTCTTTGAATTTGTAATAAATATTTTATCACTTCCATTACTAAATGCTCAAAACACCAAGATAAGTGAGAGCGAAATAGAAAAGATAATTTAGAAAATAGCTTCACATATTGAAGAAAATTATAAGTATATATCACAATATCTTATAAGAGTCTTTAGATTCTCTGTTTTTATTTTTTTTATTATAATCTGCTAGCATTTGTAGGAAAATAACACGTCCTCGGGTCCGAAGACTATTAGAAGAAGATATGGGGCTTTCAATAAATTCTCTAGACTCCTTTAATAAGTTCATATCTAATGAAGATGAGGTATGTTAACATTTCTACATGTTTTATCTTAATCTTAAAAGTTTATGGTTTAAAAGATCAAAACAACAGGTATTTGCATATGCATTAGCTAAAGTACCAGAAAAAAGCGCTCAGAAAAAACGTCTAAGACAAAAGCTACTAAAGAAAAGATTGAGAAATATGCGGGCTTGAAGAAACGTAAAATATTGCAAAATGTGGTGTAAGTTTCTAACAAGAAGCACACGTCTTTTACTAATAAGCAATATTTCAATATTCGTAAGGAGGGTTTTAGAAGTGAGAATCAATAGGACATGACGTATCAAGTATGTTTATAATCAACTTAAGTAAATTATAGTTATTTGTTTCGGATGGTCTCAAATAATATTTGATTGACCTTGAGTGTTTCACCGGATTGGCACAAAATTTAGTGTCGGTTGTCACACGATACGATACGAATTGTAAGGTGTATTACAAAAATTGCTTAATAATAAGTGAATCATAGTATTTCACAATACATATCGATCTAATATTATAACAATCCTAATATTTGTTGATTCAGTTTTTTAAGAAGTTGCTAAAAAGTAACAAAAATTTAAAAGGTAGTAAAAAAATCAATAACAGATAAGAGATTATCTACAATTAATTAGGTCAAGTCCAAAATACTAATATATTGCCATCTTCACCGCCTCGTCTTTAAATATGCGTTTACTTTTTATTTTGTGTGCTACATGTTATTTGTGATTAGTTATTTAAGTATAACATAAATTATGTATATTTTTTGTACTTTTGATTTATGAAGGTGAAGTGTGAAAGAGAGATGTAATGAGATGAAATATCTTCGAAAAAGCCTTCCAAGGTGGGGAATATTTCAAAAACTATGATAATTCAATATGTGTATTTATTTTTTATTTTTTTGAATTGCTGAGTAAACAGGACTCGGATCCTGGATATGGAAAACGAGTGGAAAAGTTAAGATTGATACTGATTAAGATGCACTGCACTTCATGTATATTTATTTATCTGTAGAAGTATTTTCACTAAGAATAACTTGCATGATGCCTAAATATTAGAGCAGTGGGCTAATTTCGTATATACTTTTTAGTAGGCAAGAATGATATGAATAAAGTAAAATCAATTTCAAGATACATGGTTACTGTTCTATGTTTTATTACCGGAAAATATTAACATTTAGGTTTTTATTTAGGTAATACTTCTACTTAATATTTAATAAAGTATATATAATTTATTTTAATAATACACGTCCCATTAGATTATTATATGGATTATATTTATTATAGATTAAATACATGAGATATATGTTGTTATAATTTTGATTAAAAATAATATTAAAATATTGAATAAAATATTTTTCCTTTCAGTTATTTATGTTATAATTATATAGGACTCTAACTATATAGGACTAGTCGAGATAGCCCAACAGTTGGCTGGCCCATCTAGTTTGTCACAATTGGCCTAGAAAAAAATATAAAATAAAAGTTATAATTTTTTTAAACAGAACTTTTTTGGGTCCTCTTGTTCAAAACCTAAAACGCTAAACTTATCGCCGTCATCTTTAAGATGTCACCCTCCCTCTAAGCCACATCCACGGCAACCTGCCATATACAAGGTATTTGTTCGATCCTCTCCTTTTCTTCTCACTGTGCCCACAAAAACCATCTTGCTCAATTATAGACTGATTTTAATTAGTAAACTCAATTTTTCTTCAGTTTTATTATTATATTTTTGTTGTTAATTTTTCTTCTTTCGGTTTAATTTGGTGAGATTTTTCTATACAATACAAAATTTGAATTTAGAATGATATAAATTATTGAGTCCACAAAATTAATATAATATTGAAAAGAAACATAAATACATTTGAATGTAGAAGATTCGAACTAATATTTTTTTTCATATTTTGCACACAGGATCATCAAAACTAATTAAAATTTAATGTCATGTTGCAAATACAATTTTCAAAGGGAAAAAAAGATAAAGATCGATGGTCATATCATTTCAGTAAAAAAATAAAAATCTCATTCTACTTTGGTAAGATTTTTTTTTTTTTTAATATTTAAATTCCCCCTATTTTTTCAAACTCTGGCAAGATTACATTATCCAATTAAAACACATAAAAGTTACACTAGCATAAACATATATATATGTTTATGCATAGCTTTAGTAAATAAGAAACTTAAATTCATTCTCATAATGCACATACTTAAAACAACCAATAATTTAAATTCCCATCCAAATATACATACATATCTCTCCTCTATATGCAACGAGGAAAGAATGGCTGGCCCACATAACCACCAGCCATTGCTCTTTTTACATTTGTATCAAATCGATGTTGCATCATGATTCAACGGATCCTTATGATTTGGTTTTGTGAATAGCGGAAACAGTCTGTAAATTTATGTGTTTATGATGAGCACAGGTTTCCAATCTTTTCGAAGAATGTTCAAACATAAGTTTCCATCTAAGTCAATGTTGGGATGGTACCCGTTTGTCTTGCATTTGACCTTTGGTGCTTCATGAGGGTAGATTGGAGAGATTTGGATAGAGAAAACAAATGAGCCACCTGCGTAATATCCTTCATCAGGCTGAATAGTGACTTCAAAGTTCATTAGTTCATCTTTTCCGTTAGGAAAAGATATGGAACATGTTTTTGGTAGATTTAATTCACTTATATCTTTTAAATTGTTTTTGTATTTGATGAATATGAATATATAATTTCAATTCACTTTAAAAAAATTAATGACCTACAGTTTATTAAATATATGAAGAATTTTCCTATTTTGTTTGATATACATATTTTATTTAACTTCTCTAATACTTTGAGGGGAAAATACCCCCTGTAGAATATAATAGAATAGCAAATTGTCACAAGTATTAAAATTAATATAATATATAAAAAAAGAGATAATTGTCATGAAAAATAAAATCAATAGAGTATTTGGCCCTTTAAGTCTTTTTGTCATACCATTAGTATTTTTTGGTATTTTACCGATTTATTTCGAAAAGTTCAGTTTTTCCTTATCTATTTGAGTCTTGACTCATTTTTTAGTAGTATAATATTAAATTCTAATTTCATTTGTGTATTTTTCTTTGATTTTGTAATAAATATTTTATCACTTCCATTACTAAATGCTCAAAACACAAAGATAAGTGAGAGCGAAATAGAAAGGATAATTTAGAAAAGAGCATCACATATTGAAGAAAATTATGAGTATATATCTCTATATCTTATAAGAGTCTTTAGATTCTCTGTTTTTATTTTGTTTATTATAATCCGCTAGCATAATTTTGTAGGAAAATAACACGTCCTCGGGTCCGATGACTATTAGAAGAAGATATGGGGCTTTCAATAAATTCTCTAGATCCATTTTAAGAAGTTCATATCTAATGAAGATGAGGTATGTTAACATTTCTACATGTTTTATCTTAATCTTAAAAGTTTATGGTTTAAAAGATCAAAACAACATGTATTTGCATATGCATTAGCTAAAGTACCAGAAAAAAGCGCTCAGAAAAAACGTCTAAGAAAAAAGCTATTAAAGAAAAGATTAGAAATATGCGGGCCTGAAGAAACGTAAAATATTGCAAAAGGTGGTGTATGTTTCTAACAAGAAGCATGAATCTTTTACTAATAAGCAATATTTCAATATTCGTAAGGATGGGTTTTAGAAGTGATAATCAATAGGACATGACGTATCAAGTATGTTTATAATCAAATTAAGTAAATTATAGTTATTTGTTTCTGGATGGTCTCAAATAAATATTTGATTGACCTTGAGTGTTTCACCGGATTGACACAAAATTTAGTGATGGTTGTCACACGATACGAATTGTAAGGTGTATTACAAAAATATCAGAATAATAAGTGAATCATAGTATTTCACAATTCATATCGATCTAATATTATAATTATCCTAATATTTATTGATTCAGTTTTTTAAGAAGTTGGTAAAAAGTAACAAAAATTTTAAAGGTAGTAAATAAAATCAATAACAGATAAGAGATTGTCTAAAATTAATTAGGTAAAATCCAAAATACTAATTAAATAAATTTCCATCTTCATCGCCTCTTCTTTAAATATCCGTTTACTTTTTGTTTTGTGTGCTACATGTTATTTGTGATTAGTTATTTAAGTATAACATAAATTATGTATATTTTTTATACTTTTGATTTATGAACGTGAAGTGTGAAAAAGAGATGTAATGAGATGAAATATATTCGAAAAAGCCTTCTATGGTGGGGAATATTTCAAAAAATATGATAATTCAATATGTGTATTTATTTATTATTTTTGAATTGCTGAGTAAACAAGACTGATATGGAAAACGAGTGGAAAAGTTAAGATTGATACTGATTAAGATGCACTGCACTTCATGTATATTTATTTATCTGTAGAAGTATTTTCACTAAGAATAACTTGCATGATGCCTAAATAATATAGCAGTGGGCTAATTTCGTATATAATTTTTAGTAGGCAAAAATGATATAAATAAAGCAAAATCAATTTCAAAATACATGGTTTATGTTTTATGTTTTATTGCCTGAAAATATTAACATTTAGGTTTTCATTTAGGTAATACTTCCACTTAATATTTAATTCAATATATATATAATTTATTTTAATAATACACTTACCATTAGATTATTATATAGATTATATTTATTCTGTATAGATTAAATACATGAGATATATGTTGTTATAATATTGATTAAAAATAATATTAAAATATTGAATAAAATTATTTATGTTATAATTATATAGAACTCTAACTATATAGGACCAGTCGAGATAGCCCAACAGTTGACTGGCCCATCTAGTTTGTCACAATTGGCCTAGAAAAAAATATAAAATAAAAGTTATGATTTTTTTAAACATAATTTTTTTGGGTCCTCTTGTTCAAAACCTAAAACCCTAAACTTATCACCGTCATCTTTAAGGTGTCACCCTCCTCTAAGCAACCTCCACGGCAACCCGCCATATACAAGGTATTTGTTCGATCCTCCCCATTTCTTCTCACTATACCCACAAAAAACCATCTTGCTCAATTATAGACTGATTTTAATTAGTAAGCTCAATTTTTCTTCAGTTTTATTATTATATTTTTGTAGATAATTTTTCTTCTTTAGGTTTAATTTGGTGAGATTTTTCTATACAATACAAAATTTGAATTTAGAATGATTTAAATTATTGAGTCCACAAAATCAATATATATTAAAAAGAAAATACATTTGAATGTAGAATATAGATTCGAACTTATATTTTTTTCATATTTTGCTCACAGGATCATCTAAACTAATAAAAATTTAATGTCATGTTGCAAATACAATTTTCAAAGGAAAAAAAGATAAAGATAGATGGTCATTCCATTTAAGTAAAAAATCAAAATCTCATTCTACTTTGGTAAGATTTTCTTTCTTTTTCTAATATTTATTCCCCCCCCCCCATTTTTTCAAACTCTGGCAAGATTACATTATCCAATTAAAACACATAAAAGTTACACTAGCATAAACACATATATATGTTTATGCATAGCTTTAGTAAATAAGAAACTTAAATTCATTCTCATAATCGCACATACTTAAAACAACCAATAGTTTAATTTCTCATCCAAATATACATACATATCTCTCCTCTATATGCAACGAGGAAAGAATGTTTGGCCTACATAACCACCAGCCATTGCTCTTTTTATATTTGATTCAAATTGTTTTGGATTTTCCCTCAAAATCTATGTTGCATCATGATTCAACGGATCCTCATGATTTGGTTTTGTGAATAGATGAAACAGTCTGTAAATTACTGTGTTTATGATGAGCACATGTTTCCAATCTTTTCGAAAAATGTTCAAACATACGTTTCCATCTAAGTCAATGATGGGATGGTACACCTTTGTCTTGTATTTGACCTTTGGTGCTTCATGAGGGTAGATTGGAGAGATTTGGGAAGAGAAAACAAATGAGCCATCTGCGTAATATCCTTCATCAGGTTGAATAGTGACTTCAAAGTTCATTAGTTCATCTTTTCCGTTAGGAAAAGATATGGAACATGTTTTTGGTAGATTTAATTCACTTATATCTTTATGAAGACGTAATTCTCCAGCACTTTGTTTCTTCACAGGAGGTCTTCCATTTTCATTTTCAGCAAGACCCTTTCGTTTTTCCTTTACTTTGAATAAGTTGATCATTTTTTCCTCTCCTGATGAATATGAAAATGAAAGGGGTTTCAGATTCCTTGGTAAGATTTTCTTGTTAGGAATTAAGAGTAAATTATTTTAAATTGTTTTTATTTGATGAATATGAATTTATAATTTCAATTTACTTGAAATATTAATGACCTACGGTTTGTTGAATATATGAAGAATTTTCCTATTTTGCTTGATATACATATTTTATTTAACTTCTCTAATACTTTGAGGAGAAAATACCCCCTGTAGAAAATAATAGAATAGCAAATTTCACGAGTATAAAAATAATATAATATATATAACAGAAGAGCTAATTGTCATGAATAAAAAAATTAATGGAGTATCTGGCCATTTAAGTCTTTTTGTCATACCATAAATAGTATTTTTTTTATTTTACCGATTTATTTCGAAAAGTTCAGTTTTTCCTTATCTATTTGAGTCTTGACTCATTTTTAGTAGTATAATATTAAATTCTAATTTTGTTTGTGTATTTTTCTTTGATTTTGTAATAAATTTTTTATCACTTCCATTACTAAATGCTCAAAACACCAAGATAAGTGAGAGCGAAATAGAAAAGATAATTTAGAGAAGAGCTTCACATATTAAAGAAAATTATGAGTATATATCTCTATATCTTATAAGATTCTTTAGATTCTTTGTTTTTATTTTTTTTATTATAATCCGCTAGCATAATTTTGTAGGAAATTAACATGTCCTCGGGTCCGAAGACTATTAGAAGAAGATATGGGGCTTTCAATAAATTCTCTAGATCTCTTTAAGATGTTCATATCTAATGAAAATGAGGTATGTTAACATTTCTACATGTTTTATCTTAATCTTAAAAGTTTATGGTTTAAAAGATCACAACAACAAGTATTTGCATATGCATTAGCTAAAGTACCAGAAAAAAGCGCTCAGAAAAAACGTCTAAGACAAAAGCTACTAAAGAAAAGATTGAGAAATATGCGAGCTTGAAGAAACGTAAAATATTGCGAAAGGTGGTGTATGTTTCTAACAAGAAGCAGGAATCTTTTACTAATAAGCAATATTTCAATATTCGTAAGGAGGGTGTTAGAAGTGAGAATCAATAGGACATGACGTAACAAGTATGTTTATAATCAAATTAAGTAAATTATAGTTATTTGTTTCTGGATGGTCTCAAATAATTTTTGATTGACCTTGAGTGTTTCACCGGATTGGCACAAAATTTAGCGTCGCTTGTCACACGACGATACGAATTGTAAGGTGTATTACAAAAATTACATAATAATAAGTAAATCATAGTATTTCACAATACATATCGATCTAATATTATAATAATCCTAATATTTGTTGATTCAGTTTTTTAAGAAGTTGCTAAAAAGTAACAAAAATTTAAAAGGTAGTAAAAAAATCAATAACAGATAAGAGATTATCTACAATTAATTAGGTAAAATCCAAAATACTAAATATATTGCCATCTTCATCGCCTCTTCTTTAAATATCTGTTTACTTTTTATTTTGTGTGCTACATGTTATTTGTGATTATTATTTAAGTATAACATAAATTATGTATATTTTTTGTACTTTTGATTTATGAAGGTGAAGTGTGAAAGAGAGATGTAATGAGATGAAATATCTTCGAAAAAACCTTCTAAGGTGGGGAATATTTCAAAAAATATGATAATTCAATATGTGTATTTATTTTATTATTTTTGAATTGCTGAGTAAACAAGACTGATATGGAAAACGAGTGGAAAAGTTAAGATTGATACTGATTAAGATGCACTGCACTTCATGTGTATTTATTTATCTGTAGAAGTATTTTCACTAAGAATAACTTGCATGATGCCTAAATAATATAGCAGTGGGCTAATTTTGTATATAATTTTTAGTAGGCAAGAATGATATGAATAAAGCAAAATCAATTTCAAAATACATGGTTTATGTTTTATGTTTTATTACCTGTAAATATTAACATTTAGGTTTTTATTTAGGTAATACTTCCACTTAATATTTAATTCAGTATATAAATATAATTTATTTTAATAATACACGTACCATTAGATTATTATATAGATTATATTTATTCTGTATAGATTAAATACATGAGATATATGTTGTTATAATATTGATTAAAAATAATATTAAAATATTGAATAAAATTATTTATGTTATAATTATATAGAACTCTAACTATATAGGACCAGTCGAGATAGCCCAACAGTTGGCAGGCCCATCCAGTTTGTGACAATTGCCCTAGAAAAAAATATAAAATAAAAGTTATGATTTTATTTAAACAGGATTTTTTTGGTCCTCTTGATCAAAACCTAAAACCCTAAACTTATCGCCGTCATCTTTAAGGTGTCACCCTCCTCTAAGCCACCTCCACGGCTACCCGCCATATACAAGGTATTTGTTGATCCTCCCCATTTCTTCTTACTGTGCCCACAAAAACCATCTTGCTCAATTATAGACTGATTTTAATTAGTAAGCTCAATTTTTCTTCAGTTTTATTATTATATTTTTGTAGTTAATTTTTCTTCTTTGGGTTTAATTTGGTGAGATTTTTCTATACAATACAAAATTTGAATTTAGAATGATTTAAATTATTGAGTCCACAAAATCAATATATATTAAAAAGAAATATAAATACATTTGAATGTAGAAGATAGATTAGAACTAATATTTTTTTCATATTTTACACACATGATCATCTAAACTAATTAAAATTTAATGTCATGTTGCAAATACAATTTTCAAAGGAAAAAAAAGATAAAGATCGATGGTCATGCAATTTCAGAAAAAAATCAAAATCTCATTCTACTTTGGTAAGATTTTCTTTCTTTTTTTAATATTTAAATTCCCCCCATTTTTTCAAACTCTGGCAAGATTACATTATCCAATTAAAACACATAAAAGTTACACTAGCATAAACACATATATATATGTTTATGCATAGCTTTAGTAAATAAGAAACTTAAATTCATTCTCATTATCGCACATACTTAAAACAACCAATAGTTTGATTTCCCATCCAAATATACATACATATCTCTCCTCTATATGCAACGAAGAAAGAATGTCTGGCCCACATAACCACCAGCCATTGCTCTTATTACATTTTATTCAAATAGTTTTGGATTTTCCCATAAAATAGATGTTGCATCATGATTCAACGGATCCTCATAAATTGGTTTTGTGAATAGATGGAACAGTCTGTAATTACTGTGTTTATGATGAGCACAGGTTTCCAATCTTCTCGAAGAATGTTCAAACATACGTTTCCATCTAACTCAATGTTGGGATGGTATACCTTTGTCTTACATTTGACCTTTGGTGCTTCATGAGGGTAGATTGGAGAGATTTGGAAAGAGAAAACAAATGAGTCACCTGCGTAATATCCTCTATCAGGCTGAATAGTGACTTCAAAGTTCATTAGTTCATCTTTTCCGTTAGGAAAAGATATGGAACTTGTTTTTGGTAGATTTAACTCACTTATATCTTTATGAAGACGCAATTCTCCAGCACTTTGTTTCTTCACAGGAGGTCTTCCATTTGCATTTTCAGCAAGCCCCTTTCGTTTTTCCTTTACTTTGAATAAGTTGATCATTCTTGCCTCTCCTGATGAAAATAAAAATGAAAGGGGTTTCAGATTCCTTGGTAAGATTTTCTTGTTAGGAATTAAGAGTAAATTCTTTTAAATTGTTTTTTTATTTGATGAATATGAATTTATAATTTCAATTCACTTTAAAAAATTAATGACCTATAGTTTATTGAATATATGAAGAATTTTCCTATTTTGTTTGATATACATATTTTATTTAACTTCTCTAATACTTTGAGAGAAAAATACCCCCTGTAGAATATAATAGAATAGCAAATTGTCACGAGTATAAAAATAATATAATATATAACAGAAGAGCTAATTGTCATGAATAAAAAAATTAAAAGAGTACCTGGCCCTTTAAGCCTTTTTTTCATTCCATAAATAGTATTTTTTGGTATTTTATCGATTTATTTAGAAAAGTTCATTTTTTCCTTTTCTATTTTAGTCTTGACTCATTTTTTAGTAGTTTAATATTAAATTCTAATTTTGTTCGTGTATTTTTCTTTGAATTTTTAATAAATATTTTATCACTTCCATTATTAAATGCTCAAAACACCAAGATAAGTGAGAGCGAAATAGAAAAGATAATTTAGAAAATAGCTTCACATATTGAAGAAAATTATAAGTATATATCACAATATCTTATAAGAGTCTTTAGATTCTCTGTTTTTATTTTTTTTATTATAATCCGCTAGCATTTGTAAGAAAATAACACGTCCTCGGGTCCGAAGACTATTAGAAGAAGATATGGGGCTTTCAATAAATTCTCTAGACTCCTTTAATAAGTTCATATCTAATGAAGATGAGGTATGTTAACATTTCTACATGTTTTATCTTAATCTTAAAAGTTTATGGTTTAAAAGATCAAAACAACGGGTATTTGCATATGCATTAGCTAAAGAACCAGAAAAAAGCGCTCTGAAAAAACGTCTAAGACAAAAGCTACTAAAGAAAAGATTGAGAAATATGCGGGCTTGAAGAAACGTAAAATATTGCAAAAGGTGGTGTAAGATTCTAACAAGAAGCATACATCTTTTACTAATAAGCAATATTTCAATATTCGTAAGGAGGGTTTTAGAAGTGAGAATCAATAGGACATGACGTATCAAGTATGTTTATAATCAACTTAAGTAAATTATAGTTATTTGTTTCGGATGGTCTCAACTAATATTAGATTGACCTTGAGTGTTTCACCGGATTGGCACAAAATTTAGTGTCGGTTGTCACACGATACGATACGAATTGTAAGGTGTATTACAAAAATTGCTTAATAATAAGTGAATCATAGTATTTCACAATACATATCGATCTAATATTATAACAATCCTAATATTTGTTGATTCAGTTTTTTAAGAAGTTGCTAAAAAGTAACAAAAATTTAAAAGGTAGTAAAAAAATCAATAACAGATAATAGATTATCTACAATTAATTAGGTCAAGTCCAAAATACTAATATATTGCCATCTTCACCGCCTCGTCTTTAAATATGCGTTTACTTTTTATTTTGTGTGCTACATGTTATTTGTGATTAGTTATTTAAGTATAACATAAATTATGTATATTTTTTGTACTTTTGATTTATGAAGGTGAAGTGTGAAAGAGAGATGTAATGAGATGAAATATCTTCGAAAAAGCCTTCCAAGGTGGGGAATATTTCAAAAACTATGATAATTCAATATGTGTATTTATTTTTTATTTTTTTGAATTGCTGAGTAAACAGGACTCGGATCCTGGATATGGAAAACGAGTGGAAAAGTTAAGATTGATACAGATTAAGATGCACTGCACTTCATGTATATTTATTTATCTGTAGAAGTATTTTCACTAAGAATAACTTGCATGATGCCTAAATATTAGAGCAGTGGGCTAATTTCGTATATACTTTTTAGTAGGCAAGAATGATATGAATAAAGCAAAATCAATTTCAAGATACATGGTTACTGTTCTATGTTTTATTACCGGAAAATATTAACATTTAGGTTTTTATTTAGGTAATACTTCTACTTAATATTTAATAAAGTATATATAATTTATTTTAATAATACACGTCCCATTAGATTATTATATGGATTATATTTATTATAGATTAAATACATGAGATATATGTTGTTATAATATTGATTAAAAATAATATTAAAATATTGAATAAAATATTTTTCCTTTCAGTTATTTATGTTATAATTATATAGGACTCTAACTATATAGGACTAGTCGAGATAGCCCAACAGTTGGCTGGCCCATCTAGTTTGTCACAATTGGCCTAGAAAAAAATATAAAATAAAAGTTATAATTTTTTTAAACAGAACTTTTTTGGGTCCTCTTGTTCAAAACCTAAAACGCTAAACTTATCGCCGTCATCTTTAAGATGTCACCCTCCCTCTAAGCCACATCCACGGCAACCTGCCATATACAAGGTATTTGTTCGATCCTCCCCTTTTCTTCTCACTGTGCCCACAAAAACCATCTTGCTCAATTATAGACTGATTTTAATTAGTAAACTCAATTTTTCTTCAGTTTTATTATTATATTTTTGTTGTTAATTTTTCTTCTTTCGGTTTAATTTGGTGAGATTTTTCTATACAATACAAAATTTGAATTTAGAATGATATAAATTATTGAGTCCACAAAATTAATATAATATTAAAAAGAAACATAAATACATTTGAATGTAGAAGATTCGAACTAATATTTTTTTTCATATTTTGCACACAGGATCATCAAAACTAATTAAAATTTAATGTCATGTTGCAAATACAATTTTCAAAGGGAAAAAAAGATAAAGATCGATGGTCATATCATTTCAGTAAAAAATAAAAATCTCATTCTACTTTGGTAAGATTTTTTTTTTTTTAATATTTAAATTCCCCCCATTTTTTCAAACTCTGGCAAGATTACATTATCCAATTAAAACACATAAAAGTTACACTAGCATAAACATATATATATGTTTATGCATAGCTTTAGTAAATAAGAAACTTAAATTCATTCTCATAATCGCACATACTTAAAACAACCAATAATTTAAATTCCCATCCAAATATACATACATATCTCTCCTCTATATGCAAGGAGGAAAGAATGTCTGGCCCACATAACCACCAGCCATTGCTCTTTTTACATTTGTATTAAATCGATGTTGCATCATGATTCAACGGATCCTTATGATTTGGTTTTGTGAATAGCGGAAACAGTCTGTAAATTTATGTGTTTATGATGAGCACAGGTTTCCAATCTTTTCGAAGAATGTTCAAACATAAGTTTCCATCTAAGTCAATGTTGGGATGGTACCCGTTTGTCTTGCATTTGACCTTTGGTGCTTCATGAGGGTAGATTGGAGAGATTTGGATAGAGAAAACAAATGAGCCACCTGCGTAATATCCTTCATCAGGCTGAATAGTGACTTCAAAGTTCATTAGTTCATCTTTTCCGTTAGGAAAAGATATGGAACATGTTTTTGGTAGATTTAATTCACTTATATCTTTTAAATTGTTTTTGTATTTGATGAATATGAATATATAATTTCAATTCACTTTAAAAAAATTAATGACCTACAGTTTATTAAATATATGAAGAATTTTCCTATTTTGTTTGATATACATATTTTATTTAACTTCTCTAATACTTTGAGGGGAAAATACCCCCTGTAGAATATAATAGAATAGCAAATTGTCACAAGTATTAAAATTAATATAATATATAAAAAAAGAGCTAATTGTCATGAAAAATAAAATCAATAGAGTATCTGGCCCTTTAAGTCTTTTTGTCATACCATTAGTATTTTTTGGTATTTTACCGATTTATTTCGAAAAGTTCAGTTTTTACTTATCTATTTGAGTCTTGACTCATTTTTTAGTAGTATAATATTAAATTCTAATTTCATTTGTGTATTTTTCTTTGATTTTGTAATAAATATTTTATCACTTCCATTACTAAATGCTCAAAACACAAAGATAAGTGAGAGCGAAATAGAAAGGATAATTTAGAAAAGAGCATCACATATTGAAGAAAATTATGAGTATATATCTCTATATCTTATAAGAGTCTTTAGATTCTCTGTTTTTAGTTTGTTTATTATAATCCGCTAGCATAATTTTGTAGGAAAATAACACGTCCTCGGGTCCGATGACTATTAGAAGAAGATATGGGGCTTTCAATAAATTCTCTAGATCCATTTTAAGAAGTTCATATCTAATGAAGATGAGGTATGTTAACATTTCTACATGTTTTATCTTAATCTTAAAAGTTTATGGTTTAAAAGATCAAAACAACATGTATTTGCATATGCATTAGCTAAAGTACCAGAAAAAAGCGCTCAGAAAAAACGTCTAAGAAAAAAGCTATTAAAGAAAAGATTAGAAATATGCGGGCCTGAAGAAACGTAAAATATTGCAAAAGGTGGTGTATGTTTCTAACAAGAAGCATGAATCTTTTACTAATAAGCAATATTTCAATATTCGTAAGGCGGGTTTTAGAAGTGGGAATCAATATGACATGATGTATCAAGTATGTTTATAATCAAATTAAGTAAATTATAGTTATTTGTTTCTGGATGGTCTCAAATAAATATTTGATTGACCTTGAGTGTTTCACCGGATTGACACAAAATTTAATGATGGTTGTCACACTATACGAATTGTAAGGTGTATTACAAAAATATCAGAATAATAAGTGAATCATAGTATTTCACAATTCATATCGATCTAATATTATAATTATCCTAATATTTATTGATTCAGTTTTTTAAGAAGTTGGTAAAAAGTAACAAAAATTTTAAAGGTAGTAAATAAAATCAATAACAGATAAGAGATTGTCTAAAATTAATTAGGTAAAATCCAAAATACTAATTAAATAAATTTCCATCTTCATCGCCTCTTCTTTAAATATCCGTTTACTTTTTGTTTTGTGTGCTACATGTTATTTGTGATTAGTTATTTAAGTATAACATAAATTATGTATATTTTTTGTACTTTTGATTTATGAATGTGAAGTGTGAAAAAGAGATGTAATGAGATGAAATATATTCGAAAAAGCCTTCTAAGGTGGGGAATATTTCAAAAAATATGATAATTCAATATGTGTATTTATTTATTATTTTTGAATTGCTGAGTAAACAAGACTGATATGGAAAACGAGTGGAGAAGTTAAGATTCATACTGATTAAGATGCACTGCACTTCATGTATATTTATTTATCTGTAGAAGTATTTTCACTAAGAATAACTTGCATGATGCCTAAATAATATAGCAGTGGGCTAATTTCGTATATAATTTTTAGCAGGCAAGAATGATATAAATAAAGCAAAATCAATTTCAAAATACATGGTTTATGTTTTATGTTTTATTGCCTGAAAATATTAACATTTAGGTTTTCATTTAGGTAATACTTCCACTTAATATTTAATTCAATATATATATAATTTATTTTAATAATACACTTACCATTAGATTATTATATAGATTATATTTATTCTGTATAGATTAAATACATGAGATATATGTTGTTATAATATTGATTAAAAATAATATTAAAATATTGAATAAAATTATTTATGTTATAATTATATAGAACTCTAACTATATAGGACCAGTCGAGATAGCCCAACAGTTGACTGGCCCATCTAGTTTGTCACAATTGGCCTAGAAAAAAATATAAAATAAAAGTTATGATTTTTTTAAACATAATTTTTTTGGGTCCTCTTGTTCAAAACCTAAAACCCTAAACTTATCACCGTCATCTTTAAGGTGTCACCCTCCTCTAAGCAACCTCCACGGCAACCCGCTATATACAAGGTATTTGTTCGATCCTCCCCATTTCTTCTCACTATACCCACAAAAAACCATCTTGCTCAATTATAGACTGATTTTAATTAGTAAGCTCAATTTTTCTTCAGTTTTATTATTATATTTTTGTAGATAATTTTTCTTCTTTAGGTTTAATTTGGTGAGATTTTTCTATACAATACAAAATTTGAATTTAGAATGATTTAAATTATTGAGTCCACAAAATCAATATATATTAAAAAGAAACATAAATAGATTTGAATGTAGAATATAGATTCGAACTTATATTTTTTTCATATTTTGCACACAAGATCATCTAAACTAATTAAAATTTAATGTCATGTTGCAAATACAATTTTCAAAGGAAATAAAGATAAAGATAGATGGTCATTCCATTTAAGTAAAAAATCAAAATCTCATTCTACTTTGGTAAGATTTTCTTTCTTTTTCTAATATTTATTCCCCCCCATTATTTCAAACTCTGGCAAGATTACATTATCCAATTAAAACACATAAAAGTTACACTAGCATAACCACATATATATGTTTATGCATAGCTTTAGTAAATAAGAAACTTAAATTCATTCTCATAATCGCACATACTTAAAACAACCAATAGTTTAATTTCCCATCCAAATATACATACATATCTCTCCTCTATATGCAACGAGGAAAGAATGTTTGGCCCACATAACCACCAGCCATTGCATTTTTTATATTTGATTCAAATTGTTTTGGATTTTCCCTCAAAATCGATGTTGCATCATGATTCAACGGATCCTCATGATTTGGTTTTGTGAATAGATGAAACAGTCTGTAAATTACTGTGTTTATGATGAGCACATGTTTCCAATCTTTTCGAAGAATGTTCAAACATACGTTTCCATCTAAGTCAATGTTGGGATGGTACACCTTTGTCTTGTATTTGACCTTTGGTGCTTCATGAGGGTAGATTGGAGAGATTTGGAAAGAGAAAACAAATGAGCCATCTGCGTAATATCCTTCATCAGGTTGAATAGTGACTTCAAAGTTTATTAGTTCATCTTTTCCGTTAGGAAAAGATATGGAACATGTTTTTGGTAGATTTAATTCACTTATATCTTTATGAAGACGTAATTCTCCAGCACTTTGTTTCTTCACAGGAGGTCTTCCATTTGCATTTTCAGCAAGCCCCTTTCGTTTTTCCTTTACTTTGAATAAGTTGATCATTTTTGCATCTCCTGATGAATATGAAAATGAAAGGGGTTTCAGATTCCTTGGTAAGATTTTCTTGTTAGGAATTAAGAGTAAATTATTTTAAATTGTTTTTATTTGATGAATATGAATTTATAATTTCAATTTACTTGAAATATTAATGACCTACGGTTTGTTGAATATATGAAGAATTTTCCTATTTTGCTTGATATACATATTTTATTTAACTTCTCTAATACTTTGAGGAGAAAATACCCCCTGTAGAAAATAATAGAATAGCAAATTTCACGAGTATAAAAATAATATAATATATATAACAGAAGAGCTAATTGTCATGAATAAAAAAATTAATAGAGTATCTGGCCATTTAAGTCTTTTTGTCATACCATAAATAGTATTTTTTTTATTTTACCGATTTATTTCGGAAAAGTTCAGTTTTTCCTTATCTATTTGAGTCTTGACTCATTTTTAGTAGTATAATATTAAATTCTAATTTTGTTTGTGTATTTTTCTTTGATTTTGTAATAAATTTTTTATCACTTCCATTACTAAATGCTCAAAACACCAAGATAAGTGAGAGCGAAATAGAAAAGATAATTTAGAGAAGAGCTTCACATATTGAAGAAAATTATGAGTATATATCTCTATATCTTATAAGATTCTTTAGATTCTTTGTTTTTATTTTTTTTATTATAATCCGCTAGCATAATTTTGTAGGAAATTAACATGTCCTCGGGTCCGAAGACTATTAGAAGAAGATATGGGGCTTTCAATAAATTCTCTAAATCTCTTTAAGAAGTTCATATCTAATGAAAATGAGGTATGTTAACATTTTTACATGTTTTATCTTAATCTTAAAAGTTTATGGTTTAAAAGATCACAACAACAAGTATTTGCATATGCATTAGCTAAAGTACCAGAAAAAAGCGCTCAGAAAAAACGTCTAAGACAAAAGCTACTAAAGAAAAGATTGAGAAATATGCGAGCTTGAAGAAACGTAAAATATTGCGAAAGGTGGTGTATGTTTCTAACAAGAAGCAGGAATCTTTTACTAATAAGCAATATTTCAATATTCGTAAGGAGGGTGTTAGAAGTGAGAATCAATAGGACATGACGTAACAAGTATGTTTATAATCAAATTAAGTAAATTATAGTTATTTGTTTCTGGATGGTCTCAAATAATATTTGATTGACCTTGAGTGTTTCACCGGATTGGCACAAAATTTAGCGTCGCTTGTCACACGACGATACGAATTGTAAGGTGTATTACAAAAATTACATAATAATAAGTAAATCATAGTATTTCACAATACATATCGATCTAATATTATAATAATCCTAATATTTGTTGATTCAGTTTTTTAAGAAGTTGCTAAAAAGTAACAAAAATTTAAAAGGTAGTAAAAAAATCAATAACAGATAAGAGATTATCTACAATTAATTAGGTAAAATCCAAAATACTAAATATATTGCCATCTTCATCGCCTCTTCTTTAAATATCTGTTTACTTTTTATTTTGTGTGCTACATGTTATTTGTGATTATTATTTAAGTATAACATAAATTATGTATATTTTTTGTACTTTTGATTTATGAAGGTGAAGTGTGAAAGAGAGATGTAATGAGATGAAATATCTTCGAAAAAGCCTTCTAAGGTGGGGAATATTTCAAAAAATATGATAATTCAATATGTGTATTTATTTTATTATTTTTGAATTGCTGAGTAAACAAGACTGATATGGAAAACGAGTGGAAAAGTTAAGATTGATACTGATTAAGATGCACTGCACTTCATGTATATTTATATATCTGTAGAAGTATTTTCACTAAGAATAACTTGCATGATGCCTAAATAATATAGCAGTGGGCTAATTTTGTATATAATTTTTAGTAGGCAAGAATGATATGAATAAAGCAAAATCAATTTTAAAATACATGGTTTATGTTTTATGTTTTATTACCTGTAAATATTAACATTTAGGTTTTTATTTAGGTAATACTTCCACTTAATATTTAATTCAGTATATAAATATAATTTATTTTAATAATACACGTACCATTAGATTATTATATAGATTATATTTATTCTGTATAGATTAAATACATGAGATATATGTTGTTATAATATTGATTAAAAATAATATTAAAATATTGAATAAAATTATTTATGTTATAATTATATAGAACTCTAACTATATAGGACCAGTCGAGATAGCCCAACAGTTGGCTGGCCCATCCAGTTTGTCACAATTGCCCTAGAAAAAAATATAAAATAAAAGTTATGATTTTATTTAAACAGTATTTTTTTGGTCCTCTTGTTCAAAACCTAAAACCCTAAACTTATCGCCGTCATCTTTAAGGTGTCACCCTCCTCTAAGCCACCTCCACGGCAACCCGCCATATACAAGGAATTTGTTGATCCTCCCCATTTCTTCTCACTGTGCCCACACAAACCATCTTGCTCAATTATAGACTGATTTTAATTAGTAAGCTCAATTTTTCTTCAATTTTATTATTATATTTTTGTAGTTAATTTTTCTTCTTTGGGTTTAATTTGGTGAGATTTTTCTATACAATACAAAATTTGAATTTAGAATGATTTAAATTATTGAGTCCACAAAATCAATATATATTAAAAAGAAACATAAATACATTTGAATGTAGAAGATAGATTAGAACTAATATTTTTTTCATATTTTACACACAGGATCATCTAAACTAATTAAACTTTAATGTCATGTTGCAAATACAATTTTCAAAGGAAAAAAAAGATAAAGATCGATGGTCATGCCATTTCAGAAAAAAATCAAAATCTCATTCTACTTTGGTAAGATTTTCTTTCTTTTTTTAATATTTAAATTCCCCCCATTTTTTCAAACTCTGGCAAGATTACGTTATCCAATTAAAACACATAAAAGTTACACTAGCATAAACACATATATATGTTTATGCATAGCTTTAGTAAATAAGAACTTAAATTCATTCTCATTATCACGCATACTTAAAACAACCAATAGTTTAATTTCCCATCCAAATATACATACATATCTCTCCTCTATATGCAACGAAGAAAGAATGTCTGGCCCACATAACCACCAGCCATTGCTCTTCTTACATTTTATTCAAATAGTTTTGGATTTTCCCATAAAATTGATGTTGCATCATGATTTAACGGATCCTCATAGATTGGTTTTGTGAATAGATGGAACAGTCTGTAATTACTGTGTTTATGATGAGCACAGGTTTTCAATCTTCTCGAAGAATGTTCAAACATACGTTTCCATCTAACTCAATGTTGGGATGGTATACCTTTGTCTTACATTTGACCTTTGGTGCTTCATGAGGGTAGATTGGAGAGATTTGGAAAGAGAAAACAAATGAGTCACCTGCGTAATATCCTCTATCAGGCTGAATAGTGACTTCAAAGTTCATTAGTTCATCTTTTCCGGTAGGAAAAGATATGGAACTTGTTTTTGGTAGATTTAACTCACTTATATCTTTATGAAGACGCAATTCTCCAGCACTTTGTTTCTTCACAGGAGGTCTTCCATTTGCATTTTCAGCAAGCCCCTTTCGTTTTTCCTTTACTTTAAATAAGTTGATCATTCTTGCCTCTCCTGATGAAAATGAAAATGAAAGGGGTTTCAGATTCCTTGGTAAGATTTTCTTGTTAGGAATTAAGAGTAAATTCTTTTAAATTGTTTTTTTATTTGATGAATATGAATTTATAATTTCAATTCACTTTAAAAAATTAATGACCTACAGTTTATTGAATATATGAAGAATTTTCCTATTTTGTTTGATATACATATTTTATTTAACTTCTCTAATACTTTGAGAGAAAAATACCCCCTGTAGAATATAATAGAATAGCAAATTGTCACGAGTATAAAAATAATATAATATATAACAGAAGAGCTAATTGTCATGAATAAAAAAATTAAAAGAGTACCTGGCCCTTTAAGCCTTTTTGTCATTCCATAAATAGTATTTTTTTGGTATTTTATCGATTTATTTAGAAAAGTTCATTTTTTCCTTTTCTATTTAAGTCTTGACTCATTTTTTAGTAGTTTAATATTAAATTCTAATTTTGTTCGTGTATTTTTCTTTCAATTTGTAATAAATATTTTATCACTTCCATTACTAAATGCTCAAAACACCAAGATAAGTGAGAGCGAAATAGAAAAGATAATTTAGAAAATAGCTTCACATATTGAAGAAAATTATAAGTATATATCTCGATATCTTATAAGAGTCTTTAGATTCTCTGTTTTTATTTTTTTTATTATAATCCGCTAGCATTTGTAGGAAAATAACACGTCCTCGGGTCCGAAGACTATTAGAAGAAGATATGGGGCTTTCAATAAATTCTCTAGACTCCTTTAAGAAGTTCATATCTAATGAAGATGAGGTATGTTAACATTTCTACATGTTTTATCTTAATCTTAAAAGTTTATGGTTTAAAAGATCAAAACAACAGGTATTTGCATATGCATTAGCTAAAGAACCAGAAAAAAGCGCTCGGAAAAAACGTCTAAAACAAAAGCTACTAAAGAAAAGATTGAGAAATATGCGGGCCTGAAGAAACGTAAAATATTGCAAAAGGTGGTGTAAGTTTCTAACAAGAAGCAGACATCTTTTACTAATAAGCAATATTTCAATATTCGTAAGGAGGGTTTTAGAAGTGAGAATCAATAGGACATGACGTATCAAGTATGTTTATAATCAACTTAAGTAAATTATAGTTATTTGTTTCGGATGGTCTCAAATAATATTTGATTGACCTTGAGTGTTTCACCGGATTGGCACAAAATTTAGTGTCGGTTGTCACACGATACGATACGAATTGTAAGGTGTATTACAAAAATTGCTTAATAATAAGTGAATCATAGTATTTCACAATACATATCGATCTAATATTATAATAATCCTAATATTTGTTGATTCAGTTTTTTAAGAAGTTGCTAAAAAGTAACAAAAATTTAAAAGGTAGTAAAAAAATCAATAACAGATAAGAGATTATCTACAATTAATTAGGTCAAATCCAAAATACTAATGTATTGCCATCTTCACCGCCTCGTCTTTAAATATGCGTTTACTTTTTATTTTGTGTGCTACATGTTATTTGTGATTAGTTATTTAAGTATAACATAAATTATGTGTATTTTTTGTACTTTTGATTTATGACGGTGAAGTGTGAAAGAGAGATGTAATGAGATGCAATATCTTCGAAAAAGCCTTCCAAGGTGGGGAATATTTCAAAAACTATGATAATTCAATATGTGTATTTATTTTATTTTTTTTGAATTGTTGAGTAAACAAGACTCGGATCCTGGATATGGAAAACGAGTGGAAAAGTTAAGATTGATACTGATTAAGATGCACTGCACTTCATGTATATTTATTTATCTGTAAAAGTATTTTCACTAAGAATAACTTGCATGATGCCTAAATATTAGAGCAGTGGGCTAATTTCGTATATAACTTTTAGTAGGCAAGAATGATATGAATAAAGCAAAATCAATTTCAAGATACATGGTTACTGTTTTATGTTTTATTACCGGAAAATATTAACATTTAGGTTTTTATTTAGGTAATACTTCTACTTAATATTTAATAAAGTATATATAATTTATTTTAATAATACACGTCCCATTAGATTATTATATGGATTATATTTATTATAGATTAAATACATGAGATATATGTTGTTATAATTTTGATTAAAAATAATATGGAAATATTGAATAAAATATTTTTCCTTTCAGTTATTTATGTTATAATTATATAGGACTCTAACTATATAGGACTAGTCGAGATAACCCAACAGTTGGCTGGCCCATCTAGTTTGTCACAATTGGCCTAGAAAAAAATATAAAATAAAAGTTATAATTTTTTTAAACAGAACTTTTTTGGGTCCTCTTGTTCAAAACCTAAAACCCTAAACTTATCGCCGTCATCTTTAAGATGTCACCCTCCCTCGAAGCCACATCCACGGCAACCTGCCATATACAAGGTATTTGTTCGATCCTCCCCATTTTTTCTCACTGTGCCCATAAAAACCATCTTGCTCAGTTATAGACTGATTTTAATTAGTAAACTCAATTTTTCTTCAGTTTTATTATTATATTTTTGTAGTTAATTTTTCTTCTTTCGGTTTAATTTGGTGAGATTTTTCTATACAATACAAAATTTGAATTTAGAATGATATAAATTATTGAGTCCACAAAATCAATATAATATTAAAAAGAAACATAAATACATTTGAATGTGGAAGATTCGAACTAATATTTTTTTTCATATTTTGCACACAGGATCATCTAAACTAATTAAAATTTAATGTCATGTTGCAAATACAATTTTCAAAGAGAAAATAAGATAAAGATCGATGGTCATATCATTTCAGTAAAAAATAAAAATCTCATTCTACTTTGGTAAAAATTTTTTTTTTTTTAATATTTAAATTCCCCCCATTTTTTCAAACTCCGGCAAGATTACATTATCCAATTAAAACACATAAAAGTTACACTAGCATAAACACATATATATGTTTATGCATAGTTTTAGTAAATAAGAAACTTAAATTCATTCTCATAATCACATACTTAAAAATAACCAATAGTTTAATTTCCCATCCAAATATACATACATATCTCTCCTCTATATGCAACGAGGAAAGAATGTCTGGCCCACATAACCACCGGCCATTGCTCTTCTTACATTTGATTCAAACAGTTTCATATTTTCCCTTAAAATCGACGCTGCATCATGATTCAACGGATCCTCATGATTTGGTTTTGTGAATAGATGAAACAGTCTGTAAATTACTGTGTTTATGTTGAGCACAGGTTTCCAATCTTCTCGAAGAATGTTCAAACATACGTTTCCATCTAAGTCAATGTTGGGATGGTACACCTATGTCTTGCATTTGACCTTTGGTGCTTCATGAGGGTAGATTGGAGAGATTTGGAAAGAGAAAACAAATGAGCCACCTGTGTAATATCCTTCATCAGGCTGAATAGTGACTTTAAATTTCAATAGTTCATCTTTTCCGTTAGGAAAAGCTATGTTACATGCTTTTGGTAGATTTAATTCACTTATACCTTTATGAAGGCGCAATTCTCCAGCACTTTGTTTTTCACACGAGGTCTTCCATTTGCATTTTCAGCAAGCTCCTTTTGTTTTTCCTTTACTTTGAATAAGTTGATCATTCTTGCCTTTCCTGATGAAAATGAAAATGAAAGGGTTTTCAGATTCCATGTTAAGATTTTCTTGTTAGGAATTAAGAGTAAATTCTTTTAAATTGTTTTTGTATTAGATGAATATGAATTTATACTTTCAATTCACTTTAAAAAATTAATGACCTACTGTTTATTGAATATATGAAGAATTCTCCTATTTTGTTTAATATACATATTTTATTTAACTTCTCTAATACTTTGAGGAGAAAATACCCCCTGTAATATATAATAGAATAGCAAATTGTCACGAGTAGAAAAATAATATAATATATAACAGAAGAGCTAAATGTCATGAATAAAAAAATTAATGGAGTATATGGCCCTTTAAGTCTTTTTGTCATACCATAAATAGTATTTTTTTGGTATTATACCGATTTATTTCGAAAAGTTCATTTTTTCCTTAGCTATTTGAGTCTTTGACTCATTTTTTAGTCGTATATTATTAAATTATAATTTTTTTCGTGTATTTTTCTTTGATTCTGTAATAAATATTTTATCACTTCCATTAATGCTCAAAACACCAAGACAAGTGAGAGCGAAATAGAAAAGATAATTTAGAAAAGAGCTTCACATATTGAAGAAAATTATGAGTATATATCTCTATATCTTATAAGAGTCTTTAGATTCTCTGTTTTTACTTTGTTTATTATAATCTGCTAGCATAATTTTGTAGGAAAATAACACGTCGGGACCGAAGACTATTAGAAGAAGATATGGGGCTTTCAATAAATTCTCTAGATCCCTTTAAGAAGATCATATCTAATGAAGATGAGGTATGTTAATATTTCTACATGTTTTATCTTAATCTTAAAAGTGTATGGTTTAAGAGATCAAAACAACAGGTATTTGCATATGCATTAGCTAAAGTATCGGAAAAAAAGTCTAGGACAAAAGCTACTAAAGAAAGGATTGAGAAATATGCGGGCCTGAAGAAATGTAAAATATTGCAAAAGGTGGTGTATGTTTCTAACAAGAAGCAGAAATCTTTTACTAATAAGCAATACTTCAATATTCGTAAGGAAGATTTTAGAAGTCATAATCAATAGGACATGACGTATCAAGTATGTTTATATTCAAATTAAGTAAATTATAGTTATTTGTTTCTAAATAGTCTCAAATAATATTTAATTGACCTTGAGTGTTTCACCAGATTGGCACAAAATTTAGTGTTGGTTGTCACACGATACGAATTGTAAGGTGTATGACAAAAATTTCATTATAATAATTGAATCATAGTATTTCACAATACATATCAATCTAATATTATAATAATCCTAATATTTGTTGATTTAGTTTTTTAAGAAGTTGCTAAAAAGTAAAAAAAAATCAATAACAGATAAGAGATTATCTAAAATTAATTAGGTAAAATCCAAAATACTAAATAAATTGCCATCTTCATTGCCTCTTCTTTAAATCTCCGTTTACTTTTTATTTTGTGTGCTACATGTTATTTGTGATTAGTTATTTAAGTATAACATAAATTATGTATATTTTTTGTACTTTTGATTTATGAAGGTGAAGTGTGAAAGAGAGATGTAATGAGATGAAATATCTTCGAAAAAGCCTTCTAAGTTGAGGAATATTTCAAAAGAATTGATAATTCAATATGTGTATTTATTTTATTATTTTAGAATTGCTGAGTAAACAAGACTCGGATCCTGGATATGGAAAACGAGTAGAAAAGTTAAGATTGATACTGATTAAGATGCATTGCACTTCATGTATATTTATTTATCTGTAGAAGTATTTTCACTAAGAATAACTTGCATGATGTCTAAATATTAGAGCAGTGGGCTAATAATTTCGTATATAATTTTTAGTAGGCAAGAATGATATGAATAATGCAAAATCTATTTCAAGATACATGGTTTATGTTTAATGTTTTATTAACTGAAAATATTAATATTTAGGTTTTTATTTAGGTAATACTTCTACTTAATATTTAATTCAATATATATATATATATATATATATATATATATATATATATATATATATATATATATATATATATATAAATTTCTTTTAATAAGACACGTACCATTAGATTATTATATAGATTATATTTATTCTGTATAGATTAAATACATGAGATATATGTTGTTATAATATTGATTGAAAAAATTGTTAAAATATTGAATAAAATATTTTTCCTTTCAGTTATTTATGTTATAATTATATAGAACTATAACTATATGGGACCAGCCGAGATAGCGCAACAGTTGGCTGGTCCATCCAGTTTGTCACAATTGGCCTAGAAAAAAATATAAAATAAAAGTTATTATATTTTTTAAACAGAATTTTTTTGGGTCTTCTTGTTCAAAACCTAAAACCCTAAACTTATAGCCGTCGTCTTTAAGGTGTCACCCTCCTCGAAGCCACATCCATGGCAACCCGCCATATAGAAGGTATTTGTTCGATCCTCCCCATTTCTTCTCATTGTGCTCACAAAAAATCATCTTGCTCAATTATAGAGTGATTTTAATTAGTAAGCTCAATTTTTATTCTGTTTTATTATTATATTTTTGTAGTTGATTTTTCTTCTTTAGGTTTAATTTGGTGAGATTTTTTTATACAATAGGAATTTTGAATTTAGGGTGATTTAAATTATTGAGTCCACAAAATCAATATATATTAGAAAGAAACATAAATACATTTGAATGTAGAAGATAGATTTGAACTAATAATTTTTTCATATTTTGCACATAGGATCATCTAAACTAATTAAAATTTAATGTCATGTTGCAAATAAAATTTTCAAAGTATAAAAAAGATAAAGATCGATGGTTATGCCATTTCAGTAAAAAATCAAAATCTCATTCTACCTTGGTAAGATTTTTTTTTTTCAATATTTAAATTCCCTCCATTTTTTCAAACTCTGGCAAGATTATATTATCCAATTAAAACACATAAAAGTTACACTAGCATAAACGCATATATATGTTTATGCATAGCTTTAGTAAATAAGAAATTTAAATTCATTCTCATAATCGCACATACTTAAAAACAACCAATAGTTTAATTTTCTATCCAAATATACATACATATATTTCCTCTATATGCAACTGAGGAAAGAATGTATGGCCCACATAACCACCAGCCATTGCTCTTCTTACATTTGATTCAAACAGTTTCGGATTTTCCCTTAAAATAGATGCCGCATAATGATTGAACGGATCCTCATGATTTGGCTCCGTGAGTAGATGAAACACTCCGTAAATTATTGTGTTTATGTTGAGCACAGGTTTCCAATCTTCTTGAAAAATGTTCAAACATATGTTTTCATCTAAGTCAATGTTGGGATGGTACAACTTTGTCTTGCATTTGACCTTTGGTGCTTCATGAGGGTAGGATGGAGAGATTTGGAAAGAGAAAACAAATGAGCCACCTGTGTAATATCCTTCATCAGGCTTAATAGTGACTTCAAAGTTCATTAGTTCATCATTTCCGATAGGAAAAGCTATGGTACATGTTTTTGGTAGATTTAATTCGCTTATATCTTTATGAAAACTCAATTCTCCAGCACTTTGTTTCTTCACAGGAGGTCTTCCATTTAAATTTTTGGCAAGCTCCTTTCGTTTTTCCTTTACTTTGAATAAGTTGATCATTCTTGCCTCTCCTGATGAAAATTAAAATGAAAGGGGTTTCATTCCTTGGTAAGATTTTCTTGTTAGGAATTAAGAGTAAATTCTTTTAAATTGTTTTTGTATTTGATGAATATGAATTTATAATTTCATTTCACTTTAAAAAATTAATGACCTAACTTTTATTGAATATATGAAGAATTTTCCTATTTTGTTTGATATACATATTTTATTTAACTTCTCTAATACTTTGAGGGGAAAATACCCCCTGTAATATATAATTGAATAGCAAATGTCACGAGTAGAAAAATAATATAATATATAACTGAAGAGTTAATTGTCATGAATAAAAAAATTAATGGAGTATATGGCCCTTTAAGTCTTTTTGTCATACCATAAATAGTATTTTTTGGTATTATACTGATTTATTTCAAAAAGTTCAGTTTTTCCTTATCTATTTGAGTCTTTGACTCATTTTTTAGTAGTATATTATTAAATTCTAATTTGTTCGTGTATTTTTCTTTGATTCTGTAATAAATATTTTATCACTTCCATTACTAAATGCTCAAAACACCAAGATAAGTGAGAGCGAAATAGAAAAGATAATTTAGAAAAGAGCTTCACATATTGAAGAAAATTATGAGTATATATCTCTATATCTTATAAGAGTCTTTAGATTCTCTGTTTTTATATTGTTTATTGTAATCCGCTAGCATAATTTTGTAGGAAAATAACACGTCCTCGGTTCCGAAGACTATTGAAAGAAGATATGGGGCTTTCTAAAAATAATCTAGATCCCTATAAGAATTTCATATCTAGTTAAATAGTTGATGTATGTTAACATGTGTACATGTTTTATCTTAATTTTAAAATATTTATGGTTGAAAAGATCAAAACAACATGTATATGCATCTACATCTTTTCATCTGCTGAAGTACCAGAAAAAAGCATCTAACTCATTAGGGATTTGCGAAATAAAGAAGAAGCATCTACAAAAGAAAAGATTGAGAAATTTATCGCAAAAGGAGGTGTCTGTTTCTAACAAGATGCAGAAAATTGTTACTAATAAAAAAAACTGTTACTAATAAGCCATCACAAGGAGATGAAATAACTTCAAAAAAGCCTTCTACGGTGTGGAATATTTCGATAAATATGATAAGTCAATATGTGTATTTATTTTTTATTTTTGAATTGCAGAATAAACAAGTCTCGACTCTTGGATATGGAATATGAGTGGAAAAATTAAGAATGGTATTAATTGAGATGCACTCCATTTCATGTATATTTATTTACTTGTAGAAGTATGTTCATTAAGAAGAACTTTCATGATGCCTAATGATTGGAGCAATGGACTAATTCCATGTATAATTTTCAATAGGCAAGAAGGATATGAATAATGTAAAATGAATTTCAAGATACATTGTTTATGTTTGATACTTTGTTACTAGAAAAAAAATATATATATATATATCTATATATATATATATATATATATATATAGATTTTTATTTACGTAATACTTCTATGTAATATTTAATTCAATATATATATATATATAGCTATAATTATATTATAGCTATAATTTATTTTAATGAGACACGTATAATTAGATCAATTATATAGTTATTATATTTTTTCTGTGTACATTAAAATATGAGATATATGTTGTAATATTATTGATTAAAATTAATATTGAACTATTGAATAAAATAATTTTCCTTTCAATTATTATTTTCTAACAATATAGAACTCCAATTATATTGGACGAGATAACCCAACAGTTGGGTTGGCCCATCCCGTTAATTGACCGAGAAAAAATAAATATAAAATAAAATTTATGATATTTTTTATACATTTTTTTTTGTCTTCTTGCTCAAAACCTTAAACCCTAAACAAGTAGTCCTCACATTTAGGGTGTCAGCCTCCTCGAAGCCACCTCCATTGCAACAAGCCATATAGAAGGTGTTTGTTTGATCCTCGCCATTTCTTCTCATTGTACACACACAAAACCATCTTGCTCAATTATAGAGGGCTTTTAATTAGTAATATTAAATTGAATGAAAAACGGTAAGCTCAATTTTTCTTCAGTTTGCTTATTAGATTTTAGTAGTTAATTTTTTTTCTTTAGGTTTAATTTGATGAAAAATTCTGATACAGTATGAATTTAGAATTTAGGATGTTTTAAATTCTTATATATATATATATATATTAAAAAGAAACATAAATACATTTGAGTGTAGAAGATAGATTCGTACTAATTGAATGTCCGTTGAGTTACCAAAAAGGTTTATTTACCCCCCCCCCCTACACCATTGAATGTCCGTTGAGTTACCAAAACGAAATTCTTTGATTCCATGAAAATAATCAATAATATTAAATAAAAAACAACGAAATCCAAAACTAAAATTAGAAAATCAGCAACCCATCGTCTCCCTCCCTCTAAACTAACAAACCCTGCCGACGAAGCAACCTACTTATGCATACGATAATGGCTAAGACGAAGAAGCCAAAGCAACCTAATGATGTTGGCGAAGGTATGGTTCCGATAAAGAAAATGAAGTTGAAGAAACACACTGATGATGACAGACAGTGACGATTCAGCCAAAGGGAAAGAATAAACAGCAACTCAGCGATGACGCATTTGAAGGTATGATTCTGGGAAGATAACGAAGAAGAAAGTCAGAGATGATGATGGGAAAGGGACGGTTACTGTGAAGCCAGTGAATAAGACTATAGCCATTCATGTTGTCGAATAAACTGTTGTTTCGGTGAAGAAGAAGAAGACGAAGCAACATAAACCGTTGGTAGTAAATATGGTGGTGTATGTGGGTAAAATTAGTAGGTTATGTGAGTAATTTGATGGGTTACATTACAACACTGGTATTAAAGACAGTGGTGTACATGTGTAAAATAAGTGGGTTAAGTGAGTAATTTCATGGATTGCATTATAAAAATCAGCTTAAATACAAAAATGAGTTGCTTAAATACGGTATGCTGATAGACGAGTAAATTGAGGATGTAGCTTATTGATTGAATATCTTTGAACGTGATAGAGTGTAACAAAGTTTTAATAATAAAATGCTATGATTGTAGAATTTATTAGATACGCAATATATATAGAATTCGTTAAACAAAGATAATTATGGACAAAATCTTATAATATCGTTGAATGCAAGGGTATGCATGCAGTATAAGATTAAAATTTTGTACCTTTTAGGGGAAGAAAATTTGGTGAACTCTATGGGGATGGGTTATTGGGTTTTTGAACTTAATTGGTTACTATCTTTAAAAAGAAATACTAACAACATAAAGTTAATCACTTAATATTTATCTACTTTGGATTAATTACATGTCGAAGAGATAAAAAACGTTAATATTTTTTTCATATTTTGCACACAAGATCATCAACACTAATTAAAATTTATGGCATGCCGCAAATAAAATTTTCAATAGATAAAAAAACAAAGATTGATAGTCATGCCATTTCAGTCAAAAATCAAAATCTAATTCTCACGGGGTAAGATTTTCTTGTTAGGAATTATGACTAAAAAAATTTAGATCGTTTTTGTATTTGATGAATATGAATTTATAATTGCATTTCACATTAAAAAAATTAATTACCTACAGTTTATTGAATATATAGAGAATTTTCCTATTTTGTTTGATATAAATATTTTTTTAACTTCTATAATACTTTGAGGAAAAAATACGCCCTCTAATATATATAATAGAATAGCACATTGTCATTAGTAGAAAAATTATTGGGATATATGACCCTTTTAGACTTTTCGTCCTAGCATAAGGAGTATTATTTTTATTTTACCTATTTATTTTTGAAAAGTTCATTTCTTTTTCCTTATCCATTTGAGTTTATCTTTGAAAAGCTCATTTTCAGAAGTATATTTCTAAATTCTAGTTTTGTTCGTGTATTTATCTTTGATTCTGTAATAAATATTTTATCGCTTCCATTACAATAAATTGTATAATGGTACAATGGCTTTGTTGCCAATTTATGGAGGGTCAACATGATGGCTCAGAGGATGCTTAAAACACCAAGATAAGTGAGAGCGAAATAAAAAAAGGAAAGATGGAAAAGAGTTTTGAATATTGACAAAATAATTTGAGTATATATCTTATAAGAGTCTTTAGATTCTCTATTTATAATTTTTTTATTATAATCCGCTAACATAATTTTGTAGGACAATAACACATGCTGGGGTCGTAGACTATTGGAAGAAGATATGGGGCTTTCTAAAAATTCTCTAGATACCTTTAAGAAGTCCAGATCTACTTCAATAGGTGAAGTATGTTAATATTTCTGCATGTTTTATCTTAATCTGGTTTAAAAGATCAAAACAACAGGTATCTTCATGCATCAGCTGAAGTACAAGAAAAAAGCGTCTCGGAAAAAAGCTTTAGTTCATTAGACATTAAGGAAATAAAGAAGAAGAATCAACTAAAGAAAATATTGAGAAATCTGTGAGCCTTAAGAAACGCAAAAGTATTGCAAAAGGAGGTGTTTGTTTCTAATAAGAAGCGGAAATCTGTTAATAATAAGCCATCAGAAGGAGATGAAATATCTTTGGGAAAGCCTTCTAAGGTGAGGAATATTTCGATAAATTTGATAATTCAATATGTGTGTTTACTTTATTATTTTTGAATTGAAGAATAAACAAGTCTCAGCTCCTGGATATAGAAAACGAGTGGAAACATTAAGATTGATATTTAAAGGCTGCGGAATGAGGTATGTGTTTATTTCCTTCTGTTGGTTTTTTCTTGCACTTTTTTCTTAGATTTTTTATATTTAGTGCAGATATGGAGAGAATGTAGTAGAAGTTAACGAGAAATCTAATTGGATATGCCCTGTTTGTCGAGAATTATGAAACTAGTATATATTTTACTTTCATGCCCCTCTCTTAAAGATATGCTATATTGATGCTCTTACTTTATAGGTTTGGACACTTAAGTTTAAATCTGTGGCACATTATCTCAAACAAACTAGGCGTGAAAGAAACTTAGGAGAGCCTGCTAATGAAAACAAACTGAAGCAGACATTAACAGGTGTCTCATTTGATGAGCATGAAGTGGAAGAGAATAATGAAGGGGGAGAGAATGATGGTGGTTATGATGCAGATGAGGAAATTGAGAATGGGGATTAAGTTTGATAACTTAGAAGGTTATTTTTGCCATTTTGTGTGGGATTATGTTTTTTTGTCAAAGTTTGTGTTTTTGTAATTATACATTAGTTTTCTAATATGCAATCAACTAGTTATTTAATGAAAACTTCAACTATTTTACAACTTTGAGCTCAAGTGACCATGTTTTATTACTTTTTGAAAAGGTTCTCCATTTATAAAATCACTTTATCTTACGCGATATATGATATATCATTCCTATTAATTTAAGTAGAATAACACTTTTCCTTGCAACCAAAGAAATTGAACCATTTTTTTATTTAAGTGCACAGTCTCGGTCATGCTGGTACGAGCAAGGCAGCTGTTGTAAACTTTACTAATCCTATGTTTGCTAGTATCTCATCCGGTTTGAAGGTGGATTGTGTGGGTAATTTTGATGGTTCGAGTAGGGATAGTGTGGGTAATTTGGATGGTTCAAGTAGGGATATTGTAGGTGGTTTGGCGAAAACCGATTTGATTAAGGTGGTGGTTAATAGTATGGAGGAACCATTTAATTCGGTTGTTAACAAAATAACTAATTAGAAGCCTGAAGAAAGTGAAAATAAATTAATACTTGCTAGAAGAGAGTATGCTCATCCAAATAGGAAATATTAGAGAGAAAATAGCGCTAGTATTAGACGATCAAATATGAGGAAACCCGTCAAAACCTTTTAATTATTATTACAATATGGAAAAGAAGGGGTTTCCGCTCCATAAGAGGCGAGGTGCAGAAAGTCTTATTAGGAGAAACAATATTGATATTTTTGGTATTTTGCAGACTAAAAGTAATACTAAGAGCGTGAAAAAGTTTTTGAGTTCAATGCTTAAAGGTTGGAAGTATATTGAAATTTTCTATCTTTTTGAGGATTTTTGTTATTTGTGACCCGGATCAAGTGGAGGTTGAGATTCTTACAAAAACGCCTCAAGCTATCCATTGCAAAGTTGTGTGTGAGGTAAATTCTATTAACCTTTACACTTCTTTTATTTATTAATTTAATGATAAAATTAAGGAGGGGTTAGTGGAAGAACCTTATTGATCATACTTCAATTTTGATGACCTATGGCTACTCTTGGGTGATTTTAATAATATTCTTGGTCACAGCGAGAGGATTAAAGGGAGGAATGTCACTCTGGGGAATTTTGAGAAATTTGATTTTTGCAATAGTCTTGGGTTTGAGGATGTACAATTTCCGGGGGTAATTCTTTACTTGGGATAATAACCATGTGCTTAGTAGGATTGACCGTGCGTTGTGTAATAGTAAACTTAATGTTTCAAATCATTATGTTCATGCAGAGTTTCTGCAGAAGTCTAGCGTTTCTAATCACTATCCCTGTGGTGTTTCTCTTTTTCTTCTATATGTTAAAAGGAATTACTCCTTTTAGATTCTTTAACATGTGGGTGGAGCATGCGCATTACAATAAACGGTAGAAAATTTATTGAATGTGAGTCTTATTTTAAGTAGAAGCAATATATCTTATGCCAAAAGGTATGGGCTTTGAAGTTTGATTTGAGGAAGCTTAATAAGGAACACTATTCACACATTTACGAGAAAGATAAGAAGGCAAGAAAAGAGTTTAAAGTGGTCGAGGTTAGTTCCCAACAAAACTTGGGTAATGTTGTAAATATTGAGGAGTTAGTTGGGATTTGTGAGAAAGCAAGGTTTTTGAAAATGCCGAGATTAGTTTTCTTTAACAAAAAGATAAGCTTGGTTATGAACTTATAGTGATAGTGCTCTAAACTTTTTCATGGTCTTATGAAGAGTAAACAAAGGTGTAGATTTATTACTAATATTTAACGTGCTAATGGTGATGTGACTACTTCGCGTGACCAAGTGTGTGAAACATTTATTGACTGCTGTAAGGTCTTGTTGTGTACGAAAGATATTACTTCTAATGTTGATCATGATATTTTTATTTGGGTCAATATTCTTTGGAAAGAATAAGGTGTGGATATGTGTAAAGATGTCTCCGATCTCGAGATTAAAAAGACTATTTTTGGCATTGCTAATAATAAAACTTCCAGTCTTGATGGCTATTCTTCGCTCTTCTTTAAGCGGTCGTGGTATCTTATTGGTGAAGAAGTTGTTCAAGCGATACGTGAATTTTTTTCATTTCCGGATTTTTGCTAGAACAACTTAATAGTACTATTATTGCTTTGATTTGGAAAAATGATGATCTAAGTAAAGTTGACAATTATTTAACTATTTATGTTGCAACGTTGTTTAAAAGGCGATTAATATGATTATTGAGGATCAGTTGCAACCTGTTTTTAGATGAACTTGTAATTAAAGCTCAAAATGTGTTTGTTTCAGGATAATCAACGACCATAATATTTATCTCATGCAAGAATTGTTGAGGGGTTATAATAATAATAGTAGCTCTCTGAGTTGTACTTTTAAGATTGATTTGTGCAAATCGTATAATTTAATTATTGGGGTTTTCTTTTTGAGGTGATTAAGGGGTATAATTTTTTGAAAAAGTATGTTGATTGGATTATGGTTTGTGTCACTACTCGGTGGAAGTTAATGGTGAAGTTAATGGATTCTTCAAAGGGGAAAAAGGTCTAAGGCAAGGTGATCCACTCTCACCCTATCTCTTTATTCTTTGTCTTGAACATATTTCTATGCTTTTGAAGAAAAATACGAACCAAGGCTTCAAGTACCATCCGAAGTGTGGTAAAGAGAAGAGTTCCCATCTTTCCTTCGCCGGTAATTTAATGCTCCTATCCAAAGGGAATCATGTGTCTGTTCAAATACTTATGGATAGCTTGAATAGTTTTGGTGATTTTTTGGGTCTTCATGTAAATATGACGAAGTCGAATATTTATTATGTGAGGATCGAAAGTGAAGATCTTGAGAACATCTTGACAACTACACACTCGGATAAAAGAGAGATTTCTTTTTGTTATTGATGTCTCTCTATTTGTGATATATAAATCTATAGACATCATTTTAGGGTTATTTAATTTTTGGATTTTTCTCCATTTATTCTTACTTTACACTTTCTTGTCTAGTTTTGAGGTGTTTTGCTATTTTGTGAGATTTTGCACGTAATTTGTGTGTTATTTGTGTAGAACTTAGGTATATGAAAGTTATTACACCTATGGAAACTGATTTGAAGTGGAAAAGTTAAGAAAATCCCTTGGTCAAAGTAAAAAAGGATAAATTTGGATATATTTGGAAAGTAAAGAAGCTGCCAAAACTCCACATAATTGGTTTGGAATTAGGAGGATCTTTTTATATGAGCAGATAGATCTTTAAAAAGGCAGACGTTTCAATATAAAGAACATAAAAATCCGATAAGTAACGAAGGAGATATGACCAAATCAATATCTGGTAAGGTTTAGCCATTCCTACAAGTTAGGAATACGAATTTTGGTAAAATCAGGACTCCTTAACTTGGCGATTACTCCTAATTTAGACCAAGCGCCTATATGTATCCATTCCTACCTTATATAAATCATCCTTGGTCAGTCCCTAATCATCTAAAGACCAAGAGGAAGCCTGTGTCAAGAGAGTAGAAGAGAAGAAGAAGCTTGGAAGTTGTTTATGTCATTCCAACCCTTCCCATTTGTAATTATGTATTCTTATTTCATTCTTATGAACTAATTTATTTAGCTTGAGATTAGAATATACGTATGAACCCTAGACTTGTTTTAAATATTATATAATTTGAGATTCCCTTTTACACTTAACTGAATTAAGTAGTGATAGCTCTGTATTATGTGCTTTGGATTAATGTTTGTAGGTCTTGCGATGCACATATATAGGATTACCATAGTTATTGAGTTAACACCCGGAAGGGGGATTCAATTATAGAAAACACCACATAGTCGTCTAGTGTGTGGTAGTGATCTAAAAGGGCTTGCCTAACTGGATAGTCGTTAGAATTTATTTTAACCACCAAGTTTTAAGCCTCCTAAGTCCACCCAGAAAGGGGTTAGGAGGAATACAGAATTTCGGTTATTGCATATCACACTATTCTCTCTTAGGTAATAAACATAGAACAAGACTACTGGGATTTCTTGCTAGTTCTCAAGCTAAACTATCATAAGCTTCTATCTATCATATTTTACTTTCTTGACTTTAATTTAAGTCTGTTTAGAGTCATAAAAACTAAATAAATATTTTAGTGTCTTTGCGTATTACTTTACCAACTATTTCTAGTCCACTTAGTAATAACACTATTTATAAACTAACGTTCGTAGTCCCTGAGGTCGATATATGTCCTACTTTCTTATTACTTGCAAACGATCCCTTCACTTGCGAAGAGTTTATCATGGTAGTATAAGTTGTTGGTTCTCTTATTTATATCTATTATTTTATCACACCTTAACCACAATCAAGTTTTTGGCGCCGCTGACGGGGACTACATCGTTAGTTTTGTGTTTTTACTACTTTTAGTTGTTGTATATTACGCTTTTCTTTTTGTTTTTGTCTTTTTTAGATTTTTAGATGGCGAATCAACGGTTACAGCTTGTCCTTCCTGGGACATTCCGAGTGCAGCCCATAGGGATACGCCCTCCAACTATTCAAGTCGTTCGATTCAAGCCCGAACCTGACATGATTAATCAATTCGCAAGCTATGGGAAATATAGTGGTGCTACACATCAAACTCTGGTACATTTTATTCAGAAATTCATGCAAATCTACGATGCCTATATTATTGAAGTTCTTACGCAAGAACAAATGTATTATTTAATGTTTCAATTCTTCTTGACCAGGAAAGCAAGCAATTGGTTAGATGATCAACCTCCCACGCTAATAACAAACTAGGAAAAGCTTCAAGAAAGATTCCTTGATCGATTTTATCCTACAATATGAGACTGAAGGAAAAACTGGATCTTATAAATTTCTTATATGAAACCGAAGAGAGTGTTGGCGAAGGATGGACTAGATTTCATAGAAAGTTGGCAAGATGTCCACTACACGGATTATTTATGGAGGCACTCTCCAATAAATATAAGTTCACATAATCCAAAATTGTGGCACTCAACGAAGGGATATCAACACACGTTCAGTGAAAGTTACCACCAAAGCTTAAAGATCCTAGAGGTTTCAACCTTCCAATCAAAATAGGTGGTATATTTCACGAGAATGCAATGTGTGATTGAGGGCGAGTGTAAATATCATGTCCAAAAGTATATTCATAATCATACAACTTGCGGATCAATCAACAGTAAAACTATGGGGTGTAATCGAGGACGTGCTCGTCCAAGTAGGTAACCTTGTTATTCCCACGGATTTTATTATTCTTGATTATAAAGCATATAATAACGTCTCATTCATACTTGGGTGTCCATTCCTAGCCACGAGCGACGCCATAGTCAATGTGAAAGGGAACCGTGGCTCTACGTATTGAGATGATTTTTAAACATTCTATGTTTCAGGAAAGAAGAAGAAAAATAAGTCACAAGAACTATCGGCAATCAGAGTTGTGAACAAAAGGCCAGAACCTGTAAGCCCCCAAGACACCATTGAAAAGGAAGTTGAGTTTGGGATAGAAGACGAGGTAGCATGGAAATCTCCCGACCCCAAGCATAAATGTTCTTGGATAGGGCCATACTTCATCACGCAAATTATTTCAGTAGGAGTGGTAAAAATAAAAGCTATAGAGAGTTGCAAACTCATATTGGTAGATGTTGATCACATCACTCACTGCTGGGGAGGCAATAAAAAGAAATAACAGAGGTAACACGTCAAACTTTTAAGGACGTTAAACAAAGGTGCCTTTGGGATACATTCCACTGTTTTATGTTTTTATGTTGTTGTTTAGATTAGTTAGTTATGTGTTTTAGTTGATATTTCAGTATTGAGAAAGGTAAAAGTGTTTTTGATATAAAGGTACCTTAGAAATCGAGTTTGGGGTGAAATAATTGGAATAGTCATGAAAATCAGCAGCTGGGTGCGGTACACCGCGCGCTAACCACGGTGCACCGCACCCCATGAACTGTAACAATGATGTGCAAATTAGGTCCACATACGAGGCCGCTTAATAAAAACCGTATCGTCACTCACACGTGTACCATGCCATGGTGCCGAACAGAAGAGTCACGTGGTACACCGCACTAGATCTGTGGTGCACTTTACCTAAAGAAAACTGTTGTCATGGTATACAAATCAAGGTCCATTATGAGAGCACCAAGTACCATCTGGTACACCGCACCCTACCCATAGTACACTGCATGACCAAAACTATTTCAACCATCACACATGAAAGTGACACGATGAGGATCAGAAGATTATTGGGTACACCAAACTCCTGCTGCGGAACACCGCGCGATACGTCAGAAAACTTCGGAAGGTCATAACTTTGTGCTCGAAGGTTGGTATTCACTTATTCTTGAGGCTAAACCGCATATTTTTTAATATCTATCCACTGGAGAAGTTTCAACACCCGGGCGCCCGTTCTCCCGGGTACCCGGTTGTCAACCATGTAATCACACGCGACGAGGGTCACGACAGTACGTAAATTAATTTTTTACGAGGCAAAACGGGTACCCTGTCTCTGCTAAGTTGGAACCCGATACTTTACGCGTAACATGCTTCTATTGAGCATGTTTTAATTATGTCAATGAAGTAAGTAGTATGTTTTTGATTAGTGTCACAAATATGTTTAGTATGCATGCATGAAAACAAGAAGTAATAGATTGGGAAGATTAATAAGAAATGTGTATGAAGTGTCAAGTTGGAACTTAGGGAGAGTTAATTGATGTGTAGAATGTTAGGTTTGAAATTATTTGAAAACTCGCTTGTCTATGAACTAATAGTGAAAAAGTAACAAAATCTGGTAGTTAGAAAAGTAAACAAGGTAGTTCTTTCATATTGAAGCCACTTGAATCCTTTTAGCTTTCTCACCCTTTTATTTAATTATTATTACTCGTCTTAGCCCCTTCTTGGCCTTCCTAAAGCCTTTTATTAGCCACAGTAGAAGCGATACCCCTTAATTTATAGGACATATCCATATGACCCGCACTCGAATCGCAAAACCTCAGACAAGTTGTTTTAGAGCTTGAGTTTGGAGTGGTAGGTTTCATCATTGGGGGATTGGGGAATTTTATTGTAATATTGGTATTATTGATGATGACGGGTTTATTATTGTAACGCTTTGCCAGGGTACAAGTAAATGAAATAAAAAAGATGAAAAGAAAAAAAATTATAAGAGAAAAGTGGTATGATATTTCATCTCAAAAAGGGAGTCATAACCAACTTAGAAAAAATATATGGTAAAGCCCCCGTGATGCCCTCTAACTTTGGTAAAAGTGCAGTATCCGCCCTTTATCTTTAAAAATTTCACAAAATGCCCTTTAATGTATTTTTTGTCACCGTTAGCCCTTTTCTGATTTTCTATTAGTTTACCGTTAGTCAATGCCATCTGGAGCCACTTCAGTGACACCTCATCGCCACGTCTGCTCCACTTAGGCATGACGTCACCCTCAGCTAAAAAAAAATTCCAACGTGGCAAGGGCCCTCTTGTCTTTTCATTTCCTTTCTTTGCCTTACCTACACCCGAACATTTGACTTCCCGTCAAAGTTAATCTAAACAAATACGAATCAAAAACACACACTCAAGCGTGTTCTTGGTGTTCTTAAAATTTGGGGGAAAACCAGCAGCAGATTGTCGAGATCAAGAACCAAAGTTATAGCCAAGTAAATTACTCCATTACAATGGCGATTTTGAACGAAATCTTCAGTGATTCAGGTAATTATTTACTTCCCCCATTTTATTGATCTATTTAGTTTAGGTTTAGGGTTTTAATTATTGTTCCTTGGAAATTAACAATACATATTTACGACTGTGCATTGTAGAATCCGAGAAAGTTAACTCCGGTAGTGAAAATAGTGGCTCTAATTACTCCTTCCACGATAGTGATAACAACTTGAATGATGACGAAGACGATATATTGTACTAGAACAATGTATATATTGGCATTGAATTCGTTGGTGTAGTTATTCTCCGTCAGTTAATATAAATTGGTTATATCTACCATGTCCGCAATTATTACCTGAAATCGACGATGATGATTTTAACAAGGGTTCTAGTGGTATTATGCGCAATTGAATAGCTCGGAAGGGACTTCTGATGAGGACAATGGTGAAGGTTCGGGTGTTTGAAGTATGATCCTTCCCAGGTTTAATGTATGTTCCGACAAGGATGACCCGAAATTAATGGTTGGTATGATATTCTCTAATGGTGGTGATTTCGAGGATGCGGTTAAAGCAAAAACTATTGTTGATATTAGGAACGTTTGGTTCCCATGTAATGAACCTAGTAAAGTTAGACAGAAGTGTAGATGTAAGAAATGTGACTGGTTTATATACGCAATAGTGTGTGAAAATGGGAGTTTTCAAATCCAGACCCTAAACAAAAAACATACATGTAGTTGAACTAAACAGTAGGCATGTGAATTCAATAGTTCTATCCAGGAGATATGCTCCTCAGTTGAAGATGAACTCAAACATTAAAGTCATTGATTTACAAAAGCAAGTCTTTCATGATCTTCATGTAAGCATAAGTAGGAGGCAAGCTTACAAGACCATTAAGAAGGGTAGGTCACTAGATGAAGTTCATTTCTTAGACCAGTATAGTTTGCTTAACAACTACTGTGTTGAGCTAATAAGGACTAATCCGGGATCAACTATTTTTTTTTAAACCGGGGAAGATGAAGTTACTGGGGAGCACAGGTTTTTGAGGTTTTATTGTTGTTTAGAAGCTCTGAAAATGGGGTTTATAGCTGGTTGTAGAAGGATGGTATGGTTGAATGGTTATCATCTCAAAGGACCTCATCCAGGTGTGATCTTGATGGCAGTTGGGATGGATGCTAACAATTGCATTTATCCAATTTGTTGTAGTTTGGTTGAAACTGAGAAGTTGGATACTTGAAGATGCTTGTAAGTCTATTAGTTGAAGATCTTGATATTAATGAACCTGAAATGTGAATTTTTGTAACTGACAAGCAAAAGGTATATTATTTTACTTATCTATTTCTTACTTACTTATTTTGTTACTATTTTTTTACTTATTACTAGTGTAGTAATATACCTTTGTTATTTACAAATGGGTTAGGTATAGCCGTTGAAGAGTTTTCCTCCAATGTTGAACATAAGCATTGAGTTATACATCTCCATCAGAACTTCAAAAAAAACATGGCTCCTTTGCACTAAAAGACAAAATATGGGAGGCGGCTAGAGCTACATATGTGGAAAAAATTTACAAACATTATGGAGATGATTAGAGGCATGGATGTGGAGGCGTGTGAGTGGCTAGTAAAAGAACCTCCAAGGTATTGGAGTAGGTAACACTTTAAAACTAATACACATTGTGATGTGTTGTTGAATAATATGTGTGAGTCTTTGGATAAACAATTGTTGGATGCTAGGGAGTCCATTAGTGTGTTTGGAACATATTAGGTTATATTTACTTGAAAGACTTGAAAAAAAAAGAAGGTGGATATCTAGATGTCAAGGGGATATATGTCCTAAAATTTGAAAAACAATGAACCAAAAAAATAAATGGTCCTCCAAGTGGATACCTTTGCATTGTGTTCAAATTGTTTCCAAGTCAAGGGTACAAGTGGGCACAATTTGCGATAGATTTGACCATATTTAGTTGTGCATGTAGAGGTTGGGAAGTGTCGGGGATACCATGTGTCCACGTCATTTCAGCACTATCCTCAGTGGGTCTTGAGCCAGAGGCCGACACGTCTCAATATTTTAAGACAAACACATTTAAAAAATAATATGAGCCTTTTATAGGCCCAATTAATGGACCATGTTTATTGTCTCAGACAAATGGGCCAAAAGTGTTTGCCTCAAAGGGTGTGAAACTGAGTGGTAGACCTAAAAATAAAAGAGATAGGGTAGATGGAGAAGATATCGAGGAAAGGGTGAAGAAATCTAAAATAAAAGCTAAAGCGGATGAAGATGTTAGAGTTGTGTTTTAAAGGGTTGGAAGAAGTGGTTTAAAGGATAAGTTTAGTTTGTGTAAGCAAGTTGATCATAATAAAAGAAGTTGTTCACGTAGAAGTCAAGCACAAAGTGTTGCTGAAAGTGCTGTAAATGATCCAGTTGAGGGTAATGGTATGGAGGAAAAAAATCAAGCTACACCCAACATGACATCAATGGATTCTCAAAGCCAAAGCAGTAGTGTCGTAAAGGTTGACAAGAGAAGGTCTACTAGACTAAGAAACAATCCACACTCAACAGATAATAATGTATATGTGAATGCTACAAATAATGATGTGAATATAAATGTTTCCAATAGTGATGTCAATGTTGATGCTTTAAGTAGTGAACTTCAACTTAAGGGTTGTAAGAGTAAGGTAGGAGTTGATATTGATGTTTAGTGAAGTTCACCTAGATGTAAATTATAACAATATTGTGGTGACTACACAAGTCGTAAGCCTAACCGGTAGGAGACCTAAATCTAGAGCTCAGAGGGTTGCTACACCAACCAAGAAAGAGAAGAAGACAGTTGATGTTGAAACAAGTGGTAAATGTCAACAAGATTCAATGGGTTAGGTGTGTAATGTAATGTAATAAATTACTTCTTATATTTTACATTTGTATAGGATGCTGTTAGTGTTGATGACGTAGTGGGTGTTTTGACTCAAGCTAGCACCACTGACTCGGTTAATGTGATGGTTGGGGATACACAAAAGAAGCGAGTAAGGGTTGAAACGTCAACAAACAATGTTCAGGTTGGTGTTTTAATATATTTATGAGATTGTAGTTTATTAAGTGTTACTAGTTTAAAATCATATTGTTAAATGTAGTTTACACCAAACAAACGACCATGTGTGGAGCTTACTAAATTTAGCGTTCCTGATGTGAAAGATGGTTTTCTACCAACTGGTGTGAAGAAGCTTGGACAAACCTAGTGTAAGTTTTGTTTTAAGTTTTAATTTTTTAAAAATAACACTCCATAATAACCCAATAACATTTTTTGTAGGATGTTACTAGAAGGCCCCCTTTTAGAATAGAGGGTACGGGTGTGTACACTGGAGACCCTACTCCACTGATTACCCAATGACCAATTAAAATTGGGTCAAGGAAAATTGACGGAAATTCATTCTTATACAAGGGAAAAAGGAAAGTTAGTTTGGATTCTCTTAGAGCGGAAATTAAATCAGCCAAGGACAATGTTGTTGAGGTAGTTGGGGTGAATGAAGCCTTCAAGGAGTTTGACAAGAATATGGCAACATTTATGCAAAGTCTGATGAATTGTGGATCAAGTTCAAAAGGAAAGGAAAAGATTGATGATCAAAATCCTACCCCTTTGACCGTGAAAGAGAAGAAAGATGATCCAAATCCTGAACCTTTGAAGTTAGAAGAGAAGAAAGAAGCTCCAAAGAGTAAACCTTTGAAGGTAAAGAAAAGAAATAAGATCTAAAGACTAAACCTTTAAAGGTAGAAGAGAAGAAATAAGCTCCAAAGACTAAACCTTTGAAGGTAAAATAGAAGAAATAAGATCCAAAGACTACACCTTTGAAGGAAAAAAAAGAAGAAAGATGATTAAAAAAACTTTGAACTTTGGTAAGGGTAAGGGTAAGGGGTAACTTTGGTTAATGTTAAAAAGGAAAAAATGTAATGAGACAACTTAGTATTCAATGGTTTGGTTTTCTAAAATTTAATTTAGAAATTTATGTGGTGTGTGTAAGAAGAATCTTGACTTTATTATTATTCACGTGATTCGGGTACTCTCTAAACGTATTATGGTTTTTTTAAACAAATTTCGTGACATTGCACTCTATATATAACACTATTTTGCTTTGACACATACTACATTACACATACACTTGAAATAAAAAGGAAGTTTAACATGTCTGACTACAACTCAAGCGGGAGTGATTGGTCAACTAGGTCACCACTTGTACCCGACTTCTCTCCAAGTGAGTTAATTGACGAGGTCAGCATCAAGCCTTTCCCGTCAATGGACATATCACCTGAAAACTACTCGTACACTGAAATATGTAAATGAGGAATGCCCGCATTAGTTTATGTTAATGTATTAGAGTTTAATAAGTATTTTCATTCACTTCGTTGTCATTTCGAGGATTATCATTTGCAAGAGTTTCCTAAAACGATATATGACTTCTTCCGTTGGCTACCGGAGCCTGATGAGCTACCACTTCCTACCACAAGCAGAGATGTTCCAACAGCAGACAAACATGTTAATGGAGCGTGAAATTAAGATGAAATTTCCTTAGTTTGAAGTTATAGTTGAAGTCTATGGTTGATTTTAGTTTTATTTTTTATTTTCATTGTAGTATGAAATTTAAATTGTAGTATGAATTTTAAGTTCTATTTTCTTTGTAGTGTGAAGTTTAAATTGTTGTACGAAGTTTAATTTCTATTTTAATTGTAGTTTTAAGGTCTATTTCAAGTTAATGAATCTAGTTTTTAACATGGTTTTATAAAGTTAATGAATCCAAATTTTAATTTGGTTTTGTAACAACAATGTGCAAATTAGGTCCGCATACGAGGCCACTTAAGAAAAACCATATTGTCACTCACGCGTGTACCATGCCACAGTGCCGAATATAAGAGTCACGCGGTACACCACACCTGATCTGCGGTGCACTGCACCTAAAGAAAACCGTCGTCATGGTATACAAATCAGGGTCCATTATGAGATCACCAAGTACCACCCGGTACACCGTAACCTACCCATAGTACACCGCATGACCAAAACCATTTCAACCATCGCACAAGACTGTGACACGATGAGGATCAGAAGATTAATGCGGTACACCGCACTCCTACTATGGAACACCACATGATACGTTAGAAAACTTCGGAAGGCCATAACTTTGTGCTCGGAGGTTGGAATTCAGTTATTCTTGAGGCTAAACCGCATATTTTTTTGATATCTATCCACTGGAGAATTTACAAAACCCGGGCGCCCGTTCTCTTCCAAACCGAGTACCCGGTTGTTAACCGTGTCGTCACACGCGACGAGGGTCACGACGGTACGTGAATTAATTTTTTACGAGGCAAAACGGGTACCCAGTCTCTGCTAAGTGGGAACCCGATACTTTATGCGTAACATGTACCTATTGAGCATGTTTTAATTAAGTCAATGATTGTAAGTAGTATGTTTTTTAACAGTGTCACAAATATGTATAGTATGCATGCATGAAAACAAGAAGTAAAAGATAGGGAAGATTAATAAGCAATGCGTATGAAGTGTCAAGATAGAACTTAGGGAGAGTAAATTGATGTGTAGAACATTAGGTTTGAAATTAGTTGGAACTCGCTTGTCTATGAACTAATAGTGAAAAAGTAACAAAATCTGGTAGTTAGAAAAGTGAATAAGGTATTTCTTTCATATTGAATCCACTTGAATCCTTTTAGCTTTCTCACCCTTTTATTTGATTATTATTATTCGTCTTAGCCCCTTCTTGGCCTTCCCAAAGCCTTTTATTAGCCACATTACAAGCGATACCCCATAATTTATAGGACTTATCCATATGAACCGCACTCGAATCGCAAAACCTGAGACAAGTTGTTTTAGAGCTTGAGTTTGGGGTGGTGGGTTTAATAATTGGGGGATTAGGGAATTTTATTGTAATATTGGTATCATTGATGATGACAGGTTTATTATTGTAACCCTTTTCAAGGGTAAAAGTAAATTAAAAAATAAAGATGAAAAGAAAAAAAATTATATGAGAAAAGTGGTATGATATTTCATCTAAAAAAGGGAGTCATAACCAACTTAGAAAAATTACAGGTTGAAGCCCCCGTGATGCCCTCTAACTTTGGCGAAAGTGCAGTATCCGCCCTTTATCTTTAAAATTTTCACAAAACTCCCTTTAATGTATTTTTTGTCACTGTTAGCCCGATTTTCTATTAGTTAACCGTTAGTCAATGCCATCTAGCGCCACGTCAATGACACCTCATCACCACGTTTGCTCCACCTAGGCATGAAGTCATCCTCAGCTAAAACTTTTTTCCAAAGTGGCAAGGGCCCTCTTGTCTTTTTATTTCCTTTCTTTACCTTTTACCTACACTCGAACATTTGACTTCCCGTCAAAGTTAATCTAAACAAATACGAATAAAAAACACACACTCAAGCGTGTTCTTGGTGTTCTTAAAATTTGGGGGAAAACCGTAGTTGATTGTCGAGATCAAGAACCGAAGTTATACCCAAGTAAATTACTCCGTTACAATGGCGATTTTGAACGAAATCTTCAGTGATTCAGGTAATTATTTACTTCCCCATTTTATTGAGCTATGTAGTTTAGGTTTAGGGTTTTAATTATTGTGCCTAGGAAATTAACAATACATATTTACGATTGTGTATTGTAGAACCCGAGAAAGTTAACTCCGGTAGTGAAAATAGTGGCTCCGATTACTCCTTCCAAAATAGTGATAACAACTTGAATGATGACGAAGACAATATATTGTACCAGAGCAATGTCGATATTGGCATTGAATTCGTTGGTGTAGTTATCCTCCGTCAGTTAATATAAATTGGTTAGATCTACCATGTCCGCAATTATTACCTGAAATCGACGATGATGATTTTAACAAGGGTTCTAGTGGTATTCTGCGCAATTGAATAGCTTGGAAGGGACGTCTGATGAGGATGGCGGTGAAGGTTCAGGTATTTGAAGTAGGATCCTTCCCAGGTTTAATGTATGTTCCGACGAGGATGACCCAAAATTAATGGTTGGTATGATATTCTCTAATGTTGGTGATTTCAAGGATGTGGTTAAAGCAAAAACTATTGTTGATATTAGGAACGTTTGGTTCCCATGTAATGAACCTAGTAAAGTTAGATCGAAGTGTAGAGTTAAGACATGTGACTGATTTATATATGCAACCGTGTGTGAAAATATGATTTTTCAAATCCAGACCCTAAACAAAAAACATACATGTAGTTGCACTAAACAGTAGGCATGTGAATTCAACAGTTCTATCCAAGAGATATGCTCATCAGTTGAAGATGAACTTAAACATTAAAGTCATTGATTTACAAGAGCAAGTCTTGCATGATCTTCATGTAAGCATATGTAGGAGACAAGCTTACAAGACCATTAAGAAGGGTATGTCACTAGATGAAGTTCATTTCTTAGACCAGTATAGTTTGCTTAACAACTACTGTGTTTAGCTAATAAGGACTAATCCGGGATCAACTATTTTTTTTAAACTGAGGAAGATGAAGTTACTGGGGAGCACAGTTTTTTGAGGTTTTATTGTTGTTTAGAACCTCTGTAAATGGGGTTTATAGCTGGTTGTAGAAGGGTGGAAGGGTTGAATATTTGCCATCTCAAAGGAACTCCTCCAAGTGTAATCTTGATTACAGTTGGGATGGATGCTAACAATTGCATTTATCCAATTTGTTGTAGTTTGGTTAGAACTGAGAACTTGAAGACTTTGAGATGGTTTGTAAGTCTATTAGTTGAAGATCTTGATATTAATGAACCTGAAATGTGAATTTTTGTAACTGACAAGCAAAAGGTATATTATTTTACTTATCTATTTCTTACTTACTTATTTTGTTACTATTTTTTTACTTATTACTAGTGTAGTAATGTACCTTTGTTATTTACATAGGGGTTAGGTATATCCATTGAAGAGTTGTTCTCCAATGTTGAACACAGGCATTGAGTTAGACATCTCCATCAGAACTTAAAAAAAACACGGATCCTTTGCACTAAAAGACAAAATATGGGAGGCGGCTAGAGCTACATATGTGGAGAAATTTACAAACATTATGGAGATGATTAGAGGCATGGATGTGGAGGCGTGTGAGTGGCTAGCAAAAGAACCTCCAAGGTATTTGAGTAGGTCACACTTTAGAACTAATAGACATTGTGATGTGTTGTTGAATAATATGTGTGAGTCTTGGGATAAACAATTGTTGGATGCTAGGGAGTCCACTATTTGAGTGTGCTTAGAACATACTAGGTTATATTTACTTGAAAGACTTGAAAAAAAAAAAGGTGGATATCAAGATGGCAAGGGGATATATGTCTTAAAATTTGAAAAATAATGAACCAAAAAAATAAATGGTCCTCCAAGTGGATACCTTTGCATTGTGTTCAAATTGTTTCCAAGTCAAGGGTACAAGTGGGCACAATTTGCGATAGATTTGACCATATTTAGTTGTGCATGTAGAGGTTGGGAAGTGTCGGGGATACCATGCGTCCACGTCATTTCAGCACTATCCTCAGTGGGTCTTGAGCCAGAAGCCTACACGTCTCATTATTTTAAGACAAACACATTTAAAAAATCATATGAGCCTTTTATAGGCCCAATCAATGGACCATGTTTATTGCCTCAAACAAATGGGCCAAAAGTGTTTACCTCAAAGGGTTTGAAACTGTGTTAGACCTAAAAAGAAAAGAGATAGGGTAGATGGAGAAGATATCGAGGAGAGGGTGAAGAAATCTAAAATAAAAGCTAAAGAATGAAGATGTTAGAGTTGTGTTTGAAAGGGTTGGAAAAAGTGGTTTAAAAGGTAAGTGTATTTTGTGTAAGCAAGTTGGTCATAATAAAAGAAGTTGTTCACGTAAAAGTCAAGCACAAAGTGTTGCTGAAAGTGATGTAAATGATCCAGTTGAGGGTAATGGTATGGAGGAACAAAATCAAGCTACACCCAACATGACATCAGTGGATTCTCAAAGCCAAGGCAGTAGTCTCGTAAAGGTTGACAAGAGAAGGTCTACGAGACTAAGAAACAATCCACACTCAACTGAGAATAATGTATATGTGAATGCTACAAATAATTATGTGAATATAAATATTGCCAATAGTCATGTCAATGTTGATGCTTTGAGTAGTAAATTTAAACTTAAGGGTTGTAAGAGTAAGGTCGGAGATGATATTGATGCGAGTGAAGTTAATGATATCAATATTGTGGTGACTACACAAGTCATAAGCCTAACCGTAGGAGACCTAAATCTAGAGCTCAGAGGGTTGCTACACCAACCAAGAAAGAGAAGAAGACAGTTGATGTTGAAACAAGTGGTAAAGGTCAACAAGAGTCAATGGATTAGGTGTGTAATGTAATTTAATAATTTACTTATTATATTTTACATTTGTATAGTATACTTACTAAACTTATTTGTATAGGATACTGTTAGTGATTACGTAGTGGGTGTTGTGACTCAATCTAGCACCACTGACTCGGTTAATGTGATGGTTGGGGATTCACAAAAGAAGCGAGTAAGGGTTGAAACGTCAACAAACAATGCTTAGGTTGGTGTTTTAATATATTTATGATATTGTAGTTTATTAAGTGTTACTAGTTTAAAATCATATTGGTAAATGTAGTTTACACCAAACAAACGGCCATGTGTGGAGCTTACTAAATTTAGTGTTCCTGATGTAAAAGATGGTTTTCTACCAACTGGTGTGAAGAAACTTGGATAAACTAGTGTAAGTTTTGTTTTAAGTTTTAATTTTGTAAACATAACACTCCATAATAAACCAATAACATTTTACGTAGGATATTACTAAAAGGCCCCCTTTTATACCAAGTGGTACTGGTGTGTACACTAGGGTCCCTACTCCACTGACTACCCAAGGACCAATTAAAATTGGGTAAAGGAAAATTGACGGAAATCCGTTCTTATACAAGGGAAAAAGGAAAGTTAGTTTGGATGTTCTGAGAGCGGGAATTAAATCAGTCAAGGACAAGGTAGTTGAGGTAGTTGGGGTGAATGAAGCCTTCTAGGAGTTTGACAAGAATATGGCAAAATTTATGCAAAGTCTGATGGATCGTGGATAAAATTCAAAAGGAAATGAAAAGATTGATGATCAAAATCCTACCCCTTTGACCACGAAAGAGAAGAAAGATGATCCAAATCATGAACCTTTGAAGGTAGAAGAGAATAAAGAAGCTCCAAAGAGTAAACCTTTGAAGGTAAAGAGAAGAAAGAAGATCTAAAGACTAAACCTTTAAAGGTAAAAGAGAAGAAATAAGCTCCAAAGACTAAACCTTTGAAGGTAAAAGAGAAGAAAGAAGATCCAAAGACTACACCTTTGAAGGAAAAAAAGAAGAAAGATGATAAAAAAAACTTTGAACTTTGGTAAGGGTAAAGGGGTAACTTTGGTTAAGGTTAAAAAGGAAAAAAATGTAATAAGACAACTTAGTATTCAATGGTTTGGTTTTCTAAAATTTAATATAGAACTTTATATGTTGTGTGTAAGAAGAATCTTGACTTTATTGTTATTCACGTGATTCGTGTACTTTCTAAATGTATTATGGTTTTTTAAACAGATTTCGTGACATTGCACTCTATATATAACACTATTTTGCTTTGACACATACTACATTACACATACACTTGAAAGAAACAGGAAGTTTAACATGTCTGACTACAACTCAAGCGGGAGTGATTGGTCAACTAGGTCACCACTTGTACCCGACTTCTCTCCAAGTGAGTTAATTGACGAGGTCATCATCAAGCCTTATCCGTTAATGGATATCTCACCTGAAAACTACTCGTACACTGAAGCATGTAAATGCAGAATGCCCGCATTAGTTTATGTTACTATATTAGAGTTTAATAAGTATTTTCATTCACTTCGTTGTCATTTCGAGGATTATCGTTTGCAAGAGTTTCCTAAAAAGATATATGACTTCTTCCTTTGGCTACCGGAGCCTGATGAACAACCACTTCCTACCACAAGCAGAGATGTTCCAACAGCAGACGCACATGTTAATGGAGCGCGAAATTAAGATGAAATTTCCTTAGTTTGATGTTATAATTGAAGTCTATGGTTGATTTTAGTTTGATTTTTAATTTTCATTGTAGTATGAAGTTTAAGTTCTACTTTCATTGCAGTGTGAAGTTCAAATTGTAGTACGAAGTTTAAGTTCTATTTTCATTGTAGTTTTAAGGTCCATTTCAAGTTAATGAATCTAGTTTTTAACATGGGTTTATATAGTTAATGAATCTAGATTTTAACTTGGTTTTATAGTTAATGAATCTAGTCTAATTAGTTTTTTAACATGGTTTTTATAGTTTCTTAATATAGTTTTGATGAAACGCAACCTAAGACCAAAGACCAAAGATCAAATACTAAGTTAATTCATTAAAATAAAAAAGTTCTATTTCAACAAAAACTGTTTTCGGTTAAACAACTTAAAATCCAAAACATAAACCCTTCTGGGCAAAACCAAACCAAGATAAAGTCCATAAAGTCCAACTTTACCCTTTCTGGGCAACACTTAACGTGCACAAAACCAATCAAACATAAACTAAATTAAACAATTGTTGATCAAAAGTCAAGGCCTAAAAAAAACTTAATCAAAAACACGAACAACCAACAATTTTCAAGCCACTGACTCATCCGGCTCCTCATCAAACTTGAAATACTTAGGAGAAATCATACACATCGGCACCGGCTTGACTGTCTTCCCATTCTGAGCTAGATTCCACCAGTACCATCTCTTCACCGTGAGGTAAGGGAACAGTTTTGGTTTTCAACTTCTCACAAACTACATTGGGAGCGATTCTGACACTCCACCTATAGCCTTGGATTTGACTTTTATAAGTCTTTGGTTGGGGCAGTTCTTTGGTGGAGCAGTGTTAGACACACCTGAGACTTCTGAAAAGGGGTACAAAAAAGTCAGCTTACTAAGGTAGTTACTAATAATCAAAAACATAAAAAACTATACTTATGTATAAAACTGTTTGAACACCTAAGAAAGGAATCTTTGATCCTTGTTGATAAAGGTATTTCGTAGTGTTTGATAAAAACAAAAGCAAAAACTTACTCTTTTTTCCCTTGTCCAATTGAACTTGTTGATCTGCCATTTGATCCTTGTTGTTATTTAACAATGAGTTACAACTCTCGCTTGATATTTTAAGTGTTAAGGGAACTTAAGGGAATTACTATGTGACAGGTATTTATATACTAAGGGGGTATGCATAATCATTAATACTTCTACTCGGATTTGTATACCCAATACATCTTTTTATTTCCTGAGAAAACCCTTTGGGTTTTCCTTACACTCTTTCATGCAAAAACGTTTGGTATTCTTGTCTTGAAACAATGAACTAAATTGAAAGAAATATTATTTCTAAATTATAAAACAAATAACTCTTACATTTAATGGGACGGGCCACTAAGTCTAAAAAACCTGTGGGGCCACATGGGATTGAAAATATAACGTGAGGGGCCATATTGTCTATCATAACTAACATATAGGACCATAGGGAAACATACATAACAGATAAGGGGCCAAATCTTCACCTTCTCAACTACGTTTCTAATAAACGAAAATTCAATCTCAGATAAACAAATAATCTTCAGAAAACCAAACAAAAATGTAATGTGACCAACACGTATTGTCTAATTTCCAGAATACAAAATTACTTAATAACATCAAGAACATCTAAATTCACCCGTCACCTATCAACCCACAAAACCCAGAAAATACATAAAACCCAGAAACACACAAACACCGTGAACACCCACTAAACACTAAAAGCACACTCCTCGACCTAAAACATCAGAGCGACTACATTACCTTACAAAAAATAGAAACAAACATGGCATATCTTCAAATTTTTACCTTCAACATATTTCAGAACTTTGATTTCCTCTTCTTTCTGCGACAACAACCTAAGCAACCCGAAAACCACCACTCTCTCTCTCTCTCTCTCGAGCATATTGGAGGATCTAACCAGGAGAAGGAGGAACACTTTCTCTCCGACGCCTCAAACTTTGAGCACTCGAGAAACCGCCTTTCTGGGTTCGTATCCGTCCACGAGGTGCTCACCTTGCATCGTAAACCGTAGTAGCATACCCAGTCCTCCTTACCTGGGTCAGGCATTGGAGATGATGTTGTCGTGTTTCTCGAACCGGCAATCGAAGATGAACAACAAAGAAGAAGGGGCGACGAGGGAAGAAGAAAGGGAGTAGGTAGCAGGTAGGGTAAAATGAATTTGGGAAATTGATTTTAGTGTTTGAGAAAGGTAAAGAAAGGAAATGAAAAGACAAGAGTGCCCTTGCCGCGTTGGAAAAAAGTTTCAGTCGAGGGTGACTTCATGCCTAGGTGGAGCAGACGTGGCGGTGAGGTGGCACTGACGTGGCGCCATATGGCATTGACTAACGGTTAACTAACAGATAATCGAAAAAAGGGCTAACGGTGACAAAAAAATTCATCAAATGGCGTTTTGTGATAATTTTAAAGATAAAGGGAGGATACTACACTTTCGTTAAAGTTAGAGGGTATTACGGGGGCTTCACCCAAAAATATATATGAAAAAGATTGAAAAAATGTGGACTGGCAAAGAAGAATTTTGTTATGTAATCATCATAAAAATGCTTTATTGGGTTATTTAGGGATGCAAATCAAAGCATCCAAATTGGGTTGAGTGAGAACATTTTCGAGTGAAACTCAAGCTCTAGGGCGAATCATTGATGGAAATGAGGAAAGAGCCAAAAGCTCATTTTTCATTATCCAAATATACCATACCGTCCCTAAGCCACGTTATTACCACAAAGACCTTAGAATTTATAGCTACTTGGTGGAGGAACAATGTAACAATTATGGCGTAGGTGAGTGTACCATTGGATACTATATTAGGACCTATGATCACCTAATAGCTGTTAACACAAACTGAGTTGAAGACCTCTCCTTCTGGCATTGCGAAATTAATCAGGACTTGAATTTATGGATTGTTGATTATGTGTATATTATTATTTCTTTAACATTACTACATGCAACTTTTTTGTAGATATTTTCTCTAGGATAATTTATTGCTTTCTATCCTTCTTCTTCTATATTTATTGTTAATTACCCTACTATTCTTATCTTTATTGTATCAGAACGATACAACTTTCAGCTGCGGGTCTTGATGTCTCTCTATTTGTGATATATTAATCTATACTTGAGACATCATTTTAGGGTTATTTAGTGTTTAATTTTTGGATTTTCCCTATTTATTCCTACTTTACACTTTCTTGTCTAGTTTTAAGTGTTTTGCTATTTTGTGAGCTTTTGCGCGTAATTTGTGTGTTATTTGTGTAGAACTTAGGTATATGGAAGATATTACACCTTTGGAAACTGATTTGAAGTGGAAAAGTAAAGTAAATCCCTTAGTCAAATTCAAAAAGGATAAGTCTGGATATATTTGGAAAGTAGAGAAGCTGCCAAAACTGCACATACATCCACTAATTAATTTACTAGAGAAAATCGGTCTGGAATTAGGAGGATATTTTTATATAAGCAGATAGATCTTTCAAGCGCAGTCTTTTCCATATAAAGAACGTAAAAATCCGATAAGTAATGAAGAAGATATAGACCAAATCAATATCTGTTAAGGTTTAGCCTTTCCTACAAGTTAGGAATAAGAATTTGATAAGATTAAGACTCCTTAACTTGGGGATTACTCCTAATTTAGACCAAGGGCCTATATATATTCATTCCTACCTTAGATAAATCATCATCGATCAGTCCCTAATCATCTAAAGACCAAGAGGCAGCCTAGGTCAAGAGAGAAGAAAAGAAGGAGCTTGGAAGTTGTTCATGCCATTCCACCCCTTCTGTTTGTAATTTTGTATTCTTATTTCTTTCTTATGAAATAATTTATTTAGCTTGATATTAGCATATGGGTATGAACCCTATACTTGTTTTATATGTTATTTAATTTGGGATATCCTTTTACATTTAATTGAATTTAGTAGTGATAGCTCTGTATTATGTGCTTTGAATTAATGTTTGTAGTTCTTGCGATGCGCACGTATAGGATTACAATAATAATTGAGTTAACACCCAGAAGGGGGATTCAATTATAGATAACACCACATAGTCGTCTAGTGTGTGGCAGTGATCCGGAAGGGTTTGCCTAATTGGATAGTCATTAGGGTTTATATAACCACCAAGTTTTGAGCCTCCTAAGTCAGCCCTGAAGGTGGTTAGGAGGAATTTAGAATCCTGGCTATTGTATATCACACAGTTCTCCCTTATGTAATAAACATAGAACAAGACCAGTGGGGATTACTTGCTAGTTCTCAAGCTAAACTATCATAAGCTTCTATGTATCCTATTTTACTTTCTTGTCTTTAATTTAAGTCTGTTTAGAGTCATAAAACCAAATAAATATTTTAGTGTCTTTGCGTATTATTTTACCAATATTTCTAGTCCACTTAGTAATTACACTATCTATAAACTAACTTGCGTAGTCCGTGAGATCGATATTCGTTTTACTTACTTATTACTTGCAAACGATCCGTTCACTTGCGGAGAGTTTATCGTGGTAGTATAAGGTGTTAGTTCTCTTATCTAAATCTATTATTTTATCATACCTTAACCACCATCAGTTATTTAGGTGTATCTATTGGTTCTTCGGTTTTGCTTTCAAGAGATTACAAACCTCTTTTTGACAAATGGGAGGGGTATGTGAGATATTGGAATGCTTCTTCCATTTCTTTCGCGGAAATATTGAATCTTATTAGATTTGTTCTTCAAGGTGTCATATTCTTTTGGTTCACTATAATTTTGGTTTCGGTTGGTGTTCGTGATCGAGTCATTAGCATTTGTTGAAAATTTTATTGGGATAGAAAGCCATCACAAGTTAAATGTAGCAATATATGTGTTCCAAAAAAAAAGGATTATCGTGGGTTGAAAGAGTTGGGTGTTTGGAATAAAGTATTTTTAATGAAAGTTGCTTTGGGAAAATTTTGCAAAAAAGGTCTTTCTTTGGAATAAATGGATTCATATGGAGTACCTTCATAATGTAAGATCCTGGGAATGGAAACCGAGAAAGCAGGATTCTCCATTATTGAAGAATATCTAGGAGTTTAAGGGGGTGATTTGAGGTTATACTGGTATTGATAATAGAGAGTGTATTTTCACACGGTGGTTCTACTCGGCAAATGATCATATAATTACTCATGAAGTATTTAGTGAGAACTTTTATGTTTTATATAAGAAAACTTGTGACTTGTTTTGCCGTTGATCTTTTGTGAGATTTTGGGCAATATTATTTAGGATTCTCATGTCACACCTAAACATGTCATTGTTGTTTGGATGACATTAAGCGAGAGACTCAAGACAAAGGATTGTACGTATTATTTGGAGTTGGATCAACTTTGTGATTTATGTGGTGAATACTTTGATTCAAATAAACACCTTTATTTTTATTGTGCTTATACTAGAGACATTTGGGACGAGATAAAGAAATGGATGGGTATTAGTAAAGAGACAAATACTCTCTTGAGCGCTTGGAATTGGTTTAAAAAGTTGAAAGTTCGAGATAATTGGAGGAGAAAGACATGAAATGTAGCTTTTGGAGACAATGTGTACTGTATTTAGAGGGTAAGGAATAATCTTGCCATGAGAGGTGATCCAACTTCTCAAAAAACGGCTATCAAAGAGGTTAAATGGTATATATATTCCATATTATTCTCTTCGTTCCCATATCATTTCTTCTTGAATGATACTGGAGTTTATCATGTAATCGTATGAGATAGTCGTTTTTTTTTTTTTTGCTATTTTTAACTTTCGGGTCTAGATAAATGACGTTTTTACCGTTTCACATTTTCTTTAATATAATCGTTTACCTAACCCAAAAAAGGAAAAAGGAACAGATTAACTATATCAAAAGTGGTGTTTATGTTCTCACCAATTCCGACGCTTCAGTTTGACACATTCCATTTCATGTCAACGAAGATAGATACTTGGATGTTTAGAATTGATCAGTGACTAACAATACTTTTCATAAATTATAAGCTTAGTCCATATTTCAAATCTTAGGAGTCATTTGACTGTTCAATGAATTTACTTTAGAAACTTTTCAATTAAGGTTTTAAGGAAACATTAATGAGATTTGCTAGAATCTAGATGATTGTAAAGAATGAAAACTTGATAAACTCCAAGCTCAACTCAGTTTCATTGGTCCGTGATGACTCCTCCACCTCGTTAGGAAAGGCTGTCTTTTTTGGTCGGTGAAACGCATCTATTATTAAACATTGAGAGAGAATTACAATAGTTAGTCAATGCTTGTATGAAAGGAAAGTAAATTATTACAATAGATAAACGACCAGTTCTTCGGTGAAGTTTGTCAGTCTGGAACATGTAAGCAAAGGCTTCAAATCCTGGTAAAAAGGGAAGGGGATCCATACTCCTGTCCTCTTAATTTATCCATCTCTTTCCTAAAGTTTGGAATAACATCCTTATTCAAATACAACAACACCTTAAAACCATTCTTCTTCTCTTCTACTGCCGAAGAATAAGGCAAGAAAAAACAGGGCTCATCACTTCCAAGCAAGTTCCTAGAGAGTGGCAAAACAGTTACAGGACCACCCCAACCAAAGTCAACACTCGAATGACCTAAATGCCTCCAATCCGTAAATCCACTCACATTTTTCCCTGCCGTGATCCCTTTCTTATAATGTAGCTCTTGAAAATCAATAAACGAGCGAACATATTCATCCGTCGTATTGTATTTGCTCTTCTTGATCAACTCGGCTGTTTCATGTAACGGTTGCTCCAATAATTCCTTTGCAAGTAGTTTTACATACATTGGAACACACCCATTTCCCCAATACCCATTTGGTAATGGAGGTTTCACTAATTTTCTGATATTACTCGAATATGCAAACTTCACTTCCTCATTCCCGGAGACTCCACAAGCCTTAACCCTATTACATATGAGATATTTGAACAGTCATAAGATGTTTGTACGTAATTGAAGGAAAAAAACATGATTTGACTTACTTGGCCCGCCATATAAAAGCACCTAAAGCTTCAAAGGTAGTAAACTTTGAGCCTGACTGCTTATGTAAAAGCTTCTTCAACTGTTCAACCCACTCCTCCTCAATCGGAAAACATTCCCCAACTACCCTTTCCAACTTTGAATATGGAACGCTATTTTCATCTAAATTCAGGAACTGGTGAACCGGAAACTCAACACTGGCCGGGTTTCTCGGTCCTAGTAAACTCACCCGATCCCAAACGGGTTCAAGCGTGATCCTGTCTCCCCCTCGTGCCAGCTCAGCCATTGCATTGAAAAAAAGAGTGGCACCAAGTCCATCACATAATGAATGATGTATAGCACACCCGAGAACAAACCCACCACATTTAAAGTTAGTCACTTGCAAAGTCATCGGGTGGGTTAGAACATAATCCGGGTCAGGGTCAGGCACCAAATGCTCGACTGAAGTTCCATTCGGGTCATCCAGATAGTTGACTGAACTTAGCAAACGGTCAACACTAGCACGAATGACAGGTACTCCTTTCCCAATTTGACAATGTAGTTCGAGACGGCCATCTAAGTCGCGAAAGCGAAGAGTCCCCGAGAAAGGGTAGTAATGAACAAGGGCAGACGATAAGGCGGTGGTGATGACCTTGAAAGGGGGCCCACTATCAACGTGATGATTGGTGTTCACATAAACGCGATAGTAGCGAATAGTAACATGGAGGTTGCGATCTGTATCGAGGTGCGAAAGAGTAAGAACATGATCGTTTACGAAAGGGGGATTTGAGGGGTGTACTAAGATTGTTTCTTCTAAATTAACTTCCATTTTTGTTATTGTTTATTATGGTGGCATAGCTTTTCTATATAAATGAGAAACTTTGGTTAGGTAGTAGGTAAGTAGAAAAATTCAGTGTTTTGAAAGTAACATACGTGGAGCACATCATCACCTCAAGGCTGTGTTTGCTGAGGTGGTGACTGGTGAGTAGGGACCAGTGAGCTAGATCGATCTATTAATGATAGCACTTAATAAGCGTCTATTTTTTTTTTGTCAACCTAATAAGTGTCTATTTGGTGATAGACTCAAACAAGAACTAGTAAATATATGTAATTAAAGTTAGAATCTCGTTAGAAAGATATTGATGGTAAATGAAACCTATACGGTAGGTAATTTATCTTAAGATTTAGTTTTATAAGGGTTGTCACACAAACTATGATTAAGGACTAAAACTATCGTCGTTAGATGAAAATTGAGGGACCAAGAAGTAGATTCCTAATATAATCAAAAGGGTAACCAGGAGTATTGAAACCAATTAAATTACAAGCCTGGATATATATATCTATTAGAAATTTAATTGTGGTGAACACATAAAAGAATAGAAATATTTGTCATTCATGAAATAGGGTAATGAAATCTATTATAAGCCAAGCCTATAAGAACAAGACAAGAAATTGTGATAAAAAGAGAGTATTTTACAAAAATTACAAGTGAAGCCAACACCACATTTCCTTCCTTCCTTTCCCATTCCTAAATTTAAACAGGAACTCTTTTTCCACGATAACGCTCCATAAACTGCAAAGGTAAACAAAACAATTTAAATAAATAATACAAAATATATATTTTTCATAAGTTAATAAGAAATTTTAAAAAATAAACATACCGATCTGATGTAAGGCTGTTGAAACACCCAACCAATAAAAGGTATCTTTTGCACAAAAACAGATAGTGTTGGCCAAAACCCACTGCACAAAAAAAAAAGTAAGAATAGAATTCCGAAATAATAAAAATGACAAAGAAATTAGTTAACCTGAAGAGTACAACAAATCCATAAGCCTCGAGAATCATTCCTATTATAGGCCATCCTATAATAACAAAGAAAAAGCCTACACCAAATGAAATTGTTCCCTACACAATCAAAAAAAGAATAAATCAATATGATAAGAACCAATAAAAGTATTCAAGTACTAATAAAAGTATTCAAGCAACCTTATAATTGGAACGTTTCATGAAGAATTGCATGGATGACTTTAATCCAATGGTTAATGCCACCCCTGAGAAGAACAGGATCTGATTCAGTAAAATAAGACAATGTTAAATAGGTATTAAAGGATTTAAACATATTAAAATAACAAAAATCTTCAGATAATATTTACGAAATTACTAAAAAATACTTACATTTCCCATGGCGATTAATCCTTTATCGAAGAAGAAAACAATTCCCAAGAAGGAGAATAGAACTCCAAATCCCGTTAATCCTAGCCCAATTTCTGTTACATAATGGCTAGTTAGAATATATGTCATTATCATAAAGTAATTTATTTCTATACAAAGCAAAAGAGAAAGAGCAATCTTATTTCTTCTTCTGAGTTTTTCATTATTTTCGTAAGTATTATATGTTTGTGATATATATTGATCAATGAATACACCCAATAACCCCCTAAAACCTGATATAAAAGCTCGCTTATGCAACAGTTCTCACTTTCAAACTAATTAAAAAGGAAAATAGTTAATTTTGAGTAATTTTCCACATTAATCACTGTAAAATGCAAAATACCTAAATATACCCGTGTTCTATAAACCTTAATGGGCAAAATATTTGGGTTCTTGCTACTTTTTTTGAAATGGAGTATATCTGGCCATTTCACATAACACAAGGACCAATAGTTCAATTTACCCTTCAATTTCAAATAGCCCAAATGATTTAACTAAAACCATAAATTTTCATATCATAAAATCCTACCAAATTTCCTCAAAACTGCACAAAATATGCTAATTAAGTACAAAGAAATGCAAATTGAGAACTAAACTTACTAAAATTATTCCAAAACCCTCTAATTCAATGGATGAGATTACAGTAATTCCAAATCCGACTTTTAAGTTCATTACTAAGTCAACCCTAAACTCTAAACCTTCAAATCAAATCATATATATATTTATACATACCAATTATCTACTCAAATTTCCACAATAATATCGAATTTAACTAATACCCAGGTAATTAGGCGCATTACACAGAATACACTCATTTTGTATCAGACTCACATAATAGAAATGAAAGAAACATGAGAGAGCATACTTTTGCGATCGTTCATTTCGAACGAAACCATCTTCGCAGTCTGTGATTCGCCTCAAATCTGATCGCGGACCTAATCGGCTACAGAACTGCACAAATTACAGGAAAATTCATATATTTATACAAAGAATAAATTGAAACAACTGAAATTCAGTAACAATACTAAAATGATAATTTAATGAAATCGGCGAGATTACATTTAGAGGTTTAAAGCTAATAGAGTCAATCGAGTATAACGGCGTGTGTATGTATATAGAGTATTATATATAGTTTTCAATTTTGATTGAAATTTTGGTGAGACGAGGAAGCAAATGCTTATTATTAGCGTGGTGACGTTGTCACACCTGATTAACTTTCTCTATTTTTTTTTAAAAGAAAACTCTATATTTTATATAATGGAGTGAATAATACTCCTAAAAATGGCTAGCGTAACAATGACAAAAAAAGAAAAATTCTAACTTGAAACTATTCCTTTTTTTTTTTTTTAATAACTCAAGGTTTTTACAACTATTTATACATTAATCTATGCTTGATATGTTTAAGAGGCCTAAGATAAAAATAGTAAATAAATTTGGGAAAAGTTATTCTAAAATCATTAAAATTTAGATTATACAACTAGAAAAAGAGGATAAAATTATCTGGCCTAACACAAAGATGGTAAGTATACAACTAAATCGGGGTACTATTGTCTTGTCCGGAGAGAATCGGAAAAGGAGAGTAAAGAGAATAATGAAACTTACACGCGGAAAATGGTCGGACACTCGAACCTCCCATTAAAAATTCGGAACTTGATTTGAAAAGTTTGTAATAACGCTATTCCGACTAAAAAGGTTTGAAAAAAAAGAAAACATGTTCAATCTTATACTTGTGAATGGTGCACAAGAGAATCAGAATCTATAAAACATTTATTCATCAAATATCTTTTTAGCGCCGGAGTTTGCCCGAATTCGCAATTACAATGCAAAATTGATCGTAAAATCAAGGGTAGTATCAGGGAATGGATTAGAGAACTATGGAAAACTACGCGGCCAATGGATGGAATGAAAGATTGGTCACCACTATTATTTTTTTGCACATTATAGAATATCTGGAAATCACGCATGAAGGGTTTTTTCGAAAACAAATGAATAGTGTATTTGGGAGATCAATGACAAAACTAAATCCCTGATCATAGGGTTATTCGGAAATATCGAATGAGAGAATGATAACAATAACTTTGATGGTTGCAAAGATGATTCAGAAGATAAAAGCTCAATCCTAATTGATAATGCAGAGATTATCCTAACTGATAATGCAGAGATTATTTGGCTCAACAATTTTTCTTTCACCAATAAATGGAAACCCACTAGCGTTGTCTCGATGGCGGTCAATAGATAAAGAGAAATCAAACTTAAAATAATGAAACGATGTAAAATATATTGTATTACAGAGAGAAAAATCTGGGCTATTCTTTGGCCATGAAATCTGTTGCAGATCTCTCTCTTCAAAGTAGTTCGTTCTACTTTGATAACCTTTAAATTCTTCAAGGCATTAACAATAAAACGTAAATTAACTGGAGAGTCCAACCAATAACTACCGAAGTCTGGAGATGGATGGAAAAATTCCTTGCATAGAAGGTTTTACATGTCAAAAGAAAACTTAATGGAGTGGCGGATGCACTTTCCAAATGCGTGAGACAAAATCTGGATTTATCCGGATGGAACGACAAATAGTTATTCGACTCATTTATTTATCTTTCTAATCGATGTAGAAAAAAAGGCATTGGATAACCATCTATTTGTAATTTTCTTTTCCTTTGACAAAAAAATACAATTAAGAAAGTAGTCTAAACTTCCTAATTATAACAAGATAGACTGTTATACTCTTAAAACATAATGTTAAGGAACGAGTGTTTAACATAATAGGTTTGATATTCCATGTCGAACAAATTACGTCTATCATACCATGGACAATGTTTTGACAACCATCGTGAATGAACACATTGTCATGGCAGTTGTCTTCTGATATTTGCAAGTTTCACCTCCCGGTGCTGAAGCAAGTATCATCCTGGTCTATATGAATAATATTAAACATGTAGGATCAAAGGCATATGAATAGGAAGTGTCAAAAAAATATACATTTATTATCTATGTTCAAGCTATTTTCGGGGAAGGATCTGTTATGATAAACTTAGCAAAATTAATGAATTATTTACATTCATATTTTTAGCCATGTTATATAGCATTAATAAATCAAGTGAGAAAAAGGCAAGTTTAGTGAGTTTTTTCGCATTCGAGTAATTTTAAACTTGTTTCTTAACTATTTTGATGAGTATTTTGTGTTTGATCTTAGGGTTATACATATATAGTTGAGATCTGTTTATGGATTGTATATTTATATCTTTCTTCTAAAATCATCACAAAATATTTGTTAGGTCTTTATTATTTCTCTTCTGAAAATTTTCTTTTCCACATTGATTCCCGCATATATTCTTGTATTTATCATGCATTAAAGTCTGTTTTCTATTTTTCTCTTTAGGATTTTTTGGATTTTAGTGCAATTTATTTTCTTCGCGTGTGCACTCCTCCATCATGACCTTTTCAGTTGAACTTCTTTTATTTTTTGTCTTTACTTATCACCAATTTGTTTTGAGTGGGGCTTAGTGTTGATGAATTCAAGTGGCATATGTAAATGAACTTTCTAGTGAAAGAAAATGAAGTTGTCTAATCATACATCAATCTTCAATTAGCCAATTGATGAACATGTTAAGCAAATTTTTGGAAGCTCAAAAGACATATTAATGGAGGTAATGATGGTCCTTTGGCCTTCAAATAGGCTCATTTGGAAGCCAGGTGATTAAATTAATTTCTTCACTAAGATCACCATTACTGTTTTTTTCTATATACACTTTTTCAATGTCGTCTAAATTTAACCATGATTTGTTGTTACTCAAAATTAACAAACTCGATACATAAAGTTTTAACATCTTAAACCTAGAAAATAGAATCCCCAAACTTGAGCAAGTTCTTCAATCTTTTATCATAGCAAAAACGGTATCTTTAGTAAAATTTAGTAAAGAGGCTTTCAACAAGGATATAAACAATACTTGGCATATTCAAGTAGATGTGTTTGTGGAGGAATTGTATATTAATACCTTCAAGATGATTCTTGATGAGGAAGATGGTCAAGTCCGTCTTTGGAAGGCGGCCCAAGAATGGTGAAAGGGTTACACGTTGTGATAAAAAAATGGAAACCCTAAACTCCTTTCAGGAATCTTCATTTGAAAAAATATGTTGCATGGGTTCAAGTAAGTGGATTAGTATTCATACAAAACAACTTATTAATGGTTGATTTCTCAACAATTTTATAGGAGATTTAAATTATCCATTTCCATTTGATAATTGTATAGTCACTGAACTTCCCTTTTGGAGTTGAATTCGATGTTGATACTTTATTAGTCTAGGGGAAAATAGAACATTGATCAAATTACGTCTCATTGAAAACTCTTAACACAATTATTAGTAAGAATAACTTCCTCTAGGAAATTAAATAAACACTAACAAGATAAACAATATAGATAGTATGTGTTTGATAAAGAAATGTGCACAACAAATACAAGTCAAAATGTAAAGGGATATGGATAGATATTACATGTGTATTTGAGACGGTCCAAACTTCAAGATGCTTAGTCCACTATTTAACATTACACCTTATGTTTTTTAGACCTTTCAACTAAAATTTGATATTTCTTGAAATTGAAATACAAACCTTTACAACCAAGATTTTTATGGGATCAATCTCAACCTAACACTCATGAATTTTACAGGCTCAACCTAAAGAAGATTTTTAACAGGCTCAATCTCAACCTCTAAACCACCCTTCCATACTCTTTTGAATATTGAATTCCTAATTTAGAGAAAGAGAACTGAGTTATGTATGGTATACATTACAAGATGAACACATTTCCTATTGAGTAGATATTACAATAAAGATTGATAAAGTACTAAAGGACGGATAATATAACGACGTACATCAATCTACAATATGATAAATAATCTTCTTGGATAAGTTTATGGATATATTTGACTTCTTATCCAATGATATAAGAAAGTGGTGGAGAATAAGAGATGAGTAATGTGCTAAAATGAGATTATATTTATAGGTAAAGAGTTCCCTATGTATTTTTCTATGTGGCATATAATTTCTACAGAAAAATCTTGAATCGACATTTCGATTTGGCTGTCATAAACACTCAGATTCTTACGTGGTGTCTTGTTCAAAGGCTAGTGTATAAAAATATATTGCATGAGCCTGAACTGGTATTCTAGTATTTGATCTATCAGGAATCCAGTTTGAATTAGGGTTCAGGTTTTGACTAGAGCAAAATCCCGATATGAGACTGTAAGTGTGCATTAAGATTTTTTGATATGTCGCTCAAATACCGAGACTTAATTCATAAGATATGTTCAAAATATAATTTTTAAGGAAATTATTAGTTCATAGAAAATCTACATTCTAAGAGTATAACAAGTTATTTCATAAAATATATTCAGGATATATGAAAATATAGATACATATTTTTCATAGAAAATGATACTTGAATGTTATACTCTCTAACATAAGATATTCTCTAAATATGTATCACAATTTTTTTTAAATTAATCATATGGTCAAATAGTATCAATATATATGGCAAAAAATATGTTAAAGTTAAGTGAAAATGTAAGTGCATGTTTAGTAATACTTTTTCGATCCAAAAATTCTGATATGCAATTTTTTAGTTTTCTTTCTATATATTTGGAGGGCTCACCCTAGAGACAAAAAATTCATTAAATTATTTGGGATAATTTTAAACAGATAAATAGAGGTCTGATTTTAGGGACTTCTTGCAAATCAACAAAACTCTCCAAAACAATTAAGTGTAGAGAATAAAAAATAACCTTGACCTTCTTGTTGTTAAAGTCCTTAAATGGATTTATTCCCGCATCATTCCTTCTGAAATGCTAATGTTAGGGCCATGAGACCCTGAGCTTGGACAACAATCTATGCAGGATGAGATTTTTTCGAATGGGGTAGTGTATTACAATCTAGTGATGAATTTTCCACATATATTTGGAATGAAAACTGGATCTGGATATTAGTCAACTCTACAACATTAATAATATCTATCTTACAAAGGTTCTACTGTGATTGGTATTGGAATATTATAAATGATACTTTTGATGGGAATCCCGTAAATAAAATTATGAGAGTACCCCTATCGACACTGGATTCCCAAATTTAATTATTTGGCCTCATACTAACTCTAGGTAATATTACGAATACTAGGTGCATTCCTTATTTAAGTAAGTGGATAATGATTCCCCTTATCCTTTGTTGGCCGCTCAAAGGACTAAATCCAGAATATGGAAGCTAATCTGGTACGCTAAGGTCCAACACAATTAGATCTTTTATTTGTAAATGATGTCGTGAAACTATTCCATCTAAGGATATCCTTTTAAATATATAGTACGTAGATAACTATATATGCCAATATTGCCGGGATATCAGTTGAAACTAGTAGTAACATCTTCTTCAGATCCAACAGAAGCAAATAAATTTGGGCAAAGTCGGTTATTCAATCCAGTTTTGATACTAATCAAACTAACAAGTTTGAAGATGGGTTTATAAAGTCAATCGAAGACTATTCTACAAATGGTTGGGACATGAAAATTATTACCGCATATATATTTGATCTGGCTTGTTATAAAGTTGATGAAAGAAACTATTATTTAGGGACATGATAAATGGGATAATTAAATTGAATTTTTATAATGAATAAAAAATAAAATTAGATCTTTAAAAACTATTTTAACGTAGTCCAACAGGACTACTTTTAATGACTTATGTGAGTTTAAGTTATTAAAACAATATCACACAAACGTTCAAAATACCTCTTACTCTATGACATCATTTAGAATTAGTATTCTTATATTTAAAAATATGTCGAAATAATCTTGGAATATGTTTTTTCCCAAATTGGGTTTGAATTTTAGATTGTCGTGTGAAATTTGACAGTAGTGTCACATGGAACTGGGAAATTCATCATAACAAAATTAGTTAAAGGTATGTTACTTAATTTACATAAAATCAAAAGTTCTATTTTCTACATAAACTTATCTAGAACTTGTCTTTCCTTGCAAAATTATCTTGCGCACATCATCCACCAATTACAATATTGCTACACCATAAAAAACCATGTAATTATAACTAGTCTCGCGGATAGATCATTCTCACACACTTGTCAAACCCCATACATCCATAAACACCATCATACGAAGATAAATCTCAACCACCAACATACACCATCAACAAGAACATATTTTTCAAGAATCAAAACCTATAGTACACAAAATCAAAATTTTATTCAAAACCCTAAAATTGTTGATTTTTTAAACTGAAATTTAAAATGCAAACAAATGCCAATCACTTTTAAATTTGAGAACATCTTTAAACCTTCCAAAATACCCACCGAACTTCATTTCATATTGTATATTTAATCGTATGTTAAGCACTTCAGCATTGAGCATGTAATCAAATATGGAGTGGAAAAAGCAGAGTTTAATTGTGTTATTAGAGTTGGAGAGTCAAAGTCGATGTGTTCACATACATTTTGAGATGGGTTATCATTGTTACTTGTGAACATAGTGATCATTTTATTCCATTGATTCAAGGATTAAGAATTTCAAAGGATGTTTCATGAATATTAGTTTGTATAAAATTGGCATTGATTATGATTATCACAAAGTTATTACCGTTGATGTATTGTGATTTGAAAAAAAGGGTTCACACTGGACCACTAGATTGATAGATAATCTAATGATGGAAGAGATCGAAGTATTGCTTCAAAACATATGTGATAAAATGAGGTGCTAAAGACTAAAAAGATATTAAAATAAAATGTTTGTTTTGTGAATATATAGAGGGATTATTTCATACTACATCCGAGTCACAAATTTGACGATATAGGAAGGGGTGAATATGATTATTGGACTCAATTCAGAAATAACGACCAACTAAAATTCTTTCAACAATTAACTCATGATTAATAGTTAGCGAGATACTAAACATCACATAAAATAACATGAAGATAGTAATATTATATAAATAGAATATATATTATCAATTTGCTAGTTAATACTAAGAAGGTGAACTAAACAAAGCTAGAGATGGTCAATATGATATAATTTTAGTTTTAAAGCTCTCTAACACTCTTATAAACAATATAACAAGCATATATGATGTCGTGCCTTTTGTGATTAGTTTTATAGACATGACTACATGAGACATCATTTGTAGAGATTTAAAAGCTTAAATTTGGGATTTATTCCACTTTTTGGTTTAACGTGAGTCTTTACCTAACATTAATGCATCACATGCTTTTGAATCTTTTTGAGGAATGTTGTGCATTATAAGTTAAACTCACAGGAATACGGGGAATCCAGAGATCAAATCAAGAGTTAAGGATTCATAATACCAATAAATAATCCATTCAAGGTCGAACATAGACCATGACTAGACCCAAAAAGTGCAAAGGTACACTATGAGTTCAAGCACAATTATGCCAAATCTGCCTCCAGCTTTGAAGTGATTATGTGGAGACTGGATAAGAATTAGAGGATAATACATATACGATTGAATATCCCTCGAAATATATTTTACCTGGGCTCAAATAGATCAAATTTTTTAGTTTGAGTGAGTTAATTATGGAATCTCTCGCAAGATTATGCGAGTTATCTAGTCTCTGGAAAATTTCTTGTGGGTCAATTTTTGGACAAGATTGATCTTTGGGTTGGAGCAAGAGAGAGGAACACAAATTTCACACTATAAAATAGTTTTTGCAGTCTTTTTTACTCATTCTTATCATTATTCAATTCAAAATAAAGTAAGATGATAATTAAGGTGAAGACAGAAATATCATCTTTCAATCATAGTAATTCCTTTACATTTATTTCCTTTTAAATCTATTCCTTAAACTATGACTATGCTTAGCTTTATTTTATTTATGAAATAATCTTTTGTTAGTTTGGGATGATTCCTTATGAACCCCAGAACTATGAATTTGATCTTTTTATATGACTTTTAGATTTTTTCTTAATTGATGATTATTTATTCTTATTGTGTAATATATTGTATGAATTTGATTGTCATTAAAAAGTACAGTAATTAATTACGATTAATTTATAAATGACACCCGGGAGGGGGATTTATAGGTGGAATTAGATAATAGATGTGTTTATTGTCCAGGATTAGATCATTATATTTGAACACATATGAGTCGCCCAGTCCAACATTATCAAGTTGTCCAAAACATGCACCAATTAAAAAATCCACTAGGTCAAACAGTGAAACTTGAAGGATCAAAATCTATTGCCAGTCCTAGAATAAACTCTCAAATTGTATATGTGATAAAATATATTCCATAGTCATCCTCATTAATATATATATATATATTAATCTTTGAATTAACTTATCCATCTCCCCCATCCCCAGTGATCCAGTAAATGTACATCGTACTACAAATGATCTTCCATTTGTAAATTACCATACAATCCGGGATTGACATGTTTTGGCCTAAGGGCCATTGTTTTGATTGATGTATTGCTAATAGAACATTGTTATTAAATTTCCTTAATCTTACAAGCATGTTAAATTTTGTGTATAAGACTTGAATGATCAAAACAACATGGAATAGCTACAGAAGTAGAGATATCAGACCTCCAAAAAATAAGTCATTAGACAACGGAAGAACTGCAAATAAAATTATGAAGAAATGTAAAGACATTGGACCTTTGAAGAATCCAAAAGAACAGACTATCAAAGAGAATCTGAAGAAGGAGACAAGGAATAATGTCATAGAAACTCTGAGCCATACTATATCAGACTACCACAATACATCAGATAAAGAAGCTAAGGAAGAAGGTCACCTGACCCCAAGATGCTAGAAGACCGGTATGCGCATCCGAAGAAAGACCTCGGAAAACAAGATTCATTGGACCTTCGAGCTACTAAAAGATTGTTTTACTGTAGAGCATTCGATGAAGATTCAAGGATATTGTAAGCCAAACATCCGAGTATATGTGTCGGATACCTGGTCCTCTATTCATAATTTTTGAAGACTCGACTCCATTGACATCCGAGAAGGAGATAATGGGTACCCAAAAAACAAAAAGATAATAAATAGAAAGGACAAGTGTAGTTGTTTGAATAGATACATTGAGTATCTGTTTGAAGATCAATAACCACAAAGGACTCTGCCATCCACACATAGAGGGTTTAGATACTTGACGAATTGAAATTTATATAGAGAGGAGATGACACTTGGATAAATCTATTGGAGATTTTATGTTTATAAATCGGAGCTCTCAAGACACTCAAAAGTGACTAGTTATTACACCAAATTAGAAGCTTTCAGGAGTATATCTTCAAAGAGAGTCCCAATGCAATCCATAGTCAAAATATCTATATTGCTTTGTCATTATACCGTACATGTAATCGTATACTAATAGAGGCGTATAAAGGATATATTAGTCTAAATTATCAACACTAGGGGACCTCTTAGTCTAGTGAGAAATGTGATCTTCAATAGACTAGACATGAGAGAGTTTAGATCTTGTGTAGGTGTAGACACAAGTTGAAGACTTCATGGTTGCGTGAAGCGGTAGATCGTGAGTATAAATTGTATTCTTGTCCATGTGTGGTTATACGCAATATAAAGTTTCACAGGCTTGTGAAGTGATATCGTGAGTGTATATCGTATACTCGATTTACTTGTGTTGGTGATAACACAAGGGGTTTAATTCAAATGTCATTTCTAAGAGGTTGTAAAGGTGTGCGCTCTCATCTTTGAGATACATGAGAGATTCTAGTGGGAGATCTTTCAAAATTCTAAGGGTGCATAGACCTTAGGTGGTGGACTAAGTTTACATGTGTCAAATCACTCTAATTCCCTTTTTTATTTTATTTTCCCTATCTTTGTACTTTGTATGCATGCTAAGTGTTTGATCTATTGCCTTAATATTTGTTTATATATCTTAGACATAAATTATTCATGTTTAGTCTTTGTGTAATTATCTCTTTGATTAATGTCTAGTATACTTGCATTGAGTATATACATTAAGTACTTGATATAGTGTCTTACTCATATATCACAGCTCGGGTGCACCTTTACCCTATTTATCTATAATCCTACAAAGATTGGATCTTTAGAATAGAGGCGAATCAAACCAATCGTGTTAATTTATTTTTATTTAGCACATGCCATATTCACCTGCCCCGTCTAAGACTATTCTTCGACAACAACTTGTACCCGTTAAACACCTATGATGATCGACACATCTTGGGTGGTCATCTTCACGAAAATGTTCACAGTTCTGAACCAGTCGATTTTAGAATTGTATGTCCTCACAATGGCAGCTATTGCGTTATAAGCCTTTTCATGTTGGGCACCAGACAAGCTAACGGTTTTGAACCAATTCATCCATTGAAGAACCGAACTACTACACCATTTTTTTTCAACACCAAATTCATAGTGATTTATAAACTCCTAATACATTTGAATATGGAACCTAACTGTACATTTGTACTTCTCAATATACTAACATACCACCCAACACAAGATTGATATCATTTACTTCATTCAACAAGATTAATGCAATTAATAATACCTCTCTAAGTTTTCACAATCTTTTAACGGATGGGTAGTTTAAAGATATTGATTATTTCACAACATTAAACATAGTTTACAAATCACCTTATGCATTACAATCCTAAAGTGGATAAATTACAGTTTTACATGCAAGATATCTAATTTTCAGCCTAATTGAATCATTTACCCACATTAAAATGCAATACGAAGATGCCAATGCTGTGTCTACAGTTTACTCTGCATTTTGAGCTCCTGCTTCAACTGCTCCTTTAACACTCTTCTTAATAATTTATTCGATGCTGTTCGTGGAAACTCATCCACGATCTTCACAAAGCTCACCTATAATTCGTTTGTAAAACGGAACACAAAAGTAAAAGGAGTGATTCGATATGTGTAGATAACAAGGAAGAAAGTTGAAAGCACAGAGAAGAAACAAACCTTAAACAATGGATTAAGATTTTGCTGAAGGCCTTTTGAGAACTTTGTCTTTAAAATACCTGGTTGAATATTGAATCCTTTCTTTAATACGACAAATATAGCTAACTGCTCCGGCCCACCATTAGGTGGTGCACCACTCACTGCAGCAGTTTCCAATATCTTATCGTCAACTCGGTCACAAACACGCTCAATCTCAACTGAACTAGTCTGCATATAAAATCATAACTCATAAGAAATTTTTAGATATTTAATTTGTGTTAGAAAAATTAGATACCTTTATTCCACCAAGATTCATTGTATCATCTGCCCTGCCTTGTACAATAAAATAGCCACCAATGGTTCTCTTAAGAATATCCCCATGTCTTCTCAATTGCTGAGAGTACAATTTAAAAAGGTCATATTAACATTCATTTATTGTAACTTGTAAATAGAGTACATACAATTCCTTTATACATAGGCATTCCTTTAAAATAGACCTCTTCATGATCAGCATTCAAAAGTCTATCAGAGGCTCCCATATAAATAGGATATAATCCCGCTTCACCTACACAAGCTTCATCATCTGCCTGTAATATTAATAAACATCAGTTATCCCAAAAACAAAAATAAAAGTATAATCCCAAAATTATAATAAATCTTACATAAGGATTTCCATTTTCGTCCAATATTACAAACCCAGTTGTCATAGAAGTAGAGCTAAATGCACCAAAAGCTTGAGGTTGCAGAACATTTCCTATAATGTATGAAGATGCAAGCTCTGTTCCTCCACAACATTCAATTATTGGTTTATAATATGCCCTTGAGCTTAACCAAAGGTCATCATCAACATTTGAGGCTTCTCCAGTTGAACAAAATATCCTAAACATATATTTCACTTTTTATTCCTCGTCAAAGTAAAATCTTGCATTATGATAACTAAATAAAAAATTAAAACAATTACTTTATCTTTGTCCAATCTAGGCCTTCCATACATTGTGTACTTTTCCACGCCTTTACTAAGCTTGGAACAGTTCCCAATAGAGTCACTCCTGAATCCTGACAATAAAGAGTTTTATAATAAGAAACTTGATACTAAATAACTGGGAAATTTAAAAAGTTACCTGAACAAACTTGCCAAAAGCATGACCAAGAGGGGATCCATGATAAAGAGCTAAAGTAGCACCATTTAGAAAGCATGAATACAGAAGAATGGGCCCCATCACCCATCCTAAATTTGTGGGCCAGCAATAGACATCCCCAGGTTGAACATCAGAATGTGCCCATGAATCAGCAGCACATCGTATAGGTGAAACTTGTGTCCATGGTATAGCTTTTGGATCTCCTGATCAAGTAAAACATATATGTTAAGTTAACTAAAACATACGACAACACAGTACAAGATGATTTTTTAACCTGTTGTTCCAGATGAAAATAGTATATTGGTGACAGAATCTACTGATTGATAATAAGGTGAGTAGATATTTGATCTGTCAATCACAACATGTTTTCCTAATCAATAATTTATGCACGAGGAAACTTGTAAAATTCCATTACCTCGGGAGATTAAGAACACTTGAAAGAAAAGATTGCCATGATAAATCAGTATCTCGTAACCGAATTTCTATGTCTTTTCCTCTTGCAGGAATTACTATGGCTTTACACGAAGCAGCTTCTACTACTCGACTGCAAAAAGTGAAGGTTAGGATGGTAATAATTGAATGCTTAGAAGGATAATTTGTACCTGTATAAAGGAAACCTCCGGCCTCCTCGTACTATGAAATCCTGAAATTTTTCATAGTTAGAACAGCTTTCATATCAGGATACAAAAAAAAAAAAAAAAAAAATTTTTTTTGGCCTTTTAGCGTAATTTGTACTACAAGTTACCTGAGTAAAAATAGCCTTAGCTTTAGAAATGTGCAAACGTGTAGCTATTTCCTTTCCTACAAAGCTATCAGCTATTGATACTACAATAAATCCAGCTAGCACGATTGCTAAATATATAATAACTGCAGTTACTGTCATTGGCATATCAATAGCTATTGCATCTCCTTTTTCGAACATCTTATCCAGTGCATTTGCTACCAACCTTCAAAAATATTGAATTTAATTATAAAAAAAAAACATTTAGAGATAGTAAAATTTCAATTGGATGAACAAGATCTCACATTACTTGTTCTCGGAGTTCTTTAAAAGTGATATGTTGAACATTAGATTCATCACTCCCTTCATCTCTCCATACGATAGCTAAATCACTGTCTTGCTTCTTTGGGTGTGTGGTTGATATTAAACAGCACTCAGCAATATTCAAAATCGAACCAGGAAACCATGTTCCTCCATGTTTGGATTTATCAGAGGTATCTAAAATACATTTTGGGGGTTGAACAAAACGAATTGAGAGCTCTTTATGGACAATAGACCAGTAAACCTGACAAATTCATATCACATTTCTAGTACTCGGTTATGATATTATCAACTCGCTTTCTTGAAATACAAAGTGAGAGTAAGAATAAGAATATACCTCGGGATGATCCACGGAGAATTTTTGGAATTGTGTAAAACTAGTTATGGGATCTTTGTACTGTTCTCCTAGAAGCTTTGGACCATGTGTTTCCATGAGACGTCCTAAGTTTGTGTGTTTTGCCTCATCTCTGACATAAATAAAAACCATTCAAAAAGATTAATAGAATGAACATTGATTAATGTCGCTCAAGATGAATTAAAAGAGCAAAGGAGAGATTTATTACAGCGAAGGGAACCAAGATAGAGGAAGACCATGGACGGATTCTTCGTTATCATGGTATACTCCATAGTAGATGATCTGGTGAACTCCATGTGGATACGTCGGTTTTAATAACTTTCTTGATGTGATCTCACGCCATAACTCCTTTGGTATCAACCCATTATGAGCACTGATTGCAGTTCTGAGCTCACTCTCAAACCATTTCGCCTCATCTATTGCTAAACCAGCTTTCACCAAATCTTCCACCACAATTTCAGTAATATTCTTTCTCATACCTCCTTTAGGTCTCTTTAATCGCGAAAAAGGAAATATGATAATCAACCAATTTATAGCATTAGAGCTTGTAAATTTGTAGCGGCAAACGTTATTATCTTGGTCAATACAAATTAATGATATATGTTTTATAATAAATGAATATGGAAGGTTAGTTGGGTCACGTGGTTGACAATCACCCATGAGTGCTAATTACTATTCCTCTCCCTTTTTTTAATAAAATTACTGACAACTTACTTTGGTGTAAAAACACTCTCAAATAGATAAAAAGAAAATTTGAACGATAGATTTAAGGGAAAATGCCAAATTAAATCATAGATCACATTGTGTATGTTTAAATGTTGATAGGTGATTGATTCTTCTTAAATAAATTAGTCTGTTTTCCATTTAAATCAAATTTCTGTTATACAATTACATTGATACCCTTCTAGTCAAAGTCTTCATTTAGTTGTCAAAGTCAGCATTTTTTTTTATTTCTTTCGGCCGCCGGCCTTAAATACCCATTTCCTTCATTAATTCTAAACCCATTTACTTACAATGAAGATCTTCCACATTAATATACCTTCCTTCATTAATTCATCACTAATAATTGCATTAATTTCCAATTGAAGAAGATTCACTTCATTAATACGATCGAGATTCACTCCATTAATATACTTGTTCGTCGTCTTCGTCGCAGAGGAGATTTCTTCTTCAATTTTTCGTTTTTTATTCTGTAATTTCATTCGCTATCTTCAATTCTCCAGGTTTGTTCTTCTCTATCTTCAGTGTTTCTGTTTTTCAATGTTTTTTCAATTCATAAATATTACGAATTGTTAGGGTCCTGTGTTAGTTGATGTTAGTTTTTGCATATTTTAATATATTTAGCTGTTTGATTGGACATTTTATGTGTTTTTTGCTTTATTCATGTTTGATTCTTAGCAATTTTTTGATCATGATTGTTTATTCATGTTTGATTCTTACCTGCGCTGCAATTTTTTGATCATGATTGTTTATTCATGTTTGATTCTTACCTGCGCTGCAATTTTTTTACTATGATTGTTTATTAAGGATCTGCGCTGCAATTTTTTTTAATTTTTTTATTCTTACCTCAGTTTTTAGATTGATATGCGAGTTCATTCTCTAGGTTTAGTGTTACTTAGCTTCAATCCTTTAATGTTTTCTTCAGTTTATAGATGGGACGAATTTGTGTTTCAGTTTATTCATAGATGGGATTATTGCTTTATTCATGTTTTTGTGTGTTATTGTTTCCAGGTTTTGTATTATGGCATCAAATGCTATTGTTGAATTTAAATATGGTGATCAACTTGCTCTGTATCCCTTTGAATTTTTCGATTCATTCCATTCGATCAAGGATTATGTTATAGGCCGGTGGGACAAACCAGATATGGGACAAATCATCTTAAATTTTGTACCTCGCGAAACAGCACATCACCATCTCCAACACATTATACCTTTAATTAGTTTTATAATAGAGATGGGACAAATCCCATCTTGGTTAAACAATAGAGATGAGACAAATCCCATTTCAGTATTAGAATGAAGATAAGACAAATTCATCATAATCTTAAAATTAGAGATGGGACAAAATCCCATTTAAAAAAAATCGAAAAATAAAAATAAAAAAATTTAAAAAAATCATGGACGTAGATATTATTTTGTCTCATCTAAAAATGTATTTTTTAATTTTTTAAATTTTTTTAGAATTAGTTATGATGATTTTAAAAAAAATTCCCGGACGCGTGCGTACGATGAAATTAGTAGTAGGTGGATTTTCACATCTATGATAATGTTTGATTTAAATGGGAATATATATTTGGTCAAAGACAACAACTAGAGTAAGGGTATTATTGTAATCTTTTCATTTAAATTAAGGTGTAATTTAAATAGGAAGTTGGTTTGTTGTTTTGATTTAAGAGGAAATTAACCCTTGATTTAATTCGTTTAGACGATTATTTTAGAGTTAGAAACATTTTTTAATTAAAATATTTTTGAAAATCATCAAAAGATATCTTGACATTTTTTTTACAAAGAGACACGACAAATAACTATTGAAAACTATTACAAAGATTAATGAGAAAACTATCTGAAACAATAAGTGTCCATCTATTTGGATAGATCCAGATTCTTTCTCGTGCATTTAGCCAGAGCGTCAGCTGTAGAATAAAATCTTCATCCAATATGCGCAATTCTCCAGCTGGGAGACTGACCTAACCCTTTCCTAATTTCCGATAGAATAGGTTTAGACTTCAATGAAGTCCGGTCGTGCCCATGATTCCTTGAATTAGTTCAAGGTTATCAGAGTAGTACACTCTGATGTGAAAGGTCTTTACAAGACCTCATTGCTATAATAATGACCCAAGCCTCTCATTCAATAACAAACTTGATTTTACATCTGATATTTACCTTTCTGGTAATCAAACCATCTTTATTAACTCCTATAGCAGCAATGGCAGCAGACTCCTTATTTGTTTTGAACGAAGCATCACATGTCCACACCATATCAACATCGGCATCAACTGCTGGGTTATTAAGGTAACCATTCTCTACGTCCTGTGTATTCACCTTCCTTTTTTTACCCCATTCCTCATAAGATCCAAATAACTTGGAAATTAATTCCTTAGCTTTACGTAAGATATTATCACAACTCTACTTTTTACCTTCATGAAAACACGCCATTCTCTCTTTCCATAGAAACCACATAAGAGCCATAATATATGCAGTTACAACCTTAGTATCTCAACCATTTTCTGAATAAGACTTAATCATTTTCATAAACCACTCCTCAAAGACACCATTGTACTCTATATCTATATTAATCTGCAACGGGGACAAAGCCTACATTTCCATATTAAATGGACATTTTAGAATAAGATGATTCACGTCCTCTTTACACATCTCACACCATTTACACATATCATTACTTACACATTTCCTCTTTTTGAGGTTTTTCTTGACAAGTCAAGCATCATTGCAATTCTCCAACAAACATTTTTTAAATAAGTTTTTTTTACATATTTAATGTTTTTTCTAATAGTGATTTTAAAGGTTAAGAGTATGTTTAGGTATCTAAATTTTTTGAGTAATGTTAGGTACCACCTAAAAATTCGATCACCTAAACATCACATATGATGTGGCGGTTAATTGGTCCAATCATGGATTTTCTCTTTCCAGATTTACTTTTTTCTCTCTTTCATGATTGGACTACTTAACCGCCACATCATGAGTGATGTTTAGGTGATGGCTTTTTGGGTGATACCTAGCATTACTCAGAATTATTTCAAGTGATTACTGTAAAAAGCCATCCTAAACGGGACATTGGTAACCATTTTTTTTAAAACACTTAAAAATTTTAAAAAATAATTTAAATCTTGAAAAACACTTTTAGGAGAAACACCAAATATGTGTTTCTTAAAAAAACACCTAAAATGATTCTACATTCAAAATTACTTTTAATAAGTTTTTCAGATATTTTATTTATATTCTAAAAGTATTTTTTTACTCTAACATAAGCACTTCCAAACGAGCCCAATCTTATGTGACTAGATTCTTTTTTAAAAAAGACACTACTCAGTCTTAGTGACTAGATTCTTTTTCAAATAAGACACTACCCAATCTTATGTGACTAGATTCTTTTTCAAAGAAGACGATACCCAATCTTATGGTGATAAAATATTAAAATACTCTCAAATAAAAAAAAATCATATAAAAAACAAGTGACAATAAACATATATCAACAAATCAGCGAGTCACTGAAATTCGGTACCTTTCAGCTCCAACCACCACACACCAACCACCATCGGCGCGCCGCTAAAAAATTTCCCGAGTGATCGAATATTTTCATTGAGTGCTCGGAGATTTCACTGGATACTCAAAGATTTTACTAAATATGTAGAGTAAAACACTGATTTATAAAATTTAAACAAGAAAATGGAAAGGATAATACAAATTTTATATATAAAAGGAAAAAAATTACAAATTTAATGAAATATAAAAAAAATTATAATTATTAATCAAATTTAAAATAATAATAGAAACCAAAAAGTTTTATGCACGATAGCTTAAGGCTGAGCAAATCAAAACCGGAAAACCAAACTGAACAAAAAAACCAAAAAAACCGAACAATAAAAACCAAAAAACGAGAAAACCATTCAGTTTGGTATTTGATTTTTAGAAAACCGAAAATCTCGGTTCGGTTCGGTTTTGTTATGTAAAACCGAAACCGAAAACCGAATTTATAAATCAAAATGAAAAAATTGGAGTCTTTAAAATTAAAACGAGCCACTTGTATAAAACAATATTGTAGATTCATATTTCCTGAACATAATACGCCTACACATAGAATACTGGCTTTGTACTTTAATACTTTAAATTTAATCAAAGGAAAATTTTAAAGCACTCGTGTGTTTAAAAATGAATTAGAAACATATTTACTTACATAATTAAATAAATATTTGAAAGTAATCTTCTATATTGTATAGAGTTCTTGAAAAAAATAAAATTATACAATTTCATTCTGTTATTTTCATTTTCCAGATTAATCCCCCAAAAAAAATGAAATTATGCAATTACAATTTATAATTTTCACTTTTAAATCATATGAAAGCTCTTTCCATTTAGTAAATCAAATTCCGTAGGACTATTAACAATGCAATATGTACTTTCATTATAGTTTCATAAAATATTAGAAAGTAAAAGCCAATCTAACTATTATGTACTACACATTCCAATTAATGTAATTTTATAATTTAATTATGTCCATGAAACGTGTATTGTGGATTTCGGTATTAACTGAGCGAAAACGAGTAAATGAACCAAAAACCGAGTTACCAAACCAAAAAGAACCCGCATGGTTTGGTTTTTATATGCCTAAAAACCAAAACATTTTGTTCGGTTCCATTTTTGGTCTAAAACTGAACCGAACCATGCTTACCCCTATTGTAATTTACTATAAATAGAAAAAGAAAAAGAAAGAAAAAAAGTTGCGAACAAAATAGGAGGCTTATGCATTCCATGGTCTTACATCAAATCATCTGGACTTTAGTTTACTAGAAAAAGAATAAAAATTGCGAACAAAATAGGAGGCTACTGCACTCAATTTTCCATGGTCTTACATCGACTCGTTTGGACTGCTACAAAAACAAGACATATGTGAACGGATTGACCAATTTTTTGTTTTTTTTTCCATCAGCTCTACAAAACAAAACAAAACAAGACAGCTGCTAGGTAAAAACAAGACAACTGCTATTAAAAATTGGAGACCTTCACATCACTAATTTTTTTTCCTCCATCAACTCTACTAAACAAAACAAGACCAATATAGAGAGATCCTCCAAACAACATCACCACTTCTCCCAGAGGTCAATTACGGACAAATCAGACCTACAAATGGATCGACCATGGAAACAAACTACCACTTCGAAGTTTCCATGGTTGTTAAAAATGACTGTGAATAGTTTCAAAAACCTTTGGAAGTTAAACTCGAAGTTGCCATGTCTTTGAACAAAAATAAAAATGTTGTTATGTTAGGGTTACGATGGAGAGAGAGGAGAGATGAGAGAGATTTTTTAGTGTTATAATTTGGGTTAATTCTATAATTATGCCTAAAAGACCATAATCTTCCTATATATAGGCAAAGGATATATTTATTTTAATTTTGAGCCTAATTTATTACATTCCTTCTAATTTTAGGCCAATTACTAAATCCTTACCTAAAATAACCTTTATAATTGTAAAATAACTAATAATTATACACTATATTACATAACTACCTTTTAAGAACACAATTATAGTTCAAGCATTCTCTCTCAAACACATTACACCTAAAACACACACTTCTAATTATTCATCAGTTTCACTTGTTTTTTGCATGGGGTTCGAAGCTAAAACGTCAAACTAAGCTAATAATCTATCAATATCAAGACAATCAAGATAAAAACGAGCTAATTAGCTTGTATCATCAACTTTTATAAACAATGTTTTTTATTTTTATAAAAAATTGTATTTTTTTGTGAATTCTATTTTTCTAATTACCTCTAATTAATCATTATTAATACACCTTTGTAATATAGAATTTTAATTCACTTTTTTTTTTGTGTTTTCTTCTTATTTTTAAAGAATCTCACATGAATTTCGTGTTACTTCACGTTCTGAGCATGGCATCGCCTTAAATATTGCTTGTTTACTCATCATGATTCATATTTCTATAGAATGCAATTGTGTTTATTGATTCTACGTAAAATTTATGCATTTTTTAATTTATTCTTTATTTCTAATTTTGCGTATATATGTTAAAATATGTTTATATTATTACATGTACCCTTGTTTATGTTGTTATGTGCTTAAATTACAGCTAATAATCAATAATGGAGTTGTTTTTGCAAATAATACATACAACAGTGTGCAAGTACAGTATTGTACTTGAAAAAGTACAATATTGTACTTGCTGTAACGTAATTTATGTGACTTTCTTTTCTAGCTCACTTGTTTTGTATGTCTTTTTTGTTAACATCTTAGTTGTTCTGTTATAAGATTCATATGAATTCTACTCGGATGATTGTGGTTTTGTTTTAGTTTAGAAGTTACAAGATGTTCTGTGTGTTGGATTTGCTTGTAAGATATGTTTCAGTAGACGTGTACTTATGTAGAAAGTGGACATAGTTGCATCTCATGTTCCTTTCAATATGTTATACTTTTGGCAACACTTCCAATTCTCTTGCAAAACAAGAAGGATTTTAAAAACATGGTTTTCAGTGTTCGATACTCCGGAATTGAGAGACTGGAGATTTCCGTTATAGATTCTCGACAAGTAGAGGTCGAGAGTTCCAAAATTATTCCTATGACGTTTATTTTGAGGTCTTTTCTGTAATATATTGTTTTGCTCGACCTCCGATCAATCGAACGTGTCCTCCGATGGTTCCACTTGTACGAAAGTTCGGCCAAATTATACGCATGCAATTGTCAATCTAAAAAGCAAATAGTGGATTAATTCTTTACATTTGTTAGGTCAATGTTTTCCAGGTGGCTTTACAGAGTTCTGTACAAGCCTCATAAAATTTGTCTCAAAGGTTGCTGTTGGTTACATTTTGAGCATGACAGTAAAATGAGGGCTTCTGTTCGTTGCGAAAAATCTTCCATGACCGGGTGTACTTGGAAAGTCTATGCATCGCTAGACAAGGTTAATAAGTTTGCATATATATATATATATATATATTTTGTCAAAGAGCATACATGTGGTAACGTGTTCAAAAAATCGTGTAGCGACAAGTTGTTTTTGTGTGTGCTTTCAGAATTGGTGCTAGAAAAGATTAGGGGTAGATCATCCATATAGGGAAATACAAAACATTATTTTGAATCAAACGACTTCAAAATATCGTATAAACGAGCCTGTAAAGCGTTCAAAATAGAAAGGGGTTCGATCTTCGGAGACAAAGACTTGACTTATGATGATATATGTTTCCATCTTGAGAAGATAAAGGTAGTTGATCCTTTCGGCTAACACGTTTTTTAGTGCGATTTGTTTACTCACATATTTGAGAGGTGTTTCTTCGCTTTCGTTGACTGTCTTAAGGTTTCAAGGTTTGTCGGACCATGCTTTTCGTAGACTCTACATTCTTGACAACAAGGACAGGGATCAGTGCTTTGGAGCTACTTTCATGGATGCTCTTAAGAATAAACTTTCAGAGATTTATCATAATCTTGTAACTACAGTTTTATACTTGCAAGATTATGACAAACTTTGCAGCTTTTTTAATTTTACCTTTCTTTTTTGACTCGTTTTGTTTTTTCGTTATACATCAAGGCCTTTATCCAGGTTGATTTACTATCGTGAGATCCGAGGATACGAAAACCTAGGAAAGTTTCCTCAGATTTTTCACACCCTTTATGGACAAGCATGATCTCACCTTCATATCTGATCGGCATAGAGGTCTTATCAATTTGGTCAAGAATGTTTTCCCGCATAGTTAGCGTTCAATTTGTTTGGCCCGTGTCGAATAAACCTTTAGGGACAAATTGAAAAAAGGAAACGGCGATTCTACACATAAGTTGAAGCCATACTGCACCACTTCTACACAATTCCGTCTTCAATATTAGGGTAATTAATATTGGTTTCATGTCTTAAACATGATACTAGTAATTTTACCATTTAATTTTATTGCTTTAATGATGAACTAAATTCCTTTAGCTTGAGGTGCTTTATGTGTGAGCCTTGATATGACGATTGAGTATTTTTAATGCTATTTGGGAAAATTTTATATAATTGAATTTGGATATTTATATCATGTTGCATGTAAGTTGAGTTTATTAGTTGCTTATATCATGATCAAATGTAATCAACCCTTTAGTTCCCTAAACTGTCACCCTGGTGGGGGGTTTGATAACAGACAAAATTCATATTCGTTCGGTCTGCATTAGTGATCCTGACAGACTTGACTAGCCAGATAATCACATAGGTTAGGTAATTTTTAGACCCGAGATTTTACGTAGAACAACCTCACCCGAGTACTCTAGTAATGGTTAAGTAGCCTTCTAAACTACCCTGGCGGAAGTTAAACGAATTTTGAAATCCCGATTAACAAGAATTGCCCAAATTCACCTTTATAACTAGAATCAATCATTGACACCATAGAATAACTTGCAACTTGAACTATATCTCTCATATCCTATTCTTCTTAAATAGGGTGTTTCTTTCAAATAGCAACTTTTGAAAACAATTTTTATGTTTTGATTAATTTGTAAATATTTATGTCTTTATATGTATATGTTTATTTTTAATTATATACACAAATGTTCAAAATTAATATTAACATATTTAATATTAATTTTTTTAATTAAATATAATTTTACCAAAAATAATTAAGTATAGTTATTATTTAGCATAATATTTTTATAATAGTATATCTATTATTTAATTCTATACGAAAATATTAAAAATATTATTATTTTTCATTATTTTATCCAAAAAATGTAACTGAAGTCATTCATATTCAAATAATAAAATAAATTAACAATATGAGTAGATTTTATAACATCTTATTGGAAATATGTGTTAAATTACTGAAATATTTTGGGGATTTCCATATGTAGCTAACATCTCTTAACAATCGAACAACCTATTCTGGCTTTAGCTAGAATTAGGAAGCTATTGGGGCTGGTTTTTTTCATAATTCAACTCCCAGTTCTAGTTTTTTGATAGAATTGGGGAGCTCTTGGACTTAGCCTTACTTGATTCACATTAGTAGTTTAATTCATATTTAGTTAGATTTATTTGCATCTTAGTAATTAAACAAAAATTAAATAAATATTTTAATTTTATTTCTGCCTTTTAGTAATAGCAACTAAATCACCAATACTACTTAGAAACACAATATCAATATCAACAAACTTAGACTTTGTGGAGACGATAACTCTTATACTTACTTTATTACTTATCAACGATTTGTATACTTCCGATTAGTTAAGCTCACTCGAGGTGTTGAATCAGTAGTTTATTTTATCACAATTTGGGAGACGACATTGGGGAACTGCTTATACACCATAAAAGTAATCAATGGGATGAGAGCAACAATCATAAGAAAGTTGTTGTGTCATGAGAAATATCCATAGCGAATTGAACAACACTTAGTAGTATTTAACCTTCTTGCCTCACTTTTATGGTTTGACAGTAATGTAGTTTGATGTTATGTTAGACGTACTTTAGATAATTTGATATGTTGTGAATATTAATTTATTACTATTGATTATTCTATATTGTCGAAAATGAATGTTTTTTAGGTATCCAACCATCATAATAATTGAGTGTGGGTGTTATTCCATTAAGTAATATTGAAATCACTGAGTATACTTAGTAAAATCACTAAGTACTCAGTAGTATCTCTGAGTATGCTCTGAACATTACTAAGTATACTCAACTCACTAAGAAATCGTAAACTTGAGTATGATCGGTAATTGATTGAGTAACTAACTCATTGAATACTCAACAACTCATTGAGTACACAATAAATTAGCTGAGTACTAAATACAATCACTGAGTATGGAGAACAAAAGACAAGGTCACTTAGAATATTCAATGATTTGTCTTCGCACACTTAGTAAATTCCATGAGTACCAATAAAATCACTGAGTACACTTATGAATTCCATGAGTACTCAGCAAAATCACTAAGTACTAAAAAAATCAATGCGTATGTTGATTAAGTGCAAATAATGACATAATAAATGTTTGTTTAATATAAAAATAAAGTAAACTAAGGTATTTAGAATACATAAAAGTATAATACAATAAATAGAGAAGCATCAAAACAAAAACAGTACAACAAAAACCAAACACGATAGTTTAATGAGACGTTAATAACTTCACCACATCATAATACGAGACCCCTATATAATCAGATGACAACTGTACGTGTCTAGCGGTTATGAGTATCAACCTTCTTTCCCCTTTTACAAAGGATTCGATACAATACTTCCTTCATGCTTGAACGAAAATGCTTAGTATTGGGCCTACTAGATGGTACTCTAGATGCATGAGCATGAATAACTATAGACTCGTCATATGTGGATTTGACTTGATAAGTTGACATGGTAGGAATATATTTTCCATAAGAAACATAAAAATACGACTCAGCGTAGTCATATGGATTAGACACACCTGCATTTGCTAGAGCACATAGAGCGTGCAGACAAGAGACCCTTATTATTGCCATGCACAATAAAAACATGTATAGGCTGAAATATCTACTATCATGACCGGGTTTGACTCAACCTGGAAAAGAGACGTTGTGAGTTGTTTTATGACCCAAGTATACCAATTTTTGTGTTGTACAATGCCATAATTGTCGATCATAGATGTGTAGTACATTTAATAACGTCAATAAACTATCATAAAACTATTACATCAACTTAACACGAAGAGCATCAACTAGCTCGGTCACATGAATATTCCTTTGCTCTATTATCCAATATTTGAACGATTCAACAAAATTTAAAGTCATTTACCCATAAAGTCACCAGGGAAATATGTGTTGGCATAATTCTCTTTAGGCAACATTTTCATGAACTTATATAATTGTTTTCTCACTTCTAACAACCAAGTTTCCATTAAATGCTAAAAATGCTCAATCTAGGAGTATGTGAAACCTTATTCGTAAGGTGTATAATCTGATCATGGAATTATGGTGTCCTCCTAAGCGTAATCCTAATGTTTTCCTCAATAGTTCTCAAGCAAAAATTATGGCTATCATCCGAGAAGACAGATTTAATAGAGTTTAAGAGCCCCTTTATAACGATTGAATATAAAAGTAAGGGGACGACCACTAATGAGAGGTGTACAAAATTCAATAAATGCATTCCAATCATTTGTATCTTCACCAAGGAATACACCAAAAGAAATGTGGAATAAACCAGGAAAAAATGCAAAAAAAATCTCTGAGGAAAAATGTAATTCTTTGATCATCGTAATATTTGTCGGAGTAATGAGAATTCCTCTAAATAAAACAACAGTATTCCGTGATATCAGCACAAAATTTTTATGAATTTCCATGCAAACAACACTAAGGATTGGAGTTCACTGAATATTAGGTGATGTTTTAAAAACTAAAAAATATACATTGGTCGTCGTCTTTTCCAGTAGTAACCAACTACACTCCCTTGTATTTAAATTTCAGGAAAGTGGCATCCAAAAACAAAATTGAGCGGCAAGTTAAAAAAACTAGTAATGCTTCCGCCAAAAGATAAAAAACAACATTGAAATATACGAGTAGCCGGGTCACATTGAATGACAAACTCAGTTTTTGGTTAATACCTTTGATCTTTTCAAGATAACTTTGTGATTGATTAAAAGAGATTATATATCACCAAATAGTTGGCCCTTTTCCTATTTGATGGTGTCCTAAAAAGTTTTATATGTAACATCAAAGCCGTAACTCTCCTTTATAAACTATATTATTTCTCTTGGCCGAATAGATGGTTTGGCACGAACCTCATTTGCAATAACACATGATAAAATACTGGAGTCCAACCAAGCATGCGACATTTTATTGTAGACATGACCAGATCTAAAAATACTCCTGAAGGTCATCACATAGCATAAATTATTGGCTTTTTCCAAATAAATATACACATACAAAAGACACCTCTTCTCAATCTTATACTGCATTGGACACTGATGCACTTCTTGATATTATAAATATACTGGAAATCAAATTCTATCGAATCAGCTTGCTTACATAGAATAGAGATAAATTTTTCATTACTACCGAAAAAACACTGACCGACTGATTTTAAACCGTATTTCGATGAATCCCTTCTCAAATCCTTGGATCCGTGTGTGGAATATGATGGAGTACGTTGAGGATCATCAATATACATACAAGGGACAACAAAAATGCGTGGTACACAAATTTGAGACCTTTGGTAGACCGGGGATTTAACACAAAATCCCGATTATCGAAAATACATATCTTCATCCGTTCAAACTCCTCTCGGGATAAGATCAATTTGATCGTGAAAAAATCAGTGTCATTCTCTAATTGATAATTTTCACATTCACATATTGTATATGAAAACTTACATACACCAGCTAAATTCAATGACATGTTCTTAACAAAATCCTTTATTGACTTGAAGTTATACAACTTCTCAAAAGGCAAGAATATTTGATCAGCACCAGCCTTAAGCACAACAAGAACATCAAAATTCATTAAACCTGAAAATGAAAAGGAAAATATTAATATGTTAATATATTATGCAGTTGATTATAAAACTGCAGAACAACCCTGATCATCCTAGCACAACACTAATTACTATGACAGACACTACGTATACTGCAAATAACTGAGTATTCAGTAAACACATATGCTTGGATAACAATTGAGTATTTAGGATAACATTGAGTACTTATAGACTTATAGTTCTCTGTAAATTACCGAGTTCTCAAGCCTCTAAGTATATACACATTATGAGTACTCTAAGAATATACTGAGTATTTTGAAAATCTACTGATTACTCAATGTGATGTTAAGTGATCATGCATGCATCCATTGAGTAATATGAAAACCCTATGGATATGCATGGTCGAAAATAAAATATGAGTATTAACGATTCAATGTATATCACTGCCTACATGTAATTCAAAATGAACCACTAAGTATGAACGGTTTAATAGATTTGAATAATTAGTAACACTGAGTATGACGCTATAATCAATGGTATATCAAATAAACAATAAAACGGAAAAAGATTTCCTTAATTGTCATGATCACTTCAAAATTAACCATTAACAAATTATCAAAAATCATTATAAAGTGAACAAAGTTCATAATATAAAAAACAGTTATTAAATCCATGATTAACAACCATAAACATGAAAAAATAGAAAGAAGATGGAAACAAATAAAGAAACTTCGATTTTGAAAACCCTAAAACTACAATATAGCATAACGACATGAATCCTAACTCGATAGGTTGAAAATCTTACGTTGCATGATGACACAAATAGTTCGATGAGTATTCACACTCCTACGAGAGAAATGAAGTTGATAGTTGAATTCAAAATTCAAATTATAGATCATACAAGGTGTGAGTTGTGTACTCCATGTGTAATTGTGCGTGGTTGTGTGCTACGCATGTGAGCGCGTGTGTGTATTAACCTATATAGCTGATTAAAACATTTGAAGGTCTTAATGGGAAACGGGTAAAATATAGTATAGTGTAATCTTATTACTGGTCTTCAGTAAGAAGAGTATATTGGATCGGTTGGTTAGGTCATGAGGAAGGGTCTCCAAGACCTAGTGGGTAAGAATATATAAAAATAAATTTGGTTATATACCATGAACACATACTAAATTTCCAAAAAAAAATTTATGATAAAAAAAGTATATAACCAAAAATATTAAAAAATAACATGAATCTGAAACTCAACTCTCTCTCCTCACCCATCATCACACTGCTTTGCACCATAAGCAAAAATAGTCAACCATCGAACCAAAGTAAGGATAAAAAATTAAAAAAAGGTATATAACATATAACAGTGAATTATAATGATACATAGAACTTTAAACTCAATCTCTTCATCATCAACAACAACCCTTCCTACTACCAATATCAATAAGAATATGCCATCAAAGTCTTAATTTAAAGTAAAACAAAAATATTTAAGACAAAAAGGGTGTAAAACCGTAACCATTGACAAACTCATCTCTTTCACCATCATTAAGACTGGTTGCTACCCTCAATCAATTTTTACTATTCAAGCTCTAAAATAGTTTTTTACCTTACTTGATTTGGAGAAATTCGATGGTCTATTCTTGTTGATAGGGGGTAGCAAAAAATATTGATTATAGTGAAAATGAGTTTGAGGTTTTTTTTAAATATTCGGTTTTTATATTCCACTTAGAATGAGAGAAGAATGAGCGGTGGGTGGGGGGTTGTGGGTTTTTCAAAATTTTATGGAAGTTTTCTTTGAATATTTATACAATTTCGGGGGTTAAATTGATATTTTTTATTAATTAGAAATGATTTTTAGTTATAATTGATTTGAATTATATATAATTCTTAGTTATGAAATATCTGCATTGCCCTTACCACACTTAACGACTAAATTGACAAAGGATATTAACGACACGTCTAAATTGTAAACTTGAGTACCGGGTTATCAAAATTGAAATAATAGGTAATTATTTGTCCACTTAGAAATTAACCAGCTATCTGAAAAAGGATTATCCCATAATATAATATTTAATTGAGTAATGATATATATCATTATTTTTAATATTGTTTGTCATACCATCCGTGTGATTTGATGGGAACTAAATTAAATTTTAATTAAAAAATAAATAAATAGATAAATAAACAATTTATTTCTAATTAAAATATTAAAAATGCTACATGGTATAAAAAATCATGACATATAGGAATATGAATCTATTGAATTATAATTGATTGATTGAAAATCAAAGGTAGAAAGTTTGGTGAAATTATATAAGTTAAATAAGAGGATTCATTGTCCAAAAAAAGTAAGACATTTTTAATTCTCTATTTATAACCTAACACACGATACAAAATTGTAGTCATTAATTGCGTTAAATAAGATTTATGAGTAATGATGCCTGATATCCTTTTTTGTTCAATCTTGTGTATTATTTTTTATGTGTCATCTTATGTGACATTAAATCAAAGAAAGAAAAAAAAATTAAGAAAAAGAAACACGATTGATGTTTAAAACCTTAAGTAGGAAGTGATATATGAGTGAAAAAAGGAGTGGAGGGTGAAATCTGGGCCGTCCTTCAGGCTAAGTAGCTCGTTTTACTCTAATAACCTTGAAGTTGTTCAAGGTATTCTAAAAAAAAACCAACTGGAGAATACGTCCAATTATTGGTGAAGCACTTAGTTGAATTAAGAGGTTTCCAGGATGGAATGTTATTCACATCAAAAGAGAACTTAATCAAATGACGGATAAAATTGCAAAATGCGGTAGGCTTAATATCGACATCTTTAGGTATCCAACGGTTTCTATGGTTGAATTTTTCGATAGTCTTTCTTTCTTAAAGTGTACTAGTAGATCGGGATAGTCTTTTTCGTTGTTTTTATTGACAAAAAAAAAGTAAAAAAATAAAGGGGTGGTCATTACTCATAAGATTGAGTTTCTCCCACTAATAATTCATCACAATCTTTTACCGGGCGGTTTGGAGTTCAAAGATTTTGATTATTTCACAACATTACACATACTAGTTTGCAGCTAACAGTATGCGTTACAATCCTAAAATGGCAACACCTCTGTAAATTACTCTAGAAAAATTACAGTTTTACAGGTAGGAGATCAAGCTTCAGCCTTATTGAAACATGTACACAAATTAAATTACAATATGAAAATGTCGATGACGTGTCTACAGTTTACTCTGCATTTTGAGCTCCTGCTTCAACTGCTCTTTAAACACTCTTCTTATTAATTTATTTGATGCTGTTCGTGGAAACTCATCCACGATCTTTACTAAGCTTACCTATAAATCGATTGTAAAACAAAAGTGAATATTCACACATTATATCAGGAATGCTTCGATATGCACGAGGAGCAAGAAACTTGAAAGTACTGAGGAAACGAACCTTAAACAATGGATTAAGATTTTGTTGAAGGCCTTTTGAGAACTTTGTCTTTAAGATACCTGGTTGAATATTGAATCCTTTCTTTAATACAACAAATATAGCTAACTGCTCCGGACCACCATTAGGTGGTGCACCACTCACTGCAGCAGTTTCCATGATGCTATCATCCACCTGGTCACAAACACGCTCAATCTCCACTGAACTAGTCTGCATATAAAATCATAATTCATAAGTAATTTCTAAATCTTGATTTTGTGTTAGAAAAAATAGATACCTTTATTCCACCAAGATTCATTGTGTCATCTGCCCTTCCTTGTACAATGAAATAACCATCAATGGTTCTTTTAAGGATATCCCCATGTCTTCTCAATTGCTGAGCGTACAAGTTAAAAAGGTCATATTAACATTCATATATTGTAACTTGTAAATAAAGAGGTGGTAAATAGAGTACATACAATTCCTTTGTACATAGGCATTCCTTTGAAATAGACCTTCTCATGATCAGCATTTAAAAGTTTATCTGAGGCTCCCATATAAATAGGATATAATCCAACTTCACCTACACAAACTTCATCATCTGGCTGCAATATTGGTAAACATGAATTATCCCAAAAAACAAGAAAAGTGAAAACAAGTATGATCTTACATAAGGGTTTCCATTTTTGTCCAATATAACGAGATGTGTCGACATTGAAGCAGAGCTTAATGCTCCAAAAGCTTGGGGTTGCAAAAGATTTCCTATGATGTATGAAGATGAAAGCTCTGTGCCCCCACAACATTCAATTATTGGTTTATAATATGCCCTTGAGCTTAGCCAAAGGTTATCGTCAACATTTGAGGCTTCTCCAGTTGAATAAAATGTCCTTTAACATATTTCACTTTTTAGACCTAGTTAAACAAAATCTTGCAATATGATAACTAAATTAATATTTAAGGAATTACTTTATCTTTGTCCAATCCAAGCCTTCCATACATCGTGTACTTTTCCAGGCCTTCACTAAGCTTGGAACAGTGCCCAACAGAGTCACTCCTGAATCCTGAAAATAAAGTAATTTATAATAATAAACTCTATCAATTACTAAGAAGGGGGTATACTTGTAGAAGGAACATTTTCCTTTTAGCTGAATAGCTGAGAAATTTGGAAAGTCACCTGAACAAACTTGCCAAAAGCATGACCAAGAGGGGATCCATGATAGAGAGCTAAAGTGGCACCAGTTAGAAAGCATGAATACAGTAGAATGGGCCCCATTACCCATCCCAGATTTGTGGGCCAGCAGAAGACACGCCCACGTTGAACATCAAAATGTGCCCATGATTCTGTAGCACATCGGATAGGCGAAACCTGAGTCCATGGTATGGCTTTTGGATCTCCTGATGAAGTAAAAAATATATGTAATGTCAACTAAAATATACATCCAAAATGAGCAAAACCGTAAAAGATGACTTAACCAGTTGTTCCGGATGAAAATAATATATTGGTGATAGAATCTGCTGATTGATAATAAGGTGAGTAATAATTTGATCTGTAAATACAACATGTTTTCCTAATTAATGCTTCCATCAAGAAAGCGAAAACTAACTGCATTTTCTTCTACTGTTGTAAATCATATTATTTATGTACGAGAAACTTGTGGATAATCCAGTTCTATATGAAATAATTCCATTACCTCGGAAGATTATGAACACTTGAAAGAAAAGATTGCCATGATAAATCAGTATCTCGTAACTGAATTTCTATATCCTTTCCTCTTGCAGGAATTACTATCGCTTTACATGAAGCAGCTTCTACTACTCGACTGCAAGAAGAGAAGGTTAGGATGGTAAAGATTGTCTGTTTAATAGGAGATCAATACATCATTTTCTGTGTAGCCGTTAATATGGTAATTGGAAATTTAGATAACATGTATATTTTTTAAGTCGAGCTCTGAAAGTCAACTTAATCAGATGATTGATGGCTTTAGATTGCATAATTCGTACCTGTATAAAGGATAGCTCCGGCCTCCTCTTAATATAAAATCCTGAAAGTTTTCATAGGTAGAACAACTCTCGATAAGAATGGTTTTTTTTTTTTTTTTTTGGACGATAAGAATGGTTTGACCAGGTTACAATGTTAGTTACAAATACATATGATATAAAATGTTAAAATATGTTCACATAAAATTCCTTAATTTAAGTTTACTTAATTATTTATAATCCCTTTATCTCTTTATATTATAATAATTAATATTAGTATTCTAGTTTTATATAATATCAGAAATAAAAGTCTTAAATCTTTAATTTTAATTTATCTAGATCTTAATTCCCGAGATATAATTCTTTTAATTATTGAAACCATTATATAGACATTTACTATGTACTGTGTGGTGGAAAGTCAAACCGTTCGTGAAGCGGATCATCCGATATACTGGAGAACATGGGAACATGTTCTTCAAACATTTGCCACGAATATCCAACGGGATGGCAGATCTTATCACGCGTAAAGTTAGGCAGAGAACCGGTCTGAAAGGTAGAAAGCTGGCCTTGGATCACCAATTCAGAAGACTTGGGATCGGTTGATTTGGATGAACTCTTTGCTATGGTTTATTTTGTCAAAAAAAAGACATTTATTGTTAGTTCTTATTATTTACGATGTTTGGGATTTTTGAATAATATACTATCATATATGGTTCATATCATATCCTGTTCCATATGATGATAATAGAATAACGTATACAAATAATGTTGCTCAGGATCGCATTAGCATCTCCAAAAAACCTCCATTCAATAAGAAAATGTTAAAGAATATCTGCAGATTATTAAATTTATCTGAGTCTACTTCTAATATATCTTCGACTAATTCTCTTGCTTAAAAAAGTGATTTTTTCTTTCAATTTACATACTTTATCTGCTGACAGATTACGGACAATTGATTCCGGTGTGAATGATCACATGACAAGTCTTTCTCGTTTGTTCTCGCCGTACGTTCCTTGTCCTGAATATCTTAAAAGTTGTATTACATATGGGGTTTCCTTCCCATCGTAGGAAAATATTATATTGTTCTTTCTAGGAATCTACCTTTACAATCTGATCTCAATGGTCATAAATTGTCCTATAACCTTTTGTCTATTAGAAAACGCACCCGTGATTTATATTATATAGCTAAATTTACTCAATTTCGATGTGACTTTCAGGATATCCGTTCGAAAAAGGTGATTGGCAGCCAAAGAGGTTGACCATCTCTACTACTTTGAAGGAAACGTTCTCTTGGTTAGACAAGTTCAAACTTCATAAAGTTTATTTTATCTTACTGTTAAGGATGAAATAATGTTATGAAACTATAGACGAGGTCATCTTATATTCATTTTTTAAAAATAAAGACCTTTCTCTTTTTCTATATGAAATTTGTCAGCTTGGCAAATATCACAGTGCCATTTTTTCTAAACCTCACAAACAATCTAAACCATTTTTCCTCACACATAGTGATATTTGGGGGCCATCAAGAGTAAAAACATACTACCTAGTTGGTGGTTCATCACGTTTATAGATGGCCATACTCGTGTTTGTTGGATGTATTTTTTTAAAATAAAATCTAAATCTACCATTATGTTTCAAGGGTTTTATGTGACGATAGAAACTCAATTCCATACTAAAACCTTAACACATGTATTAAGAACAGGTAATGGAAAAGAGTACATTAATTCCATTATCGAAAAATTTCTTACAAAAAAGGTCTTCTACATCGTATAACGTGTGTTGACACATCCCAAAAAATGTTGTTGCTAAACAAATGAATAGACATCTCTTAGAGGTAGTGCATGCCATTATGTTCACCATTGTAGTTTCTAAATATTTTTGGGGATAAGCTCTCCTCATTACATCATATCTCATCAATCGAATTCCATATTGGGTATGTCTGATTAAGAAATATCTCAAGATTTTGTAAGATATCTACCCTCATGTACATATTTCCAATCATCTCGAGCCCAAAGTGTTTGGTTGTATAGTATTTGTTCATATTCATAATCATACACGTACTGAACTTGATCCTAGAGCTCATAAATGTGTCTTTCTTGGATATTCGACAACTAAAAAATAATAAAGTCTTTTGACCTACCACCAACCGCTTTTATGTGAGTATGGATGTTAATTCTTATAAGGTTATATTTTTTCTCACAAACTTCTCTTCAGGCTCAGAATTAAGTGGATGAAGATTTTTTTTGGGTAAAGTTTACTCCATTACCTTCGCATTCCTTTCCTTTTATCTTGAAATCATCCCTCCACCCCATTATATTGTTCCAAATGCAGTTTATTTTACTGAAAAATGAATCTATTAGGCCAAAGTCTGGTGTACCTGATGATGAAAAATCTAATGAAAAATAGAAAATAGATATACCACTAGAGAAAAAAACCAAGAGACACTTGTCTAAATATGAAGGCATAACCGACAAGTTGTGGAGCAATAACCACAACTAGACTGTCACGATTTGATTCCAAATATGTCTGATAATTAAGATTCTTCTTTATGTCCAGAGTTTTATGATTTTCCACATCTTAATGATCACATTTCTCGTAGAAAAGGCGTAGATCATACACCAAAATATATTTTAATATGTCTTTTATCATAGATTATTCTTAAATCTTCAAGCCCTTGTTTCTATACTTTAGAGAATAGAAATTCTTAACTATACACAAGAAGATCTTATTGTTCTAGAATAGAAAGAGTTTGTTCTTGAAGTAATGGAAGCTTATAAATAAAAAAGAAAACATGGTATACATGAAAAATTCACGTTGGTTGTAAATAGGTGCTACAGTAAAGTATAATACTGATGTACCAAAAGAGAGATGCAAAGTAAGATTAGTAGCAAAAGGATATACTAAAACATAGGGAATAGCTTATCAGGAACATTTTGTTGTAGATGAAAACATGAATAGTGTCAAAATACTGTTATCTCTCCTATCTGCTAAGGATTGGTTATTGCAACTATTAGATGCCAATAATCATTTCATCAAGTGTGAGTTCGAATAGGAAGTGTATATACACCCGTCCTTGAATTTGTAACCTTATTTGGTACAAATAAAATTTGTAAACTCAAAAGGCCACTTAATGGTATCAAGCAATCTTCTGGAGCATGGTTTGATTGTTTCACTAAAGTTATTAAGCCTTTTCATAGTACAAATAAAATTTGTAAACTCAAAAGGCCACTTAATGGTATCAAGCAATCTTCTGGAGCATGGTTTGATTGTTTCACTAAAGTTATTAAGCCTTTTCATAACATACAAAGCGAATTAGATCACACTATGTTCTTCAAACACTCTGATGATAAGAAATATCTATACTTATTGTTTATGTAGACGATATTATCTTAACTGGTGATGATCACGTGGAACAAGAAAGACTAAAGATTTTCCTTGCCATATCATTTGAAATCAAACACCTTGTATCGTTGAGATATTTAGTAGATAAGAAGGTTGCTAGAATTAAAGAAGGAATCTCAGTGACACAAAAGAAGAATATTTTAGACCTTCTCACTGAAACATGTATGTTAGGGTGCATGCCAGTTGAAACACCAATTGATTCTAGTAACATGTTGAGTTCAAATGTTGTGGAAGAGGTGGATACATTACAATATCCATGATTAGTTGGAAAATTGATATACTTATTACATACTCGACTATATATTGCTTTTGTGGTAAGTTTCGTAAGTCGATATTTTCACTCACTTCATGAAGAACACTTGAATGCAATCCAAAGAGTTCTTAAGAATCTTAAAATAACTCCTAGAAAGGGATTATTTTCAAGAAATGTAATAAAGTGTGGGTTACGGAATATACTGACGTATACTGAGTTGCCAATATGTATGACTTAGGATTTACATCGAGTTTTTTGCACCTATATAACGATAAATTTATTAACTTGGAGAGGAAAAATACAAAAGGTTGTGGTTGGAAGTAATATTGATGCTGGGTTTCAAGCTATTGCACAAGGGTAATGTGAGTTTTTTTTTTTGGATAAAATGACTTCTAGGTGAACTGATATTTTTTTGCAATCAACCTATGAAGTTATACTCGGATAACGAGGAAACTATTAACATCTCTCACAATACAGTATAACGTGAAATGACAAAGCACGTTGAGCTTTATAGACTTTTCATCACGGAAAAGATATATGCGGGAGTTCTATGTATTCCATATATTTCTATGAAACAACAGTTAGTAGATATATTTACAAAGAGTCCTCATAATTAGAAATTTTATAACTTGATTGGCAATCTCAGTATGCCCAATATTTATGGACCAACTTGAGGGAAGTGTTAAAATATGCGCAAATTTTACATAATGAATCTATATTTTTTTCCTTTATTATCATATTCTTTGTATATAATATTTCTGATATGGTTAGATTATATTATATTTCCCCCAAGTTATTTCATTTCACACATAATTTTCTTACACATATTAACTCGATTCCAAGTTCATCATGTATATCATGTAAATATAGACTCTTTATAGAATATCTATTATCAATGGATAAATATATTCTAATTTCTTAAGAAAATACTTGATAAAAATAATTAATTTTAGCATCCCTAAAAATAAATGATAATCTATAATGATGAATACAAGATAATGATTGCATCTTGAATAATGTACACAAATTCGAAGGCTAATATACAATTGACACCCAAAAGAATACACAAGATATATGCACTATTTATATTAGAGTGATCACCTTATTTGGAACTATCGAGGCCTCGTTTCTACTTTGATATTACTATATATAAGCAATATTTGTACTCAATACCATCCTAAAGTTAGTTTTTATCTGAAATTGTGAACATATTACTGGTTGTTAACAAGCTTGCAAAATCTATTCATTTCAAGGTTGTTTATACTGTGGAACCTATAAAGAATTCTCGGGTCTTTCCCTCTTATCTTCCCATAATTATAATATTGTGGTTCTAAACAAATATTTCAAAATGTCTATACACACGGCTAATAACGACTCAAGAAACATGAGTAACTATGTGACTTTTATAAATGGCCCACATATCCCTAATCTTTGTAGTAATTTTCTTTCTGGTCTTAAAAATTGTATGCCTGCCCATTACTCCCCATGGTTACTTATCAGATAATTTCAAAACTTTGATTTGGTCATGAATTAATGGGTGTTATGGAGTGTAATTAATAAAATGAAAAAAAAATTAACGACTTCTGGATTGATATATATGCATTCGATATTCACTCTAGTGGATGTGCGTTCTTTTGGTCTAAAAGTAGACATAAAGCTCAAATAATTAAGTATAAATTGTATAGGGGAATAAATAACGTTAATGGAACTTACTTTTCCCATACGCTTGGGTCCTTATCTAACCAACCATATAATACGACCATTCCCCTTGGTTTTATAAGATCCTACTTGGAGAAATCATGGTTTAACGATTTTTGTTGCCATAAGGTGATTTGTAATTGTTGGACCTCTCTCACCGCCTTAATTAGCAAAGGCATTGAGTGATTTCTGAAAAAACTATGGATTCCAACTAGAGATATAATCCACTAGAGTAGTAGCCGAAAACTAAACTCTAGAAACATGATAGAAGAGCTTCCAAAGGACCTGAAGAAACTTTTTAATCTCCATGTATCTTCTAGTATTTGGGGCATTTATACCTTCACGGTCAAGAAGTTAGAGATCCTTCAGAAGATAAAGAGGCTTACTAGGCTTATAGAGTCTGTATTAAATGGTTGTCACTTAGAGACAATAACTCCTCTCACTTTCATGCCATCGTTAGTGGTAGAAGAAGTAGAAATACAATTAAATGTATCATTCTAAGGGATGGATCTTGATCTTATTCACCTGATATCATTAACAAACACATATCCTCCTTCTTAGGACACCCACCATCAAAACACCACCAAATAACAAAAACTTCATATTTTAAATTACATCATTTTAAACAACAATTACACAACCAAATCATTAAAAATCCCAAGAAATCAATATTCAAATCCAAAAATTTTAAAATACTTTTTTCTAAATATATTAATTCCTTCTCATCCCAATATAAATCCTTCATACCCACATAGTATAATACCATCTTCACACAATTATCACTTTAAATAATACCTTATTCACCCACTTCAAGGGGTAACTTCAAACTTAGTAAAATTTTGAGTTGAGGGTGGAAGAAGATGAAGCAAAAAATGGAGACACTTGCTCATGTGAGGAAGATGAAGAAGATTCCAAGGAATGAATTGGGTGAGAAAAAAGGAAACCACTTGAGGTTTATGTGAGTAAGGCAAGTAATACAAGGGTTAATATGAGTCATTCAACTAGGGGGGAACCAGTTACGGTGAATTCGAATGTTCAAGAACAAGCTATCGTGATTCCGAAAGTGAAGACACCACACCACCTCCAAGTCAAAGTGCATCTACCAAACAAAAGTGATACTTCTAGAGCCCTATAAGATATTACAACAAGAATCATGCTTACCTTTACACTCACAACAAAGATAAAATTTATGGAGGAAGTTGGACAAGGTGAATACAAGAGATTTCTTTAGATAGGGGAGTGACTGGGTTGGAAGACATGAGGGAGCGTTTGAGTTTGAATATTGAGCTAGTAAAAAAGTTACATCTTGGCCTCTTTAGCTGAGATAGTAAGGTAAGAGTTCCTATTCGAGGTAAGTTAGCTCCTTTCTGGGTTGAAGAAATTCGTAGCCACTTAAGCTGAAGAAATTGTTTGGACCATGCAAATATTAAGAAGCGGTGAAGAAAATCAAGATTTTCGATTGGAACCAACTACATGAAAAGGTTTTTAGTAAGGGGTTGGTGCTAGATTAGGATAAAAAGGAGGGGAGTTGAGTCATCTTGGCCTTACAAGTTTCTTCAACCCGATGCAAAAATCTAGTTCCACTTCCTTGCGCTATCATCTTTTAGAAACACTAGAACCGCAGATATACTTCAAAAATCCACCATATTTTGAATTGTGTTATGAGAGAGGAAGAAGTAGATATAGCACAAGTAATATCTGATGGGGTAATGAGATTCAAAGTTGAGTAAAAAAAGTTCTTTATTTGAAATTCCCATCAACTATCACGAGCCTATTGATGAAGGCAAATTGAAAAACTTGGAGAGAATGAGAAACTTGTGTGCAAAATGAGTACCATCTTGAATAATGCATGGATCAAGACAATCTTAAAAATGAGCACAGTCGAAAGAGCTTTCTTGTGAGTGAGCAACTTAATCGAATATAATTGGCTCAAAACCTCATTGACAATAATGTAGCACTACTAAAAAACAATAAAGTGCACATCACGATACTCCTGGCACAATTAATGCGCGATACCATGAAGAATCTACTGCATTCTATCTTGGATGTTGGTCACGTGTGGAAATATCCTCGAGAGTATATTTTCTCTCTTATCCACTTTTTCTCTGTTTGTATATTAGGTGTTTGTCTTTACATTCATTGAGTCTGTTTCGAGTCGTAGAGTCATGGCTCACCTTTGAGTTAAGGGTGGGGATTCTTTGTCCCCATTCCCACTTTATGTGTTTTATTTCTTTTTGTAATAAAAGGATTAGGCGTATAATGTAGCTATTGTATATAAAGCAAAATTTTAACAAGTTAATGATAGTAAATAGTAATTTTGTGAACTTTTCATGTGTTATACTTAAAAGATAAACTTAAAATACATATTAATGGGGTGTATTCAACTGGGAGTCTCTTGGATTATTTTGGACTTTAAATGTCCAGGGGTATTCAATCATGATTTTGAAAAATCTATTAAAATCTTAGGGTATTCAATTGAGATTTTAAAAACTTTTTTAAAATCTAGATATATTTAATCAAGACTCTTTTAAATCCATTAAAAATTTAAGGTATTCAAAAGTTATTAGACTTTCCAAGTTATTGGATTTTGTAGGAATTTAGGGTTTGAGTAAAAATAATCAGGTCTTCTATAAATCCTTCCGTAGAACAGAGATTTTATAAAATACAAGCAAAAAAAATGTCTGAGTTAATTTTTATTTAAAAAGTTTTTTATAATTATTTCAATATCTATTCGTTCATGTTTCATAAACCATGGCCTTTCATGACCGTGTTCCATAAATCATGACCTTGTAACTTAAGTTTTCATAAAGCTTTCATAGCCGTGTTCATAAAGTTCAATTGAGATTTTAAAAACTCTTTTAAAATCTAGATATATTTAATCAACACTCTTTTTAATCCATTAAAAATTTAGGGTATTCAAAAGTTATTGGACTTTCCAAGTTATTGAATTTTATAGGAGTTTAGGGTTTAAGTAAAAATAAACAGGTCTTCTATAAATCTTTATGTAGAACCGATATTTTATTATAAGATCCAAATAAAAACAATGTTTAAGGTAATTTTTTTTAAAAGTTATTCTATGATTATTCTAATATCTATTCATTCATGTTTCATAAACCATGGCTTTTCATGACCGTGTTTCATATAACGTGACCGTGTTACTTAAGTATTCATAAAGCTTTCTTAGCCATGTTCATAAAGTTTAATGGACGCTTTATTTTAGGGTAAGATTTCCATCAAATATCGGACGGTACAATATTCATATCATAGTCATTGATTAGTGTAACAAAATATATGTCACTAGATTAATAAGTTAGTTATTTTTTTTAAATTTAAAACCTAGGGTATGTGTATTAAAATAATTGGTGTAGAATCCTTCAATATTGGATGGAATAAGTTTTTTTTTTCATGAAACACTTATGGCCCACTACATTCATAAATATGCACTTTATTGCCATGTACAAACATGTTTTTATTCTTTTTTTTTCTAACAACATGGTTTTATTCACCTCATCATTTCGAATAGAAAATGTTCCTACAACCACTACATACATAAATTGAATACATCTTCATAGACACTTTTGTTAATGAAGGCTTTATGGCCCACTTTTGCCAAACCTTATTGTATCATGACTATTCATCCTTGAGGATCGGTTGAACACTATTTATATATATGGGTTTCTTTTGGAAAAAAGAAGAAGATAGTGTTAACAAGAGCAATGATATAACAACGAGAACATTATAAAATATAAACAGTAATAGCCATTGGTTTAGCTTTAGCGTAATTGTATAAGTTACCTGAGTAAAAATAGCCTTGGCTTTAGAAATGCGCAAGCGTGTGGCTATTTCCTTTCCTACAAAGCTATCGGCAATTGAAACTACAATAAATCCAGCTAGCACGATTGCTAAATATATAATAACCGCAGTTACTGTCATTGGCATATCAATAGCTATTGCATCTCCTTTTTTGAACATCTTATCCAGTGCATTTGCTACCAACCTTCAAAAATATTGAATTGACTTTACAAATTCAGATGATAAATTAAAGAAAGACCAATTAAAGATAGTAAAATTTAAATTGGACGAACAAGATCTCACATTACTTGTTCTCTGAGTTCTTTAAGAGTGATATGCTTAACATCAGATTCATCACTCCCTTCATCTCTCCATACGATAGCTAAATCACTGTCTTGCTTCTTTGGGTGTGTGGTTGATATTAAACAGCACTCAGCAATATTTAAAATCGAACCAGGAAACCATGTTCCTCCATGTTTGGATTTATCAGAGGTATCTAAAATACATTTTGGGGGTTGAACAAAACGAATCGAGAGCTCTTTATGGACAATAGACCAGTAAACCTGACAAATTCATATCACATGTCTAGTACTCGGTTATGATATTATGAACTGGCTTTCTTGAAATACAAAGTGATAGTAAGAATAAGAATATACCTCGGGATGATCCACGGAGAATTTATGGAATTGTGTAAAACTAGTTATGGGATCTTTGTACTGTTCTCCTAGAAGCTTTGGACCATGTGTTTCCATGAGACGTCCTAAGTTTGTGTGTTTTGCCTCATCTCTGACATAAATAAAAACCATTCAAAAAGATTAATAGAATGAACATTGATTAATGTCGCTCAAGATAAATTAAAAGAGCAAAGGAGAGATTTATTACAGCGAAGGGAACCAAGATAGAGGAAGACCATGGACGGATTCTTCGTTATCATGGTATACTCCATAGTAGATGAGCTGGTGAACTCCATGTGGATACGTCGGTTTTAATAACTTTCTTGATGTGATCTCACGCCATAACTCCTTTGGTATCAACCCATTATGAACACTGATTGTTCGAGAAATTGCAGTTCTGAGCTCACTCTCAAACCATTTCGCCTCATCTATTGCTAAACCAGCTTTCACCAAATCCTCTACCACAATTTCAGTAATGTTCTTTCCCATGCTCTTTTTATTTGAGTTCTTTAAAGGAGAAAAGGGAAAATAAAATGATCAATAAATTTATTTGTAAATTTCAGTAGCAAATGTTATGGTCTTTGTTCGGTACAAATGAATATGAAGGTACGTTGATTCACCAATGTGTTCTGTTCAACTTTTTTTTTTAATAGAATTATTCTATAGAATACTCGGGATTTTAAGAAATTTTTTTAATTTAAAATTGATTGAGTAAGAACAGAAATACTGAAAAATAATATTAAATGGACTATGACACTACATATTTTTATAATCAGTTAAACTATATTTTGATCGAGTGACGATCACATGTGTGGATGACAAGTTTACAATAACGACATGCAGAGCCGGTGGGCAAGTTCTTATATATTGGGTAGGGGTGAGCACGGGTCGGGTTTACCCCGGGTTGGGGTCTAGGGTAAGGGTAGGGTAATATTGGAAAATGGTAAAACATGCAGGGTAAACCCGTGTTAATGGTAAAATAAAAATTACCACGGGTTAAGTCGGTTTAACCAACGGGTCACCCCGGGTTAACCCTTGGTAAAAATCTATTGCATTGTCATACAAAACTTATATATAAATTCAAAATTATAGCAAAAAAATAATTACAAACTGGACAAAAAATAAACGTAGGCTCATATTATTGGACAAATTCTCCCACCCATTCCAAATGAAACAAATTATAATATGCTATTTCAACTTTAAAAAAATCGAAACATTTCAAGCTTGAACTTCATTGACTTCTCCCATACTTTAGATGGGATACATGACTGGAAAAAGATATGCTAGGTTTATCTGCAACAAACATTAAATAAAATGAGATAATGAGAATAAATTAACTTAGTCTGAACATATTTATTATACACTTACAAGTAATACACTTTTGATAACATCATCCGTATACCATCATAAAGAAGATAAAATCATTCAAATATATTTGGATCATCATCACCGGACTCATATTAATATAAATCATTATCGGCCTCAGAGTTGATTGCAAATAATTATGAGACAACCAGTAAGCCAACTCAACCTCATTAGTGTTTGGAACAATGGGGTAACTAAACAAATTTGCTACCAATACAATGTGAAGTACACACTAATATGAAGGAGTGCTTACTCCGTAACTATAATTGCCAACAAAACAAAACAAAATACTGGTTTAAGATAAATCTTCTACGTTTATGAATTGACTCATTTGTTTTGCTATAATACACAAGTGGCACAACAGTGCCTAAAAATAGATACATATATACATTTATTTATACATATGAGAATGTGATTGTGAATTGATTTAAAGTATAAGATGACTAACAATCAATCTTAATTCACCTACTAAAATCAAATACTAGTTTCAAGAGAGAAGAAATACTATAACCCAGCTCAAATAAAGGTCACAAATTTGTATAAAACAATATTAACCCAGCTCAGATACCTGCATACAGGAATAAAATTGAATCGAGACCTCAGTTCAGTATGAGTGCACATACTCGAATACATAATATATAAGCAGGTACACATTTCCAATAATCTTCAGAGATAAATCGAGATGAGTAAAGCTATGTTTCAACCACCATCTAGATACTCTTTTCTCTCTAAATATCAGCAAGATTAGAAATTTTCAATAAGCAAGGAATTGGAAAAGTGAATCATTTAGTTTCAAGCTAATACCTTAAAAATCCATAAGTTCATGGTGACAATCATTTCAATACAGAGATCGATTATGCCAAGAACATCAGAAACTTAGAAAGTTAGAATTTATTAATCGATTTCATTAGCAGAAGCAACATAATAGAAAATTAAATGAATATCAAATAGTTATAAGAAATTATAACAAAGGAAATAGAAGTTTAAACCTGTAAAAATGGTGATATACACTGTGGCATATAGCCTCATAAAAGCAAATAATTAGATCCTAGCCAACACGGACGGAAGGGGCTGAATCGAACATAAAGCCTTAAGAAAACATAGCAATGATCTCTATTTGTTCATATTCTGAATAAAAAGTTAGAGATTCATAACATAAAATAGGAGAGACAAAGGCGCAAGAGGAGAGGAGAGGATTATAGAAACTGGAAAGTGATTAAATGAGACGTAGGTCAAAGTATAACCCTTTATATATGTAAATGTATATATAATATTTTTTTATGAATAGTGGACGGGTCCATCGGGTTGGACCCGTCAGGTAAGAAGGAAAAGTTAAATCCGTGGTATAAAATATTTTGGGCCAAAATCAATAGGGTAAGGTAAGGGTAATAAATGGGTTGGGTAATTTTTACCCAAAATTGGGCCGGGTTTATTTACCCAACGGGTAATTTTACCCATTACCCAAATTTTGCTCACTCCTAATATTGGGTAGAAAAAATTGGGGCCCATGTAACATAAAAAATTGAAAAAATTTAATTTAAAATAAAGGTTAATTATATTCAATAAACTACTCCCTCCGTTCCACTAAATTTGTCCACTTAACTTTTCACATATATTAAGAAACATAATAAATGCATTCTCCATTACAAAAATACCCTTAATAAATTATCCTGATATCTTAAATGTGTATTGGAAATATAAATTTCAATATTTTTAATAAGGGTAATAGTGGAAAAAGTAGGAAAAAAAGTGTCTTGAACTACTAAATGGACAATATATTTGGAACATTATATATAGTAAGTGGACAATTTCAATGGAACGGAGGGAGTACTATTCTGCAAAATAAATGGTCATTTTTATATGGGTGAATTATATATAGGATTTTGTAGACACACTTTCTTCTCTATAGAGTAGTTTCAAAAAAATTATTCTTCTTAAAAACCTTATTTTTTACAATAATCTTTCCTACTCTTACTAACACTAAAAGACAAAAAAGTGTGATATCACTGTTTCACTCTCCTCTACCACTACCCACCTCCCACCTACCCACCTACTATCTATCTCCGACCTCCGGCCACCGACCACCGACCTCCGACCACCGACCACTGACCACCGACCTCCGACCACCAGTCACCGGTCACCGGTCACCGGAAAAAACATAGAGTAGACGAAAATTAAACGAATACTCTATAAAAATAGTCGGAGTACTCTATGAAATAGTACTCTATGAAATAGTCGGAGTACTCTATGAAATATTCGGAGTACTCTTTGAAATTAAATGAATACTCTTTGAAATTAAATGAATACTCTATATTTGTGTATCTATTTAATAACATTTCATTATTCAAAATTTAAAACCATTTACAAAAGATAAATAAAAAAAAACCTACACTAATTACAAGGTTGACCAGATCTGAAAAAAAGAAAAAAAAAGCTAAACTAAAGCGTACTATGTACGCGAGTAAAAAAAAAAAAAAAACTGATCTCCGGCGAAGCAACGAAGCAGCGAAGAGGGAAGCAACGAAGATCCGGTGGTGAAATGCTCGACCCTGGACTGCTTCGATGGAGAAGACCATGGATGCTCGGCGCTGGACTGCTTCGATGGAGAAGACCATGGATGCTAGGAGTTGGTGTAGGTGGCAGCCATGGCCGGAATCTGTTCGAGATCTGAGCACTCCGTGGATCGGGATGGAGGTATGGAGGCGGCGTGCTAATGGTGGTTCGCTGCCATGGATGCTGTGAAGACGATGAAGATTCGAAGACCAACTCGCTGTGAACCAGTCCGCCATGGATGCTGTGAAGACGATGAAGCTTCGAAGACCTACGAGCGCCGGATCTGGAAGACGGGGAGAGCTGCGGTGCTGCTACTGGACTCGCGTAACCCTAGGTGGCAGCTCCGGTGGTCACGAACCAGTCTTCTCCAGCAGCTCCGATGGTCACGAACCAGTCTCCAGCAACTCCGGTGGTCACGAGCTCGCGAAACGGAGTCCATTCATCATCTTCTTCGAGCAGAGAAGTCATGGAGGTGGTGGTACTGTTCGTCTGAGAAGATGGCTGCTCCGGCAATGAAGAGGAGGAGAGAGGTTGTTGATGGTGGTGGGCATCTCGGCGGTAGTGAGAGGAGAGAGAGGAGAGAGTCTATTTTCTAGGGTTTGGTTGTGTTTTGTTTTATAATACAGAACATGATATATTTAGTATATATATAAGTCTAAAAGGGTAGTAAGGTAATAGGGGTTTTGGGGTTCATGTGTTAAAAACTGTCTGAGGTCTTTAGTAAGAAGAGGCTCTGGGCGGGGTGCCTATCTTGAAGAGGGGTGTGTGTTCAAGACCCTAAGGTGAATTTACTCTTCTAAAGAATTATGTGTTTGCTTCCCGTGGATAAATAAAACATTATACAATTATTAAAAAATATCATAAAAAACGAATCATTAATTATTTTAAATACAAAAAACTGAAATTATATGTATCAAACAAAGATTTTCTTTTAAAAAAAAACAGCTTGAGTTAAAAGAAAATTCCCAAAACTCAAAAAATTGAGTTTTAGAAAAATTCTCAAAACTCAAAAAAGTTAAGTTATAGAAAAAAATGATCAATACTCAGAAAGTTGAGTTATGGAAAAATTATAATGTTAACTCGAAATAATTATATATCAGAAAAAGAAGTTTTCTTTTAAAAAAAAAGGACAATTTGAGTTTCGAAAAAATTCTCAAAACTCATAAAATTGAGTTATGAAATGGAAAATTTCAAAAAATTAAAGTTGCGAGTTGTGAAAGAATACATGTTAGTTCCAAACAATTATGAATCAAAGATGGTAAAATTTCTGTGGCCGGCATGCCGGGCATGCCGGGCATGCCGACTGTCTGGCCGGCTAGCCGGTCGCAAATTTCTGCTTTTCTTATTTTTCGATGACGCGCAAACGGTAGTTGCGCCTAAGTGGTCAACATCCAGTAGCTTGACCGACTAGCCGGTCCGTATAATCCTTTTTACCACTTAGACACTCAAAAACTCCGTTTCACACCTGTTTTACCCCAAATTCAAGGGTTTCAACACCTGCAAATCATCAAAAACACTAACACCCTTCTCATTTCTTAAAATTATACACTAATACTAAATTATTCACTACGAAATAAAAGACATGAAAGCAATAAACTAATATAAAGATAGAATGGCTTTTGTTTAACGTCGTTAAGCTCGACGGGTTACCTCTGATATCATTTCTTAACATAACCTCCCCGGCAGTGAGTGAGGTCATCAACATTTACTATTCGGAATTTGCATCCCTTGGCTTTGATTTCAACTAACTTTTCAGAGATACTCCTTGTGACCATGAATGGTCCCAACCAAGAACTCTTGGATTCACGTGATTTCTATGGAGGGCCAGGCTTTTTCAATGAGACTTCATCTCCTACTTTGAATCTTATCCTTTTTTCTTTCCTTCTTGGGTTCTTTTGGAACCCTCACAACACATCTTTTGTCCTTTTTTATTGCGTGATCGAGGTGTGGATTCCCTTTAGGATCAGGAGGAGCTTTATTAGGTTGTTTCTTTCTTTGCTTATTCTCCTCCACCCCTAAGGTTTCCACTACCTTGATTGAGACTCTCTCTCCTTGTTCAATGGAATCCAAGAAAAAGCAATCCCCCGAAGAATTAGGGAACTTCATATCCCTGAATACCTTAAACTTTTCCTCCTCGTCTTGCACTCGCATGATTAATTCATCACATCTACATCAATCAAAGTACGCCCAATGACTAGGAATGGTCTTCCCAAGATGATGGGGGACATTCCTATCTGCGTCGTAATCAAGTATAATGAAATCACACATAAATATAAAATTACCTACTTTGACGAGGACGTCTTCGATCTTTCCTTCAGGATGAAATAGGGATCTATCTGCCATTTGTTAAACCATGGTAGTAGGCTTTGCATCCCCAATCCTTAATTTCTCGAAGATTGATCTAGGCATGAGATTAATTCTAGCACCTAGACCACACAATGCTCTCCAGATCCATTCTTTACCAGTAGATACAAGAATATTGAAACTCCCGATATCTTCTAACTTCAGAGGCAACTTACTTTGACATATTGCACTACATTTCTCCGATAAACCAATCATCTCACCCTCGTAGTATTTGCGTTTGTTGGAAAGCGCATCCTTTAAAAATTTAACGTATTCCTCGGATGACTTCGAGAAACGGTATATTGAATTGTAATTTCCTCACCATGTCTATGAACTTCTTTTACTCTTTGTCACTGTTCTTCTTCTGGATACGTGATGGAAAGGGAGTGGGAGGATGGTTCTCTTTCATTACCATATTTTCCTTCACATTCTCTTTTGTAGCCTTAACAGTCTCTTCAATCATTTCTTAACTCATATAATCAACTAATTCCTCAACTATATCCTCTACTACAACATGTTTCTCTTCTTTCTCAACTACATCCTCTGCTTCCTTTGGTTTGACAGTTACCTCTTTTTCTTTCATAATCGGGAAGGTAGGTGGTTGCAACAGTTTCCCACTTCTAAGAAAAACTGCCTTACAATCTACAAACTGGCGAGGAATTTCTGTATTACTGGGTAGTTGTCCTTGTGGACGTTGATTATTTTTCAATCTAGGAAACTTGATTCTCTAACATCTTAAACGCGACACCCTACTCATCTAACTGGTCTTTTAAAGATTGCTGATCTTGATGCATTTTCTGTGAAATAGGGATAATTGTTTGTAACGCTTGCTGAACGTCTAATGCACCTTCTTCAGGATGAGTAGGTAAAACTTTCTGATTCATACTTTCTCTGTAAGCGTCTTGTACAGGTTGTTGTGGTGGATAACTTCCATAATTTTTCCCCCTTGGTAGTGATTTTGTGGTCTAGGTTGGTAGTTGTTTCCTTGGGGTCGTGGTTAATACACATGAGTAGGATTTGTGGCCCCATTCGAATTTGAATATTGGAAACCATGATGGTTTCTGTTTTGCTGATAATCTTGACCACCTGAATTATATTTCACTCGGTTGGCAACAAACATTACATATTCTGGATTATTTTGACAATTTCCCCATTCATGATCCTGTACTCCACTATTCGACCACCCATAAATTTCTTGCGTAACATTAACATTTGCTCTTCTACCCGTAAAACCTTCTTTAACAGGAAAGTAAGTTGTTTCAATTGTTTCTCAAATGTGTTCTTAAGTTTGTTCTCTAAGGCAGATAACTTTTCAGTAATTCCGACACCACTATCACGTATACTGCACCTCGGGTAGGTGTTCTCACGGTATTCCAATTCATCTTGTATTTCACGACTCTGTATGATATTATTTTAGCATAGTTGGCATTACATGTAAGAATCCTCCGCATGAAAAGTCTAAATACCTTCTGGCATCTCCCCCGAGGCCTTTATAAAAGATGGACATCTGTTGTCCTTCAGAGAAACCATTATCAGATATTCTTCTTAGGAATTTTTGAAATCTTGTCCAACATGCACCTAAGGGCTGACCTTGTTCTTTCTCAAATGATGTCGATTCAGGTTGTGCGTTCAACCTCATATTTCTCGGATAATAACAGTCAAATAACGGTGTTTGTAACTCATCCCAATTATTGATTTTATTTGGTGGTTGTTGATCATGTCATTTAGTCGCCGCGTCTATTAGGAAAAATCTGAAATTTGCAATGTACATCTGTTTTCTACTCACACCTTGCGTAATATACGCATCACATATCTGCATAAATTTATGTACTGCACGAATTGCATCTTCACTAGGCACTCCTCGAAAATTTCTGAAGTCTCGGAATTGGTTTAGCATACCCGTATCAGGTCTAAATCTTGCAACAGTTAATATCTGGAGGGCCAACATCTGTAGCAGGAGCGCGATATGGGATTTGTTAGGACCTTGCACAAACCACATATCATATCCCAATTGAAGTTGAGCTTGTCCTCCAGGGGGAGGAATAATTTCTTGATTTTGATTATTCTGAACTTGAGGAATTGGAGGATTACGGATTATTGGGTTTCCCTCATCATCCAATTCCACCTGAAGATCATTAATATTGTTGGTGTTTAATACGACAATTTCTTTCTCTAGCTTGGGTAACCCCCTTTGACGTTTCCTCGCTACTTTTATTATGCCCTTTGGGTCCGAGTACATAGAACAAAAACCTAAGGACTTGAAAAGGACAAAAACACAAGCTAAGCGTTAAACTGAAAATAAAAAATTAAAACTACTTAGGGATTAAATATTAGGGTCACACGCTGCAATTCCCAGCAACGGCGCCACAAACTTAGTGGGTCCTGGGGTATGACAAAATTAAACAATAAATAAAGGATCCCCAGACCGCAAGTGTAAGGGTCATTCCAAGTAATAGATAAATAATAGGGATTTCGTTCTAAGGAATGGACTAGTATAACTCAAGTGTTCAATAAATAAGTAGAAGTAATTGCAAGTACAGAAAATAAAAGATAAAAGATATATTTGTTTGGGTTTTCAAAGATTAAACTAATTAATGGAAGAAAATAAAGCAACTAAAGATTGACGAAATGAAAATAAATACTAAAGGAGCAGACGTGGATATGAGAGCTATACTTGAGTCTCTCCAGGGATCCACCTAAGGGACAAGTTGGTAATTATATATTAGTCTGGACTCTACAATCTCCTAACGCCCTGTCGGGTGGACTTACGAGCTATCCTATAGTACTACAAACCCCTACCGGGTGATTATATCTACCTTCGGATATCGAAGTCTTTTACCCAATTGGCTACGTGATTAGTCAAGCTTGTCGGTCATTGACGAACACCACGCGTTTATTACCTAGATCTGTAATTAAACCTCCCTGTCGGATGATCACTCGCCAATAAGTGAATAGACTAATTACTCAAACCTAATTCTAATACCGGGCTCAACTAAAACTAGTAAATAAGCATCAACTAGTAAACAATATAAAAAACCTAACTTGAATTAAATTAAGATAGTCACAAATCCGAAAATACTAAATTAAATAAACTAGGGTTTAACCCATTATGCGATTCTCAAGTATAATTATGTTTAACTCATACTGAAATTAAATACAGAAAGGAAATTAATAGAATACATTTTCCTAAAAATAGAAATAAAACCTAGATAGAGGAATTGATTTGAGCTGTTGTTGGAGAAAGGAGTTTCTCTAGCTTCCGCTCTTCTCTCTGCCTTTTTGTTGTCTTCTGAATGTTAGAAATATTGAAGCGTATTAAAAATGAGGTCTAAAAGGCTATTTATACCAAACAAATCGAATTGGACTTTAATTTTATTACATTAAGTCAAATACTCCACCACCATGAAACCTAAGGTACAAAGTTATATTACATAATTAGTCTATGTGTTATTCGAAGAAGGTAATATACCTTTTTCTCTTATTTTAATTTAAAAAGAAGTGTAAGAATGTAATGACTACTATACCCTTTATGCAGTTTGGCATGTAGTGGGATAGGTAAATCATGAATACGTGTTATTTATTTTGTGTTGACATATAGTAGTACTATAACTAATGAAAGACAAGTTGCTGACAAGCAGGTACATTCTATTATATGGATACGCAGAATTATTTAACATGTAATATTATTTATTTATCCAAGGTTTCAGCTTCATCTACTGGAAATTACCCAAGTAACCATAAGTATGGATCTGAAGATCGAGATAGGAGTAGGCATAGTTCTTGAGAAGGAACGAAGATAGGAGGTATAAAGATTACCACGTGGTTGTGAGAATGATAGGAAAAGAAGTAAATATGAAGGTTCTAGAGAAACCCCATGTATGTAATATTGCAATTTTCGCGTAACATAGTGACCTATAGTGAAATTAACTTAATATAATTAAATTTGCAGGAAGATCCGACTGGAATGATGGAAAGTGGGAATGGGAAGATACACCATGCAGTGATAGTAATAGACATTATCGCCTTTCACGTTCCCCTATGTTTATAGGTGGCTCTTCTGATTCAAAAGAAAGTGAAATATTGAACACATTATAAGTCTCGTCCCTAACCTAAATTGATAAAAACGCTGGTTATAGTAGGTTATATGTAGAGAATTCAAGAATATGAAGTATTTTATGAAATAGAGATGGAAACAGGGCATATCGATCTCAAGTCACTTTTGCTGCTATATATTATAATTCAGATGTTGTAGCTCCCTGTTTCTGATTACTTTATTATAAAAAACAAGAATTGTAAACTCATCTTGAGTGATCATGCTAGCAGGGTTTGAGGCATTTTTTGGTAACAATTCGGTATTTCTGAAACTTGTTGCCTGCAAAATTAGTTACAACATTAAGTTTCAAAGTTATGTGAAAAAGGAAGTAAAGCACGCATGGAGGAGAAAAGAAAGTTAACAGATCGGAAAATTTCCAATTTTTAATAGATTTTTTACATTCCAATTCCGCATATAGGATTTTATCGGAAATTTCAGCACGAAAATTTTGGAACTTTTGGTTCGGAAATTTCAGAACTTTTAGTTCATAATTTTGAAACTTTTCAGGTGAAAACGTGACTTTTTTTAGGTTATGTTAGACCATCTCCAGCAATTGCGTCAAATAGATATTTACTGCAAAACAATTGAAAAAATACAAGTATAAGACCAAATTGCTCACACCAACATTCCTGACAAATCATGGGTCCCACGCCATATACGCTATTCTCAGTGCATCACTTCTCATAACGATTATAAAATGGCCATTGTAAGATAAATAGCACGACTGTAATTTATTATACTTAAATCCAATAATTTTAAAAAAACATTATAGTGATGAGATTAGAACAAAAATGATTTAATCTTTTACCTTATTTTTGGTTGTTCGCCAAGCGGGGTTAATCTTGGTATGCCACTCCCCTATGACGTGATTCCCATACCGTGACACGGTAGGCAAGAATGACGACATGGCTCGCGTGCTGGTATGTTGCCTGTAGGACCGGTATGTCAGTCGCATGCTTTAATGTTTTTGGCTTCATACCGTGACCTGTACCGTCATATGACCCTTTGACTTGCGCCAGTATGCCGTCTGCAGTGTCGTATACTGCAGACACGGTTAGACCCTTTGACTCGAGTGATTTCAACCTTTTGACTTTGTATTTTCATGACCCTTTCGCCAATGTTAGGCACGGTTACACGTCGTATGCCACTTTGAGGGCCGACATTTTTTTTGACTAGTTAAATTTTTTGACCTTTGACCTGGTCAATACTGTCATGACACTTCTCGAAGGAGGTGATTTACCGTCTGTAGGGCCGGTATACCATTGCGAACTGCAGAACACACAAATTTCTCCTTAAATTCACCCCAAACTCAGAATTTTACTTACCTACACAAGACACATACTAATCTTTCTATTCTATTAGCTTTAGTACACAATAAACTTATTAATATACACTACAAAGCAAAAAATTAAACTAAGAGAGTAATAAACAAGGGATATCTCCCAAGGGCACTTTTATTTAATGTCATTCAAAGTTTGACGTGTTACCTCGGTTACTTCTATTTGATATATCCACCCCAGCAGTGAGTGAGGATATCAACATCTACCAACTTGAGTTTGCACCTCTTCTTAGCTCTCAGCTCGATCTCTTTGTCTGAAACAACTTGAGTGACGAAGAATGGCCCCATCCAAGAACTCTAGCCATGACTCCCGTTTTTATGTGTGATATCATGCTACATTTTCACATATATTTCTTTTCTTTTCACAACTTTCTTCTTTTTCTTTTTACCCCGACAAAGGGTTACAATTAAAACAATGAATCATCATCAAATATAGAGAACAAATACGTAAGCTCAAAAATACCCAACCCAATAACATTTGTGAACCCACCACCCTAAACTCAAGCTCTAAAACGACTGTTTAAGCATCATGATTTGAGTGCGGGTCTGTTGGCATATAGCCTCCCACCATATGTTTTTTAATGTGACAAATCCTCTTGTGATCAGTGTGTTACTTACACTTAATATATATCTTCTATCTTGCACGACATTTTATCAAAAAAACTTGTATTATCATTTATATCAATGCTTCTAAGAAGCTAATTTTTGTACAAATACTTGTATCCATATTTTTGTGTACATTGAAATTTAGCCTTCATGATTAACTAAAAGTTTCTTAGAATGATGTTTCTCACAAATCTTGTGCAGAAAGTTTTTCCATCTGAGCATCGCAGCGAAATATTATATTCCGGAAGTCAGAAGACGACCATGCACCCGTTTGGTTTAAACCAGTAACCAGGTTACAACTGGGATCCCGTTTGGTATGAAACCGGGAAACCGATTTGCTTAGTTAATCCTCCAGTCAACGTCGCGTAAATTCTTACCGTTTCCACTTGGAAAAGACCGTCAGGGAAAGAAAACAGGGACCTGTTTGGCTATAAACGGGAACCCGGTTTGCACAAAAGTTCCCACAAACTTTATAACCATTGGAGACTTTCTTGTACTATAAATATGACCACTTTAAAGGAGAAACTTACCTCTTAAAATTCAAATATTTTTATTATCATTCTCATACAAAATTAGAGGTCTCAAGCTATCAAAGTTAATCATCCAAGCTTGGTCAAGAGCTTAATCCAAGAAATTTCAAAGTTATTATCTGATCAAGAGGAGATTCAAGCTTAAAGTCATATCTACTCTTTAGGATTTTGGTTAGAAAACTTATTTCACCAATCAAACACTTATATATGTCCTCTTAAGTCTAGTGTTTGTAATAGATAGATTAAGAGAGAGTGAGAGTATAGGGAGTATACCCTTTTTCTTGTGTTGAAATAGCATAAGAGTTTTCTTTGCGGATTCGAAGTGGTTGTAACTAGGGATGTAAATGGTTACAGTTTAAAACTAAAACCAATGATAACCGAACCAATCAAAAAATAAATTATATAACCGTGGTTAAAACAATTAGGTTATGGTTCTGAAAAGTGTAACCGGTGGTTAATACCGTTAGGTTATGGTTTTAGATAAAAATAAACCGAATAACTAAAAACTGTTCATATATATATACAGATTCATATTCTAGAAAAATCTAGGTTAAACTAAATATATTAAATCTAAAACCGAAATCCAAATACCAAATTTAAACAACTAAAAATTAAATTTGCAAATTTAACAAAAAAATCAACACAATATTTTATATAACTTGGAGATTTTTCTTATATGTGTGGTTTTATTTTTTGAAAATTAATATATTTATTAAATTATTATTTAGTTAAAACCGCAAGACCGTTTTCAAAAAAACGAAACCGAATAATCCGGTTATGGTTTTGAAAAGTGTAACCGATGGTTAAAACCGTTGGGTTATGGTTTTTAATATACTAGATGGTTATGGTGTTTGATATTTTTACAAAAAACCGAGCCGTTTCGATCCCTAGTGGTAAGGTTATTGTGTTCTCACCCCGGTTAAGAGAGACACAAAGCTTAGTTGAGAAGTTTGAAAATCCTAAGGTGGCTATCTTAGGTAGTAGATTAGGGAAACCTAACCACTATAAATAATTGTGTACTTTCTATCCCTTTACTCTTTACTTTTGTATTAAAATTGCTCATATTACTTTTATATCAAACCTCTAGATACCCCTTACATAATCCTGTAAGAGTTTGATATATATATATTGACTTAGACGTTCTTCTTCAAACTTATAATTATCCTAAAGATTTTTAATTAGGATTTAATTACATTGGTATCCTATTCACCCCCCTTCTAGGACTTTCAATTGGTATCAGAGCCTATCGCTACGTGAGTAGCTTAATCGTTAATAGAGTAAACGACATGGATATTAATCTTTTGGAAGAGTCTATTGCTACTAGACCTCTAGTTTTTTAAGGTACCTATTATTTATAGTTGATAAATAGTATGGAGGAGTTTATAAAGCTTGAAGATCAAGCGCTTTGGAGAATCGTCATGGAAGGTCCATTTGTGATATATAAAGAAATAATCAATGAAACCGGAGTTATTGTACTAACTCGAGAAGAAAAGAATAACCATGAACTCACCAACGACGATATGACCAAACTTACCCAAGACGCTAAAGCCATGAATATCTTAATGTGTGGGTTGTCAGATGAGATGCTTGAAAGAGTTCTTAAATGTTTATCGGCCCATGAAATTTGGGATCATTTGGAATACTTATACGACATCATCAATATCGACAAAGAAGAAAACAAAAATGGTGATCAAAGTCATGATGATTCAAAGTCAAAATATGAGGTAGTGCCTTATCCTAATTATTCGTCATTTTAGTATGATTATTTTAATGAGCATGATGATATTTTTGTTGCATCACTTTTTGAAACTCTCGAACTTCAAATCGATACAAATAATCTTTTGTTAGAAGTCTTAAAAGTTGAACAAAAGAAATGTTTAAATTGTTGTCCTACTTTAAATAAAAATCGTGTTTCTAAATTATCTTCTCTTTTGATAAAAATCAAAAAATTCTGAAAGGAAACTCCTTGATGTTTAAGAAAGTGGATGATATGTGTTTCACCAATTTATTGGTGGGTCCTTGTGTGTCATAAAATAATGCAATAAAGTTGAGGACTCACAAACTGCAAGTGTATGATTTTCCAAGTAATAAACCGATTATTCTGGATTCGTTCTCAGGGACGGGATAGGTACAACTCAGATGTGAATCAAATAGTGAAATAATTGCATGTACAGAAAAGTAAATGATATGATTTTTGTTTTGGTTTTCTAAAACTAAGATGCAAATAAATTAAATGTTAAATTGATTAAACTGAAATGGAAATAATGCAAATAAGGCTAGACGCAAGAGAAGAAGTAGTACTTGAGTCACGCAAGGGTTTCACCTTAACCTTTTTAATGAATTCTTTCTGTTAAGGGGTGAATTTCTATAATTGTGCTAGTCGGGATTCTAAAGTCTCCTAACCCCCGTCAGGGTGGACTTAGGAGCTCTCCTACGGTATTATAAACTCCGTCAGGATGATTACAACTACTTTCAGATGGTTAAAGTTCTTTACCTCATTGGCTATTGGTTAGTCAAGCCTGTCTAGGTCATTGGCGAATACCAAGGGCAATTGCCTAGGTCTGTATCTAAATCCCCTGTCAAGGTGATCACTACGCCACTATAGTGAATAACATAGATACTAAAAATTACTCTGAGTTCATGGCTTTAAATATAATAATTCAAGAATGAAATAAAAGCCAACACAAAATAACAAATTCAATTTAAATACTTAAATCACAAATCGAAAAAACATTAATTAGTCAAGTTAGGGTTAAACCCAATATGCGATTCTCAAGTACAAAGGAAAATTAGCTCATAATGGAAAGAAAAACTAAATTAAAATAAAAAGAACTCATGTTTGATTACATAAATAAAAGATGAAAGAACCTAATTAAGGATTGGGTTTGGCTATGATTTGGAGAAAATGACTTTCTCCAGCTCTTAGCTTTCTCCTTTCCTTGCTTCTGACTTTCTCTCTCGCGTTTCTAACTTGTGTAAATTGAGTTGTCTTTAAAATAAAAGTCAAAAGGTATATTTATAAGCTCAAAAAATGGACTTGGGCTTTACTTAAGTGAATTAGTAAAATATAAAAAAGCCCAAGTCTAATCTTTTAATTAAAATTCTGTAACTGGTGTGCAGTCCTTGGTAAAATGGCTGTACTTTCTCAAATCAACTCCAAATTGACCCATTCAAGTTTCTAAATCTTCATAACTCAATAAGGAATAAATCATCTTCACGGCTCAATGGCTGAATCCACGTCTAAGTAGCTCAAAATCAGCAATTAACATCAGCTTTCCAGATTTGCAGCTCTCCTAGTCAACTCTTCGGGATATATTTTCTCGCCTTTGACTTCTCCACTCGATCTAAGACTTTAATTCTTGATTTATCTCCTTGTATTGGTGCTCCTTAGCATCGATGAATCTACAACTTTACACTCAAAATAACCCATTTAACGTGCAAAATCTTTATAAATGAAAAATAATAATTCCATTGAGGGAAAATGAAATATAGCGAATTAATACTAAAAGTGTATCATATTAGTCAATTATTCACCTAAAATGATGTCTCATAAGGGCATAAAAGTATAACAAAAATGGAGACATCAAGACCCCAAACTCAAACTTTTGTCGTCCCGACAAAGTAAAACAAAAAAATGGTCTAAGGTGAATGCAGAAATGCATAATCTAGTAAATACACCCAAATCAAAACTTAAAACAAATTTCATATAGCAAAAATTAGAAATTAATATACACATACACTTTGCATGTATAAATCAAACACATATAACATCAATCTTAAAATTAATTTCATAATGCTAGAAGGTTACGCTTGTACTCATCTCAATATGATGGCTATAAGGTGTTCATTGATCCTCACTCGCTTTGAACACTCCACTTAGTATACTCTCTATTAGCTGAATTATAAACTCACTATGCACCTACGAATCACAAGGACTCTACAGTTTTAGCGTAGGCTTAGGGACGGTGTGGTATGTATATTTGGTAAATTTGAAGTGAGATTTTGGCTCTCTCCTCACTTACCATCAACAACTGTCCACGAGCTTGAGTTTACACTCGAATAATGTTCTCACTCAGCCCATTTGATGCACTAATGTAGCGTCCCCATATCAACTCAATAAGTATGAAGATGATTTCACGAGATTTCCACTTTGTCGGCTACTTTATTCTTTCTTTATTTTTCTTTTTCATTTCTTTTTTCTTTTTTTCTTTTTTTTTGTACAGGCGATAACAAGGTTCCCGGTTAATGATGGCTGGGTTCCTGGTTGTCTACTGTTTTTGACAACTTTTTTTTTTACTTTTTTTTTCAATCCAAACAAAGGATTACAAATAATATATCATCAGAAAATTGTGACTCAATATAAACACATAAGTTCCCTCCCAATGTAATTTCCCATAGATCAACCCACCACCCCAAAATCAAGCTCAAGACAAGTCTCAGGATCGTGATTCAAGTGCAGGTTATATGGAAATGCCTAATAAACTAAGGGGATATGGGCTTATATCATGGCGACAAAAGAAAGGATTTAAGGCTCAAAAGTGGGCTAAGAAGGATAAATTATAATTCGTGGGATGGAAGGCTAAAAAGGTCTCAAATGGCTAACAAAGAACTGCCCATATCATTTTCCTAGTTACATAGCTTGCCTCTAGTTCATATCTAAGTGGGTTCTGTACTAATTTGAATCTCAAGTTCTACAAACCAAAAATTCTCCTTAAGTACAATTTTACTTCTTTTGCATTGTTCATTAATTCTTCCTATCAAGTACCTATGTTTGCATGCATTTAAAGTGCATTTTATACTAACCCCTAAAGTCCACTATTTACTATCATAGATTCATAAAAAGTATGCTTAATGGGGACATTTAAAATACTCTACAGTCAAACGCAACCCTTAATTAATTTTATTAAAAGCAAATAAACAAATTACACAAAAAATTGGGATGAGGCAACGACGCCACCCCAAACTCAAAAATGAGTCATGTCCCCACGACTCGAAAAGACTCAAAGAAACTAAACTAATGTACACTAAATAAGAAGGGATATAAAAACGTATCTTAACCAGCACGAGGCTGGTTTTCAGTGTTGCGTCCAAGTAGAGCTTCTTTCGTAAGTAACGAATAGGTGGCATGTTGTATGGTTCTCACCCCAAGTAACATATTCCGCAGAAGCTACAACTCTATTGTAACGTTTCCTAAAGTAGCAATCATTGCATCTTGTTTCTCTTCCAACACTCGGATTCTATTCTCCAACTCATTATCGTAATTTACCTTCTTCTTTGGTGGAGTAACTCTAGGAGTACTCATTTCTTGTGATGCTTCATCATGGGCGTCCTCAATCGAATTTAATGCCATGTCTTCCCCTTGTTCTGTAGGCTCAACCTCTTCGCTCCTACGTGGAACTTTTGCGTCTAAACACATAGCAGTTATGGTGCATGGGAACTTAAGGTTTTCCTGAACAATTGGGGATTTCTCAAACTCCATAATGGTTTCATAAATCACACGAGCAACATCAATTTCTTGGTTCTCAATAACACACTTTATAAAAATAATATGATCCTTTTTAACTCGGAAGTGTGACTAATGCCAAAGAAGATAGGGATTATGAAACGGGACAATACCTTAGCACAAGGTAATAAACTGCTACTATATACGTGCCCATGATATCTCTCACCTTGTGGAATGGGGCGTTTCCCGACGAATCAAAACTTTATCCCAAAGAGACTCCCAATTTAGACTAGCTATTACAAATATTTTCAATTAATAATATCTAGCACAACAAACAACCTTCTTGAACTTTCTTCAACCTTCGGGATTCGAACCTTGGACCTCATGGATGAGACAATAGAGCCCTGGCCAACAACCTTCTTTTTTAACTTTCTTCCACCTTCGGGGTTCGAACCCTGTACCTCTTAGTTGAGAGACATACCTCTTAGTTGAGAGACAGGGCCCTGGCCAGATGAGCTAGCTCACCTGGTTTACAATATATTTACTCGTTTGTAACTATTTCGATGTATCAACTTTTTATCTATCACTTTTTTGTTATTTTGTGTGTTGTTGTATTACACAAAACAGTCATTTGTGTATTACAGTAACGCACAAAAGAACCATACAAAACGCTAAACTCTAAAATTGTGTGTATAAGATACACATAGATCACATCGAAAGGGATGTAAGACAAACACAAGTGTGTAAGTCAATTTGTCTGATGCTGCAAGTCGCAAGAAACAATTTGTGTGATGCAGAAACACGTAATAATCAAAATTATGTGTTGATGCAACACATAGTTACGAATATGGTGTGTTTAAGTAAGACACAAATGTTTAATTGGGAATGGGCTTGACGGGAAGAGAAAAAGTAAATTTGTGTGTTGATGTAATACACAAATAATTGTTTTGTGAATATAACAAAATATTGTTGGACAAAAAGATAATATATCATCAATATATTAAAAACAAGTAAAAATAGAATATATGCGATTAATAAAGAGAAAAAAATAATTTTGTTAAAGAAGGTAATGTTTTAGATTGATTATATGATTTTGTGTGTTATATGTACACATAAATTTATTTTTATGTATTGTAGGAACACATAAAATGGAATATCAAAATTAAAAAATTAAAAAATCAAAAAAATTCAAATTTTTTTATAGACGTTAATATTAATTATATTTGTCCAAAAATCCAATTCTATTATTATTTTTGATTTTTTTAGAATTAGTTATGCATATTTTTTAAAAAAAAATCACGGACGCGCGTGTGCTTGAATTAGTTGTTGGTGATTGGTTTAGTTTGTAATTAATTTCTTTAACTTTTAGTAAGTAGAAAGTCAAAACCTCCTTCCTTTTTTGGGAATGAAAAGTATAAATTTGTAATTAATTGGGAATTAACCTGTATAAGGGTAAAATTGTAAGCTAAATAAGCCAAAAAAGATTAATTTGGAATTAAGTTTTTAATTAGTGAGTAAGTAGGAAATAATTTGCTCCTTCCTTTTTTTTGGGAATAAAACTTCTAGAATTGTCATTAATTGGAAATTATCCCTAAATGAAATTACTTAAAAGAATAATAATAACAATAAAGGTAAATAACATTGCAGTGTCAAAATACAACCCAAACTTTTATTTGAACGGATTAAATGCAAAATCAACAACATATAATTCAAAGATCCTATTACAATACCGAACTTAACTCCAATCTATTTTATGTTCCATATCTTGATTGTTATGTGATATTCGTCATGAAAAGAATAATATGCCCTATATCTTGATTGTTGTGTGATATCGCTCATGAGAGAATAATATTTGGATGATAAATGTGTTTCATTATTACAACCCACTCCAAAAATGATATGGTAAACAAAAATCAAGAATTACTTATAAAAATATACCAATATTATATTCATTGTTCAAGTAAAATATAAAAAGGAAAAAAAAAAATATTGCCGCCATCAAGAAGTCAATGAATCTCTCAGCATGCAAGGATTTTTATATGGGTATCTTCAAAATAACATCCTAAAGAAAATTGTTTTTAGACAATCAAGGATAAATAATGCCACAATAATTTAAATTCACTAATCACAGTCTTTTCAAGTAAATAAAGATTGAGGCAAAATCCAGTTTGTGATCGAGATATTTATATTAAAGACTGAAAAATTATTACAACACCTAGGTAAACTTCCACATATATTCATTCTCTAGCTTTTTATCATGGGATTCAAAAAATCAACAAATCAAAAATTTGAAAAGTTATAACTTATAAGCATCCTATTATTTTACATCATATTTAAGAAATATGTGCAATTTCATCTATAAATGACATGCAATTAAATATTAGATTAAATTATAATCTAGCATAAAAACAAATAACATCTAATTTATGAGCAATAGATAAGAGCAAATATTTAGGAATTGTGTATGTTACATACACAGTGAATTGAATGTTTATTTTGATATGTAGATCTCACCTATGATAACTCAAGATCAAATAGTTCACCAAGTCAAACTGGTTTGTATTAAATCGAGAAATAAAAATAATTATCAGAAAATGTTAATATAATATTGTGTATGTTGTATAAGAGCTCTCATATTAACTGAAAAAGCAACGTGTGGGTGAATAAGAGCGGAAAAAATAGGTACAACCCAATCAATTAACTCCAAAATCCATCAAAAAGGGTGTTGTTCGTTTTCTAATTAATTATACATGTGAATATATCACGAGACTCAATAATCAACTGAAACATGATATCAACATCGCATAGTCTTGACACGAGTCATAATCAATAGACCCAGAAATCCTAAAATTCTTTAACCGAGTCTCCAAATATACAGAGTCATTATTAATAGATCTAAAAGTCCTAAAAAATTTCAACTGAGTCTTTAATATGATATTTTTTTTTTCATTTTTTTGCGAAAAAAGAAATATTTAGTACTTAGATCTTTAAATAATGAGTTTCCTACTAAAAAAATGTAAAATGACGTAAGCTTTATCATACACCTGTTGAGCCAAAGTGCATACTTGCAAAAGTGAGAAACATTTTGATTTATGAACATCATTTAAATTATTAATGGTGTATTTGCTACTTGGTGAAACCTCGATAAATCTCGGTATTTAATAGAACACAGGGAGTAACAATGCTCATAAGAATCTTTTATCTTTAAACAATAAGAGTTACCAAATGCTTGAGCAAGTATGTTATGAAAAGCATATAACATCTTCACTTTTATGTCTGGGATATATCATTCTTTGCAAATAATTGATAGGAAAATTTGAAGAGTCATTTCATAATATGAAATTCTAGTGAAACCTAAAAGCACACGAAAGAAGTCTCACATATCCAAGAAATTCCGAAGTATCCATAACTATAAATTCCATTCGTGTAATATGAGAAAACAAAAGACTGACAAAGTTACAAATGGTTACTGGAATTACAAATGAAACAACACAATTCTAATTTTACAATGGTCCATGTATTAAACAAATGTAAGAACGTAAGAAAATGTAATAATTGGTGTATTAAACAAAATGCAGAAAATATTAATTAGATTATTAAACCCTTTTTAATTTTTTTCATAATTAAAAACCCATCAATTTAAATACACAAAAACTCAAAAGCTTTAAACCAATAGAAAAATCAAAAGTTTTTAATTATAAGGTTGTCTTACTCGGGTAATGGAGCAATTAACAAATAGATGAATCAATTTTTTGTAGACCGTGGAGTTGCATAATAGATGGACTACCAGTTCAATTAAACTTAAACAAAATGATATCAATCAATGCAGGCAAATATTATATGCTTTGAGTGACATAAGCGAGTGGGTTAAGAAACTGAAAAAAATGTATGTCTGGGTGAGTAAGAATGTGGAATCGTGGGTAGAGTTTTGTTTTACTTTTTCCCCCATATATTAATACACCTGGCAAGATCTTGATCCTTAGTGTGCCATATATTTTTGCTCTAAAAAATATGAACCACTCTTTGACTATCGAGTTGTTCCATATAATATATATATATATATATATATATATATATATATATATATATATATATATATATCCTTTTTCATCATTTTATCCTATAAATTTTAAAATTTTAGTTGCTCTTCCAAAATTTATTATTTTATTTACATACTCTTATCAACCACTTATCTATTTAATCTTATAAATTAAAAAATTAAAATAAAATTCTAAAACATTTTATAATTCTTGTATAATTATATAAAATATGTAGTAACAATATGTGTTTTTATATTATATATATCTTCTTAGGAACGCATTGTTATTAAATATTAATATTAAGTAGATATACACCGACGACGTCCTTGGTAAAATGGCATCGTCAGTAAATGACTTGCACCAGATTATGATGAAGCATGCAACTAATGAAGGTAGTTGTAAATTTGTTTGAGCCTCTCAATAACATAAATTAGTAGATGGGCATCAATTTACGTTTTTATATATATATATATAGCTTGATATTCATATCATATTGTAACTAATAATAATTACATATAATTTTAATAAGAGTTTATATTTCTCTTAATTGCGCGCTACCACATTAAATTTTATAACTTTATCAACACGAGTCACTAATGATTAATTCATTATATAAGATTTTCAGGTATAATTCTTTATCTATTTTCCATCTACGAATACTCATATGAGTATGCCATATAACCACAAAATCACACGTTGATTATTATTTATATATTTTGTGTATCATAAAACAAGCTTTGCTCCTTACCAAAAAAGAGTTCATTGAAAAGCATGCTTCTTTTTTCCTTACAATATATATATCATCTATATTATATTTTAGAGTTTTTTCTACGGTCCAGATTTACCCACATAAGTGGTGGCCAGGATTAAATCTGGCTAAACATAAGTGGTGGCCAAGATTTAATCTGGCTAAACATAAGTGGTGGCTAGGATTAATTCTGGCCCTACTTATCATTAATGTCTTATTTATTTAATATTTTTTTCTCCTTCCCTATTTAGCTCAAAATTAGGCCATTTACCTCCTTAGATTTCTCATAAACTCATTTTATTAATCACGTTAAAATTCATCTCTTCACACTCGTATTTAAACAAAAAGCAAAAAAGAAATCTCTTCGCTCACCTTCCCATCCGCTCTTCTAAACAAGAGAACGGGCTGCCACTCAAGACCATTCTCCACCATCATCCACCCGTCTTGGTGAAGAACATATAGTAAGGTAAATAATTAGTTTTTACCAATAAAACTCTAAAACCTAAAACTCATCTCTGTACACTCGCATTCATTGGTATAAGAAATAGAAAGAAATCTCTTCACAAATACACCTTCCAATCAAGCCGCTCTCCTGCACAAGAAAACTACCGCAACTCAGGGACCATTCTCCACCATCATCACCTGGCTTGGCGAAGAACCCAAATTAAGGTAAAAAAAATTATTTTTTACCATTGTAACTCTAAAAATAAATTAATTTTTCAGAATTATCCGATTTAAGTATAATATATTATATTTTAATACAAGTTCCATGGCCATTATTATGACCGTTGGAAGCTTTTTACGGTATGAGAAGTGATGCGCTATGAATAACGTATACGGGGAGGGAGATGTTGTGTGAGTTTTGCGGGTCCCATGATTATTTGGTGTTATACTAAAGTTTTTGAATTGTTTTGCAGTAATTATCCATTGGAGCAACTGCTGGAGATGATCCTTAAACCTTCGAACCTGGAAAGAAAACTCAATCCAAATCTTAAAAGTCTGATCGTTAACATAAACGATTATATTCAATTAGAAACGATGTGTTATACAACATTTTTGAATTGTTTTGCAGTAAATATCCATTGGAGCAACTGCTGGAGATGGTATTTAAACCTTCGAACCTGGAAAGAAGACTCAATTTAACTCTAAAGATCTGATTGTTAACATAAAAGCTTATATTCAATTATAAACAATGTGTTATACTGCATATTTTGAATTGTTTTGCAGTAAACCCTAAATCTTCCGGATGGTCTAAACCCTAAATCTTCGAACCAAAAAAGAAGTTAAGAACTAAACCCAGCAAGCCGCTCTCCTGTACAAGAAAACTACTACTACTCGGGGATCATTCTCGCGAAGAACCCAAATTAAGGTAATAAAATTAATTTTTACTATTGAAAGTCTAAAAATTGCGATTTATAATTTTAACCTAATTTCATCACTTTTGCAATTTTTCAGAAGACCAAGCTGAACAAGAAAACCGCCTCCACTAGGGAACCATTATCCACCATCATCATCCCGGCTTGGTGAAGAACCCATTACTATCGGTTTTTATTCCAACTTTATAAAAATAATTTAAATGGATTTTTGAGGTACGTGGAATTTTAATTGATTTTGTATTTCAATTGATTTTTTGGTTAATTTGAATTTTCAATTGATTTTTAGGGTATGTAAAATTTCTTCGTAAGTAGTATTTGGATTATGCAGCTTGAGTAAGTACAACATTTGTGTAATTCAGGTTATATATGTTTTTTTGGTAGATTAAGAGAACATGATGAAACTATTGTAAGCTGAAATGAGGAGGGTGAAGAAGATTAAGGTAAGGTGTGTGGAATGATGGATACTACATTAGTGATTATTCCTGAGTTTAGGGCCAATGTTTTGTAATTGATATTTCTCCAGGCTTCTTCGAAATAGAGGTAAGAAAACTCCAATTCCGATTGTTTACATGATTTAAAAATCTTAAAATTTCAACTTCATCATCATTCATTGGCTGATGAATACATTTTTTGTAAATCATATATATTCAAAGCAGATTTATTTATTAGATTGTTAAAGCCCGTTGGGTGGGTATGATCAGTGGGTATGATATTTTTTTATTGGTAAGAAATCAGTGCTACAGCTCTTTTTTATTGCTATATTTTGAAAGGTAATGTTTTTTATATTATAATGTTATAATATGAAAATATTAAAAGCTTTTTTATTTATATGAATATTTGACTTTATGGATTTTTGCTGATACTCTGGTTTTGTTTAAGAAACTCTGTTTTGATCCTATATTCACTATCATTCATTATATACCAGGTCTATATCACAAATATGGGTGAATTTAGGAATTCTCTAAGTGCGATATAGATTTTATATATTAGTTATCATTTATTTATTTACTGAGTTGATTTGCGTGGACATGTCCTTATCATGGTGGTGTCCTTATCATTAATGCTAATAGAATGTAGTTTAAAGTGTTTTTTTGTTTTGTTAGAATATTGAAGGCAAACTATATAATCATTCTAATTTTCTTTTGTACAATCAATCTAATTTTCTTTTTTATTCATTTTTGTATTTCAATATCCTCGAATTCCAATTTTTGGGACTGAGGGTAAGCATGGAGTTTGTTATCTTTGCACACATGTCGAATGATCTAAAAATGATAAGCATAGGGTTAATTTGTTCTCCGTGAATTAAATCACATATCCGAATCATATGAATTATAGGTGGTTTACTTTCAACATTTCTTAGCTCGGGATGCGAGTGTGATGGGTATAATGTTCGCATTGTGGGACACTCTCTTGGAGGAGCTATTGCTACTCTTTTGGGACTGAGGGTAAGCTTTTGCAGCTAGAAAATTCATAATGTTTTTAGCTCTCTTGCATAATTTTCTGAGAATATAACACTATAAATAAATTAACTTATACAGTCAGTACTATCAAACTAGAGAGAAGAAATTTATACATGATGCTTTTAGATTATGTATGACATCAAGTAAACGAGATTTGCATTTCTTCTGGAGTGTTTGAAGATAATGATTATGAAGTTCAACCTATTGCTTCATTACTTATGCTTGCATATGCACCTGAAGCTTTACATATCTTTGTGAAACTTGGTGTAGAAAGCATATTTCATCTTCTCGGAACATCTATTTCTACAACTATTCCACGATACGTAAATTCTGATAGACGCACTATGCTTTTAGAAAAGTTGATTAATAAGTTTGTGCATATGATTGAGATAACTAAATCTTACAAGTCTATGGACGCTGACGAGATTTGAATATGAATATAAAGACTTTGTGGGCTACTTTACATTATTTTCTTCATTCTGAAAGGACGGTTTATCGACACCATGGGTATCTATGGCTGGATGATTTGATTATTTTGGAAATTATTCACAGAAGTATATGGTAAGGCATGAGAAACTTGCAGCAGAAGATTGGGCAAACATGTGTAAATAATTATAAACCTGGTTTAAATGTTACTTTTTTCCCATTTGGCTTATGTGTGGTCTTTTAAAAGTATGAGACAATTTAATAAGATGGGTTTTATTTATTATACTTGAGAGGCTTTTAATGATGTATAAATTAATATTTATTAGATGAGAGTGAAGTTACTAAGAGTCGGCTCGAGAAAGCAAATGCAGTTATAGACATCATGAGTAGTGTGCTGTCTCTCATGGATCTGATTTATGAAAATTCATAATGTATTTGGGAATGAGGCCACTCTAATTGACTAGGTCAGCCTTACAATAAAAGTTTTGTGTCCTTTCCAGGAAACACTTCTCTGCTCATCAATCCATGAACAAACGACCTAAAAGAGTTTTTTTAATGTTATACCCAGGTTATTCAAGCGTTCTTTAAAAAAATAGAGTTCAACCTTAAAGGTAATATTTAACCTTAAATTTTACTTTTAATCTTGAACTTTTAATCTTAACCTTAACTTTCATCTTAAACTTAATCTTAACCAAATAAAGACTAATCGCGCTAATATTTGACCTTAAACCTTATATCTTATTAGATCTTAACCTTAAACCTTAAATCTTAAATCCTTAACTTTAACCTTAACCTTGACTTTATTCATGAAACCTAGGTTTGATTCCCGTCAACTAAACAAATTTTTTCTTTAGTGTCTTCAGACACGGGTTTTACCTAGTGTATATATATATATATATATATATATATATATATATAAAGAGGGGTCAGGATTTGTTTTAAGCAAAAAATGTATTACATCTGACGGTTATTTAAAAAATTAATAAATGCCAAAATTGCCCTTACTATATATATTAAGTAATAAAAATTAAAAAGCTAAAAATAACACCTCAAACTTTTTTTGTTTAAACCCCTCACAGTAACTCTCTTGCATCTCTCTCTCACGTTTTTTCTTTTAATGAAGCCCCCGTCCGCCCCTTACGGCGGTATGAAGGAACTGCGAGAGGCATTTGGGATTTACGACCAGGACAAGGTCTCACCTCCTCCACTGAGTTCCACAAGATCCTCACGCGCCTTGGGGAGAATTGTACCATTCCAGTTTGTGAGAAAATGATCCATTCCGTTGATTTTGATGGTGATGGATTTGTGAACTTTGAGAAGTTCAATATGATAATGACCAAGATGAGGTATGTACTATGTTAATTTAATTGAATTGAATTTAATTTTTATTATATTTATTTAATAGAGTGAAATTAAAAGCATAGACGTTCGTTTAACCTCACCGCTAAACCAACGCGCTATCATTATCACATGTATCCCCTCCTGGAGTCCTAGTATATGATGTTGCAGCCATACTCACCTCGATCGAATGATAGCACAGGTACTTCACAATAAGTGTTCGATAAAATCACTAAGACAAATGTTGTTTTCATTTTCCTTTGTTTTCAGCAGACTTTACATTAATTGGTGTAAACAATAAATATAAAAGTGTTGTTTTGCTTTGTTAGAATGTTGAAGGCAATATATATTTCACGTAGTTTTTGTTCATACTTATTTTAATCTGTTTCAATTTTAGGTGTTCTTCATTTTCACCATGTGTAACACTTCTGATCATAAATATTGATTTTTGATGGTTTCTTCGTGTGGACTCAAGTTGCTGATCATTATCACCTAAAGTTCTCTGCTTTTTGTTGCTATTTAGTTGATGGCCATTTAATAAAAATTTTGTTTTCTAGCTGTAGTATTACATAATATGTCTTTTGATTTTTTTCCCTCTGTGGAAGGATTTGAGCTGACCGTCATTTTGGAGGAATTAATTACCCAGTTGGTGGAGTAGGCGAAATTGCAAAGTCATTAGCGAGAATGAGATTCTATACAGAGCAAATGTGAAAAATATAAAGATGGAATATAAACAAGCAGTAAGTTTAAATACAATTTTACTAATAGTACTTTCATGATTTGTAATCTGTATGATGATTAAATTATTAGGTGGGTGTAATATTATCAGATGGAACGGATTTTTGATACTGTTATTTCGAACGCAACTAGATGGTACACTTTTGGTAATTTATTTTCTACCCATGCCTTGAATGATTAATTACAGAAAAAAGGTTTAAAATTAAATTTAAAAACTTTGTAGGGAAGCTAATACAAGGAGAAAATCTTCCAAAAGATGAAGAAAATTTTAAAAATTATACGTTAAAGCACCTTCTTTTCTCTCAATTCACATGGAAAGGATAATCATCTTCAAACTGTCGGAAAAGATTATCTATTGATTCTGGGTCTAGAATAATGGAGTTTCAAAAAGGAGCTGTCTTCGATTCTGGTTTAGGGAATGCGATTTGTGGTTTGTCTTATGATATTTGGCCATGTGTCACTTTGATTTAGCCACCATGACAATATTTTATTTTGTTTATTTCTAGCTAAAGTAAGCATGTTTTGTCATTTAGGAGTGTATTTCTTGCATGTTTTGGGACATACAATGCAATTTTTCATAATATAGAGACCTACAATGCAATTTTTCATAATATAGGGACCTGTAGTGCATTTTTTGCATAATATATAGGGACCTACAGTGCATTACTAGATGAACTCACAAGCTATTTCTCCGTGTACTTAAATCAAGAATGGCATACAAATGGTTGAAATAAATTGCTTATTTGTGTAAATTGGAGAAGTTTGAAGTTATTCTTTTTCTAGGAAGTTTGAAGTTATTCTTTTTCCAGGAAGTTTGAAGTTTGAAGTTTGAAGCTCAACTTTTGTGCAATCATTATTGAGAAGGATCCATTTAGAGTAAGCTTTCGAGAATAAAAAATTAAGCATCTACTAGAGTTAGAGTTTTAAATGATTTGCATTTCAACTTCACGTGGTTGTTTATACAAAAAAAAAAATCCACATCCAAAAATTCTGCTAATCACATCCCGAACTAGTGTTGGTCCTAATATAACGAAGAACAAGAAAAGAAGATTAATACAACTCTATTGTACTTATATTTCTTAATAAAACTTTTACAGGCTACTGCCTTTTACAAACTCACACTTTTTCACTCTTATTTTTTCTCACTTTTCTGATATGAAAATTACAAAGGAAAGCTAGCTATTTAACTTGTAGATAAGCTATGTAGATTAAATGCTATCTAGAAATATTAAAAGACAGAAGACAAAATTCAATGTATTCTAAAGATTCATCAGTACGTTCATTTGGGCCATCGAACTTCCACATTCACTATTCGTTGATATATCCGATTCATTCTCCATTCTGATTCACTGAATTTTTTCTTTGACTGTTGAGGAGTTCCATGAACTTAGACTCATTTTGGTTTGTGTATTTCAACACCCCCTTCAAACCAAAATAATTTTCACTCCGACCAATGATCTTAACTTCTTCAAAGTTACTGTTGGCAATGCCTTTGTGAAAATATCAGCAACTTGTTCTGAAGTATTACAGTGTTCCAAAATTATTGTCTTCTCTTTCACATGATCTCTTAAGAAGTTAAACTTAAGATCAATATGCTTGCTTCTTCCATGTTTTACCGGATTTTTGGACAACTCGATAGCTGACTTGTTATCTACATAAATAATACTCGGATCTTCTTGTTCATGACTTAAATATTTCAATAAATTTCTTAACCAAATTGCTTCACAAACTGCTGAAGATAATGCAACATATTCAGCCTCACAAGAAGATAACGCAACCACACTTTGTTTCTTTGAAGTCCACATAAATGCTGTCGACCCAAGAAAATATATATATACACTAGTGCTTTTCCTTTCATCTTGATCACCTTCCCAATCACTATCAGAATATCCATACAATATAATATAGCATCTTCTTGATAAGGATAAACTAAACCAAAATTTATAGTACCTTTGATGTACCTCAGAATCCTTTTTGCGGCAAGCCAATGAGACTCTTTTGGAGTTTCCATATAACGACTCAGTAAACTAACAGGATAAACAATATCTGGCATTGTGATCGTGAGGTATCGTAAACTTCCAATTAAACTTTTAAACAATGTGGAATTCACACATTTTCCTTCTCCTTCTTTTGTCATTTTCAAACCAGGTGACATTGGAGTTTCTACGGGATTACAGTTTGCCATTTTAAATTTCTCAAGTAGTTCTGAGGCATACCTTTTTTGTGAAATACATATTCCGCCTTCTTGTTTATGTACTTCGATGCCAAGGAAAAATGACATAAGCCCAGAGTCTGTCATTTCAAATTCCTTGAACATGGCTTGTTTGAACTGAACAAACATTTCTTCACAATTTCCCGTAAAAAGCAAGTCATCAACATAAAGACATGAAATTAACACTTTACCTTGATATTTTTCTTCAAATAAAGTGCATGCTCAAATGGACATTTGACAAAACCATTCTCGATAAGATAATTGTCGATGCGAGAATTCCACTCTCGGGGAGCTTGCTTTAAGCCATACAAAGCTTTATTCAATCGGTACACTTTATCTTCTTTACCATTAATAATAAAACCTTCTGGTTGTTCGATGTAAACTTCTTTTTCAAGTATACCATTCAAAAATGCAGATTTGGCATCCAATTGGTGTATCTTCCATTTATGATGAGCTGCAAGCGATATCAACATTCTCACAGTGTCTAGCCGAGCAACAGGGGCAAACACTTCATCATAATCAATTCCATATTTCTGCTTGTATCCTTTCGCAACAAGCCTTGCCTTGTAGCGATCGATTTCTCCATTTGCCGTTCTCTTTATTTTATACACCCATTTGACTCCAATAGGTCTATGTCCTTTTGGAAGAGATGTCAATTCCCAAGTATTATTTTTTTCAATTGAGCGAATTTCTTCGACCATTGCTCTCTTCCAAGAATCTTTTTTCACGGCTTCCTCAAATGACAACGGCTCATGATCGGCATAAAGACATACCAAATTCATCTCTTCAGTTTCTTCATATAATTCTGTCAAGTTTCGCATTCTTCTTGGCGGAGAAGAAGAACTACCTGAACCTTCATTATCTTGAGGATTTATGAGTTGTTGAGGTGTCATGACAAGTGGTTCTTGATGTTGATGGGTTGTTTCTTCTTCTTCAACTTCAGTTTGATTCTCTTTGCTAGAATCTTCTTCATTCCACCTCCAAATTTCTTCTTCGCTAAAAACAACATCTCTACTCACCACTACTTTGTTTGTTAGTGGATTGTAAAGTTTGTATGCTTTTGACTCCTCGCTATAACCAATAAAAATGCACTTTTCACCTCGATCATCCAACTTCTTTCTTTTTGCATCTGGAACACGAGCATAAGCAACGCAACCAAAAACTCGTAGATGACTAATATTTGGTTTATAGTTGCTCCAAACTTCTTGTGGTGTCATATTTCTCACAATCTTGGTTGGACAACGATTCAGCAAATAAGCAGTTACGCCACGGCTTTAGCCCAAAATTTCTTCGACAAATTTTTCTCCTTTAACATCGTTCTCGTCATGTTAAGGATGGTACGATTCTTCCTTTCTGCAACACCGTTTTGTTGTGGGGTGTATGATGTAGTAAATTGTTGCTTGATGCCCCACTCTCTACAAAAATCTCGAAATTCATTTGAGGTATACTCACCACCTCTGTCTGATCTCAGGATTTTTATTTTGTAGCCGCTTTCCATCTTGACGGATGCTTTAAAATTTTTGAAAGTAGTAAAGGCAGCCGACTTTTTCTTGATCAAATACACCCATAACTTCCGGCTGAAATCGTCAATAAAAGAAATGAAATATTTGCTTCCTCCAAGAGATTCAGTTTCGAATGGTCCACAAATATCAGTATGAACCAAGTACAATGGTGTTTGGGCTCTCCATGATTTTCCACTTTGAAAAACATTTTGTTGTTGTTTTCCAAGAGTACACGATTCGCACACAAATTCAGGCATTTCAATTGAATGTAATCCACTTACCATATTTGCATTTGACAAGAGTTTCAAGCCACTAAAATGTAAATGACCAAATCGAAGATGCCATTTCCATGACTCATTTCTTATCATCCCTTGTAAACATTCCTCAGAATTTGTGTTTAAATGTAACGGAAACATTCGATTGCTTGCCATTTTGACTTTGGTGATAAGTTGTCCTTGTGCATCTTTCAAGTAAAGACAAAGATTTTCCATGTGTATTACATAACCCTTTTCAAGTAATTTCCCAAGGCTTAGAATATTACTTTTCATGACGGGTACATAATACACATTTGAAATATATTGTGAAACACCATTCTTTTGTATAATTTTAATCTTACCTTTGCCTTTCACCGGAATCTTAGAGGAATCTCCCATACTTACGTTTCCATGAAAATACTCTTCAAGATCTTCAAAAATATCCTTCTTACCACACATATGATTACTTGCTCCTGAATCAAGAAACCATACATCTTGTTCTTTGTTGGAGTCCTTTTGTGCATAAAGTAGTGTGACATCTTCATCTTCTTGTTTTTGAGCAAAATTTGATTGATCATCTTCGTTAGGATATTTGTTCCAACATTCTGATGCATAGTGCCCATATTTGTGACAATTGTAACATTCAATATTTTTTCTGTTATCTTGTCTACGACCTCTTCCTCGTCCCCGAAAAAATTGTTTGTGTTATTTTGCTGATTTTGATTTTGGTTGTCAAAGTTTTCTTGACCTCGACCTTGACTTTGACCTCGACCTCGACCTCGAAAGTTATTTCCTCTACCACCACGTTGAGATCCACGACCTCGTCCTCTTTGACCATTAATGTTAAGCTTTGATTCCAAAGCTTGCTCAATCGGGACATCATTAGAATCCTTTTTCATTCTTTGCTCGTGCACTTGTAAGGAACCCATCAACTCGTCTATTGTGAGTTGATCCAAATCTTTTGACTCTTCAATTGCAACGACAATGTGCTCAATTTTTTTTGTGAGTGATCGTAGTATGTTTTCTACCACTCGAATTTCTTCTATTTCTTTTCCATTTCTTTTCATTTGGTTTATTATAGATAATAGACTAGAACAAAATTCAGAAATTGATTCACCTTCTTTCATTTTGGCACTTTTAAAATCACCACGAAGTGATTGTAAACGAACACGTTTAACACGATCTACTCCTTTGAATTAAGTTGCAAGTTTATCCCATGCTTCTTTGCTCGTTTCTGCTTCAGCAATCTTCTCGAACATGGATTCACCAACACTTTGATAAAGAAAATATATAGCTTTCTTATCTTTCTTTCTCATTTCTCTTAAAGCAGTTGCTTGTTGTGCATTAACTTTAACTCCTTCATCTGGTTCATCGTATCCACTTGTAACAATCTCCCAAAGATCATATGATCCAAAGAGAGCCTTCATTTGAATGCTCCATTTATCATAATTTTCCAAAGTAAGCTTTGGTAGTTGAGTTTGCACAAAACCATTAGACATGGTGTGTTTCACTTACCTTGGCTCTGATACCACTATGTTGGTCCCAATATAACGAAGAACAAGAAAAGAAGATTAATACAACTCTACTGTACTTATATTTCTTAATAAAACTTTTACAGGCTACTGCCTTTTACAAACTCACACTTTTTCACTCTTGTTTTTTCTCACTTTTCTGATATGAAAATTACAAAGGAAAGCTAGCTATCTATACTAGTAGATAAGCTATGTAGATTAAATGCTATCTAGAAATATTAAAATACAGAAGACAAAATTCAATGTATTCTAAAGATTCATGAATACGTTCATTTGGACCATCGAACTTCCACATTCACTATTCGTTGATATATCAGATTCATTCTCCATTCTGATTCATTGAATTTTTTCTTTGACTGTTGAGGAGTTCCTTGAACTTAGACTCATTTTGGTTTGTGTATTTCAACAACTAGGGCTTCTGTCTGTTAAATACTTGAATCATCGGAACCTTTTCCTGTATCATGAGAAAATAACAAATTAATCATAAAAATATAATCTATTTGCATATCACATATATATAATGCAGTAGAAGAAACCTCATTTACTGAAAAGGAAAACTCCCAAGTGCATAACAACATTTATTACTATAAACAACACTTAGATGTCACCTTCTGTATTCACAAATCATAATTATGTTTGCTTCTTACATTACATAAATATAAAAACAAACACTTACAAGAAGAAGAAGATACATGTTCCCCTTAATGACATGTAAATTAGTGGCACGATTTAAAAGAACAAATGTGAATTCTTCAATTTGGAGCAGACTCCCGAGAAAATGGGTGGCACTTGAGGGAACTGAGAATGAAAGTGCCATTGATTCGTATTCAAAGCTCTTTGAATGAACAAGGAAGAGGCGCAGAGTAGCTGCTCTTAAGGATTATAATTGGTGTATTGGAGATAGAAATTGTTTAGCAGTTAATTCATCCATCTATCTAATGCATTCATTCTTTGGCTATGTAGTTGGTGTGAAGAAGATACATGCATTTCCCAGGTCAGTTTATTGTTAATGAATACCCAGAATGATTCAGATCATTGGCAGAGGCTTCCTCCATGTCTGCTTCTAATTTGGGTAACAACCATCAAGATTTTTTTGAGAAAGTGGGAAAGACCTTTAATCTCTTTTACAAGGCTTCTCGATAAATGATTGTACATCCCATGAGTTTTCAAAGAAACAGGAAATAAAACCATGACTTTTGCCTTTGTACATACTCAACATTTTACATTCGATCTCATGATCTGTTATAAGTTTGATAAATGTTTCAGCAGTGAACACTTATAAAATAGTTTTCTTGGTATTCACGTGTAGTACACTCAACAAAGACTCCAACTTTATTTCTTCTTCTTCTTTAACAATCAGTCTTATATATTAAGTAGACCGTGATATAGACATTTGCGTTTTGCCTTTAGTGTTTGCATGAATACCTAGAACTCAAGATTCAGGTATTCCAATTCTCTTTGATACTTAAGTTAGTCCTACTGGCATATGACAAAGAGTTCAAGTTATTCAAATTATTTGGATAATATCAACTTTGACACACAAAATTCACACGCCATCCCCTCTCCATATACGTTATTTTCAAAGCATCACTTCTCATTCGGTAAAAGCCCCTAATGGTCATAAAATAGGCCATGTAGGATTTGTATGAAAATATAATAAACATCGTGACTGTAATTATACTTAAATCAAATAATTCTGAAAATTTGTAAAAGTGATGAGATTAGATTAAAAATAATTTAATATTTTTCTCTTAATTTGGGTTCTTCGCCAAGCGTGGTGGATCATGGTGTGGAAGGTGAGTGTAAAGAGGTTTTTTTTTTGTTTTTTTTATATCATGGGTGTCCTGGCCAGCGCACCACAACTAATTTCATAGAAAATATACATGTCTTTTCATCCATATTCACAGGTTAATCAGAACTAGGAGGAGATTGTAACCTTGCACCTCTTGCTTTACCCCTTTTAGGGCTTAAGAAATAACAAGGCTGAGAGATTCGAACTCTGTACCTTCTAGATGAGAGACAAGGTCCTATCCATTGGGCTAACACCAATGGTTTTCTTTTTGATTTTGCTCCAATGCGCGTGTGAAGAGATGAGTTTGAAGTTTTATCATGTTTGATTGTTTTATTTATTTTCAACATAAAAATGTTACATTTTCTTTTCAACGTTTAATTTTTCCTCTCTTTTTCTATTATGAATTTTTCAATGTTTCCGTTTATATACTTTTTTATCTTAAATTTATTATTTATTTAATATTCGGAATATAAAACCGACAAAAAAAAAACAGGATAACAAAATCGCTAATTTTGAAAAATTAATATGTAGTTCCAATTACTATACGAAAATTTTGGAAAATTCGGATTCGATTTCCACCCCTACCTCCATACCACCATGTTTCTTAGGGTATGAGACGTCATAGTGATACCTTTACACGTTTTATTAATTTACATATGTGATGATTTTGCAACTACCAGTTTAATTTTTATGATTAAAACATAGTTACTAGAAAAGTTTAGTTAATTCAAATAGTTAAATTTACTTATGATCCAATATAAGATTTTACTCAACTACTTTTAATTACTACAATTGTTTTCTATAATCAACTACATCGTACAACTATTAACACGAAAATAATAGTTTCTCTAAAAAGACTATTTAATCACATTTATGGGAAATATGTTTTATATATGATTTTCATTCAAGTACTGATATAAACTAAATTATGAATTTTGCACTATCAGTTATAATTTTTTAAATTATTTTTTGTCTAAATTATTTTTTGTCGATCCGTGAATGTTTTTTTGGATATTTTTTACTTTATTTTCACCAATTAATGAAACGAATATGCTTCATGTATTTTGCTTAGTATTCAAAAAAGTATTGATTACTAGTTATGGATTTTTCTCTAGCTGTAAAACTAATTTACTAAGTGTTTTGTGTATGAATGTTTTCAGGTTCATGTATTTCTGCTCTGTTTTAATTTTACTAGTATGTTTTAATAATTAGAATGACTAATAAAAGCTAGATACACAACTCATCTTTTTTTGTGTCTCAGTGTTGTCGTGTGTATGTGTTTTTCATGCTTAGGGTTAGCACTATGAATATTCAATGTGACATATATAAAGCTCAATACCACCACAATTTATGTTAAGTATCACCATTGATCTTACTATCATCGATCATGACCTGATCTTACTATCATCGAGATTAGAATACACTATTTTTTCATGCTACAACTCTCCAAAGAATATAAAAAAATAGGATTGTAGAACTTAACGATAATTTAAAAGAATAGAAGGATAAGCTTATAAAATTTAACCATGACGCTAGATTTCTTTAAGGATCTTTATAGTTGAACCATGAAATAAATCATGTATGCCTTTTTTATTTCGATACTTACATGCTAACCACTCTCTCAAATACAAGTATTAACAAACAACTTCTTTCAAGAGTTGTAATAATATTTTTATTTGTTGACATGTGGAGTTTATGGATCTTGTAAATTTTCAGGGAGGTAAGAGTCAGGACTCATAGCATGTTCAATTAACAAAAAACTTCTTTCAATAGTAGTAATAATATTGAGGGTAAATTTAATTGTTATTTGTTGTTGCTTGTGAAATTGATAGATGTGACCTTGTGTTTTAAAATGATAGTTTGCAATAATTTTTCTAAAATCTAAAAACATATTACTCTCTTTGTAAAATAAATGGGCTTATTAATCTATTTTGAATTAGATAAGAAGTAAAAGTGATAAAAGGTCGCCTAACTAAAAGAATAGCAAATAACTTTTATTACTTCCTTTATACTTGTGACCATTATCATCCTGAATACTGAAATGCTACATGGTTATTTGGAGTAGTTTGAATACAAGGACATCATCATATGGACATGTATATAAGTCCAAGTGTAAGAAGTATTAAGACCAATGTACCAAAATTTGGTTGTAAATCTGTAGTACTTCTTTATTTAGTTCTTCTTGATATAAATCTCCTTACCATATCGTAGCATCTTGATACAAAATATTTTTTTTAATTGCAAATGCATTGGGAAGTCTATTTTTTTAGTTGATAATTGACAGTTCACTTTTGGTCAATGACTCAATTTGCCATCTTTGAAAATTGAATTTTAACTGAGCTTATAGATAGTTAACAAGTGTTAGTAATAATAAGATCTTAGTACATTTATTTGTATCTCATTAAACATATCAATTTTTGAAAGCATAGTGTCCCTTTAACATAGTTTTGAACTATCAACCTAGGAAATAGAAAGACTCATTGCGTTTTGCATTGGAGAAATCCTCAAGTATGCTTACTTGCATTGTGATAAAATGGATGCTATTTTTCCATGTATACAAATTGTTAAGTCGTGAGACAAAAAAGAAGATTTGATCCATGGTCCTAAAATCCATTGATCTCTAGTTTTACATGATCAACAAAAAAAGGGATGTGGTTATATTACAGTTGTCCACTAACCATTTTTTAACAAATATTATCCTTCTACTATGCTTTTCAAACTTTAAATAAATAGTTTCATATGAAATGGTTCAATTCCTAACACTTACAATCTGAGAATGCAAACAAAAGGGGGGATGCTACCCTTTAATGTTAAACCAACCGTAATATTACTAAATTTAAGGGAAAATCGATACTAAAATTGGTTGTGAGACTCCCAAAGAAAGTCCATTATAAAACTTGGTGTATTCCTTTAATGTGACAAACACATTGTATTATTTAGTTAAATGAAAAAGATTAGTTTAATTGTGTGCTCAACAAAAGGCTGTGTGAATTTTACAAACAATAAAAACAAATTTTTTATAATAACTTGTTAGATGTTCTTATAAAATTGAGGATGTGGGATTACTTTTCTAAACCACATATATTTACAGTATGATTATTATACTGATATAACTCACCTTAAAATTTTGAAAGAATTATATTTTGGATTTTCAAATTAATCATACAATTAATTATTAGAAATTTGAAATAAAACTAATAGATTTCTTTTGAGCAACAACATAATCACAAATAACGAAGAAGAAGCTTTAAAATTATTTTAAATATGAAATATTTCTTGAATACTAAAATAAAAAACACTTCAAAAAATATCAAAAAACCTTATAATGCAATTGAATAATCTATAATCTATAATGAAATGTGAAATTTTGTTTGACCCTACCTATAATACCTCTTTTTTAGACTTTATTTAACAAAAAAATCAATAAATATCGTGTTTACATATAATGTAGAAAAAATAATTTGAAAGTGGATTGAGAGGATGAACAACAAGAATTTTGAGTAATGAACAAATGCAGTACAATAGTAAGCGTGTTGATGTAAGCATTTTGCGGTTATATCTCAATAGTAATTGTCCATAAAACTATTAAAAAAAGTTTGGGCCTTTTCGGGTAATTTATTTTCATCACCTTGTAGTATATAAAAAATACGATTTAATAATATTAACAATTAATATTAAGATTTGTTAAAAACTTAATATTTAAATTTAGATAGACGACATGCTTTAAGAATAAATATAATTTCCTTATCTAAATAGGTCACACATATACTGTTATAAGAATTAATAATTAATTTAATCAACAAAATTATGTTTTCCTATGCTGTCTCCCAGACCTTCCAAAATGACCAAAGGGTGATCGTCTAATATGTCCTAAGCACATTGAGGCTAATTTTTTTTTTTTCTGCACATTTTCTTTAATCAATAAGAAAATTATCTCAATCGAAAAAAATTGAGAAAAATAAGTAAAATAGTTAAAAGTCATTATAATCCAACCCATGGATTCAAAAATTGTTTGAAATTCGAATATGTTAAGGTGCGTGAGCCGCTTTTAGTAGCCTAGATTGTTTTTTCAAACCATAATAAGTCAATATCTACCGCCATCAACAAAAAGAGAAGAACGATTTCTTCGCTTGGACAAATTTATAGCTAAAGTAATCATACAAATAAGATATCATATTCCCCGGGCACATGTCAACATTTACGCATTATAAAGTAACAAATATGTTTAAGTCACGTTAAATGACATTTAATTTGAGAATACCCTGTTGAAATAATCACGTTAATAAGGTCTTTCCTTAAAAATACTTCAATCAAATTCATAATAAACGTAAATTTGGGTGAATTTATCACTCATTTGAATATTAGAGCGTCATTGGGAGCTCAATCCCCTTGGTGGTCCAACATATTCTTTTACACGAATAGACATACAAACGATGATAAAATCTACTAATAAATTAATTAAAGACTTGTAATTATTACACGAAAGACATATAAATGAAGAGACAATCTACAAATAAATTAACTAGAAGACTAGTAATTTTGTATAAGGATATCTATCTTCAAGTGAGTTACTTATTATATTTCTTTCTCTAAACCTAGGTTTCTCGAGAGAGCTCCGAGTATCCTAACCACCTAGACTACAACAGAGGGTGAAAATAATATTATACAATACTTATTAGATTTTTAGATCGTAATACAAGTCGTATATTCCTCCTAAGCTACTCTAAGTTCTATATTCTACATATAACTCAAGTAATCAAGCTACTAATTATTCAAATAACTCAATAATATTTAAATAAATATCCCAGAAACCATGCCCTAAGCATATATCAATATATACGCACCATATCGTAACAAAAACTAATTATGTCACGTTAAATAACATTTAATAGATGAAACACTTCATTAAAACAACCATGTTATTAAAATGCACTCTGTTGTAAATACCTAGTCGAATTCATAGCAAAGGTACAACATTATTTTCACTAATATCAAACCACTTAATATCTTACGCTCTAGAATCGAGTTTGGCTGAAATTATTACTCAGTTAAACGTCACAACTTCGTTGGGAGCTTGCTCCCCTTGGTTGTCTAACACATTCTATTACATGAATTGACGTATAAAGATATATAAAACGTAGTAATCAATTGATATTATTTGTAGCTTAGTCGAAGGATATTTATTTTTGAACAAGTTAGTTATTAGTAAATCCTGTTTTATCACCAAATTAGACATTAACGTTCCCAATATAGAGTCACTTGTCCAATAAATTGAATCGCAAGTTTTGTAGATACAAAATTAAACTTTATGTTTATATATGCTTCTTAGAGAAAAGCCTAACATTAAGTTTTGTTGTCAGAACTTGAACCTGGTCTCTCGGGTAAGAGTTGAATATCCTAACCACCCAGACTACAACTAATGGTTCTAATCATGTTGAGGAAGTAAATGTCTCATATACCTCACAAACTCATTTAGTGTGTACATTCTACATATAGCATAAGTAATCACATTACTAACTACACAAATAACTCAATTATGATTCAATAAATAATAAGAATAATCATTCTTTAATCATCAACAAAACCCTATAAACAAGGTTAGGTCAACACCAACTAACTCAAGGTGCTTTTTCCTTAGAAGATATGAGAAATGAAAAATTATTCAAAAAATAACTATATATAGATCATCAGTGAATATTTTCAACAATTCTTTATCAACACACGAAACACAAGTAAAAGATAAAAGGCTAGCTTCAAATGGTGTCTGGGATAAAACCCTACGTCAAATCAAGTATATGTAATACAACTAATGATATGTACCACCAAAAATACCACCAATGACATAACGTGGTTTAAATAGATGTAAATGATTAGTTCGATAAAGTTAGATAGAGAAATATAATAGAATGATAGTTTTTATCTAACTAAACTTTGCCACGCCCTTAGTGTTTTTTTGGCGGTATATAACATTACTCATTTAATAGGTATCATTTTAGTTATCTTTTATCTAATATAAGTATTATTTTTTGAATTAAAGAACATTGAGGCAACAGGGATTAGAGAGCTAATGTAATTATTTTAAGGAATCAAAGCGTTGTTAATCCTAGTCAAATGAAGTCAAAATATGATTAAAATAATCATTTTAATGCTTAATAAAAGATGATAAACATTTATACACTACCTTTTTACCCACAAATGTTACCTAATTTCAATAATGAACTTTAAATAACCAAAAAGTACTAAAATGATAATAAATTAAAAGTAACTCTAGGAAAAGGTTATTGTATTGCCAAATACACTCAAGACGGTAATAAAACAATGAGTTTGACATACAGTTACATATTAAACAAAAACTAAGCCAACTAGTATCTCTGAAATATATTTCTCTATCGCCTTGAATGCTCAAGAACTCTAGATCGTCTCGGATGCTCGTATAGTTAGTTTGGAAGATTATATGACCTAATCTTATATATACTTTTATTGGAACACATCAATTTGTGACACATGATTACACAACACAAGTGATTTCCATATATAAGGTCTCATAATTCTCTAATCATTATTGGGGTGGAAGGTTTATTTTTTGTTAAATCATCATAAGTATCAATGTATAACTTCTTTGAACTTAAATAAATTTTGATTTCAAGTTGAGAATCTCGGTAAGCCAACTCAAGATTAATTATTTGCTTGGAATAAAGCATCAAGAGTTTATGCCTGGGAACCCTCAAGTTATTATACTAATTTAAAGGAGTGCTTATCGTGATTTATCTGTTCGATGAAAGGGGAATAATAAGTGAAGAAATAGATGAAACCGACATAGTATTCAAATTCAAAAACTGATTAAGTGAAAACAAAATCAAGTAATTCACACTGCAAGATAAACACATCAAACAAAGAAAATTCTAGTAATAAAATATATCTTCTGAAAATCGAAGAGAAAAATTTATACCATCCATATTATGTACACAATAAAAAATCCAAGTTAACCATTCAAGATTTAAAAAAAACCGATGATATTGATTTCTAATTATTTTTTTTGTCATCATGAAACTACAAAATATTATCTTGCACCATTGTTTCTAAAAATATTGGAAAGAAATACAAACAAGTCAAACAATTAATCTTCAGTTCATACGGTTAAGTCGATAATTTTTTCTGACACATTTGGCCAAAATGTTTGTCACCCCATTGAGCTCTCTTTTGACGTGTAAAACCTTCCATGGTGGGGATTTATCCACCCTTCTACAGATTTCAACGGTCATTAGTTGGACTCTCCAATCATTTCCTTTATCTTTTTTAATGTCTTGAATAATTTTAAGTTATCCAAGTCGAACGAGCAACTCTGAAAATTAAGATCAAGATGTGGTGCAGATCTCATGGCCAATAAAATATCCCAAGTTTTAACCTTCCGCAACACATTAGACTTTGCAGAGTTTTGTAATTTACTGCAATAGAATTTGCACATGCCGGTGTGAAAGAAAGTCCCTTTAATAAAAATAATGACTTAACAAATATATTTTGCATCAAATTAGTATTGAGTAAGCATTGAATAATCCATCTTTTGTATAAAAAGAATACACACAAATATATATAAATATATTTATATATATACTTTTTATATCACAAAAGAATCATATTTAAATATTTATTTTTGCACAATATATTAAATATGTTTACCAAACAGTTGAAATACCGTTTACAAAAAATTATAACTAAATAAACTTTATCCATATAAATTATGTAAATACATGATAGTTAAATTTACATTAATAGACAAATACAATACTTAAATATTAGATCTGAAACCTAAATTAAAAAATATATTAATAAAAATAAATATTTAAGGAAGAATAGAATTTATTTATAAAAACAGGTGATATACACAAGATTAAGCCATGGTTTAAGGAGGAGTGATAAAAAAAACCAGGTCATAAAATTAGATATGTAATTATCAATCAATAATATTAATTATTTAAGAAAGAAAAGAACATCTTTCAATAAAGGAGATTACACTTGTTTAGAACCATGTGCTAGGAGTAGATTAACCTATATGAAAAGAAAATTTAAAATTTGTAGAAAAATTTGGATTGGCTTTTTATTATTTATTTTATTTTAATTTTACAGGTAGAACAAGGCCCAAAGATTTAGTAATTCTTTTACATATGGTGGTGGGCTTTATGTAACACTAAATTAGGAAAATAAATCAAATTGGGTTGTCAAGTACTTCCCCACACAAAATATATATATAAAATAAAGTCAATAAATTTTAGGGTTGCGCAGAACTTCTCCATAATCGTTTGGGTGTCGACAACTCTCCTATTCTATATGAAATCATCTTCATCATCATCAAATCTTAATTATCTACAATTTTTCAAATACATCATAGAGCCACTTCAGAAGCACTTAATCATTGCAGAGTACTTTAACCACTATAGTAGCTATCTATCAATTTTCAAATATTATTTTGTAAGTTTACCTTTCATTTTCATTACCTCTTCATATATATATATATATATATATATATTCTAACACTCTCAAATGTTACCTTTCAATTTCATTCTCTCCATACATATCTAACACGCTCTCTATGTCCATACATACGATTATTTGCATTAAAAAATATTTATTTGACTAATTAGATGTTTATTATCCTATATTTATTTTTTTAAATTTACTCAATTTTAACCCAGATTAATTACTAGAGTAGTGTTGGATATTATTTCAAATCAAATCATCACTTCTATTTTTGTACCTGAAATTAAACATTCTCTTATTTTAAAAAAATGTTACCCGTGAACTTAGGATGTTTAATATTCTGTTTTAACAGTTAAACTTATGTGTAATTTTGACGGGCGAGATTTATGATATAATCTTTGATATATATATATATATATATATATATATATATATATATATATATATATATATATATATATATATATATATATATATATATATATATATATATATATATGAGAACTAGTTTCAAATTGTAATTTTCTACTTATTATTTTGATGAGATGATTAATTACATATTAAAAAGTAAGAAAATATATTAACAAACATTTTTTATAATTTATGCAAGAAATAAATAATTTATTTTATTTATTATTTTAGTCCGCCAAAAATGTTTGTTAAAATTTTGTTTTTGAATTTAAATATTTAAATTCAAAATTTTGGGGAGTTATTTATTTTTAATCACCTCCCCATTATCTGACAACAAATCCCACGTTATCCTATTAAAAGGATAGAGTCATAATTCACAAGTACTGTTATCCTAATTTCATAATACGTTCTTCTCTTTCTTTTCTCTGCTAAAAAGTTCTACACAAAGAATCAATTAATTAGAGGCTCTTAGGTTGTGAACAAAAGGCTCTTATTCACTGTGAGAAGATCCGTGATCGAAGCAATCAGATTATTGTTCTTTTTACGCTGCTCTTCAAGAGGTAAACACATAAATCCTCTTGCTTTTATATCTAATTAATTTCTTTCATATGGTATTAGAGCATGATAGAATTAATTGGCATTAATTTTTTTTTTAAAACAAGAGGATTTTGTCGGATGATTTTTTTTTGTCGACAAATTCTTTTGGGGTCTAATATGTAGATAATAGTCCGTCAATATTTTGCTTCATTATTACTGCATATGTACCATTACATTTTATGTGTTCTTTTTAATCACTGAACACTTAGTGAACACTTTGATGGATAGTCTATTAAACTTAAGAGGATAACCCATCAATGTATACGGTTTGTGTGGATTGATTAAAGTCTATTAATGTATTGGGTAATAGAGAATCTGCATAATGTGAAGTAAACAAAAGAATCGTGTATTGTAGTAGTATGGATGAATTTTTTTCTTCTGATATGTACTAGGATATACATGTATGCAATGTACCGGTATTAGATTTGATTGAATTTTTTTGGTCTGGTTTCGAACCTATTTTTTGCAAAACCGAACTACTTCTAGGGTGGTTCAAACCTATGCAGTTCATCCCAGCGACATGTAGCCTTACCAGATTCACTACCTTAGATACTTGTTAATGAACATAGTTCCTGGAAAGATGCTGTAAATTGTTTTTATCCTTGTTTCCCAATCGATTTTGCTGTAATTTTTTTTGTCGTTCTTATTTTTCTATATGTAGAAAATGATGGAAACACGATCCAAGGGATCACGGGAATCAAGGCTCCGCCTATTAAGAGATTGCCGAATGCTTCATAGGAACGTAAGAAATCCAAATGGACCATTAAGGGTTCATACACCTCGTCAAGCAAGGACACCTGAACAAAGACAAGTTTTGAGGAACAATATCCAAACTCTCCACTATAGGAAGAGACCCAATCACACTTTGGTGAAACATGTAGCAATTGTGAATAGGTTGATTCAATATGTCATAGATTGGGGTGAGGATGGCTTATGTTGTGATGATTTCATGGTGGTAGTATTTCGTAAAACATTACCGAGAGAGTTGCATAGGGATTTAGATATCCTATGGGAGGATAAGTTTCCAGTTAACCATGTTCATGGAAGAGGTGATACATATGAGTGGCTTGTGTATGCTTTGACTGAATCTCACTTATGGAAGAACTTCAATAGTTCCATAAGGCCGGAACAATGCAATTGTGGAATGCATTGTCCAACCAATAATCTTGATAGATATTTTCCGATTGGAAAATATGAGGAAGTGAGATTTGAGGAGTCGATCCCTAAGTTAAGATATTGGATATCAAAGGTGTTTGCTAGTTGAACTTGCAGTAGGTAGTTTGCTTAAGTAGGTTGTTTTCTTTGATGTTTTTCATTCCATGTTCGTTAGAAATTACATTAGTTGTTTTTTATCCCTTTGATTCAGTATTTTCTTTTTTAAACATGTTTTTAAATTATGTATGAATATAACTTTTTTTTTCTTTGCTTTTATGCTTTAGTTGTTTATTTTCATACAATATCGCTCTATTTATGTTAGAGTAAGTGGGAGTTCTTGAAGAACTTATTTTTACGGTTAATGAAACTGATTGAATGATTAAGACAAACAAAATATGGTGATTCATGAATGGGACCATAGTGAACTTTCTTTATCACTTATTTTGTTATCTTTGTTATTCATTTCATTTGCATTAATAGCTTAGAGTTGTTAAATAAATGTATGTTATTAATGGAAATCTCTTACTTTATAGAGAAAATGGCATAAAAAACCATCATTGCTGATCTCAACAAAGGAGAAAAGATGAATGGTGAGAACTATAACCTTTGGAAGTTCAAGATACACTATGTTCTAGAAGAGCAAGATGTTTTTGAGGCTGTTAACAACATCATGGCTCAGCCTGAGGAAGGCAACACAACTCAAAACAGAAGGGACATGGAGGCTTATGAGAAGTGGAAAAAGAAAGATTCCACTGCAAGAGGCATCTTGATAGGCTCTATGAATGACGATCTTGTCTATGAATGTCAACGATACCTCACTGCTCACGAGATGTGGAATGCTCTTAATGAGAAGTATGGGGGTAAGACCGTGACAAGTTGCGTCAATTGACCATTAAGTTTACCACTTGCAAGAAGAAGCCTAATAAAACCATGCAACAACATCTCTAAGAGATGTCTAACATGATTAGGGAACTTAAGAATGCAGGTCATAACCTTACTGATGAACAACAAGTTCAGGCTATGATCCGATCTCTTCCAAATAACTGGGAGCATTTGAAGATAAACTTGACTCACAATGACAACATCAAAACCTTTGATTATGCTGCTCGTCATGTGACATTGGAAGATGAACATCTAGATGCAATTAAGCCTCAAGGTCAGGCTTATGTTGCTGAGTCAAGTTCCCACAAAGTTTCTGGCAATAAGCGCAAGAACAATGGGAAGAAGAACGGAAATGAGCATGTTTCCAAGAAGAACAAGAAAGATGGTAACAATAAGGGAAAACGTTTCCGTAAGAAGAAAGACAAGAGTAAGATGAAATGCTTTAACTGTGACAAACTGAGCCACTTCGCTCGCGAGTGCAGCGAGCCTAGAAAGGTAGCAATGTCATTTACTTCTTGTAATTTTACTTATGTTACCTGTACTGTATTGCTTGCTGATTCTAATCCTTTGTGGACTGTGGACTCAGGAGCGACAGACCATGTAGCCAAAGACCGAGAGGCATATGTAGAGTACCATCGAAGTCCAGAGGGATCAAGGTGGATATATGTAGGAGATAACAATAAGGTTGAAGTCAAAGGAGTTGGCACTTGCAAGTTGAACTTGCAAGGTGGTCAAACCTTGTACCTGCATGATGTACTTTACGCACCTGACATTCGACGGAACTTAGTCTCGGTCACTGTTCTTCTAGGATTAGGTTTTAATTTGCATTTTCATAACAAACAAGTAGATATCTATTATGACGCTAAGTATTATGGTTCTGGTTTTATTTCGCATGGTTTAATTGTACTAGATGATGATAACTCATTTAATAGTTATTATGTAAGTAGTTGCTTTTCTACTAATACTTCTTCTAGTAATTCTAATGTAGAAGAAAATGTATGCATGCTCTATTGGACATGACCGTATGAATTTTTTGGCTAAGACGAACCTTTTGAGTTCGTTGACTAAAGTCAACTTGCCAACTTGTGAAAATTGTCTAGCAGGTAAAGCAAAACGAAAACCATTTGGAAAGGCTAAACGAGTCGAGTACCCATTACAAGTAATTCATCCAGACATCTGTGGCCCAATGAGTGTTCAAACTAGACATGGGGAACATTATTTCATCACCTTTATAGATGATTTCACTAGGTTTGGTTATGTCTACCTGATTTCTCACAAATCTGAAGCATTGAAATGTTTTATGACATTTATCAATGAAGTGGAAAATCAGTTAGAGAGGAAGGCGAAAACCCTAAGAACCGATCGAGGACGTGAATATCTATCTGATCATTTTGAAGATCCGTGTGATGAAAAATGGATAGTAAGACAACTTACAATTCCTAGAACACCACAACAGAATGGTGTGGCTGAAAGGAGGAATAGAACACTCCTAGAAATGGTTAGGTCTATGATGGCACACGCAAATCTTCCAATATCTTGTTGGGGAGATGCCTTGCTTACCACCTGTTATATACTTAACTGAGTACCCACAAAGACTATTCAATCAACTCCTTATGAACTATGGACAGGTAGAAAACCTAATTTGTCATACTTGCGACCTTGGGGGTCGGCAGGCTATGTTCATGATCTATCTCATAAGTATGGGAAGTTAGGTCCAAGAGGTAAGAAGTGTAACTTCATTAGATACCCAGCTCACTCTAAAGGATATGTGTTTATTGGTGAACATAATGATGGGGGTCTTACAGAAATTGAGTCATGAGATGTTACATTCTTAGAGAATGATTTTCCTAGCAGAGGTGAGGTATACAGAAATTCCATTTTATGTGAATTAAATGAGATTCAGGAGGAAAATATGCAAAAAAATGTGACGCCTGATGAGGTAACACATACTCAAGAAATAGAGACGGACACTCCTCTAAATCTTGAGATGGAAGAAACCATTGCATCATCTAGTAATCCTATTTCTCAAGATTCTCAACTTAAGAGAAGTGCTAGAGGTTTAGTTCCACGTCGTCGATTTGAAATCGAAGGAGAAGTATTTATGATAACTCCACAAGACGAAGAAGAACCTCGAACAGTTAATGAAGCACTCTCATGTACCGCTAAGAATGAATGGAGGAAAGCAATGAAAGAAGAAATGGAGTCGATGAAGAAAAACCAGGTATGGAAACTGGTTGATCTCCCGAAAGGACGTAAGGCAATTGGGAATGAATGGGTTATGAAAATAAAGAGTAAACCTGACAATTCTATTGATAGGTATGAAGCTCGCTTGGTAGCGAAAAGGCTATACTCAACGTGAAGGAATAGATTTTGACGAAATTTTTTCCCCTGTTGTTAGATTTACCTCAATACGTCTTATTTTAGCTATTGTGGCGCATCTCGATCTGGAGCTGCACCAAATGGATGTTAAAACTGCATTTCTAAATGGAGATTTAGAAGAGGTAATTTTCATGGAACAACCCTCGAGTTTTGTTGCGAAAGATCAAGAGAATAAAGTATGTAGATTGTTGAAATCAATCTATGGTCTTAAACAAGCCTTGAGACAGTGGAATTTGAGATTTCATGAAGTTATCCCGTCAAATGGATTTGAGATGATAAGTGAAGACTACTGTGTTTATATTAAACGTTCCAAGAAAAATTTCATAATTTTATCTCTATATGTGGATGACATCCTACTAGCTGGGAATGATAAAGAGTTTATTAAAGCAAATAAGGAGTGGCTAGCTTCTCAATTCGATATGTCTAGAAGACTATTATCTCTATCTCAAGAACCTTACATCATGAATGAACTTAAGCGCTTTGGTATGACTACGTACAATTCCATTGACACTCCTGTAGCAAAGGGAATAAACTTAACTCTCGACATGTGTCCTAATACTATAGAAGAAAAATAGAAAATGTCAACAGTACCATATTCTAGTGCCATTGGTAGTCTTATGTATGTATGATGTGTACGAGACCAGATATATGTTATGCAGTAGGTTTAGTTAGTCGTTTTCAATCGAACCCTGGACAAGAGCATTGGAAAGCTGTGAAAAGGATATTGAGATATCTAAAAGGAACTAAAGATCATGCCTTATGATTTCGAGGAGATAGATTACGCCTAGAAGGATATACAGATGCCGATTGAGCTGGTGATATAGATGGGTGTAAATCCACTTCAGGTTATGTTTTCTTTCTAAATAATTGCGCAATCTCGTGGAGTAGCAAGAAACAAACCTGTGTAGCTTATTCAACGATGGAAGCTGAATTTGTAGCATGCTCAACTGCGGTTCAGGAGGCTGTTTGGTTAAAAAGGTTCTTTGAACATTTAGGATTCTCTGGTGATAGTGGGAGTCCAATAACAATATACTGTGATAGTCAAACTGCAATGGCTTATGTGAAAGATCCAAAATATCACAGCAAGACCAAACACATTGATATAAAGTATAACTTCGTTAGAGATATAATTGCACAAAAGGATGTTACATTGCAATATATACCCACACACAATATGCTTGCCGATCCATTCACAAAAGATATCCTAAGGGATGTATTCATGGATCATGTTAGATCTATAGGATTAAGCAAGATATAATGTATGAATTATTCCTAGTTTATGTGCATTCATGTATATATTTCCATTAGTATGTTTTTTTATCTGTTTATTTTAATAATATCATGTTTGATATGTATTATATATATTGCGTGTGATTTTGTAAGTATGTATGTCCTATATACTGAGATTGGCCCTGTCACACGGGCAATCGTCTTTGGCATAAGAAGTGAGCAAAGATGAGACTAACTCATAGCAGTGAAGAACCCTTAAGATAACTTGAGTTAAGATAGTCGTCTTAATTAAGTGTTAAGATGAGATCATAAACATGGATAAACCATGTTAAGCTTATATTATGATCGAAGTAGAATCCCACTATCTACTTAGTCTATAATAGCTAGATATGAATTGCTTGCTTGATTTCATAGAAGGTTTGATCGATCAAAGAATTCATCTAAGGCAACGAGACTTGTCTAATTATATATCTGTATGGTATTTGTAAAATTGTGACATACAATTTGAGATATATGAATAATACCATAAAATGTGTATCATACCACGTGTGCTTTCAACCAAAAGGAAATGAAGAATTGATCCCAGTTTCTTCATTGTGTGATACCTATGATTTGTGCCCTTATTACTTTTGACTATATCTTGATATTTTGATTAGGTGTATGCTATTTTGAACACATTACCAATGATCATGAGTGATTCGGTCTAATGGGGTATGTTTGGGAAAGAAACCTAATCAATATAAAAAGATATAAGTGTAAAGGGAAGACTAGAATTGTGTATCAAATTTGTGCTTGCAGCTTAACCGATCATGTAAGTCAATACGGACTATAACATGATAGTGAGACACATAAATGAAATGCCAGTAAACTCTTTTTCACATAGAAGTTGTGATATATATTAGGATGGGTTAGAGTTACTGTAATATGATACAACATATTGTTAGTCTGGGGTATTGCAGTATACGTAACAGATGAAACTATTTTGAGAAACTATGTACCCTAACAGGTTATTAGTAACATATGCTCATATGCTTGCCGATCACACGACCTATTTGCCAAGTTTGATGATATTTTGATTCAAGTGTGTATATGGGTAGATATGGTGTAATGAGATGTGGATTCTATGGATAAGATGTAACTTCATTATGGCGAGTGGGAGAATGAAAGAAATAAATAATTTATTTTATCTATTATTTTAGTCCGCTAAAAATGTTAGTTAATATTTTGTTTTTGAATTTAAATATTTAAATTCAAAATTTTGGGGAGATATTTATTTTTAACCGCCTCCCCATTATCTGACAACAAAAATTCCACGTTATCCTATTAAAAGGATAGAGTCCAAATTCAAAAGTACTGCTATGCTAATTTCATAATATGTTCTTCTCATTCTTTTCTCTTTTCTCTGAGAAGATCCGTGATCGCTGCTCTTCAAGAGGTAAACACATAAATCCTCTTACTTTTATATCTAATTAGTTGCTTTCAATTTAAATATAGGCCGATTGAAAATACGACAAGATCGTTGGCTATGTCATTTCAATATTAGGAACCATCGGCCTCTCATGTTGTGAAAAAATGAAATGATCATTCTTGAAAATATTCAAGAAGAGATCAATGAATTGAAAAGATGAATATACAAGGTGAAAAGGGGTCAAGGAGAGCCATTGAGTTCAAAGAGAGTTTAGTTTCTTTATGGTGAGATTTTCTTGTTTATGGTTGAAAAGGTATCTATTATTATATTAATTTGTTAAAAGGGTATATATTATTAAATTAATTTCAGTTACTTATATTTTGTCCTGTGTTGGTTCATCGTAGATTGTTGGCCATGTCATTTCAATCAATAGCTTGTTACTTTTTGGAAATACTGAAATTTCATAACTCAACCAATGGAAAGAACATATCTCAAAGAAGCTTTTCAGAATCAAATACATAAGTAATGTAGTGTTAATGATTTTCAAGAAAACCTCATATATAGTTTGGTGGATGTTGCTTGTTGCATTAGAATGAAACCGGTGGAGATGGAAACTTCATGCTGACGTCACGTGCACACAATTTGAATTTTTTATTTTGCCTATCAGTGAATGTTCATTTGGATATTTTTTGCTTTGTTTTCACCAATTAATGAAACGAATATGCTTCACGTATTTTCCTTAGTATTCAAAAAATTATTGCTTCATGTATTTTTGTTCCGTTTTAATTTCACTCCTACGATTTAATAATTAGAATGACTAATAAAATCTAGATACACAACTCATCTTTTTTCTATTTCATTGTTGTAGTATTTTGTATGTGTTTTTAATGCTCAGGGTAGCATTATGAATATTCAATGTGACATATATAAAACTCAATATCACCATAATTTATGTTAAGTATCACCATAGATCTTACTATCATCGATCATGTTCAATGATAAACCTGATCTTACTATTATCGAGATTAAAATACACCATTTTTTCATGCTACAACTCCCCAAAGAATATACAAAAATAGGATTGTAAAACTTAACGATAATTTAAAAGAATTGAAGGTTAAGCTTATGAAATTTAACCATGATGTTGTATTTCTGAAAGGATATTTATAGTTATAACCATGAAAAAAATCATGTATGCCTTTTTTATTTCGATACTTACATGCTAACCGCTCTCTCAGATAAAGGTATTAACAAACAACTTCTTTCAAGATTTGTAATAGTATTGTTAGTTGTTGACATGTGGAGTTTATGGATCTTGTAAATTTTCAGGGAGGCAAGAGCCAGGACTAATACCATGTTCAATTAACAAAAAACTTCTTTCAATAGTAGTAATAATATTGAGGTAAATTTAATTGTTAGTAGTTGTCGATTGTGAAAATGATAGATATGACCTTGTGTTTTAAAATGACAGTTCGCAATAACTTTGCTAAAATCTAAAAACATATTACTCTCTTTGAAAAATAAAAGGGCTTATTAATATATTTTGCATTAGAGAAGAAGTAAAAGTTATAAAAGGTCGCCCAACTAAAAGAATATCAAATAATTTTACTACCTCCTTTATACTTGTGACAATTATCATCCTGAATACTGAAATGCTACATGATTATCTAGAGTAGTTTGAATACAAGGACATCAACATATGGACATGTAAGTAAAAGTGAAAGAAGTATTAAGACCAATGTACCAAAATTTGGTTGTAAATCTGTTGTACTTCTTTATTTAGTTCTTTTTGATATATATCTCCTTACCATATCGTAACATCTTGATACAACATATATTTTATTGCAAATGCATTGGAAAGTCTATTTGTGTAGTTGATAATTTTCAGTTCACATTTGGTCAATGACTCAATTTGCCAGCTTTGAAAATTGAAATTTATCTGAGCTTAACAAGTGTTAGTAATAATAAGATCTTAGTACATTTATTTGTTTCTCATTAAACATATCAAGTTTTGACAGCATTGTGTCCCTTTAACATAGTTTTTCACTATCAACCAAGGAAATAGAAAGACTCATTGCATTTTGCATTGGAGAAAGCCTCAAGTATGCTTACTTTCATTGTGATAAAATGGATTCTATTTTGCCATGTATACAAATTGATAAGTCGTGGGACAAAAGAGAAGATTTGAGCCATGTTCCTAACATCCCTTGATTTCTAGTTTTACATGATAAAAAATATAAGGGATATGGTTATATTACAATTGTCCACTAACCACTTTTTAACAAATATTATTCTTCTACTACCCTTTTAAAAGTATAAATAAATAGTTTAATATGAACTAATTCAATTCCTAACACTTACAATCTGAGAATCCAAACAAAAGGGTTTTGGGATGCTACCCTTTAATGTTAAACCAACCATAATAGAATTGGTTGTGAGACTCCTAAAGAAAGTCCATTAAAAAAACTTAGCGTATGCCTTTAATGTGACGAACACATTGTATTATTTAGTTAAATAGAAAGAGTAGTTTAATTTTGTGCTTAGCAAAAGGATGTGAGATTACAAACACTAAAAACAATTTTTTTATACTTATTTGTTAGCTGTTCTTATAAAATTGTGGATGTGGGATTACTTTCCAAACCACATAAAGTTAATGTATGATTACTGATTGATATAACTCACCTTAAAATTTTGAAAGAATTATATTTTGGATTTTCAAATTAGTCATATACATAATTATTTGAAATATGAAATATAGTTAATGGATCTCTTCTGAGTAACAACACAATCACAAATAACGAAGAAGCTTTAAAATTATATTAAATATGAAATATTCATTGAATACTAAAATAAAAAACACATCAAATAATATTAAAAAACCTCATAATGCAATTAAATACTCGGTAAAAAAATGAAATGTGAAACTTTGTTTAACCTTACCTACACATCAAGTACCTCATTTTTAGACTTTATTTAACAAAAAAAATCAATAAATATCATGTTTACATATAATGTAGAAAAACAATTTGAAAGTGGATTGAGAGGATGAACAACAAGAATCTCAAGTAATGAACAAATGCAGTACAATAGTAAGTTTGTTGATGTAAACATGTTGCCGTTAGATCCCAATAGTAATTGTCCATAAAACTATTAAAACAAGTTTAGGCTTTTTCGGGTAATTTATTTTCATCAAAGATATTTCTGGCCGATCACCCTATTGAAATATCTTGTATCATATACAAAATACAATTTAATAATATTAACAATTAATATTAAGATATGTTAAAAACTTAATTTATAAATTTAGATAGACGACATGCTCAAGAATAAATAAAATTTCATTTTCTAAATAGGTCACACATATACTATTATAAGAATTAATAATTAATTTTATCAACAAACTTAGGTTTTCCTAGGCCGTCTCCTAGACCATCCAAAATGACCAAAGGGTGATCGTCTAGTATTTCCTAAGCACATAGAGTCTACCAAAAAAATAGTTAAAAGTCAGTACAATCCAACCCATGGATTCAAAAATTGTTTGAAATTCGAATATGTTAAGCTGCGTGAGCCGCTTTCGGTAACCTAGATTGTTTTTTAAAGCATAATAAGTCAATATCTATCGCAATCAACAAGAAGAAAAGAACGATGTCTCCGCTAGGACAAATTTATAGCTAAAGTAATCATACAACTAAGATATTATATTCCCCGGGCGCTTGTCAACATTTACGCATCATAAAGTAACAAATATGTTTAAGTCACATTAAATGAAATTTAATTTGAGAATACCCTATTGAAATAATCACGTTAATAAGGTCTTCCCTTATAAGTACTTGAATCAAATTCATAATAAAGGTAGAATTTGGGTGAATTTATCACTCATTTGAATATTAGAGCGTCATTGGGAGCTCAATCCCCTTGGTGGTCCAACATATTCTTTTACACGAATAGACATACAAACGATGATAAAATCTACTAATATATTAATTCAAGACTTGTAACTATTACACGAAAGACATATAAACAAAGAGACAATCTACAAATCAATTACTTATTTTTCTCTAAACCCAGGTCTCTCGAGTAAGCTCTGAGTATTCTAACCACCTAGACTACAACAGAGGGTGAAAATCATATTATACAATACTTATTAGCTTTCTAGACCGTAATACAAGTAGTATATTTCTCCTAAGATCCTCTAAGTTATATATTCTACATATAACTGAAGTAATCAAGATACTAACTATTCAAATAACTCAATAATATTTAAATCAATATCCCATAAAGCATTCCCTGAGCTTATATCAACATATACGCACCATAGTGTAACAAAAAATAATTACGTCACATTAAATAACATTTAATAGATGAAACACTTCATTGAAACAACTGTGTCATCAAGAGACACTCTGTTGTAAATACCTAGTCGATTTCATAGCAAAGGTACAACATTATTTTCACTAATATTAAACCACTAGATATCTTACGCTCTAGAATCGAGTTTGGCTGAACTTACGAATCACTTAAATGTCACAACTTCATTGGGAGCCTGCTGCCCTTGGTTGTCTAACACATTCTATTACATGAATAGACATATAAAGATATATAAAACATAGTAATTAACTAATATGATGATTTGTAGCTTATTCGAAGGATATCTATTTTTGAACGAGTTAGTTATTACTAAATCCAGCTTTATCACCAAATTAGACATTAACTTTCCCAATATAGAGTCACTTGTGCAATAAATTGAATCACAAGTTTTGTAGATACAAAATTTAACTTTATGTTTATATATGCTTCTAAGTAAAAAGCCTAACATTAAGTTTTGTTGTCAAAACTTGAACCCGGTCTCTCGGGTAAGAGTTGAATATCCTAACCACCTAGGCTACAACTAATGGTTCTAATCATGTTGAGGAAGTACATGTCATATATACTTCGCAAGATCATCTAGTATGTACATTCTACATATAGCTTAAGTAGTCACATTACTAACTACACAACTAACTCAATTATGCTTCAATAAATAATAAGCATAATCATTCTTTAATCATAAAAAAACCCTATAAACAAGGTTAGGTCAACACCATCTAACTCAGGGGGCTTTTTCCTTAGAGGATATAAGAAATGAAAAATTATTCAATCAATAACTATATATATATATATATATATATATATCACCACTTAATACTTTCAACAAACCTTTATCAACACACGAAACACAAGTAAAAGATAAAAGGCTAGCTTCGAATGGTGTCACGATAAAAACCCACGTTAGATCAAGTATATGTAATAAAACTAATGATATGTACCACCAAAAATACCACCAATGACATAATGTGGTTTAAATGGATGTAAATGATTAGTACAATAAAGTTAGATAGAGAAATAAAATAGAATGATAGTTTTCATCCAATTAAACTTTGCCACGTCCTTAGTGTTTTTTTGGCGATATATAAAATTACTCATGTAATAGGTATCCTTTTAATTATATTTGATTTAATATAAGTATTATTTTTTGAATAAAAAAACATTGAGACAACAGGGATTAGAGAGCTAATGTAATTATCTTAAGGAAGTAACGCGATATTAATCCTGGTCAAATGAAGTCAAAATAAGATCAAAATAATTTTTTTAATTCTTAATAATAGAAGATAAACATTTATACACTACTTTTTTACCCAAAAATGTTACCTAATTTCAATAATGGTCTTTAAATAAATAAAAAGTACTAAAATGATAATAGATTGAAACTAACTCTATGAAAAAGTTATTGTATTTCCAAACACACTCAAGACGGTAATAAAACAATGCGTTTGGCATACAATTACACATTAAAAAAAACTAAGCCAACTAGTATCTTTGAAATATATTTCTCTATCGCCTTGAACGCTCAAGGACTCTAGATCGTCGTATAATTAGTTCTGATGACCTAATCTTTTATTAACTTTTATTGGAACACATCAATTTCTAACATATGATTACATAACACAAGTTATTTCCATATATAAGGTCGCATAATTCTCTAATCATTATTGGGATGGAAGGTTTATTTTTTTAAATCATCATAAGTATCAATGTATAACTTCTTTGAACTTAAATAAATTTTGATTTCAAGTTGAGAATCTCGGTAAGCCAACTCAAGATTAATTATTTGCTTGGAATAAAGCGTCAAGAATTTATGCCTGGCAACCTACTAGTTATTATACTTATTTAAATGAGTGCTTATCGTCATTTATCTGTTCGATGAAAGGGGGATAATTAAGTCAAGAAATAGATGAAACCGACATAGTCTTCAAGTTCAAAAACTGATTAAGTGAAAACAAAATCAAGTAATTCGCGGTACAAGATAAACACATCAAACAAAAAAATTCTAGGAATAAAATATATCTTCTGAAAATCGAAGAGAAAAATTTATACAATCCATGTTATGTACACAATAAAAAATCCAAGTTAACCATTCAAGATTTTAAAAAACCCAATGATATTGATTTCTAATTATTTTTTTGTCATACATGAAACAACAAAATATTATCCTACACCATTGTTTTTAAAAATATTAGATGGAATCACAAAGAAGTCAAACAATGAATCTTCAGTCAATTCTGTTAAATCGATATTTTTTTCTAACACATTTGGCCAACATGTTTGTCACCTAATTGAGCTCTCTTTTGACATGTAAAACCTTCCATGTTGGGAATTTATCCACCATTCTACAGACTTCAACGGTCATTAGTTGGATTCTCCCATCAATTCCTTTGTCTTTTTAATGCCTTAAATAATTTTAAAGTTATCAAAGTCGAACGAGTAACTCTAAAAATTAAGATTTGGTGTAGATCTCATGGCCAATAAAATAGCCCAAATTTTAACCTTCTGCAACACATTAGACTTTGCAGAGTTTCGTTATTAACGATTTGATTACTCCATGTTTGTTAATTGCAATGGAATTTGCACATGCCGGTGTGAAAGAAAGTCCCTTTAATAAAAACAATGATTAACAAATATATATTGCATCAAATTAGTATTGAGTAAGCATCGAATAATCCATCTTTTGTATAAAAAAGAATACACACAAATATATATATATAGTTTTTGTATCACATACGCATCATATTTAAATATTTATTTTTGCACAATATATCAAAGATGTTTACCAAATAGTTGGAATACCGTTTATTAAAAATTATAACTAAATAAACTTTAGCCATATAAATTCTTTAATTACATGATAGTTAAATTTACATTAAAAGAAAAATACAATACTTAAATATTAGATCTGAAACCTAAATTAAAAATATATATTTAAGGAAGAAAAGAATGTGTTTATAAAAACAGGTGATATACATAAGATTAAATCATGGGTTAAGGAGGCGTGATTTATATATGTAATTATCAATCAATACTATTAAATATTTAAGAAATAAAAGAACATCTTTCAATAAATGAGATATACACTAGTTTAGAACCATGGGCTAAGAGTAGATTAGCCTATACGAAAAAAAAATTAAAATTTGTAGAAAAGGTTGAATTTGCTTTTCGATATTTATTTTTTTAAATTTTACAGGTAGGATAAGGCCCAAAGATTTAGTAAATATTTTACATATGTTGGTGGGCTTTATGTAACAGTCAATTGGTCAAATAATTCAAATTGGGTTGTCGAATACTTCCTCATAAAAATATATATATAATAAAGTCAATAAATTTTAGGGTTTGCTAGAGCTTCTCCAATAATCGGGTGGGTGCCGCTCTCCCATTCTATATGAAATCATATTCATCATCATCAAATCTTAATTATCTACAATTTTTCAAATACATCATAGAGCCACTTCAGAAGCACTTGATCACTGCAGAGTACTTTAATAACTATAGTAGCTATCTATAAATTATAAATGTTATTTTGTAAGTTTACATTTCATTTTCCTTCTCTCTCCATATATTTCTAACACGCTCTCAAATGTTAATTTGTAAGATTACCTTTCAATTTCATTATCTCTATATATACCTAACACGCTCTCTATTTTTAGACATATACTTATTTGTATTAAAAAACTATTAATTTGACTAATTAGATGTTTATTATCCTATATATTTTTTATATTTACTCAATTTTAACCCAGATGAATTACTAGAGTAGTGTTGGATATTATTTCAAATCAATTCATCACTTTTATTTTTTACCTGAAATTAAACATTCTCTTATTTTACAATTTTTTTACCGTGAACTTAGGATGTTTAATATTCTGTTTTTCAATTAAACTTATGTGTAATTTTGACAGGCGAGATTTATGGTATAATAATCTTTGATATATATATATATATATGAGAATTAATTTCAAATTGTAATCTTCTACTTATTATTTAGATGAGATGATAAATTACATATTAAAAAGTAAGAAAAAAATATTAATGTACATTTTTTGTAACTTAAATGCAGGCCGATTGAAAATACAATAAGATCGTTGGCTATGTCATTTTAATATTATAACTATAAAAGTATGGTCTAAAATTATACTCTTAAACATCTTAATTTAAGAACCTTTAAAGAGAGTTTGATACTAGTTGATGAGATCCCAAATATGTATGTATATTAGGTATATACAGTACACCAATAGCTCACCACTTCTTAACCAGCTACAAGGGTAATTTTTATCAACCAAGGTACACCTCAGCAATTCATTAATAACACAGATCTCATCAGTTAAATTAATATTACCCCATCTCCATGTCTAATCGACACCTACAATTAATATATTAAAAAACTATCGGCCTCTCATGTTGTGAAAGAATAAAGTGATCCTTCTTAGAAATAATTCAAGATGAGATCAATGAATTGAAGATGAATATACAAGGTGAAAAGGGGTCAAGGAGAGCCATAGATTTCCAAGAGAGTTTAGTTTCTTCATTGTAATATTTTCTTGTTAATCGTTAAAAAGGTATCTATTATTATATTAATTCGTTAAAAAGTTATCTATTATTATAATAATTTCAGTTTCTTATATTTCGTAATGTGTTGGTTCATCGTAGATTGTTGGTCATGTCATTTCAATCAATAGCTTGTTACTTTTTGGAAATACTGAAATTTCATAACCCAACCAATGGAAAGAACATATCTCAAAGAAGCTGTTCAGAATCAAATACATATGTAATGGTAGTGTTAATGATTTTCGAGAAAACCTAATACATATTTTGGTGGATGTTGCTTGTTGCATTAGAATGAAACCGGTGGAGATGGAAACTTCACGCTGACGTCACGTGCACACAATTTTTGAATTTTTTATTTTGCCTATCAGTGAATGTTCATTTGGATATTTTTTGCTTTGTTTTCACCAATTAATGAAACGAATATGCTTCACGTATTTTCCTCAGTATTCAAAAAATTATTGCTTCATGTATTTTTGTTCCGTTTTAATTTCACTCCTACGATTTAATAATTAAAATGACTAGTAAAATCTAGATACACAACTCATCTTTTTTCTATTTCATTGTTGTCGTATTTTGTACGTGTTTTTAATGCTCAGGGTAGCACTATGAATATTCAATGTGACATATATAAAACTCAATATCACCACAATTTATGTTAAGTATCACCATAGATCTTACTATCATCGATCATGTTCAATGATAAACCTGATCTTACTATTATCGAGATTAAAATACATCATTTTTTCATGCTACAACTCCCCAAAGAATATACAAAAATAGGATTGTAAAACTTAACGATAATTTAAAAGAATTGAAGGTAAAGATTATGAAATTTAACCATGATGTTGGATTTCTTTAAGGATATTTATAGTTAAAACCATGAAATAAATCATGTATGCCTTTTTTATTTCGATACTTACATGCTAACCGCTCTCTCAGATAAAGGTATTAACAAACAACTTCTTTCAAGATTTGTAATATTATTGTTAGTTGTTGACATGTGGAGTTTATGGATTTTGTAAATTTTCAAGGAGGTAAGAGGTAGGACTAATACCATGTTCAATTAACAAAAAACTTCTTTCAATAGTAGTAATAATATTGAGGTAAATTTAATTGTTAATCATTGTCGATTGTGAAAATGATAGACAGGACCTTATGTTTTAAAATGACAGTTTCGAATAACTTTGCTAAAATCTAAAAACATATTTCTCTCTTTGAAAAATAAAGGGACTTATTAATCTATTTTGTATTAGAGAATAAGTAAAAGTTATAAAAGGTCGCCTAACTAAAAGAATAGCAAATAATTTTACTACCTCCTTTATACTTGTGACAATTATCATCCTGAATACTGAAATGCTACATGATTATCTAGAGTAGTTTGAATACAAGGACATCAACATATGGACATGTAAGTAAAAGTGAAAGAAGTATTAAGACCAATGTGCCAAAATTTGGTTGTAAATCTGTTGTACTTCTTTATTTAGTTCTTCTTGATATATATCTCCTTACCATATCGTAGCATCTTGATGCAACATATATTTTATTGCAAATACATTGGAAAATATATTTGTGTATTTGATCATTTTCAGTTCACATTTGGTCAATGACTCAATTTGCCAGCTTCGAAAATTGAAATTTATCAAATTTTGACACTATTGTGTCCCTTTCACATAGTTTTTCACTATCAACCTAGGAAATAGAAAGACTCATTGCGTTTTGCATTGGAGAAAGCCTCAAGTATGCTTACTTTCATTGTGATAAAATGGATTATATTTTGCCATGTATACAAATTGATAAGTCGTGGGACAAAAGAGAAGATTTGAGCCATGGTCCTAACATCCCTTGATTTCTAGTTTTACATGATAAAAAATATAAGGGATCTGGTTATATTACAATTGTCCACTAACCACTTTTTAACAAATATTATTCTTCTTCTACCCTTTTCAAACTATAAATAAATAGTTTAATATGAACGGATTCAATTCCTAACACTTACAATCTGAGAATCCAAACAAAAGGGTTTTGGGATGCTACCCTTTAATGTTAAACCAATCGTAATATTACTAAATCTAAGGGAAAATCGATACTAGAATTGGTTGTGAGACTCCCAAAGAAAGTCCATTAAAAAAACTTGGCGTATGCCTTTAATGTGACGAACACATTGTATTATTTAATTAAATGAGAAAGAGTAGTTTAATTTTGTGCTTAGCAAAAGGATGTGAGATTACAAACACTAAAAACAATTTTTTTAGAATTATTTGGTAGATGTTCTTATAAAATTGTGGATGTGGGATTACTTTCCAAACCACATAAAGTTACTGTATGATTACTGATTGATATAACTCACCTTAAAATTTTGAAAGAATTATATTTTGGATTTTCAAATTAGTCATACACATAATTATTTGAAATATGAAATATAATTAATGGATCTCTTCTGAGTAACAACACAATCACAAATAACGAAGAAGCTTTAAAATTATATTAAATATGAAATATTCATTGAACACTAAAATAAAAAACACATCAAATAATATTAAAAAACCTCATAATGCAATTAAGTACTCTGTAAAAAAAATGAAATGTGATACTTTGTTTAACCTTACATACACATTAAGTACCTCATTTTTAGACTTTATTTAACAAAAAAAAATCAATAAATATCGTGTTTACATATAATGTAGAAAAACAATTTGAAAGTGGATTGAGAGGAATCTCAAATAATGAACAAATGCAGTACAATAGTAAGTTTGTTGATGTAAGCATGTTGTCGTTAGATCCCAATAGTAATTGTCCATAAAACTATTAAAACAAGTTTGGGCCTTTTCGGGTAATTTATTTTCATCAAAGGTATTCTGTCCAATCACCCTATTGAAATATCTTGTATCATATACAAAATACAATTTAATAATATTAACAATTAATATTAAGATATGTTAAAAACTTAATTTATAAATTTAGATAGACGACATGCTCAAGAATAAATAAAATTTCATTTTCTAAATAGGTCACACATATACTATTATAAGAATTAATAATTAATTTTATCAACAAACTTAGGTTTTCCTAGGCCGTCTCCTAGACCATCCAAAATGACCAAAGGGTGATCGTCTAGTATGTCCTAAGCACATAGAGTCTACCAAAAAAAACTTTTGCACATTTCCTTTAATCAATAAGAAAATTATCTTAATCGAAAAAAATTGAGAAAAATAAGTAAAATAGTTAAAAGTCAATACAATCCAACCCATGGATTCAAAAATTGTTTGAAATTCGAATATGTTAAGCTGCGTGAGCCGCTTTCGGTAACCTAGATTGTTTTTTAAAGCATAATAAGTCAATATCTATCGCAATCAACAAAAAGAAAAGAACGATGTCTCCGCTAGGACAAATTTATAGCTAAAGTAATCATACAACTAAGATATTATATTCCCCGGGCGCATGTCAACATTTACGCATCATACAGTAACAAATATGTTTAAGTCACGTTAAATGACATTTAATTTGAGAATACCCTATTGAAATAATCACGTTAATAAGGTCTTCCCTTATAAGTACTTGAATCAAATTCAATAGAGGTAGAATTTGGGTGAATTTATCACTCATTTGAATATTAGAGCGTCATTGGGAGCTCAATCCCCTTGGTGGTCCAACATATTCTATTACACGAATAGACATACAAACGATGATAAAATCTACTAATAAATAATTCAATACTTGTAACTATTACACGAAAGACATATAAACAAAGAGACAATCTACAAATCAATTACTTATTTTGCTCTAAACCCAGGTCTCTCGAGTGAGCTCTGAGTATTTTAACCACCTAGACTACAACAGAGGGTGAAAATCATATTATACAATACTTACTAGCTTTCTAGACCGTAATACAAGTCGTATATTCCTCCTAAGCTCCTCTAAGTTATATATTCTACATATAACTCAAGTAATCAAGATACTAACTATTCAAATAACTCAATAATATTTAAATCAATATCCCATAAAGCATTACCTGAGCTTATATCAACATATACGCACCATAGTGTAACAATAAATAATTACATCACATTAAATAACATTTAATAGATGAAACACTTCATTGAAACAACCTTGTCATCAAATGACACTCTGTTGTAAATACCTAGTCGATTTCATAGCAAAGGTACAACATTATTTTCACTAATATCAAACCACTAGATATCTTACGCTCTAGGATCGAGTTTGGCTGAACTTACGACTCACTTAAACGTCACAACTTCATTGGGAGCCTGCTCCCCTTGGTTGTCAAACACATTCTATTACATGAATAGACATATAAAGATATATAAAACATAGTAATTAACTAATATGATGATTTGTAGCTTATTCGAAGGATATCTATTTTTGAACGAGTTTGTTATTACTAAATCCAGCTTTATCACAAAATTAGACATTAATTTTCCCAATATAGAGTCACTTGTGCAATAAATTGAATCACAAGTTTTGTTGATACAAAATTTAACTTTATGTTTATATATGCTTCTTAGACAAAAGCCTAACATTAAGTTTTGTTGTCAAGACTTTAACTCGGTCTCTCAAGTAAGAGTTGAATATCCTAACCACCTAGGCTACAACTAATGGTTCTAATCATGTTGAGGAAGTACATGTCATATATACCTCGCAAGATCATCTAGTATGTACATTCTACATATAGCTTAAGTAGTCACATTACTAACTACACAAATAACTCAATTATGCTTCAATAAATAATAAGCATAATCATTCTTTAATCATAAAAAAAACCTATAAACAAGGTTAGGTCAACACCATCTAACTTAGAGGGCTTTTTCCTTAGAGGATATGAGAAATGAAAAATTATTCAATCAATAACTATATATATATATATATCACCACTTAATACTTTCAACAAAACTTTATCAACACACGAAACACAAGTAAAAGATAAAAGGCTAGCTTCGAATGGTGTCTACGATAAAAACCCACGTTTGATCAAGTATATGTAATAAAACTAATGATATGTACCACCAAAAATACCACCAATGACATAATGTGGTTTAAATATATGTAAATGATTAGTACAATAAAGTTAGATAGAGAAATAAAATAGAATGATAGTTTTCATCCAATTAAACTTTGCCACATCCTTAGTGTTTTTTTGGCGATATATACAATTACTCATGTAATAGGTATCCTTTTAATTATATTTGATTTAATATAAGTATTATTTTTTGAATAAAAAAACATTGATACAACAGGGATTAGAGAGCTAATATAATTATCTTAAGGAAGTAACGCGATGTTAATCCTGGTCAAATGAAGTCAAAATATGATTAAAATAATTGTTTTAATCCTTAATAATAGAAGATAAACATTTATACACTACTTTTTTACCCAAAAATGTTACCTAATTTCAATAATGATCTTTAAATAACTAAAAAGTACTAAAATGATAATAGATTGAAACTAACTCTATGAAAAAGTTATTGTATTGCCAAATACACTCAAGACGGTAATAAAACAATGCGTTTGACATACAATTACACATTAAACAAAAACTAAGCCAACTAGTATCTTTGAAATATATTTCTCTATCGCCTTGAACGCTCAAGGACTCTACATCGTCTCGGATACTCGTATAGTTAGTTTGGATGACCTAATCTTTTATTAACTTTTATTGGAATACATTAATTTCTAACGCATGATTACATAACACAAGTTATTCCCATATATAAGGTCGCATAATTCTCTAATCATTATTGGGATGGAAGGTTTATTTTTTTTAAATCATCATAAGTATCAATGTATAACTTCTTTGAACTTAAATAAATTTTGATTTCAAGTTGAGAATCTTGGTAAGCCAACTCAAGATTAATTATTTGCTTGGAATAAAGCGTCAAGAATTTATGCCTGACGACCCACTAGTTATTATACTTATTTAAATGAGTGCTTATCGTCATTTATCTGTTCGATGAACGGGGGATAATAAGTCAAGAAATAGATGAAACCGACATAGTCTTCAAGTTCAAAAACTGATTAAGTGAAAACAAAATCAAATAATTCACAGTACAAGATAAACACATCAAACAAAAAAATTCTAGGAATAAAATATATCTTCTGAAAATCGAAGAGAAAAATTTATACAATCCATGTTATGTACATAATAAAAAATCCAAGTTAACCATTCAAGATTTTAAAAAACCCAATGATATTGATTTCTAATTATTTTTTTTGTCATACATGAAACAACCAAATATTATCCTACACCATTGTTTTTAAAAATATTAGATGGAAACACAAAGAAGTCAAACAATGAATCTTCAGTCCATTCGATTAAGTCGATATTTTTTTCTAACACATTTGGCCAACATGTTTGTCACCTAATTTAGCTCTCTTTTGACATGTAAAACCTTCCATGTTGGAAATTTATCCACCATTCTACAAATTTCAACGGACATTAGTTGGATTCTCCCATCAATTCCTTTGTCTTTTTAATGCCTTAAATAATTTTAAAGTTATCAAAGTCGAACAAGAAACTCTAAAAATTAAGATCTGGTGTAGATCTCATGGCCAATAAAATAGCCCAAATTTTAACCTTCCGCAACACATTAGACTTTGCAAAGTTTCGTAATTAACTGTTTAATTACTCCATGTTTGTTAATTGCAATGGAATTTGCACATGTCGGTGTGAAAGAAAGTCCCTTTAATAAAAATAATGATTAACAAATATATATTGCATCAAATTAGTATTGAGTAAGCATCGAATAATCCATCTTTTGTATAAAAAGAATACACATATATATATATATATATATATATATATATATATATATATATATATATATATATATATATATATATATATATATATATATATATATATATAGTTGTTGTATCACATACGCATCACATTTAAATATTTATTTTTGCACAATATATCAAAGATGTTTACCAAATAGTTGGAATACCGTTTATTAAAAATTATAACTAAATAAACTTTAGCCGTATAAATTCTTTAATTACATGATAGTTAAATTTACATTAAAATAAAAATACAATACTTAAATATTAGATCTGAAACCTAAATTAAAAATAAATATTTAATGAAGAAAAAAATTTGTTTATAAAAACAGGTGATATACATAAGATTAAATCATGAGTTAAGGAGGCGTGATTTATATATGTAATTATCAATCAATACTATTAAATATTTAAGAAATAAAAGAACATCTTTCAATAAATGAGATATACACTAGTTTAGAACCATGGGCTAGGAGTAGATTAACCTCTACGAAAAAAAAATTAAAATATGTAGAAAAGGTTGGATTTGCTTTTTATTATTTATTTTTTTAAATTTTACAGGTAGGATAAGGCCCAAAGATTTAGTAATTCTTTTACATATGTTGGTGGGCTTTATTGGTGGGATTTATGTAACCGTGAATTGGTCAAATAATTCAAATTGGGTTGTCGAATACTTCCTCATAAAAATATATATATAATAAAGTCAATAAATTTTAGGGTTTTCTAGAACTTCTCCAATAATCGGGTGTGTGCCGCTCTTCCATTCTATATGAAATCATCTTCATCGTCATCAAATCTTAATTATCTACAATTTTTCAAATACATCATAGAGCCACTTCAGAAGCACTTGATCACTGTAGAGTACTTTAATAACTATAGTAGCTATCTATCAATTTATAAATGTTATTTTGTAAGTTTACCTTTCATTTTCCTTCTCTCTCCATATATTTCGAACACGCTCTCAAATGTTAATTTGTAAGATTACCTTTCAATTTCATTATCTCTATGTATACCTAACACGCTCTCCATGTTTAGACATACACTTATTTGTATTAAAAAACTATTAATTTGACTAGTTAGATGTTTATTATCCTATATATTTTTTATATTTACTTAATTTTAACCCAGATGAATTACTAGAGTAGTGTTGGATATTATTTCAAATCAATTCATCACTTTTATTTTTGTACCTGAAATTAAACATTCTCTTATTTTACAATTATTTTACCGTGAACTTAGGACGTTTAATATTCTGTTTTTCAATTAAACTTATGTGTAATTTTGACAGGCGAGATTTATGGTATAATAATCTTTGATATATATTATATATATATATATATATATATATATATATGAGAATTAATTTCAAATTGTAATCTTCTACTTATTATTTAGATGAGATGATTAATTACATATTAAAAAGTAAGAAAAATATTAATGTACATTTTTTGTAACTTAAATGCAGGCCGATTGAAAATACAATAAGATCGTTGGCTATGTCATTTCAATATTATAACTATAAAAGTATGGTCTAAAATTATACTCTGAAACATCTTAATTTAAGAACCTTCAAAGAGAGTTTGATACTAGTTGATGGGATCCCAAATATGTATGAATATTAGGTATATACAGTACACCAATATCTCACCACTTCTTAACCAGCTATAAGGTTAGTTTTTATCAACGAAGGTACACCTCATCAGTTCATTAATAACACAGATCTCATCAGTTAAATTAATCTTACCCCATCTCCATGTCTAATCGACACCTACAGTTAATATCTTAAAAAAACTATCGACCTCTCATGTTGTGAAAGAATAAAGTGATCCTTCTTAGAAAAAATTCAAGATGAGATCAATGAATTGGAAAGATGAATATACAAGGTGAAAAGGGGTCAAGGAGAACCATAGATTTCCAAGAGAGTTTAGTTTCTTTATTGTAATATTTTCTTGTTAATCGTTAAAAAGGTATCTATTATTATATTAATTCGTTAAAAAGGTATCTATTATTATATTAATTTCAGTTTCTTATATTTCGTAATGTGTTGGTTCATCGTAGATTGTTGGTCATGTCATTTCAATCAATATCTTGTTACTTTTTGGAAATACTGAAATTTCATAATTCAACCAATGGAAAGAACATATCTCAAAGAAGCTGTTCAGAATCAAATACATATGTAATGGTAGTGTTAATGATTTTCGAGAAAACCTCATACATATTTTGGTGGATGTTGCTTGTTGCATTAGAATGAAACCGGTGGAGATGGAAACTTCATGCTGACGTCACATGCACACAATTTTTGAATTTTTTATTTTGCCTATCAGTGAATGTTCATTTGGATATTTTTTGCTTTGTTTTCACCAATTAATGAAACGAATGTTTCACGTATTTTCCTCAGTATTCAAAAAATTATTGCTTTATGTATTTTTGTTCCGTTTTAATTTTACTCCTACGATTTAATAATTAGAATGACTAATAATATCTAGATACACAACTCATCTTTTTTCTATTTCATTGTTGTCGTATTTTGTATGTGTTTTTAATGCTCAAGGTATCACTATGAATATTCAATGTGACATATATAAAACTCAATATCACCACAATTTATGTTAAGTATCACCATAGATCTTACTATCATCGATCATGTTCAATGATAAACCTGATCTTACTATTATCGAGATTAAAATACACCATTTTTTCATGCTACAACTCCCCAAAGAATATACAAAAATAGGATTGTAAAACTTAACAATAATTTAAAAGAATTGAAGGTTAAGATTATGAAATTTAACCATGATGTTGGATTTCTTTAAGGATATTTATAGTTAAAACCATGAAATAAATCATGTATGCCTTTTTTATTTTGATACTTACATGCTAAACGCTCTCTCAGATAAAGGTATTAACAAACAACTTCTTTCAAGATTTGTATGCATGCTAGATTAGGTCATATTGGACAAGACCGTATGAATTTTTTGGCTAAGACGAACCTTTTGAGTTCGTTGACTAAAGTCAACTTGCCTACTTGTGAAAATTGTCTAGCAGGTAAAGCAAAACGAAAACCATTTGGAAAGGCTAAACGAGTCGAGTACCCATTACAAGTAATTCATCCAGACATCTGTGGCCCAATGAGTGTTCAAACTAGACATGGGGAACATTATTTCATCACCTTTAAAAATGATTTCACTAGGTTTGGTTATGTCTACCTGATTTCTCACAAATCTGAAGCACTGAAATGTTTTATGACATTTATCAATGAAGTGGAAAATCAGTTAGAGAGGAAGGCGAAAACCCTAAGAACCGATCGACGACGTGAATATCTATCTGATCATTTTGAAGATCCGTGTGATGAAAAAGGGATAGTAAGACAACTTACAATTCCTAGAACACCACAACAGAATGGTGTGGCTGAAAGGAGGAATAGAACACTCCTAGAAATGGTTAGGTCTATGATGGCACACGCAAATCTTCCAATATCTTGTTGGGGAGATGCCTTGCTTACCACCTATTATATACTTAACTGAGTACCCACAAAGACTTTTCAATCAACTCCTTATGAACTATGGACAGGTAGAAAACCTAATTTGTCATACTTGTGACCTTGGGGGTCGGCAGGCTATGTTCATGATCTATCTCATAAGTATGGGAAGTTAGGTCCAAGAGGTAAGAAGTGTAACTTCATTAGATACCCAGCTCACTCTAAAGGATATGTGTTTATTGGTGAACATAATGATGGGGGTCTTACAGAAATTGAGTCATGAGATGTTACATTCTTAGAGAATGATTTTCCTAGCAGAGGTGAGGTTTACATAAATTCCATTTTATGTGAATTAAATGAGATTCAGGAGGAAAATATGCAAAAAAATGTGTCGCCTGATGAGGTAACACATACTCAAGAAATAGAGACGGACACTCCTCTAAATCTTGAGATGGAAGAAACCATTGCATCATCTAGTAATCCTATTTCTCAAGATTCTCAACTTAAGAGAAGTGCTAGAGGTTTAGTTCCACGTCGTCGATTTGAAATCGAAGGAGAAGTATTTATGATAACTCCACAAGACGAAGAAGAACCTCGAACAGTTAATGAAGCACTCTCATGTACCGCTAAGAATGAATGGAGGAAAGCAATGAAAGAAGAAATGGAGTCGATGAAGAAAAACCAGGTATGGAAACTGGTTGATCTCCCGAAAGGACGTAAGGCAATTGGGAATAAATGGGTTCTGAAAATAAAGAGGAAACTTGACAATTCTATTGATAGGTATGAAGCTCGCTTGGTAGCGAAAAGGCTATACTCAACGTGAAGGAATAGATTTTGACAAAAAAATTTCCCCTGTTGTTAGATTTACCTCAATACGTCTTATTTTAGCTATTGTGGCGCATCTCGATCTGGAGCTGCACCAAATGGATGTTAAAACTGCATTTCTAAATGGAGATTTAGAAGAGGTAATTTTCATGGAACAACCCTCGGGTTTTGTTGTGAAAGATCAAGAGAATAAAGTATGTAGATTGTTGAAATCAATCTATGGTCTTAAACAAGCCTCGAGACAGTGGAATTTGAGATTTCATGAAGTTATCCCATCAAATGGATTTGAGATGATAAGTGAAGACTACTGTGTTTATATTAAACGTTCCAAGAAAAATTTCATAATTTTATCTCTATATGTGGATGACATCCTACTAGCTGGGAATGATAAAGAGTTTATTAAAGCAAATAAGGAGTGGCTAGCTTCTCAATTCGATATGTCTAGAAGACTATTATCTCTATCTCAAGAACCTTACATCATGAATGAACTTAAGCGCTTTGGTATGACTACGTGCAATTCCATTGACACTCCTGTAGCAAAGGGAATAAACTTAACTCTTGACATGTGTCCTAATACTATAAAAGAAAAAAAGAAAATGACAACAGTACCATATTCTAGTGCCATTGGTAGTCTTATGTATGTATGATGTGTACGAGACCAGATTATGTTATGCAGTAGGTTTAGTTAGTCGTTTTCAATCGAACCCTGGACAAGAGCACTGGAAAGCTGTGAAAAGGATATTGAGATATCTAAAAGGAACTAAAGATCATGCCTTATGATTTCGAGGAGATAGATTACGCCTAGAAGGATATACAGATGCCGATTGAGATGGTGATATAGATGGGTGTAAATCCACTTCAGGTTATGTTTTCTTACTAAATAATTGCGCAATCTCGTGGAGTAGCAAGAAACAAACCTGTGTAGCTTATTCAACGATGGAAGCTGAATTTGTAGCATGCTCAGCTGCGGTTCAGGAGGCTGTTTGGTTAAAAAGGTTCTTTGAACATTTAGGATTCTCTGGTGATAGTGGGAGTCCAATAACAATATACTGTGATAGTCAAACTGCAATGGCTTATGTGAAAGATCCAAAATATCATAGCAAGACCAAACACATTGATATAAAGTATAACTTCGTTAGAGATATAATTGCACAAAAGGATGTTACTTTGCAATATATACCCACACACAATATGCTTGCCGATCCATTCATAAAAGATATCCTAAGGGATGTATTCATGGATCATGTTAGATATATAGGATTAAGCAAGATATAATGTATGAATTATTCCTAGTTTATGTGCATTCATGTATATATTTCCATTAGTATGTTTATTTATCTGTTTATTTTAATAATATCATGTTTGATATGTATTATATATATTGCATGTGATTTTGTAAGTATGTATGTCCTATATACTGAGATTGGCCCTGTCACACGGGCAATCGCCCTGTCACACGGGCAATCGCCTTTGGCATAAGAAGTGCGCAAAGATGAGACTAACTCATAGTAGTGAAGAACCCTTAAGATAACTTGGGTTAAGATAGTCGCCTTAATTAAGTGTTAGGATGAGATCATAAACATGGATAAACCATGTTAAGCTTATATTATGATCGAAGTAGAATCCCACTATCTACTTAGTCTATAATAGCTAGATATGAATTGCTTGCTTGATTTTATAGAAGGGTTGATCGATCAAAGAATTCATCTAAGGCAACGAGACTTGTCTAATTATATATCTGTATGGTATTTGTAAAATTGTGACATACAATTTGAGATATATGAATAATACCGTAACATGTGTATCATACCACGTATGCTTTCAACCAAAAGGAAGTGAAGAATTGATCCCTGTTTCTTCACTGTGTGATACCTATGATTTGTGCCCTTATTACTTTTGACTATATCTTGATATTTTGATTAGGTGTATGCTATTTTGAACACATTACCAATGATCATGAGTGATTCGGTCTAATGGGGTATGTTTGGGAAAGAAACCTAATCAATATAAAAAGATATAAGTGTAAAGGGAAGACTAGAATTGTGTATCGAATTTGTGCTTGCAGGTTAACCGATCATGTAAGTCAATACGGACTATAACATGATAGTGAGACACATAAACGAAATGACAGTAAACTCTTTTTCACATAGAAGTTGTGATATATATTAGGAGGGGTTAGAGTTACTGTAATATGATACAACATATTGTTAGTCTGGGGTATTGCAGTATACGTAACGGATGAAACTATTTTGAGAAACTATGTACCCTAACAGGTTATTAGTAACATATGCTCATATGCTTGCCGATCACACGACCTATTTGCCAAGTTTGATGATATTTTGATTCAAGTGTGTATATGGGTAGATATGGTGTAATGAGATGTGGATTCTATGGATAAGATGTAACTTCATTATGGCGAGTGGGAGAATGAAAGAAATAAATAATTTATTTTATCTATTATTTTAGTCCGCTAAAAATGTTAGTTAATATTTTGTTTTTGAATTTAAATATTTAAATTCAGAATTTTGGGGAGATATTTATTTTTAACCGCCTCCCCATTATCTGACAACAAATTCCACGTTATCCTATTAAAAGGATAGAGTCCAAATTCAAGAGTACTGCTATGCTAATTTCATAATATGTTCTTCTCATTCTTTTCTCTGAGAAGATCCGTGATCAAAGCAATCAGATTATTATTTTTCTTTTTCCGCTGCTCTTCAAGAGGTAAACACATAAATCCTCTTGCTTTTATATCTAATTAGTTGCTTTCAATTTAAATATAGGCCGATTGAAAATACGAAAAAATCGTTGGCTATGTCATTTCAATATTAGGAACCATCGACCCCTCATATTGTGAAAAAATGAAATGATCATTCTTGAAAATATTCAAGAAGAGATCAATGAATTGAAAAGATGAATATACAAGGTGAAAAGGGGTCAAGGAGAGCCATTGAGTTCCAAGAGAGTTTAGTTTCTTTATGGTGAGATTTTCTTGTTTATGGTTAAAAAGGTATCTATTATTATATTAATTTGTTAAAAAGGTATATATTATTAAATTAATTTCAGTTACTTATATTTTGTCCTGTGTTGGTTCATCATAGATTGTTGGTCATGTCATTTCAATCAATAGCTTGTTACTTTTTGGAAATACTGAAATTTCATAACTCAAAGAAGCTGTTCAGAATCAAATACATAAGTAATGTAGTGTTAATGATTTTCAAGAAAACCTCATATATAGTTTGGTGGATGTTGCTTGTTGCATTAGAATGAAACCGGTGGAGATGAAAACTTCATGCTGACGTCACGTGCACACAATTTTTGAATTTTTTATTTTGCCTATCAGTGAATGTTCATTTGGATATTTTTTGCTTTGTTTTCACCAATTAATGAAACGAATATGCTTCACGTACTTTCCTTAGTATTCAAAAAATTATTGCTTCATGTATTTTTGTTCCGTTTTAATTTCACTCCTACGATTTAATAATTAGAATGACTAATAAAATCTAGATACACAACTCATCTTTTTTCTATTTCATTGTTGTAGTATTTTGTATGTGTTTTTAATGCTCGGGGTAGCACTATGAATATTCAATGTGACATATATAAAACTCAATATCACCATAATTTATGTTAAGTATCACCATAGATCTTACTATCATCGATCATGTTCAATGATAAACTTGATCTTACTATTATCGAGATTAAAATACACCATTTTTTCATGCTACAACTCCCCAAAGAATATACAAAAATAGGATTGTAAAACTTAACGATAATTTAAAAGAATTGAATGTTAAGCTTATGAAATTTAACCATGATGTTGGATTTCTTTAAGGATATTTATAGTTATAACCATGAAATAAATCATGTATGACTTTTTTATTTCGATACTTACATGCTAACCGCTCTCTCAGATAAAGGTATTAACAAACAACTTCTTTCAAGATTTGTAATAGTATTGTTAGTTGTTGACATGTGGAGTTTATGGATCTTGTAAATTTTCAGGGAGGTAAGAGCCAGGACTAATACCATGTTCAATTAACAAAAAACTTCTTTCAATAGTAGTAATAATATTGAGGTAAATTTAATTGTTAGTAGTTGTCGATTGTGAAAATGATAGATATGACCTTGTGTTTTAAAATGACAGTTTGCAATAACTTTGCTAAAATCTAAAAACATATTACTCTCTTTGAAAAATAAAAGGGCTTATTAATCTATTTTGCATTAGAGAAGAAGTAAAAGTTATAAAAGGTCGCCTAACTAAAAGAATATCAAATAATTTTACTACCTCCTTTATACTTGTGACAATTATCATCCTGAATACTGAAATGCTACATGATTATCTAGATTAGTTTGAATACAAGGACATCAACATATGGACATGTAAGTAAAAGTGAAAGAAGTATTAAGACCAATGTACCAAAATTTGGTTGTAAATCTGTTGTACTTCTTTATTTAGTTCTTTTTGATATATATCTCCTTACCATATCGTAACATCTTGATACAACATATATTTTTATTGCAAATGCATTGGGAAGTCTATTTGTGTAGTTGATAATTTTCAGTTCACATTTGGTCAATGACTCAATTTGCCAGCTTTGAAAATTGAAATTTATCTGAGCTTAACAAGTGTTAGTAATAATAAGATCTTAGTACATTTATTTGTTTCTCATTAAACATATCAAGTTTTGACAGCATTGTGTCCCTTTAACATAGTTTTTCACTATCAACCTAGGAAATAGAAAGACTCATTGCATTTTGCATTGGAGAAAGCCTCAAGTATGCTTACTTTCATTGTGATAAAATGGATTCTATTTTGTCATGTATACAAATTGATAAGTCGTGGGACAAAAGAGAAGATTTGAGCCATGTTCCTAACATCTCTTGATTTCTAGTTTTACATGATAAAAAATATAAAGGATATGGTTATATTACAATTGTCCACTAACCACTTTTTAACAAATATTATTCTTCTACTACCCTTTTAAAAGTATAAATAAATAGTTTAATATGAACTAATTCAATTCCTAACACTTACAATCTGAGAATCCAAACAAAAGGGTTTTGGGATGCTACCCTTTAATGTTAAACCAACCATAATATTTACTAAATCTAAGGGGAAATCGATACTAGAATTGGTTGTGAGACTCCTAAAGAAAGTCCATTAAAAAAACTTAGCGTATGCCTTTAATGTGACGAACACATTGTATTATTTAGTTTAATAGAAAGAGTAGTTTAATTTTGTGCTTAGCAAAAGGATGTGAGATTACAAACACTAAAAACAATTTTTTTATAATTATTTGTTAGATGTTCTTATAAAATTGTGGATATGGGATTACTTTCCAAACCACATAATGTTAATGTATGATTACTGATTGATATAACTCACCTTAAAATTTTGAAAGAATTATATTTTGGATTTTCAAATTAGTCATATACATAATTATTTGAAATATAAAATATAGTTAATGGATCTCTTCTGAGTAACAACACAATCACAAATAACGAAGAAGCTTTAAAATTATATTAAATATGAAATATTCATTGAATACTAAAATAAAAAATACATCAAATAATATTAAAAAACCTCATAATGCAATTAAAATACTCTGTAAAAAAAATGAAATGTGAAACTTTGTTTAACCTTACCTAAACATCAAGTACCCCATTTTTAGACTTTATTTAACAAAAAAAATCAATAAATATCATGTTTACATATAATGTAGAAAAGCAATTTGAAAGTGTATTGAGAGGATGAACAACAAGAATCTCAAGTAATGAACAAATGCAGTACAATAATAAGTTTGTTGATGTAAACATGTTGCCGTTAGATCCCAATAGTAATTGTCCATAAAACTATTAAAACAAGTTTGGGCTTTTTCGGGTAATTTATTTTCATCAAAGATATTTCTGGCCGATCACCCTATTGAAATATCTTGTATCATATACAAAATACAATTTAATAATATTAACAATCAATATTAAGATATGTTAAAAACTTAATTTATAAATTTAGATAGACGACATGCTCAAGAATAAATAAAATTTCATTTTCTAAATAGGTCACACATATACTATTATAAGAATTAATAATTAATTTGATCAACAAACTTAGGTTTTCCTAGGCAGTCTCCTAGACCATCCAAAATGATCAAAGGGTGATCGTCTAGTATTTCCTAAGCACATAGAGTTTTCCAAAAAAATAGTTAAAAGTCAGTACAATCCAACCCATGGATTCAAAAATTGTTTGAAATCCGAATATGTTAAGCTGCGTGAGCCGCTTTCGGTAACCTAGATTGTTTTTTAAAGCATAATAAGTCAATATCTATCGAAATCAACAAAAAGAAAAGAACGATGTCTCCGCTAGGACAAATTTATAGCTAAAGTAATCATACAACTAAGATATTATATTCCCCGGGCGCATGTCAACATTTACGCATCATACAGTAACAAATATGTTTAAGTTACGTTAAATGAAATTTAATTTGAGAATACCCTATTGAAATAATCACGTTAATAAGGTCTTCCCTTATAAGTACTTGAATCAAATTCAATAGAGGTAGAATTTGGGTGAATTTATCACTCATTTGAATATTAGAGCGTCATTGGGAGCTCAATCCCCTTGGTGGTCCAACATATTCTATTACACGAATATACATACAAACCATGATAAAATCTACTAATAAATAATTCAATACTTGTAATTATTACACGAAAGACATATCAACAAAGAGACAATCTACAAATCAATTACTTATTTTGCTCTAAACCCAGGTCTCTCGAGTGTGCTCTGAGTAATCTAACCACCTAGACTACAACAGAGGGTGAAAATCATATTATACAATACTTATTAGCTTTCTAGACCGTAATACAAGTCGTATATTCCTCCTAAGATCCTCTAAGTTATATATTCTACATATAACTGAAGTAGTCAAGATACTAACTATTCAAATAACTCAATAATATTTAAATCAATATCCCATAAAGCATTCCCTGAGCTTATATCAACATATACGCACCATAGTGTAACAAAAAATAATTACGTCACATTAAATAACATTTAATAGATGAAACACTTCATTGAAACAACCGTGTCATCAAGAGACACTCCGTTGTAAATACCTAGTCGATTTCATAGCAAAGGTACAACATTATTTTCACTAATATTAAACCACTAGATATCTTACGCTCTAGAATTGAGTTTGGCTGAACTTACGACTCACTTAAACATCACAACTACATTGGGAGCCTGCTGCCCTTGGTTGTCTAACACATTCTATTACATGAATAGACATATAAAGATATATAAAACATAGTAATTAACTAATATGATGATTTGTAGCTTATTCGAAGGATATCTATTTTTGAACGAGTTAGTTATTACTAAATCCAGCTTTATCACCAAATTAGACATTAACTTTCCCAATATAGAGTCACTTGTGCAATAAATTGAATCACAAGTTTTGTAGATACAAAATTTAACTTTATGTTTATATATGCTTCTAAGACAAAAGCCTAACATTAAGTTTTGTTGTCAAAACTTGAACCCGGTCTCTCGGGTAAGAGTTGAATATCCTAACCACCTAGGCTACAACTAATGGTTCTAATCATGTTGAGGAAGTACATGTCATATATACTTTGCAAGATCATCTAGTATGTACATTCTACATATAGCTTAAGTAGTCACATTACTAACTACACAAATAACTCAATTATGCTTCAATAAATAATAAGCATAATCATTCTTTAATCATAAAAAAACCCTATAAACAAGGTTAGGTCAACACCATATTACTTAGAGGGCTTTTTCCTTAGAGGATATGAGAAATGAAAAATTATTCAATCAATAACTATATATATATATCACCACTTAATACTTTCAACAGACCTTTATCAACACACGAAACACAAGTAAAAGATAAAAGGCTAGCTTCGAATGGTGTCTACGATAAAAACCCACGTTAGATCAAGTATATGTAATAAAACTAATGATATGTACCACCAAAAATAACACCAATGACATAATGAGGTTTAAATGGATGTAAATCATTAGTACAATAAAGTTAGATAGAGAAATAAAATAGAATGATAGTTTTCATCCATTTAAACTTTGCCACGTCCTTAGTGTTTTTTTGGCGATATATACAATTACTCATGTAATAGGTATCCTTTTAATTATATTTGATTTAATATAAGTATTATTTTTTGAATAAAAAAACATTGAGACAACAGGGATTAGAGAGCTAATGTAATTATCTTAAGGAAGTAACGCGATGTTAATCCTGGTCAAATGAAGTCAAAATAAGATTAAAATAATTTTTTTAATTCTTAATAATAGAAGATAAACATTTATACACTACTTTTTTACCCAAAAATGTTACCTAATTTCAATAATGGTCTTTAAATAAATAAAAAGTACTAAAATGATAATAGATTGAAACTAACTCTATGAAAAAGTTATTGTATTTCCAAACACACTCAAGACGGTAATAAAACAATGCGTTTGGCATACAATTACACATTAAAAAAAACTAAGCCAACTAGTATCTTTGAAATATATTTTTCTATCGCCTTGAACGCTCAAGGACTCTAGATCGTCGTATAGTTAGTTCTGATGACCTAATCTTTTATTAACTTTTATTGGAACACATCAATTTCTAACATATGATTACATAACACAAGTAATTTCCATATATAAGGTCGCATAATTCTCTAATCATTATTGGGATGGAAGGTTTATTTTTTTAAATCATCATAAGTATCAATGTATAACTTCTTTGAACTTAAATAAATTTTGATTTCAAGTTGAGAATCTCGGTAAGCCAATTCAAGATTAATTATTTGCTTGGAATAAAGCGTCAAGAATTTATGCCTGGCAACCTACTAGTTATTATACTTATTTAAATGAGTGCTTATCGTCATTTATCTGTTCGATGAAAGGGGGTTAATTAAGTCAAGAAATAGATGAAACCGACATAGTCTTCAAGTTCAAAAACTGATTAAGTGAAAAGAAAATCAAGTAATTCGCGGTACAAGATAAACACATCAAACAAAAAAATTCTAGGAATAAAATATATCTTCTGAAAATCGAAGAGAAATATTTATACAATCCATGTTATGTACACAATAAAAAATCCAAGTTAACCATTCAAGATTTTAAAAAACCCAATGATATTGATTTCTAATTATTTTTTTGTCATACATGAAACAACAAAATATTATCCTACACCATTGTTTTTAAAAATATTAGATGGAAACACAAAGAAGTCAAACAATGAATCTTCAGTCCATTCTGTTAAGTCGATATTGTTTCCTAACACATTTGGCCAACATGTTTGTCACCTAATTGAGCTCTCTTTTGACATGTAAAACCTTCCATGTTGGGAATTTATCCACCATTCTACAGACTTCAACGGTCATTAGTTGGATTCTCCCATCAATTCCTTTGTCTTTTTAATGCCTTAAATAATTTGAAAGTTATCAAATTCGAACGAGTATCTCTAAAAATTAAGATTTGGTGTAGATCTCATGGCCAATAAAATAGCCCAAATTTTAACCTTCTGCAACACATTAGACTTTGCAGAGTTTCGTTATTAACTGTTTGATTACTCCATGTTTGTTAATTGCAATGGAATTTGCACATGCCGGTGTGAAAGAAAGTCCCTTTAATAAAAATAATGATTAACAAATATATATTGCATCAAATTAGTATTGAGTAAGCATCGAATAATCCATCTTTTGTATACAAAGAATACACACAAATATATATATATATATATATATATACATATATATATAGTTTTTGTATCACATACGCATCATATTTAAATATTTATTTTTGCACAATATATCAAAGATGTTTACCAAATAGTTGGAATACCGTTTATTAAAAATTATAACTAAATAAACTTTAGCCATATAAATTCTTTAATTACATGATAGTTAAATTTATATTAAAAGAAAAATACAATACTTAAATATTAGATCTGAAACCTAAATTAAAAATATATATTTAAGGAAGAAAAGAATGTGTTTATAAAAACAGGTGATATACATAAGATTAAATCATGGGTTAAGGAGGCGTGATTTATATATGTAATTTTCAATCAATACTATTAAATATTTAAGAAATAAAAGAACATCTTTCAATAAATGAGATATACACTAGTTTAGAACCATGGGCTAGGAGTAGATTAGCCTATACGAAAAAAAATTAAAATTTGTAGAAAAGGTTGGATTTGCTTTTTATTATTTATTCTTTTTAAATTTTACAGGTAGGATAAGGCCCAAAGATTTAGTAAATCTTTTACATATGTTGGTGGGCTTTATGTAACAGTGAATTGGTCAAATAATTCAAATTGGGTTATCGAATACTTCCTCATAAAAATATATATATATAATAAAGTCAATAAATTTTAGGGTTTTCTAGAGCTTCTCCAATAATCGGGTGGGTGCCACTCTCCCATTCTATATGAAATCATCTTCATCATCATCAAATTTTAATTATCTAAAATTTTTCAAATACATCATAGAGCCACTTCAGAAGCACTTGATCACTGCATAGTACTTTAATAACTATAGTAGCTATCTATCAATTTATAAATGTTATTTTGTAAGTTTACCTTTCATTTTCCTTCTCTCTCCATATATTTCTAACACTCTCTCAAATGTTAATTTGTAAGATTACCTTTCAATTTCATTATCTCTATATATACCTAACACGCTCTCTATGTTTAGACATATACTTATTTGTATTAAAAAACTATTCATTTGACTAATTAGATGTTTATTATCCTATATATTTTTTATATTTACTCAATTTTAACCCAGATGAATTACTAGAGTAGTGTTGGATATTATTTCAAATCAATTCATCACTTTTATTTTTGTACCTGAAATTAAACATTCTCTTATTTTACCATTTTTTTACCGTGAACTTAGGATGTTTAATATTTTGTTTTTCAATTAAACTTATGTGTAATTTTGACAGGCGAGATTTATGGTATAATAATCTTTGATATATATATATATATATATATATATATATATATATATATATATATATATATATATATATATATATATATATATATGAGAATTAATTTCAAATTGTAATCTTCTACTTATTATTTAGATGAGATGATTAATTACATATTAAAAAGTAAGAAAAAAATATTAATGTACATTTTTTGTAACTTAAATGCAGGCAGATTGAAAATACAATAAGATCGTTGGCTATGTCATTTCAATATTATAACTATAAAAGTATGGTCTAAAATTATACTCCTAAACATCTTAATTTAAGAACCTTCAAAGAGAGTTTGATACTATATAGTTGATGAGATCCCAAATATGTATGTATATTAGTTATATACAAAACACCAATAGCTCACCACTTCTTAACCAGCTATAAGGGTAATTTTTATCAACGAAGGTACACCTCAGCAATTCATTAATAACACAGATCTCATCAGTTAAATTAATATTACCCCATCTCCATGTCTAATCGACACCTACAATTAATATATTAAAAAACTATCGGCCTCTCATGTTGTGAAAGAATAAAGTGATCCTTCTTAGAAATAATTCAAGATGAGATCAATGAATTGAAGATGCATATACAAGGTTAAAAGGGGTCAAGGAGAGCCATAGATTTCCAAGAGAGTTTAGTTTCTTCATTGTAATATTTTCTTGTTAATCGTTAAAAAGGTATCTATTATTATATTAATTCGTTAAAAAGGTATCTATTATTATAATAATTTAATTTTTTTATATTTCGTAATGTGTTGATTCATTGTAGATTGTTGGTCATGTCATTTCAATCAATAGCTTGTTACTTTTTGGAAATACTGAAATTTCATAACCCAACCAATGGAAAGAACATATCTCAAAGAAGCTGTTCAGTATCAAATACATATGTAATGGTAGTGTTAATGATTTTCGAGAAAACCTAATACATATTTTGGTGGATGTTGCTTGTTGCATTAGAATGAAACCGGTGGAGATGGAAACTTCATGCTGACGTCACGTAAACACAATTTTTGAATTTTTTATTTTGCCTATCAGTGAATGTTCATTTGGATATTTTTTGCTTTGTTTTCACCAATTAATGAAACGAATATGCTTCACGTATTTTCCTCATTATTCAAAAAATTATTGCTTCATGTATTTTTGTTCCGTTTTAATTTCACTCCTACGATATAATAATTAGAATGACTAGTAAAATCTAGATACACAACTCATCTTTTTTCTATTTCATTGTTGTCGTATTTTGTACGTGTTTTTAATGCTCAGGGTAGCACTATGAATATTCAATGTGACATATATAAAACTCAATATCACCACAATTTATGTTAAGTATCACCATAGATCTTACTATCATCGATCATGTTCAATGAGAAACCTGATCTTACTATTATCGAGATTAAAATACACCATTTTTTCATGCTACAACTCCCCAAAGAATATACAAAAATAGGATTGTAAAACTTAACGATAATTTAAAAGAATTGAAGGTTAAGATTATGAAATTTAACCATGATGTTGGATTTCTTTAAGGATATTTATAGTTAAAACCATGAAATAAATCATGTATGCCTTTTTTATTTCGATACTTACATGCTAACCGCTCTCTCAGATAAAGGTATTAACAAACAACTTCTTTCAAGATTTGTAATAGTATTGTTAGTTGTTGACATGTGGAGTTTATGGATTTTGTAAATTTTCAGGGAGGTAAGAGCCAGGACTAATACCATGTTCAATTAATAAAAAATTTCTTTCAATAGTAGTAATAATATTGAGGTAAATTTAACTGTTAATCATTGTCGATTGTGAAAATGATAGACATGACCTTATGTTTTAAAATGACAGTTTGCAATAACTTTGCTAAAATCTAAAAACATATTACTCTCTTTGAAAAATAAAGGGGCTTATTAATCTATTTTGCATTAGAGAAGAAGTAAAAGTTATAAAAGGTCGCCTAACTAAAAGAATAGAGAAAATTTTTACTACCTCCTTTATACTTGTGACAATTATCATCCTGAATACTGAAATGTTACATGATTATCTATAGTAGTTTGAATACAAGGACATCAACATATGGACATGTAAGTAAAAGTGAAAGAAGTATTAAGACCAATGTACCAAAATTTGGTTGTAAATCTGTTGTACTTCTTTATTTAGTTCTTCTTGATATATATCTCCTTACCATATCGTAGCATCTTTATACAACATATATTTTATTGCAAATACATTGGAAAATCTATTTGTGTAGTTGATCATTTTCAGTTCACATTTGGTCAATGAGTCAATTTGCCAGCTTCGAAAATTGAAATTTATCTGAGCTTAACAATAGTAATAATAAGATCTTAGTACATTTATTTGTTTCTCATTAAACATATCAAATTTTGACAGCATTGTGTCCCTTTAACATAGTTTTTCACTATCAACCTAGGAAATAGAAAGACTCACTGCGTTTTGCATTGGAGAAAGCCTCAAGTATGCTTACTTTCATTGTGATAAAATGGATTCTATTTTGCCATGTATACAAATTGATAAGTCGTGGGACAAAAGAGAAGATTTGAGCCATGGTCCTAACATCCCTTGATTTCTAGTTTTACATGATAAAAAATATAAGGGATCTGGTTATATTACAATTGTCCACTAACCACTTTTTAACAAATATTATTCTTCTAGTACCCTTTTCAAACTATAAATAAATAGTTTAATATGAACTGATTCAATTCCTAACACTTACAATATGAGAATCCAAACAAAAGGGTTTTGGGATGCTACCCTTTAATGTTAAACCAACCGTAATATTACTAAATCTAAGGGAAAATCGATACTAGAATTGGTTGTGAGACTCCCAAATAAAGTCCATTAAAAAAACTTGGCGTATGCCTTTAATGTGACGAACACATTGTATTATTTAGTTAAATGAGAAAGAGTAGTTTAATTTTGTGCTTAGCAAAAAGATGTAAGATTACAAACACTAAAAACAATTTTTTTATAATTATTTGTTAGATGTTCTTATAAAATTGTGGATGTGGGATTACTTTCCAACCCACATAAAGTTACTGTATGATTACTGATTGATATAACTCACCTTAAAATTTTGAAAGACTTATATTTTGGATTTTCAAATTAGTCATACACATAATTATTTGAAATATGAAATATAATTAGTGGATCTCTTCTGAGTAACAACACAATCACAAATAACGAAGAAGCTTTAAAATTATATTAAATATGAAATATTCATTGAATACTAAAATAAAAAACACATCAAATAATATTAAAAAACCTCATAATGCAATTAAATAATCTGTAAAAAAATGAAATGTGAAACTTTGTTTAACCTTACCTACACATTAAGTACCTCATTTTTAGACTTTATTTAACAAAAAAAATCAATAAATATTGTGTTTACATATAATGTAGAAAAACAATTTGAAAGTGGATTGAGAGGATGAACAACAAGAATCTCAAATAATGAACAAATGCAGTGCAATATTAAGTTTGTTGATGTAAGCATGTTGCCGTTAGATCCCAATAGTAATTGTCCATAAAACTATTAAAACAAGTTTGGGCCTTTTCGGGTAATTTATTTTCATCAAAGATATTTTGGCCAATCACCCTATTGAAATATCTTGTATCATATACAAAATACAATTTAATAATATTAACAATTAATGTTAAGATATGTTAAAAACTTAATTTATTAATTTAGACAGACGACATGCTCAAAAATAAATAAAATTTCATTTTCTAAATAGGTCACACATATACTATTATAAGAATTAATAATTAATTTTATCAACAAACTTAGGTTTTCCTAAGCCGTCTCCTAAACCATCCAAAATGACCAAAGGTTGATCATCAAATATGTCCTAAGCACATAGAGTCTACCAAAAAAACTTTTGCAAATTTCCTTTAATCAATAAGAAAATTATCTCAATCGAAAAAAATTGAGAAAAATAAGTAAAATAGTTAAAAGTCAATACAATCCAACCCATGGATTCAAAAAGTGTTTGAAATTCGAATATGTTAAGCTGCGTGAGCCGCTTTCGGTAACCTAGATTGTTTTTTAAAGCATAATTAGTCAATATCTATCGCAATCAACAAAAAGAAAAGAACGATGTCTCCGCTAGGACAAATTTATAGCTAAAGTAATCATACAACTAAGATATTATATTTCCCGGGCGCATGTCAACATTTAAGCATCATACAGTAACAAATATGTTTAAGTCACGTTAAATGACATTTAATTTGAGAATACCCTATTGAAATAATCACGTTAATAAGGTCTTCCCTTATAAGTACTTGAATCAAATTCATAATAGAGGTAGAATTTGGGTGAATTTATCACTCATTTGAATATTAGAGCGTCATTTGGAGCTCAATCCCTTTGGTGGTCCAACATATTCTTTTACACGAATAGGCATACAAACGATGATAAAATATACTAATAAATTAATTCAAGACTTGTAACTATTACACAAAAGACATATAAACAAAGAGACAATCTACAAATCAATTACTTATTTTGCTCTAAACCCAGGTCTCTCGAGTGTGCTCTGAGTATTCTAACCACCTAGACTACAACAGAGGGTGAAAATCATATTATACAATACTTATTAGCTTTCTAGACCGTATTACAAGTCGTATATTCCTCCTAAGCTCCTCTAAGTTATATATTCTACATATAACTCAAGTAATCAAGATACTAACTATTCAAATAACTCAATAATATTTAAATCAATATCCCATAAAACTATTCAAATAACTCAATAATATTTAAATCAATATCCCATAAAGCATTCCCTGAGCTTATATCAACATATACGCACCATAGTGTAACAAAAAATAATTACGTCACATTAAATAACATTTAATAGATGAAACACTTCATTGAAACAACTGTGTCATTAAAAGACACTCCGTTGTAAATACCTAGTCGATTTCATAGCAAAGGTACAACATTATTTTCACTAATATTAAACCACTAGATATCTTACGCTCTAGGATCGAGTTTGGCTGAACTTATGACTCACTTAAACATCACAACTTCATTGGGAGCCTGCTCCCCTTGGTTGTCAAACACATTCTATTACATGAATAGACATATAAAGATATATAAAACATAGTAATTAACTATTATGATGATTTGTAGCTTATTCGAAGGATATCTATTTTTGAACGAGTTAGTTATTACTAAATCCAGCTTTATCAGAAAATTAGACATTAATTTTCCCAATATAGAGTCACTTGTGCAATAAATTGAATCACAAGTTTTGTAGATACAAAATTTAACTTTATGTTTATATATGCTTCTTAGACAAAAGCCTAACATTAAGTTTTGTTGTCAAGACTTTAACTCGGTCTCTCGGGTAAGAGTTGAATATCCTAACCACCTAGGCTACAACTAATGGTTCTAATCATGTTGATGAAGTACATGTCATATATACCTCGCAAGATCATCTAGTATGTACATTCTAGATATAGCTTAAGTAGTCACATTACTAACTACACAAATAACTCAATTATGCTTCAATAAATAATAAGCATAATCATTCTTTAATCATAGAAAAACCTATAAACAAGGTTAGGTCAACACCATCTAACTTAGAGGGCTTTTTCCTTAGAGGATATGAGAAATGAAAAATTATTCAATCAATAACTATATATATAACCACTTAATACTTTCAACAAACCTTTATCAACACACGAAACACAAGTAAAAGATAAAAGGCTAGCTTCGAATGGTGTCTACGATAAAAACCCACGTTTGATCAAGTATATGTAATAAAACTAATGATATGTACCACCAAAAATACCACCAATGACATAATGTGGTTTAAATGGATGTAAATGATTAGTACAATAAAGTTAGATAGAGAAATAAAATAGAATTATAGTTTTCATCCAATTAAACTTTGCCACGTCCTTAGTGTTTTTTTGGCGATATATACAATTACTCATGTAATAGGTATCCTTTTAATTATATTTGATTTAATATAAGTATTATTTTTTGAATAAAAAAACATTGAGACAACAGGGATTAGAGAGCTAATGTAATTATCTTAAGGAAGTAACGCGATGTTAATTTTAGTCAAATGAAGTCAAAATATTATTAAAATAATTGTTTTAATCCTTAATAATAGAAGATAAACATTTATACACTACTTTTTTACCCAAAAATGTTACCTAATTTCAATAATGATCTTTAAATAACTAAAAAGTACTAAAATGATAATAGATTGAGACTAACTCAATGAAAAAGTTATTGTATTGCCAAATACACTCAAGACGGTAATAAAACAATGCGTTTGACATACAATTACACATTAAACAAAAACTAAGCCAACTAGTATCTTTGAAATATATTTCTCTATCTCCTTGAACGCTCAAGGACTCTACATCGTCTCGGATACTCGTATAGTTAGTTTGGATGACCTAATCTTTTATTAACTTTTATTGGAATACATCAATTTCTAACACATGATTACATAACACAAGTTATTTCCATATATAAGGTCGCATAATTATCTAATCATTATTAGGATGGAAGGTTAATTTTTTTTAAATCATCATAAGTATCAATGTATAACTTCTTTGAACTTAAATAAATTTTGATTTCAAGTTGAGAATCTCGGTAAGCCAACTCAAGATTAATTATTTGCTTGGAATAAAGCGTCAAGAATTTATGCCTGGCGACCCACTAGTTATTATACTTATTTAAATGAGTGCTTATCGTCATTTATCTATTCGATGAAAGGGGGATAATAAGTCAAGAAATAGATGAAACCGACATAGTCTTCAAGTTCAAAAACTGATTAAGTGAAAACAAAATCAATTAATTCACAGTACAAGATAAACACTTCAAACAAAAAAATTCTAGGAATAAAATATATCTTCTGAAAATCGAAGAGAAAAATTTATACAATCCATGTTATGTACACAATAAAAATTCAAGTTAACCATTCAAGATTTTAAAAAACCCAATGATATTGATTTCTAATTATTTTTTTGTCATACATGAAACAACAAAATATTATCCTACACCATTGTTTTTAAAAATATTAGATGAAAACACAAAGAAGTCAAACAATGAATCTTCAGTCCATTCGATTAAGTCGATATTTTTTTCTAACACATTTGGCCAACATGTTTGTCACCTAATTTAGCTCTCTTTTGACATGTAAAACCTTCCATGTTGGAAATTTATCCACCATTCTACAGATATCAACGGTCATTAGTTGGATTCTCCCATCAATTCCTTTGTCTTTTTAATGCCTTAAATAATTTTAAAGTTATCAAAGTCGAACAAGCAACTCTAAAAATTAACATCTGGTGTAGATCTCATGGCCAATAAAATAGCCCAAATTTTAACCTTCCGCAACACATTAGACTTTGCAGAGTTTCATAATTAACTGTTTAATTACTCCATGTTTGTTAATTGCAATGGAATTTGCACATGCCGGTGTGAAAGACAGTTCCTTTAATAAAAGTAATGATTAACAAATATATATTGCATCAAATTAGTATTGAGTAAGCATCGAATAATCCATCTTTTGTATAAATAGAATACACACATATATATATATATATATATATATATATATATATATATAGTTGTTGTATCACATACGCATCACATTTAAATATTTATTTTTGTACAATATATCAAAGATGTTTACCAAATAGTTGGAATACCGTTTATTAAAAATTATAACTAAATAAACTTTAGCCATATAAATTCTTTAATTACATGATAGTTAAATTTACAATTAAAAGAAAAATACAGTACTTAAATATTAGATCTGAAACCTAAATTAAAAATAAATATTTAATGAAGAAAAAAATTTGTTTATAAAAACAGATGATATACATAAGATTAAATCATGGGTTAAGGAGGCGTGATTTATATATGTAATTATCAATCAATACTATTAAATATTTAAGAAATAAAAGAACATCTTTCAATAAATGAGATATACACTAGTTTAGAACCATGGGCTAGGAGTAGATTAACCTATACCGAAAAAAAAAATGTAGAAAAGGTTGGATTTGCTTTTTATTATTTATTTATTTAAATTTTACAGGTAGGATAAGGCCCAAAGATTTAGTAAATCTTTTACATATGTTGGTGGGCTTTATGTAACAGTGAATTGGTCAAATAATTCAAATTGGGTTGTCGAATACTTCCTCATAAAAATATATATATATAATAAAGTCAATAAATTTTAGGGTTTTCTAGAGCTTCTCCAATAATCGGGTGGGTGCCGTTCTCCCATTCTATATGAAATCATCTTCATCATCATCAAATCTTAATTATCTACAATTTTTCAAATACATCATAGAGCCACTTCAGAAGCACTTGATCACTGCAGAGTACTTTAATAACTATAGTAGCTATCTATCAATTTATAAATGTTATTTTGTAAGTTTACCTTTCATTTTCCTTCTCTCTCCATATATTTCTAACACACTCTCAAATGTTAATTTGTAAGATTACCTTTCAATTTCATTATCTCTATGTATACCTAACACGCTCTCTATGTTTAGACATACACTTATTTGTATTAAAAAACTATTAATTTGACTAATTAGATGTTTAGTATCCTATATATTTTTTATATTTACTCAATTTTAACCCAGATGAATTACTAGAATTACTAGAGTAGTGTTGGATATTATTTCAAATCAATTCATCACTTTTATTTTTGTACCTGAAATTAAACATTCTCTTATTTTACAATTTTTTTTACTGTGATCTTAGGATATTTAATATTCTGTTTTTCAATTAAACTTATGTGTAATTTTGACAGGCGAGATTTATGGTATAATAATCTTTGACATATATATATATATATATGAGAATTAATTTCAAATTGTAATCTTCTACTTATTATTTAGATGAGATGATTAATTACATATTAAAAAGTAAGAAAAATATTAATGTACATTTTTTGTAACTTAAATGCAGGCCGATTGAAAATACAATAAGATCGTTGGCTATGTCATTTCAATATTATAACTATAAAAGTATGGTCTAAAATTATACTCTTAAACATCTTAATTTAAGAACCTTCAAAGAGAGTTTGATACTAGTTGATGGGATCCCAAATATGTATGTATATTAGGTATATACAGTACACCAATAGCTCACCACTTCTTAACCAGCTATAAGGGTAGTTTTTATCAACGAAGGTACATCTCATCAGTTAAATTAATATTACCCCATCTCCATGTCTAATCGACACCTACAGTTAATCTATTAAAAAACTATCGGCCTCTCATGTTGTGAAAGAATAAAGTGATCCTTCTTAGAAAAAATTCAAGATGAGATCAATGAATTGGAAAGATGAATATACAAGGTGAAAAGGGGTCAAGGAGAACCATAGATTTCCAAGAGAGTTTAGTTTCTTTATTGTAATATTTTCTTGTTAATCGTTAAAAAGGTATCTATTATTATATTAATTCGTTAAAAAGGTATCTATTATCATATTAATTTCAGTTACTTATATTTCGTAATGTGTTGGTTCATTGTAGATTGTTGTTCATGTCATTTCAATCAATAGCTTGTTAATTTTTGGAAATACAGAAATTTCATAATTCAACCAATGGAAAGAACATATCTCAAAGAAGCTGTTCAGAATCAAATACATATGTAATGGTAGTGTTAATGATTTTCGAGAAAACCTCATACATATTTTTGTGGATGTTGCTTGTTGCATTAGAATGAAACCGGTGGAGATGGAAACTTCATGCTGACGTCACATGCACACAATTTTTGAATTTTTTATTTTGTCTATCAGTGAATGTTTATTTGGATATTTTTTGCTTTGTTTTCACCAATTAATGAAACGAATATACTTCACGTATTTTCCTCAGTATTCAAAAAATTATTGCTTTATGTATTTTTGTTCCGTTTTAATTTTACTCATACGATTTAATAATTAGAATGACTAATAAAATCTAGATACACAACTCATCTTTTTTCTATTTCATTGTTGTCGTATTTTGTATGTGTTTTTAATGCTCAGGGTATCACTATGAATATTCAATGTGACATATATAAAACTCAATATCGACACAATTTATGTTAAGTATCACCATAGATCTTACTATCATCGATCATGTTCAATGATAAACCTGATCTTACTATTATCGAGATTAAAATACACCATTTTTTCATGCTACAACTCCCCAAAGAATATACAAAAATAGGATTGTAAAACTTAACGATAATTTAAAAGAATTGAAGGTGAAGATTATGAAATTTAACCATGAGGTTGGATTTCTTTAAGGATATTTATAGTTAAAACCATGAAATAAATCATGTATGCCTTTTTTATTTTGATACTTACATGCTAACCGCTCTCTCAGATAAAGGTATTAACAAACAACTTCTTTCAAGATTTGTAATAGTATTGTAAGTTGTTGACATGTGGAGTTTATGGATTTTGTAAATTTTCAGGGATGTAAGAGCCAGGACTAATACCATGTTCACTTAACAAAAAAATTCTTTCAATAGTAGTAATAATATTGAGGTAAATTTAATTGTTAGTCGTTGTCGATTGTGAAATTGATAGATATGACCTTATGTTTTAAAATGACAGTTTCCAATAACTTTCCTAAAATCTAAAAACATATTTCTCTCTTTGAAAAATAAAGGGGCTTATTAATCTATTTTGCATTAGAGAAGAAGTAAAAGTTATAAAAGGTCGCCTAACTAAAAGAATAGCAAATAATCTTACTACCTCCTTTATACTTGTGACAATTATCATCCTGAATACTGAAATGCTACATGATTATCTAGAGTAGTTTGAATACAAGGATATCAACATATGGACATGTAAGTAAAAGTGAAAGAAGTATTAAGACCAATGTACCAAAATTTGGTTGTAAATCTGTTGTACTCCTTTATTTAGTTCTTCTTGATATATATCTCCTTACCATATCGTAGCATCTTGATACAACATATATTTTATTGCAAATACATTGGAAAATCTATTTGTATATTTGATCATTTTCAGTTCACATTTGGTCAATGACTCAATTTGCCAGCTTCGAAAATTGAAATTTATCAAATTTTGACAGTATTGTGTCCCTTTCACATAGTTTTTCACTATCAACCTAGGAAATAGAAAGACTCATTGCGTTTTGCATTGGAGAAAGCCTCAAGTATGCTTACTTTCATTGTGATAAAATGGATTCTATTTTGCCATGTATATAAATTGATAAGTCGTAGGACAAAAGAGAAGATTTGAGCCATGGTCCTAACATCCCTTGATTTCTAGTTTTACATGATAAAAAATATAAGGTATCTGGTTATATTACAATTGTCCACTAACCACTTTTTAACAAATATTATTCTTCTTCTACCCTTTTCAAACTATAAATAAATTGTTTAATATGAACGGATTCAATTCCTAACCCTTACAATCTAAGAATCAAAACAAAAGGGTTTTGGGATGCTACTCTTTAATGTTAAACCAATCGTAATATTACTAAATCTAAGGGAAAATCGATACTAGAATTGGTTGTGAGACTCCCAAAGAAAGTCCATTAAAAAAACTTGGCGTATGCCTTTAATGTGACGAACACATTCTATTATTTAGTTAATTGAGAAAGAGTAGTTTAATTTTGTGCTTAGCAAAAGGATGTGAGATTACAAACACTAAAAACAATTTTTTTTATAATTATTTGTTAGATGTTCTTATAAAATTTTGGATGTGGGATTACTTTCCAAACCACATAAAGTTACTGTATGATTACTGATTGATATAACTCACCTTAAAATTTTGAAAGAATTATATTTTGGATTTTCAAATTAGTCATACACATAATTATTTGAAATATGAAATATAATTAATGGATCTCTTCTGAGTAACAACACAATCACAAATAACGAAGAAGCTTTAAAATTATATTAAATATGAAATATTCATTGAATACTAAAATAAAAAACACATCAAATAATATTAAAAAACCTCATAATGCAATTAAGTACTCTGTAAAAAAAATGAAATGTGATACTTTGTTTAACCTTACATACACATTAAGTACCTCATTTTTAGACTTTATTTAACAAAAAAAAATCAATAAATATTGTGTTTACATATAATGTAGAAAAACAATTTGAAAGTGGATTGAGAGGATGAACAACAAGAATCTCAAATAATGAACAAATGCAGTACAATAGTAAGTTTGTTGATGCAAGCATGTTGCCGTTAGATCCCAATAGTAATTGTCCATAAAACTATTAAAACAAGTTTGGGCCTTTTCGGGTAATTTATTTTCATCAAAGGTATTCTGGCCAATCACCCTATTGAAATATCTTGTATCATATACAAAATACAATTTAATAATATTAACAATTAATATTAAGATATGTTAAAAACTTAATTTATAAATTTAGATTGACGACATGCTCAAGAATAAATAAAATTTCATTTTCTAAATAGGTCACACATATACTATTATAAGAATTAATAATTAATTTTATCAACAAACTTAGGTTTTCCTAGGCCGTCTCCTAGACCATCCAAAATGACCAAAGGGTGATCGTCTAGTATGTCCTAAGCACATAGAGTCTACCAAAAAAAACTTTTGCACATTTCCTTTAATCAATAAGAAAATTATCTTAATCGAAAAAAATTGAGAAAAATAAGTAAAATACAATCCAACCCATGGATTCAAAAAGTGTTTGAAATTCGAATATGTTAAGCTGCGTGAGCCGCTTTCGGTAACCTAGATTGTTTTTTAAAGCATAATTAGTCAATATCTATCGCAATCAACAAAAAGAAAAGAACGATGTCTCCGCTAGGACAAATTTATAGCTAAAGTAATCATACAACTAAGATATTATATTCCCCGATCGCATGTCAACATTTAAGCATCATACAGTAACAAATATGCTTAAGTCACGTTCCCTATTGAAATAATCACGTTAATAAGGTCTTCCCTCATAAGTACTTGAATCAAATTCATAATAGAGGTAGAATTTGGGTGAATTTATCACTCATTTGAATATTAGAGCGTCATTTGGAGCTCAATCCCTTTGGTGGTCCAACATATTCTTTTACACGAATAGGCATACAAACGATGATAAAATATACTAATAAATTAATTCAAGACTTGTAACTATTACACGAAAGACATATAAACAAAGAGACAATCTACAAATCAATTACTTATTTTGCTCTAAACCCAAGTCTCTCGAGTGTGCTCTGAGTATTCTAACCACCTAGACTACAACAGAGGGTGAAAATCATATTATACAATACTTATTAGCTTTCTAGACCGTATTACAAGTCGTATATTCCTCCTAAGCTCCTCTAAGTTATATATTCTACATATAACTCAAGTAATCAAGATACTAACTATTCAAATAACTCAATAATATTTAAATCAATATCCCATAAAGCATTCCCTGAGCTTATATCAACATATACGCACCATAGTGTAACAAAAAATAATTACGTCACATTAAATAACATTTAATAGATGAAACACTTCATTGAAACAACCGTGTCATTAAAAGACACTCCTTTGTAAATACCTAGTCGATTTCATAGCAAAGGTACAACATTATTTTCACTAATATTAAACCACTAGATATCTTACGCTCTAGGATCGAGTTTGGCTGAACTTACGACTCACTTAAACGTCATAACTTCATTGGGAGCCTGCTCCCCTTGGTTGTCAAACACATTCTATTACATGAATAGACATATAAAGATATATAAAACATAGTAATTAACTATTATGATGATTTGTAGCTTATTCGAAGGATATCTATTTTTGAACGAGTTAGTTATTACTAAATCCAGCTTTATCAGAAAATTAGACATTAATTTTCCCAATATAGAGTCACTTGTGCAATAAATTGAATCACAAGTTTTGTAGATACAAAATTTAACTTTATGTTTATATATGCTTCTTAGACAAAATCCTAACATTATGTTTTGTTGTCAAGACTTTAACTCGGTCTCTCGGGTAAGAGTTGAATATCCTAACCACCTAGGCTACAACTAATGGTTCTAATCATGTTGAGGAAGTACATGTCATATATACCTCGCAAGATCATCTAGTATGTACATTCTACATATAGCTTAAGTAGTCATATTACTAACTACACAAATAACTCAATTATGCTTCAATAAATAATAAGCATAATCATTCTTTAATCATAAAAAAACCTATAAACAAGGTTAGGTCAACACCATCTAACTTAGAGGGCTTTTTCCTTAGATGATATGAGAAATGAAAAATTATTCAATCAATAACTATATATATAACCACTTAATACTTTCAACAAACCTTTATCAACACACGAAACACAAGTAAAAGATAAAAGGCTAGCTTCGAATGGTGTCTACGATAAAAACCCACGTTTGATCAAGTATATGTAATAAAACTAATGATATGTACCACCAAATATACCACCAATGACATAATGTGGTTTAAATGGATGTAAATGATTAGTACAATAAAGTTAGATAGAGAAATAAAATAGAATGATAGTTTTCATCCAATTAAACTTTGCCACGTCCTTAGTGTTTTTTTGGCGATATATACAATTACTCATGTAATAGGTATCCTTTTAATTATATTTGATTTAATATAAGTATTATTTTTTGAATAAAAAAACATTGAGACAACAGGGATTAGAGAGCTAATGTAATTATCTTAAGGAAGTAACGCGATGTTAATCCTAGTCAAATGAAGTCAAAATATGATTAAAATAATTGTTTTAATCCTTAATAATAGAAGATAAACATTTATACACTACTTTTTTACCCAAAAATGTTACCTAATTTCAATAATGATCTTTAAATAACTAAAAAGTACTAAAATTATAATAGATTGAAACTAACTCTATGAAAAAGTTATTGTATTGCCAAATACACTCAAGACGGTAATAAAACAATGCGTTTGACATACAATTACACATTAAACAAAAACTAAGCCAACTAGTATCTTTGAAATATATTTCTCTATCACCTTGAACGCTCAAGGACTCTACATCGTCGCGGATACTCGTATAGTTAGTTTGGATGACCTAATCTTTTATTAACTTTTATTGGAATACATCAATTTCTAACACATGATTACATAACACAAGTTATTTCCATATATAAGGTCGCATAATTATCTAATCATTATTGGGATGGAAGGTTAATTTTTTTTATATCATCATAAGTATCAATGTATAACTTCTTTGAACTTAAATAAATTTTGATTTCAAGTTGAGAATCTCGGAAAGCCAACTCAAGATTAATTATTTGCTTGGAATAAAGCGTCAAGAATTTATGCCTGGCGACCCACTAGTTATTATACTTATTTAAATGAGTGCTTATCGTCATTTATCTATTCGATGAAAGGGGGATAATAAGTCAAGAAATAGATGAAACCGACATAGTCTTCAAGTTCAAAAACTGATTAAGTGAAAACAAAATCAATTAATTCACTGTACAAGATAAACACTTCAAACAAAAAAATTCTAGGAATAAAATATATCTTTTGAAAATCGAAGAGAAAAATTTATACAATCCATGTTATGTACACAATAAAAATCCAAGTTAACCATTCAAGATTCTAAAAAACCCAATGATATTGATTTCTAATTATTTTTTTGTCATACATGAAACAACAAAATATTATCCTACACCAATGTTTTTAAAAATATTAGATGAAAACACAAAGAAGTCAAACAATGAATCTTCAGTCCATTCGATTAAGTCGATATTTTTTTCTAACACATTTGGCCAACATGTTTGTCACCTAATTTAGCTCTCTTTTGACATGTAAAACCTTCCATGTTGGAAATTTATCCACCATTCTACAGATTTCAACGGTCATTAGTTGGATTCTCCCATCAATTCCTATGTCTTTTTAATGCCTTAAATAATTTTAAATTTATCAAAGTCGAACAAGCAACTCTAAAAATTAAGATCTGGTGTAGATCTCATGGCCAATAAAGTAGCCCAAATTTTAACCTTCCGCAACACATTAGACTTTGCAGAGTTTCATAATTAACTGTTTAAATACTCCATGTTTGTTAATTGCAATGGAATTTGCACATGCCGGTGTGAAAGAAAGTCCCTTTAATAAAAGTAATGATTAACAAATATATATTGCATCAAATTAGTATTGAGTAAGCATCGAATAATCCATCTCTTGTATAAATAGAATACACACAAATATATATATATATATATATATATATATATATATATATATATATATATAGTTGTTGTATCACATACGCATCACATTTAAATATTTATTTTTGTACAATATATCAAAGATGTTTACCAAATAGTTGGAATACCGTTTATTAAAAATTATAACTAAATAAACTTTAGCCATATAAATTCTTTAATTACATGATAGTTAAATTTACAATTAAAAGAAAAATACAATACTTAAATATTAGATCTGAAACCTAAATTAAAAATAAATATTTAATGAAGAAAAAAATTTGTTTATAAAAACAGGTGATATACATAAGATTAAATCATGGGTTAAGGAGGCGTGATTTATATATGTAATTATCAATCAATACTATTAAATATTTAAGAAATAAAAGAACATATTTCAATAAATGAGATATACACTAGTTTAGAACCATGGGCTAGGAGTAGATTCACCTATACGAAAAAAAAAATATGTAGAAAAGGTTGGATTTGCTTTTTATTATTTATTTTTTTAAATTTTACAGGTAGGATAAGGCCCAAAGATTTAGTAAATCTCTTACATATGTTGGTGGGCTTTATGTAACAGTGAATTGGTCAAATAATTCAAATTGGGTTGTCCAATACTTCCTCATAAAAATATATATATATATATATAATAAAGTCAATAAATTTTAGGGTTTTCTAGAGCTTCTCCAATAAACGGGTGGGTGCCGCTCTCTCTTTCTATATGAAATCATCTTCATCATCATCAAATCTTAATTATCTACAATTTTTCAAATACATCATAGAGCCACTTTCAGAAGCACTTGATCACTGCAGAGTACTTTAATAACTATAGTAGCTATCTATCAATTTATAAATGTTATTTTGTAAGTTTACCTTTCATTTTCCTTCTCTCTCCATATATTTCTAACACACTCTCAAATGTTAATTTGTAAGATTACCTTTCAATTTCATTATTTCTATGTATACCTAACATGCTCTCTATGTTTAGACATACACTTATTTGTATTAAAAACTATTAATTTGACTAATTAGATGTTTAGTATCCTATATATTTTTTATATTTACTCAATTTTAACCCAGATGAATTAGTAGAGTAGTGTTGGATATTATTTCAAATCAATTCATCACTTTTATTTTTGTACCTGAAATTAAACATTCTCTTATTTTACAATTTTTTTACCGTGAACTTAGGATGTTTAATATTCTGTTTTTCAATTAAACTTATGTGTAATTTTGACAGGCGAGATTTATGGTATAATAATCTTTGATATATATATATATATATGAGAATTAATTTCAAATTGTAATCTTCTACTTATTATTTAGATGAGATGATTAATTACATATTAAAAAGTAAGAAAAATATTAATGTACATTTTTTGTAACTTAAATGCAGGGCAATTGAAAATACAATAAGATCGTTGGCTATGTCATTTCAATATTATAACTATAAAAGTATGGTCTAAAATTATACTCTTAAACATCTTAATTTAAGAACCTTCAAAGAGAGTTTGATACTAGTTGATGGGATCCCAAATATGTATGTATATTAGGTATATACAGTACACCAATAGCTCACCACTTCTTAACCAACTATAAGGGTAGTTTTTATCAACGAAGGTACATCTCATCAGTTAAATTAATATTACCCCATCTCCATGTCTAATCGACACCTACAGTTAATATATTAAAAAACTATCGGCCTCTCATGTTGTGAAAGAATAAAGTGATCCTTCTTAGAAAAAATTCAAGATGAGATCAATGAATTGGAAAGATGAATATACAAGGTGAAAAGGGGTCAAGGAGAACCATAGATTTCCAAGAGAGTTTAGTTTCTTTATTGTAATATTTTTTTGTTAATAGTTAAAAAGGTATCTATTATTATATTAATTCGTTAAAAAGGTATCTATTATTATAATAATTTCAGTTACTTATATTTCGTAATGTGTTGGTTCATTGTAGATTGTTGTTCATGTCATTTCAATCAATAGCTTGTTACTTTTTGGAAATACTGAAATTTCATAATTCAACCAATGTAAAGAACATATCTCAAAGAAGCTATTCAGAATCAAATACATATGTAATGGTAGTGTTAATGATTTTCGAGAAAACCTCATACATATTTTTGTGGATGTTGCTTGTTGCATTAGAATGAAACCGGTGGAGATGGAAACTTCATGCTGACGTCACATGCACACAATTTTTGAATTTTTTATTTTGTCTATCAGTGAATGTTCATTTGGATATTTTTTGCTTTGTTTTCACCAATTAATGAAACGAATATGCTTCACGTATTTTCCTCAGTATTCAAAAAATTATTGCTTTATGTATTTTTGTTCCGTTTTAATTTTACTCCTACGATTTAATAATTAAAATGACTAATAAAATCTAGATACACAACTCATCTTTTTTCTATTTCATTTTTGTCGTATTTTGTATGTGTTTTTAATGCTCAGGGTATCACTATGAATATTCAATGTGACATATATAAAACTCAATATCGCCACAATTTATGTTAAGTATCACCATAGATCTTACTATCATCGATCATGTTCAATGATAAACCTGATCTTACTATTATCGAGATTAAAATACACCATTTTTTCATGCTACAACTCCCCAAAGAATATACAAAAATAGGATTGTAAAACTTAACGATAATTTAAAAGAATTGAAGGTGAAGATTATGAAATTTAACCATGAGGTTGGATTTCTTTAAGGATATTTATAGTTAAAACCATGAAATAAATCATGTATGCCTTTTTTATTTGATACTTACATGCTAACCGCTCTCTCAGATAAAGGTATTAACAAACAACTTCTTTCAAGATTTGTAATAGTATTGTAAGTTGTTGACATGTGGAGTTTATGGATTTTGTAAATTTTCAGGGATGTAAGAGCCAGGACTAATACCATGTTCAATTAACAAAAAAATTCTTTCAATAGTAATAATAATATTGAGGTAAATTTAATTGTTAGTCGTTGTCGATTGTGAAAATGATAGATATGACCTTATGTTTTAAAATGACAGTTTCCAATAACTTTCCTAAAATCTAAAAACATATTTCTCTCTTTGAAAAAGAAAGGGGCTTATTAATCTATTTTGCATTAGAGAAGAAGTAAAAGTTATAAAAGGTCGCCTAACTAAAAGAATAGCAAATAATCTTACTACCTCCTTTATACTTGTGACAATTATCATCCTGAATACTGAAATGCTACATGATTATCTAGAGTAGTTTGAATACAAGGATATCAACATATGGACATGTAAGTAAAAGTGAAAGAAGTATTAAGACCAATGTACCAAAATTTGGTTGTAAATCTGTTGTACTTCTTTATTTAGTTCTTCTTGATATATATCTCCTTACCATATCGTAGCATCTTGATACAACATATATTTTATTGCAAATACATTGGAAAATCTATTTGTATATTTGATCATTGTCAGTTCACATTTGGTCAATGACTCAATTTGTCAGCTTCGAAAATTGAAATTTATCAAAATTTTGACAGTATTGTGTCCCTTTCACATAGTTTTTCACTATCAACCTAGGAAATAGAAAGACTCATTGCGTTTTGCATTGGAGAAAGCCTCAAGTATGCTTACTTTCATTGTGATAAAATGGATTCTATTTTGCCATGTATACAAATTGATAAGTCGTGGGACAAAAGAGAAGATTTGAGCCATGGTCCTAACATCCCTTGATTTCTAGTTTTACATGATAAAAAATATAAGGTATCTGGTTATATTACAATTGTCCACTAACCACTTTTTAACAAATATTATTCTTCTTCTACCCTTTTCAAACTATAAATAAATAGTTTAATATGAACGGATTCAATTCCTAACACTTACAATCTAAGAATCAAAACAAAAGGGTTTTGGGATGCTACCCTTTAATGTTAAACCAATCGTAATATTACTAAATCTAAGGGAAAATCGATACTAGAATTGGTTGTGAGACTCCCAAAGAAAGTCCATTAAAAAAACTTGGCGTATGCCTTTAATGTGACGAACACATTGTATTATTTAGTTAATTGAGAAAGAGTAGTTTAATTTTGTACTTAGCAAAAGGATGTGAGATTACAAACACTAAAAACAATTTTTTTTTATAATTATTTGTTAGATGTTCTTATAAAATTTTGGATGTGGGATTACTTTCCAAACCACATAAAGTTACTGTATGATTACTGATTGATATAACTCACCTTAAAATTTTGAAAGAATTATATTTTGGATTTTCAAATTAGTCATACACATAATTATTTGAAATATGAAATATAATTAATGGATCTCTTCTGAGTAACAACACAATCACAAATAACGAAAAAGCTTTAAAATTATATTAAATATGAAATATTCATTGAATACTAAAATAAAAAACACATCAAATAATATTAAAAAACCTCATAATGCAATTAAGTACTCTGTAAAAAAAATGTAATGTGATACTTTGTTTAACCTTACATACACATTAAGTACCTCATTTTTAGACTTTATTTAACAAAAAAAATCAATAAATATTGTGTTTACATATAATGTAGAAAAACAATTTGAAAGTGGATTGAGAGGATGAAAAACAAGAATCTCAAATAATGAACAAATGCAGTACAATAGTAAGTTTGTTGATGTAAGCATGTTGCCGTTAGATCCCAATAGTAATTGTCCATACAAATATTAAAACAAGTTTGGGCCTTTTCGGGTAATTTATTTTCATCAAAGGTATTCTGGCCAATCACCCTATTGAAATATCTTGTATCATATACAAAATACAATTTAATAATATTAACAATTAATATTAAGATATGTTAAAAACTTAATTTATAAATTTAGATAGACGACATGCTCAAGAATAAATAAAATTTCATTTTCTAAATAGGTCACACATATACTATTATAAGAATTAATAATTAATTTTATCAACAAACTTATGTTTTCCTAGGCCGTCTCCTACACCATCCAAAATGACCAAAGGGTGATCGTCTAGTATGTCCTAAGCACATAGAGTCTACCAAAAAAAACTTTTGCACATTTCCTTTAATCAATAAGAAAATTATCTTAATCGAAAAAAATTGAGAAAAATAAGTAAAATAGTTAAAAGTCAATACAATCCAACCCATGGATTCGAAAATTGTTTGAAATTCGAATATGTTAAGCTGCGTGTGCCGCTTTCGGTAACCTAGATTGTTTTTTAAAGCATAATAAGTCAATATCTATCGCAATCAACAAAAAGAAAAGAACGATGTCTCCGCTAGGACAAATTTATAGCTAAAGTAATCATACAACTAAGATATTATATTCCCCGGGCGCATGTCAACATTTACGCATCATACAGTAACAAATATGTTTAAGTCACGTTAAATGACATTTAATTTGAGAATACCCTATTGAAATAATCACGTTAATAATGTCTTCCCTTATAAGTACTTGAATCAAATTCAATAGAGGTAGAATTTGGGTGAATTTATCACTCATTTGAATATTAGAGCGTCATTGGGAGCTCAATCCCCTTGGTGGTCCAACATATTCTATTACACGAATAGACATACAAACGATGATAAAATCTACTAATAATTAATTCAAGACTTGTAACTATTACACGAAAGACATATAAACAAAGAGACAATCTACAAATCAATTACTTATTTTGCTCTAAACCCAAGTCTCTCGAGTGAGCTCTGAGTATTCTAACCACCTAGACTACAACAGTGGGTTGAAATCATATTATACAATACTTACTAGCTTTCTAGACCGTAATACAAGTCGTATATTCTTCCTAAGCTCCTCTAAGTTATATATTCTACATATAACTCAAGTAATCAAGATACTAACTATTCAAATAACTCAATAATATTTAAATCAATATCCCATAAAGCATTACCTGAGCTTATATCAACATATACGCACCATAGTGTAACAATAAATAATTACATCACATTAAATAACATTTAATAGATGAAACACTTCATTGAAACAACCTTGTCATCAAAAGACACTCTGTTGTAAATACCTAGTTGATTTCATAGCAAAGGTACAACATTATTTTCACTAATATTAAACCACTAGATATCTTACGCTCTAGGATCGAGTTTTGCTGAACTTACGAATCACTTAAACGTCACAACTTCATTGGGAGCCTGCTCCCCTTGGTTGTCAAACACATTCTATTACATGAATAGACATATACAGAGATATAAAACATAGTAATTAACTAATATGATGATTTGTAGCTTATTCGAAGGATATCTATTTTTGAACGAGTTAATTATTACTAAATCCAGCTTTATCACAAAATTAGACATTAATTTTCCCAATATAGAGTCACTTGTGCAATAAATTGAATCACAAATTTTGTAGATACAAAATTTAACTTTATGTTTATATATGCTTCTTAGACAAAAGCCTAACATTAAGTTTTGTTGTCAAGACTTTAACTCGGTCTCTCGGGTAAGAGTTGAATATCCTAACCACCTAGGCTACAACTAATGGTTCTAATCATGTTGAGGAAGTACATGTCATATATACCTCGCAAGGTCATCTAGTATGTACATTCTACATATAGCTTAAGTAGTCACATTACTAACTACACAAATAACTCAATTATGCTTCAATAAATAATAAGCATAATCATTCTTTAATCATAAAAAAAACCTATAAACAAGGTTAGGTCAACACCATCTAACTTAGATGGCTTTTTCCTTAGAGGATATGAGAAATGAAAAATTATTCAATCAATAACTAAATATATATATATATCACCACTTAATACTTTCAACAAACCTTTATCAACACACGAAACACAAGTAAAAGATAAAAGGCTAGCTTCGAATGGTGTCTACGATAAAAACCCACGTTTGATCAAGTATATGTAATAAAACTAATGATATGTATCACCAAAAATACCACCAATGACATAATGTGGTTTAAATATATGTAAATGATTAGTACAATAAAGTTAGATAGAGAAATAAAATAGAATGATAGTTTTCATCCAATTAAACTTTGCCACGTCCTTAGTGTTTTTTTGGCGATATATACAATTACTCATGTAATAGGTATCCTTTTAATTATATTTGATTTAATATAAGTATTATTTTTTGAATAAAAAAACATTGAGACAACAGGGATTAGAGAGCTAATGTAATTATCTTAAGGAAGTAACGCGATGTTAATCCTGGTCAAATGAAGTCAAAATATGATTAAAATAATTGTTATAATCCTTAATAATAGAAGATAAACATTTATACACTACTTTTTTACCCAAAAATGTTACCTAATTTCAATAATGATCTTTAAATAACTAAAAAGTACTAAAATGATAATAGATTGAAACTAACTCTATGAAAAAGTTATTGTATTGCCAAATACACTCAAGACGGTAATAAAACAATGCGTTTGACATACAATTACACATTAAACAAAAACTGAGCCAACTAGTATCTTTGAAATATATTTCTCTATCGCCTTGAACACTCAAGGACTCTACATCGTCTCGGATACTCGTATAGTTAGTTTGGATGACCTAATCTTTTATTAACTTTTATTGGAATACATTAATTTCTAACACATGATTACATAACACAAGTTATTCCATATATAAGGTCGCATAATTCTCTAATCATTATTGGGATGGAAGGTTTATTTTTTTGAAATCATCATAAGTATCAATGTATAACTTCTTTGAACTTAAATAAATTTTGATTTCAAGTTGAGAATCTCGGTAAGCCAACTCAAGATTAATTATTTGCTTGGAATAAAGCGTCAAGAATTTATGCCTGGCGACCCACTAGTTATTATACTTATTTAAATGAGTCTTTATCGTCATTTATCTGTTCGATGAAAAGGGGATAATAAGTCAAGAAATAGATGAAACCGACATAGTCTTCAAGTTCAAAAACTGATTAAGTGAAAACAAAATCAAGTAATTCACAGTACAAGATAAACACATCAAACAAAAAAATTCTAGGAATAAAATATATCTTCTGAAAATCGAAGAGAAAAATTTATACAATCCATGTTATGTACACAATAAAAAATCCAAGTTAACCATTCAAGATTTAAAAAACCCAATGATATTGATTTCTAATTATTTTTTTGTCATACATGAAACAACAAAATATTATCCTACACCATTGTTTTTAAAAATATTAGATGGAAACACAAAGAAGTCAAACAATGAATCTTCAGTCCATTCGATTAAGTCGGTATTTTTTTCTAACACATTTGGCCAACATGTTTGTCACCTAATTTAGCTCTCTTTTGACATGTAAAACCTTCCATGTTGGAAATTTATCCACCATTTACAAATTTCAATGGTCATTAGTTGGATTCTCCCATCAATTCCTTTGTCTTTTTAATGCCTTAAATAATTTTAAAGTTATCAAAGTCGAACGAGCAACTCTAAAAATTAAGATCTGGTGTAGATCTCATGGCCAATAAAATAGACCAAATTTTAACCTTCCGCAACACATTAGACTTTGCAAAGTTTCATAATTAACTGTTTAATTACTCCTTGTTTGTTAATTGCAATGGAATTTGCACATGCCGGTGTGAAAGAAAGTCCCTTTAATAAAAGTAATGATTAACAAATATATATTGCATCAAATTAGTATTGAGTAAGCATCGAATAATCCATCTTTTGTATAAATAGAATACACACAAATATATATATATATATATATAGTTGTTGTATCACATACGCATCACATTTAAATATTTATTTTTGTACAATATATCAAAGATGTTTACCAAATAGTTGGAATACCGTTTATTAAAAATTATAACTAAATAAACTTTAGCCATATAAATTCTTTAATTACATGATAGTTAAATTTACATTAAAAGAAAAATACAATACTTAAATATTAGATCTGAAACCTAAATTAAAAATAAATATTTAATGAAGAAAAAAATTTGTTTATAAAAACAGGTGATATACATAAGATTAAATCATGGGTTAAGGAGGCGTGATTTATATATGTAATTATCAATCAATACTATTAAATATTTAAGAAATAAAAGAACATCTTTCAATAAATGAGATATACACTAGTTTAGAACCATGGGCTAGGAGTAGATTAACCTTTACGAAAAAAAATTAAAATATGTAGAAAAGGTTGGATTTGCTTTTTATTATTTATTTTTTTGAATTTTACAGGTAGGATAAGGCCCAAAGATTTAGTAATTCTTTTACATATGTTGGTGGGCTTTATGTAACCGTAAATTGGTCAAATAATACAAATTGGGTTGTCGAATACTTACTCATAAAAATATATATATATAATAAAGTCAACAAATTTTAGGGTTTTCTAGAACTTCTCCAATAATCGAGTGGGTGCCGCTCTCCCATTCTATATGAAATCATCTTCATCATAATCAAATCTTAATTATCAAAAATCATCTTCTTTGAACTTAAATAAATTTTGATTTCAAGTTGAGAATCTCGGTAAGCCAACTCAAGATTAATTATTTGCTTGGAATAAAGCGTCAAGAATTTATGCCTGGCAATCTACTAGTTATTATACTTATTTAAATGAGTGCTTATCGTCATTTATCTGTTCGATGAAAGAGGGATAATTAAGTCAAGAAATAGATGAAATCGACATAGTCTTCAAGTTCAAAAATTGATTAAGTGAAAACAAAATCAATTAATTCATGGTACAAGATAAACACATCAAACAAAAAAATTCTAGGAATAAAATATATCTTCTGAAAATCGAAGAGAAAAATTTATACAATCCATGTTATGTACACAATAAAAAATCCAAGTTAACCATTCAAGATTTTAAAAAACCCTATGATATTGATTTCTAATTATTTTTTTGGCATACATGAAACAACAAAATATTATCCTACACCATTGTTTTTAAAAATATTAGATGGAAACACAAAGAAGTCAAACAATGAATCTTCAGTCCATTCGATTAAGTCGATATTTTTTTCTAACACATTTGGCCAACATGTTTGTCACCTAATTGAGCTCTCTTTTGACATGTAAAACCTTCCATGTTTGGAATTTATCCACCATTCTACAGACTTCAACGGTCATTAGTTGGATTCTCCCATCAATTCCTTTGTCTTTTTAAAGCCTTACATAATTTTAAAGGTATCAAAGTCGAACGAGCAACTCTAAAAATTAAGATCTGGTGTAGATCTCATGGCCAATAAAATTGCCCAAATTTTAACCTCCTGCAACACATTAGTCTTTGCAGAGTTTCGTAATTAACTGTTTGATTACTCCATGTTTGTTAATTGCAATGGAATTTGCACATGCCGGTGTGAAAGAAAGTCCCTTTAATAAAAATAATGATTAACAAATATATATTGCATCAAATTAGTATTGAGTAAGCATCGAATAATCCATCTTTTGTATAGAAAGAATACACACACACATATATATATAGTTGTTGTATCACATACGCATCATATTTAAATATTTATTTTTGCACAATATATAAAAGATGTTTACCAAATAGTTTGAATACCGTTTATTAAAAATTATAACTAAATAAACTTTCGCCATATAAATTCTTTAATTACATGATAGTTAAATTTACATTAAAAGAAAAATACAATACTTAAATATTAGATCTGAAACCTAAATTAAAAATAAATATTTAAGGAAGAAAAGAATTTGTTTATAAAAACAGGTGATATACATAAGATTAAATCATGGGCTAAGGAGGCGTGATTCATATATGTAATTATCAATCAATACTATTAAATATATAAGAAATAAAAAAACATCTTTCAATAAATAAGATATACACTAGTTTAGAACCATGGGCTAGGAGTAGTTTAGCCTATACGAAAAAAAATTAAAATTTGTAGAAAAGGTTGGATTTGCTTTTTATTATTTAATTTTTTGAATTTTACAGGTAGGATAAGGCCCAAAGATTTAGTAATTCTTTTACATATGTTGGTGGGCTTTATGTAACCGTAAATTGGTCAAATAATACAAATTAGGTTGTCGAATACTTCCTCATAAAAATATATATATAATAAAGTCAACAAATTTTAGGGTTTTCTAGAACTTCTCCAATAATCGGGTGGGTGCCGCTCTCCCATTCTATATGAAATCATCTTCATCATAATCAAATCTTAATTATCTACAATTTTTCAAATACATCATAGAGCCACTTCAGAAGCACTTGATCACTGCAGAGTACTTTAATAACTATAGTAGCTATCTATCAATTTTTAAATGTTATTTTGTAAGTTTACCTTTTATTTTTGTTCTCTCTCCATATATTTCTAAGCAAATGTTAATTTGTAAGATTACCTTTCAATTTCATTATCTCTATATATACCTAACACGCTCTCTATGTTTAGTTTGACTAATTAGATGTTTATTATCCTATATATTTTTTATATTTACTCAATTTTAACCCAGATGAAATACTAGAGTAGTGTTGGATATTATTTCAAATCAATTCATCACTTTTATTTTTGTACCTGAAATTAAACATTCTCTTATTTTACAATTTTTTTACCGTGAACTTAGGATGTTTAATATTCTGTTTTTCAATTAAACTTATGTGTAATTTTGATAGGCGAGATTTATGGTATAATAATCTTTGATATATATATGAGAATTAATTTCAGATTGTAATCTTCTACTGATTATTTAGATGAGATGATTAATTACATATTAAAAAGTAAGAAAAAATATTAATGTACATTTTTTGTAACTTAAATGCAGGGCGATTGAAAATACAATAAGATCGTTGGATATGTCATTTCAATATTATAACTATAAAAGTATGGTCTAAAATTATACTCTTAAACATCTTAATTTAAGAACCTTCAAAGAGAGTTTGATACTAGTTGATGGGATCCCAAATATGTATGTATATTAGGTATATACAGTACACCAATAGCTCACCACTTCTTAACCAGCTATAAGGGTAGTTTTTATCAACGAAGGTACACCTCAGCAATTCATTAATAACACAAATCTCATCAGTTAAATTAATATTGCCCCATCTCCATGTCTAATCGACACCTACAGTTAATATATTAAAAAACTATCGGCCTCTCATGTTGTGAAATAATAAAGTGATCCTTCTTAGAAAAAATTCAAGATGAGATCAATGAATTGAAAAGATGAATATACAAGGTGAAAAGGGGTCAAGGAGAGCCATAAATTTCCAAGAGAGATTAGTTTCTTTATTGTAATATTTTCTTGTTAATGGTTAAAAAGGTATCTATTATTATATTAATTCGGTAAAAAGGTATCTATTATTATATTAATTTCAGTTACTTATATTTCGTAATGTGTTGGTTCATCGTAGATTGTTGGTCATGTCATTTCAATCAATAGCTTGTTACTTTTTGGAAATACTGAAATTTCATAACTCAACCAATGGAAAGAACATATCTCAAAGAAGCTGTTCAGAATCAAATACATATGTAATGGTAGTGTTAATGATTTTCGAGAAAACCTCATACATATTTTGGTGGATGTTGCTTGTTGCATTAGAATGAAACCGGTGGAGATGGAAACTTCATGCTGACGTCACGTGCACACAATTTTTGAATTTTTTATTTTGCCTATCAGTGAATGTTCATTTGGATATTTTTTTCTTTGTTTTCACCAATTAATGAAACGAATATGCTTCACGTATTTTCCTCAGTATTCAAAAAATTATTGCTTCATGTATTTTTGTTCCGTTTTAATTTTACTCCTACGATTTAATAATTAGAATGACTAATAAAATCTAGATACACAACTCATCTTTTTTCTATTTCATTGTTGTCGTATTTTGTATGTGTTTTTAATGCTCAGGGTAGCACTATTAATATTCAATGTGACATATATAAAACTCAATATCACCACAATTTATGTTAAGTATCACCATAGATCTTACTATCATCGATCATGTTCAATGATAAACCTGATCTTACTATTATCGAGATTAAAATACACCATTTTTTCATGCTACAACTCCCCAAAGAATATACAAAAATAGGATTGTAAAACTTAACGATAATTTAAAAGAATTGAAGGTTAAGATTATGAAATTTAACCATGATGTTGGATTTCTTTAAGGATATTTATAGTTAAAACCATGAAATAAATCATGTATGCCTTTTTTATTTTGATACTTACATGCTAACCGCTCTCTCAGATAAAGGTATTAACAAACAACTTCTTTCAAGATTTGTAATAGTATTGTTAGTTGTTGACATGTGGAGTTTATGGATTTTGTAAATTTTCAGGGAGGTAAGAGCCAGGACTAATACCATGTTCAATTAACAAAAAACTTCTTTCGATAGTAGTAATAATATTGAGGTAAATTTAATTGTTAGTCGTTGTCGATTGTGAAAATGATAGATATGACCTTATGTTTTAAAATGACAGTTTGCAATAACTTTGCTAAAATCTAAAAATATATTTCTCTCTTTGAAAAATAAAGGGGCTTATTAATCTATTTTGCATTAGAGAAGAAGTAAGAGTCATAAAAGGTCACCTAACTAAAAGAATAGCAAATAATTTTACTACCTCCTTTTTACTTGTGACAATTATCATCCTGAATACTGAAATGCTACATGATTATCTAGAGTAGTTTGAATACAAGGACATCAACATATAGACATGTAAGTAAAAGTGAAAGAAGTATTAAGACCAATGTACCAAAATTTGGTTGTAAATCTGTTGTACTTCTTTATTTAGTTCTTCTTGATATATATCTCCTTACCATATCGTAGCATCTTGATACAACATATATTTTATTGCAAATACATTGGAAAGTGAATTTGTGTAGTTGATCATTTTCAGTTCACATTTGGTCAATGACTCAATTTGCCAGCTTCGAAAATTGAAATTTATCTGAGCTTAACAAGTGTTAGTAATAATAAGATCTTAGTACATTTATTTGTTTCTCATTAAACATATCAAATTTTGACAGCATTGTGTCCCTTTAACATAGTTTTTCACTATCAACCTAGGAAATAGAAAGACTCATTGCGTTTTGCATTGGAGAAAGCCTCAATTATGCTTACTTTCATTGTGATAAAATGGATTCTATTTTGATATGTATACAAATTGATAAGTCGTGAGACAAAAGAGAAGATTTGGGCCATGGTCCTAACATCCCTTGATTTCTAGTTTTACATGATAAAAAATATAAGGGATCTGGTTATATTACAATTGTCCACTAACCACTTTTTAACAAATATTATTCTTCTACTATCCTTTTCAAACTATAAATAAATAGTTTAATATGAACTGATTCAATTCCTAACACTTACAATCTGAGAATCCAAACAAAAAGGTTTTGGGATGCTACCCTTTAATGTTAAAACAATCGTAATATTACTAAATCTAAGGGAAAATCGATACTAGAATTGGTTGTGAGACTCCCAAAGAAAGTCCATTAAAAAAACTTGGCGTATGCCTTTAATGTGACGAACACATTGTATTATTTAGTTAAATGAGAAAGAGTAGTTTAATTTTGTGCTTAGCAAAAGGATGTGAGATTACAAACACTAAAAACAATTTTTTTATAATTATTTGTTAGATGTTTTTATAAAATTGTGGATGTGGGATTACTTTCCAAACCAAATATAGTTACTGTATGATTTCTGATTGATATAACTCACCTTAAAATTTTGAAAGAATTAAATTTTGGATTTTCAAATTAATCATACACATAATTATTTGAAATATGAAATATAATTAATGGATCTCTTCTGAGTAACAACACAATCACAAATAACGAAGAAGCTTTAAAATTATATTAAATATGAAATATTCATTGAATACTAAAATAAAAAACAAATCAAATAATATTAAAAAACCTCATAATGCAATTAAATACTCTGTAAAAAAAATGAAATGTGCAACTTTGTTTAACCTTACCTACACATTAAGTACCTCATTTTTAGACTTTATTTAACAAAAAAAATCAATAAATACCGTTTTTACATATAATGTAGAAAAACTATTTGTAAGTGGATTGAGAGGATGAACAACAAGAATCTCAAATAATGAACAAATGCAATACAATAGTAAGTTTGTTGATGTAAGCATGTTGCCGTTCGATCCCAATAGTAATTGTCCATAAAACTATTAAAACAAGTTTGGGCCTTTTCGGGTAATTTATTTTCATCAAAGATATTCTGGCCAATCACCCTATTGAAATATCTTGTATCATATACAAAATACAATTTAATAATATTAACAAGTAATATTAAGATATGTTAAAAACTTAATTTATAAATTTAGATAGACGACATGCTCAAGAATAAATAAAATTTCATTTTCTAAATAGGTCACACATATACTATTAGAAGAATTAATAATTAATTTTATCAACAAACTTAGGTTTTCCTAGGCCGTCTCCTAGACCATCCAAAATGACCAAAGGGTGATCGTCTAGTATGTCCTAAGCACATAGAGTCTACCAAAAAAACTTTTGCACATTTCCTTTAATCAATAAGAAAATTATCTCAATCGAAAAAAATTGAGAAAAATAAGTAAATTTGTTAAAAGTAAATACAATCCAACCCATGGATTCAAAATTGTTTGAAATTCGAATATGTTAAGCTGCATGAGCCGCTTTCGGTAACCTAGATTGTTTTTTAAAGCATAATAAGTCAATATCTATCGCAATCAACAAAAAGAAAAGAACGATGTCTCCGCTAGGACAAATTTATAGCTAAAGTAATCATACAACTAAGATATTATATTCCACGGGCGCATGTCAACATTTACGCATCATACAGTAACAAATATGTTTTAAGTCACGTTAAATGACATTTAATTTGAGAATACCCTATTGAAATAATCACGTTAATAAGGTCTTCCCATATAAGTACTTGAATCAAATTCATAATAGAGGTAGAATTTGGGTGAATTTATCACTCATTTGAATATTAGAGCGTCTTGGGAGCTCAATCCCCTTGGTGGTCCAACATATTCTTTTACACGAATAGACATACAAACGATGATAAAATCTACTAATAAATTAATTCAAGACTTGTAACTATTACACGAAAGACATGTAAACAAAGACACAATCTACAAATCAATTACTTATTTTGCTCTAAACCCAGGTCTCTCGAGTGAGCTCTGAGTATTCTAACAACCTAGACTACAACAGAGGGTGAAAATCATATTATACAATACTTATTAGCTTTCTAGACCGTAATATAAGTCGTATATTCCTCCTAAGCTCCTCTAAGTTATATATTCTACATATAACTCAAGTAATCAAGATACTAACTATTCAAATAACTCAATAATATTTAAATCAATATCCCATAAAGCATTCCCTGAGCTTATATCAACATATACGCACCATAGTGTAACAATAAATAATTACGTGACATTAAATAACATTTAATAGATGAAAAACTTCATTGAAACAACCGTGTCATCAAAAGACACTCTGTTGTAAATACCTAGTCGATTTCATAGCAAAGGTACAACATTATTTTCACTAATATTAAACCACTAGATATCTTACACTCTAGAATCGAGTTTGGCTGAACTTACGACTCACTTAAACGTCACAACTTCATTGGGAGCCTGCTCCCCTTGGTTGTCTAACACATTCTATTACATGAATAGACATATAAAGATATATAAAACATAGTAATTAACTAATATGATGATTTGTAGCTTATTCGAAGGATATCTATTTTTGAACGAGTTAGTTATAACTAAATCCAGCTTTATCACCAAATTAGACATTAACTTTCCCAATATAGAGTCACTTGTGCAATAAATTGAATCACAAGTTTTGTAGATACAAAATATAACTTTATGTTTATATATGCTTCTTAGACAAAAGCCTAACATTAAGTTTTGTTGTCAAAACTTGAACCCGGTCTCTCGGGTAAGAGTTGAATATCCTAACCACCTAGGCTACAACTAATGGTTCTAATCATGTTGAGGAAATACATGTCATATATACTTCGCAAGATCATCTAGTATGTACATTCTACATATAGCTTAATTAGTCACATTTCTAACTACACAAATAACTCAATTATGCTTCAATAAATAATAAGCATAATCATTATTTAATCATAAAAAAACCCTATAAACAAGGTTAGGTCAACACCATCTAACTCAGGGGGCTTTTTCCTTAGAGGATATGAGAAATGAAAAATTATTCAATCAATAACTATATATATATATATATATAACCACTTAATACTTCCAACAAACCTTTGTCAACACACGAAACACAAGTAAAAGATAAAAGGCTAGCTTAGAATGGTGTCTACGATAAAAACCCACGTTAGATCAAGTATATGCAATAAAACTAATGATATGTACCACCAAAATTACCACCAATGACATAATGTGGTTTAAATGGATGTAAATGATTAGTACAATAAAGTTAGATAGAGAAATAAAATAGAATGATAGTTTTCATCCAATTAAACTTTGCCACGTCCTTAGTATTTTTTTGGCGATATATACAATTACTCATGTAATAGGTATCCTTTTAATTATATTTGATTTAATATAAGTATTATTTTTTGAATAAAAAAACATTGAGACAACAGGGATTAGAGAGCTAATGCAATTATATTAAGGAAGTAACGCGATGTTAATCCTGGTCAATTGAAGTCAAAATATGATTAAAATAATTGTTTGAATCCTTAATAATAGAAGATAAACATTTATACACTACTTTTTTACCCAAAAATGTTACCTAATTTCAATAATGATCTTTAAATAACTAAAAAGTACTAAAATGATAATAGATTGAAACTAACTCTATGAAAAAGTTATTGTATTGCCAAACACACTCAAGACGGTAATAAAACAATACGTTTGACATACAATTACACATTAAAAAAAAACTAAGCCAACTAGTATATTTGAAATATATTTCTCTATCGCCTTGAACGCTCAAGGACTCTAGATCGTCTCGGATACTCGTATAGTCAATTTGGATGACCTAATCTTTTATTAACTTTTATTGGAACACATCAATTTCTAACACATGATTACATAACACAAATTATTTCCATATATAAGGTCGCATAATTCTCTAATCATTATTCGGATAGAAGGTTTATTTTTTTAAATCATCATAAGTATCAATGCATAACTTCTTTGAACTTAAATAAATTTTGACTTCAAGTTGAGAATCTCGGTAAGACAACTCAAGATTAATTATTTGCTTGGAATAAAGCGTCAAGAATTTATGCCTGGCAACCTACTAGTTATTATACTTATTTAAATGAGTGCTTATCGTCATTTATCTCTTCGATGAAAGGGGGATAATAAGTCAAGAAATAGATGAAACCGACATAGTCTTCAAGTTTAAAAACTGATTAAGTGAAAACAAAATCAAGTAATTCACGGTACAAGATAAACACATCAAACAAAAAAATTCTAGGAATAAAATATATCTGTAGAAAATCGAAGAGAAAAATTTATACAATCCATGTTATGTACACAATAAAAAATCCAAGTTAACCATTCAAGATTTTAAAAAACCCAATGATATTGATTTCTAATTATTTTTTTGTCATACATGAAACAACAAAATATTATCCTACACCATTGTTTTTAAAAATATTAGATGGAAACACAAAGAAGACAAACAATGAATCTTCAGTCCATTCGGTTAAGTCGATATTTTTTTCTAGCATATTTGGCCAACATGTTTGTCACCTAATTGAGCTCTCTTTTGACATGTAAAACCTTCCATGTTGAGAATTTATCCACCATTCTACAGACTTCAACGGTCATTAGTTGGATTCTCCCATCAATTCCTTTGTCTTGTTAATGCCTTCAATAATTTTAAAGTTATCAAAGTCGAACGAGCAACTCTAAAAATTAAGATATGGTGTAGATCTCATGGCTAATAAAATAGCCCAAATTTTAACCTTCTGCAACACATTAGACTTTGCAGAGTTTCATAATTAACTGTTTAATTACTCCATGTTTGTTAATTGTAATGGAATTTGCACATGCCGGTGTGAAAGAAAGTCCCTTTAATAAAAATAATGATTAACAAATATATATTGCATCAAATTAGTATTGAGTAAGCATCAAATAATCCATCTTTTGTATAAAAAGAATACACACAAATTTATATATATATATAGTTGTTGTATCACATACGCATCATATTTAAATATTTATTTTTGCACAATATATCAAAGGTGTTTACCAAATAGTTGGAATACCGTTTATTAAAAACTATAACTAAATAAACTTTAGCCATATAAATTCTTTAATTACATGATAGTTAAATTTACACTAAAAGAAAAATACAATACTTAAATATTAGATCTGAAACCTAAATTAAAAATAAATATTTAAGGAAGAAAAGAATCTGTTTATAAAAACAGGTGATATACATAAGATTAAATCATGGGTTAAGGAGGCGTGATTTATATATGTAATTATCAATCAATACTATTAAATATTTAAGAAATAAAAGAACAACTTTCAATAAATGAGATATACACTAGTTTAGAACCATTGGCTAGGAGTAGATTAGCCTATATGAAAAAAAAATTAAATTTGTAGAAAAGGTTGGATTTGCTTTATATTATTTATTTTTTTAAATTTTACAGGTAGGATAAGGCCCAAAGATTTAGTAATTCTTTTACATATGTTGGTGGGCTTATGTAAAAGTGAAATGGTCAAATAATTCAAATTGGGTTGTCGAATACTTCCTCATAAATATATATATATATAATAAAGTCAATAAATTTTAGGGTTTTCTAGAACTTCTCCAATAATCGGGTGGGGGCCGATCTCCCATTCTATATGAAATCATCTTCATCATCATCAAATCTTAATTATCTACAATATTTAAAATACATCATAGAGCCACTTCAGCAGCACTTGATCACTGCAGAGTACTTTAATAACTATAGTAGTTATCTATCAATTTTTAAATGTTATTTTGTAAATTACGTTTCATTTTCGTTCTCTCTCCATATATTTCTAACACGCTCTCAAATGTTTATTTGTAAGATTACCTTTCAATTTCATTATCTCTATATATACCTAACATACGCTCTCTATGTTTAGACATACACTTATTTGTATTAAAAAATTATTAATTTGACTAATTAGATGTTTATTATCATATATATTTTTTATATTTACTCAATTTTAACCCAGATGAATTACTAGAGTAGTGTTGGATATTATTTCAAATCTATTCATCACTTTTATTTTTGTACCTGAAATTAAATAATCTCTTATTTTAAAAAAAATTACCGTGAACTTAGGATGTTTAATATTCTGTTTTAACAATTAAACTTATGTGTAATTTTGACAGGCGAGATTTATGTTATAATAATCTTTGATATATATATATATATATATATATATATATATATATATGAGAATTAATTTCAAATTGTAATCTTCTACTTATTATTTAGATGAGATGATTAATTACATATTAAAAAGTAAGAAAAAATATTAATGTATATTTTTTGTAACTTAAATGCAGACTGATTGAAAATACAATAAGATCGTTGGCTATGTCATTTCAATATTATAACTATAAAAGTATGGTCTAAAATTATACTCTTAAACATCTTAATTTAAGAACCTTCAAAGAGAGTTTTATACTAGTTGATGGGATCCCAAATATGTATGTATATTAGGTATATACAGTACACCAATAGCTCACCACTTCTGAACCAGCTATAAGGGTAATTTTTATCAACGAAGGTACACCTCAGCAATTCATTAATAACACAGATCTCATCAGTTAAATTAATATTACCCCATCTCTATGTCTAATCGACCCCTACAGTTAATATATTAAAAAACTATCGGCCTCTCATGTTGTGAAAGAATAAAGTGATCCTTCTTAGAAAAAATTCAAGATAAGATCAATGAATTGAAAAGATTAATATACAAGGTGAAAAGGGGTCAAGGAGAGCCATAGATTTCTAAGAGAGTTTAGTTTCTTTATTGTAATATTTTCTTGTTAATCATTAAAAAGGTATCTATTATTATATTAATTCGTTAAAAAGGTATCTATTATTATATTAATTTCAGTTACTTATATTTCGTCTGTGTTGGTTCATCGTAGATTGTTGGTCATGTCATTTCAATCAATAGCTTGTTACTTTTTGGAAATACTGATATTTCATAACTCAAACAATGGAAAGAACATATCTCAAAGAAGCTGTTCAGAATCAAATACATATGTAATGGTAGTGTTAATGATTTTCGTGAAAACCTCATATATAGTTTGGTGGATGTTGCTTGTTGCATTAGAATGAAGCCGGTGGAGATGGAAACTTCATGCTGACGTCACGTGCACACAAATTTTGAATATTTTATTTTGCCTATCAGTGTATGTTCATTTGGATATTTTTTGCTTTGTTTTCACCAATTAATGAAACGAATATGCTTCACGTATGTTCCTCAGTATTCAAAAAATTATCGCTTCATGTATTTTTGTTCCGTTTTCATTTCACTCCTACGATTTAATAATTAGAATGACTAATAAAATCTAGATACACAACTCATCTTTTTTCTGTTTCATTGTTATCGTATTTTGTATGTGTTTTAATGCTCAGGGTAGCACTAAGAATATTCAATGTGACATATATAAAAATCAATATCACCACAATTTATGTTAAGTATCACCATAGATCTTACTATCATCGATCATGTTCAATGATAAACCTGATCTTACTATTATCGAGATTAAAATACACCATTTTTTCATGCTACAACTCCCCAAAGAATATACAAAAATAGGATTGTAAAACTTAACGATAATTTAAAAGAATTGAAGGTTAAGCTTATGAAATTTAACCATGATGTTGGATTTCTTTAAGGATATTTATAGTTAAAACCATGAAATAAATCATATATGCCTTTTTTATTTCGATACTTACATGCTGACCGCTCTCTCAGATAAAGGTATTAACAAACATCTTCTTTCAAGATTTGTAATAGTATTGTTAGTTGTTGACATGTGGAGTTTATGGATCTTGTAAATTTTCAGGGAGGTAAGAGCCAGGACCATGTTCAATTAACAAAAATTTTCTTTCAATAGTAGTAATAATATTGAGGTAAATTTAATTGTTAGTCGTTGTCGATTGTGAAAATGATAGATATGACCTTGTGTTTTAAAATGACAGTTTTCAATAACTTTGCTAAAATCTAAAAACATATTACTCTCTTTGAAAAATAAAGGGGCTTATTAATCTATTTTGCATTAGAGAAGAAGTAAAAGTTATAAAAGGTCGCCTAACTAAAATAATAGCAAATAATTTTACTACCTCGTTTATACTTGTGACAATTATCATCCTGAATACTAAAATGCTAAATGATTATCTAGAGTAGTTTGAATACAAGGACATCAACATATGGACATATAAGTAAAAGTGAAAGAAGTATTAAGACCAATGTACCAAAATTTGGTTGTAAATCTGTTGTACTTCTTTATTTAGTTCTTCTTGATATATATCTCCTTACCATATCGTAGCATCTTGATACAACATATATTTTATTGCAAATGCATTGGAAAATCTATTTGTGTAGTTGATCATTTTCAGTTCACATTTGTTCAATGACTCAATTTGCTAGCTTCGAAAATTAAAATTTATCTGAGCTTAACAAGTGTTAGTAATAATAAGATCTTAGTACATTTATTTGTTTCTCATTAAACATATCAAATTTTGACAGCATTGTGTCCCTTTAACATAGTTTTTCACTATCAACCTAGGAAATAGAAAGACTCATTGCGTTTTCCATTTGAGAAAGCCTCAAGTATGCTTACTTTCATTGTGATAAAATGGATTCTATTTTGCCATGTATTTAAATTGATAAGTCGTGGGACAAAAGAGAAGATTTGAGCCATGGTCCTAACATCCCTTGATTTCTAGTTTTACATGATAAAAAATATAAGGGATCTGGTTATATTACAATTGACCACTAACCATTTTTTAAGAAATATTATTCTTCTACTACCCTTTTCAAACTATAAATAAATAGTTTAATATGAACTGATTCAATTCCTAACACTTACAATATGAGAATCCAAACAAAAGGGTTTTGGGATGCCACCCTTTAATGTTAAACTAACCGTAATATTACTAAATCTAAGGGAAAATCGATACTAGAATTGGTTATGAGACTCCCAAAGAAAGTCCATTAAAAAAACTTGGTGTATGCCTTTAATGTGACGAACACATTGTATTATTTAGTTAAATGAGAAAGAGTAGTTTCATTTTGTGCTTAGCAAAAGGATGTGAGATTGCAAACACTAAAAACAACTTTTTTTATAATTATTTGTTAGATGTTCTTATAAAATTGTTGATGTGGGATTACTTTCCAAACCACGTAAAGTTACTGTATGATTACTGATTGATATAACTCACATTAAAATTTTGAAAGAATTATATTTTGGATTTTCAAATAAGTCATACACATAATTAATTGAAATATGAAATATAATTAATGGATCTCTTCTGAGTAACAACACAATCACAAATAACGAAGAAGCTTTAAAATTTTATTAAATATGAAATATTCATTGAATACTAAAATAAAAAACACATCAAATAATATTTAAAAACCTCATAATGCAATTAAATACTCTGTAAAAAAAAATTAAATGTGAAACTTTGTTTAACCTTACCTACACATCAAGTACCTCATTTTTAGACTTTATTTAACAAAAAAAAATCAATAAATATCGTGTTTACATATAATGTAGAAAAACAATTTGAAAGTGGATTGAGAGGATGAACAACAAGAATCTCAAATAATGAACAAATGCAGTACAATAGTAAGTTTGTTGATGTAAGCATGTTGCCGTTAGATCCCAATAGTAAATGTCCGTAAAACTATTAAAACAAGTTTGGGCCTTTTCGGGTAATTTATTTTCATCAAAGATATTTCTGGCCAATCACCCTATTGAAATATCTTGTATCAAATACAAAATACAATTTAATAATATTAACAATTAATATTAAGATATGTTAAAAACTTAATTTATAAATTTAGATAGACGACATGCTCAAAAAATAAATAAAATTTCATTTTCTAAATAGGTCAGACATATATTATTATAAGAATTAATAATAAATTTTATCAACAAACTTTGGTTTTCCTAGGCCTGTCTTCTAGACCATCCAGATCAAAGGGTGATCGTCTAGTATGTCCTAAGCACATAGAGTCTACAAAAAAAAACTTTTGCACATTTCCTTTAATCAATAAGAAAATTATCTCAATCGAAAAAAATTGAGAAAAATAATTAAACTCGTTAAAAGTCAATACAATCCAACCCATGGATTCAAAAATTGTTTGAAATTCGAATATGTTAAACTGCGTGAGCCGCTTTCGGTAACCTAGATTGTTTTTTAAAGCATAATAAGTCCATATCTATCGCAATCAACAAAAAGAAAAGAACGATGTCTCCGCTAGGACAAATTTATAGCTAAAGTAATCATACAACTAAGATATTATATTCCCCGGGCGCTTGTCAACATTTACGCATCATAAAATAACAAATATGTTTAAGCCACGTTAAATGACATTTAATTTGAGAATACCCTATTGAAATAATCACGTTAATAAGGTCTTCCCTTATAATTACTTGAATCAAATTCATAATAGAGGTAGAATTTGGGTGAATTTATCACTCATTTGAATATTAGAGCGTCATTGGGAGCTCAATCCCCTTGGTGGTCCAACATATTCTTTTACACGAATAGACATACAAACGATGATAAAATCTACTAATAAATTAATTCAAGACTTGTAACTGTTACACGAAAGACATATAAACAAAGAGACAATATACAACTCAATTACTTATTTTGCTCTAAACCCAGGTCTCTCGAGTGAGATCTGAGTATTCTAACCACCTAGACTACAACAGAGGGTGAAAATCATATTATACAATACTTATTAGCTTTCTAGACCGTAATACAAGTCGTATATTCCTCCTAAGCTCCTCTAAGTTATATATTCTACATATAACTCAAGTAATCAAGATACTAACTATTCAAATAACTCAATAATATTTAAATCAATATCCCATAAAGCATTCCCTGGGCTTATATCAACATATACGCACCATAGTGTAACAAAAAATAATTACGTCACATTAAATAACATTTAATAGATGAAACACTTCATTGAAACAACCGTGTCATCAAAAGACACTCCGTTGTAAATACCTAGTCGATTTCATAGCAAAGGTACAACATTATTTTCACTAATATTAAACCACTAGATATCTTACACTCTAGAATCGAGTTTGGCTGAACTTACGACTCACTTAAACGTCACAACTTCATTGGGAGCCTGCTCCCCTTGGTTGTCTAACACATTCTTTTACATGAATAGACATATAAAGATATATAAAACATAGTAATTAACTAATATGATGATTTGTAGCTTATTCGAAGGATATCTATTTTTGAACGAGTTAGTTATTAAGAAATCCAGCTTTATCACCAAATTAGACATTAACTTTCCCAATATAGAGTCACTTGTGCAATAAATTGAATCACAAGTTTTGTAGATACAAAATTTAACTCTATGTTTATATATGCTTCTTAGACAAAAGCCTAACATTAAGTTTTGTTGTCAAAACTTGAACCCGGTCTCTCGGGTAAGAGTTGAATATCCTAACCACCTAGGCTACAACTAATGGTTCTAATCATGTTGAGGAAGTACATGTCATATATACTTCGCAAGATCATCTAGTATGTACATTCTACATATAGCTTAAGTAGTCACATTACTAACTACACAAATAACTCAATTATTCTTCAATAAATAATAAGCATAATCATTCTTTAATCATAAAAAAACCCTATAAACAAGGTTAGGTCAACCCCATCTAACTCAGGGGGCTTTTTCCTTAGAGGATATGAGAAATGAAAAATTATTCAATCAATAACTATATATATGTATATAACCACTTAATACTTTCAACAAAACTTTATCAACACACGAAACACAAGTAAAAGATAAAAGGCTAGCTTAGAATGGTGTCTACGATAAAAACCCACGTTAGATCAAGTATATGTAATAAAACTAATGATATGTACCACCAAAAATACCACCAATGACATAATGTGGTTTAAATGGATGTAAATGATTAGTACAATAAAGTTAGATAGAGAAATAAAATAGAATGATAGTTTTCATCCAATTAAACTTTGCCACGTCCTTAGTGTTTTTTTGGCGATATATACAATTACTCATGTAATAGGTATCCTTTTAATTATATTTGATTTAATATAAGTATTATTTTTTGAATAAAAAAACATTGAGACAACAGGGATTAGAGAGCTAATGTAATTATCTTAAGGAAGTAACGCGATGTTAATCCTGGTCAAATGAAGTCAAAATATGATTAAAATAATTGTTTTAATCTTTAATAATAGAAGATAAACATTTATACACTACTTTTTTACCCAAAAATGTTACCTAATTTCAATAATGATCTTTAAATAACTAAAAAGTACTAAAATGATAATAGATTGAGACTAACTCTATGAAAAAGTTATTGTATTGCCAAACACACTCAAGACGGTAATAAAACAATGCGTTTGATATACAATTACACATTAAACAAAAACTAAGCCAACTAGTATCTTTGAAATATATTTATCTATCGCCTTGAACGCTCAAGGACTCTAGATCGTTGTATAGTTAGTTTGGATGACCTAATCTTTTATTAACTTTTATTGGAACACATCAATATCTAACACATGATTACATAACACAAGTTATTTCCATATATAAGGTCGCATAATTCTCTAATCATAATTGGGATGGAAGGTTTATTTTTTTAAATCATCATAAGTATCAATGTATAACTTCTTTGAACTTAAATAAATTTTGATTTCAAGTTGAGAATCTCGGTAAGCCAACTCAAGATTAATTATTTGCTTGGAATAAAGTGTCAAGAATTTATGCCTGGCAACCTACTAGTTATTATACTTATTTAAATCAGTGCTTATCTTCATTTATCTGTTCGATGAAAGAGGGATAATTAAGTCAAGAAATAGATGAAACCGACATAGTCTTCAAGTTCAAAAACTGATTAAGTGAAAACAAAATCAAGTAATTCACGGTACAAGATAAACACATCAAACAAAAAAATTATAGGAATAAAATATATCTTCTGAAAATCGAAGAGAAAAATTTATACAATCCATGTTATGTACACAATAAAAAATCCAAGTTAACCATTCAAGATTTTAAAATACCCAATGATATTGATTTCTAATTATTTTTTTGTCATACATGAAACAACAAAATATTATCCTACATCATTGTTTTTGAAAATATTAGATGGAAACACAAAGAAGTCAAACAATGAATCTTCAGTCCATTCGGTTAAGTCGATATTTTTTTCTAACACATTTGGCCAACATGTTTGTCACCTAATTGAGCTCTCTTTTGACATGTAAATCCTTCCATGTTTGGAATTTATCCACCATTCTACAGACTTCAACGGTCATTAGTTGGATTCTCCCATCAATTCCTTTGTCTTTTTAATGCCTTAAATAATTTTAAAGTTTACAAAGTCGAACGAAGCAACTCTAAAAATTAAGATCTGGTGTAGATCTCATGGCCAATAAAATAGCCCAAATTTTAACCTTCTGCAACACATTAGACTTTGCAGAGTTTCGTAATTAACTGTATGATTACTCCGTGTTTGTTAATTGCAATGGAATTTGCACATGGCGGTGTGAAAGAAAGTCCCTTTAATAAAAATAATGATTAACAAATATATATTGCATCAAATTAGTATTGAATAAGCATCGAATAATCCATCTTTTGTATAGAAAGAATACACACACATATATATATATATAATTGTTGTATCACATACGCATCATATTTAAATATTTATTTTTGCACAATATATCAAAGATGTTTACCAAATAGTTGGAATACCGTTTATTAAAAATTATAACTAAATAAACTTTAGCCATATAAATTCTTTAATTACATGATAGATAAATTTACATTAAAAGTTAAATACAATACTTAAATATTAGATCTGAAACCTAAATTAAAAATAAATATTTAAGGAAGAAAAGAATTTGTTTATAAAAACAGGTGATATACATAAGATTAAATCATGGGTTAAGGAGGCGTGATTTATATATGTAATTATCAATCAATACTATTAAATATTTAAGAAATAAAAGAACATCTTTCAATAAATGAGATATACACTAGTTTAGAACCATGGGCTAGGAGTAGATTAGCCTATACGAAAAAAAAAATTAAAATTTGTAGAAAAGGTTGGGTTTGCTTTTTATTATTTATTTTTTTAAATTTTACAAGGTAGAATAAGGCCCAAAGATTTAGTAATTCTTTTACATATGTTGGTGGGCTTTATGTAACAGTGAATTGGTCAAATAATTCAAATTGGGTTGTCGAATACTTCCTCATAAAAATATATATATAATAAAGTAAACAAATTTTAGGGTTTTCTAGAACTTCTCCAATAATCGGGTGGGTGCCGCTCTCCCATTCTATATGAAATCATCTTCATCATAATGAAATCTTAATTATCTACAATTTTTCAAATACATCATAGAGCCACTTCAGAAGCACTTGATCACTGCAGAGTACATTAATAACTATAGTAGCTATCTATCAATTTTTAAATGTTATTTTGTAAGTTTACCTTTCATTTTCATTCTCCCTCCATATATTTCTAACACGCTCTCAAATGTTAATTTGTAAGATTACCTTTCAATTTCATTATCTCTATATATGCCTAACACGCTCTCTATGTTTACACATACACTTATTTGTATTAAAAAAACTATCAATTTGACTAATTAGATGTTTATTATCCTATATATTTTTTATATTTACTCAATTTTAACCCAGATGAATTACTAGAGTAGTGTTGGATATTATTTCAAATCAATTCATCACTTTTATTTATGTACCTGAAATTAAACATTCTCTTATTTTACAATATTTTTACCGTGAACTTAGGATGTTTAATATTCTGTTTTTCAATTAAACTTATGTGTAATTTTGACAGGCGAGATTTATGGTATAATAATCTTTGATATATATATATATTGTAATCTTCTACTTATTATTTAGATGAGATGATTAATTATATATTAAAAAGTAAGAAAAAATATTAATGTACATTTTTTGTAACTTAAATGCAGGCCGATTGAAAATACAATAAGATCGTTGGATATGTCATTTCAATATTATAACTATAAAAGTATGGTCTAAAATTATACTCTTAAACATCTTAATTTAAGAACCTTCAAAAAGGGTTTGATACTAGTTGATGGGATCCCAAATATGTATATATATTAGGTATATACAGTACACCAATAGCTCACCACTTCTTAACCAGTTATAAGGGTAGTTTTTATCAACGAAGGTACACCTCAGCAGTTCATTAATAACACAGATCTCATCATCAGTTAAATTAATATTACCCCATCTCCATGTCTAATCGACACCTATAGTTAATATATTAAAAAACTATCCGCCTCTCATGTTGTGAAAGAATAAAGTGATCCTTCTTAGAAAAAATTCAAGATGAGATCAATGAATTGAAAAGATGAATATACAAGGTGAAAAGGGGTCAAGGAGAACCATAGATTTCCAAGAGAGTTTAGTTTCTTTATTGTAATATTTTCTTGTTAATCGTTAAAAAGGTATCTATTATTATATTAATTCGTTAAAAAGGTATCTATTATTATATTAATTTCAGTTACTTATATTTCGTAATGTGTTGGTTCATCGTAGATTGTTGGTCATGTCATTTCAATCAATAGCTTGTTACTTTTTGGAAATACTGAAATTTCATAACTCAACCAATGGAAAGAACATATCTCAAAGAATGAAACCGGTAATAGTAGTGTTAATGACTTTCGAGAAAACCTCATACATATTTTGGTGGATGTTGCTTGTTGCATTAGAATGAAACCGGTGGAGATGGAAACTTCATGCTGACGTCACGTGCACACAATTTTTGAATTTTTTATTTTGCCTATCAGTGAATGTTCATTTGGATATTTTTTGCTTTCTTTTCACCGATTAATGAAACGAATATGCTTCACGTATTTTCCTCAGTATTCAAAAAATTATTGCTTCATGTATTTTTGTTCTGTTTTAATTTTACTCCTACGATTTAATAATTAGAATGACTAATAAAATCTAGATACACAACTCATCTTTTTTCTATTTCATTGTTGTCGTATTTTGTATGTGTTTTTAATGCTCAGGGTAGCACTATGAATATTCAATGTGACATATATAAAACTCAATATCACCACAATTTATGTTAAGTATCACCATAGATCTTACTATCATCGATCATGTTCAATGATAAACCTGATCTTACTATTATCGAGATTAAAATACACAATTTTTTCATGCTACAACTCCTCAAAGAATATACAAAAATAGGATTGTAAAACTTAACGATAATTTAATAGAATCGAAGGTTAAGATTATGAAATTTAACCATGATGTTGGATTTCTTTAAGGATATTTATAGTTAAAACCATGAAATAAATCATGTATGCCTTTTTTATTTTGATACTTACATGCTAACCGCTCTCTCAGATAAAGGTATTAACAAACAACTTCTTTCAAGATTTGTAAAGAATTGTAAGTTGTTGACATGTGAAGTTTATGGATTTTGTAAATTTTCAGGGAGGTAAGAGCCAGGACTAATACCATGTTCAATTAACAAAAAACTTCTTTCGATAGTAGTAATAATATCGAGGTAAATTTAATTGTTAGTCGTTGTCGATTGTGAAAATGATAGATATGACCTTATGTTTTAAAATGACAGTTTGCAATAACTTTGCTAAAATCTAAAAACATATTTCTCTCTTTGAAAAATAAAGGGGCTTATTAATCTATTTTGCATTAGAGAAGAAGTAAAAGTTATAAAAGGTCGCCTAACTAAAAGAATAGCAAATAATTTTACTACCTCCTTTAGACTTGTGACAATTATCATCCTGAATACTGAAATGCTACATGATTGTCTAGAGTAGTTTGAATTCAAGGACATCAACATATGGACATGTAAGTAAAAGTGAAAGAAGTATTAAGACCAATGTACCAAAATTTGGTTGTAAATCTGTTGTACTTCTTTATTTAGTTCTTCTTGATATATATCTCCTTACCATATCGTAGCATCTTGATACAACATATATTTTATTGCAAATACATTGGAAAATATATTTGTGTAGTTGATCATTTTCAGTTCACATTTGGTCAATGACTCAATTTGCCAGCTTCGAAAATTGAAATTTATCAAATTTTGACAGCATTGTGTCCCTTTAACATAGTTTTTCACTATCAACCTAGGAAATAGAAAGACTCATTGCGTTTTGCATTGGAGAAAGCCTCAAGTATGCTTACTTTCATTGTGATAAAATGGATTCTATTTTGCCATGTATATAAATTGATAAGTCGTGGGACAAAAGAGAAGATTTGAGCCATGGTCCTAACATCCCTTGATTTCTAGTTTTACATGATAAAAAAATATAGGGGATCTGGTTATATTACAATTGTCCACTAACCACTTTTTAACAAATATTATTCTTCTACTACCCTTTTCAAACTATAAATAAATAGGTTAATATGAATTGATTCAATTCCTAACACTTACAATCTGAGAATCCAAACAAAAGGGTTTTGGGATGCTACCCTTTAATGTTAAACCAATCGTAATATTACTAAATCTAAGGGAAAATCGATACTAGAATTGGTTGTGAGACTCCCAAAGAAAGTCCATTAAAAAAACTTGGCGTATGCCTTTAATGTGACGAACACATTGTATTATTTAGTTAAATGAGAAAGAGAAGTTTAATTTTGTGCTTAGCAAAAGGATGTGAGATTACAAAAACTAAAAACAATTTTTTTATAATTATTTGTTAGACGTTCTTATAAAATTGTGGATGTGGGATTACTTTCCAAACCACATAAAGTTACTTTATGATTACTGATTGATATAACTCACCTTAAAATTTTGAAAGAATTATATTTTGGATTTTCAAATTAGTCATACACATAATTATTTGAAATATGAAATATGATTAATGGATCTCTTCTGAGTAACAACACAATCACAAATGACGAAGAAGCTTTAAAATTATATTAAATATGAAATATTCATTGAATACTAAAATAAAAAACACATCAAATAACATTAAAAAACCCCATAATGCAATTAATTACTCTGTAAAAAAAATGAAATGTGAAACTTTGTTTAACCTTACCTACACATTAAGTACCTCATTTTTAGAATTTATTAAACAAAAAAAATCAATAAATATCGTGTTTACATATAATGTAGAAAAAAAATTTGAAAGTGGATTGAGAGGATGAACAACAAGAATCTCAAATAATGAACAAATGCAGTACAATAGTAAGTTTGTTGATGTAAGCATGTTGTCGTTAGATCCCAATAGTAAATGTCCGTAAAACTATTAAAACAAGTTTGGGCCTTTTCGGGTAATTTATTTTCATCAAAGATATTCTGGCCAATCACCCTATTGAAATATCTTGTATCATATACAAAATACAATTTAATAATATTAACAATTAATATTAAGATATGTTAAAAACTTAATTTATAAATTTAGATAGACGACATGCTCAAGAATAAATAAAATTTCATTTTCTAAATAGGTCACACATATACTATTATAAGAATTAATAATTAATTTTATCAACAAACTTAGGTTTTCCTAGGTCGTCTCCTAGACCATCCAAAATGACCAAAGGGTGATCGTCTAGTATGTCCTAAGCACATAGAGTCTACCAAAAAAAACTTTTGCACATTTCCTTTAATCAATCAGAAAATTATCTTAATCGAAAAAAATTGAGAAAAATAAGTAAAATAGTTAAAAGTCAATACAATCCAACCAATGGATTCAAAAATTGTGTGAAATTCGAATATGTTAAGCCGCGTGAGCCGCTTTCGGTAACCTAGATTGTTTTTTAAAGCATAATAAGTCAATATCTATCGCAATCAACAAAAAGAAAAGAACGATGTCTCCGCTAGGACAAATTAGTAGCTAAAGTAATCATACAACTAAGATATTATATTCCCCGGGCGCATGTCAACATTTACGCATCATACAGTAACAAATATGTTTAAGTCACGTTAAATGACATTTAATTTGAGAATACCCTATTGAAATAATCACGTTAATAAGGTCTTCCCTTATAAGTACTTGAATCAAATTCATAATAGAGGTAGAATTTGGGTGAATTTATCACTCATTTGAATATTAGAGCGTCATTGGGAGCTCAATCCCCTTGGTGGTCCAACATATTCTTTTACACGAATAGACATACAAACGATGATAATATCTACTAATAAATTAATTCAAGACTTGTAACTATTACACGAAAGACATATAAACAAAGAGACAATCTACAAATCAATTACTTATTTTTCTCTAAACCCAGGTCTCTCGAGTGAGCTCTGAGTATTCTAACCACCTAGACTACAACAGAGGGTGAAAATCATATTATACAATACTTATTAGCTTTCTAGACCGTAATACAAGTCGTATATTCCTCCTAAGCTCCTCTAAGTTATATATTCTAAATATAACTCAAGTTATCAAGATACTAACTATTCAAATAACTCAATAATATTTAAATCAATATCCCATAAAGCATTCCCTGAGCTTATATCAACATATACGCACCATAGTGTAACAATAAATAATTACGTCACATTAAATAACATTTAATAGATGAAACACTTCATTGAAACAACCTTGTCATCAAAAGACACTCTGTTGTAAATACCTAGTTGGTTTCATAGCAAAGGTACAACATTATTTTCACTAATATTAAACCACTAGATATCTTACACTCTAGAATCGAGTTTGGTTGAACTTACGACTCACTTAAACGTCACAACTTCATTGGGAGCCTGCTCCCCTTGGTTGTCTAACACATTCTATTACATGAATAGACATATAAAGATATATAAAACATAGTAATTAACTAATATGATGATTTGTAGCTTATTCGAAGGATATCTATTTTTGAACGAGTTAGTTATTACTAAATCCAGCTTTATCACCAAATTAGACATTAACTTTCCCAATATAGAGTCACTTGTGCAATAAATTGAATCACAAGTTTTGTACATACAAAATTTAACTTTATGTTTATATATGCTTCTTAGACAAAATCCTAACATTAAGTTTTGTTGTCAAAACTTGAACCCGGTCTCTCAGGTAAGAGTTGAATATCCTAACCACCTAGGCTACAACTAATGGTTCTAATCATGTTGAGGAAGTACATGTCATATATACTTCGCAAGATCATCTAGTATGTACATTCTACATATAGCTTAAGTAGTCACATTACTAACTACACAAATAACTCAATTATGCTTCAATAAATAATAAGCATAATCATTCTTTAATCATAAAAAAAATCCTATAAACAAGGTTAGGTCAACACCATCTAACTCAGAGGGCTTTTTCCTTAGAGGATATGAGACATGAAAAATTATTCAATCAATAACTATATATATATATATATATATATAGATATATATATCACCACTTAATACTTTCAACAAACCTTTATCAACACACGAAACACAAGTAAAAGATATAAGTCTAGCTTAGAATGGTGCCTACGATAAAAATCCACGTTAGATCAAGTATATGTAATAAAACTAATGATATGTACCACCAAAAATACCACCAATGACATAATGTGGTTTAAATGGATGTAAATGATTAGTACAATAATGTTAGATAGAGAAATAAAATAGAATGATAGTTTTCATCCAATTAAACTTTGCCACGTCCTTAGTGTTTTTTTGGCGATATATACAATTACTCATGTAATAGGTATCCTTTTAATTATATTTAATTTAATATAAGTATTATTTTTTGAATAAAAAAACATTTAGACAACAGGGATTAGAGAGTTGATGTAATTATCTTAAGGAAGTAACACGATGTTAATCATGGTCAAATGAATTCAAAATATGATTAAAATAATTGTTTTAATCCTTAATAATAGAAGATAAACATTTATACACTACTTTTTTACCCAAAAATGTTACATAATTTCAATAATGATCTTTAAATAACTAAAAAGTACTAAAATGATAATAGATTGAAACTAACTCTATGAAAAAGTTATTGTATTGCCAAACACACTCAAGACGGTAATAAAACAATGCGTTTGACATACAATTACACATTAAACAAAAACTAAGCCAACTAGTATCTTTGAAATATATTTATCTATCGCCTTGAACGCTCAAGGACTCTAGATCGTCGTATAGTTAGTTTGGATGACCTAATATTTTATTAACTTTTATTGCAACACATCAATTTCTAAGACATGATTACATAACACAAGTTATTTCCATATATAAGGTCGCATAATTCTCTAATCATTATTGGGATGGAAGGTTTATTTTTTTAAATCATCATAAGTATCAATGTATAACTTCTTTGAACTTAAATAAATTTTGATTTCAAGTTGAGAATCTCGGTAAGCCAACTCAAGATTAATTATTTGCTTGGAATAAAGCGTCAAGAATTTATGCCTGGCAACCTACTAGTTATTATACTTATTTAAATGAGTGCTTATCGTCATTTATCTGTTCGATGAAAGGGGGATAATTAAGTCAAGAAATAGATGAATCCGACATAGTCTTCAAGTTCAAAAACTGATTAAGTGAAAACAAAATCAAGTAATTCACGGTACAAGATAAACACATCAAACAAAAAAATTCTAGGAATAAAATATATCTTCTGAAAATCGAAGAGAAAAGTTTATACAATCCATGTTATGAACACAATAAAAAATCCAAGTTAACCATTCAAGATTTTAAAAAACCCAATGATATTGATTTCTAATTATTTTTTTGTCATACATGAAACAACAAAATATTATCCTACACCATTGTTTTTAAAAATATTAGATGGAAACACAAAGAAGTCAAACAATGAATCTTTAGTCCATTCGGTTACGTCGATATTTTTTTCTAACACATTTGGCCAACATGTTTGTCACCTAATTGAGCACTCTTTTGACATGTAAAACCTTCCATGTTTGGAATTTATCCACCATTCTACAGACTTCAACGGTCATTAGTTGGATTCTCCCATCAATTCCTTTGTCTTTTTAATGCCTTACATAATTTTAAAGTTATCAAAGTCGAACGAGCAACTCTAAAAATTAAGATCTGGTGTAGATCTCATGGCCAATAAAATAGCCCGAATTTTAACCTTCTGCAACACATTAGACTTTGCAGAGTTTCGTAATTAACTGTTTGATTACTCCATGTTTGTTAATTGCAATGGAATTTTCACATGCCGGTGTGAAAGAAAGTCCCTTTAATTAAAATAATGATTAACAAATATATATTGCATCAAATTAGTATTGAGTAAGCATCGAATAATCCATCTTTTGTATAGAAAGAATACACATATATATATATAGTTGTTGTATCACATACGCATCATATTTAAATATTTATTTTTGTACAATATATCAAAGATGTTTACCAAATAGTTGGAATACCGTTTATTAAAAAGTATAACTAAATAAACTTTAGCCATATAAATTCTTTAATTACATGATAGTTAAATTTACATTAAAAGAAAAATACAATACTTAAATATTATATCTGAAACCTAAATTAAAAATAAATATTTAAAGAAGAAAATAATTTGTTTATAAAAACAGGTGATATACATAAGATTAAATCATGGGTTAAGGAGGCGTGATTTATATATGTAATTATCAATCAATACTATTAAATATATAAGAAATAAAAAACATCTTTCAATAAATGAGATATACACTAGTTTAGAACCATGGGCTAGGAGTAGATTAGCCTATACAAAAAAAAATTAAAATTTGTAGAAAAGGTTGGATTTGCTTTTTATTATTTATTTTTTAAAATTTTACAGGTAGGATAAGGCCCAAAGATTTAGTAATTCTTTTACATATGTTGGTGGGCTTTATGTAACAGTGAATTGGTCAAATAATTCAAATTGGGTTGTCGAATACTTCCTCATAAAAATATATATATAATAAAGTCAACAAATTTTAGGATTTTCTAGAACTTCTCCAATAATCGGGTGGGTGCCGCTTTCCTATTCTATATGAAATCATATTCATCATAATCAAATCTTAATTATGTACAATTTTTCAAATACATCATAGAGCCACTTCAGAAACACTTGATCACTGCAGAGTACTTTAATAACTATAGTAGCTATCTATCAATTTTTAAATGTTATTTTGTAAGTTTACCTTTCATTTTCGTTCTCTCTATATATACCTAACACGCTCTCTATGTTTAGACATACACTTATTTGTATTAAAAAACTATTAATTTGACTAATTAGATGTTTATTATCTTATATATTTTTTATATTTACTCAATTTTAACCCAGATGAATTACTAGAGTAGTGTTGGATATTATTTCAAATCAATTCATCACTTTTATTTTTTACCTGAAATTAAACATTCTCTTATTTTACAATTTTTTTACTGTGAACTTAGGATGTTTAATATTCTGTTTTTCAATTAAACTTATGTGTAATTTTGACAGGCGAGATTTATGGTATAATAATCTTTGATATATATATATATATATATATATATGAGAATTAATTTCAAATTGTAATCTTCTACTTATTATTTAGATGAGATGATTAATTACATATTAAAAAGTAAGAAAAAATATTAATGTACATTTTTTGTAACTTAAATGCAGGCCGATTGAAAATACAATAAGATCGTTGGATATGTCATTTCAATATTATAACTATAAAAGTATGGTCTAAAATTATACTCTTAAACATCTTAATTTAAGAACCTTCAAAGAGAGTTTGATACTAGTTGATGGGATCCCAAATATGTATGTATATTAGGTATATACAGTACACCAATAGCTCACCACTTCTTAACCAGCTATAAGGGTAGTTTTTATCAACGAAGGTACACCTCAGCAATTCATTAATAACACAGATCTCATCAGTTAAATTAATATTGCCCCATCTCCATGTCTAATCGACACCTACAGTTAATATATTAAAAAACTATCGGCCTCTCATGTTGTGAAAGAATAAAGTGATCCTTCTTAGAAAAAATTCAAGATGAGATCAATAAATTGAAAAGATGAATATACAAGGTGAAAAGGGGTCAAGGAGAGCCATAAATTTCCAAGAGAGTTTAGTTTCTTTATTGTAATATTTTCTTGTTAATGGTTAAAAAGGTATCTATTATTATATTAATTCGGTAAAAAGGTATCTATTATTATATTAATTTCAGTTACTTATATTTCGTAATGTGTTGGTTCATCGTAAATTGTTGGTCATGTCATTTCAATCAATAGCTTGTTACTTTTTGAAAATACTGAAATTTCATAACTCAACCAATGGAAAGAACATATCTCAAAGAAGCTGTTCAGAATCAAATACATATGTAATGGTAGTGTTAATGATTTTCGAGAAAACCTCATACATATTTTGGTGGATGTTGCTTGTTGCATTAGAAAGAAACCGGTGGAGATGGAAACTTCATGCTGACGTCACGTGCACACAATTTTTGAATTTTTTATTTTGCCTATCCGTGAATGTTAATTTGGATATTTTTTGCTTTGTTTTCACCAATTAATGAAACGAATATGCTTCACGTATTTTCCTCAGTATTCAAAAAATTATTTCTTCATGTATTTTTGTTCCGTTTTAATTTTACTCCTACGATTATAATTAGAATGACTAATAAAATCTAGATACACAACTCATCTTTTTTCTATTTCATTGTTGTCGTATTTTGTATGTGTTTTTAATGCTCAGGGTAGCACCATGAATATTCAATGTGACATATATAAAACTCAATATCACCACAATTTATGTTAAGTATCACCATAGATCTTACTATCATCGATCATGTTCAATGATAAACCTGATCATACTATTATCGAGATTAAAATACACCATTTTTTCATGCTACAACTCCCCAAAGAATATACAAAAATAGGATTGTAAAACTTAACGATAATTTAAAAGAATTGAAGGTTAAGATTATGAAATTTAACCATGATGTTGGATTTCTTTAAGGATATTTATAGTTAAAACCATGAAATAAATCATGTATGCCTTTTTTATTTTGATACAGACATGCTAACCGCTCTCTCAGATAAAGGTATTAACAAACAACTTCTTTCAAGATTTGTAATAGTATTGTTAGTTGTTGACATGTGGAGTTTATGGATTTTGTAAATTTTCAGGGAGGTAAGAGCCAGGACTAATACCATGTTCAATTAACAAAAAACTTCTTTCGATAGTAGTAATAATATTGAGGTAAATTTAATTGTTAGTCGTTGTCGATTGTGAAAATGATAGATATGACCTTATGTTTTAAAATGACAGTTTGCAATAACTTTGCTAAAATCTAAAAATATATTTCTCTCTTTGAAAAATAAAGGGGCTTATTTATCTATTTTGCATTAGAGAAGAAGTAAAAGTTATAAAAGGTCGCCTAACTAAAAGAATAGCAAGTACTTTACTACCTCCTTTATACTTGTGACAATTATCATCCTGAATACTGAAATGCTACATGATTATCTAGAGTAGTTTGAATACAAGGACATCAACATATGGACATGTAAGTAAAAGTGAAAGAAGTATTAAGACCAATGTACCAAAATTTGGTTGTAAATCTGTTGTACTTCTTTATTTAGTTCTTCTTGATATATATCTCCTTACCATATCGTAGTATCTTGATACAACATATATTTTATTGCAAATACATTGGAAAATCAATTTGTGTAGTTGATCATTTTCAGTTCACATTTGGTCAATGACTCAATTTGCCAGCTTCGAAAATTGAAATTTATCTGAGCTTAACATGTGTTAGTAATAATAAGATCTTATTACATTTATTTGTTTCTCATTAAACATGTCAAATTTTGACAGCATTGTATCCCTTTAACATAGTTTTTCACTATCAACCTAGGAAATAGAAAGACTCATTGCGTTTTGCATTGGAGAAAGCCTCAAGTATGCTTACTTTCATTGTGATAAAATGGATTCTATTTTGCCATGTATACAAATTGATAAGTCGTGAGACAAAAGAGAAGATTTGGGCCATGGTCCTTACATCCCTTGATTTCTAGTTATACATGATAAAAAATATAAGGGATCTGGTTATATTACAATTGTCCACTAACCACTTTTTAACAAATATTATTCTTCTACTATCCTTTTCAAACTATAAATAAATAGTTTAATATGAACTGATTCAATTCCTAACACTTACAATCTGAGAATCCAAAAAAAAGGGTTTTGGGATGCTACCCTTTAATGTTAAAACAATCGTAATATTACTAAATCTAAGGGAAAATCGATACTAGAATTGGTTGTGAGACTCCCAAAGAAAGTCCATTAAAAAAACTTGGCGTATGCCTTTAATGTGACGAACACATTGTATTATTTAGTTAAATGAGAAAGAGTAGTTTAATTTTGTGCTTAGCAAAAGGATGTGAGATTACAAACACTAAAAACAATTTTTTTATAATTATTTGTTAGATGTTCTTATAAAATTGTGGATATGGGATTACTTTCCAAACCACATAATGTTAATGTATGATTACTGATTGATATAACTCACCTTAAAATTTTGAAAGAATTATATTTTGGATTTTCAAATTAGTCATATACATAATTATTTGAAATATGAAATATAGTTAATGGATCTCTTCTGAGTAACAACACAATCACAAATAACGAAGAAGCTTTAAAATTATATTAAATATGAAATATTCATTGAATACTAAAATAAAAAATACATCAAATAATATTAAAAAACCTCATAATGCAATTAAAATACTCTGTAAAAAAAATGAAATGTGAAACTTTGTTTAACATTACCTACACATCAAGTACCCCATTTTTAGACTTTATTTAACAAAAAAAATCAATAAATATCATGTTTACATATAATGTAGAAAAGCAATTTGAAAGTGTATTGAGAGGATGAACAACAAGAATCTCAAGTAATGAACAAATGCAGTACAATAGTAAGTTTGTTGATGTAAACATGTTGCCGTTAGATCCCAATAGTAATTGTCCATAAAACTATTAAAACAAGTTTGGGCTTTTTCGGGTAATTTATTTTCATCAAAGATATTTCTGGCCGATCACCCTATTGAAATATCTTGTATCATATACAAAATACAATTTAATAATATTAACAATCAATATTAAGATATGTTAAAAACTTAATTTATAAATTTAGATAGACGACATGCTCAAGAATAAATAAAATTTCATTTTCTAAATAGGTCACACATATACTATTATAAGAATTAATAATTAATTTTATCAACAAACTTAGGTTTTCCTAGGCAGTCTCCTAGACCATCCAAAATGATCGAAGGGTGATCGTCTAGGATTTCCTAAGCACATAGAGTTTACCAAAAAAATAGTTAAAAGTCAGTACAATCCAACCCATGGATTCAAAAATTGTTTGAAATTCGAATATGTTAAGCTGCGTGAGCCGCTTTCGGTAACCTAGATTGTTTTTTAAAGCATAATAAGTCAATATCTATCGAAATCAACAAAAAGAAAAGAACGATGTCTCCGCTAGGACAAATTTATAGCTAAAGTAATCATACAACTAAGATATTATATTCCCCGGGCGCATGTCAACATTTACGCATCATACAGTAACAAATATGTTTAAGTTACGTTAAATGAAATTTAATTTGAGAATACCCTATTGAAATAATCACGTTAATAAGGTCTTCCCTTATAAGTACTTGAATCAAATTCAATAGAGGTAGAATTTGGGTGAATTTATCACTCATTTGAATATTAGAGCGTCATTGGGAGCTCAATCCCCTTGGTGGTCCAACATATTCTATTACACGAATAGACATACAAACCATGATAAAATCTACTAATAAATAATTCAATACTTGTAACTATTACACGAAAGACATATAAACAAAGAGACAATCTACAAATCAATTACTTATTTTGCTCTAAACCCAGGTCTCTCGAGTGTGCTCTGAGTAATCTAACCACCTAGACTACAACAGAGGGTGAAAATCATATTATACAATACTTATTAGCTTTCTAGACCGTAATACAAGTCGTATATTCCTCCTAAGATCCTCTAAGTTATATATTCTACATATAACTGAAGTAGTCAAGATACTAACTATTCAAATAACTCAATAATATTTAAATCAATATCCCATAAAGCATTCCCTGAGCTTATATCAACATATACGCACCATAGTGTAACAAAAAATAATTACGTCACATTAAATAACATTTAATAGATGAAACACTTCATTGAAACAACCGTGTCATCAAGAGACACTCCGTTGTAAATACCTAGTCGATTTCATAGCAAAGGTACAACATTATTTTCACTAATATTAAACCACTAGATATCTTACGCTCTAGAATTGAGTTTGGCTGAACTTACGACTCACTTAAACATCACAACTTCATTGGGAGCCTGCTGCCCTTGGTTGTCTAACACATTCTATTACATGAATAGACATATAAAGATATATAAAACATAGTAATTAACTAATATGATGATTTGTAGCTTATTCGAAGGATATCTATTTTTGAACGAGTTAGTTATTACTAAATCCAGCTTTATCACCAAATTAGACATTAACTTTCCCAATATAGAGTCACTTGTGCAATAAATTGAATCACAAGTTTTGTAGATACAAAATTTAACTTTATGTTTATATATGCTTCTAAGACAAAAGCCTAACATTAAGTTTTGTTGTCAAAACTTGAACCCGGTCTCTCGGGTAAGAGTTGAATATCCTAACCACCTAGGCTACAACTAATGGTTCTAATCATGTTGAGGAAGTACATGTCATATATACTTTGCAAGATAATCTAGTATGTACATTCTACATATAGCTTAAGTAGTCACATTACTAACTACACAAATAACTCAATTATGCTTCAATAAATAATAAGCATAATCATTCTTTAATCATAAAAAAACCCTATAAACAAGGTTAGGTCAACACCATATTACTTAGAGGGCTTTTTCCTTAGAGGATATGAGAAATGAAAAATTATTCAATCAATAACTATATATATATATATCACCACTTAATACTTTCAACATACCTTTATCAACACACGAAACACAAGTAAAAGATAAAAGGCTAGCTTCGAATGGTGTCTACGATAAAAACCCACGTTAGATCAAGTATATGTAATAAAACTAATGATATGTACCACCAAAAATAACACCAATGACATAATGAGGTTTAAATGGATGTAAATCATTAGTACAATAAAGTTAGATAGAGAAATAAAATAGAATGATAGTTTTCATCCATTTAAACTTTGCCACGTCCTTAGTGTTTTTTTGGCGATATATACAATTACTCATGTAATAGGTATCCTTTTAATTATATTTGATTTAATATAAGTATTATTTTTTGAATAAAAAAACATTGAGACAACAGGGATTAGAGAGCTAATGTAATTATCTTAAGGAAGTAACGCGATGTTAATCCTGGTCAAATGAAGTCAAAATAAGATTAAAATAATTTTTTTAATTCTTAATAATAGAAGATAAACATTTATACACTACTTTTTTACCCAAAAATGTTACCTAATTTCAATAATGGTCTTTAAATAAATAAAAAGTACTAAAATGATAATAGATTGAAACTAACTCTATGAAAAAGTTATTGTATTTCCAAACACACTCAAGACGGTAATAAAACAATGCGTTTGGCATACAATTACACATTAAAAAAAACTAAGCCAACTAGTATCTTTGAAATATATTTCTCTATCGCCTTGAACGCTCAAGGACTCTAGATCGTCGTATAGTTAGTTCTGATGACCTAATCTTTTATTAACTTTTATTGGAACACATCAATTTCTAACATATGATTACATAACACAAGTAATTTCCATATATAAGGCCGCATAATTCTCTAATCATTATTGGGATGGAAGGTTTATTTTTTTAAATCATCATAAGTATCAATGTATAACTTCTTTGAACTTAAATAAATTTTGATTTCAAGTTGAGAATCTCGGTAAGCCAACTCAAGATTAATTATTTGCTTGGAATAAAGCGTCAAGAATTTATGCCTGGCAACCTACTAGTTATTATACTTATTTAAATGAGTGCTTATCGTCATTTATCTGTTCGATGAAAGGGGGATAATTAAGTCAAGAAATAGATGAAACCGACATAGTCTTCAAGTTCAAAAACTGATTAAGTGAAAACAAAATCAAGTAATTCGCGGTACAAGATAAACACATCAAACAAAAAAATTCTAGGAATAAAATATATCTTCTGAAAATCGAAGAGAAAAATTTATACAATCCATGTTATGTACACAATAAAAAATCCAAGTTAACCATTCAAGATTTTAAAAAACCCAATGATATTGATTTCTAATTATTTTTTTGTCATACATGAAACAACAAAATATTATCCTACACCATTGTTTTTAAAAATATTAGATGGAAACACAAAGAAGTCAAACAATGAATCTTCAGTCCATTCTGTTAAGTCGATATTGTTTCCTAACACATTTGGCCAACATGTTTGTCACCTAATTGAGCTCTCTTTTGACATGTAAAACCTTCCATGTTGGGAATTTATCCACCATTCTACAGACTTCAACGGTCATTAGTTGGATTCTCCCATCAATTCCTTTGTCTTTTTAATGCCTTAAATAATTTGAAAGTTATCAAATTCGAACGAGTAACTCTAAAAATTAAGATTTGGTGTAGATCTTATGGCCAATAAAATAGCCCAAATTTTAACCTTCTGCAACACATTAGACTTTGCAGAGTTTCGTTATTAACTGTTTGATTACTCCATGTTTGTTAATTGCAATGGAATTTGCACATGCCGGTGTGAAAGAAAGTCCCTTTAATAAAAATAATGATTAACAAATATATATTGCATCAAATTAGTATTGAGTAAGCATCGAATAATCCATCTTTTGTATACAAAGAATACACACAAATATATATATATATACATATATATATATATAGTTTTTGTATCACATACGCATCATATTTAAATATTTATTTTTGCACAATATATCAAAGATGTTTACCAAATAGTTGGAATACCGTTTATTAAAAATTATAACTAAATAAACTTTAGCCATATAAATTCTTTAATTACATGATAGTTAAATTTATATTAAAAGAAAAATACAATACTTAAATATTAGATCTGAAACCTAAATTAAAAATATATATTTAAGGAAGAAAAGAATGTGTTTATAAAAACAGGTGATATACATAAGATTAAATCATGGGTTAAGGAGGCGTGATTTATATATGTAATTATCAATCAATACTATTAAATATTTAAGAAATAAAAGAACATCTTTCAATAAATGAGATATACACTAGTTTAGAACCATGGGCTAGGAGTAGATTAGCCTATACGAAAAAAAATTAAAATTTGTAGAAAAGGTTGGATTTGCTTTTTATTATTTATTCTTTTTAAATTTTACAGGTAGGATAAGGCCCAAAGATTTAGTAAATCTTTTACATATGTTGGTGGGCTTTATGTAACAGTGAATTGGTCAAATAATTCAAATTGGGTTATCGAATACTTCCTCATAAAAATATATATATATAATAAAGTCAATAAATTTTAGGGTTTTCTAGAGCTTCTCCAATAATCGGGTGGGTGCCACTCTCCCATTCTATATGAAATCATCTTCATCATCATCAAATTTTAATTATCTACAATTTTTCAAATACATCATAGAGCCACTTCAGAAGCACTTGATCACTGCAGAGTACTTTAATAACTATAGTAGCTATCTATCAATTTATAAATGTTATTTTGTAAGTTTACCTTTCATTTTCCTTCTCTCTCCATATATTTCTAACACTCTCTCAAATGTTAATTTGTAAGATTACCTTTCAATTTCATTATCTCTATATATACCTAACACGCTCTCTATGTTTAGACATATACTTATTTGTATTAAAAAACTATTCATTTGACTAATTAGATGTTTATTATCCTATATATTTTTTATATTTACTCAATTTTAACCCAGATGAATTACTAGAGTAGTGTTGGATATTATTTCAAATCAATTCATCACTTTTATTTTTGTACCTGAAATTAAACATTCTCTTATTTTACCATTTTTTTACCGTGAACTTAGGATGTTTAATATTTTGTTTTTCAATTAAACTTATGTGTAATTTTGACAGGCGAGATTTATGGTATAATAATCTTTGATATATATATATATATATATATATATATATATATATATATATATATATATATATAAGAATTAATTTCAAATTGTAATCTTCTACTTATTATTTAGATGAGATGATTAATTACATATTAAAAAGTAAGAAAAAATTATTAATGTACATTTTTTGTAACTTAAATGCAGGCAGATTGAAAATACAATAAGATCGTTGGCTATGTCATTTCAATATTATAACTATAAAATTATGGTCTAAAATTATACTCCTAAACATCTTAATTTAAGAACCTTCAAAGAGAGTTTGATACTATATAGTTGATGAGATCCCAAATATGTATGTATATTAGGTATATACAGAACACCAATAGCTCACCACTTCTTAACCAGCTATAAGGGTAATTTTTATCAACGAAGGTACACCTCAGCAATTCATTAATAACACAGATCTCATCAGTTAAATTAATATTACCCCATCTCCATGTCTAATCGACACCTACAATTAATATATTAAAAAACTATCGGCCTCTCATGTTGTGAAAGAATAAAGTGATCCTTCTTAGAAATAATTCAAGATGAGATCAATGAATTGAAGATGCATATACAAGGTTAAAAGGGGTCAAGGAGAGCCATAGATTTCCAAGAGAGTTTAGTTTCTTCATTGTAATATTTTCTTGTTAATCGTTAAAAAGGTATCTATTATTATATTAATTCGTTAAAAAGGTATCTATTATTATAATAATTTAATTTTTTTATATTTCGTAATGTGTTGGTTCATTGTAGATTGTTGGTCATGTCATTTCAATCAATAGCTTGTTACTTTTTGGAAATACTGAAATTTCATAACCCAACCAATGGAAAGAACATATCTCAAAGAAGCTATTCAGTATCAAATACATATGTAATGGTAGTGTTAATGATTTTCGAGAAAACCTAATACATATTTTGGTGGATGTTGCTTGTTGCATTAGAATGAAACCGGTGGAGATGGAAACTTCATGCTGACGTCACGTAAACACAATTTTTGAATTTTTTATTTTGCCTATCAGTGAATGTTCATTTGGATATTTTTTGCTTTGTTTTCACCAATTAATGAAACGAATATGCTTCACGTATTTTCCTCATTATTCAAAAAATTATTGCTTCATGTATTTTTGTTCCGTTTTAATTTCACTCCTACGATATAATAATTAGAATGACTAGTAAAATCTAGATACACAACTCATCTTTTTTCTATTTCATTGTTGTCGTATTTTGTACGTGTTTTTAATGCTCAGGGTAGCACTATGAATATTCAATGTGACATATATAAAACTCAATATCACCACAATTTATGTTAAGTATCACCATAGATCTTACTATCATCGATCATGTTCAATGATAAACCTGATCTTACTATTATCGAGATTAAAATACACCATTTTTTCATGCTACAACTCCCCAAAGAATATACAAAAATAGGATTGTAAAACTTAACGATAAGTTGTCCTTGTGCATCTTTCAAGTAAAGACAAAGATTTTCCATGTGTATTACATAACCCTTTTCAAGTAATTTCCCAAGGCTTAGAATATTACTTTTCATGACGGGTACATAATACACATTTGAAATATATTGTGAAACACCATTCTTTTGTATAATTTTAATCTTACCTTTGCCTTTCACCGGAATCTTAGAGGAATCTCCCATACTTACGTTTCCATGAAAATACTCTTCAAGATCTTCAAAAATATCCTTCTTACCACACATATGATTACTTGCTCCTGAATCAAGAAACCATACATCTTGTTCTTTGTTGGAGTCCTTTTGTGCATAAAGTAGTGTGACATCTTCATCTTCTTGTTTTTGAGCAAAATTTGATTGATCATCTTCATTAGGATATTTGTTCCAACATTCGGATGCATAGTGCCCATATTTGTGACAATTGTAACATTCAATATTTTTTCTGTTATCTTGTCTACGACCTCTTCCTCGTCCCCGAAAAAAATTGTTTGTGTTATTTTGCTGATTTTGATTTTGGTTGTCAAAGTTTTCTTGACCTCGACCTTGACTTTGACCTCGACCTCGACCTCGAAAGTTATTTCCTCTACCACCACGTTGAGATCCACGACCTCGTCCTCTTTGACCATTAATGTTAAGCTTTGATTCCAAAGCTTGCTCAATCGGGACATCATTAGAATCCTTTTTCATTCTTTGCTCGTGCACTTGTAAGGAACCCATCAACTCGTCTATTGTGAGTTGATCCAAATCTTTTGACTCTTCAATTGCAACGACAATGTGCTCAATTTTTTTTGTGAGTGATCGTAGTATGTTTTCTACCACTCGAATTTCTTCTATTTCTTTTCCATTTCTTTTCATTTGGTTTATTATAGATAATAGACTAGAACAAAATTCAGAAATTGATTCACCTTCTTTCATTTTGGCACTTTTAAAATCACCACGAAGTGATTGTAAACGAACACGTTTAACACGATCTACTCCTTTGAATTAAGTTGCAAGTTTATCCCATGCTTCTTTGCTCGTTTCTGCTTCAGCAATCTTCTCGAACATGGATTCACCAGCACTTTGATAAAGAAAATATATAGCTTTCTTATCTTTCTTTCTCATTTCTCTTAAAGCAGTTGCTTGTTGTGCATTAACTTTAACTCCTTCATCTGGTTCATCGTATCCACTTGTAACAATCTCCCAAAGATCATATGATCCAAAGAGAGCCTTCATTTGAATGCTCCATTTATCATAATTTTCCAAAGTAAGCTTTGGTAGTTGAGTTTGCACAAAACCATTAGACATGGTGTGTTTCACTTACCTTGGCTCTGATACCACTATGTTGGTCCCAATATAACGAAGAACAAGAAAAGAAGATTAATACAACTCTACTGTACTTATATTTCTTAATAAAACTTTTACAGGCTACTGCCTTTTACAAACTCACACTTTTTCACTCTTGTTTTTTCTCACTTTTCTGATATGAAAATTATAAAGGAAAGCTAGCTATCTATACTAGTAGATAAGCTATGTAGATTAAATGCTATCTAGAAATATTAAAATACAGAAGACAAAATTCAATGTATTCTAAAGATTCATGAATACGTTCATTTGGACCATCGAACTTCAACATTCACTATTCGTTGATATATCAGATTCATTCTCCATTCTGATTCATTGAATTTTTTCTTTGACTGTTGAGGAGTTCCTTGAACTTAGACTCATTTTGGTTTGTGTATTTCAACAACTAGGGCTTCTGTCTGTTAAATACTTGAATCATCGGAACCTTTTCCTGTATCATGAGAAAATAACAAATTAATCATAAAAATATAATCTATTTGCATATCACATATATATAATGCAGTAGAAGAAACCTCATTTACTGAAAAGGAAAACTCCCAAGTGCATAACAACATTTATTACTATAAACAACACTTAGATGTCACCTGCTGTATTCACAAATCATAATTATGTTTGATTCTTACATTACATAAATATAAAAACAAACACTTACAAGAAGAAGAAGATACATGTTCCCCTTAATGACATGTAAATTAGTGGCACGATTTAAAAGAACAAATGTGAATTCTTCAATTTGGAGCAGACTCCCGAGAAAATGGGTGGCACTTGAGGGAACTGAGAATGAAAGTGCCATTGATTCGTATTCAAAGCTCTTTGAATGAACAAGGAAGAGGCGCAGAGTAGCTGCTCTTAAGGATTATAATTGGTGTATTGGAGATAGAAATTGTTTAGCAGTTAATTCATCCATCTATCTAATGCATTCATTCTTTGGCTATGTAGTTGGTGTGAAGAAGATACATGCATTTCCCAGGTCAGTTTATTGTTAATGAATACCCAGAATGATTCAGATCATTGGCAGAGGCTTCCTCCATGTCTGCTTCTAATTTGGGTAACAACCATCAAGATTTTTTTGAGAAAGTGGGAAAGACCTTTAATCTCTTTTACAAGGCTTCTCGATAAATGATTGTACATCCCATGAGTTTTCAAAGAAACAGGAAATAAAACCATGACTTTTGCCTTTGTACATACTCAACATTTTACATTCGATCTCATGATCTGTTATAAGTTTGATAAATGTTTCAGCAGTGAACACTTATAAAATAGTTTTCTTGGTATTCACGTGTAGTACACTCAACAAAGACTCCAACTTTATTTCTTCTTCTTCTTTAACAATCAGTCTTATATATTAAGTAGACCGTGATATAGACATTTGCGTTTTGCCTTTAGTGTTTGCATGAATACCTAGAACTCAAGATTCAGGTATTCCAATTCTCTTTGATACTTAAGTTAGTCCTACTGGCATATGACAAAGAGTTCAAGTTATTCAAATTATTTGGATAATATCAACTTTGACACACAAAATTCACACGCCATCCCCTCTCCATATACGTTATTTTCAAAGCATCACTTCTCATTCGGTAAAAGCCCCTAATGGTCATAAAATAGGCCATGTAGGATTTGTATGAAAATATAATAAACATCGTGACTGTAATTATACTTAAATCAAATAATTCTGAAAATTTGTAAAAGTGATGAGATTAGATTAAAAATAATTTAATATTTTTCTCTTAATTTGGGTTCTTCGCCAAGCGTGGTGGATCATGGTGTGGAAGGTGAGTGTAAAGAGGTTTTTTTTTTGTTTTTTTTATATCATGGGTGTCCTGGCCAGCGCACCACAACTAATTTCATAGAAAATATACATGTCTTTTCATCCATATTCACAGGTTAATCAGAACTAGGAGGAGATTGTAACCTTGCACCTCTTGCTTTACCCCTTTTAGGGCTTAAGAAATAACAAGGCTGAGAGATTCGAACTCTGTACCTTCTAGATGAGAGACAAGGTCCTATCCATTGGGCTAACACCAATGGTTTTCTTTTTGATTTTGCTCCAATGCGCGTGTGAAGAGATGAGTTTGAAGTTTTATCATGTTTGATTGTTTTATTTATTTTCAACATAAAAATGTTACATTTTCTTTTCAACGTTTAATTTTTCCTCTCTTTTTCTATTATGAATTTTTCAATGTTTCCGTTTATATACTTTTTTATCTTAAATTTATTATTTATTTAATATTCGGAATATAAAACCGACAAAAAAAAACAGGATAACAAAATCGCTAATTTTGAAAAATTAATATGTAGTTCCAATTACTATACGAAAATTTTGGAAAATTCGGATTCGATTTCCACCCCTACCTCCATACCACCATGTTTCTTAGGGTATGAGACGTCATAGTGATACCTTTACACGTTTTATTAATTTACATATGTGATGATTTTGCAACTACCAGTTTAATTTTTATGATTAAAACATAGTTACTACAAAAGTTTAGTTAATTCAAATAGTTAAATTTACTTATGATCCAATATAAGATTTTACTCAACTACTTTTAATTACTACAATTGTTTTCTATAATCAACTACATCGTACAACTATTAACACGAAAATAATAGTTTCTCTAAAAAGACTATTTAATCACATTTATGGGAAATATGTTTTATATATGATTTTCATTCAAGTACTGATATAAACTAAATTATGAATTTTGCACTATCAGTTATAATTTTTTAAATTATTTTTTGTCTAAATTATTTTTTGTCGATCCGTGAATGTTTTTTTGGATATTTTTTACTTTATTTTCACCAATTAATGAAACGAATATGCTTCATGTATTTTGCTTAGTATTCAAAAAAGTATTGATTACTAGTTATGGATTTTTCTCTAGCTGTAAAACTAATTTACTAAGTGTTTTGTGTATGAATGTTTTCAGGTTCATGTATTTCTGCTCTGTTTTAATTTTACTCGTATGTTTTAATAATTAGAATGACTAATAAAAGCTAGATACACAACTCATCTTTTTTTGTGTCTCAGTGTTGTCGTGTGTATGTGTTTTTCATGCTTAGGGTTAGCACTATGAATATTCAATGTGACATATATAAAGCTCAATACCACCACAATTTATGTTAAGTATCACCATTGATCTTACTATCATCGATCATGACCTGATCTTACTATCATCGAGATTAGAATACACTATTTTTTCATGCTACAACTCTCCAAAGAATATAAAAAAATAGGATTGTAGAACTTAACGATAATTTAAAAGAATAGAAGGATAAGCTTATAAAATTTAACCATGACGCTAGATTTCTTTAAGGATCTTTATAGTTGAACCATGAAATAAATCATGTATGCCTTTTTTATTTCGATACTTACATGCTAACCACTCTCTCAAATACAAGTATTAACAAACAACTTCTTTCAAGAGTTGTAATAATATTTTTATTTGTTGACATGTGGAGTTTATGGATCTTGTAAATTTTCAGGGAGGTAAGAGTCAGGACTCATAGCATGTTCAATTAACAAAAAACTTCTTTCAATAGTAGTAATAATATTGAGGGTAAATTTAATTGTTATTTGTTGTTGCTTGTGAAATTGATAGATGTGACCTTGTGTTTTAAAATGATAGTTTGCAATAATTTTTCTAAAATCTAAAAACATATTACTCTCTTTGTAAAATAAATGAGCTTATTAATCTATTTTGAATTAGATAAGAAGTAAAAGTGATAAAAGGTCGCCTAACTAAAAGAATAGCAAATAACTTTTATTACTTCCTTTATACTTGTGACCATTATCATCCTGAATACTGAAATGCTACATGGTTATTTGGAGTAGTTTGAATACAAGGACATCATCATATGGACATGTATATAAGTCCAAGTGTAAGAAGTATTAAGACCAATGTACCAAAATTTGGTTGTAAATCTGTAGTACTTCTTTATTTAGTTCTTCTTGATATAAATCTCCTTACCATATCGTAGCATCTTGATACAAAATATTTTTTTTAATTGCAAATGCATTGGGAAGTCTATTTTTTTAGTTGATAATTGACAGTTCACTTTTGGTCAATGACTCAATTTGCCATCTTTGAAAATTGAATTTTAACTGAGCTTATAGATAGTTAACAAGTGTTAGTAATAATAAGATCTTAGTACATTTATTTGTATCTCATTAAACATATCAATTTTTGAAAGCATAGTGTCCCTTTAACATAGTTTTGAACTATCAACCTAGGAAATAGAAAGACTCATTGCGTTTTGCATTGGAGAAATCCTCAAGTATGCTTACTTGCATTGTGATAAAATGGATGCTATTTTTCCATGTATACAAATTGTTAAGTCATGAGACAAAAAAGAAGATTTGATCCATGGTCCTAAAATCCATTGATCTCTAGTTTTACATGATCAACAAAAAAAGGGATGTGGTTATATTACAGTTGTCCACTAACCATTTTTTAACAAATATTATCCTTCTACTATGCTTTTCAAACTTTAAATAAATAGTTTCATATGAAATGGTTCAATTCCTAACACTTACAATCTGAGAATGCAAACAAAAGGGGGGATGCTACCCTTTAATGTTAAACCAACCGTAATATTACTAAATTTAAGGGAAAATCGATACTAAAATTGGTTGTGAGACTCCCAAAGAAAGTCCATTATAAAACTTGGTGTATTCCTTTAATGTGACAAACACATTGTATTATTTAGTTAAATGAAAAAGATTAGTTTAATTGTGTGCTCAACAAAAGGCTGTGTGAATTTTACAAACAATAAAAACAAATTTTTTATAATAACTTGTTAGATGTTCTTATAAAATTGAGGATGTGGGATTACTTTTCTAAACCACATATATTTACAGTATGATTATTATACTGATATAACTCACCTTAAAATTTTGAAAGAATTATATTTTGGATTTTCAAATTAATCATACAATTAATTATTAGAAATTTGAAATAAAACTAATAGATTTCTTTTGAGCAACAACATAATCACAAATAACGAAGAAGAAGCTTTAAAATTATTTTAAATATGAAATATTTCTTGAATACTAAAATAAAAAACACTTCAAAAAATATCAAAAAACCTTATAATGCAATTGAATAATCTATAATCTATAATGAAATGTGAAATTTTGTTTGACCCTACCTATAATACCTCTTTTTTAGACTTTATTTAACAAAAAAATCAATAAATATCGTGTTTACATATAATGTAGAAAAAATAATTTGAAAGTGGATTGAGAGGATGAACAACAAGAATTTTGAGTAATGAACAAATGCAGTACAATAGTAAGCGTGTTGATGTAAGCATTTTGCGGTTATATCTCAATAGTAATTGTCCATAAAACTATTAAAAAAAGTTTGGGCCTTTTCGGGTAATTTATTTTCATCACCTTGTAGTATATAAAAAATACGATTTAATAATATTAACAATTAATATTAAGATTTGTTAAAAACTTAATATTTAAATTTAGATAGACGACATGCTTTAAGAATAAATATAATTTCCTTATCTAAATAGGTCACACATATACTGTTATAAGAATTAATAATTAATTTAATCAACAAAATTATGTTTTCCTATGCTGTCTCCCAGACCTTCCAAAATGACCAAAGGGTGATCGTCTAATATGTCCTAAGCACATTGAGGCTAATTTTTTTTTTTTCTGCACATTTTCTTTAATCAATAAGAAAATTATCTCAATCGAAAAAAATTGAGAAAAATAAGTAAAATAGTTAAAAGTCATTATAATCCAACCCATGGATTCAAAAATTGTTTGAAATTCGAATATGTTAAGGTGCGTGAGCCGCTTTTAGTAGCCTAGATTGTTTTTTCAAACCATAATAAGTCAATATCTACCGCCATCAACAAAAAGAGAAGAACGATTTCTTCGCTTGGACAAATTTATAGCTAAAGTAATCATACAAATAAGATATCATATTCCCCGGGCACATGTCAACATTTACGCATTATAAAGTAACAAATATGTTTAAGTCACGTTAAATGACATTTAATTTGAGAATACCCTGTTGAAATAATCACGTTAATAAGGTCTTTCCTTAAAAATACTTCAATCAAATTCATAATAAACGTAAATTTGGGTGAATTTATCACTCATTTGAATATTAGAGCGTCATTGGGAGCTCAATCCCCTTGGTGGTCCAACATATTCTTTTACACGAATAGACATACAAACGATGATAAAATCTACTAATAAATTAATTAAAGACTTGTAATTATTACACGAAAGACATATAAATGAAGAGACAATCTACAAATAAATTAACTAGAAGACTAGTAATTTTGTATAAGGATATCTATCTTCAAGTGAGTTACTTATTATATTTCTTTCTCTAAACCTAGGTTTCTCGAGAGAGCTCCGAGTATCCTAACCACCTAGACTACAACAGAGGGTGAAAATAATATTATACAATACTTATTAGATTTTTAGATCGTAATACAAGTCGTATATTCCTCCTAAGCTACTCTAAGTTCTATATTCTACATATAACTCAAGTAATCAAGCTACTAATTATTCAAATAACTCAATAATATTTAAATAAATATCCCAGAAACCATGCCCTAAGCATATATCAATATATACGCACCATATCGTAACAAAAAATAATTATGTCACGTTAAATAACATTTAATAGATGAAACACTTCATTAAAACAACCATGTTATTAAAATGCACTCTGTTGTAAATACCTAGTCGAATTCATAGCAAAGGTACAACATTATTTTCACTAATATCAAACCACTTAATATCTTACGCTCTAGAATCGAGTTTGGCTGAAATTATTACTCAGTTAAACGTCACAACTTCGTTGGGAGCTTGCTCCCCTTGGTTGTCTAACACATTCTATTACATGAATTGACGTATAAAGATATATAAAACGTAGTAATCAATTGATATTATTTGTAGCTTAGTCGAAGGATATTTATTTTTGAACAAGTTAGTTATTAGTAAATCCTGCTTTATCACCAAATTAGACATTAACGTTCCCAATATAGAGTCACTTGTCCAATAAATTGAATCGCAAGTTTTGTAGATACAAAATTAAACTTTATGTTTATATATGCTTCTTAGAGAAAAGCCTAACATTAAGTTTTGTTGTCAGAACTTGAACCTGGTCTCTCGGGTAAGAGTTGAATATCCTAACCACCCAGACTACAACTAATGGTTCTAATCATGTTGAGGAAGTAAATGTCTCATATACCTCACAAACTCATTTAGTGTGTACATTCTACATATAGCATAAGTAATCACATTACTAACTACACAAATAACTCAATTATGATTCAATAAATAATAAGAATAATCATTCTTTAATCATCAACAAAACCCTATAAACAAGGTTAGGTCAACACCAACTAACTCAAGGTGCTTTTTCCTTAGAAGATATGAGAAATGAAAAATTATTCAAAAAATAACTATATATAGATCATCAGTGAATATTTTCAACAATTCTTTATCAACACACGAAACACAAGTAAAAGATAAAAGGCTAGCTTCAAATGGTGTCTGGGATAAAACCCTACGTCAAATCAAGTATATGTAATACAACTAATGATATGTACCACCAAAAATACCACCAATGACATAACGTGGTTTAAATAGATGTAAATGATTAGTTCGATAAAGTTAGATAGAGAAATATAATAGAATGATAGTTTTTATCTAACTAAACTTTGCCACGCCCTTAGTGTTTTTTTGGCGGTATATAACATTACTCATTTAATAGGTATCATTTTAGTTATCTTTTATCTAATATAAGTATTATTTTTTGAATTAAAGAACATTGAGGCAACAGGGATTAGAGAGCTAATGTAATTATTTTAAGGAATCAAAGCGTTGTTAATCCTAGTCAAATGAAGTCAAAATATGATTAAAATAATCATTTTAATGCTTAATAAAAGATGATAAACATTTATACACTACCTTTTTACCCACAAATGTTACCTAATTTCAATAATGAACTTTAAATAACCAAAAAGTACTAAAATGATAATAAATTAAAAGTAACTCTAGGAAAAGGTTATTGTATTGCCAAATACACTCAAGACGGTAATAAAACAATGAGTTTGACATACAGTTACATATTAAACAAAAACTAAGCCAACTAGTATCTCTGAAATATATTTCTCTATCGCCTTGAATGCTCAAGAACTCTAGATCGTCTCGGATGCTCGTATAGTTAGTTTGGAAGATTATATGACCTAATCTTATATATACTTTTATTGGAACACATCCATTTCTGACACATGATTACACAACACAAGTGATTTCCATATATAAGGTCTCATAATTCTCTAATCATTATTGGGGTGGAAGGTTTATTTTTTGTTAAATCATCATAAGTATCAATGTATAACTTCTTTGAACTTAAATAAATTTTGATTTCAAGTTGAGAATCTCGGTAAGCCAACTCAAGATTAATTATTTGCTTGGAATAAAGCATCAAGAGTTTATGCCTGGGAACCCTCAAGTTATTATACTAATTTAAAGGAGTGCTTATCGTGATTTATCTGTTCGATGAAAGGGGAATAATAAGTGAAGAAATAGATGAAACCGACATAGTATTCAAGTTCAAAAACTGATTAAGTGAAAACAAAATCAAGTAATTCACACTGCAAGATAAACACATCAAACAAAGAAAATTCTAGTAATAAAATATATCTTCTGAAAATCGAAGAGAAAAATTTATACCATCCATATTATGTACACAATAAAAAATCCAAGTTAACCATTCAAGATTTAAAAAAAAACAGATGATATTGATTTCTAATTATTTTTTTTGTCATCATGAAACTACAAAATATTATCTTGCACCATTGTTTCTAAAAATATTGGAAAGAAATACAAACAAGTCAAACAATTAATCTTCAGTTCATACGGTTAAGTCGATAATTTTTTCTGACACATTTGGCCAAAATGTTTGTCACCCCATTGAGCTCTCTTTTGACGTGTAAAACCTTCCATGGTGGGGATTTATCCACCCTTCTACAGATTTCAACGGTCATTAGTTGGACTCTCCAATCATTTCCTTTATCTTTTTTAATGTCTTGAATAATTTTAAGTTATCCAAGTCGAACGAGCAACTCTGAAAATTAAGATCAAGATGTGGTGCAGATCTCATGGCCAATAAAATATCCCAAGTTTTAACCTTCCGCAACACATTAGACTTTGCAGAGTTTTGTAATTTACTGCAATAGAATTTGCACATGCCGGTGTGAAAGAAAGTCCCTTTAATAAAAATAATGACTTAACAAATATATTTTGCATCAAATTAGTATTGAGTAAGCATTGAATAATCCATCTTTTGTATAAAAAGAATACACACAAATATATATAAATATATTTATATATATACTTTTTATATCACAAAAGAATAATATTTAAATATTTATTTTTGCACAATATATTAAATATGTTTACCAAACAGTTGAAATACCGTTTACAAAAAATTATAACTAAATAAACTTTATCCATATAAATTATGTAAATACATGATAGTTAAATTTACATTAATAGACAAATACAATACTTAAATATTAGATCTGAAACCTAAATTAAAAAATATATTAATAAAAATAAATATTTAAGGAAGAATAGAATTTATTTATAAAAACAGGTGATATACACAAGATTAAGCCATGGTTTAAGGAGGAGTGATAAAAAAAACCAGGTCATAAAATTAGATATGTAATTATCAATCAATAATATTAATTATTTAAGAAAGAAAAGAACATCTTTCAATAAAGGAGATTACACTTGTTTAGAACCATGTGCTAGGAGTAGATTAACCTATATGAAAAGAAAATTTAAAATTTGTAGAAAAATTTGGATTGGCTTTTTATTATTTATTTTATTTTAATTTTACAGGTAGAACAAGGCCCAAAGATTTAGTAATTCTTTTACATATGGTGGTGGGCTTTATGTAACACTAAATTAGGAAAATAAATCAAATTGGGTTGTCAAGTACTTCCCCACACAAAATATATATATAAAATAAAGTCAATAAATTTTAGGGTTGCGCAGAACTTCTCCATAATCGTTTGGGTGTAGACAACTCTCCTATTCTATATGAAATCATCTTCATCATCATCAAATCTTAATTATCTACAATTTTTCAAATACATCATAGAGCCACTTCAGAAGCACTTAATCATTGCAGAGTACTTTAACCACTATAGTAGCTATCTATCAATTTTCAAATATTATTTTGTAAGTTTACCTTTCATTTTCATTACCTCTTCATATATATTTATATATATATATATATATATATATATATATATATTCTAACACTCTCAAATGTTACCTTTCAATTTCATTCTCTCCATACATATCTAACACGCTCTCTATGTCCATACATACGATTATTTGCATTAAAAAATATTTATTTGACTAATTAGATGTTTATTATCCTATATTTATTTTTTTAAATTTACTCAATTTTAACCCAGATTAATTACTAGAGTAGTGTTGGATATTATTTCAAATCAAATCATCACTTCTATTTTTGTACCTGAAATTAAACATTCTCTTATTTTAAAAAAATGTTACCCGTGAACTTAGGATGTTTAATATTCTGTTTTAACAGTTAAACTTATGTGTAATTTTGACGGGCGAGATTTATGATATAATCTTTGATATATATATATATATATATATATATATATATATATATATATATATATATATATATATATGAGAACTAGTTTCAAATTGTAATTTTCTACTTATTATTTTGATGAGATGATTAATTACATATTAAAAAGTAAGAAAATATATTAACAAACATTTTTTATAATTTATGCAAGAAATAAATAATTTATTTTATTTATTATTTTAGTCCGCCAAAAATGTTTGTTAAAATTTTGTTTTTGAATTTAAATATTTAAATTCAAAATTTTGGGGAGTTATTTATTTTTAATCACCTCCCCATTATCTGACAACAAATCCCACGTTATCTTATTAAAAGGATAGAGTCATAATTCACAAGTACTGTTATCCTAATTTCATAATACGTTCTTCTCTTTCTTTTCTCTGCTAAAAAGTTCTACACAAAGAATCAATTAATTAGAGGCTCTTAGGTTGTGAACAAAAGGCTCTTATTCACTGTGAGAAAAGATCCGTGATCGAAGCAATCAGATTATTGTTCTTTTTACGCTGCTCTTCAAGAGGTAAACACATAAATCCTCTTGCTTTTATATCTAATTAATTTCTTTCATATGGTATTAGAGCATGATAGAATTAATTGGCATTAATTTTTTTTTTAAAACAAGAGGATTTTGTCGGATGATTTTTTTTTGTCGACAAATTCTTTTGGGGTCTAATATGTAGATAATAGTCCGTCAATATTTTGCTTCATTATTACTGCATATGTACCATTACATTTTATGTGTTCTTTTTAATCACTGAACACTTAGTGAACACTTTGATGGATAGTCTATTAAACTTAAGAGGATAACCCATCAATGTATACGGTTTGTGTGGATTGATTAAAGTCTATTAATGTATTGGGTAATAGAGAATCTGCATAATGTGAAGTAAACAAAAGAATCGTGTATTGTAGTAGTATGGATGAATTTTTTTCTTCTGATATGTACTAGGATATACATGTATGCAATGTACCGGTATTAGATTTGATTGAATTTTTTTGGTCTGGTTTCGAACCTATTTTTTGCAAAACCGAACTACTTCTAGGGTGGTTCAAACCTAGGCAGTTCATCCCAGCGACATGTAGCCTTACCAGATTCACTACCTTAGATACTTGTTAATGAACATAGTTCCTGGAAAGATGCTGTAAATTGTTTTTATCCTTGTTTCCCAATCGATTTTGCTGTAATTTTTTTTGTCGTTCTTATTTTTCTATATGTAGAAAATGATGGAAACACGATCCAAGGGATCACGGGAATCAAGGCTCCGCCTATTGAGAGATTGCCGAATGCTTCATAGGAACGTAAGAAATCCAAATGGACCATTAAGGGTTCATACACCTCGTCAAGCAAGGACACCTGAACAAAGACAAGTTTTGAGGAACAATATCCAAACTCTCCACTATAGGAAGAGACCCAATCACACTTTGGTGAAACATGTAGCAATTGTGAATAGGTTGATTCAATATGTCATAGATTGGGGTGAGGATGGCTTATGTTGTGATGATTTCATGGTGGTAGTATTTCGTAAAACATTACCGAGAGAGTTGCATAGGGATTTAGATATCCTATGGGAGGATAAGTTTCCAGTTAACCATGTTCATGGAAGAGGTGATACATATGAGTGGCTTGTGTATGCTTTGACTGAATCTCACTTATGGAAGAACTTCAATAGTTCCATAAGGCCGGAACAATGCAATTGTGGAATGCATTGTCCAACCAATAATCTTGATAGATATTTTCCGATTGGAAAATATGAGGAAGTGAGATTTGAGGAGTCGATCCCTAAGTTAAGATATTGGATATCAAAGGTGTTTGCTAGTTGAACTTGCAGTAGGTAGTTTGCTTAAGTAGGTTGTTTTCTTTGATGTTTTTCATTCCATGTTCGTTAGAAATTACATTAGTTGTTTTTTATCCCTTTGATTCAGTATTTTCTTTTTTAAACATGTTTTTAAATTATGTATGAATATAACTTTTTTTTTCTTTGCTTTTATGCTTTAGTTGTTTATTTTCATACAATATCGCTCTATTTATGTTAGAGTAAGTGGGAGTTCTTGAAGAACTTATTTTTACGGTTAATGAAACTGATTGAATGATTAAGACAAACAAAATATGGTGATTCATGAATGGGACCATAGTGAACTTTCTTTATCACTTATTTTGTTATCTTTGTTATTCATTTCATTTGCATTAATAGCTTAGAGTTGTTAAATAAATGTATGTTATTAATGGAAATCTCTTACTTTATAGAGAAAATGGCATAAAAAACCATCATTGCTGATCTCAACAAAGGAGAAAAGATGAATGGTGAGAACTATAACCTTTGGAAGTTCAAGATACACTATGTTCTAGAAGAGCAAGATGTTTTTGAGGCTGTTAACAACATCATGGCTCAGCCTGAGGAAGGCAACACAACTCAAAACAGAAGGGACATGGAGGCTTATGAGAAGTGGAAAAAGAAAGATTCCACTGCAAGAGGCATCTTGATAGGCTCTATGAATGACGATCTTGTCTATGAATGTCAACGATACCTCACTGCTCACGAGATGTGGAATGCTCTTAATGAGAAGTATGGGGGTAAGACCGTGACAAGTTGCGTCAATTGACCATTAAGTTTACCACTTGCAAGAAGAAGCCTAATAAAACCATGCAACAACATCTCTAAGAGATGTCTAACATGATTAGGGAACTTAAGAATGCAGGTCATAACCTTACTGATGAACAACAAGTTCAGGCTATGATCCGATCTCTTCCAAATAACTGGGAGCATTTGAAGATAAACTTGACTCACAATGACAACATCAAAACCTTTGATTATGCTGCTCGTCATGTGACATTGGAAGATGAACATCTAGATGCAATTAAGCCTCAAGGTCAGGCTTATGTTGCTGAGTCAAGTTCCCACAAAGTTTCTGGCAATAAGCGCAAGAACAATGGGAAGAAGAACGGAAATGAGCATGTTTCCAAGAAGAACAAGAAAGATGGTAACAATAAGGGAAAACGTTTCCGTAAGAAGAAAGACAAGAGTAAGATGAAATGCTTTAACTGTGACAAACTGGGCCACTTCGCTCGCGAGTGCAGCGAGCCTAGAAAGGTAGCAATGTCATTTACTTCTTGTAATTTTACTTATGTTACCTGTACTGTATTGCTTGCTGATTCTAATCCTTTGTGGACTGTGGACTCAGGAGCGACAGACCATGTAGCCAAAGACCGAGAGGCATATGTAGAGTACCATCGAAGTCCAGAGGGATCAAGGTGGATATATGTAGGAGATAACAATAAGGTTGAAGTCAAAGGAGTTGGCACTTGCAAGTTGAACTTGCAAGGTGGTCAAACCTTGTACCTGCATGATGTACTTTACGCACCTGACATTCGACGGAACTTAGTCTCGGTCACTGTTCTTCTAGGATTAGGTTTTAATTTGCATTTTCATAACAAACAAGTAGATATCTATTATGACGCTAAGTATTATGGTTCTGGTTTTATTTCGCATGGTTTAATTGTACTAGATGATGATAACTCATTTAATAGTTATTATGTAAGTAGTTGCTTTTCTACTAATACTTCTTCTAGTAATTCTAATGTAGAAGAAAATGTATGCATGCTAGATTAGGTCATATTGGACATGACCGTATGAATTTTTTGGCTAAGACGAACCTTTTGAGTTCGTTGACTAAAGTCAACTTGCCAACTTGTGAAAATTGTCTAGCAGGTAAAGCAAAACGAAAACCATTTGGAAAGGCTAAACGAGTCGAGTACCCATTACAAGTAATTCATCCAGACATCTGTGGCCCAATGAGTGTTCAAACTAGACATGGGGAACATTATTTCATCACCTTTATAGATGATTTCACTAGGTTTGGTTATGTCTACCTGATTTCTCACAAATCTGAAGCATTGAAATGTTTTATGACATTTATCAATGAAGTGGAAAATCAGTTAGAGAGGAAGGCGAAAACCCTAAGAACCGATCGAGGACGTGAATATCTATCTGATCATTTTGAAGATCCGTGTGATGAAAAAGGGATAGTAAGACAACTTACAATTCCTAGAACACCACAACAGAATGGTGTGGCTGAAAGGAGGAATAGAACACTCCTAGAAATGGTTAGGTCTATGATGGCACACGCAAATCTTCCAATATCTTGTTGGGGAGATGCCTTGCTTACCACCTGTTATATACTTAACTGAGTACCCACAAAGACTATTCAATCAACTCCTTATGAACTATGGACAGGTAGAAAACCTAATTTGTCATACTTGCGACCTTGGGGGTCGGCAGGCTATGTTCATGATCTATCTCATAAGTATGGGAAGTTAGGTCCAAGAGGTAAGAAGTGTAACTTCATTAGATACCCAGCTCACTCTAAAGGATATGTGTTTATTGGTGAACATAATGATGGGGGTCTTACAGAAATTGAGTCATGAGATGTTACATTCTTAGAGAATGATTTTCCTAGCAGAGGTGAGGTATACAGAAATTCCATTTTATGTGAATTAAATGAGATTCAGGAGGAAAATATGCAAAAAAATGTGACGCCTGATGAGGTAACACATACTCAAGAAATAGAGACGGACACTCCTCTAAATCTTGAGATGGAAGAAACCATTGCATCATCTAGTAATCCTATTTCTCAAGATTCTCAATTTAAGAGAAGTGCTAGAGGTTTAGTTCCACGTCGTCGATTTGAAATCGAAGGAGAAGTATTTATGATAACTCCACAAGACGAAGAAGAACCTCGAACAGTTAATGAAGCACTCTCATGTACCGCTAAGAATGAATGGAGGAAAGCAATGAAAGAAGAAATGGAGTCGATGAAGAAAAACCAGGTATGGAAACTGGTTGATCTCCCGAAAGGACGTAAGGCAATTGGGAATAAATGGGTTCTGAAAATAAAGAGTAAACCTGACAATTCTATTGATAGGTATGAAGCTCGCTTGGTAGCGAAAAGGCTATACTCAACGTGAAGGAATAGATTTTGACGAAATTTTTTCCCCTGTTGTTAGATTTACCTCAATACGTCTTATTTTAGCTATTGTGGCGCATCTCGATCTGGAGCTGCACCAAATGGATGTTAAAACTGCATTTCTAAATGGAGATTTAGAAGAGGTAATTTTCATGGAACAACCCTCGAGTTTTGTTGCGAAAGATCAAGAGAATAAAGTATGTAGATTGTTGAAATCAATCTATGGTCTTAAACAAGCCTCGAGACAGTGGAATTTGAGATTTCATGAAGTTATCCCGTCAAATGGATTTGAGATGATAAGTGAAGACTACTGTGTTTATATTAAACGTTCCAAGAAAAATTTCATAATTTTATCTCTATATGTGGATGACATCCTACTAGCTGGGAATGATAAAGAGTTTATTAAAGCAAATAAGGAGTGGCTAGCTTCTCAATTCGATATGTCTAGAAGACTATTATCTCTATCTCAAGAACCTTACATCATGAATGAACTTAAGCGCTTTGGTATGACTACGTACAATTCCATTGACACTCCTGTAGCAAAGGGAATAAACTTAACTCTCGACATGTGTCCTAATACTATAGAAGAAAAATAGAAAATGTCAACAGTACCATATTCTAGTGCCATTGGTAGTCTTATGTATGTATGATGTGTACGAGACCAGATATATGTTATGCAGTAGGTTTAGTTAGTCGTTTTCAATCGAACCCTGGACAAGAGCATTGGAAAGCTGTGAAAAGGATATTGAGATATCTAAAAGGAACTAAAGATCATGCCTTATGATTTCGAGGAGATAGATTACGCCTAGAAGGATATACAGATGCCGATTGAGCTGGTGATATAGATGGGTGTAAATCCACTTCAGGTTATGTTTTCTTTCTAAATAATTGCGCAATCTCGTGGAGTAGCAAGAAACAAACCTGTGTAGCTTATTCAACGATGGAAGCTGAATTTGTAGCATGCTCAACTGCGGTTCAGGAGGCTGTTTGGTTAAAAAGGTTCTTTGAACATTTAGGATTCTCTGGTGATAGTGGGAGTCCAATAACAATATACTGTGATAGTCAAACTGCAATGGCTTATGTGAAAGATCCAAAATATCACAGCAAGACCAAACACATTGATATAAAGTATAATTTCGTTAGAGATATAATTGCACAAAAGGATGTTACATTGCAATATATACCCACACACAATATGCTTGCCGATCCATTCACAAAAGATATCCTAAGGGATGTATTCATGGATCATGTTAGATCTATAGGATTAAGCAAGATATAATGTATGAATTATTCCTAGTTTATGTGCATTCATGTATATATTTCCATTAGTATGTTTTTTTATCTGTTTATTTTAATAATATCATGTTTGATATGTATTATATATATTGCGTGTGATTTTGTAAGTATGTATGTCCTATATACTGAGATTGGCCCTGTCACACGGGCAATCGTCTTTGGCATAAGAAGTGAGCAAAGATGAGACTAACTCATAGCAGTGAAGAACCCTTAAGATAACTTGAGTTAAGATAGTCGTCTTAATTAAGTGTTAAGATGAGATCATAAACATGGATAAACCATGTTAAGCTTATATTATGATCGAAGTAGAATCCCACTATCTACTTAGTCTATAATAGCTAGATATGAATTGCTTGCTTGATTTCATAGAAGGTTTGATCGATCAAAGAATTCATCTAAGGCAACGAGACTTGTCTAATTATATATTTATGTATGGTATTTGTAAAATTGTGACATACAATTTGAGATATATGAATAATACCATAAAATGTGTATCATACCACGTGTGCTTTCAACCAAAAGGAAATGAAGAATTGATCCCAGTTTCTTCATTGTGTGATACCTATGATTTGTGCCCTTATTACTTTTGACTATATCTTGATATTTTGATTAGGTGTATGCTATTTTGAACACATTACCAATGATCATGAGTGATTCGGTCTAATGGGGTATGTTTGGGAAAGAAACCTAATCAATATAAAAAGATATAAGTGTAAAGGGAAGACTAGAATTGTGTATCAAATTTGTGCTTGCAGCTTAACCGATCATGTAAGTCAATACGGACTATAACATGATAGTGAGACACATAAATGAAATGCCAGTAAACTCTTTTTCACATAGAAGTTGTGATATATATTAGGATGGGTTAGAGTTACTGTAATATGATACAACATATTGTTAGTCTGGGGTATTGCAGTATACGTAACAGATGAAACTATTTTGAGAAACTATGTACCCTAACAGGTTATTAGTAACATATGCTCATATGCTTGCCGATCACACGACCTATTTGCCAAGTTTGATGATATTTTGATTCAAGTGTGTATATGGGTAGATATGGTGTAATGAGATGTGGATTCTATGGATAAGATGTAACTTCATTATGGCGAGTGGGAGAATGAAAGAAATAAATAATTTATTTTATCTATTATTTTAGTCCGCTAAAAATGTTAGTTAATATTTTGTTTTTGAATTTAAATATTTAAATTCAAAATTTTGGGGAGATAATTATTTTTAACCGCCTCCCCATTATCTGACAACAAAAATTCCACGTTATCCTATTAAAAGGATAGAGTCCAAATTCAAAAGTACTGCTATGCTAATTTCATAATATGTTCTTCTCATTCTTTTCTCTGAGAAGATCCGTGATCGCTGCTCATCAAGAGGTAAACACATAAATCCTCTTACTTTTATATCTAATTAGTTGCTTTCAATTTAAATATAGGCCGATTGAAAATACGACAAGATCGTTGGCTATGTCATTTCAATATTAGGAACCATCGGCCTCTCATGTTGTGAAAAAATGAAATGATCATTCTTGAAAATATTCAAGAAGAGATCAATGAATTGAAAAGATGAATATACAAGGTGAAAAGGGGTCAAGGAGAGCCATTGAGTTCAAAGAGAGTTTAGTTTCTTTATGGTGAGATTTTCTTGTTTATGGTTGAAAAGGTATCTATTATTATATTAATTTGTTAAAAGGGTATATATTATTAAATTAATTTCAGTTACTTATATTTTGTCCTGTGTTGGTTCATCGTAGATTGTTGGCCATGTCATTTCAATCAATAGCTTGTTACTTTTTGGAAATACTGAAATTTCATAACTCAACCAATGGAAAGAACATATCTCAAAGAAGCTTTTCAGAATCAAATACATAAGTAATGTAGTGTTAATGATTTTCAAGAAAACCTCATATATAGTTTGGTGGATGTTGCTTGTTGCATTAGAATGAAACCGGTGGAGATGGAAACTTCATGCTGACGTCACGTGCACACAATTTGAATTTTTTATTTTGCCTATCAGTGAATGTTCATTTGGATATTTTTTGCTTTGTTTTCACCAATTAATGAAACGAATATGCTTCACGTATTTTCCTTAGTATTCAAAAAATTATTGCTTCATGTATTTTTGTTCCGTTTTAATTTCACTCCTACGATTTAATAATTAGAATGACTAATAAAATCTAGATACACAACTCATCTTTTTTCTATTTCATTGTTGTAGTATTTTGTATGTGTTTTTAATGCTCAGTGTAGCATTATGAATATTCAATGTGACATATATAAAACTCAATATCACCATAATTTATGTTAAGTATCACCATAGATCTTACTATCATCGATCATGTTCAATGATAAACCTGATCTTACTATTATCGAGATTAAAATACACCATTTTTTCATGCTACAACTCCCCAAAGAATATACAAAAATAGGATTGTAAAACTTAACGATAATTTAAAAGAATTGAAGGTTAAGCTTATGAAATTTAACCATGATGTTGTATTTCTGAAAGGATATTTATAGTTATAACCATGAAAAAAATCATGTATGCCTTTTTTATTTCGATACTTACATGCTAACCGCTCTCTCAGATAAAGGTATTAACAAACAACTTCTTTCAAGATTTGTAATAGTATTGTTAGTTGTTGACATGTGGAGTTTATGGATCTTGTAAATTTTCAGGGAGGCAAGAGCCAGGACTAATACCATGTTCAATTAACAAAAAACTTCTTTCAATAGTAGTAATAATATTGAGGTAAATTTAATTGTTAGTAGTTGTCGATTGTGAAAATGATAGATATGACCTTGTGTTTTAAAATGACAGTTCGCAATAACTTTGCTAAAATCTAAAAACATATTACTCTCTTTGAAAAATAAAAGGGCTTATTAATATATTTTGCATTAGAGAAGAAGTAAAAGTTATAAAAGGTCGCCCAACTAAAAGAATATCAAATAATTTTACTACCTCCTTTATACTTGTGACAATTATCATCCTGAATACTGAAATGCTACATGATTATCTAGAGTAGTTTGAATACAAGGACATCAACATATGGACATGTAAGTAAAAGTGAAAGAAGTATTAAGACCAATGTACCAAAATTTGGTTGTAAATCTGTTGTACTTCTTTATTTAGTTCTTTTTGATATATATCTCCTTACCATATCGTAACATCTTGATACAACATATATTTTATTGCAAATGCATTGGAAAGTCTATTTGTGTAGTTGATAATTTTCAGTTCACATTTGGTCAATGACTCAATTTGCCAGCTTTGAAAATTGAAATTTATCTGAGCTTAACAAGTGTTAGTAATAATAAGATCTTAGTACATTTATTTGTTTCTCATTAAACATATCAAGTTTTGACAGCATTGTGTCCCTTTAACATAGTTTTTCACTATCAACCAAGGAAATAGAAAGACTCATTGCATTTTGCATTGGAGAAAGCCTCAAGTATGCTTACTTTCATTGTGATAAAATGGATTCTATTTTGCCATGTATACAAATTGATAAGTCGTGGGACAAAAGAGAAGATTTGAGCCATGTTCCTAACATCCCTTGATTTCTAGTTTTACATGATAAAAAATATAAGGGATATGGTTATATTACAATTGTCCACTAACCACTTTTTAACAAATATTATTCTTCTACTACCCTTTTAAAAGTATAAATAAATAGTTTAATATGAACTAATTCAATTCCTAACACTTACAATCTGAGAATCCAAACAAAAGGGTTTTGGGATGCTACCCTTTAATGTTAAACCAACCATAATAGAATTGGTTGTGAGACTCCTAAAGAAAGTCCATTAAAAAAACTTAGCGTATGCCTTTAATGTGACGAACACATTGTATTATTTAGTTAAATAGAAAGAGTAGTTTAATTTTGTGCTTAGCAAAAGGATGTGAGATTACAAACACTAAAAACAATTTTTTTATACTTATTTGTTAGCTGTTCTTATAAAATTGTGGATGTGGGATTACTTTCCAAACCACATAAAGTTAATGTATGATTACTGATTGATATAACTCACCTTAAAATTTTGAAAGAATTATATTTTGGATTTTCAAATTAGTCATATACATAATTATTTGAAATATGAAATATAGTTAATGGATCTCTTCTGAGTAACAACACAATCACAAATAACGAAGAAGCTTTAAAATTATATTAAATATGAAATATTCATTGAATACTAAAATAAAAAACACATCAAATAATATTAAAAAACCTCATAATGCAATTAAATACTCGGTAAAAAAATGAAATGTGAAACTTTGTTTAACCTTACCTACACATCAAGTACCTCATTTTTAGACTTTATTTAACAAAAAAAATCAATAAATATCATGTTTACATATAATGTAGAAAAACAATTTGAAAGTGGATTGAGAGGATGAACAACAAGAATCTCAAGTAATGAACAAATGCAGTACAATAGTAAGTTTGTTGATGTAAACATGTTGCCGTTAGATCCCAATAGTAATTGTCCATAAAACTATTAAAACAAGTTTAGGCTTTTTCGGGTAATTTATTTTCATCAAAGATATTTCTGGCCGATCACCCTATTGAAATATCTTGTATCATATACAAAATACAATTTAATAATATTAACAATTAATATTAAGATATGTTAAAAACTTAATTTATAAATTTAGATAGACGACATGCTCAAGAATAAATAAAATTTCATTTTCTAAATAGGTCACACATATACTATTATAAGAATTAATAATTAATTTTATCAACAAACTTAGGTTTTCCTAGGCCGTCTCCTAGACCATCCAAAATGACCAAAGGGTGATCGTCTAGTATTTCCTAAGCACATAGAGTCTACCAAAAAAATAGTTAAAAGTCAGTACAATCCAACCCATGGATTCAAAAATTGTTTGAAATTCGAATATGTTAAGCTGCGTGAGCCGCTTTCGGTAACCTAGATTGTTTTTTAAAGCATAATAAGTCAATATCTATCGCAATCAACAAGAAGAAAAGAACGATGTCTCCGCTAGGACAAATTTATAGCTAAAGTAATCATACAACTAAGATATTATATTCCCCGGGCGCTTGTCAACATTTACGCATCATAAAGTAACAAATATGTTTAAGTCACATTAAATGAAATTTAATTTGAGAATACCCTATTGAAATAATCACGTTAATAAGGTCTTCCCTTATAAGTACTTGAATCAAATTCATAATAAAGGTAGAATTTGGGTGAATTTATCACTCATTTGAATATTAGAGCGTCATTGGGAGCTCAATCCCCTTGGTGGTCCAACATATTCTTTTACACGAATAGACATACAAACGATGATAAAATCTACTAATATATTAATTCAAGACTTGTAACTATTACACGAAAGACATATAAACAAAGAGACAATCTACAAATCAATTACTTATTTTTCTCTAAACCCAGGTCTCTCGAGTAAGCTCTGAGTATTCTAACCACCTAGACTACAACAGAGGGTGAAAATCATATTATACAATACTTATTAGCTTTCTAGACCGTAATACAAGTAGTATATTTCTCCTAAGATCCTCTAAGTTATATATTCTACATATAACTGAAGTAATCAAGATACTAACTATTCAAATAACTCAATAATATTTAAATCAATATCCCATAAAGCATTCCCTGAGCTTATATCAACATATACGCACCATAGTGTAACAAAAAATAATTACGTCACATTAAATAACATTTAATAGATGAAACACTTCATTGAAACAACTGTGTCATCAAGAGACACTCTGTTGTAAATACCTAGTCGATTTCATAGCAAAGGTACAACATTATTTTCACTAATATTAAACCACTAGATAACTTACGCTCTAGAATCGAGTTTGGCTGAACTTACGAATCACTTAAATGTCACAACTTCATTGGGAGCCTGCTGCCCTTGGTTGTCTAACACATTCTATTACATGAATAGACATATAAAGATATATAAAACATAGTAATTAACTAATATGATGATTTGTAGCTTATTCGAAGGATATCTATTTTTGAACGAGTTAGTTATTACTAAATCCAGCTTTATCACCAAATTAGACATTAACTTTCCCAATATAGAGTCACTTGTGCAATAAATTGAATCACAAGTTTTGTAGATACAAAATTTAACTTTATGTTTATATATGCTTCTAAGTAAAAAGCCTAACATTAAGTTTTGTTGTCAAAACTTGAACCCGGTCTCTCGGGTAAGAGTTGAATATCCTAACCACCTAGGCTACAACTAATGGTTCTAATCATGTTGAGGAAGTACATGTCATATATACTTCGCAAGATCATCTAGTATGTACATTCTACATATAGCTTAAGTAGTCACATTACTAACTACACAACTAACTCAATTATGCTTCAATAAATAATAAGCATAATCATTCTTTAATCATAAAAAAACCCTATAAACAAGGTTAGGTCAACACCATCTAACTCAGGGGGCTTTTTCCTTAGAGGATATAAGAAATGAAAAATTATTCAATCAATAACTATATATATATATATATATATCACCACTTAATACTTTCAACAAACCTTTATCAACACACGAAACACAAGTAAAAGATAAAAGGCTAGCTTCGAATGGTGTCACGATAAAAACCCACGTTAGATCAAGTATATGTAATAAAACTAATGATATGTACCACCAAAAATACCACCAATGACATAATGTGGTTTAAATGGATGTAAATGATTAGTACAATAAAGTTAGATAGAGAAATAAAATAGAATGATAGTTTTCATCCAATTAAACTTTGCCACGTCCTTAGTGTTTTTTTGGCGATATATAAAATTACTCATGTAATAGGTATCCTTTTAATTATATTTGATTTAATATAAGTATTATTTTTTGAATAAAAAAACATTGAGACAACAGGGATTAGAGAGCTAATGTAATTATCTTAAGGAAGTAACGCGATATTAATCCTGGTCAAATGAAGTCAAAATAAGATCAAAATAATTTTTTTAATTCTTAATAATAGAAGATAAACATTTATACACTACTTTTTTACCCAAAAATGTTACCTAATTTCAATAATGGTCTTTAAATAAATAAAAAGTACTAAAATGATAATAGATTGAAACTAACTCTATGAAAAAGTTATTGTATTTCCAAACACACTCAAGACGGTAATAAAACAATGCGTTTGGCATACAATTACACATTAAAAAAAACTAAGCCAACTAGTATCTTTGAAATATATTTCTCTATCGCCTTGAACGCTCAAGGACTCTAGATCGTCGTATAATTAGTTCTGATGACCTAATCTTTTATTAACTTTTATTGGAACACATCAATTTCTAACATATGATTACATAACACAAGTTATTTCCATATATAAGGTCGCATAATTCTCTAATCATTATTGGGATGGAAGGTTTATTTTTTTAAATCATCATAAGTATCAATGTATAACTTCTTTGAACTTAAATAAATTTTGATTTCAAGTTGAGAATCTCGGTAAGCCAACTCAAGATTAATTATTTGCTTGGAATAAAGCGTCAAGAATTTATGCCTGGCAACCTACTAGTTATTATACTTATTTAAATGAGTGCTTATCGTCATTTATCTGTTCGATGAAAGGGGGATAATTAAGTCAAGAAATAGATGAAACCGACATAGTCTTCAAGTTCAAAAACTGATTAAGTGAAAACAAAATCAAGTAATTCGCGGTACAAGATAAACACATCAAACAAAAAAATTCTAGGAATAAAATATATCTTCTGAAAATCGAAGAGAAAAATTTATACAATCCATGTTATGTACACAATAAAAAATCCAAGTTAACCATTCAAGATTTTAAAAAACCCAATGATATTGATTTCTAATTATTTTTTTGTCATACATGAAACAACAAAATATTATCCTACACCATTGTTTTTAAAAATATTAGATGGAAACACAAAGAAGTCAAACAATGAATCTTCAGTCAATTCTGTTAAGTCGATATTTTTTTCTAACACATTTGGCCAACATGTTTGTCACCTAATTGAGCTCTCTTTTGACATGTAAAACCTTCCATGTTGGGAATTTATCCACCATTCTACAGACTTCAACGGTCATTAGTTGGATTCTCCCATCAATTCCTTTGTCTTTTTAATGCCTTAAATAATTTTAAAGTTATCAAAGTCGAACGAGTAACTCTAAAAATTAAGATTTGGTGTAGATCTCATGGCCAATAAAATAGCCCAAATTTTAACCTTCTGCAACACATTAGACTTTGCAGAGTTTCGTTATTAACGGTTTGATTACTCCATGTTTGTTAATTGCAATGGAATTTGCACATGCCGGTGTGAAAGAAAGTCCCTTTAATAAAAACAATGATTAACAAATATATATTGCATCAAATTAGTATTGAGTAAGCATCGAATAATCCATCTTTTGTATAAAAAAGAATACACACAAATATATATATATAGTTTTTGTATCACATACGCTCATATTTAAATATTTATTTTTGCACAATATATCAAAGATGTTTACCAAATAGTTGGAATACCGTTTATTAAAAATTATAACTAAATAAACTTTAGCCATATAAATTCTTTAATTACATGATAGTTAAATTTACATTAAAAGAAAAATACAATACTTAAATATTAGATCTGAAACCTAAATTAAAAATATATATTTAAGGAAGAAAAGAATGTGTTTATAAAAACAGGTGATATACATAAGATTAAATCATGGGTTAAGGAGGCGTGATTTATATATGTAATTATCAATCAATACTATTAAATATTTAAGAAATAAAAGAACATCTTTCAATAAATGAGATATACACTAGTTTAGAACCATGGGCTAAGAGTAGATTAGCCTATACGAAAAAAAAATTAAAATTTGTAGAAAAGGTTGAATTTGCTTTTCGATATTTATTTTTTTAAATTTTACAGGTAGGATAAGGCCCAAAGATTTAGTAAATATTTTACATATGTTGGTGGGCTTTATGTAACAGTCAATTGGTCAAATAATTCAAATTGGGTTGTCGAATACTTCCTCATAAAAATATATATATAATAAAGTCAATAAATTTTAGGGTTTGCTAGAGCTTCTCCAATAATCGGGTGGGTGCCGCTCTCCCATTCTATATGAAATCATATTCATCATCATCAAATCTTAATTATCTACAATTTTTCAAATACATCATAGAGCCACTTCAGAAGCACTTGATCACTGCAGAGTACTTTAATAACTATAGTAGCTATCTATAAATTATAAATGTTATTTTGTAAGTTTACATTTCATTTTCCTTCTCTCTCCATATATTTCTAACACGCTCTCAAATGTTAATTTGTAAGATTACCTTTCAATTTCATTATCTCTATATATACCTAACACGCTCTCTATTTTTAGACATATACTTATTTGTATTAAAAAACTATTAATTTGACTAATTAGATGTTTATTATCCTATATATTTTTTATATTTACTCAATTTTAACCCAGATGAATTACTAGAGTAGTGTTGGATATTATTTCAAATCAATTCATCACTTTTATTTTTTACCTGAAATTAAACATTCTCTTATTTTACAATTTTTTTACCGTGAACTTAGGATGTTTAATATTCTGTTTTTCAATTAAACTTATGTGTAATTTTGACAGGCGAGATTTATGGTATAATAATCTTTGATATATATATATATATATATATATATATGAGAATTAATTTCAAATTGTAATCTTCTACTTATTATTTAGATGAGATGATAAATTACATATTAAAAAGTAAGAAAAAAATATTAATGTACATTTTTTGTAACTTAAATGCAGGCCGATTGAAAATACAATAAGATCGTTGGCTATGTCATTTTAATATTATAACTATAAAAGTATGGTCTAAAATTATACTCTTAAACATCTTAATTTAAGAACCTTTAAAGAGAGTTTGATACTAGTTGATGAGATCCCAAATATGTATGTATATTAGGTATATACAGTACACCAATAGCTCACCACTTCTTAACCAGCTATAAGGGTAATTTTTATCAACCAAGGTACACCTCAGCAATTCATTAATAACACAGATCTCATCAGTTAAATTAATATTACCCCATCTCCATGTCTAATCGACACCTACAATTAATATATTAAAAAACTATCGGCCTCTCATGTTGTGAAAGAATAAAGTGATCCTTCTTAGAAATAATTCAAGATGAGATCAATGAATTGAAGATGAATATACAAGGTGAAAAGGGGTCAAGGAGAGCCATAGATTTCCAAGAGAGTTTAGTTTCTTCATTGTAATATTTTCTTGTTAATCGTTAAAAAGGTATCTATTATTATATTAATTCGTTAAAAAGTTATCTATTATTATAATAATTTCAGTTTCTTATATTTCGTAATGTGTTGGTTCATCGTAGATTGTTGGTCATGTCATTTCAATCAATAGCTTGTTACTTTTTGGAAATACTGAAATTTCATAACCCAACCAATGGAAAGAACATATCTCAAAGAAGCTGTTCAGAATCAAATACATATGTAATGGTAGTGTTAATGATTTTCGAGAAAACCTAATACATATTTTGGTGGATGTTGCTTGTTGCATTAGAATGAAACCGGTGGAGATGGAAACTTCACGCTGACGTCACGTGCACACAATTTTTGAATTTTTTATTTTGCCTATCAGTGAATGTTCATTTGGATATTTTTTGCTTTGTTTTCACCAATTAATGAAACGAATATGCTTCACGTATTTTCCTCAGTATTCAAAAAATTATTGCTTCATGTATTTTTGTTCCGTTTTAATTTCACTCCTACGATTTAATAATTAAAATGACTAGTAAAATCTAGATACACAACTCATCTTTTTTCTATTTCATTGTTGTCGTATTTTGTACGTGTTTTTAATGCTCAGGGTAGCACTATGAATATTCAATGTGACATATATAAAACTCAATATCACCACAATTTATGTTAAGTATCACCATAGATCTTACTATCATCGATCATGTTCAATGATAAACCTGATCTTACTATTATCGAGATTAAAATACATCATTTTTTCATGCTACAACTCCCCAAAGAATATACAAAAATAGGATTGTAAAACTTAACGATAATTTAAAAGAATTGAAGGTAAAGATTATGAAATTTAACCATGATGTTGGATTTCTTTAAGGATATTTATAGTTAAAACCATGAAATAAATCATGTATGCCTTTTTTATTTCGATACTTACATGCTAACCGCTCTCTCAGATAAAGGTATTAACAAACAACTTCTTTCAAGATTTGTAATATTATTGTTAGTTGTTGACATGTGGAGTTTATGGATTTTGTAAATTTTCAAGGAGGTAAGAGGTAGGACTAATACCATGTTCAATTAACAAAAAACTTCTTTCAATAGTAGTAATAATATTGAGGTAAATTTAATTGTTAATCATTGTCGATTGTGAAAATGATAGACAGGACCTTATGTTTTAAAATGACAGTTTCGAATAACTTTGCTAAAATCTAAAAACATATTTCTCTCTTTGAAAAATAAAGGGACTTATTAATCTATTTTGTATTAGAGAATGAGTAAAAGTTATAAAAGGTCGCCTAACTAAAAGAATAGCAAATAATTTTACTACCTCCTTTATACTTGTGACAATTATCATCCTGAATACTGAAATGCTACATGATTATCTAGAGTAGTTTGAATACAAGGACATCAACATATGGACATGTAAGTAAAAGTGAAAGAAGTATTAAGACCAATGTGCCAAAATTTGGTTGTAAATCTGTTGTACTTCTTTATTTAGTTCTTCTTGATATATATCTCCTTACCATATCGTAGCATCTTGATGCAACATATATTTTATTGCAAATACATTGGAAAATCTATTTGTGTATTTGATCATTTTCAGTTCACATTTGGTCAATGACTCGATTTGCCAGCTTCGAAAATTGAAATTTATCAAATTTTGACACTATTGTGTCCCTTTCACATAGTTTTTCACTATCAACCTAGGAAATAGAAAGACTCATTGCGTTTTGCATTGGAGAAAGCCTCAAGTATGCTTACTTTCATTGTGATAAAATGGATTATATTTTGCCATGTATACAAATTGATAAGTCGTGGGACAAAAGAGAAGATTTGAGCCATGGTCCTAACATCCCTTGATTTCTAGTTTTACATGATAAAAAATATAAGGGATCTGGTTATATTACAATTGTCCACTAACCACTTTTTAACAAATATTATTCTTCTTCTACCCTTTTCAAACTATAAATAAATAGTTTAATATGAACGGATTCAATTCCTAACACTTACAATCTGAGAATCCAAACAAAAGGGTTTTGGGATGCTACCCTTTAATGTTAAACCAGTCGTAATATTACTAAATCTAAGGGAAAATCGATACTAGAATTGGTTGTGAGACTCCCAAAGAAAGTCCATTAAAAAAACTTGGCGTATGCCTTTAATGTGACGAACACATTGTATTATTTAATTAAATGAGAAAGAGTAGTTTAATTTTGTGCTTAGCAAAAGGATGTGAGATTACAAACACTAAAAACAATTTTTTTAGAATTATTTGGTAGATGTTCTTATAAAATTGTGGATGTGGGATTACTTTCCAAACCACATAAAGTTACTGTATGATTACTGATTGATATAACTCACCTTAAAATTTTGAAAGAATTATATTTTGGATTTTCAAATTAGTCATACACATAATTATTTGAAATATGAAATATAATTAATGGATCTCTTCTGAGTAACAACACAATCACAAATAACGAAGAAGCTTTAAAATTATATTAAATATGAAATATTCATTGAACACTAAAATAAAAAACACATCAAATAATATTAAAAAACCTCATAATGCAATTAAGTACTCTGTAAAAAAAATGAAATGTGATACTTTGTTTAACCTTACATACACATTAAGTACCTCATTTTTAGACTTTATTTAACAAAAAAAAATCAATAAATATCGTGTTTACATATAATGTAGAAAAACAATTTGAAAGTGGATTGAGAGGATGAACAACAAGAATCTCAAATAATGAACAAATGCAGTACAATAGTAAGTTTGTTGATGTAAGCATGTTGTCGTTAGATCCCAATAGTAATTGTCCATAAAACTATTAAAACAAGTTTGGGCCTTTTCGGGTAATTTATTTTCATCAAAGGTATTCTGTCCAATCACCCTATTGAAATATCTTGTATCATATACAAAATACAATTTAATAATATTAACAATTAATATTAAGATATGTTAAAAACTTAATTTATAAATTTAGATAGACGACATGCTCAAGAATAAATAAAATTTCATTTTCTAAATAGGTCACACATATACTATTATAAGAATTAATAATTAATTTTATCAACAAACTTAGGTTTTCCTAGGCCGTCTCCTAGACCATCCAAAATGACCAAAGGGTGATCGTCTAGTATGTCCTAAGCACATAGAGTCTACCAAAAAAAACTTTTGCACATTTCCTTTAATCAATAAGAAAATTATCTTAATCGAAAAAAATTGAGAAAAATAAGTAAAATAGTTAAAAGTCAATACAATCCAACCCATGGATTCAAAAATTGTTTGAAATTCGAATATGTTAAGCTGCGTGAGCCGCTTTCGGTAACCTAGATTGTTTTTTAAAGCATAATAAGTCAATATCTATCGCAATCAACAAAAAGAAAAGAACGATGTCTCCGCTAGGACAAATTTATAGCTAAAGTAATCATACAACTAAGATATTATATTCCCCGGGCGCATGTCAACATTTACGCATCATACAGTAACAAATATGTTTAAGTCACGTTAAATGACATTTAATTTGAGAATACCCTATTGAAATAATCACGTTAATAAGGTCTTCCCTTATAAGTACTTGAATCAAATTCAATAGAGGTAGAATTTGGGTGAATTTATCACTCATTTGAATATTAGAGCGTCATTGGGAGCTCAATCCCCTTGGTGGTCCAACATATTCTATTACACGAATAGACATACAAACGATGATAAAATCTACTAATAAATAATTCAATACTTGTAACTATTACACGAAATACATATAAACAAAGAGACAATCTACAAATCAATTACTTATTTTGCTCTAAACACAGGTCTCTCGAGTGAGCTCTGAGTATTTTAACCACCTAGACTACAACAGAGGGTGAAAATCATATTATACAATACTTACTAGCTTTCTAGACCGTAATACAAGTCGTATATTCCTCCTAAGCTCCTCTAAGTTATATATTCTACATATAACTCAAGTAATCAAGATACTAACTATTCAAATAACTCAATAATATTTAAATCAATATCCCATAAAGCATTACCTGAGCTTATATCAACATATACGCACCATAGTGTAACAATAAATAATTACATCACATTAAATAACATTTAATAGATGAAACACTTCATTGAAACAACCTTGTCATCAAATGACACTCTGTTGTAAATACCTAGTCGATTTCATAGCAAAGGTACAACATTATTTTCACTAATATCAAACCACTAGATATCTTACGCTCTAGGATCGAGTTTGGCTGAACTTACGACTCACTTAAACGTCACAACTTCATTGGGAGCCTGCTCCCCTTGGTTGTCAAACACATTCTATTACATGAATAGACATATAAAGATATATAAAACATAGTAATTAACTAATATGATGATTTGTAGCTTATTCGAAGGATATCTATTTTTGAACGAGTTTGTTATTACTAAATCCAGCTTTATCACAAAATTAGACATTAATTTTCCCAATATAGAGTCACTTGTGCAATAAATTGAATCACAAGTTTTGTTGATACAAAATTTAACTTTATGTTTATATATGCTTCTTAGACAAAAGCCTAACATTAAGTTTTGTTGTCAAGACTTTAACTCGGTCTCTCAAGTAAGAGTTGAATATCCTAACCACCTAGGCTACAACTAATGGTTCTAATCATGTTGAGGAAGTACATGTCATATATACCTCGCAAGATCATCTAGTATGTACATTCTACATATAGCTTAAGTAGTCACATTACTAACTACACAAATAACTCAATTATGCTTCAATAAATAATAAGCATAATCATTCTTTAATCATAAAAAAAACCTATAAACAAGGTTAGGTCAACACCATCTAACTTAGAGGGCTTTTTCCTTAGAGGATATGAGAAATGAAAAATTATTCAATCAATAACTATATATATATATATATCACCACTTAATACTTTCAACAAAACTTTATCAACACACGAAACACAAGTAAAAGATAAAAGGCTAGCTTCGAATGGTGTCTACGATAAAAACCCACGTTTGATCAAGTATATGTAATAAAACTAATGATATGTACCACCAAAAATACCACCAATGACATAATGTGGTTTAAATATATGTAAATGATTAGTACAATAAAGTTAGATAGAGAAATAAAATAGAATGATAGTTTTCATCCAATTAAACTTTGCCACATCCTTAGTGTTTTTTTGGCGATATATACAATTACTCATGTAATAGGTATCCTTTTAATTATATTTGATTTAATATAAGTATTATTTTTTGAATAAAAAAACATTGATACAACAGGGATTAGAGAGCTAATATAATTATCTTAAGGAAGTAACGCGATGTTAATCCTGGTCAAATGAAGTCAAAATATGATTAAAATAATTGTTTTAATCCTTAATAATAGAAGATAAACATTTATACACTACTTTTTTACCCAAAAATGTTACCTAATTTCAATAATGATCTTTAAATAACTAAAAAGTACTAAAATGATAATAGATTGAAACTAACTCTATGAAAAAGTTATTGTATTGCCAAATACACTCAAGACGGTAATAAAACAATGCGTTTGACATACAATTACACATTAAACAAAAACTAAGCCAACTAGTATCTTTGAAATATATTTCTCTATCGCCTTGAACGCTCAAGGACTCTACATCGTCTCGGATACTCGTATAGTTAGTTTGGATGACCTAATCTTTTATTAACTTTTATTGGAATACATTAATTTCTAACGCATGATTTACATAACACAAGTTATTCCCATATATAAGGTCGCATAATTCTCTAATCATTATTGGGATGGAAGGTTTATTTTTTTTAAATCATCATAAGTATCAATGTATAACTTCTTTGAACTTAAATAAATTTTGATTTCAAGTTGAGAATCTTGGTAAGCCAACTCAAGATTAATTATTTGCTTGGAATAAAGCGTCAAGAATTTATGCCTGACGACCCACTAGTTATTATACTTATTTAAATGAGTGCTTATCGTCATTTATCTGTTCGATGAACGGGGGATAATAAGTCAAGAAATAGATGAAACCGACATAGTCTTCAAGTTCAAAAACTGATTAAGTGAAAACAAAATCAAATAATTCACAGTACAAGATAAACACATCAAACAAAAAAATTCTAGGAATAAAATATATCTTCTGAAAATCGAAGAGAAAAATTTATACAATCCATGTTATGTACATAATAAAAAATCCAAGTTAACCATTCAAGATTTTAAAAAACCCAATGATATTGATTTCTAATTATTTTTTTTGTCATACATGAAACAACCAAATATTATCCTACACCATTGTTTTTAAAAATATTAGATGGAAACACAAAGAAGTCAAACAATGAATCTTCAGTCCATTCGATTAAGTCGATATTTTTTTCTAACACATTTGGCCAACATGTTTGTCACCTAATTTAGCTCTCTTTTGACATGTAAAACCTTCCATGTTGGAAATTTATCCACCATTCTACAAATTTCAACGGACATTAGTTGGATTCTCCCATCAATTCCTTTGTCTTTTTAATGCCTTAAATAATTTTAAAGTTATCAAAGTCGAACAAGAAACTCTAAAAATTAAGATCTGGTGTAGATCTCATGGCCAATAAAATAGCCCAAATTTTAACCTTCCGCAACACATTAGACTTTGCAAAGTTTCGTAATTAACTGTTTAATTACTCCATGTTTGTTAATTGCAATGGAATTTGCACATGTCGGTGTGAAAGAAAGTCCCTTTAATAAAAATAATGATTAACAAATATATATTGCATCAAATTAGTATTGAGTAAGCATCGAATAATCCATCTTTTGTATAAAAAGAATACACACAAATATATATATATATATATATATATATATATATATATATATATATATATATATATATATATATATATATATATATATATATATATAGTTGTTGTATCACATACGCATCACATTTAAATATTTATTTTTGCACAATATATCAAAGATGTTTACCAAATAGTTGGAATACCGTTTATTAAAAATTATAACTAAATAAACTTTAGCCGTATAAATTCTTTAATTACATGATAGTTAAATTTACATTAAAAGAAAAATACAATACTTAAATATTAGATCTGAAACCTAAATTAAAAATAAATATTTAATGAAGAAAAAAATTTGTTTATAAAAACAGGTGATATACATAAGATTAAATCATGAGTTAAGGAGGCGTGATTTATATATGTAATTATCAATCAATACTATTAAATATTTAAGAAATAAAAGAACATCTTTCAATAAATGAGATATACACTAGTTTAGAACCATGGGCTAGGAGTAGATTAACCTCTACGAAAAAAAAATTAAAATATGTAGAAAAGGTTGGATTTGCTTTTTATTATTTATTTTTTTAAATTTTACAGGTAGGATAAGGCCCAAAGATTTAGTAATTCTTTTACATATGTTGGTGGGCTTTATTGGTGGGATTTATGTAACCGTGAATTGGTCAAATAATTCAAATTGGGTTGTCGAATACTTCCTCATAAAAATATATATATAATAAAGTCAATAAATTTTAGGGTTTTCTAGAACTTCTCCAATAATCGGGTGTGTGCCGCTCTTCCATTCTATATGAAATCATCTTCATCGTCATCAAATCTTAATTATCTACAATTTTTCAAATACATCATAGAGCCACTTCAGAAGCACTTGATCACTGTAGAGTACTTTAATAACTATAGTAGCTATCTATCAATTTATAAATGTTATTTTGTAAGTTTACCTTTCATTTTCCTTCTCTCTCCATATATTTCGAACACGCTCTCAAATGTTAATTTGTAAGATTACCTTTCAATTTCATTATCTCTATGTATACCTAACACGCTCTCCATGTTTAGACATACACTTATTTGTATTAAAAAACTATTAATTTGACTAGTTAGATGTTTATTATCCTATATATTTTTTATATTTACTTAATTTTAACCCAGATGAATTACTAGAGTAGTGTTGGATATTATTTCAAATCAATTCATCACTTTTATTTTTGTACCTGAAATTAAACATTCTCTTATTTTACAATTATTTTACCGTGAACTTAGGACGTTTAATATTCTGTTTTTCAATTAAACTTATGTGTAATTTTGACAGGCGAGATTTATGGTATAATAATCTTTGATATATATTATATATATATATATATATATATATATATATATATATATGAGAATTAATTTCAAATTGTAGTCTGTTTTTCAAATTATAGATGAGATGATTAATTACATATTAAAAAGTAAGAAAAATATTAATGTACATTTTTTGTAACTTAAATGCAGGCCGATTGAAAATACAATAAGATCGTTGGCTATGTCATTTCAATATTATAACTATAAAAGTATGGTCTAAAATTATACTCTGAAACATCTTAATTTAAGAACCTTCAAAGAGAGTTTGATACTAGTTGATGGGATCCCAAATATGTATGAATATTAGGTATATACAGTACACCAATATCTCACCACTTCTTAACCAGCTATAAGGTTAGTTTTTATCAACGAAGGTACACCTCATCAGTTCATTAATAACACAGATCTCATCAGTTAAATTAATCTTACCCCATCTCCATGTCTAATCGACACCTACAGTTAATATATTAAAAAAACTATCGACCTCTCATGTTGTGAAAGAATAAAGTGATCCTTCTTAGAAAAAATTCAAGATGAGATCAATGAATTGGAAAGATGAATATACAAGGTGAAAAGGGGTCAAGGAGAACCATAGATTTCCAAGAGAGTTTAGTTTCTTTATTGTAATATTTTCTTGTTAATCGTTAAAAAGGTATCTATTATTATATTAATTCGTTAAAAAGGTATCTATTATTATATTAATTTCAGTTTCTTATATTTCGTAATGTGTTGGTTCATCGTAGATTGTTGGTCATGTCATTTCAATCAATATCTTGTTACTTTTTGGAAATACTGAAATTTCATAATTCAACCAATGGAAAGAACATATCTCAAAGAAGCTGTTCAGAATCAAATACATATGTAATGGTAGTGTTAATGATTTTCGAGAAAACCTCATACATATTTTGGTGGATGTTGCTTGTTGCATTAGAATGAAACCGGTGGAGATGGAAACTTCATGCTGACGTCACATGCACACAATTTTTGAATTTTTTATTTTGCCTATCAGTGAATGTTCATTTGGATATTTTTTGCTTTGTTTTCACCAATTAATGAAACGAATATGCTTCACGTATTTTCCTCAGTATTCAAAAAATTATTGCTTTATGTATTTTTGTTCCGTTTTAATTTTACTCCTACGATTTAATAATTAGAATGACTAATAATATCTAGATACACAACTCATCTTTTTTCTATTTCATTGTTGTCGTATTTTGTATGTGTTTTTAATGCTCAAGGTATCACTATGAATATTCAATGTGACATATATAAAACTCAATATCACCACAATTTATGTTAAGTATCACCATAGATCTTACTATCATCGATCATGTTCAATGATAAACCTGATCTTACTATTATCGAGATTAAAATACACCATTTTTTCATGCTACAACTCCCCAAAGAATATACAAAAATAGGATTGTAAAACTTAACAATAATTTAAAAGAATTGAAGGTTAAGATTATGAAATTTAACCATGATGTTGGATTTCTTTAAGGATATTTATAGTTAAAACCATGAAATAAATCATGTATGCCTTTTTTATTTTGATACTTACATGCTAAACGCTCTCTCAGATAAAGGTATTAACAAACAACTTCTTTCAAGATTTGTATGCATGCTAGATTAGGTCATATTGGACAAGAGCGTATGAATTTTTTGGCTAAGACGAACCTTTTGAGTTCGTTGACTAAAGTCAACTTGCCTACTTGTGAAAATTGTCTAGCTGGTAAAGCAAAACGAAAACCATTTGGAAAGGCTAAACGAGTCGAGTACCCATTACAAGTAATTCATCCAGACATCTGTGGCCCAATGAGTGTTCAAACTAGACATGGGGAACATTATTTCATCACCTTTAAAAATGATTTCACTAGGTTTGGTTATGTCTACCTGATTTCTCACAAATCTGAAGCACTGAAATGTTTTATGACATTTATCAATGAAGTGGAAAATCAGTTAGAGAGGAAGGCGAAAACCCTAAGAACCGATCGACGACGTGAATATCTATCTGATCATTTTGAAGATCCGTGTGATGAAAAAGGGATAGTAAGACAACTTACAATTCCTAGAACACCACAACAGAATGGTGTGGCTGAAAGGAGGAATAGAACACTCCTAGAAATGGTTAGGTCTATGATGGCACACGCAAATCTTCCAATATCTTGTTGGGGAGATGCCTTGCTTACCACCTATTATATACTTAACTGAGTACCCACAAAGACTTTTCAATCAACTCCTTATGAACTATGGACAGGTAGAAAACCTAATTTGTCATACTTGCGACCTTGGGGGTCGGCAGGCTATGTTCATGATCTATCTCATAAGTATGGGAAGTTAGGTCCAAGAGGTAAGAAGTGTAACTTCATTAGATACCCAGCTCACTCTAAAGGATATGTGTTTATTGGTGAACATAATGATGGGGGTCTTACAGAAATTGAGTCATGAGATGTTACATTCTTAGAGAATGATTTTCCTAGCAGAGGTGAGGTTTACATAAATTCCATTTTATGTGAATTAAATGAGATTCAGGAGGAAAATATGCAAAAAAATGTGTCGCCTGATGAGGTAACACATACTCAAGAAATAGAGACGGACACTCCTCTAAATCTTGAGATGGAAGAAACCATTGCATCATCTAGTAATCCTATTTCTCAAGATTCTCAACTTAAGAGAAGTGCTAGAGGTTTAGTTCCACGTCGTCGATTTGAAATCGAAGGAGAAGTATTTATGATAACTCCACAAGACGAAGAAGAACCTCGAACAGTTAATGAAGCACTCTCATGTACCGCTAAGAATGAATGGAGGAAAGCAATGAAAGAAGAAATGGAGTCGATGAAGAAAAACCAGGTATGGAAACTGGTTGATCTCCCGAAAGGACGTAAGGCAATTGGGAATAAATGGGTTCTGAAAATAAAGAGGAAACTTGACAATTCTATTGATAGGTATGAAGCTCGCTTGGTAGCGAAAAGGCTATACTCAACGTGAAGGAATAGATTTTGACAAAAAAATTTCCCCTGTTGTTAGATTTACCTCAATACGTCTTATTTTAGCTATTGTGGCGCATCTCGATCTGGAGCTGCACCAAATGGATGTTAAAACTGCATTTCTAAATGGAGATTTAGAAGAGGTAATTTTCATGGAACAACCCTCGGGTTTTGTTGTGAAAGATCAAGAGAATAAAGTATGTAGATTGTTGAAATCAATCTATGGTCTTAAACAAGCCTCGAGACAGTGGAATTTGAGATTTCATGAAGTTATCCCATCAAATGGATTTGAGATGATAAGTGAAGACTACTGTGTTTATATTAAACGTTCCAAGAAAAATTTCATAATTTTATCTCTATATGTGGATGACATCCTACTAGCTGGGAATGATAAAGAGTTTATTAAAGCAAATAAGGAGTGGCTAGCTTCTCAATTCGATATGTCTAGAAGACTATTATCTCTATCTTAAGAACCTTACATCATGAATGAACTTAAGCGCTTTGGTATGACTACGTGCAATTTCATTGACACTCCTGTAGCAAAGGGAATAAACTTAACTCTTGACATGTGTCCTAATACTATAAAAGAAAAAAAGAAAATGTCAACAGTACCATATTCTAGTGCCATTGGTAGTCTTATGTATGTATGATGTGTACGAGACCAGATTATGTTATGCAGTAGGTTTAGTTAGTCGTTTTCAATCGAACCCTGGACAAGAGCACTGGAAAGCTGTGAAAAGGATATTGAGATATCTAAAAGGAACTAAAGATCATGCCTTATGATTTCGAGGAGATAGATTACGCCTAGAAGGATATACAGATGCCGATTGAGATGGTGATATAGATGGGTGTAAATCCACTTCAGGTTATGTTTTCTTACTAAATAATTGCGCAATCTCGTGGAGTAGCAAGAAACAAACCTGTGTAGCTTATTCAACGATGGAAGCTGAATTTGTAGCATGCTCAGCTGCGGTTCAGGAGGCTGTTTGGTTAAAAAGGTTCTTTGAACATTTAGGATTCTCTGGTGATAGTGGGAGTCCAATAACAATATACTGTGATAGTCAAACTGCAATGGCTTATGTGAAAGATCCAAAATATCATAGCAAGACCAAACACATTGATATAAAGTATAACTTCGTTAGAGATATAATTGCACAAAAGGATGTTACTTTGCAATATATACCCACACACAATATGCTTGCCGATCCATTCATAAAAGATATCCTAAGGGATGTATTCATGGATCATGTTAGATATATAGGATTAAGCAAGATATAATGTATGAATTATTCCTAGTTTATGTGCATTCATGTATATATTTCCATTAGTATGTTTATTTATCTGTTTATTTTAATAATATCATGTTTGGTATGTATTATATATATTGCATGTGATTTTGTAAGTATGTATGTCCTATATACTGAGATTGGCCCTGTCACACGGGCAATCGCCCTGTCACACGGGCAATCGCCTTTGGCATAAGAAGTGCGCAAAGATGAGACTAACTCATAGTAGTGAAGAACCCTTAAGATAACTTGGGTTAAGATAGTCGCCTTAATTAAGTGTTAGGATGAGATCATAAACATGGATAAACCATGTTAAGCTTATATTATGATCGAAGTAGAATCCCACTATCTACTTAGTCTATAATAGCTAGATATGAATTGCTTGCTTGATTTTATAGAAGGGTTGATCGATCAAAGAATTCATCTAAGGCAACGAGACTTGTCTAATTATATATCTGTATGGTATTTGTAAAATTGTGACATACAATTTGAGATATATGAATAATACCGTAACATGTGTATCATACCACGTATGCTTTCAACCAAAAGGAAGTGAAGAATTGATCCCTGTTTCTTCACTGTGTGATACCTATGATTTGTGCCCTTATTACTTTTGACTATATCTTGATATTTTGATTAGGTGTATGCTATTTTGAACACATTACCAATGATCATGAGTGATTCGGTCTAATGGGGTATGTTTGGGAAAGAAACCTAATCAATATAAAAAGATATAAGTGTAAAGGGAAGACTAGAATTGTGTATCGAATTTGTGCTTGCAGGTTAACCGATCATGTAAGTCAATACGGAGTATAACATGATAGTGAGACACATAAACGAAATGACAGTAAACTCTTTTTCACATAGAAGTTGTGATATATATTAGGAGGGGTTAGAGTTACTGTAATATGATACAACATATTGTTAGTCTGGGGTATTGCAGTATACGTAACGGATGAAACTATTTTGAGAAACTATGTACCCTAACAGGTTATTAGTAACATATGCTCATATGCTTGCCGATCACACGACCTATTTGCCAAGTTTGATGATATTTTGATTCAAGTGTGTATATGGGTAGATATGGTGTAATGAGATGTGGATTCTATGGATAAGATGTAACTTCATTATGGCGAGTGGGAGAATGAAAGAAATAAATAATTTATTTTATCTATTATTTTAGTCCGCTAAAAATGTTAGTTAATATTTTGTTTTTGAATTTAAATATTTAAATTCAGAATTTTGGGGAGATATTTATTTTTAACCGCCTCCCCATTATCTGACAACAAATTCCACGTTATCCTATTAAAAGGATAGAGTCCAAATTCAAGAGTACTGCTATGCTAATTTCATAATATGTTCTTCTCATTCTTTTCTCTGAGAAGATCCGTGATCAAAGCAATCAGATTATTATTTTTCTTTTTCCGCTGCTCTTCAAGAGGTAAACACATAAATCCTCTTGCTTTTATATCTAATTAGTTGCTTTCAATTTAAATATAGGCCGATTGAAAATACGAAAAAATCGTTGGCTATGTCATTTCAATATTAGGAACCATCGGCCCCTCATATTGTGAAAAAATGAAATGATCATTCTTGAAAATATTCAAGAAGAGATCAATGAATTGAAAAGATGAATATACAAGGTGAAAAGGGGTCAAGGAGAGCCATTGAGTTCCAAGAGAGTTTAGTTTCTTTATGGTGAGATTTTCTTGTTTATGGTTAAAAAGGTATCTATTATTATATTAATTTGTTAAAAAGGTATATATTATTAAATTAATTTCAGTTACTTATATTTTGTCCTGTGTTGGTTCATCATAGATTGTTGGTCATGTCATTTCAATCAATAGCTTGTTACTTTTTGGAAATACTGAAATTTCATAACTCAAAGAAGCTGTTCAGAATCAAATACATAAGTAATGTAGTGTTAATGATTTTCAAGAAAACCTCATATATAGTTTGGTGGATGTTGCTTGTTGCATTAGAATGAAACCGGTGGAGATGAAAACTTCATGCTGACGTCACGTGCACACAATTTTTGAATTTTTTATTTTGCCTATCAGTGAATGTTCATTTGGATATTTTTTGCTTTGTTTTCACCAATTAATGAAACGAATATGCTTCACGTACTTTCCTTAGTATTCAAAAAATTATTGCTTCATGTATTTTTGTTCCGTTTTAATTTCACTCCTACGATTTAATAATTAGAATGACTAATAAAATCTAGATACACAACTCATCTTTTTTCTATTTCATTGTTGTAGTATTTTGTATGTGTTTTTAATGCTCGGGGTAGCACTATGAATATTCAATGTGACATATATAAAACTCAATATCACCATAATTTATGTTAAGTATCACCATAGATCTTACTATCATCGATCATGTTCAATGATAAACTTGATCTTACTATTATCGAGATTAAAATACACCATTTTTTCATGCTACAACTCCCCAAAGAATATACAAAAATAGGATTGTAAAACTTAACGATAATTTAAAAGAATTGAATGTTAAGCTTATGAAATTTAACCATGATGTTGGATTTCTTTAAGGATATTTATAGTTATAACCATGAAATAAATCATGTATGACTTTTTTATTTCGATACTTACATGCTAACCGCTCTCTCAGATAAAGGTATTAACAAACAACTTCTTTCAAGATTTGTAATAGTATTGTTAGTTGTTGACATGTGGAGTTTATGGATCTTGTAAATTTTCAGGGAGGTAAGAGCCAGGACTAATACCATGTTCAATTAACAAAAAACTTCTTTCAATAGTAGTAATAATATTGAGGTAAATTTAATTGTTAGTAGTTGTCGATTGTGAAAATGATAGATATGACCTTGTGTTTTAAAATGACAGTTTGCAATAACTTTGCTAAAATCTAAAAACATATTACTCTCTTTGAAAAATAAAAGGGCTTATTAATCTATTTTGCATTAGAGAAGAAGTAAAAGTTATAAAAGGTCGCCTAACTAAAAGAATATCAAATAATTTTACTACCTCCTTTATACTTGTGACAATTATCATCCTGAATACTGAAATGCTACATGATTATCTAGATTAGTTTGAATACAAGGACATCAACATATGGACATGTAAGTAAAAGTGAAAGAAGTATTAAGACCAATGTACCAAAATTTGGTTGTAAATCTGTTGTACTTCTTTATTTAGTTCTTTTTGATATATATCTCCTTACCATATCGTAACATCTTGATACAACATATATTTTTATTGCAAATGCATTGGAAAGTCTATTTGTGTAGTTGATAATTTTCAGTTCACATTTGGTCAATGACTCAATTTGCCAGCTTTGAAAATTGAAATTTATCTGAGCTTAACAAGTGTTAGTAATAATAAGATCTTAGTACATTTATTTGTTTCTCATTAAACATATCAAGTTTTGACAGCATTGTGTCCCTTTAACATAGTTTTTCACTATCAACCTAGGAAATAGAAAGACTCATTGCATTTTGCATTGGAGAAAGCCTCAAGTATGCTTACTTTCATTGTGATAAAATGGATTCTATTTTGTCATGTATACAAATTGATAAGTCGTGGGACAAAAGAGAAGATTTGAGCCATGTTCCTAACATCTCTTGATTTCTAGTTTTACATGATAAAAAATATAAAGGATATGGTTATATTACAATTGTCCACTAACCACTTTTTAACAAATATTATTCTTCTACTACCCTTTTAAAAGTATAAATAAATAGTTTAATATGAACTAATTCAATTCCTAACACTTACAATCTGAGAATCCAAACAAAAGGGTTTTGGGATGCTACCCTTTAATGTTAAACCAACCATAATATTTACTAAATCTAAGGGGAAATCGATACTAGAATTGGTTGTGAGACTCCTAAAGAAAGTCCATTAAAAAAACTTAGCGTATGCCTTTAATGTGACGAACACATTGTATTATTTAGTTTAATAGAAAGAGTAGTTTAATTTTGTGCTTAGCAAAAGGATGTGAGATTACAAACACTAAAAACAATTTTTTTATAATTATTTGTTAGATGTTCTTATAAAATTGTGGATATGGGATTACTTTCCAAACCACATAATGTTAATGTATGATTACTGATTGATATAACTCACCTTAAAATTTTGAAAGAATTATATTTTGGATTTTCAAATTAGTCATATACATAATTATTTGAAATATAAAATATAGTTAATGGATCTCTTCTGAGTAACAACACAATCACAAATAACGAAGAAGCTTTAAAATTATATTAAATATGAAATATTCATTGAATACTAAAATAAAAAATACATCAAATAATATTAAAAAACCTCATAATGCAATTAAAATACTCTGTAAAAAAAATGAAATGTGAAACTTTGTTTAACCTTACCTAAACATCAAGTACCCCATTTTTAGACTTTATTTAACAAAAAAAAATCAATAAATATCATGTTTACATATAATGTAGAAAAGCAATTTGAAAGTGTATTGAGAGGATGAACAACAAGAATCTCAAGTAATGAACAAATGCAGTACAATAATAAGTTTGTTGATGTAAACATGTTGCCGTTAGATCCCAATAGTAATTGTCCATAAAACTATTAAAACAAGTTTGGGCTTTTTCGGGTAATTTATTTTCATCAAAGATATTTCTGGCCGATCACCCTATTGAAATATCTTGTATCATATACAAAATACAATTTAATAATATTAACAATCAATATTAAGATATGTTAAAAACTTAATTTATAAATTTAGATAGAGGACATGCTCAAGAATAAATAAAATTTCATTTTCTAAATAGGTCACACATATACTATTATAAGAATTAATAATTAATTTTATCAACAAACTTAGGTTTTCCTAGGCAGTCTCCTAGACCATCCAAAATGATCAAAGGGTGATCGTCTAGTATTTCCTAAGCACATAGAGTTTTCCAAAAAAATAGTTAAAAGTCAGTACAATCCAACCCATGGATTCAAAAATTGTTTGAAATCCGAATATGTTAAGCTGCGTGAGCCGCTTTCGGTAACCTAGATTGTTTTTTAAAGCATAATAAGTCAATATCTATCGAAATCAACAAAAAGAAAAGAACGATGTCTCCGCTAGGACAAATTTATAGCTAAAGTAATCATACAACTAAGATATTATATTCCCCGGGCGCATGTCAACATTTACGCATCATACAGTAACAAATATGTTTAAGTTACGTTAAATGAAATTTAATTTGAGAATACCCTATTGAAATAATCACGTTAATAAGGTCTTCCCTTATAAGTACTTGAATCAAATTCAATAGAGGTAGAATTTGGGTGAATTTATCACTCATTTGAATATTAGAGCGTCATTGGGAGCTCAATCCCCTTGGTGGTCCAACATATTCTATTACACGAATATACATACAAACCATGATAAAATCTACTAATAAATAATTCAATACTTGTAACTATTACACGAAAGACATATAAACAAAGAGACAATCTACAAATCAATTACTTATTTTGCTCTAAACCCAGGTCTCTCGAGTGTGCTCTGAGTAATCTAACCACCTAGACTACAACAGAGGGTGAAAATCATATTATACAATACTTATTAGCTTTCTAGACCGTAATACAAGTCGTATATTCCTCCTAAGATCCTCTAAGTTATATATTCTACATATAACTGAAGTAGTCAAGATACTAACTATTCAAATAACTCAATAATATTTAAATCAATATCCCATAAAGCATTCCCTGAGCTTATATCAACATATACGCACCATAGTGTAACAAAAAATAATTACGTCACATTAAATAACATTTAATAGATGAAACACTTCATTGAAACAACCGTGTCATCAAGAGACACTCCGTTGTAAATACCTAGTCGATTTCATAGCAAAGGTACAACATTATTTTCACTAATATTAAACCACTAGATATCTTACGCTCTAGAATTGAGTTTGGCTGAACTTACGACTCACTTAAACATCACAACTACATTGGGAGCCTGCTGCCCTTGGTTGTCTAACACATTCTATTACATGAATAGACATATAAAGATATATAAAACATAGTAATTAACTAATATGATGATTTGTAGCTTATTCGAAGGATATCTATTTTTGAACGAGTTAGTTATTACTAAATCCAGCTTTATCACCAAATTAGACATTAACTTTCCCAATATAGAGTCACTTGTGCAATAAATTGAATCACAAGTTTTGTAGATACAAAATTTAACTTTATGTTTATATATGCTTCTAAGACAAAAGCCTAACATTAAGTTTTGTTGTCAAAACTTGAACCCGGTCTCTCGGGTAAGAGTTGAATATCCTAACCACCTAGGCTACAACTAATGGTTCTAATCATGTTGAGGAAGTACATGTCATATATACTTTGCAAGATCATCTAGTATGTACATTCTACATATAGCTTAAGTAGTCACATTACTAACTACACAAATAACTCAATTATGCTTCAATAAATAATAAGCATAATCATTCTTTAATCATAAAAAAACCCTATAAACAAGGTTAGGTCAACACCATATTACTTAGAGGGCTTTTTCCTTAGAGGATATGAGAAATGAAAAATTATTCAATCAATAACTATATATATATATCACCACTTAATACTTTCAACAGACCTTTATCAACACACGAAACACAAGTAAAAGATAAAAGGCTAGCTTCGAATGGTGTCTACGATAAAAACCCACGTTAGATCAAGTATATGTAATAAAACTAATGATATGTACCACCAAAAATAACACCAATGACATAATGAGGTTTAAATGGATGTAAATCATTAGTACAATAAAGTTAGATAGAGAAATAAAATAGAATGATAGTTTTCATCCATTTAAACTTTGCCACGTCCTTAGTGTTTTTTTGGCGATATATACAATTACTCATGTAATAGGTATCCTTTTAATTATATTTGATTTAATATAAGTATTATTTTTTGAATAAAAAAACATTGAGACAACAGGGATTAGAGAGCTAATGTAATTATCTTAAGGAAGTAACGCGATGTTAATCCTGGTCAAATGAAGTCAAAATAAGATTAAAATAATTTTTTTAATTCTTAATAATAGAAGATAAACATTTATACACTACTTTTTTACCCAAAAATGTTACCTAATTTCAATAATGGTCTTTAAATAAATAAAAAGTACTAAAATGATAATAGATTGAAACTAACTCTATGAAAAAGTTATTGTATTTCCAAACACACTCAAGACGGTAATAAAACAATGCGTTTGGCATACAATTACACATTAAAAAAAACTAAGCCAACTAGTATCTTTGAAATATATTTCTCTATCGCCTTGAACGCTCAAGGACTCTAGATCGTCGTATAGTTAGTTCTGATGACCTAATCTTTTATTAACTTTTATTGGAACACATCAATTTCTAACATATGATTACATAACACAAGTAATTTCCATATATAAGGTCGCATAATTCTCTAATCATTATTGGGATGGAAGGTTTATTTTTTTAAATCATCATAAGTATCAATGTATAACTTCTTTGAACTTAAATAAATTTTGATTTCAAGTTGAGAATCTCGGTAAGCCAACTCAAGATTAATTATTTGCTTGGAATAAAGCGTCAAGAATTTATGCCTGGCAACCTACTAGTTATTATACTTATTTAAATGAGTGCTTATCGTCATTTATCTGTTCGATGAAAGGGGGTTAATTAAGTCAAGAAATAGATGAAACCGACATAGTCTTCAAGTTCAAAAACTGATTAAGTGAAAACAAAATCAAGTAATTCGCGGTACAAGATAAACACATCAAACAAAAAAATTCTAGGAATAAAATATATCTTCTGAAAATCGAAGAGAAATATTTATACAATCCATGTTATGTACACAATAAAAAATCCAAGTTAACCATTCAAGATTTTAAAAAACCCAATGATATTGATTTCTAATTATTTTTTTGTCATACATGAAACAACAAAATATTATCCTACACCATTGTTTTTAAAAATATTAGATGGAAACACAAAGAAGTCAAACAATGAATCTTCAGTCCATTCTGTTAAGTCGATATTGTTTCCTAACACATTTGGCCAACATGTTTGTCACCTAATTGAGCTCTTTTTTGACATGTAAAACCTTCCATGTTGGGAATTTATCCACCATTCTACAGACTTCAACGGTCATTAGTTGGATTCTCCCATCAATTCCTTTGTCTTTTTAATGCCTTAAATAATTTGAAAGTTATCAAATTCGAACGAGTAACTCTAAAAATTAAGATTTGGTGTAGATCTCATGGCCAATAAAATAGCCCAAATTTTAACCTTCTGCAACACATTAGACTTTGCAGAGTTTCGTTATTAACTGTTTGATTACTCCATGTTTGTTAATTGCAATGGAATTTGCACATGCCGGTGTGAAAGAAAGTCCCTTTAATAAAAATAATGATTAACAAATATATATTGCATCAAATTAGTATTGAGTAAGCATCGAATAATCCATCTTTTGTATACAAAGAATACACACAAATATATATATATATATATATACATATATATATAGTTTTTGTATCACATACGCATCATATTTAAATATTTATTTTTGCACAATATATCAAAGATGTTTACCAAATAGTTGGAATACCGTTTATTAAAAATTATAACTAAATAAACTTTAGCCATATAAATTCTTTAATTACATGATAGTTAAATTTATATTAAAAGAAAAATACAATACTTAAATATTAGATCTGAAACCTAAATTAAAAATATATATTTAAGGAAGAAAAGAATGTGTTTATAAAAACAGGTGATATACATAAGATTAAATCATGGGTTAAGGAGGCGTGATTTATATATGTAATTTTCAATCAATACTATTAAATATTTAAGAAATAAAAGAACATCTTTCAATAAATGAGATATACACTAGTTTAGAACCATGGGCTAGGAGTAGATTAGCCTATACGAAAAAAAATTAAAATTTGTAGAAAAGGTTGGATTTGCTTTTTATTATTTATTCTTTTTAAATTTTACAGGTAGGATAAGGCCCAAAGTTTTAGTAAATCTTTTACATATGTTGGTGGGCTTTATGTAACAGTGAATTGGTCAAATAATTCAAATTGGGTTATCGAATACTTCCTCATAAAAATATATATATATATAATAAAGTCAATAAATTTTAGGGTTTTCTAGAGCTTCTCCAATAATCGGGTGGGTGCCACTCTCCCATTCTATATGAAATCATCTTCATCATCATCAAATTTTAATTATCTAAAATTTTTCAAATACATCATAGAGCCACTTCAGAAGCACTTGATCACTGCATAGTACTTTAATAACTATAGTAGCTATCTATCAATTTATAAATGTTATTTTGTAAGTTTACCTTTCATTTTCCTTCTCTCTCCATATATTTCTAACACTCTCTCAAATGTTAATTTGTAAGATTACCTTTCAATTTCATTATCTCTATATATACCTAACACGCTCTCTATGTTTAGACATATACTTATTTGTATTAAAAAACTATTCATTTGACTAATTAGATGTTTATTATCCTATATATTTTTTATATTTACTCAATTTTAACCCAGATGAATTACTAGAGTAGTGTTGGATATTATTTCAAATCAATTCATCACTTTTATTTTTGTACCTGAAATTAAACATTCTCTTATTTTACCATTTTTTTACCGTGAACTTAGAATGTTTAATATTTTGTTTTTCAATTAAACTTATGTGTAATTTTGACAGGCGAGATTTATGGTATAATAATCTTTGATATATATATATATATATATATATATATATATATATATATATATATGAGAATTAATTTCAAATTGTAATCTTCTACTTATTATTTAGATGAGATGATTAATTACATATTAAAAAGTAAGAAAAAAATATTAATGTACATTTTTTGTAACTTAAATGCAGGCAGATTGAAAATACAATAAGATCGTTGGCTATGTCATTTCAATATTATAACTATAAAAGTATGGTCTAAAATTATACTCCTAAACATCTTAATTTAAGAACCTTCAAAGAGAGTTTGATACTATATAGTTGATGAGATCCCAAATATGTATGTATATTAGGTATATACAGAACACCAATAGCTCACCACTTCTTAACCAGCTATAAGGGTAATTTTTATCAACGAAGGTACACCTCAGCAATTCATTAATAACACAGATCTCATCAGTTAAATTAATATTACCCCATCTCCATGTCTAATCGACACCTACAATTAATATATTAAAAAACTATCGGCCTCTCATGTTGTGAATGAATAAAGTGATCCTTCTTAGAAATAATTCAAGATGAGATCAATGAATTGAAGATGCATATACAAGGTTAAAAGGGGTCAAGGAGAGCCATAGATTTCCAAGAGAGTTTAGTTTCTTCATTGTAATATTTTCTTGTTAATCGTTAAAAAGGTATCTATTATTATATTAATTCGTTAAAAAGGTATCTATTATTTTAATAATTTAATTTTTTTATATTTCGTAATGTGTTGGTTCATTGTAGATTGTTGGTCATGTCATTTCAATCAATAGCTTGTTACTTTTTGGAAATACTGAAATTTCATAACCCAACCAATGGAAAGAACATATCTCAAAGAAGCTGTTCAGTATCAAATACATATGTAATGGTAGTGTTAATGATTTTCGAGAAAACCTAATAGATATTTTGGTGGATGTTGCTTGTTGCATTAGAATGAAACCGGTGGAGATGGAAACTTCATGCTGACGTCACGTAAACACAATTTTTGAATTTTTTATTTTGCCTATCAGTGAATGTTCATTTGGATATTTTTTGCTTTGTTTTCACCAATTAATGAAACGAATATGCTTCACGTATTTTCCTCATTATTCAAAAAATTATTGCTTCATGTATTTTTGTTCCGTTTTAATTTCACTCCTACGATATAATAATTAGAATGACTAGTAAAATCTAGATACACAACTCATCTTTTTTCTATTTCATTGTTGTCGTATTTTGTACGTGTTTTTAATGCTCAGGGTAGCACTATGAATATTCAATGTGACATATATAAAACTCAATATCACCACAATTTATGTTAAGTATCACCATAGATCTTACTATCATCGATCATGTTCAATGAGAAACCTGATCTTACTATTATCGAGATTAAAATACACCATTTTTTCATGCTACAACTCCCCAAAGAATATACAAAAATAGGATTGTAAAACTTAACGATAATTTAAAAGAATTGAAGGTTAAGATTATGAAATTTAACCATGATGTTGGATTTCTTTAAGGATATTTATAGTTAAAACCATGAAATAAATCATGTATGCCTTTTTTATTTCGATACTTACATGCTAACCGCTCTCTCAGATAAAGGTATTAACAAACAACTTCTTTCAAGATTTGTAATAGTATTGTTAGTTGTTGACATGTGGAGTTTATGGATTTTGTAAATTTTCAGGGAGGTAAGAGCCAGGACTAATACCATGTTCAATTAATAAAAAATTTCTTTCAATAGTAGTAATAATATTGAGGTAAATTTAACTGTTAATCATTGTCGATTGTGAAAATGATAGACATGACCTTATGTTTTAAAATGACAGTTTGCAATAACTTTGCTAAAATCTAAAAACATATTACTCTCTTTGAAAAATAAAGGGGCTTATTAATCTATTTTGCATTAGAGAAGAAGTAAAAGTTATAAAAGGTCGCCTAACTAAAAGAATAGAGAAAATTTTTACTACCTCCTTTATACTTGTGACAATTATCATCCTGAATACTGAAATGTTACATGATTATCTATAGTAGTTTGAATACAAGGACATCAACATATGGACATGTAAGTAAAAGTGAAAGAAGTATTAAGACCAATGTACCAAAATTTGGTTGTAAATCTGTTGTACTTCTTTATTTAGTTCTTCTTGATATATATCTCCTTACCATATCGTAGCATCTTTATACAACATATATTTTATTGCAAATACATTGGAAAATCTATTTGTGTAGTTGATCATTTTCAGTTCACATTTGGTCAATGAGTCAATTTGCCAGCTTCGAAAATTGAAATTTATCTGAGCTTAACAAGTGTTAGTAATAATAAGATCTTAGTACATTTATTTGTTTCTCATTAAACATATCAAATTTTGACAGCATTGTGTCCCTTTAACATAGTTTTTCACTATCAACCTAGGAAATAGAAAGACTCACTGCGTTTTGCATTGGAGAAAGCCTCAAGTATGCTTACTTTCATTGTGATAAAATGGATTCTATTTTGCCATGTATACAAATTGATAAGTCGTGGGACAAAAGAGAAGATTTGAGCCATGGTCCTAACATCCCTTGATTTCTAGTTTTACATGATAAAAAATATAAGGGATCTGGTTATATTACAATTGTCCACTAACCACTTTTTAACAAATATTATTCTTCTAGTACCCTTTTCAAACTATAAATAAATAGTTTAATATGAACTGATTCAATTCCTAACACTTACAATATGAGAATCCAAACAAAAGGGTTTTGGGATGCTACCCTTTAATGTTAAACCAACCGTAATATTACTAAATCTAAGGGAAAATCGATACTAGAATTGGTTGTGAGACTCCCAAATAAAGTCCATTAAAAAAACTTGGCGTATGCCTTTAATGTGACGAACACATTGTATTATTTAGTTAAATGAGAAAGAGTAGTTTAATTTTGTGCTTAGCAAAAAGATGTAAGATTACAAACACTAAAAACAATTTTTTTATAATTATTTGTTAGATGTTCTTATAAAATTGTGGATGTGGGATTACTTTCCAACCCACATAAAGTTACTGTATGATTACTGATTGATATAACTCACCTTAAAATTTTGAAAGACTTATATTTTGGATTTTCAAATTAGTCATACACATAATTATTTGAAATATGAAATATAATTAGTGGATCTCTTCTGAGTAACAACACAATCACAAATAACGAAGAAGCTTTAAAATTATATTAAATATGAAATATTCATTGAATACTAAAATAAAAAACACATCAAATAATATTAAAAAACCTCATAATGCAATTAAATAATCTGTAAAAAAATGAAATGTGAAACTTTGTTTAACCTTACCTACACATTAAGTACCTCATTTTTAGACTTTATTTAACAAAAAAAATCAATAAATATTGTGTTTACATATAATGTAGAAAAACAATTTGAAAGTGGATTGAGAGGATGAACAACAAGAATCTCAAATAATGAACAAATGCAGTGCAATATTAAGTTTGTTGATGTAAGCATGTTGCCGTTAGATCCCAATAGTAATTGTCCATAAAACTATTAAAACAAGTTTGGGCCTTTTCGGGTAATTTATTTTCATCAAAGATATTTTGGCCAATCACCCTATTGAAATATCTTGTATCATATACAAAATACAATTTAATAATATTAACAATTAATGTTAAGATATGTTAAAAACTTAATTTATTAATTTAGACAGACGACATGCTCAAAAATAAATAAAATTTCATTTTCTAAATAGGTCACACATATACTATTATAAGAATTAATAATTAATTTTATCAACAAACTTAGGTTTTCCTAAGCCGTCTCCTAAACCATCCAAAATGACCAAAGGTTGATCATCAAATATGTCCTAAGCACATAGAGTCTACCAAAAAAACTTTTGCAAATTTCCTTTAATCAATAAGAAAATTATCTCAATCGAAAAAAATTGAGAAAAATAAGTAAAATAGTTAAAAGTCAATACAATCCAACCCATGGATTCAAAAAGTGTTTGAAATTCGAATATGTTAAGCTGCGTGAGCCGTTTTCGGTAACCTAGATTGTTTTTTAAAGCATAATTAGTCAATATCTATCGCAATCAACAAAAAGAAAAGAACGATGTCTCCGCTAGGACAAATTTATAGCTAAAGTAATCATACAACTAAGATATTATATTTCCCGGGCGCATGTCAACATTTAAGCATCATACAGTAACAAATATGTTTAAGTCACGTTAAATGACATTTAATTTGAGAATACCCTATTGAAATAATCACGTTAATAAGGTCTTCCCTTATAAGTACTTGAATCAAATTCATAATAGAGGTAGAATTTGGGTGAATTTATCACTCATTTGAATATTAGAGCGTCATTTGGAGCTCAATCCCTTTGGTGGTCCAACATATTCTTTTACACGAATAGGCATACAAACGATGATAAAATATACTAATAAATTAATTCAAGACTTGTAACTATTACACAAAAGACATATAAACAAAGAGACAATCTACAAATCAATTACTTATTTTGCTCTAAACCCAGGTCTCTCGAGTGTGCTCTGAGTATTCTAACCACCTAGACTACAACAGAGGGTGAAAATCATATTATACAATACTTATTAGCTTTCTAGACCGTATTACAAGTCGTATATTCCTCCTAAGCTCCTCTAAGTTATATATTCTACATATAACTCAAGTAATCAAGATACTAACTATTCAAATAACTCAATAATATTTAAATCAATATCCCATAAAACTATTCAAATAACTCAATAATATTTAAATCAATATCCCATAAAGCATTCCCTGAGCTTATATCAACATATACGCACCATAGTGTAACAAAAAATAATTACGTCACATTAAATAACATTTAATAGATGAAACACTTCATTGAAACAACTGTGTCATTAAAAGACACTCCGTTGTAAATACCTAGTCGATTTCATAGCAAAGGTACAACATTATTTTCACTAATATTAAACCACTAGATATCTTACGCTCTAGGATCGAGTTTGGCTGAACTTATGACTCACTTAAACATCACAACTTCATTGGGAGCCTGCTCCCCTTGGTTGTCAAACACATTCTATTACATGAATAGACATATAAAGATATATAAAACATAGTAATTAACTATTATGATGATTTGTAGCTTATTCGAAGGATATCTATTTTTGAACGAGTTAGTTATTACTAAATCCAGCTTTATCAGAAAATTAGACATTAATTTTCCCAATATAGAGTCACTTGTGCAATAAATTGAATCACAAGTTTTGTAGATACAAAATTTAACTTTATGTTTATATATGCTTCTTAGACAAAAGCCTAACATTAAGTTTTGTTGTCAAGACTTTAACTCGGTCTCTCGGGTAAGAGTTGAATATCCTAACCACCTAGGCTACAACTAATGGTTCTAATCATGTTGATGAAGTACATGTCATATATACCTCGCAAGATCATCTAGTATGTACATTCTAGATATAGCTTAAGTAGTCACATTACTAACTACACAAATAACTCAATTATGCTTCAATAAATAATAAGCATAATCATTCTTTAATCATAGAAAAACCTATAAACAAGGTTAGGTCAACACCATCTAACTTAGAGGGCTTTTTCCTTAGAGGATATGAGAAATGAAAAATTATTCAATCAATAACTATATATATAACCACTTAATACTTTCAACAAACCTTTATCAACACACGAAACACAAGTAAAAGATAAAAGGCTAGCTTCGAATGGTGTCTACGATAAAAACCCACGTTTGATCAAGTATATGTAATAAAACTAATGATATGTACCACCAAAAATACCACCAATGACATAATGTGGTTTAAATGGATGTAAATGATTAGTACAATAAAGTTAGATAGAGAAATAAAATAGAATTATAGTTTTCATCCAATTAAACTTTGCCACGTCCTTAGTGTTTTTTTGGCGATATATACAATTACTCATGTAATAGGTATCCTTTTAATTATATTTGATTTAATATAAGTATTATTTTTTGAATAAAAAAACATTGAGACAACAGGGATTAGAGAGCTAATGTAATTATCTTAAGGAAGTAACGCGATGTTAATTTTAGTCAAATGAAGTCAAAATATTATTAAAATAATTGTTTTAATCCTTAATAATAGAAGATAAACATTTATACACTACTTTTTTACCCAAAAATGTTACCTAATTTCAATAATGATCTTTAAATAACTAAAAAGTACTAAAATGATAATAGATTGAGACTAACTCAATGAAAAAGTTATTGTATTGCCAAATACACTCAAGACGGTAATAAAACAATGCGTTTGACATACAATTACACATTAAACAAAAACTAAGCCAACTAGTATCTTTGAAATATATTTCTCTATCTCCTTGAACGCTCAAGGACTCTACATCGTCTCGGATACTCGTATAGTTAGTTTGGATGACCTAATCTTTTATTAACTTTTATTGGAATACATCAATTTCTAACACATGATTACATAACACAAGTTATTTCCATATATAAGGTCGCATAATTATCTAATCATTATTAGGATGGAAGGTTAATTTTTTTTAAATCATCATAAGTATCAATGTATAACTTCTTTGAACTTAAATAAATTTTGATTTCAAGTTGAGAATCTCGGTAAGCCAACTCAAGATTAATTATTTGCTTGGAATAAAGCGTCAAGAATTTATGCCTGGCGACCCACTAGTTATTATACTTATTTAAATGAGTGCTTATCGTCATTTATCTATTCGATGAAAGGGGGATAATAAGTCAAGAAATAGATGAAACCGACATAGTCTTCAAGTTCAAAAACTGATTAAGTGAAAACAAAATCAATTAATTCACAGTACAAGATAAACACTTCAAACAAAAAAATTCTAGGAATAAAATATATCTTCTGAAAATCGAAGAGAAAAATTTATACAATCCATGTTATGTACACAATAAAAATTCAAGTTAACCATTCAAGATTTTAAAAAACCCAATGATATTGATTTCTAATTATTTTTTTGTCATACATGAAACAACAAAATATTATCCTACACCATTGTTTTTAAAAATATTAGATGAAAACACAAAGAAGTCAAACAATGAATCTTCAGTCCATTCGATTAAGTCGATATTTTTTTCTAACACATTTGGCCAACATGTTTGTCACCTAATTTAGCTCTCTTTTGACATGTAAAACCTTCCATGTTGGAAATTTATCCACCATTCTACAGATATCAACGGTCATTAGTTGGATTCTCCCATCAATTCCTTTGTCTTTTTAATGCCTTAAATAATTTTAAAGTTATCAAAGTCGAACAAGCAACTCTAAAAATTAACATCTGGTGTAGATCTCATGGCCAATAAAATAGCCCAAATTTTAACCTTCCGCAACACATTAGACTTTGCAGAGTTTCATAATTAACTGTTTAATTACTCCATGTTTGTTAATTGCAATGGAATTTGCACATGCCGGTGTGAAAGACAGTCCCTTTAATAAAAGTAATGATTAACAAATATATATTGCATCAAATTAGTATTGAGTAAGCATCGAATAATCCATCTTTTGTATAAATAGAATACACATATATATATATATATATATATATATATATATATATATATATATATATATATATATATATATATATATATAGTTGTTGTATCACATACGCATCACATTTAAATATTTATTTTTGTACAATATATCAAAGATGTTTACCAAATAGTTGGAATACCGTTTATTAAAAATTATAACTAAATAAACTTTAGCCATATAAATTCTTTAATTACATGATAGTTAAATTTACAATTAAAAGAAAAATACAGTACTTAAATATTAGATCTGAAACCTAAATTAAAAATAAATATTTAATGAAGAAAAAAATTTGTTTATAAAAACAGGTGATATACATAAGATTAAATCATGGGTTAAGGAGGCGTGATTTATATATGTAATTATCAATCAATACTATTAAATATTTAAGAAATAAAAGAACATCTTTCAATAAATGAGATATACACTAGTTTAGAACCATGGGCTAGGAGTAGATTAACCTATACCGAAAAAAAAAATGTAGAAAAGGTTGGATTTGCTTTTTATTATTTATTTATTTAAATTTTACAGGTAGGATAAGGCCCAAAGATTTAGTAAATCTTTTACATATGTTGGTGGGCTTTATGTAACAGTGAATTGGTCAAATAATTCAAATTGGGTTGTCGAATACTTCCTCATAAAAATATATATATAATAAAGTCAATAAATTTTAGGGTTTTCTAGAGCTTCTTCAATAATCGGGTGGGTGCCGTTCTCCCATTCTATATGAAATCATCTTCATCATCATCAAATCTTAATTATCTACAATTTTTCAAATACATCATAGAGCCACTTCAGAAGCACTTGATCACTGCAGAGTACTTTAATAACTATAGTAGCTATCTATCAATTTATAAATGTTATTTTGTAAGTTTACCTTTCATTTTCCTTCTCTCTCCATATATTTCTAACACACTCTCAAATGTTAATTTGTAAGATTACCTTTCAATTTCATTATCTCTATGTATACCTAACACGCTCTCTATGTTTAGACATACACTTATTTGTATTAAAAAACTATTAATTTGACTAATTAGATGTTTAGTATCCTATATATTTTTTATATTTACTCAATTTTAACCCAGATGAATTACTAGAATTACTAGAGTAGTGTTGGATATTATTTCAAATCAATTCATCACTTTTATTTTTGTACCTGAAATTAAACATTCTCTTATTTTACAATTTTTTTACTGTGATCTTAGGATATTTAATATTCTGTTTTTCAATTAAACTTATGTGTAATTTTGACAGGCGAGATTTATGGTATAATAATCTTTGACATATATATATATATATATATGAGAATTAATTTCAAATTGTAATCTTCTACTTATTATTTAGATGAGATGATTAATTACATATTAAAAAGTAAGAAAAATATTAATGTACATTTTTTGTAACTTAAATGCAGGCCGATTGAAAATACAATAAGATCGTTGGCTATGTCATTTCAATATTATAACTATAAAAGTATGGTCTAAAATTATACTCTTAAACATCTTAATTTAAGAACCTTCAAAGAGAGTTTGATACTAGTTGATGGGATCCCAAATATGTATGTATATTAGGTATATACAGTACACCAATAGCTCACCACTTCTTAACCAGCTATAAGGGTAGTTTTTATCAACGAAGGTACATCTCATCAGTTAAATTAATATTACCCCATCTCCATGTCTAATCGACACCTACAGTTAATATATTAAAAAACTATCGGCCTCTCATGTTGTGAAAGAATAAAGTGATCCTTCTTAGAAAAAATTCAAGATGAGATCAATGAATTGGAAAGATGAATATACAAGGTGAAAAGGGGTCAAGGAGAACCATAGATTTCCAAGAGAGTTTAGTTTCTTTATTGTAATATTTTCTTGTTAATCGTTAAAAAGGTATCTATTATTATATTAATTCGTTAAAAAGGTATCTATTATCATATTAATTTCAGTTACTTATATTTCGTAATGTGTTGGTTCATTGTAGATTGTTGTTCATGTCATTTCAATCAATAGCTTGTTAATTTTTGGAAATACAGAAATTTCATAATTCAACCAATGGAAAGAACATATCTCAAAGAAGCTGTTCAGAATCAAATACATATGTAATGGTAGTGTTAATGATTTTCGAGAAAACCTCATACATATTTTTGTGGATGTTGCTTGTTGCATTAGAATGAAACCGGTGGAGATGGAAACTTCATGCTGACGTCACATGCACACAATTTTTGAATTTTTTATTTTGTCTATCAGTGAATGTTTATTTGGATATTTTTTGCTTTGTTTTCACCAATTAATGAAACGAATATGCTTCACGTATTTTCCTCAGTATTCAAAAAATTATTGCTTTATGTATTTTTGTTCCGTTTTAATTTTACTCCTACGATTTAATAATTAGAATGACTAATAAAATCTAGATACACAACTCATCTTTTTTCTATTTCATTGTTGTCGTATTTTGTATGTGTTTTTAATGCTCAGGGTATCACTATGAATATTCAATGTGACATATATAAAACTCAATATCGACACAATTTATGTTAAGTATCACCATAGATCTTACTATCATCGATCATGTTCAATGATAAACCTGATCTTACTATTATCGAGATTAAAATACACCATTTTTTCATGCTACAACTCCCCAAAGAATATACAAAAATAGGATTGTAAAACTTAACGATAATTTAAAAGAATTGAAGGTGAAGATTATGAAATTTAACCATGAGGTTGGATTTCTTTAAGGATATTTATAGTTAAAACCATGAAATAAATCATGTATGCCTTTTTTATTTTGATACTTACATGCTAACCGCTCTCTCAGATAAAGGTATTAACAAACAACTTCTTTCAAGATTTGTAATAGTATTGTAAGTTGTTGACATGTGGAGTTTATGGATTTTGTAAATTTTCAGGGATGTAAGAGCCAGGACTAATACCATGTTCACTTAACAAAAAAATTCTTTCAATAGTAGTAATAATATTGAGGTAAATTTAATTGTTAGTCGTTGTCGATTGTGAAATTGATAGATATGACCTTATGTTTTAAAATGACAGTTTCCAATAACTTTCCTAAAATCTAAAAACATATTTCTCTCTTTGAAAAAGAAAGGGGCTTATTAATCTATTTTGCATTAGAGAAGAAGTAAAAGTTATAAAAGGTCGCCTAACTAAAAGAATAGCAAATAATCTTACTACCTCCTTTATACTTGTGACAATTATCATCCTGAATACTGAAATGCTACATGATTATCTAGAGTAGTTTGAATACAAGGATATCAACATATGGACATGTAAGTAAAAGTGAAAGAAGTATTAAGACCAATGTACCAAAATTTGGTTGTAAATCTGTTGTACTTCTTTATTTAGTTCTTCTTGATATATATCTCCTTACCATATCGTAGCATCTTGATACAACATATATTTTATTGCAAATACATTGGAAAATCTATTTGTATATTTGATCATTGTCAGTTCACATTTGGTCAATGACTCAATTTGCCAGCTTCGAAAATTGAAATTTATCAAAATTTTGACAGTATTGTGTCCCTTTCACATAGTTTTTCACTATCAACCTAGGAAATAGAAAGACTCATTGCGTTTTGCATTGGAGAAAGCCTCAAGTATGCTTACTTTCATTGTGATAAAATGGATTCTATTTTGCCATGTATACAAATTGATAAGTCGTGGGACAAAAGAGAAGATTTGAGCCATGGTCCTAACATCCCTTGATTTCTAGTTTTACATGATAAAAAATATAAGGTATCTGGTTATATTACAATTGTCCACTAACCACTTTTTAACAAATATTATTCTTCTTCTACCCTTTTCAAACTATAAATAAATAGTTTAATATGAACGGATTCAATTCCTAACACTTACAATCTAAGAATCAAAACAAAAGGGTTTTGGGATGCTACCCTTTAATGTTAAACCAATCGTAATATTACTAAATCTAAGGGAAAATCGATACTAGAATTGGTTGTGAGACTCCCAAAGAAAGTCCATTAAAAAAACTTGGCGTATGCCTTTAATGTGACGAACACATTGTATTATTTAGTTAATTGAGAAAGAGTAGTTTAATTTTGTACTTAGCAAAAGGATGTGAGATTACAAACACTAAAAACAATTTTTTTTTATAATTATTTGTTAGATGTTCTTATAAAATTTTGGATGTGGGATTACTTTCCAAACCACATAAAGTTACTGTATGATTACTGATTGATATAACTCACCTTAAAATTTTGAAAGAATTATATTTTGGATTTTCAAATTAGTCATACACATAATTATTTGAAATATGAAATATAATTAATGGATCTCTTCTGAGTAACAACACAATCACAAATAACGAAGAAGCTTTAAAATTATATTAAATATGAAATATTCATTGAATACTAAAATAAAAAACACATCAAATAATATTAAAAAACCTCATAATGCAATTAAGTACTCTGTAAAAAAAATGAAATGTGATACTTTGTTTAACCTTACATACACATTAAGTACCTCATTTTTAGACTTTATTTAACAAAAAAAAATCAATAAATATTGTGTTTACATATAATGTAGAAAAACAATTTGAAAGTGGATTGAGAGGATGAACAACAAGAATCTCAAATAATGAACAAATGCAGTACAATAGTAAGTTTGTTGATGCAAGCATGTTGCCGTTAGATCCCAATAGTAATTGTCCATAAAACTATTAAAACAAGTTTGGGCCTTTTCGGGTAATTTATTATCATCAAAGGTATTCTGGCCAATCACCCTATTGAAATATCTTGTATCATATACAAAATACAATTTAATAATATTAACAATTAATATTAAGATATGTTAAAAACTTAATTTATAAATTTAGATTGACGACATGCTCAAGAATAAATAAAATTTCATTTTCTAAATAGGTCACACATATACTATTATAAGAATTAATAATTAATTTTATCAACAAACTTAGGTTTTCCTAGGCCGTCTCCTAGACCATCCAAAATGACCAAAGGGTGATCGTCTAGTATGTCCTAAGCACATAGAGTCTACCAAAAAAAACTTTTGCACATTTCCTTTAATCAATAAGAAAATTATCTTAATCGAAAAAAATTGAGAAAAATAAGTAAAATACAATCCAACCCATGGATTCAAAAAGTGTTTGAAATTCGAATATGTTAAGCTGCGTGAGCCGCTTTCGGTAACCTAGATTGTTTTTTAAAGCATAATTAGTCAATATCTATCGCAATCAACAAAAAGAAAAGAACGATGTCTCCGCTAGGACAAATTTATAGCTAAAGTAATCATACAACTAAGATATTATATTCCCCGGTCGCATGTCAACATTTAAGCATCATACAGTAACAAATATGTTTAAGTCACGTTCCCTATTGAAATAATCACGTTAATAAGGTCTTCCCTTATAAGTACTTGAATCAAATTCATAATAGAGGTAGAATTTGGGTGAATTTATCACTCATTTGAATATTAGAGCGTCATTTGGAGCTCAATCCCTTTGGTGGTCCAACATATTCTTTTACACGAATAGGCATACAAACGATGATAAAATATACTAATAAATTAATTCAAGACTTGTAACTATTACACGAAAGACATATAAACAAAGAGACAATCTACAAATCAATTACTTATTTTGCTCTAAACCCAAGTCTCTCGAGTGTGCTCTGAGTATTCTAACCACCTAGACTACAACAGAGGGTGAAAATCATATTATACAATACTTATTAGCTTTCTAGACCGTATTACAAGTCGTATATTCCTCCTAAGCTCCTCTAAGTTATATATTCTACATATAACTCAAGTAATCAAGATACTAACTATTCAAATAACTCAATAATATTTAAATCAATATCCCATAAAGCATTCCCTGAGCTTATATCAACATATACGCACCATAGTGTAACAAAAAATAATTACGTCACATTAAATAACATTTAATAGATGAAACACTTCATTGAAACAACCGTGTCATTAAAAGACACTCCTTTGTAAATACCTAGTCGATTTCATAGCAAAGGTACAACATTATTTTCACTAATATTAAACCACTAGATATCTTACGCTCTAGGATCGAGTTTGGCTGAACTTACGACTCACTTAAACGTCATAACTTCATTGGGAGCCTGCTCCCCTTGGTTGTCAAACACATTCTATTACATGAATAGACATATAAAGATATATAAAACATAGTAATTAACTATTATGATGATTTGTAGCTTATTCGAAGGATATCTATTTTTGAACGAGTTAGTTATTACTAAATCCAGCTTTATCAGAAAATTAGACATTAATTTTCCCAATATAGAGTCACTTGTGCAATAAATTGAATCACAAGTTTTGTAGATACAAAATTTAACTTTATGTTTATATATGCTTCTTAGACAAAATCCTAACATTATGTTTTGTTGTCAAGACTTTAACTCGGTCTCTCGGGTAAGAGTTGAATATCCTAACCACCTAGGCTACAACTAATGGTTCTAATCATGTTGAGGAAGTACATGTCATATATACCTCGCAAGATCATCTAGTATGTACATTCTACATATAGCTTAAGTAGTCATATTACTAACTACACAAATAACTCAATTATGCTTCAATAAATAATAAGCATAATCATTCTTTAATCATAAAAAAACCTATAAACAAGGTTAGGTCAACACCATCTAACTTAGAGGGCTTTTTCCTTAGAGGATATGAGAAATGAAAAATTATTCAATCAATAACTATATATATAACCACTTAATACTTTCAGCAAACCTTTATCAACACACGAAACACAAGTAAAAGATAAAAGGCTAGCTTCGAATGGTGTCTACGATAAAAACCCACGTTTGATCAAGTATATGTAATAAAACTAATGATATGTACCACCAAATATACCACCAATGACATAATGTGGTTTAAATGGATGTAAATGATTAGTACAATAAAGTTAGATAGAGAAATAAAATAGAATGATAGTTTTCATCCAATTAAACTTTGCCACGTCCTTAGTGTTTTTTTGGCGATATATACAATTACTCATGTAATAGGTATCCTTTTAATTATATTTGATTTAATATAAGTATTATTTTTTGAATAAAAAAACATTGAGACAACAGGGATTAGAGAGCTAATGTAATTATCTTAAGGAAGTAACGCGATGTTAATCCTAGTCAAATGAAGTCAAAATATGATTAAAATAATTGTTTTAATCCTTAATAATAGAAGATAAACATTTATACACTACTTTTTTACCCAAAAATGTTACCTAATTTCAATAATGATCTTTAAATAACTAAAAAGTACTAAAATTATAATAGATTGAAACTAACTCTATGAAAAAGTTATTGTATTGCCAAATACACTCAAGACGGTAATAAAACAATGCGTTTGACATACAATTACACATTAAACAAAAACTAAGCCAACTAGTATCTTTGAAATATATTTCTCTATCACCTTGAACGCTCAAGGACTCTAAATCGTCGCGGATACTCGTATAGTTAGTTTGGATGACCTAATCTTTTATTAACTTTTATTGGAATACATCAATTTCTAACACATGATTACATAACACAAGTTATTTCCATATATAAGGTCGCATAATTATCTAATCATTATTGGGATGGAAGGTTAATTTTTTTTATATCATCATAAGTATCAATGTATAACTTCTTTGAACTTAAATAAATTTTGATTTCAAGTTGAGAATCTCGGAAAGCCAACTCAAGATTAATTATTTGCTTGGAATAAAGCGTCAAGAATTTATGCCTGGCGACCCACTAGTTATTATACTTATTTAAATGAGTGCTTATCGTCATTTATCTATTCGATGAAAGGGGGATAATAAGTCAAGAAATAGATGAAACCGACATAGTCTTCAAGTTCAAAAACTGATTAAGTGAAAACAAAATCAATTAATTCACTGTACAAGATAAACACTTCAAACAAAAAAATTCTAGGAATAAAATATATCTTCTGAAAATCGAAGAGAAAAATTTATACAATCCATGTTATGTACACAATAAAAATCCAAGTTAACCATTCAAGATTCTAAAAAACCCAATGATATTGATTTCTAATTATTTTTTTGTCATACATGAAACAACAAAATATTATCCTACACCAATGTTTTTAAAAATATTAGATGAAAACACAAAGAAGTCAAACAATGAATCTTCAGTCCATTCGATTAAGTCGATATTTTTTCTAACACATTTGGCCAACATGTTTGTCACCTAATTTAGCTCTCTTTTGACATGTAAAACCTTCCATGTTTGAAATTTATCCACCATTCTACAGATTTCAACGGTCATTAGTTGGATTCTCCCATCAATTCCTATGTCTTTTTAATGCCTTAAATAATTTTAAAGTTATCAAAGTCGAACAAGCAACTCTAAAAATTAAGATCTGGTGTAGATCTCATGGCCAATAAAGTAGCCCAAATTTTAACCTTCCGCAACACATTAGACTTTGCAGAGTTTCATAATTAACTGTTTAAATACTCCATGTTTGTTAATTGCAATGGAATTTGCACATGCCGGTGTGAAAGAAAGTCCCTTTAATAAAAGTAATGATTAACAAATATATATTGCATCAAATTAGTATTGAGTAAGCATCGAATAATCCATCTCTTGTATAAATAGAATACACACAAATATATATATATATATATATATATATATATATATATATATATATATATATATATATATATATATATATAGTTGTTGTATCACATACGCATCACATTTAAATATTTATTTTTGTACAATATATCAAAGATGTTTACCAAATAGTTGGAATACCGTTTATTAAAAATTATAACTAAATAAACTTTAGCCATATAAATTCTTTAATTACATGATAGTTAAATTTACAATTAAAAGAAAAATACAATACTTAAATATTAGATCTGAAACCTAAATTAAAAATAAATATTTAATGAAGAAAAAAATTTGTTTATAAAAACAGGTGATATACATAAGATTAAATCATGGGTTAAGGAGGCGTGATTTATATATGTAATTATCAATCAATACTATTAAATATTTAAGAAATAAAAGAACATATTTCAATAAATGAGATATACACTAGTTTAGAACCATGGGCTAGGAGTAGATTCACCTATACGAAAAAAAAAATATGTAGAAAAGGTTGGATTTGCTTTTTATTATTTATTTTTTTAAATTTTACAGGTAGGATAAGGCCCAAAGATTTAGTAAATCTCTTACATATGTTGGTGGGCTTTATGTAACAGTGAATTGGTCAAATAATTCAAATTGGGTTGTCCAATACTTCCTCATAAAAATATATATATATATATATATAATAAAGTCAATAAATTTTAGGGTTTTCTAGAGCTTCTCCAATAAACGGGTGGGTGCCGCTCTCTCTTTCTATATGAAATCATCTTCATCATCATCAAATCTTAATTATCTACAATTTTTCAAATACATCATAGAGCCACTTTCAGAAGCACTTGATCACTGCAGAGTACTTTAATAACTATAGTAGCTATCTATCAATTTATAAATGTTATTTTGTAAGTTTACCTTTCATTTTCCTTCTCTCTCCATATATTTCTAACACACTCTCAAATGTTAATTTGTAAGATTACCTTTCAATTTCATTATTTCTATGTATACCTAACATGCTCTCTATGTTTAGACATACACTTATTTGTATTAAAAACTATTAATTTGACTAATTAGATGTTTAGTATCCTATATATTTTTTATATTTACTCAATTTTAACCCAGATGAATTAGTAGAGTAGTGTTGGATATTATTTCAAATCAATTCATCACTTTTATTTTTGTACCTGAAATTAAACATTCTCTTATTTTACAATTTTTTTACCGTGAACTTAGGATGTTTAATATTCTGTTTTTCAATTAAACTTATGTGTAATTTTGACAGGCGAGATTTATGGTATAATAATCTTTGATATATATATATATATATGAGAATTAATTTCAAATTGTAATCTTCTACTTATTATTTAGATGAGATGATTAATTACATATTAAAAAGTAAGAAAAATATTAATGTACATTTTTTGTAACTTAAATGCAGGCCGATTGAAAATACAATAAGATCGTTGGCTATGTCATTTCAATATTATAACTATAAAAGTATGGTCTAAAATTATACTCTTAAACATCTTAATTTAAGAACCTTCAAAGAGAGTTTGATACTAGTTGATCGGATCCCAAATATGTATGTATATTAGGTATATACAGTACACCAATAGCTCACCACTTCTTAACCAGCTATAAGGGTAGTTTTTATCAACGAAGGTACATCTCATCAGTTAAATTAATATTACCCCATCTCCATGTCTAATCGACACCTACAGTTAATATATTAAAAAACTATCGGCCTCTCATGTTGTGAAAGAATAAAGTGATCCTTCTTAGAAAAAATTCAAGATGAGATCAATGAATTGGAAAGATGAATATACAAGGTGAAAAGGGGTCAAGGAGAACCATAGATTTCCAAGAGAGTTTAGTTTCTTTATTGTAATATTTTTTTGTTAATAGTTAAAAAGGTATCTATTATTATATTAATTCGTTAAAAAGGTATCTATTATTATAATAATTTCAGTTACTTATATTTCGTAATGTGTTGGTTCATTGTAGATTGTTGTTCATGTCATTTCAATCAATAGCTTGTTACTTTTTGGAAATACTGAAATTTCATAATTCAACCAATGGAAAGAACATATCTCAAAGAAGCTATTCAGAATCAAATACATATGTAATGGTAGTGTTAATGATTTTCGAGAAAACCTCATACATATTTTTGTGGATGTTGCTTGTTGCATTAGAATGAAACCGGTGGAGATGGAAACTTCATGCTGACGTCACATGCACACAATTTTTGAATTTTTTATTTTGTCTATCAGTGAATGTTCATTTGGATATTTTTTGCTTTGTTTTCACCAATTAATGAAACGAATATGCTTCACGTATTTTCCTCAGTATTCAAAAAATTATTGCTTTATGTATTTTTGTTCCGTTTTAATTTTACTCCTACGATTTAATAATTAAAATGACTAATAAAATCTAGATACACAACTCATCTTTTTTCTATTTCATTTTTGTCGTATTTTGTATGTGTTTTTAATGCTCAGGGTATCACTATGAATATTCAATGTGACATATATAAAACTCAATATCGCCACAATTTATGTTAAGTATCACCATAGATCTTACTATCATCGATCATGTTCAATGATAAACCTGATCTTACTATTATCGAGATTAAAATACACCATTTTTTCATGCTACAACTCCCCAAAGAATATACAAAAATAGGATTGTAAAACTTAACGATAATTTAAAAGAATTGAAGGTGAAGATTATGAAATTTAACCATGAGGTTGGATTTCTTTAAGGATATTTATAGTTAAAACCATGAAATAAATCATGTATGCCTTTTTTATTTGATACTTACATGCTAACCGCTCTCTCAGATAAAGGTATTAACAAACAACTTCTTTCAAGATTTGTAATAGTATTGTAAGTTGTTGACATGTGGAGTTTATGGATTTTGTAAATTTTCAGGGATGTAAGAGCCAGGACTAATACCATGTTCAATTAACAAAAAAATTCTTTCAATAGTAATAATAATATTGAGGTAAATTTAATTGTTAGTCGTTGTCGATTGTGAAAATGATAGATATGACCTTATGTTTTAAAATGACAGTTTCCAATAACTTTCCTAAAATCTAAAAACATATTTCTCTCTTTGAAAAAGAAAGGGGCTTATTAATCTATTTTGCATTAGAGAAGAAGTAAAAGTTATAAAAGGTCGCCTAACTAAAAGAATAGCAAATAATCTTACTACCTCCTTTATACTTGTGACAATTATCATCCTGAATACTGAAATGCTACATGATTATCTAGAGTAGTTTGAATACAAGGATATCAACATATGGACATGTAAGTAAAAGTGAAAGAAGTATTAAGACCAATGTACCAAAATTTGGTTGTAAATTTGTTGTACTTCTTTATTTAGTTCTTCTTGATATATATCTCCTTACCATATCGTAGCATCTTGATACAACATATATTTTATTGCAAATACATTGGAAAATCTATTTGTATATTTGATCATTGTCAGTTCACATTTGGTCAATGACTCAATTTGCCAGCTTCGAAAATTGAAATTTATCAAAATTTTGACAGTATTGTGTCCCTTTCACATAGTTTTTCACTATCAACCTAGGAAATAGAAAGACTCATTGCGTTTTGCATTGGAGAAAGCCTCAAGTATGCTTACTTTCATTGTGATAAAATGGATTCTATTTTGCCATGTATACAAATTGATAAGTCGTGGGACAAAAGAGAAGATTTGAGCCATGGTCCTAACATCCCTTGATTTCTAGTTTTACATGATAAAAAATATAAGGTATCTGGTTATATTACAATTGTCCACTAACCACTTTTTAACAAATATTATTCTTCTTCTACCCTTTTCAAACTATAAATAAATAGTTTAATATGAACGGATTCAATTCCTAACACTTACAATCTAAGAATCAAAACAAAAGGGTTTTGGGATGCTACCCTTTAATGTTAAACCAATCGTAATATTACTAAATCTAAGGGAAAATCGATACTAGAATTGGTTGTGAGACTCCCAAAGAAAGTCCATTAAAAAAACTTGGCGTATGCCTTTAATGTGACGAACACATTGTATTATTTAGTTAATTGAGAAAGAGTAGTTTAATTTTGTACTTAGCAAAAGGATGTGAGATTACAAACACTAAAAACAATTTTTTTTTATAATTATTTGTTAGATGTTCTTATAAAATTTTGGATGTGGGATTACTTTCCAAACCACATAAAGTTACTGTATGATTACTGATTGATATAACTCACCTTAAAATTTTGAAAGAATTATATTTTGGATTTTCAAATTAGTCATACACATAATTATTTGAAATATGAAATATAATTAATGGATCTCTTCTGAGTAACAACACAATCACAAATAACGAAAAAGCTTTAAAATTATATTAAATATGAAATATTCATTGAATACTAAAATAAAAAACACATCAAATAATATTAAAAAACCTCATAATGCAATTAAGTACTCTGTAAAAAAAAATGTAATGTGATACTTTGTTTAACCTTACATACACATTAAGTACCTCATTTTTAGACTTTATTTAACAAAAAAAATCAATAAATATTGTGTTTACATATAATGTAGAAAAACAATTTGAAAGTGGATTGAGAGGATGAAAAACAAGAATCTCAAATAATGAACAAATGCAGTACAATAGTAAGTTTGTTGATGTAAGCATGTTGCCGTTAGATCCCAATAGTAATTGTCCATACAAATATTAAAACAAGTTTGGGCCTTTTCGGGTAATTTATTTTCATCAAAGGTATTCTGGCCAATCACCCTAATGAAATATCTTGTATCATATACAAAATACAATTTAATAATATTAACAATTAATATTAAGATATGTTAAAAACTTAATTTATAAATTTAGATAGACGACATGCTCGAGAATAAATAAAATTTCATTTTCTAAATAGGTCACACATATACTATTATAAGAATTAATAATTAATTTTATCAACAAACTTATGTTTTCCTAGGCCGTCTCCTAGACCATCCAAAATGACCAAAGGGTGATCGTCTAGTATGTCCTAAGCACATAGAGTCTACCAAAAAAAACTTTTGCACATTTCCTTTAATCAATAAGAAAATTATCTTAATCGAAAAAAATTGAGAAAAATAAGTAAAATAGTTAAAAGTCAATACAATCCAACCCATGGATTCGAAAATTGTTTGAAATTCGAATATGTTAAGCTGCGTGTGCCGCTTTCGGTAACCTAGATTGTTTTTTAAAGCATAATAAGTCAATATCTATCGCAATCAACAAAAAGAAAAGAACGATGTCTCCGCTAGGACAAATTTATAGCTAAAGTAATCATACAACTAAGATATTATATTCCCCGGGCGCATGTCAACATTTACGCATCATACAGTAACAAATATGTTTAAGTCACGTTAAATGACATTTAATTTGAGAATACCCTATTGAAATAATCACGTTAATAATGTCTTCCCTTATAAGTACTTGAATCAAATTCAATAGAGGTAGAATTTGGGTGAATTTATCACTCATTTGAATATTAGAGCGTCATTGGGAGCTCAATCCCCTTGGTGGTCCAACATATTCTATTACACGAATAGACATACAAACGATGATAAAATCTACTAATAATTAATTCAAGACTTGTAACTATTACACGAAAGACATATAAACAAAGAGACAATCTACAAATCAATTACTTATTTTGCTCTAAACCCAAGTCTCTCGAGTGAGCTCTGAGTATTCTAACCATCTAGACTACAACAGTGGGTTAAAATCATATTATACAATACTTACTAGCTTTCTAGACCGTAATACAAGTCGTATATTCTTCCTAAGCTCCTCTAAGTTATATATTCTACATATAACTCAAGTAATCAAGATACTAACTATTCAAATAACTCAATAATATTTAAATCAATATCCCATAAAGCATTACCTGAGCTTATATCAACATATACGCACCATAGTGTAACAATAAATAATTACATCACATTAAATAACATTTAATAGATGAAACACTTCATTGAAACAACCTTGTCATCAAAAGACACTCTGTTGTAAATACCTAGTTGATTTCATAGCAAAGGTACAACATTATTTTCACTAATATTAAACCACTAGATATCTTACGCTCTAGGATCGAGTTTTGCTGAACTTACGAATCACTTAAACGTCACAACTTCATTGGGAGCCTGCTCCCCTTGGTTGTCAAACACATTCTATTACATGAATAGACATATACAGAGATATAAAACATAGTAATTAACTAATATGATGATTTGTAGCTTATTCGAAGGATATCTATTTTTGAACGAGTTAATTATTACTAAATCCAGCTTTATCACAAAATTAGACATTAATTTTCCCAATATAGAGTCACTTGTGCAATAAATTGAATCACAAATTTTGTAGATACAAAATTTAACTTTATGTTTATATATGCTTCTTAGACAAAAGCCTAACATTAAGTTTTGTTGTCAAGACTTTAACTCGGTCTCTCGGGTAAGAGTTGAATATCCTAACCACCTAGGCTACAACTAATGGTTCTAATCATGTTGAGGAAGTACATGTCATATATACCTCGCAAGGTCATCTAGTATGTACATTCTACATATAGCTTAAGTAGTCACATTACTAACTACACAAATAACTCAATTATGCTTCAATAAATAATAAGCATAATCATTCTTTAATCATAAAAAAAACCTATAAACAAGGTTAGGTCAACACCATCTAACTTAGATGGCTTTTTCCTTAGAGGATATGAGAAATGAAAAATTATTCAATCAATAACTAAATATATATATATATCACCACTTAATACTTTCAACAAACCTTTATCAACACACGAAACACAAGTAAAAGATAAAAGGCTAGCTTCGAATGGTGTCTACGATAAAAACCCACGTTTGATCAAGTATATGTAATAAAACTAATGATATGTATCACCAAAAATACCACCAATGACATAATGTGGTTTAAATATATGTAAATGATTAGTACAATAAAGTTAGATAGAGAAATAAAATAGAATGATAGTTTTCATCCAATTAAACTTTGCCACGTCCTTAGTGTTTTTTTGGCGATATATACAATTACTCATGTAATAGGTATCCTTTTAATTATATTTGATTTAATATAAGTATTATTTTTTGAATAAAAAAACATTGAGACAACAGGGATTAGAGAGCTAATGTAATTATCTTAAGGAAGTAACGCGATGTTAATCCTGGTCAAATGAAGTCAAAATATGATTAAAATAATTGTTATAATCCTTAATAATAGAAGATAAACATTTATACACTACTTTTTTACCCAAAAATGTTACCTAATTTCAATAATGATCTTTAAATAACTAAAAAGTACTAAAATGATAATAGATTGAAACTAACTCTATGAAAAAGTTATTGTATTGCCAAATACACTCAAGACGGTAATAAAACAATGCGTTTGACATACAATTACACATTAAACAAAAACTGAGCCAACTAGTATCTTTGAAATATATTTCTCTATCGCCTTGAACACTCAAGGACTCTACATCGTCTCGGATACTCGTATAGTTAGTTTGGATGACCTAATCTTTTATTAACTTTTATTGGAATACATTAATTTCTAACACATGATTACATAACACAAGTTATTTCCATATATAAGGTCGCATAATTCTCTAATCATTATTGGGATGGAAGGTTTATTTTTTTGAAATCATCATAAGTATCAATGTATAACTTCTTTGAACTTAAATAAATTTTGATTTCAAGTTGAGAATCTCGGTAAGCCAACTCAAGATTAATTATTTGCTTGGAATAAAGCGTCAAGAATTTATGCCTGGCGACCCACTAGTTATTATACTTATTTAAATGAGTCTTTATCGTCATTTATCTGTTCGATGAAAAGGGGATAATAAGTCAAGAAATAGATGAAACCGACATAGTCTTCAAGTTCAAAAACTGATTAAGTGAAAACAAAATCAAGTAATTCACAGTACAAGATAAACACATCAAACAAAAAAATTCTAGGAATAAAATATATCTTCTGAAAATCGAAGAGAAAAATTTATACAATCCATGTTATGTACACAATAAAAAATCCAAGTTAACCATTCAAGATTTAAAAAACCCAATGATATTGATTTCTAATTATTTTTTTGTCATACATGAAACAACAAAATATTATCCTACACCATTGTTTTTAAAAATATTAGATGGAAACACAAAGAAGTCAAACAATGAATCTTCAGTCCATTCGATTAAGTCGGTATTTTTTTCTAACACATTTGGCCAACATGTTTGTCACCTAATTTAGCTCTCTTTTGACATGTAAAACCTTCCATGTTGGAAATTTATCCACCATTTACAAATTTCAATGGTCATTAGTTGGATTCTCCCATCAATTCCTTTGTCTTTTTAATGCCTTAAATAATTTTAAAGTTATCAAAGTCGAACGAGCAACTCTAAAAATTAAGATCTGGTGTAGATCTCATGGCCAATAAAATAGACCAAATTTTAACCTTCCGCAACACATTAGACTTTGCAAAGTTTCGTAATTAACTGTTTAATTACTCCTTGTTTGTTAATTGCAATGGAATTTGCACATGCCGGTGTGAAAGAAAGTCCCTTTAATAAAAGTAATGATTAACAAATATATATTGCATCAAATTAGTATTGAGTAAGCATCGAATAATCCATCTTTTGTATAAATAGAATACACACAAATATATATATATATATATATATAGTTGTTGTATCACATACGCATCACATTTAAATATTTATTTTTGTACAATATATCAAAGATGTTTACCAAATAGTTGGAATACCGTTTATTAAAAATTATAACTAAATAAACTTTAGCCATATAAATTCTTTAATTACATGATAGTTAAATTTACATTAAAAGAAAAATACAATACTTAAATATTAGATCTGAAACCTAAATTAAAAATAAATATTTAATGAAGAAAAAAATTTGTTTATAAAAACAGGTGATATACATAAGATTAAATCATGGGTTAAGGAGGCGTGATTTATATATGTAATTATCAATCAATACTATTAAATATTTAAGAAATAAAAGAACATCTTTCAATAAATGAGATATACACTAGTTTAGAACCATGGGCTAGGAGTAGATTAACCTTTACGAAAAAAAATTAAAATATGTAGAAAAGGTTGGATTTGCTTTTTATTATTTATTTTTTTGAATTTTACAGGTAGGATAAGGCCCAAAGATTTAGTAATTCTTTTACATATGTTGGTGGGCTTTATGTAACCGTAAATTGGTCAAATAATACAAATTGGGTTGTCGAATACTTACTCATAAAAATATATATATATAATAAAGTCAACAAATTTTAGGGTTTTCTAGAACTTCTCCAATAATCGAGTGGGTGCCGCTCTCCCATTCTATATGAAATCATCTTCATCATAATCAAATCTTAATTATCAAAAATCATCTTCTTTGAACTTAAATAAATTTTGATTTCAAGTTGTGAATCTCGGTAAGCCAACTCAAGATTAATTATTTGCTTGGAATAAAGCGTCAAGAATTTATGCCTGGCAATCTACTAGTTATTATACTTATTTAAATGAGTGCTTATCGTCATTTATCTGTTCGATGAAAGAGGGATAATTAAGTCAAGAAATAGATGAAATCGACATAGTCTTCAAGTTCAAAAATTGATTAAGTGAAAACAAAATCAATTAATTCACGGTACAAGATAAACACATCAAACAAAAAAATTCTAGGAATAAAATATATCTTCCGAAAATCGAAGAGAAAAATTTATACAATCCATGTTATGTACACAATAAAAAATCCAAGTTAACCATTCAAGATTTTAAAAAACCCTATGATATTGATTTCTAATTATTTTTTTGGCATACATGAAACAACAAAATATTATCCTACACCATTGTTTTTAAAAATATTAGATGGAAACACAAAGAAGTCAAACAATGAATCTTCAGTCCATTCGATTAAGTCGATATTTTTTTCTAACACATTTGGCCAACATGTTTGTCACCTAATTGAGCTCTCTTTTGACATGTAAAACCTTCCATGTTTGGAATTTATCCACCATTCTACAGACTTCAACGGTCATTAGTTGGATTCTCCCATCAATTCCTTTGTCTTTTTAAAGCCTTACATAATTTTAAAGGTATCAAAGTCGAACGAGCAACTCTAAAAATTAAGATCTGGTGTAGATCTCATGGCCAATAAAATTGCCCAAATTTTAACCTCCTGCAACACATTAGTCTTTGCAGAGTTTCGTAATTAACTGTTTGATTACTCCATGTTTGTTAATTGCAATGGAATTTGCACATGCCGGTGTGAAAGAAAGTCCCTTTAATAAAAATAATGATTAACAAATATATATTGCATCAAATTAGTATTGAGTAAGCATCGAATAATCCATCTTTTGTATAGAAAGAATACACACACATATATATATATAGTTGTTGTATCACATACGCATCATATTTAAATATTTATTTTTGCACAATATATAAAAGATGTTTACCAAATAGTTTGAATACCGTTTATTAAAAATTATAACTAAATAAACTTTTGCCATATAAATTCTTTAATTACATGATAGTTAAATTTACATTAAAAGAAAAATACAATACTTAAATATTAGATCTGAAACCTAAATTAAAAATAAATATTTAAGGAAGAAAAGAATTTGTTTATAAAAACAGGTGATATACATAAGATTAAATCATGGGCTAAGGAGGCGTGATTCATATATGTAATTATCAATCAATACTATTAAATATATAAGAAATAAAAAAACATCTTTCAATAAATAAGATATACACTAGTTTAGAACCATGGGCTAGGAGTAGTTTAGCCTATACGAAAAAAAATTAAAATTTGTAGAAAAGGTTGGATTTGCTTTTTATTATTTATTTTTTTGAATTTTACAGGTAGGATAAGGCCCAAAGATTTAGTAATTCTTTTACATATGTTGGTGGGCTTTATGTAACCGTAAATTGGTCAAATAATACAAATTAGGTTGTCGAATACTTCCTCATAAAAATATATATATAATAAAGTCAACAAATTTTAGGGTTTTCTAGAACTTCTCCAATAATCGGGTGGGTGCCGCTCTCCCATTCTATATGAAATCATCTTCATCATAATCAAATCTTAATTATCTACAATTTTTCAAATACATCATAGAGCCACTTCAGAAGCACTTGATCACTGCAGAGTACTTTAATAACTATAGTAGCTATCTATCAATTTTTAAATGTTATTTTGTAAGTTTACCTTTTATTTTTGTTCTCTCTCCATATATTTCTAAGCAAATGTTAATTTGTAAGATTACCTTTCAATTTCATTATCTCTATATATACCTAACACGCTCTCTATGTTTAGTTTGACTAATTAGATGTTTATTATCCTATATATTTTTTATATTTACTCAATTTTAACCCAGATGAAATACTAGAGTAGTGTTGGATATTATTTCAAATCAATTCATCACTTTTATTTTTGTACCTGAAATTAAACATTCTCTTATTTTACAATTTTTTTACCGTGAACTTAGGATGTTTAATATTCTGTTTTTCAATTAAACTTATGTGTAATTTTGATAGGCGAGATTTATGGTATAATAATCTTTGATATATATATGAGAATTAATTTCAAATTGTAATCTTCTACTGATTATTTAGATGAGATGATTAATTACATATTAAAAAGTAAGAAAAAATATTAATGTACATTTTTTGTAACTTAAATGCAGGGCGATTGAAAATACAATAAGATCGTTGGATATGTCATTTCAATATTATAACTATAAAAGTATGGTCTAAAATTATACTCTTAAACATCTTAATTTAAGAACCTTCAAAGAGAGTTTGATACTAGTTGATGGGATCCCAAATATGTATGTATATTAGGTATATACAGTACACCAATAGCTCACCACTTCTTAACCAGCTATAAGGGTAGTTTTTATCAACGAAGGTACACCTCAGCAATTCATTAATAACACAAATCTCATCAGTTAAATTAATATTGCCCCATCTCCATGTCTAATCGACACCTACAGTTAATATATTAAAAAACTATCGGCCTCTCATGTTGTGAAATAATAAAGTGATCCTTCTTAGAAAAAATTCAAGATGAGATCAATGAATTGAAAAGATGAATATACAAGGTGAAAAGGGGTCAAGGAGAGCCATAAATTTCCAAGAGAGATTAGTTTCTTTATTGTAATATTTTCTTGTTAATGGTTAAAAAGGTATCTATTATTATATTAATTCGGTAAAAAGGTATCTATTATTATATTAATTTCAGTTACTTATATTTCGTAATGTGTTGGTTCATCGTAGATTGTTGGTCATGTCATTTCAATCAATAGCTTGGTACTTTTTGGAAATACTGAAATTTCATAACTCAACCAATGGAAAGAACATATCTCAAAGAAGCTGTTCAGAATCAAATACATATGTAATGGTAGTGTTAATGATTTTCGAGAAAACCTCATACATATTTTGGTGGATGTTGCTTGTTGCATTAGAATGAAACCGGTGGAGATGGAAACTTCATGCTGACGTCACGTGCACACAATTTTTGAATTTTTTATTTTGCCTATCAGTGAATGTTCATTTGGATATTTTTTTCTTTGTTTTCACCAATTAATGAAACGAATATGCTTCACGTATTTTCCTCAGTATTCAAAAAATTATTGCTTCATGTATTTTTGTTCCGTTTTAATTTTACTCCTACGATTTAATAATTAGAATGACTAATAAAATCTAGATACACAACTCATCTTTTTTCTATTTCATTGTTGTCGTATTTTGTATGTGTTTTTAATGCTCAGGGTAGCACTATTAATATTCAATGTGACATATATAAAACTCAATATCACCACAATTTATGTTAAGTATCACCATAGATCTTACTATCATCGATCATGTTCAATGATAAACCTGATCTTACTATTATCGAGATTAAAATACACCATTTTTTCATGCTACAACTCCCCAAAGAATATACAAAAATAGGATTGTAAAACTTAACGATAATTTAAAAGAATTGAAGGTTAAGATTATGAAATTTAACCATGATGTTGGATTTCTTTAAGGATATTTATAGTTAAAACCATGAAATAAATCATGTATGCCTTTTTTATTTTGATACTTACATGCTAACCGCTCTCTCAGATAAAGGTATTAACAAACAACTTCTTTCAAGATTTGTAATAGTATTGTTAGTTGTTGACATGTGGAGTTTATGGATTTTGTAAATTTTCAGGGAGGTAAGAGCCAGGACTAATACCATGTTCAATTAACAAAAAACTTCTTTCGATAGTAGTAATAATATTGAGGTAAATTTAATTGTTAGTCGTTGTCGATTGTGAAAATGATAGATATGACCTTATGTTTTAAAATGACAGTTTGCAATAACTTTGCTAAAATCTAAAAATATATTTCTCTCTTTGAAAAATAAAGGGGCTTATTAATCTATTTTGCATTAGAGAAGAAGTAAGAGTCATAAAAGGTCACCTAACTAAAAGAATAGCAAATAATTTTACTACCTCCTTTTTACTTGTGACAATTATCATCCTGAATACTGAAATGCTACATGATTATCTAGAGTAGTTTGAATACAAGGACATCAACATATAGACATGTAAGTAAAAGTGAAAGAAGTATTAAGACCAATGTACCAAAATTTGGTTGTAAATCTGTTGTACTTCTTTATTTAGTTCTTCTTGATATATATCTCCTTACCATATCGTAGCATCTTGATACAACATATATTTTATTGCAAATACATTGGAAAGTGAATTTGTGTAGTTGATCATTTTCAGTTCACATTTGGTCAATGACTCAATTTGCCAGCTTCGAAAATTGAAATTTATCTGAGCTTAACAAGTGTTAGTAATAATAAGATCTTAGTACATTTATTTGTTTCTCATTAAACATATCAAATTTTGACAGCATTGTGTCCCTTTAACATAGTTTTTCACTATCAACCTAGGAAATAGAAAGACTCATTGCGTTTTGCATTGGAGAAAGCCTCAATTATGCTTACTTTCATTGTGATAAAATGGATTCTATTTTGATATGTATACAAATTGATAAGTCGTGAGACAAAAGAGAAGATTTGGGCCATGGTCCTAACATCCCTTGATTTCTAGTTTTACATGATAAAAAATATAAGGGATCTGGTTATATTACAATTGTCCACTAACCACTTTTTAACAAATATTATTCTTCTACTATCCTTTTCAAACTATAAATAAATAGTTTAATATGAACTGATTCAATTCCTAACACTTACAATCTGAGAATCCAAACAAAAAGGTTTTGGGATGCTACCCTTTAATGTTAAAACAATCGTAATATTACTAAATCTAAGGGAAAATCGATACTAGAATTGGTTGTGAGACTCCCAAAGAAAGTCCATTAAAAAAACTTGGCGTATGCCTTTAATGTGACGAACACATTGTATTATTTAGTTAAATGAGAAAGAGTAGTTTAATTTTGTGCTTAGCAAAAGGATGTGAGATTACAAACACTAAAAACAATTTTTTTATAATTATTTGTTAGATGTTTTTATAAAATTGTGGATGTGGGATTACTTTCCAAACCAAATATAGTTACTGTATGATTTCTGATTGATATAACTCACCTTAAAATTTTGAAAGAATTAAATTTTGGATTTTCAAATTAATCATACACATAATTATTTGAAATATGAAATATAATTAATGGATCTCTTCTGAGTAACAACACAATCACAAATAACGAAGAAGCTTTAAAATTATATTAAATATGAAATATTCATTGAATACTAAAATAAAAAACAAATCAAATAATATTAAAAAACCTCATAATGCAATTAAATACTCTGTAAAAAAATGAAATGTGCAACTTTGTTTAACCTTACCTACACATTAAGTACCTCATTTTTAGACTTTATTTAACAAAAAAAATCAATAAATACCGTTTTTACATATAATGTAGAAAAACTATTTGTAAGTGGATTGAGAGGATGAACAACAAGAATCTCAAATAATGAACAAATGCAGTACAATAGTAAGTTTGTTGATGTAAGCATGTTGTCGTTCGATCCCAATAGTAATTGTCCATAAAACTATTAAAACAAGTTTGGGCCTTTTCGGGTAATTTATTTTCATCAAAGATATTCTGGCCAATCACCCTATTGAAATATCTTGTATCATATACAAAATACAATTTAATAATATTAACAAGTAATATTAAGATATGTTAAAAACTTAATTTATAAATTTAGATAGACGACATGCTCAAGAATAAATAAAATTTCATTTTCTAAATAGGTCACACATATACTATTAGAAGAATTAATAATTAATTTTATCAACAAACTTAGGTTTTCCTAGGCCGTCTCCTAGACCATCCAAAATGACCAAAGGGTGATCGTCTAGTATGTCCTAAGCACATAGAGTCTACCAAAAAAACTTTTGCACATTTCCTTTAATCAATAAGAAAATTATCTCAATCGAAAAAAATTTAGAAAAATAAGTAAATTTGTTAAAAGTAAATACAATCCAACCCATGGATTCAAAATTGTTTGAAATTCGAATATGTTAAGCTGCATGAGCCGCTTTCGGTAACCTAGATTGTTTTTTAAAGCATAATAAGTCAATATCTATCGCAATCAACAAAAAGAAAAGAACGATGTCTCCGCTAGGACAAATTTATAGCTAAAGTAATCATACAACTAAGATATTATATTCCCCGGGCGCATGTCAACATTTACGCATCATACAGTAACAAATATGTTTTAAGTCACGTTAAATGACATTTAATTTGAGAATACCCTATTGAAATAATCACGTTAATAAGGTCTTCCCATATAAGTACTTGAATCAAATTCATAATAGAGGTAGAATTTGGGTGAATTTATCACTCATTTGAATATTAGAGCGTCTTGGGAGCTCAATCCCCTTGGTGGTCCAACATATTCTTTTACACGAATAGACATACAAACGATGATAAAATCTACTAATAAATTAATTCAAGACTTGTAACTATTACACGAAAGACATGTAAACAAAGACACAATCTACAAATCAATTACTTATTTTGCTCTAAACCCAGGTCTCTCGAGTGAGCTCTGAGTATTCTAACAACCTAGACTACAACAGAGGGTGAAAATCATATTATACAATACTTATTAGCTTTCTAGACCGTAATATAAGTCGTATATTCCTCCTAAGCTCCTCTAAGTTATATATTCTACATATAACTCAAGTAATCAAGATACTAACTATTCAAATAACTCAATAATATTTAAATCAATATCCCATAAAGCATTCCCTGAGCTTATATCAACATATACGCACCATAGTGTAACAATAAATAATTACGTGACATTAAATAACATTTAATAAATGAAAAACTTCATTGAAACAACCGTGTCATCAAAAGACACTCTGTTGTAAATACCTAGTCGATTTCATAGCAAAGGTACAACATTATTTTCACTAATATTAAACCACTAGATATCTTACACTCTAGAATCGAGTTTGGCTGAACTTACGACTCACTTAAACGTCACAACTTCATTGGGAGCCTGCTCCCCTTGGTTGTCTAACACATTCTATTACATGAATAGACATATAAAGATATATAAAACATAGTAATTAACTAATATGATGATTTGTAGCTTATTCGAAGGATATCTATTTTTGAACGAGTTAGTTATAACTAAATCCAGCTTTATCACCAAATTAGACATTAACTTTCCCAATATAGAGTCACTTGTGCAATAAATTGAATCACAAGTTTTGTAGATACAAAATATAACTTTATGTTTATATATGCTTCTTAGACAAAAGCCTAACATTAAGTTTTGTTGTCAAAACTTGAACCCGGTCTCTCGGGTAAGAGTTGAATATCCTAACCACCTAGGCTACAACTAATGGTTCTAATCATGTTGAGGAAATACATGTCATATATACTTCGCAAGATCATCTAGTATGTACATTCTACATATAGCTTAATTAGTCACATTTCTAACTACACAAATAACTCAATTATGCTTCAATAAATAATAAGCATAATCATTATTTAATCATAAAAAAACCCTATAAACAAGGTTAGGTCAACACCATCTAACTCAGGGGGCTTTTTCCTTAGAGGATATGAGAAATGAAAAATTATTCAATCAATAACTATATATATATATATAACCACTTAATACTTCCAACAAACCTTTGTCAACACACGAAACACAAGTAAAAGATAAAAGGCTAGCTTAGAATGGTGTCTACGATAAAAACCCACGTTAGATCAAGTATATGCAATAAAACTAATGATATGTACCACCAAAATTACCACCAATGACATAATGTGGTTTAAATGGATGTAAATGATTAGTACAATAAAGTTAGATAGAGAAATAAAATAGAATGATAGTTTTCATCCAATTAAACTTTGCCACGTCCTTAGTATTTTTTTGGCGATATATACAATTACTCATGTAATAGGTATCCTTTTAATTATATTTGATTTAATATAAGTATTATTTTTTGAATAAAAAAACATTGAGACAACAGGGATTAGAGAGCTAATGCAATTATATTAAGGAAGTAACGCGATGTTAATCCTGGTCAATTGAAGTCAAAATATGATTAAAATAATTGTTTGAATCCTTAATAATAGAAGATAAACATTTATACACTACTTTTTTACCCAAAAATGTTACCTAATTTCAATAATGATCTTTAAATAACTAAAAAGTACTAAAATGATAATAGATTGAAACTAACTCTATGAAAAAGTTATTGTATTGCCAAACACACTCAAGACGGTAATAAAACAATACGTTTGACATACAATTACACATTAAAAAAAAACTAAGCCAACTAGTATATTTGAAATATATTTCTCTATCGCCTTGAACGCTCAAGGACTCTAGATCGTCTCGGATACTCGTATAGTCAATTTGGATGACCTAATCTTTTATTAACTTTTATTGGAACACATCAATTTCTAACACATGATTACATAACACAAATTATTTCCATATATAAGGTCGCATAATTCTCTAATCATTATTCGGATAGAAGGTTTATTTTTTTAAATCATCATAAGTATCAATGCATAACTTCTTTGAACTTAAATAAATTTTGACTTCAAGTTGAGAATCTCGGTAAGACAACTCAAGATTAATTATTTGCTTGGAATAAAGCGTCAAGAATTTATGCCTGGCAACCTACTAGTTATTATACTTATTTAAATGAGTGCTTATCGTCATTTATCTCTTCGATGAAAGGGGGATAATAAGTCAAGAAATAGATGAAACCGACATAGTCTTCAAGTTTAAAAACTGATTAAGTGAAAACAAAATCAAGTAATTCACGGTACAAGATAAACACATCAAACAAAAAAATTCTAGGAATAAAATATATCTGTAGAAAATCGAAGAGAAAAATTTATACAATCCATGTTATGTACACAATAAAAAATCCAAGTTAACCATTCAAGATTTTAAAAAACCCAATGATATTGATTTCTAATTATTTTTTTGTCATACATGAAACAACAAAATATTATCCTACACCATTGTTTTTAAAAATATTAGATGGAAACACAAAGAAGACAAACAATGAATCTTCAGTCCATTCGGTTAAGTCGATATTTTTTTCTAGCATATTTGGCCAACATGTTTGTCACCTAATTGAGCTCTCTTTTGACATGTAAAACCTTCCATGTTGAGAATTTATCCACCATTCTACAGACTTCAACGGTCATTAGTTGGATTCTCCCATCAATTCCTTTGTCTTGTTAATGCCTTCAATAATTTTAAAGTTATCAAAGTCGAACGAGCAACTCTAAAAATTAAGATCTGGTGTAGATCTCATGGCTAATAAAATAGCCCAAATTTTAACCTTCTGCAACACATTAGACTTTGCAGAGTTTCATAATTAACTGTTTAATTACTCCATGTTTGTTAATTGTAATGGAATTTGCACATGCCGGTGTGAAAGAAAGTCCCTTTAATAAAAATAATGATTAACAAATATATATTGCATCAAATTAGTATTGAGTAAGCATCAAATAATCCATCTTTTGTATAAAAAGAATACACACAAATTTATATATATATATATAGTTGTTGTATCACATACGCATCATATTTAAATATTTATTTTTGCACAATATATCAAAGGTGTTTACCAAATAGTTGGAATACCGTTTATTAAAAACTATAACTAAATAAACTTTAGCCATATAAATTCTTTAATTACATGATAGTTAAATTTACACTAAAAGAAAAATACAATACTTAAATATTAGATCTGAAACCTAAATTAAAAATAAATATTTAAGGAAGAAAAGAATTTGTTTATAAAAACAGGTGATATACATAAGATTAAATCATGGGTTAAGGAGGCTTGATTTATATATGTAATTATCAATCAATACTATTAAATATTTAAGAAATAAAAGAACAACTTTCAATAAATGAGATATACACTAGTTTAGAACCATTGGCTAGGAGTAGATTAGTCTATATGAAAAAAAAATTAAATTTGTAGAAAAGGTTGGATTTGCTTTATATTATTTATTTTTTTAAATTTTACAGGTAGGATAAGGCCCAAAGATTTAGTAATTCTTTTACATATGTTGGTGGGCTTTATGTAAAAGTGAAATGGTCAAATAATTCAAATTGGGTTGTCGAATACTTCCTCATAAAAATATATATATATAATAAAGTCAATAAATTTTAGGGTTTTCTAGAACTTCTCCAATAATCGGGTGGGGGCCGATCTCCCATTCTATATGAAATCATCTTCATCATCATCAAATCTTAATTATCTACAATATTTAAAATACATCATAGAGCCACTTCAGCAGCACTTGATCACTGCAGAGTACTTTAATAACTATAGTAGTTATCTATCAATTTTTAAATGTTATTTTGTAAATTACGTTTCATTTTCGTTCTCTCTCCATATATTTCTAACACGCTCTCAAATGTTTATTTGTAAGATTACCTTTCAATTTCATTATCTCTATATATACCTAACATACGCTCTCTATGTTTAGACATACACTTATTTGTATTAAAAAATTATTAATTTGACTAATTAGATGTTTATTATCATATATATTTTTTATATTTACTCAATTTTAACCCAGATGAATTACTAGAGTAGTGTTGGATATTATTTCAAATCTATTCATCACTTTTATTTTTGTACCTGAAATTAAATAATCTCTTATTTTAAAAAAAATTACCGTGAACTTAGGATGTTTAATATTCTGTTTTAACAATTAAACTTATGTGTAATTTTGACAGGCGAGATTTATGTTATAATAATCTTTGATATATATATATATATATATATATATATATATATATATATATATATATATATATATATATATATGAGAATTAATTTCAAATTGTAATCTTCTACTTATTATTTAGATGAGATGATTAATTACATATTAAAAAGTAAGAAAAAATATTAATGTATATTTTTTGTAACTTAAATGCAGACTGATTGAAAATACAATAAGATCGTTGGCTATGTCATTTCAATATTATAACTATAAAAGTATGGTCTAAAATTATACTCTTAAACATCTTAATTTAAGAACCTTCAAAGAGAGTTTTATACTAGTTGATGGGATCCCAAATATGTATGTATATTAGGTATATACAGTACACCAATAGCTCACCACTTCTTAACCAGCTATAAGGGTAATTTTTATCAACGAAGGTACACCTCAGCAATTCATTAATAACACAGATCTCATCAGTTAAATTAATATTACCCCATCTCTATGTCTAATCGACCCCTACAGTTAATATATTAAAAAACTATCGGCCTCTCATGTTGTGAAAGAATAAAGTGATCCTTCTTAGAAAAAATTCAAGATGAGATCAATGAATTGAAAAGATTAATATACAAGGTGAAAAGGGGTCAAGGAGAGCCATAGATTTCTAAGAGAGTTTAGTTTCTTTATTGTAATATTTTCTTGTTAATCATTAAAAAGGTATCTATTATTATATTAATTCGTTAAAAAGGTATCTATTATTATATTAATTTCAGTTACTTATATTTCGTCTGTGTTGGTTCATCGTAGATTGTTGGTCATGTCATTTCAATCAATAGCTTGTTACTTTTTGGAAATACTGATATTTCATAACTCAAACAATGGAAAGAACATATCTCAAAGAAGCTGTTCAGAATCAAATACATATGTAATGGTAGTGTTAATGATTTTCGTGAAAACCTCATATATAGTTTGGTGGATGTTGCTTGTTGCATTAGAATGAAACCGGTGGAGATGGAAACTTCATGCTGACGTCACGTGCACACAAATTTTGAATATTTTATTTTGCCTATCAGTGTATGTTCATTTGGATATTTTTTGCTTTGTTTTCACCAATTAATGAAACGAATATGCTTCACGTATGTTCCTCAGTATTCAAAAAATTATCGCTTCATGTATTTTTGTTCCGTTTTCATTTCACTCCTACGATTTCATAATTAGAATGACTAATAAAATCTAGATACACAACTCATCTTTTTTCTGTTTCATTGTTATCGTATTTTGTATGTGTTTTAATGCTCAGGGTAGCACTAAGAATATTCAATGTGACATATATAAAAATCAATATCACCACAATTTATGTTAAGTATCACCATAGATCTTACTATCATCGATCATGTTCAATGATAAACCTGATCTTACTATTATCGAGATTAAAATACACCATTTTTTCATGCTACAACTCCCCAAAGAATATACAAAAATAGGATTGTAAAACTTAACGATAATTTAAAAGAATTGAAGGTTAAGCTTATGAAATTTAACCATGATGTTGGATTTCTTTAAGGATATTTATAGTTAAAACCATGAAATAAATCATATATGCCTTTTTTATTTCGATACTTACATGCTGACCGCTCTCTCAGATAAAGGTATTAACAAACAACTTCTTTCAAGATTTGTAATAGTATTGTTAGTTGTTGACATGTGGAGTTTATGGATCTTGTAAATTTTCAGGGAGGTAAGAGCCAGGACCATGTTCAATTAACAAAAATTTTCTTTCAATAGTAGTAATAATATTGAGGTAAATTTAATTGTTAGTCGTTGTCGATTGTGAAAATGATAGATATGACCTTGTGTTTTAAAATGACAGTTTTCAATAACTTTGCTAAAATCTAAAAACATATTACTCTCTTTGAAAAATAAAGGGGCTTATTAATCTATTTTGCATTAGAGAAGAAGTAAAAGTTATAAAAGGTCGCCTAACTAAAATAATAGCAAATAATTTTACTACCTCGTTTATACTTGTGACAATTATCATCCTGAATACTAAAATGCTAAATGATTATCTAGAGTAGTTTGAATACAAGGACATCAACATATGGACATATAAGTAAAAGTGAAAGAAGTATTAAGACCAATGTACCAAAATTTGGTTGTAAATCTGTTGTACTTCTTTATTTAGTTCTTCTTGATATATATCTCCTTACCATATCGTAGCATCTTGATACAACATATATTTTATTGCAAATGCATTGGAAAATCTATTTGTGTAGTTGATCATTTTCAGTTCACATTTGTTCAATGACTCAATTTGCTAGCTTCGAAAATTAAAATTTATCTGAGCTTAACAAGTGTTAGTAATAATAAGATCTTAGTACATTTATTTGTTTCTCATTAAACATATCAAATTTTGACAGCATCGTGTCCCTTTAACATAGTTTTTCACTATCAACCTAGGAAATAGAAAGACTCATTGCGTTTTCCATTTGAGAAAGCCTCAAGTATGCTTACTTTCATTGTGATAAAATGGATTCTATTTTGCCATGTATACAAATTGATAAGTCGTGGGACAAAAGAGAAGATTTGAGCCATGGTCCTAACATCCCTTGATTTCTAGTTTTACATGATAAAAAATATAAGGGATCTGGTTATATTACAATTGACCACTAACCATTTTTTAAGAAATATTATTCTTCTACTACCCTTTTCAAACTATAAATAAATAGTTTAATATGAACTGATTCAATTCCTAACACTTACAATATGAGAATCCAAACAAAAGGGTTTTGGGATGCCACCCTTTAATGTTAAACTAACCGTAATATTACTAAATCTAAGGGAAAATCGATACTAGAATTGGTTATGAGACTCCCAAAGAAAGTCCATTAAAAAAACTTGGTGTATGCCTTTAATGTGACGAACACATTGTATTATTTAGTTAAATGAGAAAGAGTAGTTTCATTTTGTGCTTAGCAAAAGGATGTGAGATTGCAAACACTAAAAACAACTTTTTTTATAATTATTTGTTAGATGTTCTTATAAAATTGTTGATGTGGGATTACTTTCCAAACCACGTAAAGTTACTGTATGATTACTGATTGATATAACTCACATTAAAATTTTGAAAGAATTATATTTTGGATTTTCAAATAAGTCATACACATAATTAATTGAAATATGAAATATAATTAATGGATCTCTTCTGAGTAACAACACAATCACAAATAACGAAGAAGCTTTAAAATTTTATTAAATATGAAATATTCATTGAATACTAAAATAAAAAACACATCAAATAATATTTAAAAACCTCATAATGCAATTAAATACTCTGTAAAAAAAAATTAAATGTGAAACTTTGTTTAACCTTACCTACACGTCAAGTACCTCATTTTTAGACTTTATTTAACAAAAAAAAATCAATAAATATCGTGTTTACATATAATGTAGAAAAACAATTTGAAAGTGGATTGAGAGGATGAACAACAAGAATCTCAAATAATGAACAAATGCAGTACAATAGTAAGTTTGTTGATGTAAGCATGTTGCCGTTAGATCCCAATAGTAAATGTCCGTAAAACTATTAAAACAAGTTTGGGCCTTTTCGGGTAATTTATTTTCATCAAAGATATTTCTGGCCAATCACCCTATTGAAATATCTTGTATCAAATACAAAATACAATTTAATAATATTAACAATTAATATTAAGATATGTTAAAAACTTAATTTATAAATTTAGATAGACGACATGCTCAAAAAATAAATAAAATTTCATTTTCTAAATAGGTCAGACATATATTATTATAAGAATTAATAATAAATTTTATCAACAAACTTTGGTTTTCCTAGGCCTGTCTTCTAGACCATCCAGATCAAAGGGTGATCGTCTAGTATGTCCTAAGCACATAGAGTCTACAAAAAAAAACTTTTGCACATTTCCTTTAATCAATAAGAAAATTATCTCAATTGAAAAAAATTGAGAAAAATAATTAAACTCGTTAAAAGTCAATACAATCCAACCCATGGATTCAAAAATTGTTTGAAATTCGAATATGTTAAGCTGCGTGAGCCGCTTTCGGTAACCTAGATTGTTTTTTAAAGCATAATAAGTCCATATCTATCGCAATCAACAAAAAGAAAAGAACGATGTCTCCGCTAGGACAAATTTATAGCTAAAGTAATCATACAACTAAGATATTATATTCCCCGGGCGCTTGTCAACATTTACGCATCATAAAATAACAAATATGTTTAAGCCACGTTAAATGACATTTAATTTGAGAATACCCTATTGAAATAATCACGTTAATAAGGTCTTCCCTTATAATTACTTGAATCAAATTCATAATAGAGGTAGAATTTGGGTGAATTTATCACTCATTTGAATATTAGAGCGTCATTGGGAGCTCAATCCCCTTGGTGGTCCAACATATTCTTTTACACGAATAGACATACAAACGATGATAAAATCTACTAATAAATTAATTCAAGACTTGTAACTGTTACACGAAAGACATATAAACAAAGAGACAATATACAACTCAATTACTTATTTTGCTCTAAACCCAGGTCTCTCGAGTGAGATCTGAGTATTCTAACCACCTAGACTACAACAGAGGGTGAAAATCATATTATACAATACTTATTAGCTTTCTAGACCGTAATACAAGTCGTATATTCCTCCTAAGCTCCTCTAAGTTATATATTCTACATATAACTCAAGTAATCAAGATACTAACTATTCAAATAACTCAATAATATTTAAATCAATATCCCATAAAGCATTCCCTGGGCTTATATCAACATATACGCACCATAGTGTAACAAAAAATAATTACGTCACATTAAATAACATTTAATAGATGAAACACTTCATTGAAACAACCGTGTCATCAAAAGACACTCAGTTGTAAATACCTAGTCGATTTCATAGCAAAGGTACAACATTATTTTCACTAATATTAAACCACTAGATATCTTACACTCTAGAATCGAGTTTGGCTGAACTTACGACTCACTTAAACGTCACAACTTCATTGGGAGCCTGCTCCCCTTGGTTGTCTAACACATTCTATTACATGAATAGACATATAAAGATATATAAAACATAGTAATTAACTAATATGATGATTTGTAGCTTATTCGAAGGATATCTATTTTTGAACGAGTTAGTTATTACTAAATCCAGCTTTATCACCAAATTAGACATTAACTTTCCCAATATAGAGTCACTTGTGCAATAAATTGAATCACAAGTTTTGTAGATACAAAATTTAACTCTATGTTTATATATGCTTCTTAGACAAAAGCCTAACATTAAGTTTTGTTGTCAAAACTTGAACCCGGTCTCTCGGGTAAGAGTTGAATATCCTAACCACCTAGGCTACAACTAATGGTTCTAATCATGTTGAGGAAGTACATGTCATATATACTTCGCAAGATCATCTAGTATGTACATTCTACATATAGCTTAAGTAGTCACATTACTAACTACACAAATAACTCAATTATTCTTCAATAAATAATAAGCATAATCATTCTTTAATCATAAAAAAACCCTATAAACAAGGTTAGGTCAACCCCATCTAACTCAGGGGGCTTTTTCCTTAGAGGATATGAGAAATGAAAAATTATTCAATCAATAACTATATATATGTATATAACCACTTAATACTTTCAACAAAACTTTATCAACACACGAAACACAAGTAAAAGATAAAAGGCTAGCTTAGAATGGTGTCTACGATAAAAACCCACGTTAGATCAAGTATATGTAATAAAACTAATGATATGTACCACCAAAAATACCACCAATGACATAATGTGGTTTAAATGGATGTAAATGATTAGTACAATAAAGTTAGATAGAGAAATAAAATAGAATGATAGTTTTCATCCAATTAAACTTTGCCACGTCCTTAGTGTTTTTTTGGCGATATATACAATTACTCATGTAATAGGTATCTTTTAATTATATTTGATTTAATATAAGTATTATTTTTTGAATAAAAAAACATTGAGACAACAGGGATTAGAGAGCTAATGTAATTATCTTAAGGAAGTAACGCGATGTTAATCCTGGTCAAATGAAGTCAAAATATGATTAAAATAATTGTTTTAATCTTTAATAATAGAAGATAAACATTTATACACTACTTTTTTACCCAAAAATGTTACCTAATTTCAATAATGATCTTTAAATAACTAAAAAGTACTAAAATGATAATAGATTGAGACTAACTCTATGAAAAAGTTATTGTATTGCCAAACACACTCAAGACGGTAATAAAACAATGCGTTTGATATACAATTACACATTAAACAAAAACTAAGCCAACTAGTATCTTTGAAATATATTTATCTATCGCCTTGAACGCTCAAGGACTCTAGATCGTTGTATAGTTAGTTTGGATGACCTAATCTTTTATTAACTTTTATTGGAACACATCAATATCTAACACATGATTACATAACACAAGTTATTTCCATATATAAGGTCGCATAATTCTCTAATCATAATTGGGATGGAAGGTTTATTTTTTTAAATCATCATAAGTATCAATGTATAACTTCTTTGAACTTAAATAAATTTTGATTTCAAGTTGAGAATCTCGGTAAGCCAACTCAAGATTAATTATTTGCTTGGAATAAAGTGTCAAGAATTTATGCCTGGCAACCTACTAGTTATTATACTTATTTAAATCAGTGCTTATCTTCATTTATCTGTTCGATGAAAGAGGGATAATTAAGTCAAGAAATAGATGAAACCGACATAGTCTTCAAGTTCAAAAACTGATTAAGTGAAAACAAAATCAAGTAATTCACGGTACAAGATAAACACATCAAACAAAAAAATTATAGGAATAAAATATATCTTCTGAAAATCGAAGAGAAAAATTTATACAATCCATGTTATGTACACAATAAAAAATCCAAGTTAACCATTCAAGATTTTAAAATACCCAATGATATTGATTTCTAATTATTTTTTTGTCATACATGAAACAACAAAATATTATCCTACATCATTGTTTTTGAAAATATTAGATGGAAACACAAAGAAGTCAAACAATGAATCTTCAGTCCATTCGGTTAAGTCGATATTTTTTTCTAACACATTTGGCCAACATGTTTGTCACCTAATTGAGCTCTCTTTTGACATGTAAATCCTTCCATGTTTGGAATTTATCCACCATTCTACAGACTTCAACGGTCATTAGTTGGATTCTCCCATCAATTCCTTTGTCTTTTTAATGCCTTAAATAATTTTAAAGTTTACAAAGTCGAACGAGCAACTCTAAAAATTAAGATCTGGTGTAGATCTCATGGCCAATAAAATAGCCCAAATTTTAACCTTCTGCAACACATTAGACTTTGCAGAGTTTCGTAATTAACTGTATGATTACTCCGTGTTTGTTAATTGCAATGGAATTTGCACATGGCGGTGTGAAAGAAAGTCCCTTTAATAAAAATAATGATTAACAAATATATATTGCATCAAATTAGTATTGAATAAGCATCGAATAATCCATCTTTTGTATAGAAAGAATACACACACATATATATATATATAATTGTTGTATCACATACGCATCATATTTAAATATTTATTTTTGCACAATATATCAAAGATGTTTACCAAATAGTTGGAATACCGTTTATTAAAAATTATAACTAAATAAACTTTAGCCATATAAATTCTTTAATTACATGATAGATAAATTTACATTAAAAGTTAAATACAATACTTAAATATTAGATCTGAAACCTAAATTAAAAATAAATATTTAAGGAAGAAAAGAATTTGTTTATAAAAACAGGTGATATACATAAGATTAAATCATGGGTTAAGGAGGCGTGATTTATATATGTAATTATCAATCAATACTATTAAATATTTAAGAAATAAAAGAACATCTTTCAATAAATGAGATATACACTAGTTTAGAACCATGGGCTAGGAGTAGATTAGCCTATACGGAAAAAAAATTAAAATTTGTAGAAAAGGTTGGGTTTGCTTTTTATTATTTATTTTTTTAAATTTTACAAGGTAGAATAAGGCCCAAAGATTTAGTAATTCTTTTACATATGTTGGTGGGCTTTATGTAACAGTGAATTGGTCAAATAATTCAAATTGGGTTGTCGAATACTTCCTCATAAAAATATATATATAATAAAGTAAACAAATTTTAGGGTTTTCTAGAACTTCTCCAATAATCGGGTGGGTGCCGCTCTCCCATTCTATATGAAATCATCTTCATCATAAAGAAATCTTAATTATCTACAATTTTTCAAATACATCATAGAGCCACTTCAGAAGCACTTGATCACTGCAGAGTACATTAATAACTATAGTAGCTATATATCTATCAATTTTTAAATGTTATTTTGTAAGTTTACCTTTCATTTTCATTCTCCCTCCATATATTTCTAACACGCTCTCAAATGTTAATTTGTAAGATTACCTTTCAATTTCATTATCTCTATATATGCCTAACACGCTCTCTATGTTTACACATACACTTATTTGTATTAAAAAAACTATTAATTTGACTAATTAGATGTTTATTATCCTATATATTTTTTATATTTACTCAATTTTAACCCAGATGAATTACTAGAGTAGTGTTGGATATTATTTCAAATCAATTCATCACTTTTATTTTTGTACCTGAAATTAAACATTCTCTTATTTTACAATATTTTTACCGTGAACTTAGGATGTTTAATATTCTGTTTTTCAATTAAACTTATGTGTAATTTTGACAGGCGAGATTTATGGTATAATAATCTTTGATATATATATATTGTAATCTTCTACTTATTATTTAGATGAGATGATTAATTATATATTAAAAAGTAAGAAAAAATATTAATGTACATTTTTTGTAACTTAAATGCAGGCCGATTGAAAATACAATAAGATCGTTGGCTATGTCATTTCAATATTATAACTATAAAAGTATGGTCTAAAATTATACTCTTAAACATCTTAATTTAAGAACCTTCAAAAAGGGTTTGATACTAGTTGATGGGATCCCAAATATGTATATATATTAGGTATATACAGTACACCAATAGCTCACCACTTCTTAACCAGTTATAAGGGTAGTTTTTATCAACGAAGGTACACCTCAGCAGTTCATTAATAACACAGATCTCATCATCAGTTAAATTAATATTACCCCATCTCCATGTCTAATCGACACCTATAGTTAATATATTAAAAAACTATCCGCCTCTCATGTTGTGAAAGAATAAAGTGATCCTTCTTAGAAAAAATTCAAGATGAGATCAATGAATTGAAAAGATGAATATACAAGGTGAAAAGGGGTCAAGGAGAACCATAGATTTCCAAGAGAGTTTAGTTTCTTTATTGTAATATTTTCTTGTTAATCGTTAAAAAGGTATCTATTATTATATTAATTCGTTAAAAAGGTATCTATTATTATATTAATTTCAGTTACTTATATTTCGTAATGTGTTGGTTCATCGTAGATTGTTGGTCATGTCATTTCAATCAATAGCTTGTTACTTTTTGGAAATACTGAAATTTCATAACTCAACCAATGGAAAGAACATATCTCAAAGAATGAAACCGGTAATAGTAGTGTTAATGACTTTCGAGAAAACCTCATACATATTTTGGTGGATGTTGCTTGTTGCATTAGAATGAAACCGGTGGAGATGGAAACTTCATGCTGACGTCACGTGCACACAATTTTTGAATTTTTTATTTTGCCTATCAGTGAATGTTCATTTGGATATTTTTTGCTTTCTTTTCACCGATTAATGAAACGAATATGCTTCACGTATTTTCCTCAGTATTCAAAAAATTATTGCTTCATGTATTTTTGTTCTGTTTTAATTTTACTCCTACGATTTAATAATTAGAATGACTAATAAAATCTAGATACACAACTCATCTTTTTTCTATTTCATTGTTGTCGTATTTTGTATGTGTTTTTAATGCTCAGGGTAGCACTATGAATATTCAATGTGACATATATAAAACTCAATATCACCACAATTTATGTTAAGTATCACCATAGATCTTACTATCATCGATCATGTTCAATGATAAACCTGATCTTACTATTATCGAGATTAAAATACACAATTTTTTCATGCTACAACTCCTCAAAGAATATACAAAAATAGAATTGTAAAACTTAACGATAATTTAATAGAATCGAAGGTTAAGATTATGAAATTTAACCATGATGTTGGATTTCTTTAAGGATATTTATAGTTAAAACCATGAAATAAATCATGTATGCCTTTTTTATTTTGATACTTACATGCTAACCGCTCTCTCAGATAAAGGTATTAACAAACAACTTCTTTCAAGATTTGTAAAGAATTGTAAGTTGTTGACATGTGAAGTTTATGGATTTTGTAAATTTTCAGGGAGGTAAGAGCCAGGACTAATACCATGTTCAATTAACAAAAAACTTCTTTCGATAGTAGTAATAATATCGAGGTAAATTTAATTGTTAGTCGTTGTCGATTGTGAAAATGATAGATATGACCTTATGTTTTAAAATGACAGTTTGCAATAACTTTGCTAAAATCTAAAAACATATTTCTCTCTTTGAAAAATAAAGGGGCTTATTAATCTATTTTGCATTAGAGAAGAAGTAAAAGTTATAAAAGGTCGCCTAACTAAAAGAATAGCAAATAATTTTACTACCTCCTTTAGACTTGTGACAATTATCATCCTGAATACTGAAATGCTACATGATTGTCTAGAGTAGTTTGAATTCAAGGACATCAACATATGGACATGTAAGTAAAAGTGAAAGAAGTATTAAGACCAATGTACCAAAATTTGGTTGTAAATCTGTTGTACTTCTTTATTTAGTTCTTCTTGATATATATCTCCTTACCATATCGTAGCATCTTGATACAACATATATTTTATTGCAAATACATTGGAAAATATATTTGTGTAGTTGATCATTTTCAGTTCACATTTGGTCAATGACTCAATTTGCCAGCTTCGAAAATTGAAATTTATCAAATTTTGACAGCATTGTGTCCCTTTAACGTAGTTTTTCACTATCAACCTAGGAAATAGAAAGACTCATTGCGTTTTGCATTGGAGAAAGCCTCAAGTATGCTTACTTTCATTGTGATAAAATGGATTCTATTTTGCCATGTATATAAATTGATAAGTCGTGGGACAAAAGAGAAGATTTGAGCCATGGTCCTAACATCCCTTGATTTCTAGTTTTACATGATAAAAAAATATAGGGGATCTGGTTATATTACAATTGTCCACTAACCACTTTTTAACAAATATTATTCTTCTACTACCCTTTTCAAACTATAAATAAATAGGTTAATATGAATTGATTCAATTCCTAACACTTACAATCTGAGAATCCAAACAAAAGGGTTTTGGGATGCTACCCTTTAATGTTAAACCAATCGTAATATTACTAAATCTAAGGGAAAATCGATACTAGAATTGGTTGTGAGACTCCCAAAGAAAGTCCATTAAAAAAACTTGGCGTATGCCTTTAATGTGATGAACACATTGTATTATTTAGTTAAATGAGAAAGAGAAGTTTAATTTTGTGCTTAGCAAAAGGATGTGAGATTACAAAAACTAAAAACAATTTTTTTATAATTATTTGTTAGACGTTCTTATAAAATTGTGGATGTGGGATTACTTTCCAAACCACATAAAGTTACTTTATGATTACTGATTGATATAACTCACCTTAAAATTTTGAAAGAATTATATTTTGGATTTTCAAATTAGTCATACACATAATTATTTGAAATATGAAATATGATTAATGGATCTCTTCTGAGTAACAACACAATCACAAATGACGAAGAAGCTTTAAAATTATATTAAATATGAAATATTCATTGAATACTAAAATAAAAAACACATCAAATAACATTAAAAAACCCCATAATGCAATTAATTACTCTGTAAAAAAAATGAAATGTGAAACTTTGTTTAACCTTACCTACACATTAAGTACCTCATTTTTAGAATTTATTAAACAAAAAAAATCAATAAATATCGTGTTTACATATAATGTAGAAAAAAAATTTGAAAGTGGATTGAGAGGATGAACAACAAGAATCTCAAATAATGAACAAATGCAGTACAATAGTAAGTTTGTTGATGTAAGCATGTTGTCGTTAGATCCCAATAGTAAATGTCCGTAAAACTATTAAAACAAGTTTGGGCCTTTTCGGGTAATTTATTTTCATCAAAGATATTCTGGCCAATCACCCTATTGAAATATCTTGTATCATATACAAAATACAATTTAATAATATTAACAATTAATATTAAGATATGTTAAAAACTTAATTTATAAATTTAGATAGACGACATGCTCAAGAATAAATAAAATTTCATTTTCTAAATAGGTCACACATATACTATTATAAGAATTAATAATTAATTTTATCAACAAACTTAGGTTTTCCTAGGTCGTCTCCTAGACCATCCAAAATGACCAAAGGGTGATCGTCTAGTATGTCCTAAGCACATAGAGTCTACCAAAAAAAACTTTTGCACATTTCCTTTAATCAATCAGAAAATTATCTTAATCGAAAAAAATTGAGAAAAATAAGTAAAATAGTTAAAAGTCAATACAATCCAACCAATGGATTCAAAAATTGTGTGAAATTCGAATATGTTAAGCTGCGTGAGCCGCTTTCGGTAACCTAGATTGTTTTTTAAAGCATAATAAGTCAATATCTATCGCAATCAACAAAAAGAAAAGAACGATGTCTCCGCTAGGACAAATTAGTAGCTAAAGTAATCATACAACTAAGATATTATATTCCCCGGGCGCATGTCAACATTTACGCATCATACAGTAACAAATATGTTTAAGTCACGTTAAATGACATTTAATTTGAGAATACCCTATTGAAATAATCACGTTAATAAGGTCTTCCCTTATAAGTACTTGAATCAAATTCATAATAGAGGTAGAATTTGGGTGAATTTATCACTCATTTGAATATTAGAGCGTCATTGGGAGCTCAATCCCCTTGGTGGTCCAACATATTCTTTTACACGAATAGACATACAAACGATGATAATATCTACTAATAAATTAATTCAAGACTTGTAACTATTACACGAAAGACATATAAACAAAGAGACAATCTACAAATCAATTACTTATTTTTCTCTAAACCCAGGTCTCTCGAGTGAGCTCTGAGTATTCTAACCACATAGACTACAACAGAGGGTGAAAATCATATTATACAATACTTATTAGCTTTCTAGACCGTAATACAAGTCGTATATTCCTCCTAAGCTCCTCTAAGTTATATATTCTACATATAACTCAAGTTATCAAGATACTAACTATTCAAATAACTCAATAATATTTAAATCAATATCCCATAAAGCATTCCCTGAGCTTATATCAACATATACGCACCATAGTGTAACAATAAATAATTACGTCACATTAAATAACATTTAATAGATGAAACACTTCATTGAAACAACCTTGTCATCAAAAGACACTCTGTTGTAAATACCTAGTTGGTTTCATAGCAAAGGTACAACATTATTTTCACTAATATTAAACCACTAGATATCTTACACTCTAGAATCGAGTTTGGTTGAACTTACGACTCACTTAAACGTCACAACTTCATTGGGAGCCTGCTCCCCTTGGTTGTCTAACACATTCTATTACATGAATAGACATATAAAGATATATAAAACATAGTAATTAACTAATATGATGATTTGTAGCTTATTCGAAGGATATCTATTTTTGAACGAGTTAGTTATTACTAAATCCAGCTTTATCACCAAATTAGACATTAACTTTCCCAATATAGAGTCACTTGTGCAATAAATTGAATCACAAGTTTTGTACATACAAAATTTAACTTTATGTTTATATATGCTTCTTAGACAAAATCCTAACATTAAGTTTTGTTGTCAAAACTTGAACCCGGTCTCTCAGGTAAGAGTTGAATATCCTAACCACCTAGGCTACAACTAATGGTTCTAATCATGTTGAGGAAGTACATGTCATATATACTTCGCAAGATCATCTAGTATGTACATTCTACATATAGCTTAAGTAGTCACATTACTAACTACACAAATAACTCAATTATGCTTCAATAAATAATAAGCATAATCATTCTTTAATCATAAAAAAAATCCTATAAACAAGGTTAGGTCAACACCATCTAACTCAGAGGGCTTTTTCCTTAGAGGATATGAGACATGAAAAATTATTCAATCAATAACTATATATATATATATATATATATATATATATATATCACCACTTAATACTTTCAACAAACCTTTATCAACACACGAAACACAAGTAAAAGATATAAGTCTAGCTTAGAATGGTGCCTACGATAAAAACCCACGTTAGATCAAGTATATGTAATAAAACTAATGATATGTACCACCAAAAATACCACCAATGACATAATGTGGTTTAAATGGATGTAAATGATTAGTACAATAATGTTAGATAGAGAAATAAAATAGAATGATAGTTTTCATCCAATTAAACTTTGCCACGTCCTTAGTTTTTTTTTGGCGATATATACAATTACTCATGTAATAGGTATCCTTTTAATTATATTTAATTTAATATAAGTATTATTTTTTGAATAAAAAAACATTTAGACAACAGGGATTAGAGAGTTAATGTAATTATCTTAAGGAAGTAACACGATGTTAATCATGGTCAAATGAATTCAAAATATGATTAAAATAATTGTTTTAATCCTTAATAATAGAAGATAAACATTTATACACTACTTTTTTACCCAAAAATGTTACATAATTTCAATAATGATCTTTAAATAACTAAAAAGTACTAAAATGATAATAGATTGAAACTAACTCTATGAAAAAGTTATTGTATTGCCAAACACACTCAAGACGGTAATAAAACAATGCGTTTGACATACAATTACACATTAAACAAAAACTAAGCCAACTAGTATCTTTGAAATATATTTCTCTATCGCCTTGAACGCTCAAGGACTCTAGATCGTCGTATAGTTAGTTTGGATGACCTAATATTTTATTAACTTTTATTGCAACACATCAATTTCTAAGACATGATTACATAACACAAGTTATTTCCATATATAAGGTCGCATAATTCTCTAATCATTATTGGGATGGAAGGTTTATTTTTTTAAATCATCATAAGTATCAATGTATAACTTCTTTGAACTTAAATAAATTTTGATTTCAAGTTGAGAATCTCGGTAAGCCAACTCAAGATTAATTATTTGCTTGGAATAAAGCGTCAAGAATTTATGCCTGGCAACCTACTAGTTATTATACTTATTTAAATGAGTGCTTATCGTCATTTATCTGTTCGATGAAAGGGGGATAATTAAGTCAAGAAATAGATGAATCCGACATAGTCTTCAAGTTCAAAAACTGATTAAGTGAAAACAAAATCAAGTAATTCACGGTACAAGATAAACACATCAAACAAAAAAATTCTAGGAATAAAATATATCTTCTGAAAATCGAAGAGAAAAGTTTATACAATCCATGTTATGAACACAATAAAAAATCCAAGTTAACCATTCAAGATTTTAAAAAACCCAATGATATTGATTTCTAATTATTTTTTTGTCATACATGAAACAACAAAATATTATCCTACACCATTGTTTTTAAAAATATTAGATGGAAACACAAAGAAGTCAAACAATGAATCTTTAGTCCATTCGGTTACGTCGATATTTTTTTCTAACACATTTGGCCAACATGTTTGTCACCTAATTGAGCACTCTTTTGACATGTAAAACCTTCCATGTTTGGAATTTATCCACCATTCTACAGACTTCAACGGTCATTAGTTGGATTCTCCCATCAATTCCTTTGTCTTTTTAATGCCTTACATAATTTTAAAGTTATCAAAGTCGAACGAGCAACTCTAAAAATTAAGATCTGGTGTAGATCTCATGGCCAATAAAATAGCCCGAATTTTAACCTTCTGCAACACATTAGACTTTGCAGAGTTTCGTAATTAACTGTTTGATTACTCCATGTTTGTTAATTGCAATGGAATTTTCACATGCCGGTGTGAAAGAAAGTCCCTTTAATTAAAATAATGATTAACAAATATATATTGCATCAAATTAGTATTGAGTAAGCATCGAATAATCCATCTTTTGTATAGAAAGAATACACATATATATATAGTTGTTGTATCACATACGCATCATATTTAAATATTTATTTTTGTACAATATATCAAAGATGTTTACCAAATAGTTGGAATACCGTTTATTAAAAAGTATAACTAAATAAACTTTAGCCATATAAATTCTTTAATTACATGATAGTTAAATTTACATTAAAAGAAAAATACAATACTTAAATATTATATCTGAAACCTAAATTAAAAATAAATATTTAAAGAAGAAAATAATTTGTTTATAAAAACAGGTGATATACATAAGATTAAATCATGGGTTAAGGAGGCGTGATTTATATATGTAATTATCAATCAATACTATTAAATATATAAGAAATAAAAAACATCTTTCAATAAATGAGATATACACTAGTTTAGAACCATGGGCTAGGAGTAGATTAGCCTATACAAAAAAAAATTAAAATTTGTAGAAAAGGTTGGATTTGCTTTTTATTATTTATTTTTTAAAATTTTACAGGTAGGATAAGGCCCAAAGATTTAGTAATTCTTTTACATATGTTGGTGGGCTTTATGTAACAGTGAATTGGTCAAATAATTCAAATTGGGTTGTCGAATACTTCCTCATAAAAATATATATATAATAAAGTCAACAAATTTTAGGATTTTCTAGAACTTCTCCAATAATCAGGTGGGTGCCGCTTTCCTATTCTATATGAAATCATATTCATCATAATCAAATCTTAATTATGTACAATTTTTCAAATACATCATAGAGCCACTTCAGAAACACTTGATCACTGCAGAGTACTTTAATAACTATAGTAGCTATCTATCAATTTTTAAATGTTATTTTGTAAGTTTACCTTTCATTTTCGTTCTCTCTATATATACCTAACACGCTCTCTATGTTTAGACATACACTTATTTGTATTAAAAAACTATTAATTTGACTAATTAGATGTTTATTATCTTATATATTTTTTATATTTACTCAATTTTAACCCAGATGAATTACTAGAGTAGTGTTGGATATTATTTCAAATCAATTCATCACTTTTATTTTTTACCTGAAATTAAACATTCTCTTATTTTACAATTTTTTTACTGTGAACTTAGGATGTTTAATATTCTGTTTTTCAATTAAACTTATGTGTAATTTTGACAGGCGAGATTTATGGTATAATAATCTTTGATATATATATATATATATGAGAATTAATTTCAAATTGTAATCTTCTACTTATTATTTAGATGAGATGATTAATTACATATTAAAAAGTAAGAAAAAATATTAATGTACATTTTTTGTAACTTAAATGCAGGCCGATTGAAAATACAATAAGATCGTTGGATATGTCATTTCAATATTATAACTATAAAAGTATGGTCTAAAATTATACTCTTAAACATCTTAATTTAAGAACCTTCAAAGAGAGTTTGATACTAGTTGATGGGATCCCAAATATGTATGTATATTAGGTATATACAGTACACCAATAGCTCACCACTTCTTAACCAGCTATAAGGGTAGTTTTTATCAACGAAGGTACACCTCAGCAATTCATTAATAACACAGATCTCATCAGTTAAATTAATATTGCCCCATCTCCATGTCTAATCGACACCTACAGTTAATATATTAAAAAACTATCGGCCTCTCATGTTGTGAAAGAATAAAGTGATCCTTCTTAGAAAAAATTCAAGATGAGATCAATAAATTGAAAAGATGAATATACAAGGTGAAAAGGGGTCAAGGAGAGCCATAAATTTCCAAGAGAGTTTAGTTTCTTTATTGTAATATTTTCTTGTTAATGGTTAAAAAGGTATCTATTATTATATTAATTCGGTAAAAAGGTATCTATTATTATATTAATTTCAGTTACTTATATTTCGTAATGTGTTGGTTCATCGTAAATTGTTGGTCATGTCATTTCAATCAATAGCTTGTTACTTTTTGAAAATACTGAAATTTCATAACTCAACCAATGGAAAGAACATATCTCAAAGAAGCTGTTCAGAATCAAATACATATGTAATGGTAGTGTTAATGATTTTCGAGAAAACCTCATACATATTTTGGTGGATGTTGCTTGTTGCATTAGAAAGAAACCGGTGGAGATGGAAACTTCATGCTGACGTCACGTGCACACAATTTTTGAATTTTTTATTTTGCCTATCAGTGAATGTTCATTTGGATATTTTTTGCTTTGTTTTCACCGATTAATGAAACGAATATGCTTCACGTATTTTCCTCAGTATTCAAAAAATTATTTCTTCATGTATTTTTGTTCCGTTTTAATTTTACTCCTACGATTATAATTAGAATGACTAATAAAATCTAGATACACAACTCATCTTTTTTCTATTTCATTGTTGTCGTATTTTGTATGTGTTTTTAATGCTCAGGGTAGCACCATGAATATTCAATGTGACATATATAAAACTCAATATCACCACAATTTATGTTAAGTATCACCATAGATCTTACTATCATCGATCATGTTCAATGATAAACCTGATCATACTATTATCGAGATTAAAATACACCATTTTTTCATGCTACAACTCCCCAAAGAATATACAAAAATAGGATTGTAAAACTTAACGATAATTTAAAAGAATTGAAGGTTAAGATTATGAAATTTAACCATGATGTTGGATTTCTTTAAGGATATTTATAGTTAAAACCATGAAATAAATCATGTATGCCTTTTTTATTTTGATACTTACATGCTAACCGCTCTCTCAGATAAAGGTATTAACAAACAACTTCTTTCAAGATTTGTAATAGTATTGTTAGTTGTTGACATGTGGAGTTTATGGATTTTGTAAATTTTCAGGGAGGTAAGAGCCAGGACTAATACCATGTTCAATTAACAAAAAACTTCTTTCGATAGTAGTAATAATATTGAGGTAAATTTAATTGTTAGTCGTTGTCGATTGTGAAAATGATAGATATGACCTTATGTTTTAAAATGACAGTTTGCAATAACTTTGCTAAAATCTAAAAATATATTTCTCTCTTTGAAAAATAAAGGGGCTTATTTATCTATTTTGCATTAGAGAAGAAGTAAAAGTTATAAAAGGTCGCCTAACTAAAAGAATAGCAAGTACTTTAATACCTCCTTTATACTTGTGACAATTATCATCCTGAATACTGAAATGCTACATGATTATCTAGAGTAGTTTGAATACAAGGACATCAACATATGGACATGTAAGTAAAAGTGAAAGAAGTATTAAGACCAATGTACCAAAATTTGGTTGTAAATCTGTTGTACTTCTTTATTTAGTTCTTCTTGATATATATCTCCTTACCATATCGTAGTATCTTGATACAACATATATTTTATTGCAAATACATTGGAAAATCAATTTGTGTAGTTGATCATTTTCAGTTCACATTTGGTCAATGACTCAATTTGCCAGCTTCGAAAATTGAAATTTATCTGAGCTTAACATGTGTTAGTAATAATAAGATCTTATTACATTTATTTGTTTCTCATTAAACATGTCAAATTTTGACAGCATTGTATCCCTTTAACATAGTTTTTCACTATCAACCTAGGAAATAGAAAGACTCATTGCGTTTTGCATTGGAGAAAGCCTCAAGTATGCTTACTTTCATTGTGATAAAATGGATTCTATTTTGCCATGTATACAAATTGATAAGTCGTGAGACAAAAGAGAAGATTTGGGCCATGGTCCTAACATCCCTTGATTTCTAGTTATACATGATAAAAAATATAAGGGATCTGGTTATATTACAATTGTCCACTAACCACTTTTTAACAAATATTATTCTTCTACTATCCTTTTCAAACTATAAATAAATAGTTTAATATGAACTGATTCAATTCCTAACACTTACAATCTGAGAATCCAAAAAAAAGGGTTTTGGGATGCTACCCTTTAATGTTAAAACAATCGTAATATTACTAAATCTAAGGGAAAATCGATACTAGAATTGGTTGTGAGACTCCCAAAGAAAGTCCATTAAAAAAACTTGGCGTATGCCTTTAATGTGACGAACACATTGTATTATTTAGTTAAATGAGAAAGAGTAGTTTAATTTTGTGCTTAGCAAAAGGATGTGAGATTACAAACACTAAAAACAATTTTTTTATAATTATTTGTTAGATGTTCTTATAAAATTGTGGATATGGGATTACTTTCCAAACCACATAATGTTAATGTATGATTACTGATTGATATAACTCACCTTAAAATTTTGAAAGAATTATATTTTGGATTTTCAAATTAGTCATATACATAATTATTTGAAATATGAAATATAGTTAATGGATCTCTTCTGAGTAACAACACAATCACAAATAACGAAGAAGCTTTAAAATTATATTAAATATGAAATATTCATTGAATACTAAAATAAAAAATACATCAAATAATATTAAAAAACCTCATAATGCAATTAAAATACTCTGTAAAAAAAATGAAATGTGAAACTTTGTTTAACCTTACCTACACATCAAGTACCCCATTTTTAGACTTTATTTAACAAAAAAAATCAATAAATATCATGTTTACATATAATGTAGAAAAGCAATTTGAAAGTGTATTGAGAGGATGAACAACAAGAATCTCAAGTAATGAACAAATGCAGTACAATAGTAAGTTTGTTGATGTAAACATGTTGCCGTTAGATCCCAATAGTAATTGTCCATAAAACTATTAAAACAAGTTTGGGCTTTTTCGGGTAATTTATTTTCATCAAAGATATTTCTGGCCGATCACCCTATTGAAATATCTTGTATCATATACAAAATACAATTTAATAATATTAACAATCAATATTAAGATATGTTAAAAACTTAATTTATAAATTTAGATAGACGACATGCTCAAGAATAAATAAAATTTCATTTTCTAAATAGGTCACACATATACTATTATAAGAATTAATAATTAATTTTATCAACAAACTTAGGTTTTCCTAGGCAGTCTCCTAGACCATCCAAAATGATCGAAGGGTGATCGTCTAGTATTTCCTAAGCACATAGAGTTTACCAAAAAAATAGTTAAAAGTCAGTACAATCCAACCCATGGATTCAAAAATTGTTTGAAATTCGAATATGTTAAGCTGCGTGAGCCGCTTTCGGTAACCTAGATTGTTTTTTAAAGCATAATAAGTCAATATCTATCGAAATCAACAAAAAGAAAAGAACGATGTCTCCGCTAGGACAAATTTATAGCTAAAGTAATCATACAACTAAGATATTATATTCCCCGGGCGCATGTCAACATTTACGCATCATACAATAACAAATATGTTTAAGTTACGTTAAATGAAATTTAATTTGAGAATACCCTATTGAAATAATCACGTTAATAAGGTCTTCCCTTATAAGTACTTGAATCAAATTCAATAGAGGTAGAATTTGGGTGAATTTATCACTCATTTGAATATTAGAGCGTCATTGGGAGCTCAATCCCCTTGGTGGTCCAACATATTCTATTACACGAATAGACATACAAACCATGATAAAATCTACTAATAAATAATTCAATACTTGTAACTATTACACGAAAGACATATAAACAAAGAGACAATCTACAAATCAATTACTTATTTTGCTCTAAACCCAGGTCTCTCGAGTGTGCTCTGAGTAATCTAACCACCTGGACTACAACAGAGGGTGAAAATCATATTATACAATACTTATTAGCTTTCTAGACCGTAATACAAGTCGTATATTCCTCCTAAGATCCTCTAAGTTATATATTCTACATATAACTGAAGTAGTCAAGATACTAACTATTCAAATAACTCAATAATATTTAAATCAATATCCCATAAAGCATTCCCTGAGCTTATATCAACATATACGCACCATAGTGTAACAAAAAATAATTACGTCACATTAAATAACATTTAATAGATGAAACACTTCATTGAAACAACCGTGTCATCAAGAGACACTCCGTTGTATATACCTAGTCGATTTCATAGCAAAGGTACAACATTATTTTCACTAATATTAAACCACTAGATATCTTACGCTCTAAAATTGAGTTTGGCTGAACTTACGACTCACTTAAACATCACAACTTCATTGGGAGCCTGCTGCCCTTGGTTGTCTAACACATTCTATTACATGAATAGACATATAAAGATATATAAAACATAGTAATTAACTAATATGATGATTTGTAGCTTATTCAAAGGATATCTATTTTTGAACGAGTTAGTTATTACTAAATCCAGCTTTATCACCAAATTAGACATTAACTTTCCCAATATAGAGTCACTTGTGCAATAAATTGAATCACAAGTTTTGTAGATACAAAATTTAACTTTATGTTTATATATGCTTCTAAGACAAAAGCCTAACATTAAGTTTTGTTGTCAAAACTTGAACCCGGTCTCTCGGGTAAGAGTTGAATATCCTAACCACCTAGGCTACAACTAATGGTTCTAATCATGTTGAGGAAGTACATGTCATATATACTTTGCAAGATCATCTAGTATGTACATTCTACATATAGCTTAAGTAGTCACATTACTAACTACACAAATAACTCAATTATGCTTCAATAAATAATAAGCATAATCATTCTTTAATCATAAAAAAACCCTATAAACAAGGTTAGGTCAACACCATATTACTTAGAGGGCTTTTTCCTTAGAGGATATGAGAAATGAAAAATTATTCAATCAATAACTATATATATATATCACCACTTAATACTTTCAACAGACCTTTATCAACACACGAAACACAAGTAAAAGATAAAAGGCTAGCTTCGAATGGTGTCTACGATAAAAACCCACGTTAGATCAAGTATATGTAATAAAACTAATGATATGTACCACCAAAAATAACACCAATGACATAATGAGGTTTAAATGGATGTAAATCATTAGTACAATAAAGTTAGATAGAGAAATAAAATAGAATGATAGTTTTCATCCATTTAAACTTTGCCACGTCCTTAGTGTTTTTTTGGCGATATATACAATTACTCATGTAATAGGTATCCTTTTAATTATATTTGATTTAATATAAGTATTATTTTTTGAATAAAAAAACATTGAGACAACAGGGATTAGAGAGCTAATGTAATTATCTTAAGGAAGTAACGCGATGTTAATCCTGGTCAAATGAAGTCAAAATAAGATTAAAATAATTTTTTTAATTCTTAATAATAGAAGATAAACATTTATACACTACTTTTTTACCCAAAAATGTTACCTAATTTCAATAATGGTCTTTAAATAAATAAAAAGTACTAAAATGATAATAGATTGAAACTAACTCTATGAAAAAGTTATTGTATTTCCAAACACACTCAAGACGGTAATAAAACAATGCGTTTGGCATACAATTACACATTAAAAAAAACTAAGCCAACTAGTATCTTTGAAATATATTTCTCTATCGCCTTGAACGCTCAAGGACTCTAGATCGTCGTATAGTTAGTTCTGATGACCTAATCTTTTATTAACTTTTATTGGAACACATCAATTTCTAACATATGATTACATAACACAAGTAATTTCCATATATAAGGTCGCATAATTCTCTAATCATTATTGGGATGGAAGGTTTATTTTTTTTAAATCATCATAAGTATCAATGTATAACTTCTTTGAACTTAAATAAATTTTGATTTCAAGTTGAGAATCTCGGTAAGCCAACTCAAGATTAATTATTTGCTTGGAATAAAGCGTCAAGAATTTATGCCTGGCAACCTACTAGTTATTATACTTATTTAAATGAGTGCTTATCGTCATTTATCTGTTCGATGAAAGGGGGATAATTAAGTCAAGAAATAGATGAAACCGACATAGTCTTCAAGTTCAAAAACTGATTAAGTGAAAACAAAATCAAGTAATTCGCGGTACAAGATAAACACATCAAACAAAAAAATTCTAGGAATAAAATATATCTTCTGAAAATCGAAGAGAAAAATTTATACAATCCATGTTATGTACACAATAAAAAATCCAAGTTAACCATTTAAGATTTTAAAAAACCCAATGATATTGATTTCTAATTATTTTTTTGTCATACATGAAACAACAAAATATTATCCTACACCATTGTTTTTAAAAATATTAGATGGAAACACAAAGAAGTCAAACAATGAATCTTCAGTCCATTCTGTTAAGTCGATATTGTTTCCTAACACATTTGGCCAACATGTTTGTCACCTAATTGAGCTCTCTTTTGACATGTAAAACCTTCCATGTTGGGAATTTATCCACCATTCTACAGACTTCAACGGTCATTAGTTGGATTCTCCCATCAATTCCTTTGTCTTTTTAATGCCTTAAATAATTTGAAAGTTATCAAATTCGAACGAGTAACTCTAAAAATTAAGATTTGGTGTAGATCTTATGGCCAATAAAATAGCCCAAATTTTAACCTTCTGCAACACATTAGACTTTGCAGAGTTTCGTTATTAACTGTTTGATTACTCCATGTTTGTTAATTGCAATGGAATTTGCACATGCCGGTGTGAAAGAAAGTCCCTTTAATAAAAATAATGATTAACAAATATATATTGCATCAAATTAGTATTGAGTAAGCATCGAATAATCCATCTTTTGTATACAAAGAATACACACAAATATATATATATATATACATATATATATATATAGTTTTTGTATCACATACGCATCATATTTAAATATTTATTTTTGCACAATATATCAAAGATGTTTACCAAATAGTTGGAATACCGTTTATTAAAAATTATAACTAAATAAACTTTAGCCATATAAATTCTTTAATTACATGATAGTTAAATTTATATTAAAAGAAAAATACAATACTTAAATATTAGATCTGAAACCTAAATTAAAAATATATATTTAAGGAAGAAAAGAATGTGTTTATAAAAACAGGTGATATACATAAGATTAAATCATGGGTTAAGGAGGCGTGATTTATATATGTAATTATCAATCAATACTATTAAATATTTAAGAAATAAAAGAACATCTTTCAATAAATGAGATATACACTAGTTTAGAACCATGGGCTAGGAGTAGATTAGCCTATACGAAAAAAAATTAAAATTTGTAGAAAAGGTTGGATTTGCTTTTTATTATTTATTCTTTTTAAATTTTACAGGTAGGATAAGGCCCAAAGATTTAGTAAATCTTTTACATATGTTGGTGGGCTTTATGTAACAGTGAATTGGTCAAATAATTCAAATTGGGTTATCGAATACTTCCTCATAAAAATATATATATATAATAAAGTCAATAAATTTTAGGGTTTTCTAGAGCTTCTCCAATAATCGGGTGGGTGCCACTCTCCCATTCTATATGAAATCATCTTCATCATCATCAAATTTTAATTATCTACAATTTTTCAAATACATCATAGAGCCACTTCAGAAGCACTTGATCACTGCAGAGTACTTTAATAACTATAGTAGCTATCTATCAATTTATAAATGTTATTTTGTAAGTTTACCTTTCATTTTCCTTCTCTCTCCATATATTTCTAACACTCTCTCAAATGTTAATTTGTAAGATTACCTTTCAATTTCATTATCTCTATATATACCTAACACGCTCTCTATGTTTAGACATATACTTATTTGTATTAAAAAACTATTCATTTGACTAATTAGATGTTTATTATCCTATATATTTTTTATATTTACTCAATTTTAACCCAGATGAATTACTAGAGTAGTGTTGGATATTATTTCAAATCAATTCATCACTTTTATTTTTGTACCTGAAATTAAACATTCTCTTATTTTACCATTTTTTTACCGTGAACTTAGGATGTTTAATATTTTGTTTTTCAATTAAACTTATGTGTAATTTTGACAGGCGAGATTTATGGTATAATAATCTTTGATATATATATATATATATATATATATATATAAGAATTAATTTCAAATTGTAATCTTCTACTTATTATTTAGATGAGATGATTAATTACATATTAAAAAGTAAGAAAAAAATATTAATGTACATTTTTTGTAACTTAAATGCAGGCAGATTGAAAATACAATAAGATCGTTGGCTATGTCATTTCAATATTATAACTATAAAATTATGGTCTAAAATTATACTCCTAAACATCTTAATTTAAGAACCTTCAAAGAGAGTTTGATACTATATAGTTGATGAGATCCCAAATATGTATGTATATTAGGTATATACAGAACACCAATAGCTCACCACTTCTTAACCAGCTATAAGGGTAATTTTTATCAACGAAGGTACACCTCAGCAATTCATTAATAACACAGATCTCATCAGTTAAATTAATATTACCCCATCTCCATGTCTAATCGACACCTACAATTAATATATTAAAAAACTATCGGCCTCTCATGTTGTGAAAGAATAAAGTGATCCTTCTTAGAAATAATTCAAGATGAGATCAATGAATTGAAGATGCATATACAAGGTTAAAAGGGGTCAAGGAGAGCCATAGATTTCCAAGAGAGTTTAGTTTCTTCATTGTAATATTTTCTTGTTAATCGTTAAAAAGGTATCTATTATTATATTAATTAGTTAAAAAGGTATCTATTATTATAATAATTTAATTTTTTTATATTTCGTAATGTGTTGGTTCATTGTAGATTGTTGGTCATGTCATTTAAATCAATAGCTTGTTACTTTTTGGAAATACTGAAATTTCATAACCCAACCAATGGAAAGAACATATCTCAAAGAAGCTGTTCAGTATCAAATACATATGTAATGGTAGTGTTAATGATTTTCGAGAAAACCTAATACATATTTTGGTGGATGTTGCTTGTTGCATTAGAATGAAACCGGTGGAGATGGAAACTTCATGCTGACGTCACGTAAACACAATTTTTGAATTTTTTATTTTGCCTATCAGTGAATGTTCATTTGGATATTTTTTGCTTTGTTTTCACCAATTAATGAAACGAATATGCTTCACGTATTTTCCTCATTATTCAAAAAATTATTGCTTCATGTATTTTTGTTCCGTTTTAATTTCACTCCTACGATATAATAATTAGAATGACTAGTAAAATCTAGATACACAACTCATCTTTTTTCTATTTCATTGTTGTCGTATTTTGTACGTGTTTTTAATGCTCAGGGTAGCACTATGAATATTCAATGTGACATATATAAAACTCAATATCACCACAATTTATGTTAAGTATCACCATAGATCTTACTATCATCGATCATGTTCAATGATAAACCTGATCTTACTATTATCGAGATTAAAATACACCATTTTTTCATGCTACAACTCCCCAAAGAATATACAAAAATAGGATTGTAAAACTTAACGATAATTTAAAAGAATTGAAGGTTAAGATTATGAAATTTAACCATGATGTTGGATTTCTTTAAGGATATTTATAGTTAAAACCATGAAATAAATCATGTATGCCTTTTTTATTTCGATACTTACATGCTAACCGCTCTCTCAGATAAAGGTATTAACAAACAACTTCTTTCAAGATTTGTAATAGTATTGTTAGTTGTTGACATGTGGAGTTTATGGATTTTGTAAATTTTCAGGGAGGTAAGAGCCAGGACTAATACCATGTTCAATTAATAAAAAAATTCTTTCAATAGTAGTAATAATATTGAGGTAAATTTAACTGTTAATCATTGTCGATTGTGAAAATGATAGACATGACCTTATGTTTTAAAATGACAGTTTGCAATAACTTTGCTAAAATCTAAAAACATATTACTCTCTTTGAAAAATAAAGGGGCTTATTAATCTATTTTGCATTAGAGAAGAAGTAAAAGTTATAAAAGGTCGCCTAACTAAAAGAATAGAGAAAATTTTTACTACCTCCTTTATACTTGTGACAATTATCATCCTGAATACTGAAATGTTACATGATTATCTATAGTAGTTTGAATACAAGGACATCAACATATGGACATGTAAGTAAAAGTGAAAGAAGTATTAAGACCAATGTACCAAAATTTGGTTGTAAATCTGTTGTACTTCTTTATTTAGTTCTTCTTGATATATATCTCCTTACCATATCGTAGCATCTTTATACAACATATATTTTATTGCAAATACATTGGAAAATCTATTTGTGTAGTTGATCATTTTCAGTTCACATTTGGTCAATGAGTCAATTTGCCAGCTTCGAAAATTGAAATTTATCTGAGCTTAACAAGTGTTAGTAATAATAAGATCTTAGTACATTTATTTGTTTCTCATTAAACATATCAAATTTTGACAGCATTGTGTCCCTTTAACATAGTTTTTCATTATCAACCTAGGAAATAGAAAGACTCACTGCGTTTTGCATTGGAGAAAGCCTCAAGTATGCTTACTTTCATTGTGATAAAATGGATTCTATTTTGCCATGTATACAAATTGATAAATCGTGGGACAAAAGAGAAGATTTGAGCCATGGTCCTAACATCCCTTGATTTCTAGTTTTACATGATAAAAAATATAAGGGATCTGGTTATATTACAATTGTCCACTAACCCCTTTTTAACAAATATTATTCTTCTAGTACCCTTTTCAAACTATAAATAAATAGTTTAATATGAACTGATTCAATTCCTAACACTTACAATATGAGAATCCAAACAAAAGGGTTTTGGGATGCTACCCTTTAATGTTAAACCAACCGTAATATTACTAAATCTAAGGGAAAATCGATACTAGAATTGGTTGTGAGACTCCCAAATAAAGTCCATTAAAAAAACTTGGCGTATGCCTTTAATGTGACGAACACATTGTATTATTTAGTTAAATGAGAAAGAGTAGTTTAATTTTGTGCTTAGCAAAAAGATGTAAGATTACAAACACTAAAAACAATTTTTTTATAATTATTTGTTAGATGTTCTTATAAAATTGTGGATGTGGGATTACTTTCCAACCCACATAAAGTTACTGTATGATTACTGATTGATATAACTCACCTTAAAATTTTAAAAGACTTATATTTTGGATTTTCAAATTAGTCATACACATAATTATTTGAAATATGAAATATAATTAGTGGATCTCTTCTGAGTAACAACACAATCACAAATAACGAAGAAGCTTTAAAATTATATTAAATATGAAATATTCATTGAATACTAAAATAAAAAACACATCAAATAATATTAAAAAAACCTCATAATGCAATTAAATAATCTGTAAAAAAATGAAATGTGAAACTTTGTTTAACCTTACCTACACATTAAGTACCTCATTTTTAGACTTTATTTAACAAAAAAAATCAATAAATATTGTGTTTACATATAATGTAGAAAAACAATTTGAAAGTGGATTGAGAGGATGAACAACAAGAATCTCAAATAATGAACAAATGCAGTGCAATATTAAGTTTGTTGATGTAAGCATGTTGCCGTTAGATCCCAATAGTAATTGTCCATAAAACTATTAAAACAAGTTTGGGCCTTTTCGGGTAATTTATTTTCATCAAAGATATTTTGGCCAATCACCCTATTGAAATATCTTGTATCATATACAAAATACAATTTAATAATATTAACAATTAATGTTAAGATATGTTAAAAACTTAATTTATTAATTTAGACAGACGACATGCTCAAAAATAAATAAAATTTCATTTTCTAAATAGGTCACACATATACTATTATAAGAATTAATAATTAATTTTATCAACAAACTTAGGATTTCCTAAGCCGTCTCCTAAACCATCCAAAATGACCAAAGGTTGATCATCTAGTATGTCCTAAGCACATAGAGTCTACCAAAAAAACTTTTGCAAATTTCCTTTAATCAATAAGAAAATTATCTCAATCGAAAAAAATTGAGAAAAATAAGTAAAATAGTTAAAAGTCAATACAATCCAACCCATGGATTCAAAAAGTGTTTGAAATTCGAATATGTTAAGCTGCGTGAGCCGCTTTCGGTAACCTAGATTGTTTTTTAAAGCATAATTAGTCAATATCTATCGCAATCAACAAAAAGAAAAGAACGATGTCTCCGCTAGGACAAATTTATAGCTAAAGTAATCATACAACTAAGATATTATATTTCCCGGGCGCATGTCAACATTTAAGCATCATACAGTAACAAATATGTTTAAGTCACGTTAAATGACATTTAATTTGAGAATACCCTATTGAAATAATCACGTTAATAAGGTCTTCCCTTATAAGTACTTGAATCAAATTCATAATAGAGGTAGAATTTGGGTGAATTTATCACTCATTTGAATATTAGAGCGTCATTTGGAGCTCAATCCCTTTAGTGGTCCAACATATTCTTTTACACGAATAGGCATACAAACGATGATAAAATATACTAATAAATTAATTCAAGACTTGTAACTATTACACAAAAGACATATAAACAAAGAGACAATCTACAAATCAATTACTTATTTTGCTCTAAACCCAGGTCTCTCGAGTGTGCTCTGAGTATTCTAACCACCTAGACTACAACAGAGGGTGAAAATCATATTATACAATACTTATTAGCTTTCTAGACCGTATTACAAGTCGTATATTCCTCCTAAGCTCCTCTAAGTTATATATTCTACATATAACTCAAGTAATCAAGATACTAACTATTCAAATAATTCAATAATATTTAAATCAATATCCCATAAAGCATTCCCTGAGCTTATATCAACATATACGCACCATAGTGTAACAAAAATTAATTACGTCACATTAAATAACATTTAATAGATGAAACACTTCATTGAAACAACCGTGTCATTAAAAGACACTCCGTTGTAAATACCTAGTCGATTTCATAGCAAAGGTACAACATTATTTTCACTAATATTAAACCACTAGATATCTTACGCTCTAGGATCGAGTTTGGCTGAACTTATGACTCACTTAAACATCACAACTTCATTGGGAGCCTGCTCCCCTTGGTTGTCAAACACATTCTATTACATGAATAGACATATAAAGATATATAAAACATAGTAATTAACTATTATGATGATTTGTAGCTTATTCGAAGGATATCTATTTTTGAACGAGTTAGTTATTACTAAATCCAGCTTTATCAGAAAATTAGACATTAATTTTCCCAATATAGAGTCACTTGTGCAATAAATTGAATCACAAGTTTTGTAGATACAAAATTTAAATTTATGTTTATATATGCTTCTTAGACAAAAGCCTAACATTAAGTTTTGTTGTCAAGACTTTAACTCGGTCTCTCGGGTAAGAGTTGAATATCCTAACCACCTAGGCTACAACTAATGGTTCTAATCATGTTGATGAAGTACATGTCATATATACCTCGCAAGATCATCTAATATGTACATTCTAGATATAGCTTAAGTAGTCACATTACTAACTACACAAATAACTCAATTATGCTTCAATAAATAATAAGCATAATCATTCTTTAATCATAAAAAAACCTATAAACAAGGTTAGGTCAACACCATCTAACTTAGAGGGCTTTTTCCTTAGAGGATATGAGAAATGAAAAATTATTCAATCAATAACTATATATATAACCACTTAATACTTTCAACAAACCTTTATCAACACACGAAACACAAGTAAAAGATAAAAGGCTAGCTTCGAATGGTGTCTACGATAAAAACCCACGTTTGATCAAGTATATGTAATAAAACTAATGATATGTACCACCAAAAATACCACCAATGACATAATGTGGTTTAAATGGATGTAAATGATTAGTACAATAAAGTTAGATAGAGAAATAAAATAGAATTATAGTTTTCATCCAATTAAACTTTGCCACGTCCTTAGTGTTTTTTTGGCGATATATACAGTTACTCATGTAATAGGTATCCTTTTAATTATATTTGATTTAATATAAGTATTATTTTTTGAATAAAAAAACATTGAGACAACAGGGATTAGAGAGCTAATGTAATTATCTTAAGGAAGTAACGCGATGTTAATTTTAGTCAAATGAAGTCAAAATATTATTAAAATAATTGTTTTAATCCTTAATAATAGAAGATAAACATTTATACACTACTTTTTTACCCAAAAATGTTACCTAATTTCAATAATGATCTTTAAATAACTAAAAAGTACTAAAATGATAATAGATTGAGACTAACTCAATGAAAAAGTTATTGTATTGCCAAATACACTCAAGACAGTAATAAAACAATGCGTTTGACATACAATTACACATTAAACAAAAACTAAGCCAACTAGTATCTTTGAAATATATTTCTCTATCTCCTTGAACGCTCAAGGACTCTACATCGTCTCGGATACTCGTATAGTTAGTTTGGATGACCTAATCTTTTATTAACTTTTATTGGAATATATCAATTTCTAACACATGATTACATAACACAAGTTATTTCCATATATAAGGTCGCATAATTATCTAATCATTATTAGGATGGAAGGTTAATTTTTTTTAAATCATCATAAGTATCAATGTATAACTTCTTTGAACTTAAATAAATTTTGATTTCAAGTTGAGAATCTCGGTAAGCCAACTCAAGATTAATTATTTGCTTGGAATAAAGCGTCAAGAATTTATGCCTGGCGACCCACTAGTTATTATACTTATTTAAATGAGTGCTTATCGTCATTTATCTATTCGATGAAAGGGGGATAATAAGTCAAGAAATAGATGAAACCGACATAGTCTTCAAGTTCAAAAACTGATTAAGTGAAAACAAAATCAATTAATTCACAGTACAAGATAAACACTTCAAACAAAAAAATTCTAGGAATAAAATATATCTTCTGAAAATCGAAGAGAAAAATTTATACAATCCATGTTATGTACACAATAAAAATTCAAGTTAACCATTCAAGATTTTAAAAAACCCAATGATATTGATTTCTAATTATTTTTTTGTCATACATGAAACAACAAAATATTATCCTACACCATTGTTTTTAAAAATATTAGATGAAAACACAAAGAAGTCAAACAATGAATCTTCAGTCCATTCGATTAAGTCGATATTTTTTTCTAACACATTTGGCCAACATGTTTGTCACCTAAATTAGCTCTCTTTTGACATGTAAAACCTTCCATGTTGGAAATTTATCCACCATTCTACAGATATCAACGGTCATTAGTTGGATTCTCCCATCAATTCCTTTGTCTTTTTAATGCCTTCAATAATTTTAAAGTTATCAAAGTCGAACAAGCAACTCTAAAAATTAAGATCTGGTGTAGATCTCATGGCCAATAAAATAGCCCAAATTTTAACCTTCCGCAACACATTAGACTTTGCAGAGTTTCATAATTAACTGTTTAATTACTCCATGTTTGTTAATTGCAATGGAATTTGCACATGCCGGTGTGAAAGACAGTCCCTTTAATAAAAGTAATGATTAACAAATATATATTGCATCAAATTAGTATTGAGTAAGCATCGAATAATCCATCTTTTGTATAAATAGAATACACACACACATATATATATATATATATATATAGTTGTTGTATCACATACGCATCACATTTAAATATTTATTTTTGTACAATATATCAAAGATGTTTACCAAATAGTTGGAATACCGTTTATTAAAAATTATAACTAAATAAACTTTAGCCATATAAATTCTTTAATTACATGATAGTTAAATTTACAATTAAAAGAAAAATACAATACTTAAATATTAGATCTGAAACCTAAATTAAAAATAAATATTTAATGAAGAAAATAATTTGTTTATAAAAACAGGTGATATACATAAGATTAAATCATGGGTTAAGGAGGCGTGATTTATATATGTAATTATCAATCAATACTATTAAATATTTAAGAAATAAAAGAACATCTTTCAATAAATGAGATATACACTAGTTTAGAACCATGGGCTAGGAGTAGATTAACCTATACCGAAAAAAAAAATGTAGAAAAGGTTGGATTTGCTTTTTATTATTTATTTATTTAAATTTTACAGGTAGGATAAGGCCCAAAGATTTAGTAAATCTTTTACATATGTTGGTGGGCTTTATGTAACAGTGAATTGGTCAAATAATTCAAATTGGGTTGTCGAATACTTCCTCATAAAAATATATATATATATAATAAAGTCAATAAATTTTAGGGTTTTCTAGAGCTTCTCCAATAATCGGGTGGGTGCCGTTCTCCCATTCTATATGAAATCATCTTCATCATCATCAAATCTTAATTATCTACAATTTTTCAAATACATCATAGAGACACTTCAGAAGCACTTGATCACTGCAGAGTACTTTAATAACTATAGTAGCTATCTATCAATTTATAAATGTTATTTTGTAAGTTTACCTTTCATTTTCCTTCTCTCTCCATATATTTCTAACACACTCTCAAATGTTAATTTGTAAGATTACCTTTCAATTTAATTATCTCTATGTATACCTAACACGCTCTCTATGTTTAGACATACACTTATTTGTATTAAAAAACTATTAATTTGACTAATTAGATGTTTAGTATCCTATATATTTTTTATATTTACTCAATTTTAACCCAGATGAATTACTAGAATTACTAGAGTAGTGTTGGATATTATTTCAAATCAATTCATCACTTTTATTTTTGTACCTGAAATTAAACATTCTCTTATTTTACAATTTTTTTACTGTGATCTTAGGATATTTAATATTCTGTTTTTCAATTAAACTTATGTGTAATTTTGACAGGCGAGATTTATGGTATAATAATCTTTGATATATATATATATATATATATATATATATATATGAGAATTAATGTCAAATTGTAATCTTCTACTTATTATTTAGATGAGATGATTAATTACATATTAAAAAGTAAGAAAAATATTAATGTACATTTTTTGTAACTTAAATGCAGGCCGATTGAAAATACAATAAGATCGTTGGCTATGTCATTTCAATATTATAACTATAAAAGTATGGTCTAAAATTATACTCTTAAACATCTTAATTTAAGAACCTTCAAAGAGAGTTTGATACTAGTTGATGGGATCCCAAATATGTATGTATATTAGGTATATACAGTACACCAATAGCTCACCACTTCTTAACCAGCTATAAGGGTAGTTTTTATCAACGAAGGTACATCTCATCAGTTAAATTAATATTACCCATCTCCATGTCTAATCGACACCTACAGTTAATATATTAAAAAACTATCGGCCTCTCATGTTGTGAAAGAATAAAGTGATCCTTCTTAGAAAAAATTCAAGATGAGATCAATGAATTGGAAAGATGAATATACAAGGTGAAAAGGGGTCAAGGAGAACCATAGATTTCCAAGAGAGTTTAGTTTCTTTATTGTAATATTTTCTTGTTAATCGTTAAAAAGGTATCTATTATCATATTAATTTCAGTTACTTATATTTCGTAATGTGTTGGTTCATTGTAGATTGTTGTTCATGTCATTTCAATCAATAGCTTGTTAATTTTTGGAAATACAGAAATTTCATAATTCAACCAATGGAAAGAACATATCTCAAAGAAGCTGTTCAGAATCAAATACATATGTAATGGTAGTGTTAATGATTTTCGAGAAAACCTCATACATATTTTTGTGGATGTTGCTTGTTGCATTAGAATGAAACCGGTGGAGATGGAAACTTCATGCTGACGTCACATGCACACAATTTTTGAATTTTTTATTTTGTCTATCAGTGAATGTTCATTTGGATATTTTTTGCTTTGTTTTCACCAATTAATGAAACGAATATGCTTCACGTATTTTCCTCAGTATTCAAAAAATTATTGCTTTATGTATTTTTGTTCCGTTTTAATTTTACTCCTACGATTTAATAATTAGAATGACTAATAAAATCTAGATACACAACTCATCTTTTTTCTATTTCATTGTTGTCGTATTTTGTATGTGTTTTTAATGCTCAGGGTATCACTATGAATATTCAATGTGACATATATAAAACTCAATATCGACACAATTTATGTTAAGTATCACCATAGATCTTACTATCATCGATCATGTTCAATGATAAACCTGATCTTACTATTATCGAGATTAAAATACACCATTTTTTCATGCTACAACTCCCCAAAGAATATACAAAAATAGGATTGTAAAACTTAACGATAATTTAAAAGAATTGAAGGTGAAGATTATGAAATTTAACCATGAGGTTGGATTTCTTTAAGGATATTTATAGTTAAAACCATGAAATAAATCATGTATGCCTTTTTTATTTTGATACTTACATGCTAACCGCTCTCTCAGATAAAGGTATTAACAAACAACTTCTTTCAAGATTTGTAATAGTATTGTAAGTTGTTGACATGTGGAGTTTATGGATTTTGTAAATTTTCAGGGATGTAAGAGCCAGGACTAATACCATGTTCACTTAACAAAAAAATTCTTTCAATAGTAGTAATAATATTGAGGTAAATTTAATTGTTAGTCGTTGTCGATTGTGAAAATGATAGATATGACCTTATGTTTTAAAATGACAGTTTCCAATAACTTTCCTAAAATCTAAAAACATATTTCTCTCTTTGAAAAATAAAGGGGCTTATTAATCTATTTTGCATTAGAGAAGAAGTAAAAGTTATAAAAGGTCGCCTAACTAAAAGAATAGCAAATAATCTTACTACCTCCTTTATACTTGTGACAATTATCATCCTGAATACTGAAATGCTACATGATTATCTAGAGTAGTTTGAATACAAGGATATCAACATATGGACATGTAAGTAAAAGTGAAAGAAGTATTAAGACCAATGTACCAAAATTTGGTTGTAAATCTGTTGTACTCCTTTATTTAGTTCTTCTTGATATATATCTCCTTACCATATCGTAGCATCTTGATACAACATATATTTTATTGCAAATACATTGGAAAATCTATTTGTATATTTGATCATTTTCAGTTCACATTTGGTCAATGACTCAATTTGCCAGCTTCGAAAATTGAAATTTATCAAATTTTGACAGTATTGTGTCCCTTTCACATAGTTTTTCACTATCAACCTAGGAAATAGAAAGACTCATTGCGTTTTGCATTGGAGAAAGCCTCAAGTATGCTTACTTTCATTGTGATAAAATGGATTCTATTTTGCCATGTATATAAATTGATAAGTCGTAGGACAAAAGAGAAGATTTGAGCCATGGTCCTAACATCCCTTGATTTCTAGTTTTACATGATAAAAAATATAAGGTATCTGGTTATATTACAATTGTCCACTAACCACTTTTTAACAAATATTATTCTTCTTCTACCCTTTTCAAACTATAAATAAATTGTTTAATATGAACGGATTCAATTCCTAACCCTTACAATCTAAGAATCAAAACAAAAGGGTTTTGGGATGCTACTCTTTAATGTTAAACCAATCGTAATATTACTAAATCTAAGGGAAAATCGATACTAGAATTGGTTGTGAGACTCCCAAAGAAAGTCCATTAAAAAAACTTGGCGTATGCCTTTAATGTGACGAACACATTCTATTATTTAGTTAATTGAGAAAGAGTAGTTTAATTTTGTGCTTAGCAAAAGGATGTGAGATTACAAACACTAAAAACAATTTTTTTTATAATTATTTGTTAGATGTTCTTATAAAATTTTGGATGTGGGATTACTTTCCAAACCACATAAAGTTACTGTATGATTACTGATTGATATAACTCACCTTAAAATTTTGAAAGAATTATATTTTGGATTTTCAAATTAGTCATACACATAATTATTTGAAATATGAAATATAATTAATGGATCTCTTCTGAGTAACAACACAATCACAAATAACGAAGAAGCTTTAAAATTATATTAAATATGAAATATTCATTGAATACTAAAATAAAAAACACATCAAATAATATTAAAAAACCTCATAATGCAATTAAGTACTCTGTAAAAAAAATGAAATGTGATACTTTGTTTAACCTTACATACACATTAAGTACCTCATTTTTAGACTTTATTTAACAAAAAAAAATCAATAAATATTGTGTTTACATATAATGTAGAAAAACAATTTGAAAGTGGATTGAGAGGATGAACAACAAGAATCTCAAATAATGAACAAATGCAGTACAATAGTAAGTTTGTTGATGCAAGCATGTTGCCGTTAGATCCCAATAGTAATTGTCCATAAAACTATTAAAACAAGTTTGGGCCTTTTCGGGTAATTTATTTTCATCAAAGGTATTCTGGCCAATCACCCTATTGAAATATCTTGTATCATATACAAAATACAATTTAATAATATTAACAATTAATATTAAGATATGTTAAAAACTTAATTTATAAATTTAGATTGACGACATGCTCAAGAATAAATAAAATTTCATTTTCTAAATAGGTCACACATATACTATTATAAGAATTAATAATTAATTTTATCAACAAACTTAGGTTTTCCTAGGCCGTCTCCTAGACCATCCAAAATGACCAAAGGGTGATCGTCTAGTATGTCCTAAGCACATAGAGTCTACCAAAAAAAACTTTTGCACATTTCCTTTAATCAATTAGAAAATTATCTTAATCGAAAAAAATTGAGAAAAATAAGTAAAATAGTTAAAAGTCAATACAATCCAACCCATGGATTCAAAAAGTGTTTGAAATTCGAATATGTTAAGCTGCGTGAGCCGCTTTCGGTAACCTAGATTGTTTTTTAAAGCATAATTAGTCAATATCTATCGCAATCAACAAAAAGAAAAGAACGATGTCTCCGCTAGGACAAATTTATAGCTAAAGTAATCATACAACTAAGATATTATATTCCCCGGTCGCATGTCAACATTTAAGCATCATACAGTAACAAATATGTTTAAGTCACGTTCCCTATTGAAATAATCACGTTAATAAGGTCTTCCCTTATAAGTACTTGAATCAAATTCATAATAGAGGTAGAATTTGGGTGAATTTATCACTCATTTGAATATTAGAGCGTCATTTGGAGCTCAATCGCTTTGGTGGTCCAACATATTCTTTTACACGAATAGGCATACAAACGATGATAAAATATACTAATAAATTAATTCAAGACTTGTAACTATTACACGAAAGACATATAAACAAAGAGACAATCTACAAATCAATTACTTATTTTGCTCTAAACCCAAGTCTCTCGAGTGTGCTCTGAGTATTCTAACTACCTAGACTACAACAGAGGGTGAAAATCATATTATACAATACTTATTAGCTTTCTAGACCGTATTACAAGTCGTATATTCCTCCTAAGCTCCTCTAAGTTATATATTCTACATATAACTCAAGTAATCAAGATACTAACTATTCAAATAACTCAATAATATTTAAAACAATATCCCATAAAGCATTCCCTGAGCTTATATCAACATATACGCACCATAGTGTAACAAAAAATAATTACGTCACATTAAATAACATTTAATAGATGAAACACTTCATTGAAACAGCCGTGTCATTAAAAGACACTCCTTTGTAAATACCTAGTCGATTTCATAGCAAAGGTACAACATTATTTTCACTAATATTAAACCACTAGATATCTTACGCTCTAGGATCGAGTTTGGCTGAACTTACGACTCACTTAAACGTCACAACTTCATTGGGAGCCTGCTCCCCTTGGTTGTCAAAGACATTCTATTACATGAATAGACATATAAAGATATATAAAACATAGTAATTAACTATTATGATGATTTGTAGCTTATTCGAAGGATATCTATTTTTGAACGAGTTAGTTATTACTAAATCCAGCTTTATCAGAAAATTAGACATTAATTTTCCCAATATAGAGTCACTTGTGCAATAAATTGAATCACAAGTTTTGTAGATACAAAATTTAACTTTATGTTTATATATGCTTCTTAGACAAAATCCTAACATTATGTTTTGTTGTCAAGACTTTAACTCGGTCTCTCGGGTAAGAGTTGAATATCCTAACCACCTAGGCTACAACTAATGGTTCTAATCATGTTGAGGAAGTACATGTCATATATACCTCGCAAGATCATCTAGTATGTACATTCTACATATAGCTTAAGTAGTCATATTACTAACTACACAAATAACTCAATTATGCTTCAATAAATAATAAGCATAATCATTCTTTAATCATAAAAAAACCTATAAACAAGGTTAGGTCAACACATCTAACTTAGAGGGCTTTTTCCTTAGAGGATATGAGAAATGAAAAATTATTCAATCAATAACTATATATATAACCACTTAATACTTTCAACAAACCTTTATCAACACACGAAACACAAGTAAAAGATAAAAGGCTAGCTTCGAATGGTGTCTACGATAAAAACCCACGTTTGATCAAGTATATGTAATAAAACTAATGATATGTACCACCAAATATACCACCAATGACATAATGTGGTTTAAATAGATGTAAATGATTAGTACAATAAAGTTAGATAGAGAAATAAAATAGAATGATAGTTTTCATCCAATTAAACTTTGCCACGTCCTTAGTGTTTTTTTGGCGATATATACAATTACTCATGTAATAGGTATCCTTTTAATTATATTTGATTTAATATAAGTATTATTTTTTGAATAAAAAAACATTGAGACAACAGGGATTAGAGAGCTAATGTAATTATCTTAAGGAAGTAACGCGATGTTAATCCTAGTCAAATGAAGTCAAAATATGATTAAAATAATTGTTTTAATCCTTAATAATAGAAGATAAACATTTATACACTACTTTTTTACCCAAAAATGTTACCTAATTTCAATAATGATCTTTAAATAACTAAAAAGTACTAAAATTATAATAGATTGAAACTAACTCTATGAAAAAGTTATTGTATTGCCAAATACACTCAAGACGGTAATAAAACAATGCGTTTGACATACAATTACACATTAAACAAAAACTAAGCCAACTAGTATCTTCGAAATATATTTCTCTATCACCTTGAACGCTCAAGGACTCTACATCGTCTCGGATACTCGTATAGTTAGTTTGGAAGACCTAATCTTTTATTAACTTTTATTGGAATACATCAATTTCTAACACATGATTACATAACACAAGTTATTTCCATATATAAGGTCGCATAATTATCTAATCAATATTGGGATGGAAGGTTAATTTTTTTTATATCATCATAAGTATCAATGTATAACTTCTTTGAACTTAAATAAATTTTGATTTCAAGTTGAGAATCTCGGAAAGCCAACTCAAGATTAATTATTTGCTTGGAATAAAGCGTCAAGAATTTATGCCTGGCGACCCACTAGTTATTATACTTATTTAAATGAGTGCTTATCGTCATTTATCTATTCGATGAAAGGGGGATAATAAGTCAAGAAATAGATGAAACCGACATAGTCTTCAAGTTCAAAAACTGATTAAGTGAAAACAAAATCAATTAATTCACTGTACAAGATAAACACTTCAAACAAAAAAATTCTAGGAATAAAATATATCTTCTGAAAATCGAAGAGAAAAATTTATACAATCCATGTTATGTACACAATAAAAATCCAAGTTAACCATTCAAGATTCTAAAAAACCCAATGATATTGATTTCTAATTATTTTTTTGTCATACATGAAACAACAAAATATTATCCTACACCATTGTTTTTAAAAATATTAGATGAAAACACAAAGAAGTCAAACAATGAATCTTCAGTCCATTCGATTAAGTCGATATTTTTTTCTAACACATTTGGCCAACATGTTTGTCACCTAATTTAGCTCTCTTTTGACATGTAAAACCTTCCATGTTGGAAATTTATCCACCATTCTACAGATTTCAACGGTCATTAGTTGGATTCTACCATCAATTCCTATGTCTTTTTAATGCCTTAAATAATTTTAAAGTTATCAAAGTCGAACAAGCAACTCTAAAAATTAAGATCTGGTGTAGATCTCATGGCCAATAAAGTAGCCCAAATTTTAACCTTCCGCAACACATTAGACTTTGCAGAGTTTCATAATTAACTGTTTAATTACTCCATGTTTGTTAATTGCAATGGAATTTGCACATGCCGGTGTGAAAGAAAGTCCCTTTAATAAAAGTAATGATTAACAAATATATATTGCATCAAATTAGTATTGAGTAAGCATCGAATAATCCATCTTTTGTATAAATAGAATACACACAAATATATATATATATATATATATAGTTGTTGTATCACATACGCATCACATTTAAATATTTATTTTTGTACAATATATCAAAGATGTTTACCAAATAGTTGGAATACCGTTTATTAAAAATTATAACTAAATAAACTTTAGCCATATAAATTCTTTAATTACATGATAGTTAAATTTACAATTAAAAGAAAAATACAATACTTAAATATTAGATCTGAAACCTAAATTAAAAATAAATATTTAATGAAGAAAAAAATTTGTTTATAAAAACAGGTGATATACATAAGATTAAATCATGGGTTAAGGAGGCGTGATTTATATATGTAATTATCAATCAATACTATTAAATATTTAAGAAATAAAAGAACATATTTCAATAAATGAGATATACACTAGTTTAGAACCATGGGCTAGGAGTAGATTCACCTATACGAAAAAAAAAATATGTAGAAAAGGTTGGATTTGCTTTTTATTATTTATTTTTTTAAATTTTACAGGTAGGATAAGGCCCAAAGATTTAGTAAATCTCTTACATATGTTGGTGGGCTTTATGTAACAGTGAATTGGTCAAATAATTCAAATTGGGTTGTCGAATACTTCCTCATAAAAATATATATATATATATATATATATATATAATAAAGTCAATAAATTTTAGGGTTTTCTAGAGCTTCTCCAATAAACGGGTGGGTGCCGCTCTCTCTTTCTATATGAAATCATCTTCATCATCATCAAATCTTAATTATCTACAATTTTTCAAATACATCATAGAGCCACTTTCAGAAACACTTGATCACTGCAGAGTACTTTAATAACTATAGTAGCTATCTATCAATTTATAAATGTTATTTTGTAAGTTTACCTTTCATTTTCCTTCTCTCTCCATATATTTCTAACACACTCTCAAATGTTAATTTGTAAGATTACCTTTCAATTTCATTATTTCTATGTATACCTAACACGCTCTCTATGTTTAGACATACACTTATTTGTATTAAAAAACTATTAATTTGACTAATTAGATGTTTAGTATCCTATATATTTTTTATATTTACTCAATTTTAACCCAGATGTATTAGTAGAGTAGTGTTGGATATTATTTCAAATCAATTCATCACTTTTATTTTTGTACCTGAAATTAAACATTCTCTTATTTTACAATTTTTTTACCGTGAACTTAGGATGTTTAATATTCTGTTTTTCAATTAAACTTATGTGTAATTTTGACAGGCGAGATTTATGGTATAATAATCTTTGATATATATATATATATATATATATATATATATATATATATATATATATGAGAATTAATTTCAAATTGTAATCTTCTACTTATTATTTAGATGAGATGATTAATTACATATTAAAAAGTAAGAAAAATATTAATGTACATTTTTTGTAACTTAAATGCAGGCCGATTGAAAATACAATAAGATCGTTGGCTATGTCATTTCAATATTATAACTATAAAAGTATGGTCTAAAATTATACTCTTAAACATCTTAATTTAAGAACCTTCAAAGAGAGTTTGATACTAGTTGATGGGATCCCAAATATGTATGTATATTAGGTATATACAGTACACCAATAGCTCACCACTTCTTAACCAGCTATAAGGGTAGTTTTTATCAACGAAGGTACATCTCATCAGTTAAATTAATATTACCCCATCTCCATGTCTAATCGACACCTACAGTTAATATATTAAAAAACTATCGGCCTCTCATGTTGTGAAAGAATAAAGTGATCCTTCTTAGAAAAAATTCAAGATGAGATCAATGAATTGGAAAGATGAATATACAAGGTGAAAAGGGGTCAAGGAGAACCATAGATTTCCAAGAGAGTTTAGTTTCTTTATTGTAATATTTTTTTGTTAATAGTTAAAAAGGTATCTATTATTATATTAATTCGTTAAAAAGGTATCTATTATTATATTAATTTCAGTTACTTATATTTCGTAATGTGTTGGTTCATTGTAGATTGTTGTTCATGTCATTTCAATCAATAGCTTGTTACTTTTTGGAAATACTGAAATTTCATAATTCAACCAATGGAAAGAACATATCTCAAAGAAGCTATTTAGAATCAAATACATATGTAATGGTAGCGTTAATGATTTTCGAGAAAACCTCATACATATTTTTGTGGATGTTGCTTGTTGCATTAGAATGAAACCGGTGGAGATGGAAACTTCATGCTGACGTCACATGCACACAATTTTTGAATTTTTTATTTTGTCTATCAGTGAATGTTCATTTGGATATTTTTTGCTTTGTTTTCACCAATTAATGAAACGAATATGCTTCACGTATTTTCCTCAGTATTCAAAAAATTATTGCTTTATGTATTTTTGTTCCGTTTTAATTTTACTCCTACGATTTAATAATTACAATGACTAATAAAATCTAGATACACAACTCATCTTTTTTCTATTTCATTGTTGTCGTATTTTGTATGTGTTTTTAATGCTCAGGGTATCACTATGAATATTCAATGTGACATATATAAAACTCAATATCGCCACAATTTATGTTAACTATCACCATAGATCTTACTATCATCGATCATGTTCAATGATAAACCTGATCTTACTATTATCGAGATTAAAATACACCATTTTTTCATGCTACAACTCCCCAAAGAATATACAAAAATAGGATTGTAAAACTTAACGATAATTTAAAAGAATTGAAGGTGAAGATTATGAAATTTAACCATGAGGTTGGATTTCTTTAAGGATATTTATAGTTAAAACCATGAAATAAATCATGTATGCCTTTTTTATTTTGATACTTACATGCTAACCGCTCTCTCAGATAAAGGTATTAACAAACAACTTCTTTCAAGATTTGTAATAGTATTGTAAGTTGTTGACATGTGGAGTTTATGGATTTTGTAAATTTTCAGGGATGTAAGAGCCAGGACTAATACCATGTTCAATTAACAAAAAAATTCTTTCAATAGTAATAATAATATTGAGGTAAATTTAATTGTTAGTCGTTGTCGATTGTGAAAATGTTAGATATGACCTTATGTTTTAAAATGATAGTTTCCAATAACTTTCCTAAAATCTAAAAACATATTTCTCTCTTTGAAAAAGAAAGGGGCTTATTAATCTATTTTGCATTAGAGAAGAAGTAAAAGTTATAAAAGGTCGCCTAACTAAAAGAATAGCAAATAATCTTACTACCTCCTTTATACTTGTGACAATTATCATCCTGAATACTGAAATGCTACATGATTATCTAGAGTAGTTTGAATACAAGGATATCAACATATGGACATGTAAGTAAAAGTGAAAGAAGTATTAAGACCAATGTACCAAAATTTGGTTGTAAATCTGTTGTACTTCTTTATTTAGTTCTTCTTGATATATATCTCCTTACCATATCGTAGCATCTTGATACAACATATATTTTATTGCAAATACATTGGAAAATCTATTTGTATATTTGATCATTGTCAGTTCACATTTGGTCAATGACTCAATTTGCCAGCTTCGAAAATTGAAATTTATCAAATTTTGACAGTATTGTGTCCCTTTCACATAGTTTTTCACTATCAACCTAGGAAATAGAAAGACTCATTGCGTTTTGCATTGGAGAAAGCCTCAAGTATGCTTACTTTCATTGTGATAAAATGGATTCTATTTTGCCATGTATACAAATTGATAAGTCAGGGACAAAAGAGAAGATTTGAGCCATGGTCCTAACATCCCTTGATTTCTAGTTTTACATGATAAAAAATATAAGGTATATGGTTATATTACAATTGTCCACTAACCACTTTTTAACAAATATTATTCTTCTTCTACCCTTTTCAAACTATAAATAAATAGTTTAATATGAACGGATTCAATTCCTAACACTTACAATCTAAGAATCAAAACAAAAGGGTTTTGGGATGCTACCCTTTAATGTTAAACCAATCGTAATATTACTAAATCTAAGGGAAAATCGATACTAGAATTGGTTGTGAGACTCCCAAAGAAAGTCCATTAAAAAAACTTGGCGTATGCCTTTAATGTGACGAACACATTGTATTATTTAGTTAATTGAGAAAGAGTAGTTTAATTTTGTACTTAGCAAAAGGATGTGAGATTACAAACACTAAAAACAATTTTTTTTTATAATTATTTGTTAGATGTTCTTATAAAATTTTGGATGTGGGATTACTTTCCAAACCACATAAAGTTACTATATGATTACTGATTGATATAACTCACCTTAAAATTTTGAAAGAATTATATTTTGGATTTTCAAATTAGTCATACACATAATTATTTGAAATATGAAATATAATTAATGGATCTCTTCTGAGTAACAACACAATCACAAATAACGAAGAAGCTTTAAAATTATATTAAATATGAAATATTCATTGAATACTAAAATAAAAAACACATCAAATAATATTAAAAAACCTCATAATGCAATTAAGTACTCTGTAAAAAAAATGTAATGTGATACTTTGTTTAACCTTACATACACATTAAGTACCTCATTTTTAGACTTTATTTAACAAAAAAAATCAATAAATATTGTGTTTACATATAATGTAGAAAAACAATTTGAAAGTGGATTGAGAGGATGAAAAACAAGAATCTCAAATAATGAACAAATGCAGTACAATAGTAAGTTTGTTGATGTAAGCATGTTGCCGTTAGATCCCAATAGTAATTGTCCATACAAATATTAAAACAAGTTTGGGCCTTTTCGGGTAATTTATTTTCATCAAAGGTATTCTGGCCAATCACCCTATTGAAATATCTTGTATCATATACAAAATACAATTTAATAATATCAACAATTAATATTAAGATATGTTAAAAACTTAATTTATAAATTTAGATAGACGACATGCTCAAGAATAAATAAAATTTCATTTTCTAAATAGGTCACACATATACTATTATAAGAATTAATAATTAATTTTATCAACAAACTTAGGTTTTCCTAGGCCGTCTCCTAGACCATCCAAAATGACCAAAGGGTGATCGTCTAGTATGTCCTAAGCACATAGAGTCTACCAAAAAAAACTTTTGCACATTTCCTTTAATCAATAAGAAAATTATCTTAATCGAAAAAAATTGAGAAAAATAAGTAAAATAGTTAAAAGTCAATACAATCCAACCCATGGATTCGAAAATTGTTTGAAATTCGAATATGTTAAGCTGCGTGAGCCGCTTTCGGTAACCTAGATTGTTTTTTAAAGCATAATAAGTCAATATCTATCGCAATCAACAAAAAGAAAAGAACGATGTCTCCGCTAGGACAAATTTATAGCTAAAGTAATCATACAACTAAGATATTATATTCCCCGGGCGCATGTCAACATTTACGCATCATACAGTAACAAATATGTTTAAGTCACGTTAAATGACATTTAATTTGAGAATACCCTATTGAAATAATCACGTTAATAATGTCTTCCCTTATAAGTACTTGAATCAAATTCAATAGAGGTAGAATTTGGGTGAATTTATCACTCATTTGAATATTAGAGCGTCATTGGGAGCTCAATCCCCTTGGTGGTCCAACATATTCTATTACACGAATAGACATACAAACGATGATAAAATCTACTAATAATTAATTCAAGACTTGTAACTATTACACGAAAGACATATAAACGAAGAGACAATCTACAAATCAATTACTTATTTTGCTCTAAACCCAAGTCTCTCGAGTGAGCTCTGAGTATTCTAACCACCTAGACTACAACAGTGGGTTAAAATCATATTATACAATACTTACTAGCTTTCTAGACCGTAATACAAGTCGTATATTCTTCCTAAGCTCCTCTAAGTTATATATTCTACATATAACTCAAGTAATCAAGATACTAACTATTCAAATAACTCAATAATATTTAAATCAATATCCCATAAAGCATTACCTGAGCTTATATCAACATATACGCACCATAGTGTAACAATAAATAATTACATCACATTAAATAACATTTAATAGATGAAACACTTCATTGAAACAACCTTGTCATCAAAAGACACTCTGTTGTAAATACCTAGTTGATTTCATAGCAAAGGTACAACATTATTTTCACTAATATTAAACCACTAGATATCTTACGCTCTAGGATCGAGTTTTGCTGAACTTACGAATCACTTAAACGTCACAACTTCATTGGGAGCCTGCTCCCCTTGGTTGTCAAACACATTCTATTACATGAATAGACATATACAGAGATATAAAACATAGTAATTAACTAATATGATGATTTGTAGCTTATTCGAAGGATATCTATTTTTGAACGAGTTAATTATTACTAAATCCAGCTTTATCACAAAATTAGACATTAATTTTCCCAATATAGAGTCACTTGTGCAATAAATTGAATCACAAATTTTGTAGATACAAAATTTAACTTTATGTTTATATATGCTTCTTAGACAAAAGCCTAACATTAAGTTTTGTTGTCAAGACTTTAACTCGGTCTCTCGGGTAAGAGTTGAATATCCTAACCACCTAGGCTACAACTAATGGTTCTAATCATGTTGAGGAAGTACATGTCATATATACCTCGCAAGGTCATCTAGTATGTACATTCTACATATAGCTTAAGTAGTCACATTACTAACTACACAAATAACTCAATTATGCTTCAATAAATAATAAGCATAATCATTCTTTAATCATAAAAAAAACCTATAAACAAGGTTAGGTCAACACCATCTAACTTAGAGGGCTTTTTCCTTAGAGGATATGAGAAATGAAAAATTATTCAATCAATAACTAAATATATATATATATATATCACCACTTAATACTTTCAACAAACCTTTATCAACACACGAAACACAAGTAAAAGATAAAAGGCTAGCTTCGAATGGTGTCTACGATAAAAACCCACGTTTGATCAAGTATATGTAATAAAACTAATGATATGTACCACCAAAAATACCACCAATGACATAATGTGGTTTAAATATATGTAAATGATTAGTACAATAAAGTTAGATAGAGAAATAAAATAGAATGATAGTTTTCATCCAATTAAACTTTGCCACGTCCTTAGTGTTTTTTTGGCGATATATACAATTACTCATGTAATAGGTATCCTTTTAATTATATTTGATTTAATATAAGTATTATTTTTTGAATAAAAAAACATTGAGACAACAGGGATTAGAGAGCTAATGTAATTATCTTAAGGAAGTAACGCGATGTTAATCCTGGTCAAATGAAGTCAAAATATGATTAAAATAATTGTTATAATCCTTAATAATAGAAGATAAACATTTATACACTACTTTTTTACCCAAAAATGTTACCTAATTTCAATAATGATCTTTAAATAACTAAAAAGTACTAAAATGATAATAGATTGAAACTAACTCTATGAAAAAGTTATTGTATTGCCAAATACACTCAAGACGGTAATAAAACAATGCGTTTGACATACAATTACACATTAAACAAAAACTGAGCCAACTAGTATCTTTGAAATATATTTCTCTATCGCCTTGAACACTCAAGGACTCTACATCGTCTCGGATACTCGTATAGTTAGTTTGGATGACCTAATCTTTTATTAACTTTTATTGGAATACATTAATTTCTAACACATGATTACATAACACAAGTTATTTCCATATATAAGGTCGCATAATTCTCTAATCATTATTGGGATGGAAGGTTTATTTTTTTGAAATAATCATAAGTATCAATGTATAACTTCTTTGAACTTAAATAAATTTTGATTTCAAGTTGAGAATCTCGGTAAGCCAACTCAAGATTAATTATTTGCTTGGAATAAAGCGTCAAGAATTTATGCCTGGCGACCCACTAGTTATTATACTTATTTAAATGAGTCTTTATCGTCATTTATCTGTTCGATGAAAAGGGGATAATAAGTCAAGAAATAGATGAAACCGACATAGTCTTCAAGTTCAAAAACTGATTAAGTGAAAACAAAATCAAGTAATTCACAGTACAAGATAAACACATCAAACAAAAAAATTCTAGGAATAAAATATATCTTCTGAAAATCGAAGAGAAAAATTTATACAATCCATGTTATGTACACAATAAAAAATCCAAGTTAACCATTCAAGATTTAAAAAACCCAATGATATTGATTTCTAATTATTTTTTTGTCATACATGAAACAACAAAATATTATCCTACACCATTGTTTTTAAAAATATTAGATGGAAACACAAAGAAGTCAAACAATGAATCTTCAGTCCATTCGATTAAGTCGGTATTTTTTTCTAACACATTTGGCCAACATGTTTGTCACCTAATTGAGCTCTCTTTTGACATGTAAAACCTTCCATGTTTGGAATTTATCCACCATTCTACAGACTTCAACGGTCATTAGTTGGATTCTCCCATCAATTCCTTTGTCTTTTTAAAGCCTTACATAATTTTAAAGGTATCAAAGTCGAACGAGCAACTCTAAAAATTAAGATCTGGTGTAGATCTCATGGCCAATAAAATTGCCCAAATTTTAACCTCCTGCAACACATTAGTCTTTGCAGAGTTTCATAATTAACTGTTTGATTACTCCATGTTTGTTAATTGCAATGGAATTTGCACATGCCGGTGTGAAAGAAAGTCCCTTTAATAAAAATAATGATTAACAAATATATATTGCATCAAATTAGTATTGAGTAAGCATCGAATAATCCATCTTTTGTATAGAAAGAATACACACACATATATATATATAGTTGTTGTATCACATACGCATCATATTTAAATATTTATTTTTGCACAATATATAAAAGATGTTTACCAAATAGTTTGAATACCGTTTATTAAAAATTATAACTAAATAAACTTTCGCCATATAAATTCTTTAATTACATGATAGTTAAATTTACATTAAAAGAAAAATACAATACTTAAATATTAGATCTGAAACCTAAATTAAAAATAAATATTTAAGGAAGAAAAGAATTTGTTTATAAAAACAGGTGATATACATAAGATTAAATCATGGGTTAAGGAGGCGTGATTCATATATGTAATTATCAATCAATACTATTAAATATATAAGAAATAAAAAAACATCTTTCAATAAATAAGATATACACTAGTTTAGAACCATGGGCTAGGAGTAGATTAGCCTATACAAAAAAAAATTAAAATTTGTAGAAAAGGTTGGATTTGCTTTTTATTATTTATTTTTTTGAATTTTACAGGTAGGATAAGGCCCAAAGATTTAGTAATTCTTTTACATATGTTGGTGGGCTTTATGTAACCGTAAATTGGTCAAATAATACAAATTAGGTTGTCGAATACTTCCTCATAAAAATATATATATAATAAAGTCAACAAATTTTAGGGTTTTCTAGAACTTCTCCAATAATCGGGTGGGTGCCGCTCTCCCATTCTATATTAAATCATCTTCATCATAATCAAATCTTAATTATCTACAATTTTTCAAATACATCATAGAGCCACTTCAGAAGCACTTGATCACTGCAGAGTACTTTAATAACTATAGTAGCTATCTATCAATTTTAAATGTGATTTTGTAAGTTTACCTTTTATTTTTGTTCTCTCTCCATATATTTCTAAGCAAATGTTAATTTGTAAGATTACCTTTCAATTTCATTATCTCTATATATACCTAACACGCTCTCTATGTTTAGTTTGACTAATTAGATGTTTATTATCCTATATATTTTTTATATTTACTCAATTTTAACCCAGATGAAATACTAGAGTAGTGTTGGATATTATTTCAAATCAATTCATCACTTTTATTTTTGTACCTGAAATTAAACATTCTCTTATTTTACAATTTTTTTACCGTGAACTTAGGATGTTTAATATTCTGTTTTTCAATTAAACTTATGTGCAATTTTGATAGGCGAGATTTATGGTATAATAATCTTTGATATATATATGAGAATTAATTTCAAATTGTAATCTTCTACTGATTATTTAGATGAGATGATTAATTACATATTAAAAAGTAAGAAAAAATATTAATGTACATTTTTTGTAACTTAAATGCAGGGCGATTGAAAATACAATAAGATCGTTGGATATGTCATTTCAATATTATAACTATAAAAGTATGGTCTAAAATTATACTCTTAAACATCTTAATTTAAGAACCTTCAAAGAGAGTTTGATACTAGTTGATGGGATCCCAAATATGTATGTATATTAGGTATATACAGTACACCAATAGCTCACCACTTCTTAACCAGCTATAAGGGTAGTTTTTATCAACGAAGGTACACCTCAGCAATTCATTAATAACACAGATCTCATCAGTTAAATTAATATTGCCCCATCTCCATGTCTAATCGACACCTACAGTTAATATATTAAAAAACTATCGGCCTCTCATGTTGTGAAATAATAAAGTGATCCTTCTTAGAAAAAATTCAAGATGAGATCAATGAATTGAAAAGATGAATATACAAGGTGAAAAGGGGTCAAGGAGAGCCATAAATTTCCAAAAGAGATTAGTTTCTTTATTGTAATATTTTCTTGTTAATGGTTAAAAAGGTATCTATTATTATATTAATTCGGTAAAAAGGTATCTATTATTATATTAATTTCAGTTACTTATATTTCGTAATGTGTTGGTTCATCGTAGATTGTTGGTCATGTCATTTCAATCAATAGCTTGTTACTTTTTGGAAATACTGAAATTTCATAACTCAACCAATGGAAAGAACATATCTCAAAGAAGCTGTTCAGAATCAAATACATATGTAATGGTAGTGTTAATGATTTTCGAGAAAACCTCATACATATTTTGGTGGATGTTGCTTGTTGCATTAGAATGAAACCGGTGGAGATGGAAACTTCATGCTGACGTCACATGCACACAATTTTTGAATTTTTTATTTTGCCTATCAGTGAATGTTCATTTGGATATTTTTTTCTTTGTTTTCACCAATTAATGAAACGAATATGCTTCACGTATTTTCCTCAGTATTCAAAAAATTATTGCTTCATGTATTTTTGTTCTGTTTTAATTTTACTCCTACGATTTAATAATTAGAATGACTAATAAAATCTAGATACACAACTCATCTTTTTTCTATTTCATTGTTGTCGTATTTTGTATGTGTTTTTAATGCTCAGGGTAGCACTATTAATATTCAATGTGACATATATAAAACTCAATATCACCACAATTTATGTTAAGTATCACCATAGATCTTACTATCATCGATCATGTTCAATGATAAACCTGATCTTACTATTATCGAGATTAAAATACACCATTTTTTCATGCTACAACTCCCCAAAGAATATACAAAAATAGGATTGTAAAACTTAACGATAATTTAAAAGAATTGAAGGTTAAGATTATGAAATTTAACCATGATGTTGGATTTCTTTAAGGATATTTATAGTTAAAACCATGAAATAAATCATGTATGCCTTTTTTATTTTGATACTTACATGCTAACCGCTCTCTCAGATAAAGGTATTAACAAACAACTTCTTTCAAGATTTGTAATAGTATTGTTAGTTGTTGACATGTGGAGTTTATGGATTTTGTAAATTTTCAGGGAGGTAAGAGCCAGGACTAATACCATGTTCAATTAACAAAAAACTTCTTTCGATAGTAGTAATAATATTGAGGTAAATTTAATTGTTAGTCGTTGTCGATTGTGAAAATGATAGATATGACCTTATGTTTTAAAATGACAGTTTGCAATAACTTTGCTAAAATCTAAAAATATATTTCTCTCTTTGAAAAATAAAGGGGCTTATTAATCTATTTTGCATTAGAGAAGAAGTAAGAGTCATAAAAGGTCACCTAACTAAAAGAATAGCAAATAATTTTACTACCTCCTTTTTACTTGTGACAATTATCATCCTGAATACTGAAATGCTACATGATTATCTAGAGTAGTTTGAATACAAGGACATCAACATATAGACATGTAAGTAAAAGTGAAAGAAGTATTAAGACCAATGTACCAAAATTTGGTTGTAAATCTGTTGTACTTCTTTATTTAGTTCTTCTTGATATATATCTCCTTACCATATCGTAGCATCTTGATACAACATATATTTTATTGCAAATACATTGGAATGTGAATTTGTGTAGTTGATCATTTTCAGTTCACATTTGGTCAATGACTCAATTTGCCAGCTTCGAAAATTGAAATTTATCTTAGCTTAACAAGTGTTAGTAATAATAAGATCTTAGTACATTTATTTGTTTCTCATTAAACATATCAAATTTTGACAGCATTGTGTCCCTTTAACATAGTTTTTCACTATCAACCTAGGAAATAGAAAGACTCATTGCGTTTTGCATTGGAGAAAGCCTCAAGTATGCTTACTTTCATTGTGATAAAATGGATTCTATTTTGATATGTATACAAATTGATAAGTCGTGAGACAAAAGAGAAGATTTGGGCCATGGTCCTAACATCCCTTGATTTCTAGTTTTACATGATAAAAAATATAAGGGATCTGGTTATATTACAATTGTCCACTAACCACTTTTTAACAAATATTATTCTTCTACTATCCTTTTCAAACTATAAATAAATAGTTTAATATGAACTGATTCAATTCCTAACACTTACAATCTGAGAATCCAAACAAAAAGGTTTTGGGATGCTACCCTTTAATGTTAAAACAATCGTAATATTACTAAATCTAAGGGAAAATCGATACTAGAATTGGTTGTGAGACTCCCAAAGAAAGTCCATTAAAAAAACTTGGCGTATGCCTTTAATGTGACGAACACATTGTATTATTTAGTTAAATGAGAAAGAGTAGTTTAATTTTGCGCTTAGCAAAAGGATGTGAGATTACAAAGACTAAAAATAATTTTTTTATAATTATTTGTTAGATGTTTTTATAAAATTGTGGATGTGGGATTACTTTCCAAACCAAATATAGTTACTGTATGATTTCTGATTGATATAACTCACCTTAAAATTTTGAAAGAATTAAATTTTGGATTTTCAAATTAATCATACACATAATTATTTGAAATATGAAATATAATTAATGGATCTCTTCTGAGTAACAACACAATCACAAATAACGAAGAAGCTTTAAAATTATATTAAATATGAAATATTCATTGAATACTAAAATAAAAAACAAATCAAATAATATTAAAAAACCTCATAATGCAATTAAATACTCTGTAAAAAAAATGAAATGTGCAACTTTGTTTAACCTTACCTACACATTAAGTACCTCATTTTTAGACTTTATTTAACAAAAAAAATCAATAAATACCGTGTTTACATATAATGTAGAAAAACAATTTGTAAGTGGATTGAGAGGATGAACAACAAGAATCTCAAATAATGAACAAATGCAGTACAATAGTAAGTTTGTTGATGTAAGCATGTTGCCGTTCGATCCCAATAGTAATTGTCCATAAAACTATTAAAACAAGTTTGGGTCTTTTCGGGTAATTTATTTTCATCAAAGATATTCTGGCCAATCACCCTATTGAAATATCTTGTATCATATACAAAATACAATTTAATAATATTAACAAGTAATATTAAGATATGTTAAAAACTTAATTTATAAATTTAGATAGACGACATGCTCAAGAATAAATAAAATTTCATTTTCTAAATAGGTCACACATATACTATTAGAAGAATTAATAATTAATTTTATCAACAAACTTAGGTTTTCCTAGGCCGTCTCCTAGACCATCCAAAATGACCAAAGGGTGATCGTCTAGTATGTCCTAAGCACATAGAGTCTACCAAAAAAACTTTTGCACATTTCCTTTAATCAATAAGAAAATTATCTCAATCGAAAAAAATTGAGAAAAATAAGTAAATTTGTTAAAAGTAAATACAATCCAACCCATGGATTCAAAATTGTTTGAAATTCGAATATGTTAAGCTGCATGAGCCGCTTTCGGTAACCTAGATTGTTTTTTAAAGCATAATAAGTCAATATCTATCGCAATCAACAAAAAGAAAAGAACGATGTCTCCGCTACGACAAATTTATAGCTAAAGTAATCATACAACTAAGATATTATATTCCCCGGGCGCATGTCAACATTTACGCATCATACAGTAACAAATATGTTTTAAGTCACGTTAAATGACATTTAATTTGAGAATACCCTATTGAAATAATCACGTTAATAAGGTCTTCCCTTATAAGTACTTGAATCAAATTCATAATAGAGGTAGAATTTGGGTGAATTTATCACTCATTTGAATATTAGAGCGTCTTGGGAGCTCAATCCCCTTGGTGGTCCAACATATTCTTTTACACGAATAGACATACAAACAATGATAAAATCTACTAATAAATTAATTCAAGACTTGTAACTATTACACGAAAGACATGTAAACAAAGACACAATCTACAAATCAATTACTTATTTTGCTCTAAACCCAGGTCTCTCGAGTGAGCTCTGAGTATTCTCACAACCTAGACTACAACAGAGGGTGAAAATCATATTATACAATACTTATTAGCTTTCTAGACCGTAATATAAGTCGTATATTCCTCCTAAGCTCCTCTAAGTTATATATTCTACATATAACTCAAGTAATCAAGATACTAACTATTCAAATAACTCAATAATATTTAAATCAATATCCCATAAAGCATTCCCTGAGCTTATATCAACATATACGCACCATAGTGTAACAATAAATAATTACGTGACATTAAATAACATTTAATAGATGAAAAACTTCATTGAAACAACCGTGTCATCAAAAGACACTCTGTTGTAAATACCTAGTCGATTTCATAGCAAAGGTACAACATTATTTTCACTAATATTAAACCACTAGATATCTTACACTCTAGAATCGAGTTTGGCTGAACTTACGACTCACTTAAACGTCACAACTTCATTGGGAGCCTGCTCCCCTTGGTTGTCTAACACATTCTATTACATGAATAGACATATAAAGATATATAAAACATAGTAATTAACTAATATGATGATTTGTAGCTTATTCGAAGGATATCTATTTTTGAACGAGTTAGTTATAACTAAATCCAGCTTTATCACCAAATTAGACATTAACTTTCCCAATATAGAGTCACTTGTGCAATAAATTGAATCACAAGTTTTGTAGATACAAAATATAACTTTATGTTTATATATGCTTCTTAGACAAAAGCCTAACATTAAGTTTTGTTGTCAAAACTTGAACCCGGTCTCTCGGGTAAGAGTTGAATATCCTAACCACCTAGGCTACAACTAATGGTTCTAATCATGTTGAGGAAATACATGTCATATATACTTCGCAAGATCATCTAGTATGTACATTCTACATATAGCTTAATTAGTCACATTTCTAACTACACAAATAACTCAATTATGCTTCAATAAATAATAAGCATAATCATTATTTAATCATAAAAAAACCCTATAAACAAGGTTAGGTCAACACCATCTAACTCAGGGGGCTTTTTCCTTAGAGGATATGAGAAATGAAAAATTATTCAATCAATAACTATATATATATATATAACCACTTAATACTTTCAACAAACCTTTATCAACACACGAAACACAAGTAAAAGATAAAAGGCTAGCTTAGAATGGTGTCTACGATAAAAACCCACGTTAGATCAAGTATATGCAATAAAACTAATGATATGTACCACCAAAATTACCACCAATGACATAATGTGGTTTAAATGGATGTAAATGATTAGTACAATAAAGTTAGATAGAGAAATAAAATAGAATGATAGTTTTCATCCAATTAAACTTTGCCACGTCCTTAGTATTTTTTTGGCGATATATACAATTACTCATGTAATAGGTATCCTTTTAATTATATTTGATTTAATATAAGTATTATTTTTTGAATAAAAAAACATTGAGACAACAGGGATTAGAGAGCTAATGCAATTATATTAAGGAAGTAACGCGATGTTAATCCTGGTCAATTGAAGTCAAAATATGATTAAAATAATTGTTTGAATCCTTAATAATAGAAGATAAACATTTATACACTACTTTTTTACCCAAAAATGTTACCTAATTTCAATAATGATCTTTAAATAACTAAAAAGTACTAAAATGATAATAGATTGAAACTAACTCTGTGAAAAAGTTATTGTATTGCCAAACACACTCAAGACGGTAATAAAACAATACGTTTGACATACAATTACACATTAAAAAAAACTAAGCCAACTAGTATATTTGAAATATATTTCTCTATCGCCTTGAACGCTCAAGGACTCTAGATCGTCTCGGATACTCGTATAGTCAATTTGGATGACCTAATCTTTTATTAACTTTTATTGGCACACATCAATTTCTAACACATGATTACATAACACAAATTATTTCCATATATAAGGTCGCATAATTCTCTAATCATTATTGGGATAGAAGGTTTATTTTTTTAAATCATCATAAGTATCAATGCATAACTTCTTTGAACTTAAATAAATTTTGACTTCAAGTTGAGAATCTCGGTAAGACAACTCAAGATTAATTATTTGCTTGGAATAAAGCGTCAAGAATTTATGCCTGGCAACCTACTAGTTATTATACTTATTTAAATGAGTGCTTATCGTCATTTATCTCTTCGATGAAAGGGGGATAATAAGTCAAGAAATAGATGAAACCGACATAGTCTTCAAGTTTAAAAACTGATTAAGTGAAAACAAAATCAAGTAATTCACGGTACAAGATAAACACATCAAACAAAAAAATTCTAGGAATAAAATATATCTGTAGAAAATCGAAGAGTAAAATTTATACAATCCATGTTATGTACACAATAAAAAATCCAAGTTAACCATTCAAGATTTTAAAAAACCCAATGATATTGATTTCTAATTATTTTTTTGTCATACATGAAACAACAAAATATTATCCTACACCATTGTTTTTAAAAATATTAGATGGAAACACAAAGAAGTCAAACAATGAATCTTCAGTCCATTCGGTTAAGTCGATATTTTTTTCTAGCATATTTGGCCAACATGTTTGTCACCTAATTGAGCTCTCTTTTGACATGTAAAACCTTCCATGTTGAGAATTTATCCACCATTCTACAGACTTCAACGGTCATTAGTTGGATTCTCCCATCAATTCCTTTGTCTTGTTAATGCCTTCAATAATTTTAAAGTTATCAAAGTCGAACGAGCAACTCTAAAAATTAAGATCTGGTGTAGATCTCATGGCTAATAAAATAGCCCAAATTTTAACCTTCTGCAACACATTAGACTTTGCAGAGTTTCATAATTAACTGTTTAATTACTCCATGTTTGTTAATTGTAATGGAATTTGCACATGCCGGTGTGAAAGAAAGTCCCTTTAATAAAAATAATGATTAACAAATATATATTGCATCAAATTAGTATTGAGTAAGCATCAAATAATCCATCTTTTGTATAAAAAGAATACACACAAATTTATATATATATATAGTTGTTGTATCACATACGCATCATATTTAAATATTTATTTTTGCACAATATATCAAAGGTGTTTACCAAATAGTTGGAATACCGTTTATTAAAAACTATAACTAAATAAACTTTAGCCATATAAATTCTTTAATTACATGATAGTTAAATTTACACTAAAAGAAAAATACAATACTTAAATATTAGATCTGAAACCTAAATTAAAAATAAATATTTAAGGAAGAAAAGAATTTGTTTATAAAAACATGATATACATAAGATTAAATCATGGGTTAAGGAGGCGTGATTTATATATGTAATTATCAATCAATACTATTAAATATTTAAGAAATAAAAGAACAACTTTCAATAAATGAGATATACACTAGTTTAGAACCATTGGCTAGGAGTAGATTAGCCTATATGAAAAAAAAAAAAAATTTGTAGAAAAGGTTGGATTTGCTTTATATTATTTATTTTTTTAAATTTTACAGGTAGGATAAGGCCCAAAGATTTAGTAATTCTTTTACATATGTTGGTGGGCTTTATGTAAAAGTGAAATGGTCAAATAATTCAAATTGGGTTATCGAATACTTCCTCATAATATATATATATATATATATATATATATATATATATATATATATATATATATATATATATATATATAATAAAGTCAATAAATTTTAGGGTTTTCTAGAACTTCTCCAATAATCGGGTGGGGGCCGATCTCCCATTCTATATGAAATCATCTTCATCATCATCAAATCTTAATTATCTACAATATTTAAAATACATCATAGAGCCACTTCAGCAGCACTTGATCACTGCAGAGTACTTTAATAACTATAGTAGTTATCTATCAATTTTTAAATGTTATTTTGTAAATTACGTTTCATTTTCGTTCTCTCTCCATATATTTCTAACACGCTCTCAAATGTTTATTTGTAAGATTACCTTTCAATTTCATTATCTCTATATATACCTAACATACGCTCTCTATGTTTAGACATACACTTATTTGTATTAAAAAATTATTAATTTGACTAATTAGATGTTTATTATCATATATATTTTTTATATTTACTCAATTTTAACCCAGATGAATTACTAGAGTAGTGTTGGATATTATTTCAAATCTATTCATCACTTTTATTTTTGTACCTGAAATTAAATAATCTCTTATTTTAAAAAAAATTACCGTGAACTTAGGATGTTTAATATTCTGTTTTAACAATTAAACTTATGTGTAATTTTGACAGGCGAGATTTATGTTATAATAATCTTTGATATATATATATATATATATATATATATATGAGAATTAATTTCAAATTGTAATCTTCTACTTATTATTTAGATGAGATGATTAATTACATATTAAAAAGTAAGAAAAAATATTAATGTACATTTTTTGTAACTTAAATGCAGGCCGATTGAAAATAGAATAAGATCGTTGGCTATGTCATTTCAATATTATAACTATAAAAGTATGGTCTAAAATTATACTCTTAAACATCTTAATTTAAGAACCTTCAAAAAGGGTTTGATACTAGTTGATGGGATCCCAAATATGTATGTATATTAGGTATATACAGTACACCAATAGCTCACCACTTCTTAACCAGTTATAAGGGTAGTTTTTATCAACGAAGGTACACCTCAGCAGTTCATTAATAACACAGATCTCATCAGTTAAATTAATATTACCCCATCTCCATGTCTAATCGACACCTATAGTTAATATATTAAAAAACTATCCGCCTCTCATGTTGTGAAAGAATAAAGTGATCCTTCTTAGAAAAAATTCAAGATGAGATCAATGAATTGAAAAGATGAATATACAAGGTGAAAAGGGGTCAAGGAGAACCATAGATTTCCAAGAGAGTTTAGTTTCTTTATTGTAATATTTTCTTGTTAATCGTTAAAAAGGTATCTATTATTATATTAATTCGTTAAAAAGGTATCTATTATTATATTAATTTCAGTTACTTATATTTCGTAATGTATTGGTTCATCGTAGATTGTTGGTCATGTCATTTCAATCAATAGCTTGTTACTTTTTGGAAATACTGAAATTTCATAACTCAACCAATGGAAAGAACATATCTCAAAGAATGAAACCGGTAATAGTAGTGTTAATGACTTTCGAGAAAACCTCATACATATTTTGGTGGATGTTGCTTGTTGCATTAGAATGAAACCGGTGGAGATGGAAACTTCATGCTGACGTCACGTGCACACAATTTTTGAATTTTTTATTTTGCCTATCAGTGAATGTTCATTTGGATATTTTTTGCTTTCTTTTCAACGATTAATGAAACGAATATGCTTCACGTATTTTCCTCAGTATTCAAAAAATTATTGCTTCATGTATTTTTGTTCTGTTTTAATTTTACTCCTACGATTTAATAATTAGAATGACTAATAAAATCTAGATACACAACTCATCTTTTTTCTATTTCATTGTTGTCGTATTTTGTATGTGTTTTTAATGCTCAGGGTAGCACTATGAATATTCAATGTGACATATATAAAACTCAATATCACCACAATTTATGTTAAGTATCACCATAGATCTTACTATCATCGATCATGTTCAATGATAAACCTGATCTTACTATTATCGAGATTAAAATACACAATTTTTTCATGCTACAACTCCTCAAAGAATATACAAAAATAGGATTGTAAAACTTAACGATAATTTAATAGAATCGAAGGTTAAGATTATGAAATTTAACCATGATGTTGGATTTCTTTAAGGATATTTATAGTTAAAACCATGAAATAAATCATGTATGCCTTTTTTATTTTGATACTTACATGCTAACCGCTCTCTCAGATAAAGGTATTAACAAACAACTTCTTTCAAGATTTGTAAAGAATTGTAAGTTGTTGACATGTGAAGTTTATGGATTTTGTAAATTTTCAGGGAGGTAAGAGCCAGGACTAATACCATGTTCAATTAACAAAAAACTTCTTTCGATAGTAGTAATAATATCGAGGTAAATTTAATTGTTAGTCGTTGTCGATTGTGAAAATGATAGATATGACCTTATGTTTTAAAATGACAGTTTGCAATAACTTTGCTAAAATCTAAAAACATATTTCTCTCTTTGAAAAATAAAGGGGCTTATTAATCTATTTTGCATTAGAGAAGAAGTAAAAGTTATAAAAGGTCGCCTAACTAAAAGAATAGCAAATAATTTTACTACCTCCTTTAGACTTGTGACAATTATCATCCTGAATACTGAAATGCTACATGATTGTCTAGAGTAGTTTGAATTCAAGGACATCAACATATGAACATGTAAGTAAAAGTGAATGAAGTATTAAGACCAATGTACCAAAATTTGGTTGTAAATATGTTGTACTTCTTTATTTAGTTCTTCTTGATATATATCTCCTTACCATATCGTAGCATTTTGATACAACATATATTTTATTGCAAATACATTGGAAAATATATTTGTGTAGTTGATCATTTTCAGTTCACATTTGGTCAATGACTCAATTTGCCAGCTTCGAAAATTGAAATTTATCAAATTTTGACAGCATTGTGTCCCTTTAACATAGTTTTTCACTATCAACCTAGGAAATAGAAAGACTCATTGCGTTTTGCATTGGAGAAAGCCTCAAGTATGCTTACTTTCATTGTGATAAAATGGATTCTATTTTGCCATGTATATAAATTGATAAGTCGTGGGACAAAAGAGAAGATTTGAGCCATGGTCCTAACATCCCTTGATTTCTAGTTTTACATGATAAAAAAATATAGGGGATCTGGTTATATTACAATTGTCCACTAACCACTTTTTAACAAATATTATTCTTCTACTACCCTTTTCAAACTATAAATAAATAGTTTAATATGAATTGATTCAATTCCTAACACTTACAATCTGAGAATCCAAACAAAAGGGTTTTGGGATGCTACCCTTTAATGTTAAACCAATCGTAATATTACTAAATCTAAGGGAAAATCGATACTAGAATTGGTTGTGAGACTCCCAAAGAAAGTCCATTAAAAAAACTTGGCGTATGCCTTTAATGTGACGAACACATTGTATTATTTAGTTAAATGAGAAAGAGAAGTTTAATTTTGTGCTTAGCAAAAGGATGTGAGATTACAAAAACTAAAAACAATTTTTTTATAATTATTTGTTAGACGTTCTTATAAAATTGTGGATGTGGGATTACTTTCCAAACCACATAAAGTTACTTTATGATTACTGATTGATATAACTCACCTTAAAATTTTGAAAGAATTATATTTTGGATTTTCAAATTAGTCATACACATAATTATTTGAAATATGAAATATGATTAATGGATCTCTTCTGAGTAACAACACAATCACAAATGACGAAGAAGCTTTAAAATTATATTAAATATGAAATATTCATTGAATACTAAAATAAAAAACACATCAAATAACATTAAAAAACCCCATAATGCAATTAAATACTCTGTAAAAAAAATGAAATGTGAAACTTTGTTTAACCTTACCTACACATTAAGTACCTCATTTTTAGAATTTATTAAACAAAAAAAATCAATAAATATCGTGTTTACATATAATGTAGAAAAAAATTTGAAAGTGGATTGTGAGGATGAACAACAAGAATCTCAAATAATGAACAAATGCAGTACAATAGTAAGTTTGTTGATGTAAGCATGTTGTCGTTAGATCCCAATAGTAAATGTCCGTAAAACTATTAAAACAAGTTTGGGCCTTTTCGGGTAATTTATTTTCATCAAAGATATTCTGGCCAATCACCCTATTGAAATATCTTGTATCATATACAAAATACAATTTAATAATATTAACAATTAATATTAAGATATGTTAAAAACTTAATTTATAAATTTAGATAGAGGACATGCTCAAGAATAAATAAAATTTCATTTTCTAAATAGGTCACACATATACTATTATAAGAATTAATAATTAATTTTATCAACAAACTTAGGTTTTCCTAGGTCGTCTCCTAGACCATCCAAAATGACCAAAGGGTGATCGTCTAGTATGTCCTAAGCACATAGAGTCTACCAAAAAAAACTTTTGCACATTTCCTTTAATCAATCAGAAAATTATCTTAATCTAAAAAAATTGAGAAAAATAAGTAAAATAGTTAAAAGTCAATACAATCCAACCCATGGATTCAAAAATTGTGTGAAATTCGAATATGTTAAGCTGCGTGAGCCGCTTTCGGTAACCTAGATTGTTTTTTAAAGCATAATAAGTCAATATCTATCGCAATCAACAAAAAGAAAAGAACGATGTCTCCGCTAGGACAAATTAGTAGCTAAAGTAATCATACAACTAAGATATTATATTCCCCGGGCGCATGTCAACATTTACGCATCATACAGTAACAAATATGTTTAAGTCACGTTAAATGACATTTAATTTGAGAATACCCTATTGAAATAATCACGTTAATAAGGTCTTCCCTTATAAGTACTTGAATCAAATTCATAATAGAGGTAGAATTTGGGTGAATTTATCACTCATTTGAATATTAGAGCGTCATTGGGAGCTCAATCCCCTTGGTGGTCCAACATATTCTTTTACACGAATAGACATACAAACGATGATAATATCTACTAATAAATTAATTCAAGACTTGTAACTATTACACGAAAGACATATAAACAAAGAGACAATCTACAAATCAATTACTTATTTTTCTCTAAACCCAGGTCTCTCGAGTGAGCTCTGAGTATTCTAACCACCTAGACTACAACAGAGGGTGAAAATCATATTATACAATACTTATTAGCTTTCTAGACCGTAATACAAGTCGTATATTCCTCCTAAGCTCCTCTAAGTTATATATTCTACATATAACTCAAGTTATCAAGATACTAACTATTCAAATAACTCAATAATATTTAAATCAATATCCCATAAAGCATTCCCTGAGCTTATATCAACATATACGCACCATTGTGTAACAATAAATAATTACGTCACATTAAATAACATTTAATAGATGAAACACTTCATTGAAACAACCTTGTCATCAAAAGACACTCTGTTGTAAATACCTAGTTGATTTCATAGCAAAGGTACAACATTATTTTCACTAATATTAAACCACTAGATATCTTACACTCTAGAATCGAGTTTGGTTGAACTTACGACTCACTTAATCGTCACAACTTCATTGGGAGCCTGCTCCCCTTGGTTGTCTAACACATTCTATTACATGAATAGACATATAAAGATATATAAAACATAGTAATTAACTAATATGATGATTTGTAGCTTATTCGAAGGATATCTATTTTTGAACGAGTTAGTTATTACTAAATCCAGCTTTATCACCAAATTAGACATTAACTTTCCCAATATAGAGTCACTTGTGCAATAAATTGAATCACAAGTTTTGTACATACAAAATTTAACTTTATGTTTATATATGCTTCTTAGACAAAATCCTAACATTAAGTTTTGTTGTCAAAACTTGAACCCGGTCTCTCAGGTAAGAGTTGAATATCCTAACCACCTAGGCTACAACTAATGGTTCTAATCATGTTGAGGAAGTACATGTCATATATACTTCGCAAGATCATCTAGTATGTACATTCTACATATAGCTTAAGTAGTCACATTACTAACTACACAAATAACTCAATTATGCTTCAATAAATAATAAGCATAATCATTCTTTAATCATAAAAAAAATCCTATAAACAAGGTTAGGTCAACACCATCTAACTCAGAGGGCTTTTTCCTTACAGGATATGAGACATGAAAAATTATTCAATCAATAACTATATATATATATATATATATATATATATATATATATATATATATATATATATATATATATATATATATATATATATATATATATATATATCACCACTTAATACTTTCAACAAACCTTTATCAACACACGAAACACAAGTAAAAGATATAAGTCTAGCTTAGAATGGTGCCTACGATAAAAACCCACGTTAGATCAAGTATATGTAATAAAACTAATGATATGTACCACCAAAAATACCACCAATGACATAATGTGGTTTAAATGGATGTAAATGATTAGTACAATAATGTTAGATAGAGAAATAAAATAGAATGATAGTTTTCATCCAATTAAACTTTGCCACGTCCTTAGTGTTTTTTTGGCGATATATACAATTACTCATGTAATAGGTATCCTTTTAATTATATTTAATTTAATATAAGTATTATTTTTTGAATAAAAAAACATTTAGACAACAGGGATTAGAGAGTTAATGTAATTATCTTAAGGAAGTAACACGATGTTAATCATGGTCAAATGAATTCAAAATATGATTAAAATAATTGTTTTAATCCTTAATAATAGAAGATAAACATTTATACACTACTTTTTTACCCAAAAATGTTACATAATTTCAATAATGATCTTTAAATAACTAAAAAGTACTAAAATGATAATAGATTGAAACTAACTCTATGAAAAAGTTATTGTATTGCCAAACACACTCAAGACGGTAATAAAACAATGAGTTTGACATACAATTACACATTAAACAAAAACTAAGCCAACTAGTATCTTTGAAATATATTTCTCTATCGCCTTGAACGCTCAAGGACTCTAGATCGTCGTATAGTTAGTTTGGATAACCTAATATTTTATTAACTTTTATTGCAACACATCAATTTCTAAGACATGATTACATAACACAAGTTATTTCCATATATAAGGTCGCATAATTCTCTAATCATTATTGGGATGGAAGGTTTATTTTTTTAAATCATCATAAGTATCAATGTATAACTTCTTTGAACTTAAATAAATTTTGATTTCAAGTTGAGAATCTCGGTAAGCCAACTCAAGATTAATTATTTGCTTGGAATAAAGCGTCAAGAATTTATGCCTGGCAACCTACTAGTTATTATACTTATTTAAATGAGTGCTTATCGTCATTTATCTGTTCGATGAAAGGGGGATAATTAAGTCAAGAAATAGATGAAACCGACATAGTCTTCAAGTTCAAAAACTGATTAAGTGAAAACAAAATCAAGTAATTAACGGTACAAGATAAACACATCAAACAAAAAAATTCTAGGAATAAAATATATCTTCTGAAAATCGAAGAGAAAAGTTTATACAATCCATGTTATGAACACAATAAAAAATCCAAGTTAACCATTCAAGATTTTAAAAAACCTAATGATATTGATTTCTAATTATTTTTTTGTCATACATGAAACAACAAAATATTATCCTACACCATTGTTTTTAAAAATATTAGATGGAAACACAAAGAAGTCAAACAATGAATCTTTAGTCCATTCGGTTACGTCGATATTTTTTTCTAACACATTTGGCCAACATGTTTGTCACCTAATTGAGCACTCTTTTGACATGTAAAACCTTCCATGTTTGGAATTTATCCACCATTCTACATACTTCAACGGTCATTAGTTGGATTCTCCCATCAATTCCTTTGTCTTTTTAATGCCTTACATAATTTTAAAGTTATCAAAGTCGAACGAGCAACTCTAAAAATTAAGATCTGGTGTAGATCTCATGGCCAATAAAATAGCCCGAATTTTAACCTTCTGCAACACATTAGACTTTGCAGAGTTTCGTAATTAACTGTTTGATTACTCCATGTTTGTTAATTGCAATGGAATTTTCACATGCCGGTGTGAAAGAAAGTCCCTTTAATTAAAATAATGATTAACAAATATATATTGCATCAAATTAGTATTGAGTAAGCATCGAATAATCCATCTTTTGTATAGAAAGAATACACATATATATATATAGTTGTTGTATCACATACGCATCATATTTAAATATTTATTTTTGTACAATATATCAAAGATGTTTACCAAATAGTTGGAATACCGTTTATTAAAAATTATAACTAAATAAACTTTAGCCATATAAATTCTTTAATTACATGATAGTTAAATTTACATTAAAAGAAAAATACAATACTTAAATATTATATCTGAAACCTAAATTAAAAATAAATATTTAAAGAAGAAAATAATTTGTTTATAAAAACAGGTGATATACATAAGATTAAATCATGGGTTAAGGAGGCGTGATTTATATATGTAATTATCAATCAATACTATTAAATATATAAGAAATAAAAAACATCTTTCAATAAATGAGATATACACTAGTTTAGAACCATGGGCTAGGAGTAGATTAGCCTATACAAAAAAAAATTAAAATTTGTAGAAAAGGTTGGATTTGCTTTTTATTATTTATTTTTTAAAATTTCACAGGTAGGATAAGGCCCAAAGATTTAGTAATTCTTTTACATATGTTGGTGGGCTTTATGTAACAGTGAATTGGTCAAATAATTCAAATTGGGTTGTCGAATACTTCCTCATAAAAATATATATATAATAAAGTCAACGAATTTTAGGATTTTCTAGAACTTCTCCAATAATCGGGTGGGTGCCGCTTTCCTATTCTATATGAAATCATATTCATCATAATCAAATCTTAATTATGTACAATTTTTCAAATACATCATAGAGCCACTTCAGAAACACTTGATCACTGCAGAGTACTTTAATAACTATAGTAGCTATCTATCAATTTTTAAATGTTATTTTGTAAGTTTACCTTTCATTTTCGTTCTCTCTATATATACCTAACACGCTCTCTATGTTTAGACATACACTTATTTGTATTAAAAAACTATTAATTTGACTAATTAGATGTTTATTATCTTATATATTTTTTATATTTACTCAATTTTAACCCAGATGAATTACTAGAGTAGTGTTGGATATTATTTCAAATCAATTCATCACTTTTATTTTTGTACCTGAAATTAAACATTCTCTTATTTTACAATTTTTTTACTGTGAACTTAGGATGTTTAATATTCTGTTTTTCAATTAAACTTATGTGTAATTTTGACAGGCGAGATTTCTGGTATAATAATCTTTGATATATATATATATATGAGAATTAATTTCAAATTGTAATCTTCTACTTATTATTTAGATGAGATGATTAATTACATATTAAAAAGTAAGAAAAAATATTAATGTACATTTTTTGTAACTTAAATGCAGGCCTATTGAAAATACAATAAGATCGTTGGATATGTCATTTCAATATTATAACTATAAAAGTATGGTCTAAAATTATACTCTTAAACATCTTAATTTAAGAACCTTCAAAGAGAGTTTGATACTAGTTGATGGGATCCCAAATATGTATGTATATTAGGTATATACAGTACACCAATAGCTCACCACTTCTTAACCAGCTATAAGGGTAGTTTTTATCAACGAAGGTACACCTCAGCAATTCATTAATAACACAGATCTCATCAGTTAAATTAATATTGCCCCATCTCCATGTCTAATCGACACCTACAGTTAATATATTAAAAAACTATCGGCCTCTCATGTTGTGAAAGAATAAAGTGATCCTTCTTAGAAAAAATTCAAGATGAGATCAATGAATTGAAAAGATGAATATACAAGGTGAAAAGGGGTCAAGGAGAGCCATAAATTTCCAAGAGAGTTTAGTTTCTTTATTGTAATATTTTCTTGTTAATGGTTAAAAAGGTATCTATTATTATATTAATTCGGTAAAAAGGTATCTATTATTATATTAATTTCAGTTACTTATATTTCGTAATGTGTTGGTTCATCGTAAATTGTTGGTCATGTCATTTCAATCAATAGCTTGTTACTTTTTGAAAATACTGAAATTTCATAACTCAACCAATGGAAAGAACATATCTCAAAGAAGCTGTTCAGAATCAAATACATATGTAATGGTAGTGTTAATGATTTTCGAGAAAACCTCATACATATTTTGGTGGATGTTGCTTGTTGCATTAGAAAGAAACCGGTGGAGATGGAAACTTCATGCTGACGTCACGTGCACACAATTTTTGAATTTTTTATTTTGCCTATCAGTGAATGTTCATTTGGATATTTTTTGCTTTGTTTTCACCAATTAATGAAACGAATATGCTTCACGTATTTTCCTCAGTATTCAAAAAATTATTTCTTCATGTATTTTTGTTCCGTTTTAATTTTACTCCTACGATTATAATTAGAATGACTAATAAAATCTAGATACACAACTCATCTTTTTTCTATTTCATTGTTGTCGTATTTTGTATGTGTTTTTAATGCTCAGGGTAGCACCATGAATATTCAATGTGACATATATAAAACTCAATATCACCACAATTTATGTTAAGTATCACCATAGATCTTACTATCATCGATCATGTTCAATGATAAACCTGATCATACTATTATCGAGATTAAAATACACCATTTTTTCATGCTACAACTCCCCAAAGAATATACAAAAATAGGATTGTAAAACTTAACGATAATTTAAAAGAATTGAAGGTTAAGATTATGAAATTTAACCATGATGTTGGATTTCTTTAAGGATATTTATAGTTAAAACCATGAAATAAATCATGTATGCCTTTTTTATTTTGATACTTACATGCTAACCGCTCTCTCAGATAAAGGTATTAACAAACAACTTCTTTCAAGATTTGTAATAGTATTGTTAGTTGTTGACATGTGGAGTTTATGGATTTTGTAAATTTTCAGGGAGGTAAGAGCCAGGACTAATACCATGTTCAATTAACAAAAAACTTCTTTCGATAGTAGTAATAATATTGAGGTAAATTTAATTGTTAGTCGTTGTCGATTGTGAAAATGATAGATATGACCTTATGTTTTAAAATGACAGTTTGCAATAACTTTGCTAAAATCTAAAAATATATTTCTCTCTTTGAAAAATAAAGGGGCTTATTTATCTATTTTGCATTAGAGAAGAAGTAAAAGTTATAAAAGGTCGCCTAACTAAAAGAATAGCAAGTACTTTACTACCTCCTTTATACTTGTGACAATTATCATCCTGAATACTGAAATGCTACATGATTATCTAGAGTAGTTTGAATACAAGGACATCAACATATGGACATGTAAGTAAAAGTGAAAGAAGTATTAAGACCAATGTACCAAAATTTGGTTGTAAATCTGTTGTACTTCTTTATTTAGTTCTTCTTGATATATATCTCCTTACCATATCGTAGTATCTTGATACAACATATATTTTATTGCAAATACATTGGAAAATCAATTTGTGTAGTTGATCATTTTCAGTTCACATTTGGTCAATGACTCAATTTGCCAGCTTCGAAAATTGAAATTTATCTGAGCTTAACATGTGTTAGTAATAATAAGATCTTATTACATTTATTTGTTTCTCATTAAACATATCAAATTTTGACAGCATTGTATCCCTTTAACATAGTTTTTCACTATCAACCTAGGAAATAGAAAGACTCATTGCGTTTTGCATTGGAGAAAGCCTCAAGTATGCTTACTTTCATTGTGATAAAATGGATTCTATTTTGCCATGTATACAAATTGATAAGTCGTGAGACAAAAGAGAAGATTTGGGCCATGGTCCTAACATCCCTTGATTTCTATTTATACATGATAAAAAATATAAGGGATCTGGTTATATTACAATTGTCCACTAACCACTTTTTAACAAATATTATTCTTCTACTATCCTTTTCAAACTATAAATAAATAGTTTAATATGAACTGATTCAATTCCTAACACTTACAATCTGAGAATCCAAACAAAAGGGTTTTGGGATGCTACCCTTTAATGTTAAAACAATCGTAATATTACTAAATCTAAGGGAAAATCGATACTAGAATTGGTTGTGAGACTCCCAAAGAAAGTCCATTAAAAAAACTTGGCGTATGCCTTTAATGTGACGAACACATTGTATTATTTAGTTAAATGAGAAAGAGTAGTTTAATTTTGTGCTTAGCAAAAGGATGTGAGATTACAAACACTAAACAATTTTTTTATAATTATTTGTTAGATGTTTTTATAAAATTGTGGATGTGGGATTACTTTCCAAACCACATATGGTTACTGTATGATTACTGATTGATATAACTCACCTTAAAATTTTGAAAGAATTATATTTTGGATTTTCAAATTAGTCATACACATAATTATTTGAAATATGAAATATAATTAATGGATCTCTTCTGAGTAACAACACAATCACAAATAACGAAGAAGCTTTAAAATTATATTAAATATGAAATATTCATTGAATACTAAAATAATAAACACATCAAATAATATTAAAAAACCTCATAATGCAATTAAATACTCTGTAAAAAAATGAAATGTGCAACTTTGTTTAACCTTACCTACACATTAAGTACCTCATTTTTAGACTTTATTTGACAAAAAAATCAATAAATATCGTGTTTACATATAATGTAGAAAAACAATTTGTAAGTGGACTGAGAGGATGAACAACAAGAATCTCAAATAATGAACAAATGCAGTACAATAGTAAGTTTGTTGATGTAAGCATGTTGCCATTCGATCCCAATAGTAATTGTCCATAGATATATTAAAACAAGTTTGGGCCTTTTCGGGTAATTTATTTTCATCAAAGATATTCTGGCCAATCACCCTATTGAAATATCTTGTATAATATACAAAATAAAATTTAATAATATTAAAAATTAATATTAAGATATGTTAAAAACTTAATTTATAAATTTAGATAGACGACATGCTCAAGAATAAATAAAATTTCATTTTCTAAATAGGTCACACATATACTATTATAAGAATTAATAATTAATTTTATCAACAAACTTAGGTTTTCCTATGCCGTCTTCTAGACCATCCAAAATGACCAAAGGGTGATCGTCTAGTATGTCCTAAGCACATAGAGTCTACCAAAAAAAACTTTTGCACATTTCCTTTAATCAATAAGAAAATTATCTCAATCGAAAAAATTTGAGAAAAATAAGTAAATTAGTTAAAAGTCAATACAATCCAACCCATGGATTCAAAAATTGTTTGAAATTCGAATATGTTAAGCTGCGTAAGCCGCTTTCGGTAACCTAGATTGTTTTTTAAAGCATAATAAGTCAATATCTATCGCAATCAACAAAAAGAAAAGAACGATGTCTCCGCTAGGACAAATTTATAGCTAAAGTAATCATACAACTAAGATATTATATTCCCCGGGCGCATGTCAACATTTACGCATCATACAGTAACAAATATGTTTAAGTCACGTTAAATGACATTTAATTTGAGAATACCCAATTGAAATAATCACGTTAATAAGGTCTTCCCTTATAAGTACTTGAATCAAATTCATAATAGAGGTAGAATTTGGGTGAATTTATCACTCATTTGAATATTAGAGCGTCTTGGGAGCTCAATCCCCTTGGTGGTCCAACATATTCTTTTACACGAATAGACATACAAACGATGATAAAATCTACTAATAAATTAATTCAAGACTTGTAACTATTACACGAAAGACATATAAACAAAGACACAATCTACAAATCAATTACTTATTTTGCTCTAAACCCAGGTCTCTAGAGTGAGCTCTGAGTATTCTAACCACCTAGACTACAACAGAGGGTGAAAATCATATTATACAATACTTATTAGCTTTCTAGACCGTAATACAAGTCGTATATTCCTCCTAAGCTCCTCTAAGTTATATATTCTACATATAACTCAAGTAATCAAGATACTAACTATTCAAATAACTCAATAATATTTAAATCAATATCCCATAAAGCATTCCCTGAGCTTATATCAACATATACGCACCACAACAATAAATAATTACGTCACATTAAATAACATTTAATAGATGAAACACTTCATTGAAACAACCGTGTCATCAAAAGACACTCTGTTGTAAATACCTAGTCGATTTCATAGCAAAGGTACAACATTATTTTCACTAATATTAAACCACTAGATATCTTACACTCTAGAATTGAGTTTGGCTGAACTTACGACTCACTTAAACGTCACAACTTCATTGGGAGCCTGCTCCCCTTGGTTGTCTAACACATTCTATTACATGAATAGACATATAAAGATATATAAAACATAGTAATTAACTAATATGATTATTTGTAGCTTATTCGAAGGATATCTATTTTTGAACGAGTTAGTTATTACTAAATCCAGCTTTATCACCAGATTAGACATTAACTTTCCCAATATAGAGTCACTTGTGCAATAAATTGAATCACAAGTTTTGTAAATTTAACTTTATGTTTATATATGCTTCTTAGACAAAAGCCTAACATTAAGTTTTGTTGTCAAAACTTGAACCCGGTCTCTCGGGTAAGAGTTGAATATCCTAACCACCTAGGCTACAACTAATGGTTCTAATCATGTTGAGGAAGTACATGTCATATATACTTCGCAAGATCATCTAGTATGTACATTCTACATATAGCTTAAGTAGTCACATTACTAACTACACAAATAACTCAATTATGCTTCAATAAATAATAAGCATAATCATTCTTTAATCATAAAAAAACCCTATAAACAAGGTTAGGTCAACACCATCTAACTCAGGGGGCTTTTTTCTTAGAGGATATGAGAAATGAAAAATTATTCAATCAATAACTATATATATATATATATATATATATATATATATATAACCACTTAATACTTTCAACAAACCTTTATCAACACACGAAACACAAGTAAAAGATAAAAGGCTAGCTTAGAATTGTGTCTACGATAAAAACCCACGTTAGATCAAGTATATGCAATAAAACTAATGATATGTACCACCAAAATTACCACCAATGACATAATGTGGTTTAAATGCATGTAAATGATTAATACAATAAAGTTAGATAGAGAAATAAAATAGAATGATAGTTTTCATCCAATTAAACTTTGCCACGTCCTTAGTGTTTTTTTGGCGATATATACAATTACTCATGTAATAGGTATCCTTTTAATTATATTTGATTTAATATAAGTATTATTTTTTGAATAAAAAAATATTGAGACAACAGGGATTAGAGAGCTAATGTAATTATCTGAAGGAAGTAATGCGATGTTAATCCTGGTCAAATGAAGTCAAAATATGATTAAAATAATTGTTTTAATCCTTAATAATAGAAGATTTACATTTATACACTACTTTTTTACCCAAAAATGTTACCTAATTTCAATAATGATCTTTAAATAACTAAAAAGTACTAAAATGATAATAGATTGAAACTAACTCTATGAAAAAGTTATTGTATTGCCAAACACACTCAAGACGGTAATAAAACAATGCGTTTGACATACAATTACACATTAAAAAAAAACTAAGCCAACTAGTATCTTTGAAATATATTTCTCTATCGCCTTGAACGCTCAAGGACACTAGATCGTCGTATAGTTAGTTTGGATGACCTAATCTTTTATTAACATTTATTGCAACACATCAATTTCTAACACATGATTACATAACACAAGTTATTTCCATATATAAGGTCGCATAATTCTCTAATCATTATTGGGATGGAAGGTTTATTTTTTTAAATCATCATAAGTATCAATGTATAACTTCTTTGAACTTAAATAAATTTTGATTTCAAGTTGAGAATCTCGGTAAGCCAACTCAAGATTAATTATTTGCTTGGAATAAAGCGTCAAGAATTTATGCCTGGCAACCTACTAGTTATCATACTTATTTAAATGAGTGCTTATCGTCATTTATCTGTTCGATGAAAGGGGGATAATAAGTCAAGAAATAGATGAAACCGACATAGTCTTCAAGTTCAAAAACTGATTAAGTGAAAACAAAATCAAGTAATTCACGGTACAAGATAAACACATCAAACAAAAAAATTCTAGGAATAAAATATATCTGTAGAAAATCGAAGAGAAAAATTTATACAATCCATGTTATGTACACAATAAAAAATCCAAGTTAACCATTCAAGATTTTAAAAAACCCAATGATATTGATTTCTAATTATTTTTTTGTCATACATGAAACAACAAAATATTATCCTACGCCATTTTTTTTTAAAATATTAGATGGAAACACAAAGAAGTCAAACAATGAATCTTCAGTCCATTCGGTTAAGTCGATATTTTTTTCTAACATATTTGGCGAACATGTTTGTCACCTAATTGAACTCTCTTTTGACATGTAAAACCTTCCATGTTGGGAATTTATCCACCATTCTACATACTTCAACGGTCATTAGTTGGATTCTCCCATCAATTCATTTGTCTTTTTAATGCCTTAAATAATTTTAAAGTTATCAAAGTCGAACGAGCAACTCTAAAAATTAAGATCTGGTGTAGATCTCATGGCTAATAAAATAGCCCAAATTTTAACCTTCCGCAACACATTAGACTTTGCAGAGTTTCATAATTAACTGTTTAATTACTCCATGTTTGTTAATTGCAATGGAATTTGCACATACCGGTGTGAAAGAAAGACCCTTTAATAAAAATAATGATTAACAAATATATATTGCATCAAATTAGTATTGAGTATGCATCAAATAATCCATCTTTTGTATAAAAAGAATACACAAAAATATATATATATAGTTGTTGTATCACATACGCATCATATTTAAATATTTATTTTTGCACAATATATCAAAGATGTTTACCAAATAGTTGGAATACCGTTTATTAAAAACTATAACTAAATAAACTTTAGCCATATAAATTCTTTAATTACATGATAGTTAAATTTACACTAAAAGAAAAATACAATACTTAAATATTAGATCTGAAACCTAAATTAAAAATAAATATTTAAGGAAGAAAAGAATTTGTTTATAAAAACAGGTGATATACATAAGATTAAATCATGGGTTAAGGAGGCGTGATTTATATATGTAATTATCAATCAATACTATTAAATAATTAAGTAATAAAAGAACAACTTTCAATAAATGAGATATACACTAGTTTAGAACCATGGGCTAGGAGTAGATTAGCCTATACGAAAAAAAAATTAAATTTGTAGAAAAGGTTGGATTTGCTTTATATTATTTATTTTTTAAAATTTTACAGGTAGGATAAGGCCCAAAGATTTAGTAATTCTTTTACATATGTTGGTGGGCTTTATGTAACAGTGAATTGGTCAAATAATTCAAATTGGGTTGTCGAATACTTCCTCATAAAAAAATATATATATATATAATAAAGTCAATAAATTTTAGGGTTTTCTAGAACTTCTCCAATAATCAGGTGGGGGCCGATCTCCCATTCTATATGAAATCATCTTCATCATCATCAAATCTTAATTATCTACAATTTTTTAAATACATCATAGAACCACTTCAGAAGCACTTGATCACTGCAGAGTACTTTAATAACTATAGTAGCTATCTATCAATTTTTAAGTTTACCTTTCATTTTCGTTCTCTCTCCATATATTTCTAACACGCTCTCAAATGTTTATTTGTAAGATTACCTTTCAATTTCATTATCTCTATATATACCTAACATACGCTCTCTATGTTTAGACATACACTTATTTGTATTAAAAAATTATTAATTTGACTAATTAGATGTTTATTATCATATATATTTTTTATATTTACTCAATTTTAACCCAGATGAATTACTAGAGTAGTGTTGGATATTATTCAAATCAATTCATCACTTTTTTTTTGTATCTGAAATTAAACATTCTCTTATTTTTAAAAAAAAAATTACCGTAAACTTAGGATGTTTAATATTCTGTTTTAACAATTAAACTTATGTGTAATTTTGACAGGCGAGATTTATGGTATAATAATTTTTGATATATATATATATGAGAATTAATTTCAAATTGTAATCTTCTACTTATTATTTAGATGAGATGATTAATTACATATTAAAAAGTAAGAAAAAATATTAATGTACATTTTTTGTAACTTAAATGCAGGCAGATTGAAAATACAATAAGATCGTTAGCTATGTCATTTTAATATTATAACTATAAAAGTATGGTCTAAAATTATACTCTTAAACATCTTAATTTAAGAACCTTCAAAGAGAGTTTGATACTAGTTGATGGGATCCCAAATATGTATGTATATTAGGTATATACAGTACACCAATAGCTCACCACTTTTTAACCAGCTATAAGGGTAATTTTTATCAACGAAGGTACACCTCAGCAATTCATTAATAACACAGATCTCATCAGTTAAATTAATATTACCCCATCTCCATGTATAATCGACCCCTACAGTTAATATATTAAAAAACTATCAGCCTCTCATGTTGTGAAAGAATAAAGTGATCCTTCTTAGAAAAAAATAAAGATGAGATCAATGAATTGAAAAGATGAATATACAAGGTGAAAAGGTGTCAAGGAGAGCCATAGATTTCCAAGAGTGTTTAGTTTCTTTATTGTAATATTTTCTTGTTAATCGTTAAAAAGGTATCTATTATTATATTAATTTCAGTTACTTATATTTTGTAATGTGTTGGTTCGTCGTAGATTGTTGGTCATGTCATTTCAATCAATAGTTTGATACTTTTTTGAAATACTGAAGTTTCATAACTCAACCAATGGAAAGAACAAATCTCGAAGAAAGACTCAAATACATAAGTAATGGTAGTGTTAATGATTGTGGAGAAAACCTCATCTATAGTTTGGTGGATGTTGCTTGTTGTATTGGAATGAAATCGGTGGAGATGGAAACTTCATGCTAATGCAATTTTTGACTTTTTATTTGGATATTTTTTGCTTTGTTTTCACCAATTAATGAAACGAATTTGCTTCATGTATTTTACTCAATATTCAAAAAGGTATTGATTACTAATGGATTTTTCTCTAGCTGTAAAACTAATTTGCTAAGCATTTTCACTACAATGCGTAAGAGCTTCCGCGACTACATCAGTAGTTGCGAGAGAAGGAAAAAGATGTCGCGAAAACAATTTTGGTATCTATCTACTACATGTAGTCGTAAATGCTTATTCGCTTGTCATTAAAAGTCATATCTAACGACGCAAGTCAATTTGTAGTCGCTAGAAGGTCTGAGGTAATTATTACTACGATGCAGTCATGGATAACTTGGATATTACCGACTATAGTAGTAGTCCTGAAGGTCTGAGGTAATAGTCGTGAATGATTTATATATTACCGACTGCTTAGTAGTCGTAAGCTGCCTTCACATTAACGCCTACAACGTAGTCGCAAACAGTTGATAATTAGCGACTACCCATTATTGTGTTTCGCGACTACTTGTAGTCGCTAATAGTGTTTTTTTAAATAAAAAAACATGATTCTGAATTATATTTAATTGCAATATTACAATTAAAATTAATTTCTAAAATCATAATTTTTTATTTTTTAAAAAATAAAATACAATTAATGATTAAAATACTAATTAATAATTAAAATACCAAAATCATCCATAGTCAAACCAAAAGTTAACCCAAGTCCAAACATAAATATAATCAAAGTCCTATTATATTACCAAAATAATTTAAAATAAACACCAACATAAACAACTAAAGACCATATAAACGATTCTTCTCTTCTCCCTATGACTCATCACATCTTCATCTTCATCATTCTCTTCATCTCCATCTTCATCAACTAGTCTCTCGGATGCACTACTAGTAGGAGGAGTAGGGTCAGCAGGCATAGGTTGAAAAGGGGGCAAACCTTGTTATACCCTCATCTCGTTAATCCATCCCATCGCATCACTCACAATAGCCTGAGAATACACCGGAGGCTCAATGCTAGTAGAGGGTATATCAGGGCGTATGTACTCTGGAAGTCCTTGGGCTACTCGAAGCTCATTTACTGCCGCCATCATCATCGTGTTATGCTCGTCTTGTGCCGGGGTAGTCGAAGGATTCTTCTTCTTTTTTCGGTCGACCCATACCCGGTGTCCAGCTCCTCTTTGGCGACCCAACAGTCTTTTTAGAATTTTCCCTCACTGCCTCGATTTGCTCCTTTTGCGACAACTCCCGAGCTAAACCTTCATTAGATTGACTCTTAGTCACTTGATCTTTCATAGCATCCCTTAACAATTTCTGTTTAACTATAGACACGAAAAAATATTAAAATCAATTTATGAATAAAAATATAATTTAAATTTTACTTTTAAAATAAACTTACATCAGCATTCTTATAACCCTCAAACCTCCACTACTTTATTTTCTTACTTTTGCCCACCACCTCGAAAAATGCACCATTTGAAGAATAGAGATGTCTTCTTGAGTTGCCTCATCCTTAGCTACCACTCTCCCATCCGGGATCAAATTCTCAACATCCTGTTTCATTCAGAATAATTAAAAGCTATTCAAAATACATTAAACACCTATTCATAAAAAACAAAGTACCTCGTAAAGCATATTCCGAGTTCGGGAATATTTTCGAGACGCCGCTCCACTCTTATTCTTTTGTTTCTTTCGGTTTTCTTTATTCGCTTTTGCCTGGTTCTGAAAAAAATTAAAATACAAATATTAACAAAGTTATATATAATCTAAATTATAAAATTAAATAAATTATATATATACCTTTGCCTCCTTCGAACCCCACATGTCACAACATCTCTTCCAGATCTCATCAGGTAAATCACTAGGTTTCTTACCCAACAAGTAATAGTCCTTCTTCGTATCATATTTGTAGTCTTTGTACCTTAATCGCATTGTATCATCCAAATTCCCAGCAATAAATTTCTAATTAAACCTTCTCCTCTAATTAGGAATATCGAAAAATTGCTACATCCAAGATACTTTTTAAAGTTAAATTAAAGTTATAAAATTATTATATATAAGTATTAATGGTAGGAGTAGTTTTAAAATTACCGATAATAGCTTAATGAATGATATTTTGTCAGCCATCGGAAATTTACACCACACTTCGTAGCATGGCGGTATCCTCTCTCGAACAGTTATCCCGACCACCTGGCTAACGTGTTTCCCGTACTTACCTGATGGAATCCACGTGTCATCTAAAATGCAGAAATCAATCGGCAATGGATACCCAACAACCTTTAGTGCCTTAATGGCAGTTTTTAGTGCCGCATTTCCCCTTTTTCCGCTTAATTGCTATTATTTTAAATTAGATTTAATTAAAATATAAGTTATATTTAAAATTCATTCTGATATAATTTGTTTATTTACCCGGTCGAGTGTTATCTGTAAGGTTTGTGTTGGGATTTTGGTTCGGGTCTTGGCCCCCAACGTCCCCTCTGTGTCTCCAAGTATCACTTCGGCCATCTAATATTTAGCAATATATTTAAAAGAGATAAATAAAAATTATTACATCACCAAATTAAAGATTACAATAGCAAATTAAATAAATTAACTCTCAAAATATGATAATAAATCCAACATTCCACTTGCAATCTGTATTACATAAAAAAAATTATATTAGTCATATAGTAATAAATAAAAAATATATAACTTTTTTTAACTATTTGTTAAATTTGCAAATTGGTCCTTTTATTTTTTTTAAACTTTTTTGCTAAAGTGTATTTTAGTCCCTATACTTTTATAAACAATTTTAGTCCTACTTTATTTAATGTAATATTTTTTTTAAATTTCATTTTTGTCCTTATATTTTTTTTTTAAACATTTTACTACAAATTATAATCCTTTTATTTTTATAAAATTGTAGTTTGGTTCCTATAATTTTTTATAAACAATTTTAGTCCTACATTACGTAATGTAATATTTTTTAAAAATTGCTTTTTTGTCCTTATATTTTCTTAAAATTATTTTACTACAAATTATATTCCTTTTATTTTTTTAAAATTGCAGTTTGGTGCCTATAGTTTTATATAAACAATTTTAGGCCAAAAATGCAAATTATATCCAAATTTTCAATTTCATAATTCTACTTTAAATTTTGTTAAAATCTGAAAAAGCCTACTAAACCCTAAAGTTATACAATTAATTTTTTCATAATCTAGCATGTAAATATTGTCTAAAATAGCATAAATCACACCCAAATAACACCTCTAATATTCGGATTTCATTATCATCACCAAAAAAAATCATGAAAATTATTCACATATAATTTTTTTTATCATTTTAGCTTCTAATATGTGTTAAAACTAAGATATGTAGCATCCTAAAACTACCTCTAATATTCGGAATTCATCATAACATCAAAGAATCCAAAAACAAAAACAAAATTGAAAAAAAAATTGAAAAAAAAAACTTGAAAATTAAAACACAAATTGTTGTTGAAAAACTTACCTCGATTGATGAAATAGAAGCTCTTTTGATGTAGATTCTATGCCCATATGATTCAGATTAAACACAAAGCAAAAAAAAGAGGTTAGTGATAAAAAATGGATTAAAATATATCGAAATCCAAAGAAAAAAAAAGGTAAATAGTAGATAAAATCATGAAAATAATACCTTTTGTGATGATTTGGAGTTGTTACTAACTTCATTCCGAGCTTGGAACGTTAGAAATTGAGAGAGAAATGTGTTTTATATGAAGAGGAGTGTAAGGAAATGAGAGAGGAGGTCTCGGCCGAGTACATATAGGACAAAGGTTTTCGCGACTACTTGATCTAATCGCGAAATATTATATAAGTAGTCCCGATTTTCTCGTCTGACTGACACGTGTTCATATTTTGACCGCCACATGGGGTTTTCACGACTACCAAGTAGTCGCTAAGCGTTAGGGTGAAATGCGTGTCCTTCCACTGGGCGGGAAAGTGGACCGCCAATAATTTAATGAATATTTAATTGGTTGTTAGCGACTACAAAGTCCGCGAGAAACATGTACCTTTTTCCCGACTAGTTCTTACTTATGAACTAGTCGCGAATGATACATGTCATTAGCTACTAGTTCATAAGTAAGAACTAGCCGGGAAAAGCCTTTGTAGTCGCGAATAACGTTTTAAAAAAAATTAAAAACGAGTAATTTTAATTTCTAACGAGCAATAAACTTAACATAATACAATTCCAAACAATTGTAAAACATAATCGAAATCCATACAATCATAAACACGTAATCAAAATCCAAACAATCAAAAAACACGTAATCAAAATCCAAACAATCAAAAAACACGTAATCAAAAATCGTACAATCAAAATAACCGTAATAAAAAATCCAAATAATCCTCAAATCAGTCAGTCTCGTAACCACTCGTGTCAGCAACTTCCTCATCACTATCAACGTAGATTGGTTCCTCTACTTCATCGTCGGCATACTCGTACATCGTGTCATCAAAAAGCTCATTCTATTCGTCAATAATTAAAGCTACATGCAAAAAAGAAGGGTCAAATGGGATCTCCTCACCATTTGTCAATTGTAACTGTGAGTAATCCGTCTCGGTGTTCACTAAAGGGATCGTGACACTCTCGTTTTCAGTAGGTAGTGATTTTTCACCCCATAACTCAGGACTCCATCCATGTCTATCATTGATTTCCCAAACAACTCTCCACCCTTCTTGTGTTTTCCTTGAATTAATCTCATCAATGTAAAATGCTTTTTTCGCTTGTGTGGCTAAGATGTATGGCTCGTCTCTCCAAAATAAACTAGATGTGTTAATAATGGTTACCCCATTCTCTGTCCTCGCAGTAATAGTGTTATACCAATTACACTCGAATAGCACAACTGAACAACCACCATCAGATGTTACCTCTACAATCTTGACTAATTCACCGTAATATGGTTTTTCATCGTACATGGTGCATACCCCGTAATCTTGAGTCACCTTTTTTTTACCCTTTTCTCGAGTAACCCATTTGACACCGTTCACAACACATGAATCGTAGTTATAAACTGCACCACAAGACTTACTAGCCAATGAAATCATCTCACTACTAGCAAATACATCGCCGCCTTTTTCCATATCATAAATCTACCAACAAAAGCAATAATAACCAAATTGTCAAATATTGAAACCTAAATTGGTATTTGAATGAATGTATACCCTGTGCAAAAACCAATATTGAAAATTTTGTCGGTGTTTCCTATCTTTATCAGCTTCAGGGCCCGATCGCGTGGCTTTGTGTTCTCTGCATATTTGAAGAGTAAAGTCAATACGTTTTTCATACTGAATTAAAAAAATAAAAAATAAAATGATCAACTTACGTCATCAAATGCTGGATTCCGTCACAATTAAGTAGGATGTACCAGTTGATTTGCTCTTTCTTAATGTATTGCAAAACACCATACTCTATTTTACCGAGTGGAGTACACTGACTCTTAAATACGGATAACTCTTTAGGTTGAGCTTCAATCTCGGTATATCTACCCGGTTCGTTGAACTTTGTTTTTTCTTCTTGAAGCTAACGCGATATGAAAGTCAAAGTATCCTCTAAGGCGTACCCCTCGGCGATTGAACCCTCCGGGCTAGACAGGTTTCGTATGTACTCCTTTAACTTCATTAGATACCGCTCAAACGGGTACATCCAACGCATCTGAACCGGTCCCCCGAACAAAGCTTCGTCGTATAAGTGTATAACCAGGTGGATCATTATATCGAAAAACGCGGGAGGCAAAATCATTTTCAGTCTACACATAACTACAACCACTTTTGCCATACCCGATTCTAACTCTTTCCAGCTGAGATTTTTATTACAAACGACTCTAAATACGTTAGCTAACCCAATAATAGCATCACTAATCGTTTTGTCTTCAATATGCCCTGGGATACTAGCCATGAAAAGATACTGCATCATCACGTGACAGTCGTGAGATTTCATTCCGATAATCTTTCCCATATTACTTTGAACATTATTTCTCAAACTAGAAGCGAAACCATCGGGAACCTTCTGTGCCTTCAACCAGTCAAGAAATATTTTCTGCTTTTCTGTTGACAAAGTATACTTTGCTCGTTTCAGTATCGGTTTACCTTCTCTTGATGTCAACCACAAATCTTTCTTGATGTTCATATCCTTAAGATCCATTCTCGCTTTCACGTTATCTTTGTTAATTTTCCCATCAAGACCTATAACTGTACCGAGCAAACTATCACACACATTTTTCTCGCAATGCATAACGTCAATGTTATGTTTCAACAAATATTTGGACCAATAAGGTAAACGATAAAAAATACTCTTTTTCTTCCAATTGAATCGACGTGGAACAGTTTGCTTCACGATCTTGCACCCAAAATCCTTGTGTTTACCGGAAAACACAATGGGAAGCCCATCTAACTATGTCTGAATATCGGCGGGAGTATATTTCGTTGGTGGGCCCCTATACTTGGAAGTGGGGTACGAAACCTTGTTTTTTCTAAATTTATGTGTGGTAGGTAACCAACGTCTATGGTCAAAGTAAACAACCCCATTCTTCACCATCAATGACGGAGTAGAATCCATGCATTCTGGACAAGCTAAGTAACCTTGAACCGACCATCCTAAAGTTTATGACCTAGCAGGGTAATCATTAGTCGTGGATAACAAACAAACCTTCATCGTAAACTCTTCCATCGTCGGGCATCATACGTTAGGATCCCTTTATCCCACAACTCGTCCAACTCATCTATAACAGGTCGCAGAAAGACATCCATGTCCTTACCGGGTGAACGGGGTCCAGAAATCAACAAACAAAGCTGAAATGCCGTCTCTTTTATACACTCCCACGGTGGTAAGTTGTAGACGGTCAATATAATCGGCCACATGCTGTAGGAGTTGTTCTGCATAGAGAAAGGACAAAAACTATCGATACCCGAACCCAGGAATACATTCTAAGGTTCACTAGCAAACTCAGGATGTAACTGAACAAATCTCTTCCAACTATCGCCATCAACAGGATGACGCAACACATCTGGATCTGTACTCTTCATGTACGATGCCAAATCATATTTTCGGTAGTGTGTCTCGAAGCATAAAGTCGCTGCAACCTCGGGGAAATTGGGAAATATCATAGTTTCTTATGCGCTACTTTCGAACCCTTCTTCGGGTCCCATCTGGATTCACTACATACTGGACATTTATCGAGGGACTCATTCTCCTTGTAAAATAAAGCACAATTGTTCACGCAAACATCGATAGTATTGTACCCCATACCTAAACTTTTTAACTTTTTGTTGCACTCCTCGTTTGACTCGGGCAAGGTATGAGGTTTGGGAAACACACGACACAGAAGATCAAGCAACTCGGTGAAAGACATGTTAGTCCACTTTTTCTTCACCTTCACGTGCATTAGCTTTGCAATGAAATTTAATGAACTATTTACTGTACAACTAGGGTATAACTCGGTCCCTAATTCGGAAAACATAGTTTCGAATTTGCCACGTGTTGAACTGTTCAAGTCCATCTCGGTGTCACCCAAATGAACACCTCCCTCATAAATCTTCATAGACATTCAACATTTTATTTTCGTCATATCGAGTCTCGAGAATTTCATAATTTTCACCATGCTTTTTCCAAATATCATACGTGGAGAAAAACCCAAATTGTAAAAGATGTGCCCTAACTTTGACCATGGTAAACCGTCGACAATTCGAACACTCATTACACGGACAAAACAAAGTTTCTTTAAAATCATCTTTTTTTGAGCAAATGCGAGAAATTCTTCTATCCCCTTAACAAATTCACGCGAAACACGATGAGCAGAAGTAATCCAACTTTTATCAATACCCGAACCATCCTCTACTACCGATATAATCAACTATTCCAATATAAAAAATACAACATAAATGTATCATAAATAAAATGAAAAAAAATTATTACATCACCAATTAAATACATAAATATGAAATTAAAAGAATATTATTACATCACCAATTAAATACATATATATAAAATGAAAAAAAATATTACATTACCAATTAAATACATAAATATAAAATTAAATGCATAAAAAAATATTACATCACCAAATAAATACATAAATAGAAAATTAAATGCATAAAAAATATTACATCACCAAATTAATCAAATACATATAAATAAATCCAACTTTTATTAACACCCGAAGCCATACTCTATTACCATTATAATCAACAATTCCAATAAACGGAATACAAAATAAATATATATCTCATTTATGCATTTATTTCTCATACAATAATATATCACATATATATCATATATAATTATAAGATGTTTCAAAATACATAGTGATACTAGTTTAGCATTAACTACACAACTGTAATCAAATCAAATAAAATTGAAAAAAGTTTTATAGAAGAAAAATACCTACTTTTGGGCAAATTTAGATGGAGAAATTGACAATTGAGGAGGTCCCACGTTGTTAATTGACCCGACAAAGGTTTTCCACGTGTTGAAATACCTAGTAATTAATATTATTTAGCATCAACTATACAATTGTAATCAAATAAAAGAAATTTGAAAGAGTTTTATAGAACAAAAAATACCTACTTTTGGGAAACTTTAGATGGGGAAATTGATAATTGAGGAGGTCCCACGTTGTTGATTGGCCCGGGAAAGCTTTTCCACGCATTGAAATAATATTTGATGATGATTTGTGGGAAAAATTGGGAGAGTTTTGAGAGAATAGTGGGGAAGTTATTAAATAATGGGTATTTGAGGATCCCAATTCGAAACCCACTGTCATAAATAAGCTACACCCATTAGCGACTGCAACAAGTAGTCGCTAAAGATGTGAAATTCTTCGTTATTGGTCACCAATAGCGACTACATGTGTCATCGTAAAAATTTGAACTTCATTTGCGACTACAATATATCGGCGGAAAAAAATAATTAAAAAATAAAAAAATTAGCGACTACTTGCATAATACTAACGATTTTCTTGTATTCATTAAAAACAAATATTATGTACGACTACTTTGTAGTCTAGAAAAATGTAACATAGTCCTTAAAAAAGGTAGTCGTTAGAGATATAATCTTTAGCGACTACAATAAGTAGTCGCGAAAACTTTAGTCGCAAGAAAAACTCGCGTATAATAGTGTTTGTGTATGAATCTTTTCAGGTTCATGTATTTTTGTTCTGTTTTAATTTCAGTTCTATTTTTCAATAATTAGAATGACTAATAAAAGCTAAATACACAACTCATCTTTATTTTGTCTCAGTGTTGTCGTATTTTCTATGTGTTCTTAATGATCAGGGTTAGCACTATGAATATTCAATGTGACATATATAAAGCTCAATATCACCACAATTTATGTTAAGTATCACCATTGATCTTACTATCATTGATCATGTTCAATGATAATCCTGATCTTACTATCATCGAGATTAGAATACACCCTTTTTTCATGCTACAACTCTCCAAAGAATATACAAAAATAGGATTGTAGAACTTAACGATAATTTATAAGAATGGAAGGATAAGCTTAGTAAATTTAACCATGACGCTGTATTTCTTTAAAGATCTTTATACTTAAAACCATGAAATAAATCATGTACGCCTTTTTGATTTCGATATTTACATGCTAACCGCTCTCTCAAATACAGGTATTTACAAACAACTTCTTTCAAGAGTTGTAATAATATTTTTATTTTTTGACATGTAAAGTTTATGGATTTGTAAATTTTCAGGGAGGTAAGAGTCAGGACTTATACCATGTTCAATTAACAAAAAACTTCTTTTAATAGTAGTAATAATATTGAGGGTAATTTTAATTATTAGTATTTGTCGCTTGTGAAATTGATAAATGTGACCTTGTGTTTTAAAATGATAGTTTTCAATAATTTATCTAAAATCTAAAAACATATTACTCTCTTTGAAAAATAAAGGGGCTTATTAATCTATTTTGCATTACAGAAGAAGTAAAAGTGATAAAAGGTCGCCTAACTAAAAGAATAGCAAATAAATTTTATTACTTCCTTTATACTTGTGACCATTATCATCCAGAATACTAAAATGCTACATGGTTATTTGGAGTAATTTGAATACAAGGACATCAGCATATGGACATGTAAGTCTAAGTGAAAGAAGTATTAAGACCAATGGACTAAAATTTGGTTGTAAATCTGTAGTACTTCTTTATTTAGTTCTTCTTGATATAAATCTCCTTACCATATCGTACCATCTTGATACAGCATATATTTTATTGCAAATGCATTGGGAAGTCTATTTGTTTAGTTGATCATTGTCAGATCACTTTTCGTCAATGACTCAATTTACCAGCTTTGAAAATTGAAATTTATCTGAGCTTAAAAAGTGTTAGTAATAATAAGATCTTAGTACATTTATTTGTTTCTCGTTAAACATATCAAAATTTGAAAGCATTGTGTCCCTTTAACGTAGTTTTGCACTATCAACCTAGGAATTAGAAAGACTCATTGTGTTTTGCATTGTAGAAAGCCTCAAGTATGCTTACTTTCATTGTGATAAAATGGATGAAATTTTTCCATGAATACAATTTGATAAGTCATGGGACAAAAGAGAAGATTTGAGCCATGGTCCTAACATTACTTGATTTCTAGTTTTACATGATAAAAAATACAAGGGATCTGGTTATATTACAGTTGTCCACTAACCACTTTTTAACAAATATTATTCTTCTACTACCCTTTTCAAACTATAAATAAATAGTTTCATATGAATTGATTCAATTCCTAACACTTACAATCTGAGATTGCAAACAAAAGGGTTTCGGGATGCTATACTTTAATGTTAAACCAACCGTAATATTACAAAATGTAAGGGAAAATCGATACTAAAATTGGTTGTGAGACTCCCAAAGAAAGTCCATAAAAAAACTTAGTGTATGCCTTTAATGTGACGTACACATTGTATTATTTAGTTAAATGAGAAAGAGTAGTTTAATTTTGTGCTTAGCAAAAGGCTATGTGAAATTTACAAACACTAATAACAATTTTTTAATAATAATTTGTTAGATGTTCTTATAAAATTGTGGATGTGGGATTAATTTTCCAAACCACATATAGTTACTGTATGAAAACTGGTTGATTTAACTCACCTTAAAATTTTGAAAGAATTATATTTTTGGATTTTTAAATTAATCATACACATAATTATTTGAAATATGAAATATAATTAATGGATCTCTTCTTAGTAATAACACAATCATAAATAACAAAGAAGCTTTAAAATTATCTTAAATATGAAATATTCCTGGAATACTAAAATAAAAAACACTTCAAAACATATTAAAAAACCTCATAATGCAATTAAATACTCTGTAATAAGTAATAAAATGTGAAATTTTGTTTAACCCTACCTACACATCAAGTCTCATTTTTAGACTTTATTTAACAAAAAAATCAATAAATATCGTGTTTATGTATAATGTAGAAAAACAATTTGAAGGTGGATTGAGAGGATGAACAATAAGAATTTCAAGTAATGAACAAATACATTACAATAGTAAGTGTGTTGATGTAAGCATGTTGCGGTTAGATCCCAATAGTAATTGCCCATAAATCTATTAAAACAAGTTTGGGCCTTTTCGGGTAATTTATTTTCATCAAAGATATTTCTTGCAAATCACCATATTGAAATACCTTGTAGAATATACAAAATACAATTTAATAATATTAAAAATTAATATTACGATATGTTAAAAACTTAATTTATAAATTTAGATAGACGACATGCTCTAAGAATAAATAAAAATTTCTTTTCTAAGTAGGTCACACATATACTGTTATAAGAATTAATAATTATTTAATCAACAAACGTAGGTTTTCCTAGGCCGTCTCCCAGACCTTCCAAAATGACCAAAGGGTGATCGTCTAATATGTCCTAAGCACATAGAGTTTACCAAAATAAATTGCACATTTCCTTTAATCAATAAGAAAATTATATCTATCGAAAAAAATTAAGAAAAAAAAGTAAAATAGTTAAAAGTCAATACAATCCAACCCATGGATTCAAATTTTTTTTAAAGATTTAGTAATTCTTCTTATTTATTTTATTTTAATTTTACAGGTAGAATAAGTCCCAAAGATTTAGTAATTCATTTACATATGGTGGTGGGCTTTATGCAACACTGAATTGGGCAAATAATTCAAATTGGGTTGTCAAATACTTTCCCCTAAAAATATATATATAAATAATAAAGTCAATAAATTTTAGGTTTGTCCAGAACTTCTCTTTAATCGTGTGGGTGCCTACAACTATCCCATTCTATATGAAATCATCTTCATCATCAACAAATCTCAATTATCTATAGTTTTTCAAATACATCATAGAGTCACTTCAGAAGCTAAAGATGTTATTTTGTAAGTTTACCTTTCATTTTCATTCTCTCTCCATATATATCTAACACACTCTCAAATGTTAATTTGTAAGATTACCTTTCAATATATTTCTCTCCATATATACCTAACACGATCTCTATGTTCAGACATACAATTACTTGTATTAAAAAATATTAATTTGATAATTAGATGTTTATTAACCTATATTTATTTTTTTATATTTACTCAATTTTACCCCAGATTGATTACTAGAGTAGTGTTGGATATTTTTTCAAATCAAATCAACACTTTTATTTTTGTACCTGAAATTAAACATTCTCTTATTTTAAAAAAAATTACCATGAACTTAGGATGTTTAATATTATATTTTAATAGTTAAACTTATATATAATTTTGACTGCGAGATTCATGGTATAACAATCTTTGATATATATATATATATATATATATATATATATATATATATATATATATATATATATATATATATGAGATTAGTTTTAAATTGTAACCTTCTACTTATTATTTAGATGAGATGATTAATAACATATTAAAAAGTAAGAAACAATATTAATAAACATTTTTTATAATTTAAATGCAGACAAATTGAAAATACAATAAGATCGTTGGTTATGTCATTTCAATATTAGGAACGACACCTCATGTTGTGAAAGAATGAAGTGGTCCTTATGAAAATATTCAAGATGTGATAAATGAATTGAAAAGACGAATATACAAGGTGAAAAGGGGTCAAGGAGAGCCATAGAGTTCCAAAAGAGTTTAGTTTCTTTATGGTGAGATTTTCTTGTTAATCGTTAAAAAGGTATTTATTATTATATTAATTTCAGTTACTTATATTTCTTCGCATAACTCAACCAATGGAAAGAAAAAATCTCGAAGAAGCTTCTCAGTATCAAATAGATAAGTAATGGTAGTGTTAATGATTGTCGAGAAAACCTCATCTATAGTTTGGTGGATGTTGCTTGTTGCAATGGAATGAAATCTGTGGAGATGGAAACTTCATGCTAATGTCACGTATACATACAATTTTTAACTTTTTATTTTGCCGATCAGTGAATGTTTATTTGGATACTTTTTGCTTTTTTCACCAATTCATGAAACGAATATACTTCATGTATTTTGCTCAGTATTCAAAAAATAATTGATTACTAGTTATGGAGCTTTCCCTCGCTGTAAAACTAATTTGCTTAGTGTGTTGTGTATGAATATTTTAGGTTAATGTAATTTTGTTCTGTTTTAATTTCAGTTCTATTTTTTAATAATTAGAATGACTAATAAAAGCTAGATACACAACTCATCTTTTTTTGTCTCAGTGTTGTCGTATTTTGTATGTATTTTTAATGCTCATGGCCAGCACTATGAAATTCAGTGTGACATATATGAAGCTCAATATCACCACAATTTATTTTAAGTATCACCATCGATCTTACTATCATCAATCATCTTACTGTCATCGAGATTAGAATACACAATTTTTTCATTTTACAACTCTCAAAGAATATACAAAAATAGGATTGTAGAACTTCACGATAATTTAAAAGAATGGAAGGATAATCTTGTAAAATTTAACCATGACGCTGGATTTTTTTGAGGATCTTTATACTTAAAACCAAGAAATAAATCATGTTCGCCTTTTTGATTTCGATACTTACATGCTAACCGCTCTCTCAAATACAGGTATTAACAAACAACTTCTTCCAAGAGTTGTAATAATATTGTTATTTGTTGACATGTGGAGTTTATGGATCTTGTAAATTTTCAAGGAGGTAAGAGTCTGGATACCATGTTCAATTAACAAAAATCTTCTTTCAATAGTAGTAATAATATTGAGGGTAAATTTAATTATTAGTCGTTGTCGCTTGTGAAATTGATAGATGTGACCTTGTGTTTTAAAATGATTGTTTTACAATAATTTTGCTATAATCTAAAAACATATTACTCTATTTGAAAAATAAAGGGGCTTATCAATCTATTTTGCATTAGAGAAGAAGTAAAAGTGATAAAAAGTCGCCTAACTCAAAAAATAAAAAATTGCTTCCTTTATACTTGTGACCATTATCATCCTAAATACTGAAATGCTACATGGTTATTTGAAGTATTTTGAATACAAGGACATCAGCATATGGACATGTAAGTCCAAGTGAAAGAAGTATTAAGACCAATGTACCAAAATTTGGTTGTAAATCTGTAGTACTTCTTTATTTAGTTCTTCTTGATCTAAATCTCCTTACCATATCGTAGCATCTTGATGCAACATATTATTTTATTACAAATGCATTGGGAAGTCTATTTGTTTAGTTGATCATAGTCAGTTCACTTTTGGTCAATGACTCAGTTTTCCAGCTTCGAAAATTGAAATTTATCTGCTCTTATAGACAGTTAACAAGTGTTAGTAATAATAAGATCTTAGTACATTTATTTGTTTTTCATTAAACATAACAAATTTTGAAATCAATGTGTCCCTTTAACATAGTTTTTCACTATCAACCTAGGAAATAGAAAGACTCATTGCGTTTTGCATTGGAGAAAGCCTCAAGTATGCTTACTTGCATTGTGATAAAATGGATGCTATTTTGCCATGTATACAAATTTTTAAGTCGTGGGACAAAAAATAAGATTTGAGCCATGGTCCTAACATCCCTAGATCTCTAGTTTTACATGATCAATAATACAAGGGATGTGGTTATATTACAGTTGTCCACTAACCACTTTTTAACAAATATAATTCTTCTACTACCCTTTTCAAACTATAAATAGATAGTTTCATATGAACTGATTCAATTCCAAACACTTATAATCTGAGATTACAAACAAAAGGGTTTTGGGATGCTACCCTTTAATGTTAAACCAACCATAATATTACTAAATTTAAGGGAAAATCGATACTAGAATTGGTTGTGAGACTCCCAAAGAAAGTCCATTACAAAACTTGGCGTATTTCTTTAATGTGACGAACACATTGTATTATTTAGTTAAATGAGAAAGAGTAGTTTAATTTTGTTCTTAGCAGAAGGCTGTGTGAAATTTACAAACACTAACAACAGTGTGAAATTTACAAACACTAACAACAGCTTTTTTATAATAATTTGTTAGATGTTCTTATAAAATTGTGGATGTGGGATTAATTTTCTAAACCACATATAGTTACAGTATGATTGTTGATTGATATAACTCACCTCAAAATTTTGAAAGAATTAAATTTTGGATTTTCTAATTAATCATACACATAATTATTTTAAATATGAAATATAATTAATGGATCTCTTCTGAGTAACAACAGAATCACAAATAACGAAGAAGCTTTAAAATTATCTTAAATATGACATATTCCTTGAATACTAAAACAGAAAACACTTCAAAAAATATTTAAAAACCTCATAATGCAATTAAATACTCTATAATAAATAATGAAATGTGAAATTTTGTTTGACCCTACCTACACATCAAGTACCTCATTTTTAGACTTTATTTAACAAAAATATCAATAAATATCGTGTTTACATATAATTTAGAAAAACCAGCCTTAAAGTAGATTGAGAGGATGAACAACAAGAATTATTAGTAATGAACAAATGTAGTACAATAGTAAGCATGTTGCGGTTAGATCCCAATAGTAATTGTCCAGAAAACTATTAAAACAAGTTTGGGCCTCTTCGTGTAATTTATTTTCGTCAAATATATTACTGGTCAATCACCCCATTGAAATACCTTGTAGCATATACAAAATACGATTTAATAATATAAACAATTAATATTAAGATATGTTAAGAGCTTAATTTATAAATTTAGATAGACGACATGCTCTAAGAATAAATAAAATTTCCTTTTCTAAGTAGGTCACACATATACTGTTATAAGAATTAATAATTAATTTAATCAACAAACTTAGGTTTTCCTATGCCGTCTCCCAGAGCTTCCAAAATGACCAAAGGTTGATCATCTAATATCTCCTAAGCACATAGAGTTTACCAAAAAAAATTGCACATTTCCTTTATTCAATAAGAAAATTATCTCTATCGGAAAAAAATAAGAATAATAAGTAAAATAGTTAAAACTCAATACAATCCAATCCATGGATTCAATTTTTTTTTAAGATTTAGTAATTCTTATTATTTATTTCATTTTTATTTTACAGGTAGAATATGGCCCAAAGATTTAGTAATTATTTTACATATGGTGGTGGGCTTTTTGCAACACTGAATTGGGCAAATAATTCAAATTGGGTTGTCGAATACTTTCTCACAAAAATATATATATAAATAATTAAGTCAATAAATTTTAGGTTTGTCCAGAACTTCTCTTTAATCGTGTGGGTGCCTACAACTCTCCCATTCTATATAAAATCATCTTCATCATCAACAAATCTTAGGGCTCGTTTGGAAGTGCTTATTTTAGAGTAAAAAGGCGTTTTTAGAATAAAATTCAAAATTTAAAAATATTATTAAAAATAATTTTGAATTTCAAAATTATTTTAAGTGCTTTTTTTTAAGATGCACCTATTTGGTGCTTCTAAAAAAAGTGTTTTTCAAAGTAAAAAAACACTCTTATAATGCTAAAAGCACTTTTAAGTGCTTCTCCAAAAAAACACTTCCAAACGGGCACTTAATTATCTACAATTTTTCAAATACATCATAGAGCCACTTCAGAAGCACTTGGTCACTACACAATACTCTAACCGCTGTAGTAGCTAAAGATGTTATTTTCTAAATTTACCTTTCATTTTCATTCTCTCTCCATATATATCTAACACGCTCTCAAATGTTAATTTGTAAGATTACCTTTCAATTTTATTCTCTCCATATATACCTAACACACTCTCTATGGTCAGACATACAATTATTTGTATTAAAAAATATTAATTTGATAATTAGATGTTTATTAACCTATATTTATTTTTTTATATTTACTCAATTGTACCCCTTATTAATTACTAGAGTAGATTAATTACTAGAGTAGTGTTGGATATTATTTCAAATCAAATCAACACTTTTATGTTTTACCTGAAATTAAACATTCTCTTATTTTAAAAAAAAATTACCATGAACTTAGGATGTTTAATATTCTTTTTTAATAGTTAAACTTATATATAATTTTGACTGCGAGATTCATGGTATAATAATCTTTGATATATATGAGAATTAGTTTCAAATTGTAACCTTCTACTTATTATTTAGATGAGATGATTAATTACATATTAAAAGTAAGAAACAATATTAATAAACATTTTTTATAATTTAAATGCAGGCAGATTGAAAATACAATAAGATCGTTGGTTATGTCATTTCAGTATTAGGAACGGCCCCTCATGTTGTGAAAGAATGAAGTGGTCCTTATGAAAATATTCAAGATGTGATCAATGAATTGAAAAGATGAATATACAAGGTGAAAAGGGGTCAAGGAGAGTCATAGAGTTCCAAAAGAGTTTAGTTTTTGTATGGGGAGATTTTCCTGTTAATAGTTAAAAAGGTATTTATTATTATATTAATTTCAGTTACTTATATTACTTCGTGTGTTGGTTCATCTTAGATTGTTGGTCATGTCATTTCAATCAATAGTTTGATACTTTTTGGAGATACTGAAGTTCCAAAACTCAACCAATGGAAAGAACAAATCTCGAAGAAGCTGCTCAGAATCAAATACATAAGTAATGGTAATGTTAATGATTGTCGAGAAAACCTCATCTATAGTTTGGTGGATGTTGCTTGTTGGAAACTTCATGCTAATCTCACGTACATACAATTTTTAACTTTTTATTTTGCGGATCAGTAAATGCTTATTGTGATATTTTTTGCTTTTTTCACCAATTAATGAAACGAATATGCTTCATGTATTTTGCTCAGTATTTAAAAAAGTATTGATTACTAGTTATGGAGCTTTCCCTCGCTGTAAAACTAATTTGCTTGGTGTTTTGTGTATGAATATTTTTAGGTTAATGTAATTTTGTTATGTTTTAATTTCAGTTCTGTTTTTTAATAATTAGAATGACTAATAAAAGCTATATACACAACTCATCTTTTTTTTGTCTCAGTGTTGTCGCATTTTGTTTGTGTTTTTAATGCTCATGAACAGCACTATGAATATTCTGTGTGACAATATGAAGCTCATTATCACCATAATTTATGTTAAGTATAACCATCGATCTTACTATCATCGAGATTAGAATACACAATTTTTTCATTCTACAACTCTCCAAAAAATATACAAAAATAGGATTGTAGAACTTAATGGTAATTTAAAAGAATGGAAGGATAATCTTATAAAATTTAACCACGGAGCTGGATTTCTTAAAGGATCTATACTTAAAACCATGAATTAAATCATGTACACCTTTTTGATTTCGATACTTACATGCTAACCGCTCTCTCAAATACAGATATTAACAAACAACTTCTTTCAAGAGTTGTAATAATATTGTTATTTGTTGACATGTGGAGTTTATGGATCATGTAAAATTTCAGGAAGGTAAGAGTCTGATACCATGTTCAATTAACAAAAATCTTCTTTCAATAGTAGTAACAATATTGAGGGTAAATTTAATTGTTAGTCGTTGTCGCTTGTGAAACTGATAGATGTGACCTTGTGTTTTAAAATGATAGTTTTCAATAATTTTGCTAAAATCTGAAAACATATTACTTTCTCTAAAAAATAAAGGGGCTTATCAATCTATTTTGCATCAGAGAAGAAGTAAAAGTGATAAAAGGTTGCCTAACTAAAAAAATTGCAAATAACTTTTATTACTTCCTTTATACTTGTCACCATTATCATTCTGAATACTGAAATGCTACATGGTTATTTGGAGTAGTTTGAATACAAGGACATCAGCATATGGACATGTAAGTCCAAGTGAAAGAAGTATTAAGACCAATGTCCCAAAATTTGGTTGTAAATCTGTAGTACTTCTTTATTTAATTTTTCTTAATATGAATCTCCTTACCATATCCTAGCATCTTGATACAACATATTATTTTATTGCAAATGCATTGGGAAGTCTATTTGTTTAGTTGATCACTGTCAGTTCACTTTTGGTCAATGACTCAATTATCCAGCTTTTAAAATTGAAATTTATCTGAGCTTATAGACAGTTAACAAGTGTTAGTAATAATAAGATCATAGTAAATTTTTTTGTTTCTCATTAAACATATCAAATTTTGAAAGCATTGTGTCCCTTTAACATAGTTTTTCACTATCAACCTAGGAAATAGAAAGACTCATTGCGTTTTGCATTGGAAAAACCTTAAGTATGCTTACTTGCATTGTGATAAAATAGATGTTATTTTTCCATGCATACAAATTGTTATGTCATGGGACAAAAAAGAAGATTTGATCCATGGTCCTAACATCCCTTGATCTCTAGTTTTACATGATGAACAATACAAGGGATGTGGTTATATTATAGTTGTCCACTAACCATTTTTTAACAAATATTATTCTTCTACTACCCTTTTCAAACTATAAATAGATAGTTTCATATGAACTGATTCAATTCCAAACACTTACAATCTGAGATTGCAAACAAAAGGGTTTTGGGATTCTACCCTTTAAGGTAACCAACCATAATATTACTAAATTTAAGAGAAAAACAATACTAGAATTGGTTGAAACTCCCTAAGAAAGTCCATTACAAAACTTGGAGTATGTCTTTAATGTGACGAACACATTGTATTATTCAGTTAAATGAGAAAGAGTAGTTTAATTTTGTGCTTAGCAAAAGGCTGTGTGAAATTTACAAACACTAACAACAGCTTTTTTTATAATAATTTGTTAGATGTTCTTATAAAATTGTGGATGTGGGATTAATTTTCTAAACCACATATAGTTACAGTATGATTACTTATTGATATAACTCACCTTAAAATTTTGAAAGAATTATATTTTGGATTTTCTAATTAATCATACACATAATTATTTGAAATATGAAATATAATTAATGGATCTCTTCTTAGTAACAACACAAACACAAATAACGAAAAAGCTTTAAAATTATCTTAACTATGAAATATTCCTTAAATACTAAAATAAAAAAACACTTCAAAAATATTAAAAAAACCTCATAATGCAATTAAATACTCTATGATAAATAATTAAATGTGAAATTTTGTTTGACCCTACCTACACATCAAGTACCTCATTTTTAGACTTTATTTAACAAAAACAATCAATAAATATCATGTTTACATATAATGTAGAAAAAATAGTTTGAAAGTGGATTGAGTCCAACAATAAGAATTTTGAGTAATGAAAAAATGCAGTACAATAGTAAGAGTGTTGATGTAAGCATGTTGCTGTTAGATCCCAATAGTAATTGTCCAGAAAACTATTAAAACAAGTTTGGGCCTCTTCGAGTAATTTATTTTCATCAAAGATATTTCTGGCCAATCAGCCCACTGAAATACCTTGTAGCATATACAAAATACGATTTAATAATATTAACAATTAATATTAAGATATGTTAAAAACTTAATTTATAAATTTAGATAGACGACATTCTCTAAGAATAAATAAAATTTCCTTTTCTAAGTAGGTCACACATATAATGTTATAAGAATTAATAATTAATTTAATCAACAAACTTAGGTTATCCTAGGCCGTCTCCCAGAACCTTCCAAAATGACCAAAGGGTGATCGTCTAATATGTCTTAAGCACATAGAGTTTACCAAAAAAAAATTGCACATTTTCTTTAATCAATAAGAAAATTATCTCTATCGGAAAAAATTAAGAAAAATAAGTAAAATAGTTAAAAGTCAATACAATCCAACCCATGGATTCAAATTTTTTTAAAGATTTAGTAATTCTTATTATTTATTTTATTTTATTTTACAGGTAGAATAAGGCCCAAAGATTTAGTAATTATTTTACATATGGTGGTTGGCTATATATATATATATATATATATATATATATATATATATATAAAGTCTAAAATTTTAGGGTTGTCCAGAACTTCTTCTTAATCGTGTGGGTGCCTACAACTCTCCCATTCTATATGAAATCATCTTCATTATCATCAAATATTAATTATCTATCGACCATTATAAGAATTGGCCTTCTTCCACCAGAATCACTTCAAAAAACTTGTTTCGTTTCTCATTTTTTGACTCCCTAAACTCTCCATCGGCCCACGACACACGTCGTCGTCGTCGCAAGGTCGGGCTGGGCAGGTGCTGTGGTGCACGCGTGTGGGGCTTTGCCTTTTCCTTTTTGGCTTCCATAATCTTTAGTTCTTTTAGAAGGAATAGATGGGTAAGATATTATATTCTAATATTTTTTCTATCGCTCCTCTTATGTGGGACTTTTTTTTCAATAAAAAGTGTTTTATATACTTCTCCAAAAGAGCATGAATGGATTATTTAATTAACACTCTATATTAAATATAAATCTTTTTCACTTCCCCAAAAGAACATGATTGGATTTACACTAACATGATATATTAATATAAATCCTAACAATACACAAGTACAATACTTAAATATTAGATCTGAAACCTAAATTACAAAATATATAAATAAAAATAAATATTTAAGGAAGAAGAAAATATATTTATATAAACAAGTGACATACACAAGATTAAACCATGGGTTAAAGAGGCATGATAAAAAATAAACTCATAATATTAGATCTGTAACCATTAATCAATAATATTTAATATTTAAGAAAAAAGATAACATCATTTAATAAAGGAGATATATACTAGATTAGAACCACGAGTTAAGAGTAGATTAGCCTAGATGGAAAAAATATTTTAAAATTTTTAGAAAAGTTTTACTTGGCCACTTATTATTTATTTTATTGTAATTTTATAATTAGAATAAGGCCCAAAATATAGGTATTTTTTTACATATAGTGTCAAGCTTTATGTAACACTGAATTGGGCAAATAATTCAAGTTAGGTTGTCAAATACTTCCCTACAAAAATATAACAAATTCAATAAATTTTAGGGTTGTCAAGAACTTCTTCATATCGTGTGGGTGCCGACAACTCTCTCAATCTCTATGAAATCATCTTCATCGTCTCAAATCTTAATTTTCATCAATTCTTTAAAATAAATCTGAGAGCTACTCCAAGACCACTTGGTCACTACAGAGTACTCTAACCACTATAGTAACTATAGTAATCTAACCTCTATAGTGACCAAGTACTCTTAGTCCTTGCTTAATTATTAGTCCTTGGTCTCAAGAAACAATATCAAGAGAAGCAAGTTGACAGTATGTATCTTTATTTTAGATTATTTCTTATTAGAATGAACTAAATTTCCCATAGCTTGGGTATTGCATATGTATAATCTATAAATTCTATTTCCTTCTATCTAAATTCGTTTGGGAAAACCTTTTACATCGATTGAGATTCTTAACCTTTATATTTGTTTTATGTGCTTTGATTTATTGACCGTAGTTCTTGCTAGTGCACGAGTATAGACTACCGCATTGGTGTCGCCTAAGGTGTGATAAAATAATAGATAAATAAGTGCAAATAAACATCCTAGGCTGATCACTGTTCTGCAAGTATTACAGGACGTATGCAAGTTTTAATGATAAGAAGATTCGTTCCTTAGAGACTACGAAAGTTAGGAAAAACTTATGCAAATTATCAAGTACATATATGAGAGCTAGAACAGATAACACGCAAGAGTGAAGAGAAGAAATATATATTTTTATTTGGTTTTTAAAGAGAATTAAACCAATAAATTAAAAGACAGAAAATTTAAATAAAAGAAAAGACGATAGTATGATAGTTTAGCCTAAGTACTTAGCAAGTAATCCCCACTAGTTTTGCCGTTCTAAACATGTAAGGGTGAATCATGTAGTATTTCAATAGTTGGTTTCAATTGCACTAGGTAGTTTTAAATAGGGTTTACATGTGTCAATAAGAAACTAAGCAAACTTTTCCTGCAATTGATTAAATAGCAATACACTAAACCATTGACTATCTAGTTAGGCTGATTTGTCGGATCTAAACCTTATTCTAGACGTTATGTGTTAATCCTATAGTTAAATATACCATTGTCAATGGTTATCTAACTACTATGATGGTAATCCTATATGTTGTACACCGCAAAGAACACATAATATAAATCCAACACATAAACAGAGAAATCAAAATATAAATTCAATTTAAAAATAGAATTTCCAAATTAGATAGATGTCAATCAAAACTAGGGTTCATACATATATGCTAAAACTCAAGCTAAATTTATTTAATTCATACTAAGAAAAGAAAAGAAAAGAATTACAGAATTGAAGGCTGAAGAAGACATAATTGATGCACATCTCCTTCCAGACTTCTTTTCTTGTGTTGTAGCTCCTTCCTGGCTTAAGGTTTAGCCAAGGATGATTTTCTAATGATAAAAGGATATATTTATAGGGTGTAGGAAGACCTAATTCGTTTTCTTGAATGAGAAGGTAAGTAGTGGACTCCAAGCCCAACTCAAATTCGTAACCCTAAAATATGGAATCAGCCCTGTTTTTGTTCTGGTCCTAACAGCTTCAATTCTTATCCGTTTGACGCGTATGAGTAGTCGAAATTCATCGTCTCGGAAAGATCTTTAACTTTTCTCTTGACCGTTTCTCCAAATTTCTCACCGATTTTGAGATATAAGCTGATTTGTGGTCGTGGGTGGTGAAATTCAGATTTATGGCAGCTTTTTCTTTTCCATATTTTTAGTTTTTGTTTCCTTATCTTCAATTTCCATGTTTATTCTCTTTCCTTTAGCTCTTGAAACCAACTTGGACTCTAATTAATTACCATACATCTTTAAAACTTCACACTAAATAAATAATTAAACCCAATATGCTCTAAAAATAATAAATAATTAATTGAAGACACAAAATAGGAAAGTGTACTTAAATCATGATAAAATCGACATATACTCTAATAAATACACCTAAAATGATTTCTCCAACTACTAATAAATCATCACAAATGGGGAAATATCACCCATTAATAGCAGCTGGATGGTCATTGGGAATGGGTGTCTAATTGTTGAAACACCACATAAACGTCTAATGTGTGGTAGTGATACGGAAGGGATTGCCTAACTGGATAGTCATTAGGGTTTGAGATTTAACCACCGATCATTGCGCAGGATCCCCTTACCCAAATCCCCTAGTAATTATTAGGTTGCCACCTAAGTCAACCCGGAAGGGGGTTAGGAGGAATATAGAATCCTGTCTACTTACTTTAAGAGCTTTAATCACCCTTATAACTAGTTGAAGAAATAGAAGGATAAGTATATACAAGCAAACCTAAGCTATATTTCTCATCGTATTCTTACATTTTTTTCTTGCATTAGTTTTAATTAATCATTAATCTCTCCATAATTATTCATATTTACTTTTATTATCTTTAATTCATTGAGTTAATTCTTACTACACTGTCTTGTAATCCATTCGTATAACACACTAAGTCCTTGAGAACGAACCTAACTTATCATTAAAACTTGTGTACGGCCTATGATACTGGCAGCGTGTTTAGATAGGGTGATAGTTCTTATCTTTTATAACATTATTTTATCACACCCCAAGACACCAAGTTTTTGGCGCCGCTGCTGGGGACTTGTGTCTCGTTAGCGTGTGGGTTTAATTTTTAGTGTAGTAGTTTTTAGTTATTTTTTCAGATTTACGCTTTCTTTTAGTTTTTGTCTCTTGCAGGTTCTAGTGTATGCTAGAGAATTCTAAAAGTGTTTTTAGGGATTACAACAAACGTTAAGAGAAGAGAAGGAGCAAAGAGAAGCCATGTCTAACCAAGAGGATATTCCGATTCCACCAAAGGATAATCATAACAATAACAATAAAGAATAAATATTCCTCTGGTATTACCAATTCCTCAAGTAGTAGAACCACCAGGAGGAGATGGCAGAAATAATAAATGCCACAAACAAGATCTCCCAGGCTTGGGAGCACCTTTTCGAGTTCAACCATTAGGGTATCCTCCTCCAGTGATCCACAATATATGAAATCCAGGGCCGATCCGGGTATGCTCAAGCAATTTACAAGTTATGGACACTATAATGGTTCAGCGATTCAAGATTCGGCAAAAGCAATTCAGAAGTTTATGCAGATTTGTGATGCCTATAATACTCCTAGCATTACGCGCGAGCAACTATATTATCATAATTTTTCGTTCTTCTTGACCGGTAATGCTGGTGATTGGCTAGATAGACAACCACCAAACACAATTAATACTTGGGATGATCTATAAGCCACATTCTTTAACCTATTTTTATCCGAAGGGTATGAGATTAAAAGATCAGATGGCGCTTGCTAGGTTTTGCCAAGAGAATGATGAAGAAGTAGGAGACGCATGGACAAGGTTTCAACAGAAGTTAGCAAGAGGTCCACTCCACAGTTACACCCCATCTTTAAAGTTATATATGTGTTATCAAGGTTTTAATACAAAAAGTAGATAGAGGGTTGATAATCTAGGAAGATGAGGATTTGTGTCTACGGATCCTAAAAAAGCTGCAGAAGGTATGGAACGTAATATTGAAACTAGGACTGCTCACAGGTCCGTTAACCGACCCGTAGGGGTCAACCTAAAACCCAACCCAATAACTCGATTTTTAGTTTGTTAAACCCATTAACAAAAATTTTTAATAAAAACTACTCGGGTTGGGTGTTGGCGGGTTGGGGTCGGGTTCGGTTGTGTTTAACTTATAGGAAAATCATTTGAAACAGTTAAAAAACCATAAATTCATTAACAACTTTCCAGAAATAGAAAGTTACCTAATTTATAAACTTTCTAAATATAGTAACCTTCTCAAAATAGTTGGTTTTTTAGTCATGTTTCATAGTTTCCCATCAGAATTAATAAATTACATTACATTGAATTGAATCAAACACTAAATTTAGTAAATTACCATACAACACAACTTGACAACTTGTAACCTAACTTGTGCAAAATCAACAACTTGTACAACTTTGGGTGCAATTGTTGTAGTGAATCCAAAAACTTTCCAAAAACAATCCAAAAACCAGCTTCCAAATAGTCAAATACTGAATATTCCTGCCAATTTGTGAAAAAAAGAAGAGAAGAATCATATCATTTTGAGCCTCAGAATTAGACTCATCATTGGCTTCAATTTAGCCTCAGATTTTATATATTCATTGGCCTTATAACCTTAGGGACCTGTTAAGGGACAAGGGAATTATCTTACAACTTACAAGAAACAAATATCAATTCAATTGTTGCCAACTCAGCCAATTATTCACCTAATATTACTCATTCATCAATCATAACTTAATCATTGTTATATGGTCAAATGAATTGGGAGATGCATACTAAATTTTGTTGATTATAATTGTTAACTTGTAAGTTATAAGAATTAGCTATATACCTTAAAGTTATTTCACTTATTTGTTCAAGTGTTCAAAGTAAATTGAAACTTAAGTTATTTCACTTATTTGTTTAAGTGTTCAAAGTAAATTGAAATGATTAAGTGTTAAACACTTGAATACTTTGTGTAATCACCACTGATTTCACAAAGTATTCAAGTGTTTAACACTTGTTCATTTCAATATTCTTTAGTATTTTGTATAAATAAAGGTTACTCAATTGAAACTTAATTGAAATCACCACTGATTTCACCCAAGTTTCAAGTGGTTAACCTTTATTCATACAAAGGTATAATGTAAATGAAAACTAAGTGCAAGAAAGGTAAGTAAATACCTGTAAAATGTAAATGGAGTGACAAATCAAGCTTTAAACAATCAAATCCAGAACAGGTCCATTAACAACAATTGCGAGATCATGCAAGTAAATCAAGGGAACATTCTATTAGCCAATATTCAAACCTCAAATGAAAACTAAGTGCACAACATTATTCTGTAAACAAGAAAGCTTAGTAATTACCTTTAAGTTGAGTAATGAAGCAAGCACAGGTCCAATACCAACAACAAGGCAACAATAGCGAGACCATGAAAATAAACAAGGTAAACAATCTATTAGCCAATATCAATTATCAAATGAAATTATAATTAATCACAAATACCATAAATAATAGATAAAAAACACTTACATACTCAAATCAATTTCGAGTTATGAATTGAAAAACCAGAAAATCCTTTAATAAACCAATTATTTATTTCTAAACCATAACATTTACATAAGTAATCGATTAAAAATCAATCGGAATCACTGGAAAAAATCAAAACACACACCTTAGGGTTTTGTAGGGATCTTAATGGATAATAAGTCACTGTCGTGCCATATATAGGCTTCGTCATCCTCCAACCCACGGACTAAAGCTCTAACCATGGTTAGATGATTAAACTCATAACCCAAAGGACGAGCTTTATCAAATATGACCCATAAAAATAGGTGAAAAGAGATTAATGCGGTGTACAATATCACTCAAAAACAGCGGCGAGATTAGACTGGGTTGGAGGATTAACAGGGCTAGAGGCTTAGGGTTTTTCAGAGCCATGGAGAGAGACATAGAGAAGAAGAGAGAGAGCGACGTGAGTGAGGTGAGAGAGAGTTCAAAATGACCTTTCGTGTAATGAAAGGGCAAAACAAAACGAACGGGAGAGTGGCGTATGAGATACGCTCAACTCGTTTGAGTTTTTAATTAATATAAATCGAAATTTTATATCGATATATAAAAAAAATTAGTGGGCGGGTCGGGTTCGGTTACCAGCGGGTTTGGAAAATCCAACCCCATCAACCGGCCCAATACCCAAAAAAATAGTTTTTTGGCCTAATGGGTTCGGGTAGCATTAGGGTTTGGTTTTTCCAGGCCCGGTTTGGGTCTGTTTGGGCGGGTGGGCGGGTTTGGGTTCCGGTTGTGCACCCCTAATTGAAACATAAAGGAGTTGGACAATTGCACGAGCTCCTATTACAAATACCAAAGTCACGCTTAGATTAAGTACAGAAACTACTCAGTTAGCTAAATTAATAGCTTTAGAAAATCAAGTCAAGGAGATAAAGCTTGAGATGCAACAAAAACGTCAAAATTTAGTTGCAACATATGTAATGCAAGAAGCACAAGGTTGTCCATGTTGTGAGGTAACAAATCATACATGGGAAGAGTGTGAAGGAAATCCAGCATATGTATACTTCATAGCAAATCGAGGGAATTACCAATATGGTAATAGAAATCATCCGGGTATGCAGTATTCAAATCCGCAAGGGGGCTGCAAATCAAGCTAATTATCAACCTCATCCCCAGAACAACACTTACCAAAAAAGTGGTCAAGGTCCTAATCAAGGAAATTATAATTTTAATAGACCAGCTCCTCCAAAACAATCAACCAATGATGCTTATAACGATAATCTAGCTCAGAAAGCTTTACCACAACATCCTCAAGAAGGAGTAGTGTCAGAAAAGAGATTACAAGGTTTCATGGATTTAGTTACGAACAATATTCAAACACATAATGAGAAGTTCAGAGAATAAGAGACCACAATTCAGATCTTAAGCACATAGTTGGACCAAATAAAGAAATTCATAGAAGCAAAAGAAGTGAAGGCCATTGAAGGAGGTGATGACAATATTGGGTTTGAAGCTTGTAAGGCCATCTGCCTTGAAACAGAAAAGAAAGAGGAAGTACCACTTGCTGCAAAAATTTCCGTGGAAGTTCCTGAAATTGAAGAAGAATCAACCAAGTCTAGCCCCGAAGACTTTGACTCCTCCGAAGAATTTGATTATGTAGATCTTCTCAAGGACATGAAAAACGAGATTAGATCTTTATTGAAATACAAGCTAGTAGAGCTAAAGAAAAAGAGGAAGAAGCCTCAAAAGAGAAAAAAGAAGAAGTTGAACCTGTTGTGCAAGAAGAGAAAGAAGAAGAGAATGTGGACTCGCCACCTATTGTTCAAGCAATGTCACCATCTATTTCGAAGACAAATCCAAAGGTTAACATTGAACTCAAATAATTTTTAGTTGCGTATAGTCCAAAAAAAAATTAATGCCCATATGCTTGAGATTGCGAAGAAAGGGCTTATACCTCAAGAAGTATTAACACAAGTCATTCTAGAGAAAGAAGCAAGTGTAAAAGCACATAAGGAGATTGTGAATCATACTGAGAGAGTCTCGAGAAACGTTGAAAAGGAGTTACCACTCAAGCTCAAAGATCCAGGAAGCTTTAATCTTCCTATTCAAATCAATGGTACGCTCAAGGTGAAGGCCATGTGTGATGTGGGTTCGAGTGTGAAACTTATTCCCAATTCTGTGTTCGATAGGCTCGACATTAAGAAGGTGGAAAAATCTCCTGTGAACTTACAATTTGCGGATAGCTCGGTGACAAAGACATGAGGAACAGTGGAGGACGTTCATGTCCAAACATGTAGTAACACCATCCCTATTGACTTTTTTATTCTTGATTATGATGCAGATAAGTAGGTTCAAATCGTACTTTGAAGGTTGCTCTTGGACACATGTCAAAGAACCATCAACTTCCAGGAGGGAACAGTTACCCTCCGTGCTAAAAACGTATCTGAGACATTCTATGTCTGGGTAAGAAACCAAGAAAGTTAGATCCCGCAGTTCCCGTCATCCACATCGCTACAAAGTACAGAGTCCCAGAAAAAATACACGCAGATCTTATGGATACTAGACCAATGAGTGAGTTTCGGGTCGGCCATGAAGTGGTATAGAAAGCCCACAAACCAGATAATAGGCCACGAAGTTACAAAGATTAGTGGATGGGACCATTTACCGTCACAAAAGTTGTTTCGACAAAAGTGATAGAGATCAGACCCAAGAGGGGTATCAAACGGAGATTAGTAGACGTTCTTAACCTTGCTCGTTGTTGGGGAGGCTATATACAGAAATCATGTTAGAGGTAACACGTCTAACTCTGAAAGACGTTAAACAAAAGTGTTGTACGGGAGAACACCCGTAAATTTTTATGTCTTTATGTCTTTATTTTATGTTTAGATTAGTTTTTTTAGTATATATTGCAGTATTGAGGAAAGTATTAGTGTTTTTGATGTGCAGATACTTAAAAAATCGAGTTTGGGAGAAGAAATGCAAAAAAACATGTGGTACACCGCACCATCCTTGTGGTGCACCGTACCCCGAAAGGCGTCACCGCGGTAGGAAAATTCAGGTACAATGCCGAAGCAAAGGTGTCATCCAGAGATTTCGTGCGGTATACTGCACGAATGCGATGGTGCACTGCACAAATAAAACCGTCACCACGGTTCAAATATTACGGTCCAACGACGAGCCTCACGAACCAGACTATGTCGTCATATGGGCCAGACCATGACTTGGTCCCGAATAGAACATTTATGCGGTATACCGCATGACCCTCACGATGCACCACACTAGGCCAAAACTGTGACAACAGTATGCGAATTTAGGGTCCATTACGAGACCCCCATGCCTAAAACATATCATCAAGACCGTGGAACATAGGTTGAACAAAAGATGCATGCGGTACACCGCACCTCACCCGCGGTGCACCGAACGGCGCTGCCAGAAGAAGGGAATAATATAAGAGGTTAGTTTATCTATGAAAATCAAATCCTTAAGCCTCTCTTTCTTCCCCAAAGCTTTCCCAACTCTACCAAAGCTTCTAAAAAACTTCACCACACATCAAAACACTCCCCAATCACCATAAATTCACATTCAAATCCTTCCCTACATCATTATAAAGAAGATTCAACCAACCAAATCAAATCAAAACACCTAGAATCCAAGATCAGAACCCAAAATTTTAAAATCTTATCCAACAAGTTCTTAAACCCATACCAATCAAGCAAGATTTCATCATACCCACACAAAGTAACATCATCCTTACACCTTCCCTAACCCAAACGAAACTTTTTCAACCCAAAATCAAGGGTACAAAATTCAAGAGTGTTTAAAGATTTGAGTTGGAGGTCAATTGAGATGACGAAAAGAACAGAAACGTTATCTACTACTATGCAGATGAAGAATAATCAAAGTAAGGTATTGGGTACTATTGAAAAGAAGAAGTTTGAGAAAGGTTCAAGTTCTAAGAAAAAGGGTAAAACAGGTCAATAAAGTAGAGAAAGTCCGGTTGTGGTTAATTCAAAGAGAAAAGAATACAACTTTCAAGAAAAAGACACCGCAACCTCTACAAATCAAGATTCCTATGCCCGAGATGAATAAAGCTTCAAAGACCTTGTTAGCTTTCGCAAAGACACGTCTACCGGACTTTCCTTTTGCTCATGAGAGTATATTTTAAAAAGAAGTTGGAGAAGGTGATTATAAAAGATTTCTAGAGATGGGAGATAGATTGGGTTGGACTACATTCATGATGATGAGACGTTCAAGTTTATGTATGGAGTTAGTTTCCAAGTTCTATATAGGCCTCTTTATTCAAGATAGTGAAGGTCGTGTTCCGGTTAGAGGAAAGTTAGTTCCTTTTACAGTTGAAGAGATTAGAAACCACTTCCCGTTCAAGAAATTGGTTGGACCGTGTAAGCTTCGAGAATCGGTGGAAAATATCAACACTTTTTATTGGAATCAACTTTTTGAGCATTTATTAGATGAATAAAAAGTGAAATCACACAAGGGAGAAATAAAGGCACCTTGGCCTTACAAATATCTTCAAGCGGATACAAGAATTTGGCACAATTTCCTCACACCAAACGTCTTTGGAAACAAGCAAACGTCGGATGTGACTAAGAGAAACTCCATCCTTTAAATTGTGTTTTAAGAGGGAAAGAAGTATATGTGGCACAGTTGATCTTTCAGGAGGTGATGCAATTTTCGGTCTCTCCACTTTCATTATTTAATGTGAAGTATCCTACTATGATCACATGCCTTGTAGGAAAAGAGAATGTGATTCGGGGTGAAGAAGAGAAATTAATGTATAAAGTAAGAAATAATATCAACAACACTTGGATCAAGACAATTTTGAGAGGAGCAGGAATTAAAAAACCTCCACAAGAAGAAACAAAAGAAAAGGATCTTATTTGGCGAGAAAGTGTAGAGGAGCGATTGAATAAAGTTGAAGTAGCTCAAACCTTCTTGGCCGAAGATGTGTCACAAATCAAAGCTAATAAAGTGCACATCATGACACTGCTTGAGAAATTAAAGTGCAATATAGCGAAAGATCCAGTATATCCTATATTGGATGTTGATAAAGCGAGGCAATAGCCTCGAGAGTATGTTCTCTTTCTTCCCTACCACTTCTTTATATGCAATATTTGCTTGTTTTTAATTTCTTTATTGAGTCTTTTTCAAGTCGTGGGGACACGCCTCATTTTTGAATTGGGTGTGGGGATTCGTTGTCTCACATCTCAATTTTTATGTGATTTTACTGTTTTTAGAAAGAAATTAAAATTTTTGATACATGGGATTAGGTTTAGAGTGTGTTTAATAGCTTAAAAGCATAAGCTTAGTAAGTTAATGATAGAAAGTAATATGTTTATGAGCTGATTATTTTGTATGCTTTGAGTATGAATAGGAAACACACATTGTTAGTAAACAAAAGATTAGTGAGAAATACGGTAGAAGTATGTTTGATCTTAGGGTGCCTTGATGAGTGTGTAGGCCGTTAGATCTGAGCTAGTTGATAAACCCATTTTTTAACGTGATAAAGGTAAGATAATGACGAAATTGCATAGTTTAGAAAGTGATTAAGGTGGGTCTTTGATAAGCCCCTTGTTGCCTTTTAGCTTGATGTCCAAGTATTATATTTATTATCCTTCTCAGCCCCTTCTAGCCTTTCTAAATCCTTTATATTTATCCATGTTATAAGCCATATCCTTTAGATTCTAGGACTTTTTCATATGACCCGCACTCAAATCACGATGCATAGACAGTCATTTTAGAGCTTGAGTTTAATTTTTGAGATTATGTATTTGTGTTCTATATTTTGATGATGATTCACTGTTTATTATATTGTAACCCTTTTCTGGGGTAAAAGTAAATTAAAAAAGTTATGAAAAGAAATATGTGAAAAGGTATCATGATAAATCACATCAAAATGAGAGTCATAGCTATATTAGAAAAAGAAAAATTGATATGAAAATAGTAAATGATTTGGACCGGAAAAGTGGACTTTTTATGTGATCAACTTTACACTTTATATTGGGTTATTTGGGATTTTAATTAGTGCATCAATTCATTGGGTTGAGTGTGAACATTTTATGAGAGTAACTCAAGCTCTAGGGCGATTCGTTGATGACTAGTGAGGAGAGAGACAAAATCTCACTCTAAATTATCCAAATATACGTATCATACCGTCCCTAAGCCTACATTACAACCTTAAAGACCTTATGTTTCTTTGCTATGTGATCTATAAGTGGTTGAACCATTATAGAGTAGTTAGATGGATCTCTTGATACTTGTAAAGCTCGATGAACAATATATAGACTCCATGGTAAACTAAGTGAAGCACCTTTCCTTCAATCATTGCAAAGCTAATCCGATCTTGAATTTTGAACCGTGTTGATCGTTTGTATGACAAGTGTACAAAAAATGTAGTTTGTAAATATTATTACATGAAATTTTATGAGTAGTTGCTTTGAGTTTATTATCTATATTTTGTTATCTTCTTACCATTGTTCTTAATTGACTTAGATGTGTATTTAAAGACTTTTGTTTGATCTTATATTTATTGTATCGGGACGATACAACTCTGAGTTAGGGGTCTTGATGTCTCCATATTTGTGATATATTAATGTAGGTTAGCCAAATCATTTAAGGTGTATTTGATTAATTGTTTATGGATTTTTACCCATTATTAGATATTTTCTTAATTCATGTCTTGATTTGATGATTTATTAATTTTACAATATATTTGGTTTAATTTGTGTGCTAATGTGAAGCTCTTAAGGTTTATGGAATATAATTAGATTTTAAATAAATTCTAATGAGTTAAGGAAAGAATATATGGAAATAATCAAGATATAAAACAAAGTAAAGTTGAATTAGGAAAGGAAAAGTTGTCAAATAAATCTGAAATGATGCAGCTACGTTTACTAAAGCGAAGATAACTTCAAATCGGCTGCAATTTTGGATGCTCCTTTTTAGATAGTTAGATAGATATTTCTTCTTTTGTCGTTTCGATATAAAGTGGGTGAAAATCGACCCAATAAAAAAAGAGATATGGCCAAAACAGTGAGCAGTGTTTATCATGTCCTATACTTTAGAAAACGAATTTGACTTGGACTTGGACTCGGACTCAATTACTTGCCATCTACACCAAGATTTTGACCTAGGCTTAGAAAACACCTATAAATACACCCTTTTATCATTGTAAACATGTCATTGTGTAGTCCTTTCTTAGTTCTTAGCATTAGCTTAATCCTTGCTTAATTATTAGTCCTTAGTCTCAAGAAACAACATCAAGAGAAGCAAGTTAACAGTATGTATCTTTATTTTAGTTTATTTATTATTAGCATGAACTAAATTTTTAATAGCTTGGGTTTTGCATATGTATAATCTTTGAATTCTATTCTTCTATCTAAGTTTGTTTAAGAAAAACCCTTTTAAATCGATTGAGCTTCTTAACATTTATATTTGTTTTATGTGCTTTGATTTATTGACCGTAGTTCTTTCTAGTGCACGAGTATAGACTACCCCATTAATAGCAGTTGGATGGTCACCGGGAAGGGGTGTCTAATTATTTAAAAACCACATAAACGTCTAGTGTGCGGTAGTGATCCGGAAAGGCTTTCCTAACTAGATAGTCATTAGAGTTTGAGTTTAACCACCGATTATTGCACAGGGTCCCCTTACCCAAGTCCCCTTGTAATTGTCCTAAGTCCTCCCGGGAGGGGGTTAGGAGGAATATAGAATAATTTCTACTTACTTTAAGAGTTTTAATCACTCTTATAACTAGTAGAAGAAATAGAAGGATAAGTTCATACAAGCAAACCTAAGTTATATTTTTCATCTTATTCTTACATCTTTATTTATTTGCATTAGTTTTAATTAATAATTAATCTCTCCACAATTATTCATATTTACTTTTATTATCTTTAATTCATTGAGTTAATTCTTACTACACTTTGTTGTAATCCATTTGTATAACACACTAAGTCCCTGAGAACGCATCTAACTTATCATTAAAACTTGCGTACGAGCTGTGATACTTGCAGTGAGTAACGTGTTTAGTTTGGGTGATAATTCCTATCTTTTATAACATTATTTTATCACACCCCAACCAACACCACTATAATTAAAGTTAAAAAATAGTAATTTGACTAATTAGATGTTTATTATCCTATATCTATTTTTTTATATTTACTCGATTTTAACTCAAATTAATTACTAGAGTAGTGTTGGATATTATCTCAAATCACATCAGTGCTTTTATCTTTGTCAACTGGAATTAAACTCTCTTATATTAAAAAATGTTACTCTTAACTTATGAGGTTTAAAATTTTGTTTAAACAATTATATAATCATTGTGTGTAATTTTGATGGTGTGATTTAATGCGGTATGATAATCTTTGATATATATATATATATATATATATATATATATATATATATATAATTGGGGAATTGAGAATTAGTTTCAAATTGTAATCTTCTACTTATTATTTAGATGGGATGATTAATTACATATTAAAAAGTAAGAAAAGATATTAATATTCATGTTTTATAATTTGAATGTAGATCGATTAAAAAAATAAGATCATTGGTTATGTCATTTCATTATTAGGAACTAACCGGTCTCTCATGTTGTGAACGAATAAAGTGATCCTTCTTGAAAATATTCAAGATGAGAGCAATTAATTGAAAAGAAGAATATACAAGGTGAAAAGGTTTCGAGGAGAGCCATGGCTTTCCAAGAGAGTTTAGTTTCTTTATGGTGAGATTTTCTCGTTAATCGTTGAAAAGGTGTCTATTTTTTGGTTAATTTCAATTACTTATATTTCGTCGTGTGTTGGTTCATCACCGAATGTTGGTCATGTCATTTAAATCAATAGCTTGATGCTTTATGGAAATACTGAAGTTTCATAACTCACCCAATGGAAAGAACAGATCTCGAAGAAGGAGCAGGAACGAAGCTTGACAGAGTGCCTGCTCAGAATCAAATAGATAAGTAATGGTAGTGTTAATGATTATTCGAGAAAACCTCCTCCATGGTTGCTCGGAAGTAACAGAGCTGGAATAGAATTATAATGGTAGATGTTGCTTGTTGGTGATAAAGTATGGCCCCATCCAATAACTTTTGCACTTAGGGTTGGGAGATTCCAAACTACCTCGTCTCCCACCCAAAACTCATCTTTTTCTTTATTTATCACAGTATCTTGGAGGCTTATAGCATTTTATTTCTTGGTCATGACTCGAATTACCGAGATTTCTCGTGACTACTTTTTCTTGGATTCATCTTCATTACGGAGGGTCACGGTTCCCTCATTCACATTGACTATGGTATCGCTCGTGGCTATGAATGGACGCCCAAGTATAGACGGGGCGTTCTTATTTGAATCATAGTCAAGAATAATAAAATCAATGGGAATAACAAGATTACATACTTGGACGAGCACGTCCCCGATTACTCCATGAATTTGCTATTGATTGATCCACGAATTGTAAGATTATGGATGTCGGTTTTGCATCTCCAATACCAATCTTCTCAAACACACTCTTGGGCATGAGATTCACACTCACACCCAAATCACAAATTTCCTTTCATTCAAATATACCACCTATTTTGATTGGGAGATTAAAACCTCAAGGTTCATTAAGCTTTGATTGTAACTTTCGCTGGACTTGCACCGATATTTCTTTGGTGAGTGCCAACTTATTCTTATTGGAAAGTGTCTCCATGAAGAATCGATGATAGTTTCGCTTACCTTTAATAGCTTCGAGTAAAGGGAAGTTGATTTTCCCTTGATTCAACATTTATATACACTTCTTATATGCATGATAATCTCTCTAGTAAGCGATTTGTAATGGATATGGTTGTGGATAATGGTAGTGTAGGGGCGGCAATCCCGCCCAGATATTCTATTGCACCCTTGGTGCATCAACTACCTATCTTGGCTTCCCAATCTCATCTTGCTCAACCTCTTAAACCCAATCCTCGACTCTTACCTCATCTATGCTCATATCATCTACGTTTAACTTGGTTGGTTTAATCTCTTTTGAAACCTCCACTTCACTAGATGTAGAACGTGGTGTGACATTTATCTTTCAAACATGGAGACTAATAGTCTTAAATGATTAGTGGCCAATCTTGTCAGCAGCGTATTGGATAATCTTCGCATTAGCACCTTGTGTCAATTGAAAGGGTTGGCTTTGTTAAAATTGTTTCAAGTGTCTAGTGAGCCGCATCAAACTTTTCTCTAAATGTTGTTTTCGTTGTTGCAAATCCGGCAATATTGATGCAATGGCACTGATCTTTGCCTCAATTCTGACCATATTGTCCATTGAGATTTTGATAAATTGACTAAGAGTCTCTCTCAACTCGTCGGAACCTTCTTGTGGGTGTGATGGAAGTGCCATTGGAGCTTGACTCTCATTATAAGCCTTGTACCTTGATGGTTGATTAGCTTGATTCTAATAGGCTTGTTCACGTAGATATAGTTGTTGAGGTGGCGCTTGATAAATTGTTTCTTGAGGTCGAGGTTGATATGAATAGCTTTGAATAGCGATCGAGTTGATTGTTGGATTTGATAGTGTTTTTCAACAACCATAGTGAGTTATTGCAATTGATCTTGCAAGCTAGAAAACTTAGCCTCCATATCAGTATTAGTAGTAGGAGCTTGTGATTGTGTCCAACTCATGTCGGTTTCGATAACCCTCTCCATGCCGCTTTTTGCTTCATTCGGCTGTAATGTTGGAGTGTGTCTGTGTAGTGGACATCTTGCCAACTTCTTTTGAAATCGTGTCCATGCTTCGCCAACACTCTCACCGGCTTCTTGTACAAAATTCATAAGATCTATTTGGTCCTTCAGTCACATACTTGTAGGATATAATCGATCAAGGTATCTTGCTTGAAGCTTGACCCAATTTGATATTTGCCCGAGAGGTTGGTCATCTAACCAATCGCTCTCACTTCTGGTCAAGAAGAATTGAAACATGAAATAATACATATGTTCTCGTGTGACACCCTTAGTCACGTAGGCATCACATATTTGCATGAAAAATTGAACAGAATAGACCGGATTCTGATGCGCAGCACCACTATAATTCCCATAGCTGAAGAATTGATTAAACATGATCGGACTTGAATCGCATGGCTTGAATAGTTAGAGGGCAAATCCCAGTGGGTTGCACTCGAAATGGGCCAGGAAGGCCTGTCTCTTAACGTTGATTACTTGGTTTAGCCATCTAAAAATCTGAAAAAGACAAAAATAAAAAGAAAAGCGTAAAATAGAACAACTAAAACTAAAACACTATGTAAAAACACAAAACAACTATGTAGTCCCCGGCAGCGGCGCCAAAAACTTGGTGGTGGCTAGGGTGTGATAAAATAACGATATAAATAAAAGAACAAACCCCTTATGCCACTATGATAAACTCTCCACATGTGAACGGTCTGTTTGCAAGTAATGTGTAAGTAAAACATATATCGATCTTAGGGACTACGAAAGTAAGTTTGTAAATAGTGTTATTACTAAGTGAACTATGAATAGTTGATAAAATAATACGCAAAGACACTAAAATATTTATTTGGTTTTTATGAATCTAAACAATTAAACTAAGACTTAAATTAATGACAAGAAAATAAAATAGGATAGAGTGAAACTTATGACAGTTTTGCTCGAGAACTAGCAAGTAATCCCCACTAGCCTTGTATTACGTTTATTATCTAAGAGAGAATTGTGTCATACATGCTCAATATCCAGGATTCTAGATTCTTCCTTACTCCCATCAAGTTAGCTTAGGAAGCAACCTCTACACTACAAGGGGACTTGGGTAAGGGCACCCTACGCAATAATTGGTGGTTAAATTAAACCCTATTGACTATCTAGTTAGGCAACCCTGTCAGGATCACTACCGCACACTAGACGATTATGTGGTGTTTCTATAGTTGAATCCCCCGTCAGGGTGTCAACCCAATTACTAATGGGGCAATCATATACTTATGCACTAGCAAGGACTATAAACATTAATTCAAAGCACATAATACATAGCTATCACTACTAAGTTCAAATAAATATAAATCCCAAATTAAATAAAAGATAAAACCATTCTAAGGTTCATACCCATATTCTATTATCAAGCTAAATATAATTAGTTCATAAGAAAGAAATAAAAACAAAAAATTGATAACCAGAAGGGTTGGAATGGCATGAACAGCTTCCAATCTCCTTTTTTAGTTTTACCTTCTTTAACTTTCTTCCACTTTCGGGAATCAAACCTTGGACTTCATGGATGAGACAATAGAGCTCTGGCCAACAACCTTCTTTTTTTAACTTTCTTCCACCTTTGGGTTTCGAACCCTATACCTCTTAGTTGAGAACCAAGGATGATTTTATTAAGGTAAAAGTGGATATATATATATATATATATATATATATATATATATATATATATATATATATATATATGCCCTAGGTTGAAACCTAGAGTGTTCCCCAAGTCAAGGAGTCCAAATCTTACTAAAGTTTGTTTTCCTAACTTGTAGGACAAGATAATTCTTGCAGATTTAAATTACCATAACTTTCTTCGATACTTATCAAAATTTAATGCATTTTATATCAAAACGACCGTGACTCAAATATATATATGCCTGTCAAAGGTCTCTTCCAAATTCATAGCCGATTTGCTACAGCATTAAAAATAGTGAATGTTTTTCCAGCATGGCATATTATTTAACTTTCCATATATATCCAAAGTTTCATTTTCAATTATGACTAAGGGTTTTTCTTGTCTTCTTCACTTCTTATCAGCCTCCATAGGTATCTTAGCTTCCAAATACTAAGTGATACACATATAACACACAAATTACGCGCAAAAAGCACTAAAAATAGAAAAACGTCGAAACAAGAAAGTGTAAATCATGAATAATTGGGGGAAACGCCAAAACCAAGTACTAAATACCCCTTAAATTATGTCTCGTGACAAGATTGTTCTATCACATAAAAGGAGACATCATTGCAACTGATGTAATTCCCGCTACTTCACATTTCTTAATAAACGATGCATCATTAAGCCAGATAGTATGAGATTCATCCTAAAGTACTAGATTGTTTGACAAATTTACCTCATCCAAACAGATTTTAATTCTAAATGTCCTCTCATTTATCAGGGACACTGGTGGTCCTTTGTGTGTTCTAAAAATAATGCAAAAGTGATCGAACCACAACCGCAAGTGTACGGTTGTCCCAAGTAGTAATAATGATTCTAGGATCGTTCGCAGGGACAGTTTGGTTAACTACAATGCTTATCGATTAATGAATGATTGCACTTATGAAAGTAAATAAAAGATATAATGATTGATTGGTTGGTTTTATAGTTCCTAAGATGATTAGGACTAATATGAAAATGTAAACAAATGACAAGACGCAAATAATAAATAGCTAGACGAAAGAAAGGAAGGTAGTACTCGAGAAATGCAAAGGATCCTCCTAATTCTATTTTATCTCATATGCTGTTTAATGGTCAAATCAGTCAAATAACATTGGTCGGGATTCAAGAGTCTATGTACCCCCGTCAGGGTGGACTACAAAGCTATTCTAGAGTGTCACTAGTCCCGTCAGGGTAAATATGATCCACTTTCGAATGATTAAGTTTATATTACCTCATTGGCCCTAAGATTAACTACGCTCGTCAAATTCAAATAGTTTATACCTTATATTGAGTAATTGATTCCATACCTAAACCCTCCGTCAGGATGATCCAAACGCCACATATGTGGAATAGCCTAGGTACTAACACATGTTCTTAGTTAGCTACTCTAAAAATAGTAAATAATCATAAATTACCGAGTAATGTAAATGACCCAATTTGATTTAATTCATAAAAACCCAAATTTCAAACATATGAAATTCAATAGTTTTAGGGATCACCCATTAAGCATTCTCAAGTACTAAAAGGATTTAGCTCATAATTAAAGGAAAAACAAATACTAAATTAAAAGATGAATTCATATTGTTTTACAGAATAAAACTAAAGAAAAACCTAATTCCGGAATTGAGTTAGCTGTGAGTTGGAGATATAGACCGTCTCCAATTCTCTAGCTTTCCTGCTTCCTTGATTTGACTTCTCTCTGGTGTTGTCTTTTGTAAAAAGTGAATTGTGTCTAAAATAGAAGTCAAAACCTCTTTTTATACTCATAAATTCGGACTAGGCCTTTAGGTTAGTAATTAAATGAAATCATAAAGGCCCAAGTATTATCTTAGCCCAAAATCCCGTAACTGCTGCACCACCTTCACTAAAACGGCTCTAGCCGATTCGTTATAACTCCGATTAACTGAAATCACTTGATAAAGTTCCATAACTCGATAAGGAATCTAATATATTCAAGGGTCAGTGGCTAAATCAACTCGTAAGTGCCTCGAAATCAGCAATATTTGTCCTGTTTCCAGATTTGCAGCTTCAAAATCTAATTCTTTTCGGGATTTATCTTCAAGGTTTGACTCCATATCATGATCTTTGACTTTCTTCTCGTATTCCTCTTCTAGCTAACATCCAAAACCTATAAACTTTTCACTAAAAATACCAATATTACACGCAAAAGCTTAATAAATTAAAAATGCTAGAAATAAAAGAGAAAAATCGTATTATTGCATATTTAGTCCAAAAGTCTATCAAAATAAATGAATAAACACCAAAAATGATGTCTCCCAAGGGCATAAAATTAGAACATTTGGGGAGACATCAAGACCCCCAACTCAAACCTTTGTCGTCCCGACAAAGCAAAACAAAACAAAACAAAACGAAGGGGTAGAAGTAAAAGCAAGAAGGTAAAAGCTAGCAAATAAACCTAAAGCAATTCTTAAAATAAATCTCATATAGTAAAACTCTAAGAACTAATATATACATACACCTATCATTCAAAATCAAACATAAATAACATCAATCATAAAATTAAATTAGCAATGCTTGAAGGTTACACTTGTACTCATCTCTTTATGATGGTTATAGGTTGTTCCTCAATCCTAACTCGCTTTGAACGCTCCACTAAGTATATTCCCTATCAACAGAATCATAAATTCACTATGCACTTAGGAATCACGAGGACTTTACGGTTTTAGCGTAGGCTTAGGGACGGTGTGGTGTGTATATTTGGTAAATTTGAAGTGAGCTTTTGCCTCTCTCCTCACTTACCATCAACAACTGTCCACGAGCTTGAGTTTACACTCATATAATGTTCTCACTCAACCCATTTGACGCGGTAATGTTGCGTCCCCATGTCAACCCAGTATAAACTAAGATGATTTTCAAAATATTCCACTTTGCCGGTTTATTTTATTCTTTCTTTTTATTTTCTTTTTTCATTTCTTTTCTTCTTTTTGTACAAGATACCCATGACCATCATTTTGATGTGAAAGGTCATGTCTCTCATAAAAAAAATCTTTTTTTTTCTTTTTTTTTTTCAAATCCCAGCAAAGGGTTACAAATAATAATATCATCTTTTATTTTTGTGCCTCAATACAAACACATAAATCCCACCCCATGAAATTTCCCAAATGTGGACCCTCCACCCCAAACTCAAGCTCGAGACAGGTCTCAGGATTGTGATTCAAGTGCGGGTCATTTGGTCATGCCTAATAATCTAAAGGATAATGGGCTTATATCGTGGCTACAAAAGAAAGGCTTAAGGCTCAAAATTGGGCTAAGATGGATAAAATTATAATAAGGGATAGCAGGCCAAAAGGCTTCAAATGGCTAAGAAAGAACTGCCCCTATCATTTTCCTAAGTACATAGTTCGTCTCTAGTTCATATCTAAGTCGGTTCTCTACCAATTAGGATTTCACGTTCTACACACCAAACATATTCCTTAAGTACAAGCTTACTTCATTTGCATTGTTCATTAATTCTTCCTATCAATTACCTATGTTCGCATGCAATTCTAAGTGTGTTTTATATTTTTCCCTAAAGTCCACTATTTACTATCATAGATTCACTAAAAGTATGCTTAAAGGAACATTTAAAATCTTTTACAGACTAATGCAACTCCGAAATTATTTTATTGAAAGCAATTAAAACACATAACACATAAAAAATGGGATGAGGCAACGAACCCCACCCCAAACTCAAAAATGAGTCGTGTCCCCACGACTCGAAAAAGACTCAACGTAAGAAAATAAACTAAACTAAACTAAAACGCGGAAGGGATAGAAAACGTATCTCAACCAGCGCGTGGCTGGTTATCGGTGTTGCGTCCATGAACTTTCTCCTTCGTAAGTAGACCATAGGTGGCATGTTGAATCGTGCTCACCCCCATAAGCATGTTTCGGAGAAGCTCTAACTCTTTCGTAACGTTTCCTAAGGAAGCAGACATCTTCACTTGGTTCTCTTCTAACACCTTCACTTTTGCTTCCAACTCGTGATCGGTATGCATCTTTTGAGAAGGCGATCCCTTCATAGAAATCTCGCACCAAGGTAGGAATATACTCAAGCTTCCTTTCTCTTAATTCTTTCCAACCCAACTTGTCACAAGTAATACCATAATCTTTATAAGCACTAGTCATAATACCCTTAGGAAGATTCATCTCCTCACCAAACTTCAAGAAATTGATTCTATCACGCACCTAATCGGCCCAAGGAACGAAAACTCTTTTTGGCTTTTGAGCCCATGTTTTCCTACACGGAGGTTTCTGTTGTTGCACGGGTTCTTCGGGAACTTCATGTTCTGTTTCTTCCTCAATCTCTTCTTCACTCTCTTCCTCACTTTCATCAATTAATCTGCTCTTTTTCGGATTAGCCTTGCTTGGATTTTCTTTCCTTTTCGGGGCAATTGGGATTTGTTCAGTCTTTTTGGAACGCGAATCCGGAATCTCAATTGCTTGTTCTGGGCTAGCTCCAACATTGTTCCTATTTCTTGGTAAGTTTCTTCAATAAGTACACATGGAATCGGTCCTGTTAGTCATCTCTTTTCACCCCAAACTCAAAACTTCAAATAGTGAAAAAGCTAGAGGAAAGCTTAGAACTTTGATGTTTTGAGGCTTTAAACTTGAAGAATATGGTGGAATATGAGATGGGTTAAGGTTAATTGAGAGGAATTGTGGAAGAATTGGGTTTAATTTCAAGGTTAGGAAGAAGAGATTTGTGGAGAAAAGATGAAATTTGGTGATGTTTTGGAGAAGATATGAGTTGATTGTGTGTTTTTGTGATGAAAGAAGGCTTGGTTTGATGATTTTATAGCTTTTTATTGATGATTTTCAGGGTAGGTGGGGGCAAGGATTCGGAATATGAGGTAGGCTTGGAAAAGGAGGCAAAAAACTAGGTTAAAAGCTGTTAAAACCGCCTCTCGCAACAGCGCACCGGCTAGCCGGTGGCTGACCGGCATGCCGGTCGCGATGGCGGCGAATAAAAAATTACTAAATTCGATTTTTTTTTACCTCTGACGCAAGCTACCTTGCGTCATTGCTGACGCAGTGATCAGAAAGTCCTCCTTCAGTGGCCGGCTAGCCGGTCATCTGACCGGTATGCCGGCGGCATGTCGCTGGCGCAAGTGAAGACGCAGCGTCCTTGCGTCGTTGCTGACGCAGTGGTCAGAAACTTCATCGTCATCGGCCGGCTAGCAGGTCATCTGACCGGCATGCCGGCGGTTCCTCACTGGCGCACTTCGAGACGTAGTATTGCTGCGTCATTGCTGACGCAGTGGTCAGAGAGTTGGGGTCTCTCAGCTCATTTGGCCGGTATGCCGGCCAGCTCGCCGGCTAGCCGGTCAGACCTGCTGTGGACTCCAAAAAAAATTTTGTTTTCTCATCGTTTTGACCCCAAACTCATGACCATTTTACCCCTGAAATCATCAAAAACAAACACCCTTCCTCATTTCTTACTAATAAACACTAATTTTAACAAAAATCAAACTAATTCACACTACGAAAATTTGAAATACTTAAACTTATATACAAGAAAGTGGCTTTTGTTTAACGTCGTTAAGCTCGACGGTTTACCTCATGCTTCTAAGGAGCTTCGAGGAGGTACATGACCTCTCCGGGATGTGGGTCCTTTGCACGATCGGTATCTTCACCTCCATGGTATATCTTTAAACGATGACCGTTCACCATGAATGTACGGTTCTCAAGTGGATGTTCTATTTCTATTGCTCCATGAGGTGTAACTTTGGTCACAATATACGGTCCTGACCACTTCGATCTTAACTTTCCCGGATAATTGCTGAACTTTGAGTTATATTTCAATACTCTTTGTCCCACTACAAATTTCTTCTCTCGAATCCGATTATCATGCCATCTCTTGGTATTCTCTTTGTAAAGTTTAGCGTTTTCATAAGCATGTAATCGGAATTCATCAAGCTCATTAAGTTTCATCATTCGATTCTGACTGGCTAAAGTAGGATCTAAGTTTAACTGGTCAATAGCCCAATATGCACCCATTTCAAGCTCAATAGGTAAGTGACAAGCCTTACCATACACCATTCGATACGGAGATGCACCCACTGGAGTTTTAAATGCAGTACGATAAGACCATAATGCATCATCTAATTTCATTGACCAATCTTTTCTTGTAGGACCAACGGTTTTCTCTAAAATAGATTTTACCTCACGATTTGAGACTTCAGCTTGACCATTGGCTTGTGGATGATAAGCGGTAGATACACGATGTCTCACCCCATACTTCTCTAAGACTGTCTTCAAATACCTGTTAACGAAATGAGTTCCTCCATCGTTAATAATTACTCTCAGAGTGCCATGTCTAGTGAAGATGTGTGATTTAAGAAATTTAATCACTACCCGCGAATCATTGGTTGGTAGAGCAACGGCCTCTACCCACTTAGACACGTAATCAACAGCTAATAAAATGTAGAGGTTACCATTTGAAGGAACGAACGGACCCATAAAATCTATACCCCAAACATCAAATATTTCCACTTCTAACACATTATTACGTGGCATCTCATCCCTCTTGGATATGTTCCCGGTAAATTGACATATTTCACATCTTTTAACATACTCATGACAATCTTTCATAATAGAAGGCCAGTAAGAACCTGATTGTAGTACCTTAGCAGCAGTTCGATCTTCTTTAAAATGTCCACCATAAGGTGAATCGTGACACCCAGCTACAATCGCCTCAATTTCGTCCTTGGCTACACATCTTCTCACCATTTGATCAGCACACACTTTGTAGAGGAAAGGGTCCTCCCAAAAGTATTGTCTAGCACGGTGAGTTAATCTTTTTCTTTCTTGATAAGTTGAACCTTCAGGAAAAGAACCACTTACCACTAAATTCGCAATATCTGCATACCAAGGAGCTTCATAGTCACGAACAGCAAATAAATTCTCATCAGGAAACTCTTCTCTAACTACTTCAGTTCCACCATTTGTTTCTGAACCTTCTAGACGCGAGAGGTGATCTGCAATCTGATTCTCACAACCCTTCCTATCCTTAATCTCTAAATCGAATTCTTGAAGCAGTAACACCCATCTGATTAACCTCGGTTTAGCATCCTTCTTCTCCATAAGATATCTAATCGCTGAATGATCTGTATAAACAATAACTTTCGCTCCAAGAAGATAAGAGCAAAACTTATCGAATGAATAAACAACTGCTAGCAACTCTTTTTCTGTAACTGTATAATTAACTTGAGCACCATTAAAAGTTTTACTAGCATAGTAAATCGAATGAAAAAAATTCTCTTTTCTCTGTCCTAAAACAGCTCCCATACATAAATCACTCGCATCACATATAACCTCAAACGGTAAACTCCAATCTGGAGGTAATACTATAGGAGCAGAAATAAGCTTTTCTTTGATTGCTTGAAAGGCCGCTAAACAGGCTTCACCAAAAAGGAATTTGGAGTCCTTTTCAAGTAAGTTGCATAGCGGTTTAGAAATCTTAGAGAAGTCTCTAATAAAACGCCTATAAAAGCCAGCATGGCCCAGAAAACTTCTTACCCCTTTAACAGAAATAGGAGGGGGAAGAGTTTTAATTACCTCTATCTTCACTCTATCGACCTCTAATCCAGCACTCGAAACCTTGTGACCCAGAACGATACCTTCGCGAACCATAAAATGACACTTCTCCCAGTTTAAGACCAAATCTGTTTCCTTGCATCTGATTAACACTTTCTCCAAGTTCTCTAAACATCTATCAAAATCATCACCAAACACGGAGAAATCGTCCATAAAAACTTCAAGAAAATTATCGATCATATCCCAGAAGATGGCCATCATATATCTTTGAAAGGTAGCAGGTGCATTACACAACCCAAATGGCATTCGGCGATATGCAAAAGTACCAAAGGAGCATATAAATGTTGTTTTATGTTGATCTTCTGGAGCCACGTAAATCTGATTATACCCAGAATAACCATCTAAGAAACAGTAGTATTCTCTTCCGGCTAATTTATCTAACATTTGATCGATGAAGGGCAGAGGGAAGTGATCTTTTCTGGTGGCCTTGTTCAACTTTCTGTAATCCATGCAAACTCTCCATTCAACTACCGTTCTTGAAGGAATCGCTTCATTTTTATCATTAAGAACTGTTGTAATTCCTCCTTTCTTCGGTACACATTGAACTGGGCTCACCCATTCACTACTCGAGATGGGATAAATAATCCCCGCATCTAAAAGCTTGATAACTTCCTTCTTCACCACATCCTTCATTACGGGCATTAATCGTCTTTGACCTTCAACTGAGCATGCGTTATCATTTTCAAGTATGATTTCGTGTTAACAATAGGAGGGACTAATGCCTTTGATGTCAGCAATTGTCCAACCTATTGCCTCTTTGTTCGCTCTTAACACACGCAACAGTTTATCTTCTTGAGGACCTGTTAAATTTGCAGAAACAATAACAGGTAGAGTTTCATTAGTACCTAAATACGCATACCTCAAGTGCTGGTAATGGCTTTTCTTCCAATTCCGGAGGAGATTCAATTGAAGGCTTCTTTTTAGGAATGATCTCCCCCGGTTCTCTCACAGGTTCATAGGCTAGACGCCTATACTTGGGATTCTCAGAATTAAGAGCTGCCACTGCTTCTGCAAGCTCTTCCATCATCTCAGGTAAGTCTAATGTCAAAGCGGCCTGCAAGATATCATCATAATTAAAACAATCAAATACCTCTTGCGATGCCTGCTCAACTACATCCATTCGGAAGCAATCTTCTTGAGAATCTGGAAATTTCATAGCTCAGAACACATTAAATTTGACCTCCTCGTCTTGGATCCTCATCGTTAATTCGCCATTTTCTACATCAATCAATGTATGCCCCGTGGCTAGGAATGGTCTTCCCAAAATAATGGGGACATTCATATCCGCGTCGTATTCAAGTATAACGAAATCAACGGGAAATATTAACGTACCTGCCTTAACAAGGACATCTTCAATTCGGCCTTCTGGATGCGCAAGAGATCTGTTCTCAATTTGCAAGACCATAGAGGTAGGTCTTGCTTCGCCAATTTTTAGCTTATCAAAGATCGATTTGGGCATCAGATTGATGCTCGCACCCAAATCGCATAGTGCTTTACCTTTCCATTCTTCTCCAATCGATATCGGAATTGTGAAACTCCCAGGATCAACTAACTTTGGAGGTAATTTACTTTGACAAATAGCACTACATTCTTCAGGGAGACCAATCATCTCATTATCACAATACGGCCTTTTGTTACTGAGGGCTCTCTTCAAAAACTTCGTATACTTGGGAATATCTCGGATAGCTTCCAACAACGGAATATTAATACTAAGTCCCCTCACTCTATTAAAGAACTTTTGAAAGTCAGCCAAATCACCCTTCTTCTAAACTCGAGATGGAAACGGTGGAGGAGGGCGATTATTTATAACATCATCTTTCTTCTTTGGAATTTCATTCGGACTCTCTATTTCTTCAACCTCAACATCTTTCTCTTTCTCTTTCTCACCCACACCATTTTCCTTTCTTGGAACTTCATTCTCTTTCATAACGGGAAAAGGAGGTGGAGGGAGGTTCTTACCACTTCTGAGAGTAACGGCTTTGCAATCTTCATGTTGTCTCGGATTTTCTGTGTCACTAAGGAGTTGCCCTTGTGGACGCTGGCTAAGTTGTTTTGAGATTTGATTCATTTGGTTATGTAATAGTTTGATACTTGCATCAGACGCTTGTTGATTCTGCATAGCTTGCGTCTGGAGAGCGATCATGGTTTCAACGGTTTTCTGAAGAGTAATCACATCTTCTTGTGGATGGGCAGGTAAGGATTTTTGGTTCATGGTTTCATTGTAACTGTCTTGAGGAGCTTGTCTCTGAGCATAATTCCCTTGATTCTGTCCTCCTTGATAATTATTTTGTGGTCTAGGATTGAAGTTGTTACCTTGGGGACGCGGCTGATATGCGTATGTATGATTTGCTGCCCCATTAGGATTTGAATATTGAAACCCAGGATGGTTTCTGTTAGGCTGATATCCATTACCACTCAAATTAAAGTTCCCTCTATTGGAGACAAACATCATGGACTCTTGATTATTCTGACAATTCTCCCAACTGTGATCATTTACACCACAATGCTCACATCCATACGTTTCTTGCGCAACTTTTACCTCAGCTCTTTTATTCGAAAAACCCTCTTTCACGGCTAAAGTAAGTTGTCTTAGTTGTTGTTCTAATGTGGCTTGAATCTTGGTCTCTAAGGAGTTGAACTTTTCTTCAATATTGACATTATTAACTCCTCCCTTCATTGGTGTTCTTACGGTATTCCACCCAACTTCATTATCAACTGTTCTATCCAAAATAATTCTTGCATACGCAGGTTGAACTCGTAAAAACGCACCCCCACACAACAAATCTAAATCTTTCCTAGAGTCCCCCTCAAGACCATTATAGAAAATCTTCATTTGTTTTTGTTCAGTAAGGTCATGATTCGGGAATCTTCGTAAACATATCTGAAATCTTGACCAACTTTTACCCAACGCTTCATCATATTCTTGCTTGAAATGTGTTAATTCAAGTTCAGCATCTAACCTCATGTTAGATGGATAATATCTGTCGACAAATGCAGCCTGTAACTGATTCCAATTCGTAATTTTCCCAGGTTCTTGTGAATCATGCCAATCACTCGCTCCATCTATTAAGAAAAATCTGAATGTAGCATAATACATTTGTTCTCTCGTCACCCCTTGCGTAATGTATGAGTCGCAAATCTGCATAAACTTTTGCACTGCGCGTAGTGCATCTTCTCCGGGCCTGCCACGAAAGTTTCCGAAATTCTAAAATTGAGCTAACATACCCGAATCTGGACGAAATCTTGGAACGTTGATATCAGCTGGGCCAATCCCAAGAGGAGGGGCAAGGAATGGTTCTTTTACTGAACTGGTAAGAAACCATGGGTCAATTACTTGACCTTGAGCTGGAGGATTAGGATTGACTGGTGGAACCTGAGGATTAATGAATTGTGGCGCTATAGGCTGGCCATTTGCGTCTAGCTGAACTTTTCCGTTATTGTTTTGTTGGTTCTGAAGATTAATGTTTTCCATTCTGTTCGCTAGTTCTTCTATTTCTAGAGCTTCTTGTTCTTTCCTTCTCTTGTTAGCAAGTCTGATTAATGATTCTGGATTATTAAGGATCGGAGGTGATGGCTCTAGATCCTTAAAGAGTCTCCTTCGCATACACCAAATCTAATAACCTGAAAAAGATGAACAAACAAAAAGCGTAAAACTTAAATAAAAATAAATGCAACTATCACTAAGGATAAACACCGTGGTCACACGCTACCGTCCCCGGCAGCGGCGCCAAAAACTTGGTGGTCCTTTGTGTGTTCTAAAAATAATGCAAAAGTAATCGAACCACAACCGCAAGTGTACGGTTGTCCCAAGTAGTAATAATGATTCTAGGATCGTTCGCAGGGACGGTTTGGTTAACTACAATGCTTATCGATTAATGAATGATTGCACTTATGAAAGTAAATAAAAGATATAATGATTGATTGGTTGGTTTTATAGTTCATAATATGATTAAGACTAATATGAAAATGTAAACAAATAACAGGACGCAAATAATAAATAGCTAGACGCAAGAAAGGAAGGTAGTACTCGAGAAATGCAAAGGATCCTCCTAATTCTATTTTATCTCATATGTTGTTTAAGGGTCAAATCAGTCAAATAACATTGGTCGGGATTCAAGAGTCTCTATACCCCCGTCAGGGTGGACTACAAAGCTATTCTAGAGTGTCACTAGTCCCGTCAGGGTAAATATGATCCACTTTCGAATGATTAAGTTTATATTACCTCATTGGCCCTAAGATTAACTACGCTCGTCAAAGTCAAATAGTTTATACCTTATATTGAGTAATTGATTCCATACCAAAACCCTCTGTCAGGATGATCCAAACGCCACATATGTGGAATAGCCTAGGTACTAACACCTGTTCTTAGTTAGCTACTCTAAAAACAGTAAATAATCATAAATTACCGAATAATGTAAATGACCCAATTTGATTTAATTCATAAAACCCCAAATTTAAACATATGAAATTCAATAGTTTTAGGGATCACCCATTAAGCATTCTCAAGTACTTAAAGGATTTAGCTCATAATTAAAGGAAAAACAAATACTAAATTAAAAGATGAATTCATATTGTTTTACAGAATGAAACTAAAGAAAAACCTAATTCCGGAATTGAGTTAGCTGTGAGTTGGAAATATAGACCGTCTCCAGTTCTCTAACTTTCCTGCTTCCTTGCTTTGACTTCTCTCTGGTGTTGTCTTTTGTAAAAAGTGAATTGTGTCTAAAATAGAAGTCAAAACCTCTTTTTATACTCATAAATTCGGACTAGGCCTTTAGGTTAGTAATTAAATGAAATCATAAAGGCCCAGGTCCATTATCTTAGCCCAAAATCCGGTAACTGCTGCACCACCTTCACTAAAACGGCTCTAGCCGATTCGTTATAACTCCGAATTGACCTGAAATCACTAGCTAAAGTTCCGTAACTCGATAAGGAATCTAATCTCCTCAAGGGTCAGCGGCTAAATCAACTCGTAAGTGCCTCGAAATCAGCAATCTTTGGCCTGTTTCTAGATTTGCAGCTTCAAAATCTAATTCTTTTCGGGATTTATCTTCAAGGTTTGACTCCATATCATGATCTTTGACTTTCTTCTCGTATTCCTCTTCTAGCTAACATCCAAAACCTATAAACTTTTCACTAAAAATACCAATATTACGCGCAAAAGCTTAATAAATTAAAAATGCTAGAAATAAAAGAGGAAAATCGTATTATTGCATATTTAGTCCAAAAGTCTATCAAAATAAACGAATAAACACCAAAAATGATGTCTCCCAAGGGCATAAAATTAGAACATTTGGGGAGACATCAGACACTCCCCTAATAAGATCAGGCTATTCGATTTCCAAACAATCTCATAAACCACCCATTATTTATTTTCATAAAAACTTTGCATCCTGTCCTTCCAAATGTTCAACAGAGTACACATTATGTACTCACCCACATTATTAGAGTACACATTCCGCAAGATTTCGTATAAACCACAAGTGCTTGTAACAATGTATATCTTTGTCACCACAAGTGTGTATTAGAAAAAAATTCTGCTATTTTTTGGAGTTGTATTATATACATGTTCAAATAGTTGAATGCACATTGTGCAAATGGAAAGATATTACAATCCAAAGAACTTGAAGTTAAAAAGAAGATCAGTTTGAAAGGTATTGAAAATAATATACCAAATGTATTAACGAACATAGAGAATATTGTGAAAACCCATAAATCTGTTGTAAACACTCTAGCAACATTAATTGTCTCGGATAGACATATAATAAATATTCTAGCAAATGCATCTAACTAACGCATGAAACTGGTGAACCTATAATACATTTAAGCAACACATGAAGTGTAATAAACATGTAATGCTTCCAGCCAACGCATCAAGTGTGGTAAACATGTCAATTTAAAATAGACTATATCCCGAAGAAGAAAATATCATGAGTAATGATAAAATTGTAAATATTGTAGAATATGCACATACGCATTATACGAACGAAAAAATTGAGCCAGCTAATGCTGACACAAAAGTAATGGTCCATGATGAGATGGAGGTACCATACCTAAAAACGATGGAAGTAATGTGGATTATTCATCTAGTAATAATATATGAAATTGTTGGATAGTTTATGTGATTGGTATATTTTCTTTCACTATGGATTTAAATGAATAATGAGGATCCAAACCCATAAAACATTGAAAAAATTTGACAAATAAATAAATGGTCATACAAGATTTTTAAATTTATTACCCGACTTATATCAAATAGGTTCTTGCATAAACTTAGAATTAATTATGGGGAAACATTCTCATTCTCATGTTGTGAATACAATGACGTTGCGGTTTTTCTTTTTCGAAACTCTTGAAGAGTTTACTATTATAAGAAAATCACCAAAATAAATGGCATGATACTTGGATTGATATTAATGTTGATAAACACATGTACCCGAAGTAAAAGTGCATGAGTCACGATAGGTTCCTGAATCGCTTAAAGCATCTAAAAAAATTATTTTCTCGAAGAAAGAAAAGTGTCTGGAGCATAAAAGGTTCTTGAAGAATATAAAATGCATGAAGAACAAGTGAAAGTATTTAGTTTTATAACATGAATCATTTAGCATGGATTACTTTCTAATAAGTATGATATTATCTTATATTGATATTATTCCAACCTGGAGATTCAAGAAATAGAGAATAATTGATGATTTCTCAAATCATGTGGAGATTCTTATCATTCATAAGATCAAGCAATAATCAAAGATCAGTTCGTGAGATGTCGAAATATATTTCACCAAAGGAATTATACTGTAAATTCAAGGATGTATTCAAAAAATTCGTCCAAACGAAAATCCAAGAGATTCATCATCTAAAATTATACTATATTCATATTAAATTGTGGTATCAAAAGTATATTATGTTGTTCATAATAATTTTCATGTTTTGTAGCATGATGAGGAGGAGATGATATTTGTGTGTTGTACTCTTTTTTCTTCACTAAGGGTTTTTCTTTCATGGTTTTTCCTAGTATCATTTTAATGAGACATACCAATTATCTATTATTGGAGAGAGAATAATATACGCCTCCCTATGTTATGTCAATGGTGTTTATAGACATTGAATATCAAGTGAAAGTCCAGGAGATTTTTTCACTAAATCTTTATAGACAACAATATCTAAACTACAAACAGAAAGATTTAATGTCGTCGTGAGGGGAGAAGATATTTGTGTATTGTACTCTTTTCCTACACTATGATTTTTTCCACTGGGTTTTACTAGTAAGGTTTTAATGAGGTAGGTCATATATCATGTAACTCCCGCTTCAAAATTGTTTTGGTGAATATCCAAGGGGAAGTGTTAAGATGAATTATTATTAAGTGGATATACACCAATGACATACCCGATAGATTCAAAACATGCAAAAATAACTTGTATTAGCTTATGATGAAGCAGACAACTTATACAGATAAATGTGCAACTGTTTGAGCCTCGCAACAACTTCAACTAGTAGTTGCGCAACTACTTACGTTTTTCTGTATATAGTTCGAAATTTATATAATTTGTACCCAATTCAAAATTTACATATTAATAATAAAATATTATATTTCTCTATAATATGATTTATCTCCGTTAATTCTACAACATAAAAAATGGAAAATTCAACTAATTTCTTTACCAACTGATGAAAAGAAAATGCAAAACAAAATTCACCAGTCATTGATAAAAACCAAAATAGAAATCCACTTATGTGACTTTATCAAGATGTCACCATCTTCACCATGTTTATTCTCATGTAACAAGCGATGTCACGGTGTCACTTTGAACTCAACCAACATCCACCGTTAAGGTTCAAGCTCTATTTAGGTCTAAGCAATTATGGATGAAGATTTCTTGAGTAGCCATTTCTATTACCACTATAGCTCAGTTCAGTTGCGATCAAAATCCAAGCTCAATCGGTTTCGAGAAGATATGGAACCAAGCTCAAATAGGCACGGTCGTGCACGGTCTCCTTCAAAGAGCAGCTCTATTCACCCTCCATTCTATCTATTGACGGGACTATGGATCTCCCCCGTATCCACCAAACTTCGAGCTATGTATCGCTGCTCCATGGTTTTTTTGGTGGTATATAATGAGCTCTATTTCCAAGCAATATTACAAGTAGAAAACTATGTATATGTTTTAGTTTTGATATATGTTATGGTATTTGGGAAGGAATCAATAAGAGTATTATATTTATAATTTTCATTTATTGGTTGAGTATCTTTTAAGAATATGTAACTTTGGGTTATGTTTATGATCAAAGAAGTGGATACCAAAATCTTTTTGATCAAAATCTCAAATGGTAAGTGTTAGGAATGGAATCAGTTCATATTCAACTATTTATTTATAGTTTATAAATGATAATATTCCAAAGTTCCTTGGATTTGAATGTTGCGGATATGAGTCATCTCCAGTCCTTAAAAAGAGAAGAAACAAGTATTGTTGAAGTAAACAATGTACTAGAGACTAATCAAGATAAAGATAATCATATTATGGAAGTGATTCCTCAATTAAATAAATATTTGATTGTTGAGGAATGTGTAAATGAACTTGTAATTGAGCCGACCATAGAATTGCATCTTAGGGAATCCAAAGGGAAAATAGGTTTGCAATATCTAATGACTTCTATGTGTCTTGTGTTCAGGAGGATTATGACATCAGTGAAGTTATAGATCCAGTGTCCTACAAAGAAGCTCTCAACATTTCACAATCATATAAATGAGTGAGTGTTATGAAAGATGAGATACTATCGATGGATGATAATGGTGTATGTAAGTTAGTTGAACTATTAGAAGGTTACAATCCAATAGGTTGTAGTTAGGTATTCAAGACAAAGAAAGAAAACAAAGGGAAAACAAAAGATTCAAAGATATGCTTGTGTCGAAAAGTTTCACACGGAAATAAGGTATTGACTTTATAGAGACTATTTTACCAGTTTATTCTACAGATTACCTCAAAATTATTATGGCATTGATAACTCACTTTGACTTGGAATTACATCAAATGGATGTCAAGATGACTTTCCTTCATGGTGATTTGAGTGAGGAAATCATAATGGTGCAACATGATGGATTCAAGGAAAGTAGAAAAAAGGATTTTGTATGTAGGTTGAAAAGATCGATTTATGGACTTAAGCAAGTCTCTCACTAGTTGTATATGAAATTTGGAAAAGTGGTGTGTGTATATATATGTATTGATCAAATTTATATGCATTGAAAGTCAGTGGGAGTAAATATATATTTGGTGTGCTTTATATTGATGATATTTTGCTGGCTAGTAACAATGTAGGACTACTGAATACACCGACACAATTCCGGTCCACAAACTTCGATATAGAATATCTAGGGGAAGCCTTTTTTGTCTTGGGTATAGAAATTCATCAAGACAAATCTTGAAATATCCTTGGATTGAATAGAAGGCTTATATAGAGCATGTTCTTAAAATGTTTAAAATTGATACGTGTAATTCTGGAGATGTACTTTTAGTCAATGTCCCAAGAGTGAATTTGAAAAGAATGATATGAATAATGTTTCATATACTAGTGAAGTTGTGAGCTTGATGTATGCACAAGTGTGCAGATGACCTAATACTGCTTTTACATTAAATGTTCTTGGCATATATACGAATAATCCTAGGGAAGACCAGTGGGTAGTAGCTAAGAAGGTTATGAGATTATTGTATAAAAAATACCTATATGTGTATGTGTGTTGGCGGATAGATAATCTTGAAATAGTTGGTTATTCTGATACTGATTTTGGTGGATGCCCAAATGACTGGAAGTCCACTTCTGGTTATGTTTTTATACTTGTGAGAGGTTTTGTTGCCTGAAAAATTATAAGCATCGCTTAATGGTATCATATACAATGCATGCAGGTTTTGTAACATGTTATGGAGCATCAACTCAAATGGTTTGGCTAGGAAAATTGATCTAAAAATTTTGAATAGTTGATTATATCTCTAGGTCCATGTGATCTACTGTGATAACATTAATACTAGAGTTGTGCTCTACTCCAAGAATAATAAGATTCATAGTTGGTCTAAACACATATAGATAAAAGATCTAACAATATGGGTTGAGTGTAAAAAAAGTGATATATTTGTTGAGAACATAAAAACAGATGCAATGATTGACAGTACTCTAATCAAACGTTTAAAGCCCTTAGTACTTAAGCAATATATTGATATTATAGATATTCTAGAGTTTTTTGAATCTTTGGGTTAGCGAAAGTTTGTAATATTCTATTTTTACTTTTAATCACTCTACTCTATTTTATTTTAATTATAGAAGATAATTAATAATACTGAATCATGATTAATTACTATTACTATTGGTTTCTATTAAAATTGTCTATGTTGAAATTATTATATCTCAAGATTTTACATTAATATAATTGCTTTCACACTATTCCACAAGAGGTGAAAATAGGTGGAATAGTAAATATTATGGCCAAACGAATTCATATGGATGGTGTCCAAAAAGAAAATCATATAGATGAAAATAGATGACGTATTGACTGATATTTGTCCATATAATTTTACAAAAGTGAAGATATTTTGCAAATTGTCTAATATAATTTTACTTGCAAAATGGGAGGACCTATAAAAATATGGTTGTTATATTGATTATGTTGTATTATTTTTTGGTACACTACTAGGCATGACGTTTTGATTGATGATATTATAATTTTGGATAGGTCATATGTTAATCATAAAAGTCAATTATAGATTAATGTCTATTAAAAAAACTTATATAAAAAAAGGTATCTAGAATAAGATATTTTATAGACTACAGCCTCATTCCAAACTATCCATATAATTAATAATTTAAAAAATTAAAAAGCAAAACAAAAACTAATTAACACATGCGCGCATCCGTGAATTTCTTTTAAAATCGTCATAACTAATTCTAAAAAAATCAAAAAAAAATCAAAAAAATAAAAAATTAATATATTTGGATAAATCAAATTAATATTTACGTATATGATTTTTTTGGAATTTTTTGAGTTATTCAAATTTTTTTGATTTTTTTTCGCAGACACGGAATTTCATGTTTTGAACATGAAAATTCGTGTCTGCGGAAAAAATCACTATTTCAAACAATGAATTTCATGTTTTAAACATGGAATTCCGTGTCTGCGAAAAAAATTAAAAAAACAAAAAAAAACAAAAAAAAAATCATAGACGTAAATATTAATTTGCTTTATTCAAAAATGTAAATTTTTTATTTTTCTGATTTTCCTATAATTAGTTATGACGATTTAAAAAAAAATAACGGACGCGCACGTGTGATGAAATTAGTAGTAGGTGGTGGTGGTGGTGGTGTTGGTTGTGGTGGTGGTGGTGGAGGTGGTGATGGTTGTGGTGGCTATAGTGGCGGTTATGTACATGGTGGTGGTGGTGGTGGTGGTGGTGGTAGAAATACTCAATTATTTGTTTAATATTTTAAAATAAATATTGTATTAAAATAATATACTCCCTCCGTCCCAAAAATAATGTCCACCTTACTAAAAATAGTGTCCCAAAAATAATGTCCACTTAGAATTTCAAGACAATTTATTCCACCTTTTTCTACTATTACCCTTATTAAAATATTTAAATTTAGGTTTCCAATGAATATTTAAAATATCAAGACACTTTATTAGGAGTATTTTAGTAATGAAAAAGATAATAATTGTGTGTTTCTTAATTTGTGTGAAAAGTAAAGTGGACATTATTTTTGGCACGGGGGGAGTAATATATTTAATTATAAGGGTAGTCTAGGTATCAACAATATAAAGTGGATATTTTCTATAAATGATTTTTCTATTAGGCTTTTTTTATTAAATAAATAATTGAAGGCTAAAAAAAATATTAGGTTACTCTTTGAGAATGCTTTCTCTAATAACCCCTAATAATAAAGGACATATAGTTCGAGGTTAAAGATAGAATTGGTCTGGATAGGTTCGAAATATTTTAGAACTATTGTATTAAAAATCGTGGCCAAGTCAAAAGATTTATTTATTATTATTTAATTCCAGATCGATTAGGTACGGTACGACGTAAGCGGGAAGAAAGCACACCAAATCAAAGCAGATATCCGTCCGACAGCTCACTCGGACTAGCTTCTTTCGCTCATGTTCAAGGGACTCTAATGGCATTTAGGTTAGTAGCTTCTCTCATTTCAGTTTAAATAAAATAAATATGGTGTAAATCTATTTTGTTTTTTATTACAAATGAGGTCAAACGACCAGGAAGTGAACCTTTCTTACAACATATTGGTTAGCTAATACTGTTCTCGGTCCAGCCCAACCATATTGATCCTTTGCCAGGAGACGCCATAAACCATCTGGTGGGTCCCTATAAATGTTGGTTTCTCTGCACTACCTGTGCCGAATCGAGCCATCCAATCTGCACATTTGTTAACTTCCTAGAATCCATATATCAGGTCATAATGTTCTCTAGAGGCCAGAATTCCCCAACACGCACTTATCATATTATTCAAAACGTCCCTTGAATTCACACCGCCTTCACTAGCGCGTGTAGCTCACTCGAGTCAATTTCTATAATTAAAGAAGTGTACCCACTGGATATCGTCATGTGCAAGCCAAAATGTAGTGCGAGTCTCCACTTGAAAAGGTGTACGTGCAGCACAAGAGCCCGCAAATCCACCTACATAGTCCCCTTTCTTATTGCGAAAAAGACTCCCAATTCCCTCCAAACCTTTATTAGCATCAAAAGATCCATCCACGTTCAATTTAATTCTGCTATCCGGCTTAATCCACTTGACCAGGACATTCTTGGCCGACGTGATTAAGCTTCTGTCTCTCTCGATTCCCCAAGCACGTACATAGTCACTAGCGGCATTCCGAACAATAGCACTTAATTCACTAGTCGATCTTGTTCTTACGGATTGATCGAAAAAAAATCGTGTTCCTATCAACCCAAATGTGCCAAATAAGTGTTGATACAATATTTTTTTTTCAATACCATTAATCACCTGTATAGAAGATAACATCATAGTCCACCATTCCTTATTATCCCCTGATCCAACGTGTGCCCCCCCCCCCCTCAATGTATTATTAATTTGACCAACACTTTGTTGCATTATCACATTTTCCATGATGACCAACATTTTACTGCATTTGGAGGGAGGCTAATTCATGCGCGGACTAGTTGGCATACGCGGGTATGAAGAATCATTTTGCCGAGGGTACTCTTCTTGAAGATCCTCCAGAGGGCATTTGGAGTCATATTACGAGAGATAGAGTAGGTTGGAAGAAGCCACAGACAGTCTACAACCTGGATTTGATTAATGATGTAGTAGGTTAGTTTGTTGTTTTGGTTATCCCACCGATCCTCCGGATCTCCTCTGTACTAAAAAAAAACATTTTGCTGCATTATCACATTTCCACTAAATAAACACGTCTGCTGCAATTGACCATTGAAGACAGGAGCTTCGCTCCACAGCACTTGCTGATTTGAAGATCCGGACATGCTCCCCATCTCATGTCTGCCTTACACGTGAGTTGCAGCCATGTCAACAGTTCCTCGGACCCTATATGCATGGGGTTGTTCCCCACTCAAGCAGCCTAACCTCACCGAACATTTATTTAACACCGCACTATGGCTGCTACATCTACGAAAAAGATGTACAGCATTTTCCGCTTCTAATCTGCATCCCCGACACATGGGATCTTCCACAACACCTCTCAACATGATATTTTTTCCCGTAGGTAACCGATCCCAAACGGCGCGCCACAATAACATTTTAAATTTGTTGCTGGCACTTAAGGGCACCAAACCAACTCCCATTTAAATTCCTAATCAACTCCCACTGGTGATATTTTATTGTAAGTCGATTTGACCAAAATATTCCTGAAGGCTCAAGATTCCACTTATACAAATTTCCGGTCCACTTGCTACTTCACTTACATTACGTCCTAGTACTTCCAACCCTAGTGAAACATTTCTACACATCCTGGAATCCGAGGGTTCGACATTCTGCCCCAAGAATCCATGTCTAAAATATTTTTGTTTAAACGCTTTTACCCACAAGGCCGAATCATTCCGCAAGATCTTCTCAAACCCAAGCCTCCACACTTTTTCGGACGACATAGAACCTCCCATTAAAGCCAATGTATCTTCCGCCCCTCACTCGACGATCCCCAAATGAAGTCTCGGATTATTCTGTTTATTTCCTCACACACATGAACTGGAAGTTTCGTCGTTTGCATTATATACGTAGGGATAGCTGAAAGCACCGGCTGTGCTAACTTAAGCCTTCCTGCCAATGACAAGTTCTGACTCTTCCAAATCGGGAGTTTGTACTGCATATTTTATGTTACCCCATGGAAAAAACCACGAGGCAAACGATGTGATCGGATAGGTGTTCCCAAGTACACCCCTAGTGAATCTCTCAACATAAAACCACTTCTCCCAGCTAGCTCCACCTCCTTATCATTGATCATATTTCTAGAGAAATAAATCAAGGACTTCTCCTCACTCACTGTCTGTCCGACCTCATCACAAAATACTCGTAGCCCCTCCTTGACAAGATCCACTTGTTTCTACTCAGCTTCAGCAAACAACATCAAGTCATCTGCAAAGAACAAGTGAGATATCGGGGGACCCTGACAATGCAGGCGAATGGGTAACCATTCCCCACCATCACAAAGTCCCTAAATAATTCCATACACATAACAATAAAAATATGGGGTAAGAGGGTCTCCCTGCCGAATGCCCCTGTGAGGAGTGAAAGCTTCAAGTTGTTCCCCGTTCCATAGCACGCTCATAGTATTTGTGGTCACAGCTGACATAATAAGTCGAATCCATGATGCCAGAAATCCAAAGAACGAGATGGTATCCTCATTGAACCTCCAACTCAACTTATCATACGTTTTAGCTAAGTCAGTTTTAATTGACATGTAACCTTTCTTCGAAGACATCGTCTTCATGCAATAATCAATCTCTTGTACCAAAACCACATTATCACTCGTTGACCGCCCTGGGAGAAAATTACTTTGATTTGGTCCAATCCTTTCTGCTAACATAGGACGAAACTGATTCACCATAGCTTTCATAATAAACTTAACCGGTACATTTATCAGACTAATTGGGTGAAGCTGTTCCACTACTTCTGGATCTGGTACCTTCGGGATCAAGTAAATCAATGTCCCATGTAAGCTAGGTGACACCTTCCTCGTCCGGACCGAATCCCTGACCATCCTGCAAACATCTGAATCTACGGTTTCCCAACTTTTTTGGTAAAGGATGAAGATATTCCGTCTAAACCGGGTGCCTTGTTTGGATTAGATTGGAATACCGCAATCATAATCTCCTCATTCGTGAACTCTCTTGTCAACAGAATCCTTTCTTCTACCCCTATGCTGCTACCATGAGGTAGTGCAAACAGATCCACAGATAATTACGAACTAACGAGCCTAACGCTTCCACCTCCTCGACCTACACACTATTTGGGTTCTTAAGCCGCTGTATCCTAGCTGTTCTTCTCTTCTTAAACCTATTTTATTCTCGTAACCCAAATGGAAGCATTTTAGAAATATTCGATCATATAGTTTCACTAATTTATTCTTTTATTTCTGTCAAAATATGAATTGGTAAGTAGTTTTAAAATCATAAGTTGGACATATTGTTAGTTCTGCATTTTGATTTGTTGAATAGGTTGAAATTCTATTGGATCTTTGATGGACGGGCGCAATAAAACTAAATTACTCAAACTTATTCCATTTGATAGCCACCAGCAATGATAAAAAAAAAAATAGACTTCTCATAATTCATATGATTCAATCAAGCCGGTTTATTTTTTTAATGTATGGTGTTATAAACACATGTATAGATTTAAATTTATAAACCATTCATTAAATCACAATGCAAGTAAGTATACTTGAGGCTTTCTCCAACACTCGTTTGAGGTGCAAACGTATGCTATGCGTTCAAAACTCAATATGTTGATAGAGAAACAAATAACAAATAAGTGTGCATCGACTCACAAATTTTGAACGTTGAGCTAATGTGACACACTAAGAATCAGAGTATTACTAAACACATGTTAACTATCAATAAGGAATCTTTCAAACCCGGGGATATTAAGTGATTGACCAAAAGTAAATTGACAATGATCTATCAAACAAATATACTTCCCAATGCATTTGCAAAAAATTATCTGTTATTATCAGGATGCTACCATATGGTAATGATATTTACATCAAGAAGAACTAAAGAAAAAAGTACTGCAAATATACAACCAATTTTTTGTACATCGGTCCTTATACTTCTTGCAGTTGGACTTGCAGGTCCATATGCTGTTGTGCTTGTATTCAAACTGTTCCAAAGAAACATGTAACATGTCAGTATTCAGGATGATAAAGGTCACAACTAAAAAGAAGTATTAAAAGTTATCGCCATTTCTTCTAGTTAGGCAACCTTTTATCACAATTAGTCCTTGGCTTACGCAAAATAGATAAACATGCCCCTTCATTTCAATAAGAGTGTAATATGTTTTTAGATTTTTGTTAAATTGTTGCAAACAATCATTTTGAAACACAAGGGCACATCTGTCTATTTCACAAAACACAACTAATTGTGCAATTTACCCTTAATATTATTACTACTCTTGAAAGAAGTTGTTTGTTAATTAAAAATGGTATAAATCGAGACTCTTACCTCCCTGAAAATCTACAGGATCCATAACCTGCAAGTTACAACAAACAACAAAATAATCCACGGTTAAGAAAGATAAAATATTACAGGATCTATAATTGATTCTTTTAACAAATCAAGTAAAAATGAAATATAAATGTAACGAAAAGAAACATACTGGGATCAATAGTAGTTGTAGTAGCTGTACCATCAAAATCACAGGTCCCACCAACACTCCACGTTTTCTGATAATAATCATTATAAGCATACGAAGCATGATTCTGCAAAGTATCAGGAGAATAACAAGGCTGCCCGGATTGAATCGCCGCACAATTTGCCTGACCGCCCGGTCCACATACCCAATTAAGTCCACTTTGCAGCTTATCAATATCCGCCCCTTCCTTCACTACACAAAAAACCCCTGAAGAATTCACACTATCATGACCCGAAGAACTCAAACTTAACGGATAAACAGAAGTTCCGTTCACAAACACAATCCCCCAGTTCTTTTCAGACACCGGGCCGGGCCGTTTATCTTCATTTAAAAACTCATATATATACGTATTTATCGCAAAAGTCGGCTGACTCGGTGAACCCGTATTGTTTAAAACACGTCGAACCAAATTATTATTAAAAGTTTTAGCGTTTAAAATAGTCGCGTCAGGTTCAATATCACCACCAAACCAAGGCCATCCAGTTTCCGTCACAACTATTGGTATCCCGGTAAAATTAAGAGCTGTTATCGAGCTATAAACAGCATCTATTAACCCGTCAAACATGTTTCGATAATGGAAAAGTGTATTCGGATCAACAACTTCTTTAACCGAAGAAAGTGGTTGAAAAAGCGCGTAATCAATCGGAAATATCCCTTTACTAATTACGTAATGATAATACGGGTAAACATTCAACATGTAAAACGAATCTGTGTTTCTCAAAAACTGAAGAATTTGAATAACAGTGGAGTTCCATGTAGAATTAAAAGTAGCGGTTGAAGGTGGAAAAGGATTCGGGATAATATCCATTGACTGAGGAGTCGAGACTTTTATTTGATCGTTTAAATTTGACGCAACCAAAGCTTTATGAAGGTAATTCATAGCTGGTACTAACACAGGTGCTGCATTTGGGAGTGAACTAAGAACTTCACTACCAACAGCTATTGAGGTAATATTAGTTGAAGGTAAATACGATGCAACGTTTTTATTTACCCAATCGGCTGCAAATGATGGAGATTGTCCTATGTGTAAGATCTCATTGTTTGTGACACTAATCATTACGTTTATACCAGTGTTTGAAAGAGCTTTTAGCATGTGAGGATCGGAATCAAAGAGACGTACATGAGTTATTTCATGAGCTTTTAGTAATGCAACAATGTCTGATGCTTGTGGTAGGTTTGTTACATCTGTACCTATGGTAATTCCTACAAAGGCCGCACCTACAATTCAAAGAATACAATTTAATTATTTATCCACTTTCATTCTAATAAAGCAAAAAAAAAAAAAAATACATAATAATAAATATAGATTACCTAATGAATTGGTATGAATGGCTAAAAGAAGCAGGGCTGTGGTAACCAATATTTCAAGCATCATCAGTTCCAACTCGCAAAGGCAAAACTGTTAATAGCTGACAATTATAAAACCAACGAGTTTTTAATTTATTTTTATTTTATTTTTTTTGTCAACAGAGTTTAAAAACTCAAGAACTCGTAAAAATAAAGCATTCCACAAGAGTTGTCACAACATCACCTTAAAGAATACATAACACCACAAGTTTTGACAAAAAAAAAAAAAAACATCACACAAGCTAAATCGATGTAATTTCGTATTTCATATAATTAACTAAGAAATACCCATTATAAGTTGAACCTCAATTAACAAAACTCTTCATAAAAAAATTTAAAATCCAAAACGAAAGAACAGCTAGAAATTAAAAAGAGAATAAGAAAAAGGATTGGGAAAGTGTACCTTGGCAGAATTTTAACCCAGAAAGGCTGAGCAGCACATGTAAAGCAAACTTTTGCGAGGTAAAAAACAGAATCACAAGAATCTAAGACAAAGTACAATAATAAACAACAAAAAGTGACAAAAAACACTTTGGTAGAAGGAGGAAAGTTGAACAGCTATTATAATATAAATAGGAATATTAATGGGTGTACATTTATTAAACATTAAATCATACCCCATCACGAAATTACGATTATAGAAATATATTAAACCACCACGTTAATCAATTTAAAGGTTAGTGATTTAAAGTAAGTCAAAATATGTATTAACTCATTAGTTGATAGTTGAAATAGAAGTTTTTTTTTTTTTTTTGACCGAAAAATTGACATAGTCGTTTGAGGTGTAGTACTTCACAGTTTCTGAGCTTGCAGCTCTGACCATTTTGTTTTACTCTTGTCATTTTGACAAACAATTACCGCCTCTTTTGATGTTATTTATTTGTTCCGACAAAAAAAAGAAGTAAAGTTATTTATGTGAGGGAAAATGCTTCAGGGTACCCCTCAATTACAATTTTTTTTTGTTCTAACCCTCAATTACAATTTACACGTATCCGACTTTTGCATATTTTTACTTTTCAAAAATGCTTTTCGAGGTATACCTAATAATAAAAAATGAAAATAAATGATAGTCTAACCAATAAAAAATCGATTATAAATATAGTTCTTTTTTTTTGGACTAATTATAAATAATGGTTTTATTAGTGTAAATTTACTGGTTTTTTAGAAAAATAAAACATTAGTAAAATAATATAATAACTTTCACTAGAATTAGATTTAGATTTTATAAAAAATAAATAGGTGACTTTTGACCCTATTCAGTCATACCAATATAGAAATTGATCCAAAATTCTTTTTCTCATTATATCCCGAACCCATTAATTTCTCTATGAGTAATGATGGATATCACCCCAAATCACATCACTCTTTTATCATCTCCGGATTTTAAATTAACCAATCACATGATTTCTCTTTCTTGATTTATTATTTTCTCTCTCCTTTATGATTGGTCCACCTAGGAAGCGATAAAGGGGTGATGCGATTTGGGGTGATATCCCGCATTACTCTTTTTCTATCTTTTAGCCAATTAATTAAAGTTCTTGAATCGGCATAAAATTATTAGGTTATATTTTTTAAGAGTAATGATATATGTCACCCCTTTTCATATCACCCTTTTATCACCCTTCTATATATATGCATTGATTTCCTTGAATAGAAGATAGAGAAAAATTAAATAGGATAGAGAAATCCATTCATTGGTACATGTAGGCATATACGTAGGAGGTGATAAAAAAGTGATAAAAAAAGGGTGACAAATATCATTACTCATTTTTTAAACGTGTAATTAATGATTTAAAAAATCATATATCATCATCTATATTTTCATAATTTATAAGGAAAAAAATATATTCAAATCATAAATACAAAATTCAAATACTAAATTTAATTAACTAAATAACGTGTATACATTGAAGATTTTTCTTGTGGTATTATTCTAAAAATTACTATATATACACAATTACCTTTGGTTATGGTTAAACTTTGTAAAACTGTTATAAAAAATCAAAACTTAACTGTTAAACATGTCAGGTTATAGTTATGGTTATGGTATTTAATAAAATAAATGGTTATTGTTATTACTTTTAGTATTTTCGAGGTTAAGTGAACCTTTTCCATCCCTAAATATAATCTATTTCATCCACAAAAGGCATATCACTCAAATTCAAAAAATAAATTTTCTTTTGTTACATGCAAAAGTCACCTTTTGGACTCGGTGTCATTGACACGATTCAAAACTGTACCGCATAAAAGGATAACCAAAGTTCTAGACAGTTGAGCTAACCCCAACTAGTTAAAAATAAATTATTAACCATATAACTACTAAAATAATATTTAAATAGTTTGAATTTACTATAAATATAAATTTTGTATATAAATAAGAATAAAAAAATTATTCTTTCCATATAAGTTAACTTTTTCACCCATTTTAAAAATATTAGACTAATATTATTTATTTATTTTAAAATATCAAGATATATTTAATTCCTGTATATTAACCTTATTAATATCATATAGTAATATATTCAGCCCATTCATAAAAGGTTATCACATAGTTTTTTACACACAAATTAAGAAAAGTAAATATCATATTTTATGCATAATAATATATCAAAAAAAATTAATATATAAATAAAGATAGAAGTGTTATGAAGAATAAAAAAGTATAATATTTTAAAATGTACAATCTTTTATAGATAACTATTTTAAAAATAGTAATAACCTTTTTTGAACATGGAAATAATTATGTATATCTTAAATACTTTTCTTAATTTAAGTGTGTACCAAAGGTATGAACAAATAAAGTAGATAGAAGAGTATAAATAATGAAAAAGTGACTTTTTCTTTAAATGGACAACTATTTTTGGAATGGTGACGATATTTCCAAAAAAGAGATAATGATGGCACCTCTGTCAAATTAATTGCTTAACGCTTAATTTTGTCATGCCCATTTTTTCTTCTTTTTAAAGGGTAAAAGCGGTAATTAGTATAAATACATTAAATGTTTGATATATTTCAAAAATACAAATATCAAAGCCCTAAAAAAGATCAAAGCTTTCACAACAAGGTCTCTTATACAATTGTCTATTATGCACAATAAGGTCAGTATTTTCAAGGTTTTAGATCGTCATTGAGTTTGACCATTGCAGAATATAAAAGTTTTCTCATGCCTCTGAGTAGGTGTGAGTAACAAGAAATGATTCATTTTATTATGTGTTTTGAGGAGATCAAGATCAACACACATCTGGATATTATAATTTGTTTTGGATAAATGACATTCAAAGTCATAATTATTATAAATGTCAACATTCAGTGCTTAAGGGATTTGTAGCTTGTAACCTCCCCCATTAAATCTATTACTTCCTAAAAGCAGCTTTTGGAATTAAAAGTGTAACCATTTTGATCGTAATTCCTCATTAATCTCTCAATTATTACAATTATTACTGCCTACTATATATATTAAGTAAACACCGTGTCTGAAGACTCAAGAAAAATTTGTTTCGTTGACGGGAATCGAACCTAGGTTCCCTGGGTGAATGTCAAGGTTAAGGTTTTACTTTTTTTGCTCTTTAAGAACAAGATTAAGGTTAAGTTAAAGGTTAAGGTCAAGGTTAAGGGTAAGGTTAAGGTTGAGATTAGAAATTAGGTTAATTTTAAGGTTAAGGTTAAGATTAAATATTTAAGGTTTAAGGTCAAGTTTTAATAAAATTTAAGGTTTAAGAATCTTCATCTGGTTAAATATAAGGTTAAGGTTAGGATGAAAGTAAGATTTAAAGTTCAAGTTTAAATTAAAGTTTAAGGTTAAAGGTTCAGGTTGGGATTGTGGTCAAAATAAAGGTTAAGGTTTAAGGTTCTAGGTTCAAGGTTAATGTTAAGTTTTAACTTTAATATTAAGGTTATGGTTACGGTTAAGGTTGAAGTTAAGATGAAGGTGAATGTGAAGGTTAAGGTTGATGTTCAATGTTTAAGGTTTAAGGGATATGGTTAAAGTTAAGGTTAAGGTTAAAGTAAAGGTGACGATTAAGGTTCAAGGTTTAAGGTGAAAGGTCTAAGGTTAAGGTTAAAGTTAAAGTTAAGATTCATATTTTGGGTAAGTTTAAGGTCAGGTTAGGTTGGGGTTAAGGATACGGTTAAGTTTGATAGTTAAGGGTTTAAGGTTAAGGAGTTAAGGGTTATGGTTAAGGTTAAGGTTATGGTTAAGTTTAAGGTTAAGGTTAAAATTAAGTTTAATATTAAGTTTAAGGTTAAGGTTTAGTTTAAGGTTAAGGCTAAGGCTAATGTTAAGGCTAAGACTAAGGCTAGGGATAAGGCTAAGGTTAAACTTAAGGTTAAGGTTAAGACAAATTTCATCTCTTTTTTCTTCATTTCGAGATAGAATATTCACATAAAACACTTACAAAATCATGGAGAAAATACACCAGCCTTTCTTTCTATTTTTGAGTGAAACGTGTGTAGACAATTTTTATCTCTTTAGTTGTGAGTGCACGCGACTAAGGATGTAATGGTTATATCTTGAGAAATAACAGGGAATAATTAGTTTAGCATCGAGGTTGTGCCGCAATCATTTTGCAATTATTTTAAAGTAATAGTATTAATGCCACTACAACATGGTAGATTGTATCTTTATATTCTAGTTTAAATACATCTTGTACTTTTGTTTTATTATAATTATAGTACTTATTTTAACAACACTATCGTTTATCTCTATACTATGTTGATGGAGAAAGGTGTTGCAATGAAGACGGATAAGATGAAGCGGTTGTGAAGTGAAGGGGGTGCAGTGAAGATGAAATGGGGTAGTGAAGATATTGGATATGAAGAAGATGAAGTAGGTGGTAAGAGTTAGGGTGGGTGGGAAGGGAGTATGATGCAGTTATGTTTTAAATTTCAAAACTTTGATAACTAAGTACTTATTTGTCTTTCAATTACAAGAGATATTACATGGGATGTGATTGTCATATGTTATTTAATGAAATCAACTAATGATGCACCAATAAAATCATTTTTTCTATAAGTTGGTACCTTAAAAGACATCTCTGAAAGTAAGGATACACGGAAGACAGATCATGGAACCGTGAATATCCCATAAGATATTTTTTATTTATTTAAACAATATATATATATATATATATATATATATATATATATATATATATATATATATATATATACATTTATATATAGAGATTATTACCATCTAAGTTACAAAACTAATAATAATAGCCGTCATCTTCTAATTTATATTGTCTATAAAAGTCCCCAAAAGAATTTTACTTTCCTTTTCTGCCCTTGTTTTGTTTTACCTTTTATTTTAACTGATTATTTGTTTTCTACCTCATCGCGAACAAAACAACAAAAAACAACTCCACTTATCATCTTCTCTCTAAAGCCGTCATCAACACCACCGCAATCAACACAGGTCCCATCGTCGCCGCAGTGTAGGTGGCGAAATTAGAGGGGCGTGCACGTGAGCGTTTGAGGTTTTTGATTTCATCTACGAATTCATTACCACCGAAGTAACGGTTTCCGGGCATTCGTTCAGAGTTTTTGTTGGTTTATGCGCTTCCGAGAGCTTGAATAACGGCGGCGAATGAGGCAAAATTTTTAGATTGACGGTGTTTATAAAAACTAATTTTTTCTTCAGGGAAAAGATGCTACAAACCAATTTGATCATAGGTTTCAACGAACCAATCAATGGAAGTTGGTTTATACATGGCTAGAATCATTAAGTAACAAATAAAGTTGTCAAATCTAAAGATATATCGTATTGGCTCAATGACAACCCCAAAGTGTATGAACAATTGTCTACAAAACATTCTTGTTATCACTTATCACATTACATAAAAAATGCCATGTCAAATTTCTCAAACGAAGGGAAAAACTCAAGGTACACTTCTTATGTTATAAATTATTATTTGGGTTTAGCTTAATTTTATTTTTGTTTGATAAATAAATTAGTTAAGCTATGTCCCTATATTATATTATGATAAAATTGCACTATATGTCCCTATAAAAATCGTGGAAAAGATAACCAACTAAGTATGTATTAGTAATTAATATTAGCAATTGGGTTGTAAATACAATCCATGTCCTCTTTTCTTTATAGGTAAAATAATAATATTTTTATGAGAGGTAAGAGAAAGAGATAGAACGAATCAAAGAGGGATAGATTTTTCAACAGATTACTATCGTAAATTAAATTTGGCCAGTGATTATTAGGAGAAATTGTAGAGACTTTATTAAATTTTAATATAGATTGAAATCAAATGGATTAGTGAATATGAACTTAAGCATAAAAACTAGCTTGTTTATTTCTTTTTACCCGTCCTATGTAGATACATTGTTGGAAATGAAGCTAATTGGTGGTGTTTGTGTTTAAAAGATAACAAAGTAGGTATTTTTTGTTGCATGTAGTGATTTTGTAGATAACTTTTTATTTATTTGATGGTTTGAGGAAGAACAAAAAAGGTACAAATTTGTGAGAAACAACTGAGATTTTAAGCTCTATTTTGATGAAAAATAGCTATCTAATGGATATTAAAACAAAATACTTACGCTTATTGTTTAAATTCTTCCAAAGTTCAGGCTGGTGATGCATTGATTCAGCTAGATCATAATTTTATCACGGATTTCGAGACAAAATCAATCTACTCAAGCTAGCACATTTTGCAGTTACAGTTTCTCAACAATATTCCGAGAAAGAAGCTGCAATGAGTTACCTCGAAGGAGTAATTGAAAATCTTTGTAACACTAAAGAGTTACGTATTGAATAACCAATCCTTTACTATTGGATTTCATCTCAATACCATAAATCTCGTCAAGAATTTGCTGAGTTTTACAAGAATGCGTTACTTTTTCTCGCTTATACTTCACTTAAGTCACTTTCTGACTCATTTAAGCTAGTAAGTTCTTCAATTTAACTTTATTTTGTACTGTAAAAGGATAAAGAGGATAAAAATTAATGAATTTTCATTGTTTTACAGGACTTAGCTTTTGATTTATCTCTTTCTGCACTTCTAGGCGGGAATATCTACAACTTTGGAGAACTTCTTGCTCATCCAATAGTAAGGACATTGAATATACATAATTAAATACACAATTTTATCGAATAAATATTATTAATTAATTTATTTTGCAGATAAAAAGGTTAATTGGAACAAAAGTTGAGTGGTTATATTATATACTGGAAGCATTTAATAGTGGAGATTTAGTGCGTTATCGAGAATTATGTCGTGTACATCGTGCAGTTCTTAATGCTCAACCTGTTCTTAATGCTCAACCTGCTTTAGTTCAAAATGAGAAAAAACTTGTCGAGAAAATCAACATTCTCTGCCTTATGGAGATTATTTTCAGGTAAGTTTATTATTTATTTTGTATAATTTGGTGGGATTTTTCCCACCAAATAATAACTTACTTTGGTGGGACTTTTCCCACTAAATAATCACTTTTTTATTCCAAATGCATTCGATGTAAGTAGCGTTCTGTTAAATTTCTGTTTCAGGTGAAGATGGTATAGAGATTGGTACTTTTCAACCGTTATATAGACATCCATAAATTATAAAGAAATATGAAGAAGTATAGATCGAGACTGTTTGTATTCATCACTACTATGACATGAGGTTGTTCGTGATATAAGGGCATAAGAAGAATTCACATAAATTGAGTTCTTAGGTCACCTTAGTCTTTCCCGAGTTAATAGTGATAGTTATCTAGTACTAGGAACCTATCCTGAGTGATCCTAACGAATTATCAAATGAATAACTCCTAAGTTCTAACCCTATGTTGATTATCCGACTAGTTTTGATCTTCCGATTCTAAACTAAGTCAAACGTTTATAGTCCTAATTTGTAAATTGAAATCCATCCCCTCCCGATTGTAGTTTAATTCCTATTCGCAATTCAATATTTGATCAAAATATATTAATTCAATAATAAGCATAAGTATTATAAACAACAATGATTCCATAAGTTGTTTAAATCATAAAAAAAAATCCTGAATATGATTCAAATAATGCCTGAATCATGTATAAGGTTCATACATAATCAATATCAAGCTAAATTTTGTTTAGTTCATACTAAGATTATGAAATACAAAATTTAAGAATTACATAATTACACTAAGAACTGAGAGAGAATGAAAACTACACTAATCAAATGGTTAAGAGGATAATAAGTGGTGATATATGGTGTTGAACCCTTTCTCTTTGCTCCAAGCATGTTTTTATTTGATGTCCTGCTGCCAAGTTATGCTTTGCCTTCAATATCTCAAAAATATTTTTTCATAAGTTGGGTCAATAGTGACTCAATGGTCCTTTTGTTAAAACTGCACAACTTGGGTTTTCATAGAAAACATCTATATCTTCACTTCAACTAGTAACTGATCGTCGTTTCTTCTCAAGCAAACTATAATAAAAATTCTACCTTATTCCAAAAGGGCTTACTCAAAATCCTCACCAATTAATTATTGTGGATTTCCAGAATTGATGATGACGTTTTGTTGGCACTTGTGCTTGAACTTCTATTGAAATTTTTGGTTAATTTACTTCTCTTGGGCTCTTTGAACTTGAATTGGGTATTTCCTTAGCTTCACTTTTGGTTCTTGTATCATCCATGTTCCTATGAGCTACACACTTAACTCACATATCATCTCAAATTGCTCCATAAATATGTAAATAACCAAGGTTAGCTAAAAAATATAATAATATCAAATTAAGGAATAAATCTCAATTTAACTCTTAAATAAACCCTAAGATTATGTCTTGTGTGTCTCAAAATGTATCACAAAAGACAGGATATCAAGACCCCCAACTTAAAACTTTGTCGTCCCAACAAAGTAAATAAAAACTAGAGTCCAAAAATAAAAAAGTTCCAACTAAATAATGTAACGACCCCTAATGTACAAACAACTTCTCATAAAGTCATATTCAAGAAATAATCCACAAAGATACTATTCATGCAAAAAGAAAATCAGCAATATTATAATTTCAAGAAAGATTATTTTCGCAATGCAAAAAGAGACGTTCTTACTTAGCATGACGTAGAGACTATTTGGTGGTGATCGATCCTTCGACATGGCTTGATGTCCAACTTTTTTACTTCCTTTCTGCTCAATAGTTAATTAACCACATAACTAAGTATCACATAGGCTTTTCGGTTATAATGTAAGGCTTGGGTGAGCTGTAATATATATAGATAATTTTGAGTGAGATTTTGGCTCTCTCCTCACTAGACCAAACACTTAACCAACAAGGTGTTGATTTAACTCTTGAAGATGTGCTCACGTGTTCCCTTTTGATGCATTAGATAGGCATCCCCAATTCCATAATACCATCTCTTATGATGTTTCAAATTTTTCACTTGTCAAGTTTTGTTTTTTCTTTTTGTAAGTCAAGCATGGACAATATTTTGATTTGTTGTTTCATGTTGGCTTCTTTTCATATATATTTTTTCAATTTATTTTCTTTTTCTTGAATGCGGCAAGGATCATAACAAATTGCATCATAATGTAGCACTACATAAGCATACAACCTACATGTTTCATCCCTTAAACACAAACACCACACCACACTAAACGCAAGCTCGAAGACAACTAGTCATAAGGCATTGTGATTCGAGTGCGGGTCATATGGTCAAGTCTTATCATCTAAGGGGTAAAAACTTATAATATGGATAACAAAGAAAAGGGCATGTGCTCAGAGGGGTTGCGGGTGATAATTAGCATTTATGGACAAACTAAAGGAAAAAAGTAACAAGGAAGTTTCTTAATCATCTCCATAGCTATATTGTTTCGTTAACGCTTTAACTTTAAGGTTGTAGGTAAAGTAGGTGTTCGACTAATTTGGATCTCATGTTCTACATACCTACTCATTTCTTGCTTTGTTTAAATTATCCTTATATGCATTTCTTACTAATAATTTTCATCCACAATAAAATCTTTCATACAAGCATGAAAGTATAGTATGGAAGTGATCGTTGAGTCTTGTAGACATGTTTTTTAAGACATTATTTTTCAACAAAAGATTAGCTAGTTCGACTCCTATTTTTTTTAGATTTTTTATTCTTTTTTGGTTATTTGCATTAAACACAAAACGGGGATGAGGACAATGAGTACCCCACCCTAACTCAAAGATGAGTCGTATTCCCGCGATTCCGAGAGACTCTAAAAGTAGTAAATTTTATCATTATACATCTAACACGTATTATACAAGTAAAAAAATAAACCTGTAAAGGGCAGAATGCGTATATCGGGGATCAAGGTCCTGCGCGCTCATGATCATCATGCAATTTAAGATGTTGCAAAGTCTCGATAGCTATTTTTCTCGCTGCACTGCGAGAATGTCCAACATGCGGTGTGATGTGCACTCATACTCTCCCAAATTAACTTTTCTCTTCTTCAATACATTCACTTCAACCACCTTACTCTTTGTTTTCGATCCTACAACACCCTTTTCTCTCATTCTCAAAACCCAAGAAACTTCACAAATTACCGAAAAAAATTGACAAAATTTAGGGAGAAATTTAATAAACTCCCAACTCAAACACAAACACACCCTAAATAATTAATACATATTCCAAGACAACACAATATCCAACTATTTCCACTAAATGCAAGTTAAATATCTTCAAAAACTCTAAAAATTCAAGTAAGACAAAGTGTGGATTAAGCTATTTTACCCTATGAACTTGAGATGGAAAATTATGGAAATTTTGTCTTGAGTGATACCCCTTGGCCTTAGAACCTTATTCTTCTTCAAATCTTCACTTCTTGAAATTAGGGTTTTTAAGAATTTTGGAAGAATTTATGGAAGATTTGGTGATTATGTGGTATATTTTGTGTGTATTTGATGTTAGGATGATATATGAAGTGGTTATGGTGTATTTGCATATTGTTGGTGTGGGTATGGAAGGATTTTATGAATTTGATGAATCTGTTGAATGGTAATTGGAGAAGATGAAGAAAAATGTGAAAGAATTTAGGAGGATCTTGATGATGTTTGGAAAAATTATGAAGTGAGTTATGTGTTTATGAATAATGTGGGAGGTTTTGGTTAGATTAGGTCAAAAAATAGGTGTTTTTGGAATTGGGTGGGGTAATTTTTGCACATAATAAAATCTAAAAAAATCTCAGTCGTGACTTATGGTGTAGCGGAGCCCCTCCTTACTAGTGGACTACCTAGTCCAGTGTACCAGAACTGTTCTTCTTCCCACTTTTGTCCACTTTGGTTTACTGGAGTCGTTTTCTGGCTATCCGGACTACTATATATTTTTTATTTTTTTCCATAACTCTCTAACAAAAAGTCAAAACGCTTCAAAAACATTATTTCTTATTCAAAACATCACTCCCAACTCACCAGTGCACTCAGATTTTCTAACAAAGGCTCTAATGGTTTTATTTTTTAAACATTACTTTATAAACGAACTCCTTTGCCCCTAATCATTTGTTTTCACTTGGGAACTTATAGATAAACTACAGTACCATTATCGTTATGCATAATATACACTAAATTAACAAAATTACATGGAAGCGATTAAAATAAGGGTCTCTCCAATGAACACTTTTCTCAATGTCGTTAAATTTAACGTGTTTACCTCGTGTTTTCTCCTTCTTAATGTAGCATCCCCAATAGTGTGCGAGACTTCTCGGGTCAACCAAATTAAAAGTTACAACTTTTCTTCCCTTGCTCTTCGATATACTTGTCTGAGCCGATTCCAGTGGTCGTTAATGGCCCAATCCAGGTAGGTTGTTAATTTTTTGATTTATTTGTGTGGATGGGAGCTTTTAAAACAACTTCATATCCTACCTCAAACTCATCTTCTTCTCTCTTCCATATGGTTTTCTCTTTGGGTCTTAACAGTTTAAATCTTGTCCACACCTTGTATCATTGATATGTTCTTTACCTTTCTACTATTCACGTTTACCAAACATAGAATATATAGGATTCATCTTCAATGCTCAGGATAATAGATCATTTATACATGTTGATCATTATGTGCCATGTGGCAAAAAATGGACGTTCCAATATGAGAGGGATGTTTTGATCTGCACCATAATCAAGTATAATAAAATCGACAGGTGTAATGAGGTTACCTACTTGTAGTGATACCTCATCGACCACTCCCCATAAGCATGTTAATGTATTATTTGTCATTTTAAATATGACGGCGGGGGGGGGGGGGGGGAGGTGGGGTTTGCATCTCTAATGCCAAACTTATCGAACACACTCTTGGGCATGAGGTTGATGCTCGCACCCTAGTCACATAGATATTTTCCATTAAAAGTACTATCAAATTTTATGTGAAGGTTGAAACCTCCTGGATCTTTGATCTTAGTGGAAACTACTTTGTACTTTGGTTGATACCTCCTTGGTTAGTGCCACAATCTCGTATTCTTCAAATTTGTTCTTCTTGGAAAGTGTCTCCTTGAATAACCTCATGTAATTAGGAACTCTCTTTATGGTTTCGAGCAAATGAATGTTGACCTTTAATTGGCTTAACATCTTGATTAATTTCTTATATTCGGAAATGTCACTCTTTTTGGCTACCCTTGATGGAAAAGGTGGTGTTAGGAGAGTTTCTTGTGGTTGAGGTCCAACTCTAGGTTTCTCTCTCACTCTTAGTGCTCCAAATGTCTTCTCGGACACTTCATCTTCCACATCGTCTATTCAATACTCAACAATTACCTTATCTAGATTCGGCTGGAGAGGCTCTTTTTTGTGTTTTCTTACTTTACTAGACACGACTAGTTGTGGTGCTACAGTATTTACACTTTGAATACCAATGGCATTACATGATTCATAACTGTCATCGGCATCGCCATTCTAAAGTAAATTAGCATCATTATTTGTACCTTAATCAGTTTGCATGATTCGTGTCATTTGTTGTTGAAACATTTGCAACGTTTCCCCTTGAGAGTTAATCTTCTCGTTGGTTTTTTCCATTTTCTCACCTAAAATCAACATAAAATTATTAAATATTTTCTCCAACTCAATTGAGTCTTCTTGCAGATAGGCTGGGAGTGCCTTTTTTGCCATACTTTCTTCATATGAGTCATGAGCCAATGGAAAATATTGATTCAGTCTTGCTTGATACTATTTTTGGTATTGATTACTTTGATAAGTGTTCCCTTGATTTTTGGTATTGATTACTTTGATAAGTGTACCCTTGATACTATTTTTGGTATTGTGATTACCATGTTGCTAACTTTGACCACCCTATTTATAGTTCCCACTATTACCCACAAAAAAGACTGATTCTGGGTTGCTTTGACATTCTTCCTAACTATGATCCCCCATATCACACTTGGACACACATACGGACCTTGCACCAAATTAATATTAGCTCTACTAGTTTGTCCACCTTGATTAACATTCAACGCTAATTGTTTCAACTAATTTTTAGTAGTAGCAAGTTTCACACTTAGTGTCGTATCATCATCTAAACGCAATGTACCTCCTCACGAGTGGTGGACCGAAGCTATCGAATGTTTCCAACTCGTCTCGTTCTTGAAAATTCTATATATGATCATTAAGGCTTGATTGGGGTGAATCATCATGAAACTTCTACCACATGTCGCATACAACTTCTCTATGAAGCTCGCATCAGGCTTTCGTAATACATTGACAACTGCATCTCTTAATTATATCCATTAAGTGGGAACTTCTTCAAACTAGTTTAGAACCTCGTCCAAGTTGCAACTAAGGACTCGCCTTGTTGTTGTCTAAAAGTGGCCAAGTCCATTTGCGCCTTCACTCCATTTCTATGAGTATAATACCTAACAAATAAAGATGTTTGAAGTTGGTCCCATGTCGTGATAAGATCGGATGGTTGGAGTTCTATACATTCACTTACTCCTCCAATCAAGAAAAAAGGATACGTCATGAGATACATTTGTTCCCTCGTAACGTCTTAAGTGACATAGGTGTCACATATCGGCATAAACTTATGAACTGCACATATCAGATCTTTATACGCAACTCTGGTGTAGTTTCCATAGTTTGTGAATTGGTTCAACATACTCATTTTAGGCTTGAACCTTTCTGCCTAAATAGTTGGTGGACGAACCCAAGCAATTGCAAACAGAACTGGAAACCTTGTATTGGTAGTTGCATGAACCATTGCTTGTGTCCCGGTTGACTTAAGCACCAACTTGATTACCATGAGTAAGCACACCATTGTTATCAGTAACTCCTCCAAACCCTTGTTGCAAGTTATCTCAAACGAGGGTTGAGCTCTAGAGGTCTTGTGCTCGATTGATTTTTAGATTACTATGAATTCCACTCCCGATATTTTGATTGAGCATTCCTTCATCACCAAGCGGCTTCTCTATAACTTCAATCCCTACTATATGACTAGATTGTTGTTCACATCCATGACTTGTTACCGAGCCATCTGGTGTCGCCTATGGTGTGATAAATATAAGATAAAATTAAGTCAAGAAACTACGCACTCTCACCCTAGACAGGCACAGTACTGCAAGTATTACAGGACGTATGCAAGTTTTAATGATAAGTTAAGTTCGTTCTCAGGGACTTAAGTGTGTTATACGAGTGGATAGCAATAACGAGTAAAAGTAAATAATTAAAGACAGAAAATTAAAGGGAACAAATTTCGAAATTAATTAACTAAAACTAAGAAAATAAAGACAATAAAGTAAAAGATTAAGAATATGAGATGAGAGATATAGCTTAGGTTTTGCTAGTATGCACTAATCCTTCTAATTCTATCTATAAATCTAGTTAATAAGGGAGAATATTAGCTCTTGGTATACTTAGTCAGGATTCTAAATTCCCATACCTTAGACCTTGAGAGCGACTAAGGGGGCTACGGCACAACCAAGACGTGGTTACACTCTTATAGTTATCAAGCGCTACCAAGGCTCTAAGCAAACGCAACAATCAATTGGTGATATGGTGATTAAAACAAACCCTAATGACTATCTAGTTAGAATCATGTTTTGTCAGAACTAATATCGACACTAGACATTATGTGGTGGTTCAATAGTTAAACACCCAGTTACGGAGACCATCTAACTACTATTAAAACAATCCTAAAGTAATCAGTTCTAAGAAAGACAATAAATCAAAACACATAAACAAATATAAGATAAGTAGCTAATATCAGATTAAAACATATAATTCCCAAAGAAACTTAGATAGAAGAATTAGAATTCATAGATTATACATTATGCAAAACCCAAGCTATGGGGAGTTTAGTTCATACCTGAAGGAAATAAACTAAAGAAAATTACAAAAGACATCATCTTGCTCTCTACAATTAACTGGAAGAATAAAACCTTAAGAACTAATTACTATGAGGCAAGGATGATTTACAAGTGATATAAGGGTGTATTTATAGGTGTTTAGAAGACCTAATTCGTTTTCTTGAGGAAGAGATAAAGTATTGGACTTCTAGCCCAACTCAAATTCGTATGGAAATAAAGATAAACACTGCTGGACCGTTTTGAGCATATCTTCTTCGTTATTGGTCGGTTTGAGCTCCATAAGATACCAAAAGAATCTTCACAGAATTATCTTTGTCCCTATGAAAGTAAATTACCAAAATCGGCCTATTTCTTGGGGTAAATAGCACTTCTTTAGGCGTGTACTGCAGAATCCCAGTTTTAGGCAGCTTTTCCTTTTCCATCTTTTTAGCTTTTGTTTCCTTATCTCCAATTACCATGCAAATCTCTTTCGTTAAGTTGTAGTCTTTGACTTGGACTCTAATTAAGCTCCATAATTATCTTTAAAGCTACACACTAAATAAACAATTAAACCCAATATGCTCTAAAAATATTATTTTACTAAATCAAGACTCAAAATAGGAAAGTGCACTATTTCTCAAGAAAATCGACATTTATGACTTCTAAATCACTAAAAATGATGTCTCATCCTAATATTAATCTATCACAAATGAGGAGACATCACCATCCCACTTGTTGCTTTTTGCTCCCTTCTCTCCCTTTCTTGCTTCTTTTGAAGTCTAAACCACCTCTTAGGATCCAAGAGCATGCACTCTTAAAGTTAAGAATAAATGTATACAAAGTAAAACTAAAAATACAATTACCAAGATATTCTTCGGCAACGAGGCCAAAAATTTGATGCTCCCCGAAGCTTGATAAAAAAGTTGACACCTCAGAGAATACTTCTCGCGAGTGGATGAGTCATCCCAAGTAATATAATGATAAGTGTATCGTAGAATATAAAGCTAAATTTGTACTTTTAGTATATACCTTGGATGTCCGTTGATCCATAACGATATTTAAGTTATTTAATTTTTTGTTTTAATTCAATAATTAAAATACTTTAAGATGTTCAAAGTGTGTAAATGATGGTTTTTAAGCATAAACTAAAGTAAAATCAGTGACTAAAAAGCAATTAAGGATGAATTATAGATAAATATGGGTAATTATAGCTCGAGACTGCTTGTATTCACCACTAGTATGACATGGAATTGTTCATGATGTAGTGGAAAAAAAGGAATTCACTGCTAACTAGGATTCTACTAAGTATATAGGAGTTACTATCTAATCCTAGGAATCTCTTCTAAGTGATCCTAACAAATTATCTAACACATAAGGTTTACCCCAACGTCGATTATCCGACTAGTTTTGATCTTCCGATTCTAAACTAAGTCAAACGGTTATAGTCCTGATTTCGTAAATTGAAACCCCCAGGTATTAGTTCAATCCATATCACAAATCAATACTTTATTAAAATATATGAATTAAACAATAAGCATAAGAATTATAAATAACAATAATTCCACAGATTATATAAATCATAAAATAGTCCTGAATATCATTCACACATTGCCTAAACCATGTCTAGGTTCATTCATAAGCACTCTCTAGCTAAAATATTTAGGTCATACTAAGATTATGAAATACAAAGTTTAAGAAAGACATAATTAGACTATGAATTGAAAGAGAATGAAAATTACATTAATCGAATGGTTAAGAGAATGAAAAGTTATGAAATATGGTGTTGAACCTTTTTTCCTTGCTTCAAATGTATCCTTCTTTTCTGTTCAGCTGCGTAATGATGTTTTTTCTTTAAGCTCTGATATATTAATTATTAAAAATGTTTTTCATAAGTTAGGCCCACTTAAGTGGGTAAAAATGGCTCAATAGTCCTTTTGTTAAAATTGGACAACTTGGGTCTTCATAACAAAACGTCCATAACTTGTTTATTTCAACTCGGAATTGATTGACGTTTCTTCTCACACGAACTAGACTCCAAGTACTACCTTGTGCCAGAATGACTTGATCAGAATCCTTACCAATTAATTATCGTGAGTTTGCAAAGTTGGTGATGATGTTTAGTCGGCACTTGTGCTTGAACTTCTAATAAAACTTTTGATTCCTTTGCTTCTCTCGACTCTTTGCAACTTAATTTACATTTTTCATTAACTTCTTAGTGTCACCTCGTATCACCTGACATCCTATGAATTGCAGTCTTAACACACAAATTATCTCAAATTGCTCCATAAACATATAAATAAATAACCCAAGTTAGCTAAAAAAATCAAATGATGCTAAATAAATAGATAAATTCCACTTTAAAACTCTCCAAAAAATTCGTGAAATATGTCTCGTGTATTTCAAAATGTATCATAAAAGACGAGAGAAAAGTTGATCACTTTCTAGCACTTGGTGAAATCTAAACGGATCTAGAGAAAAAAATTTAGAACACTTATCGTAATAGGAAATTCCTTCAAATTTTGAAACTCAAACATTACTAAATAAAAGTAAAGGGATAAATCTCTTTTTAATTCTAAAAAAACCTCATAAAACAATATTTCGTGTATCTCAAAATGTATCACAAAAAACAAGATATAATATCTTGGCCAACGTTGAGAAATTGTCTGTAGAAATCTACAGACAAGTTGATCACTTTCTTCTAGTACTTAAGTGACCTAAATAGAGGAAAAAATTTAGAACACTGGTCGTAATAGAAAATTCCTTCACAATATTGATATTCTATCCTATTCAATGTGTGATTTTAAAAGTCAATAATGTGAAAGTTATTAAATATGACATTATTTAAATGCATAGCAAATTGACATATAAAGATTCTTAATCAAACTAACGCTTTATAAAACTACTACAGGAAATACAATGACGATGAATTGTGGTAAAAGGAAGAGGGAGGAGTGAAATAAGTTATTACAAAATGATAACCATGAATGTTATCGGTATAGTGGAACTATATTTTGGTCGCATACGTGTCGTATGCTAAACTATTTGGTCGATCTAAATAAAAGTTGGATATTCAAAAGTTATGTTAGCTTGTGGTACAATGTTGACATTACTGGCACATTATTATATTAGTAATTCCCTGAAGAAATTTACTAAATTTTTCGCCAAAATGAATTTTAACCAAAAGTGTCTGTAACGATTTACATCTGTGCATTATTTCTGCAAGTCACACCAGAAGTGTGTACTAGAAAATATTATGTTATTTCTTCCGGGATCTATTATATACAAATTTGAGCAGTTGAAACGCACATTGTGCAAAAGCAAAGATATCACGATCCAAAGAAATTTATATTATGACATGATCGGCTTGGTCATCCAAGGACATAAGTCAAATAATAGGAAAGTCACTTTGACTCAACATAAAAGAGCCAAAAGTTTCTTTTGTCGAGTGACTACCCATATGTGTATGTTTACTAGTGAAATTTGACTATAAGACTATCTCAACCGGCAGTTGAGATTTATGTTGGTTTAATTTCTCTTTCTATTATTCGATATTTTGAACTTATAAAAGGTGATATATTACTAAAACACGTCTTGCAGAGTGTAATTTTGATGAGATAATTACCCTTATTAGGAGGAAGAGACATCACAACCTAAAGTATTGCGTGAGATATATAATATATAGATATCTAGAGCTAGCTTCAGATTCAATTGCTCCATTTTTATGAGTCACTCAAATAATTAATTGCATTATGGGTCCCTGTATCTTAAAAAGTAGCAAATACACTTTGTTTTTCCAAGATAGCAAATTTATTCGTGTGTGGGTATATTCCCCACTTGTATAGCACAAGGTATGTTGATATTTTTCGAAATGCAGGCTTATATGTGGCTATTTCTCATAACAAATGGACCAACGATGAAATTAACCCACATATAAATCTAGTTAATAACAAAGCTTCATGACTTTTTATAGTGTACTCAAAGTACATATAATTTCACCAATATAATTTCCGATAAACTTGAACGCAGGATAGGAAATAATCATAACAGGAAGATTTACACCAAAATGATATACTAACAGACAAGTGATACATTTCTCTTGAGCATCAGAAGAATTATTCTTTGTCTGCAAACATGAAATAAAACAATATGTTAACATAAGTGAATCAATTAAGCCTATACGTATAACTTGAAGAGACAAGATTGAAAAAATGTAACCTTAATGTCGTACTTGATAAGCCATCATGCCCTTTCAAGGAGAATGATGAAGCCCCGATAAGAAGAACACACTTTCATGAATGAAGAAACTTCCAAGAGATGCCGGTTGAAAGTCTCTAAAATTTGTGATGAGATACTGCACCATCATAAGAACAACATTAGATAAAGAATGATAAATAATGATATGGTAAACACAAATCTATGTAAGATTAATCAAAATCAACAAAATCAACAAAATCCACAAGGGTAAATTGCATCATTGGTCCTTGTTACTAATAGCTTCGGCGGCGCTTGATGACGGCGGAGGACGATCAAGACGGCGACACTTGATGACGATGGAAGACATTGTAGGCGGCGACGCTTGATGACAGTGGAAGATGGTCCAGGCAGCAGCGCTTGATGATGGTGTCTGATCATTTCGGATCTGAGATGGAAAAGATTTCTCTTTTTTTGTTGTTTCAAGGCGAGAGAGTCGAACTATGATGAGGGGGAATAGATTTCCCTTTTGTTTCAATTCGAGAGAGAAGATCTTCGATCGATCTAGTTGATGAAGCAAGTGAAGAGGACTTAATGATTTATCGAGCCTAATGAGAGGACCGTGGTGGTTAGCACGAGCAATGGGCTTAAGTTCAGTACAGAATATTATGAGGGGAAGATATTTCTTCCGGGATTATGCTATGTCTATTTTTGAATTCTCACTTACCTTATGTAAAAAACTTAATGGTATTGTGGTTAAGTTTTGATGATAAAAAAAGAATATACTAGGTTAAATGGAAAAATTTTGCTAAAACGGAAAAAATAGGGGGCAATGGCTTTCAAGATTTTCGTAAGATGAATACTGCTCTTCTTGGAAAACAAGCATGGAGAATTTTACACAATCCAGATTCTCTGGTGGCTAAAGTCCTTAAAAGGGATTTACTTTTGGAATTCTGATATGTGGAATGCTAAGTTTAAAAACAGGAGATTGTGGAGTTGGGCAAGTATATATAAAGGTTTATCCTTTCTTAAAAAGGAATGTATATGGCAAGTGGGCAATGGTCTCACTATCAACGTTTGGAATGATTCTTGGATAAAAAAAGGCTACAACCGGGATAAGCCGAAAGAGTGCAAGATTAGTAAGTTGGCTGAATGCTTTAACAATAATTTAACAAATTGGAATTTCGATATTCTTAAGGATTTTTGTACCTCAAGAGATAGAGTCGATATTAGGAAAATTCTGATTTTACAATTCGATAAAGAGGATAGAATCATCTGGCTAGAGTCTAAATATGAAGAATACTCTACAAAATCTGGCTACCATAGATTGGTACGAAAAGAGATTGATAAAGAAGGTGAGTCATCTGCTAATGGTGAATTCAATGATTGCGAAATGTGGAATATCATTTGGAATTCGAATGTCCCGCTTAAGATTAGGAACTTTATATGAAAACTCCATAATAACGCAATACCTACTAAATGTAATTTGAAGAAAAAGAATTGTAGTGATAATGACATGTGTTAATGGTGCGAAAAGGAGGCGGAATCGATAGTGCATCCTTTTGTTAAATGCCCGTTTAGTATGGGTGTGTGGGCTAATTCTCAACTCGAATGCAAAATCGACGAATCTGTCAATGGGACTATCATCGAATGGATAAAAAATATTATTGAGAGTTATGCTAAAAATGGTTGGAATAGAAGATTAGTAACTGCAACAATATTAGTTACGATTTGGAATATTTGGAAGGCCAGGATGAAGGGGCTGTTCGAGAAAAAGTCTTGGAATATTATTGAAATTAACGAAATGACAAAATCGTTGTTGAAATATTTATTTTCTAAGAAAAGTGAAACTAAAAGGGATAATGATGTTTTTCAACACAAATCTCCAAAGGATAATCTTAACCCATTTATTAGAGATGATGCAGATCACGTTGGATAATGATGCTTCGTTCATTAACAGCTGAGAACCCTCTGGAATCGCATCTATTGGTGTTAACAAAGATGGAGTAATTACCCATAAAATAGTTAAAAGAACTAGAGTTAATTCTATTGTCGAGGGTGAAGCGTGGGTCGTCCCTCGGGCCATGAGATCTGCGGCAGATCTCAATTTCCAGAGTAGTTCTTTTTACTCTGATAACCTTGAGGTGGTTTAAGGTATTTTGAATTGTGGTGCTTCCAATTGGAGAATTAGACCAATTATTCTCAGCTGGATTAAAAAATTCTCATTATGAGTTCATATTAAAAAAGATTTTAATAAGATTGTTAATAAATTTGCTAAACTTGGTAGGATCCGTCTATATCTTTTTTTTTTGTTCAAAGGGATCCGTCTATGTCATTTAGGCCTTAGATACCTCTATTTAATTTAGGTAATACCCAAAGTTACTCATTTTCTTTTTGGAAAATTCTTCCATCCAATATTGGATGATCCTACACCAATAATAATAATACACATAACCCATGTTTTAAACTTACAAAATTAACTAACTTATTAATCTAATGACATGTGTTTTGTTATAATTATCGATGGCCATGATATGAATATTGGACCATCCAATATTGGATGGAAGTATTACCCTTTCTTTTTTTAATGAAATCTTTCAACTAAATAAAAGAAAGAAGAAACTACAGCCAACCAAACACGGCCTTGTGAAGTGATAGTATAAATACACACCAATCCAAATGTCTAAGTTTACGAAGAGCGGGAAAAAGAGAAGTGAGAGCAGCAAATTATCCCTTTCTCTCTTTAGGATTTATCTTTGCAATCCTAGCAACAACAACATGGACAACTTTAAGATGTCTGATTTGGACAACTTCAAGATGTCTGATTTGAGCTCAGGTAATCAAACACTTAGGGTTTAGGGTTTGTCTTATAATATAAATAAAATTGTCGGTTTTTTAATTTCATTTTGATTTGTTTGCTTCTTTTTTTTTTTTTTTTAAGCTTTGGACACTGAGGATTGCACCTTCGACGAAAAAAGAAAAAAAGAAGAGGACATTGAGGATTGTACCGAGCTCATCAACATTCTCAAAGTAAGTTTTTTTTTTATTTAATTTTTTTACTGAAATTCACTCGGTTGCCCCAATTATCAAGAGTTTGAAAAATAGCTGTGAATTGCATCATTAGTCCCCTGTGTTATGCAAATAGTCATTTACAGTCGTGGTTTTGGGGGCCTAAAAGCAAAATTTGAAATATAAATGCTACTTACGGTCATGGTCATTTGTAAATGCTATTTCCACAATGTAGCAACTATACTTACTGTGTATTAAGCCTTGGTAATTTGATTAAAATACTTAAAATTAATTGGGGCTGATGAATTTTTGCAGTATCTAACTGGAAAACATTACACATTGCTTAAACTTTTGTCTTTGTCTCCCATTGTGACAAAGGGTGTTGAATCTCTGAGAGAAATTCAGGTATATACTCTTTACAGTTGGACTTGTTTATGTGTGTATTCTTTTTGGGCTTTACATGTGCATAGCTATTGTGCTAATGTTTATCATTTCAGATTAAACTTGATAATTTGGAAGCATTATTTCAGTTTGAATGTGATAATTTGGAGGCAAATAATATGGAGAAGAGGGGTATACTAGAGGATAAATACGAAAAGTTGTATGAACCATTATATATCAAGGTTTGTATTCTAAGGAAGCTCTTTGACTTGTGTTAGGTTTATTGGTTTATTAAATATATACGTTTTTCAGAGATATGAAATTGTGAAAGTAATAGTTGAAGCTGTAATGGGTGTAACAAGTAATAAAGAATATGAAGGTATTTTCTCATTTTCCTTATTTCATTTATGTTTAAATTTAAAGTTTAAGTCTTTGCTTTGCAGAGAAAGGAGTTCCTAACTTCTGGTTAACTATTTTAAAGAATCATGACATCACTCATGAAGAGGTATACTTAATAACTTTGGTGTAGTTATTTGCAATTTATTTACCAAAAATGTTGCATTTATTAGTGTGTTTTATAATGAAGTCAGGTTTATGATGATGATGAAGAGGCTCTCAAGTATCTGAAAGATATAAAGCGGACAAAACTTAATAATGGCAAGGGTTTCAAGCTCGAGTTTATCTTTGATACAAATCCTTACTTCAAAAACTCTGTTCTAACCAAAACTTATCACACTATTGATGTTGATGTTGATGTAGTAGCCAAACGACCGATTATGGAAAAAGCAATAGGGTAATATATATTGGTTAAATACTCATTTTTAGTTAACTAAATTGTTTTGGTTTAAAGGACGGAGATAAATTGGTATGAAGGAAAATGCTTAACTCAAACATATGAAAGTTTCTTCAACTTTTTTAGTCCACCACAACTCCCTTCAAATGATGAAGACCTTGATGAAGGCCTTGATGTATGTACCAAAATAAAACTTACTTTTCATTTGAAATATATATATTTTTGTATTTATTTATTATTTTAACAGATGGAAGATTATAAAAATCTTATTCAAGAAGATTATATTGTTGGGTGAGTCAAATCATGAATATAATTATCAATTATTAATTAGTTTTAGTTTTCTCATTGATTTTATATCTTGTAGGTCATACATTGAAGCTGACATCATTCCCAATGCCATGTCATGGTTTACAGGGGAAGGAACGCACAAGTACGTTGACATGGAAGTCGACGATTACGATTATGGTTATGAATATGATTATGAGGATGAGGATGATGATGAGGATGACGATGATGATGATGATGATGATGATGAGGATGACAATGAGTATGAGGCGTATGAGTATGAGGATGAGGATGACGATGAGGATGTTTGAATGACTAATATAAACAAGTCTTTATGTTCATTTATTTTCTTGTTTTATTTTCTTTCTTTGATTAAGGTTATTGTTGATTTTTAAGTGTTGGATTCTGATGCAATTATGTATATTGGTTGGTTTGTTTTTTTACAAGCTGCTTATTAAGCTTTCGTCTGTTTGCACTCCTCATCATCGTGTTTGCTGTAGATAAATGGTATACAAAGACAAAAAAAAAATCTAGATTTATTTTGTGTTGGATTTCATTTTTAGGAGTGAAGGATTGTTACGAAAAGATGGTGGCAAATGATGATTGGTGTGAATATAACATAATTAGAGTGAAATAAAATAAAATCTAAAGGCAAGATTCCAGTCACAACTTTCCAGCAAGGGTAGGGAAAAATAAAAATAATAAGTGGTTTGAGACTTTGAGGCATTGCCCCAAAATATTGGGTGATACCCCCACAAAGAATTGTTAAACAGGGGCTTTGTATATTTTTTTACCAGTATTCAATTATTCAAAATTAGGAGTTACATTCCAGATTATAAGTTCTCAATCTTGGAGAACCTGATTTCAAGAAACTCAATCCATGAATTTTTCTTGATGTATTGTGAGCTCGATTATAAAACACTAATTCACAAAACAAAGGTAGAATCTACCTTTGTTGGCAAAAGATTATTTTGAAGACTATAAGTATTCTACCTTTCGATATTTTTACATAGATTGACTTTTTACATAGCTTGCACGAGGATCTTTCACCAGTACTCTAAATTAAAACCTTGATTCACCATCAATCATAATCATAGGGAGTTCTTTTTTTTTGACAGAAATTATAGGGAGTTAAAAGGTAGAAGATACTATTTTCTAGATAAGTTTCTAAATCCATGAGCTAGTTTTAGGTATAAGTCTGACAATTACTTAATAAAAATATCATAAAAAGTACAACAAAGACAGAACAATAACTTAAAACAAAGTACACACTTATGATCCAAAATCCAAAAGAGCAGTAAAAAGCATACTACACCAGCACACAAACACATTAAAAACTCAAGCTCCTACATATTCTCATCAGTCTATCCTCCCAGTCCCAGGTTCTCTCGAGTAATCAGCTGGATCAATACTCCTGCTTCTGCTCCTACTAGGGCTTCTACTTTCACCCCTAATCGGACTAGCCTCCCCTCTCACCGGACTCCTGCCACGATTCCTCACACCACCACCATCATAAGGTGGTGGTGACCTTTCCCTCACTGCCGGAGGATGCTCTCTTCCCGGAGGTGGAGAACGTGAATAAGATCTCTCTCTACTGTGTCTTGGTATCACCCTTTCACGACTATACCCCTTCTCCTGGGGCGAAATTGACCTACAAAAATAAAAAATTATTATTTGATTAAAAGATTAAATTTGCAATTTATATTTATTATATCATATTATATCATACCTTGAATGTTGTTCTCTTCTCTTGGGAGGTGGAGAGTAACCTGGGCTACGAGACCTTGCATTACGTGGAGGTGGTGAACGAGAGTAACCACCACCACCACCACGTGGTGAGCGAGAATAACCACCACCACCTCCACCACGTGGTGGAGGTGAACGTCTTCGATCATTAACACGTCCCCTATGGCTACTATTTAAACCAAAAAAATGGATTAAAAAACGGTCATATTAAAATATAGGTGGTAAAAGTAAAAAATGTATTATACCTTCCTCTTTCCCTAGCTCTCATATCAGTTGGTTTCTTCCTGTTTTCTTCAGCAAACACAACAGTTAATTGACGACCTTGAAGAACTTGACCATCCATGTGATATTTCGCGTCAGCTGCATCTGTGGGGTCCACAAACTGAACAAACCCAAATCCTCGAGGCTCACTGTTACATTTAAAGTGTTAGAAAATTCCGAGACTTTTAGTGGTTATTTTCGAATACTTGTCCATGAAACCTAAAGCTAAATCTCCCCCCTCTATCCTAGATACCAACTCATGTCTCTAGAAATGACTTAAATTTTTTAATTTTATTTTAATGATAATTAAGTGTATAAGCAAGCACATGGGCTGCTGACCTTGTATTTAGACAGTTTTAAGATGACTTGAATATCTTCAAAACTTGATATATTCTTGATAACTTCACAATGTATTCAAAACCCATCTTCACTATCATTAACACATCATGTTGTATACTTTTACTACTTGATTCAAGTGAAATGAACTCTTATTACTTGATGCACTCTTAAAAACTTGAAATGATGCTCTTCAAAACCCATTTATTACTTGTTACACTCTTAAAAACTTGATTGATGCTCTTCAAAACTCTTTTATTTCACTTTTAAATCTTGACAACTCTAACTAAAAAACCCAATTGAAAAAAATAAAAGTGAGTACTCTCGACACATAGTTTGAAATTAACACAAAGTTTTGCTTGAATGGATACAGAAAATGACGGAATAAAAAACAAAATAGCTACACGAAAAGCAAGAAAACTTACCCAGTGTAGTAATCCCTTGGCAAGTAAATGTCCTTAACAAGGCCAAATTGTGCAAAAGGCCTCCGAAGATCTTCTTGCCTGCAGTGAATTACATCGTGAGTACACAACTATACAAGATCTCACAATTTCAGATCAAGACTCGTTTACTTTAGTGACAATTCGTGAATAGACACACGTGTTGTCTAATTCACTAATCTGGGACTCATATTATAATGTAAAAGTAACTCACCGACAATCACGGCGAAGGTTGCGAACGAGAAGACTAGTGGGAGCATCACTAGCACCAGAGTTACCACGACCACCTCCTCCACGACCATCAAAGCGACCTCTTGGGCTCGGACTCCTTCTTCTGCCATAACCACCTCTTGGCGGTGGTGAAGGACTATAGCTCCTTCCTCTCATAGTTCAAAGTAGTACAAATCTGTCAAATTCAAACATTTAGAACCTAACAATTTAAACACTTGAATGAAAAATTAATTAACACCCCAAATACCAAAAAAGAAAATCAAATCAAAAATAATTTGTTAAAGAAAATCGGAATAAGTTAAAATAATTTTTCTTGATCTTATTACTGCTATCAAATTTAAGACCGATTCAAAATATTAGGGTTTTTTAAAGAATAAAAGAATATGCACCGATAGAGAATACCTGATGCAAGAATATGTTCGTTCGTTGGGGGAGAAGTGTGTCGGCGGAGATGAGATTTTAGGGCAAAAGTTGCAAGCTGAGGTTTTGCTGTTTATATAGCTGCAAAGAAGGGTAAACCTAACCCATTTGTAGGACCGTGTTTTATACTAGTAAAAATCAATACTCCGGAGAAAGAAACATATGAATGTTTCTTTTTTGCTTTTTTGTTTTTAAAAGTCAATTTTACTTATTTTATTAAGTAAATGCTTCTAATATTCTTAAAGTATACATGTTTTGATAGTCGGCCTCCTACTAGATTTTTTGCAACTGAATGCCCCTTGAATTTCATTTTCGTGACTAGATGACCCTTAACTTTTATTGTCTTTAGTTAATCATTAATCTCTCCATTTATTCATCTTTACTTTTATTGTCTTTTAATTCCTTGCTACTAATTCTTACTACGCTTTCTTGTAATCCATTTGTATAACACACGAAGTCCCTGAGAACGAATCTGAACTTATCATTAAAACCTGCGTACGTCCTGTGATACTTGCAGTGGTTAACATGATTAGTTAAGGTGATCAGTTGTCCTATTTTTATCTATTATTTTATCACACCCTACCAGCCACCAAGTTTCTGGCGCCACTTCTGGGGACTTGTGTATTGTTAGCGTGTGGGTTTAATTTTTAGTGTAGTAGTTTTTAGTTATTTTTTCAGATTTACGCTTTCTTTTTGTTTTTTCTCTTTCAGGTTCTAGTGTATGCTCGAAAAATCCTGAGCGTGCATTCAAGGCTTACAACAAACACTTAAGAGAAGAGAGAGAACAAAGAAACTCCATGTCTAATCAAGAAGATTTAATTCCACCACCTGAGGATAATCTTAATATTAATAATAATCAACGTCAAGTACCGATTCCTCAGGCACTACTTATTCCTCAAGTAGGAGCACCACCTCCAGGAGATAACAGAAATAATTAACGTCAAGAACAAGATCTTCCTGGCTTGGGAGCACCTTTTCGAGTTCAACCATTAGGTTATCGTCCTCCATTGTTCCAGAATATAAAGTTCAGACCCGATCCGGGTATGCTCAGACAATTTTTGCGAGTTATGGACACTATAGTGGTGCAGCAATTCAAGATCCGGTAAGAGGGATTCAGAAGTTTATGCAGATTTGTGATACTAATATTAAACCTGGCATTACACGTAAGCAACTGTGTTGTCATATGTTTACGTTCTTCTTGACCGAAAGTGTTGATGATTGGCTAGATAGACAACCACCAAACACAATTAACACTTGAGATGAACTACAAGCCGCATTCTTTAACCATTCTTATTCGAAGAGTATGAGATTAAAAGATCAGATGGAGCTTGCTAGTTTTCACCAAGAGAATAATAATGAAGAAGTAGGAGACACATGTACAAGGTTTTAGCAGAAGTTAGCAAGATGTCAACTCCATGGTTACACCTCAGCTTTACAGTTAGCCATGTTCAATCAAGGTATTAATGCAGAAAGTAGATCGAGGGTAGATAATCTTGGAAGAGGAGGATTTGTATCCAAGGATCCTACATAAGCTGCAGAAGGTATGGAACGTATAATTGAAACAAAAAGGAGTTGGCCAATTTCGCGAGCTCCTATTACAAATACCAAAGGCACGCTTCGGTTAAGTACATAAACTGCTCAATCAGCTAAATTAACGACATTAGAGAATCAAGTCAAAGGGATAAAGCTTTAGATGCAACAAAAACGTCAAAATATAGTGCAAAAAGCACAAGGTTGTCCACATTGTGAGGTACCTAATCATGCATAGGAAGAGTGTGAAGGAAATCCAACATCTGTATACTTTATATCAAATCGAGGGAATTACCAATTTGGTAATAGGAATCATCCGGGTATATGCAGTATTCAAATCCTCAAGGGGCCGTAAATCAAGGTAATTATCAACCTCGTCCTCAGAACAACACTTACCAATCAAGAGGTCAAGGTCCTTATCAAGGAAACCAGAACTTTAATAGAGCAGCCCCTCCACAACAACCAATCAATGATGCTTATACTGATACTCTAGCTCAAAAGTCTTTACCACAACATCCTCAAGAAGGAATAGTGTCAGAAAATAGATTACAAACTTTCATGGATCTAGTTACGAATAATATTCAATCCCATAACGAGAAATTCAGAGAACAAGAGGCCATAATTCAAATTTTGGGCACACAAGTAGACCAATTAAAGAAAGTTTTAACTAATATTGTGGAAGCAAGAGACTTGAAGGCCATTGAAGGAGGTGATGGTAATGTTGGGTTCGAATCTTGTAAGACAATTTGCCTTGAACCAGAAAAGATAGAGGAAGTACCGCATGCTGCAGAAATTGCCGTGGAAGTTCCAGAAACTAAAGAAGAACCAACCAAGTCTATCCCCTAAGAGTCTGACTTTTCTGAAGATCCTGATTCTTCCGAAGCATCTGACTTTGTAGATCTTCTCAAGGACATGCAAGAAGAGATTAGATCGGTTATTGAGCTACAAGCTAGTGGAGCTGATGTCTCCTTATTTGTGATATAATAAACTAGGTTGTAGACATCGTTTTAGGTGTTTATGAGTAATTTATTATAGATTTTTATTCGTATTTTGATATTCTCTTATTTCTTGTCTTGATTTGATGATTTATTATTTTTAGAGCATATTTGGTTTAATTTGTGTGTTAATGTGTGAAGCGTTAAAGATAAATGGAATATAATTAGATGCCAAATCAATTCTAAAGATATAGAAAGAATATATGGAAGGAATCAAGAGATAAAAGGAAGTATAGATATAATAGGAAAGGAAAAAATGCCAAGTAAATCTGAAATTCTGCAGTTACGTCCACTAAAGTGAAGATAACTTCAAATCGGATAGAAATTTGGATGAGAAATCAAGAGGGAAATGTAGATCTTTTTGCTGCGGTCGTTTCGATATAAAGTAGACGAAAATCGGACCAATAACGAAGGAGATACGACAAAAACAAGACAAAAACATTTATCTTCTCTCCTATATTTTAGGAAACGAATTCAAGTTGGACTTGGACTCAAATTTTTTGCCTTCTACTCCAAGATTTCGACTTAGGGTTTTCCTAATACCTATAAATACATCCTTTAATCATTGTAAACATGTCCTTGCTCAGTTCCAAGCCATATATTAGTCCTTGATTGAATATTAATCCTTGGTATCAAGTTTATCATCCAAGAAGCAAGCTGGCCTGTAGAGGAAGACAAGAAGCACAAAGAAGGAGAGTGACAAACTCCTCTTCTACATCTCTCCTTCTCTATATTTAGGTTAAGTAGCTATAGATTTGTGGCTTCAGCATATGTCTAAGCTTTTATTATGTAAGTCTTATTCTTAATTGTTAGGTTATTATTTTGTCTTACATTCCATAATACTATATGTTATTTTAATTGATTTGAGTTTGGCGTATATCTGTATTATGTGCTTTGACTTATTGTTCCAGCCCTAGATTTGGCAATCTTAGGATTGTCCTTAGTAATTGAGTTAACACCCAGAAGGGGGATTCAATTATTGACAACACCACATAATCGTCTAGTGTGCGGTAGTGATCCTGACGGGCTTGCCTAGCTAGATAGCCATAAAGGTTTGATTTAACTACCGATCATTATGCAGGGTCCCCTTACCCAAGTCCCCTAGTAGTGGAGACGTTGCTCCTAAGTCCACCTTGACGGGGGTTAGGTAGAATTCACCCTTAAGATTAGAATAACACCTTAGTAAGATAGACTCATATTAGTATTAGTAACCCTAATTAATCTGACTTACACTCATATTTATTTATCTGTATTCTTATTTATTATTTCACATCAGATAATTATTCATCTTATTATATTTTATTCTAAACATATAAATCCATCTACGCTTATTACAAGTAGATCTAATGGATTAAATCCATGCGATCAAACTTTACTTATCAACTAAACTTGCAAACGATCTGTAATACTTCCAGTGAGTTTCTCGTGGTAGTCAAGAGTGTGTGTCCTTTATTATTATCTTATTTATCTGTTTATTTATCACACATTTGCCCCCACCAAGAGCTAAATAGAAAGAGGAAGAAGCCTCAAAAGAGCAGAAAGAAGAAGTTGCACCTACTGTGCAAGAAAAGAAAGAAGAAGAGAAGGTGTGCTCGCCACCACTTGATCAAGCAATGTCACCATATATTCCGAAGACAAATCCAAAGGTTGACATTGAAATCAAAGCATTTGTAGAGGCGTATAGTCTAGAGAATATCAATGCCTAGATACTTGAGATTGCGAAGAAAGGGCTTACACCGCAATAAGTATTCACGCAAGTTATCCAGAGAAAGAAGCGAGTGTAGAAGCCAAAAAAGAGTCTGTGGCTCATTCTGAGAGAGTCTAAAGAAGAGTTGAAAAGGAGTTACCACTCAAGATCAAGGATCCAGGAAGCTTTAATCTTCCTATTCAAATCAGTGGTATGCTCAAGGTGAAAGCCATGTGTGATGTGGTTTCGAGTGTGAATCTTATGCCCAAGTCCATGTTCAATAGGCTTGGACTCAAGAAGGTGGAAAAAGCTCTCATGAACTTACAGTTTGTGATAGCTCAGTAACAAAGACACGGGGAATAGTGGAGGACATTCATGTCCAAACAGGTAATATCACCATCCCTACTGACTTTTTTATTCTTGATTATGATGCAGATAAGCAGGTCCCAATTATACTTGGAGGAGGGAACAGTTACCTTACGTGCTATAAACGTATCCTAGACATTCTATGTCAAGGCCGCCCACAGATCTCATTGCAAAGAGCATGGCCCAAGATTCTCCTTCAATACATGATTTGATTCTTCCCTTTTTCATAATCTTGTGCTTTATATTCCCATCTTTATTGACCGTAATCGACGCAACCCCTGCCGGTTCCCATTACTTCGTAAAGGATGCGTCATTTAACCAGATAAGATCTACTTCGTCTTGACAAACTGGTGAATTCTCATCTACAAACCATTCTTCGTCGCTATTATTTTTAATTCTTATTTCACCCCATATTCCTCAAATAACTCACTCACAAGTTTGTTAATCTTTCTATAAATACCATGGATATCTCATCTTTTTCACTTAAAAAAACCTTCCCTTTTTGCTTTCCAGATAAACCAAATTGTTCCTAGAACAAAGGCTACTGCGTATTTTTTGTCCTACCCGTTATTTGCAATACTTTTGACAATTGTCCTGAACCATTCTTCGAACGACCCGTTAAACTCTCGAACAATTTTGTTTTGCAATTTTGAAGAGTCTCATTCGCACAACTGAATGGACACTTAAGAAGAAGATGTTTCATAGTTTCATCTGCCATTTCACACCATTCACAGATTGGGTCATTAACACACTTCTTTTTTTCAGGTTCTTTTTAGTCGGCAGTGCTCCATTGATAACTTTCCACGCAAAGATTCTAATTTTTGTCGGTAAATTCGAGTGTCAGATTGTTATGAAAGTTCTGTTTCAACCATAAAAAAAAACAAATTATTCATGAATAACTCAAGTTCGGCTAAAAAAACTCGTTTGATAAGTTGACAAACAAGTTTTAAAAAATATGGCTCGACTCGTTAAAATTTGAACTCGGCTCAACTCGACTCTCTTAGCAAACAAGTTTGCACATCTAGTACTTGACCTGACTTTGTTCGTTTACAACCCTAACTACAAATTTGGCCCCTTTGATCTTTTTTCCTAATTGAAACTCAACTAAACTTTAAATGTGTAATTTTTTCACATTTCCGGTGATCTTGATTCCGCATGAATTAAATAAAACTATATATAAATAGTCGGATATGAACTTAATTCAATATCTTTGCAAACTCCATGTAACATACCAATAGGGGTAGTTGTTGGTCTTTGTATGGTGGTTGCTCGACTTGGGCAGGGACTGTGGTTGGTGTTGGTGACTCATCTCGATATTGCCTTCTTATGTACTATATTTCTTTCGTATTTCTAGACGGTTGCCCTAACATCGGGTTAAAAAATTACTTTTAATTGGTGCTCTTGATCATTGTTGTTGTTCATTAAAGATTATCTGTTTCTTGCTTTGAATAAAAAAAAAATTTGTTTCTTGTGGTGTACGGTTGGAAAAGAAATTCTGAAATTATTTGGTGAACTTTGAGGGAAATGATTATATGCAACAAAACGGCGGTTGTCATTGAAAACATGGTATTTACTTATCATTTTATGTGTTCATAATTACAAAAAACTTTATCAGGGTTTACGGGCATGCTATAAAATGATAAATTTAAATACCATGTTTTCAATGACGGCCGCCGTTTTGTTGCATTGAATACTTTCCCGAACTTTGAAGATAAAGTATGGGAGAGGTAGTTTGGAATTTAAATGACTAACTTTATAATATTTCCAGTCTAATACGTTATAAGATGTGTTATTTTCTGTTTATTGTAAATTTTTTATATGATATCTTATTTTATAATAAAACATATTTTTTCTCACAAATAAAATAAATATACCCCCTATGTAATGTGCTTACAAAAAGTAATTAACATATCCTTGTTTTATACATTAGTATATTTTTTTGTCCAAAAAAATAGATTCATTATATTTTTAATACCAATCCTCTACATAAATATATTGGACTATATGGCATACACAGGAACCGGTAGTGCAATTCACCCAAACCAAAAATGATAGAAAACCCTTCTTCATGCACAAATGTTAACGTTGTCCTTGGCTCTCTGAACCCTGTGTCCCTTCCATGACATCCGTTAAAATCAGCGGACCGATACAGCTAAGCTTGACAAACAGAGTCACTGATCCTCGTACTCTTTGTCCTCAGAGCTCGCAAACTCAAACCACATCTTTGATTTGCAAAGTTTCATTGAAAAGTACCAAAATATGCCAATAACAGTCGATGAAGCACCCACAAAATACACATTTTTACTAGCAATAGTCATCACATACACCAAAAAAACAGATGGAATCAAGCACAATATCACTAATCCCGTCAATGTCAAAGGAACTTTATATGGCCTTATTACCTTCGGCATTTTCTTTCTCAGCCAAATACAAGATGAAAATTCAAGCAACATTCCCAAACTATACAAGAAATTCACCGATGCTATAATATCCTTAAATTCCATGTATGAGGCTCCTAATGCTATTGATGTTGAAAGCAGAATTCCAACCCAAGGTGTGTTGAACCGTTGTGATCTTACTTGAAAAATTCTAGGCAATGTGCCTGTATCAGCCATACCAAGAACTTGAGATGCACAGCTGCTTAACTGTGCCTCGTATAATCCAATTGTTGATATAACTGCACTAATTACAATCCAATATTTCAACCATTTCCCGGCGATTATAACCGCCAATTTCGCGAAATACCCATCGACCCATTGTTGTTGATCGAGAGGTGTCGCCCCTGTTGCTGCTAAAAGAGGGATTAAGTAACCCAAACAGGCTAAAATCCCGGCTAAAAATAGGGCTTTGAAGTATGTTTCTTGGGGTATATCAACTTCACCAGCTAAAGCACTAGTATTGTCACAGATATTCAGGTTCCAGAAAAGAGTATTGAAGAATAATCTCCAATCTCTTTTAACACCCTGCTGACCTAAGCTGGTCCATCTACTAGCATCAATCTGTGGTATCGAAATAAACGACAATACGACAAAAGGACAAAGCGAGATGATCCCCAATAAGACAGCTGTATAGCCAACTATTGACAAACCGGTATAGTTAAGAAACGATAGGAACAAGGTAGAAAAGAAAATCGCTAGATAACGAGGTACACCTGAAGATAATATAGGAAAAACAAGCTTGAGATAATCAATGCATAGAACTGGATAAGAAGCCATGTTCAAAACGCCACTAAGAAGTTTCCAGGATCCCATCATGGATCCCCAGAATGGACCAAAAGCGTTATGTGCCCATATCACAAAACAACCATCCCCTGGAAAAGTAGTGGCAAGTTCAGCAGTGACAAGAGCTTCAGGGATGCTCCAAATAAATGGAAAGATGAGGAAACCGAGGATCGTGAAAAGGGGTCCCACAGCCCGGACTGCAGCCTCTTCACCATAAGGTCCACCAGCAACTTCAAAGTAGATGAGAAAAACAAGAGGGAGAAGAGTAAGTTTATTGGATTTGCTAGTAGTTGTTTGTTGTTCAACATCATCTAGTAGTGATAGTGATGATTTGAAAGGTTGAGAAGCTCCCATTGTAAATGTTTGAAAGTTTCTGTATAGATTTTGCTTTCTTTTCAACAGGATTTGTAGTTGTAGAAGGTGAGAAGTCCATATCAAATGTCATTACTGATAAATTAATTTGATCATCACATAGGCCGAAGCTTGTAAGAAAACGAAATCTTATGAAGATAAGAACGATTACTTATCCAAATCAGAATAAGAAAACTTATCACTTTTTCTATGGATCATTAAGAGAAAATGAAATACGATGGATCCTGGAAATTTCAAAATTTGGGACATTTTGTAATTAATTCTAGGACCAATTAAATTGATAAAAAGAAAAACAATTTGGTAGTATTATTGGGAAAAAAAAACCCAGTTGGGATTAGCTCACTAGTCAGGACCTTGGTCATCCAATCTAGTGGTTTAAGTTCGAATCAATGACTCTGAGTCCTAAGTGACTCTCCTATGTAACAAAAAAAAACCTAAGGGTATGTTTGGATTAAGGAGGGATAATTTATTAAAGGATAGGAAGGGAGAGTATAACAAAGGAATGGAGAGGAGAGTATTTGATCTTGTTTGGATTGAATAAAAAGAGAAGGGGGGATTTTATTAAAGGATAACTTTTATCCGGTGTTTGGATTAGAAGAATAATGGGAGGAAGGGATTCTTTTTATAACTAAATGACTCATATACCCCTATTAAAATATTTTATAAAGAAGGAATAAGGGTAATTTAGACATTACAACGTAATAAAAGAATCCTTCCTTCCTAATCCCACCGAATTGGAGGGATTGAATATATGGGTTCGTAAGGGATTGCAAGTATCCTTTAATAAACTATCCCTTCTACTTATTTCCAAAACAAACAACGGATGGGATTGTCATTATCCTTTAATACAATCCCCTCCCTCCCAATCCCTCCATCCAAACATACCCTAAGATCTATAGTTGGTCTAGTCCAAAGTGGCTCTCATATGTATTAAAAAAACGTTAATTAATAGCAAACAAATTTGTTCTAAAAAAATTCTAATAATTTTTGCTAACTTTAGTTCCAGCTGGACTTCTTATCTTTTTTTTAATACATCGGTAAGCCATTTGGACTCGGAGTCATTGATACGGTTAGAACTTATAACTTTTAGAAAGAAAATCAAGGCCTTAACCATTTGAGCTAACCCAACTGGTTGACTTCTTGTCTTCTTAAGCTTGGAAGGCTTATTGAAAGGTACTCCGATAAACTATGCCTTTCTTGTTAAATGGGGTTTAATCTATTAAACACTATCATTATAGTCCATAACTATGTGCTTGATGTCTCCATATTTGTGATATATTAATCTAGGTTTGAGACATCATTTTAAATGTATTTGATTAATTATTAAAGGATTTTCCCCGTTATTAGATAATTTCTTAATTCATGTCTTGATTTGGAGATTTATTACTTTTAGAGCATATTTGGTATAATTTGTGTGTTAATATGAAACTCTTAAGATTTATGGAATATAATTAAATGCCAAATCAATTCCAAGGAGTTAAGGAAAGAAAATCCACGAGAAATCAGGAGATAAAGGAAACAAAGTTGAATTAGGAAAGGAAAAGCTGCCAAAAAAAGTTGCCAAATTTGTAGTGATGTCCACTAAAGTGAAGATAACCACAAATCGGTTGCGATTTTGGAAGCCTTTAAAGGGTTAGATAGATCTTTTTAGCTTATGTCGTTTTGACATAGAGTACGCGAAATTTGGCCCAGTAACGAAGGAGATTTGAACAAAACAGTGAGCATTGTTTATCATGTCCTATATTTTAGGAAACGAATTTGACTTGGACTTGGACTCAATATACTTGCCTTCCACTCCAAGATTTCGACCTAGTGTTAAAAACACCTATAAATACATCTTCTTATCATTGTAAACATGTCCTTGCTCAGTTATTAAGTCATATTACTCTTAGAAGTCATCAAGAGTGTTGGCATATTGACTCCTTCCATAGGTTGTTTTAATGTGACAAAACCTCTTGTGATTAGTGTGCTTATTACTCTTTATATATATATTCTATCTTGCACTATTTTTCATCAAAAACACTTTAAATATCATTCTTATTATGCTTTAATATTATATCTTAAGAAACTAATTCTCATATTAATACTTTTATTCATATCTTTGTGTACATTGAGAATTAGCCTTCATGATCAATTACAAAGTTTCTTAGAATGATGTTTCCAACAACTCTCGTGAAGAAAGTTTCTCCATCCGAGCATCGTAGTAAAAGTTGTACTTATTAAAGGTGCGTGCAGAGATTTCGTGCGGTACACCGCATAGACCCTACGGTGCACCGCAGGTTAGGGTTTTCTGCTCAAAGATAGAGACAAAAGAAGTATATCCGTTGGGAAAACAAATAGATCCGTCAGACACAAGCCTTATGATCGTTGGGAGCATTTTGCAGCTATAAAATGAAGGTCTTTCAAGGCTACAACTACACCTTCTATCCACAAACACTAAAGGGCTTAATTGTTATCATCCAAGAAGGTGTCAAGAGTTATTCATAGTCAAAATCATTCTTAGTGTGCTAAAGTTTTTATCCACTCATTCAAGGAGTTAATCCAATAAGCCACAAAGTTCTATCAACTAAAAAGGAGTCTTTCATGCGTAGTGTTATATCTACTTATTAGGAGATTGTTAGCAAAGTTGTTTCACCCTTTAAACACTTACATTTATCCTCTTAAGTATAGTCTTTGTAATAGATGATTAAGAGAGAATTTGAGTATAAGGAGTATACTCGGTGTCCTTGTATTGCGATAGCACAAGAGTTTTTCCTTCGTGGTATCGAAGTGGTTGTAAAGGTTATTGTGTTCTCAACCCGGTTAAGAGAGACAGCTTAGTGAAAAGCTTGAAAATCCTAAGGTGGCTTCCTTAGTTAGTGGATGTAGGGATAACCGAACCACTATACATCGTTGTGTACTTTCTATCCCTTATCTCTTTACTTATCGTGTATTGATTGCTCATATTTCTATTTATATCAAACCTAGTTACCCTATTGCATGATCCCTTAGTGTTTGATATATATTGCCTTAGAAGTTATTCTTTAAACTTATAATTGTCCAAAAGATTTTTAATTAGACATTAATCTTATTAGTAATCCTATTCACCCCCCTCTAGAACTTTCAAAGAGAAGCAAGTTGACAATATGTATCTTTATTTTAGTTTATTTCTTGTTAGCATGAACTAAATTTTCCACAGCTTGGGTTTTGCATATGTATAATCTTTGAATTCTAATTTCTTATATCTAAGTTTGTTTGGGAAAAACCTTTTTAAATCGATTGATCTTCTTAACCTTTATATTTGTTTTATGTGCTTAATTATATTAATTGTAGTTCTTGCTAGTGCACGAGTATAGACTACCCTATTAATAGCAGATGGATGGTCATCCGGAAGGGGTGTTGGGGCGTGATAAAATAATAGATCAAATAAGTGCAAATAACACCCTAGGCTAGCACGGTTCTGCAAGTATACATAACGTATGCAAGTTTTACTGATAAATAAGATTCGTTCCTCAGAGACTACGAAAGTTAGAGAGAACCTATGCAATTTATCAAGTGCAAATATAAAAACTAGATCAAACAATACGCAAATAAAGAAAAAGATAATAGGATTTTTATCTGGTTTTTGTAAATAGAAAAATTAAACTAATAAAGTAAGGACAGAAAATTAAATAATGAGAAAAATATAGTATGAGAGTTTAGCTCGAGAAACTAGCAAGTAATCCCCACTAGCCTTGTTTATTCTAAACATGTAAGGGCGAATTATGTAGAATTGAAATGATCAGGATTCTAAATTCCTCCCTATCCCCGGAGAGCGAACTAGGCGGCGACCATTCAATCACGAGGGAACTCACAAAGGGTTAACATGCGCAACTTGGGTCCTAGGTGTAGTCCTACCTACTAATGATGATTGGTGGTTAAATTAAACCTTAGTGATTATCTAGTTAGGTTGGTATTGTCAGAACCAATTCCATATACTAAACGTTATGTGGTGTTTCAATAACTAAACACCCCTTCCAGGCGACCATCTAACTACTATTAAGGTAATCCTATACGTTGTACACCGCAAGGAAAACAGACAATACATCAAAGTACATAAATCAGAGATTACAACATGAATTCAATTTAAATACGATGGTATCCCAAATTAAATAGACGTTTAAACAAGTCTAGGTTCATGCATATATGATAAATCTCAAGCTAAAAATAATTTAGTTCATACTAGAGAAAGAAAAGAAAACAATTACAAATTTGAAGGTTTGTGAAGACATGATATGGTGTTCAACTCCTTCCAGACTTCTCTTTTCTTGTTGTAAGCTTCCTCTTGGCTTAAGGATTCGCTAAGGATGTATTTCTTCTGATTAAAGGGTGTATTTATAGGGTATAGGAAACCCTAAAACATTTTCTTGGAGTGGAAGACAAGTAACTTGGACTCCTAGCCCAACTCAAATTCGTAACCCTAAAATATAGAAAAGGTAAGATTCTGGTGCTGTTTAAATTTTGGCCGTAACTCCTTCAATACTTATTCGTTTGACGCGTTCCATATGTCGAAGCTGATCGCCTCGGAAATCTATATAACTTTGATTCAGACTATGCTTCCAAATTCCTAGCCAATCTTGTGTTATGATCACTTTTATGTTCGTAGCTGCTGGAATTCAGATTTATTTGACAATTTTTTTCCTTTTTCATATTTCTTTCCTTTATCTCCAATTTCCATGTTTATCTTCTTTACCTTATCTCTTATAATTGACTTGACATCTAATTAATTACCATATATCTTTAAAGCTTCACAATTAACAAACAATTAAACCCAATATGCTCTAAAAATAAGTAAATCATCAAATCAAGACAAGAAATAAGAAAGTGTACTAAATCATAAGAAAATCGACCTATAACCTAATAAATACACCTAAAATGATGTCTCTAACTAATATTAAATCATCACAAATAGGGAGACATCAGGTGTCTAATTGTTGAAACACCACATAAACGTCTAGTGTGCGGTAGTGATCCTGGAGGGGGTTAGGATTAATATAGAAACTTGACTACTTACTCTAAGAGTTTTTAATAACCCCCATAACTAGTAGAAGAAATAGAAGGATAAGTGCATACACGCAAACTTGAGGTATATCTCTCATCTCATTCTTACGTATTTATTTTATTTGCATTAGTTACTAGTTTAATCATTATCTCCTCAATTGTTCATGTTTATTTTACTGTCTTTTTATTCAAGCAACTATTCTTTACTACGCTTTCTCTTTTAATCCACAATTCTAACACACTAAGTCCCTGCCAACGTATCTTATTTATTATCTAAACTTGCATTTGATCTGTGATACTTGTAGTGAGTAACATGATTGGTTAGGGTGCTAGTTTTTATCTTTATTTATCATTATTTTGTCACAGCCTACCAGCCACCAAGTTTTTGGCGCCACTGTCGAGGACTTGTGTCTCGTTAGCGTATGGGTTTAGTTTTTAGTGTAGTATTTTTTATTTTTTTATCAGATTTACACTTTCTTTTTTGTTTTTGTCTCTTTCAGGTTCTGGTGTATACTCGAGAATCACGAAGGTTTAGTCAGGGCTTACAACAAACGAAAAAGAGAAGAACAGAGACAAAGAGAAGCTATATCTGTAGTAGAAGATAATTTAGTTCCACCTGAGGGAGATAATCTCAACAATAATAACAATCAACAAGTACCTATCCCTTAGATAATAGCACCACAAGGAGGAAATCACAGGAATAATCAACGTCGCGAACAAGATCTCCCAGGCTTGGGAGCATCTTTTCGAGTTCAACCATTAGGGTATCGTCCTCCAGTGATCCAAGCTACAAAGTTTAGGCCCAATCAGGGTATGCTCAGTCAATCTGCAAGCTATGCACTCTTTAGTGGTGCAACAATTCAAGATCCGGTAAGAGCGATTCAAAAGTTTATGCAGATTTGTGATGCCTGCATTACTCCAGGCATTACACGTGAGCAACTGTATTGCCATATGTTTTTGTTTTTCTTGACCGGAGGTGCTGGTGATTGGCTCATAGACAACCACCAAATACAATTAATACTTGGGATGAACTACAAGACGCGTTATTTAATTGTTTCTATCTAAAGAGTATGAGATTAAAGGATCAGATAGAGCTTGCTAGTTTTTACCAAGAGAATGATGAAGAAGTAGGAGACGTATGGACAAGGTTTTAAAAGAAGTTAGCAAGATGTCCAATCAATGGTTACACCCCATCTTTAAAGTTAGCGATTTCCTATGAAGGTATTGATGCAAAAAGTAGATTGAGGGTTGATAATCTTGGAAGATGAGGATTTGTGTCCATGGATCCTATAGAAGCTGCATAAGGTATGGAGCGTATTTTTGAAACAAAAAGGAGTTGGCTAATTGCACGAGCTCCTATCACAAATACCAAAGGCACACTTCGATTAGGAACAAAATCTGCTCAATCCGCTAAAATAGCAGCACTGAAAAATCAAGTTAAACAGATGAAACTCGAAATGGACCAAAAGCATCAGAATCTAGATACAACAAATGTAGTGCAAGAAGTACAAGGTTATCCACGTTTCAAAGTACCTAATCATACATGGGAAGAGTGTGAAGGAAATCCAGCATATGTATAATTCATCTCAAATCGAGGGAATTTCCAATTTGGTAATAGAAATCATCCGGGTATGTAGTATTCTAATCCTCAAGGGGCCATAAATCCTGGTAATTATCAACCACATCCCTAGAACAACACTTACCAACAGAGAGCTCAAGGTCCTTATTAAAGAAAACAGAATTATAATAGACCAACTACTCCATAACAACCAACCTATGATGATTATGCCGATAATCTAGCTAAAAAAGCTTTACCACAACATCCTCAAGAAGGAGTAGTGTCAAAGAAGAAATTACAAGATTTCATGGATCTATTTACTGGCCATATTCAAGTATATCAAGAGAAGTTTAGAGAACAAGAGGCCACAATCCAGATCTTACACACACAGTTGACCCAAATAGCGAAAACTGTGAATGCTTATTTAGAAGCAAATGAGGCAAAAGCAATTGAAGGAGGTGACGACAATGTTGGGTTCGAAGCATGTAAAACAATCTGCCTTGAATCTGAAAAGAATGAGGAATTACCACTTGCTGCAGAAATTTCCATGGAGGTTCTAAAAATAAAAGAAGAACCACCAAGCCTAGCCCAGAAGAACCTGAATATGTAGATCTTTTCAAGGACATGCAAGAAGAGATTAGATCGGTCATTGAGCTACAAGCTAGTGGAGCTATAGAGAAAGAGGAAGAAGCCTCCAGAGAGCCGAAAGAAGTTGTTGCACTTGCTGTGCAAGAAGAGAAGGTGGACTCACCACCTATTAATCCAGCAATGTCACCATCCATTCCTATGACAAATCCAAAGGTTGACATCGAACTCAAAGCATTTGTAGAGGCATATAGTCTAGAGAAAATCAACGCACAGATACTTGAGATTGCAAAGAAATGGCTTACACCGCAACAGGTATTTACGCAAGTTATTCAAAAGAACTAAGCGAGTCTAGAAGCCAGGAAAGATATTGTGGCTCATACTAAAAGAGTCTCGAGAAGGTTGAAAAGGAGTTATCACTCAAGCTCAATGATCTGGTAAGCTTTAACCTTCCTATTCAAATTAGTGGTATGCTCAAAGTGAAAGCCATGTGTGATGTGGTTTCGAGTGTGAATCTTCTGCCCAAGTCCGTGTTCAATAGGCTTGGCATCAAGAAGGTGGAAAAAGCTCCCGTAAACTTACAATTTGCGGATAGCTCAGTGACAAAGACATGGGGAATAGTGGAGGACGTTCATGTCCAAGCAGGTTATATCACCATCCCTTCCGACTTTGTTATTCGTGATCACGATGCAGATAAGCAGGTTCCAATCATACTTGGAAGACAGTTCTTGGCTACAAGTCAAAGCATCATGAACTTCCAGGAGGGAAATGCAATCTATTCCTATGAAAACATGAAGCCACCAATTTGTTCTCCCATAGCTGCACAATCTTAACTTCAGAGTTTAGCACAATACTGACACTATGCTTATTTATCCAATTATCCCACATAAAGTAAGTATTCTTTCTATTACCTACTTTATGTGTGATGAATTCATGAACAAAAGGTTTGAGCTTGAACAATTTTTTCCAAATCCAAGTGTCACTCTGACTAGGCTTGATACACCATATACATTCATCTTTCAGTATATTTAAATGAACCCAAGAGCTCCAAAAACTATTGTTATTGACATACATCCTCCAAAACACACCTATTAGACAAGTTTTATCCAGAAGGCCAATATTATGAATGTTGAGCCTACCTTACTTCTTGACCCTACAACACAATATACCAAGCAACCTTTGCCGCCTATGCTCCATCAAGATTGCCTTTCCATAAGAAGCTGGCTATAAATTTATAGATACAATTTTCTGGGAAAAGGAAAACCCTGCACCAACAGAGAATTTTACTAACTAAAACAACACGAATCAACTCAATGCATATAATATTTTTATTACCACACAGGGTGATACTAGAGCAAATACCATTAACTAACTTATCAGAATCATCTACAATAAGATTTCTTGAGTTAAGTGGTATACCCAAGTATCTCACAAGAAGACTACCCTATTTAATTTGAAGCACATCTTCAATATCACCTTTTATTGTATTACTAACTCCTCCATAGTAAACTTCAGTCTTACTCATATTATTTGAAGTCCAGAAATTCTAGAGAAGAGATTTAAAGCATCCTTAACACACTGATAAGACTCTCTATTAGATTTAAGGAAGAGAAGTAAATCATCAACAAAAATAATGTGATTCGGTTTCATCATCTCACATATAGGGTGAAAGGTGAATTGAGCATTATTTCCCACATTGTTGAACACTGCAGTAAACACCTCCATGCACAACACAAAGAGGTAAGGAGATAAGAGATCACCTTGTCTCAAAACCCTCTTACCCTTTAAAAAACCCCATTTTTTCCGCATTAATGCATAGAGAATAAGAGGGGGAAGATACACACATCATAATCCAAGAGATAAACTGATTAGGGAAGTTGAAAGCTTGCAAGACTTTGAATAAAAAATCCCAATTTATGCTATCATAGGCCTTCTGAATGTCTAATTTATAGTGCATCTAGTAGAGATTTTACTTTTATCATAACTATTAACAGTATCTTGAGCTACCAAAACATTGTCATAAGTAAATCTATTTGATACATATGCAGATTGATTCACATATATGATAGAAGAAAGATTTCTTTCGAGCTTGTTAGCAATCAGCCTAGAGATTGACTTATATGTAGTGTTGACACACGAGATGGGCCTGAATTGCTTGACACTAGTAGGACTTTGAACTTTGGGGATGAGAACTATGTTTGTAGAATTAATCTCATGGAGAATATAGCCTTTAACTAAAGTATCTTTAACAGAATTACAAAACTCTTCACCAACAATACTCCAAGAGGTTTTATAAAACTTTGATGTAAAACCATTAAGTCCAGGACTCCTATTCTCCTCAATTGAGAATAAAGCTTCTTTGATCTCTTAATTTGATACTGGAGCAGATAGAATGTTTCTTTGTTCTTTAGTCAATCATTTATTTAAAAGCGATTTAATGCTCTCCACAGAACAAAATTGCTGAGTGTTATGCTGAGGTCCAAGAAGGTTCCTATACAACTCAAGAAATTCATTATGTATACGAGTTTTATCAGTTATAAATACTTCACTCTCATTGACAAGGGTGGACACTTTATTTATAGTAATCCTCCCTTTGACAAGCATGTAGTAATAAGAAGAACTACAATCAGATGGGTTGAACTTGAGAGCCTTAGCTTTTTGTTTTAGAATATGAGTTTCAATCAAATTACTTTTCTAGCTTTGCTAAGATAATGTTTTCCTCAATTAAACTGATAGAAGAAAAATTACCATTCATAATACTAGACTGAGTTCTTTCCAAATCCTTCCTGAGCTCAATAGCATTGTTAACTTCTATACTAAATATTGTTTAATATTATTTTATGTATTTGTAATACCATACTCCCCATTTCTCCTACTTTTTGTTTTTTTGGTCAGAAATTGAGCTTTTGTTGGATTCAAAGAACTGTATAACCAAAACCTTACGAGACTATACCCAAGACCCTCTTTTGTAGATATAGATAGATTCATGCTAATTTTGTCTTTCCACTCAACTTTGTGACAATAATCTAGCGGGATTTGACCCAAAGTGCTTTTGGTAATCAGGAGTTTTTGGGATCTAATGATTTCTATTTAATCGTTTTGGCTCACTTTTGACACTAGAGCCAGGAATCTATAATGAATGCCAATAACGATAGAGCTTTTATAGTTCTTTTTACTCATTTTGAGTTAGTAAAGAGGAATCCATTACCGCTTAAAATTGCAAATTTTTCCTGCCAAGAATTGCAAAGTATCTCCTTGATAGAGGAGTTCAATAACTTTACACTTTTGCTATAGATTTCCAGGACTATGCCAAACCTTAACGTCTTTTGCCAGCAAACAAGGTTGAAATTTGTAAAGATTTTCGTTGCTCAAGGCTTTAACTTCACTCAGAACTAGTGATTCTCGTTATTCTATATATAAAGTCATGATACAAACAAGTAAAATATATGGATCAGACCCGACCAACATGAATTCAGGAGTGTTGCTTTGTTTATTAGATAATAAAAGTTACTCCATCTTACAAAAAATACCCGTTATATCGTTTTCTTCTTCTTCTTTCCAACAAGGATCTATCAATGAGTTTATATTCGAGGGCCATAGTCTCGGAAATATTGCAACTGTTTGGATTAGTGTAGAATCAGGTCAGTGGAGACTTGGAGGTATAAGCTTAACTATTATACATACCTTGGAATATGATAAAACAACCAAGCAGTGCATTGGTTTTCAGTACAACTTTAAAACAGCGGATGTCTTGCTTGGTGAAGGTAATGACATTTCCATGGTGGAACTTGTTGAAAAAATCTAACAATATCACTGGAAAAAGTGAAAATGGATTTTATAAATAAAGAGATTCCAAAAAATGTAATATTGCATTTATTACAAGAGAGTGGAAAACGAGAATTTAAAGGTATTCAAAATAAAAGTAATACTACAACTATTACAATAAATTAAAAAATAAAACTTACACAAAAAATTCAGAAAATAATTTTAGATATAAATGCACACAAGAAAAAGGTGTAGTGGTGTTAAAAAGATATTCCGGGAGTACCATTATCTCTAACAACCGTATTCCTCTATTACTATAGTCTCTATGTCAAAACCTATTTGACTAATTATGGAGAAGAGAGTATTTTATTTTCCTGAATTTCTTAGTTCTCTATGTTATTATTCTTTATAATAGTTTTCTATCTATTCTCTCTAGAATTATTTTTCTATTATCTCTAGAATAGTTTTTTCATTCTCACAAGAATGGTTTTTTCCCTTTACTATAAATGAAAGTGACAAAGTCACTATTTATATAGGAAATGGCAAGACAAAAGACTGTCACATTGCTCATCAAAGGTTGGTGATAAATGCTCTTCAATGCTTATTAAAGTCATCCATTTTGTTGACTAAACTTTGGCAACTTCCGTAATAGCTGAAATATAGAGCCATTAACCTGCAATCAAAAGCTATTAATTCGTCATCAAGAAAAGAAAATTATTTTATAATAAATAATTTCCAATGGTTTTTTCCTCAAATTCTAACATGGGACTATTGGTACACACATAGTATTTTCTACTTCTCCCAAGAGCATGAAAGAATTAATAAAATAATTTGTCTTTAGTTTAATAATTCCAACAGAACTTAAACCATCTTCGAGTACCGAGTTTACTGAAGAAGATAGTGAGATCATTCTAAGTGAAACCTCTTCAGATTCATCTACACTTGGTAACTACACTACAACAAATGAAGAGAATATGGAAAATACGTAGATTTGAAATTTTCGTTGTTACTTTACGATGAAATGCTTATTATGGCTGGTTCATCAGTTGCCTCCTTATTGGCTGGGGAAAATGCTGGATATGCATTCTTTGTGGGTGGATTTGGGGGATTTCTATATTTACTGTTGTTGCAAAGATTTGTTGATGGATTATCATCTTCTGAATTAATTTATAAGAAGATTCTTCGAATCAAGTTATTGGAATATAGAGTCCTGTTTAAAAATTGGGGTTAGCATTTGGATTTGCTATTATTACAACAAAATAAAGTTCAGGGGCTACTGATAACATATTGACACCACAAGATCTTCTGTGCGGAATGATCGAGTTTCTCATGTGTGAAGTTGCAGTTATATTGGCAGCAATTAAGGCAATAACATGGTATTTTAGACAGGACAAGTGAGCTCTTCTCAACTTTCCAGGTCTCATGGATGCATAGTTGTAATACTGATAAATAGATGAATAGATAGATAGAATGTGTATATTGTCCAAGTACAAAATAGTTGTGTATATTATTGACAACTTTGGATGAGTAGAGCTTAAGAAGAACATAAAAGTATGAACATTGACAACTTTAGACGATTAGATAGTTGTAATACTGATAAATAGATGAATAGATAGATAGAATGTGTATATTGTCCAAGTACGAAATAGTTGTGTATATTATTGACAACTTTGGATGAGTAGAGCTTAAGAAGAACATAAAAGTATGAAAATTGACAACTTTAGACGAGTAGAGCTTACAAAAAGTATAAAACTAAAATGCGTCTGCCGGGAGTCGAACCCGGGTCTATTGCTTGGAAGGCAATTATCCTAACCGTTGGACTACAAACGCTGATGAATAAACAATTATTTTTACCTTTTCATGAGATGACGCAAAAATTGGTCAATCACATATCTTATGATGTACTAATGCATAGTTCGATCTTTTGAGTGACTTTCGGGATGTGCTGACACAAGAGTCGGTCTTTAAAATATTTGGTGATGTGTCGACACAAGCGTTAGTTTATTTAAATAATTTCATAATGTGATGACAAAAGAGTTAGTCTTCTGAATTTTTGTCAATGTGCCGGGGCAAGGGCCGATCTTTTCGAATAATTTTGAAACGTGCCGACACAAGAGATAGACTTTTTAAACAATTCTGTAACATACTGACACAATGGTCGATCATTTTGAATAAATTTGTAATAAGCCGACACAAGGGTTGGTCTTTTGATGTACTAATCTAGAATTCGATCTTTTGAGTGACCTTCGAGATGTGCCGACACAAGAGCCGGTCTTTAAAATATTCGGTTATGTGCCAATGCAAGCATTAGGTTTTTCAAATAATTTTGTAATGTGAGTCTTTTAAATTTTTGGCAATGTGCCAAGGCAAGGGTTGATCTTGTGATATACTAATGCAGAGTTTGATCTTTTGAGTGACTTTCGAGATGTGCCGACACAAGCGTCGATATCTAAATATTTGGTGATGTGACAATGCAAGCGTTAATTTTTTAAATAATTTAGTACAGTGACGAGAAAAGAGCCCATCTCTGAATTTTGGCGATGTGCCTATGCAAAGGCCGGTCTTTATGAATAATTTTGTAACGTGGTGACATAAGAGTCAGAATTTTTGACTAATTTCGTAACGTACCGACACCAGTGTTGGTATTTTTGAATAATTTTGTAATGTGTTGATACAAGGGTCGGACTTTCGAATTATTTTGATAAGACTAGGTTACTTAGGTGAGTATTATTCTGTAAATCATAGGTTGTTTAGACAAGGTTATCAAGACCTTTTTGAACTAGAGGGTATGGTCGATGAATTAATAAGGTTCGAACCAATAATTTATTTTCAATTTTGTCTCGAAGGGGTAACCAGCTGTCAGTTCTTGTACTTTTCCCACTCTATCCCTTGATACGTGTCATGATGGAAATGATCAGAGTGGTTCCTCGCTCATAAATATATGGAGTCGTGTGCCTTATTACATGTGGCACTATCTTAATGGAGCGACTAGTAATTATTACTCTAGGGGAGTGAACCTCCAATTTTACCCTGTATATAAGGATGTACCCCAATTCTTACCTTTTGAAAAAAAAAATCTCGCGCTAGATCACTTTCGAGAGTTTATATTTTTTGGGTGATTTTGTGGTATAATTGAAGTTTTTGCTTGAGCTTCCAATTTTCCTCAAGGTACCATTTTCTATTCATATTTCTTCTTTTCTTTTTCCAGCTTTATATAGAACTCTATGTCGATGAGTAACGACTTGAGGGTAGGTTCACCTAATGATGACGGGGATGAGGTTTCAAGTTGTTTCCTCTTCAATGTTTGGAATCTTGATTCTATATCTGTACTTGAGGATTTGGATGATTCCTTGAGAAGTGGCTTTTCATTGGATTTCAAGATCAGGCGTCCATTTAGTAGAGCGGGTTCCTCTTAGAATGAAGATGTGGAATCTTTGAGGGAGGAGGGGTCTTCTTCAAAATAAGAGGAATAAGTTTCTGGAAGCGGCGACTCTCTTCCTACTTCCTGTCCTCAAAGAGCGATTGTGTATAACCTGCTCTGTGTTTAGAGGATATCTTTTATGGGGATGACTGAAACAATGACATTTAGGGCTAAAGAACACATTTGCAAACTTAGTTGTTCTAAATTTCTTCAAGTTGTTTTTCAGGGGGATTTATCTTATGAGGTTGAGGTAGGATATCCTCTGCATGATAAACAGTCATGTAGACCTCTTAAGGGCAATATCATTGTATATGTTCAAAGTTTAGATATTCCCATTTGGGCCCGTTATATTAGATTTGTTGAAGTACTATAATGTTTTCTGAGCTAATTGGCCCCGTACGCTTGAGTAGCCATTGTGAGTTTTTATACAAGATGTAAAATCCCGCTGATTTTATTCCTTCAAAAAAATTATTCCACGCTTCTATCGACTATTGAAGTTTCAAGGGGAAAATAGTGGATGGTATCAACTGACTCCTTAATTTCCCTAAGGTTTTCATTTCACTGAGGACTTCCCTTCTAGCCATACTGGTTGGCATAACAAATGGATCTTCGTTAAGATGGTAGGAGAAAACCTGTGGCTAGTGAGGACCGATTGGGGATGGGTAGCCGATGATCAAGAAGCCATGATCATTGACTCAGATGGTATACCTTCTCGACACACTGATTGGTTGCATCTAAAGGAAATAAACTCTTAGGTACAAGGGTATAATGTAGTAGAAGATAAACACCAATTGGGTGATGGGTCTCCCCCTAATCATCATTTTATTTAGGATTCCATTGATAATATGGATATATTTTATTCAACTTACCCATATTTTGTCCCTGCTGGGATTTCTCGTCCAAATTTTAGGTGTTAAGGAAGAGTGTCGGTGCCCGGAACATCCTCAAACCTCTACTCTATCCGTCATTTTATTTATGTGTCATCTTCTTAGGCAGCTGATAGAGAAAAAATAAGCCTCCTATCAAACTTGTGAACCAAAGGATCAGGGTTTAATAACTACAGGGGGAAGAAAATAAATACCGAAGCTTTCGAGATGAGAAAAGTCGAATGCTCGACGTGTTACCGTAACCAGGCGATGCGAGCTTTCCTCGTGTAGCTGATGTTACTTGCAAGTAGACACTATGTTAGGACCACATGGAGTTTTTCTCTCGATGGCACTCCAACGGCCAAGTTAGTATTATGACTAAGGGAATTCTTACAACCTGAGAGAGTTATGGAGATTCAAACTATATTTTATGAATAGTTATTCCGATAGATGAGTAGAATGTACTCATTTTGAGAGATGAGCATGGGGTATTTATAAGCACTTGTGGTGGGACCCTGTCATATCTTTTCATGTTAAAAATGCAAAGAGATAAACCTTTCGGCTGATAACGATACACATGGTCATTCCTTCATGTAGAATATATAGGTTCTTATTTCATGTCTAATTATCCCCGAATTTCATCAATAACCATTGTTTTTTTTACTTCAACCTCAGTCTTAAGTTGCCACAAGTAGTATCAGCTTTTCATTATGACTTATTATTACCCCTTTGCATTTGTTGTGCGATCGATATTACCTCTTTATAAATGATCGAAATAAATTCATTTACCTTTTCCCCGATATGATATTTGGCCTTAGATACCTAATGACATGCTGACATAATAGTAGATTTTGGTAGCAAATTATCTGGTGTTTAAACACGTAGGTTGGTCTTTTTGACAAGTGAATGTAAAAATCGATATTCAGTGTAACTTCTTGGCGTGCCAACACGAAGGTTGGTATTTTTGAAATGTTGACGTAGAAATCGGTCTTTTAATTAGTTTTAAGTATTACTGGGTATGTTGATGTCTGATGTCTTTCTTTTTGTGATGTATTTATCCATTCACGAGACATTATTTTATTTTATTAGGCCTAAGTGTGGTATTTCCCCCTGTTATTTGCTATATTACACTTTTACTTCTAGTTTTGGACTTATTATTGTTTATAGAGCTTCTGTACTTTAATTGTGTGTTAAGTGTGTATATTTTAGGTACATGCTTGATGAAAGGATCCAATATGAGGATAAGAAATCAAGAAGTCGATATAAACCCCAATTCAAATCGGAAATTGAGCTTAGAGCCACTTTAAGAAGTTGGATCGTTTGCCGAAGAAAGCTTGGCGTCTTAGTGTTTCAGTCACTACGACATATTGGTGAGATATTTTGACCTGATTACTTTTGATTTGAAGAGAGCTTAAAATCAGTGTCGTGTGGAAAGTGACGGAAGTCAATTTGGGGCTAAGATGAAGAAGTTATGCTAGTTGCTTCCTCCGTGCTTCGAACCAGAAATCTGGTAAGTAAAACGGGATTGGCCCTTTCTAAACCTAATTAAGCAACCCTATAAGGGGGGTCAACGTCTTTAGAACATATATAAGCTATTTTTCAGCCCCTATTTCATTATCTATCAAGTCATTAAGCGTGCAACACGATTAGAAAAGGGGAAAAGCGCCAGAGGCGAAGGAAGAGGGAGAACAAGGGTTTGTCTATGAACCCAACAATTCTACCGCACCCAACCACCATTTTCCTTCAACATATGATGTCTCCATATTTTTGATATATTAATATAGGTTTGAGACATCATTTTAGGTGTATTTTAATAATTGTTAAGGGATTTTCCCCGTTATTAGATATATTCTTAATTCATGTCTTGATTTGATGATTTATTACTTTTCAAGCATATTTGATTAAATTTGTGTTTTAATGTGAAGCTCGTAAGGTTTATGGAATATAATTAGATTCCAAATAAATTCTAAGGAGTTAAGGAAAGAAAATACAGGAGAAATCAGGAGATAAAAGGAAGCGAAGTTGAATCAGGAAAGGAAAAACTGTCAAATAAATCTGCCAATTTGCAGCTATGTCCACTAAAGCAAATATAACTCCAATTCGACTGAGATTTTGGATGAGCCTATGAATAGTTAGATAAATCATTCTGATGCGGTCGTTTTGATATACAGTAGGCGAAAATCATCCCAATAACGAAGAAGATATGACCAAAATAGTGAGCAGTGTTTATCATGTCTTATATTTTAGGAAACGAATTTGAATTGGACTTAGACTCTAATTACTTGCCTTCCACTCCAAAACTTAGATCTAGGTTTAGAAAATACCTATACATGCACCCTATTATCATTGTAAACATGCCCTTGCTTAATTATTATGTCATTATTTCAAATAGCAACATCAAGAGAAGTAAGTTGACAGTATGTATCTTTATTTTAGTTTATTTATTTCAAGCATGAACTAATTTTCCCATAACTTTGGTTTTGCATATGTATAATTTTTGAATTCTATTTTCTTCTATATAAGTTTTTTTTGGGAAAAACCTTTTTAAATCGATTGAGCTTCTTAACCTTTATATTTGTTTTACGTGCTCGATATATTGACTGTAATTCTTACTAGTGCACGAGTATATACTACCCCATTAATAGCAGTTGGATGTTCATGCAGAAGGGGTGTCTAATTTTTGAGACACCACGTGCTCGTCTAGTGTGCGGTAGTGATCCTGATGGGCTTGCCTAACTAGATAGTCATTAGGGTGTGAGATTAACCACCGATCATTGCGTAGGTTCCCCTTACCCAAGTTCCCTGGTAATTGATAGGTTGTCAACTAAGTCCACCTTGATGGGTGTTAGGAGGAATATAGAATCCTGTATACTTACTTTAAGAGCTTTAACCACCCTTATAACCAGTAGAAGATGTAGAATGATAAATGCATACACGCAAACCTGAGCTATATTTCTCATCTTATTCTTACATTTTTTTTCTTTGCTTTAGTCTTTAGTTTAATCATTATCTCTCCGACTATTCATATTTACTTTTATTGTCTTTTAATTCCATGAGCTAATTCTTACTACACTTTCTTCTAATTCATTCGTATAACACACTAAGTCCTTGAGAACAAATCTTACTTATCACTAAAACTTGCATTCGATCTGTGATACTTGCAGTGAGTAACGCGATTAGTTAGGGTGATAGTTCGCATCTTTATTATCATTATTTTATCACACCCTACCAGCCACCAACATCAAAGTAACTTAGCTTTATTTTCTATTTTAAACATGATTATGTCTTTAGTTTTGATTAGTTTTGCTCTATTTAGTATTTATTCTATTATGAACTAATCCCTATTTGCTTGAGGATGCTATTGTAAGACTTTGTGTTATCTTTTTGATTAAGTTATTGTATTTGTGATGTCATGATAATATTTAATTGAGTTGGGCATATATTATTATTTCCATTGCTTTATATGTCTGTATTAAATACCACCTGTATTATGGCCAAGTAGTGGGGGGGGGGGGGAGGGGGGGGGGGGCTGTAATAATCAAGTTAACACTTGGATGGGGGATTGGTTATGGAATCAACATATAAATACCTAGTACGAGGCATCAAATCGAAAGGCCGTGTATGCTGGGTATTCATTAAGGGTTGAGATTATAATTCATCGGAAAGCCGGTGGGTGTGCAAGGTTGGGCTCTATATCACCCGACTGAGGAACGCGTGTTGATTGTTTGTTGATAAGTGTACATTTGATTTTGCTTGTAACTATTACTATACGAGACTTTTTACGATAATTTATTTAGTGTCATTCATTATTTTTTTATTTCTCTTTTCTTTAAATGATTGGACTTAGACCCCTTTTGAGCTTTATTTTCCTTTTATTTGGTCGGAATGACAAAACTTTGATTTGGGGTCTTGGTGGGGCCTAGGGTGTGATAAAATAAGATATAAATAAAGTGCAAATAACACCCTAAAGCTACACGGTTCTGCAAGTATACAGATCGTATGCAAGTTTTAGTTAAATAATTAAGATTTGTTCCGCAGAGACTACGAATGTTAGAGGAATCTTATGCAAATATCAAGTGTAAATAATTAAAGCTAGAACAACTAAACGCAGATAAAAGTAAAGACAAATAGATTTTTGTTTGATTTTCTAATTAACTAAATTAAAACTAAGAAATTAAAGACAGAAAATATATACGGAAGAGAAGTAATATGAGAATATAGCTTGAGCTATTAGCATGTAATCCCCACTAGTTTTGCCGTTCTAAACATGTAAGGGTGAATTATGTAGTATTTCAATAATTGGTTCCAATTCGCTATCGGTAGTTTAAAATAAAATTTACCTGTGTCAATAAGGCTTCCTAAGCAAACTTTTCCTATAATTGGTAAATAGTCACAAGAACTAAACCATAGTGATTATCTAGTTAGGTTGATTTGTCAGATCTAAACCGAATACTAGACGTTATGTGCTAAACATGTAATTAAACACCGTTGTCAATGGTGGCCTAACTAATAGATGGTAATTCTATATGGTCGCGATCCATAAGAACACAGAATATAAAACCAAACACATAAATAGAGAATAAAAACTATAATTCAATTTAAAACATTAAGTTCCCAAATTAGATAGATGTCAATCAAAACTAGGGTTCATACATATATGCTAAAAACTCAAGCTAAAGAAATTTAGTTCATGCAAGAAAAGAAAGAAATTACAAATTTAAAGGTAGAAGAAGACATTGTTGATGAATAGCTCCTTTCAGACTTCTCTCTTGTGGTGTAAGCTTCCTCTTGGTTTAAGGTTTAACCAAGGATGATTTAAGAGTGTTAAGAGGCTGTATTTATAGTGTATAGGTTGACCTAATTCGTTTCTTGGAGATAAGTTTAAGTAATGGACTCCAAGCCCAACTCAAATTCGTAAGGAAATAAAGATAAATTCTGCTGATTTGTTTTGAGCATATCTTCTTCGTTATTGGTCGTTTTTTGCTCCATAATATACCAAAAGAATCGTCACAGAATTATCTACGTCCCTATGAAAGGAATCTTCCAAAATAGGCTTCCTTGTAGGAGTAATCATCACTTCTTTAGGCGTGTGCTTCAGAATCTCAAATTTAGGCAGCTTTTCCTTTTCCTAATTTTTAGCCTTTGTTTCCTTATCTCCAATTTCCATGTAAATCTCTTTTCATAAGTTGTAGTCTTTGACTTGGACTCTAAATAATCTCCATAATTATCTTTAAAGCTTCACACTAAATAAACAATTAAACCCAATATGCTCTAAAAATATTATGTTACTAAATCAAGACTCAAAATAGGAAAGTGCACTAAACTAAGCTAAAATCAACCTATAAACTAATAAATAAGCCTAAAATGATGTCTCATGAATAGATTTTATTATCACAAATGAGAGACATCAAGACCCCCAACTCAAAGTTGTATCGTCCCAATACAGTAAAAATAAAGAACAGTAGGGTAGTCAAATAAACAAGAAGAAGTTGGAGGAGAATAAGAACAGAACATAATGAATGATCCTAGAGCATAATATCTAAAAAGTCTCATGTAGTAATGCTCAAGAAATAATGCACAAATATGCTTAATACACATGTAATCAACAATCCATAAATTCAAGTCCAGATTAATTTCGCAATGCCAGAAGGAGAGGATGATAACTTAGTTCAGGTTAATGGCTATAGGTTGTTCATAGGTCCCAAATACAGTATCCAATGGTCCGCTTACCTACTACCTAATAGCTCAATTGTTTCTCCATCTAGTAGTTAGAAATCCTAAGGTCTTTGGTTATAACTTGGCTTAAGGACGGGTGTGGTATATTTGGATAATGAAAAGTGAGCTTTTAGCTCTCTCCTCACTAGCCATCAACGAATCGCCATAGAGCTTGAGTTTTCACTCGAAGATGTTCTCACTCAACCCAATTTATTGATGCTTTTGATGTGCATCCCCAATAAATCCCAATAAAAACCTTTGATGATATCAAATCCACTTTGCCGGTCCGAATATATATTTTCTTTTCAAATCAATTTTTCTCTTTTGTATAGCTATGATTCTCTTTTTGATGTTGAGATATCACACTATTTTTTTTCATATATATATATTCTTTTTATGCCCTTGTTGGCAAAATTAGCTCGTAGATTCTTTTTCATTCACTATTACCCCGGCAAAGGGTTACAATAATAACAATTGCATCATCAATAAAATCACAGATATAATTCCCAAACCCAATGTTTCCTAATGATGAAACCCACCACCCCAAACTCAAGCTCTAAAACGAGTTGTCTCAGGTTTTGCGATTCGAGTGCGGGTCATATAGATGAATCCTACAAACTAGGGTAAGGATTATAATGTGTTTCAATAAAAAGGCTTTAGAAAGGCTCAGAGGGGCTAAGACGGATAAATAATAACAATAATCAAATAAAAAGGGTGAGAAGGTATAAAAGGCTTCAAGTGGTTTTTACATGAAAGAACTGCCTTATTTATTTTTCTAACTACCGGATTTCGTTACGTTTTCATTATTAGTTCATAGACAAGTGGGTCTTCAACTAATTTTAAACCTCATGTTCTACACACCAAATAACTATCCCTAAGTTTCAACGTGAATTCTTAGCATTGCTTATTAACTTTTCTATCTTTTATTTCCTGTTTTCATACATGCATCCTAAACAGTTTTGTTGCATCTTTCAAAAACATACTACTTACTATCATTGACCTAATAAAATCATGCTCAAATAGGTACATTCAAAATATTCTATGCCTTAATTCAACCTAAAAAATTTAAATTTTATGCAAAAACGAAAAGAAGATGAGGACAACGAATCCCCACCCCCAACTCAAAAGTGAGCCGTGTACCCACGACTCGAAAAAGACTCAGGAATGAAATAAAATTTAAAATTAAAACTAACTAAACTACCTAATGCATACAAGCTAATAAGAAAAATTAGAATGACCTACCTGGCTGGCCATATAGATCCATTATATCATCCTCCTCATCCGAAGCTGAAGGATCGGTATAACTATCAATATCCCTTGCCAAGGTCAAATCTTCTATGTGTGATTCCATCTGTATGACTTCTGTCCAAAGTTCTCTGTTATCTTCTTGTAATCTTTCTATTCCGTTCTGTAACTTGAGAGCCCAAGGAGGAAGATCATGAACAATTTCAGAGGAAGAGGTAGAAGAACCTTGGTCATGAATTATTATTTTCTTTAAAGGCATTCTTGATGGTATGGACATTCTAGCAGTTAACTTCTTTGGTAGTGGTTTTGCTGTTGCCTTTTCTTTTGATTCTTCAGTAACCTCATCGAGATTGATGGGTTTTTCAATGGTGGCTCTAGGCAATTTCTTATTCTTCCCAAGGATAGAGCAGTTTATCTTGTATTCCATAGCTTCAGATCTGTTAGTCATGCTTGATTTACCCACAACTCAAGTTATACCAAGGATGGATTATAAGTTTAAGGAAAAGTTGGTTTAGCTTGAGGTTGTTGCTTGGAATTGATGAAAGAGAAAGGTTTCTTGATGGATCTTGGAAGAAATCTTTAAAGCTTGATGAATTTGATGGTGTTTAATGGTGTAGTGTGATGAATTTGATTGAGAAATTGTGTTTATGGAAGATGGAGGAGAGGAATTGAGGAGTTGTTCTGTTAACTGTGAAGGTTTGTACAAGCTTTAAAGTGTTTATATAGGGTTTGGGTCTGAAAAATTTGTATAGGGGAGGCTAGGGTTGATCTTGTTAAAGTAAGAAGTTGATTAGGAAAGAACTTCTTCACAAACCGCCATACCGCGGGATACCGGGCCTAATCCGCGGTATATCGGACCCATCAGGTCTTCAATTTTTCGTCTCGGCCAAGAACCCGTGGTATATAACCCGTGGCACGGGTTTTCAATTTATCATCTCCGTCAAAAAACCCGCGGTATGAACCCCGTGGTAAGGGTTTTTGCTCTTCGCGGTATACCGGACTTGAGGCGCGGTATACCGCAGCCATCAAGCCTCGATTTTTTTCGTCTCGGTAATAAACGCGTGGTAGCCAACCCGTGGCACGTGATTTCCAGGCGCGGTATACCGGGCGTGAGGCGCGGTATACCGGACCTGCCTGCGAATTTTTTCAAAAATTTTCCTTTGACCCCAAACTCATTTCCTGCACAATAACACACTACCTTTCTCTCCTATTAGCTTGTAAACACAATTAAAATTTACACTAACTTAATATTATACACTACATAGCAATAAAACTAATCTAAAAAGCAATTAAAATAAGGGGTGTCTCCGAAGAGCACTTTTGTTTAACGTCTTTGAGTTAGACGTGTACCTCAAGCTAAGCGCATTCAACGAGATGGATTGTCTCCTCTCGCCCAAAGTCCTCACTGTTATGGTATCTCTTCAAACGCTGGCCATTCACCATGAATGTCCGTTGCTCGGTTGGATGTTCAATTTCAATCGCTCCATGAGGTGTGACTTTCGTAACAATGTAAGGTCCTCCCCAACGGGATTTAAGCTTTCCTGGGTAATTCGAAAATCGAGAGTTGTATAATAAAACCTTTTGTCCTCTCTCGAAATGCTTTGGACGGAGTCGTTTATCATGCCATCTCTTTGTTTTCTCCTTGTAGAGGCGTGAATTTTCATAGGCAAGATAACGAAACTCCTCCAACTCATTCAACTGCGTCAACTTGATTAAGAATGACGAAATTTCCACCCCTTTCCTTTGATTCCCACGAACTTTTCAGCTCGATTCTTCATAAGTATGGATGGTTCCATCCAAGATTTTGTGGGAAGGGGCTTTTCTGGTGGTAACTTGATAGCATAACACTCTTCTGGTCATCCACTCATATCCGCAATTTCTATACTTTGTTTGTTGGAGAGAATGTCCTTCATGAATTTAAGATATTGGGGCATCCTCTTGAGAGCTTCAACAAGCGGCATATTAACCTCTAACTTTCTTAACATGTCAACGAACTTCTTGAATTCCAGGTCATTGTCCTTTCTGACACGTGAAGGGAATGGTGGTGGACGGCGTGTATTAAGTTCCACTGGTTTCCTCGTCTTTTCTGGTGTCTCGGCTTGGACACTCTTTGGTTGAACTACCTCTTCTACTGTATCTTTGGTTGTTTCTTCCCCCCTCTTTTCTGGAATAGGGATTGGTTCTGTTTCTGGTCTTGGTGGAGGTAGTTGTTTTCCATTTCGCAATTCAACTGCATGACAAGAATCATCTCTAGGAGCAATAGTTACACTTGGAAGTTGACCTTTCGGCCGATTTTGTAATGTACTCGCCATATGTGATAAAGTATGCTCTAGTTTCTTGATTATCTTCTGCTGGGCTTGAATTTTCAGTTGGCTATGACTCATATTCTCAGCTGCTCGCATTAATTTAGCCATACTCGAATTCAAGCTTTGGATTTGTTCTTGTTTTGCCAGTTGCATTGATTGTTTAGGGGGGATCTTTTTCGTTTCTTGACAAGCTTTCATAACAATGGGCGCCTTTTTCTGAATAGGTTGTGGTGGATTATAGGATTTAGGTTGGGGTTGATGATACGTCTCTTGATTTCTGACCCAACTCTTTTGCTGTGGAGGTTGTTGATAATTAGTGTAGCTTTCTTGAGGATAATTATAACCATTAGAGTAATAGTTATCTTGCGGATAGGTAACGGAAGCTACTGCTGGATTATTCATACATCCTTCCCACACATGATTTCTTGATCCACAACCAGGACATGAAGGAATTGTACGTACTACACTCACCTGAGCAATTGTTCGGGCTTGTTCTTGTAGCTCTTCGAGTTGTTGTGCCAATTCTTTAAGCTTCAGAGATTCTGAATTGTCTTCTTTGTCTCGTTTCTTTGGCCAACTTCTCTCGTTCTCAAGAATTCTTTCCATCACCAACTCAGCTTCTTCAGGATCTAGTAACACAAAACCTGCGTTTCCTAACGAATCTGCTTTCTCTCTTGATTTGTCATTCAGGCCTCCATAAAACAAGGTTAAATAATATTCCGACGAGGATTGATGATATGGACATCTCGCCTACTTTTCTGTAAATCGTAACCATGCTTCACCCAAACTCTCTCCGTTTTCCTGTATAAATTGTTCAAGCTCCAACATATCTTTTAAGCGTCTACTAACCGGATAGAAGCGGTCTATGAATCTTGCTTGAAGCTTGTCCCAATCTGGAATAACATGAGGGTATTGGGTATCATACCAATCGCTTGCACCTCCGGTCAAGAAGAACTGGAACAACACGTAATATACTTGTTCCCTAGTAACTCCTCTTACGATATAAGCATCACAGATTTGCATGAATTTCTGAATATATCGGATCGGATCTTGATGTGCAACACCGCTGAATAATCCATGAGTTGCAAACTGAGTTAGCATCCCTGGATCAGGTTTAAATTTAGCGGCTTGGATTTCTGGAGCGCGAATCCCTCGTGGCTCCACTCTAAACTCGATGGGTAGCTCAAATCTCCTTGGGTTCTCCATCTGTAACTAAATCTGAAAAACAAAAACTAAAAGACAAAAGCGTAAAATAGAACTAACTGAAATAAAAGCACAAGATATATGCACAAGGACTAACGATGTAGTCCCCGGCAGCAGCGCCAAAAACTTGGTGGGGCCTAGGGTGTGATAAAATAAGATATAAATAAAGTGCAAATAACACCCTAAAGCTACACGGTTCTGCAAGTATACAGATCGTATGCAAGTTTTAGTTAAATAATGAAGATTCGTTCCGCAGAGACAACGAAGGTTAGAGGAATCTTATGCAAATATCAAGTGTAAATAATTAAAGCTAGAACAACTAAACGCAGATAAAAGTAAAGACAAATAGATTTTTGTTTGATTTTCTAATTAACTAAATTAAAACTAAGAAATTAAAGACAGAAAATAAATACGGAAGAGAAGTAATATGATAATATAGCTTGAGCTATTAGCATGTAATCCCCACTAGTTTTTCCGTTCTAAACATGTAAGGGTGAACTATGTAGTATTTCAATAATCAGTTCCAATTCGCTATCGGTAGTTTAAAATAGGATTTACCTGTGTTAATAAGGCTTCCTAAGCAAACTTTTCCTGTAATTGGTAAATAGTCACAAGAACTAAACCATAGTGATTATCTAGTTAGGTTGATTTGTCAGATCTACACCGAATACTAGACGTTATGTGCTAAACATGTAATTAAACACCGTTGTCAATGGTGACCTAACTACTAGATGGTAATTCTATATGGTCGCGATCCACAAGAACACAGAATATAAAACCAAACACATAAACAGAGAATAAAAACTATAATTCAATTTAAAACATTAAGTTCCCAAATTAGATAGATGTCAATCAAAACTAGGGTTCATACATATATGCTAAAAACTCAAGCTAAAGAAATTTAGTTCATGCAAGAAAAAAAAGAAATTACAAATTTAAAGGTAGAAGAAGACATTGTTGATGAACATCTCCTTCCAGACTTCTCTCTTGTGTTGTAATCTTCCTCTTGGTTTAAGGTTTAACCAAGGATGATTTAAGAGTGTTAAGAGGCTGTATTTATAGTGTATAGGTTGACCTAATTCGTTTCTTGGAGATAAGTTTAAGTAATGGACTCCAAGCCCAACTCAAATTCGTAAGGAAATAAAGATCAATTCTGCTAATTTGTTTTGAGTATATCTTCTTCGTTATTGGTCGGGTTTTGCTCCATAATATACCAAAAGAATCGTCACAGAATTATCTACGTCTCTATGAAAGGAATCTTCCAAAATTGGCTTCCTTGTAGGAGTAATCATCACTTATTTAGGCGTGTGCTGCAGAATCTCAGATTTAGGCAGCTTTTCCTTTTCCTAATTTTTAGCCTTTGTTTCCTTATCTCCAATTTCCATGTAAATTTATTTCCATAAGTTGTAGTCTTTGACTTGGACTCTAATTAATCTCCGTAATTATCTTTAAAGCTTCACACTAAATAAACAATTAAACCCAATATGCTCTAAAAATATTATGTTACTAAATCAAGACTCAAAATAGGAAAGTGCACTAAACTAAGCTAAAATCAACCTATAAACTAATAAATAAGCCTAAAATGATGTCTCATGAATAGATTTTATTATCACAAATGAGGAGACATCAGGTCTTGATGCCTCTCTTTTTGTGATAGATAAATCTATTCATGAGACATATTTTTGGGTGTTTATTTGACTTAAGTGGGGGAATTTTCCTTAATATTCGACATATTGTACTTTTCTCTCTTCTTTTGGACATATTGTTATTATAGAGTTTTAGTGCCTTAATTCTGTGTTAATTGTGTAGCTTTTAGGTAAGTGGTTAATACAAGGAGCTAATATGATACAGATAAGTCAAAAAGTTAAGTCAAACCCCAAGATAAGGCATGAAATGGGCTTAAAGCCACTTTGGGAAGTTTAAGCGTTTATAGAAAAAATCTTGACGTCATATCATTTTAGTCACCATGATTAAGTGGTCAGATATTTGGACTTAATTTCTTTTGATTTAGATTTATCTTACATAGGTGACACGTGAGAAGCGACGAAAAACAATTTGGAGTTGAGATGAAGAAGTTATGCTATTTGCTTTTACCGTGGTTTGAACTAGTCCAACACTAGCTAAAAATGGGTTAGGTTATTTTTAACCTACCTAAGTGAGCTCATGGAGGCTCCCAAACCTTTTTTAGCTAGTATATAAGTAACTTAGCGTCTCAACACCTCTCAAATTACTCATCATTTTATTTCATTTTGAACATCTAGAGAAGAGCAAAAGAGAAGGGAAGAAGGATTTTTTCACCAAAATCCACCATTCTTACTCATTGGAGCTCAAAATTATTCCATTCAGAAGAGTAATCCTATTCCATTTTATTTTTTAAACATGATTGTTTAAGGATTTATTTAAGTATAAACCATAGTTGATTCTTATTGATATTATTATGGTTTTGGGATTTTATATTTAAATAAATTGAGTTTTATTTCTATTGGGTATATATCTTGAAATAAAACTATTCATATTTTGGGCAAATAGTGGATATATAAAGTAATTAAGCTAGCACCGATAAGGGGTTCAGTTGCGAAAATAGTATACACACGCTTGGTGTGTGTTACTGAGTCTCCAGGTCTTGACTATCCAAGTAGTCATTAGGGTTTGAACTAATTTCTATTTGAAATTGAGTATGTGAGATTCCTATCAACTTGGGAGGGATTTGGGAGGAATATTGAATACCGACTAATACGAACAACCAATTTTTCCTTTATATCTAGAACATCAGATTAATCAACTTTGAAAATTACTAGCAATCCTTAAGCATATTTCTCATATTCAAACTACTTCTTTAGATTAATTGCATTTCCATTTAGTAATTTTTTCCGTTAACCATTTCTGTCTTTTTAATTTATAAAACCAAACAAATATTTTATCATTTACTTTTCTTGTCATTTCTAGTTCGCACAACTATACATTATTGTACTACGAAACACATCAAAGTAACCTTGATAGTCCCTGTGGAGACGATAACCGTAAGTACTTGTCAATGACCCGTATACTTGCGGGAAGTCACCCTCCTTTTGGTGTTGATTTACATCACACACTAGGGGACAACAATAATAAAAATAATTCTTTTACCATGTTAATTTGATGCTAGTAAATTATATTTTCCCATTTAATTTGATGACATTATAACTTATTTGAACGAGTTTTTTTAATAGTTATATTATTATCATTTTCCTAATAGAGTAATGATATTTGTCACCCCTTTTTGGTTCACCCTTGTATCACCCCTTATATGTCACCTTATGTGGCATAAAATCAAAAAGAGAGAAAAAAAGTAATTAGAAAAAAGAAACACTACTAATATCTTTAAAATTCTTTTAAATCAAATATACATTAGCAAGATTTTATTCACCTAATCATAGTCATCCAATTTTAACAAAATTGTGATGTCATCATGATAAATAAGAAACTATAGACCATAAAAATATTCATCGTCGTAATTATTTTCCGTTTCTTCTTTTTATTTTAGAAATAAAATTAGTTTTTAAATCATCTTAGTTCTTTTTTAATTGAAAAAAAAAATCGTCCATTTAATTTGTCTTTTAAAATGGACAAGTATATTCTTTATGCCATATCAAAATTCATCAATATTATTAGTATAATTATAATTTGTTATCTTTTTTATTACATTAATATTATTCAAATAATAATTACCTTCCCAAAATTGTCACATAGAGAAATTGGAACACTAATTTAAAAAATAATTTACTATAAATAATTCACAGACGTGTATAATTTATAATTAAAAAAGGAATTTAAAATTAAACTGATATAGTAATTTTAAAGATATACATTTCCAACGGTCATATCTGAATATACTACTTAATTTGTACCCGTTGGGATATTAGAATCCATGTAAATGATTTTGTTGAAAAAAAGAAAATTTTCAAATTCAAAATTCTAAATACAAGGAAAGCCGCTATAAGTACCTCACAAGTTTATAGCCAATCTTTTAGTTTTAATTTTGGGAGTTGTAGCAATGAGTAAGAAATATATGGGTCGACGAAAGATTCCGATTGAAAAAATAAAGAATGAGAATCACCTACAAGTAACATTTTCAAAACGTAGGGCTGGATTGTTTAAAAAGGCAAGTGAACTATCCACATTATGTGGTGCTGAAATTGGCTTGGTTGTTTTCTCTCCAGCTAATAAGGTGTACACATTCGGTCATCCGGATATCAAATCAGTTTTGAATAAATACAATTTTCATAACCCTCCATTACTAGAAACTCAAACAAATCAAATCATCCAGGCCCACCGCAATGCCAAAGTTTGTACCTTAAATGACCAACTGTCATCACTCATAAATGATATCGAAATTGAAAAAAAACATGCAAAAGAATTGAAAAAATGTATGGAAGCTGATCGGGAGAAATACTGGTGGAGTGCCCCCATATCTTCCCTTAATTTGGAAAATCTTGAGAAACTACAAGTCAAAATGTTAGAGCTAAACTCAAATGTCAAAGCATGTCAGGAACATATGCATGCTCAATCAAGTGTTGTTTTGTCAAATCTTTCAGCTGCTACCCGTGCTTCATCTTTTAATCCACCAAGCACAACATCAACAATACCATTGCATGTTCATTTTGCAAGTCCCAGTGTCCGTATGTCTAAAGATGTTGCGCCATTCAGATCTATTACTCCAGTATTTGGAAAATTTCTAAACTAGAGGATTATTATCCTTGAAATGGCTTTTGTCTAGTTTCAGTTAATTATATCTAGTGTAATAGCAACAACGCTATGATGATATCGCTTGCCCTTTGAGGTGTCTCATGCTTGTGTTTTATGTTCTTTAGACATTTAATGTGTTTTTCATCTATTAATGTGATTTATCACATCTTTATTTTATTTTGGTTTTAATGAGAAGGCTTATGTTTAATCTCATATAATATTATTGAATTAATGTCAACAAAAGCAAAAATAGTTCTTTTTAGTTTTAAAAGAATATTTTAATTGTTTTCACATTTATTTTATTTTTTTAATTTCATTGTGCTTATATGAAAAATAAATTTTAATTTAGATGAAAATCGTATAAGAATAGAAAATTCAATATGAAGAGAAAATTATATCGATTATTGTTTCGAGAATAACCCAATATGGAATCAAAGATCTTTATATTAGTGGTGTTTCTTGATTTCGCCGAAGGTGTCTTATTATGTTTTTTGTTATCGTTTTCTCCTAATTTGATTTTCTTGTAAATAAATTGTGAACATATTTGATGCCCTAAAGAATTTAAGATTGTAATTAAAAAACAAGGGACTTGTGATAAAAAAAACGTGTATGCTGAAAAAGATGATCCACATATTATATGTGTCTTCATTTCATTTTGTCACATAAGATTTACCAAAAGAACATAAAAAAATTTCGTTTAACAAAATATAGAAATACTGAACCATTAAAAAGTCAATTCTTTAAGCCACCCATGTTAATTCCTAGAGTTTTATATAAGTAAATAATAATAAAAATGATTTAAAGCTTTCAAGTTGCAAAAAAGAAAAAATAATTACAACTACACTTTCAAACCAAAAGGAATAAAAAATATTTACAACTAAAACTTCTAATGTTAAAACAAACTAAAAAGAAAAAAAAACTGTAACTACTCCCGTCAAAATGAATTTTAATTTTTTTTTGTAGCAAATATGTAGAACTAACTACATGTAGCTAAATATAATAAAAATATTGGCATTACAATTGAGGCTCCTTCTTCTATGGAGCCTCTTGGAATATTAAAAGTAGGTTTTCAACCTCCAATTTTAGCTTTTAGCTAGAATTGGAGTTCAGTTGGACTTAGTCTTATAGTATCTTCTTCTAGGATTGTTATAGGGAAGGATAGGGATGATACTGCAAATTCTTCAACTTCTAATAATAGTCAAAATGAGATTGGGGAAGCAGACTTAGTTGACATTAATCTCAAGTCCTATAAGGAGTCTATGGAATGTATGAATACATCCAACACAGTTAATGTGCGTCGTTCGAGTAGTGCGTCTAGATTTGGTCATTTGTTGGAAAGGTTGGATAAGGTATCTTCTGATCAAATCAAAGACACTTATGGAGCGACGTTTGAGATGCTGGATAATTACCTGGTGGAGGATGACACATATCTACAAGTCATCAGAACAACCAAGCAAAAACGCCAAGGAAGCCAGGTTTGGAAAAAGTCACTCCTTATACGTCTTTTGGAGTTATAGCGTTGGTTGTAAATATCTTTTAAACAAGCTAAGTCAAATATGGTCTCCTAAGGCTCATTTAGATCTAGTCGAAATCGGGGTTGGTTAGTTTATGGTTAAATTTACTAATGGAGAAGACTATGAAAAAGTATTGGGAGGGGGTCCGTGGATGGTTATGGACAGATACCTAGTTGTGAGAGTGTGGGATATGTATTTTATGCCTCAGAAGACTCTGGTAATAAGAACAACGGTTTGGGTGTGACTACCATGGTTACCACTGATCAATTATACGGTGGATGTTCTTATGTCTATAGGTAACCGTATAGGGAAAATGGTCCTTATAGATCCATTTACCAAAACAAGGCAGAGAGGCAATTTCGCAAGGATCACAGTTGAAGTGGATTTGGATAAGCCGTTAGTATCACATATACAAATCTAAGAACTATTAGAAAAGGTAGAGTATGAAGGGTTGCATTTAAATTATTTTGAGTGTGGTAAATTTGGTAATTTGAAGGACGCCTGCATGGGTATTAATAATCAATCAAAGCCGGCAGGGACACAAGAGGCACATAGGAATCAAGTTGATCCTCCGATCCAAAGTACACTGAAATCTCTAAAAATTTACAGAGAATGGATGACGGTTGATATAAATAAGGGGTGTCCTCGGGGTAGTAGGGTAACACAAAGAGGGAAAACATCCCCCGAACCACCTAATATCGGATCAAGAAGAATTTTGGAACTCCAGGGAAACAAAGGATGGGAAGGATAGGTAAAAATACAGGAGAACGAGGTTCGAGATTTGAGGCTCTAGCAACTATGGGGTAGAAATAAGAAAGCGAAAAAGAAGGTAGTAGGTCAAATATAGTATGGCGTCAAATAGATGAAATGGTATTGTGGTCTAAAAAGGGCAAGGTAATTCAAGTTCGGGATAGACGGAGAAAAAAATGATTCAATAGCTCATGTTGTCGTTGAAATGCCAGATAATGGTTTGAAGGATAGGATTTTTAGTACATCACAAAAGTTACTTGACGAAAAATTAGTGGGACCCTCCGAAAAGAAGAGCAATAAAACAGAAAAAAATAAAAATAAGAATCAGAACTTGTCCTAAGTGGTGCTTGAGGGCCGTGTTCAACCATTTATATTGTTGTATGATCTGAGGGGTGACAGGTCGAATCTGTTGAGTGCACCTGTAGATATAGTTCACATGAATTCGATCAAAGCTCAGGTGGATAAAATTATGGAGGTTAGAGTGCTTAGTAGTGGTGTTTCAGCTGATCAGATTTTAAAAAATAATCGTAAGGACCAAGTGCAATTTCCAAGAAGCTTAGTAGAGATGTGTTATTGAACCGTCCAAGTATAGTAGGGGAGCAAAATCACGATAATATAGCGAGTATTAGCGAAGGGGTTAACTAGGTTAACAAATAATAGCAGGACCAAAGTGCAATTTATGAGAACTTTAGAATGAATCACAAATATATAATTTCTCATCCACGAAATCAAGGATTAATAAAACCCAATGATTCTTCGACACGTCCACCGGCATTAAAATCTAGTCCAAAACAGTTGGAATAAGTTTTTTTGAGCATCAATAGTAAAATATTAAAAACTATCACGACATATACGCAAAAAACATTACTTAAAAACAAAAAAGTTACATAAAATACCTTTTTGACATCCCTAACATGCCCGTTGTAACGCTGTAGAGCATAATACTGTCTCACATTCTGCTTTGGCTTCCTCATTCCATTCACTAAATGAGTATGTATTTGAAGATCATACACACACAAAAAGTTTTACAAAAATATACCCAAATTTTTTTATCTATTACAACATTTTATAAATAAATTCAAAGCCTTGAAATTAACTAAAAACTCACAGCAAAATACGTAGGCATGTACCAGTTTTGGCACAATGAATCAGTTTTCTTGATCTCTTCAACTAAAATCTCCCCAAAAAGATCAATAACCTAAACATGTAATCAGCAAGTGTTTTTAAATCATTATATAATACAACTAAATATAAATAAATCATAATGGACATTGACCAAATGCTCACATCAGCAGAAACAAAATCACCAGGTGTCAAAAGCGCTCTCATCTCCTTCCTATTCAAATTAAAGCTGGGATATGAAATAATCACGTCATTTTAAAAAAACCAAACAATATGAGTGTGGGAAATTAAATTAAAACAAAAAATAAGGAAAGGACTTCAAAAAGTAAATGTAACTCTCGCGGGGTCTCAAGTCATACAAATACTTGTATAGCATCTGATGTCTCCTCATTTTTGATAATAAAATATACTTCTGAGACATCATTTTAGGTGTATTTATTTGTTTATAGGTTGATTTTAGCTTAATTTAGTGCACTTTCCTATTTTGAGTCTTGATTTAGTAACATAATATTTTTAGAGCATATTGGGTTTAATTGTTTATTTAGTGTGAAGCTTTAAAGATAATTATGGAGATTAATTAGAGTCCAAGTCAAAGACTACAACTTATGGAAAGAGATTTACATGGAAATTGGAGATAAAGGTAATAAAGGCTAAAAACATGGAAAAGGAAAAGCTGCCTAAATCTGAAATTCTGCAGCACACGCCTAAAGAAGTGGTGATAACTCCAAAACCTAGCCGATTTTGGAAGATTCCTTTCATAGGGATGTAGATGATTCTATGACGATTCTTTTGGTATATTATGGAGCAAAAACCGACCAATAACGAAGAAGATATACTCAAAACAGTTCAGCAGTAATTATCTATACGAATTTGAGTTGGCCTTGGAGTCCATTACTTAACCTCATCTCCAAGAAAGGAATTAGGTCAACCTATACACTATAAATACAACCTCTTAACACTCTTAAATCATCCTTGGTGAAACCTTAAACCAAGAGGAAGCTTACAACACAAGAGAGAAGTCTGGAAGGAGCTGTTCATCACAATGTCTTCTTCTACCTTTAAATTTGTAATTTCTTTCTTTTCTTGCATGAACTAAATTTCTTTAGCTTGAGTTTTAGCATATATGTATGAACCCTAGTTTTGATTGACATCTAATTTGAGAATTTTATATTTTAAATTGAATTATAGTTTTTATTCTCTGTTTATGTGTTTGGATTTATATTATGTGTTCTTTTGGACTGCAGCCATATAGAATTACCATCTAGTAGTTAGGTCACCATTGACAACGGTGTTTAATTACATGTTTAGCACATAACGTCTAGTATTCGGTTTAGATATGACAAATCAACCTAACTAGATAATCACTATGGTTTAGTTCTTGTGACTATTTACCAATTACAGGAAAAGTTTGCTTAAGAAGCCTTATTGACACAGGTAAATCTTATTTAAAACTACCGATAGCGAATTGGAACCGATTATTGAAATACTACATAATTCACCGTTACATGTTTAGAATGGCAAAACTAGTGGGGATTACATGCTAATGACTCAAGCTATATTCTCATATTACTTCTCTTTCGTATTTAAATTTTCTGTCTTTAAATTCTTAGTTTAATTTAGTTTAATCAAAAACCAAATAACTATCTATTTGTCTTTATTTTTCTTGCGTTTAGTTGTTCTAACTTTAATTATTTGCACTTGATTATTGCATAAGATTCCCCTAACCTTCGTAGTCTCTGCGGAACGAATCTTACTTATTTTCTAAAACTTGCATACGATCTGTATACTTGTAGATCCGTGCTCAGTCTAGGGTGATTATTTTCTCTTTATTCATATCTTATTTTATCACACCCTAGGCCACACCAGCATCTTATCATCTGTGTCAAGAGATCGTGCATAATCAGTCCAACCATGATGATACCCTCTTTGAATAGCATATTCAACACCACATGGTTTGGTTTGTGTTCTACAGGCACTAGACACAAAAATCGTTTCTGGTTTTTCCTTCATGGGTGTTGAAGCCTTAGACAGAGATGGTTTAAGTTCCTCCATGGGTGAATCATCGACTAATATCCGTTTATTAGACTTAACATTGGGAGTCTCCGGTGTGATACACTTTTTCACCCCTTTAACCGACACCGAATCCGCCACGAACTTGTCAACTAGTGTTATAGGTGTAATATCCCTTTTCTTCTTTCTATTCCTCAGTGAACCGTCTTTAGATTCGACCTTCACGCAACAATCATCTACAACCACAACATCCTCCATAACCTCATCCACAACATCATCTATGGGTCTCTTACCTTTGACATTCACCGTGTCGGCAATTGTTTGAACAAAACCCCTCAAATCATCAAATTCTCCCCTACTAACAAATTCAGCTTCCCGTTTCCCAGAGACATCTTTATTTTGTTTAGTCCTAGTCGTGGGGGTGCCAAAAATCTCCTCCAGCACATCCTCCTTGCCTTTACCATCTCCCTCTTCCATACACTCACTCTCGTTATCATCCTCCTCCAAATCCAACTCCATGAACCTGCACCTATCATAATTTTTCCCACCCCAATAGCGAAACTCATTCAATTTCTTTTTAGTCTTCAGTGTGGTCCAGTGACGGAAAAATGGTAAAGTAAGGGGCACAGGTGTTGATTTTTTAAGTCTATGAACGTATTGCAAGAATAATATCTGCAAGACAATCATTCACTTAACAAAAAATCTAGAAACATACACAGCAAGAACACCTTTAAAAAAACATTTACTAATATTAATAGATCATATCCAAACACACCTGTAGCACGTAGACACAACCACAGAAGTACTTGGATTTGACATTCTTGGCTCTCTCACGAAATTTCCTAATACCTCTACATATTCCATTATATACAAAGCAGGACCAATTATAAGTTAGAATCAACTCCACCTCTACAACGGAGTAATAATAAGACATGTCGAGTCCGTGAATAGTGGATGGACAAAAGAAATACCCTATTATATACAACATCACCAAAACCTTAAACAAGTTTCCATCAGTTTTACAAGCAAGCAATCTATCCTCAATACCATTAAGAGACATACCATTTTTTTTTCACAAGGGATTTTTTTAAACAAGACCTCTAAAGCATGCACTTTGGGGCAACCAGATCCTTTACGCGGGGGTAATGGTCCATCTTTAGGGATGCCTAACACTCGGTGGACATCTAAATATGTAAATGTGAGACTACTACCCATAAGGTTGAAACTACTACTCTCAGGGTGAAAAGCTTCTACCATAAAGTGGCAAACATCCGCCTTCAACACGCAATGGACCATCTCTAGTAGCCCCCCCAAACCCCATGTCTACCACCATCTGCTTCTGAGAGGGAGAAAGACGTTTGTTTAGATCATTAATCTTTGTAATGGAAAGCTTCGTAGCAAGTTTCACCTTAATAAAACCAAAACATGTTTATAGATTATGAAAAACCCTTCAATCAATTGCATTAAATCTGAAATGAAATTAAAAATATAGGCAAAAAAGGAATATTGACTTCAAACTAGTCTTAAAATATCTATTCCTGGTTATATATATAATGAAACAATTTTTAAACTATTACCACAATTAACAAAATATTAGATCACTAAATATATGTACTATAACCTAACAAATCAATAAGACCTCTAATCATCCAACACAGTTGAAGGAAAACAAATTTTACACAAACATATCATTTCATTAAAACATAAGTAAATAACATCTATAATTCACATGACATCAAAAACCATTATCATCAACTACACGCTAAATGTGTAACATTGACTGTGACATGTGGCGCTCAAGATATTAATAGCCTACAAAATTTAAATATAAAACTGTCTAATTAAACAAAACAAACCAATTGTACATACCGTTGAACCATCCTCCTTCTCAGCCTACTCTGGAACTACACCGACAGCTTCCTTTTGTTTATGCTTGTTAACAAGATAAGCATCTTCGAAGTAAGCCCTACGATAGTCAGGTAATTTATAGAAATTCTCAGCTTGAACCGCCCAGTCCAAACTTGCATCGGGGGTACTTCTCCAAGATTTCTTGGCCATAAACAAACCTTATATAAAAAATAAAATATTAGGTCAATTAACCTAAACAATCAAAAAATTAAATGGTATAAAATTTGAAAATCCTCAATCAACCATACTTACGCGTAGTATTCAGCAGCATTACTAGGAGTAAATAAGCCCCTGCAATTTCTGCCCTTATCTATGGATGCACCGCTACGACATGAGTAGAAAAAATTGGTTAAACCCTCTTCATACACAATTAAAAATCTATGTAACCCAAATAGATAATTCGCAACACCCAAAATCCTAAACCACTTAGCCAGAGCTACTTTCTTTCTTTCCCCGTTTCGACGATGACATAACTACAACACGTGGAGCTTCAGGTTGAATAATATTTTTTGAAGGAGGAGATATGGAATATGATTCGCCAAAAAACAGATTTCGTGTATTAAAATTTTTACGTTACGCAAAACCGCCAAGCTCGATGGTTTCTGACTTCAATGGAGATGAGATGGAGATGGAGGAGTGTTGCAGGAAGAGAGAGACGCGATGGAAATGGAGGAGTGTTGCAGGATGAGAGAGACTCTTCGCTTGACAGAACGGTCAAGCAGTCTTCCACCTCGAGACACAAAACGTCAGACTTTTTTTTTTTTTGCTTCTTAAAGTCAAACAGCTATCATGCATGCTTGACACGTGTAAAAATTCACTGTTTGACACTATTTCTACAGTGACATGGCACTGTAGCACGGACTCCATACAAGAACTGATATTTGCACAACAAAATTTATAAGTCAATAAAATATTGGGTAAACTATGTTTTAGGGCCTAAGACCACCTTAGTTTTTTAAAAAAGGGCCCAGATTGAATACCAACTATCTAGTTAGGATCCAACCAAAAAAAGCAATAAAACCCTACCCACCCCATTCATCCCATTTGCAGCAAAACTCGCCCCACTCCCCATTTGCAGCAAAACTCGCCCCCTCCCCATTTGCAGCAAATCTCGCTCCCCTCCACCTCATTTCCCCGCCGCTTCCCACCTTCTTGCCACCATCCTCACTGCCACGAACCAGCGAGCCAACCCCGATCAAGCCACCACCACGAACTAGCGAGACAACCCTCAATCGCCACCAGAGCCACCCGATCTGCTGTCTTCTAAAGCCCAGATCGACGCCACCACCACGTTCGAGACCCACCACCAACCAGATCGGCGCCAATACCACGTTCGAGACCCACCACCAACCAGATCGAGGCCACCACCACGTTCGAAAACCACCACCACCGCGTTCGAGACCCACGACCACCACGTCCGAGGCCACCTTCACCACCGCGTTCGAGATCTCCACTACCCTCGTCGCCGCCAGCTCGAGGTCCACCACCACCGGCATCTTCGATGACCATCAACACCACCATCCATCATCAACAAGCTCACCACCGGCATCTAGCTAACCAGCAGAACTCCGGCGAGATCACCCACCACCCTCGAACCACACCCACCCAGCGCACCACCACCAACCATCACGCCAACACCACCATTAACACCAGCTGCGAGCTTCCCAACCCACCAGTGACCTTCCCAACCCCACCAGCGAGCTTCACAACCCCACCAGCAACACCACCACCAACACCAGTTTATTTTAGGGGGTATTTGTGGTATTTGTGATATTTAGGGGGTATTGGTGGTATTTTAGGGGGTATTGGTGGTATTTTAGGGGGTATTCTGGACCTTAGGGGGTATTTTGGACAATATTGACTTAAAGGACTTGAATAAAAAATGGACTTCAATTAAAAAATGGTGGGCGTGTACCCCCGAAAAATAAAATAAGGGGATCTACCCCCTAAAAATTCAAAAAATAGCGGGTGCGAACCCCCTAAAACGTGAACCTAACCAGCCAAAAAATCTAGTTAGGCCCTTAAAAAACATAAAGAAAAACTGGGCCCTTAAAATTCTCTTTTTTGAATTTGGGGCCCTAAAAGGTATATTCCTCATAAAATATTTAAGGTAGGAAACGAATAACCCCAAGGAAGTTGGACGTGGAAATTAATCAAATACACGTGGAACGAAAACTGATTGTTCTGAAATCAACAATGTACACTGTTCATATTGATCCTGACAAGAAAAAGTACAAAATGGGGGTAATTTAGTAACTTGCTAAATCATTATTTTATTTCTTTTTACATGTGTATGAGAGACCGACTCTCTTCGATGGCCTAAATTTATAGTTTGACTAGTTGTAGATGTTTTTGTGTTTAGAACCTGGAAATTATCCAAAGAAAAGAATAATCTATTGGAGTATAGTGGGGCCTCTATAAAAAAAATCCCTTTTTTCTGGTGATTAAATTTTCACACAAGTGCAAAATCATCAGATTTTTAGTTTTTCACAATCAGGTCTCTCTTATGTGAATTACACTTGGTTTCACACACGCAAAAGAAATAGTAAGATAACTTGATTTCATACTTGAAAATATTTGCAGTAATGGAGTCACTTTCAGTAAAGCATATGATATCAGCAGCCCAAAGTCCGTTTCCATGGAAATACAACACAAACCCAAACCCAATTCATATCAGAAGATTCAACACTCATTTCCATCGGTTTCGCCTTGTTGTTTATTCGAAAACTTGGGATTTTCAAGGTACTTAGTTACTGTATTTGCTTTGTCCAAAGAATTTTTCTCATGTTCTTTCTTTTAAATATGATTCAGATTTTACTATGCATACTCCCCCTTTTTAGTTTTTTTTGGTCAGAGCTTTTGTTGTATTCAAAGAACAGTACAACCTAAACCATACGAGACTATACCCAAGACCCCTTTTGTAGATATAGATATATTCATGCTAATTTAGCGGGATTGACCCAAAGTGCTTTTGCTAATCGGTAATTTTTGGGATCTAATAATTTCTATTTAATAGATTTGGACTCGTATTAGACACTAGAATGGTATAATGAATGCTAATAACAATAGAGCTTTCGTAGATCTTTTTCCTCGTTTTGAGTTAGTAAAGAGTAACTTTACACCTTTGCTACAGATTTTCAAGACTATGCCAAACCTTCACGTCTTTTACCAGCAAACAAGGTTGAAATATGCGAAGATTTTTCATTGCACAAGGCTTTAACTTCACTCAGAACCAGCGATTCTCGTAATTCAATATTTAAAGTCACAATACAAACAAGTAAAATCTATGGATCAGGCCTAACCAACATGAATTCAGGAGTGCTACTTTGTTTAATAGACAATAATGGTTACTCCATCTTACAAAGAATACCTGCTATATCTATTTCTTCATCTTCTTCTTCTTTCCAACAAGGAGCTATCAATGAGTTTATATTCGAAGGTCAAAGTCTCGGAAATATTACAGCTGTTTGGATTGGTGTTGAATCAGGTCAGTGGAGACTCGGAGGTATAAGCTTAACTGTTATACATAACTTGGAAGATGATAAAACAACCAAGCAGTGTATTGGTTTTCAGTACAATTTCAAAACAGAGGATGTCTTGCTTGGTGAAGGTAATGACATTTCCATGGTGGAACTTAAACCATCTTCAGTTTCCGAGTTTTCTGAAGAAGATAGTGAAATCATTCTTAGCGAAACTTCTTCAGATTCATCTACACTTGGTAATTATACTACAACAAATGAAGAGAGTATGGAAAAATACGCAGACTTGAAATTCTCTTTGTTACTTTACGATGCAATGCTTATTATGGCTGGTTCATCAATTGCCTCTTTATCGGCTGGGGAAAATGCTGGATATGCTTTCTTTGTGGGTGGATTTGGAGGATTTTTATATTTATTGTTGTTGCAAAGATCTGTTGATGGATTATCATCTTCTGAATTGATTTCTAAGAAAAATAGTGGGGATTCTTCGAATCAAGTTCTTGGAATATTGAGTCCAGTTTCAATCTTGGGGTTAGCATTTGGATTTGCTATTATTGCAGCAAAATATGGTTCAGGAGCTACTGATAAGATATTGACACCACAAGATCTTTTGTGTGGAACAATCGGGTTTCTCATGTGTAAAGTTGCAGTTATATTGGCAGCATTTAAGCCAATGCCGTGGTATTTTAGACGGGACAAGTGATTTCTTCTCAACTTTTCGGCTCTCATGGATGCATAGTTGTGATACTTATATACATAGATGAATAGATTGATAGTATGTGTATATTGTTAGTACGAAACAGATGTGTATATTATCCGCTTTTGTACAATTATACTCTTCTATAATATCACTAACAGCAGAAAAATATCTTCTATAATAACACTAACAGCAGAAAAATATGTTTTTCGAATTAAGACGAGTAGAGCCTAAAAAAAGGTAAAAAAACTGCGTCTGCCGGGAGTCGAACCCGGGTCTATTGCTTGGAAGGCAATTATCCTAACCGTTGGACTACAAACGCTGATGTTATACATTTCTCAAGTAGAGTATATAATTCAAAGCCTCTGGATTATGAGATATGATGCAATCATAGGAATCAAACCTTTTTTTTTTGTATGTATTCATTTGTAATTTGTGTGTTATGTGGTTTAATTTCAGAATTTCTATGCTATCGATGGTGTTGATAGAATTTATAAACCAGGAGGTTTTTTGTCCTCTACAATACTTATATATGTTTGCTACTATCAAGATGGCCAAACTTTAAGAATTTGTATAATATCAGTATTCTTAAGAAACTCGCGGTAAGAGTGTAATGGTTAATGAGGCGTATTTGCGACTATTACGTGGTTGGTTGAGCATGCTAGGAAATTTGATTTGCCTATCACTGTTATTGATCTTGGTGTTGCAATATACATATCTTCTTTAAACACTGACTCTTCGAGTACAAAAATTGTAGTTGACAATATTGTTTGCAATCAATTTCCCAGGAGTGTTCAACCTGGAGATAACCTTTATAAGGATAAGAAACAATGCGCTCACCATGACATCACCTACGATTGGCTTTAGTGATAGGGAAAGAGGACAACGGAGTGCATCTCACACAGGGTATAGGAGTTACTTAGTGCATCTTATACAAGTGATATAGAAGATGGAATGGATTGTGTGGCACGTGGTGAGGCCCGACCTTACTTGTGCATACTCACGTGTAGGCGCGTACTAGGTGTGATCTCTTGCCATGTTGCCTGGACCATTTACTGATTTGAGTCAAAATTTGGTTGTCGGGAAACCTATGTGGAAAGGGACCACTTGCAAAGCTTATTTTGAGTTATTTGTAACCCATATGACGTGGTTAGAAGGTGTTGCCACCCAGGCCTTGGACCAATATTATTTCGGACCGTGACCTCAAAACACGCTAAAACTGTCTAGATGGAATACATAGTAAGCTGAAAAACAAGTATAGAATAGTATTTATGGAACTAGAGCCAGTGTGTGGATTATGTGGGTTCGAGTTCGAGATGACCATGCGTCTATTTTTTGAGTGTGATGTTTCAAGGTATGTGTTGGAGGGATGTATAGAGGTGGTTGGGCATTTCGAGGGAGATGGGAAATATTCCGATCTTCATGAAATGGCTAAATAAGATAAGGGGTGGATCGACATGGAAGAAAAAGTTAGGAATGTTGCATTTGCGGGAGCCGGTCCTAGTAACTTTTGGGCCCTGGGCAAAAATTATTAGTTGGGCCCTCGTACAAAAAATTTTAAAAATTATAGATCAACATAAATTACGAAAGTATAGTACTTCTTATCATAAACAATTATTATTTTTACCATAATCAATACAATAAGTATATAAATTAAACTTGATACGACCAAAAAAAAATGCATACTAAAGGGAACAGTAATAGGAAAAAAGTTAAAGGAACTTATTCGATGTTCAAGCTTGTATTTGCCAAAAAATTACACCATAATTTATCTAATATAAATTATATTCAAAATTGCTTTTTTATCTCTTCATATTCTTATTACATTATAAAATGATAACCACAGAGATGGAGTGTATAATTTTAGTGAACCAATTATCAAATTTTTTTTTGACAGAAAACCGACGATCAAATTACCAAATATTTTTAAAGGTTTTGATTTTAAGAAAACAAGCTTATCACAATCTTCTAATTTAACTACAAAGCAAAAGAATATGATCTATAGTTTTTACTTTCACTAGTAAAATAAATAAAAATAGGAGAAATCTTTTCTTTAATTCTATTTCTCCATAAATGAATAATGAATAAGTATTTTGAAGAAAAACTTATCAGAAGACTCGTTCTTTTTGGGAAACTTGATATCTCAAATGAAAGAAAAAATACTTTATATTACAAATAATTTATTTTATCTTCATTATTTAGAAGGAGTCTAATACAAAAATTATAATAAACATATTGACTTTGTAAAAAATCACAGTAACTAATAAAATAGAAATTTTAGATGGCAAAAAAAAATTCTTTACAATCAATAAAAATGAAATAATCTTGTAATCTTTTTTACAAATATACTAATGATCACAATAATTAACATTCACAGAAATTATAGGAATCAGAGCACTAAATTTAATTGTTTAACATATCTAAAATTAATTAAATTATACATAAAGTAATTAATTATAAAAACATTATAATTACTTGAAAATTGAACTGTGAATGTTATTTAAACTTAAACCACTTAATAAACGATGATGAAAATGGATACACTTTCTTGAGATTCACTAAGATTTTGTATGGAGATGTGTAAGATTGTGTTGGGATTTGAATGAGAAAACAAATTTTTTTAATATAATTTTATGCTTTAATGCTAGTGATTGAATTGAAAATTTGGACTTACTGTACTTATATTGGGCTAAACTATTATAAAATAGATATATTATAAAATGGGCCCTTTATTATTTTTGGGCCCTGGGCGGTCGCCCCTGTTGCACCTGCCCATGGCCGCCTCTGTTTGCGGCTACAGTCTATTTTATTTGGAAGGCACATAAATGCTTCCTTACGAGAGAGAAACACACTCTCATGAGACTATTCTCAAGGAAGTTAAGACATGTGCTTTTTGTTTGATCTATTCTTTGTTACCTCATATTTCCTTTTCGGAAGATAGTGAGTATATTATAGATGACCATCGAGATATTATTAGGATATATGATAAGGTATATATGTATATTGTAGCCTTTTACTAAAGTAGTGTTTTGTTCCTGACACTGTTCAGTGTACATTGTACATACATTTTCTAGACGTTAATGATATTTATTTTACCCTATAAAATAATACTACGAAGTAGTGAATGGTCATAGAGCATAAAAAATCTACCAATATAATTTGTTTGCATATGAATGAGATTAGTGTTACCCAAGAAGTCGTTAGGAGGACTTCCGAGTGGTCTGAAGCAAAAGATTACTTGACCAAAGTGTTTTCTCGATCTGCCAAAATACCTGTACTGCACAGCGCTGATAACATATCTGAAACTAGACATTAAGTTAGGACCACAAAGAGGTTTGCTTACGATTATACTCTGATGCTCAAGTTAGTAATATGACTGAGTGTATGATTACTGTCTTATGGCAAAAAATGAGGTCCTCTTTGGAAACTTTGTTACCCTGCTTGAGAAACCGGACCTTGGGAGTCAAAGGAAAACCTAACGAAGCAGAATATTCTTCAACCGGGAGCTCCGTAAACTTATAAACCTCCTTATCACGTTTTTTATGTATCTTTATACACATGATAAACGCTCTTTGAGCTGAACTTGATGATCTGGATGTTTAACCAATAAAGCAGCCAATAATCGTGAAACGGATTGTAGCTTTTTTTATTCGCCTAAAAGATACTGAGTTAGCGTGACAAAACAACTTTAACAAAATTAAAAAAATTGCAAACCTTAGTAAGTCGGATTGGTATTTTTTATCTTCTAACTTTTTGAGCATTTCTGTTTTGGAGGGTGTAAGTAACAAAACATATCTTCCTCTGGATAAATAGCTAGTAGTACGACCCATTATATATATAAGGAGCTACATCTTCTTCATCCAGACGAATTTCCCACGTCCAAACTCCATTAAACCTTCATGAAAGCTTAAGAAAACCTTCACCAACATACCCAAAACACCATCCAATCTTTCACCCATCTTCCACAAACACATAAACATCATTAAATCCATTCCATAACACCATCAAACACAAAAAATCTCAACATCAAGCAAGCTTCATTCTTCCTTCAATCTTCACAAGAGATCATTCAAGCGTCACTACAATCATTACAACCCAAAGAACACCAATCATTCAAGATACAAAAGCTTAAAATACTCTTTGGCTTATCTTTAAGTTGTGGGTGAAGAAAGATGACGAACAGAACATCTGTAATCGAATTCAAGAGAAGGTTCAAAGCTTAGCAAAGAAGAAGATGAACAAATCACTTGGGAAAACAAAGGAAAGCCAATCTTTATCCGTGAATCGCCGGAAAAGAAACCAAAACTTGAAGTGACTGCACAACGAAGTGAGAGGTATAACTTGAGGAAAAGAGATCCGGAGGAAGAAAATGAGAAATAAAAAATTGAGAAGGATCATCTTTCTTCCTCCACTTCGGAAGAAGGTATGGGTAGCTTCAAACCTAAACCTCCAAATTGGGCAGTAGCACTATTTATCAAGATAGAGAAACTAAAGAAAATACAACATAGGAGTGTCTTGATCCATTTGAACGTCATACAAGACGTAAAGAATATCCATATGCACATTAAAATGGAAATCGTTCAAACCTCTATCACCGTGAATTAGAGAGGATGCGCTAAAGTCACTTAACATCTTCCAACCTTTCTCCTTAATTGATTTTAATTTTTTTAGTGTATATCAGTAATTTTACTGCTTTTTGAGTTTTTTTTAGTCGTGGTGACATGACTCAGTTTGAGTTGGGGTAGGGTACTCGTAGCCCTCATTCCCGTATTGTTTTTACTTGCTTTTCAAAAATCATATAATTTAGAAAAAATTAAATTAAGGAATAGGTGTAGAATATAGTGAATGTGCCTTTTAAAGCATAGTTTTAACAAGTTAATGATAAGAAATAGCGTGTTCTTGAACATTTTGACAAATTATGTAGTGTATTTGCACGAAAACATTTAATAGGGGGTAAAAAGATTAATGAGCAATGCGTAAAAGTTAAGTTTGAACTTAGAAAGCTGTGAGCGGTGTGTAGAACGTGAGGTTGGAACTAGTGAATAACCCGCTTAACTTATGAACTAAAAGTGAGAAAGTAACAAACCCTAGTAGTTAGGAAAGGGATTAAGGCATTTCTTTGTTAGCCCTTAGTTTTCTTTAGCTTGCTAACCTGATATGTCATTATATTATCCTTCTTAGATCCGTTCTAGCCTTTGTATCCTTTTCTTTGATAAACCACATTATAACCTTATACCCTTTAGTTTTTAGTACTTGGCCATATGACTTGCTCTCGAATCACATGCCTAGGACTAGTTGTCTAAGAGCTTGAGTTTAGGGTGCTGGGTGTACGTGATCAGGGAATACCTTGGGTGGGTAGATGTTTTATTTTGCGTTTATTCATTGTACGCTTAATTGTAATACATGCCGGTTTGGAGAGAGTAAAGAAAAAGAAAGAAAATATGCAACACAAGGACTCACATAAAAAAGGGTCTTGTGTTAGACTTACAAAGAATGATAAAAAGAAAAAATATACAAAAAGAATAAAGGAAAATCCGACATAGAACATTTTGATATATTGGTTGATTACAAAGCTAAACACCAATTAGCTAGGGCTATCAAACTAGTTGATCTCGATGAAACTATTCACCGTATTAAGAAGATGGGTATTTGGAAGTTTATATCTAAATACGAGAAGTTGGATTTTGAGTCTTGTATAGATGATACTCTACTCATAAAACTGAATCAAAAAGTTATGAACACTCTATTTGATCATAAAAAGGTAAAGCAAAGTGATTCTTCCACTGATGCTAGGCTGGTACCAGCTTTTAATGAAATGGTACATCTGTTTTAGGCTAAGAGGGTTTGCGGGAATGTCCCGATGCAGTTCCTCAACAATCAGTGACTCAGATCAGTTGGAATTGTTAAGGGATTGGCAACCCCTTGACATTCCAAACCTTTAAGAAGTACAAAACATAATCTAGAGGTACATTTTTCAACTGTTGCTTTAAAATTATTGATAATTTAGTTGATGATAATAATATGAAGCTCATTCACCATGTTGACCCTATTGGTTTGGGGGGGTGGATTAGCACTTTTTATTAAATATACTGTAAAAATGGAGATATTAAAATTCGATTAAAACTTTATAGATACTATAATAAGTCATGATTAAAAAGAAAAGTATACTTACTTATATGGATCACCAAATAAGTCTAATAAGAGTGAAGTAATAGTGAAAAATTCCTTATGCTATGTAAAAGATTATCATTGGTTAATGATAGGAGATTGCATTGTCATTGAAAAGCTATATGAAAAGTTGATGGGATAAAATTAATAAAAGTAGTATGGAATGTTTTGATAAACTGATAAATAATATTTATTTGAAAGAAATTCCAAGTCATGGATGTGAATACACCTGGTCTAATCGGCGATCAGGAGATGAGTTAGTAAAGTTGTACTTGATAGAGAAATTTCTAATAAAATCTGGTATTATATATTCCCAAATGCTTAGCTGGATATTTTACCAGTAGTGGGTTCTAATCATTGTCCAAATGATTCTCCACTTAGATCAACTTAGAAATAAAAACAGGATGAGATTATGGGTGAATTATGGAATACGGTCCACACGACCTTGGTATTCCACGTAAAAGTCCCCCACCTAATTATCTAGTTAGACCCCAACTAAATTACCCCAAAAGCCCAAAAAGCCCCTCCCTATTCTATTATATAGCAGCCCAAATCCAAAAACAAAAACAAAACCAAAACCCTATTAGGGTTGGTCCGCCCCACCCCCTCCCCTTCTTCTCTCTGTAAGTACCCCACCCCACCCCCAGCGCTCTCTGACCCACCCCCTCCATGGCCGCCACACCTCCATGGCCACCCCACCCCACCACCAGACGAACACTGCCGCCCTCCATCCACCACCATCGCCCTCTCCTTCGCCTCCATACCGGAGCCCCAAATCTGAGCACCACCACCATCGTGCGAAGCCACACAGCAGCATCACACCACCGCGCTCCTCCCGTCGCCTCTCTCTGTACTGTACCCACGGCACCACCACCTTCACCTACCACGGGGCTGTGACGAGATGAACATCGCCACCACCATCAGATCCCAACAACCACGGAGCAATTAGATCTCGACCACCACGGAGCCAGGAGATCCCGACTGCAGCCATTATATGAACAGCGCCACCACCATTGCAGCACCACGCCGCTGTGCCATTAACCTCCCCCACACCGCCGTCAACCACCACGCCGCTGTGCCATTAACCACCATCATCACCCTCTATCCCCACCATCATCACCTTCACACGACTGCTCACAGTGGTCGTGACCGCCCTCCGTCTCTGCTGCGCCATTCACCATCACCACCTGCAATTAATTTGCGCCTCCCTCTCTGATGCAACCTCCATCTCAACCCAGCAAGCTTCAGCGTGGTCCCTGCATCTCGCTGCCGAGATCTCGCACCACCATCACTGCCGAGATCTCATCGTGGCCATTACATCTGATCTGGTTCGAGATCAAAACCACCGCCCCAATGTCGGATCCCGCTGCAGATCTGGATCGATTTTGGGTGGGCTTTAGTTTTGTATATTATTGATATTATTTGTTTATCGTGTTGTGCAGGTGCATCCAGAACCCATTGATACAGACCCATTGGGTACAGGCCCAAATGGGTCCAGACCCAATGGGTGCAGCCCCATGGCAAAAACACTGTTAAAATGACTAGAATTGTATTCGTTCATCTGTGTATTCGATCATTTGGGTACGGACCCGTGACAAGTCCCGGTACAAGGACCTATAATGCAATTACACCATAGCTATTATTTGGACAATGAAATATTATGTGAATTTGATTAGTTTTGGACAGGGACTATTTTACAATTACACTATAATTAATTTTAAACCCTTTATAAAAAAAGATAGCTTAAACACATTATAAAAAGAGAAGTGGGTCTGTACCCACTTAAGCGCGCGTACCCATTCCGACACTAAAACAAAAACTGAAAAAAGAAGTAAAAAAAGTAATTAATTAAATGAAAAGGGTGTATAGGTAAATTGGTCAACCAATATTTGTAACTGGGGACTTTATAAGAAGAAGTAAGTAGATGGGCCTTATTATATAATGTTTAAATGATTGGGGCTTATATTTGTAATTTCCTCTGAGATTATACTTTTAGTCCTTTTGGGCATCTAAAGTACCATGTTTGAACATTATAAATTTTTTTTGGGAAGAAAGCATTACTTTAAGAGGCATACCAACTAATGGGGTAAGATTTAAGCTGAAAATTACTAAGAAAAAGTTGATAAAATAGAACAGGCCGAAATTCAACAATAATAGAAAATGTATAGAAAACTATATGGAAAGATCGAAGGTTCTACCCAATAGAGACACTAATACTGGTAACTGGGATGAATACAATGTTTTAGTGAAACTCATTGAAAAGGCTTGGGAAAGAGAAGGACAGTTATGGAAAGATAAATCTAGAAATTTTTATGATTAAAAAAACGGGATAATAACACTGCTTACTATCATGCAAGCACTAATAATAAGAGAAACATAAATACTCCCTCCGTTCCAAAAAGGTTGTCACGTTTTCTTTTGCACACAAAATAAGAAATGACACTTATTATCCATGGGATTACTAAAACGCCCTTCATAAAGTGTCTTGAAAACTTGAATATATATTGGGAATATAATTTATAATATTTAATTAGGGGTAAAAGTGGTATAAAGAATAAAAAAGTGTCTTTATTTTTTAAAGTGACAACCTTTTTGGAACAACTATTTTTAGTATAAGTGACAACCTTTTAGGAACGGATGGAGTAGTATAAAGAATAAAAAATAATAAGAATGAGTGGATTGAAAAAAATATGACAATAAATGTTTTCACGGATTATTTTAGTAATATTTACAAATCAGGAAATCTAGGGATTTTAACTTTGTGTTGTCCCTAGTGCAACCTACCATAAATAATGAAATGAAAGAATCCTTAATTGCACCTATCATGCACCCATGATGAAGCAAAGTCAGCAGATTGGGAGATGGGTTTGACTAAGGCTCTTGGGCCTGATGGGTTTACTGGTATCTTTTATAAAACCTATTGGAAACTTATAAAATTAGATGTTATGAGAATTATAAACGATTTTTGGTTTAATGATGGTAGTTTAGAGCCCTTAAATCAAAATTTCATAGCTCTCATCCCTAAAAATGAAATTCCTTCTGAGTTGTACCAATACAGACCTATAAGCTGTACAAAATTTATTTATAAAATTATTTCAAGAATTTTAGTAAATAGATTAAAGCCTTTGATGCCTTTAATAGTGGATAAAATCCAGTCTGGTTTTATACCACGTAGGAACATACATGAATATATTCTCTGACCAGTTTGGCTAACCCAACTAGTTAAATTATAAAGGGAATATATTCTCATTTCCCATGAATTGATCACATACCTTAAAAGGAAAAAAGAAACTAAACAATATTTAATGGCCATTAAGTCAGGTGTTAAAAAAGCATAATAGAGTGGGATTTACTTGAGAAGTTATTTATTAAAATGGGTAAGCCAAGTGATGAATTGTGTTACTTCTATTACATATTCTTTACTTATAAATGGTTGTTAAATCTTCCTAACTCAATAAGGAATAAAACCTATTTCACGACCCAAAGGCTGAATCCAAGTGTAAGTAGCTCTTGTCAATTCTTCGAGAAATCTTTTCTCGACTTTGACTTCTTTACACAATCTAAGACTTTAATTCTCGATTCCTCTCCTTGTATTGATGCTCCCTAGCACCCATGGACCTACACAGTTTTCACTAAAAACAACCCATTTAACGTGCAAAAGCTTAATAAATGAAAAATAGTAAATTCCAAATGAGAAAATGAAATATAACGAAATAACACTAAAATTCTATCATATTAGTCAATTATTCACCTAAAATGATGTCTCCTAAGGGCATAAAAGTAGAACAGAAAGGGAGACATCAAGACCCCAAACTCAAACTTTTGTCGTCCCGACAAAGTACAAATAAAAACAATGGTCTAAGGTGAATGCAGAGATGCAGAATCTAGTAAATACACCCAAATCATAACTTAAAATAAATCTCATATGTGAATTAATATACATATACACTTATCATGCAATCAAACACAAATAATATCAATCTTAAAATTAACTTCACAATGCTAGTAGGTTATACTTGTACTCATCTCAATATGATGGCTATAGGGTGTTCATTGATCCTCACTCGCTTTGAACGCTCCACTTAGTATATGCCCCATTAGCTAAATTAAAAAACTCACTATGCACCTAAGAATCACGAGGACTTTATGGTTTTAGCGTAGGCTTAGGGATGGTGTGGTAAGTATATTTGGTAAATTTGAAGTGAGCTTTTGGCTCTCTCCTCACTTACCATCAACATCTATCTAAGAGATTGAGTTTACACTCGAATATTGTTCTCACTCAACCCATTTGACGCACTAATTTAGCGTCCCCAAGCTAGCTCATCTGGCCAGGGCCCTGTCTCTCAACTAAGAGGTACAGGGTTCGAACCCCGAAGGTGGAAGAAAGTTAAAAAAAGAAGGTTGTTGGCCAGAGCTCATTATTAATTGAGAAGATTTGTAATAGCTAGTCTAAAAAGTGTAAAAAAACATATGTTTGAGCTCCATATATAGTTTGATTTGCCGATCGAAAAGAGCTCATTATTAATTGAGAAGATTTGTAATAGCTAGTCTAAAAAGTGTAAAAAAACATATGTTTGAGCTCCATATATAGTTTGATTTGCCGATCGAAAAAAAAAAGTGTAAAAAAACATATGTTTGAGCTTCATATATTCTTTCTTTATTTTTCTTTTTCATTTATTTTCTCTTTTTTTTGTACAGTCGATAATCGGGTTCCCGGTTAGTGATGACCGGGTTCCCCGTTGTCTACTGTATTGACAACTTTTTCGATTTTTTTTTTCAATCCCGGCAAAGGGTTACAAATAATATATTATCAGAAAAATTGTGCCTCAATACAAACACATAAGTTCCCTCCCAATGTAATTTCCCATAGATGAACCCATCACCCCAAGCTCAAGTATAATACTGAATATTTCAGAAAAATTGTGCCTCAATACAAACACATAAGTTCCCTCCCAATGTAATTTCCCATAGATGAACCCATCACCCCAAGCTCAAGTATAATACTGAATATTTTAGTCATTGGATATTACACATTATGGATGGGTATTCAATTATGGTTGAGAGGTTATAACGATTCTCACATATATTATTACATTGTGATAGAATATATAGAAGACGAACATCTACGGTATTCCTGAAAAAATAAATTTTAAAATAAAAAGATGATTTTGAAGTCGAAACTTTTAATGACAAGACTTTTTTCAGAACCATGGAACACTACAGGTCTATTTGGTAATCACGGTGCCACCCCAAATATAGATATTTTTGAAATATATACATAAACATATTACAGGTTCTTTTGTGATGCATTTATTTCATGTTTGTCGGTACCAAATAAATTATAGTAATTGATGTTAATGTATCAAATGTTATATGCAATGAGTTCAGTTTTACAACTAGATACCAGTCTGCAGTGGAAGGAGAATCTCTTTCCTTATTGAAGGCTACTCGTATGACAAGTAATCTCTATAGTGGGAGTAATATGATTTACTCAAACAAAGTAAAATGTATTCAACATCTATCTGAATCTAAATAGGCATTCAAGCCAATTTTGCAAAGTATTTGTCAGAAGACGGACTTCAATTAGTTGATTTGATTCCGTAATATTTTTCGAAAATTAAACAAAATTGATGATAGCCTATCTTTAGGATTGCTACATATATTTACAAGCGATAATATTGACCAGTTACAATGGATGTTTTGTCATCTACAAATTAGTTAAACAGATTTAAATACGAAATATGTAAGAGTTTTATATATTCGATTCGTGTATGATAATTTCTTTATATATAAGTTTTCTTCTTATAATTTAATTATTCCAACAAAAAATGATCTTTTCAATTTATCTATTTTTAATTAATGAATTATTATTATTATAACAAAAAGATTATTATTATTGATGGATTATTTATCAAGATCTATTTTATAAATTGGTAATAAAGAATATATTTTTTTAGTCGACAATAAAGAATATTATTACTACTATATATATATATTCTTATAAAATAGATTAAATAAAAAGTTATATAGAAAATGTGGGCCGCACCTTTTTTTCCCAAGCCCAATTGGCCAGCCTCAACCCTGCTTATTTTTTTTTTGTTCGAACATCAGCATTGTTAAACTCTCAATGTACAAAAAATCGCTATTCTGGGCCGTAGAGCTTTTTTCTCCAAGCCCAACCCGCCTAAAACCCTATTTCTTTTTCGTTCGAACATATATATTAATTTTCGTAATATTTTCAGCATTCTTAAAACTCTCAAAAACCCTCATTCTTAACCTTCTTCTTCTCTCCGGCCGCCATCACCTACAATGTCTATCACCGTCCCCACCGTCGAGAAAGCAGTAGATGCCTTGCTCAAATGGAAAGAAGTCGAAACCCAAACCAAAAACCCTAAGCTAATCCCAGACGATGATTTCATTTACCTCATCTTAACACTCAAAAAAATCCCACAAAAAGCTCGCACTAACCCTTACAGAATCCCTCTCCCGAACCCTCTACACACTCCACCTTCATCTGAAATTTGTCTCATACTCGACGATAGACCCGTTTCAAAACAAGCCGAACAAGATGGACCCGTTTTCAAAATAACCAAAGAAGATGCGAAGAGGATTATAAAAGACAAATCCGTACCCGTGAGCAAAATCATACCCCTTTCGAAGATGAAAACTAATTATAAGCCTCATGAAGCTAAGCGTAAACTCTGCGATTCATATGATTTGTTCTTAGTACACAAAAGTATTGTTCATTTTTTGCCTAAGTTGTTGGGTAAACACTTTTTCAAGAAAAAGAAGTTGCCACTACCTGTGGATTTGTCTCATCATAATTGGAAAGAGCAAGTGGAGAAGGCATGTAGCTCTGCGTTGTTGTATATGAGAACTGGGACTTGTTGTGTGGTGAAAATTGGAAAATTGGCTATGAGTAAGGATGAGATAGTTAATAATGTGATGCAGGGAATTGAAGGGGTTGTTAATGTGGTGCCCAAGAATTGGGGTGGTATTAGGAGTTTACATTTGAAGTTTGCTGATTCTGTAGCATTGCCTTTATATCAGGCATTACCTGATACAAAACTGAAGATTGAGGGTGTGAAACAGGTTGATGAGTTGAGTGAAAGTGAGGGTTTAGTGAGTGGAGATGAGGAAGGGTTGAAGGGTAAGGAAGGGAGTAACAAAAGGAAGAAGAAAGGAAGGATTCATGAGGTTAGGTATATGGATGAGGGAATTGATGGAGAAGACTTGATGAGTGAGGATGAAATTGAAAAGATTGAAGAAAACCCAGTTGATGAGTTGATTGTTGAAGAGAATGGTGGAAAGAAGAGAAAGAAAACAGCTATGGTGAAGGAAGTTGAGGAAGAAGAGGTGAAATTGGTTTCAAAGAAAGGAAAAAAAGCTGAGAAAGTTGAAGTTGTTAAGGAGAAAAAAGAGGGAAAGAAAGTGAAGAAAGTTGAGGAAGAAGAAGTGAAATTGGTTTCAAAGAAAGGGAAAAAAGCTGAAAAGGAGGTAGTTTTGGAAGAAGAAAGTGATGAAAAGAAGGAGAAAATGGTTTCAAAGAAAGGAAAAAAAGAGGAAAGTGTTAATGCTAAGAAAGATGTGAACAAGGGGAAGAGAAAGAGTGAAGTTGAAGAATCAGTGAAGGTGAAAGAAAAGAGAGGAAGGAAAAGAGTTGCAGCTGCATGATTGATCTACTAATCTGTTATCAGTTTTGGGTATTGTTTGTGATACAAGATCATTTTATTTTTATATTTATCTTATGTTTTGAAATGACTTATCTTTTAATTCAGTGTTTGGAAAAGCAACAATGGTTCTTTATAATTTGGATGTTTTGTTTTTTAATGATTAAATTGTGTTTGCTAGTTAATATTTGAATTCCATAGTTGATTGTAGAATGGGATTTTTGTATAAATTTGAAGGTTGTGTTTTGAATCCTTTCTTCAACAAATTCTCCAGATGGTACCCAATGGAATTCGCATATTATTGATAATATTTTCCAGCATTTACGGATTAAACAAATTTTTTTTTTTTTTTTGTATGTAAATGTTGCAGAAACTCCATCGAGTGCAATCCTAATAGGAGAATTTTTTTAGATTTGACGGGTTGTAAGGTTTGTGATGAGCGTATCTCCCATCTTGTCCTTTTAGTTGTTCTATATGTTACCCAAATCCTCGTTAATCCTTCAAATGAATTTCTAATATGATTGGAGTATTTTCTTCTTTATATGCTCTGATTACATTTCTAATATGACTGGATAATTGTGAAGCTTTTAAACTCCACGTTTCTGGGAGTGAAAAATTAGTTTATAATGCAAGTATGAGCACTAGTTGTGGGATATAGCTGTGTATCTTAGTTAAGAATCCACAGAAACTGTAAGCGCCCATCTAATGCTTGATTTATTTCCTGAGACGAATTATTCGAATCAAATGCTATGCTCTGAGTGTCAGATGGCTAAGACAACAAATGATTCGAGTGTGCTTTGTCCTTGCGAAGAATATTCCTGGTACAGAATGTTCAACTAAAGGGAAAGTTGCTGAGAATAATTGGGATTACTCATTAAACGTGATCCGAAGCTAGGTATGCAGCTAGCTATTGAGCCGTATTTTACCTTCGGAAGAATGTTATTACTTGATAAAATGCCGGATTTTTTCGACTTTCAAAATCATGAAATTAAGAATGCGCCAACTTGAATAATTATTTGGAACCTTCCGGCATAATTACGTAAAAAAGATGCTATTTTAAAAATCTGATCTATTTCTAATTTGAGGTAGAAAATTAATTATGCTAGAGTATTAGTCGTAATTGATATTAGTCGCGAGCTTAAACATGTTGTTGATTTCGATTTGCTGTGCGGAAATGCTTAATGAGTACGAATAATTACCTGTGCAATGCGTTAAATGTAAAGCAATGGGTCACAATTTTAAACGGTGTATGTACTTTGATCGAACGGAGAATATATCAGGTGATGTGCTGATTAAATCAAGCAAGGCAAATTCCAGAAATTTAACTTTAAATCAAATTAAAAATAGTGCTGACAAGTTACATAATACATCTGCAGGGACTAACTGTCAATATATAGTAATTAAGGGTGCCACTTGCGATTTAGGTTATGGACCAGGTGCGCGGTGTTTCGCAGATGTTAAAAATAATTTTGGGGCGGTAAAAGTGGATGATATAAACTTAAGGGCTACTTCTGCAAATTCTGAAATTATAGGGGCTGAAATTGAGGTGGATACTTTACTTACAGCTGCTTTGAATTTGATTAAGGGTCTGTGGGTATTAGTCCAATAATTCAGGGATCAATATATCAAATAAGTTAGTAAATGGTGCTGATCAGATGAGCTTGGAATCTTGATATATTTAGGGACATTAACTCCTTATTTGAAAGTTAATAGAGTTGATAGTGTGGGGGGCTAATTCGCAAATTAGCAAACCTTCAGGGGTCATTTTGAAAATTCCTGAAAAATCAGGGACCAATTTGCATATTTCAGAAACTTCAAGGACCTTTTTGAATTTACCTGAAAATTTAGGGTCTATTTCTATTTTTCCTTTAACATCAAGGGCTGATTTGAGTATTCCAGAAAGTTCAGGGGTTTGTTTGAAAATCCCAGATACTACAGGGGCTGTTTCGAAAATTCTAGAGAATTCAGGGGCCTGTGTGATAATTACTGAAATTTCTGGGCATGAACTGCAAATTTCAAAATTAAAGGGGTCTGAAATGCAAAATTTGAAATTAAAGGGCGCTGATTGCTTGGTTGACATAACTTATGGTAGAAAAAAACATAGCAAAGATTTGTCTTCTTTTGGGTTCTGTTTTAATGTCTATTGAGAAAAAAAATGGTTTTGCGTAAACTTTTGTTATTCCTTAATTAATTGATTTCTTTCCCTTAATCCTTTACAGCAAAAATTGAAAGTGTACAGAAAATCTTGTATTGGGAGTACGTTTATAAAGAGATGAAGTGCAATTACACACAAAAGGAACTGATAACGTGATTTGCTTAAACACCCTTTGAATAAATTTGTTAGGTTTGTCAAAAGATAAACGAACATTATGGATAATAATGAAGAAGAAAAAAAATTTAAACGTTCTTTAAATTAGTCATCACAGTAGTGAACTTCTATTACATTTTTTAAATTAGTCATCACAGAAGTGAACTTCTATTACAGCATAGATAAGGCCTTCCAAGATTATATGATGATGGCCATTTATTTTGTTATTCTTTCGTTAATCGATTTCTTTCCTTTACAACAAAAATTGAACACTAGCATCCAACTGATTATTTGGCACTATTTGAAAAGACTCTTGTTGATGTATTTTATCCTCAATGTTCTGCTTTATCTGATGAGACACACAAAACACGGTAAAATCCAAACTATATAAATCATCTGCAAGAATTATAATAAAATAACCTGATTGAGAGTCCATATAAGATTTGACTGAAACTGGGTTTGGAATGTAATTGGCCCAACCTGTAAATACAATACAACTATAACTATTAACTTCAATACAGCATGACTTGGAGAAAATGTATAATTTATATGAATACAATAACAAAACACAAACCAGTAAGCCTTCATGTGGTGATGCCTTGAAAATTGTGCTCCAAGCTTCTTCCATTTCAAATTACAATCAAATCAGATTATACCTTTCATTAAAATCAGAGTCTAAGAGGTTTGTGGCATTATCCTCCTATTTGCCATTTTTAAAAACAGGGTCCTGAGTATTGATCAGTGAAACATTAAATTGAAACAAGTTTATCTATGGTTGAAATTGAATTGAGGGTGATTTTGTTGCAACTCCCTCATTTGCATATTCACCAGCCTTCTCCCTTGAAGATCGATGGCTTGCTTTAACTCAACACGCTCCTCGAATTTCCTTCTCAGCATCATCTTCTGAGTATCAAAGAACACTCCATCTTCTGAGTATCAAAGAACACTCATGCCCCTGTAACAAACCTCATATAAATTTCAGACATCATCATGAAATATAATTTGAAGATCAACATTAAAACTTACTAAAAGGAAGATCATATGATTCTGTTGTTGATGGTGCTTCCTACATATCATTATAATAATCCAATTAAAAATTAAACAACCTTAATCAAATTATAGATTAAATATAGAAATTAGAAACACGAGTACAAGTTCATACTTTTCGACAACTTTCCCCTTTTCCTTGTATGGTTTAACGAGCATTCTCAAGGAATGTTTAACGAGCACTCTTAGACGCCGCCGACCATATAGCATCATTCCTTGTATGTTATTATGATTAGGAACACGAGTACAAGTTCATACCCGAGAACGATGGTGTTGTTGGAAGAACGGAGTATGTGCCTGCTACGCCACCGTGATACAGGTGGTTATGGATGCTCGATAGATCAGTGGACGCCGACCAGAAACAAGGTAGACGCAGTGGGAAGGGAGACTTCTGACAGCGTTAGCGTTCTTCTATCTTCTTTTTACAATTAAATTTGTGTTTTATTTTTTTAATTTTTTATATATAATTGCTGTAGCTCACTATTAAAAGTGAAATGGCACCCTGAGACTATCCTATCCTTATCCTTGTAAAAACTTATTAAAGAAAATTTTCTTTTTGAATTTTTTTAATTGGCGCTTTCGCCAATATGACCTTTCTTTGTTTTTTTTAGAGGACGGCATTTGAAACACGGATATCAATGGGGAGGGTTGGGACGAGTTTACTTAGAGGTGAACACGAGCAGATCTAATGATCACAAATTTCTCTAGGTAAAGCGGGTTTCGAGTGAGTTTCAAATTTTCATATAACAAATCTTTTTGGTTGGGGCTGGATTGTGTATGTTGTGTTTCTGTTGATATTTCAGGTTGAAATGTAGTCGTGTCTTTGTAGCTTCAATTTGCAGTGATTGCGCGACTTTACTGATTTACCTATTCGAAACAGTTTAATAATTATTTACTATTAAGTTTTTTTCCTGATACCTGGTAGTTTGCAACTTGCTCGTACCACGACTAATCCTACGAAAAATATGAACGATTAATTTCATCGGAATATGCACGCCTCCTCAATCCCCAAGTAAATCAAAACTAGGATATTCATGTTGAGAGAGAGGAAACGAACCCTATACCTTTCAACTGGTTTTCTTTGGACAATCAGTCGAACGAAAACCTCCGCACCATTATCCAATACCCAATCATCCAAATCTCTCGGTCAGCTGAACCGACAGAAGATGTCTATGATCCCGCTGTCTAGCAAGCCGCGCAGCTCGATCTGCCAAGCCATTGCAACGCCTCTGGATATGCATAATGAACATGTCGTCATGCTCACATTTTACTTTGTTTGAGTAAATCATTTTACTCCCACCATAGAGATTTTTTTTATCAAAACCCACCATAAAGATTACTTGTCATATGAGTAGCCTTCAACAAGGAAAGAGATACTCCTTCCACTACAGACTAATATCTAGTTGTAAAACTGAACTCTTTGCATATAACATTTGATACATTAACATCAATTTGTTATAAACACATCTTAGTGGATATCCATTCCAGCCCATGGGCTAGTAGTCAAGCCCATGAACACTAGGGTCTAAGGTCTCCTATCACCTATAAATAGGAGCTCCCACTATGTAGTCTATACACTCTCTGATAATAAACATAACACTTCTCTTTTTTTCTCTCCCGTTCACAACACGTTATCAGCACGATAGTCTCTACCATTTAATTCAAAGATAATTAATTATTATTTTTAAATCATATAATATATTAGATCGTAGACTTTTTATATTTTATAAAAAGTTTTTTGTATAACTTTTAATCTATTCGGAGAATTGTTTTTTTTATCAACTCGAATGAAAAAAATTGAGATCTTTCGATCCTCTAATCTATTATGTAATAGATGCTTTGATAGTGTTGGCCTTCAATATCTATGTATTGAGAGGTTTTATTCCTATGAAAAAGAAAATTAAAGCAAAAAAGCAGTATACACACTCGCTCACTACCGCGATGTGAAAGAAAAAAAAAAGAAAAAAAGACAAAGGAAACAGAACCTTATTTTATGTCCACCACTGTGAGCAAGAAAAATAAAAGTCATTGCGAACAAAGAATGTTATGAAAAAAAATACAAAAACAAAAACCTTGTGCTATCATGGTTATATCTATTTTTCTTATATATACTATTTAGTATTTATTTCTTGTAAAATCATCCTTGCTTAGAAAAACCTTATAATTATTTCTTATTCATTGTAGAGAGCAAGATGATGTCTTTTGTAATTTTTTTTAGTTTATTTCCTTCAGGTATGAACTAAACTCCCCATAGCTTGGGTTTTGCATCATGTATAATCTATGAATTCTAATTCTTCTATCTAAGTTTCTTTGGGAATTATATGTTTTAATCTGATATTAGCTTCTTACTTAATATTTGTTTATGTGTTTTGATTTAATGTCTTTTCTATAACTGATCACTTTAGGATTGTTTTAATAGTAGTTAGATGGTCTCCTTGACAGGGTGTTTAACTATTGAACCACCACATAATGTCTAGTGTCGATATTAGTTCTGACAAAACATGATTCTAACTAGATAGTCATTAGGGTTTGTTTTAATCACCATATCACCAATGATTGAAGTGTTTGCTTAGCGCCTTGGTAGCGCTTGATCACCCTATTTGAAACCACGTCTTGGTTGTGCCGTAGCCCCCTTAGTCGCTCTCAAGGTCTAAGGTATGGGAATTTAGAATCCTGACTAAGTATACCAAGAGCTAATATTCTCCCTTATTAACTAGATTTATAGATAGAATTAGAAGGATTAGTGCATACTAGCAAAACCTAAGCTATATCTCTCATCTCATATTTCTAGTTATTTATTTTATTGTCTTTATTTTCCTAGTTTTAGTTAATTAATTTCGAAATTCATATCTTTAAATTCCTGTCTTTTAATTATTTACTTTTACTCGTTATTTCTACTCACGCGATTAACACACTTAAGTCCCTGAGAACGAACTCAACTTATCATTAAAACTTGCATACGTCCTGTAATACTTGCAGTACTGTGCCTGTCTAGGGTGAGAGTGCGTAGTTTCTTGGCTTAATTTTATCTTATTTTTATCACACCCTAGGCGACACCAATAGTAAATATAAAAATACTAAAAATTAACTCAACTACAGAATTCTCGAGCATAAGAAAAAATAAAAAAAGGTCTATGCGGGCATGTTTTTCCATTAATCGGCGCCCAGACGGCCACTTTTTGCCACTAATTGGTGCCTAGATGGGCGAGGCGCCTATTCCACGACAACTAAGGCGCTACGCAAAAACACCTAGAATTTTAACTAGGCGTAAGCGGCTGAGGGGGGAGTTGACGCCTAGGCGCGCCTAGGCGGGAAGATCTACAACATAGCCTGCAGTCATGACAACCAAAGTATTCGACATTAATTGATTAGTCGAAACCATACCTGATGTAAGACCTTTCTCAATCGTTGATGGTGAGTCTGATCGTGGCACCAGTTCAATCATCATCACCATATTGTTTCTGTTGCCTGTAGCTGGAGAGTTAACGAATACCAGATTTTTCACCATCCGCCTATCACTACCCCTTTCCAATTTGAAGTCCATAGACCTGGTAATCATCGAAGCCGACCTCTCACTTGCTGTACCAACAATTGCTTCATGATCCTTCTGATTTGGGCACTGAATTGGGGATAAAGCATCCCTATCTATGTATACCGACGAGCGATTTGGGACACGCGTAGTATTATCACCAATGTCTAGCAGAGTCGCAGTGTTAATGTCTACATCAATTTATCCCCCGTCTCCCCTCCAACGTCTTTGTTAAAGAATTTAAGGCGCTTTGATGAAAGTCTCCTCATACTGTTTTGTTTATCCATCTGTGGCACCATCAGAATTCTCAGAGTATTTGAGACAGAGAATGAAAAAGAAGGAAATCTCTATCGTTAGAGAAGAAATTACCTTTCCTTGTGGGTAGATTACCTCTACCACCGCCTAGCGCGGCGGGAAGAGGCGACGGCAGGAAAGAAATATTATAAAAGATAAAGGAAATAAACAAGACAGTTAGAGAAGAAAGCGAAAAACATTACTTTACTTATTTTTATCGTTAACAATATATATGTGATAAAAAATTGAGTAGTTTTTGTCATGATATTTAGAAAACATTGGAGAAGGGTTATTTAGAAAAAAATTTATTAATAAAAATATTTTCGTTAAATAATTTATTATAGTTATAATTAAATTCAATAAAGAGGATTGATGTCGGCAAATATTAGATTTATTACATGTACTTTAGTTTTAGGACAATTTTTTGACCAAAAAAAGTTTTAGGACAATTTGACACAAAAATGCGTGCCACTTCAAAAAAAGAAGCAAAGTACACTTCTGTCAAAGTTAGGTTTCTATTTTATCTACTCCCCTTTTCATTCTTATCGTGATAGTGACAACTGCAATATTTCTCCAGATCGGCGTGGAGAAATAGTTTTTCGTAAACATCTATCGGTGAAATATGTTTTTGCCTTTTCTTAATAGACTGATTTGCAATCAAAGATTTTTTCTACTAAAACTCACATCTGTCTGGAGAAAGGGTATCTTACACCTGATGAGATCCTCTTTTTTTACCATTTTCCGAAGAATTTACCATACGGAGGCTCAAGATGTACACACGACTTTTCATTTATTGAAATTAGAATAAAGGATCTCTAATTTCTCTATCGGCGTGTGTTTGATTGACCGGAGGTAACAGTTAATTTTGACGTGGCTTAATGATTATATGTTAGAACTTGGTATTTGGATAATTTTCACCAATGTTTTGAAATGTTTTAATCAAACGGCCCTTCTAGCAGGGACTCAAGGTACATAACATTAATTCTCCATTGTATTCTATTTTTATTGGGATGCTTAGATTTTTAACATATTTAGTGTTGAGTATTTTGTCATGTTTGTATATATATATTTGTTATATGTTTACTAGAATGATAATATTCGTGCATAACATTTTTTATAGGCTGAAAAGATTACCTTATGTTGGGGGATATTTCATGACCGACTAAACCACTATCTAGTAGATGTATTGCGATCACTCTTATGTGGTGGGTGGGGATCACATGTAATGTACACCGAACCATTCACAAAAATGAAAAGAAGTATTTCGTGACTCTTAAGGATCATAAGTAATCTTAGACTTGAAGTCCATTAAAGCAACTTGGTCTGTTTTATTCTATCATATTGAGATATAATACTTGTAATGGGTAAAAAAACAAGAAGAATCACCACCCAAGAGGGGATGTTTGTTGTAAGAACTGATGTTGGGATCGGATGAACAATATTGTTGAACAAAGCGGAAATAGCATTCCACATTTCAGAACTTGTCCAACAGCTTATAGAGTGGCGCTACATGAATTGACCGCAACATTGTGCAACTTCTGGATCCAACTACACGGTGGTTTCAGAGTTCAAATGGACCCTTTGAAAATGTTGAAACAGTGGTGTCTTGTGTCTTTGAGGTGACAGCACCACTAACCTTGCAAGAAGTGCTAAAAAGAAGTAATAGTGCTGCTGCTGATTTTGCATATATATACACACTCAATCATTTCTAGAGAGAGAGCAAGAGAGCGTAGCCAAGGTCCTTTTAGCATTCTTCTGAAAAGGGAGGTATTTATAGATGTTGATCGACACGTGAAAGGCTACTTTGACATACTTTAAGTAGAAGGCGGGTGCTTATGCTGGGTGAAGCTATCCTAGTGTTACGCCATGATGTTTGCGCGCATAACTCGTCCACGAGAAACTGGCCCAGGAATGAGTCCTCATCGTTCTCTTCCTTGAGCATCTGTGTACCAATCCTAAAGCATAGCATAATTCCTCGGCTTTAAGTGTATCGGGAATTTTTTAGGGAGGGAAGTGGAGGTGGTAACGGGGATAGAATAAAGGTGAGGGATAAGGTTGTGGCTTCGGATTAGAGAGTCGTTTAGAATTTTGCTGGTAATATGATGCCAAGGAGAGATATGCCGTTCATGTTTTTACGTGGATTAGGTATTGCAAGTTTTTACAAGCTAATGTATTAATTTTGCTAATTATATTGTTGTTTTTCACGGTACATAAGCATACTATGCTATAATATGACCAAATAATTAGTTTCCTTGTCGAATTTGAATATAATAGATAAACTACACATATTCTCAAAAGAGAAACCAAAAATATGTTGGGGAAGAAAAGATTTTTACCTTGCTTTGTGAAGGATGATGTCAACTTGGACAGTGTAATCTTTTGTACCTTCATAGACAATTGAAAATGTTGTTGAAAATTAAGTCTTTATATAAGAATTATTGTTAAGTTTTGTTATGAAAAATCTTAGCTAATCTTGAAATTTATAGAGTGCCCCGTCAGTGTTCAATTTGTTATGATTTTTGTCAGATTACCCGAAAGGCCATAGCTTGCTTCCCAAGTTTTCTATCCTTATTTTGTTGTGATCTAAATAATGGTTTCACAACTTGATTTGTTAGTCATTATGTGGTTTCACAACTTGATTTGTTAGTCATTATGTACTAAATGTGTACTTTGTAAGGTAAAAATAATCATTTTTTTTTTGAGTACATGAGAGAGCCACTTTGGGTTCGGAGTCATTTCGACTCCAATGAGATTCGATCCCAGGACCTCTTGGTCTCTGCGGAGTAGCCTAACCACTAGGCCAACTATCTATCTCAAAAATAATCATTTTTGAGTCAAAATAATTGTGAAATGGTGTGTAATTAACTCCATAAGTAGATTAATAAATATTATTATAAATTAAATATAGTTTGACTGAATACGAATCACTTTGACCAAATGTTAATACCGGTTAACTCGTACTGAGTTTCTTCACACCCATTTAGAAACACAACTTCACATCGCTATAACTCTGTTCTTTACTCAAAACCCTAACCATCAAGAAACGATGATTTGAAGTTCCTATTTTGCTAAATCATGCTTTCAGATCTATTTCAGGAGCCACTGCATCAGGTAACTTTTTATTTTGTTTGGAGTTTGAAGCTTCACGCGTTTTTCTTAATTGCTCTTCTGTTCCATCTTTTTCCGCCTAATCAAGAAAAGATTTGATTAATTACAGTTTCAGTCCTTGTTTAATGAATAAGGGTACAATATGTATCTATATTGTGTGCTTGATTCTTTAGTTTTTGGAGTTTGAAGCTTCACGCGTTTTTCTTAATTGCTCTTCTGTTCCATCTTTTTCCGCTAATCAAGAAAAGATTTGATTAATTACAGTTTCAGTCCTTGTTTAATGAATAAGGGTACAATATGTATCTATATTGTGTGTAAATTGTCGTGGTTTGTTTTAATATATACTAAATTCAACTAATATTTTTCATTATAAACCAAAATTGCACTGTAGGTCCAAGAATGTTAGTTAATTTTGGAGCAGCTATATTCAGCTTGATCTCAAAGGAACGTACATAAGCAGGTACAAGCTAAACACAGTATTATTCGGATGTAATTGTATTATATTATGAGAAATTGCAATTGGTCAACAGATTATGCATAAATTGCATTGGAGGGCACTATGTTAAGAATTGCCCATAAATTATGCAGAATAAGTTTTATCTTGTAGTTAATTGCAATAAAAATCCTTATATTATTTCAAATTTAACAAAGTATGGTTATTTTTAATTATAAAGCAGAAATAGAAATAGAGCTTTAGTGTCTTTGAGAAGTTTGACTATTAGTCCTTACTTTATTTGGATGTAATTGTATTATATTCTCTGTTCACGGTATCGTACGATTCACGATTCGAATCGTACGATACGATTACGATCCACTACCTTTTCGATTCATATAATGCTATGTATCGTTATAAACCCAGAATCGGACTTGCATCGCTTTGAATCATTATGAATCGGATCGATTCATATCGTATCGATAAATTGAGCGATTCATAAAATCAATTAATTGAAAAAAAAAACTTAGCCCACTTACCATTAGTCTTTCTAAATCTACTTTAAACTCTGAAGGCAAAGACATTCTGATTCTCATTTCTTATCGCATCATGCTTTTCTCTTAATTGAGTTGCAGTATATATATAAATTTTATTTTCTTCATTGTTTGGGCATAAGTTGCAGTTTAATATTTGAGGAAATAATAATATTTCGTTTCTTCTATTGATATATAAATATATATATATATATATATATATATATATATATATATATATATATATATATAGTTTTTAGGGTTAAACTTGAAACGGTTAAAGTAGGTTAGTAGAAAAAAAAAACGGTTAAAAAAAGTTGATTTTTTAATATATTATATTATATATTTACTTTTGAGAATGTATATAATTTGTAATATAATAATTATAATTTGTTTTGTAATTTGATTTATATAACTATTTTTTATATTTATTTGTTGGATATATCATTTGTTATTTGATAGTTATGGGTAATTTTAATTAAAAAATATATAAATATAATATATATTATATTTTTAAAACTAATATCTGAATCGTTACGATTCGCGATTCGATACGATACACGATTAAAATAAATAACATTTCGATTCACGATACGATTCACGATTCGTGAACTATGATTATATTATGAGAAATTGCACAATTTGTCAATAGATTATGCATAAATTGCATTAGAGGGCCCTATGTTAAGAATTGCCCATAAATTATGCAAAATAAGTTATATCTTTTAGTTAATTGCATTATAAATCCTTATATTATTTCATATTTAACAAAGTATGGTTATTTTTAATTATAAAGCAAAAATTGAACTTGAGTTTTAGTGTGTTTGAGAAGTTTGGGGGGACAAGTGAAATTTCTCAAACTTAAGGGGGGCCATAAGCTATTTTATTGTAAAAAAAAGTTCAGGGGTGGCATAAGCTACTATAAGCTGCTATGAGTTGCATAAGCTACTATAAGCTACTATGAGTTTCTGAATTTTTCTTTGACTATAGGTCCAAGTACTTTGCAAAACTTAAAATATTTTTTTTTTATCATTTTCCACAGATGGATCAGTCCCCAGCTCTCACGAACACGTCACCTGGGGCCCCACATCTTCCTTCTGATGCGATCATTGAGCCTGAGCTTGAGTTGGTACCTGAGCCTGTACGTGAGCCTGAGCGCGATGTGGTTATTGAGCCTGATCCGATCGTTGAGTCTGAGGTTGTGATTGATAGATTGGTTGATGAGCCTAGGCGTGAGGTTGAGATTCATAGATCGGTTAATAAGCCTTGGTATGATTTGTCTATTGATATTGATAGGTTGGTTGATGAGCCTAGGCGTGAGGTTGAGATTCATAGATCGGTTAATAAGCCTTGGTATGATTTGTCTATTGATATTGATAGGTTGGTTGATGAGCCTAGGCGTGAGGTTGAGATTCATAGATCGGTTAATAAGCCTTGGTATGATTTGTCTATTGATATTGATAGGTTGGTTGATGAGCCTAGGCGTGAGGTTGAGATTCATAGATCGGTTAATAAGCCTTGGTATGATTTGTCTATTGATATTGATAGGTTGGTTGATGAGCCTAGGCGTGAGGTTGAGATTCATAGATCGGTTAATAAGCCTTGGTATGATTTGTCTATTGATATTGATAGGTTGGTTGATGAGCCTAGGCGTGAGGTTGAGATTCATAGATCGGTTAATAAGCCTTGGTATGATTTGTCTATTGATATTGATAGGTTGGTTGATGAGCCTAGGCGTGAGGTTGAGATTCATAGATCGGTTAATAAGCCTTGGTATGATTTGTCTATTGATATTGATAGGTTGGTTGATGAGCCTAGGCGTGAGGTTGAGATTCATAGATCGGTTAATAAGCCTTGGTATGATTTGTCTATTGATATTGATAGGTTGGTTGATGAGCCTAGGCGTGAGGTTGAGATTCATAGATCGGTTAATAAGCCTTGGTATGATTTGTCTATTGATATTGATAGGTTGGTTGATGAGCCTAGGCGTGAGGTTGAGATTCATAGATCGGTTAATAAGCCTTGGTATGATTTGTCTATTGATATTGATAGGTTGGTTGATGAGCCTAGGCGTGAGGTTGAGATTCATAGATCGGTTAATAAGCCTTGGTATGATTTGTCTATTGATATTGATAGGTTGGTTGATGAGCCTAGGCGTGAGGTTGAGATTCATAGATCGGTTAATGAGCCTAGGTGTGATGTGAGACGCAGGAACCTGGGATTTCCCGCTGACTTGTATACTCGCTCATATGGGCGCCGCCATAACATATCTGTTGATCCATATATTCCCTTCTGGTCTTTTATTGGGTGGTCTGACAAACCGCAGAAGTTTATTAAATTCATTATCGCACTAATTGAGAATGTTTCAACTGTTTTGGCTGTTAAGCTCATGCCTAAAGAGATATATGCTTGGCTAGTGGTCTTTGCTATACATTGGGTACTCCGAGTGATAAAGTTTTGGCTGATTAGATATTTTGGGAGTGAGGTTAGTGAGCCGTTTGATCGGAGTTGTAAAGAAGTAGTGATGAAAATATTGTGTGGATGGAAGAGTTTTAGACAAGGAGGCATTGAATGTGCATGTGATCTCGTTATGATTGGATTTTTTATACTAGTTCACCATGCTCGACCAAAATGGGATTTTTGGACCATCTCTGCTATCAAAGCGTGTATGACATATTTTAGGAAACAAGCGGCAAAAACATGTTGCTTGCCTGAAAATCGTCGCCAAAGAATCTATCCATGAGCATTTTGATGTAAGGAATACTTATATCATAAGACTTTCATTTGTTGTTGTAGTTTTAATTGTTTTGTGTGACTGATTGGTATGTTGTTTGTACTGGTTTTTGATGGTTTGTCATATATAGGAGTTGTTGTTTTTTGGGATCAACATGTATTGAAAGATATAGAAATAATGGGAATGAATATGATAAAGTTTTAAAGATTGAATGCGTTAGTTAACTCCTTTTGACAAGTTATATACCTCCTTGCCCGTAAACTTAATTAATTGGACCAAGGTCTCTGGTACCAGTAACTCTTAAAAAAGGTCCCGGGGGATATATGTGTTGGGAATAAAGCAAAATAAAATTGACAAGCAAAATAAAATTGACACATTTTTTTTTTTGCTAGGGGGATTTAGGAAATAAGGCCCCATGACTTGGGACTTAATAATATAAGGCCTAACCTAAACTACTCCCCAACTACCCTAACTAAAACAGAACAAAAGAACAAAAACCCCTGCTTCTCTTATACCCACGGTGAAAAGACCCAACCCAAAACAAAATGCCTATTAGGGTTTGCAAACCCACTCTCTCCCCTCTCTCTGTTATCCGCCCTCTCTAACACTGTCGCCCATTGAAGACCACCACCACGCCTCTCTTCCCCCTCCACCTTCCTCCTTCCTCTTCCTCTTCCTCCTTCCTCTTCCCCTACCTTCTTCACCCCATCGTCCCACCATTGAAGACCACCACACCAGCCAGCCCCACCGTCCCACCATCGAAGACCACCACACCAGCCAGCGAAGAAAGCCGTCCCCACCAGATCTGCTTCAGTATCGGAGCCCTACACCTTCAGCGCTGTTGCAGAACCGGCGCCCTTCACCGTCAGGCTGCTGCAGAACCTTCGTCAGAGCTGCCGCCGCTCGTGACCCATCTTCCCACCAGCAACAGATCTGTACAAACTGTTCCGATCTGCTCCATTTCTGGCGAAACATTGCTCCATTTCCGGCGTGAACTTGCTCCGTGAGCCTCCGCCGTCGCTGTCTTGACGCCTGTGGTTCAGATCACCCCACCATAACCTCCAGCGCTCCACCATCCCATTCCCTTCACCACCATCCCATTCCCTCCAGCCTGGTTTACAGCTCCGGTCACCACCATCCCATTCCCTTCACTTTCGTTTCCTTTTCTTTTTTTTAATTAGCCGTACATGACTGTTTGGGTCCAGGCCTGTTTGGATCTAGGCTTCTTTGGGTCCAGACCTGTTTGGGTCTAGGCTTCTCTGGGTCCAGACCTGTTTGGGTCCAGGATTGTTTGGGTCCAGACCTGTTTGGGTCTTGTGTCTAGACCTGTTGTGTCCAGACCTATCACTTTTGAATTAATAAAATTACTTATTTTGATTTCTACAACCCATTTCATTGTTTTTCAAAACTGACAATTTTTTTTTGTTAGGGTCCAGCCCATTTGTTGTGAGTTGGTATTTTTTTATTTTGCAAGTAAAAAGCTGGGTCCAGCCCTTCACCATTTCTTTTTTTATTTCGTGTGTATTTTTTCCAATTTCTATTACTAAGCATAGACCCTAGGGTACAGAATAACTTAATTCCCGAAAGTTTGACATTGGACCAATATGGCATGGATAAAACCCGAGCTTGGGTACAGCCCCTTGGATACGATTGGACACATTTTAATATGAAAAATCATTTAAAAAACTTAAAACCCAATATTTGGACACATTTTAATATAAAAAATCATTTAAAAAACTTAAAACCCAATATAGGTCCGTACCTATGGGTACGGGGGTACGGGATCCATCAGACTAATGAAAAAGAACAAAAAGAATTAAAAAAACGAATTAATTTTAAAAAAAATGAAAAGGGTAAAGTTGGAAAAAATACAACTGAAAAGTGTAACTAGGCTTTATATAGTAGGTTTTTCTAACTGGGCCTTAAAAATAACTTAGAAGGAATCTAGGCTCCAATTTGTAGTTTCCTCTTTTTGCTAAGCCAGCCCGATTTTAGTTATATATCAAAACAAATAAGAGTTTTACACTTAAGTCTTGGTCAACTATTTGACCAGACATAATAAAACAAAACGAAAAAAACATAACACCCTCACTAGTACGGGTCAATAACCCAACACAACTACAACCACTAGTACTCAAAAGTACAACTCAATCTATTACAAACTCTAACTCTCTCTCCATATCGTCATTTCCGCTTCTATCTCCTCTTTGGCGAAATTCTTCAGATTCACCATGTTTTCTATCATTCGGCTGGAGATCTTCTCCATAATAGCTTCCTCGGTTAGGAAAATTTGGTTGAAGATGCGATTATTCCTCTCCTCCCAAATCGTATGGACAACTATTGGTAAAATCATTCTGGTAATTTCTCCTTCTATTCTTTTGGATTTTTGCATTCCGATGTATTTAAGAGTAGAGGTTAAGTCATTCCTCTGTAATCTTACCCTCGCTTTCTTCTTGCATATGCTCCAAATGCGCTTCGTACAAGGGCAATTCCAAAAGAGATGGTCTCTATCTTCGCTATTAATTTTACAAAACTCACAAATAGGGTTTGATATCAAACCCCAACTCAATAATTGCTGCTTTGTTGGGAGTCTATCCAGATTTCCCAACCATAAGATAAATTTATACTTAGGTAAGGCTTTTGTCTTCCAGATAGATGAATACCATTGATTTTTTATGCCTTTACATCTAATTTCCTTGTAAATTTCTGAGAATTTGAAGTTACTTCTTTGTGTGCAGGAACAGCTAATTGAGTCTTTATTGTTTGAGATTGTAATATCCTTGGTAAGCTCACTCACAAATCTAAGTTCAGCAGGCCACTTCCAATTTCCTTTATATATAAAGTGGGAAACTTTACTGTTAGTATAATACCCTGATGCCAAGTTGCTACAGCTCAATTAATTAAGTGTTCTGTTATTTGGTAACCAATAGTCCCACCAGAGAGCTTAATCTTTGCCATTACCCACCTTATATCTGATAAATTTCTTGGCAATTTCCCTAACCTTTAGAATTTTCCTCCAACCCCATGAACAGTCCAAAGGTATATCAATTTGCCAAATAGACTTGCTTTTAAGATGGTTAGTTTGCAACCATTGGGACCATAGTGTCCCTTTTGGAAGGCAACAACCCCAAAGCAATTTAATAGCCCAAACCTTGTTTTGAGAATCTAAATCTCTGATTCTCAAACCTCCTTCATCTAAAGGTTTACATACAGTATCCCAAGATACTTTAGCCCCAACTTCATATACACTCTTACCACACCAAAGGAAAGCCATAACTTTACTCTGAAGCAACTTTATAATCTTTTTAGGTAAAGTAAACACACTACACCAGTGGCTAGCAATACCTCCCAAAACTGATTTTATTAATTGAATCCTTCCAGCATAAGAAAGATGCCTAGAGCTCCAGTGGTCTATCCTTTTTGTCATTTTATCTACCAGGGGCTTACAATTAGATAGGTTGAGCCTTCCTGTTGGTGTCGCCTAGGGTGTGATAAAAATTAATATAAATAAAGCTCAAGAAAACTACGCACTCTCACCCTAGACAGGCACAGTACTGCAAGTATTACAGGACGTATGCAAGTTTTAGTTAGTAAGTTGAGTTTGTTCTCAGGGACTTAAGTGTGTTATACGAGTAGGAAAAAATAACGAGTAAAAGTAAATAATTAAAGACAGAAAATAAAAGCAAATAGATTTCGAGATTCTAAATTAAAACTAAGAAAAGTAAAGACAATAAAGTAAAAGATTAAGAATATGAGATGAGAAGTATAGCTTAGGTTTTGCTAGTATGCACTAATCCTTCTAATTCTATCTATAAATCTAGTTAATAAGGGAGAATATTAGCTCTTGGTATACTTAGTCAGGATTCTAAATTCCCATACCTTAGACCTTGAGAGCGACTAAGGGGGCTACGACACAACCAAGACGAGGTCTCAAATAGGGTTATCAAGCGCTACCAAGGCCCTAAACAAACACTACAATCAATTGGTGATATGGTGATTAAAACAAACCCTAATGACTATCTAGTTAGAATCATGTTTTGTCAGAACTAATATCGACACTAGAAATTATGTGGTGGTTCAATAGTTAAACACCCATTCAAGGAGACCATCTAACTACTATTAAAACAATCCTAAAGTGATCAGTTCTTGGAAAGACAATAAATCAAAACAAATAAACAAATATAAAGTAAGTAGCTAATATCAGATTAAAACATATAATTCCCAAAGAAACTTAGATAGAAGAATTAGAATTCATAGTTTATACATGATGCAAAACCCAAGCTATGGGAGGTTTAGTTCATACCTGAAGGAAATAAACTAAAAGAAATTACAAAAGACATCATCTTGCTCTCTACAATAAACTGGAAGAATAAAACCTTAAGAACTAATTACTATGAGGCAAGGATGATTTACAAGTGATATAAGGGTGTATTTATAGGTATTTAGAAGACCTAATTCGTTTTCTTGAGGAAGAGATAAAGTATTGGACTCCTAGCCCAACTCAAATTCGTATGGAAATAAAGATAAACACTGCTGGACCGTTTTGAGCAAATCTTATTCGTTATTGGTCGGTTTTTGCTCCATAAGATACCAAAAGAATCCTCACAGAATTATCTATGTCCCTATGAAAGGAAATTACCAAAATCGGCCTATTCCTTAGGGAAAACGCCACTTCTTTAGGCGTATGCTGCAGAATTCAGATTTAGGCAGCTTTTCTTTTTCCATCTTTTTAGCTTTTGTTTCCTTATCTCCAATTACCATGCTAATCTCTTTCCATAAGTTGTAGTCTTTGACTTGGACTCTAATTAATCTCCATAATTATCTTTAAAGTTTCACACTAAAATAAACAATTAAACCCAATATGCTCTAAAAAATAATAATTCAACAAATCAAGACTCAAAATAGGAAAGTGCACTTATACTCAAGAAAATCGACTATTATGACTTCTAAAACACTAAAAATGATGTATCATCTTAACATAAATCTATCACAACTGAGGAGACATCAAGACCCCCAACTCAAAGTTGTATCGTCCCGATACAATAAAGATAAAAACAAAGGGAAGTCTATGAATACACACTTATGAAATTCTCAACACAATGGGAAAAGCATAGCAGAATATATAGAATAATCCTAAAGCACATAACTCAGAAAATGTCATGCAATAATATTCATAAACTACATACCTGTACACTTCTCATATTTATAGTCAACACGGCTTGAATTCAAGATCAGATTAGTTTCGCAATGTAAGAAGGATTGGGACTTTACTCAGTTCCCCAAGAGAGATATAGATTGTTCATCAAACCTCACTAGTATTCAAAGATCCATTCAACTACTCTCTAATGGCTCAACCACTTCTCCATTACATAGCAAAGAGTCACAAGGTCTTTAAGGTTGTAATTTAGGTTTAGGGACGGTATGATAGTATATTTGGATAATTTGGAGTGAGCTTTTGGCTCTCTTCTTACTAGCCATCAACGAATCGCCCTAGAGCTTGAGTTACTCTCATAAAACGTTTCTCACTCAACCCAATGAATTCCTTGATGCACAATTTAGCATCCCCAATAACCCAATTAAAGCATAAGATGTTCACATAAAAATTCCACTTTGCCGGTCCGAATATATATATTTAACTCTTTTCAAATCAATTTCTCAAGCTATGACTCTCTTTTTAATGTTGAGATATCACGCTAATTTCTCAAATATATATTTTTTCTTTTAATGCCCTTGTTGGCAAAATTAGCTCGTAGCTTCTTTTTCATTCACTATTACCCCGGCAAAGGGTTACAATAAAAATCTGTGAATCATCAATATAAAAGCACAAAGCACAATTAATAAGCTCAAAAATCCCAATCCAATAACAATCTCCATAATGGTGGACCCACCACCCCAAACTCAAGCTCTAAAACAATTGTCTATGCATCGCGATTTGAGTGCGGGTCATATGGAAAAGTCCTGAAATCTAAAGGACATGGCTTATAATGTGTTTCAATAAAAAGGCTTTAGAAAGGATAGAAGGGGCTGAGAAGGATATATCATATAAATCAAAAATCACAAGGTGAGAAGGTATAAAAAGGCTTCAAGGGCTTCAAATATGAAAGAACCGCCTTAATCACTTTCTACACTTTGTAATTTCGTTATTTTCTTACCTTTAGCACTTCCATCAAATGGTTTGTCAACTAGCTTGGATCTCACGACCTACACACTTCTCAAGGTTCCCTGAGATCGAACATACTTTCTATCGCATTGCTCACTAATCTTTTCTTTACTATCAACGTGTGTTTTCCTGCAAGTACTCAAAGCATACAAATACATAGCTCATAAACATATTACTTACTATCATCAATTCACCGAGCTTATGCTTTCAAGCTATTAAATACATTCTACATCTAATTCCCATGTATCAAAAATTTAATTTCTACCTAAAAACAGAAAAATGGAGATGAGAGACAACGAATCCCCACACCCCAACTAAAAAATGAGTCGTGTCCCCACGACTCGAAAAAGACTCGAAACAGAAATTAAAATTAGCAGATAAAACTATTTACAGAAATGGTAAGAAAGAAAGAGAACATACTCTCGAGGCTATTGCCTCGCATCATTGACATCCAAGGTTGGATTTACTAGATTTTTCGTTAATTTCTCAAGGAGTTTCATGATGTGCACTTGATTAGCGTTGATTTGTGCCACATCATTGACTAAAGAAGATTGAGCTGCTTCGAATTTTGTTAAACGCTCCTCCATGCATCTTCTCTTGCCAACTTTGCTCCTTTTCTTCTTTCGAGACTTGCGTAGAACCCGCTCTTTGAAAGATATCCTTGATCTAAGCATTATCAATGTAACTCGTCTTAAACTCGAGTTTCTCCTCTTCACCCAATGTTACATTCGCTTTTCGCACAAGACACGTGATCATAGTTGGAAATTTAACATTATAAACTGATTTAGGAGAGACAGAAAATCGTATCACCTCCTCATAGATCAACTGTGCCACATCAACTTCTTCTCCTCTCAAAATACAATCCAACAGTAGAGCGTTCTTCAAAGTCACATCCAAAGTTCGTGTGTTTCCAAAGACATTAGTAATAAGAAAATTGTGCCAAATTCTAACATCCGGTTGAAGATATTTGTAAGGCCAAGGTGCCTTCAATTCTCCCTTATGTGATTGCACTTTCTCCTTGTCTAAAACATGCTCAAAAAGTAATTCCTCATCAAAGATTTTTCGTTTAGCAACCGATTCCTCAAATTTGCAACAATCTTTCAATTTCTTAAACTTGAAGTGGTTTCTAATCTCATTAACTGTGAAAGGAACTAACTTCCCTCTAATCGGAACACAACCTTTACTATCTTGGCTAAAGAGGCCTAAATAGAATTCCAAAACTAACTCATGACATAATTCATAACGTCTTACCATGAACGTAGACCAGCCCAATTTCTCACCAAGCTCTAAGAATCTCTTGTATTCTCCTTCAACAACTTCTTCCTTGAATAGTTTTCATAAGCAAAAGGTAGCTCTTTCAATTGTTTCTCTGCAGAAGCCTTCAGGGGCCCTTGAAGCTTCCTCTCTCTCTCTCTTTGGGTGTAGGACCTTGTGGAAGTTGTGTTTTCTCCTTTGCATAAAAGTAAAGCTTTTTACCATTACGGTTAAACAAAGATATACCACCATCTTCAACTTTATCTTTACCCTTTGAATTAGAACTAGAACCTTTGTTATTTGATTTCTTCTTGATCGGATCCAATCCCTTGCTCTTCTTCACCTCCCTATTGTTAGCTAATATTGTTGTTCTATTAGTCATCTTAAATTAACCCCCAACTCAAAGCTTTAGCAACCCTTGAAATTTGAACTTGTGAATTTTTGGTTGAACAAGCTTGATTTGGTTTAGGAAAGATGGATTGATGATGAATCTCTATGTGGGTGAGGTGAATTTGTAATGGGTAGGATTGGATTTAAGAAATTGTATGATGAATTTGTGAAATTTGAGCTCTTGATTCTTCAATTTGATTGTGTTTGGTGGGGATTGGGTGTTTGAATCTCTCTTGTAATGATGTGGAGAGAAGATTTGATGTGTTTCTCTTGATGATTGGGTAGTGTTTTGATGATTGGTGAAGGTTTTGATGAGCTTTAATGGAGTTGGGAGAGTTTTGGAGAAGAGAAATAGGCTTAAGGTTTATGAAATTCGTACTAATGAGCATTATACCTCTTTATAACCTTGAATCTCGTAACTTTCTCTCTCCTAGCTTCGCGGCGCGGACCATACCTGCGGACTAGGGGTACCCCGCAGGGGTAGTCCGCAGCTTCTGTTGCTCAAAATTTTCGCCTCGGTATAAAACCCGTAGTAGCAACCTGTGGCACGGGTTTTTGGGCTTGCGGACCATGGGTGCGGACCAAGGGGTACACCGCGGGGGTAGTCCGCGGCTTCTGTAGCATCCTTCGTCAAAATACCCGTGGAAGCAACCCCGTGGCGCGTGTTTTTGGCTTGCGGTGCAGGGCACGGACTAGGGTCCAGTGCACCGCAGCCAACAGCTAAATTTTTTTTCGTCTCGGTATAAAACACGTGGCTCCACCCCCATGGCTCGGGTTTCTCCTCTGCGGTATACCGCAGCTGAGGTCCGGTATACCGCACCCCTGTTTCAGATTTTCAAGAAAATTTTGTTTCTTCCCTAACTCGTTTTCTCCAATTCCCACACATCAAAAACACTAATACATTTCTCAAATATGCATTATCAGCTAAAAACAACTAATCTAAACTTAAACTAAAAACGTAAAAGACACAAAAACATAAAAAATTGCGGGTTGTCTCCCGTACATCACTTTTATTTAACGTCTTTCAAAGGTAGACGCGTTACCTCTATCAATATTTGCGAATATAGCCTCCCCAACAACGAGTTAGGCTATGAACGTCAACTAATCTGCGCTAGACCCCAGTTTTGGGTCAGATTTCTATCACCTTGGCTGAAACAACCTTAGTGACAATGAATGGTCCCATCCACGAGTCCTTGAAACTTCGTGGCCTATTCTCGCGTTTGTGAGCTTTCCATAGAACTTCATGGCCAACCCCAAACTCAATGTTTGGCTCAGTATCCACAGGCTTTAAGTGGATCTTCTCAGGAGGGACTTTGTGATGTGAAAGGCTGTGGATGACAAGAACGGTGGGATCTAACTTCCTCGGTTTCTTACCCAAGACATAGAAGGTCTCAGATACATTCTTTGCATGAAGGGTGATGGTCCCTTCTTGGAAGTTGATTACACTTTGACTTGTGGCCATGAAAGGCCGTCCAAGTATGATTGGAACCTGCTTATCTGCATCAAACTCAAGTATAACAAAGTCAGTAGGGATGGCGATATTACTTGCACGGACTAAGACGTCCTCCACTGTTCCCCATGTCCTTTTAACTGAGTTGTCAGCGAACTGCAACTTCACTGGAGTTTTCTCTGATTTCTGAAGTCCAAGTCTCTCGAACACGGACTTAGGCATAAGATTCACACCAAAACCCACATCGTACATAGCTTTCACCTTGAGCATACCATTGATTTGAATAGGAAGGTTGAAACTTCCCGGATCTTTAAGCTTTGTTGGTAGCTCTCTTTCACTTCTTCTCGAAACTCTCAAATTTTCTCTTGGGGCCTCTACAATCGCCTCTTTCTCAGGAATAATTTGCGTAAACACTTGTTGCGATGTAAGTCCTTTCTTTGCAATCTCAAGCATTTGGGCGTTGATATTTTCGGGTGTATACGCCTCTACAAATGTCTTGAGTGCAGTGTCATCCTTAGGATTTGTATCAGGAATAGTTGATGACACTGGTTGAACAATAGGTGGCGATTCCACCTTCTCTTCTTCTTTCTCTTCTTATACAGCAGGTGCAACTTCATCTTCAACTGTTGATTCCTCCTTTGAATTTAGCTCAGCTTGGTAATCCATAACCGATCGAATTTCCTCTTGCATCTTCCTCAAAAGTTGTATAAACTCGGATTTCTCTTCTGAATCGTCCTCCACATAAACCTCAGAACAGTCAGATGCCACGGGGCTAGACTTGGTTGGTTCTTCTTTGGTACTCGGAACTTCCACGGCACTAACGGCAGCATGCGGTACTTCCTTCTTTTCTTCAATTTCAAGGCAAATGGCCTTGCAAGCTTCGAACCCAACATTCTTTTCACCTCCTTTGATTGCCTTTACTTCCTTTTGTTCCATTAAATTTGTTAATACTTTGTTTAATTGTTCTACTTGAGTACCTAACATCTGAAGTATGGCATCTTGTCCTCGGACTTTCTCTTCCTGAGCGTTCATAGTCGTGGTCAAACGGTCCAGAGCTTGTGCTATCTGTTGATTGTCCATAGATCCTTCTTAAGGATACTGAGGTAAAGCTTTCTGATCTAATGAATCAGTATAGGTATCTTGAACAGGTTGTTGAGGGGGAGCAGGTCTGTTTTGATATTGGTTTTGATACTGACCTCTCGAGTGGAATGAGTTGTTCTGGGGGCGCGGTTGATAATGACCAGGATTGGCGGCCCCTTGTGGATTTGAATACTGCATACCAGGATGATTTCGGTTACCCCATTGATAACCTCCTCGATTAGATATAAAGTACACAGATTGTGGATTTGATTCACACTCTTCCCATGTATGATTGTTAACCCCACACTGTTGACAACCTTGTGCTTCTTGTACTACGTTTGCAGCGGATAAATTCTTTTGTATCTCTAACTTCAGCTCTTTGATTTGATTTTCTAACGCGGATATTTGGGCTGAGTTCGCAGTTTCTGCATCTAAACGAAGTGTTCCTCGGGTCTTTGCAATAGGAGCTCGCGTTGAGGGCCAACTCATTTCTTGTTCCATAATATTTTCTAAAACCTCTGAAGCTTCATTATGATTCATGGACACAAAGTTACCCTTTCCAATGTTATCCACCTTCTCTCTACCTTTATCATTAAGTCCTTCATAGAATATAGAAAGTTGTAGAGCAGGGGTATAACCATGGAGAGGACATCTAGCTAATTTTTGTTGAAATCTTGTCCATGCCTCTCCTACTGTTTCTCCATCTTCTTGACAAAATCTTGCAAGCTCGGTTTGATCTTTGAGTCTCATTCTCTTCGGATAAAAGCGGTTAAAGAACGCGGCTTGAAGTTCTCTCCAAGAATGAATTGTTCCAGGTGGTTGTCTTTCTAGCCAATCGCTAGCTCTACCGGTCAAGAAGAACAAAAACATGTGACAATACAGTTGCTCGCGTGTAATGCCGGAGTGATGTAGGCATCACAAATCTGCATGAACTTCTGAATCGATCTTACCGGATCTTGAATTGCTGTACCAGTGTAGAGTCCAAAACTTTGAAATTGACTGAGCATACCCGGATCGGGTCTAAATTTGATAGTTTGGATCTCTGGAGGACGGTAACCGATTGGTTGAACATGAAACGGCACATGAAGACCAGGGAGATCTTGCTGTGCTTGATTCTGTTGAATATTAACGTTGTTACCTCGTCCTAGTGGCGGTAGTTGTTGTCCTTGTTGTCCACCGAGTGGTGGATCTTGTTGTTGTCCACCGAGGGGTGGATTCTCTTGAGCACCAAGTGGAGGATCTTGTTGAGGCCCTCCAAGTGGTGGATTTAGTTGGGATGCCATCGCTCTTCTTAAGGCTCTTTCCTCACGAACTCGTTTGTTGTAAGGTCTGAAGCTCCTCTCAGGCTCCGATAAAGGAGGCCAAGAATTAAACACTGTGAAACCTGAAAAAGACTAAAGCAAACCACAAGCGTAAATCTGGAAAAATAAAAACTAAAAACTGAAAAATAAAACTAATTAAAAACTACTACTCGAAATAGATAACCCACACGCTAACGAGACACAAGTCCCCGGCAGCGGCGCCAAAAACATGGTGTCGCCTAGGGTGTGATAAAAATTAATATAAATATGAATATGATAAAGTTTTAAAGATTGAATGCGTTAGTTAACTCCTTTTGACAAGTTATATACCTCCTTGCCCGTAAACTTAATTAATTGGACCAAGGTCTCTGGTACCAGTAACTCTTCAAAAAGGTCCCGGGGGATATATGTGTTGGGAATAAAGCAAAATAAAATTGACAAGCAAAATAAAATTGACACTTTTTTTTTTGCTAAGCCAGCCCGATTTTAGTTATATATCAAAACAACTAAGAGTTTTACACTTAAGTCTTGGTCAACTATTTGACCAGACATAATAAAACAAAACGAAAAAAACATAACACCCTCACTAGTACGGGTCAATAACCCAACACAACTACAACCACTAGTACTCAAAAGTACAACTCAATCTATTACAAACTCTAACTCTCTCTCCATATCGTCATTTCCGCTTCTATCTCCTCTTTGGCGAAATTCTTCAGATTCACCATGTTTTCTATCATTCGGCTGGAGATCTTCTCCATAATAGCTTCCTCGGTTAGGAAAATTTGGTTGAAGATGCGATTATTCCTCTCCTCCCAAATCGTATGGACAGCTATTGGTAAAATCATTCTGGTAATTTCTCCTTCTATTCTTTTGGATTTTTGCATTCCGATGTATTTAAGAGTAGAGGTTAAGTCATTCCTCTGTAATCTTACCCTCGCTTTCTTCTTGCATATGCTCCAAATGCGCTTCGTACAAGGGCAATTCCAAAAGAGATGGTCTCTATCTTCGCTATTAATTTTACAAAACTCACAAATAGGGTTTGATATCAAACCCCAACTCAATAATTGCTGCTTTGTTGGGAGTCTATCCAGATTTCCCAACCATAAGATAAATTTATACTTAGGTAAGGCTTTTGTCTTCCAGATAGATGAATACCATTGATTTTTTATGCCTTTACATCTAATTTCCTCGTAAATTTCTGAGAATTTGAAGTTACCTCTTTGTGTGCAGGAACAGCTAATTGAGTCTTTATTGTTTGAGATTGTAATATCCTTGGTAAGCTCACTCATAAATCTAAGTTCAGCAGGCCACTTCCAATTTACTTTATATATAAAGTGGGAAACTTTACTGTTAGTATAATACCCTGATGCCAAGTTGCTACAGCTCAATTCATTAAGTGTTCTGTTATTTAGTAACCAATAGTCCCACCAGAGAGCTTAATCTTTGCCATTACCCACCTTATATCTGATAAATTTCTTGGCAATTTTCCTAACCTTTAGAATTTTCCTCCAACCCCATGAACAGTCCAAAGGTATATCAATTTGCCAAATAGACTTGCTTTTAAGATGGTTAGTTTGCAACCATTGGGACCATAGTGTCCCTTTTGGAAGGCAACAACCCCAAAGCAATTTAATAGCCCAAACCTTGTTTTGAGAATCTAAATCTCCGATTCCCAAACCTCCTTCATCTAAAGGTTTACATACAGTATCCCAAGATACTTTAGCCCCAACTTCATATACACTCTTACCACACCAAAGGAAAGCCATAACTTTACTCTGAAGCAACTTTATAATCTTTTTAGGTAAAGTAAACACACTACACCAGTGGCTAGCAATACCTCCCAAAACTGATTTTATTAATTGAAACCTTCCAGCATAAGAAAGATGCCTAGAGCTCCAGTGGTATATCCTTTTTGTCATTTTATCTACCAGGGGCTTACAATTAGATAGGTTGAGCCTTCCTGTTGGTGTCGCCTAGGGTGTGATAAAAATTAATATAAATAAAGCTCAAGAAAACTACGCACTCTCACCCTAGACAGGCACAGTACTGCAAGTATTACAGGACGTATGCAAGTTTTAGTTAGTAAGTTGAGTTCGTTCTCAGGGACTTGAGTGTGTTATACGAGTAGGAAACAATAACGAGTAAAAGTAAATAATTAAAGACAGAAAATAAAAGCAAATAGATTTCGAGATTCTAAATTAAAACTAAGAAAAGTAAAGACAATAAAGTAAAAGATTAAGAATATGAAATGAAAAGTATAGCTTAGGTTTTGCTAGTATGCACTAATCCTTCTAATTCTATCTATAAATCTAGTTAATAAGGGAGAATATTAGCTCTTGGTATACTTAGTCAGGATTCTACATTCCCATATCTTAGACCTTGAGAGCGACTAAGGGGGCTACGACACAACCAAGATGATGTCTCAAATAGGGTTATCAAGCGCTACCAAGGCCCTAGACAGACTTTACAATTAATTGGTGATATGGTGATTAAAACAAACTCTAATGACTATCTAGTTAGAATCATGTTTTGTCAGAACTAATATCGACACTAGACATTATGTGGTGGTTCAATAGTTAAACACCCATTCAAGGAGACCATCTAACTACTATTAAAACAATCCTAAAGTGATCAGTTCTTGGAAATACAATAAATCAAAACACATAAACAAATATAAAGTAAGTGCTAATATCAGATTAAAACATATAATTCCCAGAGAAACTTAGATAGAAGAATTAGAATTCATAGTTTATACATGATGCAAAACCCAAGCTATGGGAGGTTGGTGGTCCTTTGTGTGTTCTAAAATAAATGCAAATAATAATCGAACCACAACCGCAAGTGTACGGTTGTCCTAAGTAGTATAACTGATAAACAGATTCGTTCCAAGGACGGAATGGTTGATCACAATGTCTAGCAAATAGTGATTGATGCACTTATGAAAATAAAAAAAGGTAAAATGTTTGTTTGGTTTTGTTATTAAAACTAAGGAATGAAAGACAATTATTAAAATGCAAATAAAAGCTAAGACGCAAGTAAAATAATGTGAAACGCAATATGAGATGTAGTACTTGAGAACGCAAGGATCCTCCCTATCCTATTTCTTAACTTATGTTGTTTAAGGGCTAAATTAGTCAACTACAATGGTCGGGATTCTAATATCCTTATACCCCCGTCAGGGTGGACTATAAGGCGATCCTAAAGTGTCACTAGTCCCGTCAGGGTAAATATGATCCACCGTTGGATGATTAAGTTTTATTACCTCATTGGCCCTAGGATTAGCTAAGCTCGTAAGAGTCAATAACTTCTATCCTAGATTGAATAAATGGTTCTGTACCTAAACCCTCCGTCAGGATGATCCAATCGCCACTAATTGGAATAGCCTAGATACTAACACCTGTTCCTAGTTCATGACGCTAAAAACAGTAAACATTCACAATTTATCGAAAAGAGTAAAAGCCCTAATTTAGTTTAATTCAATAAAAACCCAAATTCAACATTCGTTAATTAATAAGATTTGGGATTCACCCATTGTTTGTTCTCAAGCACTATGAAAAGCTTAGCTCATATTAAAATGAAATACTAAAATAATTGAAATAGAATTCATGTTGATTACAAAATTAAAAGATAAAAAGAACCTAATTTCCGGAATGGGAATGACTACGAACGGAGATATAGACCCTCTCCAGCTCTTGTAGCTTCTTCTTCTTCCTTCGTTGCTTCTCTCTAGTGTTTTTAATCTTGCAGAATGTGAATTTTGTGTAAAATAGAAGTCCAGACCTCCTTTTATAAGTGCAAATTCGGACTTGGACCTAGGCTTTTAATTAAATGAAATATAAAAGGCCCAAGTCCACTAACTTAGCCCAAAATCCCGTAACTGCTGATATGTCTTCACTAAAACGGCTTTTCCCGATTCGTTATGACTCTGATTGACCTCATTCCAGTTGCTAAAGTTCCGTAACTTGATAAGGAGCGTTTTCTCTTCAAAGGTCAGCGGCTAAATCATCGCTTAAGCACCTCGAAATCAGCAATCTATGGCCTGGAAAATGGATTTTCAGCTCTAAAAATAATATCTTCGGGATTTCTCTTCAAGTCTTGACTCTATCTTTTGATCTTTGACTTTCTCCTCGGATTCCTCTTCTAGCTAACATCTAAAACCTGTAAAATCTTCACTAAAAATACCAATATTACGCGCAAAAGCTTAATAAATCAAAAATGCTAGAAATAAAAGAGGAAAATCATATTATTGCATATTTAGTCCAAAAGTCTATCGGATTAATTAAATAAACACAAAAAATGATGTCTCCTAAGGGTCGAAAATAAGAACAATTAAGGAGACATCAATACCCCCAACTCAAACCTTTGTCGTCCCGACAAAGCAAAACAAAACAAAACAAGGGGTAGAAGTAAACGCAAAAACAAATAGAAGCAAGATAAATCTCATATAGCAAAACTTTAAAAACTAACATATACATACACTAATCATGCAACATCAAACATAAATAATCTCAATCATAAAATTAAAGTCGCAATGCTTGAAGGTTACACTTGTACTCATCTCTGTATGATGGCTATAGGGTGGTCATTAATCTTAACTCTCTTTGAACGCTCCACCTAGTGTATTCCCTATCAACATTCACTATGCACATAGGAATCACGAGTTCTTTATGGTTTTAATAATGGCTTAAGGACGGTGTGGATGTATATTTAGTAAATTTGAAGTGAGCTTTTGGCTCTCTCCTCACTTACCATCAACAATGTCCTCGAGCTTGAGTTTACGCTCAAAAATGTTCTCACTCACCCATTTGACGCGCTAGTGTTGCGTCCCCAATGTCAACCCAAATAAATCTAAGATGATTTCCAAAAATATTCCACTTTGCCGATTTATTCATTTTTTCTTTCTTTTTATTTTCTTTATCATTTCTTTTCTCTTTTTTTTGTACAAGATACCCATGACCATCATTTTGATGTGAAAGGTCATGTCTCTTATAATTTTTTTTTCTTTTCTCTTTTTTTTCTTTTTCAAATCCCGGCAAAGGATTACAAATAATAATATCATCTACCTTTTTGTTCCTAATACAAACACATATAATCCCTTCCCAATGTAATTTCCCAAATGTGGACCCTCTACCCCAAACTCAAGCTCGAGACAAGTCTCAGGGTTGTGATTCAAGTGCGGGTCATTTGGTCATGCCTAATAATCTAAAGGATAATGGGCTTATATCGTGACTACAAAAGAAAAGGCTTAAGGCTCAAAATTGGGCTAAGACGGATAAAATTATAATAAGGGATAGCAAGCTAAAAGGCTTCAAATGGCTAACAAAGAACTGCCCCTATCATTTTCCTAAGTACATAGCTTGTTTTTAGTTCATATCTAGGTGGGTTCTCTACTAATTAGGATTTCACGTTCTAGACACCAAACATATTCCTTAAGTACAAGCTTACTTCATTTGCATTGTTCATTAATTTTTCCTATCAATTACCTATGTTCGCATGCAATTGTAAGTGCGTTTTATGTTATTCCCTAAAGTCCACTATTTACTATCATAGATTCATCAAAATTATGCTTAAAGGGACATTTAAAATCTTCTATAGTCAAACGCAACTCCGAAAATTATTTTATTGAATGCAAATAAAACACATAACACATAAAACTGGGACGAGGCAACGAACCCCACCCCAAACTCAAAAATGAGTCGTGTCCCCACGACTCGAAAAGACTCAACGCAAATAAAAATAAACTAAACTAACTAAAACGCGAAAGGGATAGAAAACGTATCTTAACCAGCGCGTGGCTGGTCATCGGTGTTGCGTTCTTGAACTTTCTCCTTCGTAAGAAGACCATAGGTGGCGTGTTGAATTGTGCTCACCCCCATTAACATGTTTCGGAGAAGTTCTAACTCTTTTGTAACGTTTCCAAAAGACGCAATCATCTTCACTTGGTTCTCTTCTAACACCCTCACTTTCGCTTCCAACTCATCGGTGGTATGCATCTTCTTCTTTGGAGGAGCTCTCGGATTTCTTGTTGCTTTTAACACCTCATCATGAATATTCTTGATCAAAGTTAAACCCATACTCTCACACACTACAACACGATCAATCTCTGCGTCTTTACGCGGAACCTTTGCGTCTAAGCACAAAGTAGTGATGGTACAAGGAAACTTGAGATTTTGTTGTGAAGTAGGAATCCTAGCAAATTCCATGATGGTATCATATATCACACGAGCAACATCCATAGGTTTCTCCTCGATAATACACTTAATGAACAAAAGATGCTCCTTCTTCACTTCCGATATGTGTTTAACTCCGAAGAAGGTAGGGATTATGAAACGTGACCAAATCTTAGCACATGGTAACAAGTTACTGCTATACATCTGTCCGGGATATCAATCTCCTTCGGGAATTGGGCGGGCCCCATCAACAAGTACTGTTCCCCAAAGGGACTCATAATCAAACGAAGGCTCTTTTAAGGATTCTTGAAACGGACAGATTCCAGAAAATTCGGGTAATTTCAATGATTTACGAATAAGCTCAACGGAGAAAGGAACTACCTTTTTGCGAATAATAACAGCTTCTTTTGAGAAGGCGATTCCTTCATAGCAATCTCGCACCAAGGTAGAAATATACTCAAGCTTCCTTTCTCTCAATTCCTTCCAACCCAATTTATCACAAGTTACACCATAATCTTTATACGCACTAGTCATAATACCCTTATGAAGATTCATCTCCTCACCAAATTTCAAAAATTCAATTCTATCACGAACCTGAGTATCCCATGGAATGAAGACTCTTTTAGGCTTTTGAGCCCACACTTTCCTACGCGGAGCTTTCGGTTGTTGCACTGGTTCTTCGGGAACTTCTTGTTCAGTTTCTTCTTCAATCTCTTCTTCAACTTCTTCCCCACTCTCTTCATCACTTTCATCAATTAACCTACTCTTTTTCGGATTAGCCTTACTCGGATTTTCTTTTCTTTTCGGAGCAATTGGGTTTTGGACAGTCTTTTTGGATCGCGAATCCAGAATCTCAATTGCCTGGTCTGGGCTAGTTCCAACATTGTTCCTGTTTCTTGGTATGTTTCTTCGATAGTTACACATGGAATCGGTTCTGTTAGTCATCTCTTTTCACCCCAAACTCAAAACTTCAAATAGAGAAAAAGCTAGAGAAAAGCTTTGAAATTTGATGTTTTGAGACTTAAAACTTGAAGAATATGGGTGAATATGAGATGGGTTAAGGTTATTTGAGAGGAATTGTGAAAGAATTGGGTTTAATTTCAAGGTGGGGAAGGAAAAATTTGTGGAGAAAAAGTGAAATTTGATGATGTTTTGGAGAGGATGTGAGTTGATTTTGTGTGTTTGTGATGATAGAAGGCTTGATTTGATGATTTTATACTTGTTTGTTAATGATTTTCGGAGTGGGTGGAGGCAAGGATTCGGACTATAAGGTTTGGCTTGGAGAAGAGGCAAAGAATTAGGTTTAAACAACTCAAAACCGCCTCTCGCAACAGCTGGCCGGCTAGCCGGCGGATTCGCCGGCATGCCGGTCGCGAGGGCGGCGATTTTTTTTTTTACTAAATTCGACTTTTCCTTTTATTTTTACCTCAAAACGCAAGTATATTGCGTCGTCGCTGACGCAGTGATCAGAACTCTCGACATTCTTGGCCGGCTAGCCGGTGGATTCACCGGCATGCCGGCGGAATGTCGATGGCGCATTTGATGACGCAGCAACCTTGCGTCGTCGCTGACGCAAGGACCAGAACCTCCTTCCTTTTTGGCCGGCTAGCCGGTCAGTTGACCGGCATGCCGGTGAAATCTCGATGGCGCGAATGGTGACGCAGCAATGCTGCGTTGTCGCTGACGCAGTGGTCAGAGAGTTGGGGTCCTTCTGCTCGTTTGGCCGGTATGCCGGCCAGCTCGCCGGCTAGCCGGCTAGCCGGTCAAACCTGCTGTGGACTTCAATTTTTCGTTTTCTCATCGTTTTGACCCCAAACTCATGACCATTATACCCCTGAAATCATCAAAAACAAACATCCTTCCTCATTTCTCAAAAATTAAAATTAAAATCAACGAAAACTTAACTAATTTACACTACGAAAATTGAAATACGTAAACTAATATACAAGAAATTGGCTTTTGTTTAACGTCGTTAAGCTCGACGGGTTACCTCACGCTCTAAGGAGCCTCGAGGAGGTACATGACCTCTCCGGGATGTGGGTCTTTTGCACGATCAGTGTCTTCACCTCCATGATAAATCTTTAAACGATGACCGTTCACCATGAATGTACGGTTCTCAAGTGGATGTTCTATCTCTATAGCTCTATGAGGTGTAACCTTGGTTACAATGTAAGGACCCGACCACTTCGATCTTAATTTCCCCGGATAATTACTGAACTTCGAATTATATTTCAACACTCTTTGTCCCACTACAAAGTTCTTCTCTCGAATTCGATTATCATGCCATCTCTTGGTATTTTCTTTATAAAGCTTAGCATTTTCATAAGCATGTAATCTGAATTCATCAAGCTCATTAAGTTTCATCATTCGATTCTCACCAGCTAGCGTAGGATTTAAATTCAACTTTGCAATAGCCCAGTAGGCACCCATTTCAAGTTCAAGAGGTAAGTGACAAGCCTTACCATATACCATTCGATACGGATAAGCACCTACTGGTGTTTTGAAAGCAGTTCGATATGCCCAAAGTGCATCATCTAATTTCATAGACCAATCTTTTCTAGTAGGACCAACGGTTTTCTCTAAGATAGATTTTACCTCACGATTTGAGACTTCAGCTTGACCATTGGCTTGAGGATTATAAGCGGTAGATACACGATGTCTGACTCCATATTTTTCTAGAACAGTCTTTAGATATTTATTAACGAAATGAGTACCTCCATCGCTAATAATCACCCTTGGAGTTCCATGTCTAGTGAAAATATGTGACTTTAAGAACTTAATCACCACTCTTGAATCATTGGTTGGTAAGGCTACAGCTTCTACCCACTTAGACACGTAATCAACAGCTAATAAGATGTAGAGGTTACCATTTGAAGGAACGAAAGGACCCATAAAATCTATACCCCAAACATCGAATATTTCAACTTCTAACACATTATTACGTGGCATCTCATCCCTCTTGGATATGTTTCCGGTAAATTGGCATCTAGTACATCTTTTCGTATATTCATGACAATCTTTAATAATAGAAGGCCAATAAAAACCAGATTGTAATACCATAGCAGCAGTTCGATCTCCCTTGAAATGTCCACCATAAGGTGAATCGTGACAACCAGCTATAATCGCTTCAATCTCTTCCTTGGCTACACATCTTCTTACCATTTGATCAGCGCACACTTTGTAGAGGAAAGGATCCTCCCAAAAGAATTGTCTTGCACGGTGAGCTAATCTTTTTCTTTCTTGATAAGTTGAACCTTCAGGGAAAAAACCACTTACCACTAAATTTGCAATATCCGCATACCAAGGAGCTTCATAATCACGAACAACGAATAAACCCTCATCAGGAAACTCTTCCCTAAATGCTTCAGTACCACTATTCAACTCTGAACCTTCTAACCTCGATAGATGATCTGCAACCTGATTCTCACACCCTTTTCTATCTTTGATCTCTAAATCGAACTCTTGAAGCAATAAAACCCATCTGATTAACCTCGGTTTAGCATCCTTCTTCTCCATAAGATATCGAATTGCTGAATGATCTGTATAAACAATAACTTGAAAGTCCTAGAGGGGGGTGAATAGGATTACTAATAAGATTAATGCCTAATTAAAAATCTTTTGGACAATTATAAGTTTAAGGAGGAAACTTCTAAGTCAACTAATATATCAAACTCTTAAGGGATCATGCAATGGATAAGCTAAGAGGTTCGATATATAATTGATACAAGTAAAACGAGTTTCTAATCTCTAACTACTCTAGATGGCAATATGTTAGATAAACTAGATAATCAATATCACAATATTCATACTAGCATATTATCAAACATATAAAGTGCGGAAAGTAAATAGAGTAGGGATAGAAAGATACACACGATTTATAGTGGTTCGGTTTCCCTACATCCACTACCTAAGGAAGCCTCCTTAGGATTTCAAGCTTTTCACTAAGCTCCCGTGTCTCTCTTAACCGGGTCGAGAACACAATAACCCTTACAACCTCTTCGATAACACGAAGGACAAACACTTGTGCTATCGCAACACAAGGACACCAAGTATACTCCCGATACTCAAACACTTATGCTATCTCAACACAAGGATACCAAGTATACTCCCTATACTTGAATTCTCTCTTAATCTATCCATTACAAGACCTAGACTTAAGAGGATAGATACAAAGTGTTTAAAGGGGTGCAAACAACTTTGCTAGATAATCTCCTAAAGAGTAGATATGACTATAAGCTTGTAAACTCCTCTTTGAGTAGATAATAACTTTGATAGCTCCTTGGATTAACTCCTTAATTGAGTGGATATAAACTATGAAGCTCTTGACACCTTCTTGGATGATAACAATTAAGCCCCTAAGTGTATATGGGTTGAAGGTGTGGTTGTAGCCTTGAAAGACCTTCAATTTATAGCTGCAAAATGCTCCCAACGGTCATATGATTTGTCTCCAACGGATATATTAATATCCCCAACGGATCTATTCTTTAGTCTTCATTTTGCTGCAGAAAACCCTCTCTTGCGGTGTACCGCGGGTATGGTCCGGTGCACCGCGAAAACGTTCGTCTTAACTTCAAGCTTACTGGTCGGACTATCCTATGCACCGTGTCCCTGGTCCGTGCCTCAGTCCGGTGTACCGCGCCTCAGTCCGGTGTACCGCGCATTTCTTAGCTTACTGGTCGGACTAGCCTGTGCACCGCGCCTCTGATCCGTGGCTCTGCGGTGTACCGCAGTTTCTGTCCGGTGTACCGCGTATTTCTTTGCTTTCTGTTCGGACTAGCTTATGCACCGCGCCTCTGGTCCGTGGTATTGCGGTGTACCGTAGGTGTACTCCGGTGTACCGCGCCAAAGGTTTAAAACACCTTCTAGTGAGTATATCTTTTACTGTGATGCTCGGATTAGAAAACCTTCTTCACGAGAGTTGTAGAGAACATCATTCTAATAAGCTTTGTAGTTGATCACTAAAGCTAATTCTCAATGTACACAAAGATAAGGTTAATAGCATTTGTATGAGAAATAGTTTCTTAAGATAAAACAATAAAGCTTTGATCTAAATGATAAAGAATGCTCTTTTTGATGAATTAGAGTGCAAGATAGAATGTGTATACCAATAGTAATTAGCACACAAAACACAAGAGGATTTGTCACATTAAAACAACCTATTAAGGGAGGCTATATGCCAACAATCTCCCCCTTTTTGATGATGACAAATCCTTCACTAAAACACCTTAGGAATGATATGAAAGTATAAGCTCTTATCAAATTTAGCTCCCCCTCACAATAAGCATTTAAGTAAAAATGAATATGAGATATGAAATGCATTTGTGAGTATTAAAAAAAGCAATTTTGAAAGTTTTAGTGCACATATTTCTCCCCCTTTGTCTTCATCAAAAAGACGGGATAATAAAATATCAAACAAGAATGAAGCACAAAGATCAAGGGCTTTTGAAAAACAAAGAAGAGCTAAAAACTCAAGTGAAAAGATTTTGAAAAACAACATAAAGAGATCAAGGGTTTAAGAGCAATTAAAACATTTTAATTGAGATGCACAAAGATCAACAATTGCAAAGCATGAAAAAGATAAGGGATGGAGACATTTTACCAACTTCTTGATCGATAGGTTTTCATCTTATAAGCTTTCTAACAATGCAAACGATTAGTGCAATTATAAGATAAACGATTAGTGCAAACGATTAATCAAGCATTTAGTTTTTAAAGATAATTTACTAAAAACTCCCCCTTACGAAATGCATAGAGTGTTTGTTTCAATTTTGAAAAGTTTGACCAATAATTTCTCCCCTTTTTACCAATAAGAATATTTGAATCAATTTTAAGAAATCATGGGGTAAATTGTCATTTTTGAAAAGCAAAGGGGTCAAGATGTATTTTCCAAAAGTTTAGGGACTAAACGCAATTTTGAAAAACTTCAAGGGACCTAAATGCAATTTTCAACCATTTGAAGAACTAAGACTAATTTGAACAAACTAAAGGGACTATAAATAAGATCAAGGATGAATGATGCAATAGTACCTATATCATCAAGGAAAAAGTTAGCACTATTAACACATTTAAATAATATTCGAAACATAAAGATTAAGCATCTAACATATAACATACATAACCAATAATCCAAGTTAGACACATAGCATCCTAAACCAATTATCCAAATATAACCAAGTAGGATAATATGAAGATTAAAAACACCCAATAAGAAGAATTAGCGATTTTAAGAAATCTAGGGGTAAAATTTAAACTTTGAAAAGTATGGGGGTCAAAATGCATTTTTCAAATGTTTAGGGACTAATTGCAATTTTGAAAACCTTCAAGGACCTAAGTAAACTTTCTCAAGACAATAGGGACCAAGGTCTAATATTCAAGCATAAGAAAGCTAAATGCAATTTGTTCAAACTATAGGGATCTTAAATTAATATTTTTCAACCTATAGGGATCACAATGCAATATTTTCAACCAATAGGGACCATAATGCAAGATAGAACAATAAACCCCAAATCGCGGTGTACCGGACCATTGTTGCGGTGCACCGCACTAAAGCTCGACCAAAAGGAGTAAGAAGAGAGATTTTGAAAATAGGCAATTTGCATAAACACCCGAAGTTAATACGAAAACTCCCCAATAGTATAGAGATATTTTAAAACAACTAAAAATGCTTTTGTTTTGAAAAGATTCAACGTGGAAATCCCGAAAACACATAAAGCAGTTTATTTCATAAATACCCCTATATTTTCTAAAAAGTATAAAGAGACCCAATGTAAAAACTAAGCAATTTTAAGCATGAAAAGGTCAAGTTATACAAGATATTAGCACAATAGGGAATAAACCATATAAGCACATAATGAAGCACATCATAAAGATAGTAAGCAAAGCAAATTCATGCAAATGAGTTAATGACCAATAATGGATAGAATTCCCATAATACTATGCATAAAACATTTTTGAAATGCTATGGAAAATGCAAACGATTATCGGAAAAATATTTTTGAAAAACAATTTCTTAAAAAAAAAACTCACCCATATGAAAATGCAAATTTGTGATCAAAGATAAATTAAGATTTGAAAGTGTAAACTAATATCTTTGATCTTTTTCCCTTTTATCAAACAATAGGCACTTTTAAAAAGATATAAAAACTTGTAAGAATAAAAAGTGCAATATATAATCGTTGAGGGACTAAAAAGCAATTTCACATAGTAGGGACTAAAAATGCAATTTTTCAAAGATGTGAACTAAAATGGCAAATTTTACAAGTGAAAGATTATGAAGTCCAAACTATGACACTTTGGAGAATATAATAACTATGAGGGGTCAAAGTGCAATTTTGAAAATTTTGGGGACTAAAAAGCAATTACCAAAAATCTAAGAGCTAAAGTGCAAAAACATCATTCATGAGAATTAGATGCAATAACACTAATAACAATTAAAACAATGATAAGTATCACAAGATAATATCCCAAGATAAAACATGATAAACACAACTAATCAAATCACAACAAATTCATAATTATAAGCACAAGCCATAAGGAGGAACGCAAAGTAAATATACGAGATAAAGAAAAGAAATCACCGGATTTTCCTTTTTCGAGATTTGAGCGTTCTTTCGTATATTAATTCTTCCATTAGTTTCCTCCAAGCAAAGTAACGATCACCTACAAAGAGAATGGAGGTTGTGTAGAAAACAACACTTCCAAAAGATTAAATTCCAAATCGTTTACTCTACTAACGGATAAGCTATTCACGTAGAGTTAGGCTCTGATACCAATTGAAAGTCCTAGAGGGGGGGTGAATAGGATTACTAATAAGATTAATGCCTAATTAAAAATCTTTTGGACAATTATAAGTTTAAGGAGGAAACTTCTAAGTCAACTAATATATCAAACTCTTAAGGGATCATGCAATGGATAAGCTAAGAGGTTCGATATATAATTGATACAAGTAAAACGAGTTTCTAATCTCTAACTACTCTAGATGGCAATATGTTAGATAAACTAGATAATCAATATCACAATATTCATACTAGCATATTATCAAACATATAAAGTGCGGAAAGTAAATAGAGTAGGGATAGAAAGATACACACGATTTATAGTGGTTCGGTTTCCCTACATCCACTACCTAAGGAAGCCTCCTTAGGATTTCAAGCTTTTCACTAAGCTCCCGTGTCTCTCTTAACCGGGTCGAGAACACAATAACCCTTACAACCTCTTCGATAACACGAAGGACAAACACTTGTGCTATCGCAACACAAGGACACCAAGTATACTCCCGATACTCAAACACTTATGCTATCTCAACACAAGGATACCAAGTATACTCCCTATACTTGAATTCTCTCTTAATCTATCCATTACAAGACCTAGACTTAAGAGGATAGATACAAAGTGTTTAAAGGGGTGCAAACAACTTTGCTAGATAATCTCCTAAAGAGTAGATATGACTATAAGCTTGTAAACTCCTCTTTGAGTAGATAATAACTTTGATAGCTCCTTGGATTAACTCCTTAATTGAGTGGATATAAACTATGAAGCTCTTGACACCTTCTTGGATGATAACAATTAAGCCCCTAAGTGTATATGGGTTGAAGGTGTGGTTGTAGCCTTGAAAGACCTTCAATTTATAGCTGCAAAATGCTCCCAACGGTCATATGATTTGTCTCCAACGGATATATTAATATCCCCAACGGATCTATTCTTTAGTCTTCATTTTGCTGCAGAAAACCCTCTCTTGCGGTGTACCGCGGGTATGGTCCGGTGCACCGCGAAAACGTTCGTCTTAACTTCAAGCTTACTGGTCGGACTATCCTATGCACCGTGTCCCTGGTCCGTGCCTCAGTCCGGTGTACCGCGCCTCAGTCCGGTGTACCGCGCATTTCTTAGCTTACTGGTCGGACTAGCCTGTGCACCGCGCCTCTGATCCGTGGCTCTGCGGTGTACCGCAGTTTCTGTCCGGTGTACCGCGTATTTCTTTGCTTTCTGTTCGGACTAGCTTATGCACCGCGCCTCTGGTCCGTGGTATTGCGGTGTACCGTAGGTGTACTCCGGTGTACCGCGCCAAAGGTTTAAAACACCTTCTAGTGAGTATATCTTTTACTGTGATGCTCGGATTAGAAAACCTTCTTCACGAGAGTTGTAGAGAACATCATTCTAATAAGCTTTGTAGTTGATCACTAAAGCTAATTCTCAATGTACACAAAGATAAGGTTAATAGCATTTGTATGAGAAATAGTTTCTTAAGATAAAACAATAAAGCTTTGATCTAAATGATAAAGAATGCTCTTTTTGATGAATTAGAGTGCAAGATAGAATGTGTATACCAATAGTAATTAGCACACAAAACACAAGAGGATTTGTCACATTAAAACAACCTATTAAGGGAGGCTATATGCCAACAATCTCCCCCTTTTTGATGATGACAAATCCTTCACTAAAACACCTTAGGAATGATATGAAAGTATAAGCTCTTATCAAATTTAGCTCCCCCTCACAATAAGCATTTAAGTAAAAATGAATATGAGATATGAAATGCATTTGTGAGTATTAAAAAAAGCAATTTTGAAAGTTTTAGTGCACATATTTCTCCCCCTTTGTCTTCATCAAAAAGACGGGATAATAAAATATCAAACAAGAATGAAGCACAAAGATCAAGGGCTTTTGAAAAACAAAGAAGAGCTAAAAACTCAAGTGAAAAGATTTTGAAAAACAACATAAAGAGATCAAGGGTTTAAGAGCAATTAAAACATTTTAATTGAGATGCACAAAGATCAACAATTGCAAAGCATGAAAAAGATAAGGGATGGAGACATTTTACCAACTTCTTGATCGATAGGTTTTCATCTTATAAGCTTTCTAACAATGCAAACGATTAGTGCAATTATAAGATAAACGATTAGTGCAAACGATTAATCAAGCATTTAGTTTTTAAAGATAATTTACTAAAAACTCCCCCTTACGAAATGCATAGAGTGTTTGTTTCAATTTTGAAAAGTTTGACCAATAATTTCTCCCCTTTTTACCAATAAGAATATTTGAATCAATTTTAAGAAATCATGGGGTAAATTGTCATTTTTGAAAAGCAAAGGGGTCAAGATGTATTTTCCAAAAGTTTAGGGACTAAACGCAATTTTGAAAAACTTCAAGGGACCTAAATGCAATTTTCAACCATTTGAAGAACTAAGACTAATTTGAACAAACTAAAGGGACTATAAATAAGATCAAGGATGAATGATGCAATAGTACCTATATCATCAAGGAAAAAGTTAGCACTATTAACACATTTAAATAATATTCGAAACATAAAGATTAAGCATCTAACATATAACATACATAACCAATAATCCAAGTTAGACACATAGCATCCTAAACCAATTATCCAAATATAACCAAGTAGGATAATATGAAGATTAAAAACACCCAATAAGAAGAATTAGCGATTTTAAGAAATCTAGGGGTAAAATTTAAACTTTGAAAAGTATGGGGGTCAAAATGCATTTTTCAAATGTTTAGGGACTAATTGCAATTTTGAAAACCTTCAAGGACCTAAGTAAACTTTCTCAAGACAATAGGGACCAAGGTCTAATATTCAAGCATAAGAAAGCTAAATGCAATTTGTTCAAACTATAGGGATCTTAAATTAATATTTTTCAACCTATAGGGATCACAATGCAATATTTTCAACCAATAGGGACCATAATGCAAGATAGAACAATAAACCCCAAATCGCGGTGTACCGGACCATTGTTGCGGTGCACCGCACTAAAGCTCGACCAAAAGGAGTAAGAAGAGAGATTTTGAAAATAGGCAATTTGCATAAACACCCGAAGTTAATACGAAAACTCCCCAATAGTATAGAGATATTTTAAAACAACTAAAAATGCTTTTGTTTTGAAAAGATTCAACGTGGAAATCCCGAAAACACATAAAGCAGTTTATTTCATAAATACCCCTATATTTTCTAAAAAGTATAAAGAGACCCAATGTAAAAACTAAGCAATTTTAAGCATGAAAAGGTCAAGTTATACAAGATATTAGCACAATAGGGAATAAACCATATAAGCACATAATGAAGCACATCATAAAGATAGTAAGCAAAGCAAATTCATGCAAATGAGTTAATGACCAATAATGGATAGAATTCCCATAATACTATGCATAAAACATTTTTGAAATGCTATGGAAAATGCAAACGATTATCGGAAAAATATTTTTGAAAAACAATTTCTTAAAAAAAAAACTCACCCATATGAAAATGCAAATTTGTGATCAAAGATAAATTAAGATTTGAAAGTGTAAACTAATATCTTTGATCTTTTTCCCTTTTATCAAACAATAGGCACTTTTAAAAAGATATAAAAACTTGTAAGAATAAAAAGTGCAATATATAATCGTTGAGGGACTAAAAAGCAATTTCACATAGTAGGGACTAAAAATGCAATTTTTCAAAGATGTGAACTAAAATGGCAAATTTTACAAGTGAAAGATTATGAAGTCCAAACTATGACACTTTGGAGAATATAATAACTATGAGGGGTCAAAGTGCAATTTTGAAAATTTTGGGGACTAAAAAGCAATTACCAAAAATCTAAGAGCTAAAGTGCAAAAACATCATTCATGAGAATTAGATGCAATAACACTAATAACAATTAAAACAATGATAAGTATCACAAGATAATATCCCAAGATAAAACATGATAAACACAACTAATCAAATCACAACAAATTCATAATTATAAGCACAAGCCATAAGGAGGAACGCAAAGTAAATATACGAGATAAAGAAAAGAAATCACCGGATTTTCCTTTTTCGAGATTTGAGCGTTCTTTCGTATATTAATTCTTCCATTAGTTTCCTCCAAGCAAAGTAACGATCACCTACAAAGAGAATGGAGGTTGTGTAGAAAACAACACTTCCAAAAGATTAAATTCCAAATCGTTTACTCTACTAACGGATAAGCTATTCACGTAGAGTTAGGCTCTGATACCAATTGAAAGTCCTAGAGGGGGGGTGAATAGGATTACTAATAAGATTAATGCCTAATTAAAAATCTTTTGGACAATTATAAGTTTAAGGAGGAAACTTCTAAGTCAACTAATATATCAAACTCTTAAGGGATCATGCAATGGATAAGCTAAGAGGTTCGATATATAATTGATACAAGTAAAACGAGTTTCTAATCTCTAACTACTCTAGATGGCAATATGTTAGATAAACTAGATAATCAATATCACAATATTCATACTAGCATATTATCAAACATATAAAGTGCGGAAAGTAAATAGAGTAGGGATAGAAAGATACACACGATTTATAGTGGTTCGGTTTCCCTACATCCACTACCTAAGGAAGCCTCCTTAGGATTTCAAGCTTTTCACTAAGCTCCCGTGTCTCTCTTAACCGGGTCGAGAACACAATAACCCTTACAACCTCTTCGATAACACGAAGGACAAACACTTGTGCTATCGCAACACAAGGACACCAAGTATACTCCCGATACTCAAACACTTATGCTATCTCAACACAAGGATACCAAGTATACTCCCTATACTTGAATTCTCTCTTAATCTATCCATTACAAGACCTAGACTTAAGAGGATAGATACAAAGTGTTTAAAGGGGTGCAAACAACTTTGCTAGATAATCTCCTAAAGAGTAGATATGACTATAAGCTTGTAAACTCCTCTTTGAGTAGATAATAACTTTGATAGCTCCTTGGATTAACTCCTTAATTGAGTGGATATAAACTATGAAGCTCTTGACACCTTCTTGGATGATAACAATTAAGCCCCTAAGTGTATATGGGTTGAAGGTGTGGTTGTAGCCTTGAAAGACCTTCAATTTATAGCTGCAAAATGCTCCCAACGGTCATATGATTTGTCTCCAACGGATATATTAATATCCCCAACGGATCTATTCTTTAGTCTTCATTTTGCTGCAGAAAACCCTCTCTTGCGGTGTACCGCGGGTATGGTCCGGTGCACCGCGAAAACGTTCGTCTTAACTTCAAGCTTACTGGTCGGACTATCCTATGCACCGTGTCCCTGGTCCGTGCCTCAGTCCGGTGTACCGCGCCTCAGTCCGGTGTACCGCGCATTTCTTAGCTTACTGGTCGGACTAGCCTGTGCACCGCGCCTCTGATCCGTGGCTCTGCGGTGTACCGCAGTTTCTGTCCGGTGTACCGCGTATTTCTTTGCTTTCTGTTCGGACTAGCTTATGCACCGCGCCTCTGGTCCGTGGTATTGCGGTGTACCGTAGGTGTACTCCGGTGTACCGCGCCAAAGGTTTAAAACACCTTCTAGTGAGTATATCTTTTACTGTGATGCTCGGATTAGAAAACCTTCTTCACGAGAGTTGTAGAGAACATCATTCTAATAAGCTTTGTAGTTGATCACTAAAGCTAATTCTCAATGTACACAAAGATAAGGTTAATAGCATTTGTATGAGAAATAGTTTCTTAAGATAAAACAATAAAGCTTTGATCTAAATGATAAAGAATGCTCTTTTTGATGAATTAGAGTGCAAGATAGAATGTGTATACCAATAGTAATTAGCACACAAAACACAAGAGGATTTGTCACATTAAAACAACCTATTAAGGGAGGCTATATGCCAACAATCTCCCCCTTTTTGATGATGACAAATCCTTCACTAAAACACCTTAGGAATGATATGAAAGTATAAGCTCTTATCAAATTTAGCTCCCCCTCACAATAAGCATTTAAGTAAAAATGAATATGAGATATGAAATGCATTTGTGAGTATTAAAAAAAGCAATTTTGAAAGTTTTAGTGCACATATTTCTCCCCCTTTGTCTTCATCAAAAAGACGGGATAATAAAATATCAAACAAGAATGAAGCACAAAGATCAAGGGCTTTTGAAAAACAAAGAAGAGCTAAAAACTCAAGTGAAAAGATTTTGAAAAACAACATAAAGAGATCAAGGGTTTAAGAGCAATTAAAACATTTTAATTGAGATGCACAAAGATCAACAATTGCAAAGCATGAAAAAGATAAGGGATGGAGACATTTTACCAACTTCTTGATCGATAGGTTTTCATCTTATAAGCTTTCTAACAATGCAAACGATTAGTGCAATTATAAGATAAACGATTAGTGCAAACGATTAATCAAGCATTTAGTTTTTAAAGATAATTTACTAAAAACTCCCCCTTACGAAATGCATAGAGTGTTTGTTTCAATTTTGAAAAGTTTGACCAATAATTTCTCCCCTTTTTACCAATAAGAATATTTGAATCAATTTTAAGAAATCATGGGGTAAATTGTCATTTTTGAAAAGCAAAGGGGTCAAGATGTATTTTCCAAAAGTTTAGGGACTAAACGCAATTTTGAAAAACTTCAAGGGACCTAAATGCAATTTTCAACCATTTGAAGAACTAAGACTAATTTGAACAAACTAAAGGGACTATAAATAAGATCAAGGATGAATGATGCAATAGTACCTATATCATCAAGGAAAAAGTTAGCACTATTAACACATTTAAATAATATTCGAAACATAAAGATTAAGCATCTAACATATAACATACATAACCAATAATCCAAGTTAGACACATAGCATCCTAAACCAATTATCCAAATATAACCAAGTAGGATAATATGAAGATTAAAAACACCCAATAAGAAGAATTAGCGATTTTAAGAAATCTAGGGGTAAAATTTAAACTTTGAAAAGTATGGGGGTCAAAATGCATTTTTCAAATGTTTAGGGACTAATTGCAATTTTGAAAACCTTCAAGGACCTAAGTAAACTTTCTCAAGACAATAGGGACCAAGGTCTAATATTCAAGCATAAGAAAGCTAAATGCAATTTGTTCAAACTATAGGGATCTTAAATTAATATTTTTCAACCTATAGGGATCACAATGCAATATTTTCAACCAATAGGGACCATAATGCAAGATAGAACAATAAACCCCAAATCGCGGTGTACCGGACCATTGTTGCGGTGCACCGCACTAAAGCTCGACCAAAAGGAGTAAGAAGAGAGATTTTGAAAATAGGCAATTTGCATAAACACCCGAAGTTAATACGAAAACTCCCCAATAGTATAGAGATATTTTAAAACAACTAAAAATGCTTTTGTTTTGAAAAGATTCAACGTGGAAATCCCGAAAACACATAAAGCAGTTTATTTCATAAATACCCCTATATTTTCTAAAAAGTATAAAGAGACCCAATGTAAAAACTAAGCAATTTTAAGCATGAAAAGGTCAAGTTATACAAGATATTAGCACAATAGGGAATAAACCATATAAGCACATAATGAAGCACATCATAAAGATAGTAAGCAAAGCAAATTCATGCAAATGAGTTAATGACCAATAATGGATAGAATTCCCATAATACTATGCATAAAACATTTTTGAAATGCTATGGAAAATGCAAACGATTATCGGAAAAATATTTTTGAAAAACAATTTCTTAAAAAAAAAACTCACCCATATGAAAATGCAAATTTGTGATCAAAGATAAATTAAGATTTGAAAGTGTAAACTAATATCTTTGATCTTTTTCCCTTTTATCAAACAATAGGCACTTTTAAAAAGATATAAAAACTTGTAAGAATAAAAAGTGCAATATATAATCGTTGAGGGACTAAAAAGCAATTTCACATAGTAGGGACTAAAAATGCAATTTTTCAAAGATGTGAACTAAAATGGCAAATTTTACAAGTGAAAGATTATGAAGTCCAAACTATGACACTTTGGAGAATATAATAACTATGAGGGGTCAAAGTGCAATTTTGAAAATTTTGGGGACTAAAAAGCAATTACCAAAAATCTAAGAGCTAAAGTGCAAAAACATCATTCATGAGAATTAGATGCAATAACACTAATAACAATTAAAACAATGATAAGTATCACAAGATAATATCCCAAGATAAAACATGATAAACACAACTAATCAAATCACAACAAATTCATAATTATAAGCACAAGCCATAAGGAGGAACGCAAAGTAAATATACGAGATAAAGAAAAGAAATCACCGGATTTTCCTTTTTCGAGATTTGAGCGTTCTTTCGTATATTAATTCTTCCATTAGTTTCCTCCAAGCAAAGTAACGATCACCTACAAAGAGAATGGAGGTTGTGTAGAAAACAACACTTCCAAAAGATTAAATTCCAAATCGTTTACTCTACTAACGGATAAGCTATTCACGTAGAGTTAGGCTCTGATACCAATTGAAAGTCCTAGAGGGGGGGTGAATAGGATTACTAATAAGATTAATGCCTAATTAAAAATCTTTTGGACAATTATAAGTTTAAGGAGGAAACTTCTAAGTCAACTAATATATCAAACTCTTAAGGGATCATGCAATGGATAAGCTAAGAGGTTCGATATATAATTGATACAAGTAAAACGAGTTTCTAATCTCTAACTACTCTAGATGGCAATATGTTAGATAAACTAGATAATCAATATCACAATATTCATACTAGCATATTATCAAACATATAAAGTGCGGAAAGTAAATAGAGTAGGGATAGAAAGATACACACGATTTATAGTGGTTCGGTTTCCCTACATCCACTACCTAAGGAAGCCTCCTTAGGATTTCAAGCTTTTCACTAAGCTCCCGTGTCTCTCTTAACCGGGTCGAGAACACAATAACCCTTACAACCTCTTCGATAACACGAAGGACAAACACTTGTGCTATCGCAACACAAGGACACCAAGTATACTCCCGATACTCAAACACTTATGCTATCTCAACACAAGGATACCAAGTATACTCCCTATACTTGAATTCTCTCTTAATCTATCCATTACAAGACCTAGACTTAAGAGGATAGATACAAAGTGTTTAAAGGGGTGCAAACAACTTTGCTAGATAATCTCCTAAAGAGTAGATATGACTATAAGCTTGTAAACTCCTCTTTGAGTAGATAATAACTTTGATAGCTCCTTGGATTAACTCCTTAATTGAGTGGATATAAACTATGAAGCTCTTGACACCTTCTTGGATGATAACAATTAAGCCCCTAAGTGTATATGGGTTGAAGGTGTGGTTGTAGCCTTGAAAGACCTTCAATTTATAGCTGCAAAATGCTCCCAACGGTCATATGATTTGTCTCCAACGGATATATTAATATCCCCAACGGATCTATTCTTTAGTCTTCATTTTGCTGCAGAAAACCCTCTCTTGCGGTGTACCGCGGGTATGGTCCGGTGCACCGCGAAAACGTTCGTCTTAACTTCAAGCTTACTGGTCGGACTATCCTATGCACCGTGTCCCTGGTCCGTGCCTCAGTCCGGTGTACCGCGCCTCAGTCCGGTGTACCGCGCATTTCTTAGCTTACTGGTCGGACTAGCCTGTGCACCGCGCCTCTGATCCGTGGCTCTGCGGTGTACCGCAGTTTCTGTCCGGTGTACCGCATATTTCTTTGCTTTCTGTTCGGACTAGCTTATGCACCGCGCCTCTGGTCCGTGGTATTGCGGTGTACCGTAGGTGTACTCCGGTGTACCGCGCCAAAGGTTTAAAACACCTTCTAGTGAGTATATCTTTTACTGTGATGCTCGGATTAGAAAACCTTCTTCACGAGAGTTGTAGAGAACATCATTCTAATAAGCTTTGTAGTTGATCACTAAAGCTAATTCTCAATGTACACAAAGATAAGGTTAATAGCATTTGTATGAGAAATAGTTTCTTAAGATAAAACAATAAAGCTTTGATCTAAATGATAAAGAATGCTCTTTTTGATGAATTAGAGTGCAAGATAGAATGTGTATACCAATAGTAATTAGCACACAAAACACAAGAGGATTTGTCACATTAAAACAACCTATTAAGGGAGGCTATATGCCAACATAACTTTCGCTCCAAGAAGATAAGAGCGAAACTTATCGAATGAATACACAACTGCTAGCAATTCCTTTTCTGTAACTGTGTAATTAATCTGAGCACCATTAAAAGTTTTACTAGCATAATAAATCGAATGAAAAACTTTCTCTTTTCTTTGTCCTAATACAGCTCCCATACATAAATCACTCGCATCACACATAACCTCAAAAGGTAAATTCCAATCTGGAGGTAATACTATAGGAGCAGAAATAAGCTTTTCTTTGATTGATTTGAAGGCCGCTAAACAAGCTTCATCAAAAAGAAATTTGGAATCCTTTTTGAGTAAGTTGCATAACGGTTTAGCAATCTTAGAAAAGTCTTTGATAAATCGCCTATAAAAGCCAGCATGGCCTAGAAAACTTCTTACCCCTTTAACAGAAACAGGAGGGGAAAGAGTTTTAATTACCTCGATCTTTGCTCTATCAACCTCTAAACCAACACTCGAAACTTTGTGACCCAGAACAATACCTTCGCGAACCATGAAATGACCCTTCTCCCAGTTTAAGACCAAATCTGTTTCTTTGCATCTGATTAACACCTTCTCTAAATTATCTAAGCACTTATCAAAATCATCACCAAATACAGAGAAATCGTCCATAAACACTTCAAGAAAGTTATCGATCATATCCCAGAAGATAGCCATCATGCATCTTTGAAAGGTAGCAGGAGCATTACACAACCCAAATGGCATTCTACGATATGCAAAAGTACCAAAGGGGCATGTAAATGTGGTTTTATGTTGATCTTCCGGAGCCACGTAAATCTGATTATACCCAGAATAACCATCCAAGAAGCAATAGTACTCTCTTACGGCTAATTTATCTAACATCTGATCAATGAAGGGTAAAAGAAAATGATCTTTTCTGGTGGCCTTGTTCAGATTTCTGTAATCCATGCAAACTCTCCATCCAACTACCGTTCTTGAAGGAATCGCTTCATTTTTATCATTCAGAACTGTTGTCATTCCTCCTTTCTTCGGTACACACTGAACCGGACTCACCCATTCACTACTCGAAATGGGATAAATAATCCCAGCGTCTAAAAGCTTGATCACCTCTTTCTTCACTACATCCTTCATAGCGGGCATTAATCTTCTTTGACCTTCAACTGAGCGTGCGTTAACATCTTCAAGTATGATTTTGTGTTGACAATAGGATGGACTAATGCCTTTGATGTCAGCAATTGTCCAACCTATTGCTTCTCTGTTAGCTCTTAACACACGCAACAGCTTATCTTCTTGAGGACCTGTTAAATTTGCTGAAACGATAACACTTAAAGTTTCATTAGTACCTAAATACGCATACCTCAAGTGTGCTGGTAATGGTTTTTCTTCCAATTTCGGAGGAGATTCAATTGAAGGCTTCTTTTTAGGAATAATCTCCCCCGGTTCTCTCACAGGTTCATAGGCAAGACGCCTATACTTTGAATTTTCAGAATTTAGAGCAGCTATTGTTTCGGTAAGTTCCTCCATCATCTCAGGTGAATCTAATGTTAAAGCAGCCTGCAAGATATCATCAAAATTTAAACAATTAAATACCTCTTGTGATGCTTGCTCAACTACATCCATTCTGAAGCAATCTTCCTGAGAATCTGGGAATTTCATAGCTCGAAATACATTGAATTTCACTTCCTCATCTTGTATCCTCATCGTTAACTCGCCATTCTCTACATCGATCAATGTTCTCCCTGTAGCTAGGAAAGGTCTACCCAAAATAATGGGGACATTTCTATCTGCATTGTATTCAAGTATTACGAAATCAACAGGAAATATAAGTGTACCTGCCTTAACAAGGACATCTTCAATGCGGCCTTCAGGATGAGCAAGAGACCTGTCCGCCATTTGCAAGACCATAGAAGTGGGTCTTGCGTTTCCAATTTTTAGCTTATCAAAGATTGACTTGGGCATCAAATTGATGCTCGCACCCAAATCACATAGCGCTTTTCCTTTCCACTCTTCTCCAATCGATATCGGAATCGTAAAACTCCCTGGATCAACTAACTTCGGAGGTAGTTTACTCTGACAAATCGCACTACACTCTTCAGGGAGACCAATCATCTCATTATCACAATAGGGCCTTTTGTTAGTGAGGGCCCTCTTCAAAAACTTCGTATACTTAGGAATATCTCTAATCGCCTCTAGTAACGGAATATTAATACTTAGACCCTTTACTCTATTAAAGAATTTCTGAAAATCACCCAAATCACCCTTTTTCTGAACTCGAGATGGAAACGGTGGTGGAGGGCGATTGATCACAATATCATCTTTCATTTTCGGAACTTCTCTTGGTCTCACTATTTCTTCAACCTCACTATCGTTCTCATTTTCTTTCTCCTTCTCAACCACTTCCTTTTCTTTTCTTGGAACTTCTTTTTCTTTCATAACGGGAAAAGGAGGTGGAGGAAGGTTCTTACCACTTCTTAATGTAACAGCTTTGCAATCTTCGCGTTGTATCGGATTCTCAGTATCACTTGGAAGTTGTCCCCGTGGACGTTGATTCAGTTGTTTATTAATTTGACTTAGCTGATTCTGGAACAAATTCATATTTGCTTCGATTGCATTTTGACGTTCCAAAGCTTGTGTCTGAAGAGTAATTAAGCTTTCAACTGTTTTCTGAAGGGTAACTACTCCTTCTTGTGGATGAGCAGGTAAGGCTTTTTGGTTTAAAGTTTCATCGTAAGTATTCTGAGGAGTTTGTCTTTGTACATAATTTCCCTGATTCTGTCCTCCTTGATAATTGTTGTGTGGTCTTGGATTATAGTTGTTACCTTGGGGACGCGGCTGATACGCATATGTAGGATTGGCTGCCCCATTAGGATTTGAGTATTGAAACTCAGGATGGTTTCTGTTAGGCTGATATCCATTACCACTTGAATTGAAGTTACCTCTATTGGACATAAACATCACGGACTCTTGGTTATTCGGACAACTTTCCTCATCATGATCATCTACTCTGCAAATCGAACACATATAAACCTCTTGTGCAGCATGCACAACTACCTTTTTACTCGAAAATCCTTCTTTTACAGCTAAAGTAAGCTGCTTCAACTGTCGCTCTATAGTATTCTGAATCTTATTCTCAAGCGTAGCAAATTTCTCTTCCATATCAACATTATTCACTCCTTTAACCGGTGTTCTTACTGAATTCCACCCAACTTCGTTCTTGACTGTTCTTTCTAAGATAATTTTAGCATGAGCGGGTTGAACTTGAAGAAAACCTGCACCACATAGCGTATCCAAAATCTCTCTCGAAGTTCCATCAAGGCCTCTATAAAAGATTTTTAACTGTTGTTGTTCTGAAAAGCCATGAGTAGGAACTCTACGTAAACACATCTGAAATCTTGTCCAACTCTTACCCACAGTTTCATCATATTCTTGACGGAAATGTGTCAACTCTAATTCAGCATCTAATCTCATGTTACTTGGGTAATACCTGTCAAAGAAAGCAGTTTCTAATTGGTCCCAATTAGTAATCTTCGTAGGATCTTGCGTATCGTGCCATTCACTTGCTCCATCAATAACAAAGAATTTAAAAGCAGCAAAGTACATCTGTTCTCTCGAAACTCCTTGTGTGATATAAGAATCACATATCTATTTAAACTTCTGTACTGCTCTAAGAGGATCTTCTGATGGTCTACCACGAAAATTCCCAAAATTTTGGAATTGAGCTAACATACCCGAATCAGGACGGAATCTCGGAACATCTATATCTGGAGCACCTACTCCTATAGCAGGAGCACGGAATGGGACTTCTGGAGGGCCATTAGTAAACCACGGATCTTGATTCATCACTATTTGGACTTGAGGATTAGGGTTCACTGGTGGAACTGGAGGAATAACACCTGGAGCTAAAGGTTGGCCATTTGCATCTAGCTGGCCTTGTCCATTATTCTGTTGACCATTAAGATTGATATTCTCCATTCTGTTACTTAATTCTTCTACTTCTAAAGCTTCTCGTTCTCTCTTTCTCTTGTTAGCAAGTCTGATCAACGATTCTGGATTACTAAGGATCGGAGGTGTTGGCTCTAGATCCTTGAATAGCCTTCTTTGCATACACCAAACCTAAAAACCTGAAAAAGAAACTAAACAAAAAGCGTAAAACTGATAAAATAAAATAAAATAAATGCACTATCACTAAAGGATAAACACCGTGGTCACACGCTACCGTCCCCGGCAGCGGCGCCAAAAACTTGGTGGTCCTTTGTGTGTTCTAAAATAAATGCAAATAATAATCGAACCACAACCGCAAGTGTACGGTTGTCCCAAGTAGTATAACTGATAAACAGATTCGTTCCAAGGACGGAATGGTTGATCACAATGTCTAGCAAATAGTGATTGATGCACTTATGAAAATAAAAAAAGGTAAAATGTTTGTTTGGTTTTGTTATTAAAACTAAGGAATGAAAGACAATTATTAAAATGCAAATAAAAGCTAAGACGCAAGTAAAATAATGTGAAACGCAATATGAGATGTAGTACTTGAGAACGCAAGGATCCTCCCTATCCTATTTCTTAACTTATGTTGTTTAAGGGCTAAATTAGTCAATTACAATGGTCGGGATTCTAATATCCTTATACCTCCGTCAGGGTGGACTATAAGGCGATCCTAAAGTGTCACTAGTCCCGTCAGGGTAAATATGATCCACCGTTGGATGATTAAGTTTTATTACCTCATTGGCCCTAGGATTAGCTAAGCTCGTCAGAGTCAATAACTTCTATCCTAGATTGAATAAATGGTTCTGTACCTAAACCCTCCGTCAGGATGATCCAATCGCCACTAATTGGAATAGCCTAGATACTAACACCGGTTCCTAGTTCATGACGCTAAAAACAGTAAACATTCACAATTTATCGAAAAGAGTAAAAGCCCTAATTTAGTTTAATTCAATAAAAACCCAAATTCAACATTCGTTAATTAATAAGATTTGGGATTCACCCATTGTTTGTTCTCAAGCACTATGAAAAGCTTAGCTCATATTAAAATGAAATACTAAAATAATTGAAATAGAATTCATGTTGATTACAAAATTAAAAGATAAAAAGAACCTAATTTCCGGAATGGGAATGACTACGAACGGAGATATGGACCCTCTCCAGCTCTTGTAGCTTCTTCTTCTTCCTTCGTTGCTTCTCTCTGGTGTTTTTAATCTTGCAGAATGTGAATTTTGTGTAAAATAGAAGTCCAGACCTCCTTTTATAAGTGCAAATTCGGACTTGGACCTAGGCTTTTAATTAAATGAAATATAAAAGGCCCAAGTCCACTAACTTAGCCCAAAATCCCGTAACTGCTAATATGTCTTCACTAAAACGGCTTTTCCCGATTCGTTATGACTCCGATTGACCTCATTCCAGTTGCTAAAGTTCCGTAACTCGATAAGGAGCGTTTTCTCTTCAAAGGTCAGTGGCTAAATCATCGTTTAAGCACCTCAAAATCAGAAATCTATGGCCTGGAAAATGGATTTTCAGCTCTAAAAATAATATCTTCGGGATTTCTCTTCAAGTCTTGACTCTATCTTTTGATCTTTTACTTTCTCCTCGGATTCCTCTTCTAGCTAACATCTAAAACCTGTAAAATCTTCACTAAAAATACCAATATTACGCGCAAAAGTTTAATAAATCAAAAATGCTAGAAATAAAAGAGGAAAATCATATTATTGCATATTTAGTCCAAAAGTCTATCGAATTAATTAAATAAACACCAAAAATGATGTCTCCTAAGGGTCGAAAATAAGAACAATTAAGGAGACATCAGAGGTTTAGTTCATACCTGAAGGAAATAAACTAAAAGAAATTACAAAAGACATCATCTTGCTCTCTACAATAAACTGAAAGAATAAAACCTTAAGAACTAATTACTATGAGGCAAGGATGATTTACAAGTGATATAAGGGTGTATTTATAGGTGTTTAGAAGACCTAATTCGTTTTCTTGAGGAAGAGATAAAGTATTGGACTCCTAGCCCAACTCAAATTCGTATGGAAATAAAGATAAACACTGCTGGACCGTTTTGAGCAAATCTTATTCGTTATTGGTCGGTTTTTGCTCCATAAGATACCAAAAGAATCCTCACAGAATTATCTATGTCCCTATGAAAGGAAATTACCAAAATCGGCCTATTCCTTAGGGAAAACGCCACTTCTTTAGGCGTATGCTGCAGAATTCAGATTTAGGCAGCTTTTCCTTTTCCATCTTTTTAGCTTTTGTTTCCTTATCTCCAATTACCATGCTAATCTCTTTCCATAAGTTGTAGTCTTTGACTTGGACTCTAATTAATCTCCATAATTATCTTTAAAGTTTCACAGTAAAATAAACAATTAAACCCAATATGCTCTAAATATAATAATTCAACAAATCAAGACTCAAAATAGGAAAGTGCACTTATACTCAAGAAAATCGACTATTATGACTTCTAAAACACTAAAAATGATGTATCATCTTAACATAAATCTATCACAACTGAGAAGACATCACCTGTAATTAAAGGTAGCCCAAGATACTTCATGGGGAGAGTACCCTCAGGTATATTAAGAATGTGATTTATATGATTCTTGATTACATCAGGTACCCCTCCATAAAAAATGTTACTTTTACTATCACTGATCTTGAGCCCTGAGAGGTTAAAGAACAATTTTTTTTTAATCCACATTCCTAATTCAGCAGTAGGGGTAAAAAAGACAAGTAGATCATCAACAAACATAAGGTTATTTATTTTAAGTTTCCCACACTTTGGGTGCCAGCTGAATTCTTTCTTATGTCCCACATGTATGAGTATTTGAGACAGTACCTCCATACCTATGACAAACAGATAGGGTGAGAGAGCCAAAAGCTCTAGGGCGATTCGTTGATGGCTAGTGAGGAGAGAGCCAAAAGCTCACTTTTCATTATCCAAATATACCACACCCGTCCTTAAGCCAAGTTATAACCAAGACCTTAGGATTTCTAACTGCTAGATGGAGAAACAATTGAGCTATTAGGTAGTAGGTAAGTGGACCATTGGATGCTGTATTTGGGACCTATGAACAACCTATAGCCATTAACCTGAACTAAGTTATCATCCTCTCTTTCTGGCATTGCGAAATTAATCTTAACTGGAATTTATGGAATGTTGATTGCATGCATATTAAGCATCTTTGTGCATTAGTTCTTAAGCATTACTACATGAGATTTTTGGAATTTATGCTCTAGGATCATTCATTGTATTCTGTTCTTGATCTCCTCCGACTTCTTCTTGTTTATTTGACTACCCTACTGTTCTTTATTTTTATTGTATCGGGACGATACAACTTTGAGTTGGGGGTCTTGATGTCTCCTCATTTGTGATAGTAAAATACACTCATGAGACATCATTTTAGGCTTATTTATTAGTTTATAGGTTGATTTTAGCTTATTTTAGTGCACTTTCCTATTTTGAGTCTTGATTTGTAGAATTATTATTTTTAGAGCATATTGGGTTTAATTGTTTATTTAGTGTGAAGCTTTAAAGATAATTATGGAGATTAATTAGAGTACAAGTCAAAGACTACAACTTATGGAAAGAGATATGCATGGAAATTGGATATAGAAGGAAACTGAGTTCAATTAGGAAAAGGAAAAGCTGCCTAAAATCTGGGATTCTGCACACACGTCTAAAGATTGGTGTTTTTACCTAAGAAATAGGCCGATTTTGGTAATTTCCTTCTAAAGGGTCAAGATAATTCTGTTGCGATTCTTTTGGTATCTTGTGGAGCTCAAACGGACCAATAACGAAGAAGATACACTCAAAACAACGCAGCAGTGTTTTCCTTACGAATTTGAGTTGGGCCAGGAGTCCATTACTTGAAGATATCTCCACCAAACGAATTATGTTAACCTATACACTATAAATACAGCCTCTTAACACTCTTAAATCATCCTTGGTGAAACCTTAAACCAAGAGGAAGCTTAGAACACAAGAGAGAAGTCTGGAAGGAGCTGTCAACAACAATGTCTTCTTCTACCTTTAGTTTTGTAATTTCTTTCTTTTCTTTCATGAACTAAATTTCTTTAGCTTAAGTTTTAGCATTAATGTATGAACCCTAGTTTTGATTGACATCTATCTAATTTGGGAATTTAATGTTTTAAATAGAATTATAGTTTTTATTCTCTGTTTATGTGTTTGGAATTATATTCTGTGTTCTTGTGGACTGCAGCCATTAGAATTACCATCTAGTAATTAGGATGCCATTGACAACGGTGTTTAATTGCATGTTTAGCACATAACGTTTAGTTTTAGGTTTGATCTGACAACCCAACCTAGCTAGATAATCACTATGGTTTAGTCTTTGTGACTATTTACCAATTACAGGAAAAGTTTGCTTAGGAAGCCTTATTGACACAGGTAAATCCTATTTGAAACTACCGATAGCATATTGGGACCGATTAGAGAAATACTACATAATTCACCCTTACATGTTTAGAACGGCAAAACTAGTGGGGATTACATGCTAATAACTTAAGCTATATTCTCATATCACTTCTCTTTCATATTTATTTTATGTCTATTAATTCTTAGTTTTAATTTAGTTTATTAGAAAACCAACAAAAATCTATTTATCTTTACTTTTATTTGCGTTTAGTTGTTCTAGCTTTAATTATTTGCACTTGCTATTTGCATAAGATTCTCCTAACCTCTGTAGTCTCTGCGGAACGAATCTTAATCTAAAACTTGCATACGATCTGTATACTTGCAGAACCGTGTAGTTCTAGGGTGTTTTTGCACTTATTTTATATCTTATTTTATCACACCCTAGGCCCCACCAAGTTTTTGGCGCCGCTGCCGGGGACTACATCGTTAGTCCTTGTGCATATATCTTGTGCTTTTATTTTTAGTTAGTTCTATTTTACGCTTTTTGTTTTTAGTTTTTGTTTTTCAGATTTAGTTACAGATGGAGAACCCAAGGAGACTTGAGCTACCCATCGAGTTCAGAGTGGAGCCACGAGGAATTCGCGCTCCAGAAATCCAAGCCGCTAAATTTAAACCTGATCCTGGGATGCTAAGTCAGTTTTCATCTCATGGATTGTTCAGGGGAGATGCACATCAAGATCCGATCCGATATATTCAGAAATTCATGCAGATCTGTGATGCTTATATCGTAAGAGGAGTTACTAGGGAACAAGTATATTACCTGATGTTCCAGTTCTTCTTGACCGGATGTGCAAGCGATTGGTATGATGCCCAATACCCTCATGTTATTCCAGATTGGGACAAGCTTCAAGCAAGATTCCTAGACCGTTTCTATCCGGTTAGTAGACGTTTAAAAGATATGTTGGAGCTTGAACAATTCATACAGAAAGAGGAAGAGAGTTTGGGTGAAGCATGGTTACGATTCACAAATAAAAAGGCGAGATGTCCATATCATAGATCCTCGCCGGAATATTATTTAACCTTGTTTTATGGAGGCCTTAATGATAAAGCAAGAGAGAAAGCAGATTCGTTAGGAAACGCGGGTTTTGTGTTGCTAGATCCTGTAGAAGCTGAGTTGGGGATGGAAAGAATTCTTGAGAACGAGAGGAGTTGGCCAAAGAAATCAGTAAAGGAGAACAATTCAGAATCTCTGAAGCTCAAGGAATTGGCTAAACAACTCGAAGAGCTAACAGAACAAGCCCGAACAATTGCTCAGGTGAATACGGTACGCACAATTCCTTCGTGTCTTGGTTGTGGATCAAGAAATCATGTGTGGGCAGGATGTATGAATAATCCAGCAGTAGCTTCCGTTCAATATCCTCAAGATAACTATTACTCTAATGGTTATGCTTGTCCTCAAGAAAGTTACACGAATTATCAATAACCTCCACAACAAAAGAGTTGAGTCAGAAATCTAGAAACTCATCAGCAATCCCAACTTCAACCTTATAATCCTCCACACCCTATTCAGAAAAAGGCACCCATTGTTAAGAAAACTTGTCAAGAACCGAAGAAAGATCCACCCAAACAATCAATGCAATTGGCAAAACAAGAACAACTCCAGAGTTTGACTTCAAGTATGACTAAATTAATGCAAACAGTTGAGAAGAAAATAAGTCATAGCCAACAAAAAGTTCGAACTCAGGAGAAGATTATAAAGCAACTAGAGAATACGATATCACAGATGGCGAGTACATTACAAACTAGGCCGAAAGGGCAACTCCCAAGTGATACTATTGCTCCTAGAGATGACTCCTGCCATGCAGTTGAATTGCGAAGTGGAAAGCAACTACCTCCACCGAGACCAGAACCAGAACCTATTCCTATTCCAGAACAAAGGAGGGAAGAAACAATCAAGGATACAGTCAAGGAGGTAGTTAAACCAAAGAGTGTCCAAGCTGAGACACCTGAAACGCCAAGACAACCAGTGGAACTCAATACACGCCCTCCACCACCATACCCTTCACGTGTCAGAAAGAAGGACAATGACCTGGAATTCAAGAAGTTCATTGACATGTTGAAGAAATTGGAAGTTAATATACCCCTTGTTGAAGCTCTCAAGAGGATGCCAAGCTACATGAAATTTATGAAAGACATTCTCTCCAACAAGCGAAGTATAGAGACTGGGGAACCAATTGGATTACCTAGGGAGTGCAGTGCTATATGTCAAAGTGAGTTGCCACCAAAGCTAGAAGATCCCGGAAGTTTTACAATCCCTATCGGCATCGGATCAAGTTGGACCGGGAAAGCATTATTTGATTTAGGTGCGAGCATCAATCTCATGCCTAAATCCCTGTTCGAGAAGCTTAATATCGGAGAAGTAGTACCTACATCTGTGGTATTACAAATGGCGGATCGCTCCCTCTCACGACCAATAGGTAAAATTGAAGATGTTTTAGTTAAAGCTGGCTCTTTTATTTTTCCTTGTGATTTTATTATCCTTGACTACGACGCGGATAAGAATGTCCCCATCATTTTGGGTAGACCATTCTTAGCCACGGGGCGTACACTAATTGATGTTGAGAATGGTGAGTTGATCATGAGAGTACAAGGCGAACAGATACGATTCAATGTGTTTCAGGCAATGAAATATCCTAAGGCAAAAGACGAGTGCTTCAAGGTAGATGTCATCGAAAAAATTACGCAAGAAGTCTTCAATGAAGAAAACTTAGATAATGATCTTGAAGCCTTAGCACCTGAAACACCAGAACTCGAGATTCTCCCTGAAGATGTTGCTGCATTAGGATTAAATGTGCGAGAACTACTTCGAGAGCCAGGTGACATTGAACCAATGAAACAACCATCGATAATATGTCCACCTGTTCTCGAAGAAAAACCACTTCCGGATCACCTACGCTATGCATATCTAGGTACGAACAAAACTTTGCCTGTTATTATTTCTGCTAACCTTTCAGGTGCTCAAGAGGAGAAGCTACTTCAAGTACTTCGCGCAAACAAAGAAGCAATCGGATGGACTATTGCCGACATCAAGGGAATTAGTCCTTCCGTTTGCAAACACAAAATCATTCTTGAGAACGAAGGTGGGCGATCTATAGAAGGACAAAGAAGACTCATGCCAGCTATGAAAGAAGTAGTGAGGAAGGAAGTTATCAAGTTGTTAGACGCAGGAATTATCTATCCGATTGCTAGCAGTGATTGGGTTAGTCCAGTGCAATGTGTTCCAAAGAAAGGAGGTTTCACTACCATCCTTAATGATCAAGGTGAAGCCATACCATCAAGACCAGTTGTGGGGTGGCGCGTGTGCATGGATTACCGAAGACTGAACAAAGCAACAAAGAAAGATCACTTCCCGTTACCATTCATTGATCAGATGCTAGACAAACTTGCAGGGAGAGAATATTATTGTTTCCTAGACGGATATTCGGGTTATAATCAGATTTGTGTGGATCACCTCGATCAACACAAAACAACTTTTACATGTCCGTTTGGTACTTTTGCTTATAGAAGAATGCCGTTTGGTTTATGCAATGCACCTGCCACGTTCCAGAGGTGCATGATGGCTATATTTTGGGACATGATTGATAAATACTTGGAGGTTTTTATGGATGATTTTTCGGTGTTTGGAGACAGTTTTGATGATTGTTTGAGTAATCTTGAGAAAGTCCTTGTGAGATGTAGAGAAAAAGATCTTGTGCTCAATTGGGAAAAATGCCACTTCATGGTTCAAGAGGGAATTGTGTTGGGACATAAAGTTTCGAAGGCAGGGATGGAGGTTGATCGCGCTAAAATTGAGGTTATCAAAACACTACCACCTCCAGTTTTTGTTAAAGGAGTGAGAAGTTTCTTGGGTCACGCAGGATTTTATCGAAGATTTATTAAAGATTTCTCCAAGATCGCCAAACCGCTTTGCTCTTTACTTGAAAAGGATACTCCTTTTAATTTTACTGAAGAATGTCTTCAAGCGTTCTTGACGATTAAGGAAAAAATGATCTCTACACCTATTGTTATACCTCCTGATTGGAAGGCTCCGTTTGAACTTATGTGCGATGCTAGTGATCACGCTATGGGTGTTGTGTTGGGACAGAGGAAAGACAAGATTTTCCACACGATTTATTATGCAAGTAAGACTTTCAACGCTGCCCAGATGAATTATACAGTAACGGAGAAGGAGATGTTGGCCGTAGTTTATGCTTTCGATAAATTTCGTCCCTATCTGGTCGGGAAGAAAACTATTGTATACACGGACCATTCAGCTATTAGGTACCTCATGGAGAAAAAGGACGCTAAGCCGCGTCTCATTAGATGGGTACTGTTACTTCAAGAATTCGACATAGATATTCGAGACCGGAAAGGATGCGATAATCAAGTTGCTGATCATTTATCAAGGCTCGAAGGATCTAATGCGAACAAAGAACCATTATTGGTTAAAGAGGTATTCCCTGATGAACAACTTTTTGCTATTAAACGTGCTTTTGTGCCATGGTATGCAGATCTAGTCAACCTCATTGTGAGTGGTGTCTTTCCCAAAGATTTCCACCCACAACAAAGACAAAGATTGAACCACCAGGCCAAACAGTATTATTGGGATGAACCATACCTCTGGAAGATATGTAGTGACCAAGTGGTTAGAAGATGCGTACATGAAGGTGAGATGGAGAAAATTATTGAAAGTGGTCATAGTTCACCTTATGGAGGTCACTTTAAAGGCGATAGAACCGCAGCTAAAATTCTTCAATCCGGATTCTATTGGCCCACCATACACAAAGATTGTCATCATTTCGTCCAGTCATGTGACAGATGCCAGCACACTGGCAATATATCAAAGAGAGACGCGATGCCGCTTAATAATATTCTTGAAGTTGAAATCTTTGATGTATGGGGAATAGATTTCATGGGACCTTTCATCACTTCCCATGGAAATCTTTATATTTTGCTTGCGGTAGACTATGTATCAAAATGGGTAGAAGCAGTGGCAACACCAAAGAACGATGCTCAAACTGTGATTAAATTCTTAAAATCAAATATCTTTTCAAGACATGGTACGCCACGTGTGCTAATCAGTGATAAAGGTACCCACTTTCTTAATGCTCCCTTGAGACATTTTCTTAAAAAGTTTGGAGTGAAACACCGTACTTCAACCGGTTATAACCCACAAACTAACGGTCAAGCTGAAGTTTCCAACCGGGAAATTGGTGGTCCTTTGTGTGTTCTAAATAAATGCAAATAATAATCGAACCACAACCGCAAGTGTACGGTTGTCCCAAGTAGTAATTCTGATAATCAGATTCGTTCCAAGGACGGATGGTTGATCACAATGTCTATGCAAATAGTGATTGATGCACTTATGAAAATAAAAGAGGATAATTTGTTTGTTTTGGTTTTGTGATTTATTCTAAATAAATGAAAGACAAAATAATAATGCAAGTAAAAAGCTAAAACGCAGGTATGAGCAAGTAGTACTTGAGAGACGCAAGGGTTTTCCTAACTATCATTCATTTCATACATTGTTTAAGGGACAAATTTGTAAATTGGTATTGGTCGGGATTCTATAATCTCCTTACCCCCGTCAGGGTGGACTAAGGAGCAACTATCAAATGCTACAAACCCCGTCAGGGCGATTATAGTCCACTCTCAAGTGTTAAAATGTTCATTACCCAATAGGCCATAGGTTTAATTAAGCTCGTCAGAGTCAATAATTTCTAACCTACATTCATTAACTAGTTCGGTACCTAAACCCCCCGTCAAGGTGATCCAATCGCCACAAATTGGAATAGCCTAGATACTAAATCCTATCATTGGTTAATTACGTCAATAATAGTAATTAAATGCAAATTAAAGAAAAATACAGTTTACCCAATTTGATTTAAATAATAAATATCCCAAATTCAAATGTATAGAATGAAATAAATTGGGATTAACCCATTATGCGTTCTCAAGCACTATGAATTGTTTAGCTCATATTAAAAAGAAAAACTAAATTAAAAATAATGGAATTCATAATTGATTACAAAATTAAAGTTGAAGAAACCTAATTTCCGGAATTGGAATGACTGAGAACGGAGCTATAGACCCACTCCAGCTCTAGCAGCTTCTTCTTCCTTCCTTCTGTTGCTTCTCTGGTGTTTTTAATCTTGTGAAAAGTGAATTCTCTGTAAAATAGAAGTCCAGACCTCCTTTTATAATAAGAAAAACGGATTAGGGCTTGGACCAGAAAATAAAAGCCTAATTAAATGTCCAAGCCCACTTTCTAAGCCCAAAATCCCGTAATTGATGACAGGCCTTTACTAAAACTGCTTTTCCCGATGCGTTACAACTCCGATTGACCTCATTCCAGTTGCTAAAGTTCCGTACTTCGATAAGGAATAATTTCTCTTCAAAGGTCAGCGGCTAAATCAGCTCTTAAGCACCTCGAAAACAGCAATCAATGGCCTGGAAAATGGATTTTCAGCTCTAAAAATAAAATCTTCGGGATTTCTCTTCAAGTCTTGACTCTATCTTTTGATCTTTGACTTTATCTTCGGATTCCTTTCCTAGCTAACATCTAAAAACCTGTAAACTTTACACTAAAAATACCAATATTACGCGCAAAAGTTTAATAATTCAAAAATGCTAGAAATAAAAAGGTAATTCCGAAATATTGCATATTTAACCCAAAAGTCTATCAAATTAATTAAATAAACACCAAAAATGATGTCTCCTAAGGGTCTAAAATAAGAACAATTAGGGAGACATCAAGACCCCCAACTCAAACCTTTGTCGTCCCGACAAAGCAAAACAAAATAAAACGAGGGGTAGAAGCAAACGTATAACACATAGAAGCTAACAAATAAACCCTAAAGCAATTCTTAAGATAAATCTCATATAGCAAAACTTTAAAAACTAACATCTACATACACTAATCATGCAACATCAAACATAAGTAATCTCAATCATAAAATTAAAGTCGCAATGCTTGAAGGTTACACTTGTACTCATCTCTGTATGATGGCTATAGGGTGGTCATTAATCCTACCTCGCTTTGAACGCTCCACCTAGGCTATTCCCTATCAACAGAATCATAAATTCACTATGCACTTAGGAATCACGAGGTCTTTACGGTTATAATATTGGCTTAAGGACGGGTATGGATGTATATTTGGTAAATTTGAAGTGAGCTTTTGGCTCTCTCCTCACTTACCATCAACATTGTCCTCGAGCTTGAGTTAACGCTCAAAAAGATGTTCTCACTCACCCATTACGCAACAATTTAGCGTCCCATGTCTACCCACTATAAACTAGATGATTTTCAGAAGAATTCCACTTTGCCGGATGTTTTATTCTTTCATACTTTTCTTTTTCTTTTCTATTCTCTTTTTCTTCTTTTTTTTTGTACAGAGGAAAACCGGGTTCCCGGTTTTGACGAACCGGGTTCCCGGTTCCTACTGTATGATTTTTCAACTTTTTCATTTTTTCTTTCTTTTTCAATTTTTTTTTTTTTTTTTTTTCATTTCCGGCAAAGGGTTACAAGTATATATCATCTGCAATTGTGCTACAATACAAAGCACATCAATCCCAACCCATTAAAGTCCCCATATGTGGTCCCACCACCCCAAACTCAAGCTCGAGACATGTCTCAGGATTGTGATTCAAGTGCGGGTCATATGGTCATGCCTAACAATCTAAGGGATAATGGTTTATATCGTGGCTACAACGAAAAAGGCTAAAGGCTCAAAGTGGGCTGAGACGGATAATAATTCATACAAGGGATAGAAGGCTAAAAGGCACAAATGGCTAACAAAGAACTGCCCCTATCATTTTCCTAAGTACATAGCTTGTCTTTAGTTCATATCTAGGTGGGTTCTCTACTAATTAGGATTTCACGTTCTACACACCAAACATATTCCTTGAGTACAAGCTTACTTCATTTGCATTGTTCATTAATTTTTCCTATTAATTTCCTATGTTCGCATGCAATTGTAAGTGCGTTTTATGTTAATCCCTAAAGTTCACTATATACTATCATTGATTCATCAAAAGTATGCTTAAAGGGACATTTAAAATCTTCTACAGTCAAACGCAACTCCGAAAATTATTTTATTGAAAGCAGATAAAACACATAACACATAAAAACTGGGATGAGGCAACGAACCCCACCCCAAACTCAAAAATGAGTCGTGTCCCCACGACTCGAAAGGACTCAAAGCAATAAAATAATATACACTAAATGAGAAGGATTAGGAAACGTATCTGAACCAGCGCGAGGCTGGTGTTCGGTGTTGCGTCCATGAACTTTATCTCGCATCTAGACATTGGAAGTTGTTCTTTGAACAAATAAAGTTCAACTATTAGTAACGTTTCCCAAAATATCAATCATCGCATCCCGATTCTCTTTCAACACCTTGATTTGTGATTCCAACTCATCATCGGATCATGTTCTTTCTCACTTTCGGGTTCCTCAATTACTTTCCTCTTCCTTGTGTTTGAATGCGAATTAGGAATCCCAAGAGCTTGTTCATGAATAGGACTAAAAGCGTTTCTGTTTCTTGGAGAATTCCTTTGATAAGCACATATGAAGGCGGTTTTGATAGACATCTCTTTCCACCCCAAACTCAAAACTTCAAATAGTGAGAAGCTAAGGCTTAGAACTTTGATGTTTTGAGGCTTAAGACTTGAAGATCATGGTGGAATATGAGATGGGTAAAGGCTAATTGATGTGTGGGAAGAGGGAAATGGATTGAATTTGAAGCTTGGATGAAGAACAATTGGAGAAAAGTGGGAATTTTATCGTATTTTGGATAGGAGATGAGTTGATTGCATGATATTTTGGTGAAAGAGAATAAGATTTGAGGATTGTGTGGTTGTAGTTGATGATGTTCAGGAAATTCTGGGTTTTGGGGGTGTTCTTGGAGGCTGGGTTGAAGATAGAGGTAAAAATTTAGGGTTGAAAAATTGAAAAAAAAAAACGGCCCTGTCACAGATGCAAACCGGGTCCCCGGTTTCGAAAATCCGGGTTCCCGGTTCCGCGTCGCTGTGACGGCGCGAAAAAAAAGAAAAAAAAAAAAAAAAAAATTAAAAATACTCTTTTTTTTTTTTTTTTTTTTTTTTTTTTTTTTTTTTTTTTTTTTTTTTTTTTTTTTCAAGACGCGCCAAACCGCTGGACTCCAAGACGCAGGGTCAGAAATTCTGCTCGCCGAAACCGGGTACCCGGTTTTGCCAAATGCGGGTACCCGGATTTTGTCGATGGCGCGAGTCAAAACGCGCCAAAACGCCACCTCTGAAAACGCTGGACCAGACTTGAGGAAAATTACAGCTCCGAAACCGGGTACCCGGTTCTGCCAAATGCGGGTACCCGGATTTGTGTCGATGGCGCGAATCAAAACGCACGAAAACGCAAGCCACCAAGACGCTGGGTCAGGGAATTTCAGAAATTACAGCACCAAAACCGGGTACCCGGTTCTGTGGAATGCGGGTTCCCGGTTTCTCCTGGACATCCAACCTCTTTTTCTTCTGTTTTCGCCAAATCGACCCCAAACTCAAGTCCTTTTTACCCCTGAAATCATCAAAAACAACTACCCTTCCTCATTTCTTAATAATAAACACTAAAATTACGAAAATCAAACTAATCTAAAATGCAAAAATTTAAAAACTCAGCTAATATACAAGTAATTGGCTTTTGTTTAACGTCGTTAAGCTCGACGGGTTACCTCAATCTTTAGTCATTGACATAACCTCCCCAGCAGTGAGTGAGGTTGTCAATATTTGCAAGTCGAAATTTGCATCCCTTCGCTTTTATGCCCACTAGTTTGTCTGAGATAACCTGCGCGACCATGAATGGTCCTATCCAAGAACTTTTTGATTCACGTACCTTTGGGCGGGGGTTCGGTTTCTTCATAGCTACTTCTTCACCCACTTTGAACCCCTTTTTCTTTCTCTCTTTCTTAGGTTCCTTCGGAACCTTCGTGGCACGTGCTTTCTCTTTCTTCTTCGCATGATTGAGTTGTGGATCCTTGGGGTATGGAGGAGCTTTAATTGGTGGTTTCTTTCGTAGCTCTTTCTCCTCCACCCCTAAAGTGTCCACAACACTAATTGGCTTTGTTCTTACCGGTTCCATTACTTCTACCCGAAAACATTCATCCTTGGAATCCGGAAACTTCATAGGCCTGAACACGTTGAATTTCACCTCTTCGTCTTGGATCCTCATAATCATTTCTCCATTTTCTACATCAATAAGGGTACGCCCCGTGGCTAGGAATGGTCTTCCCAAAATAATGGGGACATTCCTATCCGCGTCGTAATCAAGAATAACGAAATCAGCGGGAAAAATTAACGTACCTGCCTTAACGAGGACATCTTCGATTCGGCCTTCCGGATGTGCAAGAGATCGATCCGCCATTTGCAAAACCATAGAAGTGGGTCTTGCTTCAATATTAAGCTTATCAAAGACTGATTTGGGCATCAAATTGATGCTTGCACCCAAATCACATAGCGCTTTTCCTTTCCACTCATTACCAATAGATATCGGAATTGTAAAGCTCCCAGGATCAACTAACTTTGGAGGTAATTTACCTTGACAAATAGCACTACATTCCTCAGGAAGACCAATCATCTCATTATCACAATATGGCCGTTTGTTGGTGAGGGCTTTCTTCAGAAACTTAGCATACTTGGGTACATCTCGAATAGCTTCTAACAACGGAATATTTATGCTAAGACCTCTTATTTTGTTAAAGAATTTTTGATACTCACCCATATCACCTTTCTTTTGAACTCTCGATGGAAATGGTGGAGGTGGACGATTGATTATAGTCTCATCTTTCTTTTTCGGAACCTCAACAGGCTTCTCCACTTCTTCTACTTCAACTTCTTTATCTTTATTCACCACCTCTTTTTCTTTTCTAACTTCTTTTTCTTTCATAACCGGAAAAGGAGGTGGAGGAAGGTTCTTACCACTTCTAAGATTAATAACTTTACAATCTTCGATTTGTAACGGATTCTCAGTATCACTAGGAAGTTGTCCTTGCTGACGTTGATTGAGCTGTTTATTGATTTGACTCAGCTGATTTTGGAACATCTTCATATTTGCTTCAAGTGCATTTTGTCTTTCTATAGCTGCGTTCTGACGTTCTATCGCTGCATCCTGACGTTCCATCGCTGCGTTCTGACGTTCCATTGCTTGTGCTTGTAGAGCGATTAAACTTTCAACTGTTTTCTGAAGGGTATTTGCTCCTTCTTGTGGATGGGCAGGTAAAGCTTTCTGGTTCAAATTCTCATCATAAGTATTCTGAGGAGCTTGTCTCTGTGCATAATTTTGATTCTGTCCTCCTTGATAGTTATTGTGTGGTCTAGGATTATAGTTGTCACCTTGGGGACGCGGCTGATACGCATGTGTAGGATTGGCTGCCCCATTAGGATTCGAATATTGAAACCCAGGATGGTTTCTGTTAGGCTGATACCCATTACCACTCGCATTAAAATTACCTCTGTTAGACATGAACATCACTGATTCTTGATTACTCGGACAATTCTCCTCATCATGATCATCAACTCTACAAATCGAACACATATAAACCTCTTGTGCAGCATGCACAGCTACTCTCTTGCCCGAAAATCCTTCTTTCACAGCTAGAGTAAGCTGCTTCAATTGTTGCTCTATGGTATTCTGGATCTTATTCTCAAACGTAGCAAATTTCTCTTCTATGTCAACATTATTTACTCCCTTGACTGGTGTTCTTACTGAGCTCCACCCAACTTCATTCTTGACTGTTCTCTCTAAAATGATCTTGGCATGAGCGGGTTGAACTTGAAGAAAACCTGCTCCACATAGCGTATCCAACTTTTCTCTCGAAATTCCATTAAGGCCTCTATAAAAGATCTTTAACTGTTGTTGTTCTGAAAAGCCATGATTAGGAACTTTACGCAAACACATCTGAAATCTTGTCCAACTCCTACCCACAGTTTCCTCATACTCTTGACGGAATTGTGTCAATTCTAGTTCAGCATCTAACCTCATGTTACTTGGGTAATACCTGTCAAAGAAAGCAATTTCTAATTGGTCCCAATTGGTAATCCTCGTAGGATCTTGCGTATCGTGCCATTCACTTGCTCCATCAATGACAAAGAATTTGAAAGCAGCAAAATACATCTGTTCTCTTGAAACCCCTTGTGTGATATAAGAATCACATATCTGTTTGAATTTTTGTACCGCTCTAAGAGGATCTTCCGATGGTCTTCCACGAAAATTTCCAAAGTTTTGGAACTGAGCTAGCATACCCGAATCTGGACGGAATCTCGGAACATTAATATCTGGAGCACCTACTCCTATAGCTGGAGCGCGGAATGGAACTTCTGGAGGGCCATTAGTGAACCACGGATCATGATTCATCACTATCTGGACTGGAGGGTTAGGATTTAGTGGTTGAACTTGAGGAATAACGCCTGGAGCTAAAGGTTGGCCATTTGCATCTAACTGGCCTTGTCCATTCTGTTGACCTTGAATAATGATATTCTCCATTCTGTTACTTAATTCTTCTACTTCTAAAACTTCTCGTTCTCTTCTTCTTCTGTTCGCAAGTCTGATCAACGATTCTGGATTACTAAGGACCGGAGGTGCTGGCTCTAGATCCTTGAATAGCCTTCTTCGCATACACCAAACCTAAAAACCTGAAAAAGCTAACAAACAAAAAGCGTAAAACTGATAAAATAAAATAAATGCACTTATCACTAAAGGATAAACACCGTGGTCACACGCTACCGTCCCCGGCAGCGGCGCCAAAAACTTGGTGGTCCTTTGTGTGTTCTAAATAAATGCAAATAATAATCGAACCACAACCGCAAGTGTACGGTTGTCCCAAGTAGTAATTCTGATAATCAGATTCGTTCCAAGGACGGATGGTTGATCACAATGTCTATGCAAATAGTGATTGATGCACTTATGAAAATAAAAGAGGATAATTTGTTTGTTTTGGTTTTGTGATTTATTCTAAATAAATGAAAGACAAAATAATAATGCAAGTAAAAAGCTAAAACGCAGGTATGAGCAAGTAGTACTTGAGAGACGCAAGGGTTTTCCTAACTATCATTCATTTCATACATTGTTTAAGGGACAAATTTGTAAATTGGTATTGGTCGGGATTCTATAATCTCCTTACCCCCGTCAGGGTGGACTAAGGAGCAACTATCAAATGCTACAAACCCCGTCAGGGCGATTATAGTCCACTCTCAAGTGTTAAAATGTTCATTACCCAATAGGCCATAGGTTTAATTAAGCTCGTCAGAGTCAATAATTTCTAACCTACATTCATTAACTAGTTCGGTACCTAAACCCCCCGTCAAGGTGATCCAATCGCCACAAATTGGAATAGCCTAGATACTAAATCCTATCATTGGTTAATTACGTCAATAATAGTAATTAAATGCAAATTAAAGAAAAATACAGTTTACCCAATTTGATTTAAATAATAAATATCCCAAATTCAAATGTATAGAATGAAATCAAATTGGGATTAACCCATTATGCGTTCTCAAGCACTATGAATTGTTTAGCTCATATTAAAAAGAAAAACTAAATTAAAAATAATGGAATTCATAATTGATTACAAAATTAAAGTTGAAGAAACCTAATTTCCGGAATTGGAATGACTGAGAACGGAGCTATAGACCCACTCCAGCTCTAGCAGCTTCTTCTTCCTTCCTTCTGTTGCTTCTCTGGTGTTTTTAATCTTGTGAAAAGTGAATTCTCTGTAAAATAGAAGTCCAGACCTCCTTTTATAATAAGAAAAACGGATTAGGGCTTGGACCAGAAAATAAAAGCCTAATTAAATGTCCAAGCCCACTTTCTAAGCCCAAAATCCCGTAATTGATGACAGGCCTTTACTAAAACTGCTTTTCCCGATGCGTTACAACTCCGATTGACCTCATTCCAGTTGCTAAAGTTCCGTACTTCGATAAGGAATAATTTCTCTTCAAAGGTCAGCGGCTAAATCAGCTCTTAAGCACCTCGAAAACAGCAATCAATGGCCTGGAAAATGGATTTTCAGCTCTAAAAATAAAATCTTCGGGATTTCTCTTCAAGTCTTGACTCTATCTTTTGATCTTTGACTTTATCTTCGGATTCCTTTCCTAGCTAACATCTAAAAACCTGTAAACTTTACACTAAAAATACCAATATTACGCGCAAAAGTTTAATAATTCAAAAATGCTAGAAATAAAAAGGTAATTCCGAAATATTGCATATTTAACCCAAAAGTCTATCAAATTAATTAAATAAACACCAAAAATGATGTCTCCTAAGGGTCTAAAATAAGAACAATTAGGGAGACATCAGAAATCAAATCTATTCTTGAGAAGACCGTGAACAAATCAAGGAAAGACTGGTCTTTAAAGCTAGATGATGCTCTCTGGGCATACAGAACAACATTTAAAACACCAGTTGGGGCATCTCCATATCGCATGGTCTACGGTAAAGCGTGTCATCTACCGATTGAACTTGAAGCTCGAGCCTACTGGGCTATTAAAACTCTGAATCTAGACCCAGACTTGGCCGGGAAGCAAAGGATGATGCAGTTGAACGAATTGGAGGAGCTTCGTTATCTTGCCTATGAAAATTCACGTCTCTATAAGGAGAAAACAAAGCGATGGCATGATAAACGACTCCGTCCAAAGCATTTCGAGGTTGGACAGAAGGTTTTATTATACAACTCTCGATTTTCGAACTACCCATGAAAGCTTAAATCCCGTTGGGGAGGACCTTACATTGTTACCAAAGTCACACCGCATGGAGCAATTGAAATTGAAAATCCAGCCGAGCAACGGACATTCATGGTGAATGGCCAGCGTTTGAAGAGATACTATGACAGTGAGGACTTTGGGCAAGGGGAGAAGATCTACCTTGTTGAATGCGCTTAGCCTGAGGTACACGTCTAACTCAAAGACGTTAAACAAAAGTGCTCTTGGGAGACACCCCTTGTTTTAATTGCTTTTTAGATTAGTTGTTTTTGCTTTGTAGTGTATAATTTTAAGTTAGTGTATATTTTTAATTGTGTTTTCAAGCTAATAGGAGAGAAAGGTAGTGTGTTATTGTGCAGGAAACGAGTTTGGGGTCAAAAGGAAAAATCTGGAGGAACTTCAAGCCTGGCGCGGACTACCCCGCGGACTACCCCATGGTCTGCAGGGATGCACCGCGCCCCAAAAACCCGTACCACGGGTTGGCTAGCTCGGGTTTTATCCAGAAAGTAAAAAAAAATTGAAGGCCATGGCGCGGTACACCGGACCCTAGTCCGCACGCCTAAAACCCGTGCCACGGGGTCGGGTACCACGGGTTTTTTGACGGACATGCCGCGGACTACCCCCTGCACCGCACCCCTGGTCCACAAGCACAAAACCCGTGCCACGGGGTGCTAGCTCGGGTATTATCCAGTGGGCAAAAATTTGGAGCAACAGAAGCTGCGGTACACCGCGGGTTTCATCCGGTGCACCGCAAGGAGGCGGTTTGTGAAGGAATTCTTTTCCTAATCAAATTCTTACCTTATGAGATTAACCCTAGCCTTCCATACACGAAATTTTCAGACCCAAACCCTATATATACACCTTAAAGCTTGTGCAAACCTTCACAATTAACACAACAACTCATCAAATCCTCTCCATCATCTTCCATAAACACAATCCTTCATCAAATTCATCACACTACACCATTAAAACACCATCAAATTCAACAAGCTTTAAAGAGTTCTTCCAAGATCAATCAATTAACCTTTCTCTTTCATCAATTCCAAGCAACAACATCAAGCTAAACCAAATTTGTCTTAAACTTTTAATCCATCCTTGGTATAACTTGAGTTGTGGGTTAATCAAGCATGACTAACAGACCTGAAGCTATGGAATACAAGAGAAAGTGTTCAATCCTTGGGAAGAATAAGAGATTGCCTGGAGCCACCATTGAAAAACCCATCAATCTTGATGAGGTTTCTGAAGAATCAAAAGAAAAGGCACCTGAACAACCACTACCAAAGAAGAGACTAACAGCTAGAATGTCCACACCATCAAGGAGGCCTTTAGAGAAAATAAAAATCCAAGACCAAGGTTCTTCTACCTCTTCTTCCAAAATTGCTTATGATCTTCCTCCTTGGGCTATTCAGTTACAGAACGAAGTTGAAAGATTACGTGAAGATAACAAAGACCTTTGGGTAGAAATCATGCAATTGGAAACAAAGATAGAGAATTTGACCTTGTACAAGGATATAGATGATTACACCGATCCCTCAGCTTCAGAAGATGAGGATGATATGATGGATCTCTATGGCCAGCCAGGTAGGTCATTCTAATTTTTCTCAATAGCTTGGATGCATTAGGTAGTTTAGTTAGTTTTATTTTAATTTTTATTCCATACTTGAGTCTTTTTCGAGTCGTGGGGACACGGCTCATTTTTGAGTTGGGGGTGGGGATTCGTTGTCCTCATCTTTCTTTTCGTTTTTGCATAAAATTTAAATTTTTTAGGTTGAATTAAGGCATAGAATATCTTAAATGTACCTATTTGAGCATGATTTTATTAGGTCAATGATAGTAAGTAGTATGCTTTTGAAAGATGCAACAAATTTGTTTAGATGCATGCATGAAAACAGGAAATAAAGGATAGAAAAGTTAATGAGCAATGCTAAGAAATCACGTTGAAACTTGGGGATAGCTATTTTGTGTGTAGAACGTGAGGTTTAAAATTAGTTGAAAACCCACTTGTCTATGAACTAATAATGAAAACGTAACGAAATCCGGTAGTTAGAAAAATGACTAAGGCAGTTCTTTCATGATAAAACACTTGAAGCCTTTATACTTTCTCACCCTTTTTGTTTGATATTATTGTTATGATTTTTCCGTCTTAGCCCCTCTGAGCCTTTCTAAAGCCTTTTATTTGAAACACATTATAATCCTTACCCTAGTTTTTAGGACTTATCTAGATGACCCGCACTCGAATCGCAAAACCTGAGACAACTCGTTTTAGAGCTTGAGTTTGGGGTGGTGGGTTTCATCATTAGGGAACTATGGGAATTGGGTATTATCTTTGTGATTTTATTGATGATGAATTGTTATTATTGTAACCCTTTGCCGGGGTAATAGTGAATGAAAAAGAAGCTACGAGCTAATTTTGCCGACAAGGGCATAAAAAGAAAAGAATATATATATGAAAAAATAGTGTGATATCTCAACATCAAAAAGAGAATCATAGCTATACAAAAGAAAAATTGATTTGAATTGAAAATATATATTCGGACCGGCAAAGTGGAATTTGATATCATCAAAGGTTTTAATTGGGATTATTGGGGATGCAAATCAAAAGCATCAATAAAATGGGTTGAGTGAGAACATCTTTGAGTGACAACTCAAGCTCTAGGGCGATTCGTTGATGGCTAGTGAGGAGAGAGCCAAAAGCTCACTTTTCATTATCCAAATATACCACACCCGTCCTTAAGCCAAGTTATAACCAAGACCTTAGGATTTCTAACTGCTAGATGGAGAAACAATTGAGCTATTAGGTAGTAGGTAAGTGGACCATTGGATGCTGTATTTGGGACCTATGAACAACCTATAGCCATTAACCTGAACTAAGTTATCATCCTCTCTTTCTGGCATTGCGAAATTAATCTTAACTGGAATTTATGGAATGTTGATTGCATGCATATTAAGCATCTTTGTGCATTAGTTCTTAAGCATTACTACATGAGATTTTTGGAATTTATGCTCTAGGATCATTCATTGTATTCTGTTCTTGATCTCCTCCGACTTCTTCTTGTTTATTTGACTACCCTACTGTTCTTTATTTTTATTGTATCGGGACGATACAACTTTGAGTTGGGGGTCTTGATGTCTCCTCATTTGTGATAGTAAAATACACTCATGAGACATCATTTTAGGCTTATTTATTAGTTTATAGGTTGATTTTAGCTTATTTTAGTGCACTTTCCTATTTTGAGTCTTGATTTGTAGAATTATTATTTTTAGAGCATATTGGGTTTAATTGTTTATTTAGTGTGAAGCTTTAAAGATAATTATGGAGATTAATTAGAGTACAAGTCAAAGACTACAACTTATGGAAAGAGATATGCATGGAAATTGGATATAGAAGGAAACTGAGTTCAATTAGGAAAAGGAAAAGCTGCCTAAAATCTGGGATTCTGCACACACGTTTAAAGATTGGTGTTTTTACCTAAGAAATAGGCCGATTTTGGTAATTTCCTTCTTAAGGGTCAAGATAATTCTGTTGCGATTCTTTTGGTATCTTGTGGAGCTCAAACGGACCAATAACGAAGAAGATACACTCAAAACAACGCAGCAGTGTTTTCCTTACGAATTTGAGTTGGGCCAGGAGTCCATTACTTGAAGATATCTCCACCAAACGAATTAGGTCAACCTATACACTATAAATACAGCCTCTTAACACTCTTAAATCATCCTTGGTGAAACCTTAAACCAAGAGGAAGCTTAGAACACAAGAGAGAAGTCTGGAAGGAGCTGTCAACAACAATGTCTTCTTCTACCTTTAGTTTTGTAATTTCTTTCTTTTCTTTCATGAACTAAATTTCTTTAGCTTAAGTTTTAGCATTAATGTATGAACCCTAGTTTTGATTGACATCTATCTAATTTGGGAATTTAATGTTTTAAATAGAATTATAGTTTTTATTCTCTGTTTATGTGTTTGGAATTATATTCTGTGTTCTTGTTGACTGCAGCCATTAGAATTACCATCTAGTAATTAGGATGCCATTGACAACGGTGCTTAATTGCATGTTTAGCACATAACGTTTGGTTTTAGGTTTGATCTGACAACCCAACCTAGCTAGATAATCACTATGGTTTAGTCTTTGTGACTATTTACCAATTACAGAAAAAGTTTGCTTAGGAAGCCTTATTGACACAGGTAAATCCTATTTGAAACTACCGATAGCATATTGGGACCGATTAGAGAAATACTACATAATTCACCCTTACATGTTTAGAACGGCAAAACTAGTGGGGATTACATGCTAATAACTTAAGCTATATTCTCATATCACTTCTCTTTCATATTTATTTTATGTCTTTTAATTCTTAGTTTTAATTTAGTTTATTAGAAAACCAACAAAAATCTATTTATCTTTACTTTTATTTGCGTTTAGTTGTTCTAGCTTTAATTATTTGCACTTGCTATTTGCATAAGATTCTCCTAACCTCTGTAGTCTCTGCGGAACGAATCTTAATCTAAAACTTGCATACGATCTGTATACTTGCAGAACCGTGTAGTTCTAGGGTGTTTTTGCACTTATTTTATATCTTATTTTATCACACCCTAGGCCCCACCACTGAGCAATTAAAATATTTTCCCCTATTAATCTTCCAGGTACAAAGGCAGACTGATTGTGGGAAATAATATTTTGAAGTGTCCCTTTGAGCCTATTAGCAATAATCTTTGAAATCATCTTGTAAATAATATTACAACATGCTATAGGCCTGAAATCTTTAGTAGTACTTGGGTTAATGACTTTTGGGACAAGTGTGATATTAGCTGAATTTATTTCTTTGAGTATTTGACAGTCTTCAAAAGAGCTTTTTATAGCTAAAATCAGATCATCCTTGATAATTTCCCAACATTTTTTGAAAAAACCTGATGAGAACCCATCAGGTCCAGGGCTTTTATTACTATCAATTGACCAAAGTGCCTCCTTTATCTCAGCTTCAGAGACAGGTTGAATCAGGTGATTACTATCTTCTTGATCAATTGTTTTACCCAATATATTCCTTAATAAGCTTGTGCCGTAATGGCCTTCATTATTTCTTTTTGTACCCAGGATACTTGTGAAGTGATTAACAAATACCTCAGAGATCTCCTTCTCATCTGATTTACAGATGCCATGGTTATCCATAATACTAAAGATACTGTTCTGAGTCCTTCTCCCTCTCATAATCTTTTGGAAATAAGAGGTGTTCAGATCACCCTTCTCCACCCATTGGTCCCTAGACTTTTGTTTAACAATTGCTTCCTCCTTTAGAAGCTCCTCGGTAATTTCCTGAATTAATTTATTCTCTTTATCAAGCATCTCCTTGTCTGCATTACCTTGAAGCCTACTTACTTGAATTATTTTCAGGTCTCCTGGAGTTTAATTATTTTATCTTGTGAGCCCTTGAAGAATTTCTCATTGAAAATTTTAAGTTTATGTTCGAGAATCTTCAACTTCCTTGTAACTCTGAACATAGGGGTTCCCTGGAAGGTGGTGTTCCAAGTCTCTTTAACAAGGTTTAAGAACTCAAGGTGGTCCATCCACACATTATAAAACCTGAAAGGGTATTTTCTCTTATTCTCAATACCCATAAATCTTAATACTTGACTGCAATGATCTGATAAATAGGGGAATTCTAGGGTTAATGATGTATTTTTGTAGGTATTGATCCAACTCTCATTAAGGAGGGTTCTATCAATCCTACTAGCTCTCATGTCCCCTTCAGCTGCTTTATTAGTCCAAGTATATTTTGGCCCTATATACTTCATATCTGTCAATTCTAAGTCATTGACGCATTTTCTCATATCAATAGCCCCATTTGAAAGTACTGTCCCATTAAGTCTCTCATTAATATCCATAACTTCATTAAAATCTCCTTGAATAGTCCAAGGAGCTTTATTAAATGTCCCTTCCCAGATTCTTAAATTGTCCCATAGAATTTGCCTTTCCTCAAGTTTATTCAAGGCATAGATTGGAGAGTAAAAAAACACAGTCTGAGATTTAATAATAACCACCTTGCAAAGCATTGCCTGGCTGGTTTTCTCAATGACTGTAATATCATAAATTTTCTTGTCCCAAAAGGTCCAAATTCTTCCAAGTTCATGATGGTTATAGTTGTGTGCTACTTCCCATTTATTAAAGACAGAATTCCAAATTTTACTGGCTTTATGAGGCTTAACTTTGGTTTCAAGTAAACTAAATAAACTCACATTAAAGTTATTTACATATGATGTCTCCCTATTTGTTCTAATTATTAGCCCTCTGGAGACATCATTTTAGGTGAATTATTGACTTATTTGATAGACTTTTAGGCTTATTTGATCATATTACACTTTTCCCCCTTGGAATTTAACTATTTGCATTTTCTGAGCTTTTGTGCATAAATTTGACTATTTTTTATGCAAAGTTAAATAGGTTCTTGAATTTATTGAAAGACCAATCCAAGATGGGGAAGTGAGAATAAAGTCTTAGTGTATTTTAGAGTGTTAGGAATGATTTTTACCCGAGTTTCTATTTTGAGAGTACACTTTCCTATTTCGTTTTCTTGATTTATTGATTTATTCTTTTTAAGCATATGCGGTTTAATTATTTATTTAATGTGAAGCTTTAAAAAGATAAATGGTAATTACTTAGAGGCCAAGTCAAGATAAAGATGAAAGGAAAGAAGATTTACATGGAAATAAGAAGATTTAGGAAAGATTTATTCAAAGGAGGAAAAGATAAAGCTGCCTTTTGAAATCTGAAATCCAGCCACGTTTTAGGAATTAAATCATAATACAAGATTGGTTAGGATTCTGGACGAATGGTCTGCACCAATAGAAAGAGCTTTCCAAGACAAGCAGTTTCATATATTGGAACTTCTCAAACGGATAAGTATTGAAAAAGATATGACCAAATCAAATCAGCAGAATCTTATCTTTTAGAGCTACGAATTTGAGAGTCCTTGACTTGTCTTCCACTCCAAGCAAATTCGACCTAGGGTCTTCCAACACCTATAAATACACCCCTTAGCCTCCTCTTTTACACACACTTCATATCATTATCAAAGAGGCTTAAGGATTCAAGTCAGAGCAAGCAGGAAGGAAGAACGCTGAGAGCTGGAGACTGTCTATATCTCCGATTCAAAGCCAAACCCAACCTCTTGATTAGGTTTTATTATTTTCTTTCTGTAAAACATTATGTCTTTTAATTTCATTGTTTTAGTTTTATTTTCCATTATGAGCTAAACTTCTTAAGTGCTTGAGAATCGCTGTAAGGGTTGAACCTTAATTTATTTAATGAATGCTTTCTGATTTGGGATTTTTATGATTTAATTCAAATTGAGTAATTTAGTATTGTTTGTTATCATAAGTTAATTTCACTATATTTAATTTGGCCAATTAGACATAGGTTTGAGTAATTAAGCTATTCCAATTAGTGGCGATTGGATCATCTTGACGGGGGGTTTAATTACTGACATAGGTAATAAACGTAAGATAGAAATTATTGATCCTGACGGACTTAGTTAATCTTATAGCCAATTGGGTAGAGAACCTGACATTCGAAGGTGGATTATGATCGCCCTGACGGGGTTTGTAACACCTGAGAATAGCTCATAAGTCCACCCTGACGGGGGTTAGGAGAATCTAGAATCCCGACTATTACTAGTTACTAGTTTGTCCCTTAGAAGAAGCATTGATTAAGTTTATTTTGGTGAAACCTAGCGTGACTCAAGTACTACTCTCTCATCCTTTTAGTCTCTTCATATTTAATTCCTTGCATTAGTTTTAATTCTAGTTTAATATTTACTTTATTTGCACTTTAGTCCTTTAATCAAAAACCAAACAAATATTTATCTTTTTACTTTTAATTTTTCATTCAAGCAACTAGTTCCATTTATTGCATAACACTTTGAATCATACCTAATCCGTCCCTGAGATCGAAATCCCGTTTACCGGATATTACTTGGACGACCCGTACACTTGCGGTACGTGTCTTGCCTTTTTAGGTGTGTTTATTTAGAACACACTAGGAGACACCAAGTTTTTGGCGCCGCTGCCGGGGACGGTAGCGTGTGACCACGGTGTTATCCGTAAGTGTTTTAGTTGCTAGTTTTTAGTTTTCATTTTTATTTTTCAGTTTTACGCTTTGGTTTGTTCTTGCTTTCTCAGATTTACAGGTTTGGTGCATGTACTCAAACCCCGAGAGGTTAATTCGAGAGAAAAACAAAAGAGATAAAGAAGCAAGAAAACAAGCAAAGTTAGAAAAAGCAATGGCAGAAGATAATGCTCAAGATCCTGTGATTCAAGATCCCGTGATTCAGTTGGATGGCAACGGTCTCCCAATAGCTCCACCGGTAGGAGTTCAATTACCAATTCCACCGGTAGGAGTCCAATTACCAGCTCCTCCCGGAAATCAACAACAAGTCAACAATAATGGTGGAGTACTTCTAGATCATGGACCGCAGATCTTTCAACCGAACAACCATGGACCTTTTCTTCTACCACCACTAGGACTCCGTCCTCCTGCAATTCAAGGAGTTCGATTCAGACCAGACGCAGGGATGATCAACCAGTTTACAACCGTTGGACAGTATAGTGGTGCAGCTCGTGAAGATCCTATTCGTGCTATGTACAAGTTTATGCAAATCTGTGATGCATATGTCACCCCTGGAGTAACCCAAGAACAAATGTACTTTCATATGTTTCCATTCTTCCTCACCGGAGGAGCAAGTGAGTGGTATGATCAACAGCCACACAACGCGATTGTGACTTGGGATCAGCTTCAGACAGCCTTTTTCGATAGGTACTATCCTCAAAGTGTTCGACTCAGTGGGCAATTAGATATTGTTTATTTTCGACAAGAGCCAGGAGAAACTGTAGGTGCTGTATGGACTCGTTTTCAAACATTATTACGCAAGTGCCCATTACATGGGTACTCTCTTGAATTACAACTTGGAATATTTTATCGAAGTTTAGGTGATGCTGCGAAAGATAAAATCGATACTATGTGCCAAGGTGGTCTCATGATGGTCACAACTGATCAAGCTCTGATTATCATGGACCGAATTGTGAAGAATGAAATGAGTTGGCAATCCTCGAAATCATCGGTTAGAGCTTCGGAAAGAGGTACTTTGAATTTGGATACAGAAACTGCATTGAACGCTAAGATTGCTGCACTTGAGAACAAGCTGAAACAATTATCTATGTCGAATAAAGCTGTGGTAAATGTTGTGAATGAACCAGAATTATGTTCTAGTTGTGGAGGAGATGATCATGGCTGGGAAGAATGTGCCAACAACCCAGAATCCGTATACTTCGTTAATCAGCGAGGTAACTATTTAGGTGGTCAAGGGTATGGAAATCAAAACAGAAATCATCCAGGCTTTCAGTATTCAAATCCACAAGGGGCAGCCAATCCTGGAACTTATCAACAAAGGCCTCAAGGGAACAATTATCAGTTTCGAACGCAAAACCAATACCAAGGAAATCAACCTAGAACCGATCAAGACGCGTATGCCGACACATTAGCTCAAAAAGCGCTCCCTTCTCGGCCTCAAGAAGGTGCAATTACCGCAAGTGAGTTAGCACTTACAGTAACAAAATACATGTCAGACGCAGAAAAGAGGTCAGAGAAACTCGAAAACCAGCTATCTCGATTCATGGACGATACCCACACAAGGGAGAACAAGATAAATGAAACATTGAACTCACATTCCGCTTCGCTAAAAGTCTTAGAGAGTCAAATATCAAAAATTGCCAACAGTTTGAATGTTTGAGGTCAAGGCCAACTCCCGAGTGACACAGAAATTCCTAAACAAAGGGAGGATTGTAACGCGATCACTACCAGAAGCGGTAAGACTGTGCAACCACCACCCTTCCCGGTTATGAAAGAAAAAGAAGTTACTAGAAAAGAAAAACCGTTAGAAGAGGTGGAAGAGAAAGATGAAGAACCTGAAGTGACAGAAGTGGAGAAGGTGCCGGAAGCTCCGAAAAAGAAAGATGTTGCAGAAACCCGTCCTCCTCCACCTTTCCCTTCAAGAGTTCAGAAGAAAGGAGATATGGCCGAATATCAAAGATTCTTGAATAGAGTGAGAGGTCTCAATATTAATATTCCACTGTTAGAAGCCATCAAAGACATACCAAAATACGTGAAGTTTTTAAAGAGAGCCCTCACCAACAAAAGACCATACTGCGATAATGAAATGGTAGGGTTACCTGAAGAGTGTAGTGCCATCTGTCAGAGCAAACTACCACCGAAGCTACTTGATCCAGGAAGTTTTACGCTTCCAATCTCGATTGGTAGTGAGTGGAAGGGGAAAGCTTTATGCGATTTAGGCGCGAGTATTAATCTCATGCCCAAATCAATTTTTGATATGCTGAAGATTGGAGATATGCGACCTACCTCTATGGTCCTACAAATGGCAGACAGATCCCTCGTGCATCCTGAGGGACGAATCGAAGATGTCCTCGTCAAGGCAGGTACTCTAGTTTTTCCTGTAGATTTTGTTATCCTTGAATACGACGCGGATAGGAATGTCCCCATCATCTTGGGAAGACCATTCCTAGCCACGGGGCGTACCTTGATTGATGTAGAAAACGGCGAATTAACCATGAGAATCCAAGACGAGGAAGTCAAATTCAATGTATTTCGAGCCATGAAATTCCCAGATGTTCCCGGAGATTGTTTCCGAATGGATATAGCAGAACACGCCGCACAAGAGGTATTTGATTGTTTTAATTATGATGACATCTTGCAGGCTGCGTTAACATTAGATATACCGGAGATGATGGAAGAACTAGCCGACACAGTGGCAGCTCTTAACTCTGAGAATCCAAAATATAGGCGTCTAGCCTACGAACCATTGCGTGATGCAGGGGAGATTGAGCCTCCAAAGCAACCATCCATTGAGTCTCCCCCGAAGCTAGAAGAGAAACCACTCCCGTCCCACTTGAGGTATGCATATTTAGGTACTAACAACACTCTACCTGTTATTGTTTCAGCTACTTTAACAGGTCCTCAAGAAGACAAACTGTTACGTGTGCTAAGAGCAAATAAAGAGGCGATAGGTTGGACTATTGCTGACATCAAAGGTATTAGCCCTTCCTATTGCCAACACAAGATCATTCTGGAAGACAACAATACACGTTCAGTTGAGGGACAGAGAAGATTGATGCCTGCGATGAAGGAAGTGGTAAAGAAAGAAGTGATTAAGCTACTAGATGCGGGGATTATCTACCCCATAGCTAGTAGCGATTGGGTGAGTCCAGTTCAATGCGTACCAAAGAAGGGTGGTATCACTACCATCATGAATGACAAGAATGAAGCCATACCTTCGAGGACCGTTGTTGGTTGGAGAGTTTGTATGGACTACCGAAAGTTGAACAAGGCTACTAGAAAAGACCATTTTCCACTCCCTTTCATTGATCAGATGTTGGACAAGCTAGCCGGTAGAGAGTATTATTGTTTCTTAGATGGGTATTCCGGCTACAATCAAATTTGCGTAGATCCTGATGACCAGCATAAGACCACATTCACGTGTCCCTTTGGTACTTTCTCATACCGAAGGATGCCTTTTGGACTATGTAATGCACCTGCTACATTCCAACGTTGCATGATGGCAATCTTTGGTGATATGATCGATCGATTTCTTGAGGTATTCATGGATGACTTTTCTGTTTTTGGAGATAACTTTGATGATTGTTTGCAGAATCTAGAAAAAGTATTGATTAGATGTAAGGAAACCGATTTGGTTTTGAATTGGGAGAAGTGTCACTTTATGGTTCGTGAAGGTATAGTGTTGGGACACAAAGTATCAAGCGCTGGGTTAGAAGTTGATCGTGCGAAGATTGAAGTTATCAAAACTCTCCCCCCTCCTGTTTCTGTAAAAGGGGTAAGGAGTTTTCTAGGCCATGCTGGGTTTTATCGCCGTTTTATCAAGGACTTTTCAAAGATTTCAAAACCTTTGTGCAACTTACTCGAGAAGGACACCAAATTCCTTTTTGATGAAGCTTGCATGAAGGCATTCCAAGAGCTTAAAGAGAAACTGATCACTGCGCCGATTGTGCTACCACCTGATTGGAAACTTCCCTTTGAAGTTATGTGTGATGCTAGTGATTCTGCTATGGGTGCGGTGTTGGGTCAGAGAAAAGATAAAGTGTTCCATTCGATTTATTATGCAAGCAAGACCTTCACCAGTGCTCAGATTAATTACACGGTAACTGAAAAGGAGCTTTTAGCGGTTGTTTATGCCTTTGACAAATTTCGTTCCTATCTCTTTGGGGCGAAAATTGTTGTATTCACCGACCACTCCGCTATTAAGTACTTGATGGAGAAGAAAGATGCGAAGCCGCGATTGATCAGATGGGTTTTATTGCTACAAGAGTTTGATTTGGAGATTCGAGATAGAAAGGGGTGTGAAAATCAAGTGGCTGATCATTTGTCACGTCTTGAAGGGTCGGAGTCGAATAACAGTCCTGAGCTAGTTAATGAATCATTTCCCGATGAAGGCCTATTTGCGATTTATGATGCTACCCCGTGGTACGCTGATATTGCAAATCTTATTGTAAGTGGTAACTTCCCCGAAGGAGCCACTTCACAAGACAAGAAGAGATTGATGAGCCGTGCTAAACAGTTCTTTTGGGAAGATCCCTTCCTTTACAAAGTGTGTGCTGATCAGATGGTGAGAAGATGTATACCTGAGAATGAAGTCTTAGGAGTAGTTGCGGGTTGTCACGACTCACCTTATGGAGGACATTTCAAGGGCGACCGCACAGCTGCTAAGGTACTACAATCCGGTTTTTATTGGCCTACATTACATAAGGATTGTCATGAGTATGTTAAGAAGTGTCATAGATGCCAGTTTACTGGTAATATATCCAAGAGGGATGAGATGCCGCGTAACAACGTTCTTGAAGTTGAAATATTTGATGTTTGGGGTATTGATTTCATGGGTCCCTTCGTACCATCTAACGGAAATCAATACATCCTACTAGCTGTTGATTACGTGTCCAAATGGGTGGAGGCTAAAGCTCTACCAACGAACGATTCGCGAGTGGTTATTAAATTCTTGAAATCCCATATTTTCACTAGACATGGTACACCTAGAGTTATTATCAGTGATGGAGGTTCACACTTTGTGAACAAATATCTGAAGACAGTGCTAGAGAAGAATGGGATAAGACATCGAGTTTCTACCGCGTATCATCCACAAGCCAACGGTCAAGCTGAGGTTTCAAATCGAGAGGTAAAATCTATCCTAGAGAAGACTGTTGGTCCTACAAGAAAAGATTGGTCAACAAAGTTAGAAGATGCTTTATGGGCCTATCGTACTGCATTCAAAACTCCCGTTGGTGCATCTCCGTATCGTATGGTTTATGGTAAGGCTTGTCACTTACCTCTTGAACTTGAATTGGGTGCATATTGGGCAATTGCGCAGTTGAACTTAGATCCTACTTTGGCCGGTGAGAATCGTATGATGAAATTGAATGAACTTGATGAGTTTCGGTTACATGCCTATGAAAATGCTAAACTCTATAAAGAGAACACTAAGAGATGGCATGATAACCGTATTCGCGTGAAAAAGTTTGAAGTTGGACAGAAGGTTCTGAAATACAACTCCAAGTTCGGTAACTATCCGGGAAAGTTGAGATCAAAGTGGTCTGGTCCTTACGTGGTGACCAAAGTTACGCCTCATGGAGCTATAGAGATTGAACATCCAATCGAGCACCGCACCTTTATGGTGAATGGTCATCGATTGAAAGTTTATCATGGAGGCGAGGATACTAATCGCATGGTGGATCCACATCCTGGGGAGGTCATGTACCTCCTTGAAGCCGAATAATCGCGAGAGTTAATCCGCCGAGCTTAACGACGTTAAACAAAAGCCATTTCAATGTATATTAGTTTATTGCTTTCAGTTTTTCAATTCCTAGTGTATAATTCTAAGTTAGTGTCGAGTTTTAGTGTCTACTTTTAAAGAAATGAGAAGGGTAGTGTGTTATTGTGCAGGAAACGAGTTTGGGGTCGAAAGGAAAAATCTGGAGGAACTTCAAGTCTGGCGCGGACTACCCCGCGGACTACCCCATGGTCCGCAGGGATGCACCGCGCCCCATAAACTCGTACACGGGTTGGCTAGCTCGGGTTTTATCCAGAAAGTCAAAAAAATTCGCGGGGCATGGCGCGGTACACCGGACCCTAGACCGCACGATCAAAACCCGTGGCACGGGTTGGGTACCACGGGTTTTTTGACGGACATGCCGCGGACTACCCCCTGCACCGCACCCTTGGTCCGCAGGCACAAAACCCGTGCCACGGGGTGCTAGCTCGGGTATTATCCAGTGGGCAAAAATTTGGAGCAACAGCAAGGAGGCGGTTTGTGAAGGAATTCTTTTCCTAATCAAATTCTTACCTTAAGAGATAAACCCTAGCCTCTTCCATACGAATTTTCCAGCTCCCAACCTTATAAAAACACCGTGAAGCTTGATTAAACCTCCACAACAAACACAATAACATCATTAAATCTCTCCTCCATCCTCCATAAACATAACCTCTTCATCAAATTCATCACAAAATACCATTAAACACAATCAAGATCATCAAGCTTCCAAGAATTCTTCCAAAGATCTTCAAGAAACAACTTCCTTCATCTAATCCAAGCACGAAACTCAAGCTATACCAAGTTTTCTTAACTTTATTCTATCCTTGGTATAACTTGAGTTTGGGGTCAATTCAACCATGACGGACAGAACAGATGCTATGGATTATAAGAGGAAGTATTATGTCCTAGGGAAGAACAAGAATTTGCCTGGTTCCACAATTGAAAAGGCCATCAATCTCGATGAGCCTACTGAACAACATGAAGAAAAGGCACCTGCACCACCACTACACAAGAAATTCACAGCTAGAATGAAGGTACAATCAAAGCCTAAAGAAAAGACACCAATCCAAGATCAAGGTTCTTCTTCCTCTTCTCTGAATGATTCTTACACACCCCCAAATGGGCTATCAAACATCAACAACAAATCGATCATCTAAGAAAACAAGTCTTAGCACTATGGGAGGAAATTGCCAAGATGAATTCAACAAGGGACAAGGTAACTTTGAACATGGATATTGATAATAATTCTTCTTCTTCGGAGGAGGATATGATGGATCTTTATGGCCAGGTACCCCGTTCTAATTCTTCTTCTTAATTTATGGTAGGCACTATGTAGTTTAGTTTTTATTGCTTTATTGAGTCTTTTTTTTTCGAGTCGTGGGGACACGACTCACTTTTGAGTTTGGGGTGGGGTTCGTTGCCTCATCCCAATTTTTTGTGTTTTACATGCTTTTCAGAAAGAAATTTTTTTAGGGTTGCGTTTGACTGTAGAGTGTTGTAAATGCCCCCATCAAGCATGCTTTTTGTGAATTAATGATAGAAAATAGTTGACTTTAGGAGTTAGTGTAAAACGCACTTTGATTGCATGCAAACATGAGATAATTGATAGGAAAAATTAATGAACAATGCAAAAGAAGTAAACTTGTGCTTAAGGATAATAGGTGATTTGTAGAACGTGAGATCTAAATGAGTAGAGAACCCACTTAGGTATGAACTAGAGACAAGTTGTGTAGATAGGAAAATGATAGAGGCAGTTCTTTGTTAGCCCTTTGAATCCTTTTTGGCTTTCTATCCCTGAATTAATTGTATCCTTCTTAGACAAATTTTTAGCCTTTAAGCCTTTCTTTTGTCGCCACATTATAAGCCAATTTCCCTTTAGATTGTTAGGCATGACCATATGACCCGCACTTGAATCACGATCCTGAGACTTCATGTCTTGAGCTTGAGTTTGGGGTGGTGGGTCCACCATATGGGAATTTATTGGGTTGGGATTTTTGAGCTTATCAATGATGCTTTGTGCTATATTTTGATGATGATTCACAAGTTATTTGTATTGTAACCCTTTGCCGGGGTAATAGTGAATGGAAAAGAAGCTTCGAGCTCAAGTTATGAATAGGCATAACTGTGAAAAATAGCATGATATCTCAACATCACAAAGAGAGTCATAGCTATAAAAAAAAAAAAAAAAAAAACGAATGATTTGAAAAGAATATACATATTCGGACCGGCAAAGTGGAAATTTTTAAGTGAATCATCCTTAGTGCTTATTGGGTTAATTTGGGGACGCTAATTAAGCGCGTCAATTGGGTTGAGTGAGAACGTTATTCGAGTGTAAACTCAAGCTCTTGGACAGATGTTGATGGTAAGTGAGGAGAGAGCCAAAAGCTCACTTCAAATTTACCAAATATACATACCATACCGTCCTTCAGCCTATGCTAAAACCGTAAAGACCTCATGATTCCTAGATGCACAGTGAGTTAATAGGGAGTATTCTAAGTGGAGCCTTCAAAGCAAGTAAAGATCGAGGAACACCCTATAGCCACCATCTTGAGATAAGTATTAAGCGTAACCTTCTAGCATTGTGAAATTAATTTTGAATTGATATTGTTTTGTATTTGATTTTGCATGATAAGTGTAGGTGTATATAAATTCCTAGGTTAGACTATATGAAATTTGTTTTAAGCTTTGCTTTGGGAATATTTACTAGATTCTACCTTCTGCATTCACCTAAAAGGCCTTTGTTTCTATTTTACTTTGTCGGGACGACAAAGGTTTGAGTTTGGGGTCTTGATGTCTCCCTATTTGTTCTAATTATTAGCCCTCTGGAGACATCATTTTAGGTGAATTATTGACTTATTTGATAGACTTTTAGGCTTATTTGATCATATTACACTTTTCCCCCTTGGAATTTAACTATTTTCATTTTCTGAGCTTTTGTGCATAAATTTGACTATTTTTGATGCAAAGTTAAATAGGTTCTTGAATTTATTGAAAGACCAATCCAAGGTGGGGAAGTGAGAATAAAGTCTTAGTGTATTTTAGAGTGTTAGGAATGATTTTTACCCGAGTTTCTATTTTGAGAGTACACTTTCCTATTTCGTTTTCTTGATTTATTGATTTATTCTTTTTAAGCATATGCGGTTTAATTATTTATTTAATGTGAAGCTTTAAAAAGATAAATGGTAATTACTTAGAGGCCAAGTCAAGATAAAGATGAAAGGAAAGAAGATTTACATGGAAATAAGAAGATTTAGGAAAGATTTATTCAAAGGAGGAAAAGATAAAGCTGCCTTTTGAAATCTGAAATCCAGCCACGTTTTAGGAATTAAATCATAATACAAGATTGGTTAGGATTCTGGACGAATGGTCTGCACCAATAGAAAGAGCTTTCCAAGACAAGCAGTTTCATATATTGGAACTTCTCAAACGGATAAGTATTGAAAAAGATATGACCAAATCAAATCAGCAGAATCTTATCTTTTAGAGCTACGAATTTGAGAGTCCTTGACTTGTCTTCCACTCCAAGCAAATTCGACCTAGGGTCTTCCAACACCTATAAATACACCCCTTAGCCTCCTCTTTTACACACACTTCATATCATTATCAAAGAGGCTTAAGGATTCAAGTCAGAGCAAGCAGGAAGGAAGAACGCTGAGAGCTGGAGACTGTCTATATCTCCGATTCAAAGCCAAACCCAACCTCTTGATTAGGTTTTATTATTTTCTTTCTGTAAAACATTATGTCTTTTAATTTCATTGTTTTAGTTTTATTTTCCATTATGAGCTAAACTTCTTAAGTGCTTGAGGATCGCTGTAAGGGTTGAACCTTAATTTATTTAATGAATGCTTTCTGATTTGGGATTTTTATGATTTAATTCAAATTGAGTAATTTAGTATTGTTTGTTATCATAAGTTAATTTCACTATATTTAATTTGGCCAATTAGACATAGGTTTGAGTAATTAAGCTATTCCAATTAGTGGCGATTGGATCATCTTGACGGGGGGTTTAATTACTGACATAGGTAATAAACGTAAGATAGAAATTATTGATCCTGACGGACTTAGTTAATCTTATAGCCAATTGGGTAGAGAACCTGACATTCGAAGGTGGATTATGATCGCCCTGACGGGGTTTGTAACACCTGAGAATAGCTCATAAGTCCACCCTGACGGGGGTTAGGAGAATCTAGAATCCCGACTATTACTAGTTACTAGTTTGTCCCTTAGAAGAAGCATTGATTAAGTTTATTTTGGTGAAACCTAGCGTGACTCAAGTACTACTCTCTCATCCTTTTAGTCTCTTCATATTTAATTCCTTGCATTAGTTTTAATTCTAGTTTAATATTTACTTTATTTGCACTTTAGTCCTTTAATCAAAAACCAAACAAATATTTATCTTTTTACTTTTAATTTTTCATTCAAGCAACTAGTTCCATTTATTGCATAACACTTTGAATCATACCTAATCCGTCCCTGAGATCGAAATCCCGTTTACCGGATATTACTTGGACGACCCGTACACTTGCGGTACGTGTCTTGCCTTTTTAGGTGTGTTTATTTAGAACACACTAGGAGACACCAACATACCTCAAACAATTAGCCTGTTTGAGTTTATTATTAATATCCCTTACATTCCATGTAATAATCATGTAAAGTGAGGGTCTGGAGGTTTCTCTTGCACTACCTCCATAGTGTTGACGGAAACAATCTCTTTAACCATGTTCTCAATATCTTCATTTTGTTGGTTAAGTAAGTTAAAACTGTTAAAAGTAGAAGCTATATTATTTCCCCCATTAGTTTGGGAAAATTGACACTGTGTTACCACTGGTCTTGAAATACCTGGTTCGGGTAACACAAAGTGTTGGACCATTTAAAGTGTAAATGGGATTTCTCCCATCCCACATCGGTAGTAAGGAAGAGGCAAAAAGGGTTTTTAACAAATGTGATGGCATTAGCTTCCAAAGAGCCCAACACCATGAACATGGAAAAGCAATGGAGAAGGCCACACGCGCGCACCACCACCACCACCACCCACCCGCCCGGCCCGGCCCGGCACCGGCACCGGCGGCGGCGGCGGCGTGGGCGTGGGTCGTGAGTCGTGGTTCGTGATTCGTGATTCGTGATTCGTGGGGAGTTTGGGGAGTTTGGGGAGTCAAAAAATGAAAAATGAATCAAGTTTTACCACCAGCTATTATAGGGTCGTTAGCAATCAAACAAAGGTAAAACGTAAAATCAAAGATTCCACAAATCACGCGTGCGTTAAAGGTTAATTCATCAGCTGGCCAAGTCAACTAGCAGTTACACATGAATCCAAAACGTGTGGATTAGAGGAGTCAACTAAAACGTGGGATTAAGAGAATCAAATCAGTAACGGTCAATCAATTAGTAGGAGGGAATCGTGGAATTAATTGGTCCGTTACTTTGGTCAAAGGTTTCAAAACTCCCCCTCCCCCTATAAATAGAGTTCACTCCTCAGCAATATCAACTACGAAAATCACAAAGCAAAAGCAAAAACGCTCTCCCCTACCTACTCAGAAATAAACCATTGTAGTTTTCCGTTTGGAGATACCGGCACGCCGGAATATCTTTTAAACGCTAAACTTATTTCCGTGTAATCGTTTTTTTCGCTTATTTACGTGTAATCGTTGCTTTGTATTCCGTGTAAGTTCTGATTTTCGTTTGTAATAGCTAGTTGACATTTTAAATCAATTTTTCTATTTCTGTTTTGAATCGCTGTCCATTTCTTTTCTTTACGAACGGTGAATTTTTCACCTACAATTTTAAAAGATATCCCGGTTTTAGCTTTTCACCGTTCTCTTTTTTGTTTCCGAAATGGCTTTTCAAAACACAGCAGTTGCTTCATCATTGAACGCAAAGGCTTTTCCCAACGTGAATCAGGTGGAATCCCTTAATGGTTCCAACTACAAACGTTGGGCACAAAAGATCCTTATCTGTCTTGAACAGTACGAACTGGACTTCGTTTTATACGAGGATCCTCCACAATTAGTGGACAATGGGGTTCCCACTGAAGAAGAACAGACTAGGCATCTTGCTCTGGAAGCCAAGTATAAACGAGCTAATACCATGGCTCGAGGGTGGATGTTGAACAATGTCTCAAACCTCATTTTTGATCTTCTTGCCAAAGAAAAATCGGCAAAGATCATATGGGAGACACTTGAGAAAAAATATGGGGCTGAGGATTCTGGTAAAAAGAAATATGTGACTGGGGCCTGGTACAACTTTCGTCTCACCGATCAAAAACCCATGACCGAACAACTCCACATCTATGAGAACCTTTGCGCGGATGTGATTGCTGAAGGTATGAAAATGTGTGAAATTCTCCAAGCCAATATCTTGCTAGAAAAATTCCCACCTTCCTGGAGCGAATACCGTAATCAACTGAAGCACAAGAAGAAGGAAATGACACTACAAGAGCTGATTAGCCACATTCAAGTCGAAGAGGCTAATCGACTCAAAGACAGGTCTATCTCTTTTCCTACTCATTCCTCCAAAGCTAATCTTGTTGAAAGTTCTAGTGAAGGTAACAAAGGCAGGTTCAAAGGAAAGGGTAAACAACAAGGCCACAACAAATCCAAATCTGGGGGAAACAAGAATCGCGGTAACTCCAAAGGTGGTGGGTTCAAAACCTCTGGTAAGATTCAAAAACCCAAAGGAGCGTGTTACTGTTGTGGGAAGGAAGGACATAGGGCTTTCGAGTGCAACCTTAGAGCTGATCAAGGTCCCAAACCTGCCGCAAATCTGGTCGAGACCGAAGAGATTATTGCTGCAGTGATGGTTGAGGTAAACTTAATTGAGAACAAAACGGAGTGGATTCTTGACACTGGAGCTTCTCGTCATTTCTGCTCAACGAAATCCATGTTCAAGAAATTCGAAGAAGCAACAAATGATGAATTTGTCTACATGGGTGACTCCTCAACCGCCATGGTCTTCGGTAAAGGACAGGTTTCTCTCAAACTCACTTCTGGTAAAACCCTAGAGTTGAATGATGTTCTCTTCGTCCCCTGTCTCCGTAGGAACCTAGTTTCCGGAGCTCTTCTTAATAAAGTAGGCCTTAAACTTGTATTTGAAGGGGGGGAAATGGTTATTACCAAAAATGATGAATTTGTGGGGAAAGGGTACATGAATGGTGGTTTGTTTGTTTTAAATACTGTACCAATGAATGAGAATGCCTCTGATTTTGCTTATGTTGTTGAATCTCTTGGCACTTGGCATAGTAGACTAGGTCACCTTAATATATCCTCAATTAAAAGGCTTAAAGAACTTGGACTAATATCCCTCACTAAAATAGATGACTTTTCCAAATGTCAAATTTGTGTTGAATCCAAACTTGCGAAGAAGCCCTTTAAGCCCGTGACCACTAGAAAGACTAGTCTACTTGAATTAGTGCATTCTGACTTAGCTGATTTTAAAAATTCCGCTAGTAGAGGAGGAAAACTTTACTATATAACCTTTGTAGATGACTACTCTAGGTTCACTAAAGTGTATCTTCTTAAAACTAAAGACGAGGCGGAAAACGCGTTTTTAAAATACAAAGCTGAAGTAGAAAATCAACTAGACTGTAAAATTAAAAGACTTAGGTCAGATAGAGGAGGCGAATATAGTTCTAATTCACTTAAAGAGTTTTGTGAAATGAATGGGATAATCCACGAACTTAGTGCCCCCTATACACCCCAACAAAATGGCATAGCTGAGAGGAAAAATAGATCCCTTAAAGAGACTATGAATGCTATGTTAATAAGTTCAGGTTTACCAAACAACATGTGGGGGGAAGCTGTTCTATCAGCATGTTATGTCCTTAATAGGGTACCCCATAAATCCCTAGATAAGACCCCATATGAGATGTGGAAAGGGTTCCCACCTAACCTGAAATTCTTAAAAGTGTGGGGGTGTCTGGCTAAAGTCAAATTACCTGTTTTTAAAACAGTCACTGTTGGACCTAAAACAATAGACTCTGCATTCATAGGGTACGCTCAGAATAGTGCAGCCTATAGATTCCTATCATTAGACGATAACTCCGTCTTTGAATCTAGAGATGCTGAATTCTTTGAAAACATCTTCCCTTTGAAATCTGTGCATACTATTGATTCTTCTTTGTCTTCTAGTAACTTATCTGATGAGGTTAATGTTCCTTTATGTGATAGTGCCCCTGGCCCCTCTACCTCCTATGTGCCTAGTAGTATTCCTGAGGAAGAACTTAGGAGGAGTAAGAGGCATAGGACCGAGACCAGTTTCGGACCTGATTTTATCACAGCCTTCTTAACCGAAGGTTTTCACATTGACCTGATAAGTGAACAGGTTGTCACCTGTCTCCTCTTGGAGGAAGACCCAAAAACTTATACCGATGCTTTGAGATCGGTAGATGCTAGTTTTTGGAAAGAAGCCATCAATAGCGAACTTGAGTCTATTAGAAGTAATCATACGTGGGAATTAACTGACCTACCCAAAGGCAGCAAACCCATAAACAGCAAATGGATTTTTAAGAAAAAGTTGAGACCTGATGGCTCAATAGAAAAATTCAAAGCTAGGCTTGTCATTAAGGGTTTCACCCAAAAGAAAGGCCTTGATTACTTCGACACTTATTCCCCTGTGACCAAAATCGCCACCATTAGGACCCTCATCGCTCTTGCGGTCATTCACAAACTTGTCATACATCAGATGGATGTTAAGACTGCGTTTCTGAATGGGGACCTAGATGAAGAGATCTATATGGCTTAGCCTGAAGGGTGTGTGGTTCCTGGTCAATGGGATAAGGTGTGCAAGTTAAAGAAGTCTCTGTATGGCTTAAAACAGGCACCCAAAAAATGGTATGAAAAACTCGATAGTACCCTTATCTCCAATGGGTTTGTGGTCAACACTTCTGATTCATGTGTTTACTCCAAAGTAAGAGGATCAGAGTGTACTATCATCTGCCTGTATGTAGATGACATGCTCATCTTCGGCACTTCTCTTCATACCATAAATGAGACCAAACGCTTCTTGTCTTCTAAGTTTGACATGAAAGACATGGGAGAAGCAGATGTAATTCTTGGGGTAAAAATCATTAGGAGCAGTAATGGTATTTCCCTAAGTCAGTCTCATTACGTAGAAAGGATGTTGAAGAAATTCGACTCCTTTGAGGTGACACCTGTAAATACTCCCTATGACTCTAGTATTCATTTGTCTAAAAACTCTGGAGATGCTGTATCCCAAAATGAATATGCCAAAATCATAGGTAGTGTGATGTTCTTAATGAACTACACTCGCCCCGATATTGCCTACGCCGTTAGTAGACTTAGTCGCTATACTCATAACCCGAGTAATGACCACTGGGTTGCACTTCGTCGTCTTCTAAAGTATCTGCGAGGTACTATGGATCTAGGTCTGCATTTCAGCTCATTCCCTGCAGTTCTCGAGGGATTCTGTGATGCAAACTGGATCTCTGACAATGACGAAGTTAACTCCACCAGTGGTTATGTTTTCTCCTTAGGAGGAGGTGCTATATCGTGGAAGTCCTCCAAACAGACTTGTATAGAACGCTCCACCATGGAGTCTGAGTTTATAGCACTAGAAATGGCTGGACAAGAAGCTGAGTGGTTGAGAAGTCTCTTATCAGATGTGCCCCTTTGGGAAGGTAAGGCCACACCTGTGTGTATTCATTGTGATTCACAAGCAGCCATTGCAGTCGCTCATCAAAGTGCCTACAATGGAAAGAAGAGACATATACGCATCAGACATGGCTCAGTAAAACAGTTACTGAAGAATGGTGTGATAGCCTTAGAGTATGTACGATCAGAGGAGAATCTCGCTGATCCTTTTACCAAAGGCCTACCCAGGAGAGTAGTCCTGGAAACGTCGAGGGGGATGGGGTTGAGACCCATTAATGGGGAACATGTGACTCTTGAGTCAAGATGATCTCCATTCATCCTTATGGCATAAAACTAAAGTAATATGGATTCATAGCCACTTGTGGTGGTCCTTTTGAGAAGGACTTGATGAATCAGAATTCATAGCCTTAATGGTGGTCCTTTTCGAGAAGGACTTGATGAATTCAAGGGTAGTAGCAAAACCCAAACCTTTATAAACAAAATGTCAAGGAGACGTCCTTGAACAAATGTAAATAAAGGTATCCACAAAGTTCATAGCCCACAAGGGTGGTTCTTAGAGAAGGACTTGATGAACTAAACTGAAAGGTGAGGTTCGAGGAGACCATAACTTTCAGCAGGGTAGAGTATGTGTTGTGAGGGCCTCTATCGGAAACCGTTAAAGTTCAAGACTAGGTTCACTTTAAACGGAATTCGGTGGTTGCCTCACTTCACTACGTGACAATTCAAATCGAAAGATATTGGCACTTAAGTACAATTCACCCAAACGCTGAAAGTCGTGGAAACCTGATCACTTTCTCTCCAAACCTCTGTTGACACTTCAAATGTGTGGGGGATTGTTGGACCATTTAAAGTGTAAATGGGATTTCTCCCATCCCACATCGGTAGTAAGGAAGAGGCAAAAAGTGTTTTTAACAAATGTGATGGCATTAGCTTCCAAAGAGCCCAACACCATGAACATGGAAAAGCAATGGAGAAGGCCACACGCGCGCACCACCACCACCACCACCCACCCGCCCGGCCCGGCCCGGCACCGGCACCGGCGGCGGCGGCGGCGTGGGCGTGGGCGTGGGTCGTGAGTCGTGGTTCGTGGTTCGTGGGGAGTTTGGGGAGTTTGGGGAGTTTGGGGAGTCAAAAAATGAAAAATGAATCAAGTTTTACCACCAGCTATTATAGGGTCGTTAGCAATCAAACAAAGGTAAAACGTAAAATCAAAGATTCCACAAATCACGCGTGCGTTAAAGGTTAATTCATCAGCTGGCCAAGTCAACTAGCAGTTACACATGAATCCAAAACGTGTGGATTAGAGGAGTCAACTAAAACGTGGGATTAAGAGAATCAAATCAGTAACGGTCAATCAATTAGTAGGAGGGAATCGTGGAATTAATTGGTCCGTTACTTTGGTCAAAGGTTTCAAAACTCCCCCTCCCCCTATAAATAGAGTTCACTCCTCAGCAATATCAACTACGAAAATCACAAAGCAAAAGCAAAAACGCTCTCCCCTACCTACTCAGAAATAAACCATTGTAGTTTTCCGTTTGGAGATACCGGCACGCCGGAATATCTTTTAAACGCTAAACTTATTTCCGTGTAATCGTTTTTTTCGCTTATTTACGTGTAATCGTTGCTTTGTATTCCGTGTAAGTTCTGATTTTCGTTTGTAATAGCTAGTTGACATTTTAAATCAATTTTTCTATTTCTGTTTTGAATCGCTGTCCATTTCTTTTCTTTACGAACGGTGAATTTTTCACCTACACAAAGCTCAGTAATGCCATAGCTTTAAAGCTCAGACTTAATCATAAAATATGCAATCTTCACCTAACCACTAAATTATTAGTTTAAAATCCCTAAAAATGCAATATTTTTATACAATATACCAATTATTGAGTTAATATGCCTACTAATTACAACAAAACTGGTTTCAAATGTTGTTTAATCATATCAATCATTAATCTTTTAGCAGAATGAGCATCACCAGATTTTAAAGTAGAAGCGATTATAATATTATATAAAATATTATCTCATTCAACATTGTTAACACGTCTCTTCAAACAATCTACTTGCTTGCTCCACACTACCCTATCGTTTATGATATTATATGAAATCATTCAACATTTTTAATACACATCTCTTGAAACAATTTACTTGTTTGCTCCACACTACCCTCTTTAGCTAAACTGGACATTGACGCGTTGTAATCACATGTCTCGAGACTGAGTCCAAAACTCACCATTGTTAAGAAGATACCTTTAGCAATATTTAGAAAATTCAATTTGCAAAACCATCCTCCACTATAGATATATGACTTAGTGATATGGTTTGGTACCTGGTGGCCGGTGAGGTTGGAGGAGAGGAAGAAGAGCTGCAGCGAAGTAAATTATTTTCATTTTCATTTTTAAAGAGGTGTATCTAATGTTTTTAAAAAAAAATATATTATTTTGTCTTTTTACATTTTACATTTTACATTCTACATTCTTTTTTTTTTTTTTTTTTTTTTTGTCTAAACCATAATATATAGAAGGTAAAATAGGGTACAAAAAGAACAGTTCAACCAATGCCAGCAGCAATGGTGTCTAAAGAAATCAAAAGGGCTAATTAGGGAGGAGGACACACCCTCCAATCACCAAACATATTGCCTAAAAGCTTATGTTTAGTGACCCAATCAGCCACCCTATTGCTCTTGCGAAGAACAAGAGAAAAAGAAGGAGCACAAAGCTCAGCAGTACCATAAATGGATTTAAAAATATTACAACAATCAAATAAAGTGTTTGAGGATGCAGAAGACAAAGGCTTTAAAACAGTAGCACAATCATTTTCAATGATCACCGAGCCTGGAGCAAATTCCTTAGCTTTCTCGCATCCCCATAGCACTCCCAAAGCTTCAGCTTCACCAGCGTGAGAAGCTGCTATAGCCTTAGCATCATAATCCACCAAATTTCCAAAAGAGTCCCTGATCACATATGCAATAGTACTATTATTAGTAGAGAAAGAAGCATCAGTGTTAATCTTTACCTTATTAAAGGGAGGAGCTTTCCAATTACTATTATCATTTAACAAATTCTGGTTTCCATTATGAGAGTCACTAATTGCATTATTTCGAATGCCCTTTAGTGATTTTTTATCCGTTTCCTTCAGCTTAGAATGAATTGCATCATTAGGATTTAAATTAGCCTCTCTATATTCATTCCAATGTTTTTTTGCTAGATGTAGGGTAAATAAAGGATCAGGGATTTCATTTTCAAAAAGAAAAAGGTTTCGCCCTTTCCAAATCTGCCAGCAAACATAGCAAACAAACTCAATATCATAATTTCCCACTGAAGAGTTATTATTAAGAGAATCATTTATGTAAATAAGCCAATCTCCAATTTTTTCTGTGCTATTATTTTTAGTTTTAAGAGTCAGTTGTGAACTGAACCATACAGCCTTAGCCCAAGGACAAGCGAAAAGTAAATGCTCTATACTTTCTTCTTCAGTGTTGCAAAGCTTACAAACTTTATTTTTGGTACATTTCCTTATGTATAGATTTTTTTCAGTAGAAAGTTTATCCTTTACACATTTATACATAAAGTTTTTAACTTTATTGGAACAATTCATACCCCATATTAATTTCCACGTTTTTTTATCATGATTGTAAGACGAGGAAGGTTTAATATTCAAGCTAGTTTTAGAAGAATAGTCCAGCTGTTCTTTGATAATAGCATAGGCTATTTTAACAGAATAATCACCATTTTTTTATTTATTCCAGATTGTAAAGTCTGGACAATCAAATGGGGGGATTTTCATATCTAAAATAGTATTGGCAACATTAGTATCAAATTGTTCTTTAACATACTCCTCATTCCAGGATGTGTTATCATTATTATAAAAATCTCTGACAAAGGATATAGTATTATCTTTGGGTTTAATTACTTTATCCGAGTTAGTAATCCAAATATTTTCCTGCACATTAATATTCATACCATTGCCTAATTTACAAAAAAGGTTTTTTTCAAAAACTTTTCTACCTTCAATAGAGTAATGATATTTGTCACCCTTTTTGTATCACCCTTTTATCACCTCCTACGTGTATGCCTAGATGTACCAATGAATTGATTTCTCTATCCTATTTAATTTTTCTCTATCTTCTATTCAAGGAAATCAGAACATATGTATAGAAAGGTGATAAAAGGGTGACATGAAAAGGGGTGACATATATCATTACTCCCTTCAATAATACCTCTCCAACCAGGAGAAGGATAAGAACCCAGCTTGGCTTTAATAAAGGTAGTATGCGCATAATATTTACCTTTGTAAATTTTAGCAATTAGAGAATCTGGATTATGGAATATATACCAAGCTTGTTTACCTAGGAGAGCTTGGTTCATAATACTTGTGTTTCTGAACCCTAGACCTCCTGAATATTTAGATTGACAAAGGGTATCCCAATTAATGAAATGAATACCTTTTTTATTATTTTTTCCCCACCAAAAATTACTGATGATACCATCAATTTTGGTACAAATGTTTTTGGGCAGTAAGAAACATGACATAAGGTAATTGGGGAGGCTTTGGAGCACTGCCTTTATTAATATATCTTTACCTGCATCAGATAAGAAAATGGTTTGCCAGTTTTCAATTTTTTTTAGAATGCGAATAATAATCCATTCAAAATCTTTACTTTTGTTCCTGTTCCAATCAGTGGGAATACCCAAGTAAGTACCCAAAGTATCAACTTGGGGCATTTTGAGCTGATGAGATATTACATGTTTAATAAAAGTGGGAGTGTTACTACTAAAAAGTACTCCACATTTGTTTAAATTTAAGCAAAGGCCTGAGGCTCTACTAAAATTTTCCATTATAGTATTAAAGGCTAAAACAACACTCGCATTAGCTTTTAAAAAGAAAATACTATCATCTGCAAAAAGCAGATGAGAGATTATAGGACAGTTATTACCAATTTTAAAGCTTTCAAGCTCGTTCTTTTCAATTTTATCCTTCACAAGTAAGTTTAAAACTTGAGTAACAATACAGAAGAGAAAAGGGGACAAAGGGTCCCCTTGTCTCAATCCTCGAGTAGGTTTAGATAAAGAGAAATCTTTACCATTAATTAAAATAGAATAAGTCACTGTTGAGACACAGATTATAATTCTATCCACCCAAGTATTGTGAAAGCCCAATTTTATTAATAATTTTTCAAGAAAATCCCATTCTATAAACTCGTAAGCTTTTTTAACATCAGCTTTGATAGCCATTAAATACTTTTTAGTATTTTTCCTTCTTTTAATGTGTGTTATAATTTCATGCGAGACCAAAATGTTTTCTTGAATATTCCTATTAGGAATGAAGCCAGATTGATTTTTATCAACAATAAGAGGCATAAGGGGTTTTAATCTGTTGACTAAAACCCTTGAGATAATTTTATAAATAAAATTTGTACAGCTAATAGGCCTGTACTGACTAACCTCAGAAGGATTAGCTATTTTAGGTATGAGAGCTATGAAAGTTTGATTAATAGTCTCTAGAGATCCTTTATTACACCAAAAATCATTAATAATGCGCATAACATCTAATTTTATTACATCCCAATAAGTAGTATAGAATAAACCAGTGTAACCATCAGGACCAGGAGACTTATTCAAACCCAGCTCCCAAGTAGCTGCTTTAACTTCATCATAGGTTATATTCTTTATTAACTCATTATTCATAGTATTATTAACCACAGGATGAACAATATTCAAGACATCTTCAAAGTTTCTGTCTCCTACTGATTTGAAGATAGTATTATAATAATCTTTAAAAATGTCAATAATCTCATTATCTTTTTCAACCCAAGTATTATTAGAGTTTTTAATCTTATTAATAGTGTTTATTTTCCTTCTGCTTCTAGTACAGGCATGGTAATAAGAAGTATTCTTTTCCCCTTCTTTTAACCAAAGATTTCGAGACTTATCTTTCCAATATTTTTCTTCTCTATTCCAAGCTTCCTCGATATTTTTTATTATCACATTGTATTCAGTCCAATCCCCTTTATTAGTGTTCTTATTAGATAAATCCTTTAGTTTTTCCATAAGTTTATCAATAACAATTCTATTATTTTTAAACTTCAATCTATTCCAGCGAATTAATTTCCTTTTAGTAATGTTCAACTTGAAGTTTAAAACTTTAGTAGGTATACCTCTAAAAGCTTTATTATCATTCCAAACTTTTTCAATAATGTTATAACAATCTTTCTCAGAGGCCCAATAAGATTGGAAGAAAAATCTTTTTTTCTTATTAATTTTGTTCACCTCATGAAAGAAGATTAAAGGACAGTGATCTGATCCTATGGCTGGGATAATAGAAATCCAAGCATTAGGATATAACACAGTCCAATCTTTAGTAGCTAAAGCTCTATCAAGTATAGCTTTAATAAGTTCATCATTAGACCTCCTATTAGTCCAGGTGAATTCACACCCTGATCTCGGAATTTCTTCCAAAGCAAGTTTATTAATAATTTTTTCAAAACACTTCATACTACCTTTATTAATTTTGTTCCCCCCAATTTTTTCAGATATGTTTCTTATGACATTAAAATCTCCCATAACTAACCAAGGATAATTTTTATCATAACAATTCGCAATAGTACCTAAAACTTCACTTTTATTAATTTCTTCAGGAGCTCCATAAACATAAGTGTATTTTATTAACTTATCCTTATTAATCAGCGTATCAATATAATTGTTATTAGCATCTAAAACTTCAATTTTAATATTATCTTTAGCAAATAAAGCAAGACCACCACTTAATCCCACAGGGTCGACAGTTATAATAAGTTTCATCTTAATAATAGAAGCAATATTATGTAAAAACGTAGAAGAATTTTTAGTCTCGGATAAGAAGATTACCTCAGGATTATGTAGAGCACATAAATCCTTTAGGGTCTGGAAAGTCAAGGGGTTGCCAATCCCTTGACAATTCCAGCTTAGGTGTGTCATTGATGAGGAAGGAATTGCATTGGGGCAATTCCGCAAACCCTTTGTTTTTTGAGAGCATACACCATTTCATTGTGTGAAGCTACCAAGCCATTGGTGACGGCAACATTCACTTTCTTTTTTCCTTTTTTTAACCATAGAAACCTTCTGATACGCTTATTAAGATTCTCCAATAATGTATCATCAACGTATTGTTCATATTCCAAACCCACTTTAATAATTCTCGATCTAAGCTTCCAAATTCCCATTTTATTATTCTTGTGTTTTTCTTCTTCTCTTTCATGGAGTTTGATTTCATGAGCTAATTGGTGTCTAGCTTTGTAATCAATACCAATTTTTCTAGTTTTCTCTTGGAAAGAGATACGAGAGTCAAGAAATTGAAGGAATTTGATATCCTTAATTAGGGGTGAATCTCTCGTATTAGAAAAAGGTGTTTTATTAGGGTTTTTTATTATTGTAATGGGTGAAGTGAAGGTTTGAGGGGTTTTGGTTGGAGATGGGACAGAGATGGTGGTGTGGGGTTGATCTACAGTGATAGGAGAAGAAGCTGCGAAAAAGGGTTTAGCTTTAGGGTTGAGAGGTGTAAGACTAATTGTTTGATAAGAGACGGGTGTTTGAGGTGACTGGTAAATGGGGAGGGTGTAACCGGGTGGGTAAGTAGGGTCTATATTATCATTTACTATTGTACCCTCAGTATAAGGAGTAGGCAAGTTATTAGTTAAGGGCTTTTTGGTAATATACCTTTTGTCAGCAAACATTAGGTCGGCTTCGAACTTAGCTTTATTAACCTTTTCAGAATGTTGAATGAGTGATTGGACCCTTTGAGCTTTGAAGCAGAAAACGCAGTCGTCTTCCATCTCATCCTTACCAAATCTTATCTTCCATTGAAGATCCTTTGGAAAACCTTGCATCTCAGAGTAAGAACCCGAAACATGATTTCCAAAAATAAAAACACCTTCTGTGTAGTTCTTTAAAAGGTTGAAGCCTTTAATGATTTCTGCATAATTTTTATTATTTATCGGATAGAATGATGTGAGATTCAAAACCGATGGATTTTTTTCAAAAATATTGTTCTCCATAAGTGTTCCTTTGATCTGTGATACAAAGCTTCTTACCATAGCAGATTCTGAACTTTTTTCAATAGATTTTTTAATAGGAAGTAAGCCCTTCAATTTTGTTCTTTTTTCAGTACTGAAATTCCCTCTGGTTGAGATTTTCATCCAACCTCCAAGATGTGGAGTGATTCGAATTTTTTCATGACAATCAGATTCTTCATGATCGAAAATTCCGCATCTAAAGCAGACCTGACCAAGATTTTCATACTTAAATTTGATCCAATAAGAGATTTTTTCATTTTCCCAATATCTAAAACCAGGTAAAAGAGGTTTTTTGATGTCCCAATCAAGATTTACTCTTGTGAATGTGTTCTCATTTATTATCAATTCTGTTGGAAGAATAATATCATGAACTTTCCCTATAGTACTACAGAAATCATTAATGCTGTCGCAATTAAGAATTCCAGGTGGGAGATTATAAATTTGAAGCCATAAAGTTGTGTTCAGAACTTTATTAGTACCTGAAATCTCAGGATCATTAAGAGCTAGATGCTTACCCATTAAAGTCCAAGGTCTTTGGAACCAAATCTTGTCTTTATCATCTCTGTTATGTAAAGTGATCTTAAATTCATTGTGCCCAGTTTTCAGAATCTTAGATTCTTGTTTCAGGCCCCAATGTTTATTAATATGAGCAGCTATGAGATTGATGTTAATAATCTTCTTATTAAGAAGTTTTGCTGTGAGAAAATGATTTTCTTCAAAGCTGTAAACCGATTTATTAGATGAACTTATTAGCAAACTACCTTCTTTCTTATTAGGGTGTTCTTTCGAGAAGAACTCCATTTTGCAGAACAAGAAACAAAGAAAAGGCAAGGAAAAGAAAAACCGAGATTTTGAAGATGTTACAAGGAAGTCTCAATCTGTGAAGAGAAGGAAGACTTTGGATGAGAAAAGAGGAAGCTAAGGCTGAGCAGATGAGAAGAAGAAGAAAAGGGATGAAGACGAAAAAGAGAGAGGAAAAAATATAGAGAGAGGAGGGAGAGAAAACATTTTTCCTTTGAAGAGGGTGTGTTGAAGCTTTCTTGCTTGCTTGCTTTCTTTCTTTCTTGTCACATTCTACATTCTTAGATTTGGGGAGGAGTGTTTTAACCTAATCTATGTCACTATAAAATATTACTAGTAAGTAATAATTCTTAAGATAGTTTTAGTGTACAAGAAAAAAAATCAGAATATTATAAAATTGGGTTCTTTTTGATAAATTTGGGTATTTAAAGTTACATTTTTATCTAAATTGTTATAAAATATAAAGATGTATATGAGAATAAACCGTCTCGGTTACTCAATTTAATTTAATGTCTAAAATCATAACTTGACGGTTTCAATTATTAGTTACACTTTTCAAAATTGTTGGTATAATCTCTTTTTTGAGGTGTTTTTAATAGCAGTTAAACAATGATACTAATTGTTATCTAAATATAGTTGAGTTATTTGTGTTGTATTTTAGAATAATTGTATCAGGTAGATGTGTAGAATCAAGACTTGAGAGAATTTGACAAGGAAGATCACAAGAAAATGAGTAGGCTTAGGAGCAATGATATTAAGGGATCAAAAACTTAAATCTTATTTAAGTGAAGATTCCGAGATATTGATCAAGAGAGAATGGAATGTTCAATAAGAAGATGAGGTTAAAGATGTAAAGATTAGGACTCAAGGGAGATCATAATAAGCTAAAGGCGTTAGACAAGACTCAAGGGATAAACAAAATAAAGACATGGTGATCAACACTCAAAGGACTTCACGGATAAAGTTAGATGATGCTTCCTCAATTAATATTACATAAGTTTTAGTTTGTAGAGGATCTCTAGGATTTGAGGGATTGCATCAACATGTTTTTGTAAAATATAAACCCAATTTAAGTCTATCTTTTAAAACCGACTACAGAAATTGAAGGTCATTATCTTGTGATTTGAGAAAAAGTTGTAATCACACATTGATGTTAAGTAACCATTCAAATGAACACTTAGAATTTCTAAGGTCATTATCTTGTGATTATTCTTTCTTGATTATACTTTTGTTGCGTTTTATTTCTTTAGTTGTTCAAACAAATCTTTTAGAATGTATTATCTAACAACACTTATGTTTGAATAATTTCTGTTTGGAAGCTTAAACTATATCCTATTTTATCATTCCCCCTCAGCTGAAAAATGGCGTAACGTTTTTAGCCAGAAAAGAGAATGTCGTTTTTAGTGTAAAATGCCCAAATAAATTCAGAACAATTCGAGCATCATGGCAACATCCCATCGAATTTAAGGTAAAAACCGTATAAAATTTTCATCCAAAAAAACTGTGTAACATTATACATCATGTGACGTCGTCTTACCACTTTCTAAAACTGTATCCATCAAAGCAAGGACGACAAGTGTATTAGAGTCGTTAGGGATCAAAACGGTATAACGAGTTTATGTGTTGAGTTAGTATATCTAGATATGGGTGATAGATTGGTATGTACCACATTCATGATAAGGTAATTGAGTTTATGTGTTGAGTTAGTATCCGATTTATATCTAGGTCTCTTTAGCCGAGACTGTGAAGGTCGAGTTCCAATTAGAGAGAAATTGATTTCTTTCACAGTTGAAGAAATTTGTAGCCACTTTGAGTTCAAGGACATGGTTGGACCATGTAAATGTCAAGATGTAGTGAAGAATATTGAGATTTTTGACTAGATACTATTATATGAGCACGTGTTGATTAAAGATTTTGTGCAGAAACATAAATAAGAGTTAGAGGCACCTTGTCCTTACAAGTACCTTCAACCCGATACTAGAGTATGGCACCACTTTATCACATCATTAACTTTTGTGAATGGACCTCAGAAGTAAGTAAGAGATTTGCCATCTTTTTGATGTGTTTTACGAGAAATGGAGATAGATATAGTGCAAGTGATCTTTGATGCGGTAATTCGATTTGCAAGTGCACCACAGTCGTGTTTAATTTGAAGTACCTAATGTCTCCCTAAATGTTCTAATTTTATGCCCTTGGGAGACATCATTTTTGGTGTTTATTTGATTAATTTGATAGACTTTTGGGCTAAATATGCAATAATCCGATTTTCCTCTTTTATTTCTAGTATTTTTAATTTATTAAACTTTTGCGCGTAATCTTGTGTATTTTAGTGAAAAGTTTGTAGGTTTTGAATATTAGCTAGGAGAGGAATCCGAGAAGAAAGTCAAAGATCATGATATGGAGTCAAGACTTGAAGATAAATCCCGAAAGAATTTGATTTTAGAGCTGCAAATCTGGAAAACAGGCCAAAGATTGCTGATTTCAAGGCGCTTAAGAGATGATTTAGCCGCTGACCTTTGAAGAGAAAACATTCCTTATCGAGTTACGGGAATTTAGCAACTGGAATCAAGTCAATCGGAGTTATAACGAAGCGGGAAAAGCCGTTTTAGTGGAGGTGGTGCAGCAGTTACGGGATTTGGGCTTGATTAGTGGACTTGGACTTTTTATTATTCACTTAAACCCTAATTAAAAGCCCATTCCGAATTTGAGCTTATAAAAGGAGCTTTTGACCTCATTATTTCTTACCTCTCATTTTATCCTTCAATTCAATTCATCCTTTGAAGAGAGTGTCCAGAGAAGAAGCAGAAACAAGGAAAAGAAGAGCTTGGAGCTGGAGACGGACTATATCTCCAATTCACAGCCAAACAAATTCCGAAATTAGGTTTCTCTGTATTTTATTTCTGTAAAACAATATGAGTCTTATTTCCTTTAATTTAGTTTTATCTTCAATTAGTATGAACTAATTTCATAATAGTGCTTGAGAATGCTTTATGGGTGATTCCCAATCTTAATTAATTTCATGTCCTGAATTTAGGTTTCTGTTAAATTAATTTAGATTGGGGCTTTTACTTTTTTCTATAATTTGGGATTATATACTGTTTTTAGAGTCATGAACTAAGAACAGGTGTTAGTATCTAGGCTATTGATGTCTCCTCATTTGTGATAGATTTATGTTAAGATGAGACATCATTTTTAGTGTTTTAGAAGTCAATAATGTCGATTTTCTTGAGTTTTAGTGCACTTTCCTATTTTGTGTCTTGATTTGTAGAAATAATATTTTTAGAGCATATTGGGTTTAATTGTTTATTTAGTGTGTAGCTTTAAAGATAATTATGGAGATTAATTAGAGTCCAAGTCAAAGACAACAACTTATGGAAAGAGATTTGCATGAAAATTGGAGATAGAAGGAAACTGAGTTCAATTAGGAAAAGGAAAAGCTGCCTAAATCTGGGATTCTGCAGATCACGTCCAAAGATATGAGTTTTTACCTAAGAAATAGGCCGAATTTGGAGATTTCCTTCTATAGGGCCTAGATAATTCTGTTGCGATTCTTTTGGTATCTTGTGGAGCTCAAACGGACCAATAACGAAGAAGTTATGACCAAAACGGCGCAGCAGTGTTTATTTTTATTTCCATACGAATTTGAGTTGGGCTAGGAGTCCATTACCTTAACTATTCCTCAAGAAAACGAATTAGGTCTTCTAAACACCTATAAATACACCCTTATATCACTTGTAAATCATCCTTGCCTCATAGTAATTAGTTCTTAAGGTTTTATTCTTCCAGTTTATTGTAGAGAGCAAGATGATGTCTTTTGTAATTTCTTTTAGTTTATTTCCATCAGGTATGAACTAAACCTCCCATAGCTTGGGTTTTGCATATGTATAATCTATGAATTCTAATTCTTCTATCTAAGTTTCTTTGGGAATTATATGTTTTAATCTGATATTAGCTACTTACTTTATATTTGCTTATGTGTTTTGATTTAATGTCTTTCCTAGAACTGATCACTTTAGGATTGTTTTAATAGTAGTTAGATGGTCACCGTAACTGGGTGTTTAACTATTGAACCACCACATAATGTCTAGTGTCGATAGCAGTTCTGACAAAACATACTTCTAACTAGATAGTCATTAAGGTTTGTTTTAATCACCATATCACCAAGATTGCAGTATTTGCTTAGGGCCTTAGTGGCATTTGATAACCCTATTTGAAATCACTTCTTGGTTGTGCCGTAGCCCCCTTAGTCGCTCTCAAGGTCTAAGGTAGTGGAATTTAGAATCCTGACTAAGTATTACCAAGAGCTAATATTCTCCCTTATGAACTAGATTTATAGATAGAATTAGAAGGATTAGTGCATACTGGCAAAACCTAAGCTATATCTCTCATCTCATCTTCTCAGTTATTTATTTTATTGTCTTTATTTTTCTAGTTTTAATTTAGTTTTAATTCATAAATTCGAAAATCCAAATATTTATCTTCTGTCTTCTAGTTATTTACTTTTACTCGTTATCTGTTCCTACGCGATTAACACACTTAAGTCCCTGAGAACGAACTCTACTTATCATTAAAACTTGCATACGTCCTGTAATACTTGCAGTACTGTGCCTGTCTAGGGTGAGAGTGCGTAGTTTTCTTGAACTTTATTTATCTTATTTTTATCACACCCTAGGCGACACCAGCTATTCCACATATGTGGCGTGTGGATCATCCTGACGGAGGGTTTAGGTACGGAACCAATTATTCAATCTAAAATATAAGCTAGTGATTCTGACGAACCTAGCTAATTTTAGGGCCAATGAGGTAAAATTCTTAAACATCTAAAAGTGGATCATATTTACCCTGACGGGACTAGTGACACTCTAGGATAGCCTTATAGTCCACCCTGACGGGGGTATAAGGAATTTAGAATCCCGACCATTGTAATTGACCAATTTAGCCCTTAAACAGAATATGTTATGAACTAGGATTAGGAAGACCCCTTGCGCTCTCAAGTGCTATCTTCTCATACTGCGTTTTACATCTTTTGACTTGCGTTTTACCTTTTACTTGCATTTTATCATTAGTCTTTCATTAAGTAGAATTAATACAACAATCAAACCAATCATTATTTCTTTACTTGTTTTCATAAGTGCAACCATTTACTACTTTTTAAATATTGTAGTCAACCAAACCGTCCCTGCGAACGTTCCTAGATCATTATTACTACTTGGGACAACCGTACACTTGCAGTTGTGGTTCGATCACATTTGCATTTATTTTTAGAACACACAAAGGACCACCAGAACCCAAATATGATCACGAGCCTAATTAGAAAAGAAAATGTGAATCGTGGTGCGAATGAGAAGCTTACGTACAGACCAAGCAACAACACTAATAACAAGTGGATCAAGACAATTCTTAGAGGAGCAAGTACAAAGAATCCTTCAAGCATAGACTTCTTGTGAGAAGATCGAGAAGGAATCGAGTTCGAGAGAAGAGGATCTTCCATTGCAAGAAAGAGTTAGTAAGTGATATGATCGAATAGAAGCAACTCAAAATTTCTTGGCAGAGGATGTGGAACAAATCAAAGCAAGTCAATAGCGCATCATTGCACTCCTGGAGCAAATTCATCGCGATATATCAAAGGATCCACCGAACCCTACCTTTCGTATTGATCATGCGAGGCAATATTCTCGAGAGTATGTTTCTTTTCTTCCTTACCATTTCATTATTTGCAATATATGAGTTAGTTTTTAATTTTTATCGAGCATGTTTCGAGTCATAAGGAAACAACTCGTTTTAAGTTGGGGGTGTGGGGATTCATTATCCCTCATTCCCATTTCATGTGATTTATCGCTTTTTAGGTAAAAATAAATTTTTTGGAAGCTGAAATTAGATGTAGAATGTGTATAATGGCCTACAAGCATAAATTTTAGTGAGTTAATGATATTAAGTAGTATGTTTATGTGCTAATTATATTTTATGCTTAAAAGATGAACATGAAAACACATCTTAAAAGTAAAGAAAAGATTAGTAAGCTATGGGGTAGAAACAAGTTTGAACTTAGGGGGAATGAATGGTGTGTAGAACATGAGATCCGAGCTAGTTGATAAACCATTTAATGAACATGCTAGAGGTGAAAAAGTAACAAAATTATGTAGCTAGGAAAGTGATTAAGGCGGTTTTTTGATAAGCCCTTTATTGCCTTTTAGCTTACTGACCAATTATGAATTAGTTATTATACGTCTCATCCCCTTCTAGCCTTTCTAGAGCCTTTTTATTAGCCATATTATAAGTATACCCACTAGACTATATAACTTTTATTATGACCCGCAGTCGAATCGCGATGCTAAGACACTTTTCTTTAGAGCTTGAGTTTGGGGTGGTGGGAACGATTATGGGAAACACTTGGGTGGATTTTTTATATTTTATATAATTTTACTGTCTGATGATGCACTGTTTATATTATAAACCTTTACCGAGGTCTACTGCGAAAAAATTGTAAAAATAAAAGAAAATTGATAAAGAAGTAGCATGGCATCTCACATTAAAAAGAAAGTCATATCTAACTTGCAAAAGAAAATAATATGAAATTTATTATTATATTATCATGAAAAGGTTTACTTGGGTTATTTGGGGATGCAAATTAAGGCATCAACAATTAGGTTGAGTGAGAACATCTTCGTAATCATAAACTAGGTGAGTCAAGCATATATACGTAATCATACTTTATTCATTTCTTTCTCGGTTACAATTTTGGTTGGTACTGCACTCATTACATTCATCTTATATAGGTAATCACAAAGGTACGCTTTCCTATGTACATTTCATTCTTAGTTAATACAAACTTATCAAATAAAAATACAATTTTAAAACCAGCCTTGATAAGTAAGGAACTGGAATCTAAGTTCTTGTGGATGTTTAGAACATATAGAACATTGTTCAAGGTCAAATCTTTCCTGGAGGTCATCTTCAACACTATATGCCCAGTATTTGAACCTTTGAGGTAGCAAAGTTTTCCATGTACATGGTTTATTCATTTGTAGCCTTCTTGTAGGTTTCAAACATGATTTTTTCAAACACGCATGTCGGGTTGCTATAGTATATATCCATCATTATTGTGGATTTCTAACTAGATTAATTTATGATACTGTGCTTGCTAGGTTTAAATAGTCAATATCTCAGTCATATACGACTGGTCGATTTTACCCTTATTTTTGTTTCCTTGTGCTTTCTTATTTAGACAGTCTTTTGCACGATGTGCATGTTTTCTACAACTTTGACAATCCCCGTTGGACACCAACTTCTTGTTGTTGTCACTGTTTGACTGTCCTTTCCTCTTGTGCTTGTTGTTTTGGTTTGACCTCTCTTGTTCAAATGATCAAGGTTGGTTGCGTTTTCATCCCTTTGTCTGTCTTTTATCAATTCTTAACCTTACAATTAGATCTTCAAGACTTATTAGCTTGTGTTTGTGTCTGTGCTTGAAGTAGTTCTTGAAATCTGTGTACAACAAGGCAATTTTTCCATGAGTGCACCAACTTTGGAAGGTTCTACCACAATCATTCCTTCGACGTTTATGGTATTGTTGTACTTGTGACATCAAAGGTTGGAATCCACAATCATAAAAACAAGGAACCTAGCTATCACAGACTTCTTTTACCAATATCTTCAGTCTTTATTTTTTTTCAAGAGAATCCTATAGTTGTTTGACAATTTTCCTAGTGTTGTATACATTATACAAGGATCCCCCAAACAATTCTGAATATAATTCCTACATAGGAAGTTAATATGATTTCAAGCGTCTACCGCCCTATACGTTTCAGCCACTAGATTAGACCCATCTGCGGTGGACCTTCCTTCAAAATAAAATTAAGTTTATATTGGTATGATAGAAAAATATCTTTTGTTTCCATTTGTTAAAGTCGGAACAATTAATTTTTTTTGCCTAATCAGCATGTCTAATGGGTGTTGGTGTGGGTGCACGAACTTATGTTCTTGAGGTGTTACACGTCTCAGGTTGCTTTTCACTTTGTTCAATATCTTTCCTTATATTATATATGAAGCATAAATCTAATGTTTTTAAGCAAGTAATTATTGTTATGTATGCACAAGCCTATAAAACATAATAAGAGAAAAAAGGAGAGGAATGTATTTTTCTTGTTTTGTATACACAAACCTAGAATTTTTTTGGAAGCAAAGTTTGTAAGACAAACAATGAACGTTTTCTAGTTTATACAACATGAATAAGAAATACTTTAAATTGTTGTGTTATAGTTGCATAAACCAGAAAAGTAATTAAAAAAAAACAAAAATGCAGAAAATAAACAACATAGATAAATTTGCAAAAAATAAGATTTACTTGTCAAGACTCAAATTGGATCCGATGAATTTAAGGTATTTAGGTCACGTACATGTGTATTACGTTTGTTGGATTCAACCTCCAAAATACTCAGAAGAAACATACACACGATTTTTTCCGAACTTCAACACTTTAAATAATGCTAGTTCTTGCCTGTCTCCTTCACTTGTAATTTTAATGCTTAGTTTTTCTTATAATGAAAGAATAAATTGTTTTAATTGAGCAACTATTTATAGAAAACTATGGTTGTTAGACATCCCCTTCGAACACCCCTTCGATCACCTGCATATACGCAAACCAAAATATAATTTTACCATATAAACAGAATAATTAAATAAAATGGAATTGGATTACTACCTGCCACTTAACGGGGCCCTCACTAGCTAGCGCAACACAATGATCAATCGTTACTCTAGCGTCGTCAAGGTTAGTGGAACCTGACGACGCTAGATTAACTAAGTTCACTCCCTTCTGTAAAGGTTAGTGTTAATATGTAAAAGCTCTAAGAATGGGTAAAAATTCTGTTGGGGGAGAAGAAGGGCACCCCAGACATTTATGGTAATACAATAAGGGGGAAATAATATGGTAACAATTAGGGGGTTTGTACCCCCTTTTTGAACATTTTAGGGGGTGGATACCCTCTATTTTTTAAAGGCACATGTACATTAGTTTCTTATTTGTGCAACATATGACAGTATTTAATAGTTGTAGGAAGACAGGAAATCGCATCATTCATCAAAATGGATTAGTAAATATATAACACTTGATGACATTTACAAAATAGATGTAAAATTCGTCCTTCAAAACAGTAGTTGAACTCAAAAAGTAGTAAAGTTTGAAATTACACGTATGGGTGGTACGTGATTACCAAAAGGGTGATTTGCAATTCATATATATTGTCATTAAAGGGCCTTTGAATATGAGGTGTAAAACAGTTGTTGGTTGATCTTGTTAATTAAGAAAACTTAAGTACTTGAAAGCGGTACACGACAAGTTCTCTTGTTGTAGTTTGCTTTTTCGTGGCACCGGACACATATTTTCTTTGTACGAATACGTTCACTTTCACTCAGTTTCCTTTTTTTGGACGGACGGCCTGCCGCGATTTTCACGTCAGGGGGTAGAATAGGTAATTCAAGGCTATGAGGGGGTGGGATGCAAAATGTGGACATTGCAGGCATCTTGCTCGTGTAAACCTCACTGATCTTTGATGCGTGGAAATAATCTTCAACATAATCGTATCGCGTATCCGGTCTATAGTGGGCCAAGGCAGCTATAGCATGCTCACATGAAAAGCCATGAAGTTTCCACTTACAACATGAGCATTCGCGTGCTTCAATCTCTACCCGCATCGAAGGTTCAGATTTTACTTCGAATATGTTGGTTGTGGCTTGAGAAACGTTCCAGGTACGGCCCATCTGGTATCTCTCGTCATAGAGAAGATGTCTTTTCGGCGACAGTTCAGTAACCCAATTATCAACTTCAACAGGCCGATCGTATATCTAGTCATTAACTTTAGGCGTAACCTAAGAACAAAATCACAACCCGGTAATTCGCGGATGGCTAGAATCCAGTTGTTCAAGGACTCTGCGGCGTTTGATGTCATCTCATTATATCTTCTACCTCCAAAATAGGCATTTGAGAAATTTTCAATCGGTAGGTTGTCCATAAATTCTATAGCGGGTGCGCCACCAAGCATTAGGAACCTATCCATATGTAAGTCAAACAATTCAAACGTTGGAGCATGTGCAACATTCTTCAAGCGGCGAACAACTACGTCTCGAATTGGAGCACCCACTTTACCTTCAAGGTTCTTAAGGATGTGTCGCAAACAAAAAGAGTGATGATCTGTTGAGTAAAAAAATTTGACACCGTTAATAATACCACGTTGACGGTCCGATACAAATACCATTGGTCTGCGGGAGATGAACGGCTTTAAGAATTCTAGGAACGATGCCTAACTTACGTTGTCCTCCCCCTGGAAATAGAAAAAGCTACGGGGACAAGCCCTATAAAACTATGTTGGTCAGTATGTGGAGATAATGAAACACATTGTTTGTCAAGAAACGGTACTTATTCCCTGTATTATAAAAATAAGGGGTATCTACCCTCCAAATAAAAATAAAAGGGGGTTTGAACCCCTTAATTTTTAATAACAGTGGGTGTGTACCCTCTAAACTAAAATCAGTGTGAGTGTGGAAATATTATCTCTAAAGGTGAGTATTCAAGACACGTAAACTTACGACTATTCCCATCTTTTGCAGTTGCAGCAAGGAGTGTTCCTTTGACTTTGTTCTTCAGGAAAGTACCATCCAAGAATAGGATTGGTCGACATGCTTTAAAGCCGTCCAAACATGCTCCAAAATCAAAGTGGGCGCGCTCAAACTGTCTCGTAATGGGGTCAGCTTCTAGAACGTAACTACCAGTAGGATCAGCGACCGTTCGTTTTGTGAAGTATTGTCTTATTAGCTCGTAAGATTCACCAACGTCCCCGCTTATTTCATCATTGGCTTGGTTTAGTACATCATATGCCCTTTTATAATGAATATTAAACCCAAAACCATCTCTAATGTGATGGATTACATCCTTTGGCCTCATGTCCGTCTTAGAGCGGGCATCGTCAATTATTAACTCCTTTACTAGGCTGGATAACAATCTTTTATTATGAAGGGTGTGATTTAGACCACCACAAGTGTGCTCGTTGAAGAAAGATTTGATGTAAAGTAGACCATCTTTACAAGATACGGAAGTGTAAACCCACCATTGGCATGCATGTGTATTCCGTTTTAAACAGTATGCCCCAAACTTTTTGGGTTTGTTGTGAGATGTCTTCACCGCATATCCGGATTCACACTCGTACTTTGCTAAAGCGTGACATGACTGAGGCATGCCATGGACAAAACAGGTTCCTACCCCGCCTAGGCTTTTTTCCCATCCATGACTCAGTAACTTCTTCTCCCGGTGTTGGTGGAAAGATGGGTCGTGTTCTTCCGTAGATAAATCATCTGGTTCATTACGTTGTTGTAAGTAGGCTGTGATGCTAATGGAGTAGATTGCCCGGGTGGGTCAGTGATTTTTCTAGGACAGTGACGACTATTTCCGGTGAAGGTTCACGAGACAACATCCATAACAGTGTGGCATAGTCCTCGTCATCGGAGATTAGGCAATTTGAATGGTCGAGTATTGAGTAGTCGAAAACTATATGATTATCAATAAGGGAAGGCCATTTCTTGGAAACATAGTCTCGCATTCGAGCAAACATGGGGAAGTTACGCATTGACGATAGATATTTATCGTTCTTGTGCTTGAATATGCATATTACATCATCCATTTGGAATCTGTAGCATAAAAAATGTTTGAGTAAGGGATGAAATGCAAAAATCAGTAGGTGGCTGAACTTTTTTAAAATGGGGGTATTCTTGGAAAAAGGGGGTATTCTTGGAAAAAGGGATGAAATGCAAAAATCGGTAGGTGGCTAATATTATTGATATTATCAATTAACAAATAGACACGCAGACAAGGAAAAGTGGAGGACTGGTTTGCAAAAAAAATTACTACGATCCAATAAACCAAGAAATGGATGTAGATGAAAAACTAAATACAAAAACTAAATTACACCATGCAGATGAAAAGCAACAAAAAAGATAAAATGAGTGAACAACAATATAGTTAAAACACCAAAACCATTAATCCTAATGCATCATCACATACGGTTAAACAATTTTTTTACAGAGAATTTTTTTTGATGATCAACAATATCTATGATTTTTATAAAGGCAGAGAAAAGTGTTGAAATATATGTTTAATACACGGCATAGAACAAAAGAAAGGAAGAAGAATATTATACCTTGAAAATGGAAGAAAGGAAAAAGAATTTTGATTTCTGAAAATCTCACCAAAAAAGGAGAGAGAGAAGTGTACATAAGTGAGTTGGTAACAAATAAAAAGAAAGAAAAAAAGGTACGGCCAATAAATGCATTTCCAGATATTAAAGTCATTCTAGTTTGTCCTAAAGCATTAATTAGACATGAGAGATGATGCCGGTAATTGGAAACAAATAGGGAAGAAAATTTAGTTGATGAAATAGGTCTTTAAACAAAACCTTTTGGACTTGGGCCTTTAAAAAAATATATATGTTAAAAAGGCCTTTTAGAGGTATATTCCTCATTTTTTATGGCTTCAAATCTGCAAATTTTCTTCTAAAAACACACAAACACACATTTAACAAGATTTTCTATCGCTTCAAATATTCAACTTTTCTTCTATTGTGCACATCTAAACAAGTTTGAGAAGCTATATAAGTAGCCGTTATGTACAAACATATCAAATCTCAGCTAAAGTTAATAAATGCCAAAACATAGGCCAATATGAGACACTAATACAGTTTTTAATCAATCTAAAAACGAAATTGCATCATCAAAATTTATCCAAGTGGAAAATGAAAATCAAGGCGTCTCACTGGATTTCATCAGTAGCGGTTTTCTACCTCATCTGGTAGGCGCACATCATCATCATCATCATCTTTCCTAGCAAGAGAAAGCAAGAAGTTATCTGCTCCGAAGATCATCTTCATCAACACCATCAGGAGAATTGAATCCATCTGTTGGGCCCACTGAACCATCACTAAATCCACGTACAGAAAGTGTAGTAACAGAATTATTTGGGACAAGGTTATCTAAAAAGACCACTATAACAGTGATGTCATCGTGTAACACTCTTCTGCTTCCCGCTTCATGCGCCTTTACTTCGTTAAAGCTCATCTTATGATGCTCCATTACCTTTCCCAAAGCTACATCAATAAGTTTTCTCGCGATACCCTATCATTCAAAACAAAAATTGAGGCCCCAAAAAAAAAAAAAACAGAAGAATAGATACCTCTCTTGGACTTCTTTGCACAATCTTAACAGCTCTCTTAATACTCAACCACTCCCAAAGCCCATCCGAAGCAAAAATAACAAACTTATGATTCTGGTCCAAATCCATCTTAAGCAAATCCGGATCCGCTCTCAAAGCAGGTTCAGTCAACTTTTCTGTTAAATGAAACTCTGGAAATGATTCATCAAGAGCAAATTCAGGTCTCTTCAAATACGCATCTCCTATAGCTCGTGTCACTTGTATAATCCCTTTAACACGCCACGCTCCATGTCTCTTAAGCACAATATTCCGATCTTTAGGATGTAACTTCCATAGCTCTTTTCTTACCTCCTCGGAATGAGCGTTATGATCTTTCGTTAATAGTCGGGCGAGAATTTTGTTTGGTGATCTTGATGTTACATAACCTAGTACAGCTCGTGAATCTCCTAGATTAGCTATGTATAATGTTCCGTTTTGGATTACTCCTACAAGACAACATGATCCAACGGCTGAGATTATTGGTTCGTCTGCGCAAGCTTGTCGTACATGTGTGAGAAAACTTTCTTCTGTGTCTGCAAATGCGTTTTTTATCGTTGACTCATACACTGTACCATTTTCTGCAGCCATCCCTGTTTATAATCAAGTAAAATATAAATAATTGAGGGGATACTTGGTTAAAATAAGTAGTTGAAACTTTATATAAGAAAAATAGCGAATTCTAAATAATGTAAGGACCTATAATGCAATTCTTGCATAGTATAGGGACCTATAGTGCAATTCTTGCATAATATAAGGACCTATAGTGCAATTTGGATACAATTAACAAAAAACAAGTTGCTCCAAGAAAACAGATAAACTGGAAAAAAAGGATGAAAGGAATGAGAGAACTTACTTTTAAGTAAATTATTGAATAGATGATCACATACATATCGTGCTGCCTCGGGCCCAATATGGCCATCATACACACTAAAAAATGTACCGCTTGGAAAGCTCTCAACCTGACTAAAATCCTGCAGAACAGTATTGGCTTGTTCCACAGCAAACGAGAAATCGCCACAATGATACTTCTCAAGATCTCTGGACCATTGAAGAGGATCAACATGTCCGCTTCTGTGGTGGGTGTTGTCATCTTCATCCTTATGGACAAAATACTTCCAACATGATGCAAAGATACCTTCAAAACCATCCGTCATTTCCTGAAGAATTCATCAAATTCAAGTTAATAATTATATAATTACTCTGTTTTTCGATGAATTTAAGAAAGAAGATTGAGATTAAGGGGTTGGAATGCAGCAATTGGACATGTTTTGATCTTACATTATCCAAAAAATAAAAAACTTAGTCACATAAAAATTGTACCACCAATAAAAATTCATCCCATGAATAAATTGTTATACCATGCTTTTCAAGTTTCAACCTCTTCCTTTTGTATAATAGTAACTTTTTACCGCAACTCATGATAGCTGAGAAATTCAATCCCCCTCTTTTTGTGAAATACAGGACAAAACCTCACATCAAAATTGGAAAGGGTAATTGCACTATTGGTCCCGTATTAAACAAATAGCTAAACACACTCAAATGTTTTTAACACTATATATACCCATATAAAGGATGTATTTGGCTAGTTTCCATTACACAGGGACCAATGTTGCAATTAACCAGTAATAAAATGACTTATTCTTATAAAAACGCCAGTTAAAAGAACAATATAAGATAGATCCATTTACCGCAGCAACTACTCCATAAAAATTCATTTTTTTCTTTTTGCTACTCCTATAATAATGTAATATAATACAAAACCTATTAAATTTCTTTTCTTTTCTTTTCTTTTCTTTTTGCTACTCCTATTAAATTTCTTTTTGCTGAGAAATTTAATCCCCCTTCTCCTCCATATTCATTAAGCTTAGAATCAGAAAATGCATGTGGCATTTCAGGAAATAAACCTACCATATCATTAGATCCTAAAAAAGGAGTCTCGGACTATTGATTTCCCGAGATTAAATTCTTGAAAATTACTTACATTTGGTTCAGGTACTGGAGGAACAGATTCTTTCGATTCTCTCTTCTGATTTGTATCATCGCGTAATTTTGGAAAATCTATAGGGACTTGTGGGATTTGAACATTGTTACGAGAAACTTCAGGTTCCAAAGGCTGAACATTAGATTCTACACCTGATCCTCCATTAACAGCTACAAAGTACTGATAATCTGGGTCACCTTCTGTGATATGTGGGATAGAGCTAGGATTAATGGAAAATGAGTTTTCAGATTCAATTAATGGAACTAAAAAGATCCTTAGTCTTTGAGAACCACCACGCTTTTCAATATTGTAATATTCCTCTATCATATTTTGAAGATCCTCGTCAGAAGATACGGATATAAAAGCATCAATATCTTCATCTGGAAGTTGATACTTTATCGTATGAGGTTGATACTTTATCGTATGAGGTTGATTACAACTTTCAGAAGTTTTCTTCACAAGTTCATCGAAAGAAATGTTCTTACTTATGGAAATCATACGTGTATCTCCTCCTACATATCTGAGTTTCCCATCACTTGGACGTGACAAGATTTTACCCCCAAAACTGCAGAGAAATTTTATTTTTTTAGATTGAGATCCATCAGTTTGAGGGGAATGAGCAATTTCCGATTCAGTAAAATGTGGAGCAGTTGAGCTTAAACTCGATTGATCATGGGAGAGCACTTTAGTAGTCTTTCTCATACCAAGATCTTTTGATCTGTTGAACTGCATCTGAACAGTACCTTCACACCTCAAGCATTTATTTCACTTAAACTAATTAATCTCCGTATAGTCAAACAAACGAACTTCTTAACTCACTCGGAATGAATCTTCCAAACCAAACCAACACAGCAGAAATCAAATACTTAAACCACGAGAATTCTGAGATTAGGCCTAAATACTCGAGGTTTTTACACCTCAAACTGACCTTTCCTCCCTTTCCTATTTTTTGACTGAATTTTGAATTCTTCACTACGATTTGACTAAAAATACAGGAAAAATGAAGAATAATAAACTCCAATTGCTGATTACTAGTTACGAACAATATACACACTTCGGAAATTAATCTCTACTTTTTCACAGCAGAGGGAAATGACACTAGTCTCCGATTCGATCTTCTTTAGAATAGCATAAATCAATCTGGGTAATCAACAAATAATTCAACATATAAATACAATAAATTCGCGCATATAAAGCCAGATATATCAAATAATCAAAAAAAATTAGCAAAAATTTAGATAAAAGAGTGATCGTATGTGGAATCAGTATAAATCGTAATTAAAATAATAAAAAGTTAAGAATAATAAAAATAATTACCTTATCTATTTGGAAAATTCTTAATATTATTTATTTAATATTTATTTTTTGCTAAAGAGCTGAAAATTTGAATTTCAAAAAATCAATAAAGATAAGGAATTAAAATCTAGATCGATTAAGAGAAATAAAGAATTTAGAGAAAGCGTTGGGTGGCTTACGTTTACAGTTTTAATTCTCGGGCGTCGGGGAGCGACATTGCTGAGAAATAGGCGCCATCTAACCAGCAGCTTCAAGCGTTTGTTTTAATTTTTAATTTATGTACCGTAATGAAGTACTATTTATAGTTTTGATTATTTTACTTAAGATAATATAAAAGTGGTTAATACTTCAGAGAAGATAATTGATTTTTAATTATGATTGCTTACGTGGAATAATATATGGTTAGGATTTCGGGGAGTTTATCCGACGTGGCAAATGATATGTGGTTCTTCTCTAAAAGAACTTTGTAGATATTTTTATTTTCAAATGTTGGACAAGGTTCGATCATCTCAATTTTAATTCCAATTTCAGTTTCAATGTCTAATACAATATCTATTTTAAAGATGAAAACAAAGGCGTCCAAAAAAAAATGATAGAAAACAAAGTAATACAATATCAAGTTCAAGAATTTTGTACCATAGTATCTCTAAAATTGATTTCAAAATTTTTAAATTCACTTTACCTTCCTCAATTTATCTTTTATCATCCAAAACAATTCTTTCTTGAAAATCTCATCTATCGTTATTTTATTTTTTTTTAATAAGAGAATCATTTTGGATTCGGAGTCATTGACTCAGTTCGAATCTACACCACTAGATTAGATGACTAAGACCCTGGTCAGTAAGCTAATTTCAATGAGCTAATTTCAATTGACTTTTTTAAAACTATTTTTATAAGAAAAAAATATATATAAGAAAATGTTCAGGATATTTGTAATATATATTTTAAAGAAGAAAATAATCAAACATATCTTTTTATGTATGAATAAATTAACAAGATTTTTTTTTTTTTTGGACGGTAATAAATTAACAAGATTTGATATTTATTTTACTTTCATTGTTCAATAACCATGACTAAACTAAAGTCCTATCCAATTTTGTATTACTTGGGAAGTGCGCTGAGGCCTCTGTTGTTCATCTATCTTTCCTAACATCTTGACCACTTTGACCACTTTTGGCTGATAGCTTAGAACCTTTTCCTTCTTGCTGCTTCATCTTTTGATCTACTAAATCTTTTTTTTTTTTCCAAACCTTACTTCATATATAAATAATATTTATTACAAATTAACCAATTCCCGAAAAAACGGCCTCGTCTCTAATGATATTAGCTAACCTACTTGAGTACGTGTCTAGACACGAGCCTAACATATTGCCATTAAACTTATGTTTGGCTACCCCATCGGCTAATTTATTTCTACTTCGATTAATCCATCGAAAAGTAGGTTTAATGTTTTCAGAAACTAAGTAAATACTCTTAATAATATTACAAATCATGGGAAAATCAAATGAAAGCCTATTCTCTAAAAGAAACATCACTTGTTTGCAATCACTCTCTATAATTACATTGAGGTATGAATTATGTTGAGCAACTAAGCAAGCTTTAAGTATCCCCAAAGCTTCAGCCTCTTTTGGACTCTCGGCTTTGATTTCCCATGCTTTGCACTCCAAGATTCTTCCTGCTGCATCCCTAGAAACACAAGATATAGCACTTTTGTTAACATCAAACGCAGCATCACAGTTAATTTTAATAAAATTATTAGGAGGGGGATCCATTTCAAGCTTTTGTTACCATTATCATTACTTGAGATTGGGTTATTTCTACTACCCTCGTTTGTATTACTTGTATTTGTAACAACTTCATTATTATTGTTTATATTATCCTTCAGTGGTGTTATTACATCATTAGGATAATTAATGTTTTGATATTCAAGCCACTCTTTTCTTGCGCTTAATACAATTCTTATTGGGTTAATTTTCACATTTTTGAACTTATATGCATATCTTTCCTTCCAAATATGCCAATGTGCAAATCTGTTCCATAAGGAATTTATTATTGGTTTTTTATTCCTTCCCCTTATTTAGTATACTTTCCATCCATACATCTACTTTAGCAGTAGATTGGCTGCATGTAAATAAACTGAGGGAAGAAGCAAACTAGGTTGCTCTCGCATACTCACAATTCAAGAGCATATGTTCATTATTTTCTACTTCTTTGTTACATAAGTCACATATAGGGCTCTTGATAATCCTTCTTTGAAACACATTTTCATTTGTAGGAAGTAGGTTCTTCACTACTCTCCATATAAAGTTCTTAATTTTAGGGGCTACTTTAAGCCTCCATATCATTCTCCACACTGAAATATCAACAATATGGGAAGAGGAAGCTTTAGGTTTACTAATGTTCTTATCTAACCCCTCTTTATTATGTTTTAGTATATTGTAACATTTCTTAACCGAGAAAATACCATCTTTATCATGAATCCAGTAAGGAGTATCATGACCTCCACTAAGTGGAATGAAGGTATTTAAAATACAATTTGCCACTTCATCATTATATAACTTTTTAATTAATTCAGTATTCCATCTTCTCTCATTATGAACCAAAAGATCATTTACTTTTGTAACCTCATTACTATTGGGTTTTACTAATTCGTTTTGATTACATATCCATTTATCCTTATGTAAATTTATAGTATAACCATTTCCAACTTTCCATTTAATATCCATTTTTATATTATCTCTACCCCTTAGTAAACTCTTCCAACCCCATGAGGGTTTACTTCCAATTTTAGCCTCCATAAATGTTTCAAGAGGGAAGTATTTTCCTTTTAGTACTTTATATAAAAGAGTATTGTTATTATTATATAAGTACCATGCTTGTTTACTTAATAGTGCAAGGTTCATGAGGTTTAAGTCTCGAAAACCCAATCCACCATTATACTTACTTTTTATAATAGAATCCCAACTTCCCCAATGAACTTTATTATTGCCTTTACTCCCCCACCAAAAATTCGCAATTTGAGAAGAGATTAAATCGCAAATTCTTTTAGGGATTAAGTAGGATGACATAAAGTAGTTGGGGAGATTTCGGAGCACGGATTTTATAAGAATTTCCTTACCAGCGAGAGTTAAGTACAGATTCTTCCAATTTTCTATTCTTTTCAAAGTTCTTTCTACTAATAAATTTAGGTCTTTAACTTTGGATCTACCCCGTTCCGTGGGTAAACCCAAGTAATTTCCTAAATTATTTGTAATGGGCATGTTTAATTTTCTAGCAAGATTTTTTTGTATATAATCAGGAGTGTTTGGGCTGAATTTCACCCCACATTTATTAAGGTTTAACTTCATTCCAGTAGCATAATTATATTTGTTAATTACATCATTAAACCCTTCAATTTCATCTATATTAGCTTTCATAAAGAAGATAATATCATCAGCAAAAAGTAAGTGTGTAACAGGAGGGGCATTCTAGCAATTTTTATACCTTTCATAATATCTTGTTCTTTTTTATTATTGATGAGAATAGAGAGCATTTGAGTGATTATACAAAATAGGAAGGGAGATAGGGGGTCTCCTTGTCTTAAACCCCTTTGTGGGTTTTCTATTTTTATAGGAAAACCATTAAGTAAGTATGAGTATGTAACTGAATTTACACACCTCATAATCATACTTATCCATTTTATACCAAATCCCACTCTTTTCATAATTTCCTCTAGAAAATCCCACTCCACATTCTCATAGGCCTTTTGAATATCGGCTTTGATTGTTAAGTAGTGGGTTTTGGTTTTTCTTTGTTCTTTAATATAAGAAATGATTTCATGTGCCAACATAGTGTTATCTTGTATGTGCCTTCATGGGACAAACGCGGATTGATTTTCATCAATAATCGCGTTCATCACCGGTTGCATCCTATTTACAAGTATTTTGGCAATGATTTTATAAATAAAATTCGAACAACTAATGGGTCTAAAATGTTTTATATTGATAAGTATTGGGATTTTAGGTATTAGGGAGATATAAGTGTGGTTGATTTCTTCTAAGGTTCCCCCATTATACCAAAAATTGTTGATAAACCTTATTACATCTCCTTTTATAAATTCCCAATATTTCTTAAAAAATATTACTGGAAACCCATTAGGGCCTGGTGCTTTGTTCAAACCCAATCCATCTATTGCTCTCGTAATTTCCTCTATTCTAAGAGGAAGGTTTAAACTGTTGTTCATATTTTCAGTAACTAAAGGGGTTATAAGCTCAGCAATTGAGTTAAAATCCCTTTGTCCTATTGTTTTGAAAATATTGTTAAAGTAAGAAGTAATTTCTTCTTGAATATCATTAAAATTATCAACCCAAGTGCCATCCTCTTTTGTAATTCTTTTAATTTTGTTAATTTTTCTCCTTTCTTTAGTTGAGGCATGAAAAAAGGAGCTATTTTTATCTCCTTTTTTAAGCCAAAAAATCCTTGATCTATTGGCCCAAAAATCTTCTTCTCTATTCCATAAAATTTCAATATCTTTTACTATGGAATGGTATTCATCCCAATTGGTGGTGTTTGGATCATTATAAATCATTTCCAACTTCACCATTTTATTTTCTATTTGTTTTTATTGTTTTGAATTTCTTTTTACTCCAGTAGGTCAAAAGTCTACTACATTTCCTCATTTTATTACTCATTGTTTCCTTATATTTGCCATATCCAAAATTTTTACTAGCCCACACTTTTTTGATAATTTCTAAACATTCAGTTTCTTCCAACCAATGGTTTTCAAAATAGAACCTTCTATCTTTGTTAATATGATTATCTTTCATAATTAATACCTGAGGGGAGTGATCAGACCCTACTGCCGGAAGTAAAGCTATCCAAGCAGTAGGATATAATAGTCCCCATTTCTCATTGCAAAAACCTCTATCTATAAGTGTTTTAATCATCTCACCATTACTTCTTTTATTGGTCCAAGAGTATTTACACCCTTTATGAATTATTTCTTCCAGTTTCAGATGTTTAATAAAGCCATTGAACTGTTTCATATTCTTAGTAAAGTGTTTTTCCCCTCCTTTTTTATCCGAAATTGTTCTTATGTTATTGAAATCCCCTAAAAGATTCCATGGTTCATTATTCTTAGGTTTACAGCTGCTATATAAATCAAGGCAATTTTCCTTAAGTTTGTCTATTGGGGCACCATATACAAAAGTGGTGAATATAGTATTATTGCCTTCTATAAACTTACAGTGTATATGGTTGTGATTTTTACTAATGATTTCAATTATTATATCTTCTTTAATAAAAATTGCGAGGCCTCCACTTAAACCTATTGGTTCCACAGTTTCCACAAGTTTCATATTGATTATTTTCTCTAATTTCTTAACATTCACATATTTATTTTTAGTTTGGGATAGAAATAATACCTGAGTCTGATATTTTCTAATAATATCAGAGAGGGTCTAGACTGTCAAGGAGTTGCCAATTCCTTGACAGTTCCAGGTTGTTTGTATCATTGATCAGTGTGGGGTTGAATAGGGTCAACCCCGCAAACCGCTGTAGCTTCTCCAAACTCACCTTTTTCTCGACCTTCATCAGCTTCAGAGTGGTTATCAATCTCATTCATCCCCATATTTGTCATTCATCACTTCTTCAGCTTCTCTTACTACGTTTTCCATTTCTCCTTCTTCTTTCTTAATCTTCTCTTCTTTATTTTCCAGCCTAAAGTTCCAAAGGGTTTTTTGTCGTTTCAGATTCACCTCCGTGGCTATGTAATTTCTGAATCTGACACTCTTGGTTTTGATTGAACTTCTAGACGAAGCTTCTTCATACTCCCTTTCGAGCAATTTGTTTTTGTTAAATTGTTCCATCGAGTAGTTGTTTTTGAACAGGTTTTGGGATTCATTTGAGTTGAAGATGGTTTTGTAATAAGGTTGAGGGGTTTTGTAGTTATCAGTAGAAGGGTTGGATGAAGAACCATTTTGGTTTTCGATTGGAGATGAAGGTGTGTTAGGGTTTTTTGTTAATTGGGAATTTTCGATACTTTGATCTGATGAGTTAAGGTTCTAAGTTGTTTTTGTTAAGTTTGGGTTTATTGTATTTGGGCTAACGTTTGTGATATTTGGAGAAAATATCACATTTGGACTTTCGACTTTTTTGTTTGGGCTTTTGTATGACCCAAATTGAATCCCTTTTTCTTGGGCCGGTGGGGAGTAAATTATTGTTAACATATTATTTGCTAGCTGGGCCAAATTGTTTTCCTTCTTATTATAACCGGACAAAACTTTGTCCTTACCCTTATTCATCTTCACTCTCCCATTACCGGCACATCCTCTCCCACCATCGTCCTTGAGGTTATCCTTACCCTTACCACTTCCACTTCCTTGTCTTATCTGTGTACCACCCATAGTACCAAATTCAAAGATGATGTCGTTACTCTTAACACCGTTATTGTACACGTTACCGGGTTGACTCATTAGCGTTTCAACCGAGTTGAGTTCTTGAGAAACTTGAGGTAATGATTTTTGTAAATTCAAACGATTCTTCATACCTTCTTTGTTGTTGTTAGTGCTTTTCGTATCAGTAGCCATAGAAGTAGCTTCTCTGAGCTAGAATTTCTGTGTAGGCCCCCGACTAGATATTTTCATCCACGCCCCTAATTTGGGTGAGATTTTAGGGTTCTTGCAATCGAGTTCATCGTGACCAAATAGCCCACACCCGTAGCATACTTGCCCTATATTCTCATATTTGAACTTAATCCAGTGAGCTTTGAATTCATTTTCCCAATAATTTATCCCTGCTATTAACGGGTTTTTGATACTCCAGTCAATCCTTATTCTCGTTATAGAGTTTTCATCAATTTCTATTGATTCTGGTAATTCTACCGAGTGTACATTTCCAAAATAGCCGAACATTTTCTCTATGCGCTTTACTGTTAGGAGATTAGCTGGTATACCTGTAAGTTGTACCCATAGTGTAGTGTTTTGAACCTCTTTCTTGTCTCCATTTTCATATTGATTGATAGCTAAATGTTTTCCTTGGACAGTCCATGGCCTTTGATTCCAGACCTTGTTCTTGTCTTTTTCAGTACCAAATTTGATGATGTAAGTGTTATCTCCACATCTTTCAACATCAGCTTGCTTCTTAAGTTCCCAGTATTTGTTAATATGATTTTTGATAAAAATGTGATTGAACTTTTCTTTTTGTAGCAGTTTCACCAGGAGCTTGTGTTCATTCACAACTCTGTAGATGGAGCCTTCATCAGGTGTTACAACAAGGTGATTATTCTTAGCAAGAGGGTGGGAGGAGGCATAGAAGTTCATGGTGAAAATCTATACTAGCTAGGGAAGAAACAGAGATTCGAGAAGGGAGAAGGAGGATTTTATGGTTTGAAATCTTGTGTTTTTAGAATTTGATAGGATTAAACACTAGATTGATGGTGGTTTTGTTTAAATGAGGCTATTGAATGTGTTTGAGAGGAGAGGGTTTTTTAGAGAGAGCATTTCTTAGCATTTCTTTTTCCCAACTTCATGGTTAACTACTAAATCAGTATATCGAATGTGAGTATGAGTGTAAAGATTGGCTTGGTTGTTAGAAATCTGTGGACTTGTATTTATAACAGAGAAAATGGGGGACTAATTTGGTGAGATGGGCCAGTCATGTCACGTGAAATTGACAAGGACTTGAGGAAATGGATAAGATTGAGCAATGGGTCGTCTTTGGTCATGTTAGTTAATAATGTTTTTTATTGCAATTATTAATTGTCTATGTTGGATGATGGCTAATAGTCCAATAACAGTTTTTGTTAAAACTATAGAAGAATACTCAAATAGTGGGTAGGACAAGAAAAGGTTAACTAGCATCATGATTACGATTTTGTGGAGTTTATAGAAAGACAGAATGAAAGGTTTTCACGAACATAAAAAATGGGATGTCAAAGAAATAATAAGTAATGCGAAACGAATTACAGAAAGAATATATAAAAAAAGACAAAATGACAAGGAAACAAAGGCCAATAATAAAGGAGATCAAAATACGAATAATAATAAGGACAGAAACAGAAATGGTAATATAACTGAAACAGCTGATATTAACTGGCTAAATGATTCATCTTTTAATAATACAATAAAGCCAGCAGGAATAGCATCGATAGCAGTTGATAAAGACGGAAAGATTTATGATAAACAATGCAGAAGGAAAATAATTAAAGCGCAATGGAAGGAGAGGCATGGGCTATTCTACAAGCAATGAAATGTTCAGAAAAAATAAAATTCAGGAAGATCAATTTCTACACGGACAATCTTAATATAGTTCAATGAATTTATGATAACAAAATAAGCGATTGGAGAGTTCAGCCACTGATTGAAGTAATATGGACATGGATTAAAAGATTTCCGGATTGGAAAGTATACTATATAAACAGAAAACTTAACACTATAGCGGATACAGCAGCAAAATTATGTAGGAAAACGGAGAGTTTAGATAATTTGAAAATTGATAATGTATATGATAAAATAGGAATTATTAACAAACTTCCACAATGTTGTAATAACTCTTGATCTATTTTACTTGGACAAAAAAAAATTGCAAGTTTTTCTTTTTTGTTCGAATTTTTTTTGGTCGAAAACGGAAATTGCAAGTTTGTTGATAAGTGATTCGTTGATAAATCTCATTAATTGAGGGTAAAATGCATTGAACTTTTATGTGGTTCGGTAACAAAAGATAAGCAATTTTTGCTATTTTATTTTATGATTTAAGAACTCGCGTAGTAATTATATGAATTTTGTGCATGGTGGCACTATTTTCTCTCCAAAACATTGTAATATAACAAATGTACGAAATTACAATCACTTGAATATCATATTTACAAAGGTTATTCTTCATTAAACAACTAATAAAATATGAAAATATAGCAATAATTATTGCACATCTGTAACAACCATATCAACAATCATGGGTAAGAAATCAACAACAGTATTGGAAACGTTTACCATTAATACCAAAACGTTTTTTTTTTGTTCGCAAACTCCTTATATTACGTTAAACGAAAATATTACAACGATTATCTAAATTGACAATATATACATAAGAGAAATTATCCAGACTATCTATCAGAACATCTTCAATCCTCCTATTCCATTGTAGCCATTGTAACGTGCAATATGTGCTAGACTTCGAGAGATCAAGAATATCTATCAAAACATCTTCAATCCTCCTATTCCATTGTAGCCATGGTAACGTGCAATATGTGCTAGACTTTGATAGAGTAATACAATCCACTCGTAGATCACATGTCTTATTTGCCCTCCTAAGGGAGACAACCTCAATCACAAATCCCCTTGCGCCTTTCCTAACCCTCGTGAAAGTAACAATGCCAACACAACACGTACACAAACCAAGAACCAAGAGGTACTTAGTCATGGTAGCAAAGCTAACCATGACTTGCCGTAGTGTAGAACACCACAAGTCCTCCCAGATAAACGAAACCCAAAACTGGGTTTGAACCACGAAGGATAAAACAGGCCAAGCGCGATATTTGTCTTTGAAGCCAAGAGTCTCCTGTTTTACAATAATCGGTAATCTACTATATATTCCAAAACGAAACCATATAGATTTCAAATGACTCAGCAATTCAAAGTTAGTTGTCACACAATTTGTCGTCAACAGTGTACAATTCACAAATCGAGATCCTGATTTCCTGAGATTATCCCAGTTTCCGTTGCTCTGCGCCCGTATCCCTCCTTCCCTCTTTTTATTATCTTTGCACTTTGTCTTATCTTGTCCAGCCCCAATAAACCCACTCATCGAGATGCCTTCTGTCTTTATCTCTACTCTTTTGTTGCTTCTTAGTATAGATTTCTTCGTGGTGCCTCTAACAATGATTTCGCCTTCTGTATAGCTGTCTATTTTATTGCTCAATAAGTAATCGATATAATTAATCACCACTACCGCGTAATCGCCGAAGCACTGGATTTCCTGCTCGGGAGCGCTTGTCTTCACGCACGGCTCTCTCGTATTTTTACTCCAATTCTTCAGTTTAATTTTCAAAACCTGTAATTTGTACAGATCCCCAAATCCCCTTTCTTCACTTCGAGAACTGTTACCTGCGTTTCCAATCTCCCCATGACCCACAAAAATCAAAGTGGTGTATTTTCTAAATTGAATCGCCCTATAAGGTGTCCTATCCCTATCTGTATTACCCAATTCATATATCTGTATTATTATGTTTTCTTGTAGCTGATTATAAGTATAACCATGAATCCGTGGAACAAACTTAGTAGTATGACTATGATCACTCAGGTTATGGTTCGTATTCTTCTTATCGAGACTTTTGTTATCCTTATTGTTGTGCTTATCAATTCTAGTAACATCAAGCATAATATATTTACCGTAATTCCCACCTTCGAGATCCTGTCTTCCTTCCATAATATGCTTACCTTGCCTCCTCTCTTTATATCCATTCGAGACTTGTTTTACCTCAGCATACCTAGCCTTGTTCCCATCGGAAGAAGCCGTCATATCTTGGATAGTTGATGAATTGAACAAAGAACTGTGATTAGTTTGCTTGATTGTAGGAAAAGATTGAAAATTAAATTGATTGGATTGCTGTATACGTTAGGCGGTGGAAATGGATAAGATAATAGAGAGAGTCGAGACCCTCTCTCTCTTCTCCTTACCAAAACGTTTTAAACTTTAGATACTTTCTTAATTAATAATATGAATAGTTTCTTATCTACCAAGTAAGTAAAACTCCCACGCCATACGACTCACATCATATCACGTCACACCTCGCCTTGCCTCTCCTCCGTCGAAGTCGCCGCCAACCGGGTCGGTCGGTGGGTGGTCATGGTGGCGCGTGTGCAGGTATAAACCCATAGCCTCCTAACTCTCATAGGATAAACTCTTTTGAATGTGAGTAAAAGATTTTAATATAAAAAGTGAAATCTTATTTTTCCATCTTATGTGGGACAAAAGTTAAATAGTAAAAGTCACAAAAACATAACTTGCCTTTTTACCAAGAAATCGACGTAGAAGTTAAAAAAATTTAATAAAAAGAATTATTAATACAACAATCTCTCACACAAGGCTATCGGTAGGCAAAGAAATGTTTAAAAAAAAGAAACTCATGGGCAAGAAATAAGTTCAATTGAACTTAAACACCAATATCTAATCATCAAATATTACGATTGCTACGTAGTGAAGTGAGACAATAACCAGATTCGGACACCAAATATTTTTCCCAATTGAGACCCTTACAACACATAATTAACCCATGTCCGTGCAGATACTCCACTATATTGTCTTTCCACGTGTTTGGGAAAGTCGTGTGTATACCTTGGTTCTAGTGAGTATTTTACAACTTGCTGCTAACAACTGCCTAATACCTTGGTTGAGGTCAAGATTATCAGATAAAATTGTTTTATCTTCATTTGGGAAGTTAGCGCATCATTCTGTCTCTCTAAGAACTGTCAGCGCTTCACCTAGCGAGATTGTGTCGCAGTGAATTGTTTCTTTGATTTTAACGTCACACTTTGTATATTTATGATATTAAAGGATCCAGATCCCTTTTCTTTGTAAGCTTTACTAGAAAGATGTGTCACAATGGAAAGTGACGGCATCGATTGTGTAAGGGGAATCTCGGCCGTAACGCCTCCACAAACATAACTATTAGGGATTTTGGTGCCATTTTTAGTTACTACATGTCCCTGGATTGCACAGAACAACAATTCAATTTTGCCTGGAATCGAATGGTGCAAACGTACGGGCTTGGAGGAAACGAATGGATTCGAAAAACTTTTGAACGTAGAGAATTATGGGCAGAGTCCTACTTACAGGGTCATTTTTTTTGGTTTAGTAAAGAGTATGCAACGCTGCGAGGGAATAAATGCAACTCTAAACAGGTATTTGGGTAATGACAAGACACTGTTATCGTTTTTTAAAGATTATGATAGAGGGGTTGAAAACGTCCGAATGAAAGTAGTAGGTGAAGAGCACAAGACAAACCATACCGGCATGGTAGTGACTACAGAATTGTTAGAGGTTGAGTCACACGCATCGCATATATTCACTAGAGTGTTATTCTTTAAAATTCGTAGACAGATGTTTAGAGAAGCATGGCTATATCAGAGCAACGTGCAAGATTTCTTAGGCTTAAGGACATACCTAGTTAATGATGATTATGTTCCGAACTTGTTTCGTACTGTAACTTTTCGAAGACTACCCAACATCGAGATCTTGTGTGATTGTTTGAAGTTTCAATCTCACAGTTTCCCTTGTGGTCATATTTTTTTTGTTATGATAAATGAAGGTGTTGGTCCACGAACTGAGAGGGTGAGGCCACGAATAAAACAAAACGGAGGATGGGGCGGCGCTGGAGCGTGGATCTGACTCGTGAGTGTTGATGGTGATGCCACGAACTGAAATTGGAGAAGATGTGATGTGAAGCAGTGACGAAGATCTGGCGGTGGATCTCGACGTATTTCTTCTGCAGCAGCGGCGGTTCTCTATTACAGGAGGAAATAAAGCGGAGGCGGTTCTCTGTTACAGGTGGATCTCGACCACGGCAAAGATCCACGGTGAAGCTATGGATCATGGCTCCACGGCGAAGCTCTGGATCTTTGCTCCACGGCAAAGCAGCGACAAAGATCTGGCGCAGCGCGACAGTAGTGTTGGTGTCGAGAGAAGGGAGGGGTTGCGCGTCAGACGGGAGGCCAAGATCTGTGGTGGTGGTGGTGTTATGGTGGGAAGATAGGAGGGGGAAGGGGGCGGTAATGGTGGTTGGGAGGTGAGAATGTGGGAAGAGGGAGGGGGAGGGGCGGTGGGAGGAGGGGGATGGTTTAATTCTTCTGTACAGTGAAAGTACAGAGAAACCAAAAAAAAATTGATCGAAACCCTATAACGGGTTTTTCTTTTTTGTTTCTTCAGTGTATTAGTGTATAAGAGAGGGGATGAGGGGTTTGTTGGTCTTTTGCTTCTTTTCTAGTTGGGGTGTAATGGGATAATGGGTTTAGTTGTAGCTGGGCTTTATTTTGTTAAGTCAATGTTATTGGGTCTCTATTATATAATTGTCCCATATTAATGTGGCGGTACATAAAAGTACTGCAACCATTTTAATTTGAGGAATATATAATAATAGCTTAACTATTTCTAAAAGTTCTATCTAAAGCGCAAAAAATATCATATTTAAAGCTTAATCTAAGTTTTTGGTTAGTGGTGGGTCCTTGTGTGTTACAAATTTAATGCGAAAATAAAAGGAGCCACAATACCGCAAGTGTACGGTTGTCCAAGTAATACTCCGACAAATCGGATTCGTTCTCAGGGATTGGACTGGTATAACCCAAGTGTTCAACAGATAAGTAGTAGTAATTGCAAATATAGAAAATAAAAGATAAAAGATATTTGTTTGGTTTTTATATTAATCTTAAGAATGCAAGAAAATAAATTACTGAAAATAAATACTAAAGGACTACGACGCAAATATGAGCTATACTTGAGTCTCGCAGGGGAATCACCTAAACTTACCTAATTAATGCTTTCTTTAAGGGCAGAACTGATATTTCTATATTAGTCGGGACTCTATAATCTCCTAGCCCCCGTCAGGGTGGACCTAGGAGCTATTCTCAGATGTTACAAACCCCGTCAGGGCGATTATAATCCACCTTCGAATGAATACTATTTTACCCAATTGGCTATAAGGTTAACTAAGTCCGTCAGGATCAATAATTTCTACCTTACGTTTATTATCTAGTTCCGTGATTAAACCCCCCGTCAAGGCGATCACTTCCCCACCAAAGTGAATAGCTTAATTACTATGACCTATCTTCGATTAGCTAATTCATTGATAGTGAAATTGATATAAAATAAGAAACAATATGAAATACCTAATTCAAATTAAACTAGAAACTAATCCCAAATTGAAATACATGAATTAAACAAATTAGGGTTCATCCCATTACGATTCTCAAGTAATTAAGGTTTAGCTCATATTGAAAGTAAAAACAATAAAGAAATTAATAATATACATGTTCCTAATAACAGAAATAAAATAAGAACCTAGATAGAGGAATTGGCTTGAACTGTTGTTGGAGGAAAAGGATTCTCCAGCTTCTGCTCTTACTTCCGCCTCTTGACGCTCTCTCTAAAGATGTATATATTGAATGAATTATGAGAGGTCTTTGACTCTCTCTCTAAGGATATTGAATAAATTGTGAGAGGTCCTGAATTATGAGGTCTAAGGGGTGTATTTATAGGTGTTGGAAGACCCTAGGTCTAATTTGCTTGGAGTGGAAGACAAGTCAAAGACTCCTAAATTCGTAGCTCTAAATTCTAGGAAAGATAAGATTTTGCTGCTGATTTGATTTGGTCATATCTTTTTCAATACTTATCCGTTTGAAGAGTTCCAATATATGAAACTGCTTGTCTTGGAAAGATCTTTCTATTGGTGCAGACCACTCGTCCAGAATCCTATCCAATCTTTATTATGATTTAATCTTTAAAACGTGGTTGGATTTTCAGATTTCAAAAGGCAGCTTTATCTTTTCCTTCTTTGAATAAAACTTTCCTAAATCTTCTTATTTCCATGTAAATCTTTTTTTCCTTTCATCTTTATCTTGACTTGGTCTCTAAGTAATTACCATTTATATCTTAAAGCTTCACATTAAAAAAATAATTAAACCGCATATGCTTAAAAAGAATAAATCAATAAATCAAGAAAACGAAATAGGAAAGTGTACTCTAAAAATAGAAACTCGACTCAAAATCATTTCCTAACACTCTATAATACACTAAGACTTTATTCTCACTTCTTCTCCTTGGATTGGTCTTTCATGAAATTCAAGAACCAATTAACTTTGCATTAAAAATAGTCAAATTTAGGCACAAAAGCTCAGATTCTGCAAATAGTTAATTTCCAAGGGGAGAAAGTGCAATATGATCAAATAAGCCTAAAAGTCTATCAAATAACTCATTTATTCACCTAAAAGGATGTCTCCAATGGGCTAAGAATTAGAACAAATAGGGAGACATCAAGACCCCAAACTCAAACCTTTGTCGTCCCGACAAAGTAAAATAAAAACAAAGGCCTTTTAGGTGAATGCAGAAGGTAGAATCTAGTAAATATTCCCAAAGCACAACTTAAAATAAATCTCATATAGTCTAATCTAGGAATTAATATCCACATACACATATCATGCAAAATCAAACACAAAATAATATCAATCCAAAATTAATTTCACAATGCTAGAAGGTTACGCTTATTACTTATCTCAAGATGGTGGCTATAGGGTGTTCCTCGATCTTTACTTGCTTTGAACACTCCACTTAGAATATTCCCTATTAACTCACTGTGCATCTAGGAATCACGAGGACTTTACGGTTTTAGCATAGGCTGAAGGACGGTATGGTATGTATATTTGGTAAATTTGAAGTGAGCTTTTGGCTCTCTCCTCACTTACCATCAACAAAACTGTCCAAGAGCTTGAGTTTACACTCGAATTACGTTCTCACTCAACCCAATTGACGCGCTTAATTAGCGTCCCCAAATTAACCCAATAAGCACTAAGGATGATTCACCTAAAATTTCCACTTTGTCGGTCCGAATATATAATCTTTTCAAATCATTCGTTTTCTTTTCTTATAGCCATGACTCTCTTTTCGATGTGAGATATCATGCTCTTTTTCATAGTTATGCCTATTCATAACTTGAGCTCGAAGCTTCTTTTCCATTCACTATTACCCCGGCAAAGGGTTACAATATAATAAACTTGTGAATCATCATCATGTATAGCATAAAACATCATTGATAAGCTCTAAAATCCCAACCCAATATAAATTCCCATATAGTGGACCCACCATCCCAAACTCAATCTCAAGACAGGAAGTCTCAGGATCGTGATTCAAGTGCGGGTCATATGGTCATACCTAATAATCTAAAGGGATATTGGCTTATAATGTGGCGACAAAAGAAAGGCTTAAAGGCTAAAAATTTGTCTAAGAAGGATAAAATTAATTCAGGGATAGACAGCCAAAAAGGATTCAAAAGGCTAACAAAGAACTGCCTCTATCATCTTCCTATTTACACAACTTGCCTCTAGTTCATACCTAAGTGGGTTCTCTACTCATTTAGATCTCACGTTCTACAAACCACCCATTATCCTTAAGCATAAGTTTACTTCTTTTGCATTGTTCATTAATTCTTCCTATCAATTATCTCATATTTGCATGCAATCAAAGTGCGTTTTACACTAACTCCTAAAGTCAACTATTTTCTATCATAAATTTATAAAAAGCATGCTTGATGGGGGCATTTAAAATACTCTACAACTCTACAGTCAAAACATTCCTCGAACTAAATTTTAAAAAAAACAGTAAAACACAATAAATTGGGATGAGGCAACGAACCCCACCCCAAACTCAAAAATGAGTCGTGTCCCCACGACTCGAAAAAGACTCAATAAAGCAAATAAACAAATAAAACAAATAAGAAAGGGATAGGAAAACGTATCTGAACCAGCACAAAGCTGGTTTCCATGGTTGCGTGTAGGTTGAGCTCCTTGTGTTGCGTAGGTGGCATGTTGAACATTGCTCACTCCACGTAATATGATTTGCATAAGCTCTAACACTTTTGTGATTTTTCCTATGGGTTTCAATCACCTCTTCATGATTTTCCTCCAAAGTTTCCATTCTTCCAACTACATCTTTTAACACCCAAAAGTAATACAAGCTTCTCCAACTTCTCTTTTCTCTTCATGGTATTCTTGACCTCCCAATCTTTGACATCTCAATGGACCCCAAACTCAAAACTTCAAATAATCAAAAACTAGAGAAGAGTTTTGAAATTTGATGTTTTGAGAATTTGTAATGAAGTATTATGGAGTCATATGAGATGGGTAATGAATATGTAACATCTTGGGGAAGGGTTAATGAATAGGATTGAAGCTTTGATGAAGAGGTTTAAGGTTGAAGGAGAAGATTTCTTGATTTTCTTGAAGAATTGTGGTGTTAGATGTGTGTTTAGAATGAAATAGGAGGAAGGATTTGATGTTCTTTGGTGTTGTAGTGGTCTTTGTACAGGTATATACGGGTTAAGTTCTGGAGAATTCATTTTTGAAGAGGCTAGGGTTACTTCTTGATGAAGTAAGAAGTTTATAAGGCACAAACTCTTCAAACCGACATAGCTGCGGTATACCGGGCATAACCTCCGGTATACCGGACCCACCAGTGCTTCATTTTTTCGTCTCTGCCAAGAACCCGCGGTACCTAACCCGTGGTACGGGTTTTTCCTCCTGCGGTATACCAGACATATCACGCGGTATACCGGACCGCGCATCGACAATTATTTTTTTATTCTGTATAAAACCCGCGTGAGTAACACGTGACACGGGTTTTCTTCCGGCGGTATACCGGGGTTCTGGGGCGGTATACCGGACCTGGCGCCGAATTTTTCCCTTGAGTTTCTTCTTTCGTTTCCTAGCACCCCAAACTCAATTCCTGCACCAATAACACACTACCTTTCTCATTTCTTTTAAAAGTAGACACTAAAACTCGACACTAACTTAGAATTATACACTAGGAATTGAAAAACATTAAAGAAAATTAAACATGGGTTGTCTCCCAAGAAGCACTTTTGTTTATTACGTCTTTAAGTTCGACGCGTTACCTTCCATGAAGATGGTATTGAGGCCCTTGCGGTTCTCCTCCGCTTAAATTCGCCTCGTCCTTGGCATGTAAGCTTTAGAACTTTCCAACCTCGAATGTTATTTAATCGATCTTTGAAAGGGGGTGGGTAAGTACTTCGTTTCGCCTTCTTATTTTCACGACGAAACTCATTTTCCCCCACACAATAGTAGATGGCCGTCCTCAGCGGTATAAGCTCACTTTTATTCCTCGTTTCAATCTCACACTCCTCTTTAAAATGTGGTGGGTAGGTGCTCCTCCTTGCCGCTTTACTCTCGTGGTGTGGCACCTTGCTTGTATAGCACATGTCTGAACTTTGTGGTGGTGGAGGTGATTCGAATTTTTCAGCTCTAATCTCTTTCATGATTCGGGGTAGAGATGGTGATTGGTGAACTTTTTGTGGTGGGGATTCAACTTCTGTTTTAGCTTGAACCTTGAATTCTTCAATTGATTCTCCGACCACTTCAGATTCGTCTTCGCTGTCAATCCAATCTTCTACTATTACCTCATCATATTTTTTCTTTGTAATTTCTGTAACCTCGATCACCACCTCTTCTTGTTTGTGTTCTAAATCTTGATTATGCGTATACACCATAGGAATAGCAATTTCTGTGTTAACTTCTAGGAATTGCGTTGCTACTCCTTCTTCTACCATGCTAACAAGATTCTCAACCACATGGTGGTCTCCATTTATAATCGGCACGGTAGTCGTATCACTATCACTAATATTGTCTTTCAACATTTCCTCCTCAACTACTTCTTCCGGTTCATAAGACTTGCTACTACTCTTGATGAGTTCAGGAGAATCATACTGGGAAGCCAGATCATCTAGCATCTGTTTTATTTCTTTCATTCTGGCATTGCTTTCCTTATCTCTTGTCTTTTGCTCTTGAAATCTTCCCATGATTTTCTCTTCGTAACGGCATTCGAATTTGGGGTCTTTATAAGACTTGCTTTTGCTCTCGGCAAAGTCATGAGAATTATATCTGGAACCCCTTTCTAGCAACCGTTCTATTTTTGCACTGCTTTCCTTGCTGTTGCGAATGTATTTAGCAAGTGTTTCATTCAAATCGGCCAGAGTAATATGTGGAGGTTGTGGAATGTTCCATCTTTGATCTTGCTGATAGTGATATGATGGTTGTTCTTGATGATAGTGATACGAAAATTGATGTTGATTATTCTCGATCCATTGGTTGTTCCAACCTTGCTCTTGCGGGTGTTGATAAGGTTGTTGGTAGAAGTTACTACCCCATTGCTGTTGTCCCGAAGAGTCTTCCTAATAGTCATATGGATCGGGATCTGGGTAATGTCCTCTATACATCTTCAATAAAATCTCTTGATCATTACCTGAATAAAGAACCTGTAAAAGAAAACAAAAACAAAAACCAAGCATAAAACTGAAAAATAAAAATAAATAAACAATTAACACTACTTAAAGATTAAACACCGGGGTCACACGCTGCAATCCCCGGCAGCGGCGCCAAAAACTTGGTGGGTCCTTGAAAGTCCTAGAGGGGGGGTGAATAGGATTACTAATAAGATTAATGCCTAATTAAAAATCTTTTGGACAATTATAAGTTTAAGTGAAAACTTCTAAGTCAACTTAATATATCAAACACTTATAGGATCATGCAAAGGATAAGTTAGAGGTTCGATATATAAGTATAACAAGTAAATCGACAATCCAATATCTTACTACTCTAGACGACTATATGTTAGATAGACTAGATAATTAATATCACAATATTCATGCTAGCATATTATCAAACATATAAAGTGCGGAAAGTAAATAGAGTAGGGATAGAAAGATACACGCGATTTATAGTGGTTCGGTTTCCCTACATCCACTACCTAAGGAAGCCTCCTTAGGATTTCAAGCTTTTCACTAAGCTCCCGTGTCTCTCTTAACCGGGTCGAGAACACAATAACCCTTACAACCTCTTCGATAACACGAAGGACAAACTCTTGTGTAATCACAACACAAGGATACCAAGTATACTCCCTATACTTGAATTCTCTCTTAATCTATCTATTACAAGACCTAGACTTAAGAGGATAGAAACAAAGTGTTTAAAGGGTTGCTTATAAAAGCTTGTAACTAAACTCCTAAAAGAGTGGATATAAACTATGTAGCATGTAAACTCCTCTTGAGTAGATATAACCTTGTGGCTTATTTGATTAACTCCTTGAAAGGACTTATAAGCTCACTAAGATTGATTTTGACTATGTATAGCTCTTGACACCTTCTTGAATGATAGCAATTAAGCCCCTTAATGTTTGTAATTAGTTGGTGTAGTTGTAGCCTTCAAAGAGCTTCAATTTATAGCAGAAAATAGCTTCCAACGGTCATAAGGTTTGGGTCCAACGGATCTATTAATTTCCCAACGGATATATTTCTTATGACTTGTCTTTTGTGCAGAAAAACCTTCCTTGCGGTGTACCGCAAGTTTCGTGCGGTGTACCGCACCTCAACGGTTAGATTTTCTAACTCTCTGACGGGCTAGCCTATGCACCGCGCCCTGGTCCGCATTCTTGGTCCGGTGTACCGCGCCATAGGTCCGGTGTACCGCACCAAGCATCTTGAAAGAGTTTGACTTATGCTATGATGCTCGGATCAATAAATCTTCTTCACGAAAGTTGTAGATAACATCATTCTTATAAACATTGTAGTTGATCATTAAAGCTATATCTCAAAGTACATAAAGATATGAATAAAAGTGAATGCAATGAGATATAATAAGAATGGTGTAAAAAGTGTTTTTGATGAATAATAGTGCAAGATAGGATGAATATAATAAGAGTAATTAGCACACTAATCATAAGAGGATTTGTCACATTAAAACAACCTATTAAGGGAGGCTATATGCCAACAATCTCCCCCTTTTTGATGATGACAAATCCTTCACTAAAACACCTTAGGAATAATATGAAAGTTTAAGCACTAATGAAATTAAGCTCCCCCTCACAATAAGCATATAAGATTTGAGATGCATTTGTGAGATTAAAACGTGCAATTTTTGAAAGGTTTTAGTGCACATATTTCTCCCCCTTTGTCTTCATCAAAAAGACGGGGTTTAATAAAAACAACTAAGGAAGAAGAGCTAAAACTCAAGTGAATAGATTTTAAACAATGATTCTAAGAGTGTGCAAGAGTTTAGAGATTAAGATATTTTTAGAGAGAGGTGCACAAAGATAGTTAATTGTAAGGCAAGTGCTAAGAGATAGAGACATTTTACCAACTCCTTGATCGAAAGATTTTCATTTCATATGCTTTCTAATGACACAAATGATTAGTAGCAATATATGAGATAAATGATTAGCCAAAGCATTAGAGTTTTTAACAAAAACTCCCCCTTACAAAATGCATAGAGTTTGTTTCAATTTGTAAAAGTTTGATCTACAATTTCTCCCTAATAAGAATATTTTGAAATCATTTAAAAAATTTAGGGGTAAAATGTATTTTTTGAAAAGTATAGGTGACAAAAATTTAATTTTCAAAAAGTTTTAGGGACTCAAAAGCAATTTGAAAAATCTTTTAGGGACCTAAATGCAATTTTCAATCATTTTAAGAACTAAGACAAATGGAACAACCTATAGGGACTAAAAAACAATATAAGATAAGATCAAGGATTAGAGATGCAATAGTACCTATATCATCAAGGAAAATGTTAGCAACATTAATATCCAAAGCATATAATTTAAGCAATTAACATCCAAGATAAAAACATATCAAACTAAAAACAATTATCCAAGTTAAACACAAAGCATCCTAAACCATTATCCAAATAAAACACGTAGCAATAATATCCTAAATGTCCAAAACACGGACCCATAAACAATTAAAGCATAAACAACACAAACTTAGTTCAAAACAATAAAAACACATAAAACACCAAGTAGGATAAAATGAAGATTTAAAAAACCAAACACCCAACACGACCATTTAACGATTTTCACGGGGAGAGCGGCTCCTAGAACGGCTTCGAGGATGTGACACATCATCTTTGATACACGAGACATCGTTCTTCACACAAGATAACTCACTAGCAAGATGGCCTAATTTCTCTTCTAACACCCCAAATTTCCTCTCTAACTTTTCTTCTAAAACCTCGAATTTTCTACCTATATAATCCATAAACCGAGACATAGCACTTTCGAAACTAGATGGATTAGGAGGATTCTCATGAATGGGGTTTTGAGGAGGCTCATTTGGGATAGGATTTTGTTGACCCGGGTTATCCAATAGTTCAAGTGTGTTAATCTCCGGACCAAAGGTTCCTTCTCTAGCTTGTAGGATACGATTACGAATAGCAACATCGAAATACGATTAATGAGCGAATGCGAAACATAGGTGTTATTATAAATAGCAAATTTCATTCTCTTGATTGTGCTATAATCAAAACACCAAGCTTTATCAATTGATTTCACATTAGTTCCTCCCAAAGAAATTCCACTTCCCTCAAAGATTTTAGTAAGAAAAATACCATATGGGACTTTATCTCTCGCGGTTCTAGCATGGTTCATCCATTTGAACATTATTGCAATAATATTAATCGGACGCTTAGCAAAGATCAAAAATAGGAGATAAGCTTCATAAGGAATTAATTTTGCATCATGTTTGTCCTTCGGAATTATGGCCGAAATAAGAAACTTATGAGCAACAATGAATTCCGGATCAAAATTACGCAAATTCCAATTTCCATCGGGAACAAGCATCCTACCATTAACAAAATCAACAACCTCGTTTTGACCAACTATATCAAGACTAGAGCCATCCCAACCACTTGACCAAAAACCACTAAATCCATCGAAAGGAATATGATAACGAGCACACAAAACATGTAATTTTAACCGTAAAGGGGTACCCGAAACTAATGATTTTACTAAGTTATTGGCACAATCATATTCAAAATTAGTGTAGAATTCTTCAATCAACCCACTAGCTAATTGAGTACCCGGAAATTCAAAGATATTATCACAACCTTGAAATGTAAATAGTTCAAGAAGAGAATTTTCACCCGATGGAAAAGCCGATTTACTAAAGGTTCTACCCGGGAGAGGCTCGAATGGCCGGAGTGGAGGAGGTGTTGGTGACCTCGCCGGAGATGGCGCACGGGGCGGCTGGAGGAGGCTCCGGTGGTGGTTTTCTTCTTTGGGGCAGATTTCTTTTCTCTCATGGTGAAGAAAGGAAGTGGGTAATGAAAGAGAGAGAGAGAGAGAGAGAGAGAAGTGATTTGGTGAAGAAGATGGTGTTTCCAGGCGGCGGATATGGGTGGAGGAGTCGCTGGAAATCGCTGGAGTGGGGAGAGGTTTTGTTTTAATGGTGGAATGAGGAAGAAAAGAGGATAAACGGGTTTAAAACGCTGACAAAAACCTAACACGCGGTGTACCGCGGAAATCGTGCGGTGTACCGCACTGCTAAAATAAACTGGGCGAAAAATAAAGGAAAAATAAAAACGCTGAAACCCTAAGACGCGGTGTACCGCGGAGTGGTCCGGTGCACCGCAAAAGTGTTCGGTTTGGACACTAAAAAGGAATATTTTGGTTCTTTTAAAAACACCCGAAACACATTCGAAACTTCCCCAAAAGATTCGGAACGGTATAAAACAAATAAGAGCATCTTTGTTTTGAAAAGAAACACCAAGAAAAACCGGAAAACACATAAAACAGTTTATTTCACAAATACCCCTATGTTTTCTAAAAGTACAAAAAGACCCAATGTAAAAACAAAGCAACATTTAAGCATGAAAAGGTCAAGATACATAAGATAATAGCACATAGAGGATAAATCACATAAAACACATACTAAAACATAAAAATAAAAAGAAGAAAGGAAAGAATTCACCGTATTTTCCTTTTACGAGGTTTGAACGTCCTTTTTGCATATAATTCCATTTTCTTGACGCTCAACACCTTCAATGAATATTACTATGGTAACCAAGGTGGAATGGATCCGGAAATGTTGTTAGCATTTGTCACGATCCATATTGGCTTTTCCCACGAGGGTATTAAAGATCCGCTTTCAAGTTGTTCATGGTAATGACACGTAGAAACATGATGACCGGGTTTACCACAATAATTGCAAGAACTTCTTTTTCGAATAGAGCTACCATGTGAGGGTTTTGAACATGAAGTTTCTTCATTCTTTCCAATATCCACATTATCACTTAAATACAATTTTTCTTTAAAAAAGCCATTTGGATCAAAAGGAGTGACATTTGAAAAGGGATGATTTTTTAAAGTTTTAAGAGCGAGGGAAAAAGCTTCATCCAATTTTTTAAAACCTTCTATATTTTTCTTCATAGGATGTTGACTTTTATTTGAAGAAAAAATATTTTCAAAACAAGGGTTTTTAGTATTACCAAGAATATCATCTAAAGTAATACAACATTTAAAACAATTCTTTAGCTCAACTTTAGCCTTTTTTAACAAAAGGTTATTCAAATGGATTTGAGAATCAAGAATTTTGAGAAGGGATGAAATTTGCCTAATATCATCATAATTATAAGGAAGAGATAAAGAGTTAGGATAGATTGCTACCTCATGGTTTGTTTTAGAATTGTCATGAGATTCATCATGGATTAAGACTTCTTCTTCGTCATTTTCAACAATTCCATATAAAAACTCCAAACGATTCCAAAGCTCTTTTGCGGATTTACAATCTAACATTTGTGAGAAAATTTCTTCGGAAATTCCACGAATTAGAGTGTACATTGGTTTTGCATTTTGAGTGAGCTTAGCCTTATCCTCAACGGTGAGTTCATCATAATCTTTTTCTTCTTGATTTAGCTTAAGAACTCCCGCTTCATTTAACTCCTCTTTATAAGGAACGAATGGACCTTCCATAACGATTCTCCATTGATCGGGATCTTCGGCTTTGATAAATTCCTCCATTTTTGTTCTCCAAGCAAAATAGTAAGTTCCTACAAAAAGTGGAGGTCGAGTAGAAGGCGACTTTTCCAAAAGATTAAATTCCATATCGTTTACTCTACTAACGATTAAGCTATTCACGTAGAGTTAGGCTCTGATACCAATTGAAAGTCCTAGAGGGGGGTGAATAGGATTACTAATAAGATTAATGCCTAATTAAAAATCTTTTGGACAATTATAAGTTTAAGTGAAAACTTCTAAGTCAACTTAATATATCAAACACTTATAGGATCATGCAAAGGATAAGTTAAAGGTTCGATATATAAGTATAACAAGTAAATCGACAATCCAATATCTTACTACTCTAGACGACTATATGTTAGATAGACTAGATAATTAATATCACAATATTCATGCTTGCATATTATCAAACATATAAAGTGCGGAAAGTAAATAGAGTAGGGATAGAAAGATACACGCGATTTATAGTGGTTCGGTTTCCCTACATCCACTACCTAAGGAAGCCTTCTTAGGATTTCAAGCTTTTCACTAAGCTCCCGTGTCTCTCTTAACCGGGTCGAGAACACAATAACCCTTACAACCTCTTCGATAACACGAAGGACAAACTCTTGTGTAATCACAACACAAGGATACCAAGTATACTCCCTATACTTGAATTCTCTCTTAATCTATCTATTACAAGACCTAGACTTAAGAGGATAGAAACAAAGTGTTTAAAGGGTTGCTTATAAAAGCTTGTAACTAGACTCCTAAAAGAGTGGATATAAACTATGTAGCATGTAAACTCCTCTTGAGTAGATAGAACCTTGTGGCTTATTTGATTAACTCCTTGAAAGGACTTATAAGCTCACTAAGATTGATTTTGACTATGTATAGCTCTTGACACCTTCTTGAATGATAATAATTAAGCCCCTTAATGTTTGTGATTAGTTGGTGTAGTTGTAGCCTTCAAAGAGCTTCAATTTATAGCAGAAAATAGCTTCCAACGGTCATAAGGTTTGGGTCCAACGGATCTATTAATTTCCCAACGGATATATTTCTTATGACTTGTCTTTTGTGCAGAAAAACCTTCCTTGCGGTGTACCGCACCTCAACGGTTAGATTTTCTAACTCTCTGACGGGCTAGCCTATGCACCGCGCCCTGGTCCGCATTCTTGGTCCGGTGTACCGCGCCATAGGTCCGGTGTACCGCACCAAGCATCTTGAAAGAGTTTGACTTATGCTATGATGCTCGGATCAATAAATCTTCTTCACGAAAGTTGTAGATAACATCATTCTTATAAACATTGTAGTTGATCATTAAAGCTATATCTCAAAGTACATAAAGATATGAATAAAAGTGAATGCAATGAGATATAATAAGAATGGTGTAAAAAGTGTTTTTGATGAATAATAGTGCAAGATAGGATGAATATAATAAGAGTAATTAGCACACTAATCATAAGAGGATTTGTCACATTAAAACAACCTATTAATGGAGGCTATATGCCAACAGTCCTTGTGTGTTATAAATTTAATGCGAAAATAAAAGGAACCACAATACCGCAAGTGTACGGTTGTCCAAGTAATACTCCGACAAGTCGGATTCGTTCTCAGGGATTGGACTGGTATAACCCAAGTGTTCAACAGATAAGTAGTAGTAATTGCAAATATAGAAAATAAAAGATAAAAGATATTTGTTTGGTTTTTATATTAATCCTAAGAATGCAAGAAAATAAATTACTGAAAATAAATACTAAAGGACTACGACGCAAATATGAGCTATACTTGAGTCTCGCTGGGGAATCACCTAAACTTACCTAATTAATACTTTCTTTAAGGGCAGAACTGATATTTCTATATTAGTCGGGACTCTATAATCTCCTAGCCCCCGTCAGGGTGGACCTAGGAGCTATTCTCAGATGTTACGAACCCCGTCAGGGCGATTATAATCCATCTTCGAATGAATACTATTTTACCCAATTGGCTATAAGGTTAACTAAGTCCGTCAGGATCAATAATTTCTACCTTACGTTTATTATCTAGTTCCGTAATTAAACCCCCCGTCAAGGCGATCACTTCCCCACCAAAGTGAATAGCTTAATTACTATGACCTATCTCCGATTAGCTAATTCATTGATAGTGAAATTAATATAAAATAAGAAACAATATGAAATACCTAATTCAAATTAAACTAGAAACTAATCCCAAATTGAAATACATGAATTAAACAAATTAGGGTTCATCCCATTACGATTCTCAAGTAATTAAGGTTTAGCTCATATTGAAAGTAAAAACAATAAAGAAATTAATAATATACATGTTCCTAATAACAGAAATAAAATAAGAACCTAGATAGAGGAATTGGCTTGAACTGTTGTTGGAGGAAAAGGATTCTCCAGCTTCTGCTCTTACTTCCGCCTCTTGACGCTCTCTCTAAAGATGTATATATTGAATGAATTATGAGAGGTCTTTGACTCTCTCTCTAAGGATATTGAATAAATTGTGAGAGGTCCTGAATTATGAGGTCTAAGGGGTGTATTTATAGGTGTTGGAAGACCCTAGGTCTAATTTGCTTGGAGTGGAAGACAAGTCAAAGACTCTTAAATTCGTAGCTCTAAATTCTAGGAAAGATAAGACTTTGCTGCTGATTTGATTTGGTCATATCTTTTTCAATACTTATCCGTTTGAAGAGTTCCAATATATGAAACTGCTTGTCTTGGAAAGAGCTTTCTATTGGTGCAGACCACTCGTCCAGAATCCTATCCAATCTTTAATTATGATTTAATCTTTAAAACGTGGCTGGATTTTCAGATTTCAAAAGGCAGCTTTATCTTTTCCTTCTTTGAATAAATCTTTCCTAAATCTTCTTATTTCCATGTAAATCTTTTTTTCCTTTCATCTTTATCTTGACTTGGTCTCTAAGTAATTACCATTTATCTCTTAAAGCTTCACATTAAATAAATAATTAAACTGCATATGCTTAAAAAGAATAAATCAATAAATCAAGAAAACGAAATAGGAAAGTGTACTCTAAAAATAGAAACTCGACTCAAAATCATTTCCTAACACTCTATAATACACTAAGACTTTATTCTCACTTCTTCTCCTTGGATTGGTCTTTCATGAAATTCAAGAACCAATTAACTTTGCATTAAAAATAGTCAAATTTAGGCACAAAAGCTCAGATTCTGCAAATAGTTAATTTCCAAGGGGAGAAAGTGCAATATGATCAAATAAGCCTAAAAGTCTATCAAATAACTCATTTATTCACCTAAAAGGATGTCTCCAATGGGCTAAGAATTAGAACAAATAGGGAGACATCAGTTAGATTTTTTAAACTTTACCTATTTCATTTTTTTTCAATATTTCATTTTTTTTGTTATTTTCATATATCGGATGGATCCGTACCCATGGGTACAGACTTATATTGGTTTTTTAGGTTTTTAAGTTGTGTGAAGTGTTTTTTTATATTATTCCAAATAGGATTTGTTCTTGTCCTAACCGGATTTCGTCTATGTGAAAGTTCGTGTACCCTAGGGGTTGTACCAATACCCCGATTTTTGTCCATATCCATGTCCAATGAAGTCTGTGTACCTTAGGGTTGTACCCAAGCTCCAGTTATTATCCATGTCCATGCCCAAGTGTGTCCAGTATTGTACCATAAGGGTTCTACCCTAATCCTATTAACTCATTATTTGTCCAATTATTATTTAATGCTAACGATCTCTTCACTAAAAAAAACAAGAAAATCTATTCACAAGTGGGGCTGGACCCAAGTGGATATACCATACCCCATTTGTTACTTGCAAAACAACGAATAATGGTTAGCTTTTAGATTCAATCAAAAAAACAAAAGTAATCAAAACCGAAAGATGTAAACAAAACAAAACGGTTAGTTTTTTTTGTTAAAGGTTAAATAACGAATAATAAGTTAAAGGATTTTTTGTTAAAAAATGAAAGCCCAAACCATTTAATAAGGCCCCAAGCCATTTAATGATTATTGAAAGCCCAAACGGGCTGGATCCAAACAGGCGGGACCCAAGCACGTCCGGACCCAAACACGTTTTTTTAAAAAAAAGAACTCGCTCAATGAAGGGAGCACAAGCAGAGATATGGTTGTGTGGTGGTGTGCAGAGCATCAGCGGCCGGATGGTAAGCGGGTTTCGTGTGCAGCATAGGTCACGTGCGGATAAGGCGGTGGTGGTGGGGCGGTGAGATCTGTGATGGTGAAGATGATGGTGCAAGGTGTTGATCGAGATGAGGTTGGGCATGGTTCGCGCTGGTGGTGGCGAAGGTCCAGCGAACCACGGAGGGTGGCAGAGGGTTTGGTATGTAGAGGAGCAACGCTATAAAGGAGCTCTGTTCTTCGCTGGCCGGAGATGGAGGTGTAGAATAGACCTGGGTATCTAGAACAGATCTGGAGCGGCGAAGTTTCACGATGGTGAAGCTTCATGTTGACGAAGCTTCATGGCTACGGGAACGTGCGGATCTGATGGATTAGCAGGGTAGTCTTCTTCTCTAGGAGCGACGACGCTCATGGTGATCTGATGAGCGGCGGTCTTCTGTGCAGTTCGCGGTGGTGGTGCAGAAGGCCATGAACGCCAGATCTAAACATGGTGGTGAGAAGGGCTTCGTGAGAGGGTGGAAATGGTGGAAAGGTGGGTCACGGTGGAGATGGTGGGAAGGCGGCCTTGGTGGAGTGTGGTGGGTGGTCCACCATGAATAGAGAGGGGGACGGCTGAGAGTGACGAGTAGAAAGGGGTTCTTGTGTTCTTATGCACAGTGAGAGCACAAAGAAAGAGGGTCTGATGGTTGGATTGAAATCCTATATGGATTTTTTGTTTTGATTGAAATGATCGTACAGTGTACAAGAGGGTTTGGGATGGTTTTTTGGTCTTTTTTTCTTCTTTAGTTGAGTTATGATGGAATAGTATAGCTTACTTGGGTTTGAGCCTTTATTTATTAAGGTCCAAATCATGGGGCCTTACTAAATAATTCTCCCTTTTAATTTTAATAAACATTTTTCTGTAGCGGTTTTTAGCTACCCCACCAAACAAGTGCCACGTTTTCCTAGATTTTTTTGCTTAATATTGTTTCATTAGTTATAAAGAAATCTATATAATAAAGCAGAATGAAACCTAACTCTTCCTATTTATCCTCAAATTTCCCCATTCATTTCATAATTCTCCCATTTGTCTCATAATTCCCCCATTCTTCTCATTCTTTCATTTATTATATTTATTATATATACACATACACATGAAAATATTAAATAATATAAAATCCATTTAACCTTCATATAAATAAAATTATAAGATTTCAAATTAAGTTTCATATAAATAAAATTTATTCCTTTTTATTAAAATTTACAAAGTACTAAAAAAATTTAAAAAAATTTAAAAATTTATTATAAGAAAAGTTCAACTAGATATAATATGAAATTTAAAAAAATCACTTTACTTTACAATATTTAAGTAATTTTTTATTTTTTTTATTTTCTTTATCAAAACATGTATAATTTTGAAAGAAATCATTTCAACTTTATAATAATAATTTTTCAAGACAAGAAATATATTGATTCATCTAATAAAAATTATAGAATATTAGAAAGTCAAGATGAAATTCATAGGATATAATAATTTAAAATTAATAAACACTTATAGGATAATTAATAATTAAAATAATCTGATAATTGACCATTAAATTCATTATATCTCTATATCTATATAATAAAGAATATTTTTAAACGGGTTGGACCCTCTACACAAAAGACAAGCATGATCGTCTTTGGTCCCTTAATTATTTTCTATACATAAATTACAAATTTTGTTTTCTAATAAAAACTTAATTGTCCCTTATCCCACTCCATTAGACATCTAAAAGTTCCGTATTTGATCCACGCTGACCGCAAACCTCTAACATTAACCTAAATTCTAAACTGTAACATAAACCTTAACTTTAACCTTAACCTCAAAGTCAACCTCAACCTCAATCTATGAATTAAACTTAACATCAACCTCTAACTTAAATTTAACCTTAACCTCAACCTCAACCTCAATCTCAACCTTGAATAAAACTTAACATCAACCTCTAACTAACATTAACCTTAAACTTGACCTTAACCTTCTCCTTAACCCTAGCCCTATCCCTAGCCCTCGACCTAGCCTTAACCTTAGCGTTAGCCTTAGTCTTAGTCTTAGCCTTAGCCTTGGCCTTACCCTTATCCTTAGTCTTAGCCATAGCGTTAGCCTTAGCCTTAGTCTTAGCCGTAGCCTTAGCCTTAGCCTTTGCCTTATACTTAGCCTTAGCCTTAGCCTTAACCTTAGCCTTAGCATTAAACTTATCCCTAGCCTTAGTCGTAGCCTTAGTCTTAGCCTTAGCCTTAACCATAACCATAAACTTAACATTAACCCTTAACCCCTTAACCCCTTAACCCCTTAACCCCTTAACCCCTTAGCCCATTAACCTTAACATTAACCTTAACTCAACCTCAACTTTTTAACTAATAATTTTAACCATATCCTTAACCCTAACCTAACATTAACCTTAATCTTAACCTTAAACTTAAACTTAAACTTAAACTTAAACTTAAACTTAAACTTAAACATAAACATAAACATAAACTTAAACTTACACTTACACTTAAAATTAAACTTAACCTTATTGTTAACGTTAACCTTACCCTCACCCTTACCCTTACCCTTACCCTTAACCTTAACAATAATATTAACCTCAACTTTAACCTTAAACTTAACCATAACCTTAGATATTACACCTTAAACCTAAACCTTAAACTTTAAACCATAAACCTAATCTTCATCTTCACGTTAACCTCAACCTTCACTTTAAACTTAAAACTTAAAAATTTACCTTAAAATTAACCTTAACCTTAAACCTTAAACCTTGAACCTCAAACCTTAACCTTTACCTTAACCTTAAACCTTAAACCTTAAACCTTAAACCTTAAATTTAATTTTCACCTTCACCTTCATCTTTACTTTTTTAACCTTTATCTTAACCTTAAAGTTAAAACTTAACTTTAACATTAATTATAAAATTAATCTTAACTTGAACCATGAACCTTAAAGCTTAAAGCTTAAACTTAACCTTAATACTTAAAAACCCCTTATTCTTCTCATAATTTCCATATTCTTCTCATAATTAATTAATATAATATAGAAACATATATATATATACTTACGTGTTTCCTCATATTTTACTCAAGTAAGTAACAAATTTATTTCCTTCAATCTCGGATTTTATAGTATTCAAAAAATAGTGTCGTTTTAATAATAAATATATCCAACTATAAACTCATATATGTAGCAAACATATGGATAAATCAAATTGAAGATGATTACTCATGAAAGACACGTTTAAGCATTCTATTTTAATAAAGTATGTGTCATTCTATACTTAACGTAGCTATATGTGTTATATAATATCTATCATGCATAAATTAGAAAAACAATTTTTGCTATAAAAAGACCAAGTTTTGCATTTTATATTTGAATCATAAAAAAAATTAATACTTATTTAATTTTCAAATTTACCTTAACCAAAATAAGATATCTATATAAAATAGGATACACCTGACTTTTAAATTTTAATCAATATTAAAATATAACCAAATGAGCATCACAACTTAATTGCATATTTTTTTATTTATTTTTATTACAAGATCGTATATATTATATGAACTAATCAAACATTTTTTTAAAAATTAATATTTTATATCGGAATACTAACGTTTACTTTAAATTTATAATATAAAACCATTCCTTACAAAACTTCCCAAATTTGTCAACCTAAAAATTAACCTTAATCTTAACCTTAACCTTAACCTTGACCTTAACCTTACCTTACCCTTGACCTAAAGCTTGATTTTAACCCTTAACCCATAAACTTAAACCTTAACCTTAATATTAATCTTAACTCTTACCTTAACCTCAACCTCAACCTCAACCTCAACCTTAAACTTAACCTTAACTTGAAATTTAACCATAGCCTCAGCCTTCACTGTATCCTTAGTCGTAGCCTTAGCCAAAGCCTTAACCTTAACATTAACCTTAACATTAACCTTACCCTTAAAATTAAAATAACCTTTACCTTAACATTAACATTAACCTTAATTCTAACCTTACCCCTTAACTTAACCTCAACCCTTTAATTATTAACTGTAACCATATCCTTAACCTTATCCTTAACCTTAACCTAACATTAAACTTAACCTTAACCTTAACTTTAATCTTAACCTTAACCTTGACCCCAACTTTAACCTTAACTCAACCTTAAACTTAACCTTAAACCTAACCTTAACCTTAACCTTAATTTGTCTTAATTTTTATGTTTTGAAGTGCCTTAAGGCACGGGCTATACCTAGTCTATATAATAAAGCAGAATGAAACCTAACTCTCCCTATTTATCCTCAAACTTCCCTATTCGTCTCATAATTCCCCCATTTGGCTCAAAATTCCCCCATTTGGCTCATAATTTCCCCATTCATCTCATTCTCTCATTTATTATATACACATACACATGACTCAAATAAATACACATTATTATATACGCATGAAAATAATTAATAATATATAATCCACTTAACCTTCATATATATAAAATTATAACAATTCATATTATTTTTCATAAAAATAAAATAATTAATAATATATAATCCACTTAACTTTCATATAAATAAAATTATAAGAATTCATATTATTTTTCATATAAATAAAGTTTATTCCTTTTTATTAAAATTTACAAAACACTAAAAAAATTTAAAAAAATTAAAAATTTACTATACGAAAAATTTAACTAGATACATTATAAAATTTAAAAAAAAATCACTTTATATTACAATATATAAATAATTTTTTTTCTTTTATTTTTTATTGTCAACCATGTATAATTTACAGAAATCATTTTTAACTTTATAAAAATAAATTTTCAAGGCAAGAAATATATTGATTCAGCCAATAAAAATTATAGAATACTATAAAGTCAAGATGGAATTCATAGAATAATAAATATTTGATTATTTGATAAAAAATTAAAATTAATAAACACTTAAAGGATATTTAAGAATTAAAATTATTTGATAATTGACCATAATCTATATAATAAAATACTTTTTTAAACGGGTTGGACCCTCAACAAAAAAGACGAGCATGATCGTCTTTGGTCCCTTAATTTATTTCTTCACATTAATTGCATCAATTGTTTTCTAATAAAAACTTAATTGTCCCTTATCCCACTCCATTAGACATCCAAAAGTTTTGTATTTGGTCCACGCTGACCGCAAACCTCGAACCTTAACCCAAATTCTTAACCATAACCTAAACCTTAACCTCAAACTCAACCTCAACCTTTGAATTAAATTTAACATCAATTTCTAACTTAAATTTAACCTTAACATTAACCTTAAACTTAACATTAACCTTCTCCTTCTCCTTAACCCTAGCCCTGGCCCTAGCCCTCGACCTATCCTTAGACTTAGCGTAAGCCTTAGTCTTAACCTTAGCCTTGGCCTTACCTTTAGCCTTAGCCTTATCCTTAGCATTATCCATACTCTTAGTCTTAGCTTTAGCCTTAGTCTTAGCCTTAACCTTAGCCTTAGACTTAGCCTTAGCCTTAACCTTAGCCTTAGCCTTAGCCTTAGCCTTAGCCTTATCATTAGACTTAGCATTAAACTTATACCTGGCCTTAGTCGTAGCCTTAGACTTAACCATAACCATAAACTTAACATTAACCTTAAACTTAACCCTTAACTCCTTAACCCCTTAACCTTAACCTTAACCTCAACCTCAACTTTTTAACTAATAACATTAACCATATCCTTAACCCTAACCTAACATTAACGTTGAACTTAACCTTAAACTTAAACTTAAACATAAACTTCAACTTACACTTAAACTTAAACTTAAACTTAAACATAAACTTAAACTTAACCTGATTGTTAACGTTAACCTTACCCTCACCCTTACCCTTAACCTTAACAATAATATTAACCTCAACTTTAACCTTAAACTTAAACATAACCTTAGATATTACACCTTAAACCTACACCTTAAACTTTAAACCATAAACCTTAATCTTCACCTTCACCTTAACCTTAACCTTAACTTTAAATTTAAATTTAAACCTTAAAAATTTACCTTAAAATTAACCTTAACCTTAAACCTTAAACCTTGAACCTCAAACCTTAACCTTTACCTTAACCTTAAACCTTAAATCTTAAATTTAACTTTCACCTTCACCTTCATCTTTACTTTTTTAACCTTTATCTTAACCTTAAAGTTACAACTTAACTTTAACCTTAATTATAAAATTAATCTTAAACTGAACCATGAACCTTAAAGCTTAAACCTTAAAGCTTAAACCTTAAACCTTAAACCTTAAACCTTCAACCGTAGACCTTAAACCTTGACCTTAACTTTAACCATAACCTTAATATTTAACGTTAAACCTTATACCTTAAACCTTAAATCTTAAACCTTAAATCTTGAAATTTAAACATTAACCTTAAATCTTAAACCTTAACCTCAACCTTAACCTTAACCTTAAACAATAACTATAACCTTCACCTTCACCTTCATCATAAATTTTATAACCACTAATCTTAACTTTAAAGTTAAAACTTAACCTTAACCTAAATGTTAAAACTTAACTTTTACCTTGAACCTTAGACCTTAGACCTTAAACCTTAGACCTTAAACCTTAAACCTAAGCCTTAACCTTAACTTTAACCATAACCTTAACCTTAACATATAACCTTAAACACTACCTTAAATTTTACCTTTAACCTTAACCTTAACCTTTATCTAAACCTTAACAAAATAAATATTTATAGCGTTAATATTCGACCTTAAACCTTATATCTTATTAACCTTAACCTTGAACCTTAAAATTTACATCTTAAACCTTAACTCTAACCATAACCTTAAAATTAACCTTAACCTTGACCTAAACCTTAACCTTAACCATAACCTTAACCATAACCTTAACCTTAATCTTAACCTTGACTTTCACCCATCAGGAACCTGTGTTCGATTCCCGTCAATGGAAAAAAAAATCTTGAGTGTGAGTGTCTTCAGATATATGTATGTTGACACAATGATACTTTGTAGAGTTATGAGATTTATGCACGTATGTTAAAAACTTGAGATTATATGATTCACACATTTAGATTATGATACTCTTTCATTATTTCGTATTTTAATCTACTTATTAGTTGTTTAAATTGTACATGGATTTATGGTGCATTTGAATTTAATAACCAATTTTTTTTATCTCACTTTCGTATTCATTCTATCTATTATTTCGGTTTTTACATATTCAAGACAAAATATCATCATATCTTTTAAAAAAATTCTATGTTAAAACTGAAAGTAGACAAGTAACTCAATTTATATGTTTTAAAGTGCCTTAAGGCACGGGTTATACCTAGTAAAGACATAAAGGAACAAAGAAAATAAATACAAAAAAGAAAACCTATACGAGGGAATCGAACCTGAAATCAAGAAACTAGAAGGAAGTCAACTCTACCCGTCTAACTAAGACATAGTTTTACATAATTAACAACTTTTATTAATTATATCATAAATAAATAAATAAATATATAACGAATTTCGGGGCCCTTGAGTAGCTCAGGCCCCGGGCAATCGTCCTGATTGCCCCTGCCGTCCCTGGATATTGCATAGTTTTCATTCATACTAGTTAGATGTATAAATATTGTTTAGTAAATATCATTCACCTCTACGAGTCTAACCAAGACATAGGTTTGCATAGTTAATGACTTTTTACTAATTACACCAGAAATAAATCAATCAATATATATAGGATACGGGAAGAGAGCCAGCTTATTTTAAAAAGTAGGCTAACAGGCAATTGTATATAAACAAAATGAAAACAAACACCGGAGGCTCCTCCAGACAAGATGGGTAATCCATTACTACCGCTGCCAATTGGAGGTGATTATGTGGACACAACAATGAGCGAAGAAACACCGGTGGATGGCGTCCAGGAGGCGTTTCGACCATTGGAGAGGAAAGAACAACGTTATGCAAAACGGGCTAGACCTAATCTAGATGCTACGAACAATATAGTAGGTGGGAAACACTCTAAAGCCGTCAATTTGCCGCGATTGGAACAATTAAACCCGCCGAAGAAATCTTCGGGATGGCACTCCGCTCTAATAGGTAAGAATAATATTATCCCTGAAATAATTGATGAGAAAGAAATTAGATTGAATAGACTAAATGGGATAGATGATAAATTTATTGAATCAATTAAGGATGATGTGTTTGAACCCAATTGTGATTTTCCTCAAGTGATTAGAACTAGGGATGAAATTTTAGAAGGTATTCAATTGTGGCATAATACGGTGGTTGTTAGACTTCTAGGATATAAAGTGAGCTTTCGTTATCTTTCTTCAAAACTGAAACAGATTTGGAACCCGAAAGGAATGATGGATTTAGTAGATGTTGGGTACGGATATTTTATGGCTAAGTTTGTGAACAAAGATTTGGAACCCGTGACTGCTGGACATGAGATTTCTTCTGGAAATTCAGCACGGCGAGCCGGGGAATGGGTCACCACAGGTCGGGGTTCTCTGGAGGGTGTTGAAAGCGGGGAGGTTCTTGAACTTCCAGCCCAATTTGTGAATAGCGAGTTGGTGCCGGAGGATTATAATCTCTCGTCCGTGCCGGAAACACAATTTGAGGACGAGGATGGAGATGAACTAATGGATGACCGGCTTGGTGGAGCGCGAAGGGTGGATCAGGTAACCATCTAAACCTCTATTTATTTTATACTAATCGTTTAATTATGTGTACAGGACATTTGAATTTTGGGAATTGGGAAGGTCTTTCTCAATCTCCTAACATACTAGTTTGGAATTGTCACGGAGAGAGGTCCCCGAACTTTCAAAGAGTTGTCTGTGAGATGATTTGGGTTCATCACGTGTGGCTAATTGTAATAGTTGAGCCGCGCGTGAGTGGCACTAGTGCAGATGAGATTATTCGTGGGTTAGGAAAAGCCAATTCTGTTAGAGTGGAGGCGAAAACGTACAAAGGGGGAATCTGGATTCTATGGGATGACTCGGAAATAGAAGTCCGTGTGCTCTCAGCTGGAAAACAGGTAATCAATTTGGAAATTTCTAAACTTAATTGCGATGCGTGGATTTTTTCAGCGGTTTATGCCAGACCAAGGGCGAAAGATAGGGAGCCGTTGTGGGAGGCGGTTCATAAGGCGTTTAGTAATATTGCGGTACCTTGGCTAATCCCCGAGGATTTTAATCAAGTCGGTGTGGAGGAGGATAAAAAGGGAGGCGTACCGGGTATAACTAACATGATTGGTAAGGTTTGAAAAGTGGAGGGAAAGTTGTGACTTGTCCGACTTGGGTTTTGAGGGGCCAAGATTTACATGGTCTGATTCGTGGAACACAGGTCAAAGAATACTCCGGAGGTTAGATAGAGAATATGGTAATACTGGTTTGGTGGAATTGTTTCCTTTTGTTAGAGTTTTAAATTTGGACAGGAGACATTCAGATCATGCACCTATTTTGATCAAGCTTAATCAGGAACGTCAGCAAGCTGTACATAGGTTTCATTTTGAGACAACATGGTGCCTTCATAAGGATTTCTTGAAGTCGGTTTCGGAAAAATGGGTAGAAATTGATGGATGCTTAGGTGACCAGCTTGAGCATATTAAAAGGCATCTTAACGTGTGGAAGATGGACGTGTTTGGGGATGTGAATAAGAAAAAGAGGAGTTTACTTGCTAGACTTAAAGGGATTCAGCATTCGCTTCAAAGGTGTTATAATCCGTATCTTTTCAGGTTAGGGAAGCGCCTTAGAGGGGAATACTTGAGTGTCTTAGAAGAGGAAGAATAGATATGGTTCCAAAGATCTAAAGAAGCTCGGATTCGATTCGGTGATAGGAACACAAGGTATTATCATCTCGCTACTTTGAAGAAGCAAAAGCAGATTAAGATTTCTAGATTAAAGGACTCGAATGGTGTTTGTGTAGAAAATGAGGAAGATTTGGGGAGGCTAGTTCGAAATTATTATGTGGAATTATACTCGGATTCGGCCAAATTCGTGGGACCCTTTGCTCTACCTCATGGGAGGTCCCTTGACTTAGTAGAGACTTAGATGGGGAATTTTCGGAGGAGGAAATTAAGACGGCGGTCTTTCAATCGGGGCCTACTAAGGCGGCATGACTGCATGGTATTTCAGCTTCATTTTATCATAAATGTTGGGATATTGTTGGTAAGGAGGTTTGTGAAATGGTTAGGAAGTGTATTCGAGAAGGTAGGGTTTCAGAAAAGGTTAATGGAACACTCATTCACTTAGTACCGAAGGTGCCTGATCCGGAGGTAGTAGGGAGTCTGAGGCCGATTAGCCTTATTAATTGCCCGGTAAAATTTGTTATGAAAGCAATGGTAAATCGGATTTGTCCTTTCTTAGCTGAAAAGATTGGGTATAATCAGAGTAGTTTTCTTCCGGGAAGATCAACGGTTGATAATGTGGTACTTGTTCAAGAGATAGATCATAGGATGCAAAAGTTGACTACTAAATCAGGGTATATGGCACTTAAGATTGATTTGGCGAAAGCCTATGATAAGATTAGTTGGAGGTTTATTGAGGATACGATAGCGTTCTTTGGGTTTCCGGAATCGTGGACGCGGATTATTATGGACGCTATGGCAACGAATCGGATGCGAGTTTTGTGGAATGGGGAGCAGCTGGAGGAGTTCACCCCCAAAAGGGGCATTCGGCAGGGAGATCCTCTGTCCCCCTACCTTTTTCGTTTTGTGTATGGAACGTTTATCTATTCTTATTCAGGGACTTTGTGATGGAGGAGAATGGTTACCCATTCGAATCCATCGGCAAGGTCCCGGTATATCTCATGTGTTTTTTGCAGATGATCTGATGCTTTTTGCGGAGGCGGATAGCCGCCATGTGGACCTAATCAAAGAGGTGCTTTGAGTGTTCTGTGATGAAGCGGGTCAAACAGTTAGCGTGGATAAATCCCTTATCTATTTTTCGAGAAATGTGGAGCATGATGTTGCGTTGGAACTGGGTACTAGAAGCGGTTTCACGCTTAGTGACTCGTTAGGTGTTTATTTGGGGACTCCTATTCGCTCGCAACGGCTTCCAAGGGGGTTTTTTCGAAAAGTAATGGCTAATATGAGAAGTAAACTTCCGAATTGGAGAAGTCAAAATCTCTCCTTGGCAGGGAGAATAACTCTTGCTCAATCAGTTTTGGGTGCGATACCGACGTATATGATGCAAACCATGAAGTTCCCTAAGTATGTTTGTGACGAAATTGACGGTATTATTAGAGATTTTATTTGGGGATCATCGGAAGAAGGACGGAAAATTCATTGGCTATCATGGGATAAAATTTGCCGTACGAAGAAAAATGGAGGTTTAGGGATTCGGAAAGCTTGCGCTTATAATATAGCTCTCTTGGCGAGATTAGGGTGGAGAGTGCTTCGTGATGATCCGGCCTTGTGCGTTACGGTTCTCAAGCAAAAATATTTTCAAGGCAATTTGTTGGAGAGGGAAGTTAAAGTAACGGATTCTAGAATTTGTAAGGTGATTCTTTGGGGCTGTGATGTGTTGCGAAGGGGAGTGTCTGAGAGTGGAAATGGGTCGGACAGATTGTTTAAATGGAGGTTGGAAGCGTCTGGTGTTTTTTCAGTCCGTTCGGCGTATTTCATGGTAGCTCAAGGTGCAGAGACTTCGGGGTTTAACTGGGAGTTAGTGTGGAAGCTAAAAATCCCTCAAAAAGTAAGAGTTTTACTGTGGCGGTGTGTGTGCGACCGGCTTCCTACTCGGGGAAATTTAATGGGGAGAGGGGTACTCGATGAAGCTTCTTGTCCAAGGTGTGGGGTGGAAGCCGAAACAGCAACACATCTTTTCCGGAATTGTAGTGGCTTTAGTGAGTTGATCAGATTCTTCACATGGACTAATTTGAAAATTACCCCATATGCTACTGATCAGGCGAATAGAAATTATAATAGGAGCCTTATTTCGGTCCTTGATACTGCCTCCCATAATGACATTCCACGTGATCCTCAGCAAAGGAGTAGAAGAGAAACAAGACAACATTTGATGATACAAGGGGCCATGCAAGCGAGACATCAGGGGCTTGTACAGAATTCTGCAGCATTCGAAATTCTAGGAGATGGTTTTGATAATGACGGCTGGTGGAAAAGACAGCTATCCAGTAAAATATTAGTTGGAGGAATTGAGAGACGTATTTGCCTAGCGGCGGCAACATGGGTTTTGTGGATTAATAGAAACCGGTGTGTATTCGATAGCGAGGCTACTGTGAAGACTAGTAGTGAATTAATCGCGATGAGTAGAGTGGTGGCTAGGGATTACATACGAGCTTGGGGTAGAGAAGGCGATGGAGGATTGATTACGTCCTCACGGAGCACACTTATTAAATGGTCCAAACCAAATGTAGGTATCAAGCTTAATATTGATGGTTCATTTGATCCGAGTAATTCGGTTGGTGGAATTGGAGGTTTGTTCCGGAACACGGAGGGTGATTTTTTGTATGGATTTTTGGGGTGTGGTATTGCTAGCATGCCTCTTGAGGTGGAGTCGTTAGCACTTAATCGTGGTCTTAAAATAGCGGTTGAGCGCGGTTTTAGGAGACTTCTTATTGAGACGGACTCGCGTGAGTTGCACGCGCTAGTGAAGGGCGGTGTGAACTCAGGAGTAGTTTTGAGCAATACGATCAAGGAGTGCAAGGACATGTTGGATAGTAATGTGGGTTTCGAGCTCGTTTGGAACTACCGAGAAGCAAATAATAGTGCGGATTGGATGGCGAAGAAGGGTCTACGGGGTTCCGAGGAGTTAATAGAGTACATAGACCCTCCAGATGGTCTATGGCGCTTGCTCGTTCGCGATCGATATGGGTGGTCAACACCTAGAATAAACTTAGATACTCCCTCCGTTCCACTTAATTTGTCCACTTAACTTTTCACATATATTAAGAAACATAATAAATGCATTCACCATTACAAAAATACCCCTAATAAAATATCTTGATATCTTAAATGTGTATTGGAAATATAAATTTTAATATTTTAATAAGGGTAATAGTGGAAAAAGTAGGAAAAAAAGTGTCTTGAACTCCTAAGTGGACAATATATTTGGAACATTATTTTTAGTAAGTGGACAATTTCGGTGGAACGGAGGGAGTAGTTAACAATAATTTGTAGAAGAGTTTTCTCTTATGGCCTCATTTGTAAAAAAAAAAAAAAAACAAACAAACAAACAAGTAAACCTTTAATTTCTTAAAACTCCTCCGACCCATCTCTCTCCGAGCGATTCTCTCACCTTCCCACCAAGCCGCTTCCTTGCACAAGAAAACCATCGCCAGTAGTGGGCTATTCTCCACCATCATCAACCTGGCTTAGCGAAGAACTCAAATTAAGAGGTATAAAAACTGAAGTATAATTCTTATCGAACCCAAATCATGGTTTTCTGTAATCTTATCGCTTAACAAAAAAATTGAAGAACCCAAATTATGGTTTTTGTAATCTTATTACTTTTACAATTTTTTCAAAATTATCTGACTTAAGTATAATTCTTTATTATATTTTTGTACAAATCCTATAATGGCCATTTTATGACCTTATGAGAAGTGATGCTCTGAAAATAGCATATATGGGGAAGGAGATGCCATATGCGCTGCTCTTGACCAAAGAAGATGGTCAAACTATTAATGGAATATCAAATATGGTTGATGATCATAAGTAATTTTGTTGCAATTAGCTATATAAATATTTCTTGTTAGTGTTTTGCGTAATTTGGTCCCCTGACGCCTTCTTTATATTTTGCTTGGAATGATCATGGTTTTGTATTGTGTTTGTTATTTGCAATTAGCCCCGTGTGCCTTGTAAAGAAAATTGCTTTAATGGCCCTTATAAAAAAATTCCTTTTATTATATCTGCTTGGAGGTTTGTTGTGAAACACAGTTTCACAGTGATGGACTTCTAGTGTAATAAAATGACTATAGAGACCTCTTTGTGTAATTATGGGTGACCACAGAAGGGTCTAGGGCAACTAACTTTACAGCGATTCTATATGATTTGGTAAATGTCTTTTTATTTTCAAGTTTGAGCCTGAGACACCCCTGTAAATCTTTATTTCCAATGAGTTTGACATGAGGGAGTTTAAAGAATCTGTGGAAGAAAATTGTTTTGCTTTTATTTTACTTGTTAAAGTCTTTCTTTTAAGTGAGTTGGTAAAACGAATGGGGTCTTCATCAGGGACTTAGTGCAAATTTATTTTGTGTTAACAGGTTTTAATGGTTGCGTTAATAATAGGACGGTTTTACGGAAGGTTTTTGAACAAACGGATATAAAGAAAGTAATCGTTCAGAAGAAGCAAAAAACAAGTTGAAGCATTCATCAATACACTTGGAAGGCACATGCATTCACAGCACCTGACACAAATGGCAATTACTGATGTTAAGTCTGTTGTCAATATTGGTGGAGTAGCACCCTACTCAAGTGATGAAATTATGATGTCGTAATAATTTACTCTTACTTCTCTTTGATTTTTTTATAGTAAAAGTCTTAGGTTTTTCTATGCATATTAATACACCCATCAGAATCCAAGTGTTATGTTTTTCAGTTATAAGAAATTTGTGCTTCTGCATGAACAACTAATTGATAAGTTTGACCAATAACCAAAAAAGAAGACTAATTGTATAATTCTCATGTGTCGTTGTGCAGGTAATGCACGAAAGAGACCTAGTGATGGTTGTCAGCGAGAGCAGTATAATGTCATTTAGTTAAAGCACTTGACGGTTGTTTCATTCTCAGTTTCTCACATAGCTTTGTTAGACTTGAATTTGAAACAATGAGTGTTGTAGTGAGCAAAAGCCTTCACGTTTTGAAAATAATTATTCTAAAAGGTTTATTATTAATGGATATTATTGAACAATGCTCAGTCTTAGTTTAATCATTTTGAATTATAATTAGTTTCAAGAAATGTCATTAATACTTTTGTCCACTGATTGTAAAGTGTATTCTTTACATGAAGAAGCTTTATTATTAACGAAGAAGACCTCTTCTAACTAAAACAAACTACCATTCCATCCATTTTTTGATAAAATCTTGCAAAATATTTTACCCTTCATTATATTATTTTTCAATTACTCAAAATTAGAATTTTTTATTTTCCTCTTTTTTTCTTTTCTTTTACTTCTATCGTCATTCAAAGAAATTTGGAGATACATAACTTCAGTAACGAAAACACAATGTTTGGCCTAAGATATAAAAGAAAAGATTTTACAAGAAGATTTATTTCATACATAGAGAGAGAAAGGGAACGAAGACTAATTGATTAAAAGAAAAGCGTTGCATACAACATTTATTCTAATTTCTAATGTATCAATTCCCAAATAAAGTAACAACAAGAAGTTTTCAGGCTAAGAATAATGAGATTGATTTATAGTTTTCGCTAAGCACAAAATACATAAATCATCAAATGCACAAAATACATAATACATTCCTTGTGTGTGGCATTTAATATTTCCCACAGATGACCAACTTTTTAAGATCAATGCAGTGTTCCAGAATTACTTCTATAGACTTACTGAACCTATTGGTGAGGGTATTAGAAACCCAACCAAGCTCAAAGATATCAGATGATTCGGTTTATATTTTCCAGCTAACTCTTTATAAACTTCATCGGTTATATCAACAAAACACAAGGATAGTTCACTTAGAAAAAGAAAGGATTGAGAAAAATTTCTCATTACAAGAATCACTTGTGGAGGGAAGACGTTCCAAAGTTTGAGCTTTCTTATTTTTCTTGACGAAGAAATTCTTTGAAGAAGCCTTGGCAACCCCATCTTAATTACCATCAGTAATATTAAGAAACTCCAGATTGTCAGCGTTCTCTCCAATATTAACATAAGTTGCAGCAACTTCATTAAGAATTAGATATTTTAATCTGTCATTATCTATTGGCATGAAAATGTCCACATTTACAAGGCTCAGTTCCTGGATTCTCGGGCATGCAGTAAGGAGGATAGTCAAGTAGTTAGCAGAAAAAACAAGTTTAGTCAGAGAAAGAACTCGCAAGCAAGGGAAGTTTCGAGTATCATCTACATCGGTATTAATATTGCAAGACAAGTCTAGCACTTCCAGATTCTCATATAAAATCGCTGTAAAGTTAATGGCCCTAGACCCTTCTGTGGTCACCCATAATTACACAAAGAGGTCCCTATAGTCATTTTATTACACTAGAAGTCCCTCACTGTGAAACTGAGTTGCAAAACAAACATCCAAGCAAGAACGGATTTTTTTTATAAGGGCCATCAAAGCTATTTTCTTTACAAGGCACAGGGGCTAATTGCAATACAAAACCATGATCATTCCAAGCAAAATATAAAGAAGGCATCAGCGGACCAAATTACGCAAAACACTAACAAAAAATATTTATATAGCTAATTGCAACAAAATTACTTATGATCATCAACCATATTTGATATTCCATTAATAGTTTGACCATCTTCTTTGGTCAAGAGCAGCGCATATGGCATCTCCTTCCCCATATATGCTATTTTCAGAGCATCACTTCTCATAAGGTCATAAAATGGCCATTATAGGATTTGTATAAAAATATAATAAAGAATTATACTTACGTCAGATAATTTTGAAAAAATTGTAAAAGTAATAAGATTACAAAAACCATAATTTGGGTTCTTCAATTTTTTTGTTAAGCGATAAGATTACAAAAAACCATGATTTGGGTTCGATAAGAATTATACTTCAGTTTTTATACCTCTTAATACTGGCGATGGTTTTCTTGTGCAAGGAAGCGGCTTGGTGGGAAGGTGAGAGAATCGCTCGGAGAGAGATGGGTCGGAGGAGTTTTAAGAAATTAAAGGTTTACTTTTACTTGTTTGTTTTTATTTTGTTTATATACAATTGCCTGCTAGCTTACTTTTTAAAATAAGCTGGCAGCTCTCCTCCCGTATCCTCTCTCTATATATATATACATGACAAATTATGGGACCCTGGCGTTCGGCCTTGTTGCCCGTGCGAAGGTCCGGCCCTGGATATTGCATAGTTTTCATTCATACTAGTTAGATGTATAAATATCGTTTAGTACATGTTATTTACGTGAGGGCCTAAATAACATAATTTTCCACCTTTTCTTTCATACCTAGATTAGTAAAGTTTTATGAGTGTGCAAACAAATCTCCAACTTTAAATTGTTAAAAATTTGACTTCAATTGGATAAAGAAAAGGATAATCAAACTCTTTTTTTTTTTAGTCAAAATGGGATAATCAAACACACAGTAATACATCGATGATAATAATAATAATTATGGATATCTTTCAAATAAGATCACCAAAACATCACTTTTAAGTGGATTAATTATAAAAGAGAAAACTATTGTAGGGGGAAAATTTACCAATAATAATTAAGTTATCCAATCTCATGCTCTGCCAAATCGATTTACATAAGTTCAGTTGGATTGTTGAATTAGATAGAAAACCATAATCTTAGCACAAACATTTGATAGTTATGGCTTTTTAAAAGGCTTAAAACACGAGAAGTACTTATGTCTCGATACCCGAAGACCACGAATTTTCTTAATACATTGTACAAGTAGGTTTGGCTTTATAGCAGCTTCTGAATGCATTTCTTGTAAAGGATTTATGTCTTCCGTGTGCATTCCTTTTAAAGATACTAGACAAGGAACCATACTACAAATTATCTTTTTGCCTGGAGCTACTTTGACAGGATATAGAATTTTGGAGTCAAAATCATATTCAAATCGATTACGATCACGTGTAGCAATTAATAGTAGTCGACCCTTTGATGCACCAGACAAACGTAGGTTCTTACTCATCGATGGATACTTTTTCATAAAATCAAGAGGAATAATGATTTTCTTTGACCATGTCTGTTTCTCAAAATTCTCCAAGCCCCACATATGGAACTCTTGGTCTATTATAAACCCGAGTGAAAGCTTCTCATCCCAAGAAAACGCCTGAAACTCATCTCCGCATGACTGAAAACCTGGAGGGATCTTTATTTTCATGAAGCTCTCGGCTTCCAAATCGAATCTAATTATCTCAGTTTTCTCCACTTGAGCTTCACAGAAGCTTACAACATATTTAACTTCCTTGGATGCTGCCCAATATAATAGTCTTTCGTTTACATCATATGGAAGAGAAATATCAAGAGGTCTCCAAGCATGATCAGTTCCAATAGTTAATATTTTAAAACCTAGAACAGTTGTTCCTTTCTTAGAGTGAATGCAAATCAACTTACAATTATTAGTTGATAAATCCAAATTTATTAACATTCTTCGATATCTCCGTCGTTCTTCTGGATCGTCCAACACTTCAAGAACTTGTTTGGTCGCCGGGTTTCTTATACGATATTGACCAGTCTTTTCACTTTCCTCCAGCACTAAGCCATTACTGTAATCTTTCAATTGAAATATTTCATTATTACCGTTTGGTTCACTTTTTTCTACATACAGATTATAATAAGCTTTACTCCTAACCATATGCTTCTGTATCAAACTCTGGTCCTGAATAATGATTTTCCATGACTTGCACACGCATTTAAATTTTACTAAACTTTTTACAGGCAACCAGCTAAGGATCTCAACAATTAGATCATTAGGGATGAACTTTCCTATTTTGGGTGATAAATTTATCTCCACATTCTCTCTATACATGATCATTCCAGCAGGGACTTTCTCCATATTTGACAACCCTGAAAACATAAATATGATAAATTTATTTGTTAAGACTAAAAAAAAAGTATACAACCAGAAACTTTGAAAAATTTCAGAAAAATAAGTAAACGTTGAAAAATAATGAAACATAAAATGTTAAACTCATCTCTTTCACACTCGCATTGGAACAAAAAACAAAAAGAGAACCCGACCCAAAAAAAAAAAAACAAAAAGAGATCTCTTCACACTCACCTTCCCACCAAGCCGCTCTCGTGCCCGAGAAAACCGCCGCCACTTGGGGACCATTCTTTTACTATGGGAATTCTAAAAAATTGAATTATTTTTAACCTAATCGTCACTTCTATAATTTTTCAGAATCATCATATTTAAGTATAATTACAGTCGTCGTGTTGTTTATTATATTTTTATACAAATCTAACAATGGTCATTGGAAGCCTTTTACCGTATGAGACTTGATGCGTTGAGAATAGAATAAAAAAAATTATATCTGTCGTATAGATTAAATACTAATTTACAGTAAATCATGTTAGCAAAAACATCTATTACCTGAATAATTTAGATCGACAACTTCCTCTTCTCGTAATTGAAAAGTTCAACTATTTGCAGTGTATACTTTTTTTTCTTTTCTAAGATCGGCTATTGCAGGGTAGGCTGCTAATCTTAATAGACAAGTTTATATATACACGTCGAAGAGTGGAAGAGTCCTAGATATACTTGGTGTTTATTACTACTATTTTTTGTTTTTGTTTTGGACGCTGGTGTTTACTACTGTTAAATAATAGAAGACTACTGCACACAGAACACTACTGCACACGTGGAAGAGTCTTAGATATACTTGGTGTTTGTACAAGTACAACTCTTGTCCAAAAAAAATAAAAAAATACAAGTACAACCGCTCCCTACTAACTAGCTTCCCATATTAACATTTTTTTTTAATACATGAGAGAACCCCTTTGAATTCGGAGTTATTTGGACTCTAATGAGATTCAATCCTAGGATCTTTTGATCTCTGCGTAGTAACCTACTCACTAGGCCAACTATCGATCTCAGCTTCCCATATTAACTCTATAACTCCATCATAATTAAAAAAATATTATATTTTATCCATAATTTAATTCTTAAAACTTTTCTATTTTTAATCGCAACTCTAATTATATCTCAAAAATAATTTAACATATGATAATAATATTTCATGTATAATATTTTTGGCGCCTAATCTTTTTTTTGATTAATAAATTAGAGTTCATGACGAAAAAACGTATGTACATGTTTATAAATTGAAAGCAGAAATATATTGTTTTTTAATATATTTGAGAGTCACTTTGAACTCGGACCGCTTAAAAGGAGAACCAAGGCCCCGGTGTTTAAAACATTATGTAAATATGCAAAATTGAGAGCATTCTCGTTAAAGTTGATAGATTTTAATACCAAATAATTCTGATATTCCCAGTGATCGGCTCGAAAATCCTTGCTTAAAATTAAATAATTTAATTTGTATAAATTTCGATACCTCTAGGAATAACACCCTCGACAAAGTCTCGGACAAATGGAGTGATGGCAAAGATCTTAGAGACCATAATATATAAGTCAATCGATCCAAAAGCTAATTCGAAGAGAAATCGAGTTTCTCCAAGAGCGAGCATGAACTCAAAGAATCAAGGAGATTTTTTCAGAGGCTAAGATTTCCCCACTTTACCTCTCCATCAGCCACTATAAGAGCATCAACGTTAATCCATTTAATGTATTTATAAATCAAGGAAACGTAGGTAATGTTGAAGGCTATTAGTCTATTTCGTTGAAGGCTTTTAAACGAAGTTTGACTCAAATAATTGACTAAATACCCACAAACACTTAAGTTTGACTCAAATAGTTGAGTAAATACCCCAAACACTCAAGTTTGACTCAAATAGATGACTAAATACCCCCAAACACTTAAGTTTGACTCAAATAGTTGACGAAATACCCCAAACACTCAAGTTTGACTCAAATAGTTGACTAAATACCCCCCAGCCACTTAACTTTGACTCAAATAGTTGACTAAATACCCCAAACACTCAAGTTTGACTCAAATATTTGACTAAATACCCCCAAACACTTAACTTTGACTCAAATAGTTGACTAAATACCCCCAAACACTTAAATTTGACTCAAATAGTTGACTAAATACCCCAAACACTCAAGTTTGACTCAAATAGTTGACTAAATACCCCAAACACTCAAGTTTGACTCAAATAGTTGACTAAATACCCTAAACACTTAACTTTGACTCATATAGTTGACTAAATACCCCCAAACACTGAACTTTGACTCAAATAGTTGACTAAATACCCCCCAAACACTTAACTTTGACTCAAATAGTTGACTAGATACCCCCAAACACTTAACTTTGACTCAAATAGTTGACTAAATACCCCAAACACTCAAGTTTGACTCAAATAGTTGACTAAATACCCCAAACACTTAACTTTGATTCAAATAGTTGACTGAATACACCAACACTTAAGTTTGACTCAAATAGTTGACTAAATACCCCCAAACACTGAACTTTGACTCAAATAGTTGACTAAATACCCACAAACACTTAACTTTGACTCAAATAGTTGACTAAATACCCCCAAACACTCAAGTTTGACTCAAATAGTTGACTAAATACCCCCAAACACTTAATTTGACTCAAATAGTTGGCTAAATACCCCCAAACACTTAACTTTGACTCAAATAGTTGACTAAATACCCCCAAACACTCATGTTTGACTCAAATAGTTAACTAAATACCCCAAACACTCAAGTTTGACTCAAATAGTTGACTAAATACCCCCAAACACTTAAGTTTGACTCAAATAGTTGACTACGTACCCCAAACATTCAAGTTTGACTCAAATAGTTGACTAAGTACCCCAAACATTCATTTGACTCAAATAGTTGACTAAATACCCCAAACACTTAACTTTGACTCAAATAGTTGACTAAATACCCCTCAAACACTTAACTTTGATTCAAATAGTTGACTAAATACCCCCAAAACTCAAGTTTGACTCAAATAGTTGACTAAATACCCCCAAACACTTAACTTTGACTCAAATAGTTGACTAAATACCCCCAAACACTTAAATTTGACTCAAATAGTTGACTAAATACCCCAAACACTCAAGTTTGACTCAAATAGTAATTTCCATGCTTATCTATTTCTATATCTTGTAGTCTTTGACTTGGACTCTAATTAATCTCCATACTTATCTTTAAAGTTTCACACTAAATAAATAATTAAACCCAATATGCTCTAAAAATATTATTTTACTAAATCAAGACTCAAAATAGGAAAGTACACTATTTCTCAAGAAAATCGACTATTATGACTTCTAAATCACTAAAAATGATGTCTCATCCTAATATAAATCTATCACAAATGAGGAGACATCAAGACCCCCAACTCAAAGTTGTATCGTCCCGATACAATAAAGATAAAAACAAAGGGAAGTCTATAAATACACACTTAGGGAATTTTCAACACAATGGGAAGAACATAGTAGAATATATAGAATAGACATAAAGCAACAACTCAGAAAATTTCATGCAATAATATTCATAAACTACATACCTGTACACTTCTCATATCCACAGTCAACACGGCTTGGATTCAAGATCAGATTAGTTTCGCAATGTAAGAAGGATTGGGACTTTACTCAGTTCCCCAAGAAAGTTATAGATTGTTCATCGATCTTTACTAGTATTCAAATATCCACTTAACTACTTTCTAATGGCTCAATCACTTCTCGATTACATATCAAAGAATCAAAATGTCTTTAAGGTTGTAATTTAGGCTTAGGGACGGTATGATAGTATATTTGGATAATTTAGAGTGAGCTTTTGGCTCTCACCTCACTAGCCATCAACGAATCGCCCTAGAGCTTGAGTTACTCTCATAAAACGTTTCTCACTCAACCTAATGAATTCCTTGATGCACAATTTAGCATCCCCAATAACCCAATTAAAGCATAAGATGTTCACATAAAATTCCACTTTGCCGGTCCGAATATATATATCTTTCTTTTCTTATTAAATCAATTTTTTCTATAGGTATGACTCTCTTTTTGATGTTGAGATATCACACTATTTTTCTCATATATATATATATAATTTTTTTTCTCTGCCCTTGTTGGCAAATCTAGCTCGTAGCTTCTTTTTCATTCACTATAACCCCGGCAAAGGGTTACAATAAAAATCTGTGAATCATCATCAATATAAAGAACAGAGCACAATTAATAAGCTCAAAAATACCATCCCAATAACAATTCCCATAATGGTGGACCCACCACCCCAAAATCAAGCTCTAAAACAACTGTCTATGCATCGCGATTCGAGTGCGGGTCATATGGAAAAGTCCTATAATCTAAAGGGATATGGATTATAACGTGTTTCAATAAAAAGCTTTAGAAAGGCTAGAAGGGGCTGAGAAGGATATAGCATATAAAATCAAAATAATAAGGTGAGAAGGTATAAAAAGGCTTCAAAGGCTTCAAATATGAAAGAACCGCCTTAATCACATTCTACACTATGCAATTTCGTTATTTTCTTACCTTTAGCACTTTCATCAAATGGTTTCGTCAACTAGCTTGGATAACACGGCCAACACACTTCTCAAGGTTCCCTGAGATCGAACATACTTTCTATCACATTGCTCACTAATCTTTTCTTTACTATCAACGTGTGTTTTCCTGCAAATACTCAAAGCATACAAATACATAACTCATAACATACTAATTACTATCATTAATTCACTGAGCTTATGCTTTCAAGCTATTAAACACACTCTACTTCTAATTCCCATGTATCAAAAAAAATTAATTTCTACCTAAAAACAGAAAAATGGAGATGAGAGACAACGAATCCCCACACCCCAACTCAAAAATGAGCCGTGTCCCCACGACTCGAAAAAGACTCGAAACAGATATTAAAATTAGCAGATAAAAGCATTTACAGAAATGGTAAGGAAGAAAGAGAACATACTCTCGAGGCTATTGCCTCGCATTATTGACATCCAAGGTTGGATTTGCTTGATCTTTCGTTAATTGCTCAAGGAGTTTCATGATGTGCACTTGATTCGCGTTGATTTGTGCCACATCATTGACTAAGGAAGTTTGAGCTACTTCGAATTTGTTTAAACGCTCCTCCATCTTCTCTTGCCAACTTTGCTCCTTTTCTTCTACTGAGATTTTCGTAGAACCCGCTCTTCTCAAAATATACTTGATCCAAGCATTATCAATATAAGTCTCCTTAATTTCGAGTTTCTCTTCTTCACCCAATGTAACATTTGCTTTTCGCACAAGACACGTGATCATAGTAGGAAATTTAACATTAAAAAGTGATTTGGGAGAGACCGAAAATCGCATCACCTCCTCATAGATCAACTGTGCCACATCCACTTCTTCTCCTCTCAAAATACAATCCATAAGTAGAGCGTTCTTTTTAGTCACATCCAAAGTTCGTGTGTTTCCAAAGACATTAGGAATAAGGAAATTGTGCCAAACTCTCACATCCGGTTGAAGATATTTGTAAGGCCAAGATGCCTTCAATTCTCCCTTATGTGGTTGCACTTTCTCCTTGTCTAAAACATGCTCAAAAAGTAATTCCTCATCAAAGATTTTTTGTTTAGCAACCGCTTCACTATACTTGCAATATCCAATTAATTTCTTAAACTTGAAGTGGTTTCTAATCTCATTAACTGTGAAAGGAACTAACTTTCCTCTAATCGGAACACAACCTTTACTATCTCGGCTAAGAAGGCCTAAATAGAATTCCAAAACTAACTCATGACATAATTCAGAATGTCTTACCATGAACGTAGACCAACCCAATTTTGCACCAAGATCCAAGAATCTCTTATAATCTCCTGTACCAACTTCTTCATTGAATACTTTTTCATAAGCAAAAGGTAGCTCCTTTAATTGTTTTTCTGCAGAAGCTTTCAAGGCCTTTGAAGCTTCCTCTTTTTCCTTGGGTGTAGGACCTTTGAAGGGTGGAGGTTGTGTTTTCTCTTTTGAATAAAAGTAAACCCTTTTTCCATTACGATCAAACATATCTAGCTTACCTCCATCTTCAACATCGTTTTTAACCTTAGCTTTAGAACTAGAACCTTTGTTATTTGATTTCTTCTCAATTCAACCCAATACCTTGCTTTTCTTCACCTCCCTCTTGTTAGCTAATATTTCTGTTCTATTAGTCATCTTCAATTGACCCCCAACTCAAAGCTTTAACAACTCTTGAAATTTAAACTTGTGAATTTTTGGTTGAACATGCTTGAATTGGCTTAGGAAAGATGAATTGATGATGAATCTCTATGTGGGTAAGGTGAATTCTTGATGGATTGGCTTGGATTTAAGAAATTGTAGGATGAATTTTGAAAATTTAAGCTTTTGATTCTTCAATTTGATGTGTTTGGTGAGAATTGGGTGCTTGAATCTCCTTTGTAATGATGTGGAGAGAAGATTTGATGTGTTTTTCTTGATGATTGGGTAGTGTTTTGATGATTGGTGAAGGTTTTTATGAGCTTTAATGGAGTTGGGAGAGGTTTGGAGAAGAAAGAGAGGCTTGAGGTTTAATAAATTCGGAATTACACCTAATACCCTCCTTTTATAAGCTTCAATCCGCAGTTTTCTCTCTCCAGCGGCGACCTCCGGTATACCGGGCATATGGTCCGGTATACCAGACCTTCTGTTGTTCCAAAATTTTTCTCCTCGTAAAAAAACACGCGCCTCATATTGTTGGCTTAGAGCCTCCCTTAATAGGTTGTTTTAATGTGACAAATCCTCTTGTGTTTAGTGTGCTAATTACTCTTGTTTTACATATTCTATCTTGCACTCTAATTCATCAAAAAGCACTTCTTTATCATTTAGATCAAAGCTTTATTGTTATATCTTAAGAAGCTAATTTCATACAAATACTTTTAACCTTATCTTTGTATACATTGAGAATTAGCTTTCGTGATCAACTACAAAGTTTCTTAGAATGATGTTCTCTACAACTCTCGTGAAGAAAGTTTTCTGATCCGAGCATCATAGTAAAAGATATACTCACTAGAAGGTGTTTTAGACCTTTGGTGCGGTATACCGAAGTTTCTGTGCGGTACACCGCAGCCCACAGACTACACCACGGGCCAGGGGGCTAGTCCGTCAGAAAGCAAGTGAATTAAGCAAGGTCAGTGCGGTACACCGCACCAACCCCGCGGTGCACCGCAGGTGAGGGTTTTCTGCAGCAAAATGAAGACTAAAGAATATATCCGTTGGGGATATTAATATATCCGTTGGAGACAAGTCTTATGACCGTTGGGAGCATTTTGCAGCTATAAATTGAAGGTCTTTCAAGGCTACAACTACACCTTCAACCCATATACACTAAGGGGCTTAATTGTTATCATCAAAGAAGGTGTCAAGAGCTATAATTGTCATATCTACTCATTCAAGGAGTAAATCGAAGGAGCTTCAAAGTTATTATCTACTCAAGAGAAGTTTTAAGCTTATAGTTATATCATCTCTTTAGGAGTTCATTAGCAAAGTTGTTTCACCCTTTAAACACTTTGTATTTATCCTCTAAATTCTAGTTCTTGTAATAGATAGGTTAAGAGAGAATTTGAGTATCGGGAGTATACTCGGTGTCCTTGTGTTGTGATTACACAAGAGTTTCCTTCGTGGTATCGAAGAGGTTGTAAGGGTTATTGTGTTCTCGACCCGGTTAAGAGAGACACGGGAGCTTAGTGAAAAGCTTGAAATCCTAAGGAGGCTTCCTTAGGTAGTGGATGTAGGGAAACCGAACCACTATAAATCGTGTGTATCTTTCTATCCCTACTCTATTTACTTTCCGCACTTTATATGTTTGATAATATGCTAGCAAGAATATTGTGATATTGATTATCTAGTTTATCTAACATATTGTCATCTAGAGTAGTAAGAGATTAGAAACTCGTAATACTTGTATCACTTATATATCGAACCTCTTAGCTTATCCATTGTATGATCCCGTAGGAGTTTGATATATTAGTTGACTTAGAAGTTTATTTCTTAAACTTATAATTGTCCAAAAGATTTTTAATTAGGCATTAATCTTATTAGTAATCCTATTCACCCCCCCTAGGACTTTCAATTGGTATTAGAGCCTAACTCTACGTGAATAGCTTAACCGTTAGTAGAGTAAATGATTTGGAATTTAATCTTTTGGAAGAGTTGTTTTCTACACAACCTCCATTTTCTTGTAGGTGATCGTTACTTTGCTTGGAGGAAACAAATGGAAGAATCAATATACGAAAGAACACTCAAATCTCAAAAAAGGAAAATCCGGTAGTTTCTTTTCTTTATCTCGTATATAATTTTGCGTTCCTCCTTATGGCTTGTGTTTATAATTATGTTTTGGTTGTGATTTGATTAGTTGTGTTTGTTGTTATCATGTTTTATCTTTGGATATTATCTTGTGATACTAATCATTGTTTTAATGTTATTAGTGATATTGCATCTAATTCTCATGAATGATGTTTTTGCACTTTAGCTCTTTGAATTTTGGTAATTGCATTTTAGTCCCCAAATTTTTTAAAATTGCACTTTGACCTCTCATATTTATTAAATTCTCCTAAGTGTCATAGTTTGGACTTCATAATCTTTCACATGTAAAATTTGCCATTTTAGTTCATATTTTTGAAAAATTGCATTTTTAGTCCCTACTATGTGAAATTGCTTTTTAGTCCCTCAACGATTATAAATTGCACTTTTTATTCTTACAAGTTTTTATAAATTTTAAAAGTGCCTATTGATTCTTTTTATCGTTGACAAAAGGGAAAAAGATCAAAGATATTAGTTTACACTTTCAAATCTTAATTTATCTTTGAACACAAATTTGCATTTTCATATGTCTTTGAGTAAGGGGGAGTTTTTTAAAGAAATTGTTTTTCAAAATATTTTTCTGATAATATTTTAAAATTCTCATAGCATTTCAAAAAAATGTTTTAATGCATAGAATTATGGGAAGTTACTCCATTAATTGGTCGTTAACTCATTTGAATGAAATTGTTTAGCCTTACTATATCTTGTGATTGCTCTATTTCGTTTGCTAAGTTCTAAATTTGGATTTTTGATTTTGAGTTGCTTAAATTATATGTTTCGGATTTTATATTGTTGTGTTGATGTTGCTAACAATTTTATTGATGATATAGGTGTTATTGCACTCTTAGTCCTTGATCTTATTCAATTTGCATTATGTTTCCTATAGGTTGAAAAATATTGTTTTGAGGTTCCTATAGTTTGAACAAGTTACACTTAGCTTTCTTATGTTTGAAAATTGCACTTAGGTCCTTAAAGTTTTTCAAAATTGCATTTAGTCCCTAAACTTTTGAAAAATGCATATTGACCCCTATACTTTTCAAAGATTATATTTTACCCCTTGATTTCTTAAAATCGGTTCAAATATTCTTATTGGTAAAAAGGGGAGAAATTATTGGTCTAACTTTTTCAAAATTGAAACAAACACTCTATGCATTTTGTGAGGGGGAGTTTTTCTTGAATTATCTCTAAAAACTCAAATGCTTAGTTAATCGTTTGTACTAATCGTTTATCTCATAATTGCACTAATCGTTTGCATTTATAGAAAGCTTATAAGATGATAATCTTCCGATCTAGAAGTTGGTAAAACATTCTTATCCATTATCTATTTCTTTCATCTTGTTTCATGCTTTACATTGTTAATCTTTATGCATTTCAAAATTAAAATGTTTAAATGCTCTTAACCCTTGATCTCTTTATATTGTTTTTCAAAATCTTTTCACTTGAGTTTTTAGCTCTTCTTTGTTTAGTTGTTTGACATTATTTTATTATCCCGTCTTTTTGATGAAGATAAAGGGGGAGAAATATGTGCACTAAAAACTTTCAAAATTGCACTTTTTAATACTCACAAATGCATTTCATATCTTATATTCATTTTTACTTAAATGCTTATTGTGAGGGGGAGCTTAATTTCTTTAGAGCTTAAACTTTTATATCATTCCTAAGGTGTTTTAGTGAAGGATTTGTCATCATCAAAAAGAGGGAGATTGTTGGCTTATAGCCTCCCTTAATAGGTTGTTTTAATGTGACAAATCCTCTTGTGTTTAGTGTGCTAATTACTCTTGTTTTACATATTCTATCTTGCACTCTAATTCATCAAAAAGCACTTCTTTATCATTTAGATCAAGGCTTTATTGTTATATCTTAAGAAGCTAATTTTCATACAAATACTTTTAACCTTATCTTTGTATACATTGAGAATTAGCTTTCGTGATCAACTACAAAGTTTCTTAGAATGATGTTCTCTACAACTCTCGTGAAGAAAGTTTTCTGATCCGAGCATCATAGTAAAAGATATACTCACTAGAAGGTGTTTTAGACCTTTGGTGCGGTATACCGAAGTTTCTGTGCGGTACACCGCAGCCCACAGACTACACCACGGACCAGGGGGCTAGTCCGTCAAAAAGCAAGTGAATTAAGCAAGGTCAGTGCGGTACACCGCACCAACCCCGCGGTGCACCGCAGGTTAGGGTTTTCTGCAGCAAAATGAAGACTAAAGAATATATCCGTTGGGGATATTAATATATCCGTTGGAGACAAGTCTTATGACCATTGGGAGCATTTTGCAGCTATAAATTGAAGGTATTTCAAGGCTACAACTACACCTTCAACCCATATACACTAAGGGGTTTAATTGTTATCATCCAAGAAGGTGTCAAGAGCTATGATTGTCATATCTACTCATTCAAGGAGTAAATCAAAGGAGCTTCAAAGTTATTATCTACTCAAGAGAAGTTTTAAGCTTATAGTTATATCATCTCTTTAGGAGTTCATTAGCAAAGTTGTTTCACCCTTTAAACACTTTGTATTTATCCTCTTAATTCTAGTTCTTGTAATAGATAGGTTAAGAGAGAATTTGAGTATCGGGAGTATACTCGGTGTCCTTGTGTTGTGATTACACAAGAGTTTCCTTCGTGGTATCGAAGAGGTTATCCTTCGTGGTATCTAAGAGGTTGTAAGGGTTATTGTGTTCTCGACTCGGTTAAGAGAGACACGGGAGCTTAGTGAAAAGCTTGAAATCTTAAGGAGGCTTCCTTAGGTAGTGGATGTAGGGAAACCGAACCACTATAAATCGTGTGTATCTTTCTATCCCTACTTTATTTACTTTCCGCACTTTATATGTTTGATAATATGCTAGCAAGAATATTGTGATATTGATTATCTAGTTTATCTAACATATTGTCATCTAGAGTAGTAAGAGATTAGAAACTCGTAATACTTGTATCACTTATATATCGAACCTCTTAGCTTATCCATTGTATGATCCCTTAGGAGTTTGATATATTAGTTGACTTAGAAGTTTCTTTCTTAAACTTATAATTGTCCAAAAGATTTTTAATTAGGCATTAATCTTATTAGTAATCCTATTCACCCCCCCTCTAGGACTTTCACATACCCGTGACACGGGTTTTTGATCCCGCGGTATAGTGGGAATATGGTCCGGTATACCAGACCCATCGTCTAGATTTTTTTCTTCTCGGCACAAAACCCGAGGTACCTACACGTGATACGGGTTTTTCCTCTCTACGGTATACCGGAGATGAGGTCCGGTATACCGGCCCAATGGTTAGAATTTCCCGAATTTTTTTTTTCTCCTCCCGAACTCAATTTCTCCAATACCTAAGCATAAAATACACTAATACCTTTCTCAAATATGCAATATCAACTAAAAACAACTAAACTAAACATGAACTAAAAACGTAAAAGACATAAAAACTTAAAAAAATTTCGGGTTGTCTCCCGTACAACACTTTTATTTAACGTCTTTCAAAGTTAGACGCGTTACCTCGATCAAGATTTTCGAATATAGCCTCCCCAACAACGAGTTAGGCTATGAAAGTCAACTAATCTGCGCTTGATCCCCTTCTTGGGTCGGATTTCTATCACCTTGGCGGAAACAACCTTAGTGACAATGAATGGTCCCATCCACGAGTCTTTGAAACTACGTGGCCTATTCTAGCGTTTGTGAGCTTTCCATAGAACTTCATGGCCAACCCCAAACTCAATGTTTGGCTCAGTATCCACAGGTTTTAAGTGGATCCTCTCAGGAGGGACTTTGTGATGTGAAAGGTTGTGGATGACAGGAACGGTGAAATCTAACTTCCTTGGTTTCTTACCCAAGACGTAGAAGGTCTCAGATACATTCTTTGCATGAAGGGTAATGGTCCCTTCGTGGAAGTTGATGACACTTTGACTTGTGGCCATGAAAGGCCGTCCAAGTATGATTGGAACCTGCTTATCTGTATCAAACTCAAGTATAACAAAGTCAGTAGGGATGGCGATACTACCTGCTCAGACTAAGATGTCCTCCACTGTTCCCCATGTCCTGGTAACTGAGTTGTCGGTGAACTGCAACTTCACTGGAGTTTTCTCTGATTACCGAAGTCCAAGTCTCTCGAACACGGACTTAGGCATAAGATTCACACCAGAACCCACATCGTACATAGCTTTCACCTTGAAAATACCATTGATTTGAATAGGAAGGTTAAAACTTCCTGGATCCTTAAGCTTTGTTGGTAGCTCTCGTTCACTTCTTCTTGAGACTCTCAGATTCTCGTTTGGGATCTCTACACTCGCTTCTTTCTCAAGAATAACTTGCGTAAAAACTTGTTGTTGTGTAAGTCCTTTATTTGCAATCTCAAGCATTTGGGCGTTGATATTTTCAGGTGTATACGCCTCTACAAATGTCTTGAGTTCAGTGTCATCCCTAGGAATTGTATCAGGAATAGTTGGTGACACTGTTTGAACAATAGGTGGCGGTTCCACCTTCTCTTCTTCTTTCTCTTCTTGCACAGCAGGTGCAACTTCATCTTTTGATTCCTCCTTGGAGGCTTCTTTCTCTTTCTCTTTAGCCAGCTCAGCTTGATAATTCATAACCGATCGAATCTCTTCCTGCATATCCTTCAGAAGCTGTATAAATTCGGCTTTTTCTGAATCGTCCTCCACATCAACCTTAGAACAGTCAGATTCCACGGGGCTAGACTTGGTTGGTTCTTCTTCAGTACTCAAAGTTTCCACGGCACTAATGGAAGCATGTGGTACTTCCTTCTTTTCTTTTTCAATTTCAAGGCAAATAGCCTTACAAGCTTCGAACCCAACATTGTCATCACCTCCTTCGATAGCCTTCAATTCGTTTTGTTCCATTAAATTCGTTAGAACTTTGTTTAATTGTTCTACTTGAGTACCTAAAATCTGAATTGCAGCATCTTGTCCTCGTAACTTCTCTTCCTGAGCGTTCATATTCGTGGTCAAACGGTCCAAGATTTTTACTACTTGTTGATTGTCCATAGACCCCTCTTGAGGATACTGATCTAACGCATTGGTATAGGCATCTTGAATAGGTTGTTGAGGGGGAACATGTCTATTTTGATGTTGATTTTGATACTGACCTCTTGGTTGGAAAAAGTTGTTCTGGAGGCGCGGTTGATAATGACCAGGATTAGCGGCCCCCTGTGGATTTGAATACTGCATACCCGGATGATTTCGGTTACCAAATTGATAACCTCCTCGGTTGGATATGAAGTAAACAGATTGTGGATTTCCTTCGCACTCTTCCCACGTATGATTATTAACCCCACATTGTTGACAACCTTGTGCTTCTTGTACTACGTTTGCTGCGGCTAAATTCTTCTGCATCTCTAACTTGAGCTCTTTGATTTGATTCTTTAATGCGGATATTTGAGTTGAGTTTGCAGTTTCTGCATCTAAACGAAGCGTTCCTCGGGTCTTTGCTACAGGAGCTCGCGTAGAAGGCCAACTCCTTTCTTGTTCAACAATATTTTCCAAAACTTCGGAAGCTTCATTATGATTCATGGACACGAAATTTCCCTTTCCAATGTTATCCACCTTCTCTCTACCTTTATCATTAAGACCTTCATAGAATATAGCAAGTTGTAGAGCGGGGGTATAACCATGGAGTGGACATCTTGCTAATTTGTGTTGAAACCTTGTCCATGATTCTCCCACTGTTTCTCCATCTTCTTGACAAAACCTTGCAAGCTCGCTTTGATCTTTGAGTCTCATACTCTTCGGATAAAAAAGGTTAAAGAATGCGGCTTGAAGTTCTGTCCAGGAATTAATTGTCCAAGGTGGTTGTCTATCTAGCCATTCGCTAGCTCTACCGGTCAAGAAGAACGAAAACATATGACAATACAGTTGCTCGCGTGTAATGCCTGGAGTAACGTAAGCATCACAAATGTGCATGAACTTCTGAATCGATCTTACCGGATCTTGAATTGCTGTACCATTGTAGAGTCCATGACTTTGAAATTGACTGAGCATACCCGGATCGGGTGGAAATTTAATATTCTGGATCTCTGAAGGTCGGTAACCTATTGGTTGAACATGGAACGGCACATGAAGACCAGGGAGGTCCTGCTCTACTCGGTTTTGCCCATTACCTAGTCCTTGTTGTTGTACACCAGGTGGAATGAATGGTGGTGGTCCAGCTGGTGAAAAGAATTGTAATCCTCCAGGTGGGATTTCAAGTGGATCTAACTGCTCTTGTGCCATAGCTCTTCTTAAGGCTCTTTCCTAACGAACACGTTTGTTATAAGATCTGAAGCTCCTCTCAGGCTCCGGTAACGGAGGCCAAGAATTCAACACTGTGAAACCTGAAAATGACTAAAGCAAACCACAAGCGTAAATCCGGAAAAACAAAAACTAAATACTGAAAAACAAAAATTAATTTAAAACTACTACTCAAAATAGATAACCAACACGCTCACGAGACACAAGTCCCCGGCAGCGGCGCCAAAAACTTGGTGTCGCCTAGGGTGTGATAAAAATAAGATAAAATTAAGTCTAGAAAACTACGCACTCTCACCCTAGACAGACACAGTACTGCAAGTATTACATGACGTATGCAAGTTTTAGTTGATAAGTTGAGTTCGTTCTCAAGGACTTAGTGTGCTAGTCGAATGGGTAGCAATAACGAGTGATGAGTAATTAAAAGACAGAAAATAAAAGGAATAGATTTCGAAATTCTAAATTAAACTAAAGAAAATTAAAGACAATAAATTAAAATACGAAGAATATGAGATGAGGAATATAACTTAGGTTTTGCTAGTATGCACTAATCCTTCTAATTCTTTCTATTAGATCTAGTTAATAAGGGAGAATATTAGCTCTTGTATACTTAGTCAGGATTATAAATTCCCAAACCTTAGACCTTGAGAGCGACTAAGGGGGCTACGGACACACCACGAGGCTGATAGGGTTATCTTGCGCCACTAGGGCCCTAAGCAATCAATTTCCATACATGGTGATAGTGATTAAATTATACCCTAATGACTATCTAGTTAGAATCAGTTTTGTCAGGACTAATATAGACACTAGACGTTATGTGGTGTTTCAATAATTAGACACCCAGCTAAGGTGATCATCTAACTACTATTAAGGTAATCCTAAACGTTGCGCACCGCAAGGAAAACAGTCATTAAATCAAAACACATAAACAGATATAAAGGTAAGCAGCTAATATCAGATTAAAACATGTAATTCCCAAAGAAACTTAGATAGAAAGAAATTAGAATTCAAAGTTTATACATGATGCAAAACCCAAGCTATGGGAGATTTAGTTCATACCTAAAGGAAATAAAATAAAAGAAATAATAAAAGACATCATCTTGCTCTCTACAATAAACTGGAAGAATAAAACCTTAAGAACTAATTACTATGAGGCAAGGATGATTTACAAGTGATATAAGGGTGTATTTATAGGTGTTTAGAAGACCTAATTCGTTTTATTGAAGGAGAGGTTAAGTAATGGACTCCAAGCCCAACTCAAATTCGTAACCCTAAAAACATGCAATCAGACCCGTTTTTCTTTTGGTCCTAGAAGCTTCAATTTTCATCCGTTTGATGCGTATGAATATACCAAATTCATCGTCTCGGAAAGATCTTCAACTTTGATCTTGACCGTTTCTCCAAATTCCACACCGTTTTTGAGTTATAATCTGATTTGTGGTCGTAGGTGCAGAAATTCAGGATTAAGGCAGGTTTTCCTTTTCCATGTTTTTAGCTTTTGTTTCCTTATTACCAATTTCCATGCTTATCTCTTTCCATATCTTGTAGTCTTTGACTTGGACTCTAATTAATCTCCATAATTATCTTTAAAGCTTCACACTAAATAAATAATTAAACCCAATATGCTCTAAAAATATTATTTTGCTAAATCAAGACTCAAAATAGGAAAGTGCACTATTTCTCAAGAAAATCGACTATTATGACTTCTAAATCACTAAAAATGATGTCTCATCCTAATATAAATTTATCACAAATGAGGAGACATCACTACTACATGCGAATTATTAAAAGAGTTAAAATGACTACACGACTTGAGACTTTTACTCCTAACCTTAGACTCGAGCAAACAAGCAATATAAATACGATATTTAACGATAAGGGACTTAAAAAATTTCTTTGTCGTGGGTGCCCTCGCCCCCGACACTTCCACACAAGTAAATTATCCATTAAACCCAACCTTATTAAGGGATAGGCCACCATCCGCCAGTAGATTATGATGACGTTCTTCCATCACAGGGAAATCCTGGGTACTTGTCACCTCATATGAACTTAAAACACCACTAGAATCCTCTCCCAAATGGCCATCACAATCACGGCCCTTACAGAAGTGTTACTTCACCTTCTCCTCCTCGCCCTTATCATCAATCGGTAAACCATTAAAATTATCAATATTAGCGCTAAGAAATTTTTCTTTCATATCGTAAAAACTAGTATAACGCTCGTCAACGAAAATTTGCAAGTCATTAATACGCCTATTCAAGATGTTGAAATCATTTTCATTAAATTTGCTATGATAGTGTAAGTAGTATATAAAGCTTGGTTTGCTATTGAAAGGTAAAATTGGACTTCTTATACTCCAGAATCTAATCTCAATAGAGATAGTAAACCAATAGAAACAACATATATAGCTCAGATAGTAAACCCATCCTATTTGTGGGGCCATAGTTTTTATATTAAAAACAATATTTTTCATTAAAGGCATCAACATCACGGAGGCTCCGTCTTCTTCTATTGTTGAATTTTATAATTATATTTCTAGACTCAAAGTGTAACTTTATTTACATTGACAAAAAAAAAAAGCATGTGAGATGATCTGGTTTTAGTTTTTTTTTTCACAGTTTTTTTCTTTACCAGCTTTTTCATTGCATATTTCTACATATATGAAAAAAAAGTTTGATGCAGACATATATAATTAAAAAAAGCGTTGACCAGAAACAAAATATATTTATACGAATTTGATTAAAGAAGAGAAGTTAATAAATCTTTTAAGTTATAATAATTTTTTATAAGAAAGAATTATTGATAAAAAAAAGATAAAAAATTAAGATTGATCTTTTTGATAAATATGTATTGCTTAATTTTTATATATACTTTTTAAAAAATAACCCTATTTTTCACACAAAAAATACATAAATAATTTATATTTTTACAAAGATCTTACATTTAATAAATACCTTTGTCTTTTTTTTCCTACTCGGTAAAGTTTACTTTTTTTTAGGCAAACAATTATTTTATATTTCAACAATTCTACTATAAAAATTTTAGGTAGGAAAAAATAAATCAATTCTTATTTCTACCATCATAGAGTCCTACATTACTAAAACTAGAAATAATGACTAGGAAGGTGTTTGTTTGCATTTACTGAGCTCTTAATCTGGCTTATTAAGTCACTGGTTCAATAAGACTAATTCTTGACTAATTCAGATCTAAAATTCTAATTACCTCTTAAATACCTTTTAACTGGTCTGTTTTATTCATGGTTCTAAAAGGCGCTAGGCGTTACTAGGGCGGTCGACCACCTTCGGGCGCCTAGATGGCTAGGCGGCCTATTAATCGGAATTTAGGCGGTTTCTGTCTAGGCGGTTTTTATATTATTTTACATTACATATATATTACTAATACATTGAATTGATTATTATTCACATTCTAATATACTTAAAATAGATCAATTTAACATAAATAATATATATTTAATTATATAATGTTAATAATTTAATATTTCTAGCCTAAAAATGACCAATTCGAGAAATTAGACTTGAAATTTGAAAAATCATACCCTTTCTTTTTCCGCGCGTTCAAACTATAAACTAAGTAGTTTTTTCTTTATTTTTTGTGTATGCGTTGAGTTGGATTAGATTAAAGTAGTTATTTATTGGCTAGCATGCTAGGTATTATTCGGTTTAGGAGACCCATTAATCCGATTGGGTAGTTCATTAATTATATTATTAGTCAACGAACCTTCGAGCCACCTTCGAGAGAAATTTTAGGCGGAATGCACTTTAGAACGCCTAGTCGGAGCGCCTAGGCGGCTAGGCGGCCTTGTTTTAGAACACGGGTTTTATTAATATTTTAAACCAAGACTGGTTCATTCAGACACTGCCTACACTGCCTCTTAGACACTGTCTCTTAACATAATAAATCCTATTCAGTTGTTATTCAGCATTAAATACTTTTTACCTAAAAAAAATCAAACGACACTGATGGCAAGAAACTTATTACATCCAAAAAAAGTGAATTACATTATTTAAATACTTTAAGAATTAAAAACTATTTATGTTCCAGCTGTACATTCCATTAGATGGAAAACTCGAGGGTAAGTGCCTAAATAAAAACGATAAATACCCACGTTCAGGTTTAATCTGCCCCTAAGTACCATTTTTGTAAATTTATAAATTATTTATATAGAAAATAGGATTACTTTTTTTCAAAAACAAATATGAAAATTGAGCAATACATATAGGGCCGGTCCTGACATATCTGGGGCTCAAAACGAATTTCATAATAGAGGCTCATATATTTACATTAAAAATAATTATAAAAAAAATCGAGAAACTTTTTTATAAATAAATATTTTGGGATGAGACTTGAACCTCGAATCTCACATAAAAAATCATTTTACCAATGAATTAACTTATACTTCATATTATTTTACTGAATTCAAATATATAACTATATCCATATAAATATTTAATTTTCCCGAAAAAGGACCCTTAAAAATACTAAATTTTTAGGGGCCCAAGACGGTTGCTTCCTTCGCCTATGCCCAGGACCGGCCCTGAAAAGTATTATAACTTTAGAAATTTATCAATTTTTCTTCTTTAATCAAATTTATATATAATATACTCTGTTTTTTGTCAACGTTTCTTTTTAATTATATATCTAAAACAAACTTTTATTTAATTTCCTATTGTTAAAAATAAAAAATGAAAAAGCATGTGAAAAGAAAACAAAATGAAAAACAAAACAAAAACCAAATCATCGTGCACGTGTTCTATATGAAAAATATTGTTTTTAATATAAAAACTATGTCCCCACGTATGGGGTGGGTTTACGGAAATTTATTCAATACAATAACGGCGCTTGATTATGACTTATGGGTCATTTGGATGCAGGCACGTGTCAGCCAGGGAGAGGAGATATTGCCAAGTGTATATTGCATATAGGTCATTTTCACCTAATTGTCTTAAATACCCACCGGTAGAAATGGAGGGGTAAGTATTCATCAAACGGGCACGTGGCATCACGTGAATGGTCGGTCAATAAAGTAAGAAAATGTTGACTGAATTAGTTTTAGGGTATGGTATAACTCATAAAGTTTGACACTTGTTTTTTTTTTATTGGTGCGAAAAAAGGGTGGTGTGTATTCATAAAAATTACATGTGGATATTTATGATTGGTTGAAATTTAATCCGTTATAATATTGATCATTTGTATTTAAGAAATTAGAATTTGTAAATTAAGTGTTTTGTAAATAATATTGTTAATAAATATATAAATTATAAATATATATTTTTTTACAGTAATTAATTTTAATCTTTATTTGTTTAATTAATATATATAATTATTTTAATAACACTATTTGAAATGTATTTAAGTTGCATATTTTACTTTTTTTGTAATTATTTTTTTCATGGGGCAACGCCCAATTAATTACGCGGAGAAGGTAAGTATTCCCTATTAATTACAACTTCAACTTAATTCCCAATTAAGCACAAAATATTACCCAATTACCAAAATATCCTTCTACCTATTATTAATTACTTTAATTATATATTTTATTAATTATAGTTTAATATTTATTTATTTTTTTCAGATTTTTTTTTTAAAATATTTTTTTTTTCGAAATATTTTTTTTTCGAAAATTTTTTTTTTTTTCGAAAAATATTTTTTTTTCAAAAAATATTTTTTTTTCGAAAAATATTTTTTTTTCAAAAAATATTTTTTTTTTCGAAAAATATTTTTTTTTTCGGAAATTTTTTTTTTCGGAAAATTTTTTTTTCAAAATTTTTTTTTTTCGGAAATTTTTTTTTCGAATTTTTTTTTTTGTCGATTTTTTTCCCCCAGAATTTTTTTCCATGATAATTGTGTGTTAAAGTAACACAAAATCATATGTGTTGTGTGTTGCATGAACACCCAATATGTATAATATTGAGTTGCTTAAACACACATAAATAACAAATTGTGTGATACATGAACACAAAATCAGACAGACAGAATATTTGTACACAAAGGTATAGAATAATGTATATGTAGGCTGATTATGTGTTCATGCAACACGCAATTGCTGAAAGTATGTGTTACAGTAACACACAACAGTATGGGTTTTGTGTTGGTAAGACACACAATGCGTTTATCATTTACAGTTTTGCGTTGCTTAAACACACACAAATAACAATTGTGTGTTGCAGGAACACAGAATAAGATATACAGAATATTTGTACACATTAATAGATAATAGTGTACAGATAGTCTGAACATCTGATTGTGTGTTAATGTAACACACAATCGCTTGATGTATGAGTTACAGTAACACAAAACAGTATGGACTTGTGTGTTAATGAAAAAATCTTCGAAAATATTTTTCGAAAAAAAAAAAAATAATAATTTTCGAAAAAAAAAAAATTTTCGAAAAAAAAAATTTTCGAAAAAAAAAATTCCAAAAAAAAAAAAAATTTGTGGAAAAAAAAATATTTTTCGAAAAAAAAAATTCAAATTTTTTTTTTTTCGGAAAAAAAAAAATATTTAAAAAAATGAAAAAATAAATTCAGATATTAAATATATAAATATATAATGAAATAAAAAAACATATAAGGGCAATAATGGAAGGTAAATATGACCATGTGCTTATTTGAGAATTAAGTTGAAAATTTGTGAGTAAGTAGGAAGTAATTTCCTCCTTCCTTTTTTTTGAGAATGAAAAGTGAGGAAGTGTAATTAATTGGGAATTATCTCTTTTTTCATTTATGATTTAAATTATCAAAATACTATTCTTTAATAGTTAATTTAATATCAGTGAAGTGATTTTTGACAAGATATAAGTTGGTGAGGTTGGTGAGTTTTTATTGCAAAATTTAGTGTGTAATTTAAAGCATATTCAACCACATTTTTTTCAAAAATTTCTCTATAAATAAAATGATACTTTGCATGCTAACTACATTGGAGAAAGAAGGAAGAGAGCTCATATATTCTCATTGCATAAATTTTGGTTAGTTGTAAAATTTTTTTTTATTAAGTATATTATTATTAATTGTTTGTTGTTTAATATTATTGATATTTTCTTAGTTGTAAAACTATATTTGTTGTTTAATATTAATGTAGATAGTGAACTTATATAAATTAGAAATGGAAAATAGTCTAAAAGAGGGAGAATAAATTGTAGTAATATTGTCGAAATTTAGATTAAATGTTATTATTATTTTCGAAATTTAGAATATCTTTTATTATTATTGTCAAATTTTAGAATTAATTTTATTATTATTGTCGAAATTTAGATTAAATTTTATTATTATTTTCGAATTTTCGAATTAATTTTATTATTATTGTCTAATTTTTGAATTAATGTTATTATTATTTTTGAAATTTAAATTTAATGTTATTCATATTTCCGAATTTTAGAAATAATTTTATTATTATTGTCGAAATTTAGAATTAATTTTATTATTATTCTCTAATTTTAGAAATGATTTTATTATCAATGTCGAATTTTAGAATTAATGTTAATATTATCGTCAAAATTTAGATTAAGTTTTATTTCTATTTATTACTTTTTATTATTATTGTCAAATTTAAGAATTAATTTTATTATCAATGTCGAATTTTAGAACTAATGTTAATATTATTGTGGAATTTTAGAATTAATATTATTATTTTTTATTAATAATATTGTTAATAATCTATATTTTAAAAAATATTTATTTTTTTATTATGTATTATTGAATCGCAATTGTATTAAAAATTAGAAAAACATAATTTTGGAATTGTTGTAGATTAACTATTTTTTTTGCATACATAAGAGGCTAAACCCTCTTAATTCTATTTTTTTATTTATCAAAGCTATTTTTGTCCAGTACTTCTTAAGATCTTCTGCCGCCATCTCTTCATACGGCAATCTTTCTTCAGGAGGCAATAGTTTGAATTCATCGTTAAGATCTAAAACGAATTTGTCCCGGTTTTCTTTACTGTATGATTTCTTTCTTTTTTCACTAACAACTTCCCTGAAATTTAACGTGGTACACCCCGTTACTAAACTATTCTCTACGCAAAAATAAACACCAAAAACTGATTTAAAATTCACCGTTCACTTACAGGTAACACGCAAAGCTAGAACGAGCTTTCTTAGGCTTCCCAGTATAGTACTCAGAACACCTACATGAGATAAAGGTTTTATCAGCACTAATAATAATCACATTATTTAAATTAATTTTCACAGAGTATTGATAAAGCTTTTAAGTTAAATGTAACAAAAAAAAACATTTTATCAGCATCTTCAACAAATAGGGACACGCAAAAATGACAGTTCAAAATAACTCTTTTCTTTAATTAACTAACTATGGTCCAAGTTGTAACAGGGTACCACGATATCGTAAAAAGGGGGGACCATAACCATGATTTTCAAACGAAAATGTGAAATGCCAAAAGATACAAGCCCTAAAACTCGTTGAAAAACCATTACGATTATGAATTTCACAGAATAACACAAAGAAAAACTAAAACAAAAGAAAACCCAAAACAGTTCTTAACCGGAAACAACGATTCGAAAAACTTTAACCCTTATTACCAACGCGAAGAACACCTAATCATCTAGGACCCATTTTGTTTAAATGGTAGCTTAATGTGTAAGAAGATTACCTTTTCTTAACACGAGACCTTCCCATTGTTTCTTAGCAACACCGATTTGTCAAAGAGCCCTTCACTGCGATTATTGCTTTGTTCTTTGTAAAACCCTTGAAAAAACTGACTATTTCGACCTACTATGTTACGAACTAAAGGCGCCACATCAGTTTGAACGAGGATTGTAGTTGAAGAGAAGCAGATGTGGTTCTTCTCGTAGAGAGGAATGATTTTGCAGAGATGAAGGCTTTGGCGTAGTGAGGAAGATGAAGAGTTGAGAGAGTTGGAGGGAGGGAAACACGTGTGGTACGGTATGGATAAGAAATAAGACAAATGTCTTAAACGTGCAAAATATAATAATAAAACAAATAAATACAATAAAAAAATAAAAATACAAAAGCAATACACTTTCGTATACATACTGTATATCAGCTATAGCCTACGTATGCCACGTGTACTTGCCATGTCAACGTTTATGAGATAGACCCTACTGAAAAACTAATTCAATTTGTCCCTTTATGAAAAGTTAGATGTCAATTATCAAAACTCAACGATATTTTAGGGACCTTATATACATTTTTATGAAAAGTTATATCCCTAATTGCATTTAAGTCCCTGAAAAGGGTACCAACGTAATTTCATAATTTTAATTAAAGAAATATTTATTGTACCGAATAAGCTCTCGTGGGTTTACCCAACTATTTCCCGTACTTGGCTGCCTAGTAGAGAATAAGAAAGAAATCCAATATGTAGCCGTAAAGTCAAGCTTCGTAATTCCTCTTTTCAATATATTGGGAAACAAAGGGCAGAACCAGGTTCCAATATGAAATAAAAGAAATCCTCTGGGAATATTATTATAATAATCCTTAATAAATAATAAATGACTGTTGAAGTAGAGAAAAATCTTCATAAATAACAAATTAATGGTAAGAATTTTTTTATCTAATTTTGAAAATTGGTCGAGCATGATACGACCCATGATTGACTAACCATAAATAACGATAATGTTGGTAAAAATTAGAGGTGAACATGGTTCGCTTTGGCTCGGTTTTTGGCCGTAACCGAAACCGAAACCAAATGATTCGGTTTCTAAAGGTGCCGGTACCGAACCGAACGGTTTTTATCGGTTCGGTATTATTGGTTTTCGGTTTACTATATGTTCGGTTCGGTTTTTTTCCGATTTTGGCATGTGTTTAATTCAATAGTTGGATATATTTGAAGGGCGTTTACATGAGATTTTCATTTTCTAACAAATTCATATATGAAATGTTTGACTTTCATACTATAGGAACATGTAGGAAATTGCCTTTTTGGAACTCAACTATTATATATTAGTCGTAAACGAATAAATTCAAAGGAATATTTATATTAGTCGCAAACAAATAAATTCAAAGGAATTATCATGTTATTGACACATGTAGGAAATTATATTTTTGGAACTCAAATATTATATATTAGTTGTAAACAAATAATTTCAAAAAAATATCTATAAAATTTAATGTGTATTCTTTACCTTCAACAAATATTAATAAAAGAAGGATTTTTTAAAATATATCAACTAATAACTTATGGAAAAAAATATTGCACATTAGTTGGAAAGAGTGGAGATCAGGTGGTTGTGAGAAGTGTTATTTGTACTACTTATCTGTATCAAATTTGGTGGGTAAGGAATGATTTAATGCATGGTGGTTCGGGGCTAAATGAAGAACAAATTTGCAGTAAAATTGGTGGAGTAGTGAAGTCTAAATTGCTGAAGTGGAAAGTCAAGGATAGAATAGCTAATGAGATAGCTGAAAATTTTACTTTATAGCTTAAAATTGTAATAGTCTTTGTATACGGGCCATTTTTTTGGTTTATTATCTTTGTTATTGGGCCGAGTAGTTAGTTAATGTAGTAATGTTTTGGTTTTTCCTAGTCTAAGGCTTTATAGCCCATGTTGGGCATAATACTTAGAAAGAAACTAATGAGTTGTAAATGTTGATTTTATTAATAAAAGTTTGATTTGATGATAAAAACAAATTGCACATTATGACATTTTCAGGGGCGGTGCATATCATATATGAACATTTTTTTTCAAAAATTATTCACTATCACATTGTCATAATTTTTTCAAGAATATAAATTAAGTTCAAGAATGTCTTAGTTTTTGTATTTTTTTCGTTCGGCTGTTCGGTTATTTGGTTCGGTTTAACATAGAAAAACCGTACCGAACCGAACTTTTCTGAAAAATCTTATACCGAACCGAACGGTTTTGTCGGTTTTCGGTTTTTCGGTTCGATTTTTTCGGTTTTTTGGATCGGTTCGGTTTTTCGGTTTTGTTTTGCACACCCCTAGTAAAAATCTTTGGGTCATGTAGTAAACATGATAAAGGTTGTCCTTTGAGAATAACCAAAGAGATCTTGATCTTGGTGTACCAATCAACCAATTTTTTACTATATAACTTTGCCTTATCATCTAAAATAAAAAACCACAACCCCTAGCTGAAAAAGCCAATAACGTGGCCTAATTATATATGCTGGTCCTGTAACAGAGAAAAAGCACACCCTCGAATAGACAATGAACCAATTCCATACGGAATTCATGGATATGAAATCTGTTAAAAGATTTGCAACATATACCCAGTTAAAATATTCAAAGATTAACCAAAGAAGAAAAGTAAGGAAAGAGAAAACTTGTCAATAAAAAAAGTAGGTATTTCTTAGAGGCACTATAATAAAAAAGAAGAGATCATAGTATCATCAACCAAATCAAATTCCAATATGTCCAGCAACAAAGCCAAAACATATGCAAATAACATCTTGTTTGGGTGTATTTGTGCGAAATAAAGCTTCGAACAAGCTAAATTAACCAAAAAACATAAGTGCAGGAATAATAATATTAATGCATGTGTGTAAGGAGAATATAAACCTTCATAATAAAGACATTCAAGTAATCTTTGACCAGGATCGTGGTTGAATTGTGTTTTAGTAAGATGGATATAATTGCTAGAAAGGTATTGTAAAATTCTACAAGTTTCATGGTGAAAAAGGGGACAAGAAGACAGATACATGTTTAATATTTCTACCCTTTAATAGGTTTTTCCAACCCTAAGAAGGGTGGTAGCCTAATTCAACTTTACAAAAGGTTGAGTTTTTGTTGTATAAAGTATCACATCAGAGGAGTAACTTTTCATAAGAAATCAGAATGGAATAACTTTTCATAAGATGGTGTATATATCTTTTCATAAAATCTATCAAATCACTATAACTTTTCATAAAAATAAATTAATAAAAAGAAAATATTATTGTACCGAATAATTATTCACCTTTAAGAGTGTTCTAGCTAGCAATAATTTGGGGTTGTTCATAACTTTCCAAGCATTTCTAACTAATAAAGCTTTATTTTTTTTAGTTTTATATTCTTAAAATCTATGCCCCCCTTATTTTTATTAAGGTCTTTTCTTTCCAATTTATCCAGTGTGTTCTTTTGTTTTTATTTTTGTTCCACCAGAATTATGATATAAGGGAGTCAATCTTATCACTTACACTATTAGGGGTTAAGAAGCCTGCCATGGTATAAGCTTGTATTGCATTAACCACATCTTTAATGAGATTCTCCTTTCCAGCCTCAAATAATAATATAGTATTCCATTTTTCAATATTTTCTTTAATAATACTAAGCATCCAATCAAGTGATTTTACTTTAGATCTACCGAGTCACCTGGTAGACCAAACACTTATACAAATTATCAAGTTTATTCATTCTTAAAATATCAAAAAAATTATGTTCTTTTTTCTTAGGAGTATTATTGCAAAACATAATGCCACTTTTGTTAAGATTTATACACTGCCTAGAAGCATTACTATATTCATGTAAGATCTCATTGAAATATTCATTATCATCTATCTCAGCTCTAATAAAAAAGAGACTGTCATCAACAAAAAATATATTGCTGAGGATGGGACAAGTTCAAGCCAACTTTAGTCCTCTAATAAGATTTTTCCAGATTAATGTTCAGAAGTATGGATAAAGCTTGAGTAATGATACATAACATGAATGTGGATTGTGAGTAAAAATGAAAGCACCGGTTTTTAAAACAGGAGATATAGAATTCCAAGAAAAAATAATACTTCAATTGAAGTAAAATAACTATTACAGAAATGGAAGTACGATTACAAAAAAACACTTACATGGAAAAATAGAACAAAACTATAACGATTACAAAGTAATATGGTGTTAAAAAGATATTCCGGCGTACATGTTATCTCTAACGGAAATTCTAACGACTATAGTTTTAAGAGATAAGAGAGGTAGAATGTTGAGACAAGGTGGGGAAAATTTGTATTTATAGGGGATTAGGTGAGGAGAAGATTTTGCAGAAACGTCCCAATTAATGCCCTTGATTGTCTCCAAAATTGGTCCTGGATTACTGACGGTTTGGTTGACTCATATGTTACACGTTTTAATTTCCAGCAATGAATCCGGACACTATGTTGACTTGATACATTCCTGTGTTGACAAAGTTTTTTTACAGTTGACTGGTGTGTACTTGGCGGACGCTTGTCTTCTGGCGCGTAATTGTGGACGTTTGTCTTCTAGCTGAAAGGATTTGACTTGTCATCGACTAATATAAGAACTAATCTTCTTCCACTAGAGCCTCTTCTGAAAACTAGTTTCATTTTTCATTTTTTGACTCCCAAACACCCCAACTCCCCCACGGCCCACGCCGTCGCCGTAGTCGGGTGGGTGGTGGAGGTGGTGGTGCTCGCGTGTGTGGCTTTGCCTTTTCCCTTTTGGCTTTCATAGTCTTTGGTTCTTTTGAAAGTATCCATTTTGTTCCTATCTAATGTGAGGCTAGGATGCAATAGATGGGTAAGCTATTTTAAACTAATATATTTACCATCTCTGCTCCTATGTGAGATATTTTCTTCACAAAAGAGTGTCTTTTCCACTTCTCCCATAAGAACATGAAAATGAATTATATTAATACCTTGTTAAATGGTCTTAAACACACTTAATTAATAATAAATTCCAACAATCCCCCACTTAGGGTCTTTGGGAGAGAAGGTGAATAGGTATCCATAAGTGTCAGTATTTGGTTGAATTGTACTAAAGTGGCAATATCTTTCGATTTTGAATTGACACGTAGTGAAGTGAGGCAACCACCAAATTCCGTTTAAGTGAACTTACTCTTGAACTTAACGGTTTTCGATCGAGACCCTCACAGCACATACTCTACCCTACTGAAAGTTATAGTTCCCCCGAACATCACCCTTCAATTTGTTCGTCAAGTCCTTCTCTAAGGACCACCCCTTGCGGGCCATGAACTTTGTGGACTTACTCATATGAGATCATTAAAGATGTCTCCTTAATTTCTATCATGCATGTTGAGTCTCACTATTGAACGTGAATTCATCAAGTCCTTCTCAAAAAACACCACCACATAATGGATGTGAATTCATTATGAGTTGAACACTCATCCTCGTGTTCTTTCTAGAATGATACGCCTTATGAGTGAATTCATCAAGTCATTCTCAATAGGACCACCACGAGTGGCTATGAATTCATTAAGACGACTTATACTTTCGTGTCATATCCCATAACTATTGAGTGTATTGTATTCGGTCCAACAGTGACCTTACTTAGAACTCGGGTAATTTTTGCTAGACACCCCCACATTTCAGTTAGTGGGCCAGAACTAATTAACATAGCCTTTATCTATGTCATTACATAGTGGTGTGTAAGGCACTAAGTTCGTCGATAATTTGTTAGTATCACAAATCTATTTTACGGGATTTAGAACAACATTCGTGCCCTAAGTCTTTTGATTTAGCAAAATTAGTTAATTTTCAACCTCGACCTCACATGTTCCGTTTCACTTTTAGTATTTAGGAGATATACTTTCATAAACCTAGAATAGTCTCCTATGAAGATTATATAGTATGGGTTTTCTCCTTTACTAGCGGAATTTATAAAAGCATTTAGGTTTGAATGTACTAATTCTGGTAGTTTGGAATTCTCGTGGTTTCATATTAAAGGGTCGTTTTCCCGCGAGTTTGTACTCTACACATATCATATAATATATAAAGTCACCGACCTTATTAGTCCAAGGGGTTTTTAGCCTTTTAATAGAAGAGAAAAGAAAGATGGCCTAATCTACCATTCCACACATCTAAATATTTAAATAGATAAGCAGAATTAGAAATGTCCTTATTAGGGGTTACAAGGTTCGATCACACAAAACCCTTATTGAAAAAGAAAAAACCCCTTCCCCACAAACTCATCATTTTGGTACTAGTCATGAGTTACAGTATTTAAAACAAACAAAGCATTATGTAAATACCCTTTTCTCACAAACTCATCATTTTTGGTAATAATTAATTTCCCCCCCTCAAAAACTAGTTTTAGTCCCACTTTATCAAGAAGAGCTCTGAAAACCAAGTCCCTACGGAGCGAGGGGACGAAGAGAACATCGTTTAACTCAAAGATCTTACCAGAAGTGAGTTTGAGGGTAAACTGTCCTTTTCCGAGGACTGTAGCAGTGGATGAGTCTCCCAGGTACACGCATTCACCATTAGTTGCTTCCTCAATTTTTTTGAATAGTGCTTTGTTTGCACAGAAGTGTCGAGAAGCCCTTGTGTCAAAGATCCATTCTCTTTTGTTTTCCACCGAGTAAACCTCAACCATTACCGCGACGATTATCTTTTTGGTTTCAGTTGGTTTGCAGCAGGTTTTGGATCAGGAATAACTTTAAGAGTACATATATAAGCTCTATGTCCTTCTTTACCACAATAATAACAAGAACCCTTAGGTTTCTGAATCTTACCATAAGTTTTAAACCTTCCGTTTTGATTGTTGGAGTTGTTGCGGTTCTTATTCCCATCGGATTTGGAATTGTTAGCGCCTTGTTGTTTTCCATTACCTTCGAACCTGTCCTTGTTACCATGCCCAGAAATTTCAACATGGTTAGCCTTTGAGGAATGAGGAGGGAAAGAAAGAGACTTATGCTTGAGTCGATTGGCTTCTTCTACTTGCATGTGACTGATGAGTTCTTGGAGGGTCATTTCCTTCTTTTTGTGTTTGAGGTGGTTACAATATTCACTCCACGATGGGTTTAATTTCTCAAGTAAAATAATGGCTTGAAGAACTTCGCACACTTTCATGCCTTTGGGGATTACCTCCGCGTATAGGTTTTCATACACATGAAGTTGTTCAGTCATAGGTTTCTGATTAGTAAGGGTAAAGTTATACCAGTTACCAGTGACGTATTTCTTTTTACTGGAATCATAAGCCTCATAATTCTTCTCAAGAGTTTCCCATATGACCTTTACCGATTTTTCTTTGGAAAGAAGATCAAAAATGGGATTCGAGACATTGTTCAACATCCAGCCCCAAGCCATGGTATTAACTCTTTTGAACTTGGCTTCGAGGGCGAGATGTCTAGCCTATTCTTGTTCAGTAGAAGCCCAATTGGCCACCATAAGTGGATGAGCCTCGGCTATAGAAAAGTCGAGATCATACTGTTCAAGACTGATCATCATCTTTTGTGCCCAACGCTTGTAGTTGGAATCATTAAGAGGCTTGATGTCTCCCTAATTGTTCTTATTTTAGACCCTTGGGAGACATCATTTTTTATGTTTAATTGAATATTTTGATAGACTTTTGAGTTAAAAATGCAATAATCAGGAATTCTTATTTTATTTCTAGTATTTTTAATTTATTAAACTTTTGCGCGTAATCTTGTGTATTTTAGTGAAAAGTTTGTAGGTTTTTAATATTAACTAGGAGAGGAATCCGAGAAGAAAGTCAAAGATCGTGATATGGAGTCAAAGTTTGAAGACGAATCCCGAAAAGAATTATATTTTGGAGCTGCAAATCTGGAAAACAGGCCAAAGATTGCTGATTTCGAGGCACTTACGAGTTGATTTAGCCGCTGACCTTTAAAGAGAAAACGTGCCCCATTGAGTTACGAAATTTAGCAAGTGATTTCACGTCAATCGGAGTTATAACGAATCGGCTAGAGCTGTTTTAGTGGAGGTGGTGCAGCACTTACGGGATTTTGGGCTTGGAAAATGGACTTGGGCTTTTAATTTTTAACTTAAACCTTGGACCAAGGCCTAATCCGTTTTTCTTAGTATAAAAGGAGCTTTGGACTTCTATTTTTCACACAATTCACTTTTTACAAAATAAAACATCAGAGAGAAGAAGCAGAAAGAAGAAGAAGGAAGCTGTAGAGCTGGAGAGTGTCTATATCTCCATTCTCAGCCAAATCCAATTCCGGAAATCAGGTCTTTCTTATTTTAAATTCTGTAAAACAATATGAATTCAATTTCTTTTAATTTAGTTTTATTTTCTATTAGCATGAGCTAATTTCTTCATAGTACTTGAGAATGCAAAACGGGTAAATCCATATTCTGTTGAATTTCATATGTTTGAATTTGGGTTTTAATTAATTAAATCAAATTGGGTCTTTTACATTATTCTGTAATTTGAGATTATTTACTGTTTTTGGAGTCATGAACTAAGAACAGGTGTTAGTATCTAGGCTATTCCACATATGTGGCGTGTGGATCATCCTGACAGAGGGTTTAGGTATGGACTTAATTACTCAATCTAAAATAGAAACTATTTGACTTTGACGAACGTAGTTAATTTTAGGGCCAATGAGGTAATTTAGCTTAATCATTCGAAAGTGGATCATATTTACCTGATGGGACTAGTGACACTCTAGAATAGCCTTGTAGTCCACCCTGACGAGGGTACAAGGATTATTGAATCCCGACCAATGTTAATTGACCAATTTGACCCTTAAACAACATATGTTATGAAATAGAATTAGGAGGATCCCTTGCGTTTCTCAAGTACTGCCTTCTCATATTTGCGTCTTACCTTTATGTATTTGCGTCTTAGTATTTACTTGCATTTTCTCTTTAGTTTTTCATACTTAGAATTAATAAAAAACAACCAATCAATCATTATATTTTTTATTTGCTTTCATAAGTGCAACCAATCATTACGTGATAAGCATTGTAGTTAACCAACCGTCCCTGCGAACGATCCTATTATCACTATTATTACTTAGGACAACCGTACACTTGCGGTTGTGGTTCAATTACTTTTTGCATTTATTTTAGAACACACAAAGGACCACCAAGGCTTCAACCTATTCACGTCGGGATAGGCCTTTGTGTTCAATGATGAAGCAACAGCTGAGATAGGAAAAACCATTTCAAAAAACAAACGGTGATTAAAAACGAATATCTTTTTAAACTGTGAGTAAAAATGAAAGTCACCGGTTTTCAAAACAGAAGAAATAGAATTCCAAGAAAAAATAATACTTCAATTAAAGTAAACTAACTATTACAGAAATGGAACTTCGATTACAAAAGAAACACTTACACGGAAAAACAGAATAGAACTACAACGATTACACAGTAATATGGTATTAAAAAGATATTCCAGCGTACCGGTTATCTCTAACGGAAATTCTAACGACTATAGTTTTCAGGGAGAAGAAATGTAGAATGTTGATACAAGGTGGGGAAGAGTTGTATTTATAGGGGAGTAGGTGAGGAGAAGACTTTGCAGAAACGTCCCAATTAATGCCCTTGATTGTCTCCATAACTGATCCTTGATTGACTGACGGTTTGGTTGACTCATATGTTACACGTTTTAATTTCTAGCAATGAATTTAGACACTATGTTGACTTGATACATTCCCGTGTTGACCAAGTTCTGTAACAGTTGGCCGGTGCGTAACTGGCGGACGCTTGTCTTCTGGTGCGTACTTGGTGGATGTTTATCTTCTGGCTGAAAGGATTTGACCTGCCATCGACTACTATAAGAACTAGTCTTCTTCCACTAGAGTCACTTCCGAAAACTAGTTTCATTTTTCATTTTTCATTTTTTGACTCCCCAAACTCTCCAACTCCCCCCACGAGCCCACGGCCCATGCCCACGTCGTCGCCGTCAACGGGTCGAGCGGGTGGTGGTGTTAGTGGTGCGCGCGTGTGGGGGCTTTGCCTTTTCCCTTTTGGCTTTCATAGCCGTTGGTTCTTTTGAAAGTAATAGATGGGTAAGCTATTTTAAGCTAATATATTTTCCATCCGTGCTCCTATATTGGACATTTTCTTCATAAAAGAGTGACTTTTCCACTTCTCCCGTAAGAACATGAAAATGAATTATATTAATACCTTGTTAAATGATTTTAAACACACTTAATTAATAATAAATTCCAATATGGATAGGGGGTCCCCTATCTCAAACCCTTAGAAGGTTCAAATAGAAGTACTTGGTCACCATTAAGTAGCACTGAGTAGGCCAGAGAGGTGACATGCCTCATTATATAGTCCACCCAAATATTATTAAATCCCATTTTAATCATAGTATCTTTTAGAAGATCACATTCAACATTTTTATAAACTTTTGCTACTTCAGCTTTGATGGTAAGGTAGTGCTTATTTGAGTCTCTTTTTCTCTTAAGGAAATGACTAGCTTCATGAGCCAATAAAATATTCTCAATAATTTGTCTCCCAGGAACAAAAGTTTTTCGACTTTAATTTATAATCTGGACATATATTTCTAGATTCTTTTTACTAGTATTCTAGCTAGTAGTTTATAGACCATATTAGAGCAACTAATAAGTCTATATTGAGAAAATTTAGCAGGGTTTTTAAAATTAGGAATTAATGTAATAAGTGTTTTGTTTATAGGGTATAAACCACTTTTATTCCACAGAATATCAGTTATTCCTCCAAGTATATCATAATTATTAGATTTTCAGTGTTCTTTGAAAAAGTAATCTGTGAGAACATTAGGTCCAAGGGCCTTGTCACTTTCCATTTCCCACAAAGATTTCTTAATTTCCTCCATACTAACTGGTCTAGTAAGATCAAAGTTCATTTCTTCAGTAATGTTTTTTTCAATAGATGTAATAACTGTAGAATAGTCTCTAAGCCCTTTAGTACTAGAAAATATTATTAGAGTAGTTTTTAATCTCATGCTCTATATCCTCTTTCTTCTCAAGCCAGTTGTCATTATCATTAAGAATGCAGGTAATTTTTTTTATATGTCTCCTAGACTGATCCATAAAATGGAAATAAGTTGTGTTCTGATCCCCTAAAGTAAGCCACTTAATGCTGGATTTTAGTTAACAGTAAGTTTTTCATAAATCCAAATCTGCTCCATTCTTTTAATAATAGTGTTATACTAATCCCAATCAATGGATATAGTAGATTTAATCATTCCTTGAAGGAGATTTGTATCTTTTTTTAAGCATGTCCTTTTTTTTCTAAGCGATTTTCCTTTCACAATGTGCAAGTTTCCCAATAAGGTGTTGTATATTTTTACCATACTTATAAATTCCCTTACCTCTAAAAGAAACCATTATATAATAAATATTAACCTTTTAAGAAGGCATTCTTGTTTTATATCATTTATAATAAGAATCATGGAGTGGTCAGACCCAATTGTAGGGAGAGTTGTTAGCCAAGCATTTGGGAACAAATTATCCCATTCCTTATTGATGGAAAATCTATCAATTACATGTATAATAAGTTTAGGATCCTGTCTTTTATAAAACCATGTGAAAATACATGCCTTAAATTGTAGGTCAGAAATCTTAAGTTTCTCAAGCCAACTATTTAGTCTCTCCATATTATTTCTGTTAGGTCCAGTATCTCCTAAATTTTCATAAGAGTATTTATATATATTCATATCCCAACTGTATTCCAAGGAAGATTAGGGTGATAATTATTACAAACAATGGACTTGTTAATAGCCAGGTCTTTAATATTATCATAAGAGGGTATATACACAAAATTTATGCAATAAGAATTACTATACTCATTAATGATTAGGCAATATATGTGGTTTATAAAGTATTCCAACAAATTAATATTAACCATTTGGGAGTTTAATAAGGCCAATCCCTATTAGAATCATCAGGCCTCACAATGCAGCTAATATTATATTTAATCTCAACAACAATACTTTTAACGTGATCATCAGATATATTTGTTTCAGTAAGAAAGAGTACCTTCGGGTGATACTGAACAATGGTATTTTTTAGTGTTAAAACTGTTAAGGCATTGCCGAGGCCTTGACATTTCCAACTTAGTTGTGTCATTGAGTCTGAAGAGGTTGATCTGGCTCAATCCCGCAAAACACTTCACTGGTGTTCTTTGTCACCTTCTCATCCTCCATATGCTCTATTTGATTCCTCTTACCGATTGTCGGAGTCCATCTTGACCTCCATATCATATCACTCTTAGCTTTCTCACTTTGAATATGTTGTTGTGCTTGCCTCTTAGTATGGTTAATATCCTCTCATTTACCATGCTACCATCAACATCAATTACCATCGTTATTGCAGACTTGTAAAATCGAGGCAGTAAGCTTCACTTGGATCACCTCATTCTCCGTCTCCTCGTTATGATTAGTTTTAATCTCTGTATTTGATTTAGGGGAGAAAGTAAATGTGGCCTACTTTCCTTTTTTTTTTCAGCTAAGGCTTTTTTGATTTCATTCTTCTTAATAGACCCAAAGGAAAGATTTAAGGCCTCTTTAGATTTATTATCCATCTTCTGGGCCCAATCATGACTAGTAGAGAAACAATCCAGCTTATCTTTGTCTTTACCTTTCAAAAAAAATTCAAAAATGTTCTTACTTGGGTCATTAGCCGTCTAAAAGTCGAAAAGGTCTCCAACTAGGGCTGCAAACGAACCGAGCCGAACCGAGCTTTAGCTTTCTTGAGTTTGTTTGCTAATATTTTACCGAGCTTGAGCTTGAGCTTGGTTTGAGTTTGAACCGAGCCGAACCGAGCTTTAGCTTTCTTGAGCTTGGTTCGTTAACTAACGAGCCGAACTCAAACAAACCCTTAGCGAACTTATTTTTTCCAAGCTTGAGTTCGGCTTGGATTTGTTCGTTTTAGACTCATTTAAGTCTCGTTTATTTTTTTATGATATATATATTTTTGGGATTTTATGTGATTTAAAATGAAGTTAAGTAAAACTAATATAAAACATATTATATAATTTGACTTGAAAAAAAATGTACTTACTAAATATAGAATATTTTAGTTATGATTAATTAGATATACAAAAATTTTACGGAGTTCTGAGTTTATAAATATATATACACACACACACATACATATAAAATTGAATTTTTTTAATTGAATATATCTACCAAACCTATTAACGAGCTCTTATCAAACTGTTCACGAGCTTAACGAATCGAGCTTATACATGTTTGAGTTTGTCTCGTTTAGTAAACGAGCCCGAATTTAAAGTTTGAGCTTGGTTTGTTTAACTAACGAGCCGAACTCAAACAAACTTTTAGCGAACTCAAACTCGAGCCCTTGGTGAAAGTATCGGTTCGTTTGCAGCCCTATCTCCAACTACTCCATTTATGTCCTTAACCTCGTACTTCTTTTTGTTTCTTCTCATTTTGTCTTCATCCTTACCACCATCCTTCTCAATCATACTGAGTCACAACCTTTTTTTCTCTCACTGATTCTAGCGAATTGATTTGCCTTTTTGACATCGAGTTGGCAATAATCTTGCTCTTATTTTCCATAGTCGTGAGGATGAACGGCGTCGATGTATTCGTTAATTTATCAGATTCTCTGTTATACTTATAACCATGAACCCATTTACCCACTCTTCGTTTCAGCTTCTTTTTGTTGTTACACCCATCCTTAGTATATGATCAATTAAGCCATATACATAACAAAATTCAACAAGAATTTCATAATTAAGCATACTTATAAGCTATCTTGTAGATATCGGTTTTGGGAACTAGGCGATCGACCGGGGCATAGCGCCTAGGCGGGAATACACGGGGCCTAGGCGGAATTATACGGTTTTGAATCCTGATGTGTAATTTTGTATATTTAGTAATATATGTAGTAATTATAGAAACTTTAACTATTTAAGTAATAAAATTCATCTAGCAACACTATAGTAAATTTAAAAATACTAAAAATTGAGTTATAATATCAACTAAAGAATTCTCGATAATAAGAAAAATAACCAAAAAGTCTATGCGGGCATGTTTTTCCATTAATCGGTGCCTAGGCGACCATTTTTTGTCATTAATCGATGCCTAGACGGGCTAGGCGCCTATTCCACGACAACTAAGGCGCTAGGAAAAAACGCCTAGAATTTTAATTAGGCGTAAGCGGGTGAGGGGGGGAGTTGACGCCTAGGCGGGGAGATCTACACCATAGCCTATAAGACTTCAAAATTTGCTAACATTGAAAGAGTACACCATACTAAGTGGTTGATTAATATCACATTCTATACGTGCTCTAATATAGCCAGCTTCTTTGAAAGTGGCCAACGGAGGGAGCTGAATTTCCAATACTTCACCATACCTCACCATTTAGGTTCGATTCTTGCACCAAGACGTGTTTTCCAGCAAGGTTCCATGACCATTTATTGAAGAGTAAGCTGGTAGTCTTCTTTGTTGGAGCAGACAATTAGGCATGAATTGGTCTCGAATTTCTCAATGGTGATGTTGTATTTTAGACCCCACGACTTATTTATGGTCTTTCTCAAAAAATTGAAACTTATAGACTTATTGCTTATGATTTTAGGCAGAATTTTTGGTTCTTCAAGTGTAACTTACACTAAATCTTGAAAGAAAAAAGCCACAATATATTAAAATTTTCGTGTGTATTATTTTATTTTATTTTCTAAAATCTTGCTTTTATATATAAAGATAACCCATTTACCTATTCTGAAAGGTAAGACTTCTCGTTTATATTTTTATTGTAGGTAAGTACGTGTCAATTATATTTGCTTTCAATCAAATTATTATATTATTTTTTTAATTGTTATATCTTAATTTTTTTTATAAAATTGAAAAACCTTCCTAATTGGTCAAATTTTAAATTTATAAATCTGTCCTTCTTGTGTTAAAGGGTCTAATTGTGTTCTCAACCACGAGAAAGACTCTATTTGAAACTAACAATCAATTATTTGTTATTAGTAATTTGGCCAATACTCTTAATATGCACCCTGTGGATTCGGTTGACCCATGTGGGATTGGTGGGGGATTGGCACTGTTTAGTAAACATAAAGACAATATTAAAGTAATTAGTAAGGATGAAAATTACATACAATGTGAAATTACTGACTTACAAGGTATTAAATCTTATACAACCTTTGTCTATGGTTCCCCTCATGAACTAGAAAAACTGAATTTATGTGTCCCTAATGATAACTCAGCTTGGAATCTTGTGGGTGACTTTAATAATCATAGATATATAAGTGAAAATATTGGGGTTGACAGTAAAATTACTAAAATTATGGAGGATTTCAACTCCTTTATTTATAATAATAAACTTTATCAAGCTATTAATAAAGGTGTATCCTTTTCTTGGTCCAATAGGAGAGCTGGAAACAAACGAATTAAAATTCTCCTAGATAGATGCCTTTATAACACCAAGTGGGCTAATATTTATCCTGATGACTGGGTTACCTTACTTCCTGCCTTAGGCTCTGACCATAACCCCTTGTTACTCCATCTGAATGAGGAATCCAACCCATCCTTTAAAAGATTTTATTTTGAGAAATTTTGGATGGAAGAAAGAGATTGTTATGAAATAATTAAGAATGTAGGAAATTCAAGAAATTCTATAAATACTATTACTAAAAATAAAATGTGAAGTAACCTTAATATGTGTAAGAGACTTTTAATTGTCTAGAGTAAAAGAAAATTTAATAATAGCAGACTAAATTGATCATCTTATGAAGAAGCTTTAAATCCTTACTAAATCTACTAGTCTCTCTGATAGTGAGAGAGATGATTACAATAATATTTGTAAAGATATTGAAATTATTTGGAAAAGAGAGAAATATTTTTGGGCCTCTAGATCAAGAATTACTTAGCTAAAAAGTGGTGACAAAAACACAGCATTTTTTCATGTTGCTACTAAAGAGAAAAGGAAAATTAATAAAATTTGTAGAATACAAATGATGAGGGTATGTGGTTCACAGAAGATAATGACATTAATACTAATATCCTTACTTATTTTAATAATGTTTTTAACTTTGTGGGTTATAGAGATAATATTATAGACATTTTTAAACCCAATATAACTCATAACATGAACTCGGCTTTGTTGAAACCTATTACTATCACTGAAATTGAAGATGATATTAATGAATTAGGGTCCTGTAAAGCACCAGGCCCTGATGGGTACCCTGGTTTCTTTTATAAAAAATATTGGCATATTATAAAACTTGATGTTATTAAAATAATAAATAATTTTTGGTATAATAATCAAAGCCCTGCAATGATTTATCATACCTATATCTCACTAATACCTAAAATTGATAACCCTGCTACTATTAAGCATTTTAGACCTATTAGTGTTTCGAATTTTATATATAAAATTATTGCGCGTATCTTAGTTAATCGCCTTCAACCCCTAATAAATCATATCATTGAGGAAAACCAGTCTGCTTTTTTCCAGGCAGACATATTCAAGAAAACTCAATGATTGTGCATGATATTTGTAGTTATATTAAAAATAAAAAAGATGCAATGAAATATAGCATGGTTATTGAAGCAGATATACAAAAAGCTTATGAATTTGTTGAGTGAGACTTCATCTATAGTCTAATGCTTAAACTTGGCTTTAATTAAAGATGGTGTGATCTTATTCTCAGATATGTTACTTCTGTTTCCTACTCAGTTCTTATTAATGGGCAACCCACCCCCTTATTAAACCTAGAAGGGGTATTAGACAGGGAGACCCCTTATCCCCCTTCTATTTTGTATTATCACTCAAACCCTCTCATCTTTGTTTGATAACAAAGTAGAACTTGGTATTCTTGAGGGAATAACTCTTGCTCGGAACTGTCCTAAGCTTACCTACCTCTTATTTGCAGATGATAGTGTTTTTTCCTTAGAGCTAGCTTTGAGGATTGGTGTCGCCTAGGGTGTGATAAAAATATGATAAATAACTAAGAAAAATAATGCACTAATCACCCTAGACTAGCACGGTTCTGCAAGTATTACAGGACGTATGCAAGTTTTAATGATAAGAAGATTCGTTCCTCAAGGACTTAAATGGATTAGACAGATGTGTAAATAAATCAGAATAGCAATAATTAATTAAAAGACAGAAAATAAATAGGATTGGTTGAGAGATTAATGATTAAACTAAGCAAATTAAAAGACAAAAAGTAAATATAAAAGAAATAAGATGAGAAAGTATAGCTTAGGTTTTGCTAGTATGTACTAATCCTTCTAATTCTTTCTATCAAATTCAGTTTATAAGGGAGACAATAGCTCTTAGATATGTAGTTAGGATTCTAAATTCCCCCTATCCCCAGAGAGCGAACTAGGGTGGCAACCTCACAATCACGAGGGAACTCACAAAGGGTTAACCTGCGCCACTTGGGTCCTAGGTGTAGTCCTACCTACTAATGACGATTGGTGATTAAAATAAAACTTAATGACTATCTAGTTAGGCTAGTGTTGTCAGGTCCAATTCCTTATTCTAGACGTTTATGTGGTGTTTCAATAATTAGACACCCCTTCCGGGCGACCATCTAACTACTATTAGCAAAGTCCTAAATTGATCAGGTTTAAGACAGACAATAAATCAAAGCACATAAAACAAATATATGATTAAGTAGCTAGAACCAATAAAAACATAAAATTCCCAAAGAAACTTAGATAGAAAGAAAATATAATTCATAGATTATATTTAATGCAAAACCCAAGCTATGGGAAAATTAGTTCATACCTGAATGAAATAAACTAAAAGATTGATACAAAGATGTCATTTTGCTCTCTTAAATGACTAAGAATTAATATAAGGTCTAGAACTAAGCAAGGATGACTTTACAAAGGTTTAATGGTGTATTTATAGGTGTTTAGAAGGCCTAATTCGTTTTCTTGGAGTGGAAGACAAGAAACTTAGACTCCAAGCCCAACGCAAATTCGTAACCCTAAAATATTAAAAAGGTAATAATCTGCCGCTGTTTTGTTTTGGCCGTAACTTCTTCGTTTCAACCCTGTTTGACGCGTTCCATATGTCGAAACTGATCATCTCGGAAATCTCTATAACTTTGATTCTGACCATTCTTCCAAATTCCTAGCAAATCTTGAGTAATGATCACTTCTATGGTCGTAGGTGCTGGAATTCAGATTTATTTGGCAACTTTATCTTTCCATATCTTATCTTTTCTTTCCTTATCTCCAATTGCCATGCATATCTTCTTTCCTTTATCTTTTAGAATTGATTTGGAATCTAATTAATTACCATATATATCTTTAAAGCTTCACAATTAACAAACAATTAATCCAAATATGCTCTAAAAATAATAAATCATTAAATCAAGACAAGAAATAGGAAAGTGCACTAATACATATGAAAATCGAGTATTTAGACTTCTAAAACACTAAAAATGATGTCTCCAACTAAGATTAAATCATCACAAATGGGGAGACATCAAGGATACAAATAGTTTTAATGATATTATTAATAAATATGCTTTAGCCACTGGTTTAACACTCAATCTTAATAAATGTGGGATTAATTTTAATAATAATACCCCTCTATACATCCAAAAAATGTATGCCTTTAAACTAAATATGAAAATTACTAATAATTTGGGGACTTATCTTGGATTACCCACTGAGTGGGGTAGATCCAAGGTTAGGGACCTCAACCATATTAGTAGAGAAAGTTATGAAAAAAAATTGAAAATTGGAAGAACCTTTTTCTTAGTGATGCTGGAAAAGAAACTCTTATTAATGCTATTCTTCAAAGCATTCATAATTATTATATGACCTCTTACTTACTGCCTTCAATTTTTTTTTGAACTTATCTCTTCCCAAATTGAAATTTTTTGGTGGGGATCAGAAGGTAAGAAAAAAATCCACTACGGTAACTGGAATTCTCTTACCAATAGCAAATCTAAAGGTGGATTTGGCTTTAGGAATTTACACCTTATGAATATAGCAAGACTTGGTATACAAGCCTGGAGTGTTATGTCTAATACTAACTCCGTCCTCCATAAAGTTTTAAAGGAAAATATTTTCCTAATTCTAATTTGCTTCAAGTTAAAATTGGGTACTCTCCCTCTTGGGAATGGAGAAGCCTATTAGCAGGGAGAGATTTTATTATTAAACATCTCAAATGGAGGATTGGATATGATACTAGAATAAATCTCCACACTCAGAGATGGATTCATAACTGTAAGGATATTATTCCTCCCTTTAATAATACTATCAAATGGGTTATTGAATTGATTACTGAGAATACTAGAAACTGGAATATTAATATTATAAAAGATAATTACCCTGGAGAGATTTGTAACAAAAAATTTAATATCTTTATTCCTTTAATACCACTAAATGATAGTTGTACTGGGATTTAAACCCAAATGGTAATTACAGTGTAAAAATTGCATATCACTTTCTTAAGGAGGAACAAGATAAAAAAGATAATATGCATAATATTATAAAACCCTCCTCCTCGCATAATATTGATCCTAAAGTTTGGAAAATCATTTGGAATCTTAAAGTCCCTCAAAAACTCAAAAAATTCATGTGGAGAGCAATTAAAAACCTGTTACCTACTAATGAGAATTTATTTTTTTAAAAAGCAAAGGATACGAGTATTTGTACAATTTGATATGAAAAAGCTGAGCCATTGGAACATATCATTTTCAATTGTCCATGGGCTAAGGCTACTTGGTTGATTTCTAATCTTACTTTGAGAACAAGCAACAAGTGTACCTCTAAACTGTACACTTGGATGACTGAACTTCTAAGTAAGAATGATCAACTAAAATTCAAAAATCCTCACTTAGGGGAACAAATTGCTATTATAACATGGCATATTTGGAAAGGAAGAAATGGCTTTGTGTTTAACAATATAAAACCATGCCCTCTATCTACTAGTCCTAAAGCGCAGGCCCTTCAGAAAGAACAATTTGCTATACTAAAACCCAAGGATGATAATATATATCTGAGGGTCAAAACTACTCAATCAAGTATGTGGGATAAAGAGATAGAAAATCAAAATCCTAAGGATGACTTGCATTGTCTGAAGGATAATACTAATCAAGCTAAATGCTCCAAAAATATGAATACAAGTAACACTTGTTCACTTAGTAAGAAAAATAATTAGCAATACGTTTCCCTACCTATTGTACAGTTTACAGTCACTTTGACGGTCTTTTTAATACATTAATTTACCCGACCGAAAAAAAAAGAAAAATAATTAGCTAATATTTATAATGGTACTCAATAGTCCAGTCTTAATAATTTCAATGCAGATACTATTACACTGCATAGTAAATGGGAACCTCCCCCAAATAATTGATATAATATTATAAAACCTCTAACTTTCTATTGTATGTGTTGCTAGGGATTGTTTTGGAAAAGTTATTAAATATAGCACTTGGAAAATAGGAGCTGAGAATTCCATGGAGGCTGAAGCTTTCGGGATTTTGAACGCGTGTATGTGGGCTCGCGACTTCAAAGACACACGATGCATTATAGAGAATGATTGCAAGGAAATCATGGACCCGCTAGTTTCTAATTACCAAGTAGCTAGTTTAAGAATTAATAGTATTATTCGTTGTCATTATTTTGTAAGTGAAAGTTGTAATTCTCTTTTCTCTTGTATTTCGTGAAAGAGAAACTTAGTTGCGAATTGGTTAGCCATAAATGTATGCCTCTAAACTAAATATGAAAATTACTAATAATTGGGGACTTATTTTGGATTATTTACTGAATGGAGTAGATCCAAGATTAGGGACCTCAACATATTAATAGAAAAAGTTATGAAAGGAATTGATAATTGGAAGAACCTTTTCAAGTCATTGCAAGAAAGTGTAGTGTAAAGCTCAAAGTTTTTTCCAATTTAATTACTCCTCTGGTTAATATGAAACATATGATAAATTGATCCAGTAACTATCAGCTTCTTTTCAAAGTCATAAAAGCAATCATATGTTGATTTCTCGGTGGACATTTTGCAGGTTGATTCTATATCATGCTATTCCAAGGTTGATTCAGCAAGAAAATTTGTCCCCGGATCAAAACTTTGTATACAACCAGACATCATCAATCCTCGTGCACACAAATCAAAAAACTCTCTTAAAGGAAAAAAAACAAAAATCCAGCCACAACTCCTTCCGGGTCTTCCAGATGATCTTGCAATAGCTTGTCTAATACGGGTCCCACGTACCGAACATACCAAACTCTGTCTAGTTTGCAAAAGATGGCATCGCCTTCTAGCCGGAAATTTCTTCTACTCGTTAAGAAAAACCCTCGGAATCACAGAAGAGTGGGTTTTCATCCTTAAAAAAGACCGAGATGGCCGAATTTCATGGCATGCTTTCGACCTCACCTGCCAAATCTGGCAGTCTCTGCCACCTGTTCCGGCAGAGTACAGCTTTGCCCTCGGATTCGGATTTGCCGTGCTTAGCGGGTCCCACTTGTACTTATTCGGTGGAAGACATTATATTAAAGGCTCAATGAGACGAGTAATCTTTTATAACGCGCGTACAAATAAATGGCATAGAGCTCCAAATATGCATCGTAAACGACATTTCTCAGGATCGTGTGTTATTAACAATCGTTTATACGTAGCTGGAGGGGAATGCGAAGGAATCCAAAGAACCCTTTGTTCAGTAGAGCTTTACGATCCGAATAAAAACACTTGGAGTTTTTTACCCGATATGAATACATCTATGGTACCGTTTATTGGAGTTTTTTATAATGGGAAATGGTTTTCAAAGGGTCTTGGGTCCCACCGGGAGGTTTTGAGTGAATCGTATGATCCGGAAACGAATAAATGGAGCTCGGTTAACGATAATATGGTTTTGTGTTGGCGAAATCCATGTGTTTCGATGAATGGGAAACTTTATGCTATAGATTGTCGTGATGGGTGTAAAGTTAGGGTATATGATGAAGGGGGAATATTTTTATACAACCCTAATAACATTGGATTACTAAATAAAAGCCCAACCCCAAACCCTTAGTTACTACCCAACTAGTATATAGCAAAATACCCAAAAACCATTACCCAATCTATACACTATTCTAATCCATACAGTGAGATACAAAAAACAAAAACAAAAAACCCATATAGGGGTTTCGATCAAACCCTCTTCTCTGTGCCTTCACTATGACAGAAGAACAGCTTCCCTTCTGACCTTCCCTGGCCTCCATTCCCCCTCCGTCTGTCACGTACCCTACTGCAACACCACCTTTCCGCGCTGTCGCTCCACCACCACAGAAGCCACGTTGTAGATCTGAACAAAACACCACCACCACGAAGCCACACTCATCTCTTCTCCTCCGAAGCTGCGCTGCAGATCTTAACAGTCACAAAACACAACCACCACGAAGAGCCACGCTTATCTCTTCTTCGATGCTCCGTTCAGATCCAGGCCACCAGATCCGATGCTCCGTTCGCAAAACACCACCACCACGAAGAGCCACGCTCATCTCTGCTCCGATGCTCCTCACTGTGTCTTCTCTGTGCAAAAGAAGAGGCGCCGCCCTCCCTACCCTCCGATCTGCTGTGAAGACCACCATCGCAGCGAATCTGCTTCACAAGAACAAAATCTACAGCGAGAGAGGTCCCAACCTCCAAATCCCACCGTTCGCTCCACTCCTCCACCCTCCACCAGACAGCGAGAGAGGTAACAACCATTCGCTCCACTCCTCCACAAAATCTGCAGCGAGAGAGGTAACAACCGGATCTCCGCCACTCCTCCACCCTCCACCAGACAGCAAACGAACCAGACAGCGAGGCCGATGTTGTTGTTTTTTGTTGATGTTGCCGTGAGTTTGGTAAGATAGGTCCAGCCTAGGTCTAGCCCTAGGTCCAGCCATGGGTCTAGCCCATTCGATGGTTTGATGGGGTCGATTTCTAGTTGGGTCAATAATCTATTGTGTCCAACCCTTGTCTTTGGTCTAGCCCATAATGGGCTAGCTTCTTTTGGTTTTTCTAAAACATACCTATGTCAAACATTTTTGGCCCATAAACATATACTTGTTTTCTGTGTCTCTTGGGTCCAGCAATGCTTGGGTGTAGTTGAACATTGAATGTGTGAGTGTGAATAAATTGGGATTGGGTACAACCCTAGAACATTGAGTTTGTGAGAGTAGAATAAATTGGGCTTGAGTACAGCCCTAGTGGTACTGACATGGACAATCCTTGACTTTATTGTATATGGATTTTAGACAAAACGGGCTTGGGTACAACCCTATGGACACATACTTGGACAACCTTTGATTTCATTGGACATGCATTTAGACAAAAATGGGTTTGGGTACAACCCTAGTGTACATCATTTGACATGATAGACATGGATATATACAAAAAACGAAAATTATGTACAACACTAAGTGTATTTAGACTATATAAAAAATATTCAAAAACCTTTAAAAAACAAAAAACTAATGAAAAGTCCGTACCTGTGTGTACGGATCTATCCGCTAAATAGAAATAATAAAAAATAAATTACTGAAAAAAAAAAGGAAAATGGTAGAATTGGGAAAAATCTAATCAAAATTTGAAAGTAGACTTTATTTAGAACAAATTTCTAACTAAGCTTTAAAAACACTCTTTATTACATAATAACAATAGGTTTTATTTTGAAGTTTCCTTTATGATGAAAGTAAGAATAGTTGGAATAGATTTATTGATTGCAAAGTTCATCTTGGGAGTTGTAGAGCTTTGGAAGCAGCTGCTCTTATTCCGGTTAATGGGAAGCTTTGTATTATTCTAAATAATATGAGTATTAGTATGGTTGATGTGTCGAGTAGTGATAAAAAAAGTGGAAAGCAATCCTCATCTATGGGAATATATTACGGTTAAGGCTCGTTTCAAGAATTTTTTCACGAATATTTGGTCGAGTATTTCTGGACGTAATGGAGTTAAGAGTCATATCATACACTGTCAATTACTTCAAGCGTGATAATTTATTAGGGGTATTTATTTATTATAAGATTTATTTATTGGAAGCATAGAATTAGGGGCGGAGCCAGGATTTTTTGTTAGAAGGGCTAAGGGGGTTCGGGGCACCCTTAGAGAGTCTTCTTCGCATACACCAAACCTAAAAACCTGAAAAAGATGAACAAACAAAAAGCGTAAACTGATAAAAATAAAAATAAATGCAACTATCACTAAAGGATAAACACCGTGGTCATACGCTACCGTCCCCGGCAGCGGCGCCAAAAACTTGGTGGTCCTTTGTGTGTTCTAGAAAATAATGCAATGAGTAGGAGAACCACAACCGCAAGTGTACGGTTGTCCCAAGTAATAATAGTGATAATAGGATCGTTCGCAGGGACGGTATGGTTAACTACAATGCTTATCAAATAATGAATGGTTGCACTTATGAAAACAAATAAAAGATATAATGATTGATTGGTTGGTTTGTATTAATCCTAAGTATGAAAAACTAAAGTGAAAATGCAAATAAATAATAAGACGCAAGTAAATGAAGGTAAGACGTAAATATGAGAAGGCAGTACTTGAGAAACGCAAGGGATCCTCTGAATTCTATTTCATATCATATTTTGTTTAAGGGTCAAATAGGTCAATTGACATTGGTCGGGGTTCAAGAATCTCCGTACCCCCGTCAGGGTGGACTACAAAGCTATTCTAGAGTGTCACTAGTCCCGTTAGGGTAAATATGATCCACTTTCGAATAATTAAGCTAATTTACCTCATTGGCCATAAAATTAACTACACTCGTCAAAGTCAAATAGTTTCTATTTTATATTCTATAATTAATTTAGCACCTAAACCCCCCGTCAAGATGATCCACACGCCACTATGTGGAATAGCTTAGATGCTAAAACCTGTTATTAGTTCATGACTCTAAGAACAGTAAATAATCACAAATTACAGAAAAATGTAAAAGACCCAATTCGATTTAATTAATTAAAACCCAAATTCAAAAATATGAAATTCAACAGAATAGGGATTCACCCATTATGCATTCTCAAGTACTAAAAGAAATTAGCTCATGCTAATGGAAATTAAAACAAAATTAAAAGAAATTGAATTCATAATGTTTTACAGAATAAAAATAAGAAAAACCTAATTTCCGGAATTAGATTCGGCTGTGAATGGAGATATAGACACTCTCCAGCTCTTCAGCTTTCTTCTGCTTCCTTCGTTGACTTCTCTCTGATGCTTTTTCTTCTGAATAATGAATTGTATGAATAATAGAAGTCATAAGATCCTTTTATAAGGTCTAAAACGGATTAGGCTTTTACTTAAGGTTTAAGTTAGGAATTAAAAGCCCAAGTCCATTTTCTAAGCCCAAAATTCGGTAACTGCTGCACCACCTCCACTAAAACAGCTCTAGCCGATTCGTTATAACTCCGATTGACCTGAAATCACTTGCTAAATTTACGTAACTCGATAAGGAACATAATCTTGTCAAAGGTGAGCGGCTAAATCAACTCGTAAGTGCCTCGAAATCAGCAATCTTTGGCCTGTTTTCCAGATTTGCAGCTTCAAAATATAACTTTTTTTTCGGGATTTATCTTCAAGCTTTGACTCCATATCACGATCTTTGACTTTCTTCTCGGATTCCTATCCTAGCTAATATTCAAAACCTACAAACTTTTCACTAAAATACACAAGATTACGCGCAAAAGTTTAATAAATTAAAATTACTAGAAATAAAAGAGGAAATCCGGATTATTGCATATTTAACTCAAAAGTCTATCAAAATATTTAATTAAACATAAAAAATGAAGTCTCCCAAGGGTCTAAAATAAGAACAATTAGGGAGACATCAGGTATTTAAAAAAAGTCACAGAGGTAATGAATCATAAACTGACATAACTACCGGGAATGGAGGAAGTTTGAAAAGCGGTGTTTGACATGTCACCATCTAAAGCACCAGGTCCCAATGGGCTAAATGGTAAGTTTTATCAAGAATATTGGCACATAATACAATACGACGTTTTCTTGATGGAACAAGATTTTTTCATGAACAATATATCTCTCGATAAATTAAATGAAACATTGGTTACTCTAATACCAAAAGAAGAAACACGGGAAGGAATCGAAGACTATCGTCTGATTTCATGTGTAAATTTTGGATATAAGATAATTTCAAAAATATTGGCGAACAGGTTACAAGAATTCATGAATGACATAGTATCTCCAACACAGGCAGAATTTACAAAAGGTAGAGCGATACAAGACAATATTCTCATTGCGCAAGATATATCTATTTACATGGAAAGAAAAGGAAAAAAACGCAAAAACAATGGCAGCAATAAAACTAGATATGGCTAAAGCATATGATCAGTTACACTGGGATTTTCTATTATTAGTATTAAAAGAGTTAGTGTTTGATGATAAGTGGATAATATGGATCTCAAAGTGTATATCTTCAGTGGTGTTTCAACTTAACTTTAATGGGAACCAAAAAGGGGATTAAAACAAGGGGATCCTTTGTCACCGTTTTTATTTTCCTTAATGATAGAATCACTCGTTAGTTTGATTGATACACAGGTGTCACGAAACAAGTTAAAATGTATACGAATAACAAGGAATTATCCAGTTATCACTCACCTTTTATTCGAAGATAATTCACTTTGCTTCCTAACAATTGATGGAAATGAAGTGGAGGAGTTTCTAAATTGTATTGATAAATAGTGTGCAGGGTCGGGACAATGAATTAATTATAGTAAATCGGCTATCTGCTTTAGCAAGGATACACAGGAAGAACACTGAATACGAGTAACAAATGGATTAGGCATACTAGAGAAGGATGATATGGGAAATACCTAGGGATACCATTATGTCATAAACAATCTAAGGTCCGATCCTTACCATGGATAGCGGAAAAACTATTCAAGAAAACTGAAGGGTGGAAGGCACAATTGTTGTCAGATGGGGGAAAAGAAATGCTTATCAAAGCTGTTCTGGAAGCATTGCCTACATACTGTATGTCTATTTTCTCTTTTCTGATTACGTTTTGTAATAAATTAATAACGACAATCTCGAATTTTTGGTGGAACTCAGGTGAGAAAGTACGAATACACTGGTTGGCATGGGAAAAGATGGCAGTTAGCAAATTGACTGTAGGAATAGGATTCAGGGATTTCAAGAGAAATAATATGGTTCTATTAGCATCTCAAGCTTGGGGAATACTGAATAATCCAAAGACATAAGCTGCTCGACTAATAAAAGGTATTTATTTTCTGAAGAATAATTTCTCGATGTTAAGTTAAGACAATCTCGAACATGGTCATGGGCTAGATTTTTGGAAGGAAGAGACATGCTAAAGATATATGATAGATATATGATAGGAGATGGAGAATCTATAAACATCTGGAATGATAAATGGCTAGATACACAATGGAAATTGGAAAAACCAAAAGACTATACATTACAAAAGATAAAGGAACTTTGGATTAATGATTCAACAGAATGGAACATGGAAATTCTTGATGAAATTTTCCCACCTCCAATCATACCAGTCATCTTGAGAGAAAGAGTTTTCTCGAAAGAAGAACCAAATAAGTTTATGTAGCCGTTTGCAAATAATGGAGAATATATAACCAAAACAGGGTACAAAGTACTTATGGATCATAAAGTATTTGAAAAACTGCACCAATCGACGATCATTTCAACTGACATCGAATTATGGAAAATGATATGGATATCAAATGTACCGACAAAGGTAAGAATTTTTAATTGGAAATCATGTAATAATGCAATACCAACAGGTAGAAACTTAGAAAAAAGGAATGTGAAGTAGAAGTTGAGTGCAACTGGTGTGGAACAGAAAAAGAAACGGTGGAACATTTATTACTGATGTGTGTGGTGGCGAGAATGATATGGGCTGGATCAATGTTACATCTTAATATTTAAAACACAGAGATAGACCCGGGGAAATGGATGCTAAAGATCATTGAAACATAGGTTAATGTGGGATTAATAAAAAGAAGTTATAATAGCATATGTTCTACTTATGATCTGGAATCTGTGGAAAGCCAAAATGAAAAGCAGACATAGTAACTCAAAAGTGGAACCAGATGAGGTGATACGTATTACAAACCGAAACATAACCAAACATTTTGGGAGGTCATGGTTTAGGAATGATCAAAATCCGAATATGAATACGGAGACAACTAAATTTTCAGAAGAGAATCTCGATTTTCATACTAACGTTGCGTTTACTTGTGATGCATCTTTTGACTAGGTACATAATCCTACAAGGATAGGGGTGGTACAGATCGAAAAGACTAATTATTCTCAAATTGATTTTAAGACTACAACACTATGCAACACAAGTGTAGAAGGGGAAGCACAAGCGATTATCACAGCTTTAGAAATTTGGAAAGAAATACCAGCACGAGAGTAAAACTATATTCTCGGATAACCTTGAACTACTTCAAGGAATAAAGCAAGTGTCGACTGCTAGGTGGAGGCTCAGACTGTGGATCATGCAAATTAATAAGATGGCAAACGAAGCAGGTTCCAGTTTATATGAGCACGTTCCGCAGAAATGGAATACTAGAGTCGATACACTAGAAAAAAAGGCCAGACACAAGGCAATGGAACATCAGCAACAGTCATTGGAAAGTTTACACCAATTCTAGAGACTAGGATTAGGCTAATTGTAGAATATATTTTGTAACTTTACTATCCGCCAAAAAAATATATATAAATCTAATAATGACAAGTTATTATAAAATAAATGAAAAAAAAAATGAAAAACTCAAAAAATATGTTAGAGAATCACAAAAGCGTTTTCTTTTTTGGATGTTGAGAATTTGATGAATGCTTTTATTTTAATTTATACTTCCATTCTTATTGAATGATTCAATATTAATCGTATTTATATCATACATCAGAGGCTTAAAGCTGATTAGACAAAATTACATGAAATACATACGCTTATTGAGCGTCAAGTACAACTCTAGCAGTCGCACACTCACTTCTATCTCGCGTAATAATACTCTTAAGATAATCTGGGGGATCATCAAAGACCGAAGGTCCTGATTGTGCATTCGTACCCTCCTAAGCCAATCTATCAGAACATAAATTCGCTTCACGAAACACATGAATTAATTCAAATTCGGGATTATCTTGTAATATGTCCCTACATTCACGTCCTAAATATTAGAGACGACTACCTGAGCTCACACCGTCCTTTACTAGCGCATGGAGCTCCCTCGAGTCTGTCTCGATAAGAAGTTCTCTGTAGCCTTTCTTAACTGCCCATCGTAATCTAAAGTGAATTGCGAAGAGTTCCGATGTGATCGGAGAATATTCCACGCACGATCCCATATATCCGGCTATACAAGTCCCATTTTTATCTCTCACAATATCATCGATTCCCGCTATGCCCCTAGCCATATCAAAACTACCAACTATATTTAGTTTGTAACCTTTTGCGGGCTTAACCCACTTAACCATTATGTTTTTTGCCATTTTAACTAAACCTCCACCAAATTCCTTTCCCCAAGCAAGGATGAAGTTGCTAGCTAACAATAGTATTTGTTTCTTTATTTCATCCAATCGAGGAATTACATTAGGTTCATTAAATACCAGCGCATTCTGCGAAGTCCAAATAATCCAAACTGCGACAACAAACACTAGCGGCCATTCTATCTCGGACACCCTTGCTTTTGATTTTAAGTGACTTTCCAGCCACGTTTTCGCTCCAGCTGCACCTGAATAAGTTGGTCTGCTAGCCATACCAGAAGTAGCATGTCTCATCAAGGTGCTTCTGTTTTGTTGTTTGTACCTCCAATAGTTCTAGGTATTGTTCACTTTTAACAACTCACTTCGCATCCCAGGGGGCATTCTCCCTTCACAAGACAGTAGTTCAGTCTCCTCCAAGTTCCTCCTACCAGTTTCAGCAGCTATCTCTCCACATGGTTCTAAATTAAAAAGCTTCCATACCTGTTTCGCAACTTTACAATTTAAAAATATGTGGACTAGATCTTCCACTTCCGCACCACGCATCTCCTGGAGTCAACCACGCCGCGTATGTGTAAATTTTGCATGGTTGCGTTCTATTTCTAGCCAATCTCCAAAGATATACCTGTATCTACTGGGAACATTTAAGTTTCCAAATCATTTCCCACTTAAACGATACATCGGCTGTGTTATTTTCAAGGTAAATAAAGGCCGACTATATCGTAAAAATACGCAAAGCTTCATGGCGCCATTTCACATTCGTTCCGGATATTCCATTCAATTCCACCACACCCTCACGAAGAATATTTGCCCTTTCCAATACGAATTTACACACGTTCGAAGCACCCTATTTTTGTTCCCGGTTTAGCAGACACTCTTAAAATATGTTTTTAAAAAGATTTCTACCCGCGCAACGTTCTGGCCTTGTAGAAGTTTCCATCCAAGTTTAGCTAGAAGAGTAAGATTGTAATTTCTTGCCACCCTCCAAACCTAGTCCACGCATCTCTTTTGGTTTACATAAATGCTCTCATGCGGCTCAATGAAGCTTACTTTCTTTTGACGATGAACCCCATATAAAATATCTTACTATTCTATCAATTTCCTCACATACATATTTCGGTAATCTCATTACCTGCATTTGATAGACCGGAATCGCACTTAGTATCGATTGCACCAATGTCACCCGTCCCGCTAATGACAAAGTCTTTTTTTTATTAACAATAAATTTTATAGCACTAAACTTTGTTCTTACATTCAAGAGCACTCAAAAACTGAGCCTCAATAACAGATAGAAAAAACATAAACTATTTATTACTAACTACAAGGAAATACATTAGCAACGCATTCTTAATCTACTTGAAGATGTTCTGCAGTTTCCAATTATCTGCAATATCCTCTCTTCCATCCTTCCTTTTAAACTTTCTTTTATCCTTACTTCTTACATAAAGGAAGTACATTATATTGTGCACAATTTGTTCTTCATTCTTTACAATACCCCTGTGTATATGACCATTCCTATTAGTCCAAATCAGATACACAAAAGCTGTAAACCAGCCTAAGTAAACTGCCTCCAGGAATTTATCATTAGCACTCATCATTATAAACTCTAATAACTCATCCCAAGAATTGAGAGCTGGCATTTGAACCCCACATTTCAGAAAGCACTTATGCAATATCCTCTTTGTCCATGAACATAACACAAAGAGGTGATCTTTATCTTCTATAGAGGCATGACAGAAAACACATATTGTATCCACCTGTATCCCCCACTCCATCTTCCTATTTTTTTAGGCAATATATTTAAGCTTACTAACCACGCACAAAAGGAGTGTTTCGGTATATTCATGGTGTTCCAAACAATTCTTGTCCATTCAAGCACCTGACCATGATTACTCAGCTCGCACATGGTTTTCTTGAAAGAAATTTTCTCGTTAACATTCACTTTCCATCTAATCTTATCCTCAGCCATAGTTAAAGACGGCATAATATCAGCTATACCACTTAAAGGAGGAGGAAGATGCCTGGTGGGGACAAAGGTGTGATAAAATAATAGATAAATAAAGAGTCACACACCCTTGAGAACCACGGAACTCACTGCAAGTATCACAGATCGTTTGCAAGTTTTAATGATAAGTCAAGTTCGTTCGCAGGGATTGTATCCGTTAGATCTACTTATATTTAACAAGCGTAGATGAATTTATATGCTTGGAATAAAGTATGAAAAGATAAAATAATATGAATACTATCTACCGCAAATAAATAAATAAAACAAATAAACAAAACAAATAACTAAATATGAAAGTAAGTCAAATAGATTAGGATTACTACGTCTATTACTAAATTGTTATTCTAACCTGTCACATTAAGCATTATATATTAACCAGGATTCTAATAACTACCTAGCCTTTTCTAGACTTAGGAGCAACCTCTTTACTACTAGGGATTCCTAAGTAATGTTTGGAGATTAAATCAAACCTTAATGGCTATCTAGTTACACTAGTCAATTATGTGGTGTTGTCAATAACTAAGATTAATCCTAAGATTGGCCAAATCTCGGGAAATAGGTCAAAACACATAATACAATATACGCCAAGCTTAATCAATTAAAATAACCAAATAGTATTTAAAGACAAAATAATAATCCAACAATTAAAAGTAAACTTACAGAATAAAAGCTTAGAAATATGGTTGAGAATAGATCTATAGCTAATTACTCTAGATATAGAAAAGGTGAGATGTAGAAGAGGAGTTTGTCAGTATCCAATCTTCTTCTTCTTGTCTTCCTCTACAGGTCAACTTGCTTCTTGGATGAATAGCTTGAATCTAAGGATGAATATCTAACTAAAGGACTAAGCTATTGTTTTAAAACTAAGAAAATATAAGTAAAGACTAAGCCTATACTTTGCAACTGAGCAAGGACTTGTTTACAATGATAAGAGGGTGTATTTATAGGTATCTTGGAAGCCCTAATTCGTTTTCTTGAAGGAGAAGTAAGTGGTGGACTCCAAGCCCAACTCTAATTCGTATGGAAATAAAGATAAACACTGCTGGACCGTTTTGAGCATATCTTCTTCGTTATTAGTCGGTTTTTGCTCCATAATATACCAAAAGAATCGCAACAGAATTATCTTGACCTTTTAGAAGGAAATCACCAGATTCGGCCTATTTCTTAGGTAAAAACGCATATCTTTGGACGTGTTCTGCAGAATCCCAGATTAAGGCAGCTTTTCCTTTTCCATCTTTTTAGCTTTTATTTCCTTATCTCCAATTACCATGCTAATCTCTTTCCATAAGTTGTTGTCTTTGACTTGGACTCTAATTAAGCTCCATAATTATCTTTAAAGCTTTACACTAAATAAATAATTAAACCCAATATGCTCTAAAAATATTATTTTACTAAATCAAGACTCAAAATAGGAAAGTGCACTATTTCTCAAGAAAATCGACTCAAAGACTTCCTAAATCACTAAAAATGATGTCTCATCCTAATATAAATCTATCACAAATGAGAAGACATCAATGCCACCTTCCATTTATATAACATCTCTTAACTGTCTTATTTAACCATATAGAGTTGTATTGGGTATCTCTCTGAAGCACTTCATTAACACTACTACCCTTTATCCATTTGTCCCAGAATATAAAAGTATGTTCTCCATTATTAACCTTATGAGTGATGATTTCATAAGCACTATCCCTCAACTTGAGTATTTTCTTCCATGCCCATGCTAAGTCCTGTCTTATAGTATATTTCCAAATACATTCATTTCTAAAAATATTCAGGTGAGCCCATTAACTAAGTATATTAGTGCTTCTATTATACATCCTCCAGAACACACTCTAACATACACGCCTTATTAAGAGTCTCAATGTTAGGCAAACCTAAACCACCAAAAGATTTACCTCTGCACACTTCTAACCATGAAACTCTAGCCCCTTTAGCACCCTCAAGATTACCCCCCCCCCCCCCCCATAGAAAGCTTGAGAGTTTCTAATTGATCTTATATATAACATTCTTAGGTAAAAGAAAAACCCTGCACCAATATAATATCTTGCTTATCAGTACAGTTTTTATCAGTTCTAACCTACGTGCATAGGTAAGTAATTTATTACTCCAAACTTCTATACTTGAGCAAATATTCTCCACCAACTTATTTGCATCAGCTGCAGTAATTTTCTTTGAGTTTAAAGGTACACCAAGGTACCTAACTGGTAAAAAACCCTCTTTAATGTTCAATATATTCATAATATCCTCCTTTACCTGAGTTGAAGTATTCCCAAAATATTTCTCACTCTTTGAGTTATTCATTCTAAGTCCAGACAATCTTGCAAATATATTCAACCCTTCCTTAACCAAATTAGTTGATTCACTATTAGATTTCATGAATATTAATAGATCATATGCAAAGATGATATGGTTAAGCTCTAAAACCTCACACTTAGGGTGATAGTTAAACTTTCTATTTCTACCAATTTTCTGAAACAGAGAAGAAAAACCTTGCATACACATTACAAAAAGATAAGGGGACAGTGGGTCCCCTTGTCTCAACCCTTTTTTACCCTCAAAGTAACCCACCATTTCACCACCAATACACAAGGAGTATGTAGGATTAGAAACACACATAATAATCCATTTTATCATATTATTAGGAAAAATAAATGCTTTTAACACCTTGAAAAAAAAACTCCAATTCAGGCTATCATAGGCTTTCTGCAGGTCTAGATTAATAGTACTCCTAGCAGATATATTTGACTTATCATATCCATTCAATATATCTTGAGCCACCATTATATTGTCACCTATATATCTATCACAAACAAAAGCTGCTTGATTGAATGAAATTAGAGAATTTAGTACTTCTTTATTATATTGATAATAGTTCTTGATAGAGTTTTATATGGTGTGTTCACACATGAGATTAGCCTGAACTCCCTTACATTACTTGGTGTTTGAAATTTTGGGATGAGGGTGTAGCATTTGCCTCTTTTAACATATTATTACTCTCCATTGTGTCCTTAACTGCATTACAAAAGTCTTCCCCTACAATATTCCAAGCTTTTTTGTAGAAGCAAGAGGTAAAACCATCAGGGCCAGGACATCTTGTTTCATCAATAGAGTATAAGGCATTTTTTATCTCTTCAGTTGTGATGGGCCTACTTAACCATTCAACCTGTTAAGCATCAAGTGACACATTAATTAATTTTTTTAGTGTACCTACTGAATAAGTCTCCTGATCAGGATCTTCAGAGCCTATGAGTTTCATATAAAACTGTAAGAATTCCTCCTTGATCTGAGCTGGTCTATTTTGTACTTTCCCCTTGTCATCAATAAGTGTATTTTTTACTCTGCTTCTAGCTTGTTTAGCCATGATAACTTTATAGTAGTAGGCTGAGCTACAATCACTATTAATAGACCATGTATCTCTAGCTTTCCGCTATGTAACATAGCCTCCTCAAGATTAGCAAGTGCAATTTTCTCCTCAGCCAGAATTAAGTCAATACCATTCCCATTCATAATAGCATTCTGAAGCTCATCCACTTTCACTCTCAGTTGTTTAATATAATCAGGAGTTCTTTTAAAATATTTGATATTAAAATCTTTTAAAGCCTTCTTCACTATTCTCTACTTTGTATATAATATAAACATACTTGAGCCTTGGACTTTAATGTCCCAAGCTCTCTTTACTAGCTCTTGAAAACCTTCATGTTCAGCCCAAATATTGAAGATCTTGAAAGAAAAAGGCCCTCTTATATATGGTGGTCCCATTGAGAGTAATAGAGCATAGTGGTCAGAGGTAGAGGGAGCAAGGCTCAATACATTAGACTGAACCTTATCCAACCACTTTGCATTCACCAACACCCTATCAATCCTACTTGCTCTAAGCTTCACCTCACTTCTATTAGTCCATGTGTAAAAAATTCCACAAGTTTGGTGTTCAAATAGCTCTGCATCCTCCAAGCATTCACTAAACTGTTTTGAACTCTCCTCCAGCTCATCACAATTTAACCTCTCCTCAACACGCATAATCTCATTATAATCACCTACACAACACATATATTCATCCTTATAGAGACTACTCCATCTAATCATATCCCTCCACAATGTCATACGCAATTTATCATCATTGTTAGCATATACAACACATAGAATAATCTTGCTACTATTAGACAATTCCTCCACCTCTACAATTATAGCCTAAGAAGTGCTTTCAATGAACCTTACTTCCACCTCTTCACTATTTCACAATATCCAAACCCTACCCTTTGGATCATTTATATAGTTATAAATAATATTATATTTTTTAAACCTTTCCTTCATAATACTATCCATGTTGTGCACTTGGATTTTTGTTTCCAAAAGACACATAATCTGCACCTTTCTTTCAAACATGAAGTTTGAGACATCAAGTTGCCTCAGGGCCATGTTTAAACCCCTTACATTCCATGATCCTAAGATCATGGATCAGGAGGTTTATTCTTTACTCCTCCTTTTGTACTATGAACAATTCTCATAACATCATTATCAAGTGCAGAAAGAGGACTGTTGAGGACATTAAAAGGGCTAATACTTGCCTCAGGAGATATGTAGCTACACTCAGCCTCACCTCCTTTTGACCCCCTAACAACTCTACTCCAGTTATTTTCACTAGAACCATGTATCTTTGTATTAGCCTCTATGGTTACCACTTTATCTTTACCTTTCTCATTGTCATTCACCTCAGTCACTTCACTTACCTTATTAACCCATACTTTATTTACCCTTACAATTCTTATGCTCATAGCTCTTGCTTTTAGTGCACTGAACTGGTTTCCAGTCATAATCAATTGTTACTTCATGTAAGTCCTTACACCCTGTATTAATATAAACCTTATCCACCATTTTCGTTATCAAATTCACCTCCACACAAACACGAGCATAACCCAGCCTGGACCTAGACTCAGTGATGGAGTCCATTTGAATAGGCCTACCCACACCACTAGCAATATAGCTCAACCGATTTCTAGTCCACAAACTCATAGGTATGTTCCTCAATTGCACTCATAAAGGCACACTACTATAATCCACCTTCCCAAACTGCATTTCTGGACTCCATTCTCTAAGGAATAACGGCTTTCCTGCAACATGCCATACCTGCTCAAGTGCTTTACTACAATTCAATTCACTATCAAAGTTAAAGATAAACATAACACCATTTGATTTTATGTTCACTCTACCAAAATCCTTCCATTGATATTTAACAAAATTTGAAATCATATAAAACTGTGGAGGTCCTCCAATAAATTGCCCAACTAGACAGTTTGTCCATACCTCAGAACCTTCATCAAACACTTCTTTAGGTGGATTAATCACGGTTACATCCTCCTCAATACTAGGCTCATGAAATCAAGTTTAAATCTATCATTAATTTTACCAAACAGAGAGGACCACTTAGGTGAACTTATAGCTTTTGGCGTATGAATTACCTCTTGTACTTCCTGCACTTCCTCAACCACCGCAGCACTTAAGATCGGAGCAATTTGCACCAGACTAATTATTCTGATTGGAGCATTTTGTTTACCTCCATTATTAACCCTTATGTTCTGCGTACCCACCTTATTCCCACTGTTCTGCACCTTCTTGTTACCATTATTCGGCCACGCAATTGTATTAGCCCTAACCTCTTGACTTTCCTCAAACATTTCTCGAGTGATGTTTCTTTGTGTTGCACGATTAGTTGGGGCCATACTTCAGATCAATGGTGTGAGACAAAAGAAGAAGCGGAATGGTAAATGTTTAGGCTAAGTTTAGAAAAGAACTAAAATCAAAGGAAAAAGAAACGCTGAAAAAGTTTATGAACTTGCTGCAGATCCTAGAATTTTTGGGTAAAACAGCAGATTCAAGAAAAGAAACCCCAAAAAGTGTGGAATTCGAGTGTTTTTTGCTGAAATTCAGTTCAAAAAAAGTTGTTAGATGAGAGAGAAGAAGAAAAAAGAGTATCGCTACCCAACCCTTCAAATCGCGCGTGTGTAGGCGCATTCCATTTACATCACACGTTTTTAATCATCGAGACCTTAATGACAAAGTCTTAGTCTTCAAGTTAGCTAATTTTCCTAGCATCTTCTCTCCAATCTTCTTGTAAAATCCTTTTGGAAATCTCTCCGCTAAAATAGGTGTTCCCAAGTATGTCCCAAACGAATCGCTATGACAAAATCCTTCCTCCTCCGCTAGCTCCTTTTGTATCACTTCATGAACATTTTTCGAGAAATGTATGAGTGATTTCTCAGCACTAATTGTTTTTCCAGCCTCCTTTCAAAAGCTATCCATCGTCTCCACGATTGCGTGTACCTGAAGTAAAGAAGTTTCACCAAACAAAATTAGATCGTCAGCAAAAAATAAGTGAGATATTTTCAGGCCCTGTCTACCCATCTTAACCGCCTCCCAACTTCCGCTAGCACATAAGTCTTGGATACGTAGAGACAGACGTTCCATGCACAATACGAATATGTAAGGTGAAAGTGGGTCTCGTTGTCGTATTCCCCCATGAGGTTTAAATGGAGTCAAAGGTTCTCCATTTCGTAGAACACGCATCTCATTCTCCGCCATACTTGACATAATTACCGATATCCAGCTTTCCGGAAATCCAAAGTGTCTGATTGTGTCTTCTATAAATTCCTATCCAATATTCATAAGCCTTTGTGAGATCTATATTAACCGCCATGATGCCCTTTCTTCCTTGCAAATGTCGCGTCATGTGATCTATTTCTGGCACTAGAACAATATTATCAACTGTAGAGCGACCTGGAAAAAAACTACTTTGAATAGGACCAATAATATTAGAAAGAATAGGCCTTAGTCTATTGACCATAACCTTCATAATAAATTAACCGAATAATTTATTAAACTAATATGACGAAATAAGCGTACCCGGTTCGGGTCTGGCATTTTAGGAATAAGATGTATAAGCGTACAATTTCAGACCCGAAGGTAGTAAACCTTTACTGATTGCCTCCCGAGCCATGTCACACATAGAAGAGCCCACAGTGGCCCAGCAATATCAGTCGTATCAAGATACGTACCTTATATTTTAAATATATAAAAACTAGTTAGTATATTATCTAATTATTCTAATAATATAAGTTTTTTTATTATAATTAGAAAGTTAGGGAGTGTATTTACTTGAAAATCTATTGGATTCTTTTAGATTTAAAAGAATCTAAAAGAATATGAAAAAGTTCATATAAAATTGAAACAATTTATAACATAAACCCCTATAAACTTTAAATTGAATACCTCTTCCTGATATTAATTAGTTTTTGTATATTTAAAATATGAGAAAATACAATTGATATTTGTCCTATTTAATATTATTTAATATTAGATGAAATTATTTTCCTATACATAATATCAAATTATCCTTTTTCATTTTATGTACACCTGGTATTTTTCTCATTGTAGAACTTACATGTATCCTTGCCATTATTTTATCCAAAGACATTTACTATATAAGAATCAAATGACAGCAATAGTTGAACATATCGAACCAAAAGAAAAATAAAGAATAGTTAAAAATGAATCGTGATTTGTCTTATGAAAGTTTTGTACGACTCTTGATAATCTTGATAGTTTGCTTGACTAAGGTTCATGGTCAAGGCAACATTTTTAGTGTGGCCTCTTACGGTGCTATGGCAGATGGAGATACTGACGATAGCCAGGTATATATACATTCAAGCAAGATTTTTTTGTGTTTGATGAGTTTTGTTATTACGTTGAACTATATAAGATTTTAGCCATCCTGCAGAGATGTGATTGCAAGTTTTATCTTTAGTTGTTATTAATTTCTTAAGTTGGAAGCACCACCTTTTCTTAAGTTGGCAGCACCACCTTTTGGAACCTTGTATATATATTTTTACGTTGGTTCAACTTGATTGTGTGCACGTAGGTTTTGTCCGAAGCTTGGAGCCAGGCATGCAAGAACCAATCTGGTGGAACAGTTTTAGTTTCAGAAGGAACATATCTTGTGAATACTATAAAGTTTCAAGGTCCATGCAATAATCAAGTGGTCTTTGAGGTTAACGGAGTTTTAAAAGCTCCAAGTGACCCCTTAGTTGGAACAGACTACTGGATCGTCTTTGACAACATAAATGGCTTAACGTTGTCTGGTAATGGAACCTTTGATGGTCAAGGATCTACAGCTTGGACAAAAAACAATTGCAAACAAACCTCAAACTGTTCGACTCTTCCTGCTGTAAGTTCTTTCATCATTCTTTTCATTAGCGTTCATAGTTTTGGGTACTCGGGCAAGCTCTTGCATTGCACAAAGATGTATGAAATTCAAAATTAACTCCAGATTATAAAAATGGCATGCCATCGCCTTCCAGCAAAGTTAGGGTCACATGTATAATTAGAGTCAAATCCTCCATTATTGATTCATGATTTTCCACGATCTTTTTTAAATAATAGATGTTAATTAAAAAAATTCCAATGGTAGTACTCCTCGATATTTACCAAAAGTCTGTCAGCATTTCTGTTAAGTCGAGAGTTAAATTTGGATACTTCACATATTGTATGTTTTATACGACTAAAGTTTACTCATAACATACTAATTTTTACTGCAAGGATATTACATGACACATACATCTTATGTTTTTGGATCTATTTAGCGCCTCTAACCGTTGGCTATGGGGCTCTAAATAATTGTTGGTTGTTACAGTTATACGGTTCACTCGTTACATTTCGATTTTCTATTTTGACAGTCCCTAAAATTCAATTCAGTGAAGAACGCATCGATACAAGGCATAACATCATTGAATAGCAAGTTCTTCCATTTCCATCTCGTCAAATGCGATGATATGATCATTAAAGATGTCACCATTTCGGCACCAGAAAATAGCCCCAACACCGATGGAGTGCATATCGGAAACTCTAACAATATCCAAATAACAAATGTTAGTATTTCCACTGGAGATGATTGCATATCTATAGGCCCAGGGAATACGAATATCAATATCTCTAGCGTTTCATGTGGACCGGGCCATGGAATAAGCATTGGAAGCTTAGGAAAGAATGAAGGAGAAGGCAATGTTAGTGAAATTCTTGTAAGCAATTGTTCAATAAGTGATTCTACAAATGGAGTGAGGATTAAAACATGGGCACCTTCTCCACCTAGCAGTGTCAGCAATGTGACATTTCAGAATATTGTTGTTAATCGTACGAGTAATCCTATCGTAATTGATCAGCTATATTGCCCAAATTCGTCATGCAAGCAGGAGGTAAATATTATTTAGTCATATTTCACTAAGTGAATTTACGATTTTATTTAATTCATATATAGACTAATCTAGTCCAAATGAGTTTCAAAAGAGACTATTACAAAACTTATGAAACCAATATGCTATGCTATGTAGGGTGATTCGCAAGTTCAAATTAGTGATGTGAAATATATAAACATTAGAGGCAGTTCAGCTTCTCAAGTCTCAATAGAACTCAATTGCAGCAAAAGTGTGCCATGTCAAGGTATTGTGTTTCAAGACATAAACCTAACATACGACGATGGTGGTCAAGTCCCTACAACTGCATTATGCTCTAACGTAGATAAAGAATTATTCAGTGGTCCACAAATTCCTTCTACTTGTTCCACCACCACTTGAATGTAATCGCACATGATTTTGTTTTAGACTATATCTTTCACATAAAATCACAACTGTTAGATGAAATATTGTCTCATGCATGATTAGCAGTTCCTTGATGTTGTTCAAATAGGAGATGCTTGTTCTTAGCAATCGAAGTGAATTTTTTATCTCAAACGCGACCATTTAATTTTTCTTTTTTATCAACTTTGATCAAGCTAAACGTCTACTTAAAGGATCACATAGGATCCTTAGGTAGGAATGTATCGTATGACTAAATTGGGTAAAACACCACTTTCTAATGAATAATAATTTTTAAAAAACAATTTTGGAAATGCTGTGAAAACTTTTCAATTTCAAAAAACAATCTTTCACGATTAAAAAAATAAAAAACTATACAAAAGATAAAAAGAAATTAAACTTACAATTTATTTTCCATCTTTTCCACTCAATTTGTTTTTCCTTTCCTCTACTCAAATTATAGTATCATAAATAATAAAATAAGAAAATAATTTCAAAATTAAAATTGAATTTAAGATAATACATATTTTTGATAAAAAGCTTGTTTAAAAAAATTGAACAAAAACATTTAAATGTCAATATGTTTTATTTTCGATACTCGTTGGTTAATTCCGATACTCTATATATTTTTCCAATCCTCTATACTTTTTTCGGTGATGATGGTGGTCGGAGGTCGGAGGTCGGTGGGGGTGGCCGGAGGTCACTGGGTGGTGGTAAAAATGAATAGTGTTAACACTCAATATTCTTTTTTTGCCTTTTAGTGTTTTTTGTATTATATAAGGGTATTTTAGTATTTGGTCATCCTGGAGGTTTATATCAATTCTCAAGACCCTATGTCTCATTCACCCATAAATTAATATTACTTTTACTGTCCAATTTTGTTTATCTATCTTTTTAAGAAATGGTGTTCAATATTATTTGTTTTTTATAATATCAAAATACTTTTTCTACCATTTTTCTAATATCACTTTTAATTAAGGGGTTATTGTTGAAAATATCCTCATTAAATTCTCTAATTGTTTTTTTATGCCTTCAATAATCTTATTTATAAAAAAATGCCTAATGAAATAATTATTTATAGAAAACATTCCCTTTATATTTTCTATACCTTTACTAATTCCATCACATGCGCGCGTCCGTGAATTTTTTTAAATCGTCATAACTAATTAAAAAAAATAAGAAAATTAAAAAAAAATTATTTTTGAATAAATCTAATTAATATTTACGTCTATGATTTTTTTTGAATTTTTTGAATTTTTTCGAATTTTTTTAATTTTTTTTTCGTAAACATGGAATTCCATGTTTTAAACCGTGAAATAAACATGAAATTCCATGTTTTAAACATGAAATTCCATGTTTTAAACATAAAATTTCGTGTCTGCGAAAAAAAAATAAAAAAAATAAAAAAAAAATCAAAAAATTCAGAAAATTCCGAAAAAAATCATAGACGTAAATATTAATTTGATTTATCCAAATATAATTTTTTTTTGATTTTTTTGATTTTTTTGATTTTTTTGATTTTTTTTGAATTAGTTATGACGATTTTAAAAAAATTTCACGGACGCGCACATGTTTATTAGTTTTTTTCTTATTTTTTAATTGTTAATTATAAGGGTAATTTGGGATGGGACTGTTTTCAATAAATATTTTTTTCTAGATACCTTTTTTTAAATAAGTTTTTTAATAGGCATCAATCAACAATTGGCTCTTTAATTAATAACTCTCTCTGTTCCATAATATTAGCTGTTTTAGAGTTTGCACAATTTTTGAATACCTAATTGACAGGTAAAAAGTAACTTTAAAAATGACTAATATGACCATGTTTACTATTTTCAATAGAAAATTAATATTTAATTATGTAGAGCTTATTAAATAAAGAAGGTACTGCAATAAATGAGGTAATTTTGTCAAAGAGATATTTTAATAAACCATTCTTATAACATTTATGTATCTAAAAATCAGACAAATATTGTTGAATGAAGAAAATAGAAAAAAATTATGTTTTAATATTGATATCGTTTCAATTTTTTATTATGCTTCGAAGATTTTTTAACGCTAATTTCCTTATTTTAAGTGCCAATTTTTTTTTGTCAAAATCTTTAAAATGTATAAAGATAAACATTTTACAAAGAAAAGTCTACTCAACCTATTCCTCTAGGAATATGAGGAATATGAAAAGCAAAATATGCGCTAACCAGAGATGGGGTTTGACAATCCAAATACTCAATGATAAACCCAAGAGTTGTTGCTTGGTGAATTTTCCTTCCAATTAATATGGAATAAATTAAGTAGTCTATTACACAAGGGAGTTTAGTTCTACAAACCCGGTATAAAATATTTGAATGCATCTAGATTTAGATAATAGTTGCATTGGTTTTGGGTTCCATCCCACAAACCAGGGACAAGCAAATTTTACAAAGCTTATTAGGGGGCACATTTTCTAATACATTTATCCTCTTTAATGGGTAATTTTCCTTTACACAATTTCCATATAAAATTTCTTATTTTTGTTGGAATCTTTAGACTCCAAAACTCATTCCAAATAGATTTTGGATGGTATAGGAGCAGGTAGGGTCATTTCCACTATTCTTCTTTTCCTTTTCAGTTTCTATGTTTTTCAAATACCAATACATCGTTTTAGAAGTAACCTCACCATCTTTGATTGTATCCAATAAGCATTATCCTCAGAGTATTTTGTTAGAGTCATGATATTTTTTATTTTAGTAAGTAATTCATTTGGAACCACTTAGCTGAGTGCTAGTATCCCATACATTAGAATTTTTGAAGAAAAGATCAAATACTGTATTTAGTGGGTATTTTAATGGACATTAGAGTAATTTTGAACCTGGAATCCAGTGTTCCTTTCATATATTTATGCTTTTACCATTTTCTGCCTTCTAAAACAAATCATTTTTAAAGGTAATTCTACCCTTTAATAGGCTTTTCCAACCCCAAGAAAGGTGGTAGCCTAGTTCAGCTTTACAAAAGGTTGAGTTTTTGTAGTATATACCTTTAAGAATCCTAAATAAGATGGATTTGGGGTTGTTCATAACTTTCCAAGCATTTCTTGCTAATAAAACTTTATTTTTTTAGTTTCATATTCTTAAAACCCATGCCACCCTCATTTTTATTTAGGGTCTTTTCTTTCCAGTTTATCTTGTGTGTTCTTTTGTTATTATTATTGTTCCACCAGAATTGTGATATTAAGGAGTCAAACTTATCACTTACACTATTAGGGATTAAGAAGCCTGCCATGGTATAAGCTGGTATTGCATTAACCACATCTTTAATGAGATTTTCCTTTCTCGCCTCAAATAAAAATATAGTATTCGATTTTTCAATTTTTTCTTTAATAATAGCAACCATCCAATCAAGTGCTTTTACTTCAGATCTACCCGAGTCAGCTGGTAGACCACTTATCCAATTATCAAGTTTATTCATTCTTAAAATATCTAGAATTTTATGTATTTATTCCTCAGGATTATTTTTGCAAAACATTATGCCACTTTTGTTAAGATTTGTACACTGTCAAGAATTATATATTCATGTAAGATCTCATTGAAATTCTCATTATCATCTATCTCAGCTCTAATAAAAAAAGACGGTCATCAACAAAAAGTATATTGCTAAGGATGGGACAGTTTCTAGCCATCTTTAGTCCTCTAATAAGACTTTTTCCAGTTTAATGTTCAGAAGTGTTAATAAAGCTTGAGTAATGATACATAACATAAATGGGGATAGGGGCCCCCTATCTCAAACCCTTAGAAGGTTCAAATAGGGGTACTTGGTCACCACTAAGTAGCACTGAGTAGGTCAGAGAGGTGACACACCCCATTATCCAGTCCACCCAAATGTTATTAAATCCCATTTTAATAATAGAATCTTTTAAAAAACCCCATTCAACATTTTCATAAACTTTTGCTACTTCAGCTTTGATGGTAACATAGTTCTTATCTGAGTTACTTTTTCTCTTAAGGAAATGACTAGCTTTATGAGCCAATAAAATATTCGCAATAATTTCTCTCCCAGGAACAAAAGCACTCCGACTTTCATTTATAATCTAAGTTATATATTTCTAGTCTTTTTACTAGTATTCTAGCCAGTAGTTTATAGACCATATTAGAGCAACTAATATATCTATATCGGGAAAATTTAGCAGGGGTTTTAAATTCAGGAATCAATGTAATAAGTGTTTGTTTATAGAGTATAAACTACTTTTATTCCGCAGAAAATTAGTTATTCCTCTAAGTATATCATAATTAATAGATTTGAGTGTTCTTTGAAAAAGTAAACTGGGAGACCATTCCAAGAGCCTCGTCACTTTCCATTTCCACAAAGACTTTTTAATTTTCTCCATACTAACTGGTCTAGTAAGATCAGAGTTCATTTATTCAGTAATACTTCTTTCAATAGATGTAATAACTGTAGAATAGTCTCTAGGCCCTTTAGAACTAGAAAATATTATTAGAGCAGTTTTTAGTCTCATGTTGTATATCCTCTTTTTTCTCAAGCCGATTATCATTATCATTAAGAATGTGGTTTTTATTTATATGTCTTCTAGACTGATCCATAAAATAGAAATAAGTTGTGTTCTTATCCCCTAAAGTAAGCCACTTAATGCTAGATTTTAGTTTTCAGTAAGTTTCTTCATGGATCCATCTCTGCTCAATTATTTTAATAATAGTGTTATACTCATACCAATCAATGACTATAGTAGAGCTTATAAATCCTTGAAGGGGATATGTATCTTTATTAAACATGTCTTTTTTTTTCCTTAGAAATTTTCCTTTCCGATTGTGTAAGTTTCCCAGTAAGGTATTATATCTTTTTACCATACTTATAAATGCCATTACCTCAGAAGAGAACCCATTTTATAATAAAAATCAACCTTTTAAGACAGGGTCTTGTTTTCATTTATAATAAGAATCACGGAGTGGTCAGACCCAATTTAAGGGAGAATTGCTAGCCAAGCATTTGGGAACAAATTATCCCATTCCCTATTGATGCAAAATCTATCAATTACATGCTTAAGAAGTTCTCAAAAAGCTTAAGTTTCTCAAACCAACTATTTAGTCTCTCCTTATTATTTCTGTTAGGACCAGTACCACCTAAATTTCCATAAGAGTATCTATACATATTAAAATCCCCAATTATATTTCAAGGCAGTTTAGGGTGATAATTAATACAAACAATGGACTGATGATGTCTCCCTATTTGTGATGATTTAATCTTAGTTGGAGACATCATTTTAGGTGTATTTAATAATTTAAATGTCGATTTTTACTTATAGTTCTTTATTTTCTTATTTCTTGTCTTGATTTGATTATTTATTATTTTTAAAGCATATTGGGTTTAATTGTTTGTTAAATGTGAAGCTTTAAATATATATATGGTAATTAATTAGATGTCAAATCAATTATAAGAGATAAAGAAAAGAAGATAATGACATAAATTGGAGAAAAATGAAGTAAAGGATAAGTATGGAAAGATAAAGTTGCCAAATAAATATAAATTCTAGCAGTTACATCCATTAAATTGATCATAACTCAAAAATAGCTGTGAATTTGGAAGAATGGTCTGAAGCAAAGTTGTAGAGCTTTCCGATATGATCAGTTTCGATATGAAGAACACGTCAATCAGAGCAATATTAAAGAAGTTACGGCCAAAACAAAACAGCAACAGTTTATTACCTTTTTTATATTTTAGGGTTACGAATTTGAGTTGGGCTAGAAGCCCAATACTTGTCTTCCACTCCAAGAAAACGTTTTAGGGTTTCCTATACCGTATAAATACATCCTTTAATAAGTAGAAACACATCCTTGGCCAATCCTTAAGCCTGGAAGAAGCCTACAATAAGAGAAGAGAAGTCTGGAAGGGGTTGAGCATCAAAATATGTCTTCACAAGCCTCCAAATTTGTAATTGTTTTTTTTTATCTTGTATGAACTAATTTAATTTAACTTGAGATTTAGCATATGGGTATGAACCCTAGACTTTTTTTACATCTATTTTAATTTGGGATACCATTGTATTTAAATTGAATTCATGTTTTATCCTCTGTTCTATGTGCTTTGACTTATTGTCTGTTTTCCTTGCTAGTGCACGCGTATAGGATTATCTTAATAGTAGTTAGATGGTCACCCGGAAGGGGTGTCTAATTATCGAAACACCACATAAACGTCTAGTGTGTGGTAGTAATCCGAATAAGATTTGCCTAACTAGATAACCCTTAGGGTTTGAATTAATCACCGATCATCATTAGAAGGCCAGTCTTATCTAGGAACCTAGTGGCGTAGGAGCACCCTATTTAAGCCCCCTCGTGATTGTGAGGTCCCCGCCCTAGTCCGCTCTCCGGGGATAGGGAGGTATTTAGAATCTTGGTTATTGCAATTCTACATAATTTTCCTTTACATGATTAGAATAAACAAGGCTAGTGAGGATTACTTGCTATTTCTCGAGCTAAACTCTCATACTCTTTATTTCTCTTATTTAATTTTCTGTTTTTAATTTATTTAGTTTAATTTTCTATTTACAAAAACCAAAAAAAATTCTATTTGTCTTTTATTTTATTGCGTATTATTATTCTAGCTTTCTTCTTTGCACTTAATATTTGCATAAGTTCTTCCTAATTGTCGTAGTCTCTAAGAAACATATTCTATTATCATTAAAACTTGCATACATCCTGTAATACTTGAAGTAGTACCGTGCTAGCCTAGGGTGTTTATTTTCATTTATTTTATCTATTATTTCATCACACCTTAGGCGACACCAACTGGTTAATAGCCAGGTCTTTAATATTATCAGAAGAGGGTATATACATAAAAATTATGTAGTAAGAATTATTATACTCATTAGTGATTAGGCAATGTATGTGGTTTATAGAGTATTCCAGCACATTAATATTAACCATATGGAGTTTAATAAGGCCAATCCCCATTAGAATCATCAGGCCTCACAATGCAGCTAATATTATATTTAATCTTAGCAACAATACTTTTAACGTAATCATAAGAAATCTTTGTTTCAGTAAGGAAGAGTACCTTTGGGTGATACTGAATAATAGTATCTTTGAGTGTCAAAGCTGCCAGGGTATTGCCGAGGCCTTGACAGTTCCAACTTAGTTGTGTCATTGAGTCTGTAGAGGTTGATCTGGCTCAACACCGCAAAACACTTCACTAGTGTTCTTTGTCACCGTCTCATCCTCCATATGCTCTATTAGATTCCTCTTACCCATTGTCGTAGTCCATCTTGATCTCCAGATCATATCACTCTTAGCTTTCTCACTTTGAATATGTTGTTGTGCTTGCCTCTTAGTATGGTTAATATCTCTAAGCCTCTCATTCCCACGCTACCATCAGCGTCAATGACCGTCGTTGTTGCCGACTCAGAATTTGGGGCAATAAGTTTCACTTGGATCACCTCATTCCCTGTCTCCTCATTATGATTAGGCTTAATCTCAGTATTTAATTTAGGGGAGAAAGTAAATGTGGCTAGTGGGCTGGCACTTTTATTGTTTAAGTTAAAGCCCACTTTCCTTTTTTCAGCTAAGGCCTTTTTAACCTCATATTTCTTAATGGACCCGAAGGAAAGATTTAAGGCCTCTTCAGATTTATTATCCATCTTCTGGGCCCAATCATGACTAGGATAGAGACAATCTACCTTATATTTGTCTTTACCTTTCAGAAATTTTCCAAAAATGTTCTTACTTGGGTCATTAGCCATCTGAAAGTCGAAAGGGTCTCCCACTACTCCATTTATGTCCTTAAACTCGTACTCCTTTTTGTTTCTTCTCATTTTGTCTTCATCCTTACCACCATCCTTCTCAATCATACTAAGTCGCGGTCTTTTTTCTCTCCCCGATTCTAGCGGATTGATTTGCCTTTTTTACACCGAGTTGGAATAATCTTACTCTTATTTTCCATAGTCGTGAGGATGAACATCGTCGGTGTATTCTTTAATTTATCAAATTATCTAGTATAACCATGAACCCATTTACACACTCTTTGTTTCAGATGGAGGGGAAGAAGTTCTAATAAAAGAAATACTACAAGCAATACCAGTTTATACTATGTCTATTTTTGCTTTCCCAATTACTTTTTGTAAGAAGTAATAACTGCAATCTCAAATTTTTGGTGGAATCCAGGTAAGAAGTCGCGCATCCATTGGATGGAATGTGAAAAACTGGTAGTGAGCAAACTCATCAGGGATATGGGTTTCAAAGACTTTAAAAGAATGAACACATCGCTACTAGCAGCACAGGCATGGAGAATATTGACTCATCCTAATACGCTGGCGGCTCGACTACTTAAAGGTATTTGTTTCTCGAATAAAAACTTTCTCGATATTAAGTTACGACAGTCTCTAACATGGTCATGGGCTAGCTTAATTGAAGGTAGGGATATGTTAAAGAAATATGGAAGATATACGATACGTAATAGGGAATCGATAAATATTTGGGAATATAAATGGTTAGATACACAATGGACATTGGATAAACCGGAGGGCTGCTTATTACAAAAACTTAAAGACTTATGGACTAGTGAGACGACATATTGGAACACAAAATTACTCGATGAAATTTTCCCTTCTCCAATTATACCAGTCATTTTGCGAGAAAATGTGTTCTCGAAAGAGGAACCAGATAAGTTTGTCTGGCCATATATAACAACAAGTGAATATACGACAAAAACATGATACAAGACTCTTATGGATCAAGAAGTCTTTGGTGAACCACGACAATCAACATGATTCGTAATAAAATCAAAACTTTGGAAAATTATATGGAAGTATGTCCCGACTAAGGTATGAATTTTTAGCTGGAAAACGTGTAATTATTTTAGTCTCTCTTTCATAGATGTCGAAAAACGACCTTTTATAATGCGATTCCTACAGTACTAATCTCGAAAAGAGAAAATGCGAGGTAGAGTCACAATGTAAATGGTGTGGATGTGAGAAGAAAACGGTGGAACATTTATTAATTACATGTGGACTGGCAATATTAATTTGGGCAGGATCGGCATTACAGATAAAAGTCAAGGACACGACACATGAACTAAGAGATTGGATATAAGAATTGTGGCTGAGAATGAGAAAGAAGAGTGGAAAAAAGAAATACTTATTGCACATATATTACTTAATCTGGAATATCTGGAAGGCTAAGATGAGGAGTAGGCACAATAACATAGCAGTCGATCCGAATGACATATTACGCACTACAAATCATGGGATGGAGGAACACTTTGGGAAGAATTGGGATAAATCAGAGCAACAAATGGATACAAATACTGGTCCCAATATCGCTCGAGATTCCTGACTTTCAGACTATTATTGCGTTTATGTGTAATGCTTCTTTTGACCAGGTTTATAATCCAACATGAGTTAGGGTGGTACGAATTTCAAAAAGTTCGTCCCTTCAAACCACATTCTCAACGACAACAATATGCAATTCAAGTGTAGAATGGGAAGCGCAAGCAGTTGTAACAGCTATGGAAATTGGGAAGGAAGATATCGAGAGTAAAACCATATTCTCGGACAACCTTGAATTAATTTAGGGTGTTACGCAAGTGTCGACCGCTAGGTGGAGGCTCGAACTATGGATTAGGCATATTAATAAATTGGTTAAAGAAACTGGACCAGTTTATTTTAGGCATATTCTGCGTAAATGGAACTCGAAAGCTGATGCTCTAGAAAAAAGGGCCAAACACAGGGCAATGGATCAAAAGAATCACGAGTTAGAGTTTGGGAGCAAGTTATCGAAATTAGAAATTGGTTAATATTGTACAAAGTTATGCGTTATCATTTCCGACCAAAAAGAAAATCAAATTATTATATTGTTTTTTAACTGTTAAATCTTACTTTTTTTTAAAATAAAATTGAAAAGCCTTCCTATTTGGTCAAAGTTTAAAAATATAAATCTGTCCTTCTTGTGTTAAAGAGTCTAATTGTGTTCTCAACCACGAGAAAGACTCTATCCATCACGTTTTGTAAGTTGCGCAATTTCTAAATGGGGCAATTATAAATAAGAGCCCAAACAACATGCAAGTTTATAAAGAAAGTCCCCATCCCTAACTAGTCTTTAGTTGGCCAACTAAATACCCAAAAAACCCAAAAATGCCCTCCCTCTATACTATTATTACAGTGAAACCTAATAACCCATTCCCCATTCCCATTATAGAACGAGAAGCCTATTCCCATCCCCACTCTCTTCTCTCTCAGCAGAAACCCTCCCTCCCTCCTCTCTCCCTTTTCTCTCTCCTGTAAAACCCCACCCCCACCGCAGCCATAGCACCACCGCGCTCCACCTTTCCCCACCTTCTTTCTCTCTCTACACACCGTGACGTCTCCCTCTCTCCTTCCCACCAGTGTCGCCTCCCCCACCAGCAGTGACAACAAAGACCCACAGAGCCACCATCATCACAGATCCACCACCACCGCCTCCATCTCCACCACCAGCGAGTCACCATCATCACAGATCCACCACCACCTCCTCCATCTCCACCACCAACGAGTCACCATCATCTCAGAGCCACCACCACCGCCTCTCTTCTTCACTCCTGCGAACTGCACCACCGTTGCACCACCACCAACGCACAACAGCAGCACAAGCAACACAGCAACAGCAGCACACGACCTCCACAACAGCAGTAAAACACACCATCGCCATTTCAGATCGAGCAATGTGCACGTTCCCATGAGCCTGTATTTCTCCGATCAACGCGTCCTTCTACGTTCAAACTCCGTTCCACCGCTGCGATTCCAGATCTACTCCCTCTGCTCCGTCTGCTCCGCCTCCATCCGTTAAAGAACAACCAGATCTGCTCCGCCTCCATTCTGACCACGGCTGCAACAGCGAAGAAGACGAAGACTCTGCTGCGTCGCCGTTAGTTCCATCCTGCATCTGCCAAGATCGATTTTCCAGATTCACCACCACTGCTACTCATTGTGTCTATTTCGTCGCCGGTGTGTACAGGCCCATCTGGGTACAGACCCAGTGAAATGCCGTGGGTACATTCCCTTGACGAAATGCCGTGGGTACATTCCCTTGACGAAATGCCGCCACCTAGATCTTCTCCACTGCCAGATCTACACCTCCATCTCCGGCCAGTGAAGAACCCATATAAGGTTAAGACAGTTACTTTGTTTTTTCCTTTTTTCTGTTTCACTGTTTTTAACTTTGTTGCGTTGTTTTATTTTTTTCCCAGGTAGAGTTTAGTGTGTACAGCCCCATAACCCAAATGTTTTGGTGTTTCTTTGTTGGGCAATGTGCACGTTCCCATGAGATTGTATTACATCAAGGACTTAATGCTTCCCTATTGTTTCTGTGCACGTACCCGTTACACTATATGGCACAATGTGCACGTTCCCATAAGACCGTATTTCATATTGTACACGTACCCATCGAGATGTTGTTCGAGCTGGGTCTGTACCCATTTAGACTTTTACCTGTACAGCCCATTGAAGGAATTAATAAAATTTAATACACTAAAAAAAATTGAAAAAAAATACACACATTTGAATGAAAATAAGTTAAGCGTAAAATGGGTCTGTACCCAGTTAAACCCCATTGTGCGTGTACCCATGACGAAGATAACTATCCTCAGGGGTAAGAAGGTAATATTAAGTAACTAAAAATCCAACTAAAGACTTAATAAGAAGTTCTAAGTAAGTAGGACTTTAAAAATAACTTTTGGAGAATTTGGGATTCTATTTGTAATTTCCTCTTTCTAAAATCACACTCGTTATATTGTTTACATTTGCAGGCAGACATAGTATAAGCTGACCCCAGCAAAAGCTCTTCTTTGGGTATAAATTTTATGTATGGATCAGATTTTAAGGACACTGTATTGAACATCACCGATCCATCTAATTGTAAGATGGACCAAATTACTGAAAGGTCATCAAATGCTCAAAGGGGATTTCGAGTTCAAGCTCCAATTGTGAGTCCGCTTTGATCTTTAGCTTTATTTACTAAATTTTTGTTCGAGTCATTCATTTCACAACTACCCGATTGTTGATAAAGTTGCCATCTATACAAGAATTGTTTGTTTATTTTGGATTTTAGTTAGCATTGTTGATTAGGAAATCAATTGGGGTTTCAATTGCTTTCTTGTTTATTTGGCAAATGAATGTGCTTTGCCAGTTCCTTTCGTTGTGTTTGTTGAATTAGTATGAGCTGGCATCTACTTGTTCTTCAGCTTTATGATGAAGATATCTTTAGGGCTTGTGACTTGTTTGCTTATATGAAATTAGTCTCCAATTTTATATGACATTACATATCTTTGTTCTTCAACACAGGCACTTGAGTTAATAGTTTTAGATAACAAGTGTAACATGTAGATTTGATATTACTTGTATTTTTAAGTCATTGCAAGAAAGTGTAAGCTCAAAGTTTTTTCCAATTTAATTACTCAGTCTGGTTATATGAAAAATTTGATTAATTGATCCAGTAACTATCAGCTTCTTTTCTAGGGCATAAAAACGATCATATCTTAAATTCTCGGTGAACATTTTGCAGGTTGATTCTATATCATGCTATTGCAAGGTTGATTCAGCAAGAAAATTTGTCCCCGGATCAAAACTTTGTATACAACCAGACATCATCAATCCTCGTGCACACAAATCAAAAAACTCTCGAAAAGAAAGAACAAAAATCCAGCCACAACTCCTTCCGGGTCTTCCAGATGATCTTGCAATAGCTTGTCTAATACGGGTCCCACGTGCCGAACATACCAAACTCCGTCTCGTTTCCAAAAGATGGCATCGCCTTCTCGCCGGAAATTTCTTCTACTCGTTAAGAAAAACCCTCGGAATCACAGAAGAGTGGATTTTCATCCTTAAAAGAGACCGAGATGGCCGGATTTCATGGCACGCTTTCGACCCCACCGCCCAAATCTGGCAGCCTCTGCCACCTGTTCCGGCAGAGTACACCTTTGCCCTCGGATTCGGATGTGCCGTACTTAGCGGGTCCCACTTGTACTTATTCGGAGGAAAACATCATATCAAAGGCTCAATGCGACGAGTAATCTTTTACAACGCGCGTACAAATAAATGGCATAGAGCTCCGAATATGCTGCGTAAACGACATTTCTTAGGATCGTGTGTTATTAACAATCGTTTATACGTAGCTGGAGGGGAATGTGAAGGAATACAAAGAACCCTTCGTTCAGTAGAGGTTTACGATCCGATTAAAAACACTTGGAGTTTCTTACCCGATATGAATACAGCTATGGTACCGTTTATTGGAGTTGTTTACAATGAGAAATGGTTTTTAAAGGGTCTCGGGTCCCACCGAGAGGTTATAAGTGAATCGTATGATCCGGAAACGAATAAATGGAGCTCGGTTAACGATAATATGGTTTTAGGTTGGCGAAATCCGTGTGTTTCGATGAATGGGAAACTTTACGCTATAGATTGTCGTGACGGGTGTAAAGTAAGGGTATATGATGAAAGTACGAATAGTTGGAAGAGATTTATTGATAGTAAGGTTCATCTTGGAAGCTGTAGAGCTTTGGAAGCAGCTGCTCTTATTCCGGTTAATGGGAAGCTTTGTATAATACGAAATAATATGAGTATTAGTATGGTTGATGTGTTAAGTAGTGATAGAAAAGTTGAAAGTAATCCTAATCTATGGGAAAATATTACGGGTAAGGCTCGTTTCAAGAATTTGTTTACGAATATATGGTCGAGTATTTCTGGACGTAATGGAGTTAAGAGTCATATTGTGCACTGTCAATTACTTCAAGCGTGATAATTTATTGAGGGTATTTATTTATTGTAAGATTTATTCATTGGAAGAGTAGAGTATCTGTATCTTATATTGTAAACATATGTGTTAGTAGAATTTGTGTAGTCCTTTGTGAATATGAAGCTATTGAAATTTGAAAGACGTTTTGAAAAATCTATTTTTTTTGCTATAATGTTTTCATTTTAATATTGAAGATAAATAGTAGAAAGGAAATTGCACACAAGGATGTTTAAGGAACAGAATACATAGAATTCAGAACAATTAAGACAACAACTTTAAACGAGCTCTTTTAGGTTCCTCGGGAGATCATATCCTGAAATCGTTTAAACGAGGCTTCACGCTCAAATTTAAGTTGATTCCGGAATTTTTTGATGAAATCATCTGCTGCCTTGTTTACATCTTCGAGAACAAGGCGTTTCATCATTCTTGTCTGAGCAGGATCGGTCTTGATTATCTCATCCTTTTTCACTCCATAGCTGCCTGAACAAGCCTTTGGGTTATGGTCCATGTCTAGTCAAGCTGAGGCTCGGTAAGGAAGACTCGAGGCCCGATAAGATGATTTAATAATAATGGAAATAACTAAGGATATGGATATGGGGAGAGAGATACATCTCAAATAACTATGAAGATACTTATAGTGGAAATCTTGAAGTGTAAGTTTTTAACTGAACATTGGATTTTGCGTGACTAAAGCTAATGACATGCCAAAGAAGTTAACCGAATTATGCCAAAAAAGTTAACCGAATCATGCGTTACACGTAGCAGTAAAGCAAATGAAATCCCCAGGGTAAAAGACTAAAAGATTCCAGTCCCTCTTTATGTAAAATTGCACGGAAGAAGAAATCTATCAACAAATTCCCTCCTTATATGCTATAAAATTTATCTCTAAAATTTCATAAATGAATCACCCTACTTATTATTAGAAGATAGAGTTTAAGTTTGAGTTAAAATCCTAATGCAATGTAACTTTCTTAGGCATCTTAAATGACACATAAATTTTCATTGATAGTCACGTATTTTTTAAATTAATTAGGCCAAAAGACTCCAAATAAAGCATAGAGGAGTACTAATAAAGCATTTCCTTTCATTTGCTTCCAATTTTAGGAATTATTAATACTTATTAGGAGTGTTTCTCCACTTGAATATTCAAAACACTATAATAAACAATGTCTTTCTCTTTCACAAATAAAAAAACAGATTAGAACGAATTATAACTAACATAACATATAACTCATTAATTATCTATCATAATTTGTTTATTACTGATTTACTCCCACTCATAACATGTGAAAAAAATTATTACATTGAAACATTCATATATGTGTAAAAAACTTATTACATTGAAACATTCATATATCATATGTGTAAGTATATGTAACATATAGATTGTATACATATTGTTTGGTTCTTTTGATTTGATTCTTGCTCGAGACGGATGATGAAAAATTACCATATGCCTGGTTCTTTCGAGGGCTTGGTCCATAAGAATTCACCTATCCCAATAATAAAAAACCAGACTTAAATGTGTATAGAAACCACCTCGTTGTTAAAAAAGTAACCATAGAAACTGTGTCCCACTATTTATTTATTTATTTTGGTTGGTTATTTACTATATTTTTGACACCTAGCATAGGACAATTTTTTATTTCGCACACAATAATATACCTAAAAAAATCGTGGTTAGGAAGGTTATATTTATAGAAAACTTATGTACCAGAAACAAGAGCGAGGGCGGATCCAATATTTATATCCGAGAAAAAGGGCAAAAATTAAAACAAATCAATTGGGATCCCTGAATTTTTTTAGGCTAATTTCTAAATTGGAGAGGGTTTGGGGACAAAATATATATTCGGGTGAGGAGGACGAAACACTATTTTTCTAAGTTTTTCGCTAAAAATTATTTTGGCCAAAATTTTCACTTCGTCCCAGGGGAACAAACACCCAAACCCCACCTTGGATTTGCCCATGTTTAGGAGTTTGGGAAAAGAGGACACAAAATTATCAACAAATGTTATATTTTAAACATTATGTTGTAAGTTTTAAAGGAGGATGAATATGACAATAATCGAATAACGTCTAACTAAAACTTTTTCTAGATAAAAAATTAGTTTGAAGAACTCTTTGAGACAATTTATCAAACACATATAAGATAGATAATATAGTGATCTTGGTTTGAAAAAAAATAAAATTCTACTATAAGTCAATAAGTAAAAAGATATGGATAGATATTATACAAGTATTTGAAGTGGTTTGAACTCTAGGATGCCTAGTTCACTACCTAAGGTTACACCTTAGAATTTTCAAACTTTTCCACTACACTTTTGGTATCTTTTAAGGGCGAGATACATGAAGAGATGCATTGGTTTCAGCGAGCTAAAAAAGACTGGATAAACTCTAGGGAACACAACACTAGGTGTTATCATCTTTTTGTATTAGTTAAACGAGGAAATAAAGACATGTTACACATTAAAGAAAAAAGACCATGAATGGATTGCAGATGAGGGGGTTGAAATGTGTTGGGTCAAAGGATTCTTTGAAGATTTTTTCTCACTAGAGGACTCCGTGCCAGAACAGTTCTCGATTCCACGACTTCCTGTTTTTGATCCAGACAAATTAAAACGGTTGAGTGATATAGTATCAGATGAAGAGGTTTGTATTTTAGTGTTTCAGATGTAATCGCATAAGGTTCCAGGCTCAGATCGTATCACACCCGATTTTTATCAGAAGTGTTGGGATTGTGGGATCATCTGTTTGCTCCATGATACGGAGTCCTCTTGAGATGGGTTTCTTCATGAAGGAAGTTCTTGGAATTTTTACCCATATCATACCTAAGGTGGGTAATACCGAGTACATTACTCAACTTAGACCAATTAGTATGATTGATGTGAGCTATGAGATCTGCATAAAGGTTCAAGTGAATCGCCTCTCTCCTATGTTGGTAGAGTACATCGACCATATTAGAGCAGCTTCCTGCCCCAGCGGTCAACCATGTATAATGTGGTATTGGTGATCGAAGTAGATTTATGGCAGTCAAAGTGATAAGGTACACTGGAATTTTGTCCATGATTCACTTAAGTTCTTAGGTAATTCCGACGACTTGGGTTTCGATAATGAGTTGACCACCCTTTAGTAAGACAATCCACTTTATCCTTTCAAACCACAAAGGGGTATCCGACAAGGCAACACCATTTCACCGTATTTGTTCATTATATGCATGGAAATATTATCTATATGTATGCAACAACTCGTGGTAAACGGGCTATGTTAGCCTCTTTTTATTTATTAAGGGGGACTCCCATCTCTTATATCTTTTTCGTTGATAATCTAATTTTATTCTCGGGGCATATATTCATAATTTTTATATTTTACAGGGACCGTTGAGTGAATTTTGTCATGATGTGGGGAAATCTCAACAAGGATAGGTCTCGTATATATTTCTCGATAAAATGTTGATAAGGGGATAACAACGAGCATTACAACTAGAAGTGGAAGGAAAGTATCTCGGCTTTCCCATTCTCTCGGGTAGATGACCTCGTGGATTCTATTTTGAAATCATCAATAGATTACGAGAAAATTTAGAGGGTTCCAAAGGGAAGACATTATCATTAGTAACACATATCACTTTATTGTAATCGGTTCTTATTGCTACAATATTGTACATCATGCAAGTGGAAAAGTTACTGGACTATGTGTGTAAAGAGATTGATTGAATATGTAGAGATTTCATCTGGGGTGCATTGGAAGATATAATAAGAATCTATTGGATCGCCTAGGATAGTATTTTTCTTGCCAAAGAAAGTAGGGGAGACTGGGTTTTACGAGGCGGGGAACATGAACAAAGCCATCCTGAAGCTTTTGTGTAAAGTGGTACATGACGTCTCAACTCTATGGTTGTTAGAATTAAGTAGATAATATTTCAATTCGAGACGCTTTCAGTATGTACTAAAGGTGTCTGATTCTCAATATTCTAGAGCTATCGAGGTAGGTATTGTTGTAGTTAGACGGGGATCCCGATGGATAATACAAAAAGGGAAGACCGTCACTTTTTGGCTTGTTGTTTGAACTTGGGGGGGAGTCTTCTTCGGTATATTTGGCTTTTCAACCATTTAGTAATAATGTCCAGTTCAAGAAGAAAGATGATTACGTGAAAGAGTATGACTCGTGGGATTGGAATCGATTTCAACATGCTCTTCCAGCCTCCAATTTACTGGAGGTGATGTGGGTAAATATGACTTGTCATATTGAAATCGTGATTTTTTGTCTTGCCACAATGATTTACATGGTGTGTATTCGGTAAAGTCGGAAACTTGGTCCACCAACATGAAAGATGGTAATGAAGAGTTAGAGTGGGAGAATATTTTGAAATATAGGTACCATAAATTATTAGACTGTTACATTGGCATGCGGCTTACGATAGGTTGGCTACTAGACAAAATCGTATTAAATGTGGTGTGGAGGTTCCAAGTCTTTGCCTTGGTGTGTTTTTATGAGGAAAATGCAATCCATTTGTTTAGAGAGTGTGAGAAAGTAAAAAATGCATGGAAACTTATCAAGGATGAGGTCCTACACACTAACCGAAGGATGCATCATACCGTCGCCACTAATCTAACCTGAAATTTGGAAGATTACATTTATTTGAGTGATATAATGGAGTTAGGTATCATGTAGGAGGCAAGTGATTCGAGAGGCAACCATACATGGGACTCTAATGCATTTTGGGAGTGGATAATAGACTCCTTTTTCTCACCAGTTACAATAGTCTGATGCTTTGTTTTGAGATCCTTAACACCTTCCCCGAGGTACTCTATCTCAGAATGATGGTCCCTTAACTTCCTATAGCATCCGGTCTTGATAGGTCAGCAGTAGCTATGGCCAACGTGGCATGTTCTAATATCGCCATAACAGAGCTTCAGGAGCAGCAGAAATGAAGTCTCAATATCTTCTCAAGTTATTGAATTACAAAATTTAGACATTCAACGTTGAATCGAATTACAAAATTTACCTTAAAATATGGATAAAATCGTGTACTTGATCTTATTTTATGAGGTACTGTAGATCCAGGTTTAACCATCATTTGTGGTGCTATAGTGGGTAGTGCTTTTAAATTTTTGTTAAAATTCTGACTAGCCGTAAAATGTGAACAACCAAACTTTTCTTAAACACTACAATATCGATCATCTTGTCCCACTACAAGCAAAAATGATGCTAACATTTCTTCCACACATATATACCTTGTATCTTCCAAAGGTGTTTGATCTCTGATAATAGTAAACAACTTGATAAACACATTTGGAGGCATTCGATACAACTCTCAAAATCTTTGAGGCGTTTCTTGTAATACTTGATGTATATAAGTATACCCTTTGCTAGTGATAGGTTGTCGATTCATCGGATATTAAATATGGAGACGAGAAATAGACTCTTTCAACGCAATAATAATCACACCAAATACCATCAGAAAGTTCTTGATCATATCATAAAATTCCTCTTCTACATCTTCTATCTTTTCTTCCTCCATGTCAACTCTATCCATTTATCTGAATTGAAATACTTTCTTGCAAAAGTTATGAAGCAAATTCATCAACTATCTTAACCCACTTGACTATTTAATTACTTTAACATATATTTTATTCAAGAAAAAATATAGATTTTTAACAAATATAAAAATATTCATATCATATAAAACTGATTCAACAATAACAATGTCATCAAAATGCTAAAACAAAATAATGTATGTTCACAATATTGTAAAAATGCTAAAATTAACCAAATTGAAATAAAAGGAATTGATCCTAATGCATGTCTCCCGTCATGTGAGATATCCAGTTTTCTCGATCTCCAATAGACATCTTAAAAAACAAATCTTTTTTTCCTTTCGTATCAAGCAACCCAAGCGCCTTGAACCGAGTATCCTTATCCAAGTCGGGCACTTTATTGATAGCATCCCAAATCGTATATTCTTTCTCCTTTGCTCTTTCATTTTCTCTTTTCTCTAGTAAATTATAGTCTTTCAAAACTGGTGGATATTTTGTCAAATTTCTCCATAAAGCCACTTTAAGTAGAGTTTTTTTTTTTAATTGAGCTCTATTTTTTTTGAGTTACTTTTTGCTTGGAACCCTCATAAAATTCAGGAGATTGGAGGGCGATGTAGAGTGAGATGGTGGATCAACTTGAGTTGGTATTACGTATGTATTGTTATATGTATCATACTCTAAGTCTTCTATGCGCACATCACTAGTTTCCTCAAAACCTAATGTCCTTGCATCAGTAACACTACCCGATCCAATTGACTTCTTTCCAACTGCTACAACGTTACTTACAACAATTCCTATCGACTCATAATTTTCATGTTTCTTATAACGTAAGCCAGCGTCTTTTAGATGAGCCTAGAAAATAAAATTTAGTACTTATTAAAATATTTATAAATCTTAAAACTAGTATTTTGAAAGCTCGCCTTCATATATTCATCCCAAACTTCAGGAGTAGCAGTGAACATTTGTGTAGTTGAATTATACCCAAAACCGAAGCTAAAGCGTTTTAAGGTTGACAAAGTATTTCAACGATTTTTAAACCATTTCAATCGACTTTGATAATTATTGTATGTTTTTTGACATCCAAGTTTTGCATTAAGAGTGGAAAGTATTTTTTCTTCTATTGTTTGCTTGCTAAAACTTCCACTACTATCACGCCATCCAGAATCGACTGCATGAACCATGATTTCTAACAAAGCATCACTTTGTTTTTTGGTCCACGACTCATAATTTCCTTTTTTTAGCATTATGTTGTAAATCTTCCATTATGATTCTATAAACATATTAATATAATAAATATAATTATATATTTATTTTATTTTGAATAAAGAAAAAGAGGGTGATTTTTTTTGTTAAGAAAAGAAATAAAGTTTATTCATCACCTGAAAAATATTATAATTTTTATTCAAATAAAATCATATTGAATAAAACAATAAATTTTATGATAAAAAAACGAATTAAGCCTAATGTTGTTACTGTGCATTACTTCACGGTTATTGTTTACGGTGTCAAATGGAGGAAGCTATGTGGGTTCCACACGCCATGATAGCTAAAAGATGCAATCCCTCCAAGGGACGACATCTTTTCAATTTTTTCGCACATATAGTATTTTAATTAATGGTCATTGCAAAAAAAGGTTATTGATAAAGCTTTTCAATTTTTTCAAGATATTCCTTCCAGGGGATTGCATATATTGTTACATGCAACACTATGATACAAGGGTTTCTTCAAACAATCAATTTTGTTGGTGTGCAGATTCTATTTGTCAAAATAAAAAAAATAGGTCTCAGTGCGTTTTTTCCAAGTTCTCAGCACAATGTTGTTAAATAAAGTATACAAATCGTCCTTTAAAAAAGATAAGAATCTGTGCAATTCTTTTTCTAAAAAATAAAAAATAAAAAAAATATATTCATACCGCTAATTGCTAATTGGGTCAATTAGCATCACATATATTGATCTTTTGAATAATTAGTACCGACCTATCAAAGCAAAATAAAAAACATTACAAATATTGATCCAAGAACAAATTATAAAGAAAAAAAGTTACGAACCTTGATATTAGTGGGAAACAGTGACCAAAAACTGTGAAATACAGAAAGTTTGGGTATCTGAAAAACATATATAATCAAAAGGTATTGTTATTAATGATGAAGAATGAAGAAAAGTATAAGATAAAATAGTTTATAAATTTTCTTTTATCTCATCCGTAGTTGTTTTTTGTTGGATTTATAAACTTTCTGCTTTTATAAAAAAATATATAGAAATCTTATTTATTTATACTGAAACCCTTAACTCCTACAAAGTCTATTGGGCTTGTAAAGTCCAATAACTTTTGAATACTTTAAAATTTTAATAGACTTAAAAAATCCTAGATTGAATACATCTAGATTTTAAAAGTGTTATTAAAATCTTTATTAAATACTTCAAGATTTTAATAGAGTTCTTAAAATCGTAATTAAATAACTCTTAACTTTTAAAATTTAATTTTTTTTTTAACAAAATCCCAATTAAATACACCCTTAAAATTAATATATTTGTAAAAAATATTAAAAGATAGATCGACATCTAAATTCACTCGATTTTTGTAATAATAAGCTATCTAGTGCTTTTTCTTCTTAAAAGTACTTTAAAGGTCTAGAATATTTTTAAAAGTCTAATATCACTCTGATTATTTTAAAAGACAATCCCAAACGGGTCCAAAGATTACTCGTGCACTAATCTAGAAATCTACCAAGGCCGAATGGCCCTATGTATTCAAAAAATCATTGTGAAATGATTAATTTGTGAGCCATATAGTCACTTTTTAAGTGTATTATACTAATCGAGACAACAAATCACAGAATCTAGGGACATTACATCCCTTGTTTTCTTGTTAGAACCTCCCTGAACAAACAGATCATAATAATACCAAAATATCAGGTTTCGAATGTAGATTAGAGAAAATAAGACATGGTGTCAATACACTGCTTACAGATTCATCAAATACATCAAGGACTTCCGGAGTTTCTCCTCCTAGATAAGTTCATCAAGAATTGAACTTGTAAGGAGCTCCTTTTATACATATACACATTATTGAAATTAAATCATCAGACTACCCGATTCAGGAAGTCCTGAATTTTGAAGAAAAATATAAGACAGCAATCCCAGGTTCTATTCTGTCATAAACATCTTGAAATCATCTGTGTGAGCTGGCAGCTGTGATTACCAAAATGAGGAAATCCAAGTGTAATCAGAATACAAAACTAAATATCAGAATTTGTAAACCTACTTATGAACTTGATGACCTATCGTTCTTTATCATTTCTTGTGTTTTTTCTTTTTGTGAACTTGATGTGAAGCAAAAGTAGTATGCTTCAAGGGTAATGTTAATCGCTGTTTTCTTCTTATAACATATATGTATTACAGAACTTCAACAAGTTTATTTTCCAATTATGAGATTACACTGTCGACACGTTTATTTTCTTAAGTTTAAATTTCCAATCTATAATATTAAGTGCCTGTTTGGAAGTGTTTTTTTTGAAAAGCACTTAAAAAGTACTTTTACTATTTTAAGAGTGTTTTTTATTCGGAAAAGCACTTTTTTGAGAAGCACCAAATTAGTGCTTCTTGAAAAAAGCACTTGAAATAATTTTAGATTACAAAATTGTTTTTAATAATTTTTTAAAATTTTAAATTTTATTCTAAAAGCACTTTTTTACTTTAAAAAAAACACTTCCAAACGGCCCTAAGCTAGTACTAATAACTCACTAACCCAAGTAGAACCAACTGGACTGAGGCTGGTTATCTTGTCCGATCTATGTATAAAATGTGATAAAAAGAGAATTGGGATAGAAATTTTAATCCTTAGAAAGAAAAATTTTATTCGATAATAAATCGGACAAGATGATTTAATTAATTTGAAAGTATTTTGTAATATTATTAACTTTTTTAATATAAATATTCATAATTTAAATTTAAAGATAATTTGAATAAAACTTAGAAATAATATAAATTAAGAAAAATAAGATTATAATGAAATTAAAAATATAAATATTAAATTGTACTATTCTAATTTATTTAGTGATGAAAATTATATTTTTGGATTGAATTTTTTTAAACCAAATTGGAATTATATAGTCCTAAAAAAATCTAGCTCATTTGCTCCTTCGCCATATGATCACGTAAAAGATAAAATTCAAGAAAAACTAAAAAGTCAACCCATGAAGGTAGGTAACAAGACAAACATTAAATTCTACTCACCTACTCTTATCTAAAGTCTGAACAAAACATTAAAAAATTGTCCTTCATTGGTTAAGAGCTGAAATTCGAGTCTTGGAGGAGTCTCTTATGAAATTAAATAACAAAAACTCACCAAGAACAAATAATTACCTGAAACACTTTTCTCAATGACTTATGCTTCTTCTCTCCATAATCAGCTTGACAAGAATGAACAATCTCAAACTGGTCAACATCAAGTTTCTTGTTAATAAACCCAACTTGAAAATAAATTGTATCGGAAGGAGGCAAATCAACTCTAATCTCACCAACATCAAACCAAAAGAAGAATTTTTCAACCTGTATGCCTACTAATTCAGTAATTGAACCTATGCTTAATTTCCCACTAATCTTTTCTTCATAATAGACTAAGTATTCAAACTGAATATAACATGGGTTTTCTAATTCTACTTCAAAGTAACCATCTTCGTCTATGGTGAAGGATTTTACTGAGTCTGGGAATAATCCACTTGGTAACCCAAATTTTGGGAGAATTTCGTATACCGTTGGTGGTTGTTCTAATGCTGATGATGATGATGAGGAGGAGGATGTGAAGAGCGTTAGTGTGATGAATAGAAGAACTCTGAGATGGGGGTTTGTAATGAAAGCCATGGTCATGTTTTATGTTTGTAGAGAAACATGAGTTTCTAATACTTATATAGCCCAGCGAGAGACGTGCAGAATAAATAGCCTCTTCTAGGATATTCTATATTAGTACTTGTAATAAGAGAGTATCTCCCTTTTAATACCAATTAAATTGTTTTTTTTGTTACATAGGAGGCTACTTTAGACTCGAGTCACCGATTCGGTTCGAACCTACACCACTAGATTAGATGACAAAAACCTTGGATAGTGAGCTAATCCCAACTAATTAAATTTTTTTTCGAACTAAAAAAAGTATTTTCTCTTAATTATTTTTATATGTTAACGTCATATAGAAACTCATAGGCAAAATATAGGAGATACAAAAATAAATAATATATAGCATTTGCTAGTAAAAAATAAAAATATATAATTTTTATTGTAAAAATCCTAATAGCCGCCTCTCACTAATATAAAAATCTATTGTTGTTTCCAAGAGTGTGATACAATAATCGACATTCAAGAGAAGCATTCACCGCAAATATACAAGTCGATTGCAAATAATAATAGTAAATAGAAGAGTTATAGTTTCCAAAGACTATGATCGTTAATTAAAACCGTATTTTCTTAAAATATTTTATACTCAAGTTGCGGTTAACAAAAACTAAGAGATCTAAATGTCTGTTTTGTTTTTAAAGATTCAAAACGCAATAAAGTAACATATACTAAGATTATCAACATTAGAGACTAAGAATGCAAATAACAAAGATGAAAGGGTGAGAAATAAACTCGAGAATTCGCAAATAATCCCTACTCGTATTGATTTACGGTTCATCGTTTAAAGATAAATTGGAAACTATGCAATAAACATAATTCTAACTTCTTCCTAACTACCTTTCGGGTAGCTTAGGAAGACACCTAACACCACTAGAGGTCTCTTTTGAGTGAATTCTAAGTGAATGCTTGGCGATAAGGGTCCTTACTCTATTGGCTATCCAGCTAGTCAAATTTGTTAGGTTCACTAACACACCAAACACTTATGTACCCTTCTATGTAACTCGAACCCCTCATCCTGGAAAAAGTTCTAATTACTAAGGTCAACCTCATACTTGGCCAGAGTAAGGTTGAATCAAATACTCAAGTATATAATCAAAGCATGAAGAATTCAATTCATTTCAATATAATAATCTCAAATTAAAAAAAAAACATAAATAATCAATCCTAGGGTTCATACATTAAGAGATTCTCAAGCTATGAATAATTTATTTATAATAAAAAAAGGTGAATAAAAAAGATTAATAGTGATATAATCATGTTTAGAATGAATAATAATAAGGATTACACTAAAAATTACTCAAATAGGATGACAAAATGAGGTGGAATGATGTGAAATGAATCTTCTTCTTCTTCTTCTTCTTCTTCTTCTTCTTCTTCTTTTTCTTCTTCTTCTTCTTCTTCTTCTTCTTCTTCTTCTTCTTCTTCTTCTTCTTCTTCTTCTTCTTCTTCTTCTTCTTCTTCTTCTTCTTCTTCTTCTTCTTCTTCTTCTTCTTCTTCTTCTTCTTCTTCTTCTTCTTGCGTTGATGACTGATTCACAAAGTTGCGTTACCCTATTTTGATCCAAAAAATTTGATATATTAAGTTTTCAAAACATTTTTGGAGTTGCGGATCACATCTAATTAGTTTAAGTCAACCCAAAAGCATTTTTAGGTAATGCGGACTGGTTCGAACCACACAACGAAAATTTAAATAACACTTTCATCTTAACTCCGAATCATCTATTGTCACATCTCACGCGTCCTTACTTAAATTTATACCATGAGAACAAAGTGCTCGCTCAGAATCTTAGCCAATTGTGTGTGCCGACTCTCTTAAGTCGATTTTCAAGTCTTACCGGTAAACGCTTTTGCTTTTCAAAAGTGGTTGTTGAGTCCTTTAACGTTGTGACTTGGGGTTTTCCTTGACTCCATAACTTATTCTCATCATCACGGGGTTCCATAGCATCCATATACCTAAGAGTTGTACACTTAACACACACGTAATGCACAAAAGTTCTAAAAACAACAAAATAGCCAAAACTAGACAAGAAAACGTAAAACGTCAAATATTAGGGAACAATCCATCAAACAAACCCTAAATACCCCCAAAATGATATCATGCAATAATATTATTCTATCACAAAATACAAGACATCAAGACCCCTACCTCAAAGTTTTGTCGTCCCGGTAAAATAAGAACTAAACTAAGGGCCTAAGTCCAAATAAATATAGAAAAAGAGAAAATAACAAATGATCCCAAAGTACTATCCTAGAAAATATCATGTAGTAATGTCTAACAATTAATACACACATACACTTAATTTACAAACAACCAATACATCATAAGTTTAAGATTAGATTAGCTTCGCATAGCAAAAAGGATCGATTTTCACTTAGTTTGATATGTTGGCTATAAGGTATTCATCGATCCTAATATAGTATCCAATGGTCCACTTAACTATTCCCTAATCGCTCAATTTTTACTTAACCACATAGTTAGAAATCTTAATCTTTTTTTTTATAGTGTAGGCTTAGGATCGGTATGATACGTATTTGGATTGTTCGAAGTGATCTTTTGGCTCTCTTCTCACTAGTCGTCAACGAATTACTCTAGATCTTGAGTTTACACTCAAATATGTGCTCACTAAACCCATTTGATATGCTAGATAAGCATCCCCAACCCCAAACCAATTCATGATGATTTTTCATATTTTCCCTGGCTGATTCTCTTATTTTCATTTCATTTTCTTATTTTTGTAAGTAGAACATGACACTCATATTTATATGAGTTTCCATGTCCACTTATTTTTGTATATTTATTCTTTTTCTTTCCTCAATTCTTTTTTTCTCAAATTAAATTCAGCAAGGGATTACAATATGCACATCATCACATATCAAATTACAAGTTCTACCCTCCAAATGTGTTCCCCATTATCAAACTTGTCATTCCAAACTCAAGCTTAAAGGACGATTGGTCTTAAGGCGTTGCGATTCGAACGCCTTATTCATTTTCCTAAGTACGTGATCTCGTTACTTTTTCACTTTTAGTTTATAGGTTAGACGGGTTCTCAAGTAGCTCGGACCTCCGTTCTACACACCGCTCATTCTTTTTATGTTCAAACTTACTTGTACGCATTGCTTACTATATATTTCTATCTTTTACTTGTGTTTTTCATTCAAATAATTTAAGCGTGTTATGAATTAACTTTAAGGCATAATACGTTTGATGATAAACTTGCAAAAATATGCTTACGAGGGACATTCATTACATTCTTCACCTATCCCTATATTATACACTAATTTTCTTTTAAACTTTTTGAGGGTTTTTATAAAGCATTTAAAGACAAAAAAAAGACAACGAGTGCCCTACCCCAACTCAAAAGTGAGTCGTGTCCACAAAACTCGAAAAGACTCTCAAAAACATGAAATTTATTAATTCACAACTAAACACATAATATACCGTATATAATGAGAAGGGATAGAAGACTTACCTCTCAAAGCTCAAGGCCTTAGGTTCTCGGGATCATCACTCAAGATAGGGCCATTTGTAGGACACACATTCTCTCCTTGAATTTTTTTTAGTATTGTGAGAATATGATCCTGGGTTGCCTTTACGTGTGAAATATATGTCTTGATTTGCGCTACATCTTCTCTCAATGTATGCTGGTTATCTTCATATTGGCACAAATTCTTTGACATAGCATCTCGGTTAACAACTTTCCTTTTCTTTGTACCCTTTCCCACTTCTCCTACATCCCCGCATGGTTCGTCTAATTTTAATCCATGTTTCTTTGTATCTCGAAAATCTTGATTGATGGTGTTATTAATGATGTTGTCGCCCTCCAATGTCAAATATTGATCCTCCTTGGTGTACCCCACCTTTTCTTTGAGGCAAAAGATCGTGATAGTAAAGGGAACTTAGGCTTGTGCAAATTTGTTGTGGATTTTGAAAATCTCATTATTGTATCGTATATTAGGCAAGAAATATCACTTTCTAGCTTCTTGCATATGCATTTGATGAATATTATATGGTTTACGGAGACCTCGGAAGTATGGGATGTCCCAAAGAAAGTGGGGATATGAAAGGAGACAAAATCTTGTGCGCAGCAGTAAATCACTCTTCAATAATAGACCGATGTGTTGTTATCCTTTTGGGATCACATATCTCCCTTGGTTTAGCATTTGTTTATATAATAAATTACACTCGAAGTTGTCCATGTTGTTGATTGCTTTGTGAAATTTGCATGGACCTTTCAAAATTTGAGAGTTTGAAGACTATGCGGATTCTTTCAATTGAGAAGGATACTTGTTTCCCCTTAACTAAAATTTCACTACCCTTTGATAGTGAGAATGATACATAAAATTCTGGAACGAATGTTGGCACATAGTATAGCTCCACCTTTTAAGGATTTCCATCCTAATTCATCGCAAGTTCACGCGTAGTCTTGGTGCTCATCATTCACGATATCATTCAAAAATCCTGTCTCTATCTCAAATTTCAATTCGGCCACTTTATTCTCGATACGTTCTTCCCAACTCAATAGTGTTTTATTTCTTTGAACAGTTGGGTTCGGATTCAGCCTCTCGGTTTCCTCTTCACTAGTATTCGGTTACTCACTAACATATTGTCTTGGGCTCGGTTTCCTAATCGAATTACTATTACCTTCTTTCCCCGGTTGAATAATATCGTTCTTATACATCAAAACAATCATATCTTGAATTCTCGGCAAATATTTTGCAGGTTGATTCTGTATCATGCTATTGCAAGGTTGGTATAACAAGAAATTAGTCCCCAGATCAAAACTTTGTATCTAGCCTGACATCGATCCTCGTGCACACGAAACAAAAAACTCTCAGGAAGGAAAGAACGAAAAGCTAGCCACAACTCCTTCCTGGTCTTTCAGATAATCTTGTTATAGCTTGTCTAATACTGGTCCCACGCGCTGAGCATAATGGTGGTCCTTTGTGTGTTCTAAAATAAATGCAATAGTAATCGAACCACAACCGCAAGTGTACGGTTGTCCCAAGTAGTAATAAGTGATTCTAGGATCGTTTGCAGGGACGGTTTGGTTAACTACAATGCTTATCGAATAATGAATGGTTGCACTTAGGAAAGCAAATAAAGATATAATGATTGATTGTTTGTTTTTATTATTTCTAAGTAATGAAAGACTAAATGGAAAATGCAATTAAATACTAAGACGCAAGTAAATAAATGTAAAACGCAAGTATGAGAAGGTAGCACTTGAGAACGCAAGGGATCCTCCTAATTCTATTTCATAACCTATTCTGTTTAAGGGTTAAATTGGTCAATTACAATGGTCGGGATTCTAAATTCCTTATACCCCCGTGAGGGTGGACTATAAGGCTATCCTAGAGTGTCACTAGTCACGTCAGGGTAAATATGATCCACTTTTAGATGATTAAGCAATTTACCACATTGACCCTAAAATTAGCTAAGTTCGTCAGAATCAATAGCTTCTATTTTAGATTTAATAATTAATTCCGTACCTAAACCCTCCGTCAGGATGATCCACACGCCACAAATGTGGAATAGCCTAGATACTAATACCTGTTCTTAGTTCGCGACTCTAAAAACAATAAATAATTCAAATTATCAAAAAGAGTAAAAGACCCAATTTAATTTAATTTAACAGAAACCCAAATTCAGGACATGAAATTCAATAGAATTGGGATTCACCCATAAAGCATTCTCAAGTACTAAAGTGTAATTAACTCATACTAATTGAAAAGAAAACTAAATTAAAAGAAATAAGACTCATATTGTTTTACAGAAATAAAAATACAGAGAAACCTAATTTCGGAATTGGTTTGGCTACAAATTGGAGATATAGACAGTCTCCAATTCGGAATGGGCTTCTAATTAGGGATTAAGTGAATAATAAAAAGTCCAAGTCCACTAATCAAGCCCAAATCCCGTAACTGCTGCACCACCTCCACTAAAACAGCTTTAGCCGATTCGTTATAACTCCGATTGACCTCAAATCACTTGCTAAATTTCCGTAACTTGACAAGGAACATAATCTCTTCAAAGGTCAGCGGCTAAATCAACTCGTAAGTGCCTCGAAATCAGCAATCTTTGGCCTGTTTTCCAGATTTGCAGCTTCAAAATATAATTCTTTTCGGGATTTATCTTCAAGCTTTGACTCCATATCACGATCTTTGACTTTATTCTCGTGTTCCTCTCCTACCTAATATTCAAAACCTACAAACTTTTCACTAAAATACACAAGATTACGCGCAAAAGTTTAATAAATCAAAAATACTAGAATTAAAAGAGAAAAATCGGATTATTGCATATTTAGCCCAAAAGTCTATCAAATTAATCAAATAAACACCAAAAATGATGTCTCCCAAGGGCATAAAATTAGAACATTTAGGGAGACATCACATAATAAGCTCCTTCTCGCAGGAAATTTCCTCTACTCGTTAAGAAGAAGCCTTGGGATTGCAGAAGAGTGGATTTATGTCATTAAAAGAGATCGTAATGGACGGATTTCATGGCATGCTTTCGACCCTTCCGGCCAACTCTGGCAGCCGCCTGTGCCCTACTTAGCGGGTCCCACATGTCCTTATTCGGAGGAAAACATCCCATTAAAGGGACGAGTAATCTTTTACAATGCGCATAGAAATAAATATCATAAAGCATGCCATATAGCTCTGGAGATACTTCTTAAAGGACATTACTGTTAATTTAAAGTTATACAATTATTAATTTAAGAGTATAATCTATAATCTGATCATGTTATTTTAGGAGAAGTGGAAGAGACTTAGATTAATATAGAGGATTAACTAAGACTCTTCCCATTCCCTTTGAAAAGTGGAAAATATAACTTTTGTGAAGGATTTTGTCCCACATAAGAGGTGAGTAAGAAATTTAATGCGTGCGTGATTGGTGGAGAATATTCCATCAGTTGTTACAAGAAGATAGTCAACACGTGGGAATATCACACGTGGGAATATCAAGTCAACCAGTTGTTACTAAATATAAAAAACGTGGTGATTAAGAGTCAATCAAAACCGTCAACCCAATCAAGTCAATTACGAGAGGTAATCAAGGGACTTAATGGGGACGTTTCTGCTGGAATAGGTTTGACTCCTCACCTCTCCCCTATATAAAGAGCTCCCGCTCTACCAATACCAGCTACGAAATACACCAGAAAAGAATAACACTCTACCTCTTTTTCTCTCTAAAAAACGCTAAGCAGAGTTTCGTTTTTTCCGTTAGAGATACCGGAACGCCTGAATATATTTTTAACAACCGTAGGTGTAATTGTTATTGCTTTTCTTTCCGTATAAGTGTATTTCATTTTCTTGTAATCGTAATTCATTTTTCTGTAATAGTTAGTTTACATTAAAATCGAATTTTATTTCTTTTGTTTTTGGGAAACCATTTTTATTTTGTCAAAACCGGCGATTACTTTAATCACAATTTAAAAAGATATTCATTTTCTTTTCTCACCGGTTATTTTCTGAAATGGCTATTCCTATTCTGATTGTTGGTTCTACTTTGAACGCAAAGCCACTTCTCGACGTGAACAAGTTGGAACCCCTTAATGGTTCTAACTACAAGCGTTGGGCGCAAAAAATTATGATTTGTCTTGAACAGTAGAACTCGACTTTGCTATAGTCGAGGCTCCTCCACTTATAGAAATTGGGGATCATACTAAACAAGAGCTAGTTATACATGCTTCCCTCGAATCCAGGTTCAAAAGAGCTAATACCATGGCTCTGGGCTGGATGTTGAACAACGTTACCAATCCCATCTTTGATCTCCTTACCAAAGAGAAATCGACAAAGGTCATATGGGATCCTCTCGAGAAGAAATATGGGGTTGATGATTCTGGTAAGAAAAAGTACGTCACTGGGAATTGGTACACTTTTAGACTCACGGATCAGAAACCCATGACTGAACAACTTCATGTGTAGGAGAACCTATGCGCGGAGGTAATCGCCGAAGGCATGAAGATGTGCGAAGTTCTTCAAGCCAATATTTTTCTTGAGAAATTTCCTCCATCTTGGAGTGAATACCGCAAACACCTCAAACACACAGAGAAATAAATGACCCTCCAAAAACTCATCAGCCACATACAAGTCGAAGAAGCCAATCGACTCAAGGATAAGTTAATCTCTTTCCCTTCTCATTCCTCGAAAGCTAATCTCGACGAAGGTTCTGGCCAAGTTAACAAAGACAAGTTTAATGGGAAGGGAAAGCAACAAGGATCCAACAAGCCTAATCCTGGAGGAAACAAGAACTGCGGCAACTCCAGCAAACAAGGTGGATGATTCAAAACTTCTGGTAAGATTCAAAAACCTAAAGGGGACTGTTATTGTTGTGGTAAAGAAGGACATAGAGCTTTCGAATGTCCCCTTAGGGCTGGCCAGGGTCCCAAATCTGCCGTTAATCTGACAGAGACCGAAGAAATAATTGTCGCGGTAATGGTTGAGGTAAACTTGGTAGAGAACAAGAGTGAGTGGATCCTTGACACTGGAGCTTCTCGACACTTCTGCGCAAACAAATCCCTGTTCAAGAAATTCGAAAAGGCAACTGATGGTGAGTGTGTGTACTTGGGTGACTCTTCCACCGCTACAGTTCTATGGAAAGGTCAGGTTTCCCTCAAACTCACCTCTGGTAAGATTCTTGAACTGAATGATGTTCTCTTCGTCCCCTCTCTCCGTGGGAACTTAGTTTCCGGGGCGCTTCTTAACAAATTAAGTCTCAAACTTGTTTTCGGGGGGGGGGGGGGGGGGAGTCATTATCACAAAAATGACGAGTTCGTGGGGAAAGGGTACTTAAATAATGGCTTGTTTGTTTTAAACACTGTAACTCTTAATGAGAATGCATCTAATTCTGCTTATATTGCTGAGTCTGTTCAAACGTGGCATGGTAGACTAGGTCGTTTAAATGTCGCGTCTATTAAAAGGCTTAAAAATCTTGGACTAATACCCCTTCACAATGTGGATGACTTTGAAAAATGTCAAATATGTGTAGAGTCCAAACTTGCGAAAAAACCTTTTAAATTTATTACCACGAGACAACCTAAATTGCTTGAATTAGTTCATTCGGACTTAGCTGATTTTAAAAAATCCACTAGTAGAGGAGGAAAACTTTATTACATAACCTTCGTAGATGACTACTCTAGGTTTACTAAAGTGTATCTTCTTAAAACTAAAGATGAGGTGGAAAATGCATTTTTAAAATATAAAGCCGAAGTTGAAAACCAACTAGACTGTAAAATCAAACGACTTAGGTCTGATAGAGGAGGCGAGTATAGTTCTAATTCCCTTAAAGAGTTTTGTGAAACCAATGGGATTATCCACGAACTTAGTGCCCCTTATACACCCCAACAAAACGGCATAGCAGAAAGAAAGAATAGGTCCCTTAAAGAGACCATGAATGCCATGTTAATAAGTTCAGGTTTACCAAACAACATGTGGGTGGAAGCTGTCTTATCAGCCTTTTATGTACTTAATAAGGTACCACATAAATAGGGATGGCAGTGGTTACGATTTTAATCCGAAACCGACGGATTACCGAACCGAATAAAAACTGATTATGAAACCGTGGTTAAATCCGTTAGGGTTTGGTTTTAAAAAGTGAAACCAGTGGTTAAAACCGTTAGGTTATGGTTTTAGATTAAAAAAAACCCGAAAAACCGAAATCCGTTTTATATATATATATATATACAAATCTGATTTTATTTTACCTATACTAAAGGCTAATATCCATGTATTTTTATATTTTGAAGTCCATCTTTCTAATATTTTTTATTTTTAATTACCAAAAGGCCAAAAGTCTCAACCCAACTATAGATAATGATGGAAATGGTTATGGTTTAAAATCAAAATCGATAAAAATTTGAACCGATTAAAAATCGATTATGCAACCATACATAAACCCGTTAGATTATGGTTCTGAAAAAATGCAACCAATGGTTAAATCCTTTAGGTTAAATAAAAATAAATCCGAATAACCAAAAACCCGTTTACTATCATCTATTTTTGTATATTTTATAGTACTATAGATAAAAAAAATATTTTCATATCTCAAAACTAAAATCTAAATATTAGAATCAACAAAAAAAAGTAACAAAAACGTTATTTAATTAATAATCAACATAATATTTTATATATTGGATATTTGTCATGTATTTATGATCTTGTTTCAATATTTTCAATATATTTTGAGAGTTATAGTTTGGCATGTCACAAGAGCGAGGCGAGGTTAGGTATCCTACTGCGAGAGGGACGTCTCGTGAGCCGGGTTATGGTTAAAATCCGAAAAAAATCGTTTAAAAAACCGAATCCGAATTATTCGGATATGGTTTTAAAAAGTAAATCCGATGGTTAAATCCGTTAGGGTTTGGTTTTTGATAAATTAAATGGATATGGACATGGTTTTGGATTTTTTTGCAATAATCCGATCCGTTGCCATCCCTACACATAAATCCCTAGAAAAGACCCCTTATGAGATGTGGAAGGGTTTTCCACCAAATCTGAAATTTTTAAAAGTATGGGGGTGCCTAGCCAAAGTCAAACTACCTGATTTTAAAACTGTCACGGTTGGACCCAAAACCGTTGATTCAATTTTCATAGGATACGCTCAGAATAGTGCGGCATACAGATTCTTGTCCTTGGATGATAACTCTATTTGTGAATCTAGAGATGCTGAGTTCTTTGAACATGTTTTCCCTTTGAAAAATTTAAACACTGTCAATGCTTCTTTACCTGTTGATAACTTATCTACTAATGATGTTTTACCTCTTTGTGATGTTTTTCCTAACCCCTCCACTTCCATTGAGCCTAGTAGTATTCCCGAGGAAGAACCTAGGAGAAGTAAAAGGCGTAGGATCGAGTCCAGCTTCGACCCTGACTTTATAACAGCCTTTATGACCGAAGGTTTTCACATTGACCTATTAAACGATCAGGTAGTCAACTGCCTCCTCATGGAGGAAGACCCAAAAACTTATGACGATGCTTTAAAATTTATAGATTCTAGTTTTTGGAAAGAGGCCACTAATAGTGAACTTGAGTCTATTAAAAGTAACCATACATGGGAATTAACCGACTTACCTAGGGGTAGAAGTCCTATTAGTAGCAAATAGGTTTTTAAGAAAAAGTTGAGACCTGATGGCTCAATAGAAAAATTCAAAGCAAGATTTGTTATTAAGGGCTTCGCCCAAAAGAAAGGTTTAGACTACTTTGACACTTACTCCCCAGTGACCAAAATTTCCACGATAAGAACCCTTATTACTCTAGCCGTTATTCATGAACTTGTAATACATCAAATGGATGTCAAAACCACGTTCCTGAATGGAGATCTACATGGCTCAACCTGAAGGGTGTGTGGTCCCTGGTCAAGGGGACAAAGTGTGTAAGTTGAAAAAATCCTTGTATGGTTTAAAACAGGCACCGAAAAAATGGTATGAAAAACTAGATAGTACTCTTATTTCAGATGGTTTTGTAGCTAATAGTTCTGATTCATGTGTTTACTCCAAGGTAACAAATTCAGAGTGTGTTATCATCTGCCTCTATGTAGATGACATGCTCATCTTTGGTACTACTATTCATATTATAAATGAGACAAAACGCTTCTTGTCTTCCAGATTCGACATGAAAGATATGGGAGAAGATGATGTAATACTTGGGGTAAAAATCATTAGGAGCAGTAATGGTATTACCCTGAATTAGTCTCATTACGTAGAAAGGATGCTGAAGAAGTTCAATTCCTTTGAGGTAACGCCTGTAAATACTCCTTATGATTCCAGCATTCATTTATCCAAACACGTTGGGGATGCTGTATCCCAAAATGAATATGCTAAAATCATAGGGAGTGTGATGTTCTTGATGAACTATACTCGACCCGATATTGCCTATGCTGTGAGTAGAATTAGTCGCTATACTCATAACCCAAACAGTGATCACTGGGTTGCACTTCGCCGTCTATTGAAATACTTGAGGGGTACCATCGATCTAGGCCTGCACTATAACAAATTCCCTGCAGTCCTTGAGGGTTTTTGTGATGCAAACTGGATCTCTGACAATGACGAAGTAAACTCCACCAGTGGTTATGTATTCTCCTTAGGGGGAGGTGTTGTATCGTGGCAGTCTTCCAAACAGACTTGTATAGCACGCTCCACCATGGAGTCTGAGTTCATAGCACTAGAGTTAGCTGGGCAAGAAGCTGAGTGGTTGAGAAGTCTCTTATCGGATGTGACACTTTGGGAAGGAAGTGCCACACCTGTATGTATCCACTGTGATTCACAAGCAGCCATTGGAGTCGCTCATAATAGCGCCTATAATGGGAAGAAGAGACATATTCGCATCAGACATGGGTCAGTAAGACAATTACTGAAGAATGGTGTGATAGCCTTGGAATTTGTACGATCAGAGGAGAATCTAGCTGATCCGTTCACCAAAGGCTTGACTAGGAGACTAGTCCTGGAGACGTCGAGGGGGATGGGTCTAAAACCCACTAAGTGGGAACATGTGACTAATGAGTCAATGTAATTTCCCCATCCCTAAGGCTCAAACCTAAATCGTCTTGTTCATAGCCACTTGTGGTGGTCCTTTTGAGAAGGACTTGATGAAAAAGACGTACCGAGTGTTGAAACTCACATTTGAATTCATAGGCTTTATGGAGGTCCTTTTGAGAAGGACTTGATGAATTCAAGGGTAACTTTGAAACCCAAATATTCATGGTAGAGTGTTGAGGAGACGTCCTTACACCACTCTCAAATGAATAAATCCACCAAGTTCATAGCCCGTAAAGGGTGGTCCTTAGAGAAGGGCTTGATGAACCGAAAGGTGAGGTTAGAGGGAACCATAACCTTGAATCGGGTAGAGTATGTGCTGTGAGGGTCTCGATCGATAACCGTTAAAGTTCAAGAGTAAGTTCACTTAAACGGAAGTCGGTGGTTGCCTCGCTTCACTACGTGTCAATTCAAATCGCAAGATATTGACACTTAAGTACAATTCACCCATTCTTCTTTCTGGAACCTTCTCACCAAACCTTTTGTTGACATTCAAATGTGTGGGGGATTGTTGGACATCTGTTGTAACAGTAGTACATTTGATAACATTTGATAGTCAACATTGTGTTTTAAACTCTTCCCACATCGGTGGGATATAACGAGTTATGGCTATTTTTATATTTTTTTTATATCAATTTAGTCCAAATACCCAATAATCATGCACTTGGCAAGGCTTTGATCTAGCCCACACGCGCGCACCACCACCACCCACCCGCCCGGCCCGGCCCGGCACCGGCACCGGCGACGGCGTAAGGCGTGGGGCGTGGGGCGTGGGTCGTGGGGAGTTTGGGGAGTCAAAAAATGAAAGGGATTTTTTACCAGCTCTTATAGTGGGGGGTTGACTACTCAACTTAAACGTAGAGACAAATCTCCACCAATCTCGCACGCGTTAAGGTGAAAGAATATCCCAACAGATGTTACTTAGACAAGTCAAACACGTGGGAATATCAAAGGAGGTCAACTAAGCTGTTACAAAAAATCAAATCAAATCAAAAACGTGGGGGTTACAAGCCAATCAAAACGTCAACCCAATTAAGCCAATTTCGGGAGGAAATTGTGGGCCTTAAATGAGACGTTTCTGAAGGCTTGGGTCCTCCTCTTCACTCCCCTATATAAAGAGCACTCACTCCACTTTCAGAAACTACGAAAATACACCAAGGAAAGACTCTCTGCCTCACCACCTACTCTCTATATTTTCCTAAACGTAGTTGTAGTTCTGTTAGAGATACCGGTCACTCCGGAATATCTTTTTAACAACCATAGTTTGACGGTGACTTCGTTTTCCGTGTAAGTGTATTTCCGTTTTCCGTGTATTGCTATTGGAATTTCCGTGTATTGTTATTTCAATTTCCGTGTAAACGTTATTTCAATTTCCGTGTAATTGTTATTTCGTTTTTTTCCGTGTAAGAGTTTGTTTACACTTAAACTCGTTTTTATTTTCATTATTTTTCTTTTCGGGAAACCATTTCTTTTGTACAACTGGTGGTTATTTTAATAACAATAATATCACACCATTGCCGAGAAAATTAACCTGAACAGGGGAAGAGATGTGATATCCATGTATCACCTGACAATGAGGTTTCCAAAGAAAGAAGCAACCGTGACCATTTGAGGGAACCAGCCATGTCAGGGGATGCTACAATAATTCCTTAGTTGGGCTAGAAATTTTCATTCTTGTAAATAATCGATGAAGCTCTTTGAGCTAAACTTGTCCCAGCCAAAAAGTTGGTAGATGTGCCAATTCGGTCTATTGACGGAAAGGTTATATTGGTGAATATCTCGAGTCCCATACAGAATGAGATCTTTGAGAGACAAGTTCGAACATAAGAAATTGTTCGCTTGGGAAACTAAAGATATAGTCGACATTGATAGATCAGTATATGTTCATTGGTTAATTGTCGATCCAAACTGTAGCCCATACAACAAAAAAGAAAAGGATTTTTATAATAATAAGTATGTTGATTATAGAAGTAGTCGAGTGCCTGCTCTATGCTCGGCATATAAGGGTGGACAATTACCCTTCTTGGGAGGCCAAACATGGGTAATGGGTTGATAGACAAAATGGGAAGTGGAGAGTGAGTGACATTGATTCACAACCGGATACCACGATCAGATATTATTTCCTAACCTTCATGGATGCATTTGAAGAATATAACCAAGTTAGGATGGTTCCCGAGTATGAGGACAAATAACTTTCATCATGGATAGGGGTTACATTGCTTCAGAGTCAAGTCCTCCGGTTTGAAATTGTGGGGGGACAACCAGAGGCGGACCCACCTTAGGCCTAGGGGGGGCTCAAGCCCCCCCTGAACTCGTAAATTTTAAAATACGTCAACGTAATTTTGACTCGAAAAATAATTAACTCTCACTGAAAAGTTATCTGACACGTGCATGCAATAAAAAGCATACAAGTCATTGTAGCTTAGTGGTTTATTATCGTTACATATTAAAATTTATCTTAGAGGTCACGTGTTCGAATCCTAGCTTTTGCTTTATTATTTTTCACAAATCTACATATAATGATTCAGAAATAAGTGTCGGGTTGATTATTTTAGAGCTAAAAGCGATTTTAAATTAAAATATTGAATTTTTATATTTGTATTTTGACATTATTAATTATATGTTTAATTATCTTTTTTTTTTACCTTAATTTTTTTTGAAAAGCGTTAACCCCTAAATTTTTGTATATTTCAAGCCCCCCCTCGATTTAACTTCTGGATCCGCCACTGGGGACAACAACCAAAGAATGGTTAATAAAACCTTCGAGAAGCAAATTGGGAGATGCATGGAAATCTACGTGGGTGATACTCTAGTGAAAACCCAATCCTTTAAAGAGTTTTGGCAGACTTAACTGAAACTTTCACGGTCATTAGGAAGGTATTAATTAGCTTTAATTCAGCTTTTTGGTTTGCCATCAGAGGATCGAGATTAATCTAGATAAGATCCAAGCCATCTTAACTATGCCCCCTCTAAAGACAATTGAAAGACAAACAATCGTTAACAGGTGAATTAATAGTTGTCCACAATTATTTCATGTACAAAGTAGCAAATAAATGTGCCCCATTATTTAGGACCCTACGGAAGCCTAAGGATTTCCAATGCACCATCCAGTGTCAAGACGTTTTCAACGCTTTAAAATGGTACTGGTCCACGAATCCCACTATTGCCAAACCTTAGGAAGGGGAGGTTCTATTTCTCTACCCATCTGCGAATCAAGAAGCTATTATCATGATTCTAGTTCGAGATGTAGAAGGAAACCATTAGCATGTGTATTCTGTTAGCAAGAGATTCTATGGAGCGGAGGCTTGATATGCTCACATAGAAAGAATTGCACTAGCCCTGTTTCATGCGGCACCATACATCAAGGGGTGCTCACCCACAATACCCCTCCGACATACATAGGCAAAACCCACCCAAGGCGTTGGATTTTGGTTAGGCTGAGTGATATGAAAGAGTTTTTGGAGGCATGGTTGTTCAGGTTTGTTATAAGACTAGTTTTATAAATAATAAATAAATTTAAGACTAGTTTCATAAGTTTTCTTTATAGATTGAACTAAAGAAGTTGAAGTATCTTGAACTAATATGACCGATAGTTGCTCTAGATGTAAGTACTTATACACTAACCAGGAAATCCTAGGCCAGGATCGGATCTTACTGGTGTTAAATGGCGCTCAGATGTAATAAAAAACTATCATGAACTAATTAATTTGTAAGTCAAATGGTTACTTTTCAAGTGTATTATACTAATAAATACAAGAAATCTCTGAATCTAGGGACATTAAATCTCTTGTTTTTTGTTAGAACCTCCCGGAACAAACAGATCATAACAACACCAATATACCAGGGTTTGTTTTTAGATTAGAGAAAATAAGAGGACTTTTAATGCAAATTTCCCGAGTTCATAAATGCATACTCATACAAGTTGTTGATACAGTCAACGACTTGACCACTTACAGACTCATCAAATACATCAAGGACTTCCAGAGTTTTCCCTCCCAAATAAGTTCATCAACAATTCGAACTTGTAAGGAAGCTCCTTAAATACATGTACACATATTTGAAAGTAAATCATCAGACTAGCCAGTTTAGGGAGTCCCGGATTTTGTAGAAGAATATAAGACGGCGATCGCAGATGGTTCTATGCTGTCATAAGCATCTCAATATCGTCCGTGTGAGCTGGCAGCTGTGATTACCAAAATAAGGAAATCCAAGAGAAATCAGTATAATAACTAAAAAAAAATTGTAAACCTACTTAAGATCCATTGTTTTTATATCATTTGTTGTGTTTTTTCTTTTGGTGAACTTGATGAGAAGCAAAAGAAGTATGCTTCAAGGTTAATCTCTGTTTTCTTCTAGTTACACATATGTATTACAAGACTTACACACTTTACGTACGACAAGGTTCCCACTCTTAATAAGACAAGACTAATTATCCTTACATTTCTGAATATACACTATCCACCAGTTTATTTTCTTGAGTTTAAAATTTCCGATCTATAATATAAAGTTAGTACACCAATAACTCATTTACCATATAGAAAACTACTCGCATATATACAACAAAATTCCAAATTATACGCATTCATAGTAAACTAGACTTTAACTACAATCAAGTAAAAGATAAAAATCAAGAATAATAAAAAGTCAAGTCAACCCATGGAGGTAGGTAACAAGGAAACATTGAATACTAATCACCTACTGTTATCTTAAGTCCAAAGAAACTATCGAAAAATTGTTACAGTGACTAAGAGCTGAAATTCGAGCCATTGGAGTCTCTAATGAAAATAAAAAACATAAACTCAGCAAAGAACAGATAATTACCTGAACAACTTTTCTCAATGACTTGTGCTTCTTCTCTCCGTAATCAGCTTGACAAGAATGAACAATCTCAAACTGGTGAGCATCAAGTTTCTTAGTAATAAACCCAACTAGAAAATAAATGGTATCTGAAGGAGGCAAATCAACTCTAATCTCATCAACATCAAACCAAAAGAAGTACTTTTCTACTTGTACGCCTACTAATTCAGTAATTGAACCTATGCTTAGTTTCCCACTAATCTTTTCTTCATAAAAGACTAAGTTTTCAAACTGAATTTTGCATGGGCTTTCTAATTCTACTTCAAAGTAACCATCTTCGTCTATTGTGTAGGATTTTACTGAGTCGGGTAATAATCCACTTGGTAACCCAAATTTTGGGAGGATTTCGTATACAGTTGGTGGTTGTTCTGATGGTGGTAAGGATATTGATGAGGAGGAGTAGGAGGAGAAGAGCGTCAGTGTGATGAATAGAAGAACACTGAGATGGGGGTTCGGAATTAAAGCCATGGTTGTTTTTTATGTTTGCAGAGGGTTCTAATATTTATATATCAGGGGAGAGACGTGCAGAATAATTATGCTCGTCTCCTCGGATATCTATTAGATATTTCTTGTAAGAGTAATGATATATGTCATTCCTTTTCATGTCACCTTTTTATCACCCTTCTATATATATTCTATATATATGTATTGATTTCTTTGAATAGAAGATAGAGAAAAATCAAATAGGATAGAGAAATCAATTCATTGGTCCATGTAGACATACACGTAGGAGGTGATAAAAAGGTGATACAAAAAGAGTGACAAATATCATTACTCTACTTGTAATAAAAAAAGGTATACATATATATTCTTTTGTTAGAGAAAAGAAAGTACAAAGTTATCTAGTCATCCACTTCTTTAATGTTTACGGTTCCTGTCACTTGTTCTCGAAGTACATCTGGAGTCTGTTTACTGAAGGTGAAATACCTAGGTGTTCCTCTTTATCATAAACAGTCAAAAATTGGTACTCTTCAATGGATTACGGACAAGGTCTTTAGTAAAGTTCAAGGGTAACTGCTCTCTGAAGGGGGGAAGGAAGTGCTTATCAAAGCAGTTCTTCAAGCCATCCCCACTTACGCAATGTCCATTTTTTCCTTTCCACTTGGTTTCTGTAGGAAACTGACATCGATTATCGTGCGTTTTTGGTAGAACTCTCTTGCAAAAAGGAAGATCCACTGTGTTGAATGGGAGAAGATGACGGCATCACAAGTCATTGGTGGGATGGGCTTTAGGGACTTGAAACGAGCGAATACGGCACTTTTGGCTAGGCAGCCATGGAGAATTCTACAGTTTCCGAATCGCTGGCAGCTCGTGTACTTAAAGGCATTTACTTTCCACAAAAAGACTTTCTGGAAGTCAAGTTGAGACAAAGTCGATCTTGGTCGTGGGCAAGCATCTCGGAAGGCAGAGACTTGCTTGTAGAACATGGGATCGTCCAAATTGGGAATGGCGAATCAACTCGGATATGGGACAACAAGTGGTGGCCTTCAGGGCTAATTAAGGATAAACCGGCTGTGGTGACAGTTGAAACAGTCAACCAGCTTATGAACCCTAACGCGAATGATTGGGACTGGAACGTGATCGATACAGTAATACCCATCCCAGTTAAAGAGGAAATTTATAGGACACCATTACTTAATCGACAGTCACAGGATACTTTTACCTGGCCGCTCACGAAGTCAGAAGTTTATACAACTAAATCGAGATATAAAGTATTAACACGGGAACAACAGGAGACAGCACAACAGACATCGGCTCAGGCAAAATTACAAAATCCAGAATTGTGGAATAAAATATGGAAGTCAAATATACCTAATAAAGTCAGAAATTTCAATTGGAAAGCGTGTCGAGATATTTTACCTACGCGCTAGAACCTGTACCATAAGCACTGCAATGGCACAAATTGGTGCCAGTGGTGCAATGAGACAACAAAAACTAACACTCATCTTCTTCTAACATGTGCTTTTTGTAGACAGGTGTGGGCAGGATCAGTTTTACAACTTCACATTCCATAAGAGGAGCCCCACAGCCTCGGTGAATGGCTTACCAAAGTGTTTGATAGTGTGCATAACTTTATTTGGGATAAAAAATCTTACTGCCTACGTGATGCTTATACTATGGAATATATGGCAACACAAAATGAAATGTTTACACGAAAACGGTTAACTTAATGTTAACACTGTCCTAATTACCACTAACATAACTATGAAAGATTTATTTGGACAGGATTGGGGGGAGGCACCCGCCACTGGGGATCAGAGTCGAGGAGGAAATATGACCTCAACTCCGGATCCGGTGTTTCAGGAAGATACCCAAGTATTTTACATGCGATGCCTCTTTTATATCGAAAACGGAACAAAGTAGAATTGGAGAGGTTTGGAGAGATATGGGTTTGTGTACACGACAAATTTACTCAAAACCAATCTGGACAGACTCGACGGCCGAAGCAGTGCCAATAGCCATTTTGGAGGCGGTCAAACTAGCACGACAGGACAGAGGCAAGAAAACGGTCTTCTGCTCCGACAACCTTGAGTTAGTTCAAGGTATTGTATCATTGCCAGCAACGTGGTGGAAGGTCAGGCCATTCATTAAGCGGATCCTACTGGATGATGAGGAACATGGGAACGTGTCCTTCAGGCACATCCCGAGGCGACATAGTGGTTGGGCTGACAGAGCGGCACAGAAATCTAGGCAACAGGAAGCTTGGAGGGGAGAACAACTTCAGCTAACCTTCCAATTCAGTAGACTAGGCATTGGCTAACCGGGTTACGGATTCACCTTTACAATTGACCAAAAAAAATCTAATATCTCTTTTCATATATAGATTATAAGAAAATTAAAGCTTGCTATAATATCAGAAGGTCCCTAATGCGATAGATCCCAACCAATTCTAGCACATTTGGCGGCCAGATCCGTGATTTCATTAAATTCTCTTTTGATGTGTATATTTTTCAGTCGGGAAATTTATAAATCTATTTCCAGATTTCATAAATCATTGGACGGATTTTCCAATCAATTTCTCAGATTTCATTGGTACCTTGAACGACTGACTTCAAGGTTGTCGGAGTAGAAGGAACAACATTTTTGGTTCATTTCTGAAGCGACTCTCATTGCAAGAAGAATTTCCCAGCACTCTTCTTCTTTAGCACTTTTGAATAGGCCTCTTCTAATTTTTTGTTTGTAATGATCCCTTCTTTGTTGATTTCAATAGATACAATGCCATCCGACTCCCATTCTTTAGTGAAGGATGCGTCATTTAGCCATATCGCATAAGGCGAGTCATGAATGATTTAATCATTGGTAGTCTCGCTTCATTCTCTATCAATAAATACATGGCCATTACTCTTAAGAGAAACAAAAAATAACTCATTGATTAATTAGTTTGATTTGTTAACTATCTCAGTAACGTTCAATTTTTTCTTTTCGGAAAAACCTTCCATCCTAGCTTTCCAAATGTTCCAAAGGATAGAAAGGAAATTTGAAGTAATTAAGTTTTCCTCCCAGCCATTATCAGAGAAAGATTGAATTGTTTCCATAATCCATGTTTTGATGGTCACAAGTGAGTCACGATTAGGGGTGGAAATCGGATCCGAAATTTCCAATTTCCGACTTTTCCGATCCAAAAATTCCGAATTCAGAATAGATTTTTAAGGTTCTAAAATCCCAGGAATTACATATAAATTTCTGAAATTTTCGGGTTTTTCGATCCGATTTTATTTCCGAATCATATTTCCGATCCGATTCTATTTTTCCGAATTATATCTCTGAATTATAAATTACATTTCAAAATAAATTTGCATGGAGTATTTGATATATGAAAATTAATGGCATGTTTCTTTGATCCGTGAAAAGTTTTAGAACTTGAAAATCAACTTGGCCTCCGTATCCACTGTCCAGTTATATTACCAAAACTCTTTCAAAGTATACTTATAAATCAATTCAAGACTTGGTTAATCCAAAAAAAACTTAAGTTTCTTCTAAATAGGTTCAACAATTAGCTTCTCTCTTCCTTGTATTATCGATAATGTCTATAAAAAAACCTTCAACAGATGAACACATTCATGCACTTGCCAACAAATTTCATATCACTGAAAATCCCCGTAAACCTATTGATGTTGTTAACTACTTTAACATCTGTAACCGTATTAATGATTCTTATGATCGAAACAAAGACAATACAATAATGCCTAGTGTGATCTTCTTTTCAGAATGCTGAAGCAATATTTTCGTATTTTCTCTAATAACTTATACAACATTGTTTTCACACTTTTTCTAATAACTTGTAGGAAATTGCAGGATCATTTTGAGGTTCGGAGGCAATACTTATTTGGAACAAAATTGCAGGATTATTTTCTGAAACTTTTTTGCAATATTTATTTTTTCATGTAATTGGAAAATTAATAGTGGTTTAGCATTGTTTTTTTAACAACTATTACTTTGTTACCTTATGTAAATTTAAAGTTTAGTTTTTAACTACTCCTACTCTTCGTGTAAGATTTATTAGTTTAGTTATTAACTACTGTTACTTTTCGTGTAAGTTTTAAACTAATGTTCTGATTTATAACCCTTAGTTATGCAATTTTCGAACCAAAAGTTTTGAAATTCCGAAGCCAAAGTTCTGAAATTTCTGAACCAGAAGTTCCAAAATTTCTATGCCGAAATTTCTGAATTTTCGGTAAATTCCGAATTCGGAATTGTTTTTCCCAGTTCCGAAAAAATTGGATAGGAATTGGAATGGAAAAAATCTATTCCGAAAAAAATTGAATTTTTTCCGAAAGACCCTTTTTCGATTTGTTCTTTCCGAATTCCACCCCTAGTCACGATTGAAATTAATTTGCGTAGGAGACTCAGCCCACGCACCGCGATACTAAAAGGACAATTGAGGAATAAATGTTCAATGGCGCAGATCCATTTGCAACCCCTTTGGAAATATTACCTGAATGGTATTTCTTTCCTGTATTTCAATGGTTTTCTCTTCTTTATTTTTTTGATATATGGGTGTCCTGACCTGCTTACGCGCACCACGACTATTCCTATAGGAAATATAGTCGTCTCCTTATGCATATTCCCACTTAATCAGAACTAGGTTACCCATGTTCAGGGAGGGGATTCGAACCTTGCGCCTTTTGCTTTTACCCCCATTAAGGGCTCAAGAAATAACAAGGCTGAGGGGATTCGAACCCTGTACCTCCTAGATGAGAGACAAGGTCCTGGCCATTGAGCTAACCCCAATGGTTATGGTTTTCTCTTCTTTATCGCACCATTCGCAGTCTTAGAGCATTTCCTTCTTCGTAAACTAGCTATGGTTGGAATAGCTTCATTATATATTTTCCAAACGAAATTTTTAATTTTGGTAGGCACATTAGACTTCCATATCGTTGATCAATTATTAGTATCACCATTATTTTCCTCAATAATTGATGATTGAGCTTCAATACTAATTTCCTTGTTCACCAAACAATGATACCCAGATTTAGTTGATAAGTTTTCGTCTCTCGAGTGAGACCAGATTATTTTATCTTCCTTGTCCAAGTTCATGATTGGAATTCTCCAAATTTCAGTTCTCTCTCTCTCTCTCTCTCTCTCTCTCTCTCTCTCTCTCTCTCTCTCTCTCTCTCTCTCTCTCTCTCTCTCTCTCTCTCTCTCTCTCTCTCTCTCTCTCTCTCTCTCTCTCTCTCTCTCTCTCTCTCTCTCTCTCTCTTGTTACAAATTGAATCAATTAACCGTGAGTTCCATTATGTGCAGTTATCGTTAAAAAGTTCAGCTACTTTGGTAATAGGAAATCCTTCTTTTTACTCAATTTGCATTCCTTTTCCAAACCTAACGTCATCCTAAATATAATCCGTTAAGACATTCACTATTTGCCAACAACACTCTTTTTTAAAGAAGTTGTAGTCATTTGTAAAGACTTGCCCAACTCCAAGATTTTCTTTGACGAAGTTGAGCATTCCAAAGATCCGAGTTAGGATGGTAAATCCCTTTGATAACTTTAGCTACCAATGAATCAGGATTTTTGTGGATTCTCCAAATTTGGTTTTCTATTAATGCAATATTTATATTTTGTAAATCTCTGAAGCCGAGGCCCCCAATCGTTTTTGCTTTTGTAATCTTTTTCTAAGACACCCAATGAATTTTTTTCCGGCCTGCTGCATCTTAGAAATAATGGCAGGCATTTTATTACATAATTATTTTGGGAATTCAAAAATCGACATCACATAATTTGGTATTGCTTGAAAATCTACCTTAATTAAAACCTCTTTGCCTCCATCTAGAGAGTAGATTTGCTACCCAACTTGCTGATTTATTGAGTAATTTATCTTTGATGTAATTAAGGTTCTCATTTTTCGATATTTTAAGAGTGAGTGGGATACCCAAATATTTACCAAGCGAGGTAGAACTGGATATGCTAAGAATTTCCGATAAGTTCTTTTTTGTACCTCCCAAAGTTCAATCACTGAAAAGTATAGATGATTTACTGAAGTTGATCATTTGCTCCGACGCTCGACAATATTTATTTAAAATATCTTTAAAGTTCTCAAATTCCTTGTTGCTTACTTCCATGAAAAATAGCGCATCGTCTGCAAATAAAAGGTGAGAGAGATTCAGACAGTTTCTGGACATTGATAATACTTTGATGTCTTATTCATGAACATGATAGTTGATGAGCTTATAGGAGCTTCCGTCATCATAGAGAAAATAAATGGTGAGAGGAGTCACCTTGTCTTATACCTTGTTGCGGTTTGAAGCTACATAGGCGTTCGCCATTAATTCTAATTTGCATTGAGTAATAAAAACATATTTGATTAATCATATATTCAACCCAAAATTTTACCAACCAAGGCTATGTTTGTTTTGACTTTTTTTTAAAAAAAAAGGCTTTGTTTGAAAGTGAAATTAATTTAAATTAAAAAAATAAAATATAAAAAAATAATTTTTGATCAAATCGTGTCACATTATAAAATATATGATAGTATATTGGATGATATAATTATAGATGATATCATTACTCTTATAATATAAAGAATTAGCACGAATTGAAAAATCGATCCCCGGTCTCAAATTTTAACTCTATACGAGAGTAGTTGACATGTTTATGAAAAAAACTCTGATTTTTTAAGAACCCAATGGACATCAGGGATAAAGGGTTCAGTTAAAATGAAGAGTTTGATAGCAGGTTTGGTTCAGTTTGTTTTACGTTTTTTGCGAAGTTGAATGATTTAGATATAACAAATAATTTTTGAATTTTTACCCAACGAGTCTTGAACCATCTCTCCCCAGGGACGGAGACATGTAGGGGTTAGGGTGGGTCCATGGATCTTTATTTGACCCCCCTAACTTTTAAAATTTATTTTATTAAACTTTAAATTATTTTATTTATTAGACTTTTTTGTCTTTTTAAAACAAAATAGATGTTTTTTGTATAAAAAAAATGAACTTATAGGATAATTAATTATAAAAATTAATATCGAGACATATAATACAATCTTTACACAATATAGGGACCTATAGTACAGTTTTGCATAATTTAAGGGCCTACAATTTTTGCATAGTATATAAACTGATAGTACAAATACCGCCTTAGAAAAAAAATCGGGGTCGCTGCCCCCTTGCCCCCTACTACAAAATCTTGGCTCAACCCCCTGCTCCACCCCTCCCCCCTCAAGTTAAAACCACACCTCACTAATTCAATCTTACTAAAGGCCCGTTATAAGTTTTTACACTACAAACTTATTTTTTTATCATACTCATTGTACTCCCAAACTACCACTATATAGACTTAAATAAAAAAAATATCACAATCACACAAATAAAACTTAATTTAATATTCTCCCTACGCTCCACCCTAAATTCTACCTCTTTTTTCTCTCTAATTTTGGCAGCCATGGTTCTATGGTGATAATAAGTAGTCATGGTATTCGACTCAGCGACAACATAGACTGTTGCATCAAAAAAATGTACCCATGAAGAGGGTACATCATCAATTATTGTTGGAACTTGGTATATGTCTCTTTTAATCTCTCGCCAGCCTCTTGTTAAAATTTGCAATCTCCAATTGATCTTTCATCCTCATAATTCGCAGATAGAAATGGTAAAAAAACCTTGCTTGAAATGCATCCCACGTGAGGATTGTCTCGGATGGTTGGCGATCTAGCCACTCACTTGCTCTCCTGGTAAAAAAGAATTGGAACATGAAGTAATACATTTGTTCCCTTGTAATGCCTTGAGTAGTGTTGGTATCACAAATTTGTTTAAACTTCTAAATAGCTCGTACATGATCTTGGTGAGCGGCTCCACTATAATTCCCATAGATTAGGAAATGATTCATCCTTCCCATATCGGGCTCAAATCTTTTGGCTTGAATGAATGGAGGGCGAATCCCCAAAGGTTGAACACAAAATGTAATCCTTGGTTTTGGAATACCTTGAACTTGATTGTTTTGACCATTTGACGGATGTCCTCTATTCAAATTCACTTATGGTGGATTGTTGTTGTTTTCAACATCCCCATGTGGATTGGCTCCAACCGGTGGATTCACATGATTCTAGTTTGCCCCAAAACCTGGTGGTGGGTCAAGATTGGCCATTTTAACTTGTTCTTTTCTTTCACCTTCTCTTCTTCTATGGTTTCGAAGCAATTTCTCGGGATCCGTGAGCATACACCAAAACCTATTAATTTATAGGGAGACAAAAACAAAACCAAAAAGTAAAAAAAAGAACAAACTAAACACTTCTATACTAAGACAAAAACACCAAAATTTACCAATACATTCCCTGGCAGCGGCACCAAAAACTTGTCTGCCCCTCGAGCGTGGTGTGTAGATCCACACCAAACAAGGGGATTACGTACCTGTAAGTGTACGGGGGCGTTGGCAAGTAATAAAATATGGTAAGTAAAAGCGAAATACCGTCTCCACAAGAACTATCAAAGTTAAATTGATTTTTTTTGAAAGCATAAAAATGCAAAGCTTGTAAAGGAAATGGTAAGAAAGTAGAACTAGTGTTTATTTTGTTTTTGATGATTAATAAAATAATATGATAAATGTAAATAAGAACTAAATCAAATTGAAAATAAAACGAATTAAAAGATGGACGAATAGGATGAGAAATCTTGCTTGAGTATTGCTAGTAAAAACTATGTAGCTAATCTGACGTTTTTATGAATAAGAGTGAAGTGGTAATTTCTCATTTGTCGGGATTCGAAAGTCTCTCTAACTCCCTCCCGGGTAGCTTAGAAAGCAACCACAACAATACTAGGGGACTTTGGTAAGGGGACACTAGACAATGATTTGGTAATTAATTCTAACCCTATTGACTATCTAGCTAGGAAAGCCCTCATTGATCAATACCACACATTAAACGTCTATATGCTATATTCGGAATTAAACCCCAACCCGGGGTGATAGCCTAATCACTCAATCTACTCACGATTTGTCCAAAATATGATTAGTAATTATACAAAACATATTGTCAATGGAAATAGAATAAAAACTTCAATTAATTATCATCCCAAATTCAAAAAACCATTAAAAATCTAACATAGGTTCATACATATAACAATCCTCAAGAAATGAGGGTTTAGTTCATAATGGAAAGATAAAAACTAACGGAAAATAATGCAAGAATCATGTTTAAAAGCAAAAATAAAATAAAGTTACTCTAAAGAATGGAATGAAAATTTGAATGGATGGTGAAGAATGATTGGATTTTGTAAGAAAAAAACCTTCCTTCTTCCCTCTTTTGCTCCTTTCCAGGCGCTCTCCTACTAAAAATTTGAAATGTATATGAGAGATAATGATTTCGGAGTTGCCAAACGTTTGGGACCTGCATGGGATCACTTAGGTAGGTTGAAAATAGCTCAACCCGTTTTTATCTAGTGTTGGATTTGTTCGAGTCACGGTGGAAGCAAACGGCATAACTTTCTCATCTCAACTCCGAACTGACTTTCGTCACTTCTCACTCGTCACTGACTTCAAGCTCTATCAAAATAAGAGATATTAAGGCTAAATCTCTGACCAATTAATCATGGTGACTGAAACAATATGACGTCAAGATTTCTCTAGTGAACACTCTAACTTCCCAAAGTGACTTTAAGCTCCTTCTACGCCTTGGTTTGGGGTTTGACTTGAATTTTTAACTTTTCCTCATCATTTTGGCATATTGTGTCAATCATGTACCTAAAACTACACAATTTAACACATAATTAAAGTATAAAAGCTCTATAAATAACAATATGACCAAAATAAGAGAGAAAATATCAATATGTCGAATAATAGGAAAAATTCCCTCACTTAGGCCCAATAAATTTCCAAAAGAATGTTTCATGAATAGATTAATCTTTCACAAAATAAGAGACATCAGAAGGCTTAAAAAACTAGAGAGTTATCACCAAAGTTCAGATCTTCAGGGACATGGATAACTTATTTGTTAACCAAGTTTACTAGATGGGGTGGTAAGACTGAGTGTGTCGAATGCACATACAATACCCAACACTTTTCCTTCATCATAAGCAGTCTCGGACAACAAAGCACTACGTTATCAAAATCCTCTGACTTCCGATTTTAAGCTATAATACTAGTCTGGCCGGATTACGTTGGGAGAATTCCTTTGCTCGGCTCTTGAACGTGGCAGGGCTCTTCTTGGCATGTTTCGCCACTTTCCAAGCCCGCTCCGCCTCCAAAATAACTAAGTCATCCTCATCCTAAAACTTTTCATTATCTACTCAAATCTGCTTCACCAGGCCCCTAACCTCTTCTCTCTCTACCTGAAGCTGCTTAATGGTGGTGGAGTCTTATCCCCTACTCAAAGAGGGGTAATTCACATCAGGAGGACTTTCTTTATGAGACAAGAGGAAGTCTCAAACACGTGCTACCAGTCAAAAGAAAGAGAGAGAAAATTGGGAAGGTACACCCAGGAATAATATTACTTACCGGCATAATAGAATAGCACATTAGAAAAAATAGCCATAGCGTTATCCAACGGCTGGGTAGCACTAGTGGGGAGAGTGGGAGGAAGAAAGTTGATTGGCCTTAGTACCAGGGGGAAGCACGTGCTGGGAGGTTAACACCCCGAGTAGAAAGAGACATGGGAGATTTTCTCCTTTCTTCTCTAGTGATAAAGAATCCATCCTCATCCCCTCGATCTTTGAGAAGACCGATTGTGACTGGTGGAGGATGAATTTAATGAGCGACCAATCATTGTTATTCCATAATGTAGTCCGAAGATTCAAAGAAACACAATGAAAGGAAAAGGAAACTTCCATAATTTTAATGGATGGAAAGCGACACTTCAACTTCCCATGGTAATAAATAACAAACACTTTGTATTCTACACAAACACATACGTGCTCCTAAAAAATGGTAGACGTAATCATGGAGGAAGAACCAATTAAACATGGCCACGTGCCATGATAAGGATAAAGTAACATAGGCGTATAACAATCTCCCAACTATCACAAATATCATTTCTTTGAACTAGGAAAGGGTTATTTGAATGTCCTCGGCTAACAAGGCTTTTCGAACCCCACTTATTCCTTACGGGTAAATGATTATATGAGAAAAGTAAGCTCATCTAAATTATTCAAGAGACCAACATTTGTGTAGGCATATCATCAACAGTTCGAAAGACTAAATTCTTAGTCGGCATGAGAAGAATTCGACACATCATAGAATACTCAAAAGCCTAATCATTGTGTTGGCCCGTCATGAAATTATTCGAAAAACCGACTCCTCAATCGTCACATAATAAAAAAGATCAAACTATCAATTTTTGCATCGTCAACTATCAAAACAATCAAGATCCTGATTTTTACGTCATCACAACTATCAAATGTTCGAAAGACTGATTATTTCATCGACACCTTACATGATATTCTAAGTCGCCTCTTGCGTTTGAGCTTCATGAAAAGGTAATTGAATTTTCGATCATGCTAGAAAAGGCAAACATCAATCATACAACTTTATGAAGATATTGATAAGACATAATTAATTGGAAAGTAAGGCTTTCACTAAACGTAGCTACCCTAACCGAGGGTAAAAGATAGTTTATACGATTCAGCCAATGTAACGAATATATGCATGCCCAATGACCGAATATAATATCTACTTGAACTTTAAAAGGTTAAGCAACAAGGGCACACAAAGTCCTTACATTCCCAGATTATCAATAAATACCCTTGCACACCTCCCAAAAAGGGCACTTACTTATTCATTACTCTAAAACCATTGATCATAAATAATAATCAAAATCTCCATAACTCTCTCTTGAGTCATAAGAATACCCTTTATCATAATATTGACTTGAGCAATGGAGTTCCATTAGGTTTCATGTATCATCAGGTACGTCTAGATCAAGTTCCTCGGCGGATCAGGATGATATTTTGTGCAAATACTTCGCCTTTCTTAGATCATTCGACAATCCTCCTAACAATCTCTCAGGTGATTCTGCTCTGATTCTTATATAAATAAATTTGATTGGTAGTTTCATATTGTATAATTAATATACATGGTTGAAATTCTGTCATTTTTTCCAAATGGGTGGTCCGGAGACGATACTCCTTGACGAGGATAACATCGAGAGGTTCCTTGGCACACTACTCGGCAGGATTCTTATTGTCGTAATGGGCTTTGAGCATGGGACATATTGATTGGGTGAGGGCAAAACTTCTATTATTATGTACGTCATTATAAGAAATAAAAATAAGATAGTTAACTGGATTATTAAATTATTATTTTTTGACAATTTGTTTAGTAATTGGCAAAATGTTAAGTAGAGGCGGATCGAGGATGGATTTCTAAGAATGGGGTGAAAAAAATAGCAGAGTAGGATGGTAGCTCCGAAAAAAATGAAATAATTTTAGGTTTAGAGGCAATAACTTAAATGCAAGAATTTTTTACTTAAAAAGGCAAATTACTTTTTTCTTTAAAGCTTTTCGCTAAAAATATCAATAATTTTATTATTGTATCTCAGAAACACATGAAGCTTGCACCATCCCTCGCTTACCTAGATCCGTCATTGCTATTAAGTCTTTTTATTATATTAGATGTGTTTATTACTCTCTCCGTCCATTTTTATTTGTCCCATTTTTTAAAAGAGGGTGTCTAATATTATTTGTTTATTTTTCATTACCAAGACATTTTTTCTCTACTTTTTCCAATATTACCTTTAATTAAATAGAAGAAAAAGTAACGTAATAAATGATCTTATGTTATTAATTAAGGACATTTGTGTAAAGAGAGAGAGTATTAAATACTTTTTTTAATCTTTGTACATTAAAAAGTGGACAAACAAAAATGGACAGAAAAAGTACACTTATATTTACTGCTTTTAATACATGATCTTTTGAGAAAAAAATAAAATCACATCTTCACAACATGGCTTTAAACAAACACGTGGCTTTCATGAGCAATGATCCCATATGTCAAAACATGCTTGTTGCTTGAATTAGCCAAAAGATCAGTGATGATGCTTCCTCGAAGTTTCCTCCCTTGTCCGAACTTCCACATCCAGCTCATCCTCCCTTCTCGATTGCGCTTACGCGAGACCAATATAAAAATCCAAATTAACGCCATTTTTTTAATCAAAGTACTTTTTTTTTTTCAAACCATATTATAATAGATAGAAAAATAAACGGTTACAAAGTAACCCAACCCCTATCGGGTCCTTCTCAACACAGAAAATAGATGCTAACTGGGGGGATACAGACATCCCAGTTACCAAACAACTTGCTTAAAAACTCTTGTTTAGCAACCTAGTCAGCAGCAGAATTACAACTCCTAGGAATAAGAGTAAAAGAGGGACTCGAAAGTTTCGCCAAAAAATAAATATTACAAATAAAGTTCTTTATAGAATGACAAGGTACAAAAGATCCTGAAGAAAGGGGCTTCATGACCTGCTCCGCATCATTCTCAATAATAACGCTTCCAAAAGGGTAATATAAAGCCATCTCTGTTGCTTTAAGTATTCCAGTGGCCTCTACTTCTAGTACTGAATCTGTTCCGATTTTCCAACTCTTACCTGTTACAAATTCACCATTAGAATTCTTTACTAAACATGCAATTGCTGATCCTTTATCCGAGAAAGCAGCATCGCAGTTTATTTTAAATTTATTTGGTGGTGGTTTCTTCCATTTATCTTTGAATTTAACATTGACATTTGTATTTGAATTAGTGCTTGTATTATGATCAATGGTTTGGTGTGAGGTAGCATCTCCATTAACCTTATCCATGAAGTTAATATCATTAGGGTTTGATATTTTATAATACTCTTTCCAACTTTCAATAGCATTATTATTAGTGCAAATTGGGTCACTTTTTTTCCATTATATATAAATTTGTTTCTATTTTTCCAAATTTGCCAAAGGGTTGTGCAAATAAGTTCTAATATTCTATCTTTTTTGTCAAAAGTAGTTGTGATTTGCACATAATTAAGGATCCACTGATCTATTCTATTTGTGCTATCATTATCTGATTTTATATTAAGGGGACTAGTGAACCAAGCACATTTGGCCCAAGGGCATCTAAAGAGCATGTGTTCAACTGTCTCTATGTTGTTGTTACATATTTTGCATATGTTTGTATTACTACATTTTCTGTTAAAAAGATTTTCTTCAGTTGGAACTAGATTTTTAATTGCTCTCCACATAAAATTCCTAATTTTTGTAGGTGTTTTCATTTTCCAGATTAAATTCCAGAGGTCTTTACCTCTAGTTATTGAGATTGTTGGTTTGTTTTGATTTTTAATTATTTCCTTTTGGTCTTCTTCCTTTTTTAAATTGTGGTATGTTTCATTAACTGTAAATATACCATTTTTGCAGAAGTTAATGCAAAGAAGATCTTCACATTCAATTTTTGCTATTATCATTTTTTCTATTTTATCACTAGTATCCTTATTGTATATTTTCCTCACAAGGTCAATATTCCAAGTTTTATCATCTTTCAAAAGATGTTTGACATATGTAACATCATTATCATTTGGTTTTATAATGATATTATTATTACTAATCCAATTATGATCATGTAATTTAATATTAGCACCATTACCTAGTTTCCACTTTATATTATTCTCAAAGGTTTCTCTGCCAATTAGGATACTTCTCCATCCCCAAGAGGCAGAGCTTCCCAATTTAGCATTTAAGAAATCACAATTTTGGAAATATTTTCCTTTCAGGAGTTTATATAGTAAGGATTCTTTTTTATTCGCAATATTCCAAGCTTGCTTGCCTAGTAATGCTTTGTTCATTAGATGGAGATCTCTAAAACCCAGTCTTCCATCAAATTTAGATAGGGTTAACAAATAGAGTGTATTTTATTTATAATCTTTTTTGGGAAAATAAAATTAGACATCATATAATTAGGTAAGCTTTGAATGATGGCTTTGATGAGTATTTCTTTACCCCCTTCAGAAAGGAACAAAGTTTTCCAATTTTCTAATCTTTGTAGGACCCTATCCATTAGGAATTGAAGGTCTTTGGATTTTGATCTACTCCATTCTGTAGGGAGACCTAAGTAGTTACCAAGATTATGAGTTTTCCTCATGTTTAGTCTAGCAGCCATCACATTTTGGAGGAAGGCTGGTGTATTGGGGCTGAAAATAATACCACATTTATTAAGGTTAAGGCAGAGACCTGTCCCATTTTTATATATATTCATGATATCTATAAAGGATTGAATTTCTACATTCTCAGCTTTAAGGAAAAATAGGCTATCATCTGCAAAGAGTAGATGAGTAATTTCAGGGCATTTATTTCCTATTTTGATGCCTTGTAGTAGATGTTTTTCCTTTTTATCCCTTACCAGGTCATTAAAGGTTTGTGATATTAGGCAGAAGATCAAAGGTGAGAGGGGGTCCCCCTGTCTTATACCTCTAGTAGGTTTTTGTAATTGGTGAGTTTCACCATTGATAATAATAGAGTATGTAACTGAGGTGATACACAACATTAATTTCCTAATCCAATCTCTATTAAAACCCATTTTTATCATGAGGTCTTGTAGAAAATCCCATTCAACATACTCATATGCTTTTTGAATATCAGCTTTAATAGCTCACATATTTTTTTTTGTTTTTTTCCTTCTTTTGATATGAGTGATGATTTCATGAGCAATCATAGTATTTTCTTGAATAATTCTATTTGGTAAGAAAGCAATTTGGTTTTCACCTACCAGAGAATTCATATATGTTTGTAGTCTGTTGACTAAAATTCTAGCTATAATTTTATAGATAAAATTAGAGCAGCTAATAGGCCTATAGTGTTTAATATTAGTATGTTTGCTAATTTTAGGAATAAGGGTGATAATAGTCTGATTAATCTCATCTATATCTCCTTTATTGTTCCAGAAATTATTTAATGACTCTCATAAGATCTAATTTGATTATATCCCAATAATGTCTGAAAAAGTTCCCATTATACCCATCAGGTCCTGGGGCCTTGTTAGGTCCCAGTTCCAGGTGGCTTTTTTCACTTCTTCCTCATTTACGGGTTTATTGAGGTTATTAGCTGCTATTGTATCAATCTTAGTAGATATAATATCAATAGTATTGTTATAATCCCTTTTACCTACAGATGTGAAAATATTGTTGAAATAATTAATAATTTCATTATTAATTTCACTTTTATTATCAAGCCATGGTCCATTATCATTTGTGATAATGGTAATATTGTTTCTTTTTCTTCTTTCTTTAGTGCAGGCGTGTTAGTATTTAGTGTTTTTCTCCCCTTTATCAAGCCAGAGATTTCTAGATCTGGTTTTCCAGAAGCTTTCTTCTCTTTTCCAAGTATCCTCCAACTCCTTAATGGTGTTGTTATACTCATCCCAGTTGAAATTTGGGTTGATTGAATTAGAAATAAATTCTAATTTTTTTATGAGTTTATCAATTTGAATCTTGTTATTTCCAAACTTTCTCTTATTCCATTCCCTAAGTGCAAAACTGCACTTTTTAAATTTGTAATTAATAACTGTACTTAAATATAAATCAAAGTAGATTTATATGTGTAGAAACGTTTTCGGTGTCAAAAAAAAAATATAAATCAAAGTAATAGTTTTTTCAAAACAGAAACAACCTCACCCAATCCTACTAGAAGAAGGAGAGTTAAATAAAAACTTAGCAAATTGATGAGGAGGGTTAGAAACCCAATCACGAGACAGCGAGCCCGAAAGCTTTTGTCTCGCGGCCCAATTCGCAAACATATTGTCTATTCTACTAATAAAATAGAACGATACTACTCTAACACCATCGAAATAGCGATTAACTTCTTCGACCAATTTAATTACAAATATTATCTACTCCCTCTGTTTCACAATGTTTGCCCACTTACTAAAAATGTAGTTTCAAAATGTTTGTCCACTTAGAATATCAAAACACTTTTTACCTCTTTTTTTCCACTATTACCCTTATTAAAAAATTAAAATTTATGTTTCCAATACACATTTAAGATATCAAGATACTTTATGAAAGGTACTTTTGTAATAGGGTCTGCTATAATTACATTTCTTAATTTATGTGAAAAGAAAAGTGGACAAATATTTTGAAACGGGGGGAGTATAATATTATATATTACAAATGTGAAATGTCTCCACTGATAACCAGTTGGGATTAGTTCAGTTCATCAAAAGTCTTGGTTCAACTTTAAAAAATAAAATTATCCCGCATATACTTGAAAAACTTCTTACGCTATTACATAATTGATTTATTATATATTGTATCAATAATTACAATTATTTAATCAATTCTGTTAACTCAACTAGCCAAGATTCTGGTATATCTTCGAAGGAGGAGGTTGGCCTGGGAAAAACGTGTGGTAATAGTAGTGGTATCAGAGCCATATTTCGATAACGTATGAAGGAAGGATGGTACTATTACTAATCCAAGAGGGTAGTAGAGAGGAACTTTAATCACCATGGAAACCCCTAGAATTTCTGTTTCAATTGACCAACTGCTTTCACTTTCTTAATCTCTAAACCTATCAAAACATTCTACAAATAAAATAGAACATATGATAGAATATTCCACCGTTCCCGACAATGCAATAATTGAAAATACTATTCCACCCATCCTAAACCCTTATAATGTCTACAGAAAGAAAACCACCTTTTATAATCGAGGAATCTGTTCCTTGTTGACTACAAAAGGTCGCCCTCCAAAAGAATTTGTACAATCATCCAAATTGGACGAGTGTAGCCTTCCCGCTACAAAAGATGAACAGTACGTCACACTAGGCATACCAACTGAGCTCATCACAGCATGAAAGAATGAAGGATACTCACATCTCCATTTTGGTGTCGGACGTCTAGTACTTACATTTGGTGGAAGAAAAGGACTACCAGTAACGACACAAGTCTCTCTTCTAGACACAAGATTCCTGAAGTATGAACATGCAGTCATCAGATCTGTACTCACTACACTTAACGCTGGAAGCGTTGTTCTACGCTTCTTTCCAAACTTCCCAATAGCCCTAGATGATCCCACACTACCAAAATGTCTCAAAGTACAAATACAGATCTCAAGTGCAGAACAAATAGCAGAAGCAAAAATGGCAACGTTACACCACCAACTCCTTTACAGACTCCAAGACCATGCTTTAGATCTACAATCACACACTATCAGAAATGCACTAATGTTCCTCGCAAATGCTGGACAAAAAACACCTACGATAGTACGAATCCCAAGAGAGCTAGGAAGAGATGAGTTAATGAAAGTTATACCTGAAGAATGGATCACCAACTATGAAACATTCCACCAACAACAAGAAGTCATCCAGGCCTCAAAACCTAGTTTCCAAACACTAGCAGACGGCACAGTCAAAACAACATTCAACATACGAAAAGAAGAAGGTCCATCCCGACCTCTCTTCCACTTGATGATAACTCCAATACCAGACCAAGACACTGAAAAATCTGAATATACCCCTATATCCAAAATCAGCACCAGGAGCCAAAAGAGAAGGAAGAAGAGAAAAGGGAAGAAACCCCAAACACCTCTCTCTGATGACAAAGAGAAGAACAAACAGACATCAGATGAAAACCAAAGTTGGAAAAATGATCCAAAACCAGGCCATGGAGTATGGATCGAAAAAGGGAACTACGAAAAGTCCTACTGGGTAACTTTTACCCCACCAAAGTCAACAAGCATACCAATAGAGTCCATCATCATCACTGGATGGGGAGACGAGGAAGATTATGAAGACCAACCACCACCAAACTCTCTTGCAGCATTCAGAAAAGCACAGACAAACTCAGAATGCATGATGTTTGGCCCATAAGATCAAGAGTTTCCCCCTATGGCAAGGCGTCAAGATATAGAGAAAAAGATGGCAGCAATACCATTCGTCCAATCCGCTATCGATCACGAAGGAAAGATAAAATGCTCGAACCAAGGCGAAGAAGTGCTAAACTGGCAAACAATAAATGCCAAAGCACAAAACCATATCATCAAAAAAGTCGAATTTCAAGTTTACCAGATCATAATTACATCACGAGACACTAATTCAAAGATTGACGACCTGAGTACAAAAGTACAACGCTTATACGAAGATCTACTATCTAGAGTCCGAACTTTAGATAAAGAACTCCGCTACATAATACAGAACCACCAACGCAGCTGAGATTTTTACCAGAAGGAAGCTGAGATAAAAAGGCTAAAAACCCAAATCGCAGAAACAAAAAACCAAAAACAAATTAACCATTTCCAATATAAACCCTTCAACCACCCAAATCCTCCCAGAAACCACCAACCTTCTTTCGTCGATATTATGAACTATCCAAGATATACCCCAACACCACCACTATTACCACATGTTTTACCCAAGCCAACCTCCTCCTTCTACCAAAGACAAGAAGACCAACAACCCCCTTGGCGTTTCACCAGAGAAGAAAAGGCAAAATCAAGCAGCACGGAACCCAAAAACCTCAAGGAAGCTAAGATGGCATCGCGCATTACAAACGACTGACATAAATTCAAAGTAACCAGTCCAAACTCCACAAACTCTTCTGATGACGGATCTGAGACATGAAGCAATTCTTCAACCGAGAAAAATTTTGTAGACGTCACAACCATACTCATGGAAGATGGAGAAGGAATATCGGAACAAGACGAAACCGTAGATTACATGAACCAAGACGGGTCAACAAACTACAAAGAAAAAGGATTTCCAAAGCCATCAAATGGACCATACTTCACACTGGACGACTGCTCACTTGAAGAACGAAAAGACAAATTACTTACTTCTCATTACGGATCAACTGCCAGCTAGATAAAGATGGCACAAACCTTAACGAAGTCTTAATCGAATTCGCGAAAAGGCTCACAGGTTCTCTAAGAGAATGGTTTGACAGTCTAGGAGAATACAGACACCTACAATTTTACCAAATACCCATGGCCATGGCTGCGATGGGAGCCATATATCAAGAATTCATAGGTGACCTTGCTCTGTCAAATAGGGAATGGAAACATGCATACTATGATATGAAGTGTTTATCATTAAAGCAAAAGGATCTTGATTTTCACTTCAAAAGAATGTCACAACTCTACTATACATTGTCCGACCAAACGATCCTATCATGAAACACACGTATATAGCCTCACTCCCTATAGAAATCCAACCAGAATTACACAGAATGATCTCATCGTTAGGCAAAGATATCCCAGGAACAACACTTGGAGAAATCCACCAAATGACATGACAAGCAATTAAGAAGATCTGCGAGCAACAAGAAGTTCTATCAGGAATCCTCGCCCAGAAAAAATCATGGACAAAAACATGTGATCGCTCATATTTGGAAATCAAATGTAAAAACTCCATGAACTATTCGTGCTCCTCCAAGCAACCAGGTTATGAAACAAAAGAACCCCGGAGATTTACTAAATCAAGGAAACCCTTCAGGTTTTTCAAGAAGAAGACCTATCGGAACAAATAATCTGATAGGTGCTTTATTTGCAAGAAAAAAGGACATTTTGCTAGAGACTGCAAACAAAACAAAGAAAGATCAGCCAGACTTATCTCCCAAATCATGATGAATGATGACACATCAGAAGCCGATATTGAGTCATTATATTCTGAACAAGATGAACAAGACAACGAAACTGCCTTTGTTCTACAAGACGATACCATAACCGATTCAGATGAAGATGACGGGCCACCAGTGTTCATGCTTAAAGACACCAACCTCGATGAACAAAACGCTTTACAACCCCATGTCAAAGTCCAGATCTTTGAAGAAAAGTATTCAAAACTTATCGAATGTATAGGGTTTATGGATACAGGAGCCACGGTAACGATGCTAAACCCAAATATCCTAGTTTTGTATGTGTCTGATCCATGATCTGAGCTCTCACTTAGTTGCTGACACTTGTTGGATACTTTTGAATAAGGTCAAGGTTATTAGAGAAAAGCCTCTGGTGATAAGCAACTTCTAATTTATTAGCCGCTTTGACCCTTAAGTCGAGACCATTTTCATCCAAGAAGTCAGTAATTTTTGTACCTTATTTTTGTATGTTATTTTCTTCTCCTTCAATGTTGAACTCTTATACGTATATTCATAGTCCAAAATCCCATTCTACTCTCTCAGTTATATTTTTGGAGTGTTTGAGTTTGTTAGATTCAATTATTGTTTCTTGTTTAGATGCAAAATTTGCTTTACAAGCTCTCATATTTTCCTCAATGTGACAACATATCTTCATGCCCAAACATCTGCCTTTTGAGGGTTAGCTTGTTGTCATATTCACTCAATCTTGAAGATATAAATTATATAGGACATGCATAATTCTTTGGGAAGACATATATTTTCAAGCATAAATTGTATGGGATTAACTCATCCACATGGATTAAGGTCGTCTCTCAAATAAATATCTCTGATTCTATTTGACATCCATTTATTGGAAAAGTCTTTTTTCAAAAAAATTGTTGTGCTACTTTACAATTGAAATTTGGCTCGTGACACTCGTTTTTCTTTCTATTGGTTTATTCAGGTATTTAGGTAACAATCACATTATTTTTTGTATTTCGTATGTCATTAATTACCTCTTGAATATTCTTATATATGTTTCCTACTTTTCCTTTGTTCACGATAGTTACTTAAATCATCATAGATCCCGTTAAAAGCTCCATCTTCATTTGTCCAATGTTGTTGAATATTCTTAGTCACCCCCGTCTATATGAATTTATGAAAGGGTTAATAGCATGAGAAGCCCCTGTGGTCGTCTTAATTAAGTTTTTTGGCCCCTATGTTCAAAAATTATACATGAGAGGCCCCTATGCTTCGCCATAAATAGGCACAAGAAGCCCTGTTGTTAAAATTTCCGTTCGCCATGTACTACACGCGCTGTATATGCGATTTTTTTAATGTTTTTTACAAATTTTAATCATGTGAAGATATATTTATCCTTCCCCACTCCCATGGCCTATATGAATGTACACTAACACCACCTTGTGGTCTAAAATATGAGGGCATAACAACACCCATGGTCTAAAATATGCAGAAAATAATATACCTATTAACAATATACACCATTAACCAAAAACTCCATATTCATCACTACATTACTAAAAAAATATCTAATTTATCACATAATTCATAATCCAAAAAACACATAACAATTTGTAGTCTAACCACATTACCAACATAATACTTGCATTACAAGTTTACAACCACCATTACCAAAAACAATATATTACATACCAAATAAAAAACTTAGTTTTTATCATCCATCTTTTTCTTTTCCTTCTTCATTGTCTTCAATACCTATAAAATAGTTTTCTCAACTTCGGATAGTGAAGTGGTTTTAACATTTTTGCGCTTAACCTTAACGTTAACATTTCCACTAGCACTTTTACACTTACCCTTACTCTTATCACCACCTAGTAGACCTACACTCTTTCCCTTACCCTTAGTACCACATGTACCACTTGTTACACCAATTCCTAAGGACTGATCAACATCTTTAGAAGTCACCTACGTACCCCTTAGTTGTCCACCAAAAGTGACTGTCATCTTTTCCTTCTCCCTGTCTCTAACTTCTGCCTCTTCAATGTGTGTAGCTGGACACCACTTTCCTGTTCTCCTTTATTTTTGTTTTGTCATACTTCTTCTACCACTATGGATAGTAGAAGTCTTGAACTCCAATTATAATTAGCAATAAACTCTCCTACATCTTTTTCTCCATCTATCATAGTTATACTTTTTCCAATTTCAACTCCGAATTTATCTACTTCAATATGAAACATAGACACTGACATATATGTTCCTCCGAATTTTTCATACATGGTATATTAATTGCTGAAATTGAAGTACTCTAAAGGGTAGTTCTTTAAAATTTGTAAGTGCCGCCATCATACGTGAATTTAGGTGAGCAAACAAATCTACGTACCTCCAACATGTATCAATATATAACAAAGGACATCATTTGTTTCATCCATCCTGCAAGACCATCAACACTTTCCTTTATATAATATTATTAAATGTGTTATTAACCCTTTACATGATCGTTAAGTTATCGCTATTGATTGCATTCAATGCATATTCAATCTATCTACAAAATAACTAACAATAGATTACATTAACCTAAATATATGTGGACCACTAATAGGTAAATTGCTAAATATATTTCTAAATTGAAAGTCAAACTATAGATTTTTATACATTAATTTTGTTGAAATTAAACAAAGGTCTGAATTGGGCACCCCTAATTTAGTAAAACTTAAAGTTTGACAAAAAAAAAACAATTTAAGAATATATAGCTGCCATTTACCGCGTGCTTCTACATATAGAAGCTACAATAGAAGCATGATATATACATACATATATATATATATATATATATATATATATATAAAAGCTTTTGAATTGGTTTATCTTTTACCCTTCATGCTCCTATCAGATGATGAAGGTTTCACCAATTTGTAAAATAGAAAAAAGTGGCCTCTAGGTCAAAACCTTGAAGGAAAAACAAACAACATACAATTTAATCAAAATCTTTAATTAAGGATAGATTTTACAGCTACCTTTGGGATTATCAATCCAACAATGCGCTGATTGTCTATATTTGTTACTATGTTTACAATCCCGACCTATGTATTTAGATCAAAATACAATCATTAACTATAAACCGTACAAATCTAAACACAAATTTATAAATCAAAGTTGTAAAAAAAATCCTAAACCCCAACAAAACATAATTGAAACAAAATACAAAGCTAGATATGTATTTTATGAATCACTACACAGTACACACTAATACAAGAATACAACACAAATAGAAACAAAAATAAAGAATAGTGGATCTAAATATCAAAAACAAACCAAAAAATCCAATAAATAATGAAACAACATACCTTTTAAAATTCAAAAAATTACTCTTTTGTAGTTTTAAAACAGATTTTGTGCAGAAAATCAATGGGGGAAAATGTTGATGCAAGGAGTTTAATTTTATCCCCAAAATCGCCTAGATGGAGAGAAAGAAGCGAAAGGGTTAAACGGAAAAGTAAAAAAAATCTGAATGAAACTTGTGGTTAATTTGCAGGAGGAAGTTTAAATACGAGGGTATTTCGGGTTTTTTACGGGCTCTGTTAATAAAACTTGACGCCGTTTGTATAATGGGGCGCGTGTGGCTATTTCTGTTGAGCACGGGGGCCTCTCGTGCCTATATTTTGAGCACAGGGGGACCCATGAACTTAATTAAGATGACCGCAGGGGTCTCCCGTGCTATTAATCATTTATGAAATATTATGGATATAAATGAAAGACAAAATATAATATTCACCTTTGGCTTTTAATCATTAGACACTTCATTTTTATTGGATTGTTACTAGGATTGTTCCTTTCCGTTTCTTTGATATGTGGGTGCAACATGAAGATTATTATGTAACGGTTGAAGATGGATTGAACAAGACCATGGTCGTGGGTACTAAACAATATATCCTATGTAAAAAAATGAAAGACAAAATATAATATTCACCTTTGGCTTCTAATCATTAGACACTTCATTTTTATAGTACGACCAACCCGTGAAAAGTCTTTGGATTTAAATTCAGTCCCGGAATTGGATAGTAGTTGCGAGATCCGTGCTTTCCGAGTGGGTTCTAATTCTTGCTCCGGTGCTATGGTAGTATTCTCGGACCTTGAAGCGATTACACACTTACAAAACCAGGAAAATGAGATAGAAGGGAGTAAAGTCCGTCCTTTTGAGATGGTAATTAGCAAGAAAACGAAAAAACGCGAAGCAAGTTATAAGAAGCTTACGCTTGCTAGAAGAGAATACACATGGCAAAAGAAACAATATTGGAAGGCACAAAGCGCGAAACTTAAATGCGCAAATAAGGGGAAACCCTCCGAGACTTTTTAATGATCATTACAACTTGGAATACTAGGGGTTTCGGCTCAACCCATAAGAGGCGAGGAGTAGTTGATCTCATAAGACGTAAAAATATTGATATTCTTGGTATTTTGGAGACAAAAAGTAACACGATTCGAGTGGATTATTTCATGAATAGTATGCTTAGAGGATGGAAGTGTGTAAATAACTTTGATCTTGTTGAACATGGGAGAATTCTTGTAGTTTGGGACCCGGATAAGGTGCAAGTGGAGATTATTGAGAGGACACCGCAAGCCATCCATTGTAAAATTGTGTGCAAGGTAACTTCTTTAAGCCTTTACACCTCTTTTATATATGGTTTAAATGAAAAAGAATTGCGTAGAGATTTGTGGGAAAACCTTAAAGATTTTGCCACTACTTTTGATGATTCGTGGCTTCTTTTGGGTGATTTCAACAATATATTAGCTTTTAATGAAAGGATTAGAGGACAAAATGTTACGGTGGGTGATTTTAAAGAATTTGCGGATTGTTGTAATCACTTAGGCCTTGAGGATATACAATATACCGGTCAATTCTTTACATGGGATAATAACCATGTTCTTAGTAAGATTGATAGAGCATTGGGTAATCGTAAGCTAGATGAATCGAATCATTATATTCAAACCGAATTTTTACCGAAATCTAGTGTATCCGACCATTCACCTTGTATAGTTAATATTTGTTTACAAAATGTTACTAGGATTGTTCCTTTCCGTTTCTTTGATATGTGGGTGCAACATGAAGATTATTATGTAACGGTTGAAGATGGATGGAACAAGACCATGGTCGTGGGTACTAAACAATATATCCTATGTAAAAAAATGAAAGCTTTGAAGTTCGACTTGAGGAAATTAAATAAGATCCACTTTTCTCATATTTCCGCAAGGGCAAAGAAAGCTAAGGAGGATCTTGAAATAGCCGAGGTACATTTCCAACAAAATTTACCTTTTTCTTCATTTGATAACTTGGTTGAGATTCGGAAGAGATCTAAAACTCTTGAAATGGCCGAGATTAGTTTTCTTAAACAAAAGGCTAAGCTCGGTTATTCCCTTAAGAGTGATAGGTGTACTAAATTGTTCCATGGGCTCCTTAAAAGTAAAAATAGAAGAAGATTTATTCCGAATATTTTAAAGGAAAGTGGTGATTTAACTACTTCTAAAGATCAAGTCAATGAAACGTTCCTAAATTATTTCAAAGGGTTATTTGGTGTTAAAGATAATATGACACAAATTAATTCCGAAGTATTTGATTATGGAAGTAAAATTACTTTAGAGCAAGGAGAAGATATGTGTCGTGACATCACCGATTTGGAGATTAAAGAAGCTATTTTTAAAATAGCGAACGATAAAGCGCCCGGACCCGATGGTTATTCTTCATTATTTTTTAAGAGTTCGTGGAATATTATTGGGGAAGATGTTATCTTAGCGGTACGTGAATTCTTTACCTCCGGTTTTTTACTTAAGCAATTAAATACTACTCTTATTGCTTTAATTCCGAAGATAGATGATCCTAAAAGTGTTGATAATTTTCGGCCTATTTCGTGTTGTAACGTGGTTTATAAAGCGATTACTATGATATTAGCGGATAGATTGAAACCTTGTTTAAATATTATAGTGGATAAAGCCCAAAATGCGTTTGTTGAGGGTAGATCTATGATAGAAAATATTCACCTTATGCAAGAATTATTTCGAGGTTATAATAATCAAAGTAGCTCGTCAAGATGTACTATTAAAAATGATTTTAGAAAGGCGTATGACTCTATATCATGGGACTTTATTTATGAAGTTTTAAAGGGATTAAAGTTTCCGGAAAAAATAGTAAATTGGATTATGATGTGTGTTTCATCTCCGTTTTACTCTTTGGCTATAAATGGAGAAGTGCATGGGTTTTTTAAAGGCGAAAAAGGCTTAAGACAAGGTGATCCTATGTCTCCTTTTCTATTTATTCTTTGTCTTGAATATTTCTCTAGGCTTTTAAAAAAAAATACTTGTATTGGATTTAATTATCATCCCAAATGTGAGAAGGAAAAAATGACACATTTAGCTTTTGCGGACGATTTAATGTTACTTTCTAAAGGTGATAAAGGTTTGATTAAGATACTTATGGATAGTTTAAATGAGTTTGGAGATGTTTCGGGGCTTCGTTTAAATGTTGAAAAATCTAATATTTATTACATAGGTATCTCAAATGATGATTTGATTAATGGGATTATACCTACGAATTTTGAGGAAGGGATTATGCCTTTTCGTTATTTAGGGGTCCCGCTAGGATCTTCCGTATTATTATCGAGAGACTATAAATCTCTTTTTGATAAATTGGAAGGTTATGTTAGGAGTTGGAGAGCCTCTTCACTCTCATTTGCGGGTAGATTGGAATTGATTAGATCGGTTCTTCAAGGGGTGATATGCTTTTGGTTTACGATTTTCCCGGTTCCGGTTGGTGTTAAAGAGAGAATTATTAGTATTTGCCGTAATTTTTATTGGGATAACAAGCCACCCCAAGTTAGTTGGAAAAATATTTGTATGCCTAAAAATGAAGGGGGACTTGGATTAAAAGATTTTGAAGCATGGAATAAAGCTTTACTTCTAAAGATGATTTGGAAAATAGTGGAAAATAAAGAATCACTTTGGATTAGGTGGATTCATGGTGAGTATTTTAATAGTAGTGGTTTTTGGGAATGGATTCCTAAAAAAGTAATTCCCCACTTTTGAAAAATATTTGGGAGTTAAAAGAAATTATACGTGGGTCCCTAGGTGAAGAAGGAAGAAAAGAAATATTAGTTTTATGGTTTGCTTCCGTTAAGGCACCCCGATCAACATATGAGGTAAATACAATAGAGTTTTATGATGTATATAAATTCCCTTATGATTTATTTCGTCGTAAAGCTTTTATTAAACCTTGGGCAAATATTGTGTGGGATCCGAGTGTATTTCCGAAACATGCAATCATAGTATGGATGGCATTAAAAGAAAGACTTAAAACTAAGAATAGGATGACTTACATGGAACTTGATCCACTTTGTGATTTGTGTAAGGAAGATTTTGAATCGAATAGGCATTTATTTTTTGAATGCTCTTTTGCTAAGGCTATATGGGATGATATAAAAATGTGGCTTGGACTAGACAAGGAAATGAACACTATGCTAAGCGCTTTGAAATGGCTTAAAAAATTAAAAGCTAGAGAGAATTGGAGAAGAAAGGTTTGGAAAGTGGGTTTTGGAGCTACCGTGTATTGTATTTGGACGGCGAGAAATCACCTAGCCATGAGAGGTGCTTCCAAGACTAGAGAAATAGTAACCAAGGAAATTAAATGGTGTGTTTATTCAATCTTATTTTCCTTGTTCCCTCGGCATTCTTTTATGGATGTGAGTGGAAGGCTAGCTTGTATTAGTATAGTATGAGGTAGTTGTTATATTCCTTGTTGCTACCTTAACCTTTCGAGCCTAGGTAGGTAACACCCATGTATAGTGTACAGTTTTGATATTTTAATACAACCGTTTACCCGACCCAAAAAAAAAAAAAAAAGACAAATGCTCTACCATTGGAGCAATCTACAAGCACTTGGCAAGCCACAATGTTGCAATATGAGATGAACTCTGATATGTTTTTGAAGAAGATTAGATAAGAAGATGAATGCTTTGTTATTGATATGAAATGATATACACGTTTTTCTTTATATAGATAAGAGCTTAAGAATTACAATAGCCAAAAAAGACACAAGGTTGAGACCTAGGAACAAGTTCATGAGATGAATAAGAGGGAGAAGACTTGTATAAGGCTTCAAATGGACTGGTATTAGATAAGGTGGGGGTAGGAAGAAGATTGATTAGATATTGAGTTGTTGCAAGAGCTTTAAGTCAATATTTAGGTGGTAAATGACTGTGTGTACGTAAAGAAAACGTAGTTTCTATAAGGTGTTCAAACATATTTGCTAGTTTCTATAAGGTGTTCAAACATATTTGCTGAAACATTAATTTTGTGCACCAAATTGAGTTGAAATCATAACATAATAGGATATAAACACATCAAACATATTGGATTTAAAAGAGGAACAAGGAGAAACAGGAGATGAACCCCAATTATTTGTATGTATTAGCTCAAAAGGATTACAGGACTTAAAGTCAACAATATACAAGAAAGCTTGTGTGACTTAGAAATGGCTCAAGCATTACAAGACACACCTAGAAAATCAAGCTTAACATCTAAAATAGTAGACGAAGGTGTACGAGCATTTTAAGGAGGCACAAGCCTATGATGCCAAAGCTATGCAGAAAGTGAAGAAGAAGACTCCAAAGTTAAATACTTATAAGATCTATTATATGGTGAGTGTTGTTGAAGAAGACTTATGGAAAATAACTCATAGCATCGCAATCTAAGTACCATTGCTCAGGATTATAATACGCCGGAGTTCATGGTGTGAATTGAGTAGTTAAGGCAACTTTATCAGAAGCTCTAGGTGAAGGATAGTTAGTAAAATCCAATTTGTACCAACAATCTAAAGTTGAATGAGCAAATCTAATACGAATTTGACATGTACGTACACCAGAAGAAGAAGAAGATGAAGGAGAAACCTGTTGATTCAAAGGTGAAGGGCCCAAAATAGAAGGTTGATGTGAAAAATCAACTCGAAAACGTCCTCAAGTTCTTGATCTATTACTATAACTCTCCCATGCACGGGGTGCAGATGGAGGAGATGAACTTGAATAAAGAGTCGTGTGAGTTGGAGGAGAAGAGACATCACAAAAATCAAGTGTATTAACTAATCACATGAAAAATCTTTAGTGACCGATGTGTATTGTGCATGTGACTTCATTGAGCTGTTGATGTAGCTCTCCTTATTTCAGCTTTTACTTTAAGGAAGAAAACTAGTTTTGCAAAATAGAAAGTGATGTTGTAAATTAATTGAGCTTTGTTAGCTTAAGCTTTTACTTTAAGGAAGTAAACTAGTTTTCGCAAGATAGGAAGTGATGATATTATAATTTTGCTAATTTTTGTTACCTAGGTAGTATTTAGTTTCAACTTTATTTATTAATTCAAACTTATTAGGCAAATTTCTAACTTTCCATAACAACTACAGAAAATTCTAAAATAAGATTTTGTTTTTCTTAGTTAAAGGTAGTATTCAGATATTTAACCAAGAAAATGTTATTAAAAAAGAAAAAGTTGAATAGATATGGAATAGTAATTAGCATTTGTGCAATTATGCATTCTTTTCTATTGAATAGTAATTTACATAATATTAAATAAAAATCATTCTTTTACAAAACTTGATAAAGTTCATTAAAGCTAAACTTCGATTATATTATCTCGGGAGAGGGGGAGGAGGACATGTTCCTGAAATCCAGCTTTGGGTTCAGTATTGTCACGATCTCCATGAGAAGTGATCTTGAAATGATCCATTTAAATTTACCTTTTGTTTAACTAACTCCCCCTTCTGAAGCTACACTGATGCACTGCACCGCTCTTTATAAATGCTCCGAGCCTGAAAATCAAGCAACAACAACTTATGATATTGTCATTCCTTATATGATTCAGAATAAGCAAACTATTATATATTTATACATTTGACCTATCCTCAAGTACACTATATGTGACATGGGCTGCAACTGGAGAATGGAAGGGGTTGTTGATGGATGAAGAAGAAGAAGATGAGGCAAAGGTTTCGGGGTATTTTTTTAAATCTTTTTTAATACATTGGAGAGCCACTTTAGACTCGGACTGTAAAGCTTAGAAGGAGAACCAACCAAGGCTCTGACTAGTTAAACTAACCCCAACTAGTTAAAGGTTTGGGGTATCTGAAGTTGGATGTTTCACGAGGGAGAAGATGAAGAAAATTAGGTGAATTTTAAGTTGCCTGATCTAGCAGAGATATCTCATTGAGTGTGAGATGGAGAGACTTCATCATCATTTAATTTATAATTTCCATTTCTTCAGATAAAAGCATCTGTTCTCTTTTCTTTTCTTGTGTTATTAGATCATCCAAATTTAATAGATTTGTCAATAAAATATAAAATCGATTTCCAAATGGTATGACTTAGATCATTGTTATTATACTCACCCTAAAATCTAATTGGTAATTGATAGATGCAAAATGTAATTACAGAAAGGGATTATTTGTCTTACCTCTAATATAATTTCCGATTCCCCACACTCCCGTAGTTCCAATTCCATTGTATGATTTTCTTTCCTTCTTTTTCTTTTTCATAACAAACTGTAAAATATTCAAATTGTCATTTTGGGTCCAAATATACAACTCTCAACTGAAACGCAAAAATGAAAAAAAAATATATTCCCTAACAAAATATAAAGTAGAATTTGTAGTTAAAAACTATAAAATAGAATATGGATAATAATGGTTAAGAGGGTAATATTCCAGTGAAAAACTCAAAAACAGAAAAAAAAAACAAATTTCTTTTAGAATTTTAATGGAAAAAATTAAACACAAGCACAATAAATATAAAAGAAATGAATTTATACCTTAAAAATTGGTTTTTTAGGATATCTTGTTGATTGTTGATGGTGTAGCAGTATTGTTGGTGATGGAGAATTGAATTAGAGTATCAGAATTCCTACCAACAGAAACCGCCTAAAATCACCTCTCAGTCCAAGAAAAATGAGCGGCCAGCTAAGAATTGCGTGAGAGACGTCTGAGAAGAATACAGCCCCAACTAAAAGACGTCTGACCATTCACCGCTTGTTCTTAGTCTTGGAACGGAAAAAGAAAATAATGAAAGATATTTTAACTTTGAGTCGAGGTGGATTGAACATATTCAATGCAAACAAGTAATTGAGAAGGCATGGGGGAGAAATATAATGGTTAATAATATTAGTCAATTTTGCGATAAGAGAGACGCTACATGCCTTGCACTTTGCGGGTGGAGCAAAACTACCTTTTATAATAATAGAAGAAAGCTAGCAAATATGTATAAAAAATTAGAAGAAATACAGGATGTGGAAATGAGTCATAGGAATAAAAAAAGGGAGGAAGAAATCAAAAAAGAGATAGAGAAATGTTGGGATGAGGAGGAGTTATATTGGATGGATAGAGCAAGGGATCTTAATATAAAAGAAGGGGACAAAAATTCGAAATATTTTTTTGCTAAGACGATGTTAAGAAGAAAGATTAATAAAATCAAGACATTGAAATGTGATGGTGAGAAATGGAGCGATAATAAAAAGGAAATTAAAAAAGCAATTAAGAGTTTTTACATGAAACTCTTTAAAAGGCAGGAGGTTAGTAACATTGAAGATGTTACGAGACATATTCCGTGTAAAGTTACAAACCAAATTAATGAAGTGTTAACAAGAATCCCAGATGCCAAAGAAATTGAAGATGCGGTTTTTAAAATGGATGGATCTAAAGCTCCTGGCCCAGATGGTTTGCCTGGAAAATTTTATCATGAATTTTGGGAAATCATAAAGGATGATATTACGAGAATAGTGACCAACTTCTTTACTAACAACACTCCTCTCAATTTGATCAACGATACTATTATTACACTAGTACCTAAAGGAGATAAACAAGAGACAATCAAGGATTTTAGGCCAATATCGTGCGTTAACTTTTGTTACAAAATCATTTCAAAAATCATGGCCCTGAGATTACAGCCATTCATGAACGAAATTATTTCACAAACGCAGTCAGCATTTATTAAAGGGCGAAGTATACAGGACAACATATTGATTGCTCAAGAAGTTTCATATTTCTTAAAAACTAAAAGAAAATCAAGAATAAATTACGCTGCTGTAAAAATTGATATGGAGAAAGCGTATGACCAAGTTAATTGGAAGTTTTTATTTGAATCAATGAAGGCTTTGGGATTCGCAGAAAAATGGGTCGAGTGGGTACAAAACTGTGTTACAACGGTGTCTATGCAGATTAAAGTGAACGGTGAGAGAATGAAGAAATTTAGGCCAGAACAAGGCCTAAGACAAGGAGATCCATTATCGCCCCTTCTATTTTCGCTTCTAACAGAAAGTTTAATTGGACTCATTAACAACCAATGTAGAGAAGGGAATATAGAAGGAATTTCAATTACAAGGAAGTGTCCAAGATTAACGCATCTCTTCTTTGCAGATGATGCGCTCTTTTTCATTAAGATAAGCGACAAGGAAGTGGAATATTTTACTAAGATACTGAAGCTGTACTGTCAAGCATCTGGTCAAAAAGTTAATTTAAGCAAATCTTCAATCCTGTTTAGTAAAGATACCCCGGAAAATGTGAAAGAGAAAGTCTCAAAGGAACTGAACATCCAAAGTACAGATTCACTAGGTAAATATCTGGGGCTACCACTTACACTTAAGAGATCAAAAGTCGAAAATTTGAATTATATAAAGGATAGATTGCTTAGCAAATCGTCAAGTTGGACGGCATCTCTTCTTTCGGAAGGGGGGAAAGAAACACTGATTAAGGCGGTCTTACAAGCGATTCCGAATTACGCTATGTCAATTTTTGAATTCCCAAAATCCCTCTGTAAGAAACTCGCATCATTGGTTGCTAATTTCTGGTGGGATATGAATGGAAAAAAGAAAATCCATTGGTGCAGCTGGGGGAAAATGACAAAGTCTAAAAAGATTGGAGGAATTGGATTTAGAGAATTTGGAAAAATGAACTTGGCTATGCTTGCGGGTCAAGCGTGGAGAATATTCAATAATAAAGACTCATTAGTTTATAAAGTACTGAAAGGAATTTATTTTCCTAATGAAAGCATGTGGGATACGAAATTAAAGAATAAAAGGTCATGGAGTTGGGGTAGTATATATAAAGGGATCCAAATGCTGAAAAAACATGCTCTTTGGCAAATCGGTGACGGTAAAAGTGTCAATATATGGAATCATAAATGGATTAATGGTAACTGTCAACCTGAGAATTTAAAAAAAAGGAGCATAAAATGGGTACATGAAATTATGGAAAATGGTAAAAGAGGTTGGAATATTGAACTTATTAAGAGAGAATTTGACCCAATCATTGCTAGTGAGATCCTTAAAATCCCGCTAACTAGAATTTCAAAAGAAGATACGCTGGTGTGGCCTTTCACTAAGGATGGTAATTATTCAACGAAATCGGGTTACCACACATTGATTAACGAAGATTTAAATATTAAAGCGCAATCTTCAGACAAGGGAGGAAAAGAGAATGACACAAACTTATGGAACCAAATTTGGAAGGCTAATGTGCCTTCAAAGGTGAGAAATTTTGCCTGGAGAGTTTGTAATGATCTACTTCCATCGAAACTTAATCTGAAGAAAAGAAAGTGTAAGGATGAAGCTGTTTGTGAATGGTGTGAGTCTGTTGACGAGAATACAGAGCATATCATCTTAAGGTGTCCGTTTAGTATACAAGCCTGGGCTGAATCAACGCTCCAGATAAAAATTGATAGAGAAGGAAAAGAAACATTTGAGGAATGGTTCAAAAAGGTTATAAATGATTACGGAGAAAATGGGTGGGATAAAAGGAAGGTGGTGGCAATTGTACTGATAACAGCTTGGAATATTTGGAAAGAAAGGATGAAGGGTTTTTTTGAAAAACAAAAATGGGCTGTTAACAATATTACATATAATACAAACGAGGTCATTAACAAATTGTTCGAAGAAAAGAGATTGAGAGGACAAAAGGCTAAAGAGGATAAAAAGAAAACTGAAAATGAAGGAAAAAGTAACCAACAGATAGGAGACGACGCTGAAATGTTTTGGTATAGTGACGCATCGTTTACAAAAGAATGGGAACCGGCAGCAATCTCAGCCATTGGAATTGATAGGCAAAAGGTCATAGTAAGGAGAAAAGCAACAAGATGTAGATTGAAATCAAGTATTGAAGGCGAAGCATGGGCACTGCTCCTTGCATGCAGGACAGCTGGAGCGAGCAATATTCAGAGTAGTGTTTTCTGCTCTGACAACCTTGAACTTGTTCAAGGAATTAATAAGAAGGGTGGACTACACTGGAGTCTAAACCCAATTGTTGATGAAATTAATGGATGGAGAAACGAATTTCCCTTATGGAAAATTGTGTATATTAGGAGAGAATTAAATGGGATCGCAGACGCTCTTGCTAAATGTGTTAGAAGGAATATTAGTTTGGTGGGATGGAAGGATTTTTCAATCAACGGTTCAGAAAATTTTCTTATTAGTCGCTTAGTTCCTTAGTTGTAACATTTTTCTTCTCGTCAAAAAAAAAAAAAAAAAAAAAAGTTCATTATATTTCCTCCGTCAATTAATGTCCAACAATATTTGTTTTCTTATATATTAAAACATTTTTTCCCCATTTTTCTTGGTCAAAGTTGTATCGTCAGAGTACAATAAAGATAAGAACAAAGGGAAGTTTTCAAATACACACCTAAGTCAATTTAAGCATAATTGAAAAAAATAGCAGAATATATAAACTAAATTCAAAACAAATACGTTAAAAATTTCATGTAATAATATTTACAAACTAAATTACCTGTATACTTGTCATACTCATGATCAAGACGACTCAAATTCAAGACCAGATTAACTTTGCAATACACGAAGGAGAGGTTATTAACTTATAGATTGATCATCGAAATTCACTAGTATCCAAAGATCCATCTAACTACTCTCTAAAGATTCAATCACTTCTAGATTACATAGAAAAGAATCAAAAGGTCTTTGAGGGTTGTGATGTTGGCTTAGGGACAGTATGATAGTATATTTGGATAATTTAGAGTGAGCTTTTGGCTCTCTCCTCACTAGCCATCAACGAATCACCCTAGAGCTTGATTTACTCGCATAAAATGTTCTCACTCAAACCAATGATTTGATGCACTAATTAACATCCCCAATAACCCAATACTAAAGCATAAAGATGTTCACATAAAAATTTCACTTTGCCAGTCCAAATATTTTCTATCTTTTTCATATCATTTTTCTTTTGTAATATAGCTATGACTCTCTTTTTTATGTGAGATATCATGCTATTTTTTTCAATATATTTTCTTCTTTTCATAACTTTTTCATTTACTTTTACCCCGACAAAGGGTTACAATATAATAAGCCTGTGAATCATCGTCAAGATATAAAGCACAATTACATAAGCTCAAAAATTCCAACTCAATAATATTTCTAATAATGGTGGACCCACCACCCCAAACTCAAGCTCAAAAACAATTGTCTATGCATCGCGGTTCGAGGGCGGGTCATATGGAAAAGTCCTAAAATCTAAAGGGATATGGCTTATAACATGGCTAAATAAAAAGGTTTTAAAAAGGCTAGAAGGGGCTGAGAAGGATATAAATATAACAAATGAAAAGCAAGCTAAAAGGCATCAAGGGGCTTATCAAAGATCCGCCTTAATCAATTTCTAAACTATGCAATTTTGTATTCTCTTACCTTTAGCACGTTCATCAAATGGGTTTATCAACTAGCTTGGATCTCACGGCCTACACACCCCTCAAGGCTCCCCAACATTAAACATACTTCTACCGCATTGCTCACTAATCTTTTCTTTACTATCAATATGTGTTTCCTGTACATACTCAAATCATACAAAATAAAATAGCTCATAAACATATTACTTTCTATCATTATCTTACTAAGCTTTAGCATTCAAGCAATTAAACACTCTCCAAATCTAATCTTCTCTATCAAAAATTGTAATTTATTCCTAAAAACCGTAAAAACACATAAAAATGGAGATGAGAGACAACGAATCCCACACCCAAACTCAAAAATGAGTCGTGTCCCCATGGTGTCGCCTAAGGTGTGATAAAATAATGATATAAATAAGTGCAAATAAACACCCTAGGCTGAGCACGGTTCTGCAAGTATTACAGATCGTATGCAAGTTTTAATGAATAAGTAAGATTCGTTCCTCAGAGACTACGAAGGTTAAGAAGAACTTATGCGAATATTCAAGTGCAGATATGAGAGTTAGAACAGATAATACGCAAGTAGAAAGAAGAGAAATATAGATATTTATTTGGTTTTTAAATTAGAAAACTAAACTACTAAATTAAAGACAGAAAATAAATAAAAGAAAAGAAGATAGTATGAAAGGTTAGCTTGAGTAATTAACAAGTAATCCCCACTAGTTTTGCCGTTCTAAACATGTAAGGTATGAATCATGTAGTATTTCAATAGTTTGGTTTCAATTGCGCTAGGTAGTTTCAAATAGGGTTTACCTGTGTCAATAAGAACCTAAGAAAACTGTTCCTGCAATTGATAAAATAGCAATACACTAAACCATTGACTATCTAGTTAGGCTGGGTTGTCAGATCAAACATTATTCTAGACGTTATGTGCTAATTCTATAGTCAAATATACCAGTTATCTAACTACTATGATGGTAATCCTATACGTTGTACACCGTAAAGAACACAGAATATAAATCCAACACATAAACAGAGAAATCAAAACATAAATTGATTCAAATTAGATAGATGTCAACCAAAACTAGGGTTCGTACATATACGCTAAAACTCAAGCTAAATAGAATCTAGTTCATACTAAGAAAAGAAAATAAAAGAATTACAAATTTGAAGGTTGAAGAAGACATATGGTGTTCTGCTCCTTCCAGACTTCTTCTCTTGTGTTACAGCTTCCTCTTGGCCTTAAGGTCTGGCCAAGGATGATTTTCTAGTGTTAAGAGGCTGTATTTATAGGGTATAGGAAGACCTAAATCGTTTTCTTGAAGGAGAGGTTAAGTAATGGACTCCAAGCCCAACTCAAATTCGTATGGAAATAAAGATAATTTCTGCTGAACTGTTTTGAGCATATCTTCTTCGTTATTGGTCAGTTTTTGCTCCACAATATACCAAAAGAATCCTCACAGAATTATATACGTCCCTATGAAAGGAATCTTCCAAAATCGGCTCGGTTTTGGAGTAATCACCACTTCTTTAGGCGTAGCTGCAGAAGTTCAGATTTAAGGTAGCTTTTCCTTTTCCATGATTTTAGCTTTTGTTTCCTTTATCTCCAATTTCCATGTTTATCTTCTTTCCTTTAGCTCTTTGAACCAACTTGGACTCTAATTAATCACCATATATATCTTTAAAGCTTCACACTAAATAAACAATTAAACCCAATATGCTCAAAAAACATTATGTTACTAAATCAAGACCCAAAATAGGAAAGTGCACTAAACTAAGCTAAAATCAACCTATAAACTAATAAATACGCCTAAAATGATGTCTCAAGGATAGATTTTATTATCACAAATGAGGAGACATCAAGACCCCCAACTCAAAGTTGTATCGTCCCAATACAATAAAAGTAAAGAACATTAGGGAAGTCAAGAAGAAGAAGTAGGAGGAGAATAAGAACAGAACATAATAAATAATCCTAGAGCATAATATCTAAAAAGTCTCATGTAGTAATGCTTAAGAAATAATGCACAAGTATGCTTAATACACATGTAATCAACAATCCATAAATTCAAGTCCAAATTAATTTCGCAATGCCAGAAGGAGAGGTTGATAACTCAGTTCATGCTAATGGCTATATGTTGTTCATAGGTCCTAATATAGCCTCCAATGATCCACTTACCTACTACCTAATAGTTCAATTGTTTCTCCATCCAACAGTTAGAAATCCTAAGGTCTTGGGTTATAACTTGGCTTAGGGACGGTATGATATATTTGGATAATGAAAAGTGAGCTTTTTGGCTCTCTCTCTCCTCACTAGCCATCAACGAATCGCCCTAGAGCTTGAGTTTTCACTCGAAGATGTTCTCACTCAACCCAATTTATTGATGCTTGTGCATCCCCAATAATCCCAATTTAAAACCCTTGATGATATAAAATCCACTTTGCCGGTCCGAATATATATTCTTTTCATATCAATTTTTCTTCTTTTGCATAGTTATGATTCTTTTTTTTGATGTTGAGATATCATACTATTTTTTTCATGTATATATTCTTTTTATGCCCTTGTTGGCAAATTTAGCTCGTAGCTTCTTTTCCATTCAGTATTACCCCGACAAAGGGTTACAATAATAACAAATTCATCATCAATAAAATCACAATTATAATTCCCAAAACCAATGTTCCCTAATGATGAAACCCACCACCCCAAACTCAAGCTCTAAAACGAGTTGTCTCAGGTTTTGCGATTCGAGTGCGGGTCATATGGATAAGTCCTACAAACTAAGGGTATGGATTATAACGTGGTTAAATAAAAGGCTTTAGAAAGGCTCAAAGGGGCTAAGAAGGATAAATATTAACAAAAATCAAATAAAAGGGTGAGAAAGTATAAAAGGCTTCAAGTGTTTTTATCATGAAAGATCTGCCTTATTCATTTTTCTTACTACCGGATTTCGTTACTTTTTCATTATTAGTTCATAGATAAGGGGGTTTTCAACTAATTTCAAACCTCACGTTCTACACACCAAATAACTCTCCCTAAGTTTCAACGTAATTTCTTAGCATTGCTCATTAACTTTCCTATCTTTTATTTCCTGTTTTCATACATGCATCTAAACAATTTTGTATCATCTTTCAAAAACATACTACTTACTATCATTAACTTAATTAAATCATGCTCAAATAGGTACATTCAACATATTCTATGCCTATTTCAACCAAAAAAATTTAAATTTTATGCAAAAACAAAAAGGAAGATGAGGACAACGAATCCCCACCCCCAACTCAAAAATGAGCCATGTCCCCACGACTCGAAAAAGACTCAAGAAAGAATAAAATTTAAAATTAGCATACATATTGCACATAAAGAAATGGTAGGGAAGAAAAAAAACATACTCTTCGAGGCTATTACCTCGCCTTATCGACATCCAAGATAGGATTTTGCTGGATTTTCTTTAATTGCTCATGGAGTGTTATAATGTACTCCTTTTCTTCTTTTGAAAGTTGCTTAATTACTCTAAAAAATTTAATGATCCAAGCATTGTCAATATTGTTACTCATCTAAACTCACGTGTTTCTTCTTCACCCAACTTCTTATTCGCTTTCCGATCAAGACACGTGATCATTGTAGGATATTGCATTAAATAACGACATGCGAGAGACCGAAGATTTGTATCACCTCCTCATAGATCAACTGTGCCACATCTTCTTCTTCTCCTCCCACAATACAATTCACAAAAAGAACATCTTTTAGAGCGTCTTACCAGTAACGTAGACCAACCCAAGCATTCCAAATCTCCACAAATCTTCATGTAGTCTCCTTTCAACTTCTTCTTCAAATAATTTCTTATAAGAAAAAGGTAGTTCCTTTAATTGTTTCCTTGGAGAAGCTATCATGGCCATTGAAGCTTTCTTTTTTTCTTCAGGTGTAGAGTCTTCGATCTATAGAGGTTGTGTTGTCTTCTTCACTAAAGTTGGAATCTTTTTGCCCATTGAATCAAACACAACTAGTTGACCTCTCTTCTCTTGACCTATTTTACCCTTTGTATGGAACTAAAACTTTTCTCACTTGATTTCCTCTCAATTAATCCAATACCTTGCTTTTCTTCATCTCCCTTGCAGTAGATAATGTTTATGTTCTCTTAATCATCTCAATTGACCCCAACTCAAAGCTTTGACCACTCTTGAAATTTGACTTCTTGATTATTGGTTGTACAAGCTTAATTTGGGTTAGGAAAGGTGATTTGATGATGATTCTCTATGTGGGTAAGATGGATTCTTCATGGATTGGCTTGGATTTAAGAAATTGTAGGATGAATTTTGAAAATTTAAGCTTTTGATTCTTCAAATTGATGTGTTTGGTGAGGATTGGTTGCTTGAATCTCCTTTGTAATGATGTGGAGAGAAGATTTGATGTGTTTTTCTTGATGATTGGGTATTGTTTTGATGATTGGTGAAGGTTTTTATGAGCTTCAATGGAGTTGAGAGTGTTTTGGAGAAGAAAGAGAGGCTTAAGGTTTAATAAATTCGGAATAATGAGCATTAACCCTCTTTTATAAACCTTAATCTGCAGTTTTCTCTCTAGGCGGCGACCTGCGGTGCACCGCGCATATGGTGCGGTATACCGCAGCTTCTGTAGCTCCAAAATTTTTCGTCTCGTCAATAAACACGCGCCACATACCCGTGACACGGGTTTTTATTCCCGCGGTACACCGCGTATGAGGTCCGATATACCGCACCCATCGCTGTGATTTTTTTTTAGCCTCGGTATAAAACCCGAGCTCCATACCCGTGGTACGGGTTTTTGTCCTCTGCGGTATACCGCGTATGAGGTCCGGTATACCGCACCTGTGGTCAGAATTTTCCGAAAATTTTTGTTTCTCCTTCCCGAACTCGATTTCTCCAATACCTAAGCATCAAAAACACTAATACCTTTCTAAAATATGCAATATCAACTAAATTTAACTAAGCTAAACATAGATTAAAAACCTAGAAACATAAAAACATAAAAGAAATTACGGGTTGTCTCCAGTATAGCACTTTTGTTTAACGTCTTTTAAAGTTAGACGTGTTACCTTGATTAAGAATGACGAAATTTCCACCCTTTGCCTCTAATTCCCACGAACTTTTCAGCTCGAATCTTTTTAATCATGGATGGTGCCATCCAAGATTTCGTGGGAAGGGGTGTTTCTGGTGGTAACTCGATAGTATTACACTCCTCTGGTGATCCACTCATATCCTCAGTTTCGAATCTTCGTTTGTTAGATAGAATGTACTTCATTAATTTTAGATATTTCGGCATTCTCTTGAGAGAATCTACAAACGGTACGTTAATCTCTAACTTGCTCACCATGTCAACGAACTTCTTGAATTCCAGGTCATTGTCCTTTTCTCTTACACGTGAAGGGTATGGTGGTGGAGGACATGTGTTGGTTACCACTGGGCTCTCTTTCTTTTCTGGTTTCTTCTCTAGGACACTTGTTGGTTCAACTACCTCTTCGACTGTATCTTTTTTTGTTTCTTCTCCCCCCCTTTTCTGGAATAGGGACTGGTTTTGGTTCTGGTCTTGGTGGAGGTAGTTGTTTTCCATTTCTTAATTCAACTGCATGACAAACATTGTTTTCTGGAGCACTGATATCACTTCGGAGTTGCCCTTTTGCAAAGATTTGAAGTTTATTCACCATTTGTGACATTGTATGCTCAATATTCTTAAGCGCATTGGATGAGTTTTGGAATCTTTGCTGGCTAATCTCCATATCTTCAATTAGATTCATTATCTTAGCCATGCTTGAATTCAAAGTCAAAGGTTGTTCTTGTACGGTTTGCTGCATTGAATAAGAAAGTGGTTCTTGATAAGCTTAATTATAAATCGGCGCTTCTTGATAGATAGGTTGTGGAGGATAATAAGATTGTGGTCGTGGTTGATAATAAGTCTGTTGATTTCCGACCCAATTGTAATTCTGTGGGGGCTGATAATCAGCGTAATTTCCTTGGGATTGATAATAACCATCATAATAATGGTTTCTTTGATAAGGTATGAAGGAAATTGAAGCTGGATTATTCATGCAATCCTCCCACGCGTGATCTCTTGCTCCACAACTAGGACATGAAGGTGAGGTATATACTAGATTTCTCTTAGCTATTTGTCGCGCTTGTTCTCGTAATTCCTTGAGTTGTTGGTTTAACTCGTTGAGCCTTAGAGATTCTAAGGTCTCTTTTTGTTTTTCTGATTCAAACGACCAACTTCTCTTGGTTTCAAGAAAATTCTCCATGACAGTATTAGCTTCTTTAGGATCTAATAATACAAAACCTTTATCTCCTAAAAATCTGCTTTCGCCTAGAAAAAATCTGTAAAACAAAAACTAAAAAGAAAAGCGTAAAATAGAACTAACTAAAATATAAGCACAAGATAATTGCACAAGGACTAACGATGTAGTCCCCGGCAGCGGCGCCAAAAACTTGGTGTCGCCTAAGGTGTGATAAAATAATGATATAAATAAGTGCAAATAAACACCCTAGGCTGAGCACGGTTCTGCAAGTATTACAGATCGTATGCAAGTTTTAATAAATAAGTAAGATTCGTTCCTCAGAGACTACGAAGGTTAAGAAGAACTTATGCAAATATTCAAGTGCAGATATGAGAGTTAGAACAGATAATACGCAAGTAGAAAGAAGAGAAAGATAGATATTTATTTGGTTTTTAAATAAGAAAACTAAACTACTAAATTAAAGACAGAAAATAAATAAAAGAAAAGAAGATAGTATGAAAGTTTAGCTTGAGTAATTAGCAAGTAATCCCCACTAGTTTTGCCGTTCTAAACATGTAAGGTATGAATCATGTAGTATTTCAATAGTTTGGTTTCAATTGCGCTAGGTAGTTCCAAATAGGGTTTACCTGTGTCAATAAGAACCTAAGCAAACTGTTCCTGCAATTGATAAAATAGCAATACACTAAACCATTGACTATCTAGTTAGGCTGGGTTGTCAGATCAAACCTTATTCTAGACGTTATGTGCTAATTCTATAGTCAAATATACCGGTTATCTAACTACTATGATGGTAATCCTATACGTTGTACACCGTAAAGAACACAGAATATAAATCCAACACATAAATAGAGAAATCAAAACATTAATTCAATCAAATTAGATAGATGTCAACCAAAACTAGGGTTCATACATATACGCTAAAACTCAAGCTAAATATAATCTAGTTCATACTAAGAAAAGAAAAGAAAAGAATTACAGATTTGAAGGTTGAAGAAGACATATGGTGTTCTGCTCCTTCCAGACTTCTTCTCTTGTGTTGCAGCTTCCTCTTGGCCTTAAGGTCTGACCAAGGATGATTTTCTAGTGTTAAGAGGCTGTATTTATAGGGTATAGGAAGACCTAAATCATTTTCTTGAAGGAGAGGTTAAGTAATGGACTCCAAGCCCAACTCAAATTCGTATGGAAATAAAGATAATTTCTGCTGAACTGTTTTGAGCATATCTTCTTCGTTATTGGTCCGTTTTTGCTCCACAATATACCAAAAGAATCCTCACAGAATTATATACGTCCCTATAAAAGGAATCTTCCAAAATCGGCTCGGTTTTGGAGTTATCACCACTTCTTTAGGCGTAGCTGCAGAAATTCAGATTTAAGGTAGCTTTTCCTTTTCCATGATTTTAGCTTTTGTTTCCTTTATCTCCAATTTCCATGTTTATCTTCTTTCCTTTAGCTCTTTGAACCAATTTGGACTCTAATTAATTACCATATATATCTTTAAAGCTTCACACTAAATAAACAATTAAACCCAATATGCTCTAAAAACATTATGTTACTAAATCAAGACCCAAAATAGGAAAGTGCACTAAACTAAACTAAAATCAACCTATAAACTAATAAATACGCCTAAAATGATGTCTCGGAGATAGATTTTATTATCACAAATGAGGAGACATCACCCCACGAATCGAAAAGACTCAATAAAGGAATTAAAATTAAGTAAATATTGCATGTACAGAAAGAAAGATGGTAGGGAAGAAAGAAAACATACTCTTCGAGGCTATTGCCTCGCTTTAACGATACCTGGAATAGGGTGCAGTCTTTTCTTGTATGTAAACTTCTTGTATCACCAATTTCTCCTTCTCTTACATCCTCTTATACTCCATTCCAATCAATCACACTTTCGAAATCTTTGCTTTTCCTCTTCTCCAACTTCTACTTTACATATTCTCTCGTGAGCTAAAGGTAAGTTCAGTAAGTACGTTTTTGCTAAAGCTAACAAGGCCTTTGAAGCTTCATTTATCTCGGGTATAGGATCTCGATTTGTAGAGGTTGTGGTGTCTTCTCTTTGATATTTGGAACCTTTTTGTTCTTTGATTTCTCCACAACTAGCTTTCCTCTATTCTCTTGACATGTTTTACGCTTTTTCTTTACACTGGAACTTGAACTTTTTTCAATTGTCTTCTTCTTAATAGAACTCAATACCTTACTTTGATTATTATTCATCTCCCTAATAGTAGATAATTTTTTCGTTCTCTTCGTCATATCAATTGACCTCTAACTCAAAGCTTTAACACTCTTGAAATTTGTAACCCTTGATTTTAGGTTGAGCAAGTGTTGTTTGGGTTAGGAAAGGTATAAGGATGATTAATCTCTATGTGGGTAGGATGAAATCTTGCTTGATTGGTATGGGTCTAATAAATTCTTGGGTAAGATTTGGAAATTGTGGGGTTTTATTCTTGGATTCTAGGTGTTTTGATATGATTTGGGTGGTTTAATCTTCTTTATAATGATGTGGGGAAGGATTTGGATATGAATTTATGGTAATTGGGTAGTGTTTTGATGTATGGTGAAGGCTTGTTGAAACTTTAATGGAGTTGGGAGAGCTTGGGGAAGAAAAATGGTGTAGGGATTGTAAAATTCGTAGTTATACTAACCTCTCTCTTCAAAAACCCTTTTAATAAGTTTTTCCCGTGGCGGCCGCCGGCTTACCGGTCCTGTACCATGGTCGCAAATGACGACACGGTTTTATCATGTGGGTATTCGGAAATATACCTAATATACACACCGTGGTAACGGCCTGGCCGCAGCGGCTTACCGGTGGAATCGGCCGGCTTACCAGTGGGAGGGTCTGGTTTTCGCCAAAATTTTTGCGTTTTCTCCAAACTCGATTTTCTTAGTACCTGAACATCAAAAAACACTAATGCCTTCCTCTATACTGCAATATCAACTAAAAACAACTAACTCTAAACATAAATTAAAAACATAACGACATAAAATACTGTGGGATGTATCCTAGAAGGCACTTTTGTTTAACGTATTATAAAGTTACATGCGTTATCTCAATTATTACTTGATTATATAGCCTTCCCAATAGAGGGTTAGGCTGTGCACATCTACTATCCGAAGTTTTTGACCTTTCTTATCTTGTATTTTAATCCATTTTTCCGAAACCACTCTTGTAACTACAAACGTACCCATCCACTAATTCTTGAATCCCCGTGGTCTATTCTCTCGCTTGGGGGCTTTCTAAGCAACCTCGTCACCAACCCCAAACTCACTTTTGATTATTTTCTTCACGATTTTATTATGGACTTTCTTTTTAATTTCCTTTGTCACAACTCGTAGTGTTGGAACTTCACGTGATTCCCAATGCTTTTTATCCACAAAGTGGAATGTTTAAGATTCTTCTTCAATTCGTAGAGTCATATTTCCCTTATAAAAATCGATTATGTTGTGACTTGTTGCCAAGAATGGGCGTCCAAGTATCAATGGAACATGTTGACCTGCAATGCTATCAAGAATAACAAAATATGTTGGTGTAGCTAAAGTACCTATTTGGACAAGCACGTCTTCAATGACTCCCCATGGCTTTATCGTGGAGTTATCTATGAGTAGCAAATTGACATATTTTCTTTTGGCATCTCCCATGCCTAACTTTTCAAACATATTCTTGGGCATAACATTCTTTCCTGAACCCAAGTCAAACATCGCTTTAGCTTTGAAGTTACCACATATATTGATCTGGAGGTATAAGGCTCTTGGATCTTGTATCTTTTGTGGTAGCTTCTTCGGAATTGTTGTCAAACTTTCTTTAGTAAGGTCCATAGTCTCGATCTCAACCTCTACACTCTTAATCTTCTTGGACGGAATCTCTTTGAAGACTTTTAATGCTGTAGTATCTTTATCAATTACTTCGAGTACAAGAAAAATGATTCTTTCTAGGCTTGACATTTCAGATTCAATATCACCACTAGGATATGAAATTCTTTGTAGATAAGGTGGTGATAGTAGCGGATGTGTAGGCGGTATCTCCGCCTTTTTCTCTTCTTTTCCAACCTCTTTAACCCTATCTTTGATCGTTACTTTGTCTAATTTAAGCTTCATGTGTTCTTCAATTGTTGGAATTTCTGCAACACTCCTCGCAGTTGTACCTTCAACCTCATCCTCACTTTTCAAATCTTCAAATCTTACCGCAATAAAACTCAACTTGATTGGTGATGACGGTTGTGTAGGTGGCGGTTCCACCTTACTTTAATCTGTTAGCACCTTTTGTGTAGTTGTCTCTTCTTCCTTAGTCTCTTATTCATCTTCTCTAACCACATGCTTGAATTCTTGTTCAACCTCTTTCGCATTCTGATCTTTAACAATTACTTCTTCTAAGCTAAGCTCGGTTGGTTCTTTTATGGTTGAAACTTTGAACCCAACATTGCTATCACCCAGTTTCATATGTAATTCTTGTTGTAATTGTTGATTGATCATAATGACTTGCATCAATATTTGCTCTATCGCTTGATTTGTTGGTGCATGAGTTGCATTGTTGATATGGAAGCATTGAGCTTTGCGTCACTTTCTCTCCTTTTATCGGTTGAATCTTTGATAAATTTTGCAAGAGCATATTTTGAATTAATTAATTCAGTGGAGTGATCTATGTCTTTTTCGTATAATGTTTTCAAGCTGGTTAATGTTGATTCCATGAAATTTTCCAGGGTTTGTGAGAGCTCATTGTTAGAAACTTCTTGCGGCTTATCCATGAGTTGTGGTGGATCTCGAGCATCTTCATAAACCTTGAGATCATGGGTGAGTTGCGCCATCCATGCTTCTAATTTTCCATCAAATGTTAATTCCCTTTGAATATTTTTATTGATCCTAGTGGTGTAGGTTGGTTGTGGTTGCGATAATTGATTTTGATATGTGGGGTTCCCAAACTTTGATCTTGGGAACACACACTCATCCCAATGGTGCCCTTGCAACCCACAGTGAACATCGATCCATAGACGTAAGAAAATTTGCCATACCTAAGGAACCTGAAAAGAGACTAAAAAGAAAACGCGTAAAACTGAAAACAAATAAAATTTCTACACTAAATAAACACAAATAAAACTAACTTAAAGATAAATCCCAAGCAGCGATGCCAAAAACTTGGTAGGGGCAAAGGTGTGATAAAATAACATATTTAAATAAGATAATAATAAAGGACACACCCTTTACTACCATGAGAAACTCACTGCATGTATTACAGAGTGTTTGCAAGTTTAGTTAATAAGTAAAAGTTCGTTCGCAGGGATTTGATCTATTATATCTACTTATGTATATAGAGAAGTGTAGGAGAATTTACTTGATGAATAAAAAGAAAATAAAAGTAATAATATTTATTTGGTTTTCAGATCTGGAAGATAGTAATGCAAATAAATAAATACTAAAAGAATGGAGATAAGACATATAGCTTAGGGTTTCTAGCATACACTTATCCTTCTAAATCAATATTCTAGTTATAAGGGTGATTAAAGCTCTTAGATAAATAGCCTAGATTCTATACAGTTGAAATTCTGCCATAGCTTACTGTTGAAATTCTGCCATAGCTCTTCTTTGATTTCTTTCTTCTCGGATACGTTTATTATAAGCTCTGAAGCTCCTTTCGGGCGCCGGGATAGGAGGCCAAGGATGCACTGCCTGAAAAAGACTAAAGCAAACCAACAAGCGTAAATCTGGAAAAATAAAAATAAAAACTAAAAAATAAGAATTAACTAAAAACTACTACTAAAATAATTGACCCACCCGCTAACGAGACACAAGTCCCCGGCAGCGGCGCCAAAAACTTAGTGTCGCCTAGGTTGTGATAAAAATAAGATAAATAAAGCCGGAAAACAATGCACTAATCACCCTAGACAAGCACGGTACTGCAAGTATTACATGATGTATGCAAGTTTTAATGATAAGAAGAAATCGTTCTTAGGGACTCAGTGTGTTACACGAATAAGCAAATAATCTGAGTAGCAATAATTAATTAAAAGACACAAAAAATAAAGATGATTGATTGAGATTAATAATTAATCTAATTAAAAGTAAAGACAAATAATTAAATATGAGATGAGAGAGTATACCTTAGGTTTTTGCTAGTATGCACTAATCCTTCTAATTATTTCTATCAATTTTAGTTTATAAGGGAGACAATAGCTCTTAGATACTTAGTTAGGATTCTAAATTCCTACCTACACCCGGAGAGCGAATAGGTAGACTACGGCACAACCACGAGGTGACCTTAAATAGTGTTATCCTACGCCACTAGGTTCCTAAGCAGATCTATCCTTCAATTGGAGATATGGTGATTAAAACAAACCTTAATGACTATCTAGTTAGACTGGTGTTGTCAAGACCAATTCCTTATTCTAGACGTTTATGTGGTGTTTCAATAATTAGACACCTCTTCCGGGCGACCATCTAACTACTATTAGCACAACCCTAAATTGATCAGGTTTAAGACAGACAATAAATCAAAACACATAAAACAAATATATGGTTAAGCAACTAGAATCAGATTAAAACATATAATTCCCAAAGAAAATTAGATAGAAAGAAAATAGAATTCATAGATTATACATAATGCAAAACCCAAGCAATGGGAAAATTAGTTCATACCTAAAAGAAATAAACTAAAAGAATGATACAAAGATGTCATCTTGCTCTATTGAATGACTAGGAATTAATATAAGGTTAAGAATTAAGCAAATATACTTTACAAAGGTTTAAGGGTGTATTTATAGGTGTTTAGAAGACCTAATTCGTTTTCTTGGAGTGGAAAACAAGTAACTTTTACACCAAGCCCAACTCAAATTCATAACCCTAAAATATAGAAAAGGTAATAATCTGTCGCTGTTTTGTTTTGGCCATAACTTCTTTGTTTCAACTCCGTTTGATGCGTTTCAATAGTCTGATTGTCTCGGAAATATCTATAACTATGATTCAGACCATTTTTTCAAATTCCTAGCCAATCTTGAGTTATGATCACTTCTACGGTCGTGGGTGCTGAAATTCAGATTTATTTGGCACCTTTATCTTTCCATATCTTATCTTTTCTTTCCTTATCTCCAATTTCCATGCATATCTTCTTTCCTTTAACTCTTAGAATTGATTTGACATCAAATTAATCACCATATATATCTTTAAAGCTCCACAATTAACAAACAATTAAACCAAATATGCGCTAAAAATAATAAATCATTAAATCAAGACAAGAAATAGGAAAGTGCACTATATCATGGGAAATTGAGTATTTAGACTTCTAAAACACTAAAAATGATGTCTCCAACTAATATTAAATCATCACAACTGGGGAGACATCAGTCAATTAAGCATAGTGGGAAAGAAGATAGCAGAATATATAGAATAGACTCAAAGCAACTACTCAGAAAATATCATGTAATAATATTTATTAACTACATACATGCACACTTTTCATATCCACAATCAACACTGCTTGAATTCAAGATTAGATTAGCTTCGCAATGTAAGAAGGAGAGGATTTTTACTCAGTTCACCAAGGAGGCTATAGATTATTCATCGAACTTCACTAGTATCCAAAGATCAACTTAACTACTCTCTATTAGCTCAATCACTTCTAGATTACATAGTAAAGAATCAAAAGGTCTTTAAGGTTGTAATGTTGGCTTAGGGATGGTATGATAAGTATATTTGGATAATTTAGAGTGAGCTTTTGGCTCTCTCCTCACTAGCCATCAACGAATCTCCCTAGAGCTTGAGTTACTCTCATAAACGTACTCACTCAACCCAATGAATTTATTGATGCATAAAGTAGCATCCCCAATAACCCAATTAAAGCATAAAGATGTTCACATAAAAATTTCACTTTTCCGGTCCAAATATATATTCTTTCCATATCAATTTTTTCTCTTTCGTATAGCTATGACTCTCTTTTTGATGTTGAGATATCATGCGGTTTTTTCTCAATTTTTTTTCTTTTAATGATTTTCATAGCTTTTTTCATTTACTATTACCCCAGCAAAGGGTTACAATATAAATAAACCTTTGAATCATTATCAATATATAGAACAGAGCACAATTAATAAGCTCAAAAATCTCAACCAATAACAATTCCCATAATGGTGTACCCACCACCCCAAACTCAAGCTCTAAAACAATAGTCTATGCATCACGATTCAAGTGCGGGTCATATGGAAAAGTCCTAAAATCTAAAGGATATGGCTTATAATGTGGCTAATAAAAAGGATTTAGAAAGGCTAGAAGGGGCTGAGAAGGATATAATAAAATAAATTTGGACAGCGAGCTAAAAGGCAACAAGAGGCTTATGAAAGAACCACCTTAATCACTTTCTAAACTATGCAATTTCGTCATTCTCTTACTTTTAGCATGTTCATCAAATGGGTATATCAACTAGCTTGGATCTCACGACCTACACACCATTCATGGCTCCCTGAGACCGAACATACTTTCTATCGCATTGCTAACTAATTTTTTCTTTACTATCAATGTGTGTTTTCCTGCAAATACTCAAAGCATACAAAATAAAGCAGCTCATAAACATACTACTTTCTATCATCAACTTCTTATGCTTTCAAGCTATTAAACACACTCTACGTCTAATTTCCATGTATCAGAAATTTTAATTTCTTCCTCAAAATAGAAAAATCATAGAAAAATGGAGATGAGAGACAACGAATCCCCACACCCCCAACTCAAAAATGAGGCGTGTCCCCACGACTCGAAAAAGGCTCGAAACAGAAATTAAAGTTAGCAGATAAAGCATATATATAAATCGTAATGAAGAAAGAGAACATACTCTCGAGGCTATTTCCTCGCATTATCGACATCCAAGATAGGATTTACTGGACCGGCAAAGTGGAATTTTTATGTGATCATCTTAGTGCTTTATTATTGGGTTATTTGGGATGTTAATTAAGTGCATCGATCTATTGGGTTGAGTGAGAACATCTTTATGAGAGTAACGCAAGCTCTAGGGCGATTCGTTGATGGCTAGTTAGGAGAGAGCCAAAAGCTCACTCTAAATTATCCAGATATACTATCACAGCGTCCCTAAGCCAACATTACAACCTTAAAGACCTTTTGATTCTTTGCTATGTAAAATAGAAGTGATTTAACCGTTAGAGAGTATTTAGATGGATCTTTGGATGCTAGTAAATCTCAATGAACAATTTATAACCTCCTTGTTAAACTAAGTGAAGAACCTCTCCTTCGTGCATTGCATAGCTAATCCACTCTTGAAACTTAACCGTGTTGATCGTTTGTATGATGAGTGTACAAATAATTTATTTTGTAAATATTATTACATGAAATTTTCTAGGTAGTTTCTTTGAGTTTATTATTCATATTCTTCTATCTTCTTTTCATTTGTGCTTAATTGACTTAGATGTGTATTTAGAGACTTCCCTATTACTAATCTTTATTGTATCGGGACGATATAACTTTGAGTTGGGGGTCTTGATGTCTCCACATTTGTGATATATTAATCTAGGGTTGAGACATCATTTTAGGTGTATTTGATTAATTTTTAAGGGATTTTTCCTAATTATTAGATAATTTCTTAATTCATGTCTTGATTTGATGATTTATTACTTTTTGAGCATATTTTGTTTAATTTGTGTGGTAATGTGAAGCTATTAAGGTTTATGGAATGTAATTAGATGCCAAATCAATTCGAAGGAGTTATGTAAAGAAGATCCAGGAGAAATCAGGAGATAAAAGGAAGCAAAGTTGAATTAGGAAAGGAAAAGCTGTCAAATAAATCTGTCAATTCTGCAGTTGTATCCACTAAAGTGAAGATAACTCCAAATAGGCTGCTATTTTGGACGAACCTTTAATATTTAGATAAATCCTTTCTCTGCGGTCGTGTTGATATAAAGTACGTGAAATTTTGCCAAGTAACGAAAGAGATATGACCAAAACAGTGAGCATTAATTATCCTGCCCTATATTATAGAAAACGAATTTGAATTGGACTTATACTTCAATTACTTGCCTTCCACTCCAGGATTTCGACCTAGTTTTAGAAAACACCTATAAATACACCCTCTTATCATTGTAAACATTGTCCTTGCTTAATTATTATTCAATATTACTCTTTGAAGTCATCCACAAAAGCAAGACGACCTAGAGAGGAAGACAAGAAGTTAGAGAGTTGCAAACTCCTCTTCTCCATCCTATCCCTCTATCATTAGGGTAATTTGTATTAGATTCTTTAATTTATCTTTGTTTCTAATTACTTTTATCCTTAGTTTATTTATATGTCTTTAGTGAGGAACTATTTTCGCATAGCTTGGTTTGCATATGTATCATCTTTGAAATCTAATTCTTTATTTGTTTTCACATTATTTGGGATTAACTTTTATATAGATTGAGCTACTTACTTTTTATATCTGTTTTATGTGCTTTGACTGAATTATTGTAGTTCTTGCGGTGTACAATGTGTAGTAGCATTACCATAAAAGTTAGATGGTCACCCAGAAGGGGTGTCTAATTATTGAAACACCACATAAACGTCTAGTGTGTGGTAGTGATCCTAACAGGCTTGCTTAACTAGATAGTCACTAGAGTTTGATTTAACCACGGATCATTGCGCATGGTCCTCTTACCCAAGTCCCCTGGTAATTGTTAGGTTTCCACCTAAGTCCACCTGGAATGGTTTTAGGAGGAATATAGAATTCTGACAATTTACAGAGCTCAATCCACCCCTTATAACTAGAATACTGATTAGAAGGATAAGGGCATACTAGCAATCTTAAGCTATATCTCTCATCTTTATTCTTTATTATATTATTTATTTGCATTATTATCTTTTAAATCTGAAAACTAAATAAATACTATTTCTTTTATTGTCTTTTTATCAAACAAGTAATTTTTCTTACACTCCTCTATATACACAAGTCGATCTAACAGATTAAATCCCTACGAACGAACTTTACTTACTAAATAAACTTGTGAACGATCTGTGATACTTGCAGTGAATTTCCGTGGTTGTTAAGGGTGTGAATTCTTTATTTTAATTATTATTTAAATCATTATTTTATCACACCTCTAACCCCACCACTTTCTTACGCAAAGCATGGGATGATCTATATGCACACCTAATGTTTGTCACTTTCCTTGGTGAAAAAAGGACTCTTCAGAGAGCATGAATGATCTGATTTCTAACTCACATGATACACCTTATTCATCAAAGAATATGGTCGATTTAGAACGTGAAAGTACCACCCAAGAACCCGTGATGTTGACCGAAAACTTGGTCGTTGATGAGATTGGTCTTGGAGAAGCCCAATTCGAAAAGAGAAAGAGGTCAATTCGAAAAGAGAAAGAGGTCAAGGCGGATTACAAAAGTATCCTCCTTAATAATCGTAAAGTTTTGGTAAGTAAGGAACCCCAATATTTTAAACCTCTTAAAGGACAAAAGTTACAACTCCTTGATGTGCTAATGGTAGAACAAGCATTTGGACTCTCTCATATCGAGTATGTAGTGGGTAAGAGGGACCCAAAAATGATCGATATTCGAATAATTGTTAAGGATTGGCAAGTGATTTGTGAAGTACGTAAATATTCAAATGGATGGCTTATTCAAATTTGAGAAGGATAGAGATAGAAAGAGTATTCTTACAAAGAGAACTTATTCATCCTTTGGAAGAATGTTTTTATTAGCCAAGAACCAAAGTTATTTTACTTTGGTAACCTTAAAATATCCAAGATCCCTACTTGGATTACCGTTAGAAACTTGCCTGGACAAGCACGTACTAGTCTTGGTATAGCGAAGATAGCCTTCCAGGTTCAGAAACCTATCTGAACCGATGGGGTTACATATGTTAGTAAGGATATTTGCTACGCTTGGGTCTTGATTTAGATGGACTTGAATAAACCAAAAAAAGTATCGTATTAAATTTGTTTCACCTAAATGTAAAAACTTTGAGCTTAAAGTGGACATCGAAAACTTTCACTCACGTGTGTTGTTTGAAGTGTAAAGCATATGATCATTTCGAAACTAAATGCATCTACTTGAACTACACGTCAAATTGGGGTATGACTTTCATTGGGATTGTTTCCAACTCTAAATAATGTGTCTAGGAGAGGTCCAAGCAGCTATGTGCAGCTGCAGCCACAGATCGTGCGATATAAGGAGGTTCTCGGGAATAATATTTCAGTTGCAGGAAATCTGGAAAAGGAACACGTAGCTTGGGAAATGTGTAGGCGTATAGTTCCAGAGAGTAGTGCGCAAGGAGGAAAGAGATTATCTCCCGTTAACTTCACTTGTAGCTATGTAAATTGATGAGCATCTGGGAAGCGTACACAGCTACTGCGGGTTCGAGTGATCAACAACAGCTCCGGAAATCTAAGGACTATCATAGCAATTCTGCAGCTGATATACACTATCCTCTTAGCAATTCTTTACAGCAGTTGATTAGCGATATACTGAGGCTGCAACAGCAGGAGAAAAATTCTTCACCTGTAGAAATACCTAAATTGTCCTTAGAATCAATAAATGAATAAAATATCTCATAAAATTTATGAAATGGCCTAAAAATTTATGAAATATCTCATAAAATTTAGGTTGTTGAAGAAGACTTAAGTCATGTGTAACATGACTCATAGCATTGAAATCTAAGTACCATTGCTCAAGATTATAATATGCCGGAGCTCATGGTGTGAATTGAGTAGTTAAGGCAATTTTATCAGAAGCTTTAGGTGAAGGGTAGTTAGTAAAATTCAATTTATACCAACAACCTAAAGTTGAATTAGCAACTTTTGTGTTGCCCTAAGAAATCTTGAGCAAAATGTTCTCTCTACTCTAACACTTACTGTTCAAATTACACACCTAAAAATAACAAAATGTCAAAAAAATTCTTCTTTCAAAAATCAGCATCATCCAATTATGTGTATCAATTCCAGTACTTAATTTATCTATTTACTACTTTTATCCTCGTTAATTCGCCGAACTCTATCACAATCTTGGTCTTGGACTGGTGGGCATCAATGACTTCACCAATCAGTATACACATGACGATGTGGGACATAATGAAGAGCTCTTGGATGAGGAAAAAACATCGATCTAACAAGTCTGGAACCTATGGATCTTGTTTGAAGAATACATCAGTTAAATATATGAAGCCACTAAAAGAAATTAGAGGGATCAAAGAGTCAGCACCGTGCATGTACATGCAATCCAACTGGGATTATAGAAGACACATAAGGAGCTGGAATGTCTGGATCAGTAATAATGGATTAGAGGCAGATGGGCTTAAGGCCTTAATTAATGTGTTTTGGACAACTAAAGCTGGAATTAATAAGGCTGTGATGATGATGGGCTGTTTTAAGCTTTGGGCTAGAGTTAATCCAATTAACTATGGACCACAAGCTGAAAAGAGTGTTATTAAAAGTGCCGGTTCAATTTTAAGGGTCTTCCTTATTACAATCATTAAGTTTCACATAGAGCGTGTCAAATTGATGGCCCCCAAAACACCTGATACACTTACCGATAAGAATAAACCTAGAGAAGATACACCAAATAGGGTTTGGAGTAATATCTCAGGTATGTTGTGTGGTTTTAAAGCAGTCGGAGTTTTGGTTTTGATTTTTTTAATCGATAAGATAATCATAAAGATGCTATACACGCCCAATCTCTCATATCTCGAGGCTGCATTTGAACATGTGTCGAATAACTTCTGTCATACATGCAATAAAGGATCTACTCCTAAGATTTCAATGGCGTTTCATCTCCTATATATGAGGAGAATAACGCCCTTCTGCAATAAATTAAACCAATCAGCCTTCCTTCATAATATACAGAATCCTTCAACAATGGCCAGTAAAATTAATCATTCACTCCCTATAGCCAAAATTTCTGAAGAAAATCTAGAAAAGTTCGTAGTCCTCTCGTTGTCGACCAAGGCAGCAGCTGTAAAACCAAAAAACATCGAGTTCAATCTTGTTGCTAAGATCATTTCTGAAAGAATTATCCCACTTCCAGTGTTCAGAAAAGTCGTATTAGACAACTGGAACATAAGATGCAGAGTTATCTTCGAGGAAGATTCACCTAATGTGTTCAAACTCACCTAGGATGATGAGGAAGAGGCGAATCGACTCTACTTCATCAGACCTGGGCTCGTTCAATCAATGCATGTACTGATTGCTAGGTTAAATGATGGTGAAAAGATAAAAGATTTAGACCTCACCAATTCGGCTGCATGGATACGCGTCTATGGTTTAGCAGGATTTCAATGTAACATCGACACTATTGAAAAGTTGGGGAACTATATTGGCGAAGTGACGGAGATTGATCACCCAGTAGTGGATAAGGATGATCAAGAATTAATCCGATTTAGAGTTAAGTTTGATACTACTAAAGCTTTGAAGACAGGTGTATACATTCACCAATTTGAAGGGCCAGCTTGGGTAGCTTTCATCTATGAAAGCATCGGAATGTATTGCTTCAACTGTGGTGTTCTAGGGCATAACAAAAACGCTTGTTCTACATGCATTGTTAAACCTAGATGGAACGATTCCTCCTTCAAGCTTACTAACTGGAGTAAGGATTTGACTGTAAAAAGCGAAGACAACCCTCTTTTTGTGATCAGGAAAAGAGATAGGTGGGGAGTATTTGACGAGATTATACGATTTTACCCGTTCAGAAGATTTGATAAGGATGATGAGGATACAGACAATGATTCAAGACATGGAGAGCCAGCAGGAAACACATCTTCAATTAGGGTGGGAGCTATTCAAATTCCTATCCAACCAACTGCTGATAACTCAAACAAAGAGAAGAAGAACGATGGTGCAGAATCAAGTAAGAGGAAAAGAGAGAATACGGGTTTGTTAGGAGATATAACTAATGGTCTAGAATTACCAGATGAACCATTCGAGATCTCTGCAACTCGATTTCCGGGTTTGCACAGAGCTTTCCAGAACGAATGGAAGGATATGGGCAAGAGCTTGGTTGTTAATGGCGATAGTGTGAAAGAAATGATGAATTCCAAATACAACACAATTGAAGAATTATACAGAGACTTCCTACATGGAGAGAAAGGCAATTCCAATGAAGGTATTATCAAGAACGCAGCTGCACATGACAAGGGGAAAGCTATAGTAATAACAACAGCTGAAGATAGAGAAAGAAGAACAAAATATAGGTTTGATGGAAGAGCGGGTATGAGGAATAATGGTATGAACAATGAGGCAATTGTTCCAGATATCAATATTGAAGCACAAAAAGAAATGAACAATTTTCTTTATAACCAACAATGGATGGTGGAAAATTGGAATGAGAAAAATTCAAATGCAATGGCGGTTCAAGCAGCTACAAATTTGATAAACCTAAACAATGACAACACTCAGAAAAGAAAGAATCCTGAGGACTGTAACGTTGATATTTTTGCAACAAAGAGAAGGAAACAAGAAGAACTTGAAGCAATGGGGAAAAAGATAGGAGAAATTCAGTTATTTATGGATGATCTTTATGATTGTTTGAGCGATGTTAAACACAAATTCATGCTCAAAGAAGGACTTTATCCACAACCAAAAGGTGTAGCCACAGTCAATCATGGCAACAATAACAAAATGTACTTTTGTGATGGTATTTCATGTGATGGACACTTCGATAAGGATTTTGAGAGTGCAAGTGATTCCAATGAAGCTGCTAATTCCGAGGCACAGCCTGTGAGAAGGAGCAACGCTGGAGGTATGATGGTGGAAGGAAGCAATGCTTATGCAAACTTGGTCAATGGATAAATGCATGATATGGAACTGCCAAGGCGTGAGGGCAGCCTTGACGCAACGCAGTCTCAAGTCCCTACTGTCTAGTTTTAATATTTATATTCTGTGTTTGTTAGAATCTAAGCTAAAATCTGATGGTGTTAAGTCTATTAAGTCACTAGAATCGTTCAAGTACATCCACGTTGTAAACCCAACTGGCTTGCATTCAAAGTCAGGAGGGGTATTAGTGGCTTGGAAAGAACATATTAAGCTTAGTGTCTGTTTGTCTAATTCCTACTATGTCGTTTGTAAAATTAATGACGTATGTGATAGGACATGGTTCCTAGTGTTTGTGTACGCTCCTTGTGAAGACAATATCAGATTTAAACTGTGGGAAGAACTAACTAACTGGATTACCAATCAGGGAGAAGCTATATTATTGATAGGAGACTTCAACGAAGTTGCTCAATTCGCTGAGAAAGAAGGTAAATCACAACCAAACTTAAATAGAATCATACCGTTCAATAAATTCATAAGAGATAATGGATTAATAGAGGTGGAATCAAAGGGTTGCTATTACACTTGGAATAATAATAGAGAAGGAAAAGAAAACATAAGAGAAAAACTAGATAGAGGTCTATGTAATGTAAGATTTTTAGAATTGTTTCCAAACGCAATTATAAAAGTACCCCCAGCAGTAGGATCGGACCACTCACCACTAATTTTAGAAAGAGAGGTTAAAAATTTTGCAAGGAAAAAACACTTTATGTTTGATACAAGATTGTTAGAGGAAGAGAAGTGCTTAGATATAATCAAAACGTCATGGACTATCCCAACGAAAGGAAATACAATAACAATTTTAAAAAATAAAAGAGCTAGAACGTGCAAGTCATTAACAAATTGGAGTAGGAACGCTTTCCCAAACTCGAAAACACGAATAAATCAACTACAACAAGAATTGGAAAAAATACAAGATAAAGAAAATTTGGAATATCATCATGAAAAAGTAAGAGAAATAAAAAAAGAAATAGATGAATTATGGGAAAAAGAAGAAATATATTGGGCAGATAAAGCTCGTGATCTACACATACAGTGCGGGGATAAAAACACAACTTATTTTCATAACAGTACTGAAACAAGAAGGAACATCAACAGGATAGTAGCGATTAAAGATAAGGATGGAAATTGGACAGAGAATCTCAAGGAAATAAAAAATATATTTCAAGATTATTATGTAACATTATTTAAAGAGGAAGTACGCGACGAGAAAAAAAAACTAGATATCACAAAATATATTCCATGTAAAGTAACTGAAGATATGAACAACTCATTAACAAGGTCACCCGATGAAGAAGAAATAAAAGAGGCGGTGTTTAGTATGTCAGGTTCAAAGGCACCTGGACCTGACGGACTGACAGGGAAATTCTACCAAGAATTCTGGGAAATTGTCAAAGATGATATTATTGGAATTGTACGAGATTTTTTTGAGTTTAAATGTGATATCCAAGAAATCAATGACACTCTAATAACCCTGATACCCAAAGGTGAGTCTCAAGAAGAACCAAAAGATTATAGACCCATTGCATGTATCAACTTTATTTATAAAATTATTGTCAAAATATTGGCACTTCGACTTCAACCTTTTATGAATAAAATAATCTCCCAAACTCAATCAGCTTTCATTAAAGGAAGAAATATTTAGGACAATATCTTAATTGCACAAGAGGTTTCTTTCTTCTTGAATAGTAAAAGAAATTCTAAGAAGAATTATGCAGCTGTCAAAATCGATATGGCAAAGGCATATGACCGGGTTAATTGGGATTTCCTAATGGAGGTATTAAAACAAATCGGTTTTTGCGAGAAATGGAGGAAATTAATTTATTTGTGTATCTCAACGGTCAGTGTACAAATTAAAATAAATGGAGAGAGATTGGATAAATTCAACACGGAAAGAGGTCTTAGACAAGGAGACCCTTTATCACCCCTCTTATTTTCTATCATGACGGAAGGCTTAGTTTACCTCATCAAAGAATATACGGATAATGAAGGATTCAAAGGATTGAAAATAACAAGGAAATGTCCAGTCTTAACACATCTACTATTTGCCGATGATGCGCTATTCTTTATGGAAGCTAACTCTGAGGAATTTGACAAATTCAAAGAATTCTTAGATTTATATTGTAAGGCTTCGGGACAAGCTGTCAATTACGGAAAGTCATCAATTCTCTTCAATAAAGGGATTAGCGAGAACCTAAAAACAAAATTGGAGTGCAAATTGGGAATATCTAGCACGAACTCTTTGGGTAAATATTTAGGATTACCACTTACCCTTAAAAGATCAAAAATGGAGAATCTAAACTACATCAAAGACAAACTAATTAAGAAGGCTTCAAGTTGGTCATCAAAGTATCTATCGGAGGAAGGTAAAGAAATTCTAATTAAAGTTGTACTTCAATCAATACCAAATTATGCCATGTCAATTTTTGAATTTCCAAAAGAATTATGCAAAAAATTGGCGAGCATCACAGCAAACTTCTATTGGGACTTAATGGATAAAAAAAGAATTCACTGGGTCTCATGGAAGAAAATGGCGAGATCGAAAAAAATAGGAGGACTAGGTTTTAGAGATTTTTATAAAATGAATATGGCCATGCTAGCTAAACAAGCGTGGAAATTAATAAACAATCCAGAATCCTTAGTAGCTCAAGTGTACAAAGGTATATATTATCCGAATACAGACATGTGGAATGCAAGAGATAAACAAAAGAAATCGTGGAGTTGGAATAGTATTTTCAAAGGGTTACAACTATTGAAGAAGGAATGCTGTTGGCAAATAGGTGACGGGACAACTGCCAATATTTGGAAAGATAATTGGATTGGTCCAAAAATGAATTTAGATAAATGTGACTGGCTTCCAATTGAAAAAGTGGCGGAATTATTCAATAATGGGTGTAACGGATGGAATACGAGCTTATTGGAATTAATTTGCAATGAAAGGGAAATTAAAGAAATAGATAATTCACAAATAATAAATATTCAAAGAGAAGACAAGATTATATGGCCCCACACAAAAAATGGAATATACGAAACCAAGTCAGGATACCATTTATTAGTAAATGAAGAAATATGTAACGAAGAAAGCACATCAGTTAAAGCAGCCGATGAAGGTGTTGGTCAAATGAGATTTTACCCAAGTGATGACCTCAATTTAAAGAAATGATTCGAATATTGATACGTTTATTCTATTTATAAAAATTAACGTAATATATTCATTTGGTAAAAATCATTTGAAATTGAATGAGAAATTGAGTCATAGAATTTGAAGAAATTAAAAGAAAAAAAAATGTTATTTTTTTATGTTTACTTTGGTTATGAAGCAAAGCAAAGCAAGCGAAAAAAAAATAAAAAATAAAAAATAGGACTGCTGGGCTGGGGTTCAAACCTGGGCCTCCAGGCTAGTGGGCTTTTGGGCCAGAGTTTCATATTTGGACCAGCCTATGCTTTGGTCTTCATCAGTAAACGTTGTGTCTTTTAATATAACGTATCTTCAAATGAAACATTACAACTCTTTGCCAAATCCACCTTTTCATCTTCTATAAATAGTTGGTCAACTAAACCATTTAATTCATTCATTATTTCAAAGCATTAAAATTATAAGAGAGGGAAAGAAAGAAGCAGCATTATTAAGTTCGTTGAAATTCTTAAGAATTCGTGTGTCAGTTTCTTTTGAATAGTTTTGTCGTTGTATCCTGGAGGTTGAAGCCAGCAAACGTAAGACACCTGTACGTGGCCTAAATACCTTAAAGACATCGGATCCAATCCGAGCCTCGACAAGTAAAGTTAATATTTATTTACTTTTATTTTATTTCTGCATTAATTCTATATTGTTTTACTGGTTTATACAAATAAAACACAACAATTTAAGGTATTTATGATTCACGTGGTATAAACCAGAAAACATTTTCTTTTTATGTTTTTATAAACTTTACTTTTGGAATTTTTTTTGGTCTGTGTATACAGAACATGAATATTACATTCTATTTCTTTTCTCTTATTCTGATTTCTAGGCTTGTGTATACATACTAGAAAAATACTCGCTTACTAACGTCATATTACGTTGTAATATTAGTCTGTTATTAACAACTAATATCAATCTTGCTAGTATCGTCATACTTGTCGAACCTTGTGGTTTGAAAATTTTTCGCTAGAAGAATTCTTAATTGATTGAGATTCTTCTTTTGCGTGAATTGATTATCTCTTTAATTTCTTCGATCCTCTACAACAAGAATATAAACACTTGGGGGACTAACAAGAATATAAAAACTTGGGAAATTAAAATTAATTTAATCATTTTGTCGTAAGAAAGAATCAAGTTTTTGTGTTGTCTTTTAGTGAGAAAGGTTGAATAATTCGTTTGTTTGAATTATCTATAATATGTAATCCTTGGTAATTGAAATGATGTCTACCAAGATAAACAATATGTCCAGAAATGATGGAATCGGTAACAACATACCATCAGCAAGTTCACTTATGGAAAATACATTTGTGGGACATGATCCCGACTCTTATAGACCCGTTGAGGAGTCTAAGAGGTTAAATGGAAATGGCTATCTGTGTAAAGGAATAGACGGCTGAAATCACAGAGGGTAAATGCAATTCCATGAAAGGAAAAATAAGGCCAAGCAACCATGACTAAGATCAAATAAGATTGATTTTACTACAGTAGTTTCTAAAGTAAATTTGGTTGGCAATACCAAACACTGGTGGGTGGATACTTGGGCCACCTGACATGTATGTTCAAGACATACAAAGTTGCAACTACTGAAGAGACTTTATGTATGGAAAATTTCTCTACATCAAAAGTAGTTGGATCTGGAATCGTTAATGACTTCTAAAAAAAAGAGTTGAGTCTCTATAACATTCTCCATGTGCCTGACATTAGAAGGAATCTAGTTTCAGATTCGTTATTGAGTAAGAATGGCTTCAAACTAAAGGTGGGATATTTGTGGGTAAAGGGTATCTATGTGATGGTTTATTTAAGATAAATATAATGACCATAGTACCTACCAAAATGTAACCGAGTAAGTAATATATCCTTGACTCACCTTATTTATGGCACGATAGATTAGGAGATGTTAATTTTGGTTCGTTAAGTAAGTTAGTAAACATCGGGTTACTATCTAATATGAACTTTAATTCTCAAAAGGAATGTGAAGTATGCGTTGAGTCAAAATTAACAAAAACCTCATTTAAATCTATAGAAAGGACTTTGGTACCTTTAGATTTAATTCACAATGACATATGTGACTTGAAATTTGTGCAAACTTAAAGTGGTAAAAAGTATTTCATAAATTTCATTGACGATTGCACAAGGTATTGTCAAATATACTTGCTTCGAAGTGAGGATGAGGCCTTAGAAGCATTTATGCAATACAAAACTGAAGTTGAGAATCAACTAAATAAAAAGATTAAGAATCTTAGAACAAATAGGGGAGGAGAATATGTGTCTCCTTTTGAGGAGTTTTGCGCTAAACATGGAATCATCCGTCAAACCACGGCCCCCTACTCGCCTCAACAAAATGGGATTGTTGAACGCAAGAACCGCACGCTGAAGGAAATGATGAATACCTTGTTGATACCACAGAATTTGTGGGGAGAGGCTTTGCTCACCGCAAATCACAAGGTACCACACAAGAAGGTAGATAAAACTCCTTACAAATTATGGAAAGGAAAACCACATTCCTTCAAATACTTAAAAGTGTGGGGATGCTTGGCAAAGGTAGCAATTCCTGCTCCTAAAATGGTCAAAATAGGACCAAAGACCATCGATTGCGTCTTTATTGGATATGCTCACAACAGTGCTGCATATAGATTCCTGGTACACAAATCTTGTCATGTTGACATTAACGTCAATATGGTGATTGAATCAAGAAATGCACATTTCTTTGAAACAACCTTTCCGTACAAGACCACACCAGAATCTGGTTCCTTAAAAAGAACACGTGATGCAATTGAAGAAGAGCAAGATCAAGAATCATTGCCAACTGAAAAGCAAGATCAAGAATCATTGCCAAATGAAGGAGAACCAAGAAGAAGTAAGCGGATTAGAACCTCTACATCTTTTGGTCCTGACTTTCTATCTTACATGCTAGATGACGAACCGCGAACATTCAAGGAGGCTATGTCAAACCCTGATGCCCCATACTGGAAAGAAGCGGTAAATAGCGAGATAGATTTCATTATGCAAAACCATACATGGGAACTAGTGGATCTCCCTCCTGGGAATAAACCACTTGGATGTAAATGGATATTCAAGAAGAAACTAAAGACCGATGGGTCTATTGAAAAAATACAAGGCTCGCCTTGTTGTAAAAGGTTATAGTCAAAAAGAAGGAATTGACTATTTTGATACTTATTCTCCAGTCACGAGAATATCCTCCATTCGAATGTTAATCGCTATAGCTTCAATATACAAGCTCGAAATACATCAAATGGATGTAAAAACAGCCTTCCTAAATGGAAAACTAAATGAAGAGATATATATATGGAACAACTTGAGGGTTACGTAGTTCCAGGTAAGGAGAAGCAAGTATGTAAGCTTGTTAAATCTTTATATGGTTTAAAATAGGCACCGAAGCAAAGGCATGACAAATTTGATAGATTCATGATCTCGAATGATTTCAAGATCAATGAATGTGACAAATGCGTTTATGTAAAACGAAATGAGACAGGATATGTCATTGTCTGTTTATATGTGGATAATATGTTAATCATTGGAAGTAACAATGATGTGATTAAATTCACCAAAAGGATGCTTTCAAGTAAGTTTGACATGAAAGATCTAGGCCTTGCGGATGTTATTTTGGGTATCAAGATTCTCCGAACATCTGAAGGTATTATACTATCTCAGTCACACTATATTGAGAAAGTATTAAACAAATTTAGTAATGGCGACACAAATATCGCCAAGACACCTGTTGATGTAAATTTACATCTTGCTAAGAACACTGGTGATATGATCAACCAGTTGGAGTACTCTCAGATTATTGGGAGTCTCATGTACTTAACGAACTGCACTAGGCCAGATATAGCACATGCAGTAAGCAAGCTAAGTAGGTTTACACATAATCAGGTAAGAACCACTGGATTGCTATTGAAAGAGTTCTAAGGTATCTTAGATATACTATGAACGAAGGGTTGTTGTACACAGGATATCCAGCTGTACTAGAAGGATAGAGTAATGCAAACTGGATATCAGACTCCACCGACTCAAAATCCACAAGTGGATTTGTCTACATGTTAGGAGGAGCAACTGTTTCTTGGAAATCCACTAAGCAAACGTGCATAGCCAGATCCACTATGGAATCTGAGTTTATAGCTTTAGACAAGGCTGCTGAAGAAGACGAGTGGATCGAAATTTCTTAGATGATATTCCATTTGGCCAAAGCCTGTGTCAGCTATCTGCATACATTGCGATAGTCAAAGTGCCATTGGTAGGGCACTAAATGAAATGTATAACGGTACGTCTAGACACATACGTCGTAGACACAATACCGTTAGACAATTGCTCTCAAACGGAGTTATCACAATGGATTATGTTCGATCAAAGGATAATATAGCGGATCCACTGACCAAAGGTCTACAAAGAGAGTAAGTGCGAGTGTTGTCAAGGGGAATAGGTCTTAAGCCTACGAAAGCTGAGTTGCCATGATGGGAATCCTACGTAGCAGAGTGGAGATCCCACCATCTAGGTTCAAAGGGAAAACTGAATCATGAAACTGCAACTTGGTGCGACGCACTGTGGGGGAGACCTCCCCAAACCATTCCTAGGACAAAATTAAACAGTGCTACTTGTAAAAGTGAAGGATAAGTTAAAATTTTAATGGTTCTTGTATCTTAGATAACATAAGATAGAGTAATGTATAATATTCTCGACAAGAGACCACCTATATAAATAACATGGGTAGGGCCGCCCTACGAGAATTTTAAAGGCGAAATTCTCCGACGGTTATTCATGAAATACCAGGAGTTGTCCAGGGCCGTAAATGGATACAACCGTGAAAATCAAATAATGTTTGAAAGTGTACTATGTAAGTTCTATTGTCTTGGTTTACACAAAAGCTGAATAGTTCAAGACATCACATTCACTAGTTAGCAAGTAAACCCGATAGCTCTTACTACAGAAGGTTCAAGGCCAAAAACTACCTTTCTTGATGTAGTATTCTTTCACGCTTCTCTCTCGCTCTCTCTCGTATTTAGCATTCTTTTGCATATTTTTTTTAAGGTGGTTAGTCAATTTCCATTCATGTGGGGATTGTTGGTCAAATGAGATTTTACCCAAGTGATGACCTCAATTTAAAGAAATGATTCGAATATTGATACGTTTATTCTATTTATAAAAATTAACGTAATATATTCATTTGGTAAAAATCATTTGAAATTGAATGAGAAATTGAGTCATAGAATTTGAAGAAATTAAAAGAAAAAAAATGTTATTTTTTTATGTTTACTTTGGTTATGAAGCAAAGCAAAGCAAGCGAAAAAAAAAAAAATAGGACTGCTGGGCTGGGGTTCAAACCTGGGCCTCCAGGCTAGTGGGCTTTTGGGCCAGAGTTTCATATTTGGACCAGCCTATGCTTTGGTCTTCATCAGTAAACGTTGTGTCTTTTAATATAACGTATCTTCAAATGAAACATTACAACTCTTTGCCAAATCCACCTTTTCATCTTCTATAAATAGTTGGCCAACTAAACCATTTAATTCATTCATTATTTCAAAGCATTAAAATTATAAGAGAGGGAAAGAAAGAAGCAGCATTATTAAGTTCGTTGAAATTCTTAAGAATTCGTGTGTCAGTTTCTTTTGAATAGTTTTGTCGTTGTATCCTGGAGGTTGAAGCCAGCAAACGTAAGACACATGTACGTGGCCTAAATACCTTAAAGACATCGGATCCAATCCGAGCCTCGACAAGTAAAGTTAATATTTATTTACTTTTATTTTATTTCTGCATTAATTCTATATTGTTTTACTGGTTTATACAAATAAAACACAACTGAAGGTAAATCAGCATTGTGGAATATAGTTTGGAATTCAAAGGTACCTAACAGAATGAGGAATTTTGCATGGAGAATCATAAGAAATGCTTTACCCACAAAAAAAAATTTAAAAAAGAAAAAATGCATTAGTGATGTAACATGCGAATGGTGTGAAGAGGGAGACGAGACAATTGAACATTTGTTTATCAAATGCCCATATAGCTCAGCAATTTGGACAGAATCACCATTACAATTGAAGATAGAGATAGGGAAGGAAAATATACAATCAAAGAATGGTTTTGGACAACAATTGAGAATTATACAAAAAATGGATGGGAAAAAGAAAAAATAATCTGCAACATTATAGCTATATTATGGAGTATCTGGAAGGCAAGGATGAAAGGGTTTTACGAGAGAAGTAAAATGGACATTAAAGAAATATTATTTCATGCAAAACAAATCGCAGAGAAGATCTTCAGGAAGACCAACACGATTAACAATAAACACATTAAAAAAAAGGAGGAACAAGAACCGTAAATTGTTTCCAATGAATTGGATGTCTCTGGAACTTTCAAAAAAGCAGAAATCAATTGGTTCAACGACACATCTTTTATTAACTCAACTGAACCAACCGGAATAGCCTCAATAGTGATTGATAAAATGGGTAAAGTCATCAAAAAAGAAGGTAGAACGAAAATATGTAGGAATGCTAAGGAAGGAGAAGCATGGACGGTAATGCAAGCTATGAAAAGCTCCGAAAAATTCGGCAACAAAAAAAATAATTTTTTTACAGATAATTTGGAACTAATACAAGGAATACATCGCAAATGCAACAGTGATTGGAAGATTCAACCTCAAATTGATGTAATTTGGTCGTGGCTAAGAAGATTCCTAGAATGGAAGATATATCACATAAAAAGGAAATGGAATACAATAGCTGACTTAGGGGCAAAAATATGTAGGAAAGAAGGAAATTTAGAAAAATGGAATCCAATAAAATTTGATATTAGCAATGACTGTATAATGATAAGTAAACAATATTGTAATTTGATTTAAATTTGCTTTAATGGACAAAAAAAAAAAACGTTGAATTAGCAACTTTAATACAAATTGGACATGTAGGTACACCAGAAGAAGATGAAGGAGAAACCTGTTGATTTAAAGGTGAAGGGTCCAAAATAGAAGGTTGATGTGAAAAATCAACTCGGAAACATCCTGGAGCTCACACGAGGTGCAGATGGAGGAGAAAAATTAAATAAAGAGCCGTGTGAGTTGGAGGAGAAGAGACATTACAAGAATCAAGTGTGTTAAACACACGAAAAATCTTTAGTAACCGATGTGTATTGTGCATGTGACTTCATTGAGTTGTTAATGTAGCTCTCCTTATTTCAGATTTTACTTTAAGGAAGAAAACTAGTTTTTGCAATATAGAAAGTGATGAGGTTGCAAATTTGTTGAGCTTTGTAGCTTAAGCTTTTACTTCAAGGAAGTAAACTAGTTTTGCAATATAGAAAGTGATAATAATTTAAATTTGCTGAGCTTTCTTAGCTAGATAGTATTCAGTTTCAAATTTATTTATTAATTCAAACTTATTAGGCGAATTTCTAACTTTCCACGACAACTACAAAAATTTCTAAAAATAGGATTGTGTATTCCTTAGTTAAAGGTAATATTCAGATTTTTACCAAGAAAATGTTTTAAAAAAATATATATTAACAAATATCAAATAGTAATTAGCATCTATGCAATTATAAATTCTTGTTTTGTCAAATAGGAATTTACATAGTATTAAATAAAATTCATTAAACCTCAATAAAAGTTCAAAATACAGTGATAATTACAAATTTTTATCTAGACAATCCTCGACCGCCAAAATTATGGGATCAAGTTTCTTCACGTAGATGGCCAATTGAAGCTATTCTTTGCAATACTTGATAACGATCGATAAAACTAAACTTCGATTTTTATAAGCTTTGGTTGCTAATTCCTCCTCGATGGCCATTAGAGGATATCTTTAGACACTTTCGACTCGAGAGAGGGCGAGGGGACATGTTATTCAGCTATCTCCCCCCATCCTCATGAGTAAGCATCGGCTTTTGAAGCTATGCTGATGCATGGCTCCTTATAAATGCTCCGAGCCTGAAAATAAAGCAACAACAACTCATAATTATATAATTTAAAATAAGCAAACTAAACTACTAGATATTTATTATATAACTCCGTGATATAATAAACATGATACAAGTACACTATATCTGACATGTGCTGGAACTGGAGAATGGAAGGGGTTGTTGATGGTTAAAGAATAATAAGATGAGGCAAGGTATGTGGTATTTGAAGTTGGATATTTAGCAAGGTAGAAGATGAAGAAAATTAGGTGAATTTTAAGTTGTATGATCTAGCAGAGCTATGCTATTGCGTGTGAGATGGAAAACTTCATCATCATCATGTAAGATGTAATTTCCATTTCTGTAGTTAAAAGCATCTCTTTTCTTTTCTTTTTTTGTGTTATTATCTAATTTTTTGATGATTATTCAAATTTAATAGATTTGTCAATAAAACATAAAATCTACCGTGGGCTATAGTAGTGATTACCAAATGGGCTAGTGATACTTCTTTTGATCTGAGGGCTATCAGGATCTTCCTTTTCGTTTATGCAACTGTCGTCTTAGCTTTTACCTTGGATATGAGAGTCTGCTTCGAGTTGGTAACTATGGGAGTTCTTTATATGGTAGTCGATTTACTCTCTCTCGTTTCGAGACTTGAGTTTATCTTTCTTAAGGATCTTATTTCTTTGACCTTTCATGGTCTAAGCCCACTACTTAGGTGGCACCTTTGTTTCGTTATCACTTTGAGAAGGAGATACAGTTCGAGAGTTACATTTGCCTCTATTTGGTCTAGTTGTTTTAGTTTTTTGTTTGTTTTGCTTTGTATTTCTTTCTTTGGGTTTGGTTGGTCAAACCCGAACATTTTGTAATCTCTTTTATCTAATATAAGCTGTTGGAACAAAAAAAAAAAAAAAAAAGATTACCAAACGGTATGACTCATTATGCTCAACCTAGAATCGAATTGGTAATTGATAGATACAAAATGTAATTACAGAAAGGGATTACTTGTCTTACCATTGTATATGATTGTATATGATTTCCGATCCCCCACAGTCCCATAGTTCCAATTCCATTGTATATGATTTTCTTTTCTTCTTTTTCTTTTTCATAACAAACTGCAAAATATTCAAATGTCATTTTTGGTCGAGTCAAAAGATGCAACTCTCAGTGGAAACACAAAAATGATAAAATTTCCCCAACAAAATCAGAATAAAAAGTAGAATTTGTAGTTAAAAACTGAAAAAGAGAATAGGGAAAATAAATATTCCAGTGAAATACTCAAAAACAAAAAAAAACAAATGGTTTTTTAGAATTCAATGGAAAAGATTAAACACAAGCAAAATAAATATAAAAGAAATCAATTTATACCTTAAAAATTGGCTTAGAGGATGAAAATTCCAACTAGTAGAAACCGCCTGAAATCACCCCCACGTTGCGCAAAACTGGCAGAGAGACGTCTGAGAAGAATACCGCCCCAACTAAAAGAATGAGAAGGGGAAAGGAAAGGAAAAGGAAAAAATGGAGAAAGTGTGGTACTCTGCTTCAAGGGTCTTGGACCTTTTGGTAGTGAGTAGTTTTTTGTTCTTGGTCAACTTACTATGGTAGTATGTAGGGTTGAGCAGAATAGTGGTAAATGGTAAACCGACCCGGTAATAAAAACCGACCTAAAACAGGGTAAAAATTACCCTAGCCAATTTTATAACATACCTTACCCTTCAATTTTAGGCATGTTAATTTTTTTACCACAGGTTTACCTTCTATACATTACCACACGGGTTGGACCCGTCCAACCCGTATACTGTTCATTTAATATATATATATATATATATATATATATATATATATATATATATATATATATATATGTGTGTGTGTATATGGTCAAGACCTGGCTATTTGACACATTTGGCTACTTTGTTCACCGAAATCTTATCCTCGTCTCTTCTTTGAATTTTACCTAATATGTACTTTATTTTGAAGAAAAAAAATTCTTTTAATGGAATAGTAGCATTTAAACTTTATTTGGTTTTATGTTTTTTATTGTGATTAAATTATGAATTTTACCAAGGGTAAAACCCGGGTAACCCGTTAGTTAACTCGTCTTAACCCGTGGTAATTTTTATTTTACCATTAACACGGGTTTACCCTCCAACATTTACCACTTTCCAATATTACCCTACCCTTACCCTAGACCCCAACCCGGGTAAACCCGACCCGTGCTCACCCCTAGTAGTATGGTACTATGAGTATGACGCATACTTACTGTACTTACAGCTGGATCTTAGTGCACTGTTTTACAAATTTCCACTTATATTCATCTATCTGTCTACAATATTTGCTACAATATTTGCTACAATTATTTTTCTACAATATTTGCTACAATTATTTTTCTTTTTTCTCAATTTGTTTTAATTAAAAGTTTTAGTTGTATATATTTTTTATTTTTTTGGCTTGAAAGTTGTAGTAGTAATTTTTTTTTTCAACTAGAAAGCTCTAAATCATTATTATTATTATTTAGTGTTTATTTATTTTTAATATTTTATATAAAAATAAATGATAAAAGAATTGGAAAAATAATAAGATTTATAAAAGAAAAATAATATTCTTTATCATACATGAAAAGAAAATATATTTACTTTTAAAAAAATCTGTATTAAAAATATAAACAAATTGAAATAAACAAAATAATTGCTTGGAGAGTTGTTATTTGATAGAAACAAGGTATTTAAAATAAACATATAAATAAAAAAATATAAATTATTATAAATTATTTAAAGTAGAAAAACTGTTGAAATAAATTTTAAATAAGATTGGGAGGTTGAAATTGGGGAGCTGTTGGAGTAAAACTGTTTTTAAAGTTGCTATTTGAAAGAAATACCCTGTTTGACTCCCAATTCTGCCTTTTCAATTGGGTAGCTGTTGGACTTAGCCTTAGAGAGTGGTCACTCTAAAAATAACCCACTCACTAGAAATAGAATTTAAAAATAGACTTACCATTTTCCAAAACCTAGGCCACTATCTGGGACCACCTAGATGGCTTATGAACATATTATTAAAAATAGACTTACTTATTTTTATTTTTAGAATGCATATAGAATATATATATATATATGCATTCTAGAATTTCCAGTTTTCACAATAAAATAAAAATTATTGTAACACCTCGACAGCTCACAGCTCCGGCTAAATTTTTTAGTATTTCTTGCAAAATTTCTTATAGAAACTAATTGACCTGGAACCCACAAAGGCACAAGAGTTGTACAATTACTCTCGTATAAAATCTTATTCAGATTTTACCTTAAGCTTTATAAACTCCCTCAAGACCAAAATTACAAAAACCCAGGTAGAGATAAGAAGACAAGTAAAACCAACTCAATCCCAAGAGTTGTAAAAAATTTCTAATTTCATAGGAAAACATTTAAACCAAAATTGTTGGGATCTCAAGAACTAAATCCAAGTTTCAGTAAAGATCATCACAAAAATAACGAAAAAAGTATTAAGATCTCCTTTCACTAAACAAAAAATAATATAAAAAACTAAAGCTTTTAAAGCGGCCAATCACATCTTGACAGCTCGAACATCATTTTGTCCAAATGCAGTTCCACAACCAGGACACTTTCTATGACGAATCTCCAAATTCCTTTGAATGCATTGATTACAAAACAAATGATAACACTTCACTATTACAACCTGTCACACACATACACACACCAAGTATTTAATTAAAATTAGCAGGAAAAAAATAAAAATAAAATTAAAAAAACATACCTCCTTTGGTCTATCTAAACACACCCCACATTTAAGAATTGCTTTACATTCCTTTATTTCCTCTTCGAGTCTTTGTATAGCAGCTTCACCACTTTCTGAAGTTAACTCAATGATTATTCTATTCACTTCATTTGTTTCTTCATCAAGCTTCCTCCTCTCATTTCTGCTTATTATTATAATCATAATTAATTTATTAATAAAATATTAATAAACAAGTTTTTATCTCTTACCTTTCACTATCAAGTTCCGCTTCAATATTTTCCATTTTTCTTTGAATCTGTTCATGCTCTTTCTCACATGAAAAAACTGTAGATTTCACATACTTCATTTCTCTCTCGGAATCACTTAATTCACGCTTTGTACTTTCTAGGGTTAGTACAAAGTGTTTATCTTCTGGTATAACATCTAAAGCTTCCCTAAGATATTCATTCATCTGTAATATCCCAATATAATCAATTATTATTGTAAAAAAAGAAAAGAAAAAAAGATAATATAGGTAACTCACTTGTTCTTCGCCTTCAATAATTCTCGATTTAAAAGATTCAAGTGACTCGTTAATATGTTCAAATTGCCTTGTTAATGTTTGCTTCTCCGAAACTATTAAGCTTTGTGTTTGCTTTGTTTTCACACTCTCAGAAACAAGCTATATAACAATACAAAACAATTAAAAAAATATATATTAATGGATAAGAATTTAGAAACAAACCGTGATATTATATTCATCCCTCTCAGTAACTTGATGCGATAAATGTTGATTTTGTGTCTGCATATCCTCGTAAGCTTGACCAATAGTCTGTAATAATAATTTAAAATTTAATAACAAGCTAATATTAATAAATCTGAAGAAAAAGTTAAGAAACCTCAATTTCAGTAATATATGTTTCTGCTTCAGCTTCTTTCATTTTAATAGCCTCTTTAATCTCTAAAACACCCCTGCATGTATTATATAAAACATATACTGAATCTACTATTGGAAAAGTAATGGTATTATTTAATTAACTAGAATAATAAATAAATAAATAAAGAACCTGTGAGAAGCATCTATTTGATCCTTGATTTCAGCTATTTCTGCTTCAGCAGATAAAAGTCTTTTTTTATAAGCAGCTTCTGCTTCTTTAGCTGCTTTGACTCTTAATTCGAGTCCATGTTCATCTAATGCATTTTTTAATAGCTCAGCTTGTGCATTTCCTCTTTGTTCTGACTCTTTTATCTCCATTAAATCTCTATTTACACATAAATATACGATAAATAAACTCTTTAATTACATTTCGTTACATATTTAGGTGTAAATTAGATATATATAATTCAATAACATGCAAAAAACGCCGAAAAAACAAGTTATATGCTAGAAAAATAAAGTTTTAGATATGCATTTAAAAGCTTATCTTAAGACTTTATGTATCGGTTTACCTAGTATCATGAATATTCTGACTAAGCAAATCCAAGAATATTTGTAGCTCTTCTTTTTCCTTGTTCATCTTCTCAATCTGAAAAAAAATTGACATTTTAATTAATCACTTATATAACTTATTTAATGAATCAAATTAACCGAAATAAATACTCACTAGTGCTTTTAGTGACTTGATCTTCTCCATTTGATTTATGCATTCTTTGCTCAAGTCCTTCTGTTCATTAGTCTAACACAAATAAGAAACGAGTAAACATTAATTTCTCCATTAAAAAATGCAAAATTAATAACATTCATTCCATAATAAAACGGAAATAAAAGTAAACCTTAATTTTCACTAAAGCTGTCAATGTATTTCCTTCTTTGCGCAATGAAACAGCTTCATAACCTGTCTCTTTCCATCGATTTAATTGACTTTTCATCGTTGAAAGTTCTTTTTTTAAAGCTGAAGCCATAACTTTAAACTCTGCTTTAACATCTTTTCTTGCTGAAAAAGTTTACATAACCTTGTAAATCTTACTATTACATAATAAAAATTAAAATATAATCAAGTCAACTCAACCTAAATCTTGAATAGCATCTTCCTCGTTAATTTCCAGCTCATTTTTCTCAGAAATAATGTTATTTAATTGATGCTCTAACTCTTCAACCTGTAACTCTGAGTTTTGCATTAACTTTCTTGTAGCATCAACACATTCTGAATTTGTAATCACTTCTTTTTCTCTTCGCACTATTAAGGATCTTTCAGCCTGTAATTTTAATTTGTCAGAAATAGAAAATAATTTTTTTACTATTTATATTTACTATTTATGACCTGAAGAGAATCTGTCATCACTTTGTATCTCTCTGACTCAGCAATCCAGTGTTGAAGTTGATCATTAAGTAAAACATATGGTCGAGATGTAAATAAATGCTTATCTTCCTTTATCTCACCCTAATCAAATAAAAATATTAAAAAGCTTAAAACATTTCTTAATTACACAATCTAATAATTAATATTCACATTTCACAACCTGAAGATCTTGTAACTGCTTTATTAATATTAAATTATCATCTTGTGCATCTTGAAGCTCGGAAAGACGATCATTCGCTAATGCCTACATAAAGACAGTATTGTATGTTTGTTAGTTTGTGTGTATGTGTGTGAGAGAGAAGAATTCATAAGAGAGGAAAAAAAAACCTTATTTTCCTCTAAAGAGTCTTTTAATTCGCGCAGACGTGTTGTCTTATCCACAAGTGAAACATTTCCATTTTGTGTAACTGAAACAGGACCATCATTTTTTTGCACCTCAAAAGTCGATAATTTTCTTTTGCTTTCTTCAAGTTCACACATGGTATCTTCAAGTTCATCTTTATTGAATATACAACAATAAAAAGATTATTATTATTATAAATATTCTAGTCCATAAACATGGTTAATATACCTTTAAGACGCTTTATCTCAGGTTCATGTATTAAACGATTTTGATTACAAGTCTCAATAGCATTAGCATATTCTATGTGTTTTAATTTAAGAACTTCAATAATTTCCTTTAATAACTTCACCTCCTCTTTTATTGTATCTTCAAACTTAGATAACTCAGTCGTAACATCTGTAAACTCATAAAGTATAAAGGAGTCAATAATAATAAATAAATAAATATATACCTTAAATTAACCACCTTTGAAACTCACTTTCTATAGAGTGGTTTTGTAGTAATGAAAATACAATATTATCCACTGTAGCTCTGTTAGAATTCATAACTTTTTCCAAACAATCCATTAAGACCACTGTAGATGATTTACGAAGACCTAGAGATTCATTAATGGAACTTTTCAAAGAATCTGTTCCTAAAAGTCTACAGGTAAATATATCATCCACAGGACATGATAATGGAATTGAACCTATAAAGTGTAAAGTTTGAATCTTAGTAAAAGCAAACAAAGAATCTTAACTTAAAAACAGTTTTAAGAAAAAAGAAAAAAAAACCTCGAAATTTATCTGAATGATCTAAGCTTTGGAAAGCATCTTTCCCTGCTCCAACTTGTATATTAAGCAATAGTAAATCATCAACTACCTAGAAAAAGTTTTAACAGACTATAAGAAAGAAATACACATTATGATTAAAAAAAAAATGCAAAAATGGGAATATAAATAATTCACCTGATTCCAGTGTTGATTTACTGTAATTAAAACATTATCATAAGAAGCTTGTTGATCTTTCAGATTTTTAATTGTTGTTTCAAGTTCACGCATTGCCTGGTTTTTAACATCTAATTGCTGTACAAGCTTCTGGTTTTGGTACTGGAGCAATGCAGAATCAACCTGCATAATAAAGTTAATAAGTTCAAATGGCTAAATTACATAAAGAGTGTTGATTCCTTTACTAATATACTAGCTCAGCCCATTAATTCAATATCACAATCGAATTAATATAATAAATAACACATAAAATGCATAATTTAACACCTACAAAACTCGAAACCCTTAAAACTTTTAATTCAATTTAAAATTTAATAGAAATGTAATTACATGCTCATAAAGCCCTAATTGCTATTCACATTACTAACAAGGAAAGACTTTGCAAAAGTACAACGCACTTAACCTTAATTTTATTGCCAATTCAATGATGATCCATAAAACTAAAGTGATCGCGCTTATACAAAAACAATCGAAACCCCCCAAAAACCCAAATTTCAAAATTATTGAATTCAATTCAGCATCCACATAGAATAGAACATTTTCAATTAACATCGATAAAAGTAGATACGAATTATAATGGTGAGACATACATGAGTATCGTCGTTATCTGGAGTGGAGGAAGAGTGGCGAGCCATAACAGAGTGGTTCTTGAGAAGGTGAGGTCTCTTCTTCTCTGACTCTTCTTCTGATGATATCGATGAAGATGATGATGCTTCTTTCTCCATTTACTACCTATATATATACAGAGACGCAAAAAGCAAACAAGTTAATGCACTTTCTTTTTCTAAGTCAATGCGCATTCACGACCAATAAATTGATGTTTTGACCAGATAAAATGATTAGTATTACTTTATTCCCCTATCCACAAGATATGGCTACTATTTTTAAAAATAATTTTAATAATGAAATAATTACCTGATTAAATATTCATTAAAAATTAAAACACAGCTGGTTTGATAGTGTTTTTTTAGAAAAACACTTAAAATATTTCTAGAACGTTTGGGATAAAATGCATGTAAATAAACGTTTTTAGAATTACATTTAAATTTTAAAAAAAGAATATCAAAATAATTTTGAAATCTAGATTTTTTTTAAGAAACACATATTTAATGTTCTTTTAAAAATGATTTTAGTATATATAGCATTTTTTAACATCTAGAAACACTATTAAGTGTTTTTCAAAAAAAAAAAAAAATATTTCCAAACGAGTACTAATTCTAAAAGTGTTTTAGACTTTGAAAAGTACTTTCAAAATTATTTTTAATTATTTTCAATTATTTTTTAAAATATTTCAATTTAATTCTAAAAGCGCGTTTTTACTCTAAAATAAGTATTTCCAAACAAGCCCTAACTCTCTCGGTTGAGGTTTAATTAATACTTAATTTTTTTATTTAATAATAATTTAATACTTGTATATCCTCCGCTGAAAACATCTTTAGAACCACGGTTAGACAGTGTTTTACGCACTTGTAATGCAAAGGACAAGATTTGATAATATATGTGTTGTGTTGTTGTGGAATGCGTGTCTAGTTGCATTTAAGGGCATGAATAATCCCGTGTCATTTGATATGTAACACATTGTTTTGTTAATTAATGTTTACTCTTTGGTAGACCGCAGTAGTTATTACTAATTAATATGGTGACCCGGTGTTTTATTTATTTGTAGGCCATTCAGGTACGGCAAAAATCTAGTATAGATCCTCACTCGAGGGGGTGTTAAATGTTCTAAATAGTGATAGGGTGAAAGAAGAGAATGTTGGATGTGTGTTGTGTCTTGCCGTTCTATTTGATGATACAGGGGATCCATACAACAAGGAAGGGTGTGGAACGTTTTAAGAAGGGAGGCAAGTATATCTACGAGATACTGAAGCGATACAATGCAGAATAAGATGGACGTGATAGGCAGGAAATTGTTAGAGTTCACCCCAAACGATGTGCAGATAATTATAGTGGGAGTTGAGGGGAAGAGAAAGAAGTACTGGACCTTCACGTTGAGAGCAGCGAGCACTCAGAGTGGTTTGATTTGTACCTCCCTAATATAGCCAATCAACTTAGCCAATCGCAGATAAAGGGGAGGATCACTGAGGTTTTGGTGTTCGACCCTCAGACCACCGAGACACGCAAAAGCTTTGTTATCTCGATGGGAATTTTGTCAATGTCAACTGTCTTTAATCCAACTAGGTCGCGCACACCAAATGGGGTGGTGAGGATGTGCAAGGATGTGGAACATATATGTGACTACGATTGGGCCACACATAAAGTTGACTTTGTGATGAAGCCCATCCGCTCCGGTACGATCAACAATACTTTAGGTTGCATATATTTGGTAAGTATTGTTTGTTGATGTGTTTGTACTAGTGAAAACCTTAAAATCAAAAACCCGCTATAAGAAATGAAAATTTGCAGCCTTGTTTTCGAACACGCCGCAATGATGGAACCCAAGTACCGTGACCATTACCTGAGGTTTCTGAAATGAAAGGTTAAATACACAACAAAGAATCCTTCAGCGATACCATCAACTTAATGAAGGGACATTAGGTAAACCATGCATGTTTGTAGCTTAAAGTTGTATTTTATACACGTGATTAACATCTCGTTCGCGTACAGTGTAGGTTAATGACCGTATGACACTAACAGAGCTACGATTAGAGCGTGAGCATGTGCAACACGTAGGGCAAGGGCGTGGAGATGGTTTGGTGGGCGAAGTTGAAGCAATACGATGGTCAGTGTGAGAGGTAATGGCAAACAAATAAGTGGTATAACAACTAACAAAGTGTTGGAAATTAGGGAACCAGAATCAGTGATTTGTTTTGGCATGGTAAATCTGAATATATTAGTTTCTTTAACTGAAGTGAATGGTAAGGATGTCGAGAGAGATCCAGTTGATAAAGGTTTGAGTGACGATAGGTCGGAGTATCATATACGCAAACACTGAGATCTCCAATTCACCCAATTTGAGACAATAAACGTTGAGAGTGTTATGCTAAAAAGTGAAATGACCATGGTGTTGGGTAAATAGATATAAAACCTTAAGCCAATCAATAAAGCACTACGGACAGAGCTAGAAGAAGCACGGAGGAGCAGTCAGGAAAATTTAAAACGGGTTAAATGTGAACGAGAAGAGCTCCACAAACGTACTGAGACAAAATCTGTAGTAGGCAAACCAACTGAGCTTCAAAGGTTGAAGAAGGTGATTGTTAGCTTGAAAGAGGAGGTGGACACTCTGCGCAACGCGAGTAGAATGACCCCAAAAACAGGTGCAGCTAGAGGGAAGACAATAAATTTCCTGAGCAAAAACCTTAAACGATGCAGAATGCGAGTTACTTGTGGTTAGGGGAGCTTATGTTGTTGCTAGGAAAGAGTTGATCTGGCTGAAAGATTGGGAATGTGTGCAGTATAAAGGTAATTGTTTGAAGAGTGGTGTGGCCGATGACCTAAAAGTTGTTGAGCATAATAACATAGTGGTCAAAGCAACAAATGATATGGCTCGTGAGGGCAATAAGGAACCGGTATATGCAGTCGCGGATACTGGAAAAAATAAAGTTATTATTAACGAAACGGGCATAGGAGATGACTCAATGAGTGTGAACGTGAGTTACTATAGTGCATCTGAGGATTCAGTTAATGATGGTTTGGATAAAATGAAGGAAATCGTGTTAGCAAGCAGTGTGGACGACGCCGTGTTAAAATTGGCATGTGATAGCAAGAGTGATTTTGTAGAATCTGAAGATGAGTCGAGTGACGGTGAGGTAGAGGTCATGAAAGAGATGAGGGAGATACGTTAATTATGGTCGTAAATGAGATGGATAGAGAGGTTCGGAGATGGAATAGGGGATCAGTGAGAGGGTCGGCGAATAGTGGGGTAGTGAGCGGTTCGACAAAAAGAAGTATAAACAAAATCTGGAAGGGTGAAACGGTTACAACTAGCTCGTTGAGCCGGGCGATCAATAATGTCGATAGGACGGGGAGAAAGAAAGGTGCAGGACCGAATTTCATCATGCCCGCCACTAAGATCTTGAGGACGGGTGGTACACAAAAGAATATAATAATCCAGGATAGTGACAGGAAGATACTTGAGATTCTGGGCGGTGATAACGCGTAAGATGTGCAGGTGTGGAATTATTCAGAAAACTATGTGACAGTGTTGGATTGTTATGAAATTTCCCATGAGAAGCAAACCAACGTGAGGATATGTATAATGTATATGAAAACTATATTTCTTTTTACACGAACATGGGCACTAACAAAACATCATTATGTGCGACATAGATGATGGACGTCAAATTGTTGTGTATGAGTAGGACTTGAGAAATAAGCACATGAAGAAGAATAATCCAAAACCAGTATTGAAATTTTGAACAATGCCTACAAATGCAACGATATCGACAAGTGCAACTTTTTTTTGTATATTAGCTGCATAGATTTACTTGTTTGTTTTTGCCATATACATGAATATTTGAGGAAAGGGGTAATGGACGTTATTGATTAATATGTTATCAACTTTTTCTGAGAAACCGTCAAATCAAAGAAATATGTAATCATTTCGAGACAAGGAACAAAAAGTCTAAAGATTAGACAATGCTCTTGTGGAATAGTGAACAAGAGAAGTTCTATCACTACAAAAGGCTCCGGAGTATGCATTGGTCATCCATAGGTTCAAAGGCCAATGATAAGACTGACATGGTGTACAACTTTCTAGTTGGATAGTATGTTGAAGGTAAGGTACACGGAGCTGGGACACCCTATCAAAGAATTGCCAACAATCGCGGATAGCGGGTAGAGCATGTGAAGAGCAGGGTACAAGGTACCAAGATTTATACGGTACTATATGTTGTTCGGGTAATGCACGATAACGAGGTAGAGGAGATATACGCACACCATGTCGTCTGGATCAATGAATCAGGATAATGTCATGGATTCTGGATGACAAGAACACCTTGGAACCAGAGTTTGAGACACGTAGGGAGATAAAGGATGCATGAATGGGTTAATTTAATATTACGGTTTTGTAGACAGTAGGTCGTACTTTTGTTTTGATTTTCTATATTACGATTGTGTTGGTATTTTGTAATCTGATAGAGTTTTGGATTTGGATTTGTTTTGAACAATTTGGTAACCCTGTTTGATTTCATAGTTCACTTGTTTTCTAGATTAGTTGATGTTTGTTGTTTGTGTATTAATGTTAACCCCGGTTGAAGTCATTTAGGTTAGGATGTGTATTAGAATGAAGTAATGTGTTAGTGTGTGTTGATTTGGGTATCTGGTGTAGAAGTAAGTTAAGTTGAGTTAAACGAGTTATTGTAGTAGTGGGTTATTGTTTAGCGATAGTGTAAAGCTGGCAATTTGGTGACCCTGTTTGATTTCATAGTTCAGTTAATTTCTGGTTAGCTGATGTTTGCTTGTTTGTTATTAATGCTAACCCTAGTTGAAGTCATTTAGGATGGGATGTATATTAGAATGAAGTGGTGTGTTGTGTGTGTAAATGGGGCATATCAGATATGGGTATCTGGTGTAAAAGTAATTGGGTTAAACAAGGGTGACATATATGTAGGAATAGTAAACAAATCTATTTGGTAATCGTATATAGTGATGGTGTGAGATCATACATCAAATACACAATATGCATATAAATATGACGGGATGGAAGCCTTATAAGTGTGGTGTATATGACTATTGAAGGGTTGGGACATGGTAGCCATAACATTGATTTCTAAGAATGGTTGGTTTTAGAGTATAAATAAATAGGGTGCAAGTTATTGTTGGTGGATTGAAAGAACAACCATGCATGAAGTTGTTGTTTTTGTCTTTTAAAAAAGTAGGATGTATGACTTATGAATGATGGTGTATATATGTGTTTGAAAATATTGAGTTAGGCATGAATGAAGGACAATTGTTATTTTATTGGAAAAACAATGTAAATATAATTTTTTTTATCGAACTACAAATAAAAAATGTGACCCAAACATAGTCACTTATTTTGAAAATGACTAGACCAAATACGTGTATTGTTAATTTATAACAAAGAGGGTGCTTCAACGGGGCTTTGGGCAGGTTGCCCGGTTGTGGTAACCGTACGTGTGACCGTTGTTGCACATCTGGCGCTACGACGTCCAACATGATCGCCTTCAGATAGGATCCTCTTTTTCTTGGGTCTGCATCGGTTGCAATTTATAAACTAGGGTGTTGATAACCATATCAACCTCACAACGTGTTGGGTCAGCAATGTAGTCAATGCTGTAATGCTTTTGGTGTATGTGTCCCGGTAACTTGAGGTATGCCAGAATTTATCAATGTAAGAATATGGCTGCCCCAGGGAGGCAACTTTGATTGCAACAATGACATAGATACATGGGTATTCTTTGAATTTTCATTTCCCACATGAGCACGAATGGACGGAGATGTCAACCACCATGGTCGAGTCACATTGAATGGTGAACTACTGGACTGCAACACAAACCATGCACGGGCATAGTGAAACTTGATTTCATATTCGGTAGTTGCTTTGTGAGAAAGAATGGTCGTCAATGTGATGGCATCAACTGGTCTTTCATACATATGTTGCATAAAAATAACATGTATTGCTCAATCAGCTTGGTACGTCCCCGTGATTTGTTTGTTTAACGAATTTGATGCATTAGATGAGGTCTCCCCATATCGCATGCCACCAAAGTGCGTGTTTGCGAACTTCTCCTTTGGCAACATCTTTGGTAAATTAGCTTCTTTTTTAGCACCTGCATTTGAAAACAACTTGAGAACATTATCAAAGAATTCAACCGTCGCTGCAAAGCACATCCTGTCAAACGTATACAACATCGTATCACTATGCCACTTGGCCCTCCTAAATTTATCTTTGGGTTTTCTTTCAAATGTATTTGGAAATCGAGTCGAGTGTACTATAAATGCCACCATGACGATCAGATACGAACGTAACATCACGAGATGAAATTTGAGGAGTTAAGAAATGTAAAAAATGCGTCCAGTTGATGATGTCTTCAAACCGTACGATAGAGAACGTCATTGGGAACAAGACTGTGCAATAAAGTAGTAGCGTATGTTACTAAAAACATTGGGTTTGTACAACATTTTAATGGGTGCAGTTTTACGCTAATTAAAATATTAGTGGTGTATGTGAGTAAAAATATTGGGTTAGGAAAGTGTATTTGATGGGTTAACATATCTAGTTTGCTTTTCAATAAAGTGATGGTGTATATGTGAATAAACAGAGGGTTAGTATATAAAAATGATGGGTTGACATGGTTTTATACACAATATCATATCACACATACATACCTTGGTTAGCGTCATTTGCAATCTCAACAAGGAGTTGTCCTTTATACTTGTTCTTCAGGAAAGTTACGTCTAGAAAAAACAAAGGGAGGCATTAATTAAACCCATCAAGGCAAGCGCCAAACGCAATATGGTACCTTATAAAAGCTCCAGTCGCAAGTCCATATTCAAGCGACACAGCACCGTTAGGGTCTACCGCGCTTAGGTTATCAAAATTAGATTGTATACGGTTGTACGATCGCCCGACATCTCCAGAAATATCATCACAGGCCTTATTCATGACACCATACACAACCTTGTATGAGATGTCATATCTATAGTTGTATTTCAGCAAATTCATCACATGGCCGGGTTTTGTATCTAGTTTCGAGTGCACCACGTTGACAATAATATCTTTTATAATGTCACTGGATAAGCGATCGTTAGCAAATTGTCGTCGTGGTGGGCCACAAGTGTATAGTATGCAGAACTTTGTCAAGTAAACTTTTTGGTCAGCATTGTCCTTTGAAGCGTACACATACCATTTGCAACCCTGAGCCTTGTTATACGAACAATATGTGCTCTTCAGTATGGGCCTGTTGTGACCAAAGTGAGAAGGATACCAAGTCTCACATGCATATTTGGAAAGTGCACAACAAAAATCTATAATTCCATCATGGAAGCATTGACTAGGTTTCTTCAAAGCGGAGTTCCAAACACTGCTCTTTAGAACCATAACCTTGTGATGGTAATTCTTTTCAATAACCTCATCATCATTGTCCTCGTTATTATCAATGCGGGAGGGAGAAGGTGGTAGCACCATACTCAAGTAACCTGCTGAACTTGTGGAGTGTTTGAAAACTACAGTATTAGACTCACATATAAATATTTCAAACTCAACCACAAGGCTATGATCCACCAACCAGATAATCGTGGAGAAGTCTCTGTCGTACTGATCTTGCACTTCTGGTGCTCGCTAAACGAATAAAAATAGTCAACGCGCTTATCATCCAACCATATTTCTTAATCGAATCAAATGACTCAAACAACTGAAACAACGTCAGCACTTTCTCTTCCATGTAATGAAGGACAACAAACATGTTTGACGTAATAACTTAATCTGAAAAGGACTCATATAGAGACAAAATGTCTGAAAAGTTAGTAAGTTGTATGTTCAAGATAATGGTGGATTATATGTTTAAATATGAGTCAATTATAAATTAATGCCTATTAAAAAACTAATTTAAAAAAAGGTACCTAGAATAAGATACTTTATAGAAAACAGCCCCACGCCAAACTACCCCTATAATTAACAATTAAAAAAATAGAAAACAAAAACTAATAAACACACGCACGCGTCCGTGAATTTTTTTTAAAATCTTCATAACTAATTATGAAAAAATCAAAGAAATCAAAAAAATCAAAAATTTATATATTTGGATAAATCAAATTAATATTTTACGTCTATGAATTTTTTTGGAATTTTTTGAAATATTTTAAAAAAAATTGAAATTTTCTGCGAAAAAAAAATCACTATAAATAGTGAATTTCATGTTTTGAACATGGAATTTCATGTTCGCGAAAAAAATAATTAAAAGAAATCTAAAAAAAATCATAGGCGTAAATATTAATTTGCTTTATCCAAAAATACAAATCTTTTATTTTTCTAATTTTTTTTGAATTAGTTATGACGATTTAAAAAAAAAATCACGGACGCGCGCGTGTGTGATGGAATTAGTAGTAGGTGGTGGTGGTGGTAGTGGTGGTGGTGGTGGTGGTGGTGGAAGTACCCTATTATTCGTTTAATATTCAAAAATTAATATTGTATAATAATAAAATAATATATTTAATAATAAGGGTAGTAAGGGTATGAAAAATATAAAGGGGATGTATTCTATAAATAATTATTTTATTAGATATTTTTTTATAAAATAAATTATTGAAGGCTTAAAAAAATATTAGAATATTTTTTTTAATAACCCCTTTAAATATAGTGGGGTGTATGGGTGTAACAGAGAGTTGTTTATGCATATGTGTTGGTTTATTAATGTAAATGTGTGTGATATTTCTCATATGTGGCTTCTTTTTTATGAAAAACACAAAGAACCAAGTAATAAAAATCTCAACGCCATATTTGACATATCTATGGCATGGAAAGAAATCATGGACTACCAAATCATAAAATAAAATAATTTATATTCGTCTACATCACGTAAATACAACAGAACTGCTGAAAGTCTCAAACCAGTGCGGTGAATCTCAGACACTACATACTTAAAAATATCATTACAACAAAGCGTGCTTTGTTTGACCAAATATGTGCAGATACGTAGTGTTTATGATGAACATAACATCGAGGCTATACATACAAAATAGGATTATGAACGGTAAATGGTGATGTTAATATGATACTTACCTTTTTTTATCATAAATCAACGGTAACTGGTTTGTCGTTTGAAGCGTGTGTTTGCCGGAGACAAAAGCTAAATTTTGCAGGAGTGGTTGATAGTATCAAACCTTCCATTATATTGTGTTGAAAATTAGGGATTGATTTCATTTGTTATGCGCGATTTTGATAGAAATTGATAATAGATGTGTTTATGACAATGAATAAATCATCAAGCACCAGTTGAGGGTAATTAGTGATATAGTAAAAAAATTGAACCTTTGAAGGGAGTCAAAAATAAGTAGACTCTGTGGGGTGCAAAGGTTGGCAAATTACCCATTTTTCATGTGTTTTTATATGACAGGTTGTATGTGATTTTATTCTTATTGCATGATTATATGAGTTAGGATCGCAACATATCATGTATCATTATAAGAATTATATACTTTCTAATATATGATTTTACTCTTTCACCTTCCTAAACATGTTGTATTTTATTTGAGCATTTGTATGAGTTGATCATATTTTAGGTTATAACTTATTGTGTGAATTGTATGAGCCAAGTGATCAACTACACTATTTCTTAGTGTTTCATTTCAAACATTTAATATGTTAAGTGCAAGAACATCCGAATTTCATTACTTATGCTAAAACTTAGCCATAATTTTGTATATGTTTTGAATTGGACAAATTGCTCAACTACAAAGTTTCTTAGAAATTCATAACTAATATTTATTGTTTTGAAAGTTTGTCTATCCTAGTAATGAATCGATAAGTCAAAAAATGCTAAAATAGTTTGATTCTTGAAATTATTGAGCATATTTTCTTTAAATGTTACAGCTCTAAGACAATTTGTTTACAACTATTTTTTGCCTTCATTCAACTACATATAAAATATCCAGACTTGACATGTGGATGCAATATATCACTGATCAAGTTCTCCAGTTGATAATCAAAACTGAAAATATATTAAACTTAATATATGGCTTCTCTAGTTCATTTGGATATCAAGGAACAAAGTAGTTTTTGAAAGTCTTTCCATTGAACTTTAGACCACTATTAAATCAACATACAGAGCTTATGACAAATATGAAAAATGTCTTCCAATGAAACATGATGCACTAACTTCAAATTTTTTTATCACAAATCATATATAACTAAACATGAAAAAATCAACAATTATAACTACATTTCCTTGAATGGTGATATTTCTTATTTTAAATATATTAAATATATTAACCAATCTGTAGTTGTGTGTATATTTAATAACAGGAAAGCTATCTTTTAGAAGGATGCATTTAGAATCTTAAATTATCATTTTACAAATTTGCGTGATGAAGCTGAAGCAATTGTAATTATGAAACTAGTCATCTCCCATAGTTCTGGTAATGAAGCTGAAGCAATTGTAATTATGAAACTAGTCATCTCCCATAGTCCTGGTAATAATTAGGGGAGAGCACGAGTCACTTTTACCCGGTTTTGAGGCAAGGGTAAACCAAGGGTGATATATTTTGGTTTAAGGAATTTCTTAGGTAACCGAAGGATAGGGTAAAAGAATTACCCTCAGTTTACCTTTCAGTTTACCCTCGGGGTCAACCATGGTCAAACTTTTTTGCAACATAAGAATGTTATCCTTAAAAATCAAACTCGAAATGCACCTATTATAAACGAATAACTTTACAAAACAAAATTTTGATAATTTGAGAATCTAAATAGTTTGTTAATTACAGATTATATTAGAGTTTTTCGAAAAAATTATTCTCGCCTTAAATGTAAATATTATCAACTGAAACTATTAATTCACGGTTTTTCGGTTTAGGTTTACCCAATCCAATGGTTTGGGTAATTTATAGGTAAAATAGTTGGACCCGGAAATTTAATACTAGGTAATTCAAAAGGTAAAATTGACCTAAGTAAAAAAAAAAAAAAAAAATTAGTCGGTTGACTAAAATTCGAATTAGTTTTTGGTTTTGTTAAAATTATGATCAGTACTAGTAATAATCTAATAACCATGGGTCTTCACCTTCTATCTTTTTCGGTAAGTTGACAACTTTTCTCATTTCATTTATGCCCAAGCAAATCATGTACATCAATTTTTGGTCAAAACAAAATAAGAAAAGAGCCTATTTTCTATCAAACCCAATACTAGAAAGAAAGCTTTTGCTTTCTGTAATCGTCAAAAAAAAAAAAAAAAAAAAACTAGAAAGAAGGAAAATAAACTAAGCCCATAAGTCCATATGCTACTCAATCAACCGTAGCCCAAACACTACGAAATCAAATCTACAGTATTAATACTAAACGCTATCATTTAAGAAAAACAATCAATTTAATCCTTACGAATACATTTTTTTTTGCACAGCTTCAAAGTTCTAACCTTTCTCTTGCTTGTCAGCCTGCTTAACGGTCGTACCGGTCCGGATTCGGACCGATTTTTATCGGACATCCTCGTTATCGTGCCGGACCGGTTTACCGGTCCACCGCTATCGGTCCCGGTCCTGTCCGGATTTCCGTTCCTATAAATCCAAAAACCGACCGATAACAGGGACCGGTTTACCGGTTCCGGTTTCGGTCCCAGTCCGGTCCCACTATCGGTTTATCGGTTTTTTTTTCCTTAGAGTTGTAAGTAATTGAAGTTGTACTTAAATAAAGTTGTAATATTTTTGAAGTAAAGTTGTAATAATTTTTTGTTCTAGTTAAAGTTGTAATATTACTAAATTGAATAAATTATTTTTTTAACAGTTAATTTGTTGGTTTAATGATTTTTTAAACACTTAATTATAAAATATGTATCATTTATTGATTTAGGCATACAAATACATTTTAGACAAAAGAAATGTAATAAATAAATGAAACTAGAAGGTATAATAAATGTAATTGTTACAAATTATAATTTATAGAGTACATAAGTTACATTGCAACAACACCAAAGTAGATTGACCTGTGAGGAAAAAAGGAGGGGGGGGGGGGGGGGGGGGTTGGTGGCCGTGCTTATAGAATTTAGGCTGCCTACGTACCTAATCTGTAAGTAGCGTCAAATGCATACTCAGAAAAAGATCAAGCCACCACGTAGTTCTTTAAACCCCCTTGGTAAAATTGTTAGTAAGTTTTTCGATAAATAATTCAAAAAAACTAAATAAAAGAGAGAGAACTCACCACTCGTCTTCATCGGCCTGGTAAGACTCAGAAGGACCCGAACCGTCACTTGAGCTAGTAAGGTTGATCGTTAAATCCTCGTCATCAGATAAAGCATCTAATTCGTTCTGTGTACGGGTGTCTGCCTTCATCCAGTCCTACATCTCCACCATCTTCTCTAACGTATCCCCGATCATACTCTGGCGTTGACCTGAAAGTTGTTTCTTACCTTCGCTGAAAGCGGTCTCTGATGGAACCGAGGAAGCTGGTGTAGTCAGTAGGTCACGTGCCATGATCTGCAAAACGGGTTCGCTAACATATTTTTTCCAATACTCGATAATATCGAAGTCTTCCACATGCGGCTCATGTGCAGACTTTAGATAATAGGTTAAATCATTAATCGTGTCTTGGTTTGAGCTTGGTGTCGCTGCGTTTATTGCCTCTATCATCCTTCTGGCTCTGGATCTCATAACACCCACCTTTACAGGCTGTGGGGGACGGGGTGGTCTACCGTCTTTATCAAAGTTCTCGTGATAAGTCTTGTACAAGTCAACCATTATCACTTCTACGTTTCTCATGTAGGAATCTACCTCAGCATCTGGGTAACCAAGCGCTGCATAAATTTGTTTGATAAACTCCGCAGTAAACGACATCTTGTATCGTGGATCGAGGACACAGCATATCGTAAAAATGTATCGAAAAGGGTCGTAGTATTTCAAGAAAATCTCAACCATGCTTCAGAAAATCTCAACCACATTAAATTTGTCAGATTTGTCAATAAATACAACCAAACAACATTGACAGGATGTAAATTAAACACGTAACTCAGAAAATCTCAAGGACAATATATCTGAATTCTTGGTAACACAACACAATTGTAACAATTCTGAAAATATACAAAGAATCCTTATTTGATTAACAAATCAGAAATAATCCCCCAAAAACATGTATATTTTATTTCCTTGGTAGAAAAAATGTAACTTTTCAATTAGATAACACTAAGAGTACATAAAACTTAAAACTGCACAAGGAGATTTTGGACCATAAAAAAACATCTTCATTAGTTTAAGGACTATTTTTAATTTTTCAGAATTCATTTCATCATTAAAAATAATCGCACAAGATGTTTTATACAATTTTGGGTCCAATTTTATAAAATACGAATACTATGGGGCAATTAACTTAAGATATTAATCTAATAACTATATATTTTTCATCATTTTTGTATCAAACAGGGGTTCTTTTGCAAATTTTAGAAGTTCATATACGCAAATTCAGAAATTCCAGTATCACAGTTCAAATATCAATTTCAATTTCATATTTCAGTTTCAATTTCAATTGCAAGTTCTATACAATTTGGACAAATTCGAATAACAGAATCACAAACAATTCCAAGTTCTATTTCCACAAACATATTCCATTTCAATTTCCACATTTTCAGTTTCATATTTCAATTTCAATTTATTCCAAAAATGATAGTAATTAGGGCTAAGAATAACATTACCCATCCAATTTCATAGCATTAACCATCGACTTTCAAGCAAATTTAGCAAGTCCATCATCAGTAATCAACAATTCAACCATGCAGAATAGGATAAATCATAAGAATCATATGATAGTTCAGAAATTGTATATATATAGAAATATATATCAACATAGTAAAATCTGTTGTGTTTTATTTGTATAAACCAGTAAAACAATATAGAAACTAATGCAGAAATAAAATAAAAGTAAATAAATAAATAACTTTACTTGTCGAGGCTCGGATTGGATCTGATGTCTTTAAGGTATTTAGGCCACGTACAGGTGTCTTACGTTTGCTGGCTTCAACCTCCAGGATACCACGATAAAACTATTCAAAAGAAACTGACACACGAATTCTTAAGAATTTCAACGAACTTAATAATGCTCCTTCTTTCTATCTCTCTCTTATAATCTTAATGCTTTTTAAAAATGAATGAAGAAAATGGTTTAGTTGGCCAACTATTTATAGAAAATAAAAAGGTGGCTTGCCAAAGGTTGTGATGTTTCATTTTGGAGTTACGTTGTATTAATTTAAGATACAACGTTTACTTAAAAGACCAAAAAAATTTGGGCTGGTCCAGATGGTATGAACCTAAGCCCCAAAAGCCCAGCAAAGTTGATGGTCCAGGTTCATACCCCACCTAAGGCCCAACAAAGGTATGAACCTAAGGCCCAAAAGCCAACAAAGCTAATGGTCCAGGTTCAAACCCTACCAAGCCTTTTTTTTCTTTGCTTTATAACAAAAAGAAATAAAATAACATATATTGTTTTTTTTTCTTTTAATTTCTCCAAATTACATGACTCAATTTCTCATTCAATATCAAATGATTTTAACCAAGTGAATATATTACGTTAATCTTTACAACTTGAATAAACGCATTAATATTTGAATCATTTCATTAAATTAAGTCACCGACTAACATCGTAAACATGGTCAACACTTGGTTAGAATCCCATTTGCCCAACAAAATCTTACCCCAAACCCAAAACCCAACCTTCGAAGATTAATCACAGAATTGGGACAACGTAGAGATGGTAACACGCGTGGATCACCACAGAGAACCGATAATGGCCACGGTGGGTGAGCGGAGTAACGGCGACGTCGGCGAGTGAAGGTTCGCAAATCGCAACACGATTCACGCGTTATGTGACCGAGTTAGGGTAGGGTTGGGATTGGGATTTGGGAGTGCGTGGGGTTAATTCATTTGGTTTGTTATTGGGTTAATGTGGGATTGGGTTGGGTTGAGGTAAAAAAATGGTTTTGGGCTGAATAAGGGTTTTGGGATGGAGAGGGGTTTTGGGCTGAAGAGGGGTTTTGGGCTACATAATAGGTTTGGGCTTTTTTATATAATAAAAAAAAATGTGTAACGGGCCGTTATCGGTCTGTATCAGTTACGGACCGGTTCAGTCCAAAGAAATTTTACAGAAAATGAAAAACCGCCCGATAGGAGATACGCCGTTCCGTGTCGTTTCGTTCACCGCCGCGCCACCGGTCTCGGTTCGTCGCCGATGAATAACGGATCGGTCCGGTCCGTTGAGTCGATACCCTGCACACGATAAGTAGGCTGACTTGCTCGTATCCTTTTAGCGAACTTAATTCGTTTTGGTATATTTTCCTTCTTTACAGTAATATGATGATTTCGTTATTTGCATTGATCTTTTTCTTTTTTTTTGTCAAAAGTTATTTTCATTAATCTAAATTTCAGTTTTAGCCAGAAAAAACTTTAATGTTTTAGCGAAAGATCGTTACGGCTGGGCTTTACCTAGATTAGCATTAGTTAATTAGTTTGTTTTGGGAGTTTAACTCCCCGGTCTTTAGACCTCCGTTGTAAAAAAAAAAAATTAGTATTCATGTTTGTCGCGCGTGTAAGCTTCCGTCTTTTTTTCTTTTTTCTTTTTTTGTCAAAAGCTTCCGTTTCAATATATAAGACCAACTACTCTACTTCGATTATTTTTTTCTTTTTTCCAAAACTTACTCTACTTCGATTATGTGTCCTCTGAAATAGTAAAGGTAGGGCCAAATCTGGTTAAAAAAATCAAAATTAAATGCTAAAGGAAAAACGAGAAGTGGGATAGTTAGATGGAGTTTGACAAAAAAAGAAGTTACATGGAGTAGTTCTCAACAGTAATGCAAAGGACATTATTTTTTCCTTTCCTCATTTCCTAAAAGCAAAGGAAAAAGTTGACATGCGTGATTTCTGATCCAAATGACCATGCGTGGTTTATACGCCAAACTTTTCCAGGCCATATTTCATCGTTTGGGTAAGGTTTAATTCTTTGGGGGTATCTATCGGATCTTGTTTTTTACTTTGGATGTCTAAAGTTTAAAAGTAACAAATCAATACTTAATATTTTATTTTTGTGACGTGGTTAGTATCTATCATTAGTTTCTCCGATAAATGCCATGTGGCGAGTAGAAAATTTGTCACACACGCACCACGTATACGCCACGTAGGCACCACGTGACACTTAACGAAGAAACTGACGGCAGGTATTCACGGAGTCATAAAAATAAAATATTGGGTATTGATTTTTTTACTTTTAAAATCTTGAACATCCAGAAATCAAATTTTAAAATGTACTCACGAGTGTATTTTTCTTTTGGATAATTTGAGATGGTGTTGAAACAAAAAGAAATAAAATTTTAACAAAAACAAGACTTTCATCTTATATTGAATAATCTAATATTTAGATCATAATTATTAACTATATTAATAAAATATATTATTATATTAAGAGAAAATGACACTTAGGGTCTTAGAGACACCCCCCTCTTCAAGATACCACCCCCTACTAGAGCCTCTTCTTACTAAAGACCTCAGAAACTTTTTAACACATGAAATCCAAAACCCCTGTTACCTTTCTACCCTCAAATGATTTTTAGACTCATATATATATACTATTTTGCATTTTCTCTCTCTCTCTCTCTCTCTCTCTCTCTCTCTTGTAAATTTCATGAGCTTCTTTTACTCCTTTCTCTCTCCATTTTCGTGAGCTCTATTTCTGAGCTTTCCATATTTATTTCAAATCTTCCCCTCCGATTTCAACCTTCCTCCCTTGTGTTCATAGATTCATCACGTCATAATCTTCTGCATTTCTCATAAAATTTCAACTGTTACCTTCGTTCTAAGGTTTGTTTCGATTCTGTTTACTGTTTTTTTCACAAATTCATACGTTTGTGTGTGTTACGTGTGTTTTCTGTATGTAATAGCGTTGTTTAATCCCAATATCCACTATATATCGTCTTATATGTTTAGTTTTTCCATTCAACACATGATTACGTGACTATATCATGCTCGTTTTAGAGGTTTTTGTTACGTTTTCATGTGTTGAATGGTATATTTGTTCATGATATGATTGTTATTGCATATATTCGTCTCAGTTTTCGTGTTTATTTCATTGTTTTGCTCTTTGAACGTTAATGTTTTCCGATCTGCCATTTTCAGGGTTTATCACAGCCGCTGCATGCATGATAGTACAGTACAATACTATACTCACTGTTTTTAAATTTCTGAGAGTACTCTATATTTTTCAAATATTCGGAGCACTCAGACTTTTTCTAGGTTTAGCGATAACACTATGCATTTATATTGGTGGAGTACTCACTGATCATATAGTACTCAGAGTTTTGTAATGTACTCTGAGTTTTATATAGTATTCTGAGTTTTACAAAGTACTCTCAATTCTATACAATACTCTCAGTATTATAGATTACTCTCAGTTTTTACAGAGTACTCTGAGTTTTATAGAGTACTCTCAGTTTTTATTAAATACTCTTAGTTTTATAGAGTACTCTCAATTTTTATATATTACTCTGAGTTTTATAAACAGTGAGTGCTCATCTTTCTGATACTCTTCCATGGAATACTCTTAGTTTTAATTGCCTTGTTTTTACTCACTTTTTCCCATTACTGCTGCTGACAGTTATAATGATACAAGATGTGCTTGTTGTGTTCAAGATGGGAACTGATCAGATTTTCCTCCCCTTTTATCAGCTGAATGGCATTAACTCAGTAAAGAATTTTGTTCAGTCTAGGTGGCCTCAGCTATCTAAATCTGTTGTTACATCTTATACTGTAGGGGAGTATAAAGACTCCCTTCTTGAAACTGAAACAGATTTCTGCACAATTAAGTGGATTCTTGGACGTGGTGTGTATGACAAGATTTATATTTATGTTACTGATTCCAGGACCCCTTCATTCAACAATATATCCTCTCCAGAATCATCTGGCATTTCTAAACCAATCTCCGCTGAACCTATTCGTTCTGTTGTTGCTTCTACCCCTGATCCAGCCTTTTTTATTCATGAAAAGAAGGATATGTTGAGTGATTCTTGGAAATTTGGGTTAGAAGGTGTTGGACAGTGTTTTGTGGGTGGTGCTGAGCAGTTCCGTTCCGTTCTTTGCAAGCAAGCTGCTGTTGATGGGTTTGATTTCGACTATATCCACAATAACAAGAACTCTCGCATCAGCGCGCAGTGCTTTTACAAGCTCGAGCCGGGTTGCAAATGGTATATATACGGATCGGTTGAAAAGACAAACGGATTTTGGTATTTGCGTACTTATAGGAATATTCACACTTGTGGTCATGTTTACAAGAAAACCTCATACACCCGGTTGGATTCTTCAATTCTCAGTCGTGTTATTTACGATGAACTTCGTTCTAAACCATCGTCCAGGCCTAGAGAAATCCAGTCTGTCTTAAAGGAGAGTTATGGTTTCGATATTTCCTACAAAACATCTTGGTCTACTATCAATAAGGCTAAGGACACTCTATACAGTGATATTGGCTCTTCATTCAATCGTTTGCAATCTTACTTTGAAAAGCTCCAGAAACTTGATCCAATTACGGCTTTCTCGGTTCATTGCGATCCTGAAACACGGGTATTCCACAGATGTTTTTTTGCATTGGTGGGTCTATTACGGGTTTTAAGTCCTGTCGCCCCATGTTATTTCTGGACGCTACGTTCCTCAAGTCCAAGTACAAAGGCTCGTTATTGGTTGCTACTGCCAAGGATGGAGATCAAGGTATCATAACAACCTATTACTTGTTTTCTTGGTATACATTCATTTTTAGTACTTGTTTCTCACTTGTTTACTGTTTTTCCTAATCAAGTTTATTCCCTCTTGCATTTAGCGTTGTTCCCGGTGAGGACACTGACAATTGGACTGCATTTCTTCAGTTTTTAAAGCCCCTTGTCGAGGGTCTCCCTCTCACGTTTATATCAGATCGCCACAAGGGTCTAATAAATGGTGTTAGGGAAGTTTTCCCTCAAGATAGTCACAGTTTTTGCATTAAACATATAGAGAAAAACCTCAAAATTGCTATTTCCGGCTCTACATTTTTCCGTGATAGGATGGTGTATCTGCTCAAGCAAGTCGCGCATGCTCCTACTGTTGCACATTATGATCAACAAATGGCTAAATTCCTGCTTGAAGGAAAGAAGCCGGTCAAAGAGTTCCTAAAGGGTTTGCCAAGGGAAAATTACGCAAATGATTATTTCCCTGGTAGTCGATATGGCGAGATGACTTCTAATACAGTCGAGTCGTTTAACTACTGGATATTAGGACAAAGGGGACTTCCTGTTTGTGAGCTTGTTGACGCTCTTCGTGTTGAGTTAATGCAGTGGATTTATGAACGATCTCTAAAGTCATCCAAATGGACTTCACCACTGTGTCCTGCTATTATGTTGCTATATAACACTAATGTTGGTCTTAGTTGCACTTGGACCATTAAACAATTCACCGCTTTTCTGTTTCAAGTTGGCTCAAATCCAATTATGGTGGTAGATATAGCTGCCCGTACCTATTCTTGTTGTGAATGGTAAGAGCTCGGCTTCCCGTGTCAGCATGCTTTATGTACACTATCTAGTGCTTCTGTTCGTGATCCGTTCGAGTATGTAGAGTCCTACTTTCACACTTCATCATACGTTAAGATCTATTCAAAGAGCATTCCTGCTATGTCTACCTTTCAAGTTGAAGTCCCTGTCCCCGAATCTCAGATTATTCTTGCTCCTGATGTTAGGGTTCCACCTGGTAGGCCTCAGACTAAGCGCTTTCGTTCATGCACCGAGAAGGTTGTCTGTTCAATTCGTTGTGGCAATTGCAAGAAGGTGGGACATAATAAATCTACTTGTAGAGCTCCACCCAAATCATAGTTTAACTTATGTTTTTAAATTGTAATCATGCTTATTAACATCTTGTTAATGTTTAGATTCACTCATTGGTGCCATTGAACTATTTTTACATTTATATGTTTTTAAGTTGTAAAAATTGAATTTGATTTAAGCATGTCATTCTTGTTAAACTCTTTGATCTGTTGTGAATTTGATTTATATTGTCTGAGTACTCTTTACGACTTGATTAATACTCTTTACATTTTCAATGAATACTCTATATATCTGACTTAACACTCTTTTATACTTCTATGGATACTCTATATATTTGTATGAGTACTCTATATTATTGTATGAGTACTCTATACAATTGTATGAGTACTCTATCATTTTTCAGAGTGCTCTATACAATTGTATGAGTACTCTATCATTTTTCAGAGTACTCTATACAATTGTATGAGTACTCAATTAGTTAACTGAATACTCTTTATTTACAGAGTACTCTGTTATTTCTGCTGAGTACTCTTTATTTTTCTCTGAGTACTCTTTATTTTTCTCCGAGTACTCGCATATTTGTCTAACGACTCTACAGTTTCTTTTTGAGTACTCTGTACTTTTATTGTGTATCCTGTTCTATATAATGTATAACTTTAAATCCACACAATCATTTTCATGCTAAATTTATTTGTTCAACAATCAATTAATCAAACAATACCAAAACCCTGTTTCATTCATAATTCAGATTTCAAGTTTAAAAAACATCCAAAAACACCCAAAACCAGTCTAAAGTTCCAAAACAACCCAATAATCCAGTTACATACCAAAAACCATCATAAAGTACTTATCAAACTTAGAGAACAAACCATCAAAAAGTCTAAATCAAAGTCTATATCAAATTAAACTCCCCAACACTCATTACATAAAAAAATATTTAGGATTAATCATTTATGCACTTCTCCCCATGTTGATGCATTGCGAGTATTTGCTGCGCAACAACTTACGAATAATCATTTCTCTTCCTTCGTTAATAACTTTCTGCACATAATTTTTTTGACGTACCAACCCATTCCGATAATAGCCATAACACCATAGTATGACAAAAACACTGCAGTCCACACTCCCTGGTTCTTGTTCATCACAATCTACATTAGTCATTATATATTTGTCTTCTTTTCCTTGTTTTATCTTCCTCAATACATTTTGGACCAAGAACTTTCTATACTTTGCTGCAGTTTGTTCTGTCTTTGAACCTATTAACTCTGGATTTTTTGGTTTGATAGAGTTATAATGGAAAAATTCTTTATCATCCCTGCTGTAAACAACAAACGCCAATGTCCACACTTACCATCCTGAACAAACACTGGCAATAGTGTGAAATTATATTCTTGACTATTTTTGAAAAATGGATCTGCAACATACATCTCACATGCTTCAACGTTCTCAGCCTCAATTAAACTCTGCACCAAAATTGAATAATTTAAAAAAAAAAACTCTTAATGATAGAGTACTCATTCAAAAACTCAGAGTACTCAAAGTTTTGTTTATTAGATTCATAGAGTACTCACAGTTTCACTTCATTGAAACACAGAGTACTCTTAGTTTCCAATAATCAAATAACAGAGTACTCACAATTTGTATATACTAAAATAGTGAGTACTCAAAGAACTGTTATAGTAAAACCGAGTATACTCACTACTTTATATTTCAATATGAAAAACTCAGAGTATTATTACCATGTGCATTGCACTCTGGTGTGTCACACCATACTTTCCTCCTTTTACTCCATATTCTTCTTTTACCATTTTTAGCATAGCATCAATCACCTGCAATATTTATTAATCACATACTCAATTTCCAATATATATTTTTTGTTTCTATATGATCATATTTAAATTTGTTTACCTGCACTTCAATCATTTCTTTACGCGCAACAGCAAAAGCATCTGATCCTGATACTAACAATTCATTTTCTTTATCCCACCATATTGCATCTCCCAAGTTTTCTTCTTTAATTTGCAGAAGGAAATTATAATTCTTCTCATCAACTGTGTCCTCTCCATTCCACTTTTGTTTTGTTTCCCCTTTATCTCCTTCTTCTGCTTCCTTTTTCTTTAAATCTGAAACCTTTTCCTTAACACCTTCATCAATCTTTGCCTTCATTTTTGTTCCAATCACTTTATTTTTGTTTGTTTTTTCACCCGCTCCTTCTTTTTGTTTAATTTTTAGTTTTACTCTTTTCGTTTTTGGTTCTTCCACAAAATCAGAATCTTTGTTTTTTGCTGCAGCTGCAGCACGGTTATTCTTCTTTACATTTCTCTCTATCGACCCTGGGGTCGCAAGCCTGTATGATCTCCTTTGTTTAACGTTTGTTTTAACTTCACCAACTACCTCCACATCCTCACCATCTTCTGTTCCTTTTTCTGCGTCTTCATTATTACTCTCTAAAAGTGACGCAGCTGCTCTCAAGTTTTCGCACTCTGTCTTGGACTTTTCAAGATCATCGAGGCATTCTTTGTACCACTTGCTTATATCCCTATCCTCTTTGTTCAACTTTTCTTTCTCCTCCTTTATCTTCGCAACCTGCTCTCTTAGACAATTTATTTTACCTTGTTGATTTATTATCGCATCCTCCAACTCCTTGTTTTTGATTTCTTCTCTGTTAACCTGGTTGCTAAGTGTATCAACCAGATGCAAAATCTCTTTCTTCTCCTTTTTTACTGTTTACAGATCAGCTAAAATCTCTTCAATTTTTTATATTGTTTTTTCTTGTTTAGCTCTCTCCTTGTTCAAAATCTCAATCTCATCTACTAAGTAATTTTTTTCCTTTCCAGATTCAATCAACTGGTCTCTTAAAGAAATAACAACTGGATCATTTGAATCTTTCCCCCCGTATACTTCTCCGTTAAACCTGCTCCGGTTTTTGTTAATTCCTTAAACAACCATCTCCACTACCTTTGTCAAACCATCTATTTCTGTTTTTTCAGTTCGAACCTCTTCGTCTTCCTCTACTTCTTCTTCTTTTTCAATATCAATCTTATCCACTTCCTCACCCCTTCTTGGGGGGCCATCATCGAGATTATCGTCTATCAACATTTCTTCTTCCGCACTACCATCACCGTTATCCAAATCCATATCTAAATCCATCTCTCTTCCTCCATCTTCGTTGCTGTCTGAGTTTTTACCTTCTTCCTCTGCTTTTTCTTTTTCTTCAAATCCTTCATCTCTTCACTTGCGTTAACTTTACTCTCATCTTTATCATCTTCACGTATTATTTCACTCATCACCCCATCTCCTCTATCATTCATCCAACTATCTACATTTACGTCTTCATCATCCGACACCCTTTTTGCAACATTTTCATTTTCATCATCATTTAATACACAATCTTTTGTCACAGATTTATCTCCAACTAATTCATCTCCCTCTTTCTCAGCACCCCGACTGCACTCTCCTTCTTTTGACACAGCTGTTTCATTAACTTCCTGGTTGTGACCATCCTCGGTTCTTATCCATCCCTCTTCCAAAGGAGTTGGTTTTAGCTCCTTACTCCTTACCTGCGTATGTCATAGACATTCCAAAGGAGTTGGTTTTAGCTCAGTTATAATGTAACAAAACATAGAGTACTCATAGGTCTATGTTTAAAACATAGAATACTCATAGTTCTCATATATTAAAACTTAGAGTACTCATACTTTCAAAGTATAAATATTAGAGTACTCACAGTTTTCATATTTTAAAACTAAGAGTACTCATAGTTTTATATAATAAAACTTAGAGTACTCACAGTTTTTAGTACATGATAAAGTAATATGTATATATTTATATTGTATAACACTATTCCTTAACCTTTTTACTCTTCACTGCATGCACATTGATTTTTCTAGCACCGAGCATGTACTCCCATTTCAGGCATCTCGGAACTGCATCTTCCTCCTTCAATCTACCAATTTCCTTCACGTGTTCCAAAAGCCATGGCTACAAGTTTTTAAAAAAAATTCAGTGTTTATTGTATCATTTTAATATACATTTGTACTTAATCATCTTACCAGCAACATAAAAACACCTCCCTTTGCTTTTGTAGTATCCGAACATTTACGAATTGATTTAATCATGTAACTTTTCATTTCACCAGCCCAATTGTACTTCTTTATACTTTCCAAGTCCTCGCATACACTGATATGTATCTATTTTGCATGGTTATTTCTTTTCGACAAACATAGTGACGTTACTGTATATATTGATAATAACTTCGCTATATCCTCCTTCGCCTCTAAAGTGAGTACTCTATCTTTAAAATTGTCAATAACAATTTCTATTTGGTCACTAAGAAGTTTTAAAGTAACTACACCCGCATTCCCGAACATTCTCCTATACCACGCCGATCTGTTGTTTGCATCAACTGTAACTTTCTTTGGTAGATGATCTTGACCACACTCGATACCTAATAGTATCTTTATTTCTAACTCAGTTATCTTTAAATCTTTTCCACCAATTACGAATCCACCCGATACAGACGAGAAACAATCTATAACTTGTTTGATCAGTACGTCAGACTTTTTCATAAACTTGTACTTTTCTCTCCTATCGAATATCCCTTTCCATAACCTATAAAAAGGCGTCCTTCTGCATTCTGCCAAGTAATTCTTCTGTCATACCTTGCAATTGCATTATCTGCAGAATTCCATTAATGTTTGATCTGTACTGTATTGCTTTTTTATCCTTCTGCAAAGCAGTTAAGATCAACAAATACTCAGTAATCACAGTTTTTTATTATAGTTCTTGAAATCTCAGAGTACTCATAGTTTTCGAATACAAACTCAGAGTATTCATAGTTTTCAAACAAAAACACAGAGTACTCACAGTTTACGTACATAGAAAAGCTCAGAGTACTCACTGTTTACGTATACAAACTAAGAGTACTCATAATTTTCAAACAAAAACTCAGAGTACTCACATTTTTCGTATAAAAACTCAGAGTACTTAGAGTTTAATCATGCAAAACAACAAAACCCAGAAGAACGATTCATATTCACAACAAAACAAAGAGTATTCCACTGAATCTACATAGTAGTAAGCAAATAATATAGAGTATCGAGTCAAAAACAACAAAACTGAGAGTACACGTGCGAAACAACAAACACCAGAAAAGGACGGTTCACATTCACAACAAAACTGAGAGTATAACACCAAATCTACAGAGTATTAAGCAAATAACACAGAGTATCGGTTCAAAAACTGAGAGTACACATGCGAAACAACATAACCCAGAAACGTACGGTTCACATTCATATCAAAACAAAGAGTATAACACCAAATCTACAGAGTATTAAGCAAATAACACAGAGAATCGGTTCAACAACTGAGAGTACACATGCGAAAACAAAACCCCCAGAAAAGGACGGTTCACATTCATATCAAAACAAAGAGTATAACAACTAATCTACAGAGTATTAAGCAAATAACACAGAGTATCGGTTCATACACTGAGAGTACACATGCGAAAACAAAAACCCTAGAAAAGGGCGGTTCACATTCATATCAAAACACAGAGTATAACACCAAATCTACAGAGTATTAAGCAAATAACACAGAGTATCGGTTCAAAAACTGAGAGTACACATGCGAAAACCTAAAATCCAGAAAAGGAAGAAAAACAAAAACACAGAATTTTTTTAGAGTACTCATAAATCGTTTCTAACCTTTGGTTTTTCATCTGAATCGATATCAGAATCACCATTGTTCGCCATTTTTCGTTAGATTTCTCGGAGTATTTGGATCGTCGCTTCAAAATAGGAGAGAGAAATGGAGAGCGTTTTTTAGATAGAGAGAGAAAGTGAGAGAGAGAGAGAGAGCGTGTGACGTAAATGGAAAGAAAAAGCTAATACTAAGAGTATATATACCATAAGGGTAGTAAAGACAATTGTCAAAGTTGAGGTCCCTAAGAAGAACGAAAGTATAGAGTCTACTCTATAAAGAAAAAATAGTGTCTCTAAGACCCTATATATAATTCACCCTTATATTAATTGAATAATTATTAGAATTAATTCTTTTTTTTAAACATAACATATATGTCATAATATAAATGATAATAAATTATCCAATATTAAATGAAAATGTTTTCATTTGATAAATTGGATACATCTTTGACATGTTTGTGATGGATTAGTCGAATTTTAAATTCGTAATTAAAACATATTTCACTCAAAAAATCAAATGATATAGGATAAGTGTGGTTTAGCCTCACCTAGAGTTATATTGTGCTCTCCTTTAGAAGATTTGTAAGTTAGTCTAGCTTACTGGTCGTTTAGACCTCTGATGTAACAAAAAGAAAATCAAATGATATATTAGCAAATTTTTTACTAAAAAAAACTAGCAAATAGAATTTTTAGTGGTGTTAAAAAAATTTATTTGATTTAAGTATCTTTGACCTAATTTGAAATTTTCAAATTTTATTAAAATCCCATATCACGGATGTAAACTTTTGATAGGGGTTTGAAAGAATGATATACACCATAAAAAAAATTTGAACTACGAATGATTTACCTTTATTTAACAAAGTATAAATTATGATTTTTTTTAGTTTTCCAATATAACTTTAATAAGTAATATTGGGTATCACTCAAAAAACAATCACTCATGATGTAGATCCTAGATGGCCTAATCATGCAATAGAGAGAATAAAAGTAGTTAGGAAAGAACTACTGCATAATTAGATCATCCAAGATCCATATCATGGGTGATTTTTGAGTAATTGCTTTTTAGGTGATATGCATCATTACTCTTTTAGTTATGATTTGACAAATGATCAAATTCCCCATATAATTTTAGAATCTACAAATATTTCAATTGGTGGTGGTTCACTTTTTCGTTAGATATATCACTAAAGCTTTTCTTTTTTCCAAACTAAATATTATTTCAATGATGACACAAAATCACTAAAAGGAAAATTGGTTAATAGTGCTACACAATGAGAAATTTAGATCGTTCTTTGAGCCATGAGATTTGCAGCAGATTTCAATCTTCATAATTTCTTTCGACTCTGATAATTTTAAAATTATTTAAAATATTAATAAAAAACAAGAATAAAGTGAAAAATTGAACCGATGGCTACCGAACTTTGGAGATGGATGAAGAAATCCCTGAACTGGAAAGTCAACCACATTAAAGGAGAGTCTAAAGGGATAACGGACAAGCTAGCTAAATGCGCAAGACATAATATTCATTACTTGAAGTGTCCTAGCAACTCAATTATTAAATTTTACAATAGTCTTTGCCTTATTTGTAGAAATAGAGGTATCGACTGAAGTTCCGTCTTGGGGCAAGTTTTATTTTTGACAAAAAAATGATGGCAGAGTTTTATGATGGATTGCACAGAATTATCATAGATAATAATAACAAGAGTTAGAGGTTTTTTTTAAAGGTAGCACAATTTTACAGAAAAAATTGACAAAAAAACACACATAAAAAAGTAATTGACGTCCCAACACTTTGGTCGCGATTCGACCAACGCTTTAGGCATCGACAATCATTCAATGATCGCATTTGCTTAATCAGACGTTTTAAGGGAAAGACGGTCATTGGACCCGTTTTTCACTAATCCCGTGTTAAGAATAGGTGGTCATTCAATGAACGTCTCCTTTGTAAAAAAAAGATTTTGCACGCGATGAATGAATCACCGTCTTTCTTATATTTATTTCTTTTTAGAAAATGCAGTCATTGAATAACCGCCTTTTGCAGAATAAAAACCTTCAACGAGTTTTCTTCTTCATTTATGGAAATTTCAAAATCCCTCCACCACCACCACCACCACCACCTTTTCCTCGCCGTGTCGTCGTCGTTTACCACTCATCCAGCCGCCGGAACATACTTGAATCAAGTATTACATCATCACATCTCCTTATTCACCCTAAAAGTCAAGGTTATGGTTTTTATACCCATTATTTTTGTATTTATTTTAATTTAGTATATTAGAATGTTTGTGTAATTTATATTTACAATGTGATGTTAGATTATTAAAGTTATTGTTATATTGAGGTTTTTTTAAATTATGTATTTTTTTTAAGATGATTGCACAATTGGTCCTGGTATTTAATTTCACTATTGGACCTTGTATATTATTGCACAATTGGTCATTTTATTAATGAATAAACTATTTCATGTCTATGATTTTTATTTTTAAGCAAATTTTTGTTGTTTTTTGTTTTTTGTTTATTGCATAAACGACCATTGTATTTGATTGCACTATTGGTCCTTCTATATTATTGCACAGTTGGTCCTTTTTTATAATTGCAAAAATAGTTTTTGTTTTTAAATATAATTGCATGAATAGTCTTTGTCTTATTTTATTAAAATAGTTAGAATATCTAATATTTATTTTAATTGGATATTAGGTCCTCATTTATTGATAGACTATAATGGCGACATCAAGCCGCAACCCTAATGCAAATTCTCTTTTATGGAGAAAAACGAGGTTCAACTATAAAAGTCAACTCGTGTGGGATAATGTAAGTTTTCTTTTAAATAAACTAAATTTATATTTAATTATTTGTTAATAGGTCTTTACGATTTTTGTTATAGGATTGATTAGCAGGTGTTATGGTCAAACCAATTTCTGCTACACCGTCGAAATCGGACCCACGTGTCATTCCATTTGTTAACATAGCAGGGTTCTGTGAGATACATAAAATCGAACGAATTGTATCGAACCATTCTTTAATGTCTATAATGGTCGAATACTGGCGACGCGAGACCCATACGTTTCATATGCCAGTTGGTGAAATGATCGTCACTTTGTGCGATGTTTAGATGATATTGGGCTACCGATAGATGGCCGTGTAGTAATAGATCCAGATCCTTCTTTTTTTACTATGAGGAAACATATTATCACTTATTTGGCGAGCTACCTGCACTCCCTGTACGGAGAGATCGCCAAGGTCATCAAGACTGGGTGGAGCAGAAACAAGAGAAATAGCAGGAGAAGGATAACACTAATGTTGACGAAAGAAGAAATATTGTTAGATTTGCGTGGTTAAAGCGAAGATTTGGTAATACCGTGCCCCCAGCCGTTAAATATGACGATGTTTTACGCCACTACTGGTGGTCCTTTGTGTGTTCTAAAATAAATGCAAATGTAAATCGAACCACAACCGCAAGTGTACGGTTGTCCCAAGTAATATATGTGATAAACAGATTCGTTCGCAGGGACGGAATGGTTGACTCTAATGCTTATCGATTAATGAATAATTGCACTTTGAATGTAAATAAAAGATTTGATAATGTTTGTTTTGTTTTCTAATTCCTAAGATAATTAAAGACTAAATAAAAATGCAAATAATGGAACTAGACGCAAATATGAGCAGAAGTACTTGAGAGACGCAAGGATTTCTCCTAACTCTATTTCATTTCATATGTTGTTTAAGGGACAAATCGGTCAAATTAACATAGGTCGGGATTCGGAAATCTTCGTACCCCCGTCAGGGTGGACTACGAAGCTATTCTAGGGTGTCACAAACCCCGTCAGGGTGATTATGATCCACCTTCGAATGATTAAGCTAAAAATACCCAATAGGCCATAAGATTAATTACGCTCGTCAGAGTCAAATAATTTCTATCCTATATTCTGTAATTAATTCTGTATCTAAACCCCCCCGTCAAGATGATCCACACGCCACTATGTGGAATAGCTTAGATACTAATACCTGTTATTAATTAACTACTTTAAGAACAGTAAATAAATACAAATTACAGAAACATGTAAAAGACCCAATTTGAATTAAATTACTGAAATCCCAAATCCAATCATATGAAATAAAACAAAGTAGGGATTAACCCATTATGCGTTCCCAAGTATTAAATGGATTTAGCTCATAATTAACGGAAAGACAAAAACTAAAGACATAATTGGGTTCATAATGTTTTACAGAATAAAATAGAAGAACCTAATTACGGAGTTGATTCGGCTATGAAGTGGAGATATAGACAGTCTCCAGCTCTTGGCTTCTTCATTTCCTTGCTTCTGCTTCTTCTCCGGACACTCTCTTCTAAGGATGATTTTGAATTGAAGAATAAAATGAGAGGTCTTTGACTCTCTCTCTAAGGATTTGTAAATTGAAGAAAATATGAGAGGTGCTGAATAATGAGGTCTAAAGGCCTATTTATAGTGGTAAAAACGGATTAGGGTTTTACTTAAGGTTTAAATGAAAATTAGAAAAGCCCAACTCCACTCTTGGCCCAAAATCCCGTAACTGCCGATACACTTTCACTAAAACGGCTTTTCCCGCTTCGTTACAACTCCGATTGACCTGAAATCAGTTGCTAAATTTCCGTAACTCGATAAGGAATGTTTTCTCTTCAAATGTCAGCGGCTAAATCAGCTCTTAAGTGCCTCGAAATCAGCAATCTATGGCCTGGAAAACAGATTTTCAGCTCTAAAAATAATATCTTCGGGATTTATCTTCAAGTCTTGACTTCATCTCGTGATCTTTGACTCTTCTTTCGGATTCCATTCCTAGCTAATATTCAAAACCTACAAACTTTTCACTAAAATACACAAGATTACGCGCAAAAGTTTAATAAATCAAAAATACTAGAAATAAAATAGGAATTCCTGATTATTGCATTTTTAGCTCAAAAGTCTATCAAAATATTCAATCAAACATCAAAAATGATGTCTCCCAAGGGTCGAAAATAAGAACATTTAGGGAGACATCAACTACACCACGACTTATATTCTCTACGTGATCGGTATATTCCTTTTCTCCTCGGGGAAAAACGCACGTGGCTACGATGTATCTCTCATTGTTTAGGGATTTGAGGGAGACATGTGGCTATAGTTGGGGTTCGTCCACCTTATCTTACTTGTATAGTGGACTATGTCAAGTTTGCGAGGGAAATATGGAAGCACTCAAGGGTTGTGATCTCCTTTTGCAGGTATTTGTTTATAGTTTAATTCTCATAATTTTATAAACTCACTTTTGTTTACTTATACTTTATATAGATATGGTGTTGAAATTATTTGCATTGTACACCTCAGTTGCGCAATTATCCTCAAATCATTCCTTACGGTCCTGCCAATATATATTGACAATAATATTAATGTATTATCATTGTATTAGTTGGAATAGATAAAAAACGTGGGCTGAAAGTGGCGATCGGAGCCTAAAATTTTATCATGATGATTTAGATCTTCAAGAACCAGATCACGTGTGTTGCATTGTATAAGTTGGAAATCTATTTGTTGCTAACTTTTTTTTTTCTCCGATTAGGTTAATTAGAGGCCTTACGAGAATAGTCGACTCGACCTTATTGCCTAAATTTGTTTGGAATGGCGTGAAGTATATTTATGTGTTGTACCGTTAATACATTTCAACAATATTGAGTGGTCCTGTACCGACCACGTTATGAGACAATTCAGTTTCATTCAAAATATTCCTGTTTTAATTGATCAAAGCGAAGATCGGTATCATACATCCATGAACAGAAAAGGGAAGCTAGGCAAAAAACTGGTGATTAAAATATGCCGATTAAATACATTTGTGGGATATTGCGCTAGACTTCATGGTAAAAGATCTTGATCAAGGCATTGGGGGTACTCTTGAGTATGATTAGTTGTATCTAGAATAATTAAGAAAATATATCGCCCCCTAAGCACAAAACATGGGTGTTGATCTTGAACAAGAGTTACACCCTCGTGGAAGACAACTTCAAAAACTTATATGTTTTATACCTTCCTTGCTTAATTTATTTAAGTAGTGATATCGATATATGTGATGACAGATTAATACCACTATCCAAGGAGTCTACCGTGTTCTCGAGCCTGATGTTACTATTGATGATATGAAGTTTCATATGAAGCAGATGTTGGAACATGCCAGATAGCAAGACTTAATTGACCAAATCACAGGTTTGGACCTTACTCGATAGACTAGTGAAAACGATCAGATTCAAAATGTTGATTTATTAGTATATTTGTCCAATTTCGTTGTTTCAATTGATTTGGTTTTGTTGTTAATTATGGTTATGTATGATCTAAAAAATAATTTAGGTATTAGAGAAGCAAAAAAATAGTCCAAACAACAAAAATGTTCAGCTAAAGGAGGCATCACGACAACCGCCTTTCCTTTAAAGGCGATAACCGGATTGCCGTCTTTCATTATTAATTTGAGTGCGAGAGCTACCTTATTAAAGACGGCAATCGGATACCGCCTTTCAAGGAAAGGCGGTTTTCATAATGCCGCCTTTAGCTGAAGGTTCTTCCAATGTTTGGTCCCTTCTTTATTCCCTACTTCGGTTTGGGTACCTAACAACTGAATCAGTTGTTCGATCATACGTAAGCATAATTAATAACAAAACCAAATCAAATGAAAGAGAAGAAATTGGCAAATCAAGATGTTACGTTTGATCATACAAATTGTTAAAAAGTCGACAATATTACAAGAACATATTAATAAAACACGAACCACCCTAAATGTTATTTTATCGACGATTACCATAAGTCTTTTTGTTGTGCCCATATTCTTTGCAAGTACCACAACAGGTTGGTACCTCGATATTCCCTAGCATCCATTTTGTTATGAATTTGGGATGACCTCCTTCAACCACTCATTGTAATTATTCTAGATTTGCATGCCACAACTTCAAGGCCTTTGTAATTTGGATAGTCGAGAACATCTCAGGGGACGGAAATTTCCAGCATACGAATCCATGTACTTCGACAGAGTTAAAAACTCAAAAAAAAACGGGTGATATTCTCCATTAAAAGATTTAGTAATACATAACAAATGGCCACATGTGAGATACAACGTTTGTTATCTTCCACACGAACATGTTTGTTTGTTGACATTTACGAATAAAGTCGTTCTATCACTGCCTGATCTCCTACCATGCAAAGTATGAACACGCCATATACCATCGTCTGCATCGTAAAGTTGAGGAACGTAATCAGCCGAATACAACAAACTTTTATACATTTCAAAGAAGACCTTCGGTGGGTATACGTTCCCTTGTGCCAATGCATCCTTCCCTAGTTGTCGCCTATCTACAAAATAACCACCAGTACTCTGAAATATCAACAATATAATGGCCATCACAGGCAATCCCTTAAGTCCCTTCAGAACATTGTTAAATACCTATGATAAGTTTGTAGTCATGTTACCATAACGATACCCGCCATCATGTGCAAGAGACCACCTTTTCTTCGGTATAACTTCAACCCAATCTTTGTATTTTTTTCATTTAATACTTAATGAATTCATGCATATCTGGAATGTACGCAAGATCAATGAAAGCCTTATTTGCTAACCGATCTTTGTATTTGTGATTCTAATTGCTTTCCAAGTGTCGCACACAATATCGATGGACTCCTTCGGGTTCCACAAACACATTATCCACGCTTCGTAAGATACCTCTTTGTTAATTAAACAATAAACATATTTTCTGGTTAAATGTAATATTTTTTTTAGACAAGTGAGGAAAATGCTCCATGTATGTGTTGACTCAACATTGGCCAACGAATAACATAAATGAAATAGTCGATTGTCCCCATCGTACCCGACCGCAATAAGTAACTTACCATCATACTTTCTATATAAATGGGTTGCATCAGTGCTAACTACGGTCATCATATGTTTGAAACTTTCGGTACTAGCTCCTAATGCCCAAAAAGCAATATTAAACGTAGCTTTGTTACCCACACCTCGTTTATACTGAAACTCCTATATTGTTCCCCGGTTAGGCTTCTTAAAGCACCTTAAAGTTTAAGTAAAGCCGTAAATTCATCTTCATGTGTTCCAAATAATTTTTTGAGAACTTTTTATTTACCCTGCCATGCCTTACCCTATGAAATATAATGGATGTAGTCTTTATGAATTTGAGTTTGTATCAATGCGGTTTTCATGGCTATATCAGTGTTCACGGTTACGATTACTTCGTCCTTAACAAAATACGAAGTCAATTGCCGGAGATTTTATACAAGAATTCCGGGTTGACTTATATTCCTCTAATCTTGTAATCTCCCACAAATTACTAGTATGTTGAAAAATACCACAAACATAAAACCACAACTGACTTTGGCATGTACACATACGCGTGTTACGTATTTTTCATTTGACCTATCCATTTTACATTCATTGTGATTTCAAAGGTGCCAGCTACTCACGTCCAACAAAAGAGTCTCCTTTGATATGTATTGCTCATTTATCATGAGTTCAACTCATTTCACCGTGGAAGATGGTTGACTCAATGCCCAGTTATGACATTCTTTTTTATCGCTCCTATCAATAGGTCCAAAATTATGAATATTTGGATTAAAATATTCGGCATCGTCATATTTCACACTATCTTCATTATAATCGCTAAAAATATCAAGACCCTCTTCATTGGATGCCTCTGAGTCGGTTCCGCTTTCACTATCACTTTCGCGAATGGTCTCAAGAATCGGCTCAAAAGATGTAGACGTATTTGCCCGCTCATAAATTGTTTTTTACCCTTTTCACGAGAAGCATACGGTTACATTCTACACATTTCTTTGATCTTGTCATAAATCTTAATAACATGGTATTGCCCGTTATTTTCCCCACAATCATCTCTTTGATCTTGTCATCCCCAACGACTAGAGCATGAAACCGTGGATGGTTTGACGAAATTAGACATCGCCATATTAAATCATTTACTTCAATAACATTCCAATTGCAAGCCAAACACACCGCTTGTTTAAACCATTTTATCCAACATCTCCACCGGTCATAAACGGTTTACAATCTCCCCTGATATATTCAACAATACCGTTACCACTCCGAACAGTATTACCTCCATAAAAACATAACCACGCTAACTCATATTAACCTATAAAAACAACAAAAATACAATATTATCAATACTAAATCAAAGACAATAAACACACTATACTCAATACAAAATAAACTCCTACAAATTATTATTACTCAAACTACTTTAAATTTTAGCCATAAAACCAAAATTTTGCAAGTTATATAAAATAAATAATAACAATTGAAGGTAATAATCACCTTTAAGATGAATTTAAGATGAAATACCTAAAAATTTGAAGGAAACCCCAAAAATTTTGAAAAGGTTTTTAGTTGGTGTGGGTGGGAGATGAAAATGGGTATAGAGATAGGGGAGAAATGAGGAGGGTTTCTATTTTAACTCTCAAATCCTGTTAAAGGCGGACATCTAATGTCTGTCTTTACTATTTCACCGAATATTTATTGAAGGTGGTCATTCAATGATCGTCTTTACTTAACCAAACATATTAGGTGAAAGACGGTCGTTTGATGTCCGAGTTTCTTTTAAAACAGGTGGCTAATGAACAATGGTCATTCAATGACCATCTTTCTTGTGAGGCGATGGTCGAACCGGTGCCAGAGTGCTGGACTGCCAATTCCTAGGTGTGCTTCTTTGCCAATTATATTGTAAAATAGTGGTAAGCTTAAAAAAGAACTCTAAGAGTTAGTCATAATTTAAAGATGGATTAAATGCTTAATAAACCCCTGCAGCCTTATCCACTATTTTGTAAAAGACATTATTCTTTTGCGTTATGGGAAGCTTCCCATAACTCAAACGACTCTTTTTATAAGCAAAAAAAAAGGAAAATATATGGTGAATTTATGGGGGAAAAATGATAGTTGTGGTGAGCGAAAATTAACTCTAACTTGAAGGGTTTTTTGGACATTAATTCTTTATTTATTAATTTTTTTTTGGACATTGGGAGGTGCCTAGGCACCGAAACGTAAATAAACTATCAACCTATTCCTAATTTGTAAAACCTAGAGGACAAGTCGAAAAAACTAAGCGAATTTCGACGTAAAAGCGTTGCCCCGTGCCTAGCTTCCTTTGCAAGCTTGTCCGCTTTGCTGTTGAGCTTCCTATTGATGTGGTGGAATGTGATCTCCCCGAGCTCCTCAGCATTACGGATAATCTTACGCAGGATGGGTTGGATATTCCAACGTGCTGCTGACACCTGCTTCGTACCTTGAATAACCTCAAGGTTATCTGAGTAGATTACGATTTTCTTCCTTGGAAGATTTGCGCCTATTTGCGTAGCTTTAAGAACCGCATTTGCTTCTCCTTCCAAGGCAGAATTACAATCAAGGTTGTAGCTGTGTTCAAAAGATGTACTACTATTGTTGTTTACTCCGATTATTGCTACCCCCGTAGGTTCCCATTTGTTGTTGAACGACGCATCACAAAAGAGCGACAAGTCTTGATTTTGTTCATCTCTGTTTGTGTCTACGCTTTCTTCCCCTGTTTTCTTGAAACCTTTGTAATTTTCTGCTGTCCAATTGATTCCGTGAATTTCTTGCATTAATTTTTTTGATGCATTATTTATTCCTGTGCCACATACAGTAATCCCCTCGTGTATAGCTTTCATTTTCGCTTTCCAAATGTTCCAAAGGTTAATCATGATAAAGTCTCGTACTACCATTTCTTCCCATCCTCCCTCCGAAAACGTTTGAATGATCTTTAAGACCCAGTTCTCTATTTTTTCCTCCCAATTGTCTTGGATTTTTATTTGCAAGATTGATCCAGCCCAGATGTCCTTACACATGTTGCAGTGGAGGAGTAGATGCTCTACATCCTCTCTACTATGGTTACACCATAAACAATTTGTAGCATCCGCACATTTCCTCTTATATAAATTGTCCCTGGTCGGTATTGCGTTGTTTACTAATTTCCACATAAATAACTTGATTTTTTTCGGGATGTTAGAGCTCCATATCGTCTTCCAGATTGGTGAGTCTTGCATTACCTTAGTTCCCGTTGTTGTGGCCTTATTCCTAATTTGCTCCTCTGTTATAACCTTATATCCCGTCTTTGTATTGAAAGTGCCGTCTTTTGAGAACGGCCAGATTAGCTTATCTTTAGTATCTATTTCTTTAATCTTTGTTTTTTTTATAAGATGAATGATAGGTTCAGGAAATAGATCATCCAATTTCTCAAAGTCCCATTCATCCTTGTTGTCTTTCATTAGTTCGTTGACCTTTGTGAAAGTAATTCCTTTTGGTTTTTCCAATTTCCATTCAGTATCTATCCACTTTTCATCCCATATATTAGTATCTCTGCCGTCTCCTATCATCTTTATTCCATGTTTCTTAATGAAGTCTCTACCTTCTATAATACTTGCCCAGCTCCATGTCCTACTTTGTCTGATTTTACAAGTCATTAAGTTAGATTTATTGAAATAAATACCTTTGAGCAATCTCGTTGCTAGATTATTAGGGTTGTTCATTAATCTCCAAGCTTGAGCTGCTAGTAGGACAGTATTCATTTTTTTGAAGTCTTTGAATCCCAATCCTCCTATTAATTTGCTTATTGCGATCTTTTCCCAAGCGACCCAGTGTATCCTGTTTCTTTCACCTGAACTCCACCAAAAATTAGAGATGGCTGAGATAAGCTTATTACAAAAACTAACTGGAAAAGAGAAAATAGACATGTAGTAATTCGGTATGGCTTGAAGAATAGCTTTAATAAGAACTTCTTTGCCGCCTTCTGAAAGTAATTTCGCCTTCCATCCTTCCGTGTTTTTGAATACTCTTTTTGCTATCCAGTCCAAGGATTCTACCTTTGATCTTTTGTGGCATAGTGGAATCCCTAGATAGTATCCTAGGTCCTCTGTCTCTGTGATATCCATAATTGTGGTTATCTCATTTTTAATATCCTCTGGTGTTTCTTTGCTGAAAAGAATGGCTGATTTATGTAAATTGATTTGCTGTCCTGACCCCGCACAATAGATATCCAAGCATTCCTTGAAATGTTCAATATTCATGTCATCCAATTCTAGAAAAAAGAGAGAATCATCTGCAAATAGAAGGTGAGAAATCGTCGGGCAGTTTCTATTAATTTTTATACCTTTGATTAAATTCTCGTCTATATAATGGTCGATAATGCTAATAAGGGATTCCGTCATTATAGAGAAAAGAAAAGGTGAGAGGGGGTCACCTTGTCTGAGACCCCTACCCGGTTTAAAGTTTTCGAGTCTTTCTCCATTCAAATTAATATTAAACGAAACTGAGGTGATACAATTTCTCATCCAGTTAATCCAAGTTTCACAAAAACCAAGTTTATCCAAGACTTTAAAAAGGAAATCCCATCTTACCTGATCGTACGCCTTTGCCATATCAATTTTTATTGCTGCCATATGTTTTTTGTTCTTCCGTTTCCTGCTCATAAAAAACGATATTTCCTGCGCTATGATAATATTATCCTGAATAGCCCTACCTTTAATGAAAGCCGATTGCGTAGGTGAAATTATATTATTCATAATATCCCTTAAACGGTTAGATAGAATTTTAGTGATAATTTTATAAATGAAGTTGACACAAGATATCGGTCTAAAGTCTCCTAAATTCTCTTGTATAGTTCCTTTCGGGATCAACGTGATAAGTGTGTCGTTAATCGTTTCAACAGAACAGTTATTCTCAAAGAAATCCTCAATAATATGTACTACATCCGCCTTAATAATTTCCCAAAATTCGTTATAAAACTTACCATTGAGTCCATCTGGTCCAGGTGCTTTTGATGCCGATAATTCCGTAATAGCCCTTTCTATTTCTTCCATCGTTGGTTTCTTTGTTAATTCCACATTCATGTTACTCGTAACTCGTGGTTTAATAAATTCAATTGCTTTTTGCATATTTTCCTCTATACCAATGTTTCCTTTAAACAGGTCCTTATAAAAGTTTTGAAAACAATTTTTGATGTCTTCTGAATCATCTGTCCAATCACCATTCCTATTTTTTATTCTGGTTATACGGTTCTGTTTCCTACGTTTAATAGTAGCTAAATGAAAAAATTTAGTATTTTTATCACCGTAAGTGAGCCAGTTTTGTCTTGCTCTATCACTCCAATATTTTTCTTCTTTATCGTATTCTATCTTTATTTGTTCTTTAATATCGTTTTCTTCTTTAGAGGTATCTCTATCATCGGATGTATTATTAATCTTTATAAGTCTATCTTGAAGGGCCTTGATTGTTTTTTCGTGGTTCCTAAAGTTTTTCGAGCTCCACTTAGTTAATTCTCTTTTTGTAAATTCCCTTTTCTTTATAAAATTTGGTACGGGGATCATGTCATAAGGGATTTTCCAACTAGTATCTATAACTTCTTTGCAATTATTGTTATCTAACCATCTGCTTTCAAATTTAAAATATTTTTTTCCTATTTTCATATTCATATCAAAATGGAGAAGTAAGGGAGAGTGATCCGACCCTATTGCAGGAGGTATGTAAATTTGTGATCTCGGGAACTTTTCCATCCATTCATAAGTTGCCATTCCTCGATCGATCCTTGTCTTGACATTTTTTTCGCCTTCCATCCTGTTAGACCAAGTGAAGAAACAACCGTTAGAATTTATCTCTGCTAATGAATTATTATGAGTAAAATCTAAAAAAGCATTTATATGGTTAATGTTCGCTTGGTTCTTGCTTTGTTTCTCCGTGGTGTTAAGTATTTCGTTAAAGTCCCCTAAAATCATCCAAGGTTCTTTAATTCCCTCACTCCATTTTGTAATTTCGTTCCATATTTCTAATCTTTGATTGAAATCATTAGGGGCGTGTAAGAAAATCATATAGTACGAAAAAGATAATTCGTTAACTAAGGCAATAACATAGGAATTACAACTGAAGACAACAGAAAGATGCACATTAGAGTGCCACAAAACCAAGAACCCCCCGGAATGGAAAGAAGTTCCAGATGGTTCGACAAAAAAAGAGTTGTTGTAACTAAAACGCGCCACCACTTCACGGGAGTCCACTTCTCTCAGCATTGTTTCACAAAACGCAACCACACCAGGACGAAATTGGGCTATCATCGAGCTGATTCTAGATAATGTTAAGGGCGCTCGAATTCCCTGAACATTCCAAAATAAGGTCGTCATTTGAACTTCACGGCTTTTTTGGAGTTGCCGCCTCCATTTTTCTCATCATCTTGTTCCCCCTCATCATCTCCAGCATCAGCGTAATTAAAATTCGTATCGTGATCATAGTCCTTATCCGAATATTCTACACTCTTGTCAATGGTTACATCTTCTTTCTTCTCAGTCTCATGATTAGGGTACACTTTATCTATCTCTATAGTTAATTTCTCCATCTCCCACGATTCTGCAAAGCAAGTGAGACGAGAGAAAGGCCATAGCGAAATTCGAAGATAAGGATTAATAAGAGAGAAGGAAAGCCTCCCGTAAAGGTAATAATCTGAGCATCTAACCTTCTTTTTGTTTATGTAGATGTAAAGCTTCTTATCTGTTTTCCTTACCTCAAGAAGCTTAGGTTGGGTGCATCCCTTCTTAGCTCCTGGACACTGTTTTTTTGACTTGGTAATCGGAGCTGGTTGTGTTTGTTGACCATAGATTATCAAACCTTTGTCATTGTTGTTCTTTTCTAATTCTGTAATTGGAAAAGCTGTATAATAAGCCCTAGCTGTCGATCTAGGGCTTGTTTTCTTGAAGCTCCAATCATTGTTATCCCTACTCTGTCGCCGAGAGTTTTCATTGAATTTGTCTTTATTATCCACGAATCTTAGTCTTTTAAAGCCACTAGATAATAACATTGTAATAGTCATCTTATTCATAAGATCGGTGGCCAACTGAGATCCCCTGTGTGCACTAATTGTCATCCCAAGATTGATGGCCGCATAGAGATGCTGAGAAGTATCATAGAATCCTTTAACCTTAATGTTCCCTGTATTTAGAACTCCTAACCATCTATGTTTAGGTATAAATGACATTTTATTCACTTGTTTTTCCTACCGATTCAATTTCCTTCTTTCCTCCATTTTTGTGCTGTCTGAAAGCCCTGTTATTCCTCTATTTCTTCTCCTTCTTCTTTCTTCTACCTCTCTTCCAAGCTCTATAATATTCCTCATGTTCTGTTGCTTCTTTCCCCTATTGTCCATTTTTGTATCTTTTGCCTTTCTAACTGATTTGGTATTACTACGCTGTTTCTTAAGCTCCTGGTTCATTCTTAGATGGTATTGAAACTTCATGCTGTCTTTAAATCTTCGTTTTTTATTCCCATCTCCTCTCCTCCACTGGTATGATTTCTTTGTCTTCCCATATTTCATCAAATCTAAATCGATGCTATCTTTGTCTTCCTTAGCCGTTATTGTAATTACTCTATTTCTTAGATACATTAGAATTTCTTTACACTTTGTTGATGTATATGTTCTGCTAACCTTCATACTAACATGTATGGTGAATGATTCATGCTGATGATTATCCCTCTTTTCTGTATTATTTTTCTGCTTCGAAACCCTAACCTGTTTTTTGATTTGTTCTTCGATTTCCTTTCTTGAGGTAATAATCTTCCCTTCTCTTCCAATTTGCATCAGTTTGTGAAGATTTATCTCTAAAGAAACTTGATCTACAAACAATTTCTCGAATTCTTCCAGCCCTTTTTTTGTATTTTTTCTTCCGTCAGATTCGAGACCCATGACTCTCGGTGGCTGAAGTGTCTAGATTAGGGGGCTTCCGCGTGTGTAAGAGATCAGAAGAAGACGAAGCGCCTTCCTCTTGGATTTGCAATGAGATCCTTCGGCGATTAAGGGACTAAAGAGAAGAGAGAAGGCAGAGAGTTTTTAATTCTTTATTTAAACTATAAAGAATACTTGTTTCTTTTAAAATTTTAAAATCATAGGTGGCTATTTGATATCTTACTCTTTTCTAACAGTATAAAAAGGCGAACCACGCAGCATAAACAACATATATCTTCTAAGTAACCATGGTAAAACTTTTTCCACATCCAGCTTTCTTTATCTTCTCCATCTCCATTTTGATTTCTTTCATCAACACTGTCGCCATTGATGACGAAGAAAGCTTCATTAAAGCCATTGATCAAAAGACATTAGGGCTGAAAAAAGAAAAACTCAGCCATTTTCACTTTTACTTTCACGATATTGTTGGAGGCCCTTCCCCTACGGCTATAATGGTGGTTCAACCACCATTAAATACGTCTATAGGTTTCGGTTTCGTGAGGATGATGGATAATCCACTCACTGTAAAGCCTGAATTGAGCTCCACAATTGTTGGAAGAGCTCAAGGCATGTATGGATCTGCCTCCCGAGAAGAAATAGGTCTGTTAATGGTGATGAATCTTGTTTTTACTAAGGGTAAATATAATGGGAGCGTAATTTCAGTGTTAGGGAGGAATGTTGTTTTTGATAAGGTACGAGAAATGCCTGTGGTCGGAGGAAGTGGACTCTTCCGATTTGCTCGCGGTTACGCAACAGCGAGGACTCACAAGTTTGATCTTAAATCTGGGGATGCCATTGTTGAGTATAATGTTTATGTTCTACATTATTAATGTCTTAACGGTTAAAACTTAATCGCTAAGGAGTAGTTTTCTAAATGTATTTTGATGTTAATGTATCTCGTTTTAAAATTTTAATGTATCAAGAATGCTAATTTATGACAGGCTCTACAACAATATTGACTACAATCTTACCCAGTGATCTCATACTCCTTAGTCCTTATACACTTTTGCAAGTCATCATCACAAGCAAGTAATACTAAATCATTATCTTCATCTAAATACTTAGTTTTAAATTGATCACTCTGTAGCTTTAACCTCTTTGTGACTTCCTCAACTAAATCCATCATTTTCGATGAATCAGAGAGCTGAAACTTTATCATATCCGATCCATATGTCGCCTTTACAGTCATCGAGCTTCTATACCGTGCCGTTGAACCATAGTCGGAATCCAGTTGGTCTAGCCAACGATCCTCTGCATTTACAACAGATTTGCATAAAGGATGCGACTTTTGGACCTTCTCTCTCTTACAAGATGGCCACCTGGAGATGTTATTTTTTCTACAAATGCGCTTAAACGTTGATCTACTAACTGCAAAAGTAATCCCAGGAAAGCAAAAATAAGTTATGTAAAGTAGCATATCTACAATAAACTATAGCAAAAGCGAAGGTTGTACGTATATTATTTAGCTTACACCAAGAATTTTCGCAACATCTTCAAGATTTTTTCCAGCATGTTGTTCAATAACATCACGAGTTATATTATGCCCCCATTCAAATGTCATTATTGTGCTTTCTTTATCAGGAGGAACAACGGAAAAATCTTTCTCATGGAGTCTATCAACTTCCGTTCTTCTATTTATGGCGTTGATAATTACTTGTAAATTTTGGTTGGGTAGAACGTTTTACAATCCTTGGCATAAATCTATAGAAGAGAAGAGAGAGAGATATGAAGAGAAGATTTTATTAGATTGAATTGTGTTTTACATTCACGTATGTGTATTATATATACAAGGCATTACATACACTATACATACATAACTAAGCTAACTAACTATGCTAACCAACTAACAAACTTTGCAGCTGTCATCTTGTTGTTGATGAGCTGGAATTCTCTTAGTATTTAGCTGTATCTTATCATCCCCCTTCAAGCTAAGCATGTTAATCATGGGAAGCTTGGTAAGAAGTGATGTAAATTGAGTAACACCAAGTCCTTTTGTTAAGATATCAACTAGTTGATTAGAAGATGAAACATGTCTAAGATAGAGAGCTTTAGATTTCACTTGTTCTCTCACAAAATGAAAATCCACATCAACGTGTCTTGTTCTTGTATGGAAGACGGGATTAGTTGCCAAAGCTAAAGCTGACATGTTATCACAAGATAAAGTAGGAGGCACAATAGGAATATGAAGACTTTGAAGTAAGAATGTAAACCATTTGAGCTCAGCTGAGACATGAGCAAGAGCCCTGTATTCAGCTTCAGTGGAAGACCTTGAGACAATGTTTTCTTTCTTTGATCCCCAAGAAACTAAATTTGTGCCTAAAAATATACAATAGCCAGTTGTTGACCTCCTATCTTGTGTATTACTAGCCCAATCTGAACCAGAAAAGGCATGAAGAGTTGAAGAAGAAGGAGAAAATTGTAAACTATAATGATGTGTTCCCTTGAGATATCTTAGTATTTTCTTCAAGGCTTCAAAATCTGCATTGGTTGGCTTATGCATTGCTTGACATACTTGATTCACAGCAAAGGAAATATCAGGCCTTGTAATAGTTAGATACTGTAAAACACCTGTCAAGCTCCTAAACATGAAAGGATCTTCATATAATTGCTTATGATAGTTTGATAGAACTCCATTTTTAGTAAGAGTAGGAGTTGTAGAAGCCTTACACTCACTTAAGCCAGCTTTCTTAAGTAAAGAAAGAGCATAATTAGCTTGAGAAACAGATATATTTCCATTAGAATTAGACACTTCCAAGCCAAGAAAATAGGCTAAAGTACCTACATCTTTCATTTGAAACCTATTCTTCAAAGCTGCAATAACAACTGATATAGCTTCTGCATTTGCACCAGTTACTAATATATCATCCACATAGACTAAGATGATTGTTAGTGATGAAGAGATTCCTTTTACAAACATGGAGGAATCATCAGCACTAACTTTGAATCCTTGAAGAACAAAAAATGATTGTAGCAGAGAATACCAAGCTCTAGGAGCTTGTTTTAAAACCATAAAGAGAACTGTTTAGTTTGCACACATAAGATGCTTTTGTAGAATCAACAAAACCTTGTGGTTGTGTCATGTACACCTCTTCCTCAAGCTCACCATGAAGAAATGCATTAGACACATCAAGTTGTCTAATAGCCCAATTATTTGATATAGCTAAGGCTAAAACAACTCTTATAGTTTGATGTTTGACAACATGACTAAAGGTTTCTGTGTAGTCCAAACCAAATTCTTGTAAGAAACCTCTAGCTACAAGTCTTGCCTTATAGCGAGCTATAGAACCATCAACATGACGTTTAACTTTGTATATCCATCTACAAGTGATGGGATTGCGCCCATGTGGTGCAGGTACAAGGGTCCAAGTGTTTTGACTTATGAATGCATTATATTCTTCCTGCATTGCTTCTTTCCAACACTGAAACTTTTCTGCTTCTTTAAATGATGATGGTTCAAGTAGGGTGGGGGTTTGTATAAGATATTGACATTTATATGAAGGCTTAAGGGAGCCAGTTTGCCTTCTAGTAACCATATGATGATGAGGTTGAGTGTTAGGTTGTGAAGGTATATTGGGAGTTACTGACTGAGAGATATGAGGTTGAGATGTTGAATGAGTTATATTAGGTATAGGTGTAGGAGAAGTGGTTGAAGAAGTATTAGAATATAAAGGTAGAAATGGCTGAGAGAGGATAAATTGATATTTGAAAATATATCAGTAAATGTAGAAGTAGTAGGTATAGATGGAGGTGATACTGAAGGTTTATATGCAAAAGGAAAGGAGGATTCATTGAATTGAACATGTCTTGAAATAAAAATGCGAGAAGAGGTTTTGGAAAAACATTTATATCCTTTTGAATAAGAGCAATAACCCAAGAACACACAAGGTTCAGCTTTTAAGGCAAATTTATGTTGATTATATGGTTTTGTCCAAGGGTAGCATAAGCACCCAAAGACTCTTAAATGATGATAGGATGGAGGTTCTGAAAACAACATTTCATAAGGACTTGTATTGTGAAGAGAAGGACTTGGTAAGACGTTAACTAAATATACAGAAGCAGCTAGAGCTTCACACCAAAACTTCATAGGAAGTGAAGCATGAGTTAGTAAGGCTAATGTAGTTTCAATTAAATGCCTGTGTTTGCGCTCAGAGACTCCATTTTGTTCAGGAGTGTGAGGGCAGGATGTTTGGTGAATAATACCCAATGATTGGAGGTACAATTTGAATGAATTACTTGTGTACTCACCACCATTATCAGATCTTAAACACTTAATGTGTGTATTAAACTTTGTTTGAATCATTGTGTGAAAGGCTTTGAACACTTCACATACTTCTGACTTGAGCTTTAAAGGGTAAATCCAGCTAAACCTGCTATAATCATCTACAAACAATACATAATATGTAAAAGATGAGCAAGAAGATATTGGAGCTGGTCCACACACATCTGAATGAATAATATCAAAAGGATGTTTAGATTGAGTAATAGACAAAGGAAATGGTAGTTTATGTGCTTTAGCTACAGCACAAGAGTTGCACTTAACACCATAATGATCTAGTTTACTATTCAGAATAGAAGACAAGGGAATTAAAGCTTGAGATGAAGGATGACCCAAGCGCAAATGCCACAAAACTGCTGATGAATTTTCAACTTTAGAAGAGAGACATTTCAAATGTTGAATTGTACCAAAACCAGCCTTTGCAGATGATGAGCTTGTACCAGATGAAAGTGGATATAAGCCATCCCTACAAGGGCCCTGAAACAACAACTTATGTGAGCAAGAATCATGTATAGAGACTGATTTTGAGCTGAATGAAATGATACAATTGTTATCATTAGTGAATTTTGAAATAGATAACAAGTTGGAAGATATAGAAGGGACATGAAGCAATGAGTTCAGAGAAAATGAAGAGTTAGAGATGTGTAGCTTACTATGACCAACACTTGCAATATCAAGGTTTTGACCATTTCCAACTTAGACTGAATGACAACCATGATAAGGCTGTGAATTTTCAAGCAAGTGAGGATCATTTGTAACATGACTATTAGCTCCACTATCCAAATACTGCATTTCAGGATCATAAGCTTGATGTTGAGTAGTTTGAGGATGTATATATTTAGAGTGAGCTGCTAAAACAACTCTATTTTAAGCCTTAGGTGAAGGATAATTCACAATGTCTGATCTATACCAGCAATCAAGAGCTATATGACCTATACGAGTGCATATCTAACAAGTAGGAGCATTTGAGTTCATACCAGAGTTATGTGATGGAGGAGCACCTAAAACAGAGTTGTTTTGCTGCGAAAAATGTCTACCACGAGTCCACGACCTCTGTTAGCATAGCCTCTTCCTCAATTTGAAGGTCCTCGACCACAATTTGAATTATTGGAAGAGAAATTCATAGCAGATGGAGTAAAAAGTGCAGTGTGATGCACAGATGAATCATTAGAATCTGACATCTTCATATGTAATTCTTCAGAAACTAATAGACTACCAAGTGAATGAAAGCTAAGAGTTAATGTTTGCGCATTTGTAATCCGCATACTTGACTTGAATTGATTGTATTCAGAGGGTAGACCTTTTAATGTGTACATAATAACATCCTCAAGAGGTAATGAAGCTGCATCAGTGTCTAATCCATCACATATATCTTGTATATTAGCTAAATACCCAGTCATCGATTTTTCTCCCTTCTTAATGTTACACAGTTTCATTTTTAGTTGATGAACATGTGTACGACATTGATTTACAAACAGTTCTTCAAGTTTTACCCACACCTCATGAGCAGAATTGGACCTTACTACTTGAGAAAAGACAGAAGGAATCATTGAAGATAGAAGTGATACCTTCAATTGATGATCTTCAATTATCCAAATAGAGTATGTAGGATGATTCGATGAAGGTGGAGCTCCGGATCGTGTGACATGATCGAGATAACCATGAGCTTCTAAAACAGCTTCAAGCTGAGCTTTCCAAACAACGTAATTCGTAGAGTCAAGCTTGATTTGAACAAGCGAGGCCCAATTTTGGCGAAGAAGTAATAATCCAGCTGGAATTTCAGAGCTGGATGAGATATGAGGTGTTGAAGATGATGATTCAGTCATTTAGAAAGATGTTGAGAAGCGCGGAAGACCGAGAAGTGAAAGATAGCAAAGCTCTAGATGTTTAGTTGTTTTTTGGTTGAAGTCGCCATTAATGGCGACTAAAAAGAGCTTGTTCTTTCAATAGCTCTGATACCATATAGAAGAGAAGAGAGAGAGATATGAAGAGAAGATTTTATTAGACTGAATTGTGTTTTACATTCACGTATGTGTATTATATATACAAGGCATTACATACACTATACATACATAACTAAGCTAACTAACTATGCTAACCAACTAACAAACTTTGCAGCTGTCATCTTGTTGTTGATGAGCTGGAATTCTCTTAGTATTTAGCTGTATCTTATCAAAATCCAACAGAACTAAATTATCATCCGCAGAGTTTCTAACATCTTGAATAGAATAATCCTTTCCTGTTACTGCCCGAAATTATTATTGTTTTCCGATGACTGAGACATCATTTGTTCTAACAAGTTCATTGGTTCGTATTGGACAGAAAAATATTAGTACCAGTTTAAGTATGAATAGAAAAGCAAAAGTTGTATGCTATTGAGCAGGGGCGGAGCCGGGAATTTTCCGTAGGGGGCCAAGGGGGTTCGGGAGCAAAGCCCCCGTAAAAATAATTTTGGACTTATTTGCCTCGTAGGTCTATATATATGAAAAACTTTTATATTATATAAAACTGCACTATACGTTTTAATACAATTGTTTTTAATTGATTATCCTTTATTTGATACAAAATAACATGTATTTTATTGGGTTGATCAAAACAAAAAACATATATTTTATTGAAAAGAATAAAATAATTATAAGTTTAATAAAATAAATTTTAAAAATTAGAAAATTAAATAAAAATTCTAAAAATTTAAGGGGACTAAATGAATGTTTTGAAAATTTAGAGGAAACCAAATGAATGTTTTGAAAATTTAGGAGGGGCCAAATAATTATTTTTTCAAAATTTAGGGGTAAAATAACATATTATTAAATTTTGTTTTTAACAAAAGATTTTTTTTTAGATAATCAAGGGGGCCATGGCCCCCCCTACCCTTCACGTGCCTTCGCCACTTCTATTGAGCTTACTATCATGTAGGTGAGGGCCTTACAAGAATTTTCATTCTCCCATTTAGATGACATCATTGTTATTTCTTTCTCAGCAAGATAGAAAAAGTCTATCTCCTCGCGTCTATAACCTTCCACACCAGAATCAACGGTGTTGATATCTACTGATAAACTTTGGTGGGGTAAAACAATATTAACTAGTAAACTTTGATTGGGTAATTCAGACAGAAACTTCTCTGTACAGTCATTACTTCCTCCAGTTATTATTGACACAATTTCTAATAGTGATTGCGGATTAGGAGGAGCTTTTTTATTTTGTGAAAAGCTTTGTCTAGGTGGAGACTCAATAGGTTGGCATAATTCCAAAGGATCTAGTTTATTATCTGCACAAATCCAGAAACGTGATCGATTACTGCAGAGGTTATCCGATGACTCTCGCACGTTTATTAATGTTCTACTATCTATCCCAGGCATGTAGAGGTATTCCTTCATCCTGAAATTTGATGAGCGGTGTAAGAAGTTTATAGATAAATAGAAATAATATCAGCAGCATTTAGAGCTATTGATAAGGTAGTTTATGATAATTTGAGCTTGTTGTAGCATCTATGATCCATTACAAGAACGAAAGCCGAAGTAAATATGCATACTTATACTACAACCTGAGAATTTGCTGCTGATATTGGCTATTATTTCCAATCCAAACAACAACAAAAAAGAAAAAGATAGCAATTTCTGAGAATCTATTATTTACCAGGAATGCCAACCCATCGTGATGATGTAGAATCTCGAATTTGCGATCCAGTAGTCAAAAGCCTTGAATTGAGAAAAAACAAAAAGTCAAAAAGTAGTTTACGCGTATAGAAAACTAGTGCTTAGCTGTACTAAGAAACCATTAGGGACGAGTTTTTAATGAGCATGTAATACTTAAAATATAATGTATAAGATAACCCTTTCTGACAACTTAAACTTTTGGAGGAATTGGTTGTCTAACATGGTATCAGAGACAAGATCCATAAGGGGTCGGTGGTTTGAGTCTTGCCATCGTCACCTAATATAAAAATTCACATTGCAAAGACTAGACATGCAAAAAAAATAACACGAATCTAGCTTGCATGTGAGGGGGCGTAATAAGCATGTAATACTTAAAATATAATGCGGTTGTCTAACACGTGAGGAGGCGTAATGAGCATGTAATACTCAAAATATAATGTAAGCTTAAGCTTTTGGGAGAAGCTGTTGTCTAACACGTGAGAGGGCGTATTGAGCATGTAATACTCATATATAATATATAAGATGACTCCTCCTGACAACTTAAACTTTTGGGAGAATCGGTTGTCTAACCATTTTAACTTTAGTTTCAAGGAAATAATATGGATTGTAAAATTGTTACGTGAATTAAATATAGAAAGAGTAAGCTTGAGTAGAGTCTGGCTGCTTCTAACTTAACTTTACGCGGAAGTCAAAACACCTTTTTTTCATGACAATACATAGTAATACTGAACTATCTCTCCCAAGGCCGAGTCCCAAGATGAAACCCACCACCACCTAAAAACCCTTTCCGTCCAGATCTACCACCACAAAAATCCTACCCACTCACCAATTTGGCTATTAAATTGGGAAATTGGATCAAATTTTCAGAAGTGGAGAATAAATCTAAAGAATTTGTTTTTAGAGCTGAAAAGTCTGAGACTTCAGTGTAAAGAAAGTTTAAGAAACCTCTTAAAACTAAGAAAATTGATAAGGAAGAAGGTGAATTTATTGTAGCAAGAGAGTTGACTAATGCGATAGTCAATTTAGTCCAAACTTCTCTATTACTTCCAACTGTCGAATTGGGCCATGAAGAGTATAAATGGGTTGAGACTTCTTCTTCTATAAGGCCTCTTAAACAGGAGGAGCTTAACAAATTATGTGGCCCATCTATTATAAGGCCCAATTGAGAGTGCTAGCCCCTTAAGTCAGTCTGAACCAAAAGTCATTATTGACCCATCTATTACTCAGAACTCAGACAAATCAATTTGTTTCACATATCTTGAGAAACAAAAAAACAGAACCAAACAAGTGAGGGAAGATCTAGGTTTGCAAGATGATGAAGAAGGTGCTTCTGCAATTCTTGTCGACCTTAACTTTGATAAGGAAGATGATGAGATGGAAGATGTACACCTTTCTGACTAAGATAATAATGAAGATGATATTGAAATATGGTATGAAGAAGGTCTAATGGATGAACAAGAAGCTAATGTGGTTTGCGGGGTTGACCCAAATCAACCCCAAAAACTTCAATGATACAAGCCTGGAACTGTCAAGGCATTGGCACAACCTTGACAGAGTTGAGCATGAAAGATATTGTCAAGGCTCACCAATTGAGGTATTATTTCAGTCTGAAATTAAAAATAAATTGGATACCCTTGCTAATGTTTGCTCAAAGTTAAATATGACTCTTGTAGCTCATATTGACCCTGAGGGTCTTGCTGGAGGACTCGCAATTTTTGTTAAGGAATCTGATAAATTCAATCTTACAAGTTCAAACAAGAACTTAATTCTATGTGTGTATGATGGTTCAAATACATGAAAATGTGAAATTATCTTTGTATATGGCCCAACTGCTGATATAGAGAAAGAAATTTTTCTAAAAACTTTGGATGGATTATCTCATGTATCTGACTGCTGGTGTCTTTTGGGGGATTTCAACCTCATTAGGTACCCTTCATAGAAAATGGGAGGTGATATTAGTAGCCTTCACAAAAGGAATATGCAAATGTTTAATAATTTTATTGAAAGTAACAATTTATTTGAATTACCAGCTAAAGGATGTAATTTCTCTTGGTCAAATAAGAGAAATGGCAACCAGCTGATAAAACAAATTCTTGATAGAACTCGTGTGAGTAAAAAACAGATGGAAAAGTTCCCAAACTCATGGAATGCTTTACTGCCTCCAACTGGGACTGACCATTCACCACTTATACTCAAGTTTGGTATTTATAACTCAACTCATAAAAAGAGATTAATTGTTGAGAGAGGATGGATTTATGATGAGCCCTTTTGTAAATTAATTCTGGAACATTGGAAAAAAGGAAATTTCATGGGACTAAGAGGGATTAAGAGATTTGTTTATAAAATCTCTAACTTGAAAAAACAAATCACAAAGTGGGCTAGAAAAAGAGTTCTCAATAACAGGATTCTTATTAATACCGCATTATCTCATCTTGAGAAATTATTCAATGAGCCTTATACTGATGAAAATAAAGTGAGATTCGAACAATTTAGTGCTAATCTTGAGTCTTATTGGCTTAAAGAGGAACTGTACTGGGCACAAAGATAAAAAAATACTTGGTTAAAGCTTGGTGATAAAAATAGTAAATATTTTCACTCTATTACTAAAGTTAAGAGAACAAGGAATAGAATTTCAATTATCAAGAATGAAATGGGAGTATGGCTGACTGAGAAAGATGAAATAACTCAGGAAATCAAATACTATTATAATAACATATTCAAGACAGTGGGTGTGAGAAACTATGCACCAATCTTGAGTAGAATAAATGGAGTGGTTACAAAGGAGATTAATGATTCACTTATTAGTCATGTCTCCTATGATGAAATCAAAAGGCAGTATGGTCTCTTGGAAGTGACAAATATGGTGGTTTTTTCTTCAAAAATTTTTGGGAAGAAATTAAACTTGATTTAGTTAAACTTGTTTCAGATTTTATTATGAACAACTCTTCCTTATAAGAAATCAATTCTACTATTATAACCCTTATTCCTAAATGTTTGAACCCAGACCCGGTTTCATCCTTTAGGCCTATAAGTTGTGCTAAATTTATATACAAGATTATATAAAAAATTCTAGCCAATAGGCTACAACAATGGATGGGAGTTTTGATTTCAGAAACTCAAATTGCATTTATTCCAGGCAGATCAATTTTTGAGAACATTTTGATTGCGCAAGAAGTTAGTCATTTCTTGAAGAATAAAAGAACAACCCAGAAATATTGTATGACTATTAAAGCTGATATGAGTAAAGCTTATGAGAATATAGAGTGGGACTTCCTGCTTGATTTACTTAAAAAAATGGGCTTTCATGATATATGGATTGGATGGATTAAAAATTGTATATCAACAGTTACATATAAGGTTCAAATTAATGGATAACTATATGATATTGAAAAGCCTCAAAACGGTCTCAGACAGGGTGACCCTTTATCACCTTACCTTTTTCGTTTAGTCACACAGGCTCCAACAAGCCTTATTGAGTACTATTTGAAAATGGGACTTTTTAAAGGTATTAAAATTGCGAGAGCAACCCCTATGATTACACATATCTTGTTTGCTAATGATAGCTTATTTTTCATGGAAGTTGGGGAATATAATATTAAATTTTTTATTACAATCTTGAATTGGTATAGTTATGCTTCAGGGCAGAAAATTAATCTTAACAAAAATGAAATACTTTTTAACAAAAATACACCAGCTACTATTAAAAAACAGATTTCTGCACAGTTAAGGATGAGTAAACTTGAAGATTTAGGTAAATATTTTGGAATCCCATCAGGATGGGGTAAATCTAAGGTTAAATCTCTTGAATGGTTGATTGAAATGATATTGAAAAGAATGTAAAGTTAGAACTAGAATACTTTCTACAAATGGAAAACAAGTTCTTATAAAGGCTATTATAGGAGCAATACCTAATTTCATTATCTAATTGTGATCACATGAAAGATTCTTTGAAATACGAAACTATATTTTTACATGTTGAAAAACTTTCTATTAAATATAATTTTTATTTAATTTTTAAAAATAATTAAATATCAAATTTGAAGGATGGAGTATTGATCTAGTATTGTTGATTCTTATTTTATAATTTGATTTGTTTTATATAGTTATATTGGTTTATATTTTAAAAAATATATATAATATTGCAAAAACATTGAAAATAAAAATTTGAAGAAGTCGTAAATAAAAAAAATAAAGACATTATGAAATTTCAAATTTTGTTGGGTATATTAAAATCGGAATTAACTTTTGAATTCTAGTTTTTTTTTAATTAAATTTTTCCATTCTAAAAAAGAATTGAAATTCTTTTAACAATTTTTTTTTTTCTGCAATCCAGCCTATTTTCACCCTTAGGTTGCTGAGAAGTGGTTGTACCCTCCCCAAAATTATTAGCCAATGTTCGTGGTGATTCTGGTACACTTACTTTGAATTCAATAATGGTTCAGTGATTTAAATTATTGAAATATGGTTGTAAAAAATAATAATATATATAGAGAATTAGGTCATTGGTTGGATGGTTTAGTGATTTAAATTATTGAAATATGGTTGTAAAAAATAATAAGAATTAGGTTATTGGTTGGTATTTAGGTAGTATGAATTTAGTTAATATATATAATTACTCGTATAATAATCACTCTTATAGAAAGGATGTTAAGCATAGAGCTTTCACCATATATTAACTACTAGTCTAGTAGCGACCGACCATTAGGTTATCAATACCATGGCTAAATCTTTTACAGATATAGCTTTCTTTATCTTCTCCCTCTCCATTTTGATTTCTTTCATCAACACCGTCGCCACTAATGACGAAGAAAGCTACATTAAAGCCATTGAGCAAAGGACATTAGGACTGAAAAAAGAAAAACTCAGCCATTTTCACTTTTACTTTCACGATATTGTTGGAGGTCCTTCCCCTACGTCAAGAAGGGTGGTTCAACCAGCGTTGAGTACGTCTATAGGTTTCGGTTTCGTGAGGATGATGGATAATCCACTCACTGTAAAGCCTGAATTGAGCTCCACAATTGTTGGAAGAGCTCAAGGCATGTATGGATCTGCCTCCCAAGAAGAAATAGGTCTGTTAATGGTGATGAACCTTGTTTTCACTCAGGGTAAATATAATGGGAGCGTAATTTCAGTGTTGGGGAGAAATGCTGTTTTTAATAAGGTACGAGAAATGCCTGTGGTCGGAGGAAGTGGACTCTTCCGATTTGCTCGCGGTTATGCAACAGCGAGGACTCACAAGTTTGATCTTAAATCTGGGGATGCCATTGTTGAGTATAATGTTTATGCTCTACATTATTAATGTCTTTATGGTTAAAACTTACTCGCTAATTAAGGTAAGGAGTAGTATTATAAATGTATTTTTATGTTAATGTTGTTGGAAAACTTGAATATGATAATATAGTTTTTTGGACTTTTTTGTTATCCCACATCGGTGGGAGGAGAAGAATAGCTGCTACTTTTATATTGACTAAAATTAACTAAGTCCAAATGGCCAACTACCATGCACATAGCAAAGCAATGGAATAACCCACACGCGCGCACCACCACCACCACCCCCCTGGCCCGGCCCGGCCCGGCGACGGCGTGGGGAGTTTGGGGAGTTTGGGGAGTTTGGGGAGTTTGGGGAGTCAAAAATGAAATGGATTTTGTACCAACTCTTATAGTGTGGAGGGTTGACTACTCAACTTAAACGTATAGACAAAGCTCCACGAATCTCGCACACGTTAAGATGAAAGGATATCCCAGCTCCCAGCTGTTACTTAGTCAAGTCAAACACGTGGGTCAGGCGTGGGGAGTTTGGGGAGTCAAAAATGAAAAATGAAATGGATTTTGTACCAACTCTTATAGTGTGGAGGGTTGACTACTCAACTTAAACGTATAGACAAAGCTCCACGAATCTCGCACACGTTAAGATGAAAGGATATCCCAGCTCCCAGCTGTTACTTAGTCAAGTCAAACACGTGGGTCAACTAAGCTGTTACAGGAAATCAATCAAATCAAAACGTGGGGGTTACAAGACAATCAAAATGTCAACCCAATTAAGCCAATTTCGGGAGGAAATCGTGGGCCTTAATGGGGACGTTGGACGTTTCTGAAGGCTTGAGTCCTCCTCTTCACTCCCCTACACCAAGGAAAAACACTCTGTCTCACCACCTACTCTCTCTACATTTTCCTAAATCGTAGTTTTAGTTCTGTTAGAGATACCGGTCACCCCGGAATATCTTTTTAACAACCATAGATTGACGGTGACTTCGTTTTTCCGATTTCGTGTAAGTGTATTTCCGTTTTTCCGTGTATTGTTATTGGAATTTCCGTGTATTGTTATTTCCATTTCTTGTAAACGTTATTTCAAATTCCGTGTAATTGTTATTTCGTTTATTTTCGTGTAAGAGTTTGTTTACTTTTAAACTCATTTTCTTTTTCATTTTTTTTCTTTTCGGAAACCATTTTTCTCTTGTAAAACTGGTGGTTATTAATATAACAATTTAAAAAGATATTCATTTTCTTTTTCCACCGGTTATTTTAGAAAATGGCTCTTCCTATTTCGGCTGTTGGTTCCTCTTTGAACACTAAGCCACTTCTCGACGCGAACAAGTTAGAGCCCCTTAATGGTTCTAACTATAAGCGTTGGGCGCAAAAAATAATGATATGCCTTGAACAGTATGAACTTGACTTTGCTATAGTCGAGGCTCCTCCACTTTTGGAGATTGGAGCTCATACTGAACAAGAGCTAGCTAGGCATGCTGCCCTCGAATCTAGGTTCAAAAGAGCTAACACCATGGCTCGGGGCTGGATGTTGAACAATGTTACTAATCCCATCTTCGACCTCCTTGCCAAAGAGAAATCGGCAAAGGTCATATGGGAAACTCTCGAGAAGAAGTATGGGGCTGATGATTCGGGTAAGAAAAAATACGTGACTGGGAATTGGTATAACTTTAGACTTACGGATCAGAAACCCATGACTGAACAACTTCACGTGTACGAGAACCTATGCGCGGAGGTAATCGCCGAAGGCATGAAGATGTGTGAAATTCTTCAAGCCAACATCTTGCTTGAGAAATTTCCCCCATCTTGGAGTGAATACCGCAACCACCTCAAGCACAAAAAGAAAGAAATGACCCTCCAAGAGCTCATCAGCCACATCCAAGTCGAAGAAGCGAATCGTCTAAAGGATAAGTCAATCTCTTTCCCTTCTCATTCCTCCAAAGCTAATCTAGTCGAAGGTTCTGGCCAAGGTAACAAAGATAGGTTCAAAGGGAAGGGAAAGCAACAAGGGTCCAACAAATCTAAGTCTGGGGGAAATAAGAATCGCGGCAACACCAACAAACAAGGTGGAGGGTTCAAGATCTCTGGTAAGATTCAAAAACCTAAAGGGGCCTGTTACTGTTGTGGCAAAGAAGGGCACAAAGCTTTTGAATGTCCCCAGAGAGCTGGCCAGGGTCCCAAAGCTGCCGCGAATCTGACTGAGACCGAAGAAATCATCGCTGCGGTAATGGTTGAGGTAAACTTGGTAGAGAATAAGAGCGAGTGGATCCTTGACACTGGAGCTTCTCGTCATTTCTGCGCAAACAAATCCTTGTTCAAGAAATTCGAAAAGGCAACTGATGGTGAGTGTGTGTACTTGGGTGACTCTTCCACCGCTACTGTTCTTGGTAAGGGTCAAGTTCCTCTCAAACTCACATCTGGTAAGACTCTTGAACTAAATGATGTTCTCTTCGTCCCCTCTCTCCGTAGGAACTTAGTTTCCGGGGCTCTCCTTAATAAAGTTAGTCTCAAACTTGTTTTCGAGGGGGGTAAAGTCATAATCACAAAAAATGACGAATTCGTGGGGAAAGGGTACCTAAATAATGGCTTGTTTGTTTTAAACACTGTAACCCTTAATGAGAATGCATCTAATTCCGCTTATATTGTTGAGTCCGTTCAAACGTGGCACGGTAGATTAGGCCATTTAAATGTTGCGTCTATTAAAAGGCTTAAAAATCTTGGACTAATACCCGTTAACAACGTGGATGACTTTGAAAAATGTCAAATTTGTGTAGAGTCCAAACTTGCGAAAAAACCTTTTAAACCCGTTACCACGAGACAATCTAAACTACTTGAATTAGTTCATTCGGATTTAGCTGATTTTAAAAACTCCGCTAGTAGAGGTGGAAAACTTTATTACATAACCTTTGTAGATGACTACTCTAGGTTTACTAAAGTGTATCTCCTTAAAACTAAAGATGAGGCGGAAAATGCTTTTTTAAAATATAAAGCCGAAGTTGAAAACCAACTAGATTGTAAAATCAAACGACTTAGGTCCGATAGAGGAGGCGAGTATAGTTCTAATTCCCTTAAAGAGTTTTGTGAAACAAATGGGATTATCCACGAACTTAGTGCCTCTTATACACCCCAACAAAACGGCATAGCAGAAAGAAAGAATAGGTCCCTTAAAGAGACTATGAATGCCATGTTAATAAGTTCAGGTTTACCAAACAACATGTGGGGGGAAGCTGTCCTATCAGCCTGTTATGTACTTAATAGGGTACCTCATAAATCCCTAGAAAAGACCCCGTATGAAATGTGGAAGGGTTTTCCACCAAACCTGAAATTTTTAAAAGTGTGGGGGTGCCTAGCCAAAGTCAAACTACCTGATTTTAAAACTGTCACCGTTGGTTCCAAAACCATTGACTCAATTTTCATAGGGTACGCTCAGAATAGTGCGGCTTACAGATTCTTGTCATTAGAAGACAACTCTATTTGTGAATCTAGAGACGCTGAGTTCTTTGAACATGTTTTCCCTTTGAAAGATTTAAATACTGTCAATGCTTCTTTACCTGTTGATAATTTATCTACTAATGATTTTGTACCTCTTTGTGATGTTTTTCCTAACCCCTCCACTTCCATGGAGCCTAGTAATATTCCCGAGGAAGAACCTAGGAGAAGTAAGAGGCGCAGGATTGAGTCTAGCTTCGGCCCTGACTTTATAACAGCCTTTATCACAGAAGGTTCTCACATTGATCTATTAGACGAACAGGTAGTCAATTGCTTCCTCATGGAGGATGACCCAAAAACTTATGATGATGCGTTAAAATCTATAGATGCTAGTTTTTGGAAAGAGGCTATTAATAGTGAACTTGAGTCAATTAAAAGCAACCATACATGGGAGTTAACTGACTTACCTAGGGGTAGCAAAGCAATCAATAGCAAATGGATTTTCAAGAAAAAATTGAGACCCGATGGCTCAATAGAAAAATTCAAAGCCAGACTTGTTATTAAGGGTTTCACCCAAAAGAAAGGTCAAGATTACTTTGACACCTATTCCCCAGTGACCAAAATTGCCACGATAAGAACCCTTATTGCTTTAGCCGTCATTCACGAACTTGTAATACATCAAATGGATGTAAAAACCGCGTTCTTGAACGGAGATCTAGATGAAGAGATCTACATGGCTCAACCTGAAGGGTGTGTGGTCCCTGGTCAAGGGGACAAAGTGTGTAAGTTGAAAAAATCCTTGTATGGTTTGAAACAGGCACCAAAAAAATGGTATGAAAAACTAGATAGTACTCTCATTTCATATGGGTTTATTGCTAACACTTCTGATTCATGTGTCTACTCCAAGGTAACAAATTCAGAGTGTGTTATCATCTGCCTTTATGTAGATGACATGCTCATCTTTGGTACTACTATTCATATTATAAATGAGACTAAACGTTTCTTGTCTTCCAGATTTGACATGAAAGATATGGGAGAAGCTGATGTGATACTTGGGGTAAAGATCATTAGAAGCAGTAATGGTATTACCCTGAATCAGTCTCATTACGTAGAAAGGATGCTGAAGAAGTTCAATTCCTTTGATGTAACGCCTGTAAATACTCCTTATGATTCTAGCATTAACTTATCTAAACATGTGGGGGATGCTGTATCCCAAAATGAATATGCTAAAATCATAGGAAGTGTAATGTTCTTAATGAACTATACTCGACCCGATATTGCCTATACCGTAAGCAGACTTAGTCGCTATACTCATAACCCAAGTAGTGATCACTGGGTTGCACTTCGCCGTCTATTGAAATACTTGAGGGGTACCATCGATCTAGGCTTGCACTATAACAAATTCCTTGCAGTCCTTGAGGGTTTTTGTGATGCAAACTGGATCTCTGACAATGACGAAGTAAACTCCACCAGTGGTTATGTGTTCTCCTTAGGGGGAGGTGCTATATCGTGGAAGTCTTCCAAACAGACTTGTATAGCACGCTCCACCATGGAGTCTGAGTTCATAGCACTAGAGTTAGCTGGGCAAGAAGCTGAGTGGTTGAGAAGTCTCTTATCGGATGTGCCACTTTGGGAAGGAAGTGCCACACCTGTATGTATCCACTGCGATTCGCAAGCAGCCATTGGAGTCGCTCATAATAGCGCCTATAATGGGAAGAAGAGACATATTCGCATCAGACATGGGTCAGTAAGACAATTACTGAAGAATGGTGTGATAGCCTTGGAGTTTGTACGATCAGAGGAGAATCTAGCTGATCCATTCACCAAAGGCTTGACCAGGAGACTAGTCCTGGAGACGTCGAGGGGGATGGGACTAAAACCCATTAAGTGGGAACATGTGACTAATGAGTCAATGTGATTTCCCCATCCCTAAGGCTCAAACCTAAATCGCCTTGTTCATAGCCACTTGTGGTGGTCCTTTTGAGAAGGACTTGATGAACAAAGCGTACCGAGTGCTTAAACTCACATTTGAATTCATAGCCTTTATGGTGGTTCTTTTGAGAAGGACTTGATGGATTCAAGGGTAACTTTGAAACCCAAATAAATCATGATAGAGTGTTGAGAAGACGTCCTTGCACCACTCTCAAATGAATAAATCCACCATGTTCATAGCCCTTAAAAGGGTGGTCCTTAGAGAAGGACTTGATGAACCAAAAGGTGAAGTTAGAGGGAACCATAAGCTTGAATCGGGTAGAGTATGTGCTGTGAGGGTCTCGATCGATAACCGTTAAAGTTCAAGAGTAAGTTCACTTAAACGGAATTCGGTGGTTGCCTCACTTCACTACGTGTCAATTCAAATCGCAAGATATTGACACTTAAGTACAATTCACCCAATCTTCTTTTTGGAACCTTCTCTCCAAACCTTTTGCTATCATTCAAGTATGTGGGGGATTGTTGGAAAACTTGAATATGATAATATAGTTTTTTGGACTTTTTTGTTATCCCACATCGGTGGGAGGAGAAGAATAGCTGCTACTTTTATATTGACTAAAATTAACTAAGTCCAAATGGCCAACTACCATGCACATAGCAAAGCAATGGAATAACCCACACGCGCGCACCACCACCACCCACCCACCCGACCCGGCCCGGCACCGGCACCGGCACCGGCGACGGCGACGGCGTGAGGCGTGGAGCGTGGGTCGTGGTTCGTGGTTCGTGGGGAGTTTGGGGAGTCAAAAAATGAAAAATGAAATGGATTTTGTACCAACTCTTATAGTGTGGAGGGTTGACTACTCAACTTAAACGTATAGACAAAGCTCCACGAATCTCGCACACGTTAAGATGAAAGGATATCCCAGCTGTTACTTAGTCAAGTCAAACACGTGGGTCAACTAAGCTGTTACAGGAAATCAATCAAATCAAAACGTGGGGGTTACAAGACAATCAAAACGTCAACCCAATTAAGCCAATTTCGGGAGGAAATCGTGGGCCTTAATGGGGACGTTTCTGAAGGCTTGAGTCCTCCTCTTCACTCCCCTATATAAGGAGCACTCACTCCACTCTCAGAAGCTACGAAAATACACCAAGGAAAAACACTCTGTCTCACCACCTACTCTCTCTACATTTTCCTAAATCGTAGTTTTAGTTCTGTTAGAGATACCGGTCACCCCGGAATATCTTTTTAACAACCATAGATTGACGGTGACTTCGTTTTTCCGATTTCGTGTAAGTGTATTTCCGTTTTTCCGTGTATTGTTATTGGAATTTCCGTGTATTGTTATTTCCATTTCTTGTAAACGTTATTTCAAATTCCGTGTAATTGTTATTTCGTTTATTTTCGTGTAAGAGTTTGTTTACTTTTAAACTCATTTTCTTTTTCATTTTTTTTCTTTTCGGAAACCATTTTTCTCTTGTAAAACTGGTGGTTATTAATATAACAAATGTATCTCGTTTTGAACTTTTAATGTATCAAGAATGCTAATTTATTCTATAACAATATTGACTATAATCTTACCTAATGATCTCATACTACTCATACACTTTTGCAAGTCATCATCACAAGCAAGTAATAGTAAATCATTATCTTCATCTAGATACTTAGCTTTAAATTGATCATCATGTACCTTTAACCTCTTTGTGACTTCCTCAACTAAATCCATCTTTTTTGATGAATCAGAGAGCTGAAACTTTACCATATCCGATCCATATGTTGTCTTTACCGTCATCGAGCTTCAATACCTTGCCCGTTGAACCATAGTCCGAATGCAATTGGTCCAGCCAACAATCCTCAGCATTTACAACAGATTTGCATAGAGGATGAGAGTTTTGGACCTTCTCTCAATTACAAGATGGACAATTGGGGATGTTATTTTTTCTACAAATGCGCTTAAACGTTGATCTACTACCTGCAAAAGTAATCCCAGGAAAGTAAAAGTAAGCTATGTACAGTAGCATATCTAAAATTAACTACAGCAAAATGCAAATGTTGTACGTATGTTATGAGGATTCAGGAGGAACAACGGAAAATTCTTACTCATGGAGTCTATTAAATTCCATTACTCTATTTACCGCGTTGATATTGTTGAATGTAAAGTCAATTTAGTAATCTTATTTGGTGATGGTGATGTGGCATGCTCTCTGAAGATCCTCGGCTACCCTTTTTTTTTTTTTCTTCTACATTAAAACATAATTTAAATTAATAAGCAATTACGGAATAAATTACAATAAGTTAAGTTAAATGTATTTAGCCAATTCCTAGAGAATTAAAGTCACTTATAAGCCGGTTAAATAAGAAAGTTGTGGTGAAGACACCCAATTACTTTGAAGGTTGTTGGAGTTAGCCCTCTTTGCATTTCAGTCGACGGCTTGGTTAGATTTTCGAGAAACAAAGTGAAAATCCAGGCTCAGGGTGCTAGAGAACGTTTGTATATCTTCATAAATGTGATGTAAATGACGATTTGCAAACCTTTAACACTACATGAGTGGCTTCATTAGGGATTGACAATCATTCAAAATAACAAAATGGACACTAGGTTGTAAGGAGGCTTCAATAATTGCTTGTCGTATACCAATTGCTTCAGCCTCTTCCGTTGATTTTGGTTTGAATTTCCACATTTTCTCTCTCAAAAGTTGATCCTGTGAGTTACTGAAAATGCATCCAATATCTGTATCATTAGATTCTTTATAATAAGAAGCATTAACTAAGATAAAAGTTGTAAGTTGAGGGATTTTTTTCTTCCTGTAATTTAAAGTAGTGTCTTGTTGTATTTGTTTTTCCAAATAAATTGCTTCAGTGTCAAATTTAGTAAGAAGTTTGAACTCATCATAAGCAGTAGTAGCATTCTTACAAGAAATAAAGGGACAGATTTCTACATTTTCAAAAACCTTTTTGTTTTGCGCTTTCCAAATGAACCATAGAGTCCAGATTGCCATCTCAACCTAGGATTTTCCTCTATCATTTTTTGGGATATCAATGTTTAATAAATTTTGTAACTATTGATCTAGTCTAAGATTTAAATCATGTGAGGATTTAAAGCCCCAAGGAGTTGCAAACCATGTGGATCTTGCATGAGAACAATGAAAGAAAAATTGTTCAGTAGTTTGAGATTGTGTGGAACAGATTTTACAATAACTATTAAGTGCACACTTTCTATTAAATTTATTAGACTCAGTAGGTATTGCATTTAAGATTACTCGCCAAATAAATTATTTGAGTTTGGGAGGAAAGTTAAGGTCCCAAACCTTTTTCCAAAATGAATCTTCAAGTTTAAAAGATGTTGATGGGCAATTTAGTAAAATCATATTATGTTATGTAACTTTTTTATTTGTAATGTTCAAGTATACCCCTTTGGCAGTTAAAATCCTTTAGGATCATGTTTTCATGTGATAGTATCTTTTGCCCCATGTACCGCTGATATTAATATCAACAATTGAATCAACAATTTTCATGAGGTAGAGTAATTTTTAGCAGCTCAGTATTCCAAGTATGATCTGAATTTATAAAGTCAGAAACAAGTGTAACTGAGTTATTGTTTGTGTTATGTAAAGTATGTTGGGTTTGAGAGTGGTTTGATTTGGGCAACCAATCATCCTTCCACACTTTAATTTTCTTTCCATTTACAATAGTCCAGTGTGAGTCTTTCAGATAAGAATCTCTTCCTAGGAGTAAACTTCTCCACCCACAGGAGGGATTATAATCAAATTCAGTGTCATAAAATCTTTCTTTTGGAAAGTAAATGGCTTTTAAGATTTTGTATGCTATGGATTATTTATTCAAATTAAACTTCCAAGCAGAAAAAAGTAAGAAGTGCAATATTTATTTGTGCAAAGTTTTTAAAGTCCATTCCTCAAATACTTTTCGGCATTTCCATACTTTTCTAGTTTTTTCAATGAATTATGTCAATTCCTTTATTGCCCCACCATAAGGAAGCAATTAGAGAAGATATTTTATTGCAAATGGAGTCTGGTATATGAAAAATTGCCATAAGATAAACAGGAATTGATTGTATAACATCTTTAACTAATGTTTCCTTTCCTGCTTTAGTAAGAAGATTTTCATTCTAGTTATTAAGCTTAGTTATAACTCTCTCAATTAGCCATTCTAGGGCCTTTGTCTTGGATCTTCCCCAATCAGAAGGCAGTCCAAGATATTAGGGAAGGGGGTGTTTTTACTAAAAATAATACCACTTTTGTTTAAATTTTTTGTTTGCCCAGAGGCATAGCAATATTTGTTCAGACATCCTTGAATTGCTCAAATTCATCAATATTTCCTTTTAAGAAAAAAAATACTATCATCTAGAAATAATTTATGAGTTATTTTTGGGCAAATTCTACTAAGTTTGATGCCTTTTATAAGTTCATTTTCCATTTTATCATTATTAAGCGCTGTTAGGGCTTGAGTAACTATGCAAAATAGGAAAGGGGAGAGGGGGTCCCCTTGCCTAAGGCCCTTAGTTGGAAGAGGTATATTAGTGGGTTTTCCGTAAATAAGAATTGCATATGGAACAGTGAAAACAAATTGTTTGATCCATGAAATCCAAAGTTCAAAAAAACCAAGGGCATTCATTATATCAAATAAAAAATCTCATTCAATGTTATTTTAAATGCCTTAGACATATCAGCTTTTATAGTTGCTGAATAATTTTTCGAGTATCTTTTATTTTTCAGATAATGTACAACTTCATGTGCCACTAGAAGATTATCAGATTGTTCATGTGAGATAATAGTATCCATAAAGGGCTTTAGCTTTTTAACAAGTATAGCAACTATGATCTTATATATGAAGTTAGGACAACTAAATGGCCTATAATCACCCATTGTTGTAGGAGAAGGAATTTTTAGGATAAGAGTGATGTGTGTTTTGTTTATAGAGGCTAGATTGCCTTTAGTATACAATAAGTCAGTAATACATCTCATAATGTCACTTTTTATAGTATGCCAGTGCTTTTTAAAGAAGCTAGCAGTGAAACCATCAGGGCTTGGGTATTTATTTGCCCCAAGGGTCCAAATAGTTTCTTTGACATATTTTAAGGTAATAGGCTCTTCAAGGATTTTGTTAATATTTTATGTAACAATAGGCTTTACTTTCTCAATAATAATATTATAATTTCTTGATCCCTTAGAGGTGTATTGATTCTTATAACTGTCAATGATAGCACCTGAGATAGATGAAGGATCTTCTAAATAGTTTTCCTCATTGTTCCTCAATGTGGGTCTCTCGCCTCCGTCTTTCTACCAAAGCGGTGCACAAGACTTGATCAGTAATACCTTTGGGTATTTTTGGAATACACCCAAAACCGGCTTCTTCGAGAAATGACAGGATTTGCGCATCAGGCGCCCATAAAGTCTATACGATAGTCGAAACTTCGTAATTGTCCTATTCACAACCAAATATCGGTTTAATTGTAAATTTTAAAATAATTAAAACATTGAAAAAATATGACAAATAACTTACATCGCCTTTCCAAAAAATTTCACTCCTATGACATCTTTGACGACTAAGCACGTCAGATGAGAAAGCAAGGTCGTAGTCTACTTGGCTTAGTCTGACCATTGTTTCGTCCTGTAACATAATTTAAAGGAACCAATCATGCAATTATAGTGCAATATAATCATGAAAGAGACTTATAATGCAATATAATCATTACAAGGTCCTATTGAACAATTTTCTTAATTTAATGGGCCTATAGTGCAATTGTATAAATTTAAGAGACATATCGTACAATTTACTAAATTTAAGGGACATATACTAAAATTTTATAAATTTAGGGCCATAAAGTACAATAAAATAGTTTAAGGGACCAATAGTGCAATTTCCTAAATTAAAGAGACCTAAAGTGTAATATAAAATTAATTAAGGGACCAATAATGCAATTTTATAGAATGAAGGGGCGTAAAGTGCAATTTCTAATATTTTTAAGGACCTCTAGTGCAATATAAAATTAATGGACTTATAGTATAACTTTATATAATACAAGGGACCTATAGTGCAATTCATGAATTAAATAGACCTATATTACAATTTCATAAATTAATTGGACCTATAGTGCAATTTTTTAAACTATACATAAAATTCATATCTTCGTATCAAATAACACCAAGAAATCTACTATTTCTACACAATTTAATAACTTTAATATATATATATGATTACATTAAATAAAAAGAGGATAAGAATTACCTAGAATAGAGCAAGATCGGAAGGGTGGTGATGGCTGATCGGAGGCGGTGGCAACAGGCGGCGACAAGGGAGGGGGCGCGACAGCTTTTTTTTCTTTTCTTCTTTTTGGTAAATGAAGAAACAGAAGGGTTTTGGTGTTTTAACAGAAGAGAGGCGCTCTTCCGAAGAGCGTCTAAATACCCACTTCCGGGTAAAGCTAAAGGCGCTCTTTCGAGAAGCGTCTCACTTTGATTAGTGACTAATATGTGACCGACAAAAAGATTAATTAATAAATTGGGAGAGACGTCCCTCGGAGAAGCGCCTATACGCTAGTTCTGAATTTATTTTTTCAAATACGTTTATCATGTAATTATTTTATTGAAAATGTTAGAAATAAAAAAAAACTCGAAAAACAAAGTGCACTAATTGTCATGAAAAGGAAAGCTGAAATCAAATTTAAGCAAGGCAAAGTCGAGATAGAAGTACTAATCATAATCATATTGGACTCCACTAAATACATAATGATTCAAACTATCATTTACTCTATTAATAGAACCAAAAAACTAAGGCCATGTTTGGTTCGTGAAAATAATAGGTATCTTTTGTTTTTATTTTCTATATTTTTTAAAATACTAATAAAGACGTGTTTGGTTAGAGAAAATGAAAACATTGCTATATCGGAGAATGTGAAATTGATGTTCTCTATATTTTCTAAAAAAATTGAAAAGAAAATGAAAATCATTTTCTAGAAAATATATTATGAAAACAAAAACAGTAAATGTTTTTGCAAACAAAACAAGACCTAAGATTTGAAGTTAATAAGTTCAAAAACAATTAAATCTAACAAATAAATTCAAAAAATAAATAAACAAGTTCTTACTCAGATTTAAACATGCATACGAATTTTAAACTCTACAAAATAGATCAAAACAAAAAAATAACAAATCCAACAATAAATTTTTAAGATCCGATAATTATAAGATTAAAAATATTTAAATCAAAAAATTAATTGAATACTTTGAAGAAAAGGAATTTGAACTTGATGGAAATGATGGTGTAAAGAAATTATATAAGCTCGGGGAAAACCAACTTTACTATAATAGTTATGGCGTAGAACAATGGATATGATTTGTTGTATTAGAATTTTGTTATATATATATGTGTGGATATAAAGTTATTATAATGCACTGTTGCGTTAACTACCATTTGCGCAGATATTTGTTGTCATTGGTGGTCAAGAAATTAGTCGATAAGACCAACTTGATTATTGCTGACTACATATCGTCGTTGTTATATGGTGGCTAGAATTTCGCCGATAGTGATCATCATTGGCGACTACGACGTGGTTTGTCTTTGCCAAAACACAATTGACAATTACGACGACACATGTAGTCGCAATTGATATATTGACTGCATGATGTAGTCGTTATTTACAATACTTAGCAACTACACGCTTAGTCACTAAAGTGGTGTATTTGTCGAGCACTTTTTTGTCGTTGTTAAAGAATATTTTATTCGCGACTGCTTAGATTCTATAATTTCCGACTATTTTGTAGTCGCAAATGACCCAGATTTATTAAAGAAAAAAATTGTTTTGTAATTTTTGAAAGTGATATAAATAATACATAAATAAATAAATAAAACTTATATTTTTTTCAACAAATAAAACTTATATTATTAGATTTATATAACATCTAATATAATACAAAGTCAACGAGAATATAAAATAAAGTAAAAAATAATAGATATAAAGTCAACAAACATACACTAACCAAACACATAAAAAACTAGGGATTATATGAACATTCTTCTTCTTCCTCATCTTCTCCGTCAACGATTACTTGACTACTAGATGCACCACCTGTTGGAGAATTCCGTTGGCCTGGAGTTTAATGGGTTAGTCTCGCTTGTGCCCTCATCTCATTAACATACCCCATGGCAGCAATAATGTTAGCCATTGTAAAGATAGGGGGTGGCTGCCTACAGTCAAACTCGGGGATCGATTGTCTGGAGAAACATATGGGGGATACCTTTGTGCAACATGAAACTCATTCAAGGAAGCCATCAATATCGCCCAGTTTCTGATCATGGTCACGTGTTGAAGGAGCAGCTTTTGAAGTTCCTCTTTTCTTAGGAGGCGATCTCACTCCGGGTGCCCAACTCCTTGGCGATGAGTCCATCCTAACCTTCGCTGCATCCTTGACAACAGCTACTTGCACATAATTTCAACCACTCCAGACTTTCCTGTTTCCAATTCTTTCCTACTTAGATTCTTTTTATAAATGACTCTAAACACGTTAGATAACCCAATTATCGAATCGCTCTCCGATTTATAGTCTATAAGCCCAAGGATACTAGTCAAGAAAAGAAACTGCATCATTATGTGACAGTCATGCGACTTCATCCCGATGATCTTTCCTGTATCACTCTAAACGTTGTTCCTCAAACTAGATGTGAAACCATCGAGAAATTTTCGCATGTTGAACTAATCCAGAAAAACACGTCGATTTTCCAGTGTCAACCCATACTTTGCGTGTTGTAGCATCAATTTACCTCGTTTCTTGAACAACCACAACCATTTCCTGATGCCCATATCTTTCAAATGCATTCTCGCTTTTACGTTATGTTTGTTAATTTTCCCATCAAGGTCTACAACTGTACCCATCAGACTATCACAAACATTCTTCTCAAAATGCATAACATCAATGTTATGTTTCAATAAAATTTTCGACCAATAAGATAAACGATAAAAAATACTCCTTTTCTTCCAATTAAACTCACAGTGACCTATTTTCTTCGTCTCTTTGCCACCAAAATCCCTGTGTTTACTAGGAAAGACAATACGCAACCCATCTAACTGCGTCTAAATATCGGCGGGACTATGTATTCTAGGGGGGCCCTCAGCTCGACATTCCCGTTCAAAGATGCGTTTTTTCTAAACCGATGTTTCAGAGGTAACTACCATTTGTGAACAAAATTTACCCCTAAATTCACTTTCTTCGACGGAGTAGAATCCATGTATTTTGGGTACACTAAGTAACCTTGACCCTGCCAACCTGACGTGTATGACCTAACCAGGTAATCATTAGTCGTGGACAACAAACAAAGTTCCTTGTAAACTCTTGCTTAGCATGGACATCATACGTAAGGATCCCTGTATCCTACGACATGTCCAACTCATCTATAACAGGGCGGAGAAAGACATCCATATTCTTACCGGGTGATCGCAGACCCGAAATCAACATACAAAGTTAAAAGGTTTTTCCTTTCATGTATAACCACGGTGGCAAGTTGTAAACGGTCAATATAAATGGCCACATGTTTGGAGTTGTTCTACATAGAGAATAGACAAAAAGCATCGATACCCATGCCTAAGAATACATTCCGAGCTTCACTCAAAAACTCAGGATGTGGCTCTACAAATCTCTTCCAGCTATCACCATCAACAAGATGGTGTAATACATCTGGATCGGTACTATTTCCGGTATGGTGTCAAATCATGTCTTTGACGATGTTCCTCGAAGCGTACAGTCGCTGCAATCTAGGCGCAATCGGTAAATAACAGAGTTTCTTATGTGGTACTTTCTTACCCTTCTTCGAATCCCATTTAGATTCACAACATACTGTACAATGCTCAAGGTATTCATTCTCCTTGTAATACAAAGCACAATCGTTCAAGCAAACATCGATTGTATTATATCCAATACCCATACTTTTCAACTTTTTGTTGCACTCCTCGTAAAAAGAAGGCAAAGTATGAATTTTGGGCAAACCATGACACAATAATTGCAGGAGTTTAGTGAATGATGTGTTAGTCCACTTATTCTTCACTTTCACGTACATTAGTTTGGTAATGAAATTCAAAGAACTCATTAGCTTAGATACATGGTATAACGTGGTCTCCATTTCCTCAAACAAAGCTTTCAAACTGCCACGACTTGTATGATTGTCGTCTCTCATCTCGATGTCACCCGAATGACCACCAACATCGTAAGTGGGTCTCAAATCGTCATACATTCATCATTTCATCTACAATTTGGGAAGTGTTATTTACAGGTATTTTTACTATTTCACTGTATTTTGTCCAAACCTCATACGTTGACAAAAACTTATATTTTAAAACGTGCGCCCTAACCTTATGGATAGATAATCTTTGATTATTCGAACAATGATTACACGGACAAAACATTTACCATCAAAATCTTCTTGTTTTTCAGCAAACGTATAAATTCTTCCAAACCATCAATGTAGTCCACGGTAACAAAACGATTTGATTTACTCCAACTCTTATCGAAAGCCGAATCCATCGTCTATTAAAGATTTGATATAATGAAACTATAAAAATATTTAAAAAAATCAAATGCATATTTTATACCATACAAATATAGAATCATAAAATAATTTTTAATCACCTAACCATGTAGTATCATACGGTAAACACAAACATACTTACATAAAACAAATTAAGAAATTTTTTAATTTTGAAATCTTACCTAATTTTGGAGAGATTATATGGAGAAATCGGAGTATAAGTAGGCCCCGCAAGTGCAAGATGTTCTCGAAAAAACAATTGATGAAGCAATAGATTTAACAGGGGTTAAGGTTGTAGGATAAAGGTGGAGGATTTTTTTGGGTATTTTTTTTAAGATTCTGCCCAACTGCTTAGTTAATACGCCAGTTTCATCAGCGACGAATTAAAATTGTCGCAAATGAGTGTAAAATGGTCGTTAGAAACAGAAATCTGCAACGACATAGTTTACTCGCCAGTTGCAATGGTCAACATCGACTACATTATACGGCAATAAAAAATATATTTTTAATTTAATATCTCTTGTGACGACTTGAAAGTTACTCGCAACAACAAGATATAGTCATGAAAAACAAATAAGGTAGCCGACGACTTGTGTCGTTGATGATATTGTTTAATTGCTAAAGGGTTGTCTTTAATGACGACTTGCAATGTATTTGCTAGAATAGTGCGCGGTAGTAATGATAGTACATGCTATCGTAGCAAGTTATTTAGGTCTATACTGACGTTATAATGGTTTGGTTGGATGGTTTTTTTAAATCACATAGTAATTGGCTTTGGTTATTTTGGCAGCAAAACATGTCCGGTTGTGCTCGAATTTTTTTTTTTTTGGTTAGGTAAACGGTTATATTAATAAAAAACTGTACACTACTATACAAGAGAATTACCTACCTAAGCCAAAAGGCTAAAGATAGCAACTAAGAAGCTAAAAACGACTATCTCATACTAATATTAATACAAGCTAATCGCCCACCATCATCTAAAAATGAATGATGAGGGAACAAGGAAAATAAAATGAAAAAGATGCACCACTTGATTTCCTTGATAACCGTTTCTCTAGATGAAGAATCACCTCTTATAGCTAGGTGATTTCTCGCTTTCCAAATACAATACACGGTAGCTCCAAAACCAATCCTCCATGCTTTTCTCCTCCAATTTTCTCTAGGTTTAAGTTTTTTGAGCCATTTCAACGCACTTAGTAGCGTGTTCATCTCCTTTTCCAATCCTAGCCAAGACTTTATCTCCAACCAAATAGCCCCTCGAATAAGCACAATCAAAAAAGAGATGCTTGTTTGACTCAAAATCTTCTTTGCATAAATTACAAAGAGGATCCAACTCCAAATAAGTAATACGGTCCTTAGTTTTAAGCCTCTCTCGCAAAGCCATCCATACAATAATTGCATGTTTAGGAAATACACACGAGTCCCAAATTATATTCGCCCAAGGTTTAATATAATATTTTCGACGGAATAAATCATAAGGTTTTTTATGTAAAGAATAAAATTCCTTACTCGATATCCCAAGTGTAATGTGCCTCGCATTTCTCGAGGAAAAAAACAAAGCCAAAATACTCTCTCGGTCTTCCACTCCTAAGGACCCACAAATAACATCCTTTAACTCCCAAACATTTTTCAATAATGGAGAATCACCCTTTCTCGGTTTCCAATCCCAAAATCCACAAGTTTGAAAATATTCTCCATGTATTCATTTAATCCAAAGTGAATCCTTATTTTCTACAATTTTCCAAAGCATTTTTAATAGTAATGCTTTGTTCCATGCTTCTAAATTTTTTAACCCAAGTCCACCTTCATCTTTTGGTATACAAATCTTACTCCAACTAACTTGAGGAGGTTTATTTTCCCAATAAAAATTCTGGCATATGCTAATCACACGATCTCGAACACCAATCGGAATCGGAAAAATACAAAACCAAAAACAAATAACTCCTTGGAGAACCGATCTAATTAATTCCAATCTCCCCGCGAAAGAAAGAGATGAAGCTCTCCAAGACCTCACATAACCTTCCAACTTATCAAAAAGAGGTTTATAATCTCTTGAAAGCAACACAGAGGAGCCAAGCGGGACCCCAAGATAACGAAAAGGAATGACACCTTTTTCCAAGAGTGTAGGTGTCACACCATTTTCAATATCATCATTCGATACCCCAATATAGTAAATATTAGATTTTTCAACATTTAATCGAAGTCCCGATCAATCCCCAAAAGTATTTAAACTATCCATAAGAATTTTTATCGACTCCTTGTCTCCTTTTGAAAGTAGCATTAAATCATCCGCAAAGGCTAAATGAGTGATCTTTTGTTTATCACATTTAGGATGATACTTAAAATTAATACTCGTATTTTTCTTTAAAAGCCTAGAGAAGTATTCAAGACAAAGGATAAAAAGATAAGGGGAAATAGGGTCACCTTGTCTTAATCCTTTTTTGCCTTTAAAATATCCATGAATTTCTCCATTTATAGCTATCGAATAGAAAGGAGATGAAACACAAGTCATTATCCAATTCACAAATTTTTCCGGAAAATTTAATCCCTTTAATACTTCATGAAGGAATTCCGAAGAGATCGAATCATACGCCTTTCGAAAATCGATCTTAATACTGCATCTTGAGGAGCTACTTTGATTGTTGTACCCCCTTAAAAGCTCTTACATGAGGTGTATATTTTCGATCATAGATCTTCCCTCCACAAAAGCATTTTGAGATTTATCAATTAAATTATTAAGCATCGGTTTAAGCCGATCCGCCATTATCATGGTAATCGCCTTATACACCACGTTACAACAAGAAATAGGTCGAAAATCATCTACACATGTCGGATCATCTATCTTGGGAATTAAAGCAATTATCGTAGTATTTAATTGACGAAGTAAAAATCCGGAAGTGAAGAATTCACGTACCGCTAATAGAACATCTTCTCCAATAATATCCCACGAACGCTTAAAGAAAAGAGACGAAAATCCATCGGGCCTGGGAGCTTTATCATTTGATATTCTAAAAATAGTCTCCTTTATCTCACTATCGGTAATATCTCTACACAACTCAACACCTTACTCTTGTGAAAGTACACTCCCCCAATTAAAAACATCGGATTCAATATGAGATGTTGTATCCTTTGTTCCCAATAAAGCTTGAAAACGATCAATAAACTCTTCATACACTTGGGTACTTGAAGTTGATAATTCCCTGTTAGCACAAATAATATTAGGAATAAATCTCCTCCTTTGTTTACTTTTCATAAGCCCATGAAATAATTTTGAACATCGATCACTTTTAAGAGTATAGCCAAGCTTAGCTTTTTGTTGAAGAAAGCTAATCTCGGCTTTTTCAAGAAGTCTTGCACTATTCCGAAGCCCAACTAAAACATCAAAGCTACAATCATTATTTAAATTTTGTTGGAAAGTTACCTCGGCCTTTTCAAGATCCTCCTTAACTTTCTTGGCTCTTGCGGAAATATGAGAAAAGTGTTCTTTATTAAGTTTCCGCAAATCAAATTTCAAAGCCTTGAGTTTTTGGCAAAGCATATATTGTTTAGTACCCGAGATAACGGTCTTATTCCATCCATTTTCCACCGTTATATTACAATTATCATGCTCCACCCACATATTAAAAAACCGGAACGGAGCTACTCTATTCACATTTCGTAAGAAAATATTTACCACACAAGGCGAATGGTCGGACACACTTGATTTGGGTAAGAACTCCGCTTGAATAAAGTGATCGGATTCATCTAATTTCTGATTACACAAAGCACGATCTATCTTGCTTAAGACATGATTATTATCCCAAGTGAAGAATTGACCGGTATATTGAATATTTTCAAGCCCTAACAAATTACAACAATCCGCGAATTCCTCAAAATCACTAACTGTTACATTTCTTCCTCTAATTTTTTCATTCGAAGCTAAAATATTATTAAAATCACCCAAAAGAAGCCACGAATCATCAAAAGTAGTGGCAAAATCTTGAAGGTTTTTCCACAAATCTCTACGCAATTCTTTCTCATTCAAACCATATATAAAAGAGGTGTAAAGGCTTAAAGAAGTTACCTTGCACACAATTTTACAATGAATGGCTTGTGGTGTCCTCTCAATAATCTCCACTTGCACCTTATCCGGGTCCCAACCTACAAGAATTCTCCCATGTTCAACAAGATCAAAGTTATTTACACACTTCCATCCTCTAAGCATACTATTCATGAAATAATCCACTCGAACCGTGTTACTTTTTGTCTCCAAAATACCAAGAACATCAATATTTTTACGCCTTATAAGATCAACTACTCCTCGCCTCTTATGGGTTGAGCCAAAACCCCTAGTATTCCAAGTTGTAATGATCATTAAAAAGTCTCGGAGGGTTTCCCCTTATTTGCGCATTTGAGTTTCGCGCTTCTTGCCTTCCAATATTGTTTCTTTTGCCATGCGTATTCTCTTCTAGCAAGCGTAAGCTTCTTATAACTTGCTTCGCGTTTTTCGTTTTTTTGCTAATTACCATCTCAAAAGGACGGTCTTTACTCCCTTCTATCTCATTTTCTTGGTTTCGTAAGTGTGTAATCGCTTCAAGGTCCGAGAATACTACCATAGCACCGGAGCGAGAATTAGAACCTACTCGGAAAGCACGAATCTCACAACTACTATCCAATTCCGGGACGGAATTTAAATCCAAAGACTTTTCACGGGTTGATCGTAATGTTACCGGAGAATTAATTATTTGTGCTACTGATTTAATTTATGGGAGTAGCTGTTGTTTTTCATTTATAATTTTAGGTGCTTCACTATTTGTCAAAAAATGGACTTGTTCCTCCTCACGGATGGAATTGTTTTGCTCAACAAAAAATGCAGCTGTAGCTTTAATATTTTTTGCACATGTGGCACCTTTTCTTGGATCATTAATGCTACATTTTATTCTTGCAAAAGCTTCATTAATTGGGACATCCAAAGGTGTAGTGGTGTGCACCTTTTTTTGACCCAAATATTCCACTGATCCCTTAGTTACTTGCATCAGCCGAGACCCTTGTGCAGGGTTATTAATTTTCGCCATCTGTCCAATTGAAGAGGTGATGAGCCGAGACCCATGTGAGGCGCTGCACTTTTCATTTCTTGGAGTAACAACAATTAGCTGTACCCCTTCACATCCTACTTTAGATTTAGTTTGCAGTATAGGTTTTCTTGTATAATTTAAATTTTTTCCTTTTATCCCGTCTTCAAATTTATAAATATTTCCACTCCTATCTTTATCCGAAACATAATAGCATTTATTACTTTCGTGTCCAAAAGCTTTACACTTTGAACAACACGGTGGTAAATTTTCATATTCCACTAAAACACAATGTTTTTTACCCTTGTGTGAGCCAAATTCCACCTTTAATTTTCTAACCTTACTCAAATCTAACTCAATGAGAACTCGTGCATAACTAATATCCTCACACTCAAAAGTAATCCCATCCGTTCGAATTGGTTTTCCCACTTGCGAGGCAATTTTGGCTAATCCTTCATCCGTTATAGCTTGTTTCGGGAGATTTCTCAAAATGATCCAAGTAGGAATCTTGTTAATCTCAAGATTTCCAAAATCGAAAAAGTCTGGAATCTCCGTTAGAAGAAGGAGTCGACCATACGAAAGATGAGGACCTTTTAAGAGAATATTCTTCTTGTCTTCGTCCTTCTCGAATTTGAATATTAACCATCCGGAAGGGTGTTTTCGTACTTTACATTCAACATTCCATGCCTTTACAATCCGTCTTATATCTTCCATATCCGGGGATTTTTTTCCGGGTACGTAACCTATAAGAGAGAATCCAAAAGCTTGCTCTATTGTTAGAACATCCGTCTCCAAAAGTTGCAACATTACCCCTTCTACGGGTTCATAATACTTGAGTTCTCTTCCAACCGATGGCTTTCTATTGTTCAAAAGCATATATTTATAGGCTATTCTCTTCTCCTTATCACACATTGAGAGGGATTCACCCGAGCACTTCATGTTGGCGTCAAGTATTCCGGTCGTAACGGATTTCTTGGTGGTCGTTTCACGCCCTAGATTGACCACATTCTTTAACATGGAAGCACCCTCAATGTCTTCTTCATTTGGTTCCTCAATCACTAAAGCTTGTGATTGAGCAATTTCGTCAAACACTTGGCGTGCTACTATTTCTTCCTTATTTCTTTCCCCAATTTCTCCTCCAATGAGACCATTTCCCGGTGGGTTATGGCCTAGCGTGAGGCTAGACATGCCCAAAGAGGAACCGGGACCCGGGTTTTCCCATGTCGTGAGGATCATGGGGTCCGGTGGCTCATTTTCGGAAGGGACGTGGGAAGGAGAAGACCATCTCCCGGGTCCAAATCGGACGAAGAAAGTCTTCGATCTTGAGACGAGTGAATCGGGTCCGTCATTTTGGTGAAGTTCCGTGAAGAAATTTTCTTAAGATAGGCGCTAGATCGGAAAGATCTAGGAGTAAACACTCTAACCTCTCTCTAGAAAATTTGGGTTTTTTTTTATTTTTTATTTTGTCAAAGATATTTTCATTGCTCGAATTTTTTAGATGTGCGGGTTGGACCATTTTTTGCACAACCTTCCAAGATAACCAATTAGGACTCTTCTTTTCTGAGCGTGTTCTTTATAAAACTATCTACAACTCAATGTATGCACAGTGTAATTATTCATGTTTCCACGCATGTAAGCTTCCAGCTTAATTATCCATGCACAGACAGTATATAATAAGATCTCGATTCTGTACCTGCAAAGTTATTTTTATAGCGTAAAGTTTGGGCCAACAATCCTTAAAGCACTTTCTTTAATTGTTTGGACTTAAAAGACAGTTGGCTATTTTGAATAATATATAGTATGTTCAAATTCAAATGCTAGAATCTTTGTCAAAAAGACAAAGTTATATGCTAAAGAAAAATGAAAATTGGATATTAGATGGAGTAGTTCTCTTCTTTTTTCTCGAAAATGGAGTAGTTCTCAACTATTCCGTAAGGGAGTAGTTTTTTTTTTTTTTTTTTTGGGTCCGGAGTGGTTGAGATGATTCTGATCCAAATGATTATGATTTTTTTTACCTTTTTTTGCTAAATGATTTTATTAAAGTATAAAAAAGATAGGTATATTGTATATAAATACTTCAAACTGAAGTATAGTATTTACTTATACACTATTCTCTAGTTCAGTGTATTATAATTAAAAATTCGCTATTATCTAAAAACGTATGATAAAAATACAACGTGTAAAATATAGAAAATATATACTATTTAATTTTTTTTTAGAATCGTCTCCTTAATGGTTCATACACCTTTCATTGCAAGATTGTTTTGTATGCTCCAAATGCGATAAGTAGTAGCACCAAAGCAATTTTCCATCCTTTCTTCTCCCAATACTCACAAACCTTTAGTTTCTTTAGCAATTTATGCACACTCAAGATCATACTCATATCATTTTCGATACCCAACCATTTCCTAACCTCATTCCAAACATCTCCAACAAAGGTATATTCAAAGAATAGACATTTATTCGATCAAATTTTTTACCACATAACTCACAAAGTGGGTCCAACTCCAAGTCTCCAAATATGTCATCATAATTATCGTACAAAACCTTTCTTGTATCGTCATCCACACAATAATTGTATATTTGGTAAAAACACAAGAATCTCAGTCCCACATAATATTCGTTCAAATTTTGACAAAAGATCGACGACGAAACACATCATAAGTATTTTTATATAAGGCATAATACCCATCACTAGGAAGATCATTAACAGCAAAGAGATTGTTGATGGAGAACAACCATCGTGATAAAATCTTCTCATTTGCCATCTCTCCAAGGGAAGTTACGATCTCATCCTTCAACTTCCAAATTTGTTTCAAAAGAGACGGGTCTGTTTTCTTCACTTGCCACAAGCAAACACTCTTGTTTTTTAAATAACTCTGATGTATCCACCTAATTAAAAGTGAGTCCTTCTCATCAACAATCTTCCATACTATCTTCAAAAGAAACGCTATGTTTCAAGCTCCTAGATCATTAAACCCAAGTCCATCTTCATCTTTTGGACTACATATTATTTTTTATTTAATTTGTGGAGATTTTTCATCCCAACAGAAATTTCTACAAATGCTTGTAGATCACGTACACAAACCAGGACCCGAGAAATCAACAACAAAAACATACAACCCCATAAAGCATCGATCTAATGAGTTTCAATCGACCCGCAAATGAAAGTGAAGGAGCGTTCCAACACCTAACATACCTTTCCAATTTATCCATAAGAGGTTTGTAATATCTCAAAATGAATATCGGAGCACCAAGAAGTATACCCAAGTAATGAAGCGGCACAATCCCTTTCTTGAATTGTGTTGTATCCAATATAGATTTAACCACTTTACTCTTGATACCCACATAATAAATGCTTGACTTAATTATATTTTAAGTGAAGTCCCAAGCACTCTCCAAAATCCTTCAAACAATCCATAAGAATCTTTTCAAATCATGATCTTCTTTAGCTAGGAGCATAAGATCATCGACAAAAGGTAAATGAGTAATATTGGATTTCCTACATTTTGGATGATATATAAACCCTTGGCTCATATTTTTCTTCAAGATTCTTGGTATATATTCAAGACACTATATTAAAATGTATGGTAAATAGGATCACCTTATCTCAATCTTTTCTCTTCTTTATTGAAGGCATGAATTTATCCATTAATACCCACCGAGTAAAACGTAGTAGAAACACATACCATAACCCAATCGAAACATTTTTCTGGAAATTTTAGACCTTGGAAAACCTCATGAAGAAACTCGTATGAAATCGAGTCATAAGCTTTGCACAAATCTTATTTAATTATGCATCTAGGAGAACTATTATCATTATAACACCCTCGTAACAATTCTTGCATAAGGTGAATATTCTCCGTTATATATCTTCTGAAGCCAAATCATTTTGTGCTTTATCAACAAGTTCATCTAAAACTTGTTTCATATGATCCTCTATTATCTTGGTAATAGTCTTATAATAAATAGGTCTATAGTCTTTAATCATAACTGGCTTTCGGAATGAGAGCAATAATAGTAGTATTTAATTGCTTAAGTAGGAAACCAGATTCAAAGAGCTCACGTACCGCTTGAATTAATTCTTCTCCAATAAGATTTCAAGATTATTTAAGAATAGGGATCAATAGACATTGTACCAGGAGATTTATCATTCGCGTATACAAAAAATTGCCTCCTTGGTTTCTTCATCAAAAACTTCTTTACACATATCCAAACCTTGTTCCCTAGTCAAATTCTTCCCCTACTCAAAAATCCTGGTATCAAGACTAACCGTATTACTTTTTTAACCCAAAAAATCCTTATAATATTCGATAAAAACCTCATATACTTGAGCACTCGAGGTAGTAATTTCACCATTAGGGCGTACATTATTTGCGATGAATCTTCATCTTTGTTTACCCTTCATAATTTCATGAAAGAGATTTGTTCATCGATCACTCTTAATTGTGTACCCAAGCTTATATTTTTGTTGAAGGAAGCTAATCTCGGTATTTTCAAGTAACCTAGTCGATTTATGAAGCTCAACTAACTCCTCAAAATTTTCATTATTACTCAACGTTTGTTGAAAACTAACCTTCATTGTCTCAAGAGGTCCCTTGCCCTTTTAGTTATTTTGGAAATATGCAAGTAGTGTTCCTTATTTAATCGTCTCATATACGATTTTAACAAATATTTTGACAAACGATGTATTGTTTAGTCCAATGCGTTTGATTATTACTCTACCCATTACTAACTACTTTACTATACTTCTTATACTCCACCCACATGTTAAAGAAGAAAAACATTGTAATTATATTCACATTTTTCAACAATAGAGAAACCATGCACGGGGAATAGTGTTAGACACTAGATATCCAAAAAAATCCGCATGGACATAGTGATCTGAAGCTTTGATCATCTGATTAACCAAAGATCTATCGATCTGACTAAGAATTTGATTGTTTTCCTAAGTATAGAATTACCCCTAATATTGTAAATCTTCCCATCCAAGAGTAGTAGAACAATCCACGAATTCATTAAAGTCTACCATAGTCAAATCCCTTCCATTTTTCCTATCATTGCGAGCTAAAATGTTGTTGAAGTCTCCCAAGAGAATCCATGGTACATCAAAGGTAGTAGAATAATTTACTAGGTCTTTCCACAAGTATCTTCTTTCAATCTCCTACTGCATCCATAAATAAAGAAATTATGAAGGATAATAGAGTTTACCTTACGTACCACTTTGCAATGGATAGCATGAGGAGTGGTCAAGAGTAGATCAACCTCAACCTTGTCCGGGTCCCATACTATCAAAATCCTCCCATGCTCAACTATATCAAAATTATTCACATGCTTCTAACCACATAACATAGTGTTCATGAATTTGTGAATACTTCCTCGGTTACTTCTCATTTCCAAAATACCCAAAACATCAATATTTTTACACCCAATGAGCCTAACTACACCTCACCTATTATGGGGTGAGCTAAATCTTCTCGTGCTCCATGTTGCAATAATTGTGCAATGTACTTTAAAGGTTTCCCGTTGTTTTCACTCTCGATACTTACGCCTCCAACCCTCTAATAATATCTCTTTAAACGAGCTTTTTCTCGTCTCCCTAGTATTTGTTACTCTCGCTCGCTTCTCACTTTTGTGTTCTCTTACTAACTACCACCATGAATAGTTGCTCTACCATAACTATATTACCCAAATGCTAAACATCATTGTCTGAAAACCCTGAAATATTCGAAAACCCGAAAGACTCAAAACATCTGAGCCCTCAAGTACACAATCTTTCCCGGACGTTTCACGAATCTACCATTAACCAATCAAATTATCTCCAGGCTATCCCCTTTACAATCTCTGACCTCATCAATAACCAACTTAGCAGACATATTTGCAATTGCAACCGATTTTTTTCAAAAAAACCTCCCGAGTTGTCTATTATTGATGTGCAGTTGTTGCGGAGACTTCATATTACTAAAAGGTCAAAGTTGCTGATCAGGTACGGTGAGGTATGCAAATTGAGATGTTGAAGTTGATTCCTCACTGATGTAGTAACAAAGACTCAGACAAGCACTTCTGTTGTAGGAAATTTTCGATGCTACTTATCGATCTCCTACCAAAGCACTAAATTCTTGTATCAATCGCCTACAAAGTTCCCACTGCTAATGAAGCTTGCGATATTCAGTTGGAGCATTAAACTTTCTAGCAAATATAACTACTTCATAATCTATCACGCTATTCTCAACAATTGTAGATTTACATGTAGCTATAGTATGTACAACAGTCGAGCTAGCAAAGTACTGTCGAGCTAGTTGACATTTATTAATAACACGCGGACAATCTATTCCTTGGATCTGGGTATTTGATGTCTCCCTAATTGTTCTTATTTTCGACCCTTGGGAGACATCATTTTTGGTGTTTATTTAATTAATTAGATAGACTTTTGGACTAAATATGCAATAATCCAGAATTCCCTTTTTATTTCTAGCATTTTTAGTTTATTAAGCTTTTGCGCGTAATATTGGTATTTTTAGTGTAAAGTTTACAGGTTTTAGATGTTAGCTAGAAGAGGAATCCGAGGAGAAATTCAAAGATCAAAAGATAGAGTCAAGACTTGAAGAGAAATCCCGAAGATATTATTTTTAGAGCTGAAAATCCATTTTCCAGGCCATAGATTGCTGATTTCGAGGTGCTTAAGCGATGATTTAGCCGCTGACCTTTGAAGAGAAAACATTCCTTATCAAGTTACGGAACTTTAGCAACTGGAATGAGGTCAATCGAAGTCATAACGCATCGGGAAAAGCCGTTTTAGTGAAGGTGTATCAGCAGTTACGGGATTTTGGGCTTAGAATTTGGGCTTGGACATTTAATTAATGTTTTATTCTTAGGTCCAAGCCCTAATCCGTTTTTCCACCTATAAAACCAGCCTTTGACTTCTATTTTCAATACAATTCATTCTTTACAATTAAAAACATCAGAGAGAAGCAACAGAAGGAAGGAAGAAGAAGCTGCTAGAGCTGGAGTGGGTCTATAGCTCCGTTCTCAGTCATTCCAATTCCGGAAATTAGGTTTCTTTTATCTTTTATTTGTAATCAGTTATGAATTCCATTTATTTTAATTTAGTATTTCTTTTTAATATGAGCTAAACAATTCATAGTGCTTGAGAACAAACAATGGGTGAATCCCAATTTTATGAAATAACGAATGTTGAATTTGGGTTTCTGTTAAATTAAACTAAATTAGGGCTTTTACTTTTTTCAATAAATTGAGATTATTTTACTGTTTTTAGCGTCATGAACTAGGAACAGGTGTTAGTATTTAAGCTATTCCAATTAGTGGCAATCGGATCATCCTGACGGAGGGTTTAGATACAGAACCATTTATTCAATCTAGGATAGAAGCTATTGATTCTGACGAACTTAGCTAATTCTAGGGCCAATGAGGTAATAAAACTTAAACATCCAACGGTGGATCATATTTACCCTGACGGGACTAGTGACACTTTAGGATCGCCTTATAGTCCACCCTGACGGGGGTATAAGGAATTTAGAATCCCGACCATTGTAATTGACCAATTTAGCCCTTAAACAACCTAAGTTAGGAAATAAGATTGGGAGGATCCTTGCGTTCTCAAGTGCTACGTCTCATATTGCGTTTCACTCATTTTACTTGCGTCTTAGCTTTTACTTGCATTTTAATTACTTGTCTTTTATTCATTAGCTTTAATAACAAAAACCAAACAAACATATTATTATCTTTTATTTTCATAAGTGCATCAATCACTATTTGCTAGACATTGTGATCAACCATTCCGTCCTTGGAACGAATCTGTATTATCAGTTATACTACTTGGGACAACCGTACACTTGCGGTTGTGGTTCGATTAGCATTTGCATTTATTTTAGAACACACAAAGGACCACCAAGTTTTTGGCGCCGCTGCCGGGGACGGTAGCGTGTGACCACGGTGTTTATCCTTTAGTGATAGTTGCATTTATTTTATTTTATCAGTTTTACGCTTTTTTGTTAGCTTTTTCAGGTTTTTAGGTTTGGTGTATGCGAAGAAGACTATTCAAGGATCTAGAGCCAGCACCTCCGATCCTTAGTAATCCAGAATCGTTGATCAGACTTGCGAACAGAAGAAGAAGAGAACGAGAAGCTTTAGAAGTAGAAGAATTAAGTAACAGAATGGAGAATATCACTCTTCAAGGTCAACAGAATGGACAAGGCCAGTTAGATGCAAATGGCCAACCTTTAGCTCTAGGCGTTATTCCTCAAGTTCAACCACTAAATCCTAATCCTCAAGTCCAGATAGTGATGAATCAAGATCCGTGGTTTACTAATGGTCCTCCAGAAGTTCCATTCCGCGCTCCAGCTATAGGAGTAGGTGCTCCAGATATTAATGTTCCGAGATTCCGTCCAGATTCGGGTATGCTAGCTCAGTTCCAAAACTTTGGAAATTTTCGCGGAAGACCATCGGAAGATCCTCTTAGAGCGGTACTGAAATTCAAACAGATATGTGATTCTTATATCACACAAGGGGTTTCAAGAGAACAGATGTATTTTGCTGCTTTTAAATTCTTTGTCATTGATGGAGCAAGTGAATGGCACGATACGCAAGATCCTACGAAGATTACTAATTGGGACCAATTAGAGATTGCGTTCTTTGACAGGTATTACCCAAGTAACATGAGGTTAGATGCTGAATTAGAATTGACGCATTTCCGTCAAGAGTATGAGGAAACTGTGGGTAGGAGTTGGACAAGATTTCAGATGTGTTTGCGCAAAGTTCCCAATCATGGCTTTTCAGAACAACAACAGTTAAAGATCTTTTATAGAGGCCTAGATGGAACTTCGAGAGAGAAATTGGATACGCTATGTGGTGCAGGTTTTCTTCAAGTTCAACCCGCTCATGCTAAAATCATTTTAGAGAGAACAGTCAAGAATAAAGTTGGGTGGAATTCAGTAAGAACACCGGTTAAAGGAGTAAACAATGTTAATATCGAAGAAAAATTTGCTACGCTTGAGAATAAGATTCAGAATACTATAGAGCAACAATTGAAGCAGCTTACTTTAGCTGTAAAAGAAGGATTCTCGGGTAAGAAGGTAGATGTGCATGCTGCACAAGAGGTTTATATGTGTTCGATTTGTAGGGTAGATGATCATGATGAGGAAAGTTGTCCGAATAATCAAGAGTCTGTGATGTTTATGTCCAATAGAGGTACATTCAATTCAAGTGGTAATGGATATCAGCCTAACAGAAACCATCCTGGGTTTCAATACTCAAATCCTAATGGGGCAGCCAATCCTACCTATGCGTATCAGCCGCGTCCCCAAGATAACAACTACAATCCAAGACCACACAACAATTATCAAGGAGGACAAATTCAGGGAAATTATGTTCAGAGACAAGCTCCTCAAGACAATTATGATGACACAATGAACCAGAAAGCCTTACCTGCCCATCCACAAGAAGGAGTATTTACCCTTCAGAAAACCGTTGAAAGTTTGATTGCTCTTCAAACACAAGCTATGGAACGTCAAAACGCAGTCGAAGCAAATATGAAGTTGTTCCAGAATCAGCTAAGTCAAATAAATAAACAACTGAATCAACGTCCACAAGGGCAACTCCCTAGCGATACTGAGAATCCAATCCAAATCGAAGATTGTAAAGCTATTACTCTCAGAAGTGGTAAGAACCTTCCTCCACCTCCTTTTCCGGTTATGAAAGAAAAAGAAGTTAGAAAAGAAAAAGAGGTGGTGAATAAAGATAAAGAAGTTGAAGTAGAAGAAGTGGAGAGGTCTAGTGAAGTTCCGAAAAAGAAAGATGATACTATACTAAACCGTCCTCCTCCACCATTTCCATCGAGAGTTCAAAAGAAGGGTGATATGACTGATTATCAAAAATTCTTTAACAAGGTAAGAGGTCTTAGCATAAATATTCCGTTATTAGAAGCTATTAGAGATGTACCCAAGTATGCTAAGTTTCTGAAAAGAGCCCTCACCAACAAACGACCGTATTGTGATAATGAGATGATTGGTCTCCCTGAGGAATGTAGTGCTATTTGTCAAGGTAAATTACCTCCAAAGTTAGTTGATCCTGGGAGCTTTACAATTCCGATATCTATTGGTAATGAGTGGAAAGGAAAAGCGCTATGCGATTTGGGTGCAAGCATAAATCTTATGCCCAAATCAATCTTTGACAAGCTTAATGTTGAAGCAAGACCCACTTCTATGGTCTTGCAAATGGCGGATCGATCTCTTGCACATCCAGAAGGCCGAATCGAAGATGTCCTCGTTAAGGCAGGTACGTTAATTTTTCCCGCTGATTTAATTATACTTGATTACGACGCGGATAGGAATGTCCCCATTATTTTGGGAAGACCATTCCTAGCCACGGGGGTGTACCTTGATTGATGTAGAAAACGGCGAAATGATTATGAGAATCCAAGACGAGGAAATGAAGTTTAACGTGTTCAGACCTATGAAGTTTCCGGATTCCAAGGAAGAATGTTTTCGTGTAGATGTAATGGAACCGGTAAGAAAAGAGCCAATTAATGTTGTAGACACTTTAGGGGTGGAGGAGAAAGAGCTACGAAAGAAACCACCAATTAAAGCTCCTCCATACCCTAAAAATCCACAACTAAATCATGCGAAAAAGAAAGAGAAAGCACGTGCCACGAAGGTTCCGAAGGAACCTAAGAAAGAAAGAAAGAAAAAGGGGTTCAAAGTAGGTGAAGAGGTAGCTATGAAAAATCCTAAACCCCCTCCAAAGGTACGTGAATCAAAAAGTTCTTGGATAGGACCATTCATGGTCGCGAAAGTTATCTCAGACAAACTAGTGGGAATAAAAGCTAAGGGATGCAAATTTTGAGTTGCAAATATTGACAACCTCACTCACTGCTGGGGAGGTTATGTCAATGACTAATGAATGAGGTAACCCGTCGAGCTTAACAACGTTAAACAAAATCCAATTCTTTGTATATTAGCTGAGTTTTTAAATTTTTGCAGTTTAGATTAGTTTGATTTTCGTAATTTTAGTGTTTATTATTAAGAAATGAGGAAGGGTAGTTGTTTTTGATGATTTCAGGGGTAAAAAGGTCATGAGTTTGGGGTCGATGAAGCGAAATTAGGAGAAAAATAGGTTGGATGTCCAGGAGAAACCGGGAACCCGGTTTTGGAGCTGGTACCAACCTTTTCAACGCAACACTTGGCGTCTTGGTTCACGACACAGCATCGGAACCGGGAACCCGGTTTTGGTGCTGTAACTTCTGAAATTTTCTGACCCAGCGTCTTGGTGGCTTGCGTTTTGCAGCGTTTTGATTCGCGCATCGACACAAAACCGGGAACCCGGTTTCGGCGAGTAGAAGTTCTGACCCTGCGTCTTGGGGTCCAGCGTTTTGGTGCGTCTCGAGGTAAAAAAAAAAAAAAGAGTATTTTTATTTTTTCCGCGCCGTCACAGCGACGCGGAACCGGGAACCCGGATTTTTGAAACCGGGAACCCGGTTTGCATCTGTGACAGGGCCGTTTTCAGCTTTTCAACCCTAGATTTTTTACCTCTTTCTTCAAACCAGCCTCCAAAAACACTCCCAAAACCCAGAATCTTCCGAACATCATCATCTACAACTACACAATCATCAAATCTTACTCTCTTCCACCACAATATCATACAATCAATTCATCTCCTATCCAAATCACCATGAAATTCCCACTTTTCTCCACTTGTTCTTCATCCAAGCTTCAAATAAAATCCAATTCCCTCTTCCCACACATCAATTAGCCTTTACCCATCTCATATTCCACCATAATCTTCAAGTCTTAAGCCTCAAAACATCAAAGTTCTAAGCCTTAGCTTCTCACTATTTGAAGTTTTGAGTTTGGGGTGGAAAGAGATGCCTATCAAAACCGTTTTCATGTGTACTTATCGAAGGAATTCTCCAAGAAACAGAAACGCTTTTGGTGCTATTCAAGAACAAGCTATTGAGATTCCTATTTTCACGTTTCAAACACAAGACTGAAGAGGTTCAAATTAAGGCAAATCCGAAGAAGAGGAAAGTGATTGAGGAACCTGAAAGTGAGGAATAAAATGGTCCGTTGATGAGTTGGAATCGAAAATCAAGATGTTGGAAGAGAATCAGGATACGAGATGCGCTATTTTGGGAAACGTTACAAACAAGGTTGAACTTTATTTGTTCAAAGCACAACTTACGATGTCTAGACGCAAGATAAAGTTCATGGACGCAACACCGACAACCAGCCTCGCGCTGGTTCAGATACGTTTTCTATCCCTTCTCATTTAGTGTAAATTATTTTATTGCTTTGAGTCTTTTCGAGTCGTGGGGACACGACTCATTTTTGAGTTTGGGGTGGGGTTCGTTGCCTCATCCCAGTTTTTATGTGTTATTTGTTTTTATTTGCTTTCAATAAAATAATTTTCGGAGTTGCGTTTGACTGTAGAAGATTTTAAATGTCCCTTTAAGCATACTTTTGATGAATCTATGATAGTAAATAGTGGACTTTAGGGATTGATATAAAACGCACTTACAATTGCATGCGAACATAGGTAATTGATAGGAAAAATTAATGAACAATGCAAATGAAGTAAGCTTGTACTCAAGGAATATGTTTGGTGTGTAGAACGTGAAATCCTAATTAGTAGAGAACCCACCTAGATATTAACTAAAGACAAGCTATGTACTTAGGAAAATGATAGGGGCAGTTCTTTGTTAGCCATTTGTGCCTTTTTAGCCGTCTATCCCTTGTATTAATGATTATCCGTCTTAGCCCACTTTGAGCCTTTAGCCTTTTCTTTGTAGCCACGATATAAGCCATTATCGCTTAGATTATTAGGCATGACCATATGACCCGCACTTGAATCACAATCCTGAGACATGTCTCGAGCTTGAGTTTGGGGTGGTGGGACCACTTATGGGAAATTTAATGGGTTGGGATTGATGTGCTTTGTATTGTAGCACAATTGCAGATGATATATACTTGTAACCCTTTGCCGGGAATGAGAAAAAAAATGAAAAAGAAAGAAAAAATGAAAAAAAGGAAAAAAATCCATACAGTAGGAACCGAGAACCCGGTTTGCTTCTGTACAAAAAAAAAGAAAAAAAAGAGAAAAGAAAAGAAAAAGAAAAACATGAATGAATAAAACATCCGGCAAAGTGGGTTTTTCTGAAAATCATCTTATTTATAGTGGGTAGACATGGGACGCTAAATTGTTGCGTATATGGGTGAGTGAGAACATCTTTTTGAGCGTTAACTCAAGCTCGAGGACACTGTTGATGGTAAGTGAGGAGAGAGCCAAAAGCTCACTTCAAATTTACCAAATATACATCCACGCCCGTCCTTAAGCCAATATTATAACCGTAAAGACCTCGTGATTCCTAAGTGCATAGTGAATTTATAATTCTGTTGATAGGGAAACATCATTTTTTATGTCTCCCTAATTGTTCTTATTTTCGACCCTTGGGAGACATCATTTTTGGTGTTTATTTAATTAATTAGATAGACTTTTGGACTAAATATGCAATAATCCGGAATTCCCTTTTTATTTCTAGCATTTTTAGTTTATTAAGCTTTTGCGCGTAATATTGGTATTTTTAGTGTAAAGTTTACAGGTTTTAGATGTTAGCTAGAAGAGGAATCCGAGGAGAAAGTCAAATATCAAAAGATAGAGTCAAGACTTGAAGAGAAATCCCGAAGATATTATTTTTAGAGCTGAAAATCCATTTTCCAGGCCATAGATTGCTGATTTCGAGGTGCTTAAGCGATGATTTAGCCGCTGACCTTTGAAGAGAAAACATTCCTTATCAAGTTACGGAACTTTAGCAACTGGAATGAGGTCAATCGAAGTCATAACGCATTGCGAAAAGCCGTTTTAGTGAAGGTGTATCAGCAGTTACGGGATTTTGGGCTTAGAATTTGGGCTTGGACATTTAATTAATGTTTTATTCTTAGGTCCAAGCCCTAATCCGTTTTTCCACCTATAAAACCAGCCTTTGACTTCTATTTTCAATACAATTCATTCTTTACAATTAAAAACATCAGAGAGAAGCAACAGAAGGAAGGAAGAAGAAGCTGCTAGAGCTAGAGTGGGTCTATAGCTCCGTTCTCAGTCATTCCAATTCCGGAAATTAGGTTTCTTTTATCTTTTATTTGTAATCAGTTATGAATTCCATTTATTTTAATTTAGTATTTCTTTTTAATATGAGCTAAACAATTCATAGTGCTTGAGAACAAACAATGGGTGAATCCCAATTTTATGAAATAACGAATGTTGAATTTGGGTTTCTGTTAAATTAAACTAAATTAGGGCTTTTACTTTTTTCAATAAATTGAGATTATTTTACTGTTTTTAGCGTCATGAACTAGGAACAGGTGTTAGTATTTAAGCTATTCCAATTAGTGGCAATCGGATCATCCTGACGGAGGGTTTAGATACAGAACCATTTATTCAATCTAGGATAGAAGCTATTGATTCTGACGAACTTAGCTAATTCTAGGGCCAATGAGGTAATAAAACTTAAACATCCAACGGTGGATCATATTTACCCTGACGGGACTAGTGACACTTTAGGATCGCCTTATAGTCCACCCTGACGGGGGTATAAGGAATTTAGAATCCCGACCATTGTAATTGACCAATTTAGCCCTTAAACAACCTAAGTTAGGAAATAAGATTGGGAGGATCCTTGCGTTCTCAAGTGCTACGTCTCATATTGCGTTTCACTCATTTTACTTGCGTCTTAGCTTTTACTTGCATTTTAATTACTTGTCTTTTATTCATTAGCTTTAATAACAAAAACCAAACAAACATATTATTATCTTTTATTTTCATAAGTGCATCAATCACTATTTGCTAGACATTGTGATCAACCATTCCGTCCTTGGAACGAATCTGTATTATCAGTTATACTACTTGGGACAACCGTACACTTGCGGTTGTGGTTCGATTAGCATTTGCATTTATTTTAGAACACACAAAGGACCACCAGTATTGTCCCCCATACCAACTACATTTTCCCCCTTTGAGGTCCCTCAAAATTATAGGAAAAGCATGTATCCTCAATATGTCCAAGAGCGTTACATTTTTTTACAACACGGGGGTAAAATCTCACATTCCACCTTAATTTTGAAATCTAAGCCATAATGTGAAGCAACTCCAGTGATGTAGAATCTGAGAGTGGATGAATAAAATTAAATCTAATTTATACCTAATTAAACATTAGAGGCTCCTAAATAAAGAAATTAGCTAAACCTGTAATACAAAATCTATTATGGTATATTGAAGAAGAAGTATATGAGGTTGTATTATGCGAATAATAGGAACAAAGATAAACCAGGAAAACTTTAGTCTAAGAGAGATCAAGAAAAAGATTCTAAAGGCTAAGAAATCACTTATTAAAGTTCGACTTAGATTATATGGTAGGATTAATATTAAAGCCTTATAAGATTACACTAAGTGATATAAGGCAACCTAAGAAAAGACTAAAGATAGCAAGGAGTTGATTAGGAAATATATAAATATAAACAAGTATAAAGTGTGTAAATGTAATGAGATTAAGAAAAGAGATTACGTGGGTATTTATAGTGGTTTGATTTCCATACATCACAACCTAGGGTCATCCTCATAGTATTTTTAAGCTTCTCCACTAAGCTTCCCCTATGTCTTATAAGTGAGATATAAAACTTTACACTTGAGGTTTTTCCAGGCTAAACCACAACCTAAGAAACGTGAGACTTTTGTCGGCTAAGTCACAACCCGTAAGACTTTTGATTGAATAAGTCACAACCTATGAAAAGTCTCTCTTATCTAAACTCTAGCAACTATGGTACAAATATGAAAAAGGGGCTTGTGCTTCCAACTAAGAAAATATTACGAGTATGAATATGAACTTGATGAGTTGAATGTGAAAGTTGAGGCTTGATTCCTGAACTCCTTGATAGAGTGGATTGAATATGAAGATTGGATTGATTAATCTACTTGATCTTTTGGATTTGAAAGTTGTAACATTAAGGCTTGTTTTTATAATCTAAACGTGGAAAAAAAGATTGAATATTCTCGCTTGAAGTATATGAGTTTATGGTCCTAATTTGTGGCTTCAAGAGGCTAATTAGTGATGCAAGAGAGCCTCATATACATAGGAAACAAGGTAGCAACAACTCTACTGGTGTTGATCACTTTTCTTGTAAAAATAGCATATTTTTTTATTTAAATAATATTTTACCGTTTTCATCTCCAATGACTTTAATCCACGTGTCGTCCTTTATTTAATGGATATAAACTCAAAAAGTGAGAAGACGGTGTTGCATGATGAACAACGCCATACCATTTTTCTAGTTGAAATGTGATACCAATTTTCCTTAAATTTGCTAAGAATATTGCCAAGGAACCCGAATTGCGCTGAGTTTCTCGGGGAGTTTTACACACAAAACGGAAATACCGTTTCTTCTAAAATAACATTATACCATTTTACAGCCGAGAAAGATTGAGCATCTAAGATATAATTAAATCCTTAAAATGATGCTCTTCCTACACAAGATTTGTTAGATATTACATTTTAAAAGTTTTGTTACAATAACTCAAGAGCTAAAAACAAACATATCAAAGAAGGAATCAAGAAATAATAAACACAAAATTATAACCTTAAGAATTCAAAGTGCTCATATGAAAATGTTATGACTTAAGGACAACACGTACGGATCATTTAGATAATCCAAAGCATTATAATGATGGAGCGTGTAATATGTGATTTACAAGAAATGTTTTTTATTAATATGTGCAAAGGGAGTGTTTTAGTTAAAATACAAAGATTAGCACTTAAAACATATGAGGATTTGTCACATGAAAACCATTTAGGGGGAACTATTTGCTAACATTCTCGCCATTTTTTTATGATGACAAATCTTTCGCTAAAACACCCTATGAGTGATATGAAAATAGAATATCTAAAGGATTTAACCTCCCCCTTAGTAATGTGCATATAAGATGTGAAAGAATATAACACAAATGGAGTTTTACTCCTCCTCACAACAAGTATAAAATCAAAGTGTATTTTCAAAAATTCATGTGACGTTTTGTAAAAGTGCATTTTTTTAATAGTTTTTGATAGGTTTTACTGCACACATTTTCTCTCCCTTCGTCTTCATAAAAAAGAAGGGGTGCGTAAACTATCAACTAAACATAACTCGCAAGGTGATCCAAACTCAAAGTTAAATAACAAGTAAACAAAACTCATTGTATAGAAGGATAAAAAAAAGATGTTCAAATCACTAGTAATGTGTGTGTGTGTGTGTGTGTGAGAGAGAGAGAGAGAGAGAGAGAGAGAGAGAGAGAGAGAGAGAGAGAGAGAGAATATATAAAAGTGACAAAGTAATCACATTTTTTTTTATCAAAGTATGATGGGAATGAATATAAAAACAAATGCAAGGAGTGATTAAAGGGGTTCTATACGATCCAAGCCGTTTTTATGTAAAGCATTCGAGGTGTAATAAGAAAAGTGTGTTGTATTGTAGATGTGTTTTCTGTGTTTTATTTTCAAACAATTTGTTATGTTATTGAACCAAAAAAAAGTACCTAATGTCATATTTTATATGGAGATTTTAAACACCAATTATAATTTTTTTTTTATAATTTTTTTTTATTTAATATCATATATTTGGAAAAAAAATTAATGTTACATGGTGATACATGGAAGATAATAAAAAAACAAATGAAAAGCAGTGATATATATAGCATTATTTACAAAAGAAATAGAAATTTAAAAGGGGCAACGCCCAATTAATTACGCGGAGAAGGTAAGTATTCTCTATTAATTACAACTTCAACTTAATTCCCAATTAAGCACAAAATATTACCCAATTACCAAAATATCCTTCTACCTATTATTAATTACTTTAATTATATATTTTATTAATTATAGTTTAATGTTTATTTATTTTTTTCAGATTTTTTTTTAAAATATTTTTTTTCCGGAAATATTTTTTTCGAAATTTTTTTTTTCGAATTTTTTTTTTGTCGATTTTTTCCCCCGGATTTTTTTTCCATGATAACATGATGTAAGATTAGTACATATGATAATTGTGTGTTAAAGTAACACAAAATCATATGTGTTGTGTGTTGCATGAACACCCAATATGTATAATATTGAGTTGCTTAAACACACATAAATAACAAATTGTGTGATACATGAACACAAAATCAGACAGACAGAATATTTGTACACAAAGGTATAGAATAATGTATATGTAGGCTGATTATGTGTTCATGCAACACACAATTGCTGAAAGTATGTGTTACAGTAACACACAACAGTATGGGTTTTGTGTTGGTAAGACACACAATGCGTTTATCATTTACAGTTATGCGTTGCTTAAACACACACAAATAACAATTGTGTGTTGCAGGAACACAGAATAAGATATACAGAATATTTGTACACAGTAATAGATAATAGTGTACAGATAGTCTGAACATCTGATTTTGTGTTAATGTAACACACAATTGCTTGATGTGTGAGTTACAGTAACACAAAACAGTATGGACTTGTGTGTCATTTACAGTTTTGTGTTGCTTAAACACACAACAAATAACAATTGTGTGTTGCAGGAACACAGAATAAGATATACAGAATATTTGTATACAGAAATAGATAATAGTGTACACATAGTTTGAAAATGTGATTGTGTGTTAATGTAACACACAATCGCTTGATGTATGAGTTACAGTAACACAAAACAGTATGGACTTGTGTGTTAATGAAAAAATCTTCGAAATTTTTTTTCGAAAAAAAAAATAATTTGGAAAAAAAAAATATTTTTCAAAAAAAAAAATATTTTCAGAAAAAAAAATATATTTTTCTGGAAAAAAAAACATTTTCCGAAAAAAAAAACATTTTCCGAAAAAAAAAATATTTTTCAAAAAAAAATTCAAAAAAAAAAATCGAAAAAAAAAAATATTTTAAAAAAATGAAAAAATAAATTCATATATTAAATATAGAAATATAATATAAATATATAATAAAATAAAAAACATATAAGGATAATAATGGAAGGTAAATATGAGCATGTGCTTATTTGAGAATTAAGTTGAAAATTTGTGAGTAAGTAGGAAGTAATTTCCTCCTTCCTTTTTTTTGAGAATGAAAAGTGAGGAAGTGTAATTAATTGGGAATTATCTCAATTTAAAACTAATTAAATATTTGGCATGTTATGATGGATAAATATTTATGTAATTTTTTAGGCTTAAATAATTTATTTATAATATTATTTTGTTAAAACCATAATTTTGATTTTAGATTTGTAACTAAAATATGTCACTTAAAATTGTCAATTTGATGAACTAGTAGAGGATGCGGAGCTAATAGAAGAAGAAACAAAATTTTGGGGTGGTAGTTACAAAAAAAAAAGGATTACAAGTTTAAAATTTGAAACTAAAATACTAATATTACTAAAAAATCTAATTTTACTAAAAAATATTACCTAAAAAATCATTCATATTTTTTTCCACTATATTCTTGGGTTATTGTAGGGTTGGAAATTGAAACAGAATTTTCCGATTCTATTCAAAAAATTCAAATTTAAAAGAGTGAATTATACTTAGGGTCTTGGAGACCATATTTCTTCTTTATAGAGTATGGTCCAGTAATTTCTTCTTATTAGAGACATCTGTATTGACAATTGTCTTTCCCTCCTTACTAACACTAAAAGACAAAAAAACGTCACTGTTCCTCTCTCTCCACTACCACCAACTTTCTACCTCCTACCTCCGACCTCCGACACCGAACTCCGACCACCGACCGCCGACCGCCGGAAAAATTGCGGAGTACTCTATAAAATTGCGGAGTGCTCTATAAATTTACGGAGTACTCTCTAAATTTGCAGAGTACTCTAAGAAAATCTCGGAGTACTCTTAAAAATTGGGGAGTACTCTAAAAAAATTACAGAGTAATCTAAAAAAGGTAATGAGACTAAATAAAAATTAGTGAGTATTATTGAAACACACATATTATTACACAAGCAAATAAAAAAAAGGTAAAATATGTCTACCGAAACAAAAAAAGAAAAGAAAAGAAAAGAAAAGAAAAGAAAAGAAAAGAAAAGGGAGCTCCGTTCTTGCTTCACTGCTGGATCTCGAACAAGAAGAAGAAGAGTAGATTGGCTTCACTGCTGGATCTCGAACAAGAAGCTGCTGCCATGGCCACGAACACCACCACTGCTGGATCTCGAACAAGAAGAAGAAGAATAGTCGTTGCTGCCATGGCCACGAACACCACCACCGCTAGCTGCTTCACTGCTGGATCTCGAACAAGCCACCACAGATCTATGCTCTCATGGAAGCTCGAACGCGCGCGTCATCTTCTTCTTCATAGCACTGGTGGCTTCGTTTCTCTGGATCTCCGGTGGTCAAGCTTTGTTTGGCTGCTGGTGGCGCTTGCCATGGTTGCCGGAAAACGAAGCTTCACTAACACACAGACAGCATCGAGCAGCGGGGGGAAGTGGTGCCGGAAAATGCAACTGGGGGATGCTGGTGCCAACGTGGTTATTTGGTAGGGTGGTTTAGGTAGATCGGTGGTGGTGCCATTGATGCTGGAAAATGAAGGTGGAGGTGGTGGTGCTCGGGCTTTAATAGAAACCCACGTGGTGGTGGTGGTGGTGGCGGTTTTGGAGCTATGAAATAGCTCACGCCGGAGGAGGAAAAGTGGGGAGGAGAGGGAGGTGAGAGAAAGTGGATCTGAAAATATAATTTTAGGGTTTCTAAATTAGTATATATAGAAGAAAAAAAATAGAAAGAGGGTATAATTGTAATTGGTTTTTTGGATTTTAGTGTTAATTCTTATTGGAGGTCTTTAGTAAGAAGAGCAAAAATAGGGGTTTGGATTGGAAAATGGGGTGTGTCCTCAAGACCCCAAGACTCATTATCTGAATTTTAAAATTACTTTTTTATCTTTCGAATTCCAAATTTTCAATTCCGATTTTTTTTATTTTTTAAACAGAATTAGAACTACATGTTGAAAATTTGGAATTTACGATCTGATTTCTATTTTCGAGTTTTTATCAAATATTTTTTCAATTACTAAAAAATAATATGTTTATGTTTAATATTTATATAGACCAACATTAATGTTAATATATGTACACTTTTTTTCTATTTATATATCATATAAAGCTATATAACTTAAATACGAAATCTGCCAGAAATTAAAATTAGTCCTGTTTCTTCTCTTCCACAGACACAAAATTTCATCCACAAGGCCCACATTAACATATACCGCTACCATCATATGATTAAAGATCAACAATTGTATCACCAGATGTTCACTATTGCTCACCAGATGAAATTTTAATATGTAATTGTATTAATCAGTTGAAAGAGGGTTAACAAATTGTGATCTAATGAAAGTTTGTATGGAATTTGAAATCATATTCTTACATGTTAAAAAAACTTTCCATTTAAATATTTGTATTAAACTTTTAGAAATAATTGAATGTTGTATTTTGAAGATGGAATATTGAACTAGTATTGATGATTTTTGTTTTATAATTTGATAAGTTTTATATAATTATACTTATATTGGTTTATACTTTTTAAAAATAATATAGTAATGCGAATATATTGAAAATAAAAATTCGAAAAAGTCAAAAATGAAAATATAGAGATATTTTGAAATTCTGAAAAATTCTGAGTATTACTGAAATCGGAATTGAATTTTGACTTCCGATTTTTTATGGATTGGAACTGAAGTAGATTTTTATTCCAAAAAAATGAAAATTCCGAACAACCTCCTTTCGGATGTGGTGCGGCCGATTTTCACCTCTAAGTTACTCCACTAAATTAGGGGCATTCATTTTTAAAGGCCCCAGACCATCCAGAATTATAAATAAAATCCCGCCCCTAACTACCCATTTGAAACCCAACTAGAAAGTAAAAAACCAAAAAAACCCTCCTCTCCCATTTTATTTATGGTGGAAACATTAAACCCAAAACAAAAACACAATTAGGGTTTGAAAATCAAAATACTCCCACTCTATGTTCCCTCTCCTCCTCCTCATCCTACTCCCCTCTCTCTCTCTCTCTCTCTCTCTCTCTCTCTCTCTCTCTCTCTCTCTCTCTCTCTCTCTCTCTCTCTCTCTCTCTCTCTCTCGTTCAGGAACAACAAAACCGCCCGACGCTGTTGACCATTCTCCACCATCACCAAGGCTCTCTCCTGCACAAGAAAACTATTCGTGTCGCCTTCCCCGCCGTCCAACTATCACCAAGACTCTCTCCTGCAGAAGAAAACCGCCACTGCCTTAGACCTTCACCACCATCTCTCCTACACAAGAAACCTTCGACAGTCTCCTACTAATGTAAACCGCTTGCACCGTACCATTCTCCATCACGATCACTTCAACAACGCCGCTCTCTTGATGTAGAAAACCGGAACCAGCGTGGACTATTCTCCACCATGCTCTCCTGCAGAAGAAAAATGCCGCCACCGTGGACCAGTTTCCACCATCTGAAAACCAGGCTCACTCCCGCACAAGAAAACCGCCACCGCCGTGGACCAGTACCTACTATCATCAGATCTGTTTAGATTTGTTCAGCCATTTTTTTTGTTCCACTAAGAGTGTGCAGATATTTTATCATGTTTCATTGTTATTTTTTTGAACATAAAACAAATGCTTCATTGATTTGTAGGAAAAAATCATATAGGACTTGGGGTCGGCTAATTCGGAGATTCTTTTTGTTTTTTTGTTCCTATGCAAGTGTGAAGGTGAAGAGCTTCTTTTTGTTTTTTTTTGTTCCTATGCGAGTGTGAGTGTAAAGGTATTTTTTTTGTTCGTATGCGAGTGTGAAGAGAGATTCATTTTTGTTTTTGTTCAAGGGATTTTCTTATTATTTTTTGTTCCAATGTTAGAGTTAGGACTGCACAAACGGATCCGAAAACCCTCCCACCCGAACAAAATGACCCCACCCGACCCTAAAAAACCCGCACCCGTCCACCCATTAGGGTTGGAATTTTTTATTTTTTATTTTTTATTTTTGGGTTGGTTTACAGGCTGGGTCACCCAAATCCGCGGGTACCCAACCCGAACTGATATTTGGGTTATATAATTTTTTTAATACACAATATAATGATATATCATATATGATATACCCCTTTGGAAATATGAAAGGGCAACTATACACTTTAGCGTGTATCTTACACGTCTCTCTCTCTCTCTCTCTCTCTCTCTCTCTCTCTCTCTCTCTCTCTCTCTCTCTCTCTCTCTCTCTCTCTCTCTCTCTCTCTCATTCTTCGTCTTCTCTGGCACGAAACCCTCTTTCTTACCACAACCCTAACACCTAGCCTCTCTCGCATGTCTCTTCTTCTCTATTTCTGTAAAATCCCGCCGGTCAAATTATTGGGTCACATTAATTACTTGAATGATGTCCGAAATTTGCTACCCCAGTTGGTTAATTTTACCATGATTAAGGTGTACGAGTGTTTGTATGCTTGGTTACTTGAGGATAATGGGTTAGAAGATGCCTGTAAAAGGCTTAAAGGCAAGACTTTGGTTATCTTAAATTAAAAACCCCTTTGTTCAGGTATTATATGCTTAACCCTAATCTCTATGTATATTTAATCCGGTGTGTTGTTAATTAATTACTTGAGTAGTGATGTTGTCTTTGAAATGATAAACCCTAATACCTTTAATTTGCGTTTGATTTTGAGAAATTAAAATGGAAAGAATGTGATTTGAAAAGGAATTGAGCTTTAAAACCCGTATCAATGGATTTTGAAAGTGTTTATGGGTTGTTTGATACTTTGATGTACTTATTATTTCTGATTTGTCAAAATTAAACGCAAATATTAATTCTCAAACTCTTGTCTTGTGATGTTTGTTCATTTATAACTTATTGTGTTATGTGTATTGGTTAATGGTCATTGATTTCTAATGTCTTTGTATTTGGTAATGGCATGTACTCGCAAATATGAGATGAAAGTGGATTGACTTTGGTTGCTTATTGCTTTGTTTCTTATTCCAATTTTAGGTAATCCTCCTTCAATTTTTTGTTTTTTTTTTTACATTTTTTAGTTTTTTAAAAAGACAAGTTTTTCAAACTTACAGTTAGTTTTTGTATGGATTAGTTATTGTAGAATACCTAAGTAATTCTTATAAATATGGATTAAGTGTTCTTCAATGAACACTTTAGTTAAATCAAAGGGGATTTAACTGAAGTGTTCATTAAAGAACACTTAATCAATATCTATATGACTTAGTTTTGTTTCACTAAGTAAATAAATGTATGCATAGGTTTCATTTGATTTGTGAAGTGATATACCACTTGAACAATCTTAGTAGATTGTTTAAGTGTTTGTCACTTGACTAATCAAATGAAACCTATTTGAATACAAATATTTCCTTAGTGTAATCGAAAAATAAAGAAACTAAATATATTATATAATGAGTAAGTGTTCTTCAATGAACATTTTAGTGAAATCGGTGGGAATTTCACTAAAATGTTCATTGTAGAACACTTATACATCATATATTATATTCAACTTCTTTATGTTTCATCACTTCTTTACCAAGGGTACCAATATATTTATATATTGACATCCTTTTCTTGTTTTTTTGCAGAAATAATTGTGCAATGGATATTGAAAATGAGCCATCTACTGATCTTACTTCTCCAACTCAAACTCATGGGGTTAATTTAACTCATGATGGTAATTCACCTACACCTAATCTTCCAGCCCCATTAAGGGACAAACCCCTTGTAGCTAAAAAGGTTAAGATCATTGATGATTGTTTGACAGTTTTTGATCCTATATTTGATGAGGCAAATGTTAGGAGAGGTGTTTGTAAATATTGTGAAGTATCTTATGCAGCTGATTCTAAGAGACATGGTACTATAAACATGCTTAATCATATAAATCATAGGAGATGTAAAAGGTATCCTTTCTATCTATCTATAGAAAATGGACAAACTGAGGTTGGTTGTGGTGTTATGACTTACATGTTTTTAGCTGAGGCTTGTACTAAAGCATTAGCTGAAATGGTTATTTTAGATGAGTTTTCATTCAGATTTGTGGAGAGAATTGGATTTAAGAGATTTTGTAACGTAATGCAACCCAAATGTGTGAAAAATTCATCAAGGATGACCATTATGAGGAAATGTATGTCAATTTATGATGAAGAAAAGATTAAGTTGAAAAAAATATTGAAAGGTATGAGGATTAGTATGCCCACTGATTGTTGGACTTCTAATCAAAATCTAAGTTACATGTATCTTACAACCCATTATATTGATTGCGGACGGAAGCTACAAAAAAGAACCATTGGTTTTTGTATGGTTGAGGATCACAAGGGTGAAACAATTGGAAAAGTTGTTGAATCAATACTTAGAGATTGGGATCTTGATTCTTATTTAAGTCTTACAGTTGACAATGCCTCTTCTAACACTGTTACTGTTAAATACTTGGTTAAAGTTTCAGCAACTAAACCAAAAACCATCTTGAATCATGAGTTTCTATATGTTAGGTGTTGCGCACATATCTTGAATTTGATTGTGAAGGAAGGTCTCACTGAGTTGGATAATTATATTAAAAATATACGAGAAGTGGTAAGGTATGTGAGATCTTCTCCATCTTGCTCTACTTCATTCAAAGAAGTTATGGCCACTTGTAGTATTATAGCTAAGGCCCTATTAAGCCTTGATGTCCCTACTAGATGGAACTCAATTTACAAAATGGTAGAATCTGCAATTAAGTTTTAAAGTGTGTTTTCTTTGATGGGTTAGCATGATGATAATTTTAAGGCCTACTTTGTTAATGATACTGATGGACCTAAACCTACATTTATTGATTGGCAAAATGCGGCTAGTTTTGTGGAGTTTCTGAGATTGTTTTACAACTCCACCAAGAAGTTTTCTGGAACTCTATTTGTTACTTCAAACATTTTCTTTGATGAAATAGTTATAATGTGGGAGAAAAATGAGGAATTGTGTGGATCGGATGATAAAGTTTTGAAGGAAATGGCTATAAAAATGAGGGGAAAGTATCTGAAATACTGGGGAATCCAAAGTATTAACATATTACTATATGTTGCAGTTGTGTTAGATCCAAGAAAAAAAATACAATACCTTACCTGTTACTTCAGATTTATGTACTCTCCTACTCAAGCTACTGAGTTGCTTGCAAAATTAAATGATGCCTTAACAAGGCTTTTTGCTTGCTATTCAAAACCAGTTGCTCCTGGAATTGGTGGATCTAGTTTTGGTCCTGAAGTGACTAACCTTGAATCAAATAGTGTGCTTGGGAATAGGTTTCAATCTTTTATGGCTGAAAAAAACATTGCAAAGGGCAATTAACTTCAAAGATACCTCAATGAAGAGGTTGTAGAAATGACATATTCTTTTGATATATTGAGTTGGAGGAAATTAATTTCTGTGAGATTCAATCACCTTTTGAGATGGCTAAGCATGTATTAGTTGTCCCTGTTTCAACAGTAGCTTCTGAATCTGCCTTTAGCACTAGTGTAGGTTACTTGATCAATTTAGAAGTTTCCTATCACCAAGTACAGTCGAGGCACTAATTTGTACTCAAAATTGGTTGAAATCTACACTACCTATTAATCTCAACTCTTCTAAGAAACTGATTGAAGATTTGGAGGCTGAGTTAGGTATAATTCATTGTTTGTTACTTTATCTCCTTTGTTTTTCTAATTGTGACTTAGTGTTATTTCTTCATTTCTTGTCTTGGACATGTTATTTTGTCTTGGATGAGTTGAGTGTGACCACCCTTGAGTCCACTTTAACATAATTGTAACCAATAACCTAAGGTATAAATATATGAATCTTTTACAAACTTACAAGTTACTTCAGTTTTCAACTAAAATTGATTTGCATCTCCCTAATTCCCATCCCATGATTACACTTACATACATGTATGAATGTATGATCCTATGAGGAATACAGGGTATAGTTGACAACATTTTAGTTATGAATTTAGTAACTTGTAAGTTTCAAAAGATGTCCCTTGTCCCTAAGTGGTTCCTAAACTTGCCAATGCTGAAATTAAAATCTGAGGCAAACTTGTAACAATTTCCTTGTACATTGTATTGAAAAATTGCAGGTTAGTTGAAGGAATTTGAGTATTTTTGGAAGGAATGAAGAAATACACCCAATTTTGTATAACTTTATCTATTTTGCACAGTAGAGGTTGCATTTTATGTATTTTGAATGAAATGTTGTGTATTTTGAATGAAATATTATGTATTTTTGTAATTGTAAGTCACTGATTTGTATTTTATGTGGGAAAACATATTAAAACCCAAGGTTGTAAGCTTGTAATATGATTTCAGTAACTTTCTATTTTGGGAAACATACTATATATAGTAAGATTCTATTTTGGTAAACTTACTATTTATGGAAATATTTAACGAATTTACAATTTTTCTTTATTGTTTTTTTTATTTGACTATGTGTTGACCAAACCCGAAACTGACCCAAATCTGACCCAACCCGCCCAACCCAACCCGTGTAGTCTCCAAAATAAAATATAGGGTTTAGGTTTTAAGATAGGAAATCTGATAGACTCGGATTGGGTCTAGGGTTAGTCACTTCGGGTTGGTTAACCGACCTGTGTGCAGCCCTAGCTAGAGTGAAGAGATTAATATGGGTACTGCTACTTGGGTACGAGCTACTCGGGTCAACCATTGGACCTTGACACAACTGCTGGAGGGTAGTTTGTTCTTTGAACTTTGACATGGACAAAACTCGATACGGATCCTCTTAGACTTTGACATGGACAAGAATTAAACCCAAATGCTATTAGGACTTATAATGCAATTATATACAAAAATCAGTTTATAATATTTAAAAACGGCGTAGATACGTACCCCAGAAAATATGTATGTACCATCCGGTTAATTAAAATAAGACAATAATAAAGAAAAAATATATATAAGTAAAAAATTTAACCAAAAAATTAGATTAGGACTTTTTAAGATTTTTTTTTCATTAGGCTTTAAAAAGTAAGTTGTTTTAGTTTGTGGCGTCAATTATACCTCACTAAATTATTAGCCAATGTTTAGGGTGAAGCATGTAACATTTATTTTGAATTCGATATGGTTCAGTGGGCCGATAGGATTTCTCTCTCTAAAAATTGGTCTTCTTCTTCCGCTCTGTTTTCATGGCCGCTAACAACCTTGGTCTTCTTCTTCCTTTCTGTTTTCATGGCCACTAACAACCTTTAATTCTCCCTTCCCTTCTCTTCTCTTGTATCATGATTCCTATCATAACCACACAATTTGTACATGATTCCTGCCCCCTTCTATTTGTCTCTCCCCATCTCCTAAATTTCATCCATGTGATATGAGTTTTATGGCTGTTTCTCCACCTGCAATGGACAATTACTTGTGTTTTTGCAGTTGACTTCGTTTGACTTTCCAAATGCTATGAGGTGTCGACACAAATTTCTTCATCACAGCAAAATTAGAAACTCCATGATCCTCCAACATTAATTATTGCAAACTGAAATACTTTGTCTACCATTCGGGAATTGATCGGGTATCTATTTTTCCAAAGCAATCGAATGGGTATCCACTTTTCCAACGCATGCAGGACGGTTTTTTTCTTTGGTTATAAGGTTAACTTTCTGTCTCTAAAAGCTCATGCAACCTAAAATGGCGATAACTTTCTGTCTCTAATGGATAATATGTTGTTTTGGAACTGTCAAGGGTTTAGGGCACCCTTGACTAAAAAGTCCTTTAAAGCCCTAATTAGTAAAAATAATTGCTCTTTTGCGTGTCTTTTCGAGACGAGGCTTCGTCAGAAAGATTTTAGTGCTTGTTCTCACTTTAAGAATTTTAATAATTTTCATATAGTGGAACCTGGAGGAAGAGATTATAGGTCCGGGGGTATCTTACTATTATGGAAAGATATGATGAGTATTTCTGTTAAATATGCTTGTTCTAATTATGTGTTAGTAGAAATTAATGAATCTATCAGCTTTTCTTGGTATATCATTTGTGTTTATGCTCCTACTAATAATGATGATCGATTTATATTATGGCAAACCTTATCTAAGAAGATTAATCAACTTGATAAACCACACATTATAATTGGGGACTTTAATGATATATCGAGATTTTCTGAGAAACAAGGGCGTAAAGCTGCTAATATAGATCGTATTATTAAGTTTAATGAGTTCATCAACAAAAATCATCTAGTTGACCTGCCTAGCAAAGGTTGTTTCTTTACTTGGTCGGATAACCGAGGAGTTGAAGATAATGTCAAGGAAAGACTAGATAGAGCTCTCGCTTCAATGGATTGGTGCGCCAATTTTCCTAATGCCCAACTTAGAATTCCACCTGCGATTGGTTCAGATCACTCTCCATTAATTCTGTGTAGAGATACAAAAAAGGGTAAAATTAATAAATACTTCATGTTTGAATCAAGATGGTTGGAACATGAACAGTGTAAATAAGTTATCAAGAAAAATTGGAGTTCGAAACAATTATGTGATAGCGTTGCTAACTTTTGTGATAAAAGATATGCGACTTGTCTGGCACTTAAAGGTTGGAGTAAAAAATGTTTCTTTAATAATAGGAAAGGAATTCAGGAACTACAACAGGAGCTTACACTAGTTATTAATGATCATATATCATAGGAAAATAAATTGAAAAAAAGATATATCAAAGAAAATATGAAGAATTATGGCGAATTGAAGAAATGTATTGGGAAGATAGGGCTAGAGATCTTGCTATTACAAAGGGTGATAAAAACACAAGATATTTTTTCGCGAAAACAATGAAAAGGAGGAAAGTGAACAGAATATGTGCTATTAAAAACAAAGAGGATAACTGGGTTGAAGAACCATCTGAGATTAGTGAAATATTTTAAGATTATTAAATGAATCTGTTTAAAAATAAAGGTACGTCAGATTCTAATGATATTACTCAACATATTCCCTGTAAAATAACTTTTGAGATGAACGAAGCACTAGTTAAGTCACCCAGTATTGAGGAAATTTAATATGCTACATTTAGTATGTCGGAAAGAAAAGCTCCAGGTCCTGATGGTCTTCCTGAGAAGTTTTATCATGGGTGTAGGGAGATAATTAGTGAAGATATTATTAACATTGTCAGGGATTTTTTTCGACCATAATATGGATATTAGTAAGTTAAATGACTCTGTGATTACATTAATACCTAAAGGGAATTCGCAAGAATCAGTAAAGGATTACAGGCATATTTCGTGTGCTAATTTTTGCTACAAGATAATTAGTAAAATTATGGCTTCAAGACTACAACTTCTTATGGATAAAATTGTTTCGCCAACACAATCGACATTCATTAAGGGTCGAAATATTCAAGATAACATAATTATAGCTCACGAAATTTCCTATTTTTTAAATACCAAAAGGAGGTCAAAGAAATACTATGGTGCGGTTAAAATTGATATGGAGAACATATGATCAGGTTAACTGGGATTTTCTATGTAAAACTTTAAAGGCTCTTGGATTTTGCAAAAAATGGATTGATTGGGGTAAGAAACTGTATTTCATAAGTTTCTTTTCAAGTCAAAGTTAATGGTCAAAGATTGAGGAAATTTAAACCGGAGCAAGGTCTTAGACAAGGGGATCCACTATCACCGTTACTCTTCTCTCTTCTTACTGAGAGTTTGATCAGTTTAATTAATTTCCACTGCAGAGAGGCTCAATTCAAGGTATTCAAATTACGGAGGAACTGTCCTAGATTGACTCGCCTTTTATTTGCAGATGATGCGTTATTTTTTATTTATCTTAATCAAACGGAAATCAAAGCTTTTAAAAATTTAATACGGAATACTGTAAGGCGTCGGGACAAAGAGTCAATCTTAATAAATCTGCGATTCTTTTCTGCAAAAATACGCCCGAAATTATGAAGGAAGAGGTATCAAGTATACTTAATATTAGAAGTACTAATGATCTCGGAAAATATCTTGGGTTACCTTTAACACTCAAAAGGGCTAAAAGTGAAAATCTTAATTATATTAAAGATAGATTATTGTCTAAATTAGCTAGCTGGATATCATCACTTTTATCAGAAGGAGGTAAGGAAATTCTTATTATAGCTGTTTTACAAGCTATCCCAAATTATGCTATGTCTACTTTGGAGTTTCCTAAGACACTTTGTAAGAAATTATCGAGTATTGTTTCAAATTTTTGGTGGGATGCTGGGTATAGAAAAAGGATTATTTGGGTCAACTGGAAAAGAATGTCAAGATCCAAGAAGATTGGGGGTTTAGGGTTCAGAGAATTTTATAAAATGAACTATGCAATGTTAGCTAACCAAGCTTGGATACTGCTTAATAACCCTGATTCATTTGCTTACAAAATCCTTAAAGCTATTTATTTCCCTAATTCTAATATGATTGATGCAAAATTGAGTAAACGAAGATCTTGGAGTTGGGAAATCATGTATAAAGGATTACAATTTTGAAAGAAGCATATGATATGGCAAGTGGGAATGGGAAGAGCACGAATATATGGAATCATTGTTGGATTAGTAAAGGTATCTTTCTTCAAAAACCAAATAATTGCTCAATTAGTTTTGTGCATGAATTGTTTAATAAATCAGATATGGGGTGGAATAACGAGTTATTAAATCAATATTTTTCAAAAGAAGTGGGTGATTATATTAAAAAAATTCCGAGATGTATGATAGATGACGAAGATAAATTGATATGGCCATATAGTAAGAATGGGGAGTACTCCACCAAATCAGGATATCATATTTTAGTTAGTGAAGAAATGGCTCAAGAGACGCAATCATCTAATGTGGGAGATAGTATAGATAACAGCATCTGGGATATAATTTGGAAAAATAATATGCCGTCAAGGATTAAAAAAAATTGTTGGAGAATCTTCAATAATGCTCTACCGGTTAAAAGTAATCTGAAAAAAAGAAAGTGTGTGAATAACGAGATATGTGAATGGTGTGAACTTGAGGACGAAAATATTGTACATTTATTCTTGAAATGTCCTTCTAGCATTGAGGTATGGGCTTCATCATTATTACAGATTAAGATCGATCAAAATTTTATGGGTACGTTTGCTGAATGGTTTAAGCAAATTATTGATGGTTATAGCAAAAATGGTTGGGAGAGGAAAAAGGTAATAGCATATGTGATGATAATTTTATGGAATATATGGAAAGAGAGAATGAAATGTTTTCACGAAGGAACTAAATGGAATAGTAATAATATTTTAAATAAATCGAAGGAATTAATCTCAAGGCTCTTTGGACCATGCATGGAATAGGAAAAAATGGAGAATAAAAAGAAGGATACTAGTAAAAGTAATGAAAAAGACAATCATATGATAATGGATGAAGCTGAAATCATTTGGATGAGCGATGCATCATTTACTAATAACAAAGAACCAGCAGCTATCGCAGCAATTGGAGTTGCTAAAGATGGAAACATTGTGAAAAGATCAAGCATGAAATGTAAAGTTAATAGTGTTATTGAACGAGAGGCATGGGTCATTTTAATGGCAATGAGATTAAGCAAAAATCTGGTAAATCAGAGTATTTCATTTTATTCTGACAACCTTGAATTAGTTCAAGGAATTTTGGATTTGACCGGGCTCCATTGGAGTCTTAAACCTATCCTTTCCAAAGTAAGGAAATGGTTAGGTCGTGGTAATATTGTCCATATTCTACAGCAGATGCGCTTGCTAAGTGTACTAGGAGGGATATAAACCTATCTGGATGGAAGGATTTATCTTTTATTGCTTCGAATGATTATCTAGTGAATTTATGTAATACTTATAAATAACTGATTTGTAAGGTTTCTTTGAAAGAAAAAAAAATATGGTTCAGTGATTTATTTTTATTTTTATCTTTTGTCAAGCTGGTTCAGTGATTTAGTGCCTGTTTGAAAGTGTTTTTTGGGAGAAGCACTTAAAAATGTTTTTAACATTTTAAAAAAAAAATTACTTTGAAAAGCATTTTTTGAGAAGCACCAAATAGGTGCTTCTTACTTATAATAATTTTAGATTTCAAAATTATTTTTAATAATTTTTTTAAATTTTAAATTTTATTTTAAAAGTGTTTTTTTACTCTAAAATAAGCACTTCCAAACGGCCCTTTAAAATTATTGAAAGATGGTTGTAGAAAAGAATAGAGAGAGACTATTCATTTACAACACTATAAAGGGATGTCCAGCATAGAGCTTTCAACATATATTAACTACTAGTCTAGTAGTGACCATTAGGTTACCAAAACCATGGCTAAACTTTTTACAAATACAGCTTTCTTTATCTTCTCCCTCTCCATTTTGATTTCTTTCATCAACACTTTCGCCATTAATGACGAAGAAAGCTTCATTAAAGCCATTGATCAAAAGACATTAGGGCTGAAAAAAGAAAAACTCAGCCATTTTCACTTTTACTTTCACGATATTGTTGGAGGTCCTTCCCCTACGTCAATAATGGTGGTTAAACCACCGTTTAATACGTCTATAGGTTTCGGTTTTGTGACGATGATTGATAATCCACTCACTGTAAAGCCTGAATTGAGCTCCACAATTATCGGAAGAGCTCAAGGTATGTATGGATCTGCCTCCCAAGAAGAAATAGGTCTGTTAATGGTGATGAACCTTGTTTTCACTCAAGGTAAATATAATGGGAGCGTAATTTCAGTGTTGGGGAGAAATGCTGTTTTTAATAAGGTACGAGAAATGCCTGTGGTCGGAGGAAGTGGACTCTTCCGATTTGCTCGCGGTTACGCAACAGCGAAGACTCATCAGTTTAATCTTAAATCTGGGGATGCCATTGTTGAGTATAATGTTTATGTTCTCCATTATTAATGTCTTAAATGTATTTTGTTGTTAATGTATCTCGTTTTGAACTTTTAATGTATCAAAAATGCTGATTTATATGACTCGTTCTACAACAATATAGACTACAATCTTACCCAGTGATCTCTTACTACTTATGCACTTTTGCAAGTCATCATCACAAGCAAGTAAAATCAAATCATTATCTTCGTCTAAATACTTGGCTTTAAAATGATCATCTTGTAGCTTTAACCTTTTTGTGACTTCCTCAACTAAATCCATCATTTTCGATGAATCATAGAGCTGAAACTTTATCATATCCGATCCATATATCGCCTTTACAGTCATCGAGCTTCTATACAATGCCGTTGAACCATCGGCTTTGTTTAAACTTGAGTTGGAATCTAATTTGTCCAACGAACAATCCTCTGCATTTACAACAGATTTGCATAGAGGATGAGAGTTTTGGACCTTCTCTCTCTTACGAGATGGCCACCTGGAAATGTTGTTTTTTCTACAAATACGCTTAAATGTTGATCTACTAACTGCAAAAGTACACCCATTAAAGCAAAAGTAAGCTATGAAAAGTAACTTAACTTAACTATAGCAAAAAGCAAATGTTGTTTGTTATTTAGCTTACCACCAAGAATGTTTGCCACATCTTCAAGTTTTTTTCCAGTGTGTAATTCGATAACATCACGAGTTATTTCATGCCCAAATCCAAATGTAATTTGTGTGTTTTCTTTAACCGAAGCAGGGGAATTTGTTTCTTCATGGAGTCTATTAGTTTGGTTGGGTGTAACACTTTGAAAACCTTGGCATAAATCCAACCGCACTAAATTATCATCTGGAGAGGTTGAAACATCTTGAGTATAAAAATCCTTCCCTGTTCCTTGTCCAAAATTATTGTTTTCGGATGAATGAGACATCATTTGCTCCAGCAAGTTCATTGGTTCTCTATAATCTGTCATGGTAATGGACAAGAAAATATTCATCACTAGTGTATGAACTTTAAAAATAAATAAAAATTCAAAAGTTGTACCATCATGTAGTTGTGGTTTTTCCCATGTGGATGCCATCATTGCTATTTCTTTGTCAGCAAAATTGAAAAAGTCTATCTCCTCATGTCTATAACCTTCCACACCTAAATTAACTAGTAAATTTTGGTGGGGTGGATAAATATCAACTAGTAAGTTTTGATTGGGTAATTCAGCCAGAAACTCCTCTGTACAGCCAATACTTCCTCCAGTTATTACTGATTCAACTTCAGAAAGAGATTTCTCATTTTGTGAAACGCTTTGTATAGGTAGAGACTTCGTAAGTTGGCATAATTCTAAGGGTTCTGGCTTATCAACCCAATAATTCTTCTCAATTTCCTGTCCAAGATTTCTGCAGAGGTAATTATTCAATGTATCCTCCATCCTGAAATTTGGATTACCAACTCTACAAATAATAAAAAAAAATGACAGTTAATTAACATCCCTTGTGTATAGAGCAATACTAATAGCACATTTACCAGAAATTCCAGCCCCACTTGTGCTCCAGTAAGCAGAGTTCAACGTGCAACAGATTCGAGAGTTCTTAAATTGAGTAAAAACAGTAGATGCATAATCTTGTAATCGGAGACACCAAAGTTAACACTGTTTTGCTACACAACAGTTTCCAGAGGCCTTGGAATTGATATGTTAAGCTGTGACTGAATCCGTGTAATTCACAATCGAATACTTCTCACAATTTCAAAAAGGTAGTAGCTGATTCACGATGATACATACACGACTTGACGAGATATGACTTAGGTTAAGACCTTTACACAATGCTTAAATAAAGAAAACAGTAAATTGTTGAGTGAGTTAAGTAAAGAAGAAGGGTTTAAGTAGAGGACAATAGACCCTCCTGACTGCTTGTAGCTCAACTTTACGCGAACAATTGATCAGTCATACGCGGCGGGAACAGAAACCAGATCTATGCTTTTTGACTTTTTGTTACTTCTAATAAACCAGTTGGACCTTTCGCTTGGAGGTTTGAAAAGGTTCACCCGTTGGCAAGAAAAAGACAAAATTTGTTTTTGAATTTTTTTATTTTGGACGGATAAGACAACAACTTTCACTATTGCTCATCCTATTCCTATTTTGTTGGTTTTTTTTTCCAAACATATTACCATAAATAGAAGTTATTACAAACTAACTAATCCCCGAAGGAACGGCATCATCCTTAATTAAAACGGCTAACCTATCTGGGATATTGTGTAACAGAAACGAGCCTAGCATATTGTCACGGAGCTTATGCTTGGCAACCTAGCCGGTCACCTTATTTCTATCTCTACTAATCCAAGTAAATATAAGTAAACTTTGTTCAACAACAAAATAAATACTCTTAAAAATATTAGAAATATTAGAAAAAAATTGTAGATTCTTCTCAAGTGGATGCATAATCTGTTGGCAGTCGCTCTCTATGATAGCTCTATGACTGAAGAATCTCCGAGCTTCTAGACAGGCTTTAAGAACACCAAGAGCTTCTGCTTCCACCGGAGATTCAGCTGCTATATCCCACACATTACATGCTAGTAGATTTCCTAAATGATCCTTGAAAACACAAGAGATAGCAGCTTTATTATTAGTGAAGCTATATCCCACACATTACATGCTAGTAGATTTCCTAAATGATTCTCCATTAGAATATGTTGTTTTGTTATCCTTTAGGTTATTATTATCATCATTAGGATAGTTAGATATTTTATACTCATCCCATTCTTTCATAGCCCTTTTTTTGTTACATAGGAGAGCCACTTTGGACTCGGAGTCATTGACTCGGTTCGAACCTGCACCACTAGATTAAATGACCAAGGCCCTGGCTAGTGAGCTAATCCCAACTGGTTAGCCCTTTGTATTATACTCACAGGGTCAATCTTTATATTCCTGTATTTATTAGAATTTCTATCTTCCCATATATACCAAGCAAGTATACACACCTTTTCCATAATATAATTATTTTTGTAACCATCTCTTTTGCTTTTCTCAAGTATCACAGCCATCCAAGTATGCACCTTCATGGTGTACTGGTTGCAAGTGTATACATTCAAGGGGGATGCAAACCAAACCGCCCTAGCCCAACTACACTAAAAAAGTAAGTGTTCAGTGCTTTCAGTAGCCACATTACGTAAATTGTAAATGGGGGATTCAATGATCTTTATTTTGTGCATATTCTAATTTATGGAAAGTAAATTTTTAAGAACTCTCCACATGAAAATTTTAACTTTGAGGGCAACTTTAAGATTCTAAATCAATTTCCATACATTAGGGTCAATGTTATGGGAAGATTTGGCCTTATTACCACTCTTCCCAAAGTCAAGTTTATCTTTCTCCTCTTTCAAGAGTTGATATGATTTTTTAACCAAGTAGATTCCATCTTTACTATTAGTCCATACTATTACATCAGTACCACCAGATAGGGGAATAAATATATTAAAAATAACATCAACTATTTCTTGATTATAATTCTCTTGTGTAAGTTTAATATTCCATTTTCTTTCATTTATTACCATCATGTCTTTAAGTTTAACTAACTCCTTACTTTTGGGTTTAATTATTTTACTCATATTTGGTAACTACTTATCTAAGTGTAGATTGATTTTATATCCATTTTCTAATTTGTATTTGATATTTTTACTGAGAATATCCCTTCCATCTATTAAACTCTTCCATCCCCAGGATGGTGAAGAGCCAATTAGAGCTCCAGAGAAATTACAAGATGAGCGTCTCAGTAAACTAGTTGATATCCTTGTTGTTTTTGTTGGGCACCATATCTACCTTCTTTTGCAAATTTGTCATGCTCATTCAAAAATCTTGAAATATGTTTGAAAGAGATTGGCCATACCCTATAGCCATCTGACTGGTCTTTCTATTAATCGAATAGATTTTCCACCTTGTCGTTGACATCTACATGATACTTTGAATAAGTTCAAGGTTGTCTTAGAAAATGAATTTCTCCTCATTTAGAAAATATTTACATCTTTCCGTAGCTTCCTGTACAGCTTCTGGTTCACCTTCGGTAACTGATTTACAATTTGTTGTTAATTTATTTTCAATTCATATTGTGTTTGTGGACTTGAACGAACCCTATTCCTGTATACTCATAAAGTTTATTAAACGACGCATCACTTAAAAAATAAATAGGTGTGGTACAATTTTGATGATAAAAAATCTATTCTTGAATATCCGTTTTCACTATTCGGTTTCCCATAGTAGTATAATTAACCCCAAACAGTTCTTTCATCATATTATTCGTTGACTCAAATTATACTACCCCCATCTATTAGGATATTTTCATGTATTGATTTCATTTGTCTTCCATATGTTTTGGATCATAATTAAGAGGTATACAACAATATTAGTCCTAGTCCATCCTCCTTCTGAATATGATTTCACTATATGTAGTATCCAATTAATATCAATATTCTCATACTCTAGAAAACTGAGTTCTAGCGTTGGTCCACTTCAAATAGTTTTGCTGACTTGGCAAGTGAGTAGAATTTTCCACCGTTTCTCTTTTATTTAAACACCACTAGCAGTCACTCATATAAGCACATGACATTTTTCTTAGACTTTCATTAGCTGGTATAACATTATTGCACGCCTTCCAAATGAAATTCTAATTTTTGTTGGTATATTGTTGTGCCAGATCGTTTTCCATAATTGTCTTCGTACTGATTCAAAATTTATCGCTGATTGTGGCTCATTAAATTCTTGTTCTTCTGAAAGAATTTTGTAACTAGATTCTCTAACCTACTTTCCATTCTTGGAATGAGTCCAAATGAGTCTATCTTGTAACTCAGGTTGATAGATTTTCATTTTTGTAATCTCTGGAATGATTGGTTGTGGAAAAATGTTAGACAAAATTTCCATATTCTATTCATGTGTATTTCCTTTCCATAGTTAGTTGACTGTTTCTAACGTACATGATTAGGGTTTTTCCAATTTCCTATTTGGTATCTTCCATATTTTATTTAGAAAATCTCTTCCTTCCAATATGTTGGCTAATGACCATGTTGGATTTTAATTTCACATTCATAAAATCGGATTTAGGGTACTGAATACCTTTAAGAAGCCTTGCCGCAAATGTATCCAGATTTTTTAAAATTCTCCATGCTTGGGCTGCTAATAGTGTTATATTCATTCTTTTAAGATCCTTGAAACAAAACCCTCCAAGTAATTTTACTATCGTTACTTTCTCCCATTCCATCTAGTGAATTATATTTCTCTCTCCCGAATTCCATCAGAAATTAGAGATTGCTGACATAATTTTCCTACAAAAGGATATATGATAAGAGAATATCGACATAGTATAAACAATAATAGCTTGGAGGATTGCCTTATTTAATACTTGATGTCACCATTTATGTGATAAAATAATCTAGTCACGAGACATCATTTTAGGGGTATTTAGTACTTAATTTTGGGATTTCTCCCCATTTATTCATGATTTACACTTTCTTGTCTATTTTTAGGTATTTTGTAATTTTTAGAGCTTTTGCGCATACTTTGTGTGTTATTTGTGTAACACTTAGGTATTTGGAAGCTATTGCACCTATAGAGGCTGATAATAAGTGATAAAAGTAAAGAAAATCCCTTAGTCGTGATAAAAAAAGAAAGTTTGGATAGTAATGTCTCCCCATTTGTGATGATTTAACATTAGTTGGAGACATCATTTTTAGTGTTTTAGGATGTCTAGTACTCGATTCATATGCATTAGTCCACTTTCCTATTTCTTGTCTTGATTTATGAATTATTATTTTTAGAGCATATTGGGTTTAATTATTTATGTAGTGTGAAGCTTTAAAGATATATATGGAGATTAATTAGATGCCAAGTCAATTATAAGAGATAAAGGAAAGAAGATATACGTGGAAATTGGAGAAAAGAAAGGAAAAGCTGAGATATGGAAAGATAAAGTTGCCAAATAAATTTGAATTTCAGCACCTACGACCATAAACGTGATTGTAACTCAATATTGGCTAGGAATTTGGAAGAATGGTCTGAAGCAAAGTTATAGAGCTTTCCGAGGCAATCAGTTTCGACTATTGGAACACATCAGACGGATAAGTATTGAAGGAGTTACGGCTAAAACAAAACAGCGGCAGATTATTACTTTTTCTATATTTTAGGGTTACGGATTTGAGTTGGGCTTGGAGTCCAAGTTACTTGTCTACCACTCCAAGAAAATGAATTAGGTCTTCCTAAACACCTATAAATACACCCTCAAACCATTGTAAACATGTCCTTGCTCAGTGCCAAGTATAGACTTAGTCCTTACTTGTATTTTCTCAGTTTTAAATAATAGCTTATTCCTTTAATTTAATATTCATCCTTAGTATCAAGCTATTCATCCAAGAAGCAAGGTAGAGGAACAAGAAGTTGGAGAGTGACAAACTCCTCTTCTACATCTCACCTTCACTATATTTAGGGTAATTAGCTATAGATTTGTGGCTTCGCCATATTTCTAAGATTTTATTCTGTAAGTTTTACTTTTAATTGTTGGGTTATTATTTTGTCTTTAATTTCATAATACTATTTGTTATTTTAATTGATTTGAGCTTGGCGTATATTGTTATTGTGTGCTTTGACTTATTATTTTCAACCCTAGATTTGGCCAATCTTAGGACTATCCTTAGTAATTCAATTTTTGACAACACCACATAATTGTCTAGTAGTGACCCTACCTAGATAGCCATAAATGTTTAATTTAACCACCAATCATTACTCAAGGTTTCTTTACCCAAGATCCTAGTAGTGGAGAGTTTGCTCCTAAGTCCACCCTGACGGGTGTTAGGTAGAATTTAGAATCCCGGTTAATATATAATGCTCAATTCACTCTAAGGTTAGAATAACAACTTAGTAATAGACTCATATTAGTGACCCTAATTTATCTGACTTACATTCATATTTATTTATCTGCATTCGTATTTGTTTATTTCATATCAGATATTTATTCATCTTTTTATATTTTTATCCCAACATCTAAATTCATATACGCTTTTTGAATACAAGTAGATCTAACAGATTAAATCCCTGTGAATGAACTTTTCTTATCAACTAAACTTGCAAACGATCTGTAATACTTGCAGTGAGTTTTTCGTGGTAGACAAGGTTGTGTGTCCTTTATTATTATCTTTATTATCTGTTTATTTATCACACCTTTTTCCCCACCAAGTTTTTGGCGCCGCTGCCGGGGATTTATCTTTAAGTTAAATCTATTTTGTGTTTATTTAGTGTAGAAGTTTTTATTTGTTTCTAGTTTTACGCGTTCTTTTTGTTTTTGTATTTCTCAGGGTTTAAATGGCTACTCACGGTTAGAGCTAGGTTTTCAGGGTCAATTACGAGTGCAACCCATTGGGATTCGCATCCCAACTATTCAAGCCGTTTGATTCAAGTCTGATCCTGACTTGATTAATCAATTCGCGAGCTATGGGAAATTTAGTGGTGATACACATAAAGATTCGGTCCGATCTGTTTAGAAATTCATGCAATTCTGTGATGCCTACATTACCGAAGGTATTACGCAAGAACAGGTGTATTATTTAATGTTTCAACTTTTTCTTGACCGGGGGCGCAAGCAATTGGTTAGATGATCAACCTCCCGAGCTAATAACAAATTAGGACAAGCTTCAAGCAAGATTCGTTGATCAATTTTATCCTATAAGTATGCGAGTGAAGGAACTATTGGAGCTTATAAATTTCTTACAAGAAGCCGGAGAGAGTGTTGGTGAAGCATGGACGAGATTTCAAAAGAAGTTGGCAAGATGTCCAATACATGGATACACGCCAGAATTACAATTATCCATGTTCTATAATGGACTCAATAGAGAGTCAAGGCTGAGAGTAGATGATATGGGTCGTGGTAGTTTTGTCTCTATAGATCCGAAAGAAGCAAAGAGTGGTATGGAAACAATCATCGAGACCGACATAAGTTGGCCACAATCACAAACTCCTACCACTAATATTGATACAGAGGCGAGATTTTCAAGCTTTCAAGATCAAATACAACAATTCGCTATAACAGTTAAGAAAAGCATCATAATGTCGCCTCAACAATTATACCTGCAAGAACAAGCCTATGAAAATCAAGCTAATCATTTACCGGGCTGCAATGTGTACAATGGAAGTTAAGCTCCATCACGTCCTCAAGAAGACATCATTGAGTTAAAAGAGACTATTAGTCAATTCATCAACTTCTCGAAGGACAATATGAGCAGACTTGAATCAAAGATCGATGCTTCAGTAGTGCAAAGCCTGCAACAACAGAATCAAGATCTAAAACAACATAATCAACTTTTAGAGAAGAATGTGATGCGGCTCACTACAGTCATAGAACAAATGCAAAGTCAACTTCTACAATTGACCCAAAATACAACTTCTAACATGAAGAAGATCCATTACGTTGACGACAAGGTGAAGACTATTAGTCTTCAAGCTGAAAAGATGAAGGAAGCGCTACCATCTCCATCAAAAGGGGATGTCCTACCAAACACGTCAAACGTAGATAGGATGAACTTAGATGAGATAATTGTTCAAGATTGGGTTGAAGAGGTTGAACAAGATGAAAGTAAGAAGACAAGAGTGGTTGATGAACCAAGAATTGAAGAGAAAAATAGTGCAAGACAACCACCCCTACATTGCTATTATCCTGTAAAGGAGCAACAAGAGAGTATAGAGGCGTTAAAACAAGTGAAAATTAACATCCCTTTACTCGAAGCTATGAAAGGAAGGCGAAACTATGATAAATTCTTTATAATGGCACTCTTCAATAAGGAAAGATTCACAAGATCCAAGTCTGTAGTACTCAATAAAGGGATATCAGCACGAGTTCAAAGAAAATTACCACCGAAGCGTAAAGATCCTAGAGATTTTAACCTCTCAATCAAAATAGGTGGTATATTTTATGGAAAAGCAATGTGTGATTTAGGGGCAAGTGTGAATATCATGCCCAAAAGTGTATTCAAGAAGATTGGTATTAGTGATGTAAAACCGACATCCGTAATCTTACAACTTGGGGATCAATCAACAGCAAAGCCGTGGGGAGTAATCGAGGACGTGCTCGTCCAAGTAGGTAACCTTGTTGTTCCCACGGACTTTATTATTCTTGACTATAAAGCAGATAAGAACGTCCCATTCATTCTTGGGCATCCATTCCTAGCCACCGGCGACACCATAGTGAATGTGAATGAAAGAACCGTGACTTTTAGTATTGAAGATGATTCTAAAACATTCGATGTTTCGGGAAAGAAGAAGAAAAAGAAGTCACAAGAACTATATCCAATCAAAGTTGTAACCAAGAAGTCGGAACCTGTAAGCCCCCAAGAAACCATGGGAAAAGAAATTGAGTTTGGGGTGGGAGAGAAGGTAGCATGGAAACCTCCCTTTCCCAAACATAACAGTTCTTGGATAGGGCCATACGTCATCACACAAGTTATCTCAGCAGGAGTTGTCGAAATAAAAGCTATCGATGGTTGCAAGCTCAAGTTGGTAAGTGTTAATCACCTCACTCACTTCTGGGGAGGCTATGAAAAGAAATAATTGAGGTAACTCATCTAACTTTGAAAGACGTTAAACAAAAGTGCCCTTTGGGAGACATCCCATAATATTTTAAATTGTTATATTTTTGTTTAGATTAGTTGTTTTTAGTTGATATTGCATTATTGAGGAAGGTATTAGTGTTTTTGATTTCCAGGTATTAAAGAAATCGAGTTAGGGAAGAAAAATAAATTTTTGGGTATATTTTGACCTGCTCGTCGGTATGCCACCCATAACGCCGGTATGCCGGTGAGCCAAAAACCAGTGGCCACGGGTTCACGCGTCCGGTTCTTTGCCGAGAGATGGATTTTTGAAAATTGCCGCACCGATATGCCGAGCATAACAGCGGTATGTCGGTGAGCCAAAAAGGGGTGCCCACAGGTTCGCAAATCAGGTTTATTGCCGAAGCGAGTTTTTTTCGAAGAGCAGCACCGGTATGCCGGCCATACCGGTCCGCGCCGCTGGAGAGAGAAATTTTTTTGCGTCTTTTTAGGTTATAAAGAAGAGGAGGTGAGTTCTAGTCCGAATTTCTCAATCCTTAAGCCTCACTTTCTTCACCAAACCTCTCCCAACTCCATTAAAGCTTCAACAAACCTTCACCTAATATCAAAACACTACCAAATCACCATAATTTCACATCCAAATCCTTCCCTACATCATTACATAGAAGATTCAATCACCCAAATCATATAAAAACACCTAGAATCCAAGAATCAAAACCACGAATTTAAACTTTCTTTCCAAAATTCTTTAAACCCATATCATCAAAGCTTGATTCCATCATACCCACATGGAGAATTATCATCCTAACACTTTTCCTAACCCAAATAAAGCTTGTTCCACCTATGATCAAGAGTTACAAATTTCAAGAGTGTTTAAAGCTTTGAGTTGGGGGTCAAAAGAGATGATGATAAGAATAGAGACATTATCAAGTGTTATGGGAGATGAAGTATCAATGCAAGGTATTGGGTAAGATCTAGAAGAAATCAATTGAGATGGGTACTAGTTCGGGAATAAATAAGAAGGATAATTCGAGTCAAGCAATTGGAGAGGAATCGGTTTTTTTGGTGGATTCAAATCCTAAAAAGCAAGCAATTGTGATTAGGGAGTAGAAGATGCCAATACCTCTTCTAATCAAATATTCCTATATCAGAGATGAACAAAGCTTCTGGGACGCTAGATAGATTTGGAAAGTAAAAGTGAGATGTCCATCTGTAAAAACGAGTAGTTTTCTTGATGCCGCAGAAAATCGGCTAGGAATTTGAAGGAGTCCTTTGAGATTCAAATAGTTATTTGAAATACGGTCGTTTTGATGGGTGGATCATTGGATTCAGAAAATCTGTATGTGATTTGATTTAATGTTTGTAGTTCTTGCGGTGTACAACGTATAGGATTACCCCATTAGTAGTTGGATTGTCACCCTGGCTGGGGATTCAATTATAGAAACACCACATAAGCGTCTAGTGTACGGTAGAGATCCTGATAAGCTTGCCTAACTAGTTAGTCACTAAGTTTTAATTTAACCACTGATCAATGCGCAGGGTCCCCTTACCCAAGTCCCTTGGTAATTGTTAGGTTGCCACCTAAGTCCACCCTGACGGGGATTAGGAGGAATATATAATCATGGCTATTGCAAATGTATCACACAATTCTCCTTTAGATAATAATCATAGAACAAGGATAATGAGGATTACTTGCTAATTATTGAGCTAAACTCTCATACTTCTACTCTCCATATTTTATTTTCATGTCTTTACTTTTCCTAGTTTAATTAGTTAATTGTCTAGTGTCATAAAACCAAACAAATATTTTAGTGTCCTTAACGTATTATTTTATTAACTTCTTTTATTTCACTTTGTAATTGCATTAATTATAGCTCACTTTCGTAGTCCCTGAGATTGATATTTGTTTTACTTACACATTACTTGCAAACAATATGTGCACTTGCCGAGAGTTTATCGTAGTGTTATAGGGTGTTAGTTCTCTTAATTATATCGTTAGTTTATCACACCCTAGCCACCACCAAGTTTTTGGCGCCGCTGTTGGGGACTACATCGTTAGCTTAGTGTTTTTACTTAGTGTTTTAACTTTTAGTTGTTCTATTTTACGTTTTATTAGTTTTTTTATTACAGGTTATTCCGATGGCAAGTCCAAGAAGCTTAGGACTTCCTCTCTCATTACGAGTGCAACCTAGGGTAATTCGCACTCCAGATATTCAATCCACTAAATCCAGACCTGACCTAGGCATGTTTAATCAATTTTTGAGTTATGTGAAATTTAGTGGCGCTACACAACAAGATACGGTCTTTTATGTTCAGAAATTTATGCAGATCTATGATGCCTACATCACCAAAGGTGTCAAAAGAAACATATGTACTATGTCATGTTCCAATTCTTTTTGATCGAAAGTGAAAGCGATTGGTATAATGACCAACACCACGATTCAATCCCAAACTGGGATACGCTCCAAGCAAAATTCCTTGATCGATTCTATTCTATAAGTAGGCGCTTAAAAGATATGTTGGAGTTGAACATTTCACGCAAGAAGAGGGAGAAAGTGTTGGTGAAGCATGGTTGAGGTTCAATGAGAAGAAAAGGAGGTGTCCATTCCACGTCTCCTCGCCCGAATATAAGTTGACCATGTTCTATAGAGAGCTCAACAACGAGTCTAAAGCAAGGGTAGGATATCTCGGATGTGGAAGTTTTGTGTTAATAGATCCAGAGGAAGCAAACATCACCATGGAAAGAGTTGTTGAAACTGAAAGAAGTTGGTCTTCAGAGTCAGTTTCGGAAGATCCCTTACCGAAATCAAGGTTCGAAAAGCACAAGCAACAACTAAAGGAATTACATACACGTTTGGAGACTAGTTTCGCGGCTCAGGTGAATCACATAAACACAATATCTCCATGTCCAGGTTGTGGAAGGACCAATCATTCATGGGACATCTGTGCTAACAATCCAGCAAATCAAGCCAATGTCTATATCCCACAAAATCAAGGTGAGGTCGCATATCAAGGCATCTCATATCAAACTCAACCTCAAGAGAATAGATATGAAGCCCAATTACAACCAATCTATCAATAAGAATCAAGCTATGCCCAATTTCACGCAGCAAGCAAGCTATGTTACTCCTACAATACAGCCTTCAACGAGATAATTTGAACAAGAGATGACCGCATTAGCAAAATTTATGGTAGAAAACGCAAGGATGTATCAAAGAATATTTGAGGAATAAGCAAACATCATAAAGCAACTAGAGTGTTAAGTGTCACAGCTTGCGAATAATTTACAAACAAGACTATTAGGTCAACTTCCAAGCGGCGCTATAAACCTCAAGATGATGCTTGCCATGCAATTGGATTTAGAAATGGAAATCAATTACCTCCATCCCAGAGTAGTAGAGAAAGAACAAGAAAAAGAACCAACCCCCATCCCAGAAGAGGTGGTTGTAGATAAAGTCGAAAAGGTAATTGAACCAGTCAGTGTCCCTATAGAGAAGACACCAGAAAAGAAGAAAGACTTAGTGGTGAACAAGATGCGTCCTCCACCACCATTTTCGTCCCGTGTCAGAAATAAGAACAATGAGCAAGAATTGAAGAAGTTGCTCGACATGGTGAGTAAATTAGACATCAACATGCCGTTCGTAGAAGCCATCGAAAGAATGCCAAATATATAAAATTCATGAAGGACATTATCTCTAACAAACGGAGTTTCAAACTAGGAATTGGTTAGTTTACTTGAGAAGTGTAGTGCCATATGTCAAAGCAAGTGCCACCAAAGTTGAAATATCCCGGAAGATTCACAATTCCTATTGATATTGGTGAAGGATGGACCAGGAAAACATTGTGCAACTTAGGTGCGAGTATCAATATCATGCCAAAGTCTTTGTTCGAGAAGCTTAACATAGGGGAGGTTGTACCTACTTATGTGGTCTTGCAAATGGCAGATCGGCCCCTCTCCCAACCAGTAGGTAAGATTGAAGATGTTTTAGTTAAAGTTGGTAGTTTTATATTTCTATGTGATTTTATAATTCTTGACTACGACACGGATAAGAATGACCCCATCATCTTGGGTAGACCATTCTTAGCCACAATGCGTACACTAATGGATGTTGAGAATGGTGAATGGATCATGAGGATCCAATAGGAACATGTTAAATCAATGTGTTTAAGGCTATGAAGTTTCTAGGTCCGAAAGATGATTGTTTTGGAGTAGATGTCATGAATAAAATTACACAAGAAGTATACGATCAAATAAGATTTGATGACACAATAAAAGTAGCTTTAGCACTTGAATCACCAGAGTTGTATGATGAGTTAGTCGAGGATGTGGTTGATCTTAATTCTATAAAGAGAAAAACCGAAAGCAAAAGGTCGTGGACGGATCTGCGAGGCAGGAGACATTGAACCAATGAAAAAATCATCTATAATTTGTCCTCCTGTCCTCGAGGAAAAACCACTTCCATCCCATTTACGGTATGCCTATCTAGGTGAAAACAATACTTTGCCTGTTATTATTTCCACTAATCTTTTAGGTACTCAAGAAGATAAGATACTACGTGTGTTTTGAGCAACCGAAAGGAAATTGGGTGGACAATCGCCGATATTAAGGGGATTAGTACCATTTCCCAACACAAGATCATTCTTGAAGATGAAAGTCCGTGTTTTATAGAGGGGTAAATAAGACTCATGCCCGCAATGAAGAAGGTGGTTAGGAAAGAGGTTATCAAGTTGCTAGATGCGAGAATTATCTTCCCGATCTCAAACGGTGAAGGGGTGAGTCCAGTGCAGTGCGTTCTAAAAAGGAGGCATGGCTACCGTCCTTAATGATAACAATGAAGTCATTCCAACAAGAATAGTTGTGGGATGAAAAGTGTGCATGAACTACCGCAAGCTCAACAAAGCCACAAAGAAGGGTCACTTTCCTCTACCGTTCATTAATCAGATGTTAGATAAGCTTGCAGGAAGAGAATACCATTGTTTCCTGGATGGTTATTCGAGCTATAGTCAAATTTGTGTGGATCCCCTTGATTAACACAATACCACTTTCACTTGTCTATTTAGACCCTTTGCCTATCGAAGGATGTCGTTTGGTTTATGCAATGCACCGACCACGTCCAGCGGTGTAAGATGACTATATTTTTGGGACATGATCGATAAATTCTTAGAAGTATCCATGGATGAATTTTTGGTGTTTGGAGATAGTATTGACGAGTGCCTTAAAAATCTTGAAAAGGTAATCATGTGTTGTAAAGAAACTGATCTTGTTCTTAATTGGGAAAAGTGCCACTTCATGGCTCAGAAAGGGATCGTGTTGGGACACAAAGTTTCAAGTGCAGGGATGGAGGTAGATCATGCAAAAATTGAAGTTATCAAAACCTTACCACCTCCCGTTTTTGTTAAAAGAGTTAGAAGTTTCTTGGGTCATGCAGAATTTTATCATAGGTTCATAAAAGATATCTCCAAGATTGCCAAAACGCTTTTTACTTTACTTGAGAAGGATACTCCCTTCAAATTTGATGACGTATGTCTAGAAACATTCTTGGACATCAAGGAGAAGCTCATCTACAAACTAATTGTCACTCCTCCAGATTGGGATTCTCCTTTCGAAGCTATGTGTGACGCAAACGATCATGCCATGGGAGTTGTGTTGGGTCATAGAAAATAAAAGATATTTCACACGATATATTATGCAAGCAAGACCTCCACAGTTGCCAAATTAAACTATACACTAACGGATAAAGAGTTACTAGTCGTTGTACATGCTTTTGACAAGTTTATTCCCTACCTTCTTGGGATAAAAACTTTCGTATACACAGATCATTCAACAATTAAATACCTAATGGAGAAAAAGGACGCAAAGCCAAATCTTATTAGGTGGGTATTGTCGTTGCAAGAATTTAATGTGGAGATTCGAGGTCGGAAAGGGAGAAAAAATCAAGTGGCTGATCATTTATCTCGCCTCGAAGGCTCTAAAGTCAACACAGGACCAGAATTGGTCAAAGAGGTATTTCCCAATGAACAACTCTTTGTTGTCAAAAAATGTGTTTGTTCCTTAGTATGCAAATATAATTAACCTCCTAATGAGTGTTGCATTCCCTACGGATTTTAATCCACAACAACGAAATAGGTTGAGCCATCGAGTCAAGTAGTGTTTTTTTGGATGATCCATACCTCTTCAAGGTTTGCAGTGACCAAGTTATTAGAAGGTGTGTTCATGAGAACGAGATGCTAAATATCATTGCAAACTGTCATGGCTTGCCATATGGGGGTCACCTCAAGGGCGATGAACCGCAATAAAAATCTTCAACCGGGTTCCATTGGCCCTCCATTCACAAAGATTTCCATTGGCACGTCCAGACCTGTAAAAGATGCCAATTCACTAGCAATATATCAAAAAAGAGACGATATGCCACTTAATAACATGCTAAAAGTAGAAATCGTTGATGTTTGGGGAATAAATTTTATGGGACCATTCGTTCCTTCCCATGGTAATCTTTATATCTTGCTAGAAGTATACTATGTTTCCAAGTGGGTAGAAGCGGTGGCGACACCAAAAAACGATGCCAAGAATGTTGTCACGTTCCTTAGAACCAATATATTCTTAAGACATGGCACGCCACGTGTTCTCATCAGTGATAAAGGTACCCAGTTCATCAACGTTCAGTTGAGAGTCGTTCTTCGTAAGTTGGGGTGAGACACGTACATCAACAGGTTATCATCCCCAAACTAACGGTCAAGCTGAGGTCTTTAATCGAGATATCAAATCCATTCTAGAGAAGACCGTGAACAAAACAAGGAAAGAATGGGTAACTCAGCTTGATGATGCTCTCTAGTCTTATAGAGCAACATTCAAAACATCAATGGGAGAATCTCTATACCGCATGGTCTATGACAAGGCCTGTCATCTTCCTATCGAGATTGAATCTTGATTTTACTAGGCTATCAAGATTTGAACCTTAATGAACAATTAGCAGGTAAGCAAAGGATGATGCAGTTGAATAAGTTAGATGAGTTCTGTTTTCATGCCTATGATAATTCACGTCTCTACAAGGATAAAACAAAGATATGGCATGACAAACAGATTCATATGAAGAAGTTAGAGATAGGACAAAGATTGCTCCTATACAATTCAAGGTTCTTCAACTATCCGGTTTTCGTATATGTTGATGGTGGATAGTCAATGTAGCCTGTCTGTTCCATTCAAAGTCGTTTTAGAATAAGATGCGCAAGACATGTAATTATAATTAATATTTTTTAATATTTCTAAATTAGGGTTTGTCCCATAGGAGTATCCAGAACTTCACATCGGTGATATGTCCAGGCATATACAACCCACATTAGATTACGTATTGACCATACTTTGGAAACAAAAATATTAAATATGCAAGATGTGCAATAAATTATGTTAGAAATAGGGGAGTCTCGAATTCTATGCGCAAAATAAAGGGCACAAATTATAATTTGTAATATTTTAGGGTGCAAAGTGCAAACAGGTTATAAGGTAAACAACTGAAAAAATAGAGACACCAAACCAAACCCCAAATCACACAAACCTATGTACCTCTTCTAGCAAACCCTGTTCAGACTCACACAAATTATTGCTTTATTTTTTCCCAAAGATTCTGAAATCAAAATGGAAACTATTATTCTAGGTTTTGTTTAAACGAAGCTACTTTTTAGTTAATTAGTCAATCAATAGAAGCAAAAAGAAAAAGAAAAATCGAAGAAGTAATGGTGGTATAGTTAGCTAGGGTTCCTTGTAGCCTAGAATGCCTCACAAAAACGAGGTGAATAAGTTTGTTTTGGCTGGGAATAATCAGTATATAAAGACATGTGCTTAGAAAGCTAAAGCAGAGGTAGAAAAAGCTGTAAAGGCGGCAGAGCCGGTGGTTGAGGAAGAAAATAAGACGATGGTGGAAGATAGTGGTGGGTTGAGTTTTAATAACAATAACAACAACAATAATAATAAGAAGGCATGTGTGGCTGATAATGAAGATTTTCTAGATAAGGTATATTTACAATAAATAAAAAATTATCGTTACTACTTAAAACATCATTAAAATCGCCTATTGTCATCCAATGTATATTAATATTATTACTCCAGTTTGTTATATCATTCCATAAACTTAGTCGGTCTTTAAAATTATTAAGGGAGTGAACACACAGAATATAGTATGAAAAGGAAAGTTCATTAGTATGCATGATGATGTAATTATGATGTCTCCTCATTTGTGATAATATAATATACTTCAGAGACATCATTTTAGGCTTATTTATTAGTTTATAGGTCGACTTTAGCTTAATTTAGTGCATTTTCCTATTTTGAGTCTTGATTTGTTGAATTATTATTTTTAGAGCATATTGGGTTTAATTGTTTATTTAGTGTGAAGCTTTAAAGATAATTATGGAGATTAATTAGAGTCCAAGTCAAAGACTACAAGATACGGAAAGAGATTTGCATGGTAATTGGAGATAAGGAAACAAAAGCTAAAAAGATGAAAAAGGAAAAGCTGCCTAAATCTAGGATTCTGCATACACGTCTAAATATATGCGTGTTTACCTAAGAAATAGGCCGATTTTGGTAATTTCCTTCTTCAAGGACAAAGATAATTCTGTTGCGATTCTTTTGGTATATTATGGAGCAAAAACCGACCAATAACGAAGAAGATATGCTCAGAACGGTCCAGCAGTGTTTATCTTTATTTCCTTACAAATTTGAGTTGGGTTAGGAGTCTATTACTTTCCTTCTCCTTCAAGAAAACAAATTAGGTCTTCCTATACCCTATAAATACAGCCTCTTAACACTCTAAAATCATCCTTGGCCAGACCCTAAGGCCAAGAGGAAGCTGCAACACAAGAGAAGGAGTTTGGAAGGAGCTGTGCATCAATCATGTCTCCTTCAACCTCTTATTGTGTAATTCTTTTCTTTGTATGAACTAATTCTATTAGCTTAGGTTTTGCATAATGTATAAACTATGAATTCTAATTCTTCTATCTAAGTTTCTTTGGTAATTATATGTTTTAATATGATATTAGCTACTTACCTTTATATTTGATTATGTGTTTTGATTTAATGTATGTTTTCCTTGCGGTGCGCAACGTTTAGGATTACCTTAATAGTAGTTAGATGGTCACCTTACCAGGGTGTTTAACTATTGAACCACCACATAACATCTAGTGTCGATATTAGTTCTGACAAAACATGATTCTAACCAGATAGTCATTAGGGTTTGTTTTAACCACCATATCACCAGGATTGTAGTATTTGCTTAGGGCCTTAGTGGCGTTTGATAACCCTAAGATAAAACACTTCTTGGTTGTGCCGTAGCCCCCTTAGTCGCTCTCAAGGTCTAAGGTATGGGAATTTAGAATCCTGACTAAGTATACCAAGAGCTAATATTCTCCCTTATAAATTAGATCTAATAGATAGAATTAGAAGGATTAGTGCATACTAGTAAAACCTAAGCTATAACTTTCATACTATCTTCTTTTCTTTGCTTTTATTTATTTTCTGTCTTTTATTTAGTAGTTTAGTTTTCATTATAAAAACCAAATAAAAATCTATTTTCCTTTTCTTTCTTTGCGTATTATCTTTCCTATCTTTAATATCTACACTTGATAATTTGCATAAGTTCTCTCTAACTTTCGTCAGTCCCTGAGGAACAAATCTTCTTATCATTAAAACTTGCATACGTCCTGTAATACTTGCAGTACTGTGTTAGCTTAGGGTGTTTATTTGCACTTATTTTATACATCTTTTTATCACACCTTAGGCCACACCAAGTTTTTGACGCCGCTGCCGGGGACTACATCGTTAGTCCTTGTGCAATTATCTTGTGCTTTTATTTTAGTTAGTTCTATTTTACGCTTTTCTTTTTAGTTTTTGTTTTACAGATATTTTTAGGCGAGAGCAGATTTATTAGGAGATAAAGGTTTCGTGTTATTAGATCCTGAAGAAGCTAATACCATTATGGAAAATTTTCGTGAACCCAAGAGAAGTTGGTCGTTCGAATCAGAAAAACAAACAGAGACTTTAGAATCTCTAAAGCTCAAAGAGTTAAACCAACAACTTGAGGAATTACGAGAACAATCGCGAAAACTAGCTCAGAGGAATCTAGTACATACCTCACCTTCATGTCCTAGTTGTGGAGCAAGAGATCACTCATGGGAATATTGCATGAATAATCCAGCCTCAATTTCCTTCATGCCATATCAAAGAGACCATTATTATGATGGTTATTATCAATCTCAAGGAAATTACGCTGACTATCAACCCCCACAGAGTTACAATGGGGTCGGAGATCAACAGACGTATTATCATAATAACCATTATTATGATGATTATTATCAACCACCACCACAATCTTACTATCCTCCACAACCTGTCTATCAAGAAGCGCCGATTTATAATGAAGTTTATCAAGAACCACCTCCTTATTCAATGCAGCAAACCATACAAGAACAACCTCCGAGTTTGAATTCAAGCATGGCTAAGATGATGAACCTAATTGAAAAGATGGAGAATAACCAGCAAAGAATCCAAAACTCAGATAATGCGCTTCAGAAGATGGTGCAGACAGTGTCACAAATGGTGAATAAAGTTCAAAACCTTGCAGAAAGGCAACTCCGAAGTGATACTAGTGCTCTAGAAAACAAAGTTTGCCAAGAAGTTGAATTAAGAAGTGGAAAACAACTACCTCCACCAAGACCAGAACCAGATACAGTCCCTATTCCAGAAACGGGGGGGAGAAGAAACAACAGAAGAAAAAGTCGAAGAGGTAGTTGAACAAAGAAGTGTCCAAGAGAAGACACCAGAAAAGAAAGAGAGCCCAGTGGTAACCAACACATGCCCTCCTCCACCATTCCCTTCACGTGTCAGAAAGGACAATGACCTGGAATTCAAGAAGTTCGTTGACATGGTGAACAAGCTAAAGATCAGCATCCCGTTTGTAGAAGCTCTCACAAGAATGTCAAAATACGGTCAATTCATGAAGGACATTCTTTCTAACAAACGAAGATTCGAGATGAATGGATTGCCAGAATAGTGTAATGCTACAGATGAAATCGAGTTACCACCAGAAACACCCCTTCCCACGACATCTTGGATGGCACCATCCATAATTATTAAGAATCGAGCTGAAAAGTTCGTGGGAATTAAAGGCAAAGGGTGGAAATTTCGTCATCCTTAACCGAGGTAACACGTCTAACTTTAAAAGACGTTAAACAAAAGTGCTATACGGGAGACAACCCGTAATTTCTTTTATGTTTTTAAATTTTTAGTTTTTAATTTATGTTTAGTTTAGTTAATTTTAGTTGATATTGCATATTTGAGGAAGGTATTAGTGTTTTTGGTGTGTAGGAATTGGAGAAATCGAGTTAGGGACGCGAGGAAAATTTTTCGGAGCGAAGGAATACCCTGTGCGGACTACCCCCGCGGACTACCCCTAGTCCGCAGATATGGTCCGCAGGGTCAAAACCCGTACCACGGGTGGAGCCACGGGTCGTGTCCAGAACCAAGAAAAAATTGACCCGCGGACTACCCCCTACACCGCGCCATGGTCCGCACACCAAAAACGCGTGCCACGGGGTAGGTCCACGGGTATTTTGACGTGGAAAGCTACAGAAGGCGCGGGGTACCCTCCGGTGTACCGCGCCATTGCCCGCAGCTCAAAAACACGTGACACGGGTCCTACCACGGGTATCATCCAGAAGGGAAAAAATTTCGAGCATCAGATGTTGCGGACTACCCTGCGGTGTACCCCATGGTCCGCAGGGGTAGTCCGCAGCGCCGCCAGAGAAGAGGAAACCTACGGGATTTTTGTATAAAAGAGGTATTGAGCTCATTAATCCGAATTTTATAAACCTAAAACCTCTTTCTCTTCTCCAAAACTCTCCCAACTCCATTGAAGCTCATAAAAACCTTCACCAATCATCAAAACATTACCCAATCACCATGAAAACATATCAAATCTATTCTCCACATCATTACAAAGAAGATTCAACCACCTATATCGTCCCAAAACACCTTGAATCCAAGAATCAAAAGCTTAAATTTCAGAAATTCATCCTACAATTTCTTAAAGCCAAGCCAATCCATGAAGAACCCATTTTACCCACATAGAGAATCATCATCAAATCACCTTTCCTAACCCAAATAAAGCTTGTACAACCAATAATCAAGAGTTTCAAATTTCAAGAGTGGTTAAAGCTTTGAGTTGGGGGTCAATTGAGATGATTGAGAGAAAATGAACATTATCTACTATATGGGAGATGAAGAAATCAAGGTGTTGGATTTAATTGAGAAGAAATCAAGTGAGAAAAGTCCTAGTTCCAATTCAAAGGGTAAAACAAGTCAAGAGAAGAGAGGTTAGCATGCTGTGTTGATTCAGTGAGCAAAAAGATTCCAACTTTAGTGAAAAAGACAACACAACCTCTACAAATCAAAGACCTTATACCCAAAGAAAAAGAGAAAGCTTCAAGGGCCCTGATAGCTTCTCCGAAGTAACAATTAAAGGAACTACCTTTTTCTTATAAGATAGTAGTTAAAGAAGAAGTTGAAGGAGAATATATGAAGATTCGTGGAGATTTGGAATGCTTGGGGTGTTTGTGAATTGTATTGTGTGAGGAGAAGAGGAAGATGTGGCACACTTGATCTATGAGGAGGTGATACGAATTTTCGATCTCTCCCATGTCGTTATTTAATGCAATATCCTATTATGATCACGTGTCCTGAACGAAAAGCGAATAAGAAGTTGGGTGAAGAGGATACATTAGATTTAATCCGAGTATCGACAAGGCGAGGTAATAACCTCGAAGAGTATGTTTTCTTTCTTCCCTACCATTTCTTTATGTGCAATATGTATGCTAATTTTAAATTTTATTCTTTCTTGAGTCTTTTTCGAGTCGTGGGGACACGGCTCATTTTTGAGTTGGGGGTGGGGATTCATTGTCCTCATCTTCCTTTTTGGTTTTTACATAAAATTTAATTTTTTTTTGGGTTGAATTAGGCATAGAATATCTTTGAATGTACCTATTTGAGCATGATTTAATTAAGTTGATGATAGTAAGTAGTATGTTTTTGAAAGATGCAACAAATTTGTTTACATGCATGTATGAAAACAGGAAATAAAGGATAGAAAAGTTAATAAGTAATGCTAAGAAGTACGTTGAAACTTGGGGAAATTATTTGGTGTGTAGAACGTGAGGTTTGAAATTAGTTGAAAACCCACTTATCTATGAACTATTAGTGAAAAAGTAACAAAATCCGGTAGTTAGAAAAATGAATAAGGCAGTTCTTTCATGATTAAAACACTTGAAGCCTTTATACCTTCTCACCCTTTTATTTGATAATTGTTATTTATCCGTCTTAGCCCCTCTGAGCCTTTCTAAAGCCTTTATTGAAACACATATAATCCATACCCCTAGTTTTAGGACTTATCTATATGACCCGCACTCGAATCGCAAAACCTGAGACAAACTCGTTTTAGAGCTTGAGTTTGGGGTGGTGGGTTTCATCACTAGGGAACTTTGGGATTTGGAATTGTAATTGTGATTTTATTGATGATGAATTGTTATTATTGTAACCCTTTGTCGGGGTAATAGTGAATGAAAAAGAAGCTACGAGCTAATTTTGCCAACAAGGGCATAAAAAGAATATATATGAAAAAAAATAGCGTGATATCTCGAACATCAAAAATAGAATCATAGCTATACAAAAAGAAAAAATTGATGTGAAAAGAAAATATATATTCGGACCGGTAAAGTGGATTTTATATCATCAAAGGTTTTAATTGGGAATATTGGGGATGCACATCAAAAGCATCAATAAATTGGGTTGAGTGAGAACATCTTCGAGTGAAAACTCAAGCTCTAGGGCGATTCGTTGATGGCTAGTGAGGAGAGAGCCAAAAGCTCACTTTTCATTATCCAAATATACCACACCCGTCCTTAAGCCAAGTTATAACCAAGACCTTAGGATTTCTAACTACTAGATGGAGAAACAATTGACCTATTAGGTAATAGGTGAGTGGACCATTGGATGCTATATTGGGACCTATGAACAACCTATAGCCATTAACATGAACTAAGTTATCTTCCTCTCCTTCTGGCATTGAGAAATTAATCTTAACTTGAATTTATGGATTGTTGATTACATGTATATTAAGCATCTTTGTGCATTATTTCTTAAAGCATTACTACATGAGACTTTTTAGATATTTTTGCTCTAGGATAATTCATTATGTTCTGTTCTTATTCTCCTCCTACTTCTTCTTCTTGATTACCCTACTGTTCTTTACTTTTATTGTATCGGGACGATACAACTTTGAGTTGGGGGTCTTGATGTCTCCTAATTTGTGATAATATAATATACTTCAGAGACATCATTTTAGGCTTATTTATTAGTTTATAGGTCGACTTTAGCTTAATTTAGTGCACTTTCCTATTTTGAGTCTTGATTTGTTGAATTATTATTTTTAGAGCATATTGGGTTTAATTTTTTATTTAGTGTGAAGCTTTAAAGATAATTATGGAGATTAATTAGAGTCCAAGTCAAAGACTACAAGATATGGAAAGAGATTTGCATGGTAATTGGAGATAAGGAAACAAAAGCTAAAAAGATGAAAAAGGAAAAGCTGCCTAAATCTGGAATTCTGCATACACGTCTAAAGATATGCGTTTTTACCTAAGAAATAGGCCGATTTTGGTAATTTCCTTCTTTAGGGGCAAGATAATTCTGTTGCGATTCTTTTGGTATCTTATGGAGCTCAAACCGACCAATAACGAAGAAGATATGCTCAAAACGGTCCAGCAGTGTTTATCTTTATTTTCATACGAATTTGAGTTGGACTAGGAGTCTATTACTTTCCTTCTCCTTCAAGAAAACGAATTAGGTCTTCCTATACCCTATAAATACAGCCTCTTAACACTCTAAAATCATCCTTGGCCAGACTCTAAGGCCAAGAGGAAGCTGCAACACAAGAGAAGGAGTCTGGAAGGAGCTGTGCATCAATCATGTCTCCTTCAACCTCTTATTGTGTAATTTTTTTCTCTTCTTTTCTTTGTATGAACTAATTCTATTAGCTTAGGTTTTGCATAATGTATAAACTATGAATTCTAATTCTTCTATCTAATATTCTTTGGGAATTATATGTTTTAATCTGATATTAGCTACTTACCTTTATATTTGATTATGTGTTTTGATTTAATGTATGTTTTCCTTGCGGTGCGCAACGTTTAGGATTACCTTAATAGTAGTTAGATGGTCACCTTACCAGGGTGTTTAACTATTGAACCACCACATAACGTTTAGTGTCGATATTAGTTCTGACAAAACATGATTCTAACTAGATAGTCATTAGGGTTTGTTTTAACCACCATATCACCAGGATTGCAGTATTTGCTTAGGGCCTTAGTGGCGTTTGATAACCCTAAGATAAAACACTTCTTGGTTGTGCCGTAGCCCCCTTAGCCGCTCTCAAGGTCTAAGGTATGGGAATTTAGAATCCTGACTAAGTATACCAAGAGCTAATATTCTCCCTTATAAATTAGATCTAATAGATAAATATTAGAAGGATTAGTGCAGACTAGTAAAACCTAAGCTATAACTTTCATACTATCTTCTTTTCTTTGCTTTTATTTATTTTCTGTCTTTTATTTAGTAGTTTAGTTTTCATTATAAAAACCAAATAAAAATCTATTTTCCTTTTCTTTCTTTGCGTATTATCTTTCCTATCTTTAATATCTGCACTTGATAATTTGCATAAGTTCTCTCTAACTTTCGTCAGTCCCTGAGGAACGAATCTTCTTATCATTAAAACTTGCATACGTCCTGTAATACTTGCAGTACCGTGTTAGCTTAGGGTGTTTATTTTCACTTATTTTATACATCTTTTTATCACACCTTAGGCCACACCAAATTAGCACTACAAAAGGTTATATCTAACTTAATATAGGATTGCCAACCCCCTACCCCACCCCTGAGAGAAAGGTTGTGCATGTGGGGTCCTTAACAAAAACATTATCATAATTAAACGATCTAATAATAATTATTGATTCATCGTATTAGATTCTTCATAACTATTGTTACAAAGTATTTTTAGATTGTAATGTTTAAAAGCCACATCGACTGCAAAATTTTGGTACTTAATAAATCAAACTTACAGATGGAAAAGTTCTTGTTATATGTTACTGTTACATCCTTATTGTTTACAATATAAAAGTTGAAAAGTTTATCCTTGTTTTTATATAAAATATTACTAAGATTATTATGATTACCTTCGATTATCTGTGATGGCCCTCCATCTAATTAAGAATTCACAGTTGTTAGTGTTTGGATTAGTAAGATTCTTCCTTGTTTTGATTAGATCTGTGGTTTTTGGCTGGATTTTTTATGAAAAGTAATGAGTTATGGAAGCAAAAGAATCAACCCTGAATAAAGAGTGATAATGATATATATGTTTCCAAAATTATTAACATTTGTTGACTATTTGAAAATTTGTTTTGTAATTTTTTTTTCAAATTATAATAAACATAAATTAGATAACAAACTTACACAATCTGAATTGACATATTAAGTCAAACAAAAAAAACTAACAACTAAACATGGACGATACTTAAAAAAACCATAACACTACATGTTCTATCACATAACCAAACTAAGCATTTTTTGACGCTTTTTGGAGCTGCCAAGGAGAACCAACTAGCATCCCAACAAACAAAACAACACAATGAACGAACCATATAAGACACGTGACAATCGATGAACCAATAAAAAGTTTGAAAAGATGATAATGAGTATCGACATATTCAACCATACTATGTAGATTTTATCATCAATAAGGGTAATAAATGTACCACATTAAAGGGTGTTTGAGGAGGAGCCTAAAGGGGGAACAAGTTTAGAAGCGTTGCGACAAAGAAAAAACATACTACACTACTGAAAATAATGGGTTAGGAGTGGAACTTAACAACAAATTATATATAATATTGGTATTATGAATTTACAACTTATAACAAATATAAAATAACATATTAAAAGTACAACATGAATCAGAATATTTGTAATAACGTGATTCGATCACTACCTTAAAAATGATTTATGGTACAGGCGGGGTGCTATATTGTTCTTCACTGGTCGCTCCCGATTGTTGTGCAGGAGGTGGATCAAATGAGAAGAGAAGCCTTGATGTATATAGACACTAAAGATCCTTCTCCATAAAGAACCCCATAGATACATTAAACATCAGGGTTACAACCTTATAAAGAGGAGGTTACACTCCATTAATGCATTAATCACCAAGAATAAACCTGGACACATTTCTTAGACACATTTCTTAGCAAAGAGACCAACTTATTTTACACCTTATAACTCAGATGAATTTGGACGTATTTTTTAGCAAGGAGGCCAATGATTCCACATCACATCACGTATCAACTCGAAGCGACTCACCTCGTCGCGCCACACCATCGTCTTCACAATTATCATGCTGCCAATGCCCGGTCATGGGTAAGGTATCCATTTATTCACCATTAGGCAGTTGATGTAAGAAACCCAACGAGTTTCTCAAAACTTTAAAACGTGGACCTTTGAAATCTTTTATTATATTGACCATTAGTGAGTCCAAATTCTTTTTCTTCCATGCATGACCAAATGGAATTTCTTTCATTAATTTCAATAATCCCCCACTCAAGCATTGGAAATAAAAGTACTTCTGAGTGAACAAGCAATTGGTGAGTTGTATTTAAGTATCAATATCTTTCTATTTGAATTGACGCGTAGTGAAGTGAGGCAAACACCAAATCTCATCAAGTGTAAGTACTCTTTAACTTGACGTTTTTGGGTCAACACATACTCTACCCGCTTGTTTATACAAATTATGCGATACTCACAATATTTTTCGTGAGTACTCTAAAAAAATTACTCGTGTTTCATATCAAAGGTGGGCACCATCTTCACACTCACATATGTGGTCTTCAAGAATGTCTATCCATTGTAGACTACCCCTTTAGGGTCTTGAGATCATTAAGAGCAATATAGCTCAACCTCGTCACTTATCTTTGAACTCATCAAGTATGTTATCGTTAGGATTGCCTCCTTATGCTACGAGCTCACTAATGGAAAAGAGACAATCTTAATCAATTTCTTAAGTCCTTTCTCACTAGGATCGTTCCTCTTAGGCTATGAAATCATTAAGCGCAAGCCTCATCCTTAATGTATTCATGAAACACGTTATCATTAGGACCACCCCACTTGGCTAGGAATGCGGTTAAGTATCCAACTCATTGGTGTCCCCCGAGGTGTGATATAAAATCCAACACATGTGAAAACCCGACTAATCCTTGCAAGTGTACGAGTCGTTCCCAAGTAATAAAAGTAAATATAAATTATCATTCTCCACATGGACTATGAGTTAAATATTTTTGTGTTTTATCAAGTGAAGGAGGGGTTAAGTTGAAAATACTAAAAGATAAAGATTATATTTGATTTTGGACTTTGATAAGAAGGATCTGAAATGCAAATATTTAAATTAAACTAATAATATTAAAGATAAAGGAGTAAGATTTCAAATAAGACTAAGATATGAATGAAAAGTGTAGCTTGAGAGTCGCTAGCAATCTCTACTAGTTTCGAATTTACACGTTATTCACATAAGAGAAAATTGGTATTTTAGCAATAGCCGGGATTCTACAATCTACCTAAATCCATCCCGGGTAGATAAAGGGTGTCCTACAACGATATGGGCCTCTCCTAAGTGACACTACAACATATTCAAACACATAGACAGTAATTCAAATTGAAATCCGGTTAGTCAATACCTCTCGATTCACTAACTCACACTGAACATATATATATATATACTATTTTTTTTTGTAATTCAACCCCCTGGTGATAATCAAACTACTATCCCAAGCCAATGATCGGAAAAGGTAAGATATGGGATTTCAACTCAATTATATACCCAAAGCACAGTAATCAATTCATTTAAAAGCAATTACCTCAAAATATAATAAATTGTCATAATCTAGGGTTCATACATTGAGCGTTTATCAAGCTAACAACTGAATTAGTTCATAATAAAATAGTAAAATCAATGAATAAAAGTATTAGAACCATGTTTAGAACATGAAACCAATACAAACTACTCTAATAGTGGATAAAATACGGTGAAGGATTGAGGTGGAATGGTGGAAACCCTTGATGTTTTCTTCTTCCTTCTTGTCCAAGTGTGTAGAGCTTCTATAAAATTGTGTAACTCTCTATTTGATTCAAAATATTTTTTATATATTAGTCCCAATTTATTTTGGAAGTGTGGGACCCATTTAAGTGGTCAAAGTCAACCCAAAAACATTTTCAATGAATCCGGACTAGTTCGAGCCACCGTATAAGAAATATCATAAATTTGTCGTCTTAAATCCAAATTGAGAACTGTTACCTCTCACGCGCTCATGACTTCAATTACTATCTTGAACATAAGGGGTTTTCTTAGAATCATAGCCTGATAGGCGTGGTGTCTCTCTTAAGTTGACATCAAATTCTACCAGTAAAGGCACCAAATCTTCCAAAATGATATTTTCGGACTTTTACGCCGTTACTTGGGGTTAGCTTTAAATTTTTTACTTACACAAATCATCTAGGGGTATTGTATCATCTATGTACCTAATAGTTTCACACTTAACACACAATTAATGCACAATTAACTCACAAGAGCTCTAAAAGTAATAAATATTTGAAACTAGACAATACACCACGATATGTGAAATAATAGGGAATTATCCCTCAAATAAGTTCAATGAACCCCAAAAATTATGTATAGCGATACGATTAATATATCACAAAGCACAAGACATCACTCATCCTTAAGTCAATAATCGATGATTTCATTACGTCCATCTCAACATGACTACCATTTAATGGTTATGAATTTATTAATAGTTCTCAAACTCAGCCTTTACTTGGTAGTCGATGAATTCATTCCGTCTGTATCAACATGACTACCATTTAATAAAGTTATTAAGAGTTCTTAAACCCAACCTTTACGTAACAGTCAGTGAATCCATCACTTCCGTGTCAACATGATTACTATTTGATGGTAATGAATTCGTTAAGAGTTCTCAAACTCAACATATGTGAAACAATCAAGTCTGTCTCTATAGGACTGTGAATTTACTAAGAGTTGTAAACTTATTTGCACTGTGTATGGCAGGGGAACAAGAATATAGTGCATAACATGGGTTTATTCTCCATATGTCCCTCATCAGTTGGTTGTAACCATATCCCCCTTGATGTCTTCATCACCACTATACCAAGTAAACCTTCCTTGTAGGTGAAATTTATAAATTCATTTGCTACTAATTCACATAGACAAATTCGGAAAACCTTGGGTTCGATTGTATATTCAGTTTCATTATTAGTGACTTCTTACTAAAGCTCGTTACTACTGATAGTCTCACCAAATATATTAGAATCTCTATAGGGATTCACTACAAAATCATGCTATTATCTCTTAGAATATACTAGTTACTAAAGCTAGTCACTACAAAATCATGCTATTATCTCTTAGAATCTCTATAGGGAGTTAGTCCAAAATTGGACTCTATTTTATGCCTTTCACTCCTTATGGGATAATTATCAGGTAAACACCCGGAACTAAAAGAGGACAAACTAGAAGGTATAATATCACTAAAATGCTTATTAGTGTTAGAAGATGAGTTACTACTAGCAAATAATAACACCAAAAGAAATATTAAAGTAAATATATTCACTAATATATTTAAGCATATCTAGATTCACATATACAACTTATCACAAAAGAGTGGGAATCTATATGCAGTATACACAATCTGTTCTTTTAATGTTGACCTTTACAAAAGTTGGGTAGACCAACCATGTCCAGACTCCCGCATACTTTTATGTATTTTAAATTAGGTAATATACCTTTCCATAATTCAGGGGAGTTAACTAGAATCTTATGGTTTGACATGCTAAGTACATAACAAATTTATAAGACCTCTTCCCCCCACGTATGGTCAACCATGAATGTGTTAACATTCCATTCATCAGATCAAAATATCTACTTATTATTTTAGTTATCCCATTTGAATGGGGGTGTATAATGGTTATGAGTTCATATACAATCCTATTAGTTTCACAAAACTTTATAAGATGGTGGAACTATATTCTCTACCCCTAAGCCTCTTAAACTCTATGAAGTTGTTCATGATGTTAGACACTAGTTCAAATAACTGGGTCTTTTAGTGGTGATGATTTTAAAGGTCCATTAACATGCTTTTATCTCTATGCATTTTTTATATTTGACAAAACTTTCAATTATGCTAGTAGATATAAATCTTAAAACATTTACCCCTTTAAATCTATTAAAAAAACATTTAAACATTGTCATTCCACATATTAAAAGACTCATTAATGGAATCATATATATTAAAAAAAGATTTTAAAATTTGAAGGGAACCCTGAGTCACACGTATCATACTATGTGATGATTATTATTTCCCCACTGAAAAACCATGTTTTAATCCTACTACACTTTGAGGAAAAAACCCAAAATATTAAGAGGGAAACTAAAAAGCCATCACATATAGCAATATATATAATTTTTCATGTAAATAGTTTTTTAGAAAACCATTATTATTTGGAGGACTCCATCTGTGGCTGAATTTCACTAGTAGTTGTGTTCGTTCATCGGCCACCTCCTCGAACTCATGATTTTTTTTGCTACTGGTGCATAAGTGCTTCGACATTCCCATGACTAGACTTTATCTTCATAAAAATCACTTCAACCATTATCGCTTCAATCCTCAGTTAGATATACATTAAATCTAGGTCCAACCATTATTCAGAAATAGACATTAGAATCATTCTTAAATTGATAGAGTACTAGACTTGGAATTCCTTAACAATTTGACTACCTTATGAATGCTTCTTGGTACAACTAGGATGATATATTGTGTCTTCACTAGTCTCTCCTCATCGGATAACTACTACATCCGTCATATATGTGCAATCACAAAAGCGGATTGAAATCACTAAGCTCTCGTTTCTAGTGTTGTAACTTTAACTCGTGGGAGTTTGTTGTGCTGGTGGTGTGTCAAATGAGAGGAGAATGTTTGATATATATATCCAACAAAGAGTCGTCTCTATATTGGACCCTGTAAATGCATTAAACATCGGGGGTTACAACATTATAAATAGGGACTACACTTCATAAAGAGGGTATTATACTCCATTAAGAAGGGGTTACACTTCATAAATGAATTAATCACCAGGATTGACCATGTACACGTTTCTTAGAAAGGGTCTAACGTATTTGACACCTTATAAATCAGATGAATCTGGATGCATTTCTTAGTAAGGGGGACAATGTATTTGAAACCTTATAACCAGGATAAATCTGGACACACTTCAGTAAGGGGTCCAACATATTCACGTCACGTCTCGCCTTGTCATGCCATCATTGTCCAAATCGTTGCTATCGCTAATTTCTGACCATGTGTGGTATTAATTTATTTTCCATTAGTTAGACGATGTGGTAAAACCAACCATTTCTCAGAGCTTTAATACATGGGCCTTTAAAAACTTTTACTGCATGGACCATCAATGAACTCTAATTATTTTTCTTCCATGCATGACTAATGGATTTTCCATCATTAATTCCAAAAAATACCATACGAAAACAAGACAAACCCAACAAACCCATCTCAGCCACCACTGTCCAACCAACGAATCCAAAATAATTATTACCCTATTGGTGGTGTGAAGAGTGTGATAAAATAATAGATAAAAAAATAAGAATAAACACTCTCACTTCCACGTTACTCACTGGAAGTATCACAGGTCATAAGCAAGTTTTAATGATAAGTTCAGATTCGTTCTCAGGGACTTAGTATGTTATACGAATGGATTACAAGAAATCGTAGTAATAAATAGCTCAATGAATTGAAGACGGGAAAAGTAAATAGGAATGATTATTGAAAATAATGATTAATTAAACTAAAGACAATAAAATAAAGACGTAAGAATAAGATGAGAAATATAGCTTAGGTTTGCTTGTATGCACTTATCCTCCTATTTCTTCTACTAGTTAATAAGGGTGATTAAAGCTCTTAAAGTAAGTAGCCAGTATTATATATTCTCCCTAACACCCTTTTGGGTGGACTTAGGTGGCGACTAACATTTACCAGGGGTCTTGGGTAAGGGGAGCCCACGCAATGGTCGGTGGTTAAATCTCAAACCCAAATGACTATCTAGTTAGGCAAGCCTAGACATTTATGTGGTGTTTCAATAATTAGACATCCTTCCGGGCGACCATCTAACTACTATTAATGGGGTAGTCTATACTCGTGCATTAGCAAGAACTACAGTCAATAAATCAAAGCACATAAAACAAATATAAAGGTTAAGAAGCTAGAATCAATATAAAAAGGTTTTCCCAAAAAACTTAGATTGAAGAAATAGAATTCAAAGATTATACATATGCAAAACCCACATATGGGAAATTTAGTTCATGCTAACAAGAAATAAACTAAAACAAAGATACATGATGTCAACTTGCTTCTCTTGAATGATTTCTTGAAACTAAGGACTAATAATTGAGCAAGGACATGTTTACAATAATAAAAGGGTGTATTTATAGGTGCTAAGAAGACCCTAGATCGAAATCTTGTGTGGAAGGCAATTCATTTGAGTCAAAGTCTAACTCAAATTTGTTTTCCTAAAATATCAAAGAAGATAAAAATTGCTCACTGTTTTGATCATATCTCCTTCGTTATTGGTCGGATTTTCGCCTACTATATATCGAAACGACCGCAGAGAAAAGTTCTATGTTTCTTTTGAATTCTCATCCAAATTCCCAGCTGATTTGAAGTTATCTTCACATTAGTGGACGTAACTACATAATTTCATATTTACTTGGCAACTTTTCCTTTCCTATTTTATATCTACTTCCTTTTATCTATTGATTCCTTCCATATCTTCTTTCCTTATGTTCTTAGAATTGATTTGGCATCTAATTATATTCCCTATATATAAAGCTTCACATTAACACACAAATTAAACCAAATATGCTCTAAAAATAATAATTCATCAAATCAAGATAAGAAATAAGAAATTATCAAAATACGAATAAAAATATATAATTAATTAATCAAATACACCTAAAATGATGTCTCCAACCTATATTATTATATCAAAATAAGGAGACATCACCTACTGTCAGTTGAGCCAAACGACTATCGAGTACACAACAAATACTCAATATCACAAACCCAACAAACATAAGAAACGAGATACCAATTTTGAGAATTCGGGCCATCGAGACTGAGTAACAACAAAAAAAGTCACAAAACAAGGCACCAAAGTAGCTACAACCAAATCAAAACAACCCATAAAAGTCTTATCATCAAGTTATGACTTAACCGTAAAAAGTCTCGGGTTTGTAGGTTATGGATTAGCCTAGAAAAACCTCTCGTGTAAAGGTTTGTATCTCACCCGTAAGAGATAAATAGAAGCTTAGTGGAGAAGTTTGAAATTGTAAGGTGGCTACTTATGTAGTGGATGTAGGGAAACCGAAACACTATAAATGCTTGCATAATTTCTTTCCCTTATCTATATACTTATCGCTTGCATTACCATTATTTACTTTCTTTCCAATCCTAGCCTAGTTTAGGTTTAAACCTTAAGGGTTGGATAGAAGCCTTAGAGAACAATTATTACACTTAGGTGATTAATTGTTTGATCTTAATATTTTAGCTAAATTAAAATTACTTAGTTTCTCCTCATTTTCTTTGATAGATAATCCATCAGGAATACTTATCCTACTTTTAGCTCCATTGTCATTTTCCTATCTTTCTTGAGCCCTTGGCTTCCTACAATCCTCAGCCATCTCTTTAACTCTCCTAACACTTAGCTTTCACATTTACCAAACTCTGAAAAAAGTTTAAGTATTCTTGTTTAAGAGTTTGCATTATAGGTTAGTTTAACCTTATCAATCCTAGCTTAGGAGAAATTAGATCGGTGACCTATTCATCCCCTCTTGGACTAACATGTATCAACATATTTATCTCGAACAAATCTTTAGTATCAATACATCTAAAGATTAGCTCAAAATCTATTCCAAATACAATGTTAGAAGACTTCATACCTTACTCTTATACACTAATAAGTTAGGTTTCATAAATATAACCTCCAGTTGGTCCTTTAGCTAAAAAGAGAATCTTCACCAGATGACTATTTTTATTATTCTCAAAAAATAATACAAAGACCAAGAATCCAATGTGGGGATAAATAGTATTCCAACATTCTTGCTCCCCACTTTATCCTGAAACACACGACTTTCTTTATACGCTTCTGAGTGCTATAGGAATCTAAATAAATCTTGTTTATCGTCTTCTTAAACCAATTTTTTCACTTGTCGGGAAGGAAGTAATCTAACCATAATTCTTCAACCATGTGTACTTCAGTATTCGGTCGCTCCTAGAGTGTGATAAAAATCAACACTAAAGAAGAGAAGCGACTAGCCGCAAGTGTACGGGTCGTCCAAGTAATAAGTAGGTAAAAACGGGATTATCGTCTCCACAGGGTTTTGCGAGGTAAGATAAACGTGTTTAGATGATAAGTAGAATAATTGCAATACGAAATAAAATAGATATTTGTTTTGATTTTTAATATTAAAAGACTAAAAGCAAGAATGTTGAGTAAAATACTTAAACTAAAGACTAAAGCTAAATTAACTAAAGAGGATTACTCAGATATGAGAGATATACTTGGTCTCGCTAGGGAATCACCTAAGTTCATATATTTAATGCTTTCGTTTAAGGGTAAAATCAGTGTTTTATATTAGTCAAGACTCTATTGTCATCCTAACTCCCGTCAGAGTAGACTTAGGAGGCTATCGTACAGTATTACAGACCCCGTTAGGGTGACTATAAGATACTTTCAGATGGTTAAGCAATTTACCCAATTGGCTATGTGGTTAGTCAAGACCGTCAAACTCAATAAGGAATACCACACGTCTATTATCTAGTTGTGTAATTATACCCCCCCCCCCCCCCCCCCCCGCGCTTCCAGATGATTCCCGCCACTAGCGAATAGCCTAATTACTAAAATCTACCTTCAATTCGCGCCTTATTCAAAATAATCGTCAATATAAAAATACACAATTTAATTTAAGTTAATAATCCCAAATTCGAAAATACGAAATTAAATAAATTAGGATTCAACCCATATCGCGATTCTCAAATATTTGATGTTTAGCTCATAATTGAAATAAAAACAGAAAAGAAATTAAAAGAATACATAATTCCTAAAACATAAATAAAATGGAAGATAACCTAATTGGAATAATTGGGCTAATTGTCGAGGAAGAAAGACTTCTCCAACTTCTGCCTTTTGCTTCCAAGCTCTTATGGCTTATCCTCTCTTAGAATTTTTATAAACGCGTACTAAATTATGAGGTCTAAGGAGCCTTTTATAGTGCTTAAAAACGGGTTAGGCCCAAATTTGGCTTAATTAAATGATTAAGGGCCCAAATCTGTTTTATTATTTTCGTATTTGTTGTACACACTTTAGTAAAATAGGTGTAACTTTTGAATAGTAAGTCCAAATCACCTGAAACCACTTCTCAAATTTTGCTAACTCAGAGGCGCATCTTTTTCATTTGAACCACCAAGTCAGATTTTGCACCGTTTGGGCTTAGGAAGGGTTAGAAGTGACGACTTTCTAGTTTTTCATGCTCCTCCACCTTCACTAAAGTGATGTCTTTTGCTCCTTTAACACTTCATATTGATCTTGGACTATAAAATTCACTTCTTCTCTTAAACTTAATGCCTCCTAGAATCCATGTACCTAATAACTTCACGTTAAACAAGCAAATTAACGCACCAAAGCTCTAAAAGTAACAATAATACAAATTCGAAGGAAAAAAGTGCAATATAGCAAAATATGCTTATAAATCAACTAACTAAATCAAATTTCTACCTAAAATGATGTCTCCTAAGGGTATTATTTATCACAAACAGGGAGACATCAAGACCCCAACTCAAACCTTTGTCGTCCTAACAAAGTAAGAACACAATTAGAGGTCTAAGGTAAGAAGCAAATGCAGAATCTAAAAAATTATCCCAAAGAAAAACTTAAAATAAATCTCATATAGTACAACCTAAGAACTAATGAACACATACATAGATCCTACAAAATCAAACACAAATAAAATTTCAATCCAAAATTAATTTCACAATACTAGAAGATTACCCTTGATACTTAGCTCGAGATGGTGGCTATAGGGTGTTCATCGATCTTTACTTGATTTGAATGCTCCACTTAACTTAATCCCTATTTATAAACATGTTATTCCACTATTTGCCTAGGGATCACGAGGTCTTTTCGGTTTTAGAATAGGCATAGGGACGGTATGGTACATTTGGATAATGAAAAGTGAGCTTTTGGCTCTTTTCTCACTAGCCTTTAACAAACTGTCATGAGCTTGAGTTTACACTCTTATATTATATCACTCACTTGATGCACAAATTTAGCGTCCCCATATAAACCCAAACCTATTAGTGTTATACAATAATAATATTCCTTTGCCGCTTCTTTTAATTCAACATATGTTCCATCTTTTTTTGTAAGTTAAACATGACATTCTTTTTAATTTGAATTGTCATGCTAACTTATTTTCTCAATTTTTGTATTTCTTCCTTTTCCTTTTCCTTTTCTGCTTTTCTTCTTTTTAGAAATCGGCGAAGGAATTTACAATAAAGTGCATGATCTTTAAAGCACATCACAGATCTACCCAACAGATGTAATAACAAATTCCCTCACCCAAAACTCAAGCTCTTAAGCAATCGTGATTCAAGTGCAGGTCATATGGTATAGTTCTAACATCAAAAGGAGAAAGTCTTAAAGGCTAAAAATGGGTTTAAGAAGGATATAATTAATAACGGATAGAAAGCTAAAAAGGTTTAACGTGGCTATCAAAGAAGTGCCTCTATCATTTTTCTAGTTACCTAGTTTCATTCCATTTTCACCTCTAGTTCATAATTAAGTGGGTTCTCTACTCATTTAGGTCTCATGTTCTACACACTACTCATTCTCACTAAGTACAAGCTTACTTCTTTTGCATTGTTTATTAATTTTTCCTATCGATCGTCTAGTGTTTGCATGCATTCAAGGTGCATTTTACATTAACTCTAAAGTCTACTATTCTCAATAATTAATTTACAAAATTTATGCTTATGGGGACATTCAACAAACTCTATAGTGAAATCATTCCTTAAAGTCTCTATAAAGCAGTAAAAACTATTAACACATAAAACTGGGAATGGGGACAACGAGTACCCCACCCCAAACTCAAAAATGAGTCATGTCTCCATGACCCAAAAAGTCTCTATAAAGCAATTAAACTAATTTACACTACTACTGAGAAAAGGGATAAATAAATGTATCTCAATCGGCACTAGGCCGATGACATGTAGTATCTCATCCAAGTTGTGAAGTCCTCTTAGTCACGATGTATAGATCATACACCGTTGAATTTATCTGCTTTAACGTGTGCTTCATCAACTCCAACTCCTATTTCCCTTAGATTTAATCATCTCCTCATGTATGTCCTCTGAATTACCACATCATCCTCGGAAATCCTTCCTCAACACCACCCTCTCTTTCCTCTTCATGTTCTTCTTAACTTCCCTAACCTTCATGTCATCTCGAATGACCCCAAACTCAAAGCTTCAAGAATTCAAAAAGTGTTGGATGAATTTTGTGACTTTTGGTGTTCTTGAAGGTGTATGGATATGGATTATAGTGTTTTATGAGCTAGGTAATCAATATCTAAAGTATTGGAGAGGCTTTAATGGCTAAACTTTAAGCTTTAGTGAAGATTTTTTTTTTGGATTAAAGTGTGAATTTCTTGGTGGTTTGGAGGGATAGGTGATATGATTATGTTTTTGGAGGATGTTTAGAGGGAAAAGGGGATGATTTTATGGTATTTTGATGGTGGATTGCAGGTATTTTCAGAGTTTGGGTTTGTAATTCATGGTGTTTCATGTGTGAGAAGGTAAAGGACGAAGGTAAAATCCCTTAAGGACTAGGTTTTGCCGATTTACAATACCCAAAACGGGTTCCCGGTTGGTTATGTTTTTGTTCAATTTTTTTTCAATCGGTCGCAATTTCTAATTGCATATAAACCTCCATTCTCTAGGGGCGAACCGGGCGCCCGTTTGGGATCAACCGGGTACCCAATCAAGAATCACCAATTCTTGATGACAAACTTTTTAGTTTTGTATAAGTAGTTATTGAATATGAGCCAACCGGGCACCCGTTTGGAAGCAAACGGGTTCCCGGTTTGCTATCATACCTGATTGACATTTCCATTGCGTAATATCTCGAAAAAAACACGGTTTAGGCTTAAGAAAAAACTAATTCCGACATTTGAGCGTAAAGTTATGGCCTCCCGAAGTTTCCTCAATTTTTTCACTTCTTTCCCCCCTTTTTTTCCTATTTTTTTTCTTCGAAACTTTTAGTTGCATATCTGGGGTCAACATCCAGGGGAAAACCAGGTTCCCGGTCTCGAAGAGTGAAAATTCGCTGACGCCAATTTTAGTTGCGTATACGTGGTTGTTGAACATGAGCCAACCGGGTTCCCGTTTGGAGGCAATCGAGTTCCCGGTTGTCGCCTATGCTTGAGGATCGTTTAGCCACACAACCTTGCTCCGTCTCTCACCTCGATCACCTCAAACTCATGCTTTAACACCTGCAATTATAAAAAAAACTAACCCTTCTCATTTCTTACAAAATTACTATATTACACATGATTCTATTAAATTATACACTGTGAAATTGAAAGACTGCAAACAATAAACAATTACACAATTAAAGTGGCTTTTGTTTAATGTCGTTAAACTTCGACGGGTTACACCTCTGAGGTCATCTTTTAACATAACCTACCAGCAGTGAGTGAGGTTATCAACATTTACTACTTGGAATTTGCATCCCTTGGCTCACTCCTACTAACTTCTTAGAGATAATCCTTGTGACTATGAATGGTCCCAACCAAGAACTCTTGGTTTATGTACCTTTTGTGGAGGGTCAGGCTGTTTTAGTGCGACTTACTCACCTACAGTGAACTCCTTCTTTTCTTTTTCTTTCTTGGGTTCTCTTGGACCCTTCGTAGCACATTTCTTATTTTTCTTCTTCGCACGAGCAAGGTGTGGATTCTCCTTAGGATCTAGAGGAGCTGCATTTTGTGGTTTCTTTCTTAGCTCTCTCTCCTTCGATCTTAAGGTCGCCACAACCTTGGTTGACTCGTTTTCTACCTGTTCAATGGCATCCAAGAAAAACCAATCCCTAGAGAATTAGGGAACTTCATCGCTTTGAACACATTAAATTTTTATTCCTCGTCTTGCACTCGTATTATTTAATCACCATTCTCTACATCAATCAAAGTACACCCCGTGTCTAGGAATGATCTTTCCAATATGATGGGACATTCCTGTCCGCGTCGTAATCAAGTATGATGAAATCACACCGAAATATAAAGTTACCTACTTTGACGAGGACGTATTCAATCTTTCCTTCAGGATGGGATAAAGATCTATCCGCCGTTTGTATGACCATGGTAGTCGGTTTCGCTTCCCCGATCCTCAACTTTTCAAAAGCTGACCTAGGCATGAGATTGCTACTTTCACCTAAGTCACACAAAGCTCTCCCAGTCCATTCTCTACCAATAGATATAGGAATATTGAAACTCCTATGATCTTCTAATTTCGGAGGCAACTTACTTTGACATATTGCACAACACTCTTCCGGTAACCAACCATCTATCCCTCATAGTATTTGAGTTTATTGGAAAGCGCATCCTTCAAAAATTTCACGTACTTTGGTATTCCTCGGATGATATCCAGAAACGGTATATTGATATGTAATTACCTCACCATGTCCATGAACTTCTTGTACTCTTTGTCATTGTTCTTCTTTTGGACACGTGATGGAAAGAGAGGGGGAGGGCGGTTAGCAGTCAAGACAATAACTTTCCTTGGCTTCTCCTTTGTAGCCTTACTAGGCTCCTCAACTACGTCTTCACTCACATCCTCAACTATTTTTTCAACTACAACTGGTTCCTCTTATTTCTCAACTACATCCTCTACTTCCTTTGGCTTGGCAATTACCTTTTTTTCTTTCATAATCGGGAAGTGAGGTGGTTGTCTGTTTTCCACTTCTAAGAGAAATTGCATACAATCTTCCATTTGTTGAGGGATCTCTGTGTCACTTGGGAGTTGTCCTTGTGAACACTGATTTAGCTGTTTCGTCAGTCGAGACACTTGTTTTTCGAAATTTTTTAGCGCATCTGATTGTTCATTTATCCTCACATTGGTATCTTGTTGCTCTTGTTGACTCTTTTGTGCTATGTACACAAGTTTTTGCATGTGTTCTTCTAGCTTGGACCGTCGGTGTAAACACAATGGTCTCTGACCAGGACCAGAAACCAATTTAAATTCGGATCTTGACATGTCAGTGGTTTTTAACCGTAGGCATTTTGCCAGGAAGTTGGTGGGCTCATCATGAATTAGGTCGGGATGGCTGGTGGTTTCGGGATCCTGTAGAAAATGATTCTTTTATGCCTCGGGTATTAGCCACTGCTTGTATTCATTCAGTAATTCTACCCCTTCTTCATTCTTGGACCTCGTTTCTTAATATTGTGACTCATCGATGCTGTGTCTTAGAAACCTTTTCAATACGGTCCGGATTGCTATCTCACGTTCATAGTTTTGCTACAGATGATACACGAGGAATCTTTTTATGTCGGTTCTTTCTTCTAATGATCGGCATATCTATGATTCTTTTTTTCTAGATGAAGCAGCAAGCAACGGTCCGTAGAACCTATAAAAAGGAGATGGTTGTGGCGCGAAGTACTCTTGTGCACCTACGTCATTTAGCTCGCACGCAAGACCAGCCCCTTATGTTATGGAAGAATTGAGCTTATTTCTGGGCTGGTTATTCAGAGCCAGCAATTGGCTGTCAGATTTTGTTCCGCAACTAGAAGAAGATCGCTTCGGGGGTCACTGTGGTGTGGCTGAATGTAGAGCAGTCCGCCCTTACAACCTTTGATCAGTAGATTATTTCGAACTTCAGAAGATGGTCAAGGTAGCTTTCTTACTCCTATTCGGCTAGTGAGGCATGTAGTCGTAGTAGTCGCCATAACTGATTCACTTGTAGTAATTGCACCTTCTTTTGGATGGGAAGGGAGTGCCTTATGAGCAAGAGTCTCTGCATAAGCATCATATCCAGAGTTTTGAGGAGCTTGACCTCCTTGATATTGATTTTGGGGTCTCGATTGGTAATTGTTCCCTTGGGGCCTTGTTTGATAGGTTCCTGGATTCGCAGCCCCTTGCGGATTTGAGTATTGGAAACCTAGATGGTTTCTATTTGGATTACCATAGCCTTGAACATTCGAGTAATGGTTACCCCGATTATTGATGAAGGATACCGATTCCGGATTATGAGGACAATCTTCCCAAGTGTGATCAATTGCCCCACAAGAGGGATATATTTCTGGTTCTTTTACCACATGAATATTAGCTTGAGTAAATACATCGTTTACCCCCTGAACTTTACACATTGTGACAGATTCCCCCCAAAGAATTTTTTGCGACTGGATGGTCCTTAAACTATGTTTTTGTGACTCGATGCCCCTTGTTAACAGAAACCCGTTAGTTTTCGCTGTTAGTTGGTCATGTGCGCAAATTGTCGTGACATTTTACCCACTGTACTAAGTTTTTCGTGACATTTTACCCCCTGTACTAAGTTTTCTTGACATTTTACCCTAGGCACCGAGTCACGGAAAACTTAGTACAGGGGGTAAAATGTCACGAAAAACTTAGTATAAGGGGTAAAATGTCACGACAATTTTTGCACGTGACCAACTAACGGCGAAAACTAACGGTTTCCGTTAACAAGGGGTATCGAGTCACGAAAACATAGTTTAAGGACCATCCAGTCGCATTTTTTTCTTTGGGGGGAAATCTGTCAAGACGTGTATAGTTCAGGGGGTAAATGAGGTATTTACTCTATTAGCTTGCTTGTTGGAAACATATAATTGTTTAATCTTGTTCTCTAGAGAGGAAATCTTTGCATTCAAAGTTGTTTTTGCGTCAACATTCAAGGCACCTTTCTTGGAAAATCGAATTGGTGATCTTGATGGTTGCCAACTCATTTCATTCTTTACGATCTGATCCATTATATCTAACGCCTAATTCACAGGCTTCATCTAAAATGCGACAGAAAATTCCTAGCTGTAACTCCAATGAATACCCATGTAGCGGACACTTCCGTAATAATGATTGAAAACGAGACCACACAACCCTGCAGATCTCCTCTTTCTTGTTGGAAACCTGCTAAATCAAGTTGTCCACTCAATCTGACACTTTAAGGATAATGCCTATCGGAAAATGCAATTTGAAATTGATCTCAAGTAGTGATTTCTTTGTGTTGTCAGTGTTGTTACTGATTATAGTACTCACTAGTTCCTCCGTGAGGAAGAATGAGAACATAGCAAAGTATATTTGTTCCTGAGTAACTACTGGAGTGACATATGCATCACATTTATACATAGCTCGAATAGGATCTTCACGAGCGACTCCACTATATTGAACAATATCGATGAATTGATTGATCATTCTCGCATCAGGTTTGAATCTCATGGCTTAAACTGCGGGTGGGCGAAGTCCCATGGGTGGCAAACGGAATGACCTGTTATTGTTTGGCTGGATGAGCCAAGGTATAACTTCATGTGGAACTTGTACACCCTGATTGTTATTTATCGATAGTTGTTCTCTAGGAGGATCTGGAACTCGATTATTAGAATTATCTCCTGGTGGAACAACTGCATTATGTGGAACTATCAGGTTACCATTTTCATCTACATCCACCTGAATGTTGTCATGCAACTCAGCCATCTCTTTCTCGAGCTTACGTCTTTCTCTTTCCTTTTTTCCAATAAGCTCTGAGTATATCCTCGGATTTGAGAACATGCACCAAACCTAAAGATCTAAAAAAAGACAAAAACCCAAGAAAATCTTAAAACAAAAAATAACAATTAACTATACCAAAAAGAAATAAACACAAAAATTACACGTTGTAATCCCTGTCAGCGGGGCCAAAAACTTGGTCACTCCTAGAGTGTAATAAAAATCAACACTAAAGAAGAGACTTACTGCAAGTGTACGGGTTGTCCAAGTAATAAGTAGGTAAAAAAGGGATTATAGTCTCCACAGGGATTGCGAGGTAAGATAAATGTGTTTAGATGATAAGTAGAATTAATTGCAATACGAAATAAAAATAGATATTTGTTTTGTTTTTGAATATTAAAAGACTAAGAGCAAGAATATTGAGTAAAATAAATTAAACTTAAGACTAAAGATAAATTAAACTAAAGAAGATTACGCAAATATGAGAGATATACTTGAATCTCGCTAGGGAATCACCTAAGTTCATATATTTAATGCTTTCGCTTGAGGGTAAAATCAGTATTTTATATTAGTCGGGACTCTGTTTCCCTCTTAACTCCCGTCAGGGTAGAGTTAGGAGGCTATCCTATGGTATTATAGACCCCGTCAGGGTGACTATAAGCTACTTTCAGATGGTTAAGCAATTTACCCAATTGGTTACGCGGTTAGTCAAGGCCGCCAAGCTCAATAACGAATACCACACGTCTATTATCTAGTTCTGTAATTAACCCCCCCTTCTGTATGATCGATGCAACTAACAAATAGCCTAATGACTAAAACCTATCATTAGTTCACGCCTTAATTAAAAATAGTAAACAAGATCAAAATAATAGTCAATATAAAAATACGCAATTTAATTAAATTGAAACAATCCCACATTCGAAAATACTAAACTAAATAAACTAGGGTTCAACACATATCGCGATTCTCAAGTATTTGATGTTTAGCTCATAATTGAAATAAAAACAAAAAGGAAATTAAAAAAGAATACATAATCCCTACAACAGAAATAAAATGGAAGATAACGCAATTGGAATAATTAGGCTGATTGTGGAAGAAGAAAGACTTCTCCAACTTCTACCTTTTGCTTCCAAGCGCTTCTAGCTTCTCCACTCTCTGAAATTTTGTAAAATATGAAGCGTACTGAATTATGAGGTCTAAAGAGCCTTTTATAGTGCCTACAAATGGATTAGGCCTAAATTTGGCTTAATTAAATATTTAAGGCCCCAAATCCGTTTTATTATTCCCGCATCTGATTTACACACTTCAGTAAACAGGTGTAACTTTCGCATCATAAGTCCAAATCACCCGAAACCACTTCTCAAATTTTGCTAACTTAGACCGCATCTTTTTCATTTGAACCACCAAGTCATATTCTGCACTGTCTAGGCTTAGAAGGGTTAAAAGTGATAACTTTCTAGTTTTCCATGTTCCCCCACCTTCACTAAAGTGAGGTCTTTTGCTCATTTAACAATTCATCTTTGTCTTGGACTTTAAACTTCACTTCTTCTCTTCATCTTAATGTCTCCTAGCATCCATGTACCTAAGAACTTCATAATAAACAAGAAAATTAACGCACAAAAGCTGTAAAAGTAACAATAATACAAATCTGAAGGAAGAAAGTGCAATATAGCATAATATGCTTATAAATCAACTAACTAAGTCCAATTATTACCTAAAATAATGTCTCCGAAGGGTATTTATTTATCACAAACAGGGAGATATAAGTATTCCAAATTATTTTTTTGATTGCTGAACTAATCAAACAAAACAAAATACCCCACTTCGATTCCCCTATGTAGAATTGAGAGGCCTTTACGTAAAAGGGCTCCCCATTAACTAACTCAAGATGGAAGATCTGGCTCTGATCCTATCTGTTCTCATAATATCTCAAAGAATTCATGCTATTAAGGTCGTGATTGTAACAAGAATTCTTATAATCAAATAAAACCAAACAAGGAATGCTCCTCGAATAAATAAAATACAACCCAAAATCTCTACTAAACATAACAAATAAATTACTAACTAGCAATTAAACAGGTTAAAGAATTAATTCATCTTCTCTGCAAAATCCAAACATCCCCTCGGCATTGCCCCATAAACAAATTGAAATATGTTGCACCCTTTAACATCTGATCACAATCCTTACTCAAGCTCTTATTCGAACGAAGGATACAAGAAATTACACCCATACTAACAGAGATATTGGATATCAAACGAAACGAGGAAGGCAGGTAACTCCATTTGATCTTCATAAGACAAGAACATCCATAATTAACAACCCTAGAAGAATCAAGAAGAAAGAAAAAGAGGGAGACGAGAATGATTGAGAGTAGAGAGAAACTATTCTATATAAGTTTTTTGTGCATCAATGTTTACCCAATTTTTCTGACTCAAACATTTGATTCAAAATTGAAAATCCAAGAGCCTTAAGATTCGGTCCGTACAATCATACTCTTCATCCCCTTGTTAGGAGTAACATACCGATTTGAACCTGGTCATACCTCAAGGTACCTTAGTCGTCTATGTAGGACCAAAGCAAACCCAGCCCGTGATCACGACCCGGGCTGTGAACCTTCCCGTCTTTTTCTCGTTACTCAACAAGGCAGAAAAAGAGTTTGGATATTAATCCACTGGCAAGTTGGTCATACCGTGTGAAATTGGGTTTTTTAAATCGGTTCTTGACCTTCTCGAGAGAGGTGACCATAGATTTGGTGAATTAGGGTTGGATGAGTTTTTAAAGATGTTTTATGATGATTCTTGTAAAGAAAGCGACTTTACTAGCTTAGTTTTCAAACCACTCATGCACAAAACTAGATTTAACAATTAAACCGTCTAGTTTGATAATATCTGATTCGGTTCGGTTATAAGGTTTAGCTTCCGTATATGGTAATGATGGATAGTCAATGTAATCTGTGCGATCCATTCACTGTCGTTTTAGAATAATATATCGCAAGACGTGTAATTATAATTAAGATTTTTCAATCTTTCTTAACTAGGTTTTGTCCATAGGCGTATCTAAAACTTCACATCGGTGATATGTCTAGGCACATGCAACCCACATTAGATTACGTATTGACCTTACTTTGGAAACAAAAATATTAAATACTCAAGATGTGTAATAAATTATGTTAGAAATAGGGGAGTCTCGAATTCTATGCGCAAAATAAAGGGCACAAATTATAATTTGTAATATTTTTGGGGTGCAAAGTGCAATCAGGTTTTAGGTAAACAACTGAAAAATAGAGACACCAAACCAAACCCCAAATCACACAAACCCATGTACCTCTTCTAGCAAACCCTATTCAGATTCATATTTACATATATACATGCTTTCAATCTCTTTATAACTATAAAAATCATTGCTTTATTTTTCCCGAAGATTCTGAAATCGAAATCGAAATCGAAATCGAAACGATTATTCTAGGTTTTGTTTTAAATGGAGCTACTTTTTTAGTTAATTAGTCAATCAATAGAAGCAAGGAAAAAAAACAAATCAAAGAAATAATGGTGGTACAGTTAGCTAGGATTTCTTGTAGCCTAGAATGCGTCACAAGAAGGAGGTGAATAAGTTTGTTTTAGCTAGGAATAATCAGTATATAAAGACACGTGCTGCAAAAGCCAAAGCGGAGGCGGAAGAAGCTGTAAAGGAGGCACAGCCGGTGGTTGAGGAAGAAAATAAGACGATGGTTGAAGATAGTGGTGGATTGAGTGCTAATAACAATAACAACAATTGTAATAATAAGAAGCCAAATGGGGCTGATGATGAAGATTTTCCTGATAAGGTATATTTACAAAAAAGTACAATTCTTTTCTTAATGTTTGATTATTCTTGATTTTTTTGTTGTTTGAGTATCATTTCCGGGTGTCTAGGGTTCCGATTAGATAATTTGATATATAATGAAATTAAATTTTCAGGTTCAAGTAGGTGGATCACCATTATATTTTGTTGAAAAGAAATTGGGTAAAGGTGGATTTGGCCAGGTATTTTTGGGCCGTAGAGTAACTGGTGGAACTGATCGAATGGGTGTAGCTGGAGCTATCGAGGTAAACTTGTGGGCCCTTCAAAGATTTATTCCTATTCCTCAATTTAAGGATCCTCACTTTGGTTTAATGTTTATGTACCAGGTTGCTCTAAAATTGGAGCATAGAAATAGTAAAGGGTGTAGCTATGGTCCTCCATACGAGTGGCAAGTTTACAAGTAATACTATTAACATTGTTCTGTAATTCTTGCTATTATTACTACTATTTTATTCTTGTTTTCTCATTTTGTTGGATTAAAAAATGCAGCACACTTGGAGGTATTCATGGAGTTCCTAGAGTACACTATAAGGGAAAACAGGGTGATTACTATGTCATGGTATGATAACATTTTACATTTTTACGGATTTGCCCCTTCATTTTTCTACTTTTGCTAATTATTACACCTTCTTCTACAGGTTATGGACATGTTGGGACCTAGTTTATGGGATGTATGGAATTCATCAGGCCAATCGTAAGTCTTTAATTTTTCTTCTATCATCTTTTCTTTTCTCAAATCTTAAGTTCTTTTAATCTATAGAGTGAATTTAAATGAGTTTTTTTTTTTTTTTAAATTTTTGATATGATTTTGTAGGATGACCTCAGAAATGGTGGCTTGTATTGCAGTTGAGTCTTTATCAATCTTGGAGAAGATGCATCAGAAAGGGTATTTTTGTGATTATTTCTCATAATTTATGATCTTTGAATTAATCACTGTTTACAATATTAGATATGTTCATGGAGATGTAAAGCCAGAGAATTTCTTGCTTGGGCAACAATCAACTGCACAAGAGAAGAAGTTATTTCTTGTTGACTTGGGATTAGGTTAGAATATTAAATATATATTATTAAATCTTAACTAATTTCTCATCTATACCCTATTTTTACATGTAAATTTCAGCTACAAAATGGAGAGACAATGCTAAAGGACAACATGTATCATATGATCAACGCCCAGATGTCTTTAGGTAAAGAATCGTTTACTTTTTCTCACCTTTAATAATTAGTAACAATTTTTAATATTATTATTATGTATTTTTTTAGAGGAACTGTTCGATATGCTAGTGTACATGCTCATTTAGGAAGAACTGCTAGTAGAAGAGACGATCTAGAATCACTAGCATATACCCTTATTTTCCTTCATCGAGGGAGGTTACCTTGGCAAGGGTTTCAGGTATTGCTTTATTTAGGGTTAAACTTATAATACATGTAAAAAGACGAGCTTTTAAGTTATATTATTATATTTTTTACAGGGTGATAATAAATCGTTCATGGTTTGCAAGAAAAAAATGTCAACTTCACCTGAAATGCTATGTTGCATGTGCCCTACAGCTCTTAGGGAATTTCTTGAGATAGTAATTAATATGAAATTTGATGAAGAACCTGATTATTCTAAACTTATCTCTCTTTTTAATTCTCTTATCGCACCTGATCCTACTATAAGGCCTATTAACACAGATGGAGCTCAAAAGGTAATGCTTTTTTTTTTCTTAACGTTTTGTTCAAGTGAAGTAATTACTATTTTTTCATATTATATAGGTTATTCAGATTGGGCAAAAACGTAATAGACTAATACTTGAAGGGGAAGATGATGAACAACCAAGAAAGAAGGTACGAATGGGTACTCCTGCTACTCAATGGATATCAATTTACAATGCTAGACCACCCATGAAACAGAGGTTAGTCATGACACGTCACCATTTTTGTTTTTTGTTTTTTTTTTGTGTTGAGTAATAAATGATGTGGTTGTTTTTAGATACCATTATAATGTTACGGATGCAAGATTAGCACAACATGTGGAAAGAGGGACTGAAGATAGTTTATATATAAGCTGTGTATCTTCTTGTTCAAATTTATGGGCTATTATTATGGATGCTGGAACTAATTTTAGTAGTCAAGTTTATGAGCTTTCACCTCTCTTTTTACACAAGGTAATAATCTTAGATTTATATACTTTATTTGACTTGCATGTTAATATGTGGTGGTGATGCATTTACAGGAATGGATCATGGAGCAGTGGGAGAAGAACTATTACATTAGTTCTCTTGCTGGGGCAACTAATGGAAGCTCTCTTGTAGTAATGTCTAAAGGTATGACTTGAACAGAAAGCTATTTTTGAGCTTGTTTAGTTGTTGTATGATGATTTTTGTACTAAGTAGATGAAATGAAATATATATATGCAGGGACACCATATAATCAACAGTCATATAAAGTAAGTGAGTCATTTCCATTTAAGTGGATTAATAAGAAATGGAAAGAAGGGTTTCATGTAACATCTATGGCGACTGCTGGTACACGATGGGCTGTTGTTATGTCACGTGGTGCTGGATATAGTGAGCAGGTCTTTTTTCTTTTTTCTTTTTCTTTTATTTTTATATATATAAAGGAATATATAGTCTATATTTATGTGTATCTGTTTGATTTTAAAGGTTGTTGAGCTTGATTTTCTTTATCCAAGTGAGGGGATTCATAAACGATGGGATAATGGGTTTCGTATTACATGCACAGCTGCTACTTCAGATCAAGCTGCTCTTATCTTGAGTGTGCCTAGGCGTAAGCCTAATGATGAGACACAAGAAACTTTACGTACATCTCAGTTTCCTAGTACACAAGTTAAGGTATTGCATGCTGCATTTGATTTGTGATGATTTTGTGTTGGATTTTGAGAATTAATTAATGATTTGTGTTGTGTAGGATAAATGGGCAAAGAACTTGTACCTTTCTTGCATTTGCTATGGACGTACTGTATCATGAGATGGATGGAAGAAGAAGAAAGCAGGTTTTTGGAGCTTTCTTGTTTTTGGACATGTATGTGATGTGATGTGTGTTGTTACTTGTAAAAATGTAGGGTTCCTGCCTACCTCGGATGGTGTAATACTTGTAAGAGAACATGTTTTGTAAATTTATTTGCAGGGAAATCTGCTCTACAAGGATTTATACTTAAATATATTTTTATTATTAATATTATGGAATTCTTTAAATGTCTTTCCTTTCAATTATGGGGTGTTTGTTTTTTGGGTTGAATAATGTTGTTTAACATTGTTTGTTTTGTCCTCGGGAAAGATGAATGACGGACCATCAATTGGAATATAGGTGGAACAGATTTTGTTTTCTGTTAGTGGTTCTTAGATAGAGTCCTCATTTCAATTATCATTTGTGGCCTTAGATACATCTTGAGATTTTCCAAACTTGTTTTACATATTGACAAATATGGAAGCTTAGGATCATCATCGATTGTGATTGTTTGTTTGTTATTGAACCTTAAATGCATGCTTTTGAGCCATCTCTAGTCCCCCAAGTGTTGAGATACATGTTTTACCTTATGATGGTAACATGAGTGGAAAAGCCTTGTGCTCAATTTGCAGTCTGCCATGTAGTCAACTAGTCATTGTGCCCAATGGTACAAATGAACTGCTCTGATCTGTCTCGCCCCACCTTGCTTCTGTCAAAAAACTGTACCTTCCCCTTTAGTATATAATGAAAATGGATTACAAAAATACCCCCTTGATTTGCAAAGGCACCAACCCTGTTCCACCTCCACCCTGCCATTGCATCGTTACCAATTGAAGAGAGAAAGATATAAAGATATTCTCGATACTCTCCAAGCATTGCTTGGGAATTGCTAACCAAGCCTGTACCTTTGGTGCGCAGCCAAAAAAATCTGAACAAATCACAATCAATTGATGATTATGAAATGTTTTACCGACATTTCATCTAAAGTTGCCAACTTTGTTATGCCAAGCGTCTCCATTTTCTCTACTCCCATCGACACCCTTCAGTGTAGAAGAATTTCAGGTTGAATATGATGATAAGTCATCATTGTTGATTAATATAATATATTCTTTATACTCTTTTCATGTCAAGATATTGCTTCAATAGGTTTTCTTTAACAAAGTTTTTGACGAAGTAAAGGAAAATCAAATGACAAATTGCATTTTTATATATTACTAGGTATTACCCGTGCCTTAAGGCACTTCGATGATTGAAAAAATTTACGCAATAATAAGAAAGGTCGATGATTGAATTGAGCTAAAAAAAATTACATATAAAACAAAAAATATTGACGATTCTCAAATACTTAAGTGATATATGAAGAACATGAAAATTTTCTTTAACCACCGTATTTTACCTTTGATCCTACATTTTTTCAGATTTTATTTAAGAATCTTTTTGACATTTTACGAATATATGTGACATTTTACAAAATGTATATAATTTTCTATTTTAAATAACATGAAATATGTCTAGAAGTACAATAAATTAGAAATTAAGAAGAAAAAACAAACAAATCAAAAGAGGACCTTTTTTGTGTTTTCTCTAGTGAGTTTCCACCCAATTCCACATTAGAAAAAAAAAAGAATAACAACCACAAAATTTTCATAGAGTTACTATGAATTAAAAAAAAAGTGAAACTTAAGCCATCCCTAACTTAATGAAACATTATGAATTTTTTTTTATTGTGGAATGACCAACTGAAAAATATATCACTTATTCACTATGACCAACTGAAAAACCTAACATTATTTTCAATTATGAATTCTCCATCTCATCTGGCACTTAACTGCTCCTCGGTTCACCTCATTCTTAATACAATACGATGAAACCGCAACCCCGTTTTGGCTCCACTTGAACATCCTTTATCATTCCAATGAAACCTGATTCCTCAAGTAGTGCTACATGAAACACATTATTCAATTTATGTTGTACCACTAATCCCTGTAGATTTTCCAATTTGAAAACGGAGACAGTTAAAACGGTTTATCACATTTCAACAATAAGAATATGAACGGGGACCAACGATGCAATATATATGGTCATTTCCCATAATACTTGTACCAATGAAGAATTTCACCCAAAATTAGAAAGAAATTATAAACACTAATCAATCAAACTCAAATCTTACATGCCACCTTCTTGTACTAAAAGCTCAGCAACTTGAACTACACCTCATACTGCACGCCAGTGTTTTGTTTGACTTGTATGATCCGCTGCATTTACATCTCCTCCTTTATGCAAATTATCACCATAATATTAACATTCAACTGATACAGTTTAGTGCAAAATCAAGTTTTTATCTAGCTCTTTACAGTTGAGATGAACAATTCTTCCGCGTGTATAGTTGAATCAAAACTTTTGAGACATATATAATACAATTTTTTTTCAATTAAAAGCATTTTCCTCACAAAGGCAATATTAAAGATTTACATGATATTCATATCATACACCTTGGCCTTTGTGGGATAAACTGCAGATATATGAAGTGATTTTATGAATTAATCACAATAACACTTCATATATCCTTGTGTACAAAAACATATGAAGCTATTACAAAAAAATCTGAAAAGATTTCTAGTTGTCCTTACTTCATATATCCTTAGTTACAAAAAACGTATGAAGTGATTACAAAAAAGTAAAAAATCACTGGCTGTCCTTACTTTATATATCCCTGGTTACAAAAAACATATGAAATTATTACAAAAAACTGAAAAGATCTCCAACTATCCTTTTCATCATAATTTTCACCTGTAACCATTAAGAGATTCTTTTTTTAACATCACTAAAAAATTAAACATTTCTGATACTAAGAATGTTAAAAAGTAACTACCTAAGTTTTAAATAATACCTACTTCGCAGATTTACCAATTTTTTCCAAATCGTCAAGCCGTTAAAAACAAACAACAAAAACTATCATCCATAATCCATCACAATACAAAAGAAAAATATAGACCTTACAGATTTGAATGGAATAAGAGAATCTTCACGTAATTCAAGAATATAAGTAGCTTTCTACACTTTAATACCCTTAATTCCTTTTAACTCTTCCATGTTGATTTCACGTTTAATTAGTGAGGAAAAAGACGAAAGCAAAAGAATAAAAAATGTACTAATACTCACTTGCTAGTAGAAGTGAGGAACTTGAGATATTCCTGAACATAAGAGTTCTCCATGCCCGAGCTTTGCTAGCAAAATGATAATGGATTGAGGGTTAAGGTTAAGGTTAAGGATTAGTTTAAGGTTAAGTTTAATGGTAAGGTTACAGTTAAGGTTAACGTTAAGGTTAATGTTAGTTTACGATTTAAAAGTTAAAGTTTTAAGGTAAAGTTTAAGGTTAAATGTTAAGGTTAAGGTTAAGTTTAAGGTTTAAAATTAAATTTTTAAGGTAAAGTTTAAGGTTAAATGTTAAGGTTAATGTCATGGTTAAAGTTAAGGTTAAGGTTTAAGGTTTAAGGCTCAAGGTTAAAGTTAAGTCTTAACGTCAAGGTTAAGGTTATTTTTAAGGTTAAGGTTAAAGTTAAGATAAAGGTGAAGGTAAAGGTAAAAGTTAAGGTTTTAGGTTTAAGGTTTAGGGTTTAAGGGTTAAGTGTAAAGGTTTAAGGGTTAAGTTTAAAGTTAAGGTTAAGTTGAAGATGAAGATTAAGATTTAAGGTTTAATGTTTAAGATGTAAGGTTTAAGGATAAAAGGGGTCTCATTTTGTAAATTAGACCCCTCGAGGGAAACATTGCTCAATTTTTTTTATATTCATTTTTTTATTTTTTTAATGACTATCTTTGTATTTTAAAAGGTTTACCAAAAGATGATAAGACTTTATTTATCTGTGGTGATTAAGATATTCTACTAATTGAGTTTTCATGTCAAAAAAAATTAATTGATGAATTATTATTATTATAGGAGATAAAAAAGATATCACGTCCCATTGTCATTATCATAATGTTCATGTTTCAAATGAGATTATTTTTGTATATTATTTGCATTATTTTTGTCATTCTGTTTAATTTAGAAAATAAAAATAAGAATTCTTTATTTTAGAAAGAATATAAATCTGGTGAGATAAATTTTTAATTTTTTTTTAAAATCATACATATATGAATATAATAAGTGAGATTATGAGAAAAATAAGAGAATTAATATATAGAACTTTACAAACCAAACGAAGCCTAATTTTTGAGAAGGTTAAGGAGCTAAACGGGGGAATTATGAGCTTAATGGGGGAAGAGGGAAAATAGGGAAATTCAGGTATGTTCTATTATGTAATATAGATATATAAAAAGAGAAAATACCGTCCACCATCTTGTCATCACCCCATCACTGTCAACACACCGTACTGTCTTGTCCTGTTTCCTGGATCGTTCTGTCTTCAATGATGCTGATCGTGAAAGACAATAATTCATATTTAGAGATTTTGTCCAACTTCGTCCGCCGTCTTTTTGGGTTCCAGTTGATCCCGCACTGTCCCTCTCCTAACTAATCCATCCCGTTGGGAACCATGAATGCATATTGTCCTCCCCGTTTGTGCAACATGTAGGTTATCTTACAATTGTGAAATCCATCTAGTCAAGTCACCTTATAGTGAGAGTCTTGGTGATCTTAAAGGACATTACATTTGATTGCGGACTAGAGAGGCATTTTTGCTAACAATTTGGTGGGTTAGATGTTTCGCAAAATATTTTTTTGATTGAGTGATTAAAAGTATTGTCTGTCTATCTCCATACCACCTATTAATCGAATCACTTGTTTAGACCTCTTTCCGTTGGTTGTGGCTAGGGGTGAGCAAAACAAAATCGAAAAACCGAACTGACCAAAAAACTGAAAACCTACGGCACCGTTCGGTTCGGTATAAACTTTTTAAAAAACCGAAAAAGTTCGGTTTGGTACGGTTGTTCTATCTAAACCGAACCGAAAATCCGAACCGAAAAAAACACAAAAACTAAGACATTCATGAAAAGATTATGATAATAGGATAGAAAATGGAGTAAATTTTGAAAAAAATATGTTCATATATGACATGCGCCGTCCCTTAAAATGTCATAATGTGCAACATATCTTTACATAAGTCATTAGTCAATATATCTTAAAAGATCTTTCGTTTATTAATATTTGTTGAAAATAAAGCATACACATTAGATTTTATAAATATTCTTTTGAAATTATTTATTTGTTTACGATTAATACAAAATATTTGGGTTCCAAAAATACAATTTCCTATATAGGTCAATGACATGAAAATCAAACACTTCATATATGGATCTGTTAGAAAATAAAATGTCTTATGTAAACGCCCTTGAAATTTATCCAATTTTCGATTAAACACATACCAAAACGAAAAAAACCAAATCGATAAAAACTGTTCGGTTCGATACCGTCCTCTTTAGAAATCGAATCATTCGGTTTTGATTTTGGTTACAGCCAAAAATCAAGCCGAACCTAACCGTACTTACCCTTAGTCGTGGCCTCATAATACAATACCATCACATATACGTCAATATATTTTCAATAGATACCCCTAATTTCGTGGTTTTTGTTTTATTTTCACAAACATGAAAAAAATTTAAAAGTATATATTCATTATTTTATTCAATTAATTAATTAATCTATATAAAAAATATATGCCGATAAGTTCACGCCTGCATATCTGACCACAAGAGATAATTGGCACTCCCCGTATCTCAAATGACACGAAGCACCATCAACTTCTAAATTCTCTTAGAGAGAGAGAGAGAGAGTTAGTTTTGTAGAGAGAAATGGCGAGCCATCATGTATTGTCTCCTCATACAATTACAGCTTCAGCTATACCAAGCTTCTCTTCACACTCCAACCAATCTTCTCCAACATATTGTAAGTTTTTTCTTTATGTTTTTGGTTATCTACTATAACTTTTATATCATTATAATTATATATCTTTTCTTAATTTATGTGATTAACAAAATATTTTGTTAAAATGGTCATAGTCTCGTGGTTATACTTCTCTTAATAACTTATCATCTAAAGTCTGTGTACAGTTTACTTGGTATAAAGATTGATTGTCTAGCTTCAACAAAATTCTTGTTAATCTAGAAACAGAAAGTGGGTGGTATGGCTACTTAATTTTTCATGCTTATGTAATCTTAAAAACTGCATTCTGGATTTTAATGATTTGAACAGAGAAATCAGCATTATGTTCCATGTCCAGCACGCAAATGTGTGCACCATTTTGTGTTTTTTCCATAACAATTGCAAGATAAGACAGATAAAACCACATAGGACCTCAACTATGATATAAAGATTGAGTAAATATAATTTGTTAACCTTTAGTGTGTACTAACTTTCTGTTTATTTACTTTTTTTTATGTGAGAAAGCCAGGAATTTGAAGTATGGGTTTCGAGTAAAATCTAGCTCAGAGGACATTTCAGACCATCCTAAAGAGATCAACGAGGAAGAGGTCAGTTTTTTTCTCATTTTTATAGTTGAATCTGGATTAATTTGTAGGAGTGCAAGACAAATTTACATGAACTATATACAAATTTAAACATTATCACTTGAATAAATATTTTGTCAATTCTCCAAAACCAGGTACCTAAGACAGGTACCTCAACCTCAAGGCGCTGGTGTCTGACTTGTATATGTTCAAGTGTAGCATTACTAAAAGTTCATGGTACTGAATCAAAGGCCTTCGCTTTAGAGGGACCACAAAAACCTGCTTGTCGAAACTGTGGGGGTATCGGTGCTATTATATGTAAGTATCCCTCTTTACTTTCTTCTTTGTGTTTCAGAACAATAATTGAGATACTCATTTGGCTTTTGTATAGGTGATATGTGTGGTGGTACAGGAAAATGGAAAGCTTTGAACAGAAAACGAGCTAAAGATGTTTATGAGTTTACTGAATGTCCAAATTGCTATGGTATGCTACTCACCATCACTCTTTTAGTACAATGATGTTGGTACTATGTAAGTTTTATATCTGAATTTTGAAACAGGTCGAGGTAAACTTGTGTGCCCAGTATGTTTAGGGACAGGTGTACCAAATAACAAAGGGCTTCTGAGGAGGCCAGAAGCAAAGGAATTGCTAGAAAAAATGTATAATGGCCGGCTTTTGCCCAACTCTTAGGTATCACTCGTTTGTTTCATAGATCCTTAAAGCATTTCATGACTTTGGGTTTAAATGACAAGACAAGTGTGGGGAAACTGATGGATAAATTGCTCAAATGCCACTAGATGAACATACACTTCTCAGTGTGTGATGTAACATTTACCAAAATTTTGGCATGAATTGTAACGATTTTACATTATAGTGATAAGGTAATGTGCCTGTATATTGTCTCTTGGTAACCCTCCAATAGAAAAATTACATAGAAGAGGATATCTTATACACAAATTGGATGAGTAGTGTCTATTACATCATGTTTTATTTGATGTGTAATAAATAGTATTGGATATATTTTCCGCGTAGATATACTTTTCTGAAACATGTGGTTTAATAGATATTACTCTAAAGTGTGATTGAATTATTATGTTTCAAAGACAAGTAACTTGAAAGAGAAACTAGACAGGACCGACCCTGTTTTAATGTAGAATACGCGACCCGTAGGCTTTTCGATTTTTTGACGTTTTTAGGGTCCCTAATCATCTAAATGTATTATGTGTGTGTATATATAAACTTCTTCGGTTTAAATAACTATAGAAAAATAGTATTGATAGCTTAGTGGTAATTTTCCATATTTTTCTTTCATTAGGTTTAGGGATGGTATAATCGTATATTTGGATAATATAGAGTATGCTTTTGGCTCTCTCCTCACTAGCCATCCACGAATCTCCCTAGAGTTTGAGTTACTCTTATAAATATTTCTCACTCAACCCAAGATTTGATGCACTTAATTCGCATCCTCGATAACCTAATATAAAGCATCAAGATGATCACATAAAAATTCCACTTTGCTGGTCCAATTTATATAATCTTTTTCAATTCATTTTTTATTTTGTAAGCTAGCTATGACTCTCTTTTTGATATGAGATGTCATGCTACTTCTTTTCAACATATTTTTTTTCAATAATTGTTTTCTTTTACGCCGACAAAGGGTTATAATATAAACAAGTGAATCATCATCAAGAGCACAATTACATAACTCGAAAATACCTTAACCCAATAATGTTTCCTATAATGTGAACCCACCACCCCAAACTCAAGCTCTAAAACGATTGTCTATGCATCGCTATTCGAGTGCGGGTCAATTGGAAAAGTCCTATAATCTAAAGGGTATGACTTGTAATATGGCTAATAAAAGGCTTTAGAAAGGCTAGAAGGGGCTGAGATATTAAATTCGGACAGCAAGCTAAAAGGCAACAAATAGCTTATCAAAGAACCGCCTTAATCACTTTCCTAACTATACAATTCTGTTACTTTCTTACCTCTAGCACGTTCATTAAATGGGTTTACAACTAGCTCAGATCTCACGGTCTACACACCCCTCAAGACTCCCTAAGATCAAAACTTTCTTCTACTGCATTGCTTACTAATCATTTCTTTACTTTTAAGGTGTTGTTTTCATGTTCATATTTTATAGCATACAATACAACTAGCTTATAAACATAATACTTCTATATCATTAACTCACTACAGTTTATGATTTTAGGCCATTAAACATATTCTACATCTTATTTAATCTTTAAAAAAAAATCTCCTAAAAAAAGTAAATCACATAAAATGGAGATGAGAGAAATTAAATCCCCACACCCCAACTAAAAAATGAGTCGTGTCCCCACGACTCGAAATAGACCCGATAAATTCAAAAACTAACACATATATTGTAAATAGAGAAATGCTAGGGAAGAGAGAAAACATACTCTTCGAGACTATTGTCTCGCGTGATAAATACCCAAGATAGGATGCAGTGCTTCTCTTGTATGTAAACTTCTTATATCACCAATTTTGCATTCCCTTACATCCTAATATGCTCTATCTCAATCAATCATACATCTCTAGTTATAAATGGACTAATAATAACTGGAAACTTACTAGACCTACTGATTGTAAAGTGGAAAAGGTATATCAATTATGGAAACAAGATTCTATAGAGTGGAATGATGAGGATTTTGGACGATGTGTTTCCTAGCCCAATTATCCTTGATATAAAAGAATTCCTATTCGACTATGATATAAAAGATAAAATAATCTGATCATTTTACAAATATGGCAATTATACAACGAAAACAGGTTACAAATTCATTATTGATGAACAGGTGGTCCAGATTCCTCAATCGACGAACACCTCAGAAAAATTTAGAACTGAATTATGGAAAATAGTCTGGAATTCAAATATTCCCAATAAAATACGTGTTTATATTTGGAAAAATGTGTAATAATGGTGTACTTACTAAGAAGAACCTCTATAAAAGGAAGTACGCTGACTCAAATGAATGCATATGGTGTTTTGGTAAGGTTGATACAACTATGCATCTTCTTATTAAGTGCAAAGTTTGTCAAACTATTTAGGCATGATCATCTCTCCATATTAAATTTGATTCAGATCAGGGGACTGGATATTAAAAATCATTGAAGAATATAATGAAGGAGGATGGGAAAGAAGAAATATTGCAGATTATATCATGATCAACATGTGGAACATATGGAAGACTAAGATGAAATCTATTCATGAAAACCAACCAATTGATGGTGATGGTATTATCCTGGCTACCAATAAACTCATGAAAGAATTACATGGCTTAGAGTGAAGAAACGGTGACCAGGCAATTAGGCAAAAATAATTTCCAAGAAATTAGCGTACGCAGTACGGAGCATCCTGATACTGAATCTTCGATTTTATTTCATTGACATGCGTCATTTAAAGTACCGTATGAAAAAACATGAATAGGAATTATCCAGGAAAATAAAAGAACAAACATTAACGTTCAAACCATTGAACTCTCAATTGCAACACAAGTCTTGAAAGTGAAGCGTTGGCGGTCCTAAGGGCTACTAAAATGTGTAAGGATTATCCTAATGAAGAAAAAACCATCTTTTTCAGATAACCTTGAGGTTATTTAAGGTATTAGGTAGAGTCCCGCAGCTAGTTGGAGAATTTAACAGATCATCTGAAACATCAATCAGATGGGCGGAGAGTTTGACCCAATCATCTTCAAACATATCCCGAGAAGGTTGAATGGACAAGTATACCAACTTACAAAAAACGCTAGATATGGAGCTGGGAGGGGACGCACAAACATCAATGCGTCTAATTTTCTTGAATTTTTCAATAAGTTAGAAATAGGTTAATTTGTGTGTTCAAGAAAAAAATATGTTAAGGATGGTTCTTTTTCTTTTTCTTTTGTGGTTATATTTTTTAGGATTATTGTCTAACAAACACCTCAAATTAGAATTAATTCATTTTCACCCCAACTATTATTTTTTTGTCCATAAAAGACCACATATATTTTGTTTTTTTTCTCTTTTTTTTCCCATAAAAAGAGTCGTTTGAGTTATGGAAAGCTTCCCATTACTCACTATCTATTTAAAAAGACGGTGCCTTTTATAGACAAGGGTGTAAGATGACAGTTGCCTATTTGGCGTTACCCTATTTTTTATTGGTGGTGAATGGTGATAGAATTTCAACTTTGTTTTTTCTTTTATGTACTTTACTTGGAATGGTAATGATAACTAATGATATAGGTCTGTTAGTGAAAGAAAAAAAGAAAAAAGAAACTCACTTATGAAACTTGGGTGCTCTTAAGTAGTAAACTTTGACTATATAGTGATATATGTTAAATTGCCAACTTAACCAAAAGTCTGAACTATTAGGAGAAGACATTCTATTAATGAGATTTTATATCTCCAACACGCCCCCTCACGTGCAAGCTCTCAAGAAGCACGTGCAAATTTTAAGTGGGTGGCGGTGGAGAGACTCGAACCCGTGACCTCTCCAACAATATATCACACAACTCACAAGATAGCTTAGTTATATTGTTTAAGAGTAATGACCAACACCAAAATTACAGACATACCAATCTATATAGCAGAACATACGATAATCAAATATAAAATGCGCCGATTCAAAGTTCACTAAACAAATTTAAATTAAACAAAGAAAGACAAAAGGTAACAAAATACTACAATAGACCACCTAAAATCATCTAAGCAAGAAGATAGGATCTTAGATACTTGTCAATCGAGAATCTTTGGAAAGGTCAGACATTGCGGGGCTTTGTGAGCATATGGTAGTCTTTCTGTCCCACACGGAGAATTATACCTTCAAGAAGCTCCGCGTTTTCTAGTAAAAATTGTATTAGTGTAAGTGCAAATTCACCAACATCTCCAAGTCTCTTAAAGCCATGGAACATCACAGTCTTTAGATGAGAAAGTGGGAATTTTTCCATCCATCTCTTTGACTCCCAATAATCTTCCACTCGCTCCCCAAAGGCAGAGCTCGAAAGAGGCTACAAGTAAAATCAAAGTCATTCACATGCAATTGCATAAAGGCCAAGTCCAAGACTTGCGAATATTATTTCTACATAGAGAGGGTGTCAAAGCACACAAGAAACTGAACATGGTAAGATCCTTAGTGATTTTTACCTTTAATCCATCACGTGGCCTCATGAAAACTAATTCCTCAAGATTAGGTAAAAATTTCAGAAGACTTGTGATGCAAATTACATCATGTTTGTCTAGGTAAGCATGCAGCTTTAGACATCTTAAATGAGTTAATGGCGATGTTAATGTTTTTGCCTCCAAAGGTAACCCCGCTAATGCCTGACATAAAAATCACAACAAGTAAAAGCAAGCAGGTGAGGCAAATCATATGAAATATTACAATTTAATCAATATATATAAGATATTTTTGAGATATAGTAACTCTGTAGTCACGTAATTGACGCATTGTTGACAAATAAAGCAAGTTCAGAGTGATTGCAATTTTGAAATGTAGGCAATAGCCAGTGATAAGAAGTGGCACAACAGGTTGTTATTTCCCTCCACAAGTAATCTGGCTTATATGTACTGTAACGAGAATTATGAGCATGTAAAAAGTATGATTAGCAAACAAAAACTTCAAAGATTATGAAAACATTTCTATTTGGAGAACAGAGAGATTTGATATGTAATATTGTAATTGCAAAGTCACAAAACTAATCCACGGTAGAAAAAGATGAATGTATAAGAGCAATAATGAGGAATAATATATAAATATATATAAGAGCTATGAGGTCCCCTGTATCAGGTATAGCTTAATTATTAGCTCCATAAAACCTTTTCACATTATAACTTAAAGAGCTCCAACACACAAATATTTATGGCATAAAGAAAACTACACCAACACACATAAACATATGCAAGTACTGTAAATGTATGTTTGGTTAAGAAAGGAGAGTTACCAAAATGCAGTGGCCACTCAATTTAAGTTCACGTACATGGTGAAAGCACTCAATAAGCTCAACTAAATAATTATATTGCTTCTTATATTCAGTAACACTGTCTTTGAACTGGAACTCAAAGTTGACCTCAGCGATAAGGTGTGATAAAACTCTCAGCATTTGACATCTTATTCCAAATTCGCAGCCCAAAATTTTCAATAAGCGGAGTTTAGGAGCTGAAATTTGTAATAATATTCCATTTGTAATGGCAGATAAGTTCTCAATCCGCAATCCTTGTAAGCTCTCAGATATGATATCTAGACGTTTAAAACCCCAACAATTATCAATATATAAACGAACCAACTTAGGACTGCCAGATAATATCTTTTCAATTGTGTCATCGTTTAATTCCACTCTAAACATTATTAAACTTTCAAGAGATGTCCAACTCAAACCTAATTTGGGTACCAATTTGCAACCGGAAATAACCAAAGTCATCAGAAACTTGTTGCAATATACAGATTGGGTCAAACTATAAGATGGAGTGTCTGTGCCATATAAGAATAACGACAGTTTTCTCACCTCCTTATCTGAAGCAAACCGAGCCAAACAATCAACATCAGAGCTAAAACAATCATGATACATTACAGTAAGTTGAAGATTTTCTATACTAGTATTCCGACAACGGAGAAGCGTTTTATGAACCCATGAAAAAAATTTAGAAGTCTTCTCTTCAGAACCCAAATATTCAAAATTGAGTGTTGGGAGAAAGGTCCAAACAAATTGCCATCTCTTTGAGAGAACACTAGTTTTCACTACGTGTTTCATGTCTAAGAAAGAAAGGATATGAAACAGCATGTGGTTAGGTAAGACACTAATGCGATCCTGGTTTCTGTTGATCGACATTTCCGCCATTTCGATTGCTCCTTAATAATTAGCACAATCTGCACAAAGTTATTGGCGATTGTAGCTACACTTTCATTTACATTTTGTAAGCTAGAAATATAGTAAACCTAGAATAAAGGGAGGAAGAAAAAACGAATAGCTTGTTGGAAGATTATACGGGTGGAGGCCAAATTCCAATACAAAGTTGGGAAGCCAATTCAATTTTCATTTATGATAGTCTTTCTTTCCTGCCTTTTAATTGGTTGATAAATTACCAAGATGCTTTTGGTGTGTTAGATATACCAAGAGTCGGATCCAAAGTGAATACATGGGAGGGGCATTTAGTTTAGTGTAAAAGAGTTATAAGGGCCCAAGTACGATCTTTGTTTATTGAGTAAAGGCCCAAACTAAATAGCTATTAGATTCCAACTAGCTTATAAAACTACCCCTTCCATTAGGTTTAGAAACTAAAAAACAAATCCCCTCCCTCATTTCTCTCTTGACACTGCAGCCCCAATTCAAGATCGGAGCATCACCAAGAAAAACGCTGCACCAAAAACCCCGCCCCCATCCTCTCACTCTCTATCTCTTCGCTTTGTATCCCACATTCACCCATCCTCCCTCTTCAACTTCCTGTCACCAGAGCATCACCAACAAATCTTGCCGTCATCCGCTCTGTATCCCACATTCACCCCTCATCCCTCTTCAGCTTCCTGTCACCAGAGCACCACCAACAAATCTCGCCGCCATCTCAGCAGATCCACGCCACCTGCCTACGTTCAGTGGCCATTCGGAGGCTAACCTGTCGGATAACGCCGTCATTCAGTGGCCATTCGCAGGCCAACCTGCTCCGGCGAATCTCCCCCTCTTTCTGCTCCGCCTCACTAGAAAACTGACGCCATTAACGAGCCACATGAAAATCGTTCTCAAGAAACTCGTTCTCAGATCTGTTTATTCGGATCTCGATCTGTTTATCCAGATCTGTTATGCATTTTCAGGGGCTAGATACCCACTGTTTGGAATTTTAGTGGGTTTATACCCACTGTTTCGTGTTGTTTGACCGGTATTCAGATCTGTTATGCTGTTTCAGGGGGTAATCGTGCTGTTTAGGGGGGTAAGCATTTTAGGGGGTAATCGTGCTGTTTTTGTGGGTATGGTTTTTCACCACCACGTTGGACTCACCACCACTTTGGACTGACCTGAACAAGGAATAAAAAACATTGAACTTTGAACAATAGGGACTCACTATGTAATTAAAAAAAATTAGTGGGTATTTATGTACCCTTTTTTGCATTTTCAGGGGGTATATCCCCACTGTTTTGTATTTTTCAGGCGGTATTCGCTCAAGCAAGCTATTTTCTGGGGGAACCACATTTAACGGGCCACAAAAGGTCATGCGTAAGCAAATTAGAACCATAAATTTTCAATAAAGGACTTATAATGTAATTAAAAAAATTAAAATAGTGGGTGTGTACCCCCTAAAAATGTAACCAGAAACCAGAAAATCCCTAGTTAGGCCCTTAAAAAACATAACATCTAATTAGGCCCTTAAAATTCTTATTTTTGAATTTGGGGCCTATAAAGGTATATTCCTATTTAGTTTTTAAGGCCCAAAGGCCATGTACGTTTTTAATTAAAGTCCCAACCCTAACTAGTACTTAGAAGGTTTAACTAGTTAGGGTAAATGGCAAAAATACCCCCACCCCTTATTTTACATTAAAAATTAAAAAAGCCTCCCCAAAACTCCATTAAGACACTACAACCCCCTCCCCCATTCTCATCTGTTCTCTCTCTCTCTCTCTCTCTCTCTCTCTCTCTCTCTCTCTCTCTCTCTCTCTCTCTCTCTCTCTCTCTCTCTCTCTCTCTCTCTCTCTCGAACTGGCAAACCACCCACCCCCGCCTCCACCTTCACCTTCATCACCCCCATCACCATTAACACCACCATCACCTCCACCTTCATCACCGAACCCACCACTACCAACCCACTGACCAACTATGTCGAGCCCCACCATCACCTCCCTCCATCCGACACCGTCCTCCATCCATCACCACCACCACCATCGCCCTCCCTCTACCAGGAAACCATCGCCCTCCCTCGCCACCAGAAACCCATCGCCCCCCTCGCCTCCAGGTTCGAGATCCACCTTCTTCACCGTGGCTAGCCACCTTCTTCACCATGACGAGCCACTACCTCACCTTCCTCAACATCCCCGAATCATCACTGCCATCGCCGTTGGGAACCCGTCAGCCATCTTCAGATCCACGCCGCCGCCGCTCTCTCTCTCTCTCTCTGTTGCAGGAAAAGGCGTCATTGTAGTAGATTCTCTCTCTCTCTGTGATCTACTTTCTCTCTCACCGTACGTGGACCACCTTCTCGTTCATCACCAATACTCCGTCGTGAAGACTCTGCTGCTCCGATCTAAACCCCTTTTTGTTCGTGATGGTGTTGATGGGGCCAGACCCCAAAAAGGTTTAGTCATGCTAGGGCCAGCCCCCCTCTTCAGGACCACCCTGACCTCCACTGCCACCACCTCGATCTAGTTGTTCGTTGCCCATGTCGTCGATCCAGTTCGTCATTCTGGATTGGTTTTTTTAATGTAATGCCTGAATGGGGACAGCCCCATTGGATTTTTTGTGTATCATGGGCCAGCCCTATGTAGGTGTATTGTGTATCATGGGCCAGCCCCATGTATATGTATTTGATAATTTTATTCAATTCATTAATGGGCCAGCCCCATTGGATCTAAACCCCTTTTTGTTTGTACACAAAGTATTGCAAAAAGACTAAAAAAAGACTAAAAAAAGTATTGCAAAAAATGTATTGGGTATGTACCCATGACGTTAGAGTAGCCCGTGATAGTTAGGCGTTATAGGTCTGTACCCATAACGAAGGGGGGGTAAAATGGAAAAGTTTCAAACCAGCTAATTAGAAATAGGACTTAAAAAATAATTTTTTCTAACTAGGACTTTAATCAAAACGTTGTTGGTTTTTGGGATCTATTTTATAATTTCCTCTACATAGGAACCTCGGTTAGTTAACTCAATTCTTTTTTTTGAATTGTACATACCGACCCCTCCTCTATCTGAAATGCATAATTGATTCCTATATATTTTTAATCTAACTTTATTTTATTTTCAATTAAATCATCTAATATGACAAAAAAAAGTGGTATATATCATTTCTATATTCTAACCATTTTACTTTCCAGTATTACTCTAATTTATAGCCAGTTTAATGTATTTTTGTTTTTCTTGTTAAATTTATTTAGTTTCTAAATAAGTATAAAAGTAGTTTTATTCAAATAAAGAAAAAACATGTAGAAGATAATATAACATTGTTGCGCACGTCATATCTAGCAACTACATTTGTAGCGTTATTGGTTAAAAAATTAGTCATAAAAGACATTTTTGGTCTTTAATGACTACATGTCGTCGCTGCTATCTGGTCACCAGTATTTTTTCGTTAGAGATGTCACAGCGATTAAATCTGAAAAATAGTCATAAAAGAACAAATATTATTAATGACTATTTTAGTAGTCACAATTGATAAATGTCTGGCGACGATTTCGTAGTCGTGGATTACTATTAATAGCGACTACAAGAGTATTCATGATATTGTTGTCTTCTTCGACATCAGTGTAGTCGCTAATTACATTTTTATTAACGACTACATTGATTACATGTTTTACGACTAACAAGTAGTCGCTAATATGCTATTCTTTTAGGAAAAAATTATTTTTTTGGTTTTTTATTTTAAAATTTTTTAAAATTAATAACAATAATGTATAAATAGTTAAAAACAATTTTTGTTAATTACACTAAAGTCAACATTTATAAAATTTAAAGTCAATGTCGCTTAAAAGTCAATAAATAGATAAAATAAAATCAAAACTGTCAGAGACTAAAGTCAACGTACATATATCAATCAAATATATAAAACTACTAAGGATTGAATAGACAGTGTTCTTCTTCTTATCTGTTTCATCCGCACGTCCTTCTCGACTACCTGATTGTCCAGCTGTTGATGGACATTTGTAGGGTTCTGTTCGGGTCGAATGAATAGGCCAAGTCTAGCTTGTGCCCTCATATCGTTCACACACTCCAAACTGCATGAATGTCTTCCATCCTGTATACATGGGTGGTGTCGCCTAGGGTGTGATAAAATTAAGCCAAGGAACTACGCACTCTCACCCTAGACAGGCACAGTACTGCAAGTATTACAGGACGTATGCAAGTTTTAATGATAAATAGAGTTCGTTCTCAGGGACTTAAGTGTGTTAATCGCGTGAGTAGGAATAACAAGTAGAAGTAAATAATTAAAAGACAGTAAATTAAAGGGAACAGATTTCGAGATTATGCAATTAAAACTAAGAAAATAAAGACAATAAAATGAAAGATAAGAAATATGAGATGAGAAGTATAGCTCAGGTTTTGCTAGTATGCACTAATCCTTCTAATTCTATCTATAGATCTAGTTAATAAGGGAGAATATTAGCTCTTGGTATACTTAGTCAGGATTCTAAATTCCCATACCTTAGACCTTGAGAGCGACTAAGGGGGCTACGGCACAACCAGGAAGTGATTTCAAATAGGGTTATCAAACGCCACTAAGGCCCTAAGCAAATATTGAAATCCTGGTGATATGGTGGTTAAAGCAAACCCTAATGACTATCTAGTTAGAAGCATGTTTTGTCAGAACTACTATCGACACTAGACATTATGTGGTGGTTCAATAGTTAAACACCCTGGTAAGGAGACCATCTAACTACTATTAAAACAATCCTAAAGTGATCAGTTCTAGGAAAGACAATAACTCAAAACACATAAACAAATATTAAGTAAGTAGCTAATATCAAATTAAAACATATAATTCCCAAAGAAACTTTGACAGAAGAATTAGAATTCATAGATTATACATTATGCAAAACCCAAGCTATGGGGAGTTTAGTTATACCTGAAGGAAATAAACTAAAAGAAATTACAAAAGACATCATCTTGCTCTCTACAATAAATTGGAAGAATAAAACCTTAAGAACTAATTACTATGAGGCAAGGATTATTTACAAGTGATACAATGGTGTATTTATAGGTGTTTAGAAGACCTAATTCGTTTTCTTGAGGAAGAGTTAAGGTATTGGACTTCTAGCCCAACTCAAATTCGTATGGAAATAAAGATAAACACTGCTGGACCGTTTTGAGCATATCTTCTTCGTTATTGGTCGGTTTGAGCTCCATAAGATACCAAAAGAATCGCAACAGAATTATCTTGACCCTATAGAAGGAAATCACCATATTCGGCCTATTTCTTAGGTTAAAACGCATATCTTTGGACGTGTATGCAGAGTCCCAGATTTAGGCAGCTTTTCCTTTTCCATCTTTTTAGCTTTTGTTTCCTTATCTCCAATTACTATGCAGATCTCTTTCCATAAGTTGTAATCTTTGACTTGGACTCTAATTAAGCTCCATAATTATCTTTAAAGCTACACACTAAATAAACAATTAAACCCAATATGCTCTAAAAATAATAATTCTACAAATCAAGACTCAAAATAGAAAAGTGCACTAAAACTCAAGAAAATCGACATTATTGACTTCTAAAACACTTAAAATGATGTCTCATCCTAACATTAATCTATCACAAATGAGGAGACATCAAGACCCCCAACTCAAAGTTGTATCGTCCCGATACAATAAAGATAAAAACATAGGGAAGTCTATAAATACACACTTATAAAATCCTTAACACAAGGGAAAAAGTATAGCAGAATATATAGAATAATCCTAAAGCACATAACTCAGAAAATTTCATGCAATAATATTCATAAACTACATACCTGTATACTTCTCATATCCACAGTCAACACGGCTTGAATTCAAGATCAGATTAGTTTCGCAATGTAAGAAGGATTGGGACTTTACTCAGTTCCCCAAGAGAGCCATAGATTGTTCATCGAACTTCACTAGTATCCAAGGATCCACTTAACTACTCTCTAATGGCTCAATCACTTCTCAATTACATAGCAAAGAATCAAAAGGTCTTTAAGGTTGTAATGTAGGCTTAGGGACGGTATGATAGTATATTTGGATAATTTGGAGTGAGCTTTTGGCTCTCTCCTCACTACCCATCAACGAATCGCCCTAGAGCTTGAGTTACTCTCATAAAACGTTTCTCACTCAACCCAACGAATTCCTTGATGCACAATTTAGCATCCCCAATAACCCAATTAAAGCTTAAGATGTTCACATAAAAATCCACTTTGCCGGTCCGAATATATATATTTTATTTTCTTTTCAAATCAATTTTTTCTATAGCTATGACTCTCTTTTAATGATGAAATATCATGCTATTTTCTCATATATATATTTTTCTTTTAATGCCCTTGTTGGCACAATTAGCTCGTAGCTTCTTTTTCATTCACTATTACCCCGGCAAAGGGTTACAATAAAAATCTGTGAATCATCATCAATATAAAGCACAAAGCACAATTAATAAGCTCAAAAATCCCGACCCAATAACAATTCCCATAATGGTGGACCCACCACCCCAAACTCAAGCTCTAAAACAACTGTCTATGCATCGCGATTCGAGTGCGGGTCATATGGAAAAGTCCTATAATCTAAAGGGATATGGCTTATAACGTGGTTCAATAAAAGGCTTTAGAAAGGCTAGAAGGGGCTGAGAAGGATATAACATCAAAAATCACAAGGTGAGAAGGTCTAAAAAGGCTTCAAGGGCTTCAAAATATGAAAGAACCGCCTTAATCACTTTCTACACTATGTAATTTAGTTATTTTCTTACCTTTAGCACTTTCATCACATGGTTTTTCAACTAGTTTGGATCTCACGGTCTACACACTTTCAAGGTTCCCTGAGATCGAGCATACTTTCTATCGCATTGCTCACCAATCTTTTCTTTACTATCAACGTGTGTTTTCCTGCAAATACTCAAAGCATACAAATACATAGCTCATAAACATATTACTTTCTATCATTAATCTACTGAGCTTATGCTTTCAAGCTATTAAACACACTCTACATCTAATTCCCATGTATCAAAAATTTTAATTTCTACCTAAAAACTAGAAAAATGGAGATGAGAGACAACGAATCCCTACACCCCCAACTCAAAAATGAGCCGTGTCCCCACGACTCGAAAAAGACTCGAAAAACAGAAATTAAAATCAGCAGATAGACATATTTACAGAAATGGTAAGGAAGAAAGAGAACATACTCTCGAGGCTATTGCCTCGCATCATTGACATCCAAGGTATGATTTGCTGGACCTTTTGTTAATTGCTCAAGGAGTTTCATGATGTGCACTTGATTAGCGTTGATTTGTGCCACATCATTGACTAAGGAAGTCTGAGCTGCTTCAAATTTTAAACGCTTCTCCATCTTCTCTTGCCAATTTTGCTCCTTTTTTTCTTTCGAGACTTGCGTAGAACCCTCTCTTCGAAAGATATCCTTGATCCAAGCATTATCAATATAACTCGCTTTAAACTCGAGTTTCTCTTCTTCACCCAATGTAACATTTGCTTTTCGCACAAGACACGTGATCATACTAGGAAATTTAACATTATAAACTGATTTAGGAGAGACCGAGAATCGTATCACCTCCTCATAGATCAACTGTGCCACATCAACTTCTTCTCCTCTCAAAATACAGTCCAAAAGTAGAGCATACTTCATAGTCACATCCAAAGTTCGTGTGTTTCCAAAGATATTAGGGACAAGGAAATTGTGCCAAATTCGCGCATCTTCTTGAAGATATTTGTAAGTCCAAGGTGCCTTCAATTCTCCCTTATGTGATTACACTTTCTCTTTGTCTAATACATGCTCAAAAAGTAATTCCTCATCAAAGATTTTTCGTTTAGCAACCGCTTCTTCAAATTTGCAAAAACCTTTCAATTTCTTAAACTTGAAGTGGTTTCTAATCTCCTCAACTGTGAAAGGAACTAGCTTTCCTCTAATCGGAACACCATTACTATCTCGGCTAAAGAGGCCTAAATAGAATTCCAAAACTAATTCATGACATAATTCAGAACGTCTTACCATGAACGTAGACCAACCCAATTTCTCACCAGGCTCTAAGAATCTCGCATAATCTCCTGTACCAACTTCTTCTTTGAATACTTTCTCATAAGCAAAAGGTAGTTCTTTCAATTGTTTCTCTACAGAAGCTTTTAAGATTTTCAAAGCTTCCTCTTTATCCTCTTTGGGTGTAGGATTTTGTTGAGGTTGTGTTTTCTTCTTTGCATAAAAGTAAAGCTTTTTACCATTACGATCAAACAAAGGTATTCCACTCTTCTCCACTTTATCTTTACCCTTTGATTTAGAACTAGAACCCTTGTCAATTGATTTCTTCTTGTTTGAATCCAATCCCTTGTTACTCTTCACCTCCCTCTTGTTAGCTAAGATTGTTTTTCTATTAGTCATCTTCAATTAACCCCCAACTCAAAGCTTTAGCAACCCTTGAAATTTAAACTTGTGAATTAATGGTTGAACAAGCTTGGTTTGGCTTAGGATAGGTGAATTGGTGATGAATCTCTATGTGGGTGAGGTGGAGTTGTAATGGGTTGGCTTGGATTTAAGAAATTGTAGGATGAATTGTTGAAATTTTGGCTCTTTGATTCTTCAATTGAATGAATTTGGTGAAGATTGGGTGTTTGATTCTCTCTTGTAATGATGTGGAGAGAAGATTTGATGTGTTTTTCTTGATGATTGGGTAGTGTTTTGGTGATTGGTGAAGGTTTTGATGAGCTTCAATGGAGTTAGGAGAGTTTTGGAGAAGAGAAAAAGGTCTAAGGTTTAATAAATTCGGAATAATGAGCATTAGATCTCCTTTATAACTTGAAACCCTTTATTTTCTCTCTCTGGCGGCTCGTGCGGACCATGGGGTGTACTGCGGGGTACACCGCAACTTCTGTTGTTCGAAATTTTTTACCCACTGGATAATACCCGTGGTATAACCCCGTGGTACGTGTTTTGACCTCGCGGATCAGGGCGCGGTACACCGGAGGGTACCCCACGCCTTCTGTAGCTTTCTCCGTCAAAATACCCGTGGACCTCACCCCGTGGCACGTGTTTTGACCTCGCGGACCATGGCACGGTGCATGGGGTAGTCCGCGGGTCAATTTTTCGTCGGTTCTGGATCAACCCCGTGGCTCCACCCGTGGTACGGGTTTTGACCCTGCGGACCAGGGCACGGACTAGGGGGTAGTCCGCGGGGGTCATTCCTTCGCTCCGAAAATTTTTCCTCGCGTTCCCTAACTCGATTTCTCCAATTCCTACACACCAAAAACACTAATACCTTCCTCAAACATGCATTATCAACTAAAAACAACTAAATTAAACTTAAACTAAAAAGCATAAAAGACATGAAAATTAAAAAACTACGGGTTGTCTCCCGTACAACACTTTTGTTTTACGTCTTTCAAAGTTAGACGTGTTACCTCTGTCAAGATTTGCGAATATAGCCTCCCCAACAACGAGTAAGGCTATGAACGTCAACTAATCTGCGCTTGACCCCAGTTTTGGGGCGAATTTCTATCACCTTGGCTGAAACAACCTTAGTGACAATGAATGGTCCCATCCACGAGTCTTTGAAACTTCGTGGCCTGTTCTCGCGTTTGTGGGCTTTCCATAGGACTTCATGGCCAACCCCAAACTCAATGTTTGGCTCAGGTCCACAGGCTTTAAGTGGATCTCTTCAGGAGGGACTTTGTGATGTGAAAGGCTGTGGATGACAGGCACGGTGGGATCTAACTTCCTCGGTTTCTTACCCAAGACATAGAAGGTCTCGGATACATTCTTTGCATGAAGGGTGATGGTCCCTTCTTGGAAGTTGATCACACTTTGACTTGTGGCCATGAAAGGCCGTCCAAGTATGATCGGAACCTGCTTATCTGCATCAAACTCAAGAATAACAAAGTCAGTAGGGATGGCGATATTACCTGCACGGACTAAGACGTCCTCCACTGTTCCCCATGTCCTCTTAACTGAGTTGTCAGCAAACTGCAACTTCACTGGAGTTTTCTCTGATTTCTGAAGTCCAAGTCTCTCGAACACGGACTTAGGCATAAGATTCACACCCGAACCCACATCGTACATAGCTTTCACCTTGAGCCTACCATGTAATTGAATAGGAAGGTTGAAACTTCCCGGATCTTTAAGTTTCGGTGGTAGCTCTCTTTCACTTCTCCTTGAAACCCTCAGGTTCTCTCTCGGGATCTCTACACTCGCCTCTTTCTCAGGAATAACTTGCGTAAAAACTTATTGCGGTGTAAGTCCTCTCTTCGCAATCTCAAGCATTTGGGCGTTGATATTTTCAGGTTGATACGCCTCTACAAATGTCTTGAGCACAGTGTCATCCTTAGGATTTGTATCAGGAATAGTTGATGACACTGGTTGAACAATAGGTGGCGATTCCACCTTCTCTTCTACTTTCTCTTCATGCACAGCAGGTGCAACTTCATCTTCAACTTTTGACTCCTTCTTTGAGTCTTCCTCCTCTTTCTCTTTAGCTAGCTCAGCTGCATACTCCACAATCGGTCGAATTTCCTCTTGCATCTTCCTCAGTAGCTCTATAAATTCAGCCTTCTCTTGATCGTCCTTGGTGGTCCTTTGTGTGTTCTAAATAAATGCAAATGATAACCGAACCACAACCGCAAGTGTACGGTTGTCCCAAGTAGTATAAATGATAAAACAGATTCGTTCCAAGGACGGGATGGTTGACTACAATGTTTAGCAGATAATGATTGGTTGCACTTATGAAAGCAAGTAAATAAAATATGTTTGTTTGGTTTTTGTATCTAAAACTACTAAATGAAATACAAATTATAAATGCAATTAAAAAGCTAAGACGCAAGTAAAAAGATGTAAAACGCAATATGAGAAGGTAGCACTTGAGAGACGCAAGGGTTTTCCTAACTATCATTCATTTCATACATTGTTTAAGGGACAAATTGGTAAATTTGTATTGGTCGGGATTCTATATTCTCCTTACCCCCGTCAGGGTGGACTAAGGAGCAACTCTCAAGTGCTACAAACCCCGTCAGGGTGATTATAGTCCACTCTCAAGTGTTTAAGTTTAAATTACCCAATAGGCCATAGGTTTAATTAAGCTCGTCAGAGTCAAATAATTTCTAACCTACATTCATTAATTATTTCTGTACCTAAACCCCCCGTCAAGGTGATCCAATCGCCACTAATTGGAATAGCCTAGATACTAAGTCCTATCATTGGTTAATTACGTCAATAATAGTAATTAAAATGCAAATTAAAGAAAAATATGAATTACCCAATTTGATTTAAATAATAAATATCCCAAATCCAAATGTATAGAATGAAATCAAATTGGGATTAACCCATTATGCGTTCTCAAGCACTATTAAATGTTTAGCTCATATTGAAAAGAAAAACTAAATTAAAAGAAATGGAATTCATATTTGATTACAAAATTAAAATTGAAAGAAACCTAATTTCCGGAGTTGGAATGACTGAGAACGGAGATATAGACCCTCTCCAGTTCTTGCAGCTTCTTCTTCCTTCCTTCTGTTGCTTCTCTCTGATGTTTTTAATTGTAAAAATGAATTGTGTGAAAAATAGAAGTCCAGGCCTCCTTTTATAAGCATAAAAACGGATTAGGGCTTGGACCAGAAAATAAAACACTAATTAAATGTCCAAGCCCAAATTCTAAGCCCAAAATCCCGTAACTGTTGATACACCTTCACTAAAACGGCTTTTCCCGTTTCGTTATGACTCCGATTGACTTGAAATCAGTGGCTAAATTTCCGTAACTCGATAAGGCTCGTTGTCTATTCAAAGGTCAGGGATAAATCAGCTCTTAAACACCTCGAAATCAGCAATCTATGGCCTGGAAAACAGATTTTTCAGCTCTAAAAATGATATCTTCGGGATTTATCTTCAAGTCTTGACTCTATTTCACGATCTTTGACTTTCTCCTCGGATTCCTCTCCTAGCTAACATCTAAAACCTGTAAACTTTTCACTAAAAATACCAATATTATGCGCAAAAGCTTAATAATTTAAAAATGCTAGAAATAAAAAGGGAATTCCGGATTATTACATATTTAGTCCAAAAGTCTATCAAATTAAGTAAATAAACACCAAAAATGATGTCTCCCAAGGGTCGAAAATAAGAACAATTAGGGAGACATCAGTCCTCCACATAAATCTCCAAACAGTCAGATTCCACGGGGCTAGACTTGGTTGGTTCTTCTTCAGTACTCGGAACTTCCACGGAACTAATGGCAGCATGTGGTGCTTCCTCTTTTGTTTCTTCAATTTCAAGGCAAATAGCCTTGCAAGCTTCGAACCCAACATTGTTTTCACCTCCTTCGATTGCCTTTACTTCCTGTTGTTCTACAAAACTTGTTAAAACTTTGTTCATCTGTTCTACTTGAGTCCTTATTATCTGAAGTACGGCATCGTGTCCTCTGATTTCTCTTCCTGAGCGTTCATATTCGTGGTCAAACGGTCTAGAGCTTGTTGATCCAAAGATCCTTCTTGAGGGTACTGAGGTAAAGCTTTTTGATCTAATGAATCGGTATAGGCATCTTGAGCAGGTTGTTGTGGGGGAGCAGGTCTATTCTGATTTTGATACTGACCTCTCTGTTGGAAAGAGTTGTTCTGGGGGCGCTGTTGATAATGACCAGGATTAGCGGCCCCTTGTGGATTTGAATACTGCATACCCGGATGGTTTCGGTTACCCCATTGATAACCTCCGCGATTGGATATAAAGTAAACAGATTGCGGATTTGATTCGCACTCTTCCCATGTATGATCGTTAACACCACATTGTTGACAACCTTGTGCTTCTTGTACTACTTTTGTAGCTGCTAAATTTTTCTCCATCGCTATCTTCAGCTCTTTGATTTGATTTTCTAAAGCAGATATTTGAGCTGAATTCGCAGTTTCTGCATCTAAACGAAGCGTTCCTTGGGTCTTTGCTACAGAAGCTCGCGTTGAAGGCCAACTTCTTTCTTGTTCCATAATATTTTCTAACACCTCGGAGGCTTCATTGTGATTCATGGACACAAAATTACCCTTTCCTACGTTATCCACCTTCTCTCTACCTTTATCATTAAGACCTTCATAGAATATAGCAAGTTGTAGAGCAGGTGTATAACCATGGAGCGGACATCTAGTTAATTTTTGTTGAAACCTTGTCCATACTTCTCCCACTGTTTCTCCATCTTCTTGGGAAAATCTTGCAAGCTCGGCTTGATCTTTGAGTCTCATGCTCTTCGGATAAAATCTGTTAAAGAACGCGGCTTGAAGTTCTCTCCAAGAGTGAATGGTTCCATGTGGTTGTCTTTCTAGCCAATCGCTAGCTCTTCCGGTCAAGAAAAACGAAAACATATGACAATACAGTTGCTCGCGTGTAATGCCAGGAGTAATGTAGGTATCACAAATCTGCATAAACTTCTGAATCGCTTTTACCGGATCTTGAATTGTTGTACCAGTATAGAGTCCGAAACTTTGAAATTGACTGAGCATACCCGGATCGGGTCTAAATTTGATATTCGGAATCTCAGGAGGGCGGTAGCCAATTGGTTGAACATGGAATGGTACATTAAGACCAGGTAGGTCTTGTTCAACTCGGTTCTGATTATTAAGGTTATTCTGCCCATTACCTCCTCCTGCTGGTAATTGTTGTCCTTCTTGTCCACCGAGTGGTGGATCTTGTTGACCAAGGGGAGGATCTTGTTGCAATCCTCCAATTGGTGGATCTGGTTGGGCTGCCATAATTCTTCTTAAGACTCTTTCCTCACGAACTCGTTTGTTGTAAGGTCTGAAGCTCCTCTCAGGCTCCGATAAAGGAGGCCAAGAATTAAACACTGTGAAACCTGAAAAAGACTAAAGCAAACCACAAGCGTAAATCTGAAAAAAAAAAACTAAACTAAAAACTGAAAAGTAAAAACTAATTAAAAACTACTACTCGAAATAGATAACCCACACGCTAACGAGACACAAGTCCCCGGCAGCGGCGCCAAAAACTTGGTGTCGCCTAGGGTGTGATAAAATTAAGCCAAGGAACTACGCACTCTCACCCTAGACAGGCACAGTACTGCAAGTATTACAGGACGTATGCAAGTTTTAATGATAAATAGAGTTCGTTCTCAGGGACTTAAGTGTGTTAAACGCGTGAGTAGGAATAACAAGTAGAAGTAAATAATTAAAAGACAGTAAATTATAGGGAATAGACTTCGAGATTATGCAATTAAAACTAAGAAAATAAAGACAGTAAAATAAAAGATAAGAAATATGAGATGAGAAGTATAGCTCAGGTTTTGCTAGTATGCACTAATCCTTCTAATTCTATCTATAGATCTAGTTAATAAGGGAGAATATTAGCTCTTGGTATACTTAGTCAGGGTTCTAAATTCCCATACCTTAGACCTTGAGAGCGACTAAGGGGGCTACGACACAACCAGGAAGTGATTTCAAATAGGGTTATCAAACGCCACTAAGGCCCTAAGCAAATACTGCAATCCTGGTGATATGATGGTTAAAGCAAACCCTAATGACTATCTAGTTAGAAGCATGTTTTGTCAGAACTACTATCGACACTAGACATTATGTGGTGGTTCAATAGTTAAACACCCTGGTAAGGAGACCATCTAACTACTATTAAAACAATCCTAAAGTGATCAGTTCTAGGAAAGACAATAACTCAAAACACATAAACAAATATTAAGTAAGTAGCTAATATCAAATTAAAACATATAATTCCCAAAGAAATTTAGATAGAAGAATTACAATTCATAGATTATACATTATGCAAAACCCAAGCTATGGGGAGTTTAGTTCATACCTGAAGGAAATAAACTAAAAGAAATTACAAAAGACATCATCTTGCTCTCTACAATAAATTGGAAGAATAAAACCTTAAGAACTAATTACTATGAGGCAAGGATTATTTACAAGTGATACAATGGTGTATTTATAGGTGTTTAGAAGACCTAATTCGTTTTCTTGAGGAAGAGTTAAGGTATTGGACTTCTAGCCCAACTCAAATTCGTATGGAAATAAAGATAAACACTGCTGGACCGTTTTGAGCATATCTTCTTCGTTATTGGTCGGTTTGAGCTCCATAAGATACCAAAAGAATCGCAACAGAATTATCTTGACCCTATAGAAGGAAATCACCATATTCGGCCTATTTCTTAGGTTAAAACGCATATCTTTGGACGTGTATGCAGAGTCCCAGATTTAGGCAGCTTTTCCTTTTCCATCTTTTTAGCTTTTGTTTCCTTATCTCCAATTACTATGCAGATCTCTTTCCATAAGTTGTAATCTTTGACTTGGACTCTAATTAAGCTCCATAATTATCTTTAAAGCTACACACTAAATAAACAATTAAACCCAATATGCTCTAAAAATAATAATTCTACAAATCAAGACTCAAAATAGAAAAGTGCACTAAAACTCAAGAAAATCGACATTATTGACTTCTAAAACACTTAAAATGATGTCTCATCCTAACATTAATCTATCACAAATGAGGAGACATCAATGGGTCTGGGTGCTGGCAGTGAAACTGTGGATTGATTAGCTAGAGGAACGTATGGGGAAGGTCTTGTGCAACACGAAGATCATTTAAGAATGTCTTCATATTGTTAAGGCTTTGATAATTTTCTCGTGTAGATGGTCACACGTTGGAAACACATGCTTTCTTTGGAGACGGTCCAACTCTGGCTGCTCACTCCGTGTTGCTGAGCCCATACCTTCCTCAGTTGTTTCCTTAGCAACATCATTTTGCTCCTTAAGCGTCAACTACAGAGTAGAGGTTGGAGCTTCGTATAACCCAGACCGTGTCAGGGTGACTTTCTCTTTTAGTTTTTCCCGAATAATTGTCTGTTACATATAAAAATATTCAAATAATAATAAATTTCAAAATATTTTATAATTTAAAAATCTAGTTTTTTTACAGAAATACTCACATCAACTTCTTGTATTTCTTTCTCCTCCACTACTTATTCTTACCATCATAACCCTATATGCTCGAAAAACCCCCCATTGGTGGAATCCATCAGTATAATTAAGAAGAATTAATTACACATAATTAATAACATGTATAATAGTAGAACTTTTATGCCTGACTGTCAATCTCATCTCAATTATCACAACTCTTTTTCCAGTTTACATCAGACACATCGGTTGGTTTCTTACCCAATAAGTAATAATGCTTCTTAACATAGTGATTGTAATCCTTGTATCTCTTGGACATGTTTTTCTTCAAAATCTCGGCTATTTTATTGAATCATCCTGTAACCTCTACCCGTCTATATAAAAAACGTTCATGTATTCAACAAAAACAATTAAGAAATCATCTAAATTTATACATAAATTAATGATGAAATTGATATTCTATATGCGTCCTAGAAGGGGGGTTGAATAGGACAATGGAAATTAATCGACTAATTTTATTTCAAGTAAATAAAATTAAAATCTAATTTGAATCCTATTGTTTTAGCAAACTAAATAGTCAAGAACTAGATAATCCTAAAAGACAATATTATCAAACTATTCATGTAAGCATTTTATCAAGCATATAGAGTGCGGAAAAGTAAAGAGTGTAGGGATAGAAAGATACACAACGATGTATAGTGGTTCGGTTTCCCTACATCCACTACCTAAGGAAGCCTCCTTAGGATTTGCAAGATTCTCAACTAATCTTCGTAACTATTTAACCCGGGTGAGATTACAAACCCTTTACAACCACTTCAAAAACCTTGAAGGAAAAACACTTGTGTTATCACCAACACAAGGAACCAAGTATAGAACCTATACTCACACTACTCTCTTAATCTATTACAAAGAATTAAGAGGAAAAGAAAAGTGTTTAGGGGTGGTATAATAGCTTGTAACTAGACTCCTAAATGAGTGGATATAAACTATGTAGCTTGAGGAATGAATATGACTTGAATGCTCCTTTGAAACCTTCTTGAATGATAATATTAATTGCTCTTAAGATTGGTAGATGGAAGGGATGAGTTGTGTCTTGAAAGAGCTTTAATTTATAGCTGAAATAATCTTCCAACGGTCAAAAGGCTTCTATCTAACGGATAGATTTAAACTTCAACGGATATAAGCTTTGTCTTGTTCTAAAGTGCAGAAAACCCTTTCTCGCGGTGTACCGCGGATATGGTGCGGTGTACCGCACTTCTCAACGTATTGATTTCATAGCTGACTGACGGGCTACCCCATGCACCGTGTTCTTGGTCCGCAGCCTTGGTCCGGTGTACCGCGCCTTCAGTCTGGTGTACCGCACATTTTCTTGCTTTCTGTTCGGACTAGCTGTGCACCGCGCCTTTGGTCTGTGGTACTGCGGTGTACCGCAGGTGTTGTCCGGTGTACCGCACCACTGTACTAATGAAGCTCAAGTTCAAGGATTTTAAGATAACTAATCTAATGAGGGGTTTTGGAAAACATTTAAAAGTGATACCAAATGAATTTTAGTTAAAGAATGATTTGTCGAATATTAAAACGGGAATAAAAACAAGGTAAGGCTAACAATCTCCCCCTTTTTGATGTTTGACAAATCATAAACTTTTGAAGATGCCTTAGATAAAGTTTTAATCAAAAACTCCCCCTCAAACTAATCACTAGAGTTTTTAGAGAAACTCCCCCTCACAAAATGCATTTGAAAAAGTTTAACTAAAATTTCTCCCCCTTTGTCAACAACAAAAAGAATCAATGATAAGATTTTTGAAAATTTTTAGGGGTCAAAATACTTTAGAGTAAAAACAAGGAATAACGGAGTAAATGGATAACATTTAGAAGCTTCAAGGACCCTATAACACAAAGAAAATGTTAGCAACAAGATAATATACACCATAAGCAATAACAATAATGGCAAGATAAGAAGTTTAGAGAATTTGCATGCCAATCTCACAACGAATTTTCTCAAAAAGATCTTGGGGTAGAGGTTTGGTAAAAATATCGGCTAGTTGATTTTCCGAAGTGACAAATTCAAGCACAATATCCCCTTTTTGAGTGTGATCACGGATAAAATGATGTCGGATTTCTATGTGTTTCGTTCTAGAGTGTTGAATAGAATTTTTGGTAAGATTGATAGCACTAGTGTTATCACAACGAATGGGAACACAATCATACTCTAGGCCAAAATCTAGTAAGGTTTGTTTCATCCAAAGAATTTGAGTCACACAATTTCCAGCCGTAACATATTCGGCTTCGGCCGTGGATAAAGCAACACTATTTTGTTTTCTACGAGACCAAGATACAAGGGATTGACCTAAGAATTGGCAACTTCCACTAGTACTCTTCCTATCAAGTCTACAACCGGCATAATCGGCATCCGAATAACCTATTAGTTCAAAAGAGGTAAATTTTGGGTACCAAAGTCCTAAACTAAGGGTTCCTTTTAAATACCGGAAAATACGCTTAACGGCACTAAGATGAGATTCTTTTGGAGAGGATTGAAATCTAGCACAAAGACACGCGGAGAACATAATATCGGGCCTAGAAGCGGTTAGATAAAGTAAGCTACCAATCATACCTCGATATGTTTTCTCATCAACATCCTTACCATCTTCATCTTTGTCTAGTTTGGTGGATGTGCTCATTGGAGTTCCAATTTCCTTTGCATCTTCAAGTCCAAATTTTTTGATCAATTCTTTTGTGTATTTGACTTGATTTACAAAGATGCCATCCTTCATTTGTTTGATTTGAAGTCCAAGAAAGTAATTCAATTCTCCCATCATGCTCATCTCAAATTCCTTATGCATTCTTTTAGAAAAATTCTCACAAAGATTTTCATTAGTAGCACCAAATATTATATCATCCACATAAATTTGAACAAGAAGGATATCTTTTGAAGACCTTTTTATAAATAAGTTGGAGTCAATATTTCCTCGTTTAAAACCATCTTCTAACAAAAAATTTCTTAAACGTTCATACCAAGCACGAGGTGCTTGTTTTAAACCATATAAAGCTTTTGAAAGTTTAAAAACATGATTTGGAAATTTTGGATCTTCAAAACCCGGTGGTTGTTTAACAAAAACTTCCTCATCTATAAAACCATTTAAAAAAGCACTTTTGACATCCATTTGGTAAAGTTTAAAATTCATATAACAAGCAAAAGCAAGCAACATACGAATAGATTCAAGTCTAGCTACCGGAGCAAAAGTTTCATCGAAATCAATACCTTCTTCTTGATTATATCCTTGAGCAACTAACCTTGCTTTATTTCTAGTGATTATACCGGTGTCATCTAGCTTGTTGCGAAACACCCACTTTGTGCCAATAATAGTAGGACCAATTGGTTTCTCAACTAAAGTCCAAACTTTGCTACGCTCAAATTGATTTAATTCCTCATGCAAAGCATTTATCCAATGATCATCTAGCAAGGCTTCTTTAATATTCTTGGGCTCAATTTGAGATAAGAATGCTTGATGAGCACATAGAGCGATTATACGAGAACGAGTGGTTACACCTTCATTTGGATCACCTAGAATTAATTCACTTGGGTGATCTTTGATGTTTTTCCAACACTTTGGTAAATCCGTACTAGCTTCATTTGAGGGTTGACCATTTTCCTTAAAAGATTCATCATGAGATTTTAATTCTTGAGTAGGAGATTCTAAGGGTTGATCTTGTGGAGTATCTTCATGTAAATCAACATCTACTACTTTCTTGATACAAAAAGGGTTAGTCTCATCAAAGTCAACATGCATAGATTCTTCAATGGTACGAGTGCGTTTATTGAAAATACGATAGGCTTTTCCCTTAGTGGAATAGCCAAGAAAAATACCTTCATCCGATTTTGCATCACAATTTGCCCAAATGATCCCAAGTGTTTAAGATAAAACATTTGCACCCAAAAACACAAAAGTATGCAATAGTCGGTGGTCTACCATTCCAAAGCTCATAAGGGGTTTTCTTAATAAGGGGTCTAATTAGAACTCTATTTAACACATAACAAGCCGTATGAACGGCTTCACCCCAAAAATATGTAGGCAAGCTATGTTCTTTTAGCATTGTCCTTGCCATTTCTTGTAGAGTCCGGTTTTTCCTTTTCACTACCCCATTTTGTTGGGGAGTTCTAGGAGGCGAAAAATTATGCTCAATGCCAAATTCATCACAAAAATGCACAAAAGGAGAATTCACATATTCACTACCATTATCACTGCGAATGCATGTAATAGAGTAGCCTTTCTCATTTTGCACCTTTCTACAAAGTTTTGCAAATTCATTGAAGGCTTGATTTTTTAAAGCAAGGAACATCACCCATGTATATCTAGTGTAATAATCAACAACAACAAAAACATATCTAGACCCTCATAGACTAGTGACATCAACGGGACCAAAAAGATCCATATGCAATAATTGAAGAGGCCTAATGGTGATGACCTTATTTATGGGTTTAAAAGATGAACGATGTTGTTTACCAAGTTGACATGCATCACAAAGTTTATCTTTATCAAACTTATAAATAGGCAAACCAACAACAAGATTTTTTCTAGACAATTTTCAAATTAAATCCATGCTAGCATGTCCTAAACGTCTATGCCAAAGCCAACTATCATTAACTACGGACAAACATTTTATACGTTGACAAATAAGACTCTCAAGATCAACTACAAAAACATTAGCCGATCTTTTAGCAATAAAGATGGTATCTAACTCATCATTTTTTAAAACAATGCATCTAGATGCTTCAAATTTAACACAATAACCAACATCACAAAGTTGACTAATACTAAGCAAGTTAAAAGATAGACCCTCAACAAGCAAAACATTTGAAATAAGTAAAGAATTCATATTACCAATATTATCTTTACCCAAAACACGTTTTTTAGTATTGTCGGCAAAAGTAACTCTATCACCTTTTGTTTTATAGAGATGTATAAATAATGAAGGGTTCCCGGTCATATGTCTTGAGCATCCACTATCAAGGAGCCATATATTTTGCTTCTTGATGCTCAATCCCTACAAACAAAAATAATTTATGCTTTAGGTACCCAATTTGGTTTGGGTCCATGAGGGTTAGTGGATTTTCTTTTTATAGCCCATATAGGCCTTTTCCAAAGTGGCACAAGAGATCCCAAATCCAATAATTTTCGATAGTAACAATGAGATGCATTATGACCAAGTTTTTCACAATAAGTGCAAGTGATAGAAGATTTTGAAGAAGACGAAATATGATTTGAAATTTTTGATTTAACAAAAACATTTTTTAAGAGTTTTTGTTTAGTTGATAGATCATATCCAACACCACTTTTTTCAAAAGCCAATTTTTGAGAACCTAAAATCAAATCCAAGTTTTCTTGCCCATTTGTAAATTTTAGAATAATAGCATTTTGATCCTCAATCTTTTTTTCTAACAAAGCTTTTTCTTCCAAAAGACTTTTCTCAATAAGATGAAGTTTCTCATTTTCATCTATACATTCATCACTAAGATTTTGACAATCTTCCAAAGCTTTTAAAATCTCTTTACTTCTATTTCTTTCAATTTCTAAATCTTTTGTTAAAACTTTGTTTGTTTCAATAGAGTTTAAAAAATCATTGTAAAGAGAATCAAATGCCTCATGAATATCTTGCTCACTAGCATCATCATTAGATAAAGAAAGTTTAGATTTAGGAGTTACTTCATCATGATTTGCCATAAAGGCAAAGTGAGTTAAACCGGCATTGCTTAGTTCTTGGATAGTATGATCATCATCCCAAGAAGTATCTTCATCATTTCCAAGTTCTCCCATAAAGGCAACAAGATTAACATTCTCATTATCACTTTCTTCTTCATCCGAATTTTGAGTATCCCAAGTGATATTAGCATGCATTGCTCTCTTTGGTTTCTCCTTTTGAAGAAGAGGACAATAAGTTTTGATGTGACCAACTTTCTTGCAATGATAGCAAGTGGGTTCATCTTGTTTGATAGCTCTAACATTCTTCTTATAGGGTGTGGAAGAACTTCCTTTCTTGGCAAAACGTTTGTATCTCATAAATTTTTTCATATCTCTTGCCAACATAACTACTCCTCCATCTTCACTAGTTTCTTCTTCATGTGAATTTTCTTCTTCTTCACTTTCCTTCCTTTCTTTTCGTTATTTCAACTTGCTACTTAAGGCATGGAAGGCAATGGATTTCTTAATCTTCTTCTCCTCATCATCTCTTATCTTTTCTTCTTCAAGCACAAGCTCTTCCGTCATGAGGTTCCAAATGAGTTCATGAACCGTCATTTTTGAAAGATCTTTAGTATCTCTAATAGAGTTGATTTTTGATTTGTATTTCTTTGGAAGAGCAAATAAGATTTTTCGGCATTGTTCTTTGTTGGTGTACTCTTGACCAAGAGTCTTCAAGGTGTTGACAATGTTAGAAAATCTTTGATGCATAGCATTTAAGGCTTCATCGGGCTCCATACGAAATAGTTCATACTTGGTGATGAAAAAACCAATCTTAGTTTCCTTGACATCTTCAGTTCCTTGATATGATAGCTCCAAGAGTTGCCACATTTCATGAGCCGAATCGCATTCACTAACTCGAGCATATTTCGTGACACTCAACCCATTTATGAGTATGTTCATAGCTTTGTTGTTTTTGGTGAGTTTGGCTATGTCTTGAGCATTGTAATTATCTTCATCTTTCTCAACCGTTTGACTATCATCAACATAAGGAATGTAAGGACCCTTCTTGATAGCAAGCCACAAAAAGTAATCAATTCCTTTGACATGAATCTCCATTTTCTTTTTCCATCCAAAGTAATTTTTTCCTACAAAAAGCGGAGGTCTAGTAGAACATGAACCTTCCGGTTGATTAGAGTCCATATCGTATTAACTCTAGAAACGATTAAGTACAATAGAGCTAGGCTCTGATACCAATTGATATTCTATATGCGTCCTAGAAAGGGGGTTGAATAGGACAATGGAAATTCATCGGCTAATTTTATTTCAAGTAAATAAAATTAAAAGCTAATTTGAATCCTATTGTTTTAGCAAACTAAATAGTCAAGAACTAGATAATCCTAAAAGACAATATTATCAAACCATTCATGTAAGCATTTTATCAAGCATATAGAGTGCGGAAAAGTAAAGAGTGTAGGGATAGAAAGATACACAACGATGTATAGTGGTTCGGTTTCCCTACATCCACTACCTAAGGGAGCCTCCTTAGGATTTGCAAGATTCTCAGCTAATCTTCGTAACTCTTTAACCCGGGTGAGATTACAAACCCTTTACAACCACTTCAAAAACCTTGAAGGAAAAACACTTGTGTTATCACCAACACAAGGAACCAAGTATAGAACCTATACTCACACTACTCTCTTAATCTATTACAAAGAATTAAGAGGAAAAGAAAAGTGTTTAGGGGTGGTATAATAGCTTGTAACTAGACTCCTAAATGAGTGGATATAAACTATGTAGCTTGAGGAATGAATATGACTTGAATGCTCCTTTGAAACCTTCTTGAATGATAATATTAATTGCTCTTAAGATTGGTAGATGGAAGGGATGAGTTGTGTCTTGAAAGAGCTTTAATTTATAGCTGAAATAAGCTTTCAACGGTCAAAAGGCTTCTATCTAACGGATAGATTTAAACTCCAACGGATATAAGCTTTGTCTTGTTCTAAAGTGCAGAAAACCCTTTCTCGCGGTGTACCGCGGATATGGTGCGGTGTACCGCACTTCTCAACGTATTGATTTCATAGCTGACTGACGGGCTACCCCATGCACCGTGTTCTTGGTCCGCAGCCTTGGTCCGGTGTACCGCGCCTTCAGTCCGGTGTACCGCACATTTTCTGGCTTTCTGTTCGGACTAGCTGTGCACCGCGCCTTTGGTCCGTGGTACTGCGGTGTACCGCAGGTGTTGTCCGGTGTACCGCACCACTGTACTAATGAAGCTCAAGTTCAAGGATTTTAAGATAACTAATCTAATGAGGGGTTTTGGAAAACATTTAAAAGTGATACCAAATGAATTTTAGTTAAAGAATGATTTGTCGAATATTAAAACGGGAATAAAAACAAGGTAAGGCTAACAGAAATTAGAATAAAAATTATCGATAATCGGCTAACAACCTACTTCATTAGGTCGGGGACTTCACTCTATTTCTTTAAACGTGGTGGCTCTCTTTCTCTCTCTCTCTCTCTCTCTCTCTCTCTCTCTCTCTCTCTCTCTCTCTCTCTCTCTCTCTCTCTCTCTCTCTCTCTCTCTCTCTCTCTCTCTCTCTCTCTCTCTATCCATATACTTGTGCCACATGTTTCCCATACTCTCTGGTAGAGTTCCATGTGTCATCATGTATACAAAAATCATCTGGTAATGGGTAACCTAATTCAGCCAAAGCTTTAACTTACAAGATGTTACATAAAAATTCTCATAACTTAAAAAAGGAAAAATCAATAAGTAATCAATAAGTACAAGATGTTATTGATTTACGAGCAAAATCTCATAACTTAAAAAAATTAAAATATTACTATTGAGTTGTGGAAAAATTCTTATTACTCAAAAAATTGAGTTATGGGAAAATTCCCATAACTCAAAACGTTAATGATTTACGTTCAAAATCGCATATATTGAAAAAATTGAGTTACAAAAAAAATTATATATCTAATAAAGGGAATCTAAAAACAAAATGTCAATGTGGAGTTACGTGAAAATTTCCATAACTAAAAAAAATGAGTTACGGTAAAATTTCCATAACTCATTATAAAAATACAACACTAAAAACATTACTATTAAGTTACATGATAACTCCATAATTTAGTTTGCACTTAGTATCCTTAGCAGATTCTACAAATATCAAATAATGGTCGGTGCATTTCAAATTAAGTTACAAGCAAAAACTAATGTTGTGTCGCGTTTGTCATTCAATATAGAGATTTTTACCCAACGGGTCTTCGAGAAACCCCCCACAGACCCAAGCACTCCCACCCAATCCACTCTTCTTACTAAATACCATAAATATGATTTAACACTAAATGCCAAATTTTTACAAATTTTTACTACCCATTGTACCCTCTTTTATTTTTTAATTACTAAATATATAGTAAATTATACACAATAAATTAAAAATACTAAAAAAACATATCTCCTCTTTCTTCTTTCCTCTCTTCTATCTCCTCTCTCCATACTAAACCTAACCACACACAGCTTTTTGTTTTCTTTCTCTTCAAAGATCTACATATCCAGAACAACTTGAACTCCTTAGAGACCATCACATCCCCACTCCAGGTATCCTTAAACTCTATCACCTCTCCATTAAACAGATCCAATGAGACCATCACCTCCCCACAAGTGTCAAAAGCTCTGATTCAGAATTTTGCAGATTTTCTTCGCTTCATATACGAGCCACAGAAGTTGGACCTAACATATTTTTTAGTCAGATTATATCTTTAGTCGAGACATCAAAAATGTCAAAATCTCTGATTCAGATTTTTGCAGACTTTGTGAGAAGATCGGTGAAGAGGTGAAGGTATTATCTTCCATTCATTTGCCATCTTCGTGTCTTCTGCGTGTGTTACGTGCTTAATGGCATCTTACTTTGATAGTTTCATGGCTTTAACTTCAGCATTTATGCATTTGACATGGAAATAGGATTTATGCATTCGTTTACTTAGCTGAAGGTTCCGTCGGCGAGAAGAAAGATGGTTCAAGCGAGGAAGCTTCAGGCGATGTGGTGGGGCTTGCTCGTTGCTTATGAAAGCATAAGAGTGGTTCATGCGAGAAATATTCAGGCAATGTGGTGGGGCTGGAGGGGCCAGAATCATGGCATCAGGCTCGTGGCTCGCATCACTAAGAAAGACAACTCCGACGAAGGACAAATCCAGAAAATTGGTGAGGTTTTTAATGGATGTATCCTGTGATCTCCGATGAAGCTCGTGTTTTTCATGGCTTGGGTTTTAAAAGAATAGTTGTGTTCTAAACTAACGTCAACAACTTTTTTTTCTTTTGTATTTCCGATGGTTTTTTTCTTTTATCCTGTAAACAAATTAACTTTCTATTTGTTTATTTTTGTACTTAGTTTTGTTAATTTTAGTTGTAATATTTTTTTTTATGATTGAAATATTTTTATATGCGTTTTTTGTGTTACTCGGTTTTTAGAAATACCCAGTAATTAGAGTATACTCAATGAAAAATCCTGATACTTCGTAAAATATAATACTTAGTGTTTTTCATACTCAGTAAAATATCTGAGCACTTAGTAAAATTTCAGGCAATGGTCGGAGTTAGAAATGATCGATACTCAGTGAATTGATATTTTGAATTGGTACTCATGACTCACTAATTTGATGATTCATGCTTAATGCCACTTGTTTTTTGTATTTATGTTGTTTTTATTTTATTTGAGAGTATTTTAGAATCCGATCACCCGTAAGATTAGATAGTGACCTCTTTAAAGAAAAACCTAACCACATGTTCCTTATAGTGCGCTAAATCTATCACCAAGACCCCATATGTCAACCACCCTTCAATATAAGGGTATGATTGGAAAAAAATCAAAATATAATGTCTTTTACGGGAAGAAACACACAATTATAGTAAAAGGGAATAATATAAAAAATGGAGTTTTTATTTTTATATAAATTTATTAGATTATACTCTTTTAGACGCAATTAATGTTAGGTTTGGTGTACGACTTTTGCATATTTTTTCTAGTTTAATTTGGAATAAACATAGTAAAATTTGTAAGGATTTTTGTAATTGGCAATTTTTTTAATACAACCACTTTGGATTGAGAGTTATTTTGACTTCAGTAAAATACGATCTCAGAACCTTTTACTCATTACAATGTACTCTAACTATTAGAGCAACTATCTATCTTTAAGTTGATATTTTCACGGAAGTCTTTTAATAGATCTTTTAAAACTCATTGCCCAATTGACAATTGAAGTTGATTGCCATCAAACTTGCAATCAAATCACTTAATAAATCACTGTGTTTAGAAAGAAGAGTGTGGGTTTGGATTGAAAGATTTGAGGGCTTGGAATAAATCACTTCTCATATGAAAATGTTTTGGAAGATTGTTGATAAAAAGGGCTCTCTTCTATCGAATGGATTCATGGAGAGTATTTTCAAAATATAAGCTGTTGGGATTGGAAATCGAAAAAAGTGGATTCTCCTCTTTTAAAGAACATTTGGGAACTTAAAGAGGTCAATTCGAGAGGTTGGTCATGAGGGTAAAGAAGGAATTTTGGCTCGGTGGTTCACCTTGGCTAGTGATCATCCCATCATTTATGAGGTAGCTAGCGAATTCTTTTATACTTTATATAAGAAACCTTATAATTTATTTAGGCGTATATCTTTTGTGAGACTTTAGACCAATATTATTTGGGATCATGCGTGACTCCTTAACATGCTATTGTCATTTGGATGGCATTAAGGGATAGATTTAAAACAAAAGATCGAATGACCTATTTGGAGTTGGATTCACTTTGTGTGTTATATGGTGAAGACTTTGAGTCAAATAAGCAGATTTTCTTTGAATGTGCTTATATGAAAGATATATTAGATGAGATGCGAAAATGGTTGGGTATTGATAAGGAGATGATTACGCTCTTAAGTGTTTTGAAATGGCTTAAGAAACTAAAGGCTCGTGAAAATTGGATGAGAAAAGCTTGGATGATAGATTTTGGAGCCACAGTGTATTGTGTATGGAGGGTACAAATTATCTTGCTATGAGAAATGTAACAACTACTCATAATCGGTTATCAAGGAAGTGAAGTGGCGTACTTTTTTCATTTTATTTTCCTTGTTTCCTCATCATTCCTTTTTGGATTATAGTGGGAGATTATCATATAATTGTATGAGATAGTTGAGTTGCTTTTGTTGCTATCTTAAGTGTTCTGGTCTATTTAGATGACTCCTTGTAACGTTTACAGCTTTTACTTATCAATATAATCGTTTACCCAACCCAAAAAAAACCACTTAATAAAATTTCCTTATGATATTCTAATCTCATTCGAAGAATACCATAACTCGAGTTTTTTTTTGGACGCGTAAGAAATTAATGATAATTACATCGAGAATTAACCTACTCCTAGTTTAGAGAATTGACTTAACTCGAGTTTTATCCTAAGATCTAGTAATTACACGAAAGTGCTGAGAACCAACAGAGCAACTTTTAAGTCTCCTCGATTATCTATCATGGCAACAATTTATTTTCAATATTACTTCAGCTTTTACGATCTAGTAATTACATGTCTGTTTAAGACAGGTTTTCTACAAAATCACTCTTCTATATTATTAAAAATATTTTAAATCCTTAAAATCATTTTTAATAAAAATATCGGTAATTTTTAAAAGATCAAACTGAAACAATTTTAAATATCAAAATATTTTTAAATATTTTTTATAATATTTTTTTAAATTAAAAAACACTTTCAATTTTAAAATAATCAAATTCCAAACACATAATCTTCAATTACGTGACTTAAATTAACATCATGTTATATACAAATGCACAACATAGCAATGAGATCTTCCCAAATGTTCCTTCCATTTTATAAAGGTTGTCACATTTGTTTTTACACATAAATCAAAAAATGTTATTTATTATCTATATGATTACTAAAATGCCTTTTACAAAGTGTCTTGATTTTTTGATTATTTATTAGGAACATGGGTAAAAGTGGTATAAAGAAAAAAAATGTCTTGATTTTCTAAAGTGACAATCTTTTTGTAAAAACTATTTTTAGTAATAAGTAATAACTTTTAAGAAAATAGTAGTAAAGTTTGATAACCCATGATCAAAAGTTTGAGTTCTAATTTCATTGGAGTTGAAATACTAGCTCCTAGTCCAAATGACTCTTCCATGTATAAAATAAATGCACTACATCTCATTTGGTTTTTTTGTTTTGTGAATTTAAATAATGTAAAGGCGAATGAAAAATTGAAACAAATATTACATGGATTAGAACCAGTGGCGGATCCAGACACTAAATTGAGGGGGGGCTTGAAATATATAGGAGTTCAGAGTTAATTTTTTTTTAAAAAATTTTAAGGTAAAAATATGATACATAAATATATAACTACCAGTGTAAAAATGCAAATATGAGAATTTAACACTATCATGTTTCTCGTCTCTTTAGTTGATAAACTTAGCAGTTAGCATTTATCCAAAAAATATACAAATCAACACCATTACACTTAATTTATATAGTATCGTTAGTATTATATTAATATACTATATGTTATATTAATATTCTAATTAATAAATATGATGAATAAATTATCTACAAAAATTAAATATTGAAGTAATGTAAATAATAAATTACTAAGTATTATAACCCTCAAATTCAAAATAGAGACACGTATTCGTATACAAAAATTGCAATATTTAATAAGTCGGTTTTATGAAAATTAACAAATTTATAACTTTAATCTAGTATTTTAAAAGATAAGAATTTTTTTGTTAAAAATTAAAATATAAAAATAAAGTTGAAATCTTATTTTATATTGAACTTATTTTCGAATCAAATCATGTTTAAATTTAGTTTCGAAATGATTTTCTATTATTTGTGTATTTGGAAAAAAGATAAAACAAATGCTAAGATTCAAACACCTAACCTCCTTTCTAAATGCTATTATGTAAAGATACTAAACCACTAAGGCACAATAACTTATGTGTTTTTTAAAGCATGCATGTTATACATAAACGTTCAGAGGAAACTAATTATTTTTCGAGACAAAATTACATTTACGTATTATAAAATTTACGAGTTCGGGGGGGCTTGAGCCCCCCCTGGTCCCACTAAGGATCCGCCCCTGATTAGAACTGTATTACTGAAATATTTAACACAAATAATAAAGAACAATGTGCATTTATCTAAAACACTTCCTTAACTGTGATATCACTCAAGCACTGTTATTCAACATTTCTAGTTGTTAACACATTCGCAGCTCACTTTTATGTGTATGTGTATCCATCTTATCAAATTCAAATAGGTTCCTTTCTCAGCGTTACATTCTAATGGAATTTCAGAGAAAATAGTTTTAAGATATCAAGGGTCAGTATTGGGTAGCCTACTAAGAACAGAGTGCTCCGGTTTGTGTTCACATTCGTAATCAATATGAACAAAGGCACGTTCCACTTCAGCAAGTTTCTCAAGTTTAATCTGTAATTGTATGTGCCTCTTTTAAGGGCATATCTTCTGGGAGTTCAATATCCACCTATACAACAACAAGCACCATTATGAGTATGCTCACAAAATATATAAACATAATCATACTCAGGTCTAATACACATTATGAACACTAACCTCAACAAAATACAATACCCCAAAAGTGTAGGCTCGGACTGTATCGATACGCTTCACTTGAGGATGTCTGATTACAAGATACGTCAACTTCTGTAACACTTCTGGAGGCGCCGATTGTCCCACAAGTGACACTACACAACAAGTATGCTCATTTTTAGACAAATTATCAAAAACGTCCAATAATCAATATGTTGTTTAGAAGTGGTACCTGCATTTTCAAGAACAGTTCCACCCCAATTTAAGATAGTATAAACTGCAAGGAGAATAGCACCCACAGGGTCAATCCACCAATAGAAGTAATTTCCAAGAACAGCCGAGATTAATCCGACTACATTTGTTACCACATCGAAATAATGATCCTGAGAATGATGACATCAGAATAACATCATAGCGTACAGAACATAATACAAAACAAAAAAGAATATAGAAAATACCTTTGCATAAGCACGGACAATGTCATTTACCGAGCTTTTGCAATAAAACCAGAGTGCAAGTTTTACCAATGTTGCAAATATCATAATTGTGTACATCCATACCAACTCATTTGAGGTCATCTTATCAGGAGTTGTATTCTTAACTAGTTCTTCAACAGCCTGAATTAATACCTGAAAACCTAGAGTAGCCATTATAGCAGCAAAGACTATAATACCAACGGGTTGGACTCTCAGTTTCCCTATTGGATATTTGTAAATATTCACACTCTTCATTGAGAGGTGTGTGAACCATAGTATGCCACCAGCCATTAGATCAAGCAAGGAATCAAGTGTCGAGGCAGCTATGGCCAATGATCCACTCTTTATCGTAGCATAAATCTGCAATCGATTTTATGTTAAACATAGTATAGAGAGTATATATATGGAGAGATGGATGATCAGTCACCTTCAAAGCAAGCAAAATAATATTTGCATAATTAGATATCTTCATGGCTCTCTCATGTTGTGCTTGTTCTTCAAGATCTTCTTCATCGATACAGTCAGATGATACGACAGAATCAACTTCCTGAAACGATTTCAAGGTTGCGAATTGTCTTTCGTAATATTCCGTCTCACCTGTTAATCAGCAGTATATTAGCAAATACCAATAAAGAAGATACACAGGATATGAATGTTTATAAGTCAATATATACAAACATTATACATACCTTTAGTTAAGGAAGAGTTTGTGGAGAGATCAAAGGTAGAGGTGGATTCAAGATCAACGCTGGACCTAACTTTGTCTGGAAGCCTAGCTATAAATTCATTACGCAGAGAGTTGACAGAATCCCGGCGACTGAATACGCGACTGCGCCGCCCACTACCACTCAGCTTTCGACTCTTTAGTAGAGGTACTTTATCATCAATACCACTGCCTTCCCCCTCCATTATCAGTACAAAGCTGTTGGCAATTACCTATCAGACTTGTGAGTCCTTTACGTGTATTTATTAACAACTCAATGTTTTAAAATATTAATATATTTTAAGTCAAATGATCTAGGATGTTTTAATGCTGCTTTTTTTTGTCAATGGATGTTTTAATGCTGCTGAACGGTCTACTTGTGTAGTTATAAGGTCAAGTTAATAGTCTATTATTTTATATTGAAGTTTCAAATGATAACATTGAAAATGGTTACACCAATATTTTTGGAAAAAGGTGTCATGCTTTTATGTTATTTAAGAGTTTCCGTTTTATTTTCAAGAAATTATAAATTTTTATTTGATAAATTAGAAGGTTATATGTAATCTTGGAGAGTTTTTTTTCTCATTTGCGGGGAATTGGAATTAAATAGACCGATCCCCCAAGGCGTCATTTGTTTTTAGTTTACTACATTTTCGGTTCCAATCGATGTTCGAGATTGTGTTAGTATATGTTGAAACTTTTATCGGGATAAAAAGCCACCTCAAGTTAGTTGGAGCATAATTTGTATACCGAAAGAAGAAGGTGGGCTTGGGTTGAAAGATTTAGGAGCATGGAATAAAGCATTACTTCTTAAAATACTTTGAAAAATCGTAGATAAAAAAGACTCGCTTTAGATTAGGTGGATTCATTACTTGTGGATTTTGAAAGTGACACCCTTAAAAGCAAGATTCTCATTTCTTGAAAAATGTTTTGGAGTTTAAGGATATTATTCGTGTGTCTTAGGTGCTGAATGTCGAGAGTGCATCTTGGCTTTGTGATTCTCCTCCAAAAATGCACATCAAATAACCCATGAGGTATCGAGTAAATTTTTTTATACTTTATACAGAAAACCTTATGTCGGAAAACTTTTGTAAAGCCTTTGGCTAACATTATTTGGGACTCGTGTGTAATCCAAAAACATGCAATTATTGTTTGGACGACATTGAGGGAGAGGTTCAAAACTAAATCACAATGACTTATTTGGAGTTGGATCAATTTTGTGCTTTATGTGGTGAAGACTTTGAATTAAACAAGCGCCTCTTTTTTAATTGTACGTATGCGAGGGAGATTTGGGCTAAAACAAAGACTTGGCTAGGGATATAAGGAAATGAATACGCCCTTTAGTGCTTTGAAATGACTCAAGAAGTTTAAAACTAGAGAGAATTGGAGAAGAAAAGTATGGAACATTGGTTTTAGAGCTATCGTAAATTGTATTTGGAAGATGAGAAATCACCTTGCTATGAGAGGTGATTCTACCTCTAGGGAAACGGTTACCAAAGAAGTTAAATGGTGTAACTTTTCATTTTATATTCCTTGTTCCCTCATCATTCCTTTTTGGATGATAGTGAGAGATTATCTTGTACTAATATGAGTTAGTTGCGTTTAGCTTCTTAGTTGCTACCTTAATCTTTCGAGTCTAGACATATAACTCCTTTGTATAGAGTACAATTATTTTCTATTTATACAACCGTTTACCTAACAAAAAAAGGGTTATAGAGGGTAGAACATCAAATAAACCCTATGGTTTGGGAAAAAAAAATAGTTGATTGACGAATTACGTGGTTAGATTTTTCTTTAAACAGACCACCCTTTTTTTATAGGTTGAAAAAGTACTAAAATTCCCTTAAAGATCACCAACTCAGTTAATCACTGAGCATCTATATATACTCAAAGATTTTACTGAGTACTTAGAGATTTTAATGAGTACGAAAAAAACACTAAGTATTACCACCAACCAACCACTGCCGGCTCTGTCACCCACAACATACTCATAGATGTTACTGAGTACTCAGAAATTTTATAGAGCCCTCAGCAAAAAAACATTTTTAAACTCCAAATCATCGAGCTTCCTGATCTGTAGACATGGTATGTAAATTACCTACTCCAGACTGTTATTGAAAAAGGATTAAAAGAAGAATAGATTAATCGACCTTGCCATGAAGCAGAGTGAGGCAAATTAGTGATGGTGACTGAGAAAAAAAGAGTAAATAAAGAAAGGTGAGTTAACAAAAGATGGAATCCCATATATACAGTGGAGAAGCTTGCAAATATATATAATTTGGTATGTAATCAGAGCACCTAGACACTCCACCTCTAGGACCTCAACCACTGTTGTAGTTGCTATGACAGATGCATTGCCACACCCACCATGTGCAATAGAAAATATTTCTAACTTCTAATACAAAAATAGTTTCTTCACCTAAAACTTCAAACACCTAAATAATCTCATCCTACTTAGGAGACCTCCGAAATTTGTTTCCAGCCTTCTCAAGTAAGAAGAAGATTTCTTCTTCATCAAGAAATCTCAAGAGCAGTGGATTTTTAACTGGAACATCTTCGATATTTTGTGTCAGTGTTGTAATTATTGAAGCTCGGTCAAATATATGTTAAATTGAGATCGGATCTAATCCAAGACTCCGTATCTTTATTTCTCTACAGAATTTCATAAGCCATAAGCATGTTATACTGTTTTCTTTCTGATACTATTGCATTTAGTTACACAAGAGAAATAATAGATTGCCTACCTATTAACGTTTATTCATTACAAACATTATAAGAAACATATATCAACCCAAAACAAGACATAAAACATATTACTCTAAAAAGCAACAAAGTACAATTTCCAACACCAAACAAAGCAATCAAAGGTAGAAATACTCAATATCAATGCAACTGGATAAAGGTGATAACAAAACTTTAACACAAGGTTACACAGTCAGATTGTGCAACTAATGTTTTACAAGCTAGCAAAGGTAAAACCATATGCATTAAAACAGAAAAGAGAGTCTACTTTTCTCCAAAGAAAAATAACTTATGGCTCCAATCAGAGCCAAAGAAATTTTACCAAAACACAGAACTAAAGAAATAACAAAATTATCTCCTACAATTTCATAAATAGTTTAACTTGCCCTTCATTCCTGACTAAACACTACTTGTTCTATGCTTGCAGCCTTTTGATTATCTTCCTCTAATTTCAAAACCTTCTTTCCTTCCTTTGTCATGATTTTCTTCTTATCCTTTTGGCGCTTATTTATATTTCGGTCAGCTTTAGAAACAATTTTAGAGGTTGTAAAACCCGCAACTTCAAAATTAAACGATCTTTGAGGTAACAAAGCATTACGAAGAATAACATCAACTCCTTCATATGTCCAAACACCAAGTACAGCTTCTCCTTTTAATCCAATAGCAAACCATCCAAGACCCGAACACGCAATATCCATACAACTCGAATCCCACCAATGACCTTTTACTCTAAATTCCTTTCTCACCCATTTTCCCATCTCCTCAACTCTTCCTTCTCCAATTGGTGGCTAAATCATATACATACATAAATATTAATAATTATATAACATTAAACTATAATTAACCAAAACTCATACCTGTAACTGATGACCGAAATGTTGTTCAACCATAGTAGATGAACTCTCAGTTTTTCCCATATGTAAAGGAAGAAGAGAAGATGCCCATACAGTAATATAAATAGAATCAACTGATAACTCTTCTACATCAAGCCTTATTAATCCACCTATATGAACCGAATGTCCTACCTAAAAAATCATTACATTAAAATTTAAAATTCATTTTGCTTTAGCTATTAACATTGTACATTACCTTAATTCTGTAAGTCCGTGGTTTCAGCTCTTTAATTATATGAACCAACTTATGCTCTTCTCGATTCAATCGAGTCGAAATTTGATGAGGATGTAAAAGCCCTGGAGTATCAAACAGTTTCGAATTACCAGGAAGTACCCCTTCAACTTTAACTATACCTAAAGTGACATGGAAATGCCACGTCACTTTTAACGGTGAAAATAGACGGAACAAGCAGTAGGGGGTAACGGGTCACAAAACTAAATCTTAGGGGGCATCGAGGCGCATTTTAAGACTTAGGGGGCAACCTGTCAATCGCGTATAAACCCAGAGGGCAAAAGTGTTATTTACTCTATTCTTAATTTTAAATGTATTTTATTTCCAATTAAATCACCTAATATGAAAAAAAAAAGTGGTATATTTCATTTCTATATTTTAACTATTGTACTTTCAAGTACTACTCTAATTTACAGCCAGTTTAATGTATTTTTGTTTTTCTTCTTAAATTTGTTTAGTTTCTAAATAAGTAAAAAAAAATAGTTTTATTCAAATAAAGAAAAAACATATAGAAGATAATATAACATTGTTGCGTGCGTTATATCTAGCGACTACATTTGTAGCGTTATTGGTTTAGTCACAAAAGACCGTTTCGGTCTTTAATGACTACATGTCGTTGCTGCTATCTGGTCACCAATATTTTGTTGTTAGAGATGTCATTAGCGACTAAATTTGAGAAGTAGTCATATAAGAACATATATTATTAATGACTACTTTAGTAGTCGCAATTGATAAATATTTGGCGACGACTTTTTGTAGTCGTGGATTACTATTAATAGCGACTATAATAGTATTTGCTATACTGTTGTCTTCTTCGACAATATAAGTGTAGTCACTAATATATATTTTTATTAGAGACTACATTGATTATATGTTTTATGACTAACAAGTAGTCGCTAATATGCTACTTAAAAAAAAACTGATTTTGATTTTTAAATTTTTTAAATTAATAACAATAATGTATAAATAATAAAAAGCAACATATATTAATTACACTAAAGTCAACACTGATAAATTTTAAAGTCAACATCGCTAAAAAGTCAACAAAAAGATAACATAAAGTCAAAACTGATGGATACTAAAGTCAACGTACATATATCAGTCAAATATATCAAACTACTAAGGATTGAATAGACGGTGTTCTTCTTCTTATCTGTTTCATCCTCAGGTCCTTCTCGACTACCTGATTATCCAATTGTTAGCTATGTTGTAGATCTCGATTTCGCATCCTAGGTGGTCGACTGGGTCCTAGCGCCTAAGCGGGATTATACCGGGTCTAGGAGGGATTTGCAGTTTTGAATTCCACTAAGTAATTATGTATATTTACTAATCTACATGTAGTAATAATAATAATTTTAATTATTTAAGTAATAAAATTAATCTAACAACACTCCAGCAAATATAAAAATACTAAAATTTGAGTTATAATATCAATTTAAGAATTTTCAAAATAAGAAAAATAAAAAGAGCGCCTAGGCGACCATTCTTTTCCATTAATCGGCGCCTAAGCGGCCATTTTTTGTCGTTAATCGACACTAGGCGGGTTAGGCGTCTATTCCACGGCAGTTAAGGCGCTAGAAAAAACGCTAGAATTTTACTAGGTGTAGGCGGCTAAGGGGAGAGTTGACGCCTAGGCGGCGATTTATACAACACAGGTTGTTGGTGGCCATTTGAAGGGTTCTGTTCAGGTCGAATGAATGGGCCAAGTACAGCTTGTGCCCTCATATCGTTCACACACTCCATAGCTGCATGAATGTAATCTATCGTGTATACATGGGTCTGGGTGCTAGCAATCAAAACCGTGTATGGATTAGCTAGAGGAACGTGTGCGGGAAGGTCTTGTGACATGCGAAGATCATTTAAGGATGCCTGATTTCTCCCTAATTGTTCTAAATATAAGCCGAGTAAATATTTTTGTCGAGTAAACATTTTCCATGACTTGCATCTTAGTGCACTTTTTTACTTCCAACCAACTCAAAATATTAACAATTACATCATCACTGAAGATCCATTATTAAACATCTGTTAAACAAAAAAGAAGAAGAAATAACACGATATTAGAATCTCAACTCATTATTTCATGACCTCATAAGCTGATGTGGCATCAAACATTGTTGAGCATAAGAAAGATTCATCAGAGACTTATTACAACATGCCTGAAATCAAAGTACGAGCAGTTGAAGAGAGCTCAGAGGTCATTAAAGCTGATGAAGTTCCAATTCAATCAAAAGTCAACGCAAAAACTAATCTTGAACCTTCATTGGAAGAACATTCAGAGAAGAATGAAGCTGATAAAGTTTTGAGTTTGCTCAGAGGATAATGGGGCTGATAAAGTTTTGAGTCAACTAAAAGTCAACACATAAACCGATCCTGAACCATCATTGAAGAGCATTCGGAGGAGAATGAAGCTGATACAGTTCTGAGTCAACTAAAAGTCAGAACTCATATTGTAAATAGTAAACCAATATATATATATATATATATATATATATATATATATATATATATATATATATATATATATATTTGGTCATAGCTCCCAATCACTATGATCAAATATATAAATAAAGTGTTGGTATTTAGCTTAACCTGATTGAATCTGGCTAGCATCAGGAGCATTTACTTGGGGCTGGAAACTAGAAAAACACGTGATAATTAATTAAAACTTCATTTCATGATAAAATATCTTAAATAAACAAAACTCGTTCACAAAGTTGTTACACATAATTTCATAACACTTCCTCTTTTATTCAATTTTTCCAGCCTTGTAAATAATTTATATAAAATATTAAAAAAATGATTTTGGTGGTGCAGGTCAGCCTGGCTAACGGTTCCACTGGTCCGGTTTGGACAAGTTCTTATCGGGTTTTTATGGGGCTGGTCTGGTCTACTGGTCATTGACTTACCGAAGAATTGAAACACTTATTACAATTTTAATCTTCAACAAATAAACAAGAATACATGAATTAAATATCACTTACCTTACTTTGATGAAGGAAATAAATGGTAATTAAGGTCTTTAGTTCAACCACAATCTCAGAAACAAGCATTAAAGAAACAAATCTGTTATCAAACCCAAAGAAAAGGCTTATTCGATAAAAAAATTTAAAAAACTCATAGAATATAAAGACTTAACGTGAATGGCGAAAACAATCTCCAAATAAATTCAATGGATTATTCATCTCAAGATATGGAAAACAATACTCAAGAGCTAAACCAAAATGAACGGGGGTGGTGGGATTGGTAGCTAGAATTGAAGATGAGAGAAAATTGAAGAGGGGTCGGTGGGTTTGGTAGATGAGAGAACAATGAAGAGGGGTCGGTGTTCTTTACTTTTGCACATGAATGAAAAAAATTATATAGGAGCCACCGGTCCGGATCGGTTCAGACTAGTTTAGCATTACATATATTTTGAAACAAGACCGAATCACATCTTATGGTCCTGACCGGTTCGTTCCATCACTGTAGACTCGGGTCGATTCCAGCCCTGGAAGTGGTAACCCTGTTTGGTTTGGGAACTGGTATAAACTGGACCGTTTGCTAGCTTGAATTGCAGGATCTGATATTTAAATCTACAAATGGACAATTTGATCTTGAGATCAATATCTATAAACTGTGAAAAATTGAGATTAAGGTTGGTTGTTATGAATTTTAAGGGAACAAGTATTCATTGAATCATATGAGTGAGCATGCTCACCGATTTCAACAGTTGTCACGTTCAATGTTATCGACGATCCTGCTTAACAATAACAATAAGTACATAAAAATTAGATGACACAAAAAGAGATCAAAAATATCTTTTAGTTAACTAAATAAAAATTCTTGTACATGATCTTCATCATCATCAAACATACACATACTCCAACACCCACACCCACATACACATCCTCTTCCATAATGCATCACTATTGAATCTTATAACCCATTCATCTTCTCCAAAAAACAAAACATTAAAACATCACACCTGCAATTTAGAAATTGTCTTCTACAACCCACACTTCTCCAGGAAACAAAACATTAAAAAACGATTGCAACAAAGTTGCAACAAAACATAATGCAAGGTTACAACACTGAAGTCTCCTTCACGACAACATATTAGAATTCGATCATCCTCTCCACCAATACACTTGCTACCATCATCGACACCAAACCACCAACTCCCCACCACCGATGTCCTATACCCACACAAACCATAACCAACACCGTTCTCCGAGCATTATTTCCCCTCAACAATTGAGAGCAACAAACACTTACACAAATATCCAGAAGCTACATCTCCATCACCGTATATATCACACCATTGTAGTAGCAATATCTTAGCAACAATAATGGCATCTCTTTCGATATCACCTACTTCGCAGATGCACACCAGCATCATCGAATTACACCCCCACATATCTTAGCATCATTATCATTAACATCTCATGCTTTTACAACCTCCTCCATTTTTGGTGGAAAACCAACATCATAATAGTTTTGAATTTATCGTGTGGGTATATGTGTTATTTGTTAGTATTTGTTTATAATAAATTATATTATTTTATTTTATTTTGAATTAGGTAATGTTTAATGGGCGATTGACCAAAAATGTACTAATTACAGATGGGTTGCCAAAAAGGTACACACTAGAATTAGTTATCCTTTGGAAAAAAATGTCCCTTTTTATAACACACACGCACTGATAAGTCATTCAATATCCTACCTATAAGACATTACACAAGGAAACCAAACTGTTCATTTCTCTGTCAAAATTCTAAAACTTCTTTCTACATTGAAGCAAAAATCAAGTATATAATCATATTTTTTATTTTCTTAATTCATACAAACAACAACTTCAAGTTTATGTTAGGTAGTGTTATTTCAACACTACAACAACAAATGTCAAAGAACTATCACCTTACATTTGAAGAGGAATCACTATGAAACTTGTATCTATTTTAGGGCTTACTTTTATGTTTTTGAAGGTGTTTGTTTTGATGTTTAAATTTTTTTTAAGGTTATGTTTGATTTGTATGATAGGTACGGCTGAGTTGTTATCCAACAATGTGAAGTGTTTGGCTAAGTTGATTGTAAATTATCTTTGGGTTGTTGAACGTATATTTTATGGTTATGGATGAGTTAAATGGTAGGTATGATTGGGCTATACCCAAGTATATGAAGTATTTGGTTAAGTTAAAGTAACATGTTAATAAGTTGTAAAACATAATTTTTGAGTTTTAAGAAAATTCTTATAGCTCAAAAAGCTGAGTTACACGAAAAATTCCCATAATTCAAAAAATAATAATAAGTAAAAGATATTATTAATTTATGGGTAAAATCACATAACTCAAAAAAGTAAAAAGATTGATGTTGAGTTATGAGAAAATTCACGCAACTCAAAAAGTTGAGTTACGGAAAAAATCTAATAACTCAAGACAAAGAAAAATTATAAGTAAATAGTAAGTAAAAGATGTTACAGAGTTACATGCAAAGTCACATAACTCAAGAAAAGTTAAATTTTTTTGTTTATTTATATATGGGAAAATTCCCATAACTTGAAAAGGAAAAAGTTTTATAACTCAAAATGTTAAATTATGGGAAAATTTATATAACTTAAAAAAGGAAAAAATAACAAGTATACACAAAGTACAAGATGTTATTGAGGTACGAGTAAAATCTCATAACTCAAAGGAATTAAAAATATTACTACAGAGTTGTGAAAAAATTCTCATATTTAAAAAGTTGAGTTACTGGAATATTTTAATAACACAAAAAAAAAACAATTATTAACTAAGTAAAAATGTTATTGAGTTACATGTGAAATCGTATCTCTCTATTTTGAGTTAGAAAAAAAATTCAATATCTAACAAAGGGTATCCAAAAACTAAATGCCACTGTGGAGTTAAGTGAAAATTCCTGTAACTCAAAAAATTGAGTTACAAATTATTTTCATAACTCATAATAAAAATCCGACGCTAAAATGTTACTATTGAGTTAGATGATAATTCTCATAATTTAGTTTGCACTTAGTAAACTTGGCGGATTGTTCAAATATCAATTAACAATTGGTGCATTTCAAATTAAGTTATAAGCAAAAACTAATGATGTATCGCGTATGTCTTACAAATATCAAATAGTTTATGATTTATTAAAAAATAAATTCATTTTTTTTCTTTCATTATGGTGTTCTATTTCTTATTTTGTATATTATTTTTACGTTGAAAGGGGTTTTTAGGCGCTTATATAATTGTCTTGTTTTCTTGCATATCTCTTATATTTCAGTTATAATATGTTGGAGGATGATCTTTCTTTTTCTTTTTATTTTGTCGTTATTTTTTATATTGGTGGTGATAGCATTTCAGCTTGTTTTTTTCTTTTATGTATTTACTTGGAATGGTAATGATAACTATTGATACAGGTTTGTTAGTAAAAAAAAAAAGTAGACTCACACTTATGAAACTTGTGTGTTCTTAAGTAGTAATTTTGATTCTATAGTGACAAATCTTGACAGATAATTCCAATAATTTAGTTTACACGTAATAATCTTGGCACATTCTTCAAATATCAATAACAATTAATTAGTCCAAATCAGATTAAGTTACAAACAAAAACTAATGAGGATTCAAATATCAAGTAACTATTTAAAGATCTGAACACGTAACTTGAAAACAACTTTTGGTCCAAAAAAAAAAAAGAAATATGTTGGAGGATGACCTTTTTTTTTTTTTTCTTTTATGATTACATATCTAATGGTATAGGTTTGTTAGAAAAAATTTAAAAGAAAATAAACTCACACTTATGAAACTTGGAAAACAATATTATCACACAACTCACAAGATAAGCTTAGTTATATTGTTTAATGATTGTAAATAGAGAGATCAACACCAAAATTACAAACACACCAATCTATATGGCAGAATATATGATAATCAAATATAAAATGCGCCTGTTCAAACTTCACTAAACAAATTTAAATTCTAGAAAGAAAGATAAAAGGTAACAAAAAACTTCAATAGACCATGGACAAAAGGTAACAAGAAGATGGGATCTCGGATACTTATCAATTATCGAGAATCTTTGGAAAGGTCAGACATTGCGGGGCTTTGTGAGCATATGGTAGTCTTTCTGTCCCACACGGAGAATTATACCTTCAAGAAGCTCCGCGTTTTCTAGTAAGAATTGTATTAGTGTAAGTGCAAATTCACCAACATCTCCAAGTCTCTTAAAGTCATGGAAGATCACAGTCTTTAGATGGGAAAGTGGGAATTTTTCCATCCATCTCTTTGACTCCCAATAATCTTCCACTCGCTCCCCAAAGGCAGAGGCCAAAAGAGGCTACAAGTAAAATCAAAGTCAGTCACATGCAATTGCATAAAGGCCAAGTCCAAGAGAGAAGGGTTTCAAAGCACACAAGAAACTGAACATGGTAAGATCCTTAGTGATTTTTACCTTTAATCCATCACGTGGCCTCATGAGAACTAATTCCTCAAGATTAGGTAAAAATTTCAGAAGACTTGTGATGCAAATTACATCATGTTTGTCTAGGTATGCATGCAGCTTTAGACATCTCAAATGAGTTAATGGCGATGTTAATGTTTTTGCCTCCAAAGGTAACCCCACTAGTGCCTGACATAAAATCACAACAAGTAAAAGCAAGCAGGTGAGGCAAAACATATGAAATATTACAATTTAATCAATATATATAAGATATTTTTGAGATATAGTAACTCTGTAGTCACGTAATTGACGCATTGTTGACAAATAAAGCAAGTTCAGAGTGATTGCAATTTTGAAATGTAGGCAATAGCCAGTGATAAGAAGTGGCACAACAGGATGTTATTTCCCTCCACAAGTAATTTGGCTTATATGTAGTGTAACGAGAATTATGAGCATGTAAAAAGTATGATTAGCAAACAAAAACTTCAAAGATTATGAAAACATTTCTATTTGGAGAATAGAGAGATTTGATATGTAATATTGTAATTGCAAAGTCACAAAACTAATCCACGGTAGAAAAAGTGAATGTATAAGAGCAATAATGAGGAATAATATATAAATATATATAAGAGCTATGAGGTCCCCTTTATCAGGTATAGCTTAATTATTAGCTTCATAAAACCTTTTCACATTATAACTTAAAGAGCTCCAACACACAAATATTTATGGCATAAAGAAAACTACACCAACACACATAAACATATGCAAGTACTGTAAATGTATGTTTGGTTAAGAAAGGAGAGTTACCAAAATGCAGTGGCCACTCAATTTAAGTTCACGTACATGGTGAAAGCACTCAATAAGCTCAACTAAATAATTATATTGCTTCTTATATTCAGTATCAATGTCTTTGAACTGGAACTCAAAGTTGACATCAGCTTTAAGGTGTGATGAAACTCTCAGCATTCGACATCTTATTCCAAATATGTAGCCCAAAATATTCAATAAGTGGAGTTTAGGAGCTGAAATTTGTAATAATACTCCATTTGTAATGGCAGATAAGTTCTCAATCCACAATACTCGTAAGCTCTCAGATTTGATATCTAGATGTTTAAAACCCCAACAATTATTTATATATAAACGAACCAACTTAGGACTGCCAGATAATATCTTTTCAATTGTGTCCTCATTTAATTCCACTTCAGACATTATTAAACTTTCAAGACATGTCCAGCTTAAACCTAATTTGGGTACCAATTTGCAAGCGGAAATATACAAACTCGTCAGAAACTTGTTGCAATATACAGATTGGGTCAAACTATAAGATGGAGTGGCTGTGCCATATAACAATAACAAGAGTTTTCTCACCTCCTTATCTGAAGCAAACCGAGCCAAACAAGCAACATCAGAGCTAAAACAATCAAAATAACAGACATTAAGTTCAAGATGTTCAATATTAGTATTTCGACAACGGAGAAGCGTTTTATGAACCCATGAAAAAAACTTAGAAGTCTCCTCTTCAGAACCAAAATATACAAATCTGAGTGTTGGGAGAAAGGTCCAAACAAATTGCCATCTCTTTGAGAGAACACTAGTTTTCGATACTTGTTTCATGTCTAAGAAAGAAAGGATATGAAGCAAGATGTGGTCAGGTAAGACACTAATGCGATCCTGGTTTCTGGTTTTCGACATTTTCGCCATTTCGATTGCTTCTTAATTAGCACAATCTGCACAAAATTATTGACAATTTTAGCTACACATTCATTTACATTTAGTAAGCTAGAAATATAGTAAACCTAGAATAAAGGGAGGAAGAAGAAACGAATAGCTTACTGGAAGATTATATGGGTGGTGGCCAAGTTCCAATACAGAGTTGGGAAGCCAATTTTCAATTTTCATTTATGATAGCTTTGTTTCCTGCCTTTTAATTGGTTGATAAATTACCAAGATGCTTTTGGTGTGTTAGTACCAAGAGTCGGATCCAAAGTGAATAAAGGGCCCAACTACGTTCTTTGTTTATTGAGTAAAGGGCCAAACTAAATAGCTATTGGATTCCAACTAGTTTATAAAACTACCCCTCCCATTAGGTTTAGAAACTAAAAAACAAATTCCCTCCCCCATTTCTCTCTTGACACTGCAGCCCCAATTCAAGATCGGAGCATCACCAAGAAAAACGCCGCACCAAAAACCCCGCCTCTCTCTCTCTCTCTCTCTCTCTCTCTCTCTCTCTCTCTCTCTCTCTCTCTCTCTCTCTCTCTCTCTCTCTCTCTCTCTCTCTCTCTCTCTCTCTCTCTCTCTCTCCGCTCTGTATCCCACATTCACCCCTCCTCCCTCTTCAGCTTACTGTCACCAGAGCATCACCAACAAATCTTGCCGCCATCCGCTCTGTATCCCACATTCACCCCTCCTCCCTCTTCAGCTTCCTGTCACCAGAGCACCACCAACAAATCTCGCCGCCATCTCAGCAGATCCACGCCACCTGCCTACATTCAGTGGCCATTCGGAGGCTAACCTGTCGGATAACGCCTCCATTCAGTGGCCATTCGCAGGCCAACCTACTCCGGCGAATCTCCCCCTCTTTCTGCTCCGCCTCACTAGAAAACTGACGCCATTAACGAGCCACATGAAAATCGTTCTCAAGAAACTCGTTCTCAGATCTGTTTATTCGGATCTCGATCTGTTTATCCAGATCTGTTATGCATTTTCAGGGGGTAGATACCCACTGTTTGGAATTTTAGTGGGTTTGTACCCACTGTTTCGTGTTGTTTGACCGGTATTCAGATCTGTTATGCTGTTTCAAGGGGTAATCGTGCTGTTTAGGGGGGTAAGCATTTTAGGGGGTAATCGTGCTGTTTTTGTGGGTATGGTTCTTCACCACCACGTTGGACTCACCACCACTTTGGACTGACCTGAACAAGGAATAAAGAACATTGAACTTTGAACAATAGGGACTCAATATGTAATTAAAAAAAATTAGTGGGTATTTACGTACCCTTTTTTGCATTTTCAGGGGGTATATCCCCACTGTTTTGTATTTTTCAGGCGGTATTCGCTCAAGAAACTATTTTCTGGGGGTAACCACATTTAACGGGCCACAAAAGGTCATGCGTAAGCAAATTAGAACCATAAATTTTCAATAACTTATAATGTAATTAAAAAAAATTAAAATAGTGGGTGTGTACCCCCTAAAAATGTAACCAGAAACCAGAAAATCCCTTGTTAGGCCCTTAAAAAACATAACATCTAACTAGGCCCTTAAAATTCTTATTTTTGAATTTGGGGCCTATAAAGGTATATTCCTATTTAGTTTTTAAGGCCCAAAGGCCATGTACGTTTTTAATTTAAGTCCCAACCCTAACTAGTACTTAGAAGGTTTAACTAGTTAAGGTAAATGACAAAAATACCCCCACCCCTTATTTCACATTGAAAATTAAAAAAGCCTCCCCAAAACTCCATTAAGACACTGAAACCCCCTCCCCCATTCTCATCTCTCTCTCTCTCTCTCTCTCTCTCTCTCTCTCTCTCTCTCTCTCTCTCTCTCTCTCTCTCTCTCTCTCTCTCTCTCTCTCTCTCTCTCTCTCTCTCTCTCTCTCTTGAACTGGCGAACCACCCACCCCCGCCTCCACCTTCACCTTCATCACCCCCATCACCATTAACACCACCATCACCTCCACCTTCATCACCGAACCCACCACTACCAACCCACTGACCAACTATGTCGAGCCCCACCATCACCTCCCTCCATCCGTCACCACCCCCCATCCATCACCACCACCACCACCATCGCCCTCCCTCTACCAGGAAATCATCGCCCTCCCTCGCCACCAGAAACCCATCGCCCCCCCTCGCCTCCAGGTTCGAGATCCACCTTCTTCACCGTGGCTAGCCACCTTCTTACCATGACGAGCCACTACCTCACCTTCCTCAACATCCCCGAATCATCAATGCCATCGCCGCTGGGAACCCGTCAGCCATCTTCAGATCCACGTCGCCGCCGCTCTCTCTGTTGCAGGAAAAGGCGTCGTTGCAGTAGATCCTTTCTCTCTCTGCGATCTGCTTTCTCTCTCGCCGTACGTGGACCACCTCCTCGTTCATCACCAATACTCCGTCGTGAAGACTCTGCTGCTCCGATCTAAACCCTTTTTTGTTCGTGATGGTGTTGATGGGGCCAGACCCCAAAAAGGTTTAGTCATGATAGGGCCAGCCCCCCTCTTCAGGACCACCCTGACCTCCACCGCCACCACCTTGATCTAGTTGTTCGCTGCCCATGTCGTCGATCCAGTTCGTCATTCTGGATTGGTTTTTTTTAATGTAATGCCTGAATGGGGACAGCCCCATTGGATTTTTTGTGTATCATGGGCCAGCCCCATGTATATGTATTTGATAATTTTATTCAATTCATTAATGGGTCAGCCCCATTGGATCTAAACCCCTTTCTGTTTGTACACAAAAAGTATTGCAAAAAGACTAAAAAAAAGACTAAAAAAGTATTGCAAAAAATGTATTGGGTATGTACCCATGACGTTAGAGTAGCCCGTGATAGTTAGGCGTTATAGGTCTGTACCCATAACGAAGGGGGGTAAAATGGGAAAGTTTCAAACCTGCTAATTAGAAATAGGACTTAAAAAATAAGTTTTTCTAACTAGGACTTTAATCAAAATGTTGTTGGTTTTTGGGATCTATTTTATAATTTCCTCTACATAGGAACCTCGGTTAGTTAACTCAATTCTTTTTTTTGAATTGTACATACCGACCCCTCCTCTATCTGAAATGCATAATTGATTCATATATATTTTTAATCTAACTTTATTTTATTTTTAATTAAATCACCTAATATGACAAAAAAAAAGTGGTATATATCATTTCTATATTCTAACCATTTTACTTTCAAGTATTACTCTAATTTATAGCTAGTTTAATGTATTTTTGTTTTTCTTCTTAAATTTATTTAGTTTCTAAATAAGTATAAAAGTAGTTTTATTCAAATAAAGAAAAAACATGTAGAAGATAATATAACATTGTTGCGCACGTCATATCTAGCGACTACATTTGTAGCGTTATTGGTTAAAAAATTAGTCATAAAAGACAGTTTTGGTCTTTAATGACTACATGTCGTCGCTGCTATCTGGTCACCAATATTTTTTCGTTAGAGATGTCACAGCGATTAAATCTGAAAAATAGTCATAAAAGAACAAATATTATTAATGACTATTTTAGTAGTCACAATTGATAAATGTCTGGCGACGATTTCGTAGTCGTGGATTACTATTAATAGCCACTACAAGAGTATTCGTGATATTGTTGTCTTCTTCGACGTCAGTGTAGTCGCTAATTACATTTTTATTAACGACAACATTGATTACATGTTTTACGACTAACAAGTAGTCGCTAATATGCTATTCTTTTAGGAAAAAAATATTTTTTTGGTTTTTTATTTTTAAATTTTTTAAAATTAATAACAATAATGTATAAATAGTTAAAAACAATTTTTGTTAATTACACTAAAGTCAACATTTATAAAATTTAAAGTCAATGTCGCTTAAAAGTCAACAAATAGATAAAATAAAATCAAAACTGACAGAGACTAAAGTCAACGTACATATATCAATCAAATATATCAAGCTACTAAGGATTGAATAGACAGTGTTCTTCTTCTTATCTGTTACATCCACACGTCCTTCTCGACTACCTGATTGTCCAGCTGTTGATGGACATTTGTAGGGTTCTGTTCGGGTCGAATGAATAGGCCAAGTCTAGCTTGTGCCCTCATATCGTTCACACACTCCATTACTGCATGAATGTCTTTCATCCTTTATACATGGGTCTGGGTGCTGGCAGTGAAACTGTGGATTGATTAGCTGGAGGAACGTATGGGGAAGGTCTTGTGCAACACGAAGATCATTTAAGAATGTCTTCATATTGTTAAGGCTTTGATAATTTTCTCGTGTAGATGGTCACACTTTGGAAACACATGCTTTCTTTGGAGACGGTCCAACTCCGGCTGCCCACTCCGTGTTGCCGAGCCCATACCTTCCTCAGTTGTTTCCTTAGCAACATCTTTTTGCTCCTTAAGCGTCAACTACGGAGTAGAGGTTGGAGCTCGTATAACCCAGACCGTGTCAGGGTGACTTTCTCTTTTAGTTTTTCCCGAATAATTGTCTGTTACATATAAAAATATTCAAATAATAATAAATTTCAAAATATTATATAATTTAAAAATCTAGTTTTTTTTACAGAAATACTCACAATAACTTCTTGTATTTCTTGCTCCTCCACTACTTATTCTTACCATCATAACCCTATATGCTCGAAAAATCCCCCATTGGTGGAATCCATCAGTATAATTAAGAAGAATTAATTACACATAATTAATAACATGTATAATCGTAGAACTTTTATGCCTGACTATCAATCTCATCTCAATTATCACAACTCTTTTTCCAGTTTACATCAGACACATCGGTTGGTTTCTTACCCAATAAGTAATAATGCTTCTTAACATAGTGATTGTAATCCTTGTATCTCTTGGACATGTTTTTCTTCAAAATCTCGGCTATTTTATCGAATCATCCTGTAACCTCTACCCGTCTATATAAAAAACGTTCCTGTATTCAAGAATAAAAATTATCGATAATCGGCTAACAACCTACTTCATTGGGTCGGGGACTTCACTCTATTTCTTTAAACGTGGTGGCTCTCTCTCTCTATCCATATACTTGTGCCACATGTTTCCCATACTCTCTGGTAGAGTTACATGTGTCATCATGTATAAAAAAATCATCTGGTGATGGGTAACCTAATTCAGCCAAAGCTTTAACTTACAAGATGTTACGGAAAAATTCTCATAACTTAAAAAAGGAAAAATCAATAAGTAATCAATAAGTACAAGATGTTATTGATTTACGAGCAAAATCTCATAACTTAAAAAAATTAAAATATTACTATTGAGTTGTGGAAAAGTTCTTATTACTCAAAAAATTGAGTTATGGGAAAATTCCCATAACTCAAAACGTTAATGATTTACGTTCAAAATCGCATATATTGAAAAAATTGAGTTACAAAAAAAATTCCATATCTAATAAAGGGAATCCAAAAACTAAATGTCAATGTGGAGTTACGTGAAAATTTCCATAACTAAAAAAAGATGAGTTACGGTAAAATTTCCATAACTCATTATAAAAATACAACACTAAAACATTACTATTAAGTTACATGATAACTCCATAATTTAGTTTGCACTTAGTATCCTTAGCAGATTCTACAAATATCAAATAATGGTCGGTGCATTTCAAATTAAGTTACAAGCAAAAACTAATGTTGTGTCGCGTTTGTCATTCAATATAGAGATTTTTACCCAATGGGTCTTGGAGAAACCCCCCATAGACCCAAGCACTCCCACCCAATCCACTCTTCTTACTAAATACCATAAATATAATTTAACACTAAATGCCAATTTTTTACAAATTTTTACTACCCATTGTATCCTCTTTTATTTTTTAATTACTAAATATATAGTAAATTATACACAATAAATTAAAAATACTAAAAAAAACATATCTCCTCTTTCTTCTTTCCTCTCTTCTATCTCCTCTCTCCATACTAAACCTTGTTATTAAAACTAACCACCAGTTTTACAAGAGAAAAATGGTTTCCGAAAAGAAAAAAATAATGAAAAAGAAAATGAGTTTAAGTGTAAACAAACTCTTACACGAAAATAAACGAAATAACAATTACACGGAATTTGAAATAACGTTTACAAGGAAATGGAAATAACAATACACGGAAATTCCAATAACAATACACGGAAAACGGAAATACACTTACACGATATAGAAAAAACGAAGTCACCGTCAATCTATGGTTGTTAAAAAGATATTCCGGGGTGACCGGTATCTCTAACAGAACTAAAGCTACGTTTAGGAAAATAAAGAGAGAGTAGGTGGTGAGACAGAGAGTTTTTCCTTGGTGTATTTTCGTAGCTTCTGAGAGTGGAGTGAGTGCTCCTTATATAGGGGAGTGGAGAGGAGGACTCAAGCCTTCAGAAACGTCCCCATTAAGGCCCACGATTTCCTCCCGAAATTGGCTTAATTGGGTTGACGTTTTGATTGTCTTGTAACAGCTTAGTTGACCCACGTGTTTGTTTAAGTTGAGTAGTCAACCCTCCACACTATAAGAGCTGGTACAAAATCCATTTCATTTTTCATTTTTTGACTCCCCAAAACCCAAAACCCATGACGTCGCCGGGGTCGGTGCCGGGCCGGGCCGGGTGGGGCGCGCGTGTGGGTTATTCCATTGCTTTGCTATGTGCATGGTTGTTGGCCATTTGGACTTTGTTAATATTACTCTATATAAAAGAAGCAAACTAACTTCTCCTCCCACCGATGTGGGATAACTTTAAAAAGTCCAAAAAGTATTCTTTATCACATTCAAGTTTTCCAACAAACCTAACCACACACAGCTTTTTGTTTTCTTTCTCTTCAAAGATCTACATATCCAGAACAACTTGAACTCCTTAGAGACCATCACATCCCCACTCCAGGTATCCTTAAACTCTATCACCTCTCCATTAAACAGATCCAATGAGACCATCACCTCCCCACAAGTGTCAAAAGCTCTGATTCAGAATTTTGCAGATTTTCTTCGCTTCATATACGAGCCACAGAAGTTGGACCTAACATATTTTTTAGTCAGATTATATCTTTAGTCGAGACAACAAAAATGTCAAAATCTCTGATTCAGATTTTTGCAGACTTTGTGAGAAGATCGGTGAAGAGGTGAAGGTATTATCTTCCATTCATCTGCCATCTTCGTGTCTTCTGCGTGTGTTACATGCTTAATGGCATCTTACTTTGATAGTTTCATGGCTTTAACTTCAGCATTTATGCATTTGACATGGAAATAGGCTTTATGCATTCGTTTACTTAGCTGAAGGTTCCGTCGGCGAGAAGAAAGATGGTTCAAGCGAGGAAGCTTCAGGCGATGTGGTGGGGCTTGCTCGTCGCTTATGAAAGCATAAGAGTGGTTCATGCGAGAAAGATTCAGGCAATGTGGTGAGGCTGGAGGGGCCAGAATCATGGCAGCAGGCTCGTGGCTCGCATCACTATGAAAGACAACTCCGACGAAGGACAAATCCAGAAAATTGGTGAGGTTTTTAATGGATGTATCATGTGATCTCCGATGAAGCTCGTGTTTTTCATGGCTTGGGTTTTAAAAGAATAGTTGTGTTCTAAACTAACGTCAACAACTTTTTTTTCTTTTGTATTTCCGATGGTTTTTTTCCTTTATCCCGTAAACAAATTAACTTTCTATTTGTTTATTTTTGTACTTAGTTTTGTTAATTTTAGTTGTAATATTTTTTTTTATAATTGAAATATTTTTATATGCATTTTTTGGGTTACTCGGTTTTTTAGAAATACCCAGTAATTAGAGTATACTCAATGAAAAATCCCGATACTTCGTAAAATATAATACTTAGTGTTTTCATACTCAGTAAAATATCTGAGCACTTAGTAAAATTTCAGGCAGTGGTCGGAGTTGGAAATGATCGATACTCAGTGAATTGATATTTTGAATTGGTACTCATGACTCACTAATTTGATGATTCATGCTTAATGCCACTTGTTTTTTGTATTTATGTTGTTTTTATTTTATTTGAGAGTATTTTAGAATTCGATCACCCGTAAGATTAGATATTGACATCTTTAAAGAAAAACCTAACCACATGTTCCTTATAGTGCGCTAAATCTATCTCCAAGACCCCATATGTCAACCACCCTTCAATATAAGGGTATGATTGGAAAAAAATCAAAATATAATGTCTTTTACGGGAAGAAACACACAATTATAGTAAAAGGGAATAATATAAAAAATGGAGTTTTTATTTTTATATAAATTTATTAGATTATACTCTTTTAGACGCAATTAATGTTAGGTTTGGTGTACGACTTTTGCATATTTTTTCTAGTTTAATTTGGAATAAACATAGTAAAATTTGTAAGGATTTTTGTAATTGGCAAAATTTTTAATACAACCACTTTGGATTGAGAGTTATTTTGACTTCAGTAAAATACGATCTCAGAACCTTTTACTCATTACAATGTACTCTAACTATTAGAGCAACTATCTATCTTTAAGTTGACATTTTCACGGAAGTCTTTTAATAGATCTTTTAAAACTCATTGCCCAATTGACAATTGAAGTTGATTGCCATCAAACTTGCAATCAAATCACTTAATAAATCATTGTGTTTAGAAAGAAGAGTGTGGGTTTGGATTGAAAGATTTGAGGGCTTGGAATAAATCACTTCTCATGAAAATGTTTTGGAAGATTGTTGATAAAAAGGGCTCTCTTCGATCGAATGGATTCATGGAGAGTATTTTCAAAATATAAGCTGTTGGGATTGGAAACCGAAAAAAGTGGATTCTCCTCTTTTAAAGAACATTTGGGAACTTAAAGAGGTCAATTCGAGAGGTTGGTCATGAGGGTAAAGAAGGAATTTTGGCTCGGTGGTTCACCTTGGCTAGTGATCATCCCATCATTTATGAGGTAGCTAGCGAATTCTTTTATACTTTATATAAGAAACCTTATAATTTATTTAGGCGTATATCTTTTGTGAGACTTTAGACCAATATTATTTGGGATTCATGCGTGACTCCTTAACATGCTATTGTCATTTGGATGGCATTAAGGGATAGATTTAAAACAAAAGATCGAATGACCTATTTGGAGTTGGATTCACTTTGTGTGTTATATGGTGAAGACTTTGAGTCAAATAAGCAGATTTTCTTTGAATGTGCTTATACGAAAGATATATTGGATGAGATGCGAAAATGGTTGGGTATTGATAAGGAGATGATTACGCTCTTAAGTGTTTTGAAATGGCTTAAGAAACTAAAGGCTCGTGAAAATTGGAGGAGAAAAGCTTGGATGATAGCTTTTGGAGCCACCGTGGAGCCACAGTGTATTGTGTATGGAGGGTACAAATTATCTTGCTATGAGAAATGTAACAACTACTCATAATCGGTTATCAAGGAAGTGAAGTGGCGTACTTTTTTCATTTTATTTTCCTTGTTTCCTCATCATTACTTTTTGGATTATAGTGGGAGATTATCATATAATTGTATGAGATAGTTGAGTTTCTTTTGTTGCTATCTTAAGTTTTCTGGTCTATTTAGATGACTCCTTGTACCGTTTACAGCTTTTACTTATCAATATAATCGTTTACCAAACCCAAAAAAAATCACTTAATAAAATTTCCTTATGATATTCTAATCTCATTCGAAGAATACCATAACTCGAGTTTTTTTTTGGACGCGTAAGAAATTAATGATAATTACATCGAGAATACCTACTCCTAGTTTAGAGAATTGACTTCACTCGAGTTTTATCCTAAGATCTAGTAATTACACGAAAGTGCGGAGAACCAACAGAGCAACTTTTAAGTCTCCTCGATTATCTATCATGGCAACAATTTATTTTCAATATTACTTTAGCTTTTAAGATCTAGTAATTACATGTCCGTTTAAGACAGGTTTTCTACCAAATCACTCTTCTATATTATTAAAAATATTTTAAATCCTTACAATCATTTTTAATAAAAATATCGGTAATTTTTAAAAGATCAAACTGACACAATTTTAAATATCAAAATATTTTATAATATTTTTATAATATTTTTTTAAATTAAAAAACACTTTTAATTTTAAAATAATCAAATTCCAAACACATAATCTTCAATTACATGACTTAAATTAACATCATGTTATATACAAATGCACAACATATCAATGAGATCTTCCCAAATGTTCCTTCCATTTTATAAAGGTTGTCATATTTGTTTTTACACATAAATTAAAAAATGTTATTTATTATCTATATGATTACTAAAATGCCTTTTACAAAGTGTTTTGATTTTTTGAATATTTATTAAAAACATGGGTAAAAGTGGTATAAAGAAAAAAAAATGTCTTAGATTTTCTAAAATAACAATCTTTTTATAAAAACTATTTTTAGTATAAGTAATAACTTTTTAGAAAATAGTAGTAAAGTTTGATAACCCATGATCAAAAGTTTGAGTTCTAATTTCATTAGAGTTGAAATAGCTCCTAGTCCAAATGACTCTTCCATGGATAAAATAAATGCACTACATCTCAATTGGTTTTTTTGTTTTGTGAATTTAAATAATGTAAAGGCGAATGAAAAATTGAAAACAAATATTACATGGATTAGAACTGTATTACTGAAATATTTAACACAAATAATAAAGAACAATGTGCATTTATCTAAAACACTTCCTTAACTGTGATATCTCTCAAGCATTGTTATTCAACATTTCTAGTTGTTAACACATTCACAGCTCACTTTTATGTGTATGTGTATCCATCTTATCAAATTCAAATAGGTTCCTTTCCCAGCGTTACATTCTAATGGAATTTCAGAGAAAATAGTTTTGAGATATCAAGGGTCAGTATTGGGTAGCCTACTAAGAACAGAGTGCTCCGGTTTGTGTTCACACTCGTAATCAATATGAACAAAGGCACGCTCCACTTCAGCAAGTTTCTCAAGTTTAATCTGTAAGGTCTCCCCTATTGTATGTGCCTCTTTTAAAGGCATATCTTCTGGGAGTTCAATATCCACCTACACAACCACAAACACCATTATGAAATGCTCACTCAGGGCTAGTATAATACTAACCTCAACAAAATACAATACACCAAACGTGTAGGCTCGAACTGTATCGATACGCTTCACTTGAGGATGTCTAATTACAAGATACGTCAACTTTTGTAACACTTCTGGAGGCGCAGATTGTCCCACAAGTGACACTACACAACAAGGGATGCTCATTTTTAGACAAATTATCAAAATTATCCAATAATATGTTGTTTAGAAATTAGAAGGGGTACCTGCATTTTCAAGAACAGTTCCACCCCAATTTAATATTGTATAAACTGCAAGGAGAATGGCACCCACAGGGTCAATCCACCAATAGAAGTAATTTCCGAGAAGAGCCGAGATTAATCCGACTACATTTGTTACCACATCGAAATAATGATCCTGAGAATGATGACATCAGAATAACATCATAGCTTACACAACATAATACAAGACAAATAGAAATATAATTAAATACCTTTGCATAAGCACGGACAATATCATTTACCGAGCTTTTGCAATAAAACCAGAGTGCAAGTTTTACCAATGTTGCAAATATCATAATTGTGTACATCCATACCAACTCATTTGAGGTCATCTTATTAGGAGTTATATTCTTAACTAATTCTTCAACAGCCTGAATTAATACCTGAAAACCTAGAGTAGCCATTATAGCAGCAAAGACTATAATACCAACGGGTTGGACTCTCAGTTTCCCTATTGGATATTTGTATATATTCACACTCTTCATTGAGAGGTTTGTGAACCATAGTATGCCACCAGCCATTAGATCAAGCAAGGAATCAAGTGTAGAGGCAGCTATGGCCAATGATCCACTCTTTATCGTAGCATAAATCTGCAATAGATTTGATGTTAAACATAGTTTAGAGAGTATATATATGGAGAAATAGATGATCAATTACCTTCAAAGCAAGCAGAATAATATTGGCATAATTAGATATCTTCATGGCTCTCTCATGTTGTGCTTGTTCTTCAAGATCTTCTTCATCGATACAGTCAGATGATACGACAGAATCAACTTCCTGAAACGATTTCAAGGTTGCGAATTGTCTTTCATAGTATTCCGTCTCACCTGTTAATCAGTAGTATATTACACAGGATATGAATGTTTATAAGTCAATATATTCAAACGTTATACATACCCTTGGTTAAGGAAGAATTTGTAGAGAGATCAAAGGTAGAGGTGGATTCAAGATCAACGCTGGACCTAACTTTGTCTGGAAGCCTAGCTATAAATTCATTACGCAGAGAGTTAACAGAAATCCGGCGACTGAATACGCGACTGCGCCGCCCACTACCACTCAGCTTCCGACTCTCCAGTAGAGGTACTTTATCATCATTACCACTGCCTTCCCCCTCCATTATCAGTACAAAGCTGTTGGCAATTACCTATCAGACTTGTGAGTCCTTTACGTGTATTTATTAACAACTCAATGTTTTAAAATATTAATATATATTAAGTCAAATGATTTAGGATGTTTTAGTGCTGCTTTTTTTTGTCAATGGATGTTTTAATGCTGCTGAACGGTCTACTTGTCCAAGGTTTGAATCTCCCCATATATTAACCTGGAAATATATATTGGGAGGAATGTATATTTTCCATAGGATTAGTTCGTAGTGCGCAAAAGCCGACCCAGACACTCATAATATCAAAAAAAAAAAAAATTACATTGAAAAGTCTAATATTCTTTTATAATAAAGTTTTAAATGATAACATTGAAAATGTGTGGCATCAACACTTTTTGGGAAAAGGTATCATACCTTTATATTATTTAGGAGTTTGTGTTTTATTTTTAAGGGATTATAAACTTCTATTTGTTAAATTAGAAGGTTATGTGAAATCTTAGAGAGTTTCTTTTCTTTCATTTGCAGGAAATGGGAATTAATTAGACGGTCCTCCAAGGCGTCATTTGTTTTTAGTTTAATATATTTTCGGATCCGATAGATGTTCGAGATCGTGTTATTAGTATATGTTGAAATTTTATCGGGATAAAAAGCCACCTCAAGTTAGTTGGAGCAAAATTTGTATATCGAAAGAAGAAGATGTCTCAGGTTGAAAAATTAGGAGCAGCGAATAAAGCATTACTTCTTAAAATGCTTTGAAAAATCGTAAATAAAAAACACTCGCTTTTGATTAGATGGATTCACGAAGAGTATTTTTCAAACTTGTGGATTTTGAGAGTGACACCCTAAAAAGAAAGATTTCTATTTCTTGAAAAATGTTTGGGAGCTTAAGGATATTATTCGTTGGTCCTTAGGTGTTGAATGTCGAGAGTGCATCTTGGCTTTGTGGTTCTTCTCTGAAAATGCACATCAAATAACTCATGAGGTATCGAGTAAACATTTTTACGCTTTATACAAAAAACTTTATGCCAGAAAATTTTTGTAAAGCCTATGGCTAACATTATTTGGGACTCGTGTGTAATCTCAAAACATGCAATTCTTGTTTAGACGACATTGAGGAGAGGTTTAAAACTAAATCGCATGACTTATTTGGAGTTAGATCCATTTTGTGTTTTATGTGGTGAAGACTTTGAATCAAACAAGCGCCTCTTTTTTTATTGTGCTTATGCGAGGAAGATTTGGCTGAAATAAAGACTTGTCTAGGGATATAAGGAAATGAATACGCCTCTTTAGTGCTTTGAAATGATTCAAGAAGTTTAAAGCTAGAGAGAATTGTAGAAGAAAAGCATGGAAGATTGGTTTTGGAGCTAACGTATATTGTATTTAGAAGACGACAAATGACCTTGCTATGAGGGGTGATTCTACCTCTAGGGAAACAGTTACCAAAAAAGTTAAATGGTGTATTTTTTTTCATTCTATATTTCTTGTTCCCTCATCATTCCTTTTTGGATGATAGTGGGAGATTATCATGTACTAGTATGAGTTAGTTGCGTTTAGCTTCTTAGTTGCTACCTTTATCTTTCGAGTTTAGACAGATAACTCCTTTGTATGTATAGTGTACAGTTATTTTCTATTTATACAACCGTTTACCTAACCAAAAAAAAGTTATAGAGGATACAACACCAAATAAACCCTATGGTTTGGAGAAAAAAAGTTGATTGACGAATTACGTGGTTAGATTTTCTTAAACAGGTCACCTTCAAAGGTAAAAAGTACTAAAATACCCTTAAAGATCACCAACTCATTTAATCATTGATCATCGATTTGTTCAGCTTCGACCACCACTGACGCCGTCACCCAATACATACTCAGATTTTACTGAATACTTAGAGATTTTAGTGAATATGAAAAAACATTAAGTATTACCATCAACCAACCACCGATGGCTCCGCCACCCATGACATACTCACAGATGTTACTGAGTACTCATAAATTTTACAGAGTTCTCAGCAAAAAACACGGAGTCTTCCGCGAAAAATACCGAGTCTCACGCAAAAAGCATTTTTAAACTCCAAACCATTGAGTTTCCTGATCTGTATACATGGTATGTAAATTACCTACTCCAGACGGTTATTGAAAAGGATTAAAAGAAGAATAGATTAATCGATCTTACCTTATGACCTTGCCATGAAACAGAGTGAGGCAAATTAGTGATGGTGACTGAGAAAAAAAGAGTGAATAAAGAAAGGTGAGTTAGCAAAAGATGGAATCCCATATATACAGTGGAGAAGCTTGCAAATATATATAATTTGGTATGTACCCCGATAACCAGAGGACCTAGACACTCCACCCCTAGGACCTCGACCACTGTTGTAGTTGCTATGACAGATGCATTGCCCCACCCACCATGTGCAATAGAAAATATTTCTAACTTCTAATACAAAAGTAGTTTCTTCACCTAAAACTTCAAACACCTAAATAATCTCATCCTACTTAAAAAAGGAGACCTCCAAAATTTGTTTCCAGCTTTCTCAAGTAAGAGGAAGATTTTTTCTTCATCAAGAAATTTCAAGAGCAGTGGATTTTCAACTGGAACATTTTCAATATTTTGTGTCAGTGTTGTAATTATTAAGCATGGTAAAAAATATGTTAAATTGAGATCGGATCTAATCCAAGACTCCGTATCTTTATTTCTCTACAAAATTTCATAAGCCGTAAGCATGTTATACTGTTTTCTTTCTAATACTATTGCATTTAGTTACACAAGGGAAATAATAAATTGCCTACCTATTAACGTTTATTCATTACAAACATTATAAGAAACATATATCAACCCAAAACAAGACATAAAACATATTACTCTAAAAAGCAACAAAGTACAATTTCCAACACCAAACAAAGCAATCAAAGGTAGAAATACTCAATATTAATGCAACTGGATAAAGGTGATAACAAAACTTTAACACAAGGTTACACAATCAGATTGTGCAACTAATGTTTTACAACGCTACCAAAGGTAAAACCATATGCATTTTAAAACAGAAAAGAGAGTCTACTTTTCTCCAAAGAAAAATAACTTTCATATGGCTCCAATCAGAGCCAAAGAATTTTTACCAAAACACAGAACTAAAGAAATAACAAAATTATCTTCTACAATTTCATAAATAGTTTAACTTGCCCTTCATTCCTGACTAAACACTACTTGTTCTATGCTTGCAGCCTTTTGATTATCTTCCTCTAATTTCAAAACCTTCTTTCTTTCCTTTGTCATGATTTTCTTTTTATCCTTTTGGCCCTTATTTATATTTCGGTCCGCTTTAGAAACAATCTTAGAGGTTGTAAAACCCGCAACTTCAAAATTAAACGATCTTTGAGGTAACAAAGCATTACGAAGAATAACATCAACTCCTTCATATGTCCAAACACCAAGTACAGCTTCACCCTTTAATCCAATACCAAACCATCCAAGACCCGAACATGCAATATCCATACAACTCGAATCCCACCAATGACCTTTCACTCTAAATTCCTTCCTTACCCATTTTCCCATTTCCTCAACTCTTCCTTCTCCAATTGGTGGCTAAATCATATACATACATAAATATTAATAATTATATAACATTAAACTATAATTAACCAAAACTCATACCTGTAACTGATGACCGAAATGTTGTTCAACCATAGTAGATGAGCTTTCAGTTTTTCCCATATGTAAAGGAAGAAGAGAAGATGCCCATACAGTAATATAAATAGAATCAACTGATAACTCTTCTACATCAAGTCTTATTAATCCACCTATATGAACCGAATGTCCTACCTAAAAAATCATTACATTAAAATTTAAAATTCATTTTGCTTTAGCTTTTAACATTGTAAATTACCTTAATTCTGTAAGTCCGTGGTTTCAGCTCTTTAATTATATGAACCAACTTATGCTCTTCTCGATTCAATCGAGTCGAAATTTGATGAGGATGTAAAAGCCCAGGAGTATCAAAGAGTTTCGAATTACCAGGAAGTACCCCTTCAACTTTAACTATACCTAAAGTAGTTCCAGGCACAGGAGCCTCTGTTAAATGAGTCAATTTCCCTCCACCACCACCACCACCACCACTACCACCACCACCGCCACTGCATTTTCCGATAGCGTTAATTAAAGTACTTTTTCCAGCATTTTGTGCACCAACAGTCCAAACATGACCTCTAGCACCAGCTAATCCCACCACATCATTTAACAAATTCTTAATTCCCCAATCCTTAAATGCACTAACTAAATGTACACTAGTTAACTTACTCATCCCACCTTCTCTAGCTCTAGTTCTAACCCAATGTTCAAGTCTAGTAGGAGATAAACTACTCGATAACAAATCAATCTTAGTCACCACTAATATCACTCTCGGTACATTTCCAGGTTTTCCTTGCTTCCAAGCCCCTGAATTTTCGTCTATAGTTTTAGAAACTAACCTCGCTACTGTTCTAGGAAAAGATCCATCGAAATCCGATACATCAACTACCATTAATACTACAGTTCTTGCAGCATTACCAGACATTAACCTTCTTCCAACTGTATAATCAAAATCAAAATCCGGTAACAAATTTTCAACACTAGGCTCTTTCACTTTACTATAATGTCTCAAAGTATGACACCTGGTACACACAACTGGCTTTCCATTAAGCTTCTGCTTCTCCAAATTATCAAAATTATCTGAAATTTGAGGTTCTGTGAGATCATTTAACAACCCCTTTTTCATAGAATCGGAAATTTCAAACTCCTCTGCGATAATAGTCTTGTTAATGGGTGATTTATAATAGGGTTTTTTAATTGAAGGTGGGATGAAATACCCGGGTTGTTTAGAATCAGTGTCTTGCATAGGGACACCACAACCGGGGCAAATGTGGTGGTTCGGGGAAATGGTATCATTGTAATTACCATCTCTGGTTAAGGGTAATTTTGAGGAAGAATTTGAAGAGAAGGTTCTATTGAAGAAGAAGGAAAAGGGTAGGGTTTTAGTAGGGTTTAAGGTAGAATTGGGTTTTGGGATTTCGAGAAACGGAGGAAGAGAGGTATGTATAGTTTTTGTGTATGTATAGGTGGAGAATGATAGTAGGTTTCTCAACTTCGCTGCAGAGAGATTTTTAACTATCATTTCTCAGGATTTTTGTGTCTTGATGATTTTCTTTGTACTATGTTTTTAGGTTCTAGCTATGTACAAAACCAACTTTTGTTCAGAAATTGTGGAACTTTTTGGGTTATGTTAGACCATCTCCAGCAGGTGTGCCAAATGGATATTTACTGCAAAACAATTCAAAATATACAGTATAAGACCAAATTGTAAAAATGATGAGATTAGGTTACAAATAATTCAATTTTTAGAGATTCAAATAGCATATTCAGCGTTCACTATGATGGTTTTCAGAAGCTATAGTCATTGCATCTGAAGTTCAACAAGCAGTATAATAGCAAATATCTCAGTCCAACAGTCTCGGCGGAAAATCATGGGTCACACAAAAATCACACGTATCCCCTCTCCAGTTACTCTATTCTCAACGCATTACTATGAATACGGTAAAAGCTTCCAATGGTTATAATAATGGCCATTGTGGAATTTGTATTGAAATATAATAAACACGACTGTAATTATACTTAAATCAGATAATTCTGAAAATTTGTAAAAGTGATGAGATTTGGTTCAAATTAAATCAATCTTTTTAGAGTTTCAACTGTAAAAATTATTATTTACCTTAATTTGGGTTCTTCGATTTTTGATGGCGCGTAGTCAAGCCGGGTTGACGATGGTGGAGAAGGGCCCCGAGTGGCGGCGGTTTTCTTGTGCAGGAGAGCAGCTTGTGGGGAAGGTGATGTAGCTGTTAAGAGGTTTTAGGTTTGATCATGTTTCATTGTTTTAATTTCCGAACATAAAAAAAAAAAAATTTCATTGTCATTTTTCCTTTTTTCCAAGGGAAGGTACCAAAAGAAGAGCATACTTATATATAGTTATATTAGCCTATTTGTAACTTATTAAAAGATCTCAAACATATTTGTGAGGGGTTCAAAATTAAATTACTTTTAGCTTCATGTCTAGCATTTTTTGCAAAGTGATCCGCTCTTTGATTAAACTTTCGAGGCAAGAAACAAAACGTTATCGGGCCTGTTTCTTTCGACACATGCTTGATCTTGGAGAAAATGAGTTGAATCTCTCAACTTAATACTGACATATGCTTAATACCTTGCATTACCTCAAAGTTATTTGAACAAATACGTTTCCCAAGTTGAGGAAACCCTTTGCATAAAATGGACGCTTTAAGGACCGCCCATGCCTCTCCCACAAGGCTTGAGTTGCATTGGACAGTATCTATGAAATCCTCCCTTTTATTTGTCTCCTTGTGAAGGATGGTGACTTCAATACCCGTTAGTTCATTGTCTTTCAATGTTTACTTTTTTCTTTTCTTAGTTTGTTTTGAAATTTTTTCAATGTTTTCCGGTTGTATACCTTTTTTATCTTAAATTTTATTATTTATTTAATATTCGAAGTGTAAAATGAGAAATACAAATCGAAAACAAAAATCAGATTCAGAAATTTATATGTAGTACCAATTTCGATCTGATTTTTTTGGAAAAAATAAAAAATCGGAATTTCGAAACATTAAAATTTTATTCCGAAATCGGAATTTTCGGATTGGAAAACTCATAAATTAGAAATCTCGGATTCATTTTTCCATCCTATATGTACATCAACAAGAGAAAAACTAGAATGACACTTTAATCCTTTCTGTCGTTTACTTGTCTAATTTCCATTTTCTTTGCAAGATCTTGTTTCGCTATATAATGTTGAGTTGATTAATTTTTCATTAAAATGATCTAATTATATCGAATCACAATAAATAAGGGTATATTAAAAAAAATTGTACCAAAGAGTATATAACTTTAAAAAGCATAGGTGCACGTATATTTTAAAATCTCTAGTTTAGAATATTAATTATGCGGACAAGCAGTCCATGCTAAAATGGAGATATCCATTTATAAACCAAGTTATTGGCACAAGTAAGATTCAGATAAGACATGGGGATGGTTTAAAAGCTATGTGTAAAAGAGTTGAGGAAGAGATAGATAGTTGGCCTAGTGGTTAGGTCACTCCGCAGAGACCAAGAGATCCTGGGATCGAATCTCATTGGAGTCATTTACTCCGAGTCCAAAAGTGGCTCTCTCATGTATTCAAAAAAAAAAAAGAGTTCTTGAGCGATAGTGAGTTCATCAATTTGTAAGGGGTGGGTGAGAAAGACAAGGGAATGAAGGGTAGTGTGTCAAGATAAGATGGCATGACCAAGTTTCATCGTTAATACATGAGGATCAAAGGGAAGATAGGGCAATAGAGGAGAGCCAGTGGTTAGAGAACGCGGTACCCCGGCTGGGGCCGCAAAGATTAAGTGAGTATATGCGTCTGGAACTTCCAGGATATTCGGTCCCCTATCAGTTCATGTTTTGAAAGCTTTATTAGGTGACCAAAACCTAGTCTAACTTGTTTTTTTGAAACTATGATGTCGACTAGTGACACCCCTTTACTTGTTAAGTAGTTAGGTTTTGACTGTCATTATGGTAAGGATCCCTTGGAGTTGCATTTCACTTCGGGGGTATCCTTTTTTTTATGGACTTCAGACTTTAATATTAGTATTGTACATGTTTCCCCTACTTTGTTATTTTCCGTATTAATGATAAATTTTTCTCGTATTACCTTGTGTGTATTCACGCCCCTGTGACTTATAAAGATAATATACCCTTGTATTGTGAACTTAACAAGTGGAAAGACAATCACAACGAACTGTGTGTTATTATCAGGACTTTAATGATACATAGAGGGCGAGGGAAATATATAACCATACATCTGCTATTCCTCAACATATTCTGATGTTTAACACATTTGTTGCTTCTAACTCTTTGTATGAATTAAAATCTTATGGAACTAATACACCTAGTCTAACCGTCGACTGGATGAAGACCTTGTTAAAAAAAGATCGATGGAGCCTTTGTGAGCACCACCTAGAGCGCTAATTTCCCAAACACGGTAGTGTTCGTACCACCTGCAATAGGATTTGAGCACTCCCCATTGATACTTATGTGTCATGGACGAACAACAAATCCATAACCTACTTCATATTTGAAACACTTTGGATGGACTATCCTGAGTGCCGAATCATTATACAAGATGCATGGGGTTCCCCGGGGGCCTTAGAATCCCTTGAAGTGTTTCTGAATAAGTGAAATGACATCACGTATTAATCCGGTTTTCTTATTTTTGTCAAAAAATGAAAAAAAATGATATATTACCACTAAACTAACAATAGTACTACAACTTATTACTTAAAGTTATATATATATATATATATATATATATAATACATTTAAATGATTAGGGATTGTAAAAACATAAAAAGAAATTAAGAACACAAAACGACTGTTATTCTGACCTATCTTCGGGACCGACCCTAGATCTATGAAACCATTATAACCGGAGCACGGTCATTATCTCGCAACAACACTAATGTTACTTTGGAGCATGGGTGTTCTATACACGATCATTAGTGTCATGAGATGCACAAAGATATTTATACCAAAAAGGTCTCAAACCTCAACCCCATAAGCCACGTTCCAAAAGAGTTATTAATTAATATTTTCTTACTAAAAGACTAATTATTACTCCCTCCGTCTATCAATGTTTGTCACAATTTCTAAAAGTAGATGTCCACAAAAGGTTGTCTACTTAAGATACCAAAGATTTTTTACCTTTTCTACTAATTTTGTCCTTATTTAATATTCACAAGCTTATCCTCATTAAATTCATCTACTAATTGCTAGAAATGATTTTGGACTTGTCCAATAAGCCACGTACTTAAACAAAGCGGTGTTATTTTGTAATGACGGTGTAATACATGTCTTTCTCTAGTCCTCTGTACTTGGATTCAAATGGATGACTTGGATTCTTAACTTACATGTTGTCGTCCACAAAGGTGTGATATATAAATCAACACTAAAGGTGGGTGACTCCCCTCAAGTGTAAGGTTCATTGAAATAATTTGATAAGTACAAGGGTTATCGTCCCCCACAAGGACAATCAAGGTTATTCTTAACGTATTTGGAAGTATAATAATGTATAGTTGTGCGGGAAATGAAAGAAACGTAAATAATATATTTTTTGGGTTTTTATATTATAGGGAAAATACCCCCGTGGATACCCAGTATTTCAAATTTTGACAAATAAGTGCCCAAGTTTTCAAAAATGACAAATAAGTATCCAATTTTTTGTTTCATGTCTCCCGTTAGTACCCGCAATTAATTTTGGCGTACCTGACGTCTCGTCTTTTGTGATAGAATAATTGTATCATGAGACATATTTTAGTATGATTAATGAACTTAATAAAGGGATTATTCCCTAATATTTGATGTATCTTACATTTGTGTCTGTATCTGGGCTTATTGTTATTTTTAGTCGATTTTGTGCTTCAATCGTGTGTTAAGTGTGTAGCTTTTAGGTAAATAGTTGACATGGAGTCCCAAGAGGAGATATAAAAGTCAATAAAGTCAAATCCATACCCAAGTCAAGGCGTTGATAGAGGAAAAAGTCAAGTTTGGAAGAATTTGAGAAATTTATGGAAAGATGACGTGACTTGTTTCAATCACCACGGAAAATTGGCAAGAGATTTTGACCTGATTCCTTTTTAGTTGGAAATATCTTGAAGTTAGGGTCATTTGAGAAAAAACGGTGGTCAACTCGGAGTTGAGACGCGAAGTTATGGCAATTCTACCATAGTAAGTTGTCCACATTAGTAACACGAGTTGGGACTTTTGGACCTTCCAAAAGTTCCCATATGATCAAAAAACGACATGGACCTCTATAAATACCTTTTATTAGCTGGAATACACGCACAATTCATATTATAGAGAAGCTAATACGTCTGGAAGCTAAGGGAGAGAAAGAGGAAGGGATTTCAACAACAACTCCACATTTCCTAATTATCCAAAGCCCGTTTCATCTTTTATTGTAGAGTAATTTATTTTTGCTTTAAGGTTTAGTTATGAATTCATTAGTTTTAATTATTAATTTTCAGTATTTAATATGAGCTAAACTATTTTGTGTGTGATAATTGCGCAGTGTATGAACCTATGATTATTAATTGATGTTTTTTAGTTTTTGGGATATTTTCAGTATTTGAATAAAATGTCTTAAATTCTCGTTGATTATATCTTCACGCCTTAAATCTATTCATACCTTGATCAAGTATAGGATAGCAATAGTAGTTAGATTATCGCCCGGGTGGGGGATTTAATTGCAGAACCTAGGATATAAGCGCTTGTTACGAGTCAATGAGCCGAGAGGCCTTGACTCACCAAGTAGTTAATAGGGTAAGAAAAATTTTGCCCAACATCAATAGGGTCACCCGGGAGGGGTTAGGAGGAGAGTTGAACCCCGACTATCATAGAATTACCAATTTGTCCTTATGTCTAGAAATATCTAATTATGAAACTTAGGGGATCACCAGCAAGGATCAAGCACTACTCTCTTATATTACTCTTCTCTTCTTAGTTTGTTTGCATTTAATTCTAGTTCTTTAATCTCTTCATCATTAGTTATTTGATTTCTTCTTTTAATTTATTCGCATTGAGTTTAATCTTAAGAAAATCAAACAAAGATTTATATTTTATTTTATTGTCTTTGCAACTAATCCATAATTCTCTAAAAACAAACATCATAACTTTTCTAAACCCTGAGAACGAAACCCCTTTGCGTACTCATTCATATTACTTGTCAACAAACCCTATACACTTGCGAGTGATTAAAGTCCTTTTGTTTTACTCATTATTTACCACACTCACAAGACCGACATTACCTAGGTGTTTCAAAATTTGACAAATAAGTGCCTAAGTTCACACACATGTTTGTCTAATAGATTGGGAGAAAATACTAAATTATCCCTAACACAACTGATATTTACAAAAACACCTGAGTCACGTGGTAGTTAACGTCAAAAGTAATGGTGGATACTAACGAAAGACAAAAGAATGTAAATTGGGTATCTATTTGTCATTTTTGAAAACTTGGGCACTTTTGTCCAAATTATGTAACACTAGGTATCCACGAGGGAACTGTCCCATTATTTTAAAATAAAATTCGAATAATCAAAGACAAAATGTAAAATTTAAATTAATGAAGAGAGGGTTTGAATATGAGAGGTGATTGATTGACTATAATTCCCAAAGTTAACTAATTTAATGTTTCTAAAATGCAAGGGCAGATTGGTAATTTTGTATTAGCCGAGACTCTAATCTCTTCCCAATCCATCCCGGGTAAATAAGAAGCTATCCTACTAAACCTTCGATTGCAATTGATTCAAACCCTAATGACTGCTTGGCTAGTCAAGACCACCAAGCTCAATAACGCACACCAAGTGTGTATATGCTATATGTAACTAAACCCCCTTCCGGAGCTAGCTTAATTACTAATCCCATCCACTATTTGGCCAGACTTTGAATAGGTTTCAGGAACAAACACATACCCAATAGGATTAATATAATTTATTTAAATGTAAAATCCCAAAATCACAAGAACATCATAAAAATCAACTAAGGTTCATACATTAAGCAATTCTCAAACAATAAAAGGTATACTTCATATTCAAATAATTAAAACTATTGAAAACTAATGATGGAATCATGTTTAAAAGACAAAATAAAGTAATCTAAGAATCAAAATGATACGGTGTTGGTGGTGAGGAATGATAGGATTTTGTGGAAAACTCTTCTCCTTCTTCTCTCTACTCTTCTCCCAGGCTTGTAAATTGAAAAATGAATAATTGGTGCTGAATAATGAGCTTCTAAAATGTTTAAATACCACCCTAAAAATGTTTTTGGGTCTTATGGGCTCACTTAGATAGGCTAAAAATAACCCAAACAATATTAGGCTAATGGTGGACAGGTTCAAGTCGTGGTGGAAACAAACGACATAACTTTTTCTTCTGAACTCTTAATTGACTTCCATCACTTCAAACACGTCACTGGCTTCAAGATATATCTAAATTAAAAGGAATATATTCAAAATCTCTATTAATTAATTATGGTGACTGAATTAATGGACGTCAAGATTTTGCCATTAAACGCTCCAACTTTTCTAAATTGACTTTAAGCTCTTCCTACACCTTAGCTTGGGGTTAGGCTTGAATTTTTTACTTATCCTCATAATATTGGGATCTTTTGTCAACCATTTACCTAAAATAGACACACTTAACACGCAATTAAGGCACAAAAGCTCAATAAATAGAAATATGTCCAAAACAAGAGAGAAAAGTACACTATGTCGAATACTAGGGAAAATCCCTCATTTCGGACCAGTAAACTCCTACAAAGATGTCTCGTGAATAGAAAAAGCGAGACATCAAATATGTCAAAAATGTGTTGATATGCGTTTTATTATCAAATTTTATGAACTCTTTTATCATCACTTCAACAGATTTATCATCTCTCCTCTAAAACTAGGGTTTCTCTATAAAAAATCATTTGATACTAGATTTATGTATAGGTTGTGTATTATATTGTAAGTGTAATCAATTTTTTTTTGTTACAAAAGAGGTCAAAACGACCGGGAAGATAATTTCTTCCTAATTATTGACTAGTTAAGATACTTCTAGGCGAAGCCCAACCACACTTATCCATTGCCAAAAGCCGCAACAGTCCATCAGGAGGATCCTTCACAATAATAGGCCCTCCGTCACTTCTAGCTCCGTACCTAGCTAACCAATCGGCACACTTATTCGCTTCCCTATAACACCAGACGAGCTCAAATTGTCTTGTACCCTCTAAGATATCCCAACATGCTTTTACCTTATCATCAACACGGACACTTGAATTCGCACCGCCCTTCACTAGCGCGTGCAATTCACACGAATCCGTCTCAATAATTAACGAAGTAAAGCCTCACTCAACTGCCATACGTAACCCATAGAGTAGAGCAAGAACCTCTGCATCAAAAGGGGACGATGCCACACATTGTCCTGCGAAACCCGACATGAAATCGCCGTTGCTATTTCTAACAATACCCCCGATTCCCGCTCTCTCTTGATCAACCAAAAACGACCCATCAATATTCATTTTCCACCCACGCACAGGCTTTCCCCACTTTACTAAGATACTATGCGCCGAGGTAATTAGGCCCCCGTCCCTCTCCAAACCCAATGCTTTAACATAATCACAAGCGGAGTTTCGAATAATTACACAAAGGTCCCTGCTCGAATTCTCTTTAGAATCCGGGTCAAATAACCTTTTGTTCCTATCTTTCCATACACACCAAACATATGCTGCAAAAACAATCCTCCGTTCCAACCCATTAACGCACTCCGTACTCGAAAGCATCTTGGACCACCAACTTGCATCATCAAGTCCATTCCAGTCCCTATTCTGCTCATTCCATGCCTCGTTATCTGCTAAAAAATTCTGCTGCGTCACGGTGCTGTAACCGACCCCATTTCTATCAACACTCATCGACTCGCGCTGCACCTGTTCACCATGATCAATACCGGCCTGTCCTGCAGCCATTCCAGCTGTTACAGCTCCTGCCGCCAGGTTTCTGCTGCCCGGAATCTCCATCGGACTTTGACCCGCTGCTGCAGTCCCTTGCCACGCCACAGAATTCCTTCCAGCAGCAGCCCTCCACTCGAGAAACCCCTGTCCAGCAGCCCAGCTTCCGCACCTGGAACCTGCAATACAAACCTTAAACACAGTAGCATAATGTTTACAAAACCGAAATAGATGAATTGCGGATTCCTCCCTTAATCCACAACGTTGACATCACGCCTCCTCGATCACGCTACGCTTGTATAAGTTTTTCCCCATCGGTAATCGCTCCAAGATTGCTCGCCATAACAGGTTCTTAATTTTTTGAGGACACTTAAGGGACCACACGAGGTCCCATTTAAAACTTACCTCCCCATCCACCCTAGTTAACTTATTATAGGCGGATTTAACAGTAAAAAATTACTGTGGTGGATGAAAAACGTTTGATTATTAATTTTATTTTCTCAGTATTTACAGTTGTTAATGAAAATGTGTATAAAACTCATAAGTTAGTATATGAGTATATTAAGGAATTTTCCAAAATGAAAAAAAGGTGTTCTGGGGTTGTTCCTAATCAACCCCATCCCTTTCAATGATTCACATAGCCTGGAACTGTCAAGGTATCGGCAATCCTTTGACAGTCCAGGCAGCCCGTGACCTCTGCGCTAAGCATCGTCCGGAGGTACTGTTTCTATCTGAAACAAAAAATAATTATGAAAAGCTTGATAATATCGCAAACATTTTGGATATGAGCTTGATTAAAACTATTGAACCTATTGGGGCGAGAGGTGGTCTCGCGTTAATGGGGAAGAAGGAATTGAAAATTAAAGTTATAAAAGCTTCGGCTAATTTTATACACACTAAAATAGAGGGTTATAATATGACCCCTATATTTTATACATATGTTTATTTAAACCCATATGATATTGATAAAGAAATTTCCTTTAATTTCTTAAATACTTTAAAACCCCAAAATTCTCCTTGGACTCTAATAGGTGATTTCAATTGTATTAGATTTCTTAAGGAAAAATTAGGGGGTAATGTATGCCACAAAAAGTCTATTAAAATTTTTAATAAATTTATAAACCTCCACAATTTGGAGGAAACAACCTCTTATGGTTGTAGATTTACATGGACAAACAAAAGAGCTAATAAAAAGCTTATAAAAGCTATCTTAGACAGAGCTATCCATAACTCTGAATGGGATAAGCTATTTCCTAATGCTTGGGTAGCAGTTGTACCTGCCATTGGATCAGATCACTGCCCCTTGATACTACACCATGATAAAACAGATAAGAAAAATAAAAGGAGATTTTATTTTGAAAGCTTTTGGACAACAGAAACTGATTGTTTAAACATTGTTAAAAATGTATGGAAAGATTATAGCTCTCTAAGGGGAAACCCTAATGCAGTTATTAATCATAAACTTAAAAAATGCAGTCAAGCATTAAGAGATTGGAATAGAAGAAAGTTTGGAAATAATAAAATCCAAATAGAGAAGCTTATAAAAAAATTAGAAATTATATCTAATACTAACAATCCCAATTTCAACTGGGACGAATACAATTGTATAACCAAAGAACTAGAAGAAACTTGGAATAGAGAGGAAAGTTTCTGGAAAGAAAGATCAAGAAACATTTGGCTTAAAAAAGGTGAAAAAAATACAAAATATTATCATGCTTGTACAAAAGAAAGAAGAAGCAGAAATAAGATAACTAATATCACTAATGAAAATGGTGCATGGCTTGATAATAAACTTGAAATAAGCATGGAAATTACCAATTATTTCAATAATATATTTACAACTGTAGGGAAAAGAGATTATACTAATACTATTAATCTTATATCTAGTAAAATTGATGAAAGATCAGCAGATAACTTAAATAAACACATCAGTGAAGAAGAAGTTAAAAAAGCAACTTGGGAATTAGGACCTAATAAAGCACCAGGTCCTGATGGATATAATGGAATATTCTTCAGAACTTACTGGGATATAATTAAACTTGATATCATGAGAATAATAAATAATTTCTGGAATAATAAGGGTGATTTAGCTGACTTAAATCAAACTCTTATTACTTTAATTCCCAAAATTAATAAACCTACAAATATTAAACACTATAGACCAATTAGTTGCTCTAACTTTATTTATAAGATTATAGCAAGAATATTGGTTAATAGATTACAACCTTTTATGAATTCCCTAGTTGGAGAGCATCAAAGTGCATTCATTTCTAATAGAAAGATACATGAAAATACTATGATTGCACATGAGGTAATTACCCATATTAAAAGAAGAAAGAAAACCAAAAAATATATGGTTGCTGTTAAAGCAGATATTAAAAAAGCCTATGAGTATATAGAATGGGATTTTTTACAAGATCTCCTTATTAAGATTGGTTTTAATGTAGATTGGGTAAGGAAACTTATGTTATGTATCACCTCTGTCTCCTACTCAATATTAATTAATGGTGAAGTTCACCAAGTACAAAAACCCACCAGAGGAATAAGACAAGGGGATCCTCTTTCACCCCTTATCTTTTGCCTTATATCTCAAACTCTAAATGATTTAATTGCAGAAAAAAAAGTAAACTACCTTCTTAAAGGAGTCAAAATAGGAAATAACTGTCCAGCTATCACTCATCTACTCTTTGCTGATGATAGTCTTTTCTTCCTTAATGCTGATAACATTGAATTACAATCTTTCAATGACATTATGAACAAATATAAAAATGCTACTGGTTTATGCCTTAATCTTAATAAGTGTGGGGTCATTTTTAGCCCTAATACACCAACCTTTATCCAAAATGTAATGGCTAAAAGATTGAATATGAGAAGAACTAACAACCTAGGTGATTACTTAGGACTTCCAACTGAATGGAGTAGGAATAAATCAAAAGATCTACAATTTTTAATAGATAGAATACTACAAAAGTTTGAAAACTGGAAAACCCTTTTCCTTTCAGAAGGGGGTAAAGAAATCTTAATTAAAGCAGTCATCCAAAGTTTGCCTAACTATATAATGTCAAACTTTATTTTTCCAAAGAACATTATAAATAAAATCCATTCAATTATTGCCCAATTCTGGTGGGGAGATAAAGGAAAAAAAAGAATACATTGGGCTAATTGGGATATACTCACTAGATCAAAATTTGAAGGTGGCTTAGGATTCAGAGATCTACACCTAATGAATAAAGCTCTATTAGGAAAACAAGCTTGTAACCTAATAAATAAAGAAGATTCTCTTCTTTATAGAATCCTTAAAGGAAAATATTTTAAAAATTGTAGTTTCCTTGAAGCTAAAATTGGAAGCTCACCCTCATGGGGATGGAGAAGCTTACTAATAGGTAGAGATACATTTAAGAATAATATTAAATGGAAATTAGGTGATGGAAAGAATATTAATATGTATAAACATAATTGGATATGTGACATTAAACTACCTATCCAACCAAAAAATTCTAACCTACTTTGGGTTAACCAACTTATTAAAGAGGATAAATCTTGGGATACTGATCTCTTAAACTTTATTTACCCCAAGGAAATCAAAGAAAAAATAGAAAGAATGGTAATACCTAAATTTCTATGTAAAGATCAAATTAGTATAGATTACTGTAAAGATGGTACTTATACAGTCAAGGAAACTTATCATAAACTAAAAGAGGATGAAAATATTCTCCAAAATATTAAAAATATGAATAACCCTACATCTTCTAATACTAGGGATAAAAACATTTGGAAACTTATTTGGAAAATGAAAACCCAATCAAAAATAAGAAATTTTATGTGGAGAGTTATAAGAAACCTTTTATCTACAGGAGAAAACCTTTTTAAAAGGAAATGTGCAAAAGATAACATTTGTAAAATTTGTGATAATAATATTGAAACAGTGGAACATATGCTTTTCAAATGCCCTTGGGCAAAAAGTGTATGGTTTACTAGTCCTTTGAATTTAAAAACTGATAATGATACTACTATAAATGTAGAACTTTGGATTATAAATCATGTACAAAACATTATTAAAAAATTTGATAATCATGATAAGATTTTTGAACTTATATGCATTATAATGTGGCATATATGGAAGGATAGGAATAATTTTATCTATAATGGAAAAAAATGTGAACCTTTGAATACAGTTAGAAAAGCTACAGAGAATTGGAAAGAATATTATAAAATTTCAAACCCTAACGATTTAAATTTTCTTGATAAGTTAGAGGAAGTTAATAACATTAATAATATTGGAATAAATATTAATAATAATATTCCACATAATCAAAAATTCAAAGATAAGTGGAAAAAACCTCCACCTAATAAATTTAAAATTAATTGTGATGCAGCTTTTTCCGATAAGGGAGCTGCAATAGCATGTTTAGTTAGGAACTCTAATGGGGAATTTGTAGCAGGTAATAGTTGGAAGATTGCGGCAGATTCGGTGTTAGAGGCAGAGGCCACAGGGATCTTGAAAGCTACAGAGATGGCTTCAAATTATCCTTTTGGAAGCGTGATTATAGAGAATGACTCAGCCACTATTATGAAGTCTCTTTCGTCAGGATTACCGGTGTTGAGTCATTCAATTAAAAATTTAGTTTGTAATATTTATTATTTTGCTGAATTATCATCTCCTTCTTTTTCTTTTGTATCTAGAAGTAGAAATGGGACAGCTGACTGGATTGCCAAACAAGAGCTTCTTAGCACTCTGTTTGGTAATTGGGGTGTTTGTATCCCTCCTCAGTTAGCTACTTTGATTTGTAATGAAGCCGAGCCTTCCGGGGTGGGCTAAACCTTGTAACCTTTTCTACTATCTATATATTATTATGCATTTGAACAAAAAAAAAAAAAGTCTCCGTTACCCCTTGCTTCAACACTTCTTTCCCCTTAATCAATTTTATTTCACATCTAGATCCAATTAAAAATGGAAATAAGTTCACATAGTAAACTTGGTTAAATGGAATCACTAAAATACTTAAATTTCTAGGTTGTTGGTTATTTGAGAAATTCAAAAGTGTTAGAAATATAATATGAAGCATATTCTCGTGGAGAAAATAATAGTCGAATCTCATTATGGATGTAAACCCAGTTTTAGGGATAATTTATGATATATAACATGTGTTATATAATTCTACCCTTCAATGATTCTTATATTTGAGTTCTTCAAAGGGATTTATCTAAATAACTTTTTTTTATTACACTTTCTTAAAATGGTAAAAAGTACAGCGGAAACCATATATTTAAATCATGAAGGATTTATATGAACACTATGCTTTTTGTTTTTTTGCTTAAAATTACGATGTATATATAAAACAGAAAACTACAAATTATATGATTGTCTTGACATGCCAAATCCAGGAATAGATTTCAAACTGATTTAAAAATTGTAGTCAAAAAGAAAAAAATCACAATGAAACTAACACAAACACATGATAGACGAGCGAAGAACAATCCATGCTCCATCCAGGTAATACGACGATCGAAGGTAATACGGTGCTTATCCACGACTTTCACTAGATCGATACCAAAACCCTTTTTATATTCTTGTTTGGAAATTAGACTAATCTTTTCAATAAATGTGAGTACGACTTCCAAACTATTATTATCTGCATGAATAGATAAGAACTTAAGACATTAGTTTCTAAAAGGTATTAAGAATGTGGGAAAATGTATGTATATTGTATAACACATGTTTTACATACCTAATTGTGGTATAACATGTCCCTCGGGATGATGAATCACAATTGGATCCACAAATGACTCTAACAAAGAGGTTCCTTCGTCTCGGGCAAAGGAATCCATCTCACCTGGTTAATGTTAAATAAATTTAGTTATGAAAAGATTAAAATATAACATTTAGGGATGCTAATGGTTTAGTTTAAAACTGAAACAAATAGGTAACCAAATCAATTAATAATCAATTATATAACCATGATTAAACTATTAGGTTATGAGTTTTAAAAGCTTAACCAGTGATTCTCGGTTATACTTTTAGATAACCAAAACCATTTATTATATATATATATATATATATATATATATATATATACGTGTGTGTGTATGTGTGTGGATTAGGGGTGGAAATCGGATCCGAAATTTCCGATTTCCGACTTTTCCGATCCGAAAATTCCGATTTCGGAACAACTTTTTACGGTTCCGAAATTCCGAATTTCCGATTTCCGATTTTTCCGAAAAAATAGGATCGGAATTGGAACTACATATAAATTTTCGAAATTTCCGGGTTTTCCGATCCGATTTTATTTCCGAAATATATTTCTGATTTTTAGTTCCAATTTTTATTTTCGAATTGTATTTCCGATTTTACATTTCCTAGGTTAAATTTATAATATATATTAATATAAAGAAAAAAAATATACAATCAGAAATGTTGAAATTTTGCATAACAAAACAAGAAAAGAAAATTTAAACATTGAAAAATTGAAACACAATGGTACATTTTTTTATATCAGGGAAAAAAAAAACAATAAACCTGATAAAACCTGAAGAATAAGGCTTAACCCATTTCTTCACATTTTACATTACCTTCCCACTAAGCCCAATATCTGTTTTTTATGTAATTTGAAAAGTAATTCACAGTCATTGTTTTTTTCTACCTTTTGTTACTTATGTTACTTCTATTACTGTTCTTTTAACTTTTGTTACTTATGTTATTTTTGTTACTGTTCTAAGTTTATAAGTTAAGCTTTTTAACTACTGTTACATGAAATTTTTTATAAGTTTTGTTTTTAACTATCTTCGTGTAAGGGATAAACTATTGCTCCAATTTTTAACCCTTAGTCCCGCAATTTCTGAAACAAAAATTCCGAAATTCCGAACCCAAAATTCCGAAATTTCCGAACAAAAATTTCCGAAATTTCCGTGCCGAAATTTCCGAATTTCCGGCAAATTCCGAAATTCCGAATTCGGAATTATTTTTTCCAGTTCCGAAAAATTGGATAGGAATTGGAACAGAAAAAATCTATTCCGAAAAAAATAGGAATTTTTCCGAAAGACCCTTTTTCCGATCCGTTCCTTCCGATTTCCACCCCTAGTGTGGATTAATCTATTAATCTAGGTATATTCAAGAGATTTTTACTGAACATGTCTTGAAGATCCCTCTTTAGGACCCAAACAACCCAGCTTATTGATTTTTTTATCCAAAGTGTCCAAAAAAGAAAAAACCTAATAAAAGTAAATAAGAACAAAACCCCATGAAATTTATCCCCAAAATACCCCTATATATCTACTTATCCCCCTCTCTAAGCTCCGGTGGTAGTTATTCAAAGCAGTGGAAACGGCTACAGTGAGGACAACAAAAACATCTGCTCCGGTGAGCTGAGTGACTCGTCTGTGGCGGTGTTCAGATCTTTTAGTCGGAGCTCCAAGCTTTTTTAAGAAATTGAGAATAGAGTGGCGGTTGTGAAGACATTAGAGTTGAGCAACTAGACCATGTCTGCATTCATGTTTTTTTAGAGTTCCAAGCTAAGGGACAGAGATTTAATGGCTAGGGTTTCAAGTTTTAATAGAGGTTTTGTAGACAAGTTGGAGGTTTAATGGACGAATTATGCCGACGAGAAGTGTGGCTTTGCGCTATGGTTTTAAAAATCAGAGTTTTTTAAAATTGTAGTTGTTTTAATTGGACATGTGTAGATTTTTCTTTTTAGGATTTGAACTTAATTTTTCCCCATGTAAAATAAGTGTAATATTTAAAATTTAATATTTTTTTATTTAATATTATGCAATCACTTATTGTTTTTTGAACATACTAAGTGACTTTATAAAGTATAGTAAGAGTTTTATTCTAAGTACTTAGAGACTTGGCGAGCATACTTAGATATTTACTCATTATATTCATAGATTGACTCAGTATACTTAGAAACTTCTGATAATAGTTAGAGACTTCATATTTAGAGACTTTTCATACTCAGAGACTCACATACTCAAAGATTCATTAAGTTTGCCCTGGAGGCAGTGCCAACAGTGGTCGGTGATCGTGGTCGACGAGGAATAGTGTTGGTTATTAGTGACTCTCTAAATTGTAAGTTAATGATCATTTGTGACTTGTATTTTATCTTTATGTGATTTTTATTGTATTTGAGAGTATTTAAGTTTTTGTTCATCCATAAGTTTGTTTGTGGGATCTACGAAGAATTCCCTCTTCATTCCTTATGTCTAATTAAATTGGTCTACAAGACCCAATTGGTCAATCAACCTATATTCAAATACCAAAATTAAAATTCAAATAGTAGATTTGATAAACTAAGTATCGAATATCCAATGTAATTTAAAATCAACACAATTTTTATATACTTTGAGATTTTTCTTGTATGTGTAATCTTGTTTTAAGAATTTTAAATATTGATAGAGATATAACGTGGGTATACTTTAAAACCACAAAATCGTTTAAATTCCCGATACATAAGGGTTTGTTTATGATTTTTAAAGGGTAACATATAGTTAAAAATATTTTGTTATAGTTTTTAATAAAACAAATTATTACAGTTTTTAATTTGTTTTACGCAGCTAAGCAAACTATTGCAATCCCTAATAACATCACTAATATTCTAAATGTTTTAAAACAAAACTATTATATTTTTTATAACATACAAGAAATTATCGTGCATTTTATTGATATCTAAAAAAAGGGGAGGGGGGGTGTATGGAGTTTTGAAGTAGTTACAACAGTTAATAGTGAGATCTGAAATACAATTTTTCTTACAAGAGCATTCCTAAATTCTAATATTTGTATTTTGATCGACTGTAAATAAGTAATAAGACTCCCTTCGCCCCAAAAGTAATATCCATTTATCTTTTCACACGTATTAAAGACCCGTTTGGAAGTGCTTATTTTAGAATAAAATTTTTTTTTGAATAAATTAAAGCATTAAATAAATTATTAAAAATAATTTTGAAATCTAAAACCAATTTAAGTGTTTTTTTAAGAAACACATATTTGGTGCTTCTCTTAAAAATGTTTTACAGGGTGTAAACCACTTTCAAAGTTCTAGAAGCCATTTTTAAGCGCTTTTCTAGAAAAGCACTTCCAAACGGCACTAAACAATATCATGATTGTATTTACTACTGTTAAAATATTCTTTACAAATTATATTGATATTTTATATTCACAGAAAATATATATTTAATATTTTAATAAAGATGAAAGTGAAAGAAATTGAAAAAAAAATGTTTTTGATATTTTAACTGAATGATAATTTTGGAACAACAGTTTTAACAATTATATCGTAATAATATTTTGCTTACTAACAGAAAAAATAGAGTTCTTTTTTGATACATTGTAGAGTGGTGGGTCCTGGGGTGTTATAAAATTAAGTGCAAAATAGAGGAACCACTTAACCGCAAGTGTACGGTTGTCCAAGTAATACTCCGATAAGTCGGATTCGTTCTCAGGGATTGGACTGGTATAACCCAAGTGTTCAACAGATAAGTAGTAGTAATTGCAAATACAGAAAATAAAAGATGAGAAATATTTATTTGGTTTTTATATTAATCCTAAGAATGCATGAAAATAAATACTAAAGGACTAGATGCAGATATGAGCTATACTTGAGTCTCGCAAGGAATCCACTTAATCAATATAATCTATGTTATGTTTAAGGGTAGAATTGGAATTATAATATTAGTCGGGACTCTAATATCTCCTAGCCCCCTGTCGGGTGGACCTAGAAGCTATCCTAAAGTATCATAAACACCTGTATGGTCGAATATGGCTTTTCGGATGATAAGATTTTACCTCTTTGGCTATGTAACTAGTTAAGCCTGTCGGTCAATAACGGACATTACACGGGTATTACCTAGATCTGTATTCAAACCCCCCTGTCGGATGATCACTTCGCCACTAAAGTGAATAGCCCAAATACTAACAGCTAATTCTAGTTGCGCGGAAAAGAATTAGTAATAAAAACAAAGTAATAACCAATATATAAAACTCAATCCTATTTAAATCATGCAATCCCAAATTCAAAACATAAATTAAATTAATTAGGGTTCATCCTTTTATTGCGATTCTCAAGTAATTAAGATTTAGCTCATATTGAAAGTAAAAACAATAATGAAATTAATACTATACATGTTCCTAATAACAGAAATAAAATAAGAACCTAGATAGAGGAATTGGCTTGAACTGTTGTTGGAGATATAGACAGTCTCCAGCTTCTGCTCTTGCTTCTGCCTCTTGACGCTCTCTCTAAGGATGTATATATTGAATGAATTGTGAGAGGTACTGAATAATGAGGTCTAAGGGGTGTATTTATAGGTGTTGGAAGACCCTAGGTCGAAATTGCTTGGAGTGGAAGACAAGGCAAAGACTCTTAAATTCGTAGCTCTAAAAGATAAGATTCTGCTGATTTGATTTGGTCATATCTTTTTGAATACTTATCCGTTTGAGAAGTTCCAATATATGAAACTGCTTGTCTTGGAAAGCTCTTTCTATTGGTGCAGACCATTCGTCCAGAATCCTAGCCAATCTTTTATTATGATTTAATTCCTAAAACGTGGCTGGATTTCAGATTTCAAAAGGCAGCTTTATCTTTTCCTTCTTTGAATAAATCTTTACCAAATCTTCTTATTTCCATGTAAATCTTCTTTCCTTTCATCTTTATCTTGACTTGGCCTCTAAGTAATTACCATTTATCTCTTTAAAGCTTCACATTAAATAAATCATTAAACCGCATATGCTTAAAAAGAATAAATCAATAAATCAAGAAAACGAAATAGGAAAGTGTACTCTAAAAATAGAAACTCGACTAGAAATCATTTCCTAACACTCTAAAATACACTAACACTTTATTCTCACTTTTTCTTCTTGGATTGTTCTTTCATGAGATTCAAGAACCAATTAACTTTGCATTAAAAATAGTCAAATTTACGCACAAAAGCTCAGATTCTGCAAATAGTTAATTTCCAAGGGGAGGAAGTGCAATATGATCAAATAAGCCTAAAAGTCTATCAAATAAGTCATTTATTCACCTAAAAGGATGTCTCCAATGGGCTAAGAATTAGAACAAATAGGGAGACATCAAGACCCCAAACTCAAACCTTTGTCGTCCCGACAAAGTAAAATAAAAACAAAGGATCTTTTAGGTGAATGCAGAAGGTAGAATCTAGAAAATAATCCCAAAGCAAAACTTAAAACAAATCTCATATAGTCTAATCTAGGAATTAATATACATCTACACTTATCATGCAAAATCAAATACAAAATAATATCAAATCAAAATTAATTTCACAATGCTAGAAGGTTACGCTTAATACTTATCTCAAAATGGTGGCTATAGGGTGTTCCTCGATCCTTACTTGCGTTGAATGTTCCACTTATAGTAATCCCTATTAACTCACTGTGCATCTAGGAATCACGAGGTCTTTACGGTTTTAGCATAGGCTGAAGGACGGTATGGTATGTATATTTGGTAAATTTGAAGTGAGCTTTTGGCTCTCTCCTCACTTACCATCAACAAAACTGTCCAAGAGCTTGAGTTTACACTCGAATTTCGTTCTCACTCAACCCAATTGACGCGCTAATGTAGCGTCCCCAAATTAACCCAATAAGCACTAAAGATGATTCACCTAAACTTTTCCACTTTGCCGGTCCAAATATATATTCTTTTCATATAACTTTTTGTTTCTATATATATATATATTTTTTTTTTTTTGTATAGCTATGACTCTCTCTTTAATGTTGAGATATCATGCTATTTTCTTCATGCCTATTCATGATTTTAGCTTTATAGCTTCTTTTCCATTCACTATTACCCCGGCAAAGGGTTACAATATAATTAACCTGTGAATCATCATCATATATAGCACAAAGCATCATTGATAAGCTCAAAAATCCCAATCCCAATGTAAATTCCCATATAGTGGACCCACCACCCCAAACTCAAGCTCAAGACAGGAAGTCTCAGGATCGTGATTCAAGTGCGGGTCATATGGTCATGCCTAATAATCTAAAGGGAAATTGGCTTATAATGTGGCGACAAAAGAAAGGCTTAAAGGCTAAAAATTTGTCTAAGAAGAATAAAATTAATTCAGGGATAGACAGCCAAAAAGGATTCAAAGGGCTAACAAAGAACTGCCTCTATCATCTTCCTATTTACACAACTTGTCTCTAGTTCATACCTAAGTGGGTTCTCTACTCATTTAGATCTCACGTTCTACAAACCACCGATTATCCTTAAGCACAAGTTTACTTCTTTTGCATTGTTCATTAATTTTTCCTATCAATTATCTCATACTTGCATGCAATCAAAGTGCGTTTTACACTAACTCCTAAAGTCAACTATTTTCTATCATAAATTTATAAAAAGCATGCTTGATGGGGGCATTTAAAACACTCTACAGCTCTACAGTCAAAACATTCCTCAAACTAAAATTAAAAAAAAAAAAAAACTGTAAAACACATAAAATTGGGATGAGGCAACGAACCCCACCCCAAACTCAAAAATGAGTCGTGTCCCCACGACTCGAAAAAGACTCAAGAAAGAAATTAAACAATTAAAACAAATAAGAAAGGGATAGGAAAACGTATCTGAACCAGCACGAAGCTGGTTTCCATGGTTGCGTGTAGGTTGAGCTCCTTGTGTTGCGTAGGTGGCATGTGGAACATTGCTCACTCCACGTAATATGATGTGCATAAGCTCCAACTCTTTTGTGATTTTTCCTATGGGTTTCAACACCTCTTCATGATTATCCTCCCAAAATTCTTTCAACTACATCTTTCAACACCCAAAAGTAATACAAGGTTCTCCAACTTCCTCTTCCTCTCCATGGTATTCTTGTCTTCCCAATCTTCGACATCTCAATGAACTCCAAACTCAAAACTTCAAATAATCAAAAACTAGAGAAGAGTTTTGAAATTTGATGTTTTGAGGATTTGTAATGAAGTATTATGGAGTCATATGAGATGGGTAATGGATATGTAATGGCTTGGGGAAGGTTTAATGAATAGGATTGAAGCTTTGATGAAGAGGCTTAAGCTTGAAGTAGAAGATTTCTTGATGTTCTTGAAGGATTGTGGTGTTAGATGTGTGTTTGGAATGGATTAGGAGGAGGGATTTAATGTTCTTTGGTGTTGTAGTGTTCTTTGTGCAGGTACATAAGGGTTAGAATCTGGAAAATTCGTTTTTGAAGAGGCTAGGGTTTATCTCCTTTTGTTAGAAGTTGACTGGGCTTTGTTCTCTTCACAAACCGCCTGGCGCGGTGCATCCCTGCGGTACATGGGTAGTTCGCGGGGTACACCGCAGCGCTGTTGGTTTGATTTTTTCTTGCTTCTGTCTTGACCCCGTGCTAGCACCCCGTGGTACGGGTTTTTGTCCTGCGGTGCAGGGGTGCGGTGCATGGGGTAGTCCGCACATACTCCGTCAAAAAACCCGCGGTACACACCCCGTGGCACGCGTTTTGGGCGCGCGGTATAGGGCGCGGTGCACCGCGGCTATCAGCTTCATTTTTTTCTTGCTTCTGGATAAAACCCGTGGTGCGCAACCCGTGGTACGGGTTTTTGGGGCGCGGTACATCCTTGCGGTATAGGGGGTACACCGCGGGGTAGTCCGCGCCAGCCTTGAATTCTCCAAAAAAAATTCTCCTAGCACCCCAAACTCGATTCCTGCACCAATAACACACTACCTTTCTCATTTCTTTTAAAAGTAGACACTAAAACTCGACACTAACTTAGAATTATACACTAGGAATTGAAAAACATAAAGCAAATTAAACATGGGTTGTCTCCCAAGAAGCACTTTTGTTTATTACGTCTTTAAGTTCGACGCGTTACCTTCCATGAAGATGGTAATGAGGCCCTTGCGGTTCTCCTCCGCTTGAATTCGCCTCTTCCTTGGAATGTAAGCTTTGAAACCTTCCCCCTTAAAATTTTATTCAATCGATCTCTGAAAGGGGGAGGGTAGTATCTCCGTTTCGCCTTCTTACTTTCATGACGAAACGTATTCTTCACCACACGGTAGTAGATAACCGTCCTCAACGGTATAAGCTCATTTTTATTCTCTTCACTCTCGCATTCCTCTTTAAAGTGTGGTGGGTAGGTGCTCCTCCTTGCCGCTTTACTCTCGCGGTGTAGCACCTTTCTTGCATAGCACCTATTGATCATTTGTAGTAATAGAGGTGATTCCGATTTTTTATCTCTAATGATGATTTGTGGTGGAGATAGTGATTGGTGAACTTTTTGTGGTCGGAATTCGATTTCTCTTTTATTATGAAGCTTTAACTCTTCAATTGATTTCTCAACCACTTCACATTCGTCTTCGCTTTCAACCCAATCTTCCACTATTACTTCATCATATTCTTGATGTGGAATCTCAATTATCTCAATCGCCTCTTCTTCTTGTTTGCGTTCATTATCTTGATCATGTGCACGCACCTTAGGAATAGCAACCTCAGTTTCAATTTCTAGGATTTTCGTTGCTACCCCTTCTTCCACCATGCTAATAGGATTGCCAACCACATGGTGGTCTTCATTTATAACCGGCATGATGGTCATATCACTATCACTAATATCTTCCTTCAACACTTCCTCCTCAACTACTTCTTCCAGTTGATCCCTTTCCTCTTCATAAGACTTGATACTATCGGCAGAATGCTGAGAATGAAGTATGGATTCTATTTCGTCTAGCTCCTTTTGCATTTCTTGCAAGCGGGAATCTTGTTCATCTGCTAACTTCTGCGATTGTTCATATAAGCCCATGAGTTCTGTAATTGATCTATATAACTTGGAAATTTGTGGTGAAGGTGGAGGTTGTTGAGTGTTTTCAACCCACTGGTTGTTCCATTCATGTTCTTGCTGATAGTGATATGACGGTTGTTGTTGATTATTCCCGATCCATTGGTTGTTCCAATCCTGCTCTTGCGGGTATTGATAGGATTGTTGGTAGAAGTTACTACCCCATTGTTGTTGTTCCGAAGAGTCTTCCCAATAGTCATATGGATCGGGATTTGGGTAATGTCCTCTATACATCTTTCAATCAAATCTCTTGAACATTACCTAAATAAAGAACCTGTAAAAACAAAACAAAAACAAAAACCAAGCGTAAAACTGAAAAATAAAAATAAACAATTAAAACTACTTAAAGATTAAACACCGGGGTCACACGCTGCAATCCCCGGCAGCGGCGCCAAAAACTTGGTGGGTCCTGGGGTGTTATAAAATTAAGTGCAAAATAGAGGAACCACTTAACCGCAAGTGTACGGTTGTCCAAGTAATACTCCGATAAGTCGGATTCGTTCTCAGGGATTGGACTGGTATAACCCAAGTGTTCAACAGATAAGTAGTAGTAATTGCAAATACAGAAAATAAAAGATGAGAAATATTTATTTGGTTTTTATATTAATCCTAAGAATGCATGAAAATAAATACTAAAGGACTAGATGCAGATATGAGCTATACTTGAGTCTCGCAAGGAATCCACTTAATCAATATAATCTATGTTATGTTTAAGGGTAGAATTGGAATTATAATATTAGTCGGGACTCTAATATCTCCTAGCCCCCTGTCGGGTGGACCTAGAAGCTATCCTAAAGTATCATAAACACCTGTATGGTCGAATATGGCTTTTCGGATGATAAGATTTTACCTCTTTGGCTATGTAACTAGTTAAGCCTGTCGGTCAATAACGGACATTACACGGGTATTACCTAGATCTGTATTCAAACCCCCCTGTCGGATGATCACTTCGCCACTAAAGTGAATAGCCCAAATACTAACAGCTAATTCTAGTTGCGCGGAAAAGAATTAGTAATAAAAACAAAGTAATAACCAATATATAAAACTCAATCCTATTTAAATCATGCAATCCCAAATTCAAAACATAAATTAAATTAATTAGGGTTCATCCTTTTATTGCGATTCTCAAGTAATTAAGATTTAGCTCATATTGAAAGTAAAAACAATAATGAAATTAATACTATACATGTTCCTAATAACAGAAATAAAATAAGAACCTAGATAGAGGAATTGGCTTGAACTGTTGTTGGAGATATAGACAGTCTCCAGCTTCTGCTCTTGCTTCTGCCTCTTGACGCTCTCTCTAAGGATGTATATATTGAATGAATTGTGAGAGGTACTGAATAATGAGGTCTAAGGGGTGTATTTATAGGTGTTGGAAGACCCTAGGTCGAAATTGCTTGGAGTGGAAGACAAGGCAAAGACTCTTAAATTCGTAGCTCTAAAAGATAAGATTCTGCTGATTTGATTTGGTCATATCTTTTTGAATACTTATCCGTTTGAGAAGTTCCAATATATGAAACTGCTTGTCTTGGAAAGCTCTTTCTATTGGTGCAGACCATTCGTCCAGAATCCTAGCCAATCTTTTATTATGATTTAATTCCTAAAACGTGGCTGGATTTCAGATTTCAAAAGGCAGCTTTATCTTTTCCTTCTTTGAATAAATCTTTACCAAATCTTCTTATTTCCATGTAAATCTTCTTTCCTTTCATCTTTATCTTGACTTGGCCTCTAAGTAATTACCATTTATCTCTTTAAAGCTTCACATTAAATAAATCATTAAACCGCATATGCTTAAAAAGAATAAATCAATAAATCAAGAAAACGAAATAGGAAAGTGTACTCTAAAAATAGAAACTCGACTAGAAATCATTTCCTAACACTCTAAAATACACTAACACTTTATTCTCACTTTTTCTTCTTGGATTGTTCTTTCATGAGATTCAAGAACCAATTAACTTTGCATTAAAAATAGTCAAATTTACGCACAAAAGCTCAGATTCTGCAAATAGTTAATTTCCAAGGGGAGGAAGTGCAATATGATCAAATAAGCCTAAAAGTCTATCAAATAAGTCATTTATTCACCTAAAAGGATGTCTCCAATGGGCTAAGAATTAGAACAAATAGGGAGACATCATAGAGCCACTTTAGACTCGGAGTTATTGACTCGGTTCGAACCTGTAGCGTTTAGATAGGGAACCAACGCTCTAAGCAGTTGAGCTAGCCCCAAATGGGTTTATAAAAAAATGACATGTCATACACTCGTGTTAGCCTTTTTGATTGCCAGTTATTGTAAATATACTTGAATGTATTGATATCCTTTGAACCTTGTTTTTAATTATAGAGTAAATACCCCTTTTACCCCATGTACTGTGGGCCGATTGACTACTTACCCCATACTGTTTAAAACGCAATTGTTTATCCCCTATACTAAGTTTTCGTGACTCGTTACCCCCAGTTGACGAAATCCATCAAAAATCGACGTTAGTTGGTCACGTGCTAGTCATGTGCGCGGTTTTCGTGACATTTTACCCTTGTACTAGATCCAAAAAAGTATGTCTATGAGTGTTACAAAAAAGAAACTTAAATGAAGGCATATACACCAATGATTTACCCAGTTAATGGACCTTCTATGTGGCCTGTTACGAGGCCTATTTTTGTGGAACCACCTACGACCTTTAAATTGGTTGGCAGACCAAAAAGGGCTTGGACAAAAGAGGTTGATGAGGTTCAAGTTAAAAAGTGGAGAAAACAACACACAACTGGGGCTGTTCAAAAGGAAAGTAGAGTGGGTAGGGTAATGAAATGCAAGATTTGAGCCTGTAATCTGTCCGCTTGGAATTTCTGGTGTGAATGGTTAAACACCTACTCGTTACTTTTGGTCCAGATTACCCATAGAGCTGCTATAAATTATAAAAGCCATTCGACTCCATCACAGCTATGTTTAGAATTTAGCTGTGAACTCAGCCATGTCTGCACGGAAGTGCCTGCTACTCATTTGGAGCTTTTTGCAGGTGTTTATCACCAATACCCTCCATACTTTTTAGCTACTACACATTCCATTATCAAGAAATGTAATTCTTCCACCTCCGCAACGCATATTCCACACTTTTGAGACTCCAATAATCCTTGTTTATTTAAGTTGTAAGCCGTGGGTAATCTATCTTTAGCAAGCCTCCAAAGAAAAATTGGATTTTTTTAGAACACTTTAGCTTCCAAATCGAGGGGGTAACATGGGGTAAAATGTCACGAAAACTTAGTACAAAGGGTAAAATGTCACGAAAAACCGCACATGACCAGCACGTGACCAACTAACGGCGATTTTTTACGAATCCCATTAATTGGAGGTACCGAGTCACACAAAATTAGTATATGGGATAAACAATCGCGTTTTAAATGGTAGGGGTAAGTAATCAATCGGCCCATAGTACATGGTCAGCCTGGCTTCTGAACCGGTTCTACCGGTCGACCGGACCAGACCGACCGGTTCTAGAACCGGAACCGGAACCGAGCTACAGTGCGTATAGGAACCGGACCGGACCGGTTTTATAATTATCGGTTCAGTTCCCTAAAAAAACAAAAAAACCTGCCTAAGAACCGGTCCGAACTGGACAGATCCGCTAATATATATATTTTACGTTCTGTTTTATATAATACCTACGCACCTCCCTATTCACTCTTACTTTCTAATCCAATTTTCTTCATTTCGCTACCCACTTCAATCCAACGATGTTCTCCACCGCCTCAATTGGTTTTCACCATGCTATGTGGATGGATTACAAGTTAAGTGATCAAGATTATATTATTCAACCTTCTTAGGTTCTGTATTTGATCAATATTATTCAACCATGTAAGTGTGCTTAAACCTCCATATTGGATATGGCTTAGTAATCAATTATGGGTTGGATTAAGTGTCTAAGGTAATGAATTTTGTCCCTTTGTTATTCGAAATTGGCTAAAAATGGTTTCTAGGGGTTGAGAATTTTAGTTTATGAATTGAAAAATTAAATACAATTGTGGATGGGTTATGAGTTGTGGGTTTTAAGGTGATTTATGCATACTATTAGTGCCCCATGTTACTTACTTGTTGCGAATTTGTTGATTCTAGCCCCAGTGATATTCGAATTTGGCAAATTTAGTATTTTGTGACTTGAAAAATGTTCTTTTTTACATGGATAATTGATTAATATGGTGGATGGGATATGATTTGTGGGGTATAATTAGTATTTTGACATGAATATTTGGCAAAATTAGTATTTTGTGGCTTGGAAAATTCTTTTTGAAAAATGTTCTTCATTTTAAAAAAAAACCAAGAAACTGTAATGAATAATCTGTTATACGTATGTTCCATTTAAAGAATCTTGGAAATTAGAGGTGAGATTTGATCATGCTTATCAGGACTAAGTCACTTGGTTTTTATGTATACATGTCCTGATCATTCTGACCTAAGATTCAATTTGACAATAAGGTTTTAACTTTTTTTTCTTTTAAAGTATGAGACCAAGGTTGCTTATTTATGCATAGTAAGTGAAGTGTTCATATCAAAATTTTCCGCTACTGATCAAGAAAGTAATGTATTTGTGCCTTTATTTGTGTTTTATAAGGATCACCTAGGAGATTTGTGATGTATCAGTGCTACTAATAAAGAAAGTAATGTATCTGTGCTACTAATCAAGAAAGTGATGTATCTGTGCCTTTATTTCTGATTAATGTATTATATAGTTAATACTAAATGAAATTTGCTCCTGGAATAAGGTTTATATTGAATGCTGATGAGCATAGTAGCCGTTCACATTGGTATTTATTGCATATAAATTTCTGTGAAACTCAAATATATTGATTAAAATTCATACTTGTGATAAGGTTTGGTGCAAAATGACCATTTTTGTTTAAAATTCACACTTGTGATCTATGCTGTAGATCTCGGTTTTGAGGCCTAGGCGGTCGACCTGGGCCTAGCGCCTAGGCGGGATTACACGGGGCCTAGGCGAAATTATACGGTTCTGAATCCCGCTATGTAATTTTGTATATTCTAGTAATATATATGTAGTAATTATAGAAATTTTAACTATTTAAGTCATAAAATTCATCTAACGACACTATCGTATATATAAAAAATACTAAAAATTGAGTTATAATATCAATTTAAAAATTCTCGAGAATAATAAAAATAACAAGAAGGCCTATGCGGGCATGTTTTGCCATTAATCGGCGCCTAGGCGGCCAGTTTTTGTCATTAATCGATTCTTCGACGGGCTAGGCGCCTATTCCACGGCGATTAAGGCGCTAGGCAAAAACGCCAAGAGTTTTAACTAGGCGTAAGCACCTGAGGGGGGGAGTTGACGCCTAGGCGGCGCCTATGCGCGCCTAGGCGGGGAGATCTACAACATAGCTTGTGATAAGAATTGCATATAAGTCCCTGTGATGAAATTCAATTGCAAAAAAGTCCATACTTTATTCAATAATGATGAATTGAATTCTGAAAAAAGGAAAACTTTGCATAAAAGTCCCTCCGTTATCCGAATACGATGATTAAAAAAATCCTATTTGCAATTATTTGCATAAAAAAGTTATGAGTATTCGACGGTTGCTTTCTTTTCTTATTTCAATGGTTGTACTATTAAATGGTCAAGCTATAGAGATAAAAGTAGAAGCTCATATGAGGGTTAGTTTTATACTTTTATGAATGTTGTGGTGTTTTCAAGCTGAAATTTTGGTTATTCTTGCATTATATAGGGCTTGTATAGTGTAATGAACTTGTTTATTGGATATAGGGGCTTGTGTAGTGTATAATATAGGGAGTTAGGCAATTTTTTGCATAATACATGAACCCACAAGTGCAATTAACTTAAATACAAAATCATGTGAATAGGCAATTTTTTGCATAATACAGGAACCCACAGGTGCAATTAACTTAAATACATAATCATGAGAATACAGTTATTCATTTATATTAATTACCTTTTCGTTTTTCTATTAATTATGAAGAGATCATTATGCTTATATCAAAAGATCCAAGACGGATGTAAATGATAGTAGAGAATGATATATTTGCATCAGAGGACTTTGAAAATCTTCTTGTTTGCTATCTTACATTGAATTCTGATATATATCATGATTTGATTATTAAGGCGTTAAAGCAAATATGGTTATGTTGTAATTTGTTAATGATTAAGCATGTAACTTTTTCTTTGATTTTATTTGAGTAAAATGTATTTAATTAGGGGTATTATAAAAAAACAGAGTAGAACCGGTTAGAACCGGTTCCGAACCGGTCCAGAACCGGTAAACCGGTCCTTCTCCATTACTTTTTTCAAGAACTGGACCGGAACAGCCCGGTAAGGTATCCACTAAGGACCGGCACGTTAGCCATCCTGAGTACATATGATAATGGTTGTATTTACTCTTAATTATATATTATGGGTTACACTTAGAAAAAAAAAAACTCACCTATAAAATGTAGAGAAGGGCAGGTGATTGGAATCGAGAATGCATTGGCAGCTAGTGGGGGAAGCCCAAACTTGGATCCTCCAAATTTAGCCCCGGCTATAATTATCAAAAACTTTATTGTTGGAACTTTTGTTAGAGCCACCCCTTCCCGTTGCATTCCAGGCAATGATGCGGCCGTAACCGCTCCCTTTATCAACAATATAATTTTTTTTGTTTAGTAAATAATTAAATACATACCGTATATAGCTTGCTATAAATACAAAATCACACCACATATATGAATACGCACCTGAGAGAAACCTAGAACACCATCGAAAGGTCCATACTTTATCATATTAGCTTCAATATATTCAATGCACTCTTCAAAATTGAAAAATTCTGTGAAATCCTTCAATAATGAAACAATAATATTGTGAAATGAAGTTCTACATACTTTGAACCATTAGTATATTAGGTCGAGTGGTTCAGTGATTATGAGTCGTGCAGTTCTAACTAACGATTATTAATCAAGTGATAAAACATTTTAAATTGTCATGAATAAACACGACTGTTAGATTTCAAAGTACTTTGAATAACTCTGAAATTGTATGATCAAACCTCATTTGTTTGAAACCATGAGTAGTAAGGGGGTGGATCATCTATGTCTTCACGAACAGAAAACGGTAGTTGATATGGTCCATCTAGAAAAACTAGATCAAGTTTGTCAAGAACAATATTCGGCCATTGCAAAATCCTTTTCTTGAGAATGGCACCACTTCCTCCTTTGCCATGGAGGCAAACAATTCTTGGCTTTTTTGGGACTTGGGTTTCCATCACAACTCCAAGTTGCTTCACTAAAGAACTGGTCGATCGGTCCTAATTAGCTATACGCATTAATTTAGTGTGGTGGATAAGATTTATCGTGTGCATGGAATTTGACAGAAACGTGGTTGCTTGGATACCCACTTGAGTTGGATGTGTGAAGGAAAATTGATGGTTATCCAGTTCTTTTGAAATGAGTTGGTACCTTTTTCTAATACATCTAAAAGCTACCCACCAATCCCTACACCTACCTTGCTGGTCTATAAAACCATCATGAGCGAAGCACCGTGTGATTTCTTCACAACACAATTGATGATATAATATTATTATATACTTAGAAAAATTCTCCCTAACATACCCACTATTTTGCGATTTAGACAAATAAATACTTAAATTTACAAAAATGACAAATAAATACCCAACATTTTACTTTTTGCCTTTTGTTATTACCTGCCATGAAATTTGGCATTAAATGCCACGTGTCATAAATAACACAAGGACTTACAATTAAAAAACGTTGGGTACTTGTTTGTCCATTTTTTTAAATTTTGATATTTTATATTGGAAGGAAAAGGTAGTCACGTCATTGACACGTGTCATTTAACGGCAAACTTCACAACAGGTATTAACGGGAGACAAAGAACATTATATTGGGTAACTGTTTGTCACTTTTGAAAAGTTAGGTATTTATTATTTGTCAAAATTTAAACACTGGGTGTCCACGAGAGAATTTATACTATATACTTTTATATATGTTCACATTGTTTCCCATATGACTGACGCAAACCATACACCAAAGACGTCATCGCTTAGGATCTTCATTTGATGTTTCAGGGTATGTTTCTTCAAAAAACAACACTACCCATATTATCAATAATACTTGTGGTCGAGTTATATGCACTTCTTTCCCTTGTAAACTTGTGAAAGTAGATTGTGTTTAAGTCTTCCACGTCTATCCAAAAGTTTCTTAACTTTTGCTTGATAATAGATTCTTATTTTAAGAAGACCTTTGATATCTCTTCTTTTGTGATAGATTGATTTAATCACGAGATATATTTTTTAGGGGTTATTGGACATAAGTGAGGGATTATTCACTGATATTTGACATATCTTACTTGTCCTTATTTTGGATATATTGTCATCTATAGAATTTTTGTGCTTTAATTGTGTGCTAAGTGTGTAGTTTTTAGATACATGATTGACACTAGAGGCTAAGATGAGGAGAAGTCAAGAAGTCAATTCCAAACCCAAACCAAGGCGTAAGAAGAGCTAAAAAGTAAATTTGGAGAAGTTCAAGCGTCTACCGGTTAAATCCTTGACGCCAATTGTTTCAGTCACCACAAATAATTGGTAGAGCTTTGGACAAACTTTCGTTTGGTTTGGATAAAGGTTGAAGGCAATGACACACGAGAAGTGACTGAAGTCAATTCGGAGTCGAGATGACGAATTTATGCAATTTGCTTCCACCGTGACTCGAACTTGTCCAACACTAGCTAAAAACGGGTTGGGCTATCTTTAACCCATCTAAGTGAGCCCGTAAGTCCCCAATATTGTTTTAGCTAGGTAATTAAGCATTTTAGAAGCTCATTATTCAGCATACTTGAAAATTATACCAGAGAGAAGAGCTACACGCCTGGAGCAAGGAAGAGAAGAAGAGAAGAAGGATTTCCACCCAATTCCACCATTCTCCACCGTTCCACAACCATTTCCTATCGCGTTTTAGGTTAATTTTATTTCATTTTACATTCTAAACATGATGTTGGCATTATTTATCTTCAGTTTTCAGTTTTACATTATGAACTAAACCTCTTTTTTTTAGGATTGCTATGGGTATGAACCATTGAGGATAATTTTTATGTTTATTTGATTTTGGGATTTTATATTTAAATGAATTGAGTTATTTTCCATTGATTATATATTTAAGCTTATTTCAAATTGTGTCCCGATCAAGTATTAATTAGTGTTAGTAGTTTCAACTGTCACACGATAAGGGAGTTGGATTACAGAGTTTGTATATAATGATAGGTGTGCGTTGTGAATAGGAAGGTCTTGACTAACCAAGTAGTCACTAGTATTTAATCAATCAGCATTCAAAATTATTTGTAGTGTCACCCGAGAGGGGTCTCTATTGTTGTAGAATAGCTTCATATCTACCTGGGAGGGATTTGGGAAGATCTTTGAGTCCCAACTAGTGTGAAAAGACCAAGTCACCCTTATATCAATAAACATTTGAATAGTTAACTTTGGGAATTACCAGCATGACTCAAGCATGCTTCTCATCTGTTTCTAATATTTTAGCAAATAATTTGTATTAAATTTTAGTTAATCTTTACTTTATTGCAATCGTAGCTTCTACACAAGAACCCAACAAAATCCACTATTATTGTCATTCCTCGCAACCTAATCTATTATACACGTAAACACATTGATAATAACTTTTATAGTCCATGTGGAGAAGATAATCTCTTATACTTATATTTTATTACTTTTCAACGCCCACATACATTTGCGTGTAAGCACGCCTCCCTTGGTGTCGGTTTATTATCACACTCGGGGAGGGAACAAGTTTTTGGATATATTTCTGTTTTAAGTTTAGTATAGTAGTGTTTAGTTGTTTTTGGTATTGCTTGTGTGTTTTTTCGTCTCTCTACAACTTATCAGGTTTTGTGAGAGAAAGAAAGAATGACACAAGAAGAAATGGTCGCCGTGATTGTGAATGGAATCCACCAAATGATTAGAATAATCAAACTCAAGGTACCTATGAGCCAGGGTTTCCTTTTCGAGTTCAAACTTTAGGGATTCCCTCCAATCCATTCAATATGTGATATTTAAGCCCGACTTGGGGATGTTAAATCGATTATCTAATTATGGGAATTATAGTGGAGCCACACACCAAGACCAGGCACGAGCCGTTCATAAATTCATGCAAATTTGTGATGCCTACATCACTCAAGGCGTTACAAGGGAACAAATACTATTTATGTTCCAATTCTTATTGGCTAAGGTGCGAGTGAGTGGCTAGAACGTCAACCATCCGAGATAATCCTAAATTTGGATGCACTTCAGGTGAGGTTCTTGGATCATTTCCATCCGCAAAGCATGAGGATGAAATATCAAGTAGAGTTTTCTAATTTCAAAAAAAATTATGGAAAAAAGTATAATAGCGAGTTGGACGAGGTTCCAAGAACAATTGATAAGGTTCCCCCCTTCACGGGATACTTCTTTGATGCAGTTTTCTATGTTTTACAAGGGACTTGATGAGAGTTCAAGAATAAGATTTGATAATCTCGGAGGTGGTGGTCTTGTATCAATGAATTCTACTCAAGCCGCCAATTGTATGGAGAAAAATTATAGATACCGAGAGAAGGTATCCAATATCGAGAGCCCCAAGGGGTATATTACGAGTTGATAATGAAACTACGATAGATGCCAAGTTCTCTACATTGGAAATTCAAGTGAAGCAATTGACATTAGTTTTGCAATAGGTATTCAAGAGTAGACAACCAGAGCTAAATATGGTACAAAAGTCGTATGGATGTTCTAGTTGTGGAGTCAATTATCACAGTTGGGAAGAGTGCCAAAGAAATTCAAAATCCGTGTTATTCGTGTCTAATTAAGGTAATTATTTCTCGGGTGGTCAAGGCTATGGTCAACAAAATCGTAATCATCCTGGAGTCTAATGGTCAAATCTTAATGGGGTGGTCAATCAAGGAGTTTATCAACCACATCACCAAGGAAAAAACTCTCAAGCTCGACCTCAAAATTAATATTAATGAGCTCAAAAGCCTATGCAAAAGGCTTGCAACGAAAGTCTTGTCCAAAAATCACTCCCATCACATCCACAAGAAGGCACCTCTAACGTTTTACAACAAACTTTAAGTTCATTAATGTTAATGAGAAAAGAAAATTTGAAGTCAAATCAAGAGACATAGAAGATCAATAATGAGAGGATGAGTGAGCATTTCACGACATTGAAATCACTAAAAAAACTGGTACCTAAAATTTCTAATTAATTGAATATGCGATTGCAAGATCAAATTCCTAGCAATACCGAGACTTCGATAAAAAATGAAGATTGTATCACGGTTGCATTAAGGAGTGGGAAGTAACCACCCCACCCTTCCCTGTTACACAAGAAAATAGTTAACTTCAAATCAAGAAAAGGTACAAGATGTTGTTGAAGAGACAATTGAGCTGGTATTTTGTAATGAGAATATTGCAAAGGAACCAGAGAAACAAAATAAGGTGAAAGAGGTGGTTGTGAATGAGAACCAACCTCTTCCACCATTCCCTTCACGTGTTCAAAAATAAGAGCGATGAGAAAGATTGTAAGAAGTTTGTTGACATGGTTAAAAAGTTAAAAATCACCTTTCGTTTTGTTCAAGCAATCAAAAGAATGCCCAAATACTTAAAGTTCATGAAATATGCGATTTCCAACAAACATAAGTATATCTAAGGGTGAGCAATGGTTCGGTTCGTCTCGATTTTTTGCCAAACCCGGAACTGAACCGAATATTTTGGTTTTTTATAATTTAATAACCAAACCGGGTGGTTCGCATTTGGTTCCATATTCGGTTTTTGGTTTCGAATTGGTTCGTTTCGGTTCGGTTTTGGTTCGCTTCGAATTCGGATGCTTGGTCAATAATATTTTCACCCCATTTCTTGAAATACATTGTCCAACAGAGACTAATATTCCAATACAATTATGCTACTATTACTTGTTCATGTGGGCTATTAATATATAAATTAAATATAAACTTATAATCTAAAAATACTTATCTTAATTTACAATACTACAATAAATTAAACTTTTTTTGTCAAATACAATAAATTTAGATCTACTACGTCCTATTTCATACAATCATGATTTATAAAATCAATCAAGTAATGAATACTTATAATCTTAAGTGATATAAAAAATTCTCACTAATAGCACCATCGAATAGTATAACTAAAATCTCACGTAGATGATAAATTCTTAACAAAAGTTTCTTCCACATAATTCTTATAAAAGAAGTTCACACATTCCCTGTTTTTTCCTTCCTTAGTTCGGTTTTTGTTCGGTTTTTTTTGGTTCGGTTTTTACGTAGTAAACCGAACCGAAAAATTCGGTTTTTGAAAAATTAAAAACAGAACCACTTGGTTATTCGGTTTTTGGTTATTTTGGTTCGGTTTTTCCCGGTTTTTTTGGTTCAGTTTGGTTATCTGGTTCTCATTTTCTCACCCCTAAGTATATAGAAGGGGAAATGGTTGGTATACTTGAAAAGTGTAGTGAAATTTTCCAAATAAAGTTTCCGCCAAAGTTGAAGGATTCTGAAAGTTTTAATATTCCTATATCTATTGGTAAATAATGGACAGAGAGAGCCTTATACGATTTAGGTGCAAGTGTCAATCTCATGCCTAGATCATTGGTCCAAAAAATGAATATTGGAAGAGTAAGACCTACGACCGTGGTCTTGCAAATAGCGGATAGGTCTATATCCTACCCCGAGGGAAAGGTAGAAGATGTGTTCGTCAAGACATGTAATTTTATATTTCCATGCGATTACATTATTCTTGACCACGACATGGATAAGAATGTGCCAATCATATAGGGGTGACCATTCTTAGCCACGGGGGTGTACTTTGATTGTTATAGAAAATGAAGAATTAATTATGCGAGTACAAGATAAAAAGGTCAAATTTAATGTGTTCAAGGTAATGAAATTCCCCGATTCTAGTGACGATTGCTTCCATGTGGGTGTCCTCGATTGTGTCACAGATGAGGTAATATAATGAAAATAGTTTTGATGATATTTTGCAGGCCACCTCGACATTTGATTTGCTCGAGTTACACGAATAGTTAACCGAGATTTCGGCATCTCTAAATTCAAAAGGTGGAAGGCCAAGAAGTACAGGTTATTAACAAATCCGAGATTCGGAGGAGATAGAGTCACAAAAGAAACCATCTATTGAATCTCCTCCGGAGCTTGAAGAGAATCCACTACCTTCCATTTGAGGTATTCTTATTTAGGTAAAAATGATACCTTACATGTTATTGTTTCCTCTAACTTGAAATATCCCCAAGAGGAAAAGTCATTGCGTGTGCTTTGAGCTAACAAAGAATAATTGGGTGGACTATTGTTGACATCAAAGACATTATTCCTACCATTTACCAACACAATATCGTTCTTGAAGATGAAAAGGCACGATCAGTTGAGAATAAAAGAAGACTTATACATATAATGAAGGAAGCAGTGAAGAAAGAAGTTATCAAACTATTAGATGAGGGGATCGTCTTCTTTATCGAACATGTATGTTTGGTTCAACGTGTTCTGAAGAAGAGAGGAATTACTACCGTCCTAAATGATAATAATATAGTCATACCATTGAGAGCCATTGTAGGGTGGATAGTGTGTCGATTATTGGAAATTGAACAAGGCCACAAAGAAGGACAATTTTTCTTTACCGTTCACAGACCAAATGTTAAACAAGCTTGTGAAGAGAGAGTGGTATTGCTTCTGTGATGGCTATTCAAGCTACAATAAATTTTTTATAAATTTTTTTGATCAACACAAATCAACTTTCACATGTCCATTCGACACCTTTTTCCTTTCAGAGGATGCCATTTGGGTTATGCAATACACGAGACATATTTCAGTGGTGTATAATGGTGATATTTTGGGACATGATTGATTCGTTCTTAGAAGTATTTATGGATGACTTCTTGGTGTTTGACGATGATTTTGATAATTTTCCTAAACAACTTGGAGAAGGTTTTGATTATTTGTAAGGAGACAAATCTTATTTTGAGTTGGGAAAAGTGTCAATTCATGGTTTGTGAGGGGATCATGTTGGGGCATAAGGTTTCACATCCCAGTGTGTAATAAAAGATACTAATCACCCTAGAAGTCACTTCCCGCAAGCGTACGGGTTGTTGACAATTAATAATTATGATAAGTTCAAGGTTATCGTCCAAGGACTATCAGAGTTACAATTAACGTGTTTAAGAAAGTATAATGATGTATAGTTGCTGAAATGAAATGAAAAGAAAGTAAAGATGATATATTTGGTTTTAAGGATTAAAATTAAAATGAGATGAATCACTAATTAACCAAAATTCAAATGCAATTAACTAAGGAAAATATGCAAAATGAATGCTTGAGTTTTTCTAGTAATCCCTTATGTAGCTAACTTAATGGTTTAATGAATAAGGGTGAGTTGGTGAATTTCGCATTAGTCGGGATTCAAAAGTTTCTCTAACTCCCGTAAGGGTAGACTTAGAGCGCAATCCTACACGCCAAATTGGTTTTTGAATGAATTAAACTCCTACCCTGCTGACAACCTAATCGGAAAGACCTTCATCTGCAACGCCTAGTCGTTTATACACTATATCCGCAATTTTAACCCAATACTTCGGGTGTTAGGGTGTGATAAAATAAATATATAAAATAAGAGAACTACACCCTATCCCACTACGATAAACTCACAGCAAGTGTACGAGTCTTTTGCAAGTAATGTATAAGTATAACAAATATCGATCTTAGAGACTACGAAAGTTAGCTATGACTAATGCAATGAAAGAAGTTAGAAGAATAATGCGCTAAAAGACACTAGAATATTTGTTTGGTTTTCAAGACTCTAACAATTAACTTAAAGACAGGAAAATAAATAAAGAAGAGAGAGATAATATGAGAGTTTAGCCCGAGAGATAGTATGAGAGTTTTGAGAAATAGCACGTAATCCCCACTAGCATTGTCTTATAATTATTACCTAAGGGATTTGTGTGACATCCAATAGCCAAGATTCTATATTCCTCCTAACCCCCTTCCAGGTGGACTTAGGAGACAACCTAACGATTACCAGGGGACTTGGGTAAGGGGACCCTGCGCAATGATCGATGGTTAATCTCAAACCCTAGTGACTATATAGTTAGGCTAGCCCATCAGGATCACTACTATACACTAGACATTTATGTGGTGTTTCAGTTGTTGAACACCCCTCCAGATGATCATCCAACTACTATGGTAATCCTATACGTTGTACACTACAAGAACTACAGACTATATACCAAAGCACATAAAACCATAGTTATCACTACTAATTTCAATTAAATGTAAAAGGATATCCCAAATTAAAATAGATATAAAACAAGTCTAGGGTTCATACCTATATGCTAATCTAAAGCTCCATATATTTACTTCAGACTAAAGAAACAAAGAAAATAAATTACAAACGGGAAGGATTAGAATGACATGAACAACTTCCAAATCCTTCTTCTCTTCTTGTCACTTGCTCCTGATGATTTCTTGGTGTAATATTGATTAAGGACTGAGAAAGGATGATTCTTCTAAGGTAGGAATAGATACATATAGGCCTTTGGTCGAAATATGGAGTAGTCCTCAAGTTAAGGAGTCCAAATCTTACCAAAATTCGTATTTCTAAGTTGTAGGATAGGATAAACCCTTGCAGATTGATTTGGTCATATCTCCTTCGTTACTTATCAAAATTTAATGTCATTTAGATGGAAACGACCGTAATTCAAAGATCTATCTGCTCATGTCAAGGGATCCTCCAAAGCTGTGACCACTTTTTTACAACATTACAATTAGTGAATATTTTTCCAACATGGCAGATTCTTTACTTTCCAAATATGTCCAAACTTTTCCTTTTAAATTATGAATAAGGGATTTTATTTATTTTTATTCACTTCTTGTCATTATTCCAAGGTGTACTATCTTCCGACACCTAAGTGCTACACAAATAGCACAAAAATTACGCGCAAAAGCTCACAAAATAGGAAAACACCTAAAACTAGGCAAGAAAGTGTAGGTTATAAATAAATGGGGGAAAACCCTTGAAATTAAGTACTAAATACCCCTAAAATGATGTATCATAGCTAGATTATTCTATCACATAAATGGATACATCAAGACCTCCAACTCAAAGTTGTGTTGTCTCGACACAATAAAGATAAGAACAGTAGGGTAGTCAATAATAAATGTAGAAGAAGAAGAAGGATAATAAAAAATAATGAATGATCCTAGAGAAAATATCTAAAAAGTCCCATGTAGTAATGCCAAAGAAATAATGCACATACACACTTAATATACACAAATCAACAATCCATAAATTCAATTCCAGATTAACTTTACAATGCCAGAAGGAGAGGTATCCACTTAGTTCGTGTTTGGCGGCTATAGGGTGATCATAGGTCCTAATATAGTATCCAATGGTCCACCTAACTATGCACTAATTGTTCCATTGTTCCTCAACCAAGTAATTAGAAATCCTAAGGTCTTTATGATTATAACGTTGGCTTAGGGACGATATGATATATATTTGGATAATGAAAAATGAGCTTTTGGCTCTCTCCTCATGTTCCATTAACTACTCCCCCTAGAGCTTGAGTTTCACTCTAAGATGTTCTCACTCAACCCAATTTTTTACGCTTCTTTACATAGCATCCCCAAATACCCCAATAAAACCTTTTCATGATGATTACATAACAATTTTCATTTTGCTGGTCCAAATCATATTCAATCTTTTTCATATATATATTTTTTCTATGAGTTGGTTATGACTCCCTTTTTTGATGCGAGATGTCATACCACTTTATTCTCATAATTCTTTTCTTTTCAACATATGTATATTTTTCTTTTTAGCCCGGAAAAGGGTTACGAATAAACTCATAGTCATCAATAACCTCACAATTACAATCAAATTCCAAATCCCAATATTTCCCAATGATGAAACCTACCACCCCAAACTCAAGCTTTAAAACGACTTGTCTCAGGTTTTGCGATTTTAGTGCGAGTCATATGGATAAGTCCTATACACTAAGGGTTATGGCTTGTAATGTGGCTATGAAAGGCTTTAGAAAGGCCAAGAGGGGGCTAAGTCGGATAATAATATATTCAATTAAAATGGGTGAGAAAGCTAAAAGGCTTCAAGTGGCTTATATGAAAGAACCGTCTTATTCATTTTTCTAACTACTAGATCTCGTTACTTTTTCACTTTTAGCTCTTAGATTAAGTAGGTTATTAACTAATTTCAGACCTCACGTTCTACACACTGCTCAACTCTCCCTAAGGTTCGACTTGACACTTTATACGGATTGCTTATTAATCTTCCTTATCTTCTATTTCCTATTTTCATGCATGCATACTAAACATGTTTGTGACACTGTTCAAGAACATAATACCTACTATCATTGACTTAATTAAAGAAATGCTCAATAGGGACATTCACCATATTCTATGCCAATTCTAACCCTAAAATTTTAAAAGTTTATGCTAAAAAAAAAGAGGAGGACAACGAATCCCCACCCCAAACTCAAAACTGAGTCGTGTCCCCACGACTCGAAAAAGACTCAAAAAAGAAAATAAAATTTAAACTGATCTAAACTAACACATAAGAAATTAAGGAGAAGGATTAGAAGGTGGTACCCGCCCAAAAACCATGTTTTTCCAAATCGTAAGGAGAATTATCTTGTATTTCCAAAATCCATGATCCGATCAATATTGCAGTTAATCCTTAACAGTTTTATGAAGTAGCAACAACTTTTGTCTTCTAACTTTGTGATTCTTCTAATTATCATTACTGCCCACTCTGCAGGTGTAGGTACAACCTCATCTAATTTGACTTGAAGATTTGAAGATGAACCTTGATTCTTGACTATTGGTTTCTATTCTTTTGGTTTGGCTACTACCCTCTTTCTCAAGTTATACTCATGTAGTGGTTCTTATGTAGTTACCTCAAACTTTAAGATCTTCGCAATTGGCTCATCAATGTTGATGGCCTTCTCTTTTGTATCTCCAGGCAGATTCTTTTTCTTCCCTAAGATATAACACTTAATCTTGTAATCCATAAAATCAGTTATGTTCGTCATCTTTGTTAACCCACAACTCAAGATGCACCGAGTAGGAATTTACGAAATATTGGTGTGGCTTGAGGTTATTGTTTGGATGGTGAATTGTGAACAATATAGGAAGGAAAGAGATTTACTTGTGGTGGAAGATATCTTGAAAGCTTGATGCTCTTTGGTGCTTTGTTGTGTTATGGAAAGGATTTGATGAATGTATGTGTTTATGGAGGATGGAGGAAAGATTTGTTGGTGTTTTGTGAGTTGTTTGATGGTTTAATCAAGCTTCAAGGTGTTTTTTATAAGATCTGGGACTGAATTTTTCGTGATTGGGAGGTTGGAAGAGGCTAGGTTTAAGTCTTGTAAGTATAAAATCCCAAAGGAAACAATTTATGCGTTCAAACAGACCTAGTGCGGTGCACCATGGTGGTGGTGCGGTGTACCACAGATGACGCCTTACTTTTTGGACCCGTGTCATGGTCTTGCGCAAACGACGAAACGATCTTGGGTGCGGTGCACTGTGGTACTTGTGCGGCGTACCACGTGATGCATACCTTGCTTGGGACGTTGACCCTGATTTTGCATACCGTGGTGACGATTTTTGTGATGGTGCGGTGTACCGCACATGGTCTTTGTTTCGTACCGTGTCACGGTACGTGCGCATGTGACGACATGGTTTTTGTCTAGGTGTCTCACACGTGTACCCAATTCCTTACATTGTCGTCACGGTTTGTTGGGTGCACTGTACCGCAGCTATCGTGCGGTGTACCACACCTAGCTATCAGTTTTTGCAATAATTATGTTCTTATCATCCCAAACTTGATTTCTGCACAATAACACACTACCTTTCTCTCTTATTAACTTTTAAACACATTAGAATTATACACTAACTTAGGATTATACACTACAAAACATATTTTAGCATATTTTAGCAAGTAAGATATATTTGGATGTTTGTGATCTTATCATGTGATATGTTTCTAAATGTATAATCATATAACAATATAGTAGACATGTTCATAGGGGGTTAAGTATATGATAAATAATATCAAGGGGTGTCCTAAACAAAACAAAACAATCACTTAGACATAAAAGAGTGCTAAATAGCCAATGCTTGCACATATATTCCTTGTTAATGCTTGTGTTCCTAGATCTTAGAATGGGATATGTTCTAAATTCAAAATCATATAAGTATGAAGTTTACAATATTTTAGACACATAATAATTTGTTGCATAAAATAGTGCTAATATAATCAAGATGAAAGAATGCATATTTTAGCAAGTAATATATATTTGGATGTTTTATCTCTTAACATGTAAAATGGTTTAATGAAGCACAAACAATTTCTTAGTTAATCACTTATAAAAAGTCAAAGCATATAACAAGTTAGGGAGTGATTAATTCATGTGAATGCAAATCTAATAAGAATGATTATTGCTAACAATGAGTCAATTAGCTATAAGAGGCATGTTGCACAAATATTTTTTTTATATTTATTTACAGGATTAGCTTAGAACATTTTTTGGTTGATAATTTCTTTGTTATTTAGTGGTATGAAGAAACCGAGGATATAGTTCTTCTTGAACCTCAAGGTTCCCTTGCTTTCTTGAGTGCCTCTTAACGCTCTTGGTCTTTTCCTCTAGTCCATGATAATGTCTGGCCTGACGAGAGTGCACTCGTGATAATATAGTTTATATATTTTTGTAGAAAATCTTACACTACAGCCTTAACTAGGGGCTTTGGCTGAGAAGTTCTAAGGTAGAGGGGGGAGGAGTTTTATTTTTTGGAAATGTGTTCAATTGTATGCGCATTATCTCTTAACTCTTCTTTTTATTATTGAAGAGTTATAATGCAACCAAAACTTCTTTCTAGATGCAACACTAATTACTTTTAATTAATAAAAATATTTGGATAACCTTTCTATTATTTTATGTTATTTATTTAATGTTAAAGATAATAAATATTCTAATAAGTTGAATAATAACATTATCTTGCATTGTATAATTAATTATTTAATTGCTTGATAAAATAAATAATTTATTTTCCATTTTTATCATTCCATTCCACATAATCTATATTTGGTCACCTTGCTACAAAAATTGGCACCAGATAATTATTTGAAGTTTAAAGGAGGAACCACTATATATATATATATATATATATATATATATATATATATATATATATATATATATATATATATATATATATAATATACTAGGTAAAACCCGTGTCTGAAGACACTGAAGAATTTTTTTGTTTTGTTAACAGAAATTGAACACAGGTTCCAAGGGTGAAGGTCAAGGTTAAAGTTAAGGTTCAGGTTTTTCTTTTGTTTCTCATCAAGAAGAAGGTTAGGTTAAGGTTAAGGTTGAGTTTAAGGTTAAGGTTAGGGTTAAGGTTTAGGTCAAGGTTAAGGATGAGGTTAATTTTATGGTTAAAGTTAAGGGTTAAGGTTAAATTTTAAGTCAAGGTTAAGGTTAAATTTAACTTTAAGATTAAGGTTAAGTTAGAGTTAAGGTTTAAGATTAAACGTTTAAGGTTTAACAAAATTCCAGGTTTAAGGCCGAATATTAGCGCGATGATTCTTTATCTGTTTAAGGTTAAGGTTACATTTAAGATGAAAGTTAAGGTTAAGTTTAAGGTTAAGGTTTAAGGTTTAAGGTTTAAGGTTTAATGTTTAAGGTTCAAGGTTCAAGGTTCAAGGTTCAAGGTTCAAGGTTCAAGGTTCAAGATTAAGGTTAAGTTTTAACTTCAAGGTTAAGGTTATGGTTAAGGTTTAGGTTAAACTTAAGATGAAGGTGAATGTAAAGGTTAAGGCTTGAGATTCAAGCGTTAAGGTTTAAGGTTTAAGTGTTAAGGTTAAAGTGAAGATGAAGATAAGGTTGTAAGGTTTAAGGTTCAAGGTAAGGTTTAAGGTTTAAGGTTTAAGGTGTAAGGTTTAAGGTTTAAGGTTTAAGGTTTAAGGTGTAAGGTTTAAGGTTAAGGGTTAAGGATTAAGATTAAAGTTAAGGTTAAGGTGATGATGAAGATTAGGGTTTAAGGTTTAAGATGTAAGGTTTAAGGTTTAAGTTTAAGGTTAAGTTTAATGCTAAGTTTAGGATTACGGTTAATGTTAAGGATAAGGTTAAGGTTAAGATTAAGGTTTAGATTAAGATTAAGTTTAAGGTGAAGGTTAGGTTAAGGCTAAGGCTAAGGATAAGGTTAAGAATAAGGTTAATAGCTAAGGGATTAAGGTTATAGATAATAGGTTGAGGGTTAAGGTTAATGTATAGTTTAAGTTTAAGGTTATGGTTAAGGTTAAGGTTAAGGTCAAGGTTAAGGTCAAGGTTAAGGTTAATGTTAAGGTTAAGGTTATGTTAAGGTCAAGGTTAAGGTTCACGTTAAGGTAAAGGTAAAGGTAAAGGTAAAGGTAAAGTTAAAAATAAAGTTAAATGTTAAGGTTAAGTTTAAGGTTAATGTTAAGGTTAAGTTTAAGGTTAAGGTTAAGGTTAAGGTTAAGGTTTGGGTTTAGGTTAAGATTAAGGTTAAGGTTAAGGTTTGGGTTTTGGTTTGGGTTTGGGTTTGGGTTAAGGTTAAGGTTAAGGTAAAGGGTAAAGTTAAGGTTAATGTTAAGGTTGATAGTTAAGGGTCTAAGGTTATGGATAAGGGGTCGAAAAGTCGTGTAGGGTAATACACTGCTCCCATATTTCCAATTTGAAAAAATATCTTTTAAAAGATCAATGTGGTTTTTATATAGATACAATAAATGAAAAAATTAAAAAAATTAAAAAATTTGAGAGATTTATGAGAAGAATAAAATAATAATGAGAGAAATAAATAATTTTTAAATATTAATAGAAAAAATTAAATGTAGGATAGTCTTATAATTTTTATAATTAATTATGTAACTTTTATTGATATATTTTTACAATAAAATATACTTCATTTCCGCTATTAAAGTATTAAACAAAATATCAATTTGTTGTAATTTGGTTGTAAAGGTCCAAATCGGATTTGTCCAAATGATCTTAAGTGTTTCAAGATATTATTATTATTTTTATTTCCACCATATATTTCAATATTATTTTCCTTCATTAGCTTTTCGAAAAATCGTGTAGGGTAATACACTGTTCTCATATTCCTAACTTAAAAAAATTTCTTTTAAAAGTTCAATGTGATTTTTATATAGATATAACAAATGAGAAAATAAAAAAAGTGATAATTTTAAGAGATTTATGAGAAGAATAAAAAAATAATGAGAGAAATAAGGGAGTGATTTAAGGTTTTTTGTTTCAAAATATAATATTTTTATCAAGTAAATAAAGATTAATTAATGGTATTAATGATAAATGGGGCCAGAATCAATCCTGGCCACCACTTATGTTTAGCCATATTAAATCCTGGCCACCATTTAATCCTGACCACCACTTATGTGGGTAAATTTGGACCGTAAAAAAAACTCTGAAATATAATATAGATTTCCACCATATATTTCAATATTATTTTTCTTCATTAGCTTTTCGAAAAATCGTGTAGGGTAATATACTGTTCCCATATTTCTAATTTAAAAAAATTTCTTTTAAAAGATCAATGTGGTTTTTATATAGATATAACAAATGAGAAAATAAAAAAAGTAAAATTTTTAAGAGATTTATGAGAAGAATAAAAAAAATAATGAGAGAAATAAGGGAGTGATTTAAGGTTTTTTGTTTCAAAATATAATTTTTTTTATTAAGTAAATAAAGATTAATTAATGGTATTAATGATAAATGGGGCCAGAATCAATCTTGGCCACCACTTATGTTTAGCCATATTAAATCCTGGCCACCACTTATGTTTAGCCAGATTTAATCCTGAACACCACTTACGTGGGTAAATCTGGACCGTCGAAAAAACTCTGAAATATAATATAAATATATATATATATAATATACCTAGATAACGAGTCTGCTAAGTTATGTTTTTATCTATATTACGAATTGTGCAATTGCTCCACTATGAAAACATGATTGGACTTTACCAAGTATATACTATTATATTGAAGGCCGATGACCCACATTCCTTATCCATGACCTACTAGGTTGAAATGACAAAATTACCCTCCCATTATTCAACTAGTAGACTCATTACTCTACGCCATACATAGCCATTGGAGTAGTACTCACATTACCATTACATATATTATTCGCTTAATCTCAAGAACTGGCTTAAATTAATAAAACCAGAATATGTTATACCATGTATGACCTGGTCAGCATTAGGTTAATTAATACAACCCTACCATGAAGTGAATGTCACCAAGATTCTTTCTTGCGTGTATATGCCGTGACCAGTTAAGCAACATACCTAACATACATGAGATATATGCTCGTGACTGGCCCTCACACATTGTATATCAAGTACTTAACATAATTATTGCACACACATATATATATATATATTTAAGATTAAGAGTATGCGATCCTCAGTAGCTGCAAGGCACATACTAACTAGTCTAATGATCCTCGTAAGCCCTCTTTACACATGTCCAGATATACCGGTGAGTTTAACCACATAGAAGACTATATTGGTGACCTTAGTCATGTCACCTACTATAATGATCAACCTCCACCCTAACCTCCATGCAATGAAAGTTTGAAGAAATGATTACTTGGGAAATAATATTTTTGATGTGGTAGCTCAAGGCACCGACCTATGACATGCGCGCTTCTGTCTTAACAATCCGTCGTGGCCTTGCACTCAAACATCAACAAAAATTTTACTATATTATTATTATTATTACTACCATTCACATCAAGTTCTTATGGTCTTAATTATAATAACTATATTATCCTTCATATATGTACTTGCTAAGTGGAAAGTCATCGCCTTGGGCATACAATCCCAACATGGGCCTCCCTAGATGCTAATGAAAATTTCTAGACAACACTTTTAAAGGTGGAGATTGTTGTAAATAATAATGTTAAGTGTTTGTGGTGTTAAATTACAATTTCAAGAAATGATTTTGGACTTGTCCAATTAGTCACGTAATTAAACAAAGCTGTATCATTTTGTAATGGTGGTGGACCACGTGGCTTGCTCTGGTCTCTTGATATTGTATTCAAATGGACGACTTGGATTTTTAACCTATGTTATCTGTATGAAATGCATAGCTATGCGTTTTGTTATCATATTTTATGCACTCTCTTTTCATCACTTCAATTGATGTATCCTATCTCCCGTAGAACTAGAATTTCTCTGTAAATATTCATCCAATACTGAATTCATGTATGAGTTTTGTATTATATTGTAAGTGTAATCATCTTAAATTCATATGTAGTTGTAGGTTTAAACGCAAATAAGTTCATGTAGTAAACTTGGTAAAATAGAATAATTGAAATCCTTAGAATTCTGGGTTGTTGGTTATTTGAGAGATTCAAAAGTCTACGAAATATAATATAAGGCCTATTCTAGTGGAGAAACTACTTTAGTTGGAGCTCAATATGGATGTAAACCAGTTTCAGGGAAAATTAATGTTATACTTTGTCTTATTTACTTTTTACCCTTTAACTATTCTTATTTTCGAGTTCTTCAAAGGGTTTTATCTAAACCAAATATTTTGTTAAACTTTCTTTAAACGACAAAATGTTACAACAAAAACCACATATTTAATTCAAGATGGATTTATGTGAACATTATTCTTTATTTTTGGTCAAAATTACATAGCATATATTAAATGGGTAACTACAAAATACAAGACCAACTTGACATACTAGAACCAGGAAAAATAATTCATTTTGATTTGAAAATAGAAGACAACAAGAAAAAAAATACAATGAAACTAACACAAACGCAAGATAGACGAGTGAAGCACAATCCATGCTCCATCCAGGTAATTCTTTGCTTACCTACGACTTTCACTAGATCGATACTAGAACCCTTTCCATTTTCTTGTTTTGAAATTTGACTAATCTTTTCAATAAACGTGAGTACCACTTCCAAACTATTATTATCTACATGAACAGATAAGAATTGAATAAATTAGTTTCTAAAAGGTATTAAGAATGTAAGAAAATGTATGTATAATATATACCACATGTTTTACATACCTAATTGTGGTATAACGTGCCCCTCGGGATGATGAATCACAACTGGATCCACAAATGCCTTTAATAAAGCTTTACCCTCGTCTCGGGAAAAAGAATCCATCTCACCTATTGATGTTAATAACATTAGATATGCAAAGATGGTATATAACGTTTAGGGATGTCAACAGTTACAATATAAAACTGAGATTGATAGGTAACCGAACCGGTTAATAATTGATTATATAACCATGATTTAAGTATTAGGTTATAAGTATAAAATTTTAACCAGAGGTTGAAAACCCATTTTGTTGTAATCTAGGTAAGGGGATATATCTTCAAGTCCCCTCTTCGAAACCCAAGCAACTTTCTCCAATAGGCCAAAAAATTAATAACATTAAATAAAGACAAAAACACCTAAATTTTATCCCCTAAATACCCCTAGATATCTACTTATATCATAATTCTTCCACAAACCCTAACCCTTTTAGAAAATCCTCTCAAACCCTCCCCTCTCTCTAAGTTCTGGTGGTAGTTGTTCAAAGAAGTGGAAGTGACGACAGCGGAAAAAACTGCTATGGTGAGCTGAGTAGCTAGCCCATGGAGGAGTTCGGAGCTCCAAGATTCTTTTACAAATTCAGAATGGAGTGGCGACATCGAGAGCTTTGGAGTTGAGTAGCTCAACAATGGTTGCGTTCCATGCTTTTTTTGGAGTTCCAAGCTTAGGCAGATCGAAGCTTTAATGGCTAGGGGTTTCAAGCTTTAACAGAGATTTTGTAAACATATCAGAGCTTTAATGGATGAGTTACGGAGACAAGCAGGGTAGCTTCACGCTCTGATTTTACATATCTGAGTTTTATGATTTTGTTATTAAAATAAATCAGATACGGGCTTGGGAACGATGACAACGTTAGTGTCAGTTGTTGCAATTATCTAAAATTTGTATTTTAGTTTTTTTTGGAAAGGTATATTTTTTATTTTTAGGTTTTGAATTTAATTTTTTTCCATGTAAGTAGTCTAATTTTAAATTGTAATAATTTTTATTAGCAAAAGTTTTATTGTTCTTTTTTTTTTTATCAAGATTGTGCAATTACTTAGAGCTTTTTGAAAATACTTAGAGATTTTATGAGCATACTCAGTTATTCATTCAGTATACTCATAGACTTGACGAGCATTGTTAGAGATTACTCATTATACTCAGATATTTATTTTGTATACTCATAAACTTTTTGAGCATAGGTAGAGACTTCATACTCATATATTCTCATAATTAGAGACTTTTATACTTAGAGTCTCACATACTCAAATATTGTCTGAATCTGCCACGATGACGATGTCGACAATGGTCGGTGATCGTGGTCGGTGATCGTGGTCGATGGAGAATCGTGTCGGTTTTCAGTACTCTCTAAGTTGTTGGTCAATGAGAAATTGTCATTTTTATTGTCTTTATATGACTTTTTTATTATTTGAGAATATTTTAGCATTTGGTCACTCATAAGTTTGTTTGTGGCCTCTAAGAAGAAAAATTTCCCACTTCCCACCTTATATGTAATTAAATTAGTCTCTAAGGTCCATTTGGTCAATCACCCTATATTCAAATAGTAGATTTAACCAATCAAGTAGTGAATAGAAAATTAAATTACATACCAACATGATTTTTATATTATTTTTTGAAGATTTTTCTTGTATGTGTGATTTTGTTACAGAATTTTTAAATATTGATATAGTTATAATCTAGGTATAATTTAAAAATGCAACCCGAGACATAAGGGTTCGTTTATGATTTTAAAATGTTACAAATAATTAAAAACGTTTAGCTATGATTTTTAACAATATAATTTATTATAATTTTTTCAATTTTGGCGTTTAACCAAAATCCATTGCATATACCTTACTAACATTAGTCATATTCAAAACATTTGAAAACATATCTATTTAATTTTTTTATAACATACAAGTAATTATCGTGTATTTTATCAATATCTAAAAGGGGCACATGTATAGAATTTCAAAGTAGATTCACCAGCTGATATTGAGGCAATTGAGATAAAAAATACAATTTTTTTTACAAGATTATCTCCAAATTCTGATATTGAAAACCTCTAAATGATACTCATTATGTTCTAAAATTAATGTCCACTTAACATTTCATACACATTTAAAAAAATTATAATTGCATTCACACATTACTAAAATACTCTTACTAAAATATCTTGATATTATAAATATTAATCGCACATAGAAATTTTAATATTTTAATAATGATAATAGTGAAAAATTGAAAAAAAGGGTATTTTGAGTTTTTAAATGAACAGTATTTATTTGTCTGACAGAACTAGACAACAATGGATACGTTTTAAAGATAAGAACACTAAATACTTTTTTGCTCTTACATCTCATCTTAGAAACTTTAATAGAACATCGCAGGTATTACCAACACATATGGAGAATAGACACATAATGATAGTGAAATCAAAGCACAATTCAACAACTTTTATGAAAATCTACTTAAGGAACAAGAAGGGCAGGACATTGATGAAGCATTGTGATGCATTATTGGCGGGGTAACTCCGAAAATGAATATAAAGCTTACTAGCATCCCATATAGACATGAAATTCAAAGAGTAGTTTTTGAATGAATCCCAGGAAAGCACCAGGATCAGACGGCCTTAACGAGAAATTTTTCCAGGAATACTGGGACATTATTGGGGAAGACATATGTGAGAAGGTTACGGATTTTTTTGTTAATAATACGTCTCTTGATAATATTAATGAGACACTGATCACACTTATTCCTAAAGGAAACATTCAGGACGGGGTGGGGGATTATCGCCCTATTTCGTGTGTTAACTTTGGCTACAAGATCATATCAAAAATCTTAGGTAACAAGTTACAATGAATCATGAACAAAATCTCATCTCCTATGCAATCAACTTTTATTAAAAGGCAATCCATACAAGATAATATTGTTATAGCCCAAGAAGTGTCAATTTTCATGAAACGTAAACTCAAAAAAGAAGCACACTTTGTAGCAATCAAACTGGATATGGCTAAAGCATATGACCAGGTACGTTGAGAAGTTATTCGACTCCTGTTACATTGCAATGGTTTTGATCAAACATGGATTAATTGGATCTGGAATTGCATCACTACTGTTACATTTCAAATTAATATCATCAGAGAGAGACAACCTCCTTTCAAACCCGGTCAGGGTCTCAGGAAAGGGGATACCCTATCCTCTCTTATCTTTTCACTTCTTACAGAATCTCTTAGTTTTCTTATTGAAAACAAGGTTACAGACGAACGAATAAAAGAGATACGTATCACAAGGAATTGTCCAGTTATTTCTCACCTTCTTTTTGCAGATGACTCGCTTTTCTTTTTCTGACTTGATGGACATGATATTAAGGAATACCAAGAATGTATTGCTACATATTATAGATGTACAGGGCAAAAAGTTAATTACAATAAATCGAATATCTGCTTTATCGAACAAACAGCGGTGGAGGTTCGTAGATACATCATGGATATACTTCAAATTTAGGAAACAAATGACTCACGTAAGTACGTGGCGATACCAATTGTCACAAAAGGTAAAAAATTGAGGCGTTGACATGGATTGCTGATAAAGTTTTTAACAAAGCACATGGATGGATTGCTAAAATCTTATCAGAAAAAGAAATTATCAAAGCAGCGTTACGGGCCATACATACTTATCCTATATCCATTTATCCTTTCCAATCTCTTTTTGCAAGAAACTTAACTCGATTTTTGCCAGATTTTGGTGGAATTCACTTGAAAAAAGGAAGATTCATTGGTTGAAATGGGTGAAAATGATAGCGGCAAAAGTGATTAGGGGAATGGGATTTCGTGACTTGAAACGAACTAATACGACATTACTGGTAGCGCAAGCATGGCGAATACTTCAACATCCCGAATCACTTGCAGCCAAAGTACATAAAGGAATTTACTATCCAAATAAGGATTTCCTAGAAGATAAACTTAGACAGAGTAGATCGTGGTCATGGGCTAGCATTCTAGAAGGGTGGGATCTACTTATCCATCAAGGTATAATCCAAATTGGCGACGGGAAATCAACGAATATATGGACACATCATTGGCTGCAATCTGGAAGGATTAAAAATAAACCAAGCGAATCAACCTTGGAAACGGTGGATCAGCTGATAAAAGTTAACAAAGATGAATGGAATTTGGAAGTTTTTGATTCAGCACTAACATCTCCAGTTAAAGGAGAGATAAGACATATACCTTTACTAAATCGAGACTACCAAGACATGTTTACATCGCCTTATACCCATTCAATAAAATATACCACTAAAACAGGTTACCGGGCTCTCACAATACTAACAGAACAAAAGGAAGAATAGACTTCTATCCAAGCACAACTTAAGGATACTACACGTTGGAATAGGATTTGGAAATCAAATGTACCAAACAAAGTGAGACCGTTTACATGGAAGGCTTGCAAGAACATTTTACCAACAAAACAAAACCTATTCTTTCGGCGTAGTAGTACGAAATATTGGTGCTATTGGTGTGAAGGAAAAACGGATACGGTGGTACACCTTCTTTTAAACTGTTCTTTTTGTAAACAGGTTTGGGCGGGCTCAAGTCTATAGATAAGAATTCCAGAAATAGAACCGGAAACAATGGGAGATTGGTTCACAAAAATTCTTGATGGAATTGACCAAACGCAATGGGAAATAAGGAAAGTGGTAGCATACATTATGTTAACCATGTGGAACATCTGGAAAAATAAAATGAAAACTATCCATGAAAATGTGAAACTGGAGACGCAGAGTGTCATTCATGCAGTCAAGAAAGGAATAGAGGATCTCTTCGGGATAGGTTGAAGGTTAATTCCTACACCACTACAGGAACGAGAAAACAATAACAGGGGCAACCCGTGGACACCACAAGAACTTGTTATGACACAAACTATTTTTACTTGTGACGCTACTTTTAAAACTAAAACAGAACAAAGTGGAATAGGCATTGTTAGAAGGATACATGTACTCGGCACCGTACAACTTGGTCAAAGGCTTTTTGGACAGACTCAACAGCGGAAGGGGAAGTTGTTGCCGTCCTTGCATGCAAGAAAACGATTATATGCTCGGATAACCTTGATCTTATTCAAGGTATCAAGTCGCTTCCATCTGCATGGTGGAAAGTCAAACTGTTTGTCAAGCGGATCCAAAGAATGCTTGAACAGCATGGGAACATGTTCTTCAAGCACCAACCGCGAAGGCATAACGAGATGGCGGACCGTACCGCGGAAAAGCTAGGCAGACGACAAGAATGGAAGAAAGGCAGCTTACCTTAACATATCGGTTCAACAAGCTCAGGATTGGCTAATCGGGCGTAAAGTGTACTTTATTTTACGTCGTCCAAAAAAAATGAACTATAATCTTGGAATACTATTTTTAGAAAATAACAATAATTACTTTGAATCTCCTTTTTTTGGGTATGTGGATGGTCCGAGCCAACTTGCACGCACCATTACTGATCCCACGGGAATATGCAAGCTTCTTTATGTATATTCTAAGTAAATCAGAACTAGGTTACCCATTTTCAGAAAGGGGTTCAAACCAGAGGGGACAAACCCTATACCTTCCTTAAGGTATTGAAGAAATAGTAAGAATCTGACCAGTTAAAACTGAACCTCCTATTTATTTATATATTATGTGTATTTATTTATATATTATGTGTTAGACTTTATAAAATCCTCACCTATAAAATGTAGAGAAGGGCAGGTGATTGGAACCGAGAACGCATTGACAGCGAGTGAAGGAAGCCCAAACTTGGATCCTCCAAATTGTGCCCCGGCTATTATTATCAAAAACTTTATTGTTGGAATTTTTGTTAGAGCCACCCCTTCTCGTTGCATTCCCGGCAATGATGCGGCGGTAACCGCTCCCTTTATAAAATATATAATTACTTTTGGTTAGTAATATTAAATACATATATAGCTTCCTAGAAATACAAAACCACACTGCATATATGCTTACGGACCTGGGAGAAACCTAGAACACCATCGAAAGGTCCATACTTTATCATATTAGCTTCAAGATATTCAATGCATTCCGTGAAATCCTTCAATAATGAAACTATAATATTGTTAATTGTTTTCACTGTACTAATTAAATGGAACATAAATATAAATGAAATGATTTCTTATGTACTTTGAACCATGTATATTAGGTCTAGTGGTTCATTCAATTTATAAGTCGTGCAGTTCTAACTAATAATATTCAATTGAAGTGATAAAATATTTCAAATTCTTATGAATAAACAGTAAACACAATCGTGAAGCTTCAAAATACTTTTGAATAACTATGAAATTGTATGACCAAACCTCATATGATTGAAACCATGAGTAGTAAGGGGGTGGATCATCAATGTCTTCACGAACAGAAAACGGTAGTTGATATGGTCCATCTAGAAAAACTAGATCAAGTTTGTCAAGAACAATATTCGGCCATTGCAAAATCCTTTTCTTGAGAATGGCACCACTTCCTCCTTTGCCATGGAGGCAAACAATTCTTGGCTTTTTTGGGACTTGGGTTTCCATCACAACTCCAAGTTGCTTCACTAAAGAACTGGTCGATCGGTCCTAATTAGCTATACGCATTAATTTAGTGTGGTGGATAAGATTTATCGTGTGCATGGAATTTGACAGAAACGTGGTTGCTTGGATACCCACTTGAGTTGGATGTGTGAAGGAAAATTGATGGTTATCCAGTTCTTTTGGAATGAGTTGGTACCTTTTTTTTTTTAAGAGGAATCTTCAAATTACAGCTTATTTTCCTCCCCCACCTTAATTTAAAGCCCAAGTTAATAATTGTTCTATATAAAGCCTAACTAGATGAAACAAGTAACTAATTCATTTTCTCTCTCTTACTTTCACTGACACACATGACTGGAGAGATAAATCCGTGTACATGGGGCTGTACCTAAGCCATATTTTTTAATCGTGCATTGTTTGTATATGTTGTAACTCGAGTTTTTCCAAGCCAAAATCCGTGCTTATAGGGCTGTACCTAAGCCATTTTTTTGTCCATGTCCATGTTCAAAGTGTTCAATATTATACCCAAAGGGTTGTACCCAAGCTCGGGATTTATCCATTCCATGTCATTTTTTGGTCCAATTCTTATTGTTTATCCAGTTCTTGTACCTAGTTCGTGTACACAATGGGCTGTACACAAATCATTTTCTGTCCATATTCATGCCAATGTATGTATAATAAATAATTTGTCCAGACCTAATGGGCCGACTTTAAAATACATGTCCAATGAAATAATGTATGAATACATGTCCAATGAAATAATGTATGGGCTGGATAACAAAGTCTAAATACACCTAATGGGCTGGACAATGTTTAAAAAAAAAAAACACAATGGGCTGGACAAAGCTTTTAAAAAAAATTAAGACCAACAACAAGGGACTGGGCTGGAGGGGCTGGGCTATTGAAAGTTGGGCCTCCAGCTATTGACCTTTGTGGTGGACTAAGGTGATGCGGCGGCGGCGAGTCAGGCTTCGTCGAACACGAACAGATCTGGAGAAGAAAGCTCGCTGTGGTGTGTCTCGCCGTGGGCTAGACCCTAACATTTGCTGGACACGAACAGATCTGGAGAAGAAAGCTCGACATCGGAGATCTGTTGCAGGCTTGACGTTGATGGGCTAGACCCTAACATTTGCTGGACACGGACAGATCTGGAGAAGAAAGCTCGGCATCGGAGATCTGTTGCAGGCTTGAGCGAGTTGCAGGCTTCTCTCCGATAACTGTAGTGGTGGATTGAGCGAAGCAGCGCTGGGTTGAGCGAAGCAGTGCTGGGTGGCGAAGCAGCGCTGGGTGGCGAAGCAGCGCTGGGTGGCGAGGCAGCGCTGGTGGAGGCGCGAGGCAGCGCTAGTGGAGGCGCGAGGCAGCGCTGGTGGAGGCGCGAGGCAGCGCTGGTGGAGGCGCGAGGCAGTGCTGACGGAGGCGCGAAGTAGTGCTAGAGGAAGGAAGGTGGGGGTGTCCCTAGGTGTGATGGTGGGAGGTGGAGATGGAGAGGGCTCTCGATGGAAGGTGGGATCGGGCATGGTGAGGTGTAGCAGCAGCAGCAGAGAAAGAGAGAGCAGAGAGAGAGAGCTGAGAGAGAGAGGGGTTTCGATCCCCTATATGGTTCTTGAGTAATGATATTTGTCACCCTTTTTGTATCACCTTTTTATCACCTCATACGTGTATGCCTACATGGACCAATGAATTGATTTCTCTATCCTATTTAATTTTTCTCTATCATCTATTCAAGGAAATCAATACATATATATAGAAGGGTGATAAAAGGGTGACATGAAAATGGGTGACATATATCATTACTCATGGTTCTTTGTTTTGGTTTTTGGGTTCTCACTGTATCCATTACATTAGGATATAGAAAGTACTAGTTGGATACTAACTAATGGGTAAGGAGGGCTTTAATTTGGAACATTAGATATCATGGGGCTCTAAATAAATATTACCCCTTTTTCTAATACATCTAAAAGCTACCCACCAATCCCTACACCTACCCTGCTGGTTTATAAAACCATCATGAGCGAAGCACCGTGTGATTTCTTCACAACACAATTGATGATATACTATTATTATATACTTAGAAAAATTCTCCCTAAAATACCCATTATTTTGCGATTTAGACAAATAAATACTTAACTTTACAAATGTAACAAATAAATACCCAACATTTTACTTTTTTTTTATTACAAAAGAGATCCTAAAGGATCGGATTATAAGAACTCAGAAAATAACAATTAATCTAACACATCGTGTAGCAAGACCGAACTATAAGTCACACGCGGTGTCTTGTACCCAACACGGTCCTTAGTGAGCAAGCTCCAAAGCCCATCAGGTGGGTCCCTTAGGGAAACGAACCCCGCATCTCCATTTATGACCGCTCTAGCCGGCCAATCTGCGCACGCGTTAGCCTCTCGATAGATGCCCTTCAATATGAACTCCTTATTTCTAGTAAGTATTTGACGAATGTGATAGACCCATTGCGCTCCAGGCCCCCGACTACTCTCCTCCTTACGAATCAAGTCTAGAACCTTCGATGAGTCAACCTCTACTTCCACAACCCGAAAACCTAGTCTCTCTACCAAACGCAGACCCTCCAACAAGGCTACCAACTCCGCAATGACTGGAGAACCATGATGAACCTTCATGCTAAACCTGCTAACCCAAGCACCTTGATCATCCCTAATAATACCTCCACCACCTCCCATCTTACTCCGACCATTCCAACTACCATTCGTATTGAGTTTCACTCCTCTAGTCGGTTTCGTCCATCCCACTAATGTTACCTTGTTCTTCCTTGAAATGCTACTACCGGGGAGCTGACCCCAAGACCTCGTGAAAATATTAGCTTGATATTTCGCTTTTCTTAGAATTGTTACTGCATTCGGGAATTCCGCCCCATTAAAAAATAACCTGATTACGAAGCTTCCATATAATGTTTATAAGAGCTCCAAAAAACATACTCCAATTTACCCCGGCAAAAAGATTATTATTCGATATATTCTTGAACCACCAAACAGAGTTTACTGCTCTTTCATAAACTGTAACGTGCCTGGCCTGCGAAACCCCGGCCTGATCCTGTCAAGGCGCGACGTTGAAGGTCTTTTGGTTTGTCTCGAAAAGTGCTCCTGTGGCTGGCAACTGACCTGGCGTGATCAAACTCCTCCACCCGTCTGGACTAAAGTTTTCCCCTTCTAGCGTTGCTGTACTGTTGCGGGGTAGCAGCCCCTTGTTCGTGAACCTGCAATTCTCTCACCAGGGACCTATGTTGCAATATTCTGAAGTTGGACATCCCCAAATTTTGCTCCCTCTCTGATGATTCCAATGCTTCCCTTTGTACACCAGAAGCTCTCGAATTACACCCACCACCAAGTACATGCACATTCAACAAAGCAATTTTGCAGATCAGACCCTTCCCCCCTCCCCCAAACCGAAGCACCTCGCGACGAATAAGCTCCCAAATGCCTCCAATTTCTCACAGTCTCGGAACAAATAACCCGCGCTTTTCTCTACACTTTCACACAAGGCACAATACCAGGAACCCCCACACCACGTCTAGCAAGATTCCCCCTCGTGGCTAACCTCTCTCGAATCGCACGCCACACGAAAACCCAAATCCTTTGGGGACACTTCATTCGCCACAACTTTAACCAGTTACCCTCAATATTAGTCTCCTCAGAATCCTCCTCCCACCCCACTGATCTAACCGAGTAAATCCCGTGAGCCTCCCTTAGCCAAGATAATGCATCCTTTGACCCCTCTTCCCGCTCAACCCTAGCATCTGCTACCCCAAGCAGCTTGGATGGTGGTAATAGAGGATGAAAAAGGGCCCAATCCCAGGACCCGTCAGGCCGTATATACTCACTTACTCGCTTGGCCAACTCCCCTCTTTCAATCCCTTCTACAGCGTGGTCAACTAGTGGTGAGTCACCTACCCACCAATCCGACCAAAAAGACACATCCTCTCCATTACGTACTGACCACCGGGAACCCCGTCTAACCACAACCATACCCTCCGCAATAGCCTTACACATCCTCGAATCGCTTTGCTTGGGCACGTAATGCAATGGAAAAGTCTTGATATATTTTTGTCGCATTACAATAGCCCACAACGTAGCGTCATCGTGTACTAACTTCCAACCCAACTTACCCAAAACAGCTTTGTTCATATCCCCCGCTAGCCGAAAACCCAAACCTCCCGCCTCCTTTGCCTTGCATATGTCCCTCCACGCTACTAATTGATGCTCTTATGATCCTCCAAAGCACCCCAAATGAACTCTCTCCTAATCTTATCGATCTCCTCACAAAGATAGGTTGGTAACTTCTCCACTTGCATTATATACATAGGCACATCACTAAGGACGACCTGAGGTAGAGTTATGCGCCCTGCAAGAGAGAGGGTGTTACCTTTCCATTTCGCCAACTTACCCCTCGAATCATGATCAATTCTCTGAAAAAACCCCTCAGCCTACGACCAGACAAAATATGGATACCCAAATATTTACCAATCCCCTCGCTTCATTGGTACCCACTCCTCACAGTTATGGTATCCGCTAAGCCCTCATCCACGTTCTTGGAGGAATATATAATCGACTTCTCCTTACTTATTGTCTGGCCCGCATCCCGACAAAAAACATCCAAAGTATCCTGCAAAATCACAAAATTCTCAACAGACGCCTCTGCAAATAAAATTAAATCGTCAGAAAAGAAAATATGTGAAATAGGAAACCCCCCTGAGCTGAGATGTAAAGGCTTCCACGTCCCTTCTTCCACAAGTCCCTGGATGAGAAAAGAGAGTCGCTCCATGCAAATAACGAAAAGGTATGGAGAGATGGGGTCTCCTTGCCGAATTCCTCTCTTGGGCTTGATCGGAGACAGAGGAGAACCACTCCATATCATGCTAAGTTCATTATCCGCCATTCCAGACAAGATAACCGAGACCCACATCTGCGGTTTCCCAAGTCTCTCTAAAGACTCCTTAATGAAAACCCAACGGATTTTGTCATACGCCAAGGTCCACCTTAACTGCCATAAAGCTCTTCCTCCCCTTAGAATGTCTCATAACAAAATCGACCTCACTAACCAATACAATATTATCAATGGTGGATCTATTAGGCAGGAAGCTACTCTGATACGGACCAATGTGTCTCGCCAATATAGGTCGCATCCTATTAACTAGTACCTTCATACAAATTTTATAGTAAACGTTGATGAGACTAATAGGTATAAACTATGTGATAAACTTCGGGTTTCCCAATTTGGGAATGAGATGTATGAGAGTCCCTAAAACCTTCCTCCGAAACCTTCCCACCTCCAACGCACCTCAGATCATATCGCAAACCGAAGGACCCACCACATCCCAACATTTCTGATAAAAACCCGCGGTCAACATGAAGTTTGGCATTAGATGCCACATGTCATAAATAACACAAGGATTTTATTTACAAGTGGAAAAAATTGGATATTTGTTTGTCCATTTTTTTTTAATTTGGATACTTTATATTGGAAGACAAAGATAGTCACGTCATTGACATTGCGTCATTTAACTAGCAAATTTCACATCAGGTATTAATTGGGAGACAAAAAACATTATATTGGGTAACTGTTTGCCACTTTTGAAAAGTTAGGTATTTATTTTTGTCAAAATTTAAACACTAGGTATCCACGAGAGAATTTTCCCTATATACTTTTACATATGTTCACATTGTTTCACACATGACTGACGCCGACCATACACCAAAGATGTCATCGCTTAGGATCTTCAAAGTTTTGATGTTTCAGGGTATGTTTCTTCAAAAACAACACTACCCATACTATCAATAATACTTGTTATCAATTTATATGCACTTCTTTCCCTTGTAAACTTGTGAAAGTAGATCGTGTTTAAGTCTTCCACATCTATCCAAAAGTTTCTTAACTTTTGCTTGATAATAGATTCTTATTTTAAGAATACCTTTGATATCTCTTCTTTTGTGATTGATTGATCTAATCACGAGATATATTTTTGAGGGTTTATTGGACCTAAGTGAGGGATTATTCCCTAATCTTCGACATATCTTAATTATCCTTATTTTGGACATATTGTCATCTATAGAACTTTTGTGCTTTAATTATGTGCTAAGTGTGTAGTTTATAGATACATGATTGACACTAGAGGCTAAGATGAAGAGAAGTTAAGAAGTCAATTCCAAACCCAAACCAAGGCGTAAAAAGAGCTAAAAGTAAATTTGGTGAAGTTAGATCGTCTACCGGCTAAATTTTGATAACTTTTTAAAAAAAAAAAAAGATGACTAGCATGACCAAATACTAAAACATGCTTATATAATACAATAGATATTATAAAACAAAAAAAATGTTAAGTGATGGCACTCTTTAACTTTGACCACTTCCCAAAGACCACCGACTATCGCCCCTACCAATGGTGTACTCAGCGATTTTACAGATTACACAGAGAATAAAAAACACAGAGTATCGAAAAAACACAGAGTATCAAAAAAAATACGGAGTACCGGCATTAAAACACTAAGCATCGGAATAAAAATGTTGAATATCAGAGAATTTGTTGAGTACTCAGTGAAAAAACATTAAGTACTTAATACAAAACATTGAGTACTATTAAAAAACACAGAGTACTCAATAACAAATATTGAGTAATATTAAAAAACATAAAGTAATATCTATAAAATAATATTTATTAAAATTTTAAGACAATATACACTATTACTATTACAACAGAAAAAAACCAGTTAAGTACTTTCAAAGAAAAAAAAAACAAAAAACAAAAAAATAAGGCGAGCTTCTTCTTTGAGTATTAAATATTACAAGAGAAAGAAGAAAAATTACAACTGAGTACCACTTCTCATTAATATTTTCCCAAATATTCAGAAAGAAAAGAAAAAAAGATACTGAGTATCAGTTTTTTCGTCGAAAAATGAGATGGAGCGGCGGTTTTCTGAGTATCGATGGTCTCGCCGGTCATGTATAATATACACTAAATAGATGCTAAACTACCGGAAATATTATACACTAGATTAATAAAATTACAATAAATCATTTAGAATGTGGGTATCTTGCACAAACACTTTTGTTTATGTCATTCAAAGTTTGACGTGTTTAACTCATGTTTTTTCTTGACGTAGCCTCCAACAACGTGCGAGACTACTCAGATCAACCTAACAAAACTTGCAATAACTTCAATAACCTTATCTGAGACAGCTTTTGTGACTGTTAACGGCCCAATCCAAGTCGTTGGTAATTCTGTGGTTTATTTTTGGAAGTGGGAGCTTTCAATACGACTTCATCTCCCACCTAAAACTCATCTTTGCCTCTCGTGCACACAGTTTCTCTTGGGCTCTTAACAGTTACACTTTTGGCCACGCCATTGACCACTCAAATGTTCTTCATCTTCCTTTTATTCATATTTTTGAAAATATAAATGAGATTCATTTTTTATACTCAAGGTGATTGATCCTTTGTATAAGTTAATCATTATGCGCCATGTAGCCAAGGATGAACCCCCAATATAAGAGGGGCATTTTGATTTGTGTCATAGTCGAGTATAATTAATTCAACAGGTAGGTATAACGAGATTACCTACTTGCACAAATACATCTTGAATAACTCCCCATGGGCTTGTTAGTATCCGGTCCTCCATTTGCAATGTGACCGTGATCAACTTCGTTTTTCTAATGCCCTACTAATTGAACACACTATTGGGCATGAGGTTTACACTCGTTCCCAGGTTACACAACACTTTTCCATCAAAATAACCACCAATTTTAATTGAAAGGCTGAAACCTCCATATCATTGAGCTTCAGTGGCAGCTTCCTTTGTATCTTGGCGGATATCTATCCGTTAACCCCATGGTCTCATTTTCTATTGAGTCTAATGAAAAACCAAATAAGGCCTAGCTAACCCTGTAATTGAATAGTCTAGCCAAGAAAACGAGTTATGTCCTAACCCTGTGAATATTCTACGACCCATGTGACACAAAATCTCATAAAAAAAATCAGTAGTCAAACAAAAAACATCACATTGAAATATATAAAATTCTACCTGTCAAACAACGGGTTTATTCTATAGAATCCCAATTATTCTATTGAAAGACATTAGGAAAAGTTTGAGAGTATGAAAGATTAAATTGTGAAAAGTTCTTAAGGATTCCTCCTTGTATGTGTTGTTCCTCTCAAAGTCCTACATATATTATATTTTCTAAGTCGTGACTATCTATTATATGAAATAAGATAAGTAATATGTCTGAGTCAACCCCTATGAAAAGCGAATTAGACTTAAAACTTTACAATTATGATATTTCATTTCGCGTTCGATAACACTTATCAAACCAAGGAGGTCGATGAGTGGTTTCTAAAAACACGTACGATCGGTTATGCACATTACTTCGCTAAGTACTCACTGGATTGTTGCCCGCGTCAAATTTATTGGCATGTTTCTTTTGTTCTCTAACCTCTTGTCAACAGAAGTGGTTGACAAGTGGATAGAGAACCACATGATGCATGTATGGGCCTGTGTTTTTTTTTTTACTTTGACTCTTTTTAAACTCGAGCATGTTGGAGGTCTTCTTGTGCGAATTCCTATTGATAAATGTCTTATGTACTCATGTCACGTGTTTTCTACCACCAGATCATCACTTAGCGTGCTAAAACTACATCAATATTTAAAACAATATGATAATGACTCTAAAATGTACATCATGAAGAATTTACACGTACATAACACGAAAATCTCAATTTTTTAACCCAAAATTATAACAAATCGATGTCCCAAAGCATCCTATACAACCACAAAAAGGGAATTATCAATGAACCCTTAGTCTATATAATTGTGTGAGGACCTTATAGACACTACAATGTTTAAGTTTGGAAGTGAGTAAAGTGTATACAAATCTAGTTCAATGATGGCTCGGGTAAATGGCTGATATAATAGAGGTAAATACATTCTAAGGCATAACTATTCCAACATTAATATTATAAGGCCAAGTTAGCAAAAGTTATTTTGTAAGGCCACTTTCCAATTTTCTGGTTGTGTTTTTGACCTTTTTACCTTTGTTTTAATGGGTAAGGACCTATCACGTTTTTACATTCATTCTTTTTGAGGCTGATATACCGTTTTTTACTTGGTTTTTTTAATTCAACAACCATTACAATTCCTAGTAGGGCTAGACCTATGACCCAATAACTAACCATTTTTCTAGATTTTGGGCTGTACCCATGGCCCATTAACATCCATCTACCCCACACAAGAGATGATATTCAACAACAAATGAAAAGAATTGCAAAACTTATTCGAACAAACAACACAAATTTGGAACATCGAACACACAACAACATCCTGTATTGGTAAATGGATAGCAGAGAAATGCGCTTATACAAGTATTATTGTTAAAAAACTTGTTTGATCAAACAAACAAAATACATAAGCAATGGGAACAAAACTGATTCTCTCATCAACAAAAACAGACCAATCCACACCCACCCACTGTACCCACGACCAACATCAAACATAAACAGAAAAAAAAAACGATAGTCAAATAAAAACAAAATATTCAGAGTTAATATCCAACTGCTGAACCCACAATGGTGAAATTTAATGGGATGGCCCCATGGTGTGGATGGTGAAACTGTTTGGATAGTGAAGCTTCAACACCCTGCTGATGAAGATGGAGATTTTACCCACGATGCTATTTCTCTTGGGCTGGACCCATGGTGGGGAAGGGATGATGAAGATGGAAGTCGTACCCACGACACTGTTTCTCTTGGGCTGGACCCACGGTGGGGAAGGGCTGATGAAGATGGACGTTATACCCACAACTGGACCACGATGGGGTTGTGCAAATATTGTGAAGCAGCGCTGTGGTGGTGCGAAACTCGATCTTCTGGTGGTGGTGCGAAACTCGGTGGCGGTGCGAATCTTGTTGGTGGTGCGAATCTCATTTAGATCTGTTGTGTTGCTGAAGAAGGCCGTGGATGGTGATGTTGGATCCAAGAGGCAGTGTGGTTATGTCGATGGTGGTGATGATGGTCATAGAGGGGAGGAGAGGTGGTAGGGGAAGGTAAGAGATGGTGATGGTGATGAATGTGGGGACGATGTTGGGAATGGTTTACGGCATGAGGGGTGGGTGGGATGGGGTGGGTGATGATGGTGGTGTTTCAGTAAGAGAGAAACATAGAGGGTAGAGTGGAGAGAGAAGAGATATGTGGGAGAGGCTTCATTTGTATAATGGGAATTGGGATTGGGTATTAATATTGTATCAGTAGTTAATGGGGAAGGGAAGGGCTTTTTAGATTTTTTCATCTATAAGTTAGCTTTCCAACTACTAGTTGGAAACTGATTTTATATTATAAATAGGGGTGTCCACTATGCCTTAAAAACTAAATGCCCCGTTATAATATGAGGAAATTACTTTTTAAAGCCTAAAAAACTTAAACTTTAGTGACAAAATCCCTAGTTCTGAAAAATACTTACAAATTCCTATACTTAGAAAACCCCCATTCACTATCTTACCATAATACCCCTTCAAAGATATGTCGTGCACTGACACTCTTTAACATATAAAATATATCAATACTCTTTTTTTTATTAAATGTCGTCTTCGAATAAAATACAACGTTGAGTTGTCAAATCATTACCTTTCTTATCAACATCGTATTTTTCTCTCAACTAGATATTCAAATTCAAAACGGTGAGGAAAAAAATCTTCTGAGCTTCCTCCTTCCATTAGCATCATACATTTTTTTATCATCATCCTCTTGCTCGGACACTCTGCGATCCTCATATGTACGGGTAATTCAGAAATTCTAGAATTCATGAGATGGTCTTACCTTTTCCTTGTTAAATTATTTTCTTCATCCAATAGCTGTTTATCACATTTTGTATCATAGTGTTTAGTTTTTGTTTTGGTGACTTGCATTTTCAACTGAGTCACACAATGTTTGTATGATGTTTTCACAGTTTTATACACTTGTACACATGTGATAAGTGTAAGTTGTTTCACTTTAGTTTGGATTTACAACAATTTACAGTGGACTTACATACAAAATAGTGTGTTTTTTCGCCAGTTTACAGTTGTTACAGTCATTGGTGTGTACCAACATCCATCCTAAACCTTGGGAAAAAATATTTTTAGAATCGATCAAGATCGTTAAGTCAGGACAATGTTCAATATGGATGTTTAAATTCTACTACTCATACCCCATATATAGCCTTTCTAGTTCTACACCTTTTTACATAAACTGGTATGTACCAATTTATAGACATCAGATGTTTCACGACTATACCTTCATAGTTGTTTCTTCACACTAGGATAGACATTGGGATGTACCAACATTTGTTGATCATTGTTTCAGATCTATAGTTAGAGTGTTTCAAAAAGGTGGCATAGTAGCATGCCCAATTTCAATGAATAGATTGATCATACGGTATGATGTGTCTTCAATTTTTTTAATCATTGTCCCTTACCAATTTCTGTAAACTACATGCGACATAACCATAGTAACTGTATGTCAATCACATCAGTACATACATTGGTATGTTCCAATTCATGGTTAGTGATTCGTTTTCATTTTGGTCCCTGTCATTTTCAATTGAGGCACATACTAAGATTTTCATTAATTCACCGTAATAAGGTCTTTCATCGTACATGGTACAAACTCCGTAATCCTGCGTCACTCTTTTTTCTCCTTTACCCTTAGTTACCCACTTGACACCATTCACAACAATGAATCGTATCTATGCACCGCACCGTAAGACAAGTTTGCCAAGGATACCATCTCAGTGGTAGCTAATACATCACCACGGGATTTCATTCCATGAATCTATCATGCAAAAATAATACTTAATGCTTTGAAAATAAGTAGATAATATTTAAACCAACGTCTAAAGTTACATGCCTTTTCCAAAAACCATCTCTTAAACATTTGACGGTGCATATTCTCTATTTGGCTACTAGTTCCCGAAAGTGTGGATTTGTGTTCACTAAAAACATAAATGAATATAATAAATTAATATAAATATAAATATAAACATACATATGAATATAAATATGCATACGAATATAAATATAAATATAAATATAAATATAAATATAAATATAAATATAAATATGAATATAAATATAAATATGCATATGAATATAAATATAAATATAAATATAAATATGAATATAAATATAAATATACATATACATATAAATATAAATATAAATATGAATATAAATATAAATATACATATAAATATAAAACATGGTCCAAAAATATTTTTATAATCGTTCACAAACTTAGTTTTGGACCATTGTTCAATTTCGATGTTTAAATTCTATTGCTCATACCCCCTTTAAAACCTTTCACGTGTCTACATGTTTTTACATAATTTGGTATGTACCAACATCTGTTGGTCATTGATTCAGAACTATACATACTTAGTTGTTTCTTCACACTAGGATCGGTTGTGGGATGTACCAGCATCTATTGATAATTGTTTCAGAACTATAGGTTTAGTGTTTCAAAATGGTGGTACAAAACCATGACGACTTTCAATGAGTAGACTGTCACCATGACGACTTTCAATGAGAATTTTTGTAGTTATTACTACTATGTTTGGGCATTTTTAATGTGTACAAATGTCTGGCTTCCAGGTATATTCTACTTCTACAACTTCTATTTTTTCCTTATTCATACCCATATCAGTGTTATCAATAAGGTCTTTATGCATATTTATTTTAACACACTCTCTAGCATACTTAATCTTGTATGTGTTATAATTACTCCATTCATTCATAATGGCATCCCCAATGCACTAGCAACCATAACATGTCCTTTTTTAGACAAGAACGCTCCCAGAACCTTTCTAAGTTTGACCCAAATAAGAACTTTTCTAATTTTAACTTTTCAAAATGTGTTTTAAGGTTCCATATTCTCAGTATGAGATTTTTGTTATTAAAATACCAAAGCTCACATAAAACCTGAATATACATGAAAATAGGCTTCTCTGGATTATAATTTAAGCACAAAATACCTTGATTAGATATACTTATGTTCACGACTAAGACCATCTCCAGCAGATGCGTTAAATGGGATAAAAGTTAAAAACATACAGTGTAAGAGCAAATTGCTTACTCCAGCAGACACGTTAAATTATGGGACCCACAAATACTACACGGTCAATTCTCTCCTATATGAGCTATTTCCAGTGCATCTCTCCTCATACGCTAAACACTTTAATATTATTTTATTAATTGTAAATAAAACATAAATTAATTTAAATGTAATTAAGTATAAACTTAAAAAAATTATAAATTATAAAATGACAAGATTAGATCGTTTTTTTTTTGGACAATTGAAATTAAATCAAGTTTTTTATTATTATTATTTTAGAGTTTTAGTAATAAAAATTATATATTATTTAATAATTGAAAATATTTTTTTATTCAAATCATTAATCTTTTAAAATAAAAGTATAACTTCAAATATGTAATAAAGATAAATATATTGTAAGCAAAAATAATATAAAATAATTTAATATTTTATTTAAATACAACAAAACCAAAATTAAATATTATAATTTTACTTTTATTATTATTTATATTATTGTAAATATATAATTGAAAATTAAAATTAAATTTATTTTTATCATAAAGTTATAATATTATAAATTAAATAGTAGATATGAAGTATAAGTATAGAGTAACTAAAACAGTAAAACTGGAAATCGATGCGGTAAATTTATGGAGTAACTGATTTTGATACGGTATAGTAAAATATGGAGTATAAAAATGGCGCATCTGCTGGAGATGGTCTAAAGTGACATCACATTGTATAAATTATGTTTTTAACCATGAAAACGGATAATGTCTATCAACAAATTGTCCTACCACACAATTCTTCCATCTTTTACATCCTTCACCGAGAATATCCTTAGATGTCTTCCTTGTAATTCTTCCATCAATGATGTTTGGAGGAATATATTCCAGCTTAATATCCATCCTTATGATGCCATCAAAAAGAGTAGTTCAAACCTTAGACGGGGACTCTTACATAGTATCACTAACCCTAAATTATGGGCTCTCAAATGCAATGATGAACATGAACTCACCCCACCATGTGACAACTTTGGTAGTTGAACTGAAATAAGATATGACTTCCTTTTACCTCTATTGTTAGACTAAGGTGCAACAACCTTTGAAGTGTCTACAGTTGCTTAATAGTTCCTTAATCTACTTAAAGGATGTAATTTCAATGTTGTTTTCATATTTGACTGGTGAAATCTCTTTAAATTAATTTCTTAGTCTTTGTAATTTTGGTTCTAGGAATTAGAAGACATGTTCCAAGAGGACACCCATTTCATATTTAGTGATACAAGGGAACAAACCAAGAAAATAATATGATCTAGTAGCAAATCTAGAGGAAAAACAATAAAAGATGGAGAAAGCGAGAAATTAAATGAATATTTAAGTTAGGTAAAAGCAAAAAAATTGTGAAAATGGACGGGTCTATGTGGTTAAATAAGAGATAGAAGTAGTTGTACACGTTGGCAAGTGCAAATGTACACTAGAATAAGCAAAAATTTGTTAGAATCTGAATCATGTAAAGAGCGCATTTTTACCCCTGAATATATGCTTCTTTAATGAGCATTCCTTTATTTATGCACTCTTGTTTTAAATAACTTTAGGTAACTTTTTTCATTTAATGCAACATGTTTTCTCGCACTCTAAGTACCAATAAAAACACATATTATGCCAATCAAAAGCACATATGTTCCAATACAAAGAGCCACCACTCTAAGTGCCAAACAAAAGTACGATATGTGTGATAACTCTAGGTGCCAATCTAAATCACCATGCATACTAGAAATCTAATTCCAATTTAAATTCATGTATATTAGCACTCTGAATGACAATTTGAAGCACTATGTGTGCCAACACTCTAAGATCCAATCCAAATCACCCCATACATAAGCACTCTAAGTTCTAGCTTAAGGCACCTTATGTACACCCTTGCCATTCCAAAGCACTTCATTTGCAAGTAAGCATTACCACAAAGAGGGAAAACGGAATACCATCGACTAATGACTTCTCTTACCTTAACTTGATTCAATAAAAGATAATATGTGTAACTTTGATTCTTCATAGAGACATAAAAAAGTGCTGAGACCTGCACAAGGCACTCATTCACTAGGTAAATAAGTCATTTTCCCACGAAACACATATGACACTAGCCCATCAGGCACATAGTCCACGTGCCACCAGACGCATAGTCAATTTTCCCACCAAGAAGATCAATGAATCGCCTATAAAGAGCATAGTATACTCGCCTCTTGTAGGTTTTCCCCCTAATACCGTCTGCATATGGTGCTCGTCTAAAAGTTCTGCCCCTCTCAGTGAGAACATATCACTAAAAATCCCAAAATATGGGTTTTAACGTCGAGAACAACATATCCATCATAATTATACAAAAACATTATGTGAATTCTATTGAAATGACTCCAAATGGGTTGTCCCTCTTCTTGCCTACCTAAAGTTAAGGTAACACATGTTAGACGTCCACCATGAACCAAGCCCTCATGTCCTACGAGGAATATATCACTAGATACCCAATATATATATATATATATATATATATATATATATATATATATATATATATATATATACACTACAAACCACACATTGATTAGAGGCCATACAAAAATTTAGGGGCATTGTTGCAAAATAACTCTAGATAACTTATCCCTTTTCTTGCCCACATAAGCTTAAAGTAACACGTGGCAGACTCCCACTGGGAACCAAGCTCTCACCCCCACCATGCGGGACACACATCACTAGATATTCCAAGAAATCTAGTTTCAAACTTCAAGAACCACACGCCGATCGGAGATTGTATGGAAAAATTATGAGCATTCTAGTGAAAAGACTCAAAGTCATGGTGACACATGTCAAATGCCCACTAGGTGCCATGTTCTCACATCCATTAGGAGATACACGTATAACTAAAAAAATCTCATGAATTTTAGTTTCAACATTGCAAATCGTGCATTAATCAAAGTTTGTATGAAAAGTTTATGGACATTTTAGCAAAGCGACTGCAAATGAATTATCCATCAACTCACCCACAAGACATTCGGTCCACAACCTAATTCTCCCTTAGTTAAGATATTCCCCTTAAATTCTGCTATTGAAGTTGAAGCAAGAGGTGTATTTGAGGCGTGTTTGATTGCTTCTAAATATCCAATTGGCAAAGTAGAGATAGAGAAAGCTTGTTTGTCTTTAATTAACCAAACTAGTAGAGCTAAGGTGTTCTGTAATACTATAATTTTGGTTAAGAACATTATTAGATGTAAGGTTTTGTATAATTTGAAAATCTCCTTTATTAGGAGATCAAACAACTTGAGTGCTGATTGGGTGGCTAAACAAATGCTTAATGACCATCTGTTTAGCCTTTGGAGCTCTTTCCCTCCTCCCCAATTAGCAAACTTATTTTCTAGGTACTTCAATCCTATAGGGATTGGTTAATATTGTACTTGTTTTGGTTTTAATGCAAGTTTTTTTTTCGACTAAAAAGAAAAAATATTGCTCTTAACACATTTCTCTTTCACAGTTGTTTCTCGCCCATGAATCCAAGCAGGAGTTCACCAAGTAGTGCACCCATCATTAAAACCCGAGTTTTTTTTTAATGTTAACACTTTTTCAATAAATAATTAGTAATTTAGCATAGAAAGAAAAATAATTTCAGATTTGGCACAAGGGCTGTATCTTGAACACAGCCTTTAAACAAAATTGTAAGGGCGGTCATTCAACCACCGCCCTTAACAGAAATACAATTTTGCCTAAGGGCGGTGTTCAAGATACAGCCCTTATGCCAAATTTGAAATTACTTTCCTTTTTATGCCAAATTGCCAATTATTTATAAAAAAAATGTTAAACTTAAAAAAAACTCTTAAAACCCCCACATGAAGTCAATGTGACACGTGTCAAGTGCCTATCTGAAGTCAAGGTAACACATGCTTGGAACCTTCCATCTTTTGCGTATCTGTATGTGTCTTTAATTTATGTGTATGTGTCTTTAATTTATGTAAATGAGCCTCTCGCCCATATGGGGGTGTAAGTTCCTTTGTCTCACCCCATAACTCGCCTAACACATGGCAAATATCCACATGAATTCAAGGTGACACGTGTCAGGCACCTATCTTTTTTAAAAGGATTCTATCGCCATTTGGCCATGTCACAAGACTCAATTAAATTCTAGTACGTCGATATTATCCTAAAATAGTAGACACTAAATCAGAATGTCATTAGATAATAAGTGCCCAACTCAAAGATCTCACCCGATAAAAAGACAAGGACCATCTTCCTTTGATCAAAATGTGATATGACTCAAGTGCTACATTATTATTCATTTAATTTCTCTCATGTCATATAGTATTGTCAGTACTAATACATTTAATGATTAGAGTACTAATACAATGAACTAAATATCCTGGGATCTAATTTTACATGAATGATATAGCTCTAAGACTATATTAAAAGAAAAACCAAATCATGTAATTGAACAACTATTTTTTATCCCAATTAAGCCTAAGAAAGTAATTTGCATATATATTTTTTTTTTGTTAAAGATGCATATTATTGATAAAAAGAAAATGAGAGAAAATTAAATTAATCGTACCTGGTCGATCACCCATTTCACCCAAATTACTGATCAATTATTCAAGAGGAGATTACATCTGAAACTCCTAGCTAGAATATATGACTCTACATTTCTAATCCTAGAAACATGCCTAAAAGAAATAAAGGGGCTAGTAACTATAAACTCTTTAATCCTAAATATTTGAGGTTGAGCCTTCCATGTAGATATATATGAATATAAGAGGCCTTTAGGGATCCCGAGACAGCCAGTGTGAGTCGTAAACTTCCTATCATCAAAAAATTCAGCCGCTAAACAAGCCTTGAGCACTGTTGCAGATTCTCCTTTCATGGTATCACCATACCATAATAAAGTGTTCCCATCACAAATAAGGGTGACCCAAAATCATCTTTCCTAATGATGGTGAAACCCGCCAGTCTAACTTCATAATAAGCATCACAATAGTATTCAAGTTTGCTAATGAGTCAAGCAAAGTTTCATAACCTTTTATCAATTTACCCTTATCTAGTGGTTCGGGCTTTCGAAGCATGTCCCAGTCTTCTCCAAAAATTTAACCCATTGAATTATCAACAAGGATGATCACTACATTAGAACTCCAAATTGTACCTTCATACAAACCCTTCATCCGTGCAATCCAAAGATTGAGGAGATCATCACTCATGACGCGAGAGTGCTTTTATCCCAACAAGAGGCTATCCCCTCTTCTAGGACGTTAAGAATCCAAACTTCTACCTTATACACATCAAGTTTTTAAAACCAGCCCGAGAGAAGAAGTCATCCCAAATTCCCAAGTTGATCGGGCATTCGAGAAATTTTTTTTGAACGCTTTCAAGCTCATGGTTACAGAAACCACACCTCGGTGAAGGGAATCACCTACTCTTAAAAAGGTCCCCACCATATTATTAGCACATTTCCAAACAAAGGATCAGATATTTTTGATGTCTTCGCATGCCAAATGGTTTTTCAAAAGGAACCCGCAATGGAGGACCCTGAGTAGGAGGTGGTTGATGAACTTTGAGTCTTTAAATAGAGAATATCATGATAACCTGCTTTTGTTGTGTAGGATTCGTTAGAGGAGTATGTCTAAACGATTTTATCCTCTTGATCCATAGCGTGAAGGGAAATGCGAATAATAAAATGGCAATACAACGGCGAAAGACCGAGGAGATGAGCTCAACATTCCATCCACCACCATCATCATGGATCAATTCATGTACTCTATTAATTGTCATTTTCTCCGACCTTGTAAAAATAGTGTGTGTAGAGAGCCATTTGCTCCATTCCCAATCTGCATGACACACCCTCTCACTAGGATATTCACCTCTCTACAACACTCTTCTGGACCCACGATATGGTCTTCTTCAAGGACGCGTACCAAAAAGAGTGATTAGGGAAGTATAAGCCCTTGAGAAATTTATAGACAATAGAGTTCAAGTTGTTAAGGATTCTCCAAGCCGTAGCTATGAGAATGGCCAAGTTCACTGCTTTGAAGTTACTGAATCCCAAACCTCCATGTTCTTTTGCCTTAGAAATATTTTCCTACCCTTTCCAATGAATACGCTTCTTAACTCCTAAACCCCACCAAAACCTTATGACCAACTGCGAAAGGTACTTGTAGAATGTTTTTGGTAATTTGAGGATTGATATAGAATAATTAGGAATATCTTGTAGAGTAGACTTGATTAGAACTTTTTTACAATTATCTGAGATGAGCTTCTTTTTCCAACCAGTGGTTTGGTTAGCAAATAATTCTTTGAGCCAAAAGTGTTTTAACTTTTGTTATATTGTGACTCATGGGGATGCCTAAGTATCTACGGATCAAATCAGCTATTTGTATCCCCAACGAGTTAACAACTATGATTATCAAATCTGGCGGAATACTTTTGCTGAAGCAGATTCTAGATTTGCTCAATTTTGCTCTTTGACCAAATTCCACACAATAGACATCTAGAACCCTTTTGAAGGCAAGCATCTTTTCCTCCTTGAGGGGGATAATAAAGAGGGAAACATCATCAAAGAGAAGGTGCGAGAGCGAAGGGCATTCCCTTGCCAGTTTGATCCTTTAAATGTTACCCTCACACATCTTAAAGTTGATAAGACAACAAGAGCTTGGGTAATCAGGTAGAAAGGAAATGGAGAGAATGGATCATCTTGTCTAATACCTTGGCCGGAGTGATGGTATCAAATTATCTCCCCATTAAAAGCTAGTTGATATTTGAGAATAATCACACAACTTAGAATCTAACCTATCCAAGTATCATGGAAGCCTAACTTACGAAGCACCACCTCTAAGAAGTCCCAAGACACGTGCTTATACGTTTTTGCCATATCTAATTTGACCGCAACATGGGGTTGTTTAATTATTTATCCTTCTAGAAAAATAAAGCGACTTCATGAGTAAGGATGGTATTATCTTGGATGGCGCTTCCTTTAAAAAAGTCACCTAGGCTAGAGAAACAATGTCCTAGAGAATATGTTTCAATTTTTCGTGCAAAACTGAAGAAATAATCTTATAGTCAAAGTTGGCACACAGAATGGATCGAAAATCACCTATAGTCAATGTCATCTTTTAGGATAAAAGTGATGGTTGATTTGTTAAGACCTCTGATATCAAGATTTCCTTCTATGGAGCTCTTGACCATATCGGAAATATCAAATTTGACAATGTGTCAGAATTTCTAATAAAAGAGGCTCGGAATGCCATCTGGCCCTGGCGATTTCTTTCCCCTAAGTCTGAAAAACCGTCATACTTCTTCCATGATCATTGGACAGAAAAGCTCTAAGTTCATGACATGGATGATCTTACAAGGGATATGATCCCCTGATGAAATTTCACCAGTTGAGAAATATTTGTTGTAGATGTTTTTCTAGAATTTGGTGAACAAATCTTTGATCACCCTCAGATCTTACACGTAGACCCCGTAATCATCCATAATTCGAGTGATTCTATTACGACTTCTCTTAAGAGTTACTGAAACATGAAAAAAGTCGTGGTTCTGTTTCCCAGCTTAACTTAGTTTTCCTTGACCTAACTTTCTAAAAAAACTTCTTCTTGTGCCCAAATATTATCAAAGATTATCAAAGGAGATGGAAATGGATTTCATTCCAATGAGATTCTACTGGATGGACTCTACTTGGATCACAAAATTGAATGGATTTTATTTCAATGAGATTCTACTGGATGGACTCTAATTGGATCACAAATTGAATTCACTAAGATACATGATTGCTTTCATCTTTAACATTCAGCATTCTGTAAAGGCGTAGTTCTTGACTTAAGTTCGCCATGCAAAATGGTTTCTTACACTCAACTTTGCACACCTGCTAAAAGTAATTGCTCAAAGGAGAAGCAATATAAAGTCATACTTATTAACCTTGTTTAATATGGCAAAAACACATTAATCTGGCTAGCGGTTTTCATATATTAAATACAATCTAGCACGATTTATAAACATTCCTTACAATACATCTTTTAAGGGACATGCAAGTGTATCGCATGTGGATATACATGCGCAATGAATACTTTAGGCCATTTCCAGACTATCACATTAAATTGTAACAAGGCTCCCCTACTATCACTTGAGAATCCTAGATGTAAGATGCACTAAGTGGTGTAGAGTGTAGATAACCTAATCTTGTAGGGTCTAATGCTTTCACTTAGCTACCCAAGCTTTCCCTAGGTTCATGCCCTTTTACATAAACAACTCTAAGCTATAGGCTAACCTCAAGTTGGTCTCTATTGCATAATAGTACAGAAACAAAAACCTTTAAACTGTCAAGGATCACATATAACTTAGTTTTTAGTTGTCAAGATACTGGTAAAAGAAAGACAAAGGTAAGTCAAAATTCCAAGTTGAGGCAATACAAGTCAGTTTTAAAAGATGCCCTTAAATGTTAAAAAACCAAGTCAACCACAAATCCTTATAAACTAGATTTACAAAGCAAACCATATAGCATAATCATCATGTCTAGTTTATGATTGTTCTCTCCATATACGACCAGCCACTTTAATCTTGAGCTCTTGCCTATCACCACCTGAGAAAAACAGTGCCATGCTTCTATGAATAATTAACCCATCCAAACTATCTCTAACTGTTTTATGACTATCGCGAATGCTCCTTGGTACTCCTTGCCATGTCAGCTTTCTTCCAAATCCACCAACTTCCAAAGTATAACAAAACTTCTTTGCATCATGTTCCTCACCCATAAAACGTACAAACGCCATGTAAACAGGTGCCGTTCCTAAGTTAAAAGCCTCGAAATGCAAACAAAACTGATGACCAAAGCAGTTGAAAACCTGAACTCGGATAAGAAAAAAAAAAACTAATTTAAGTAAATGATTTTAATAAAGAAAAATCTTATACATTACACAATTACACAAACTTACAGTGAGCATCCATGTAGCATTATCTACTTCTTGGGAATTGGACTTGACATAACGATGATTAAAAGTACAACCGTTTTGCATATCAACATTATGATCGTTCTTTAAATGTTCAACAAGGAACTTAATTTCACCAGTAACAGGACATTCAGCTCCAGCGTAAGGGCAATTAAATGGTCTAAATGTGCAATTTTGTTCATGCCTTAGCCTACTTTGATAAGGAAATATATCTTGACACCCTAGATTTTGGTACCTACATGGAAGTTCTATAGACTCGGCAACTTTTTCTAAAGCCAAACATCTTATGTTTCCAAGCTCGTGACGGCAAATTGGGCAACTTCGTACTTTTGACTTACATTTTGAGCATAAAGTGTGTCCATTTGGGCACTGAACATACACAAAGTGTAAATTGTATTAATTAATATCTATTCTGACTAGTTAGATTAAAGTAATGTGAGATAACATACCTGGTGAATAGGAGGGTACATTGTATTCAAACAAACAGGACATTCTAGTAGCTCATGTACAGTAGCATTTGATGATTTTCCAACTCTACCACCAGATTTTCTGTATGGAGAGTTTCGAAGTTCGACATTTTCAGGGGTAATTCCGTAATCAGTAACATCCTCATTTGAGCTGCCTCCAAGAACCATGTTTATATGTTATTTCTTGGTCGGGCAAAAGTTTCTTTAGATGGTTTTATACTGTCAAAAAATCAAAAAACAGTGGAAATTAAGAACATTTTATGTTTCAAAAAGAACCTAACCGGTATTTAATATACTAGAAAGATCCCCAAAAAACATACAAAAATAATCTTTAAAGTACACCATAACCTAGAATTTCGTCGAACTTTCAAATTCAGCAATCACGGATCTTATTAGTATTATCAACAAAAATTATCTGAATTAATAATAGCAGATATGTAACTCAACCCATGTATGCAAATCAAATTCAATAAATTATAAAGAATTCTGACAAAATCTAAGCAAACCTAGATATATAGAATCAATCAAAATGCTAAAGCCCAAAACAACACACTGACACTCATTAAAAGATCAAATTATTAGGCTATTATTATCTTCCATTAGCCATTTCCGTTAAACAAATTCCTAATTCTAACCAAATTCGACAAACAGAATTTAAACAATTTAAGCAAACAAAGCAAAGCTCAATTTACAATGAGGTTAGTTAACTGTAACCAACTAGCTTAATAATAATAAACATTATAAAATTAAAAAAGGGTGTGAAAGGAGGAAAGAGAGTAACACTCACCAACAAAAGCAAGACCCAGATGATAGTGTGCTAGAAACAAACGCATTTTCTTGTGAACTGGTAAATTGGATTACAAGAGTACATACATCATCCTTAGCAATTGCTATAATCTATGACTGAAGTTGTACGAATAATCTAATGTTATGAAATGAAATCTTATTAACTAGATTATATATACTTCTATTCTTTGTCTAAAAAAAAAAAATATATACTTCTATTTGGTCAAACCAAATTAATAAATATTTTATTATAATTACATGAAAAAGCTGAAACAATATTGTGTACTTAAAGATGAGTCAACGAGTAGGATACTCGTAAAGAAAATTGGAAAATAGAAATAAAGACTCAAATCTCATACATAATAGTTATTATTTATTAAGGTCTAATTAAAAAAATATCTATAAAAATCCTTATTGCTTAAAGTGTTTTGTTTGAATTTACTATTATATCTTTTCTATCCAGCTGTGTTTTGTTTTATTTAATTTTTTTTCTATTTATCTTTTAACACCGTGATATGCACATTTATTATAGGGGGTATATTAAAGTAATGAATTATAACCTATTAGGTATGTAGACGGTTATCCCATATCTATTCATCAATACGTGTAACATTTTATTTAGATACGTACCTATGTTGGTGTGTTTTACTGAAATACTTAATTAGAATACAACACTTATATTAGTATGTAAGCAAATTTTAACGGGGTATACATCCACCTTTTTTTGCCTACATACCTAGTATTTTAATTTGGGTACATATCGATAATTTACATGTAAACATACCTATTTTTCAGTTGGATACGTACCCATGTCCGTTTTTATAATGGTCATAAAGTTATTTTTGTATAAAATTGCATTATAGGTCCCTAGAAGCATTTAGGTATAAACCTAAATTATTTTTGTCCAATCAATATTTTTTGCCATGTTAAGGTCCATGTTCGTGATGCGTATATACCTAGTTGTTCAAATTCCCATTAAGTGTAAAACATCAAAATCATACAAAACCATATTTATACAAATTCACACCCATACCCACAGGACGATTGGATACGTACCCATACAAAACCACTGGGTACATCGTACAGATCTACTAGGTACATACTCATACAGAACCATATCCATGTCATAGAAATGATTTGGGTATGTATCCATACTAGGGATGACACGGATCAGATTATTGCAAAAAAATCTAAATCGATGTCCATAACCATTTAATTTATCCAAAACCATATCCTAACGGATTTAACATCGAATTTACTTTTCAAAACCATAACCGAATAATTTTGGATTCGTTTTTTTAAACGGTTTTTCAGATTTTAACCATAGCCAAACTATAACTCTGTAAATATATTGAAAATTCTTAAAATAAGCTGAAATACAAGAAAAATATTCAAAATTTATAAAATATTATGTTGATCCTTAATTAAATAACATATTTGTTACTTTTTTTGTTTAATTTAATATTTAGATTTTACTTTTGAGATATGAAAATAATTTTTTATCTATATTATTATAAAATATACAAAAATAGATAATAATAATAATAATAATAATAATAATAATAATAAACAGATTTTTGGTTATTCGGTTTTATTTTTATCTAAAATATAACCTAACGGATTTAACCATTGGTTACACTTTTCAAAACCATATCCTAACGGTTTTATCCATGGTTGCATATTCGGTTTTTAATCAGATTTTCCTCGGTTTCGGTTTTAAACCATAACCATTGCCATCACTAATCCATACAGATACATACTCATGTCATATACACGATTTGTGTATGTACCCATATATACATACTAGGTAAAACCCGTGTCTGAAGACACTGAAGAAAAAATTTGTTGCGTTAATGGAAATCAAATACGGGTTCTAAGGGTGAAGGCCAAGGTTAAAGTTAGGGTTAAGGTTGTTCTTTTTTTGCTCATCAAGAAGAAGGTTAGGTTATAGTTAAGGTTAATGTTAAGGTTAAGGTTAGGGTTAAGGTTTAGGTCAACGTTAAGGATATGGTTAGTGTTAAGGTTAAAGCTAAGGTTAAAGTTAAGGGTTAAGGTTAAAGTTTAAGTCAAGGTTAAGGTTAAATTTAATTTAAGATTAAGATTAAGTTAGAGTTAAGGTTTAAGATTAAACATTTAAGGTTTAACAAAATTCCAGGGTTAAGGTCGAATATTAGCGCGATGATTCTTCATCTGTTTAAGGTTAAGGTTAAGGTTACAATTAAGATGAAAGTTAAGGTTAAGGTTTAAAGTTGAAGGTTTAAAGGTTAAGGTAAATTTAAAGGATAAATGTTAAGGTTAGGGTTAGAATTAAAGTTAGGTTAAGATTAAAGCTAAGGTATAAAGTTTAAGGTTCAAAGTTCAAGGTTTAAGGTTCAAGGTTAAGGTTAAGTTTTAACTTCAAGGTTAAGATAATGGTTAAGGTTTAGATTAAAGTTAATGTGAAGGTGAAGGTAAAGGTTAAGGCTTGAGATTTAAGGGTTAAGGTTAAGGGTTTAATGGTTAAGAGTTACGGTTAAAGTTAAGGTTAAGTGAAGATGATGATAAGGATTTAAGGTTTAAGGTTCAAGGTCAAGGTTTAAGGTTAAGGTTAATGTTAAGGTTAAGGTTAATGTTAATGTTAAGGTTAAGGTTAAGGTTAAGTTAAGTTTAAGGTTAAGGTTAAGGTTAAGTTTAAGGTTAAGGTTAAGGTTAAGGTTAAGGTTAAGGTTAAGGTTAAGGTTAAGGTTAAGGTTAAGGTTAAGGTTAAGGTTAAGGTTAAGGTTAAGGTTAAGGTTAAGGTTAAGGTTAAGGTTAAGGTTAAGGTTAAGGTTAAGATTAAGGTTAAGGTTAAGGTTAAGTTTAAGTTTAAGTTAAAGGTTAAGGTTAAGGTTGAGGTTAAGGTTAAGGTTAAGGTTCAGTTTTGGTTTTGGGATGGGTTAAGGCTAAGGTTAAGGTTAAGGTTAAGGTTAAGGTTAAGGTTAAGGTTAAGGTTAAGGTTAAGGTTAAGCTTAAGGTTAAGGTTAAGGTTAAGATTTGGTTTCGGTTAAGGTTAAGGTTAAGGTTAATGTTTGGGTTTGGGTTAAGGTTAAGGTTAAGGTTAAGGTTAAGGTTAAGGTTAAGGTTAAGGTTAAGGTTAAGGTTAAGTTTAGGGTTAAGGGTAAAGTTAAGGTTAAGGTTAAGGTTAAGGTTGGTACTTAAGGGTCTAAGGTTATGGATATGAGAGAAATCAGAGATTTTTGAGTAGTAATATGAGAAGTTAGGTACATTCTAATTTATTATATAAATATTATAAATTTATATTAAATGTAAAGAGTGATCTAAGGTTTTTTTATTTATTTTTATTAAGTAAATAAGAAATAACTAATGGTATTATAAATGTCCAAATCGGATTTGCCCAATTGTTCTTAAGTGTTTCAAGATATTATTATTATTATTATTATTATTATTATTATTATTATTATTATTATTATTATTATTATTATTATTATTATTATTATTATTTTTAACTCCACCATATATTTCAATATTATTTTTCTTCATTGACTTTTCGAAAAATCGTGTAGGTTAATACATTGCTCCCATATTTCCAATTTAAAAAAAAATCTTTTAAAAGATCAATGTGGTTTTTATATAGACATAATAATTGAGAAAATAAAAAATAAATTTTTTTAAGATATTTATGAGAAGAATAAAAGAATTATGAGAGAAATTAGAGATTTTTGAATAGTAATATGAGAAATTAGATACATTCTGATTTATTATATAAATATTATAAATTAAATGTAAAGAGTGATTTAAGATTTTTTGTTTTATGTTTTTTATTAAGTAATTAAGAATCAATTAATGGTATTAATGTTAGGTCGGGTCAGAAACGATCTTGACCACCACTTATGTTTGACTAGAATCAATCTTGGCCACCACTTATCAAAAAACCTTGTAATATAATATAGATATTATTTTTAACTCCACCATATATTTCAATATTATTTTCCTTCATTGACTTTTCGAAAAATCGTGTAGGTTAATACATTGCTCCCATATTTCCAATTTAAAAAAATTTCTTTTAAAAGATCAATGTGGTTTTTATATAGACATAATAATTGAGAAAATAAAAAATAAATTTTTTTAAGATATTTATGAGAAGAATAAAAAAATTATGAGAGAAATTAGAGATTTTTGAATAGTAATATGAGAAATTAGATACATTCTGATTTATTATATAAATATTATAAATTAAATGTAAAGAGTGATTTAAGATTTTTTGTTTTATGTTTTTTATTAAGTAATTAAGAATTAATTAATGGTATTAATGTTAGGTGGGGTCAGAAACGATCTTGACCACCACTTATGTTTGACTAGAATCAATCTTGGCCACCACTTATCAAAAAACCTTGTAATATAATATAGATTAGATACATTCTGATTTATTATATAAATATTATAAATTAAATGTAAAGAGTGATTTAAGATTTTTTGTTTTATGTTTTTTATTAAGTAATTAAGAATTAATTAATGGTATTAATGTTAGGTGGGGTCAGAAACGATCTTGACCACCACTTATGTTTGACTAGAATCAATCTTGGCCACCACTTATCAAAAAACCTTGTAATATAATATAGATATAAATAAACACACACTCACCATTAATATTTTCCATAAAAGTCCTAATAAATATTTATTTGGGTTTATTTTCTAAATTTCTTTAATACTATGTACGAAAAAGTGTATAAAAAATAAAAATGATGATAGGTTTTTAGTTGTTTACTCATCAAAACGATTAGTTGTTTGTCATTGCATTTTTATATTTTGATTTATTGTTAGTGTTTTGATTATATTTTTGAGATTTTCACTTACAGGGTCTTGAAGACACCCTCTTAGAGCCATTCCAAACCCTACTTACTTTCTCTTCTTACTAAAGATCTCAAATAAAATCTTACACTATAATCCAAAAACCCAATTACAAATTTAACCCCTTTTTTCCTATATATATTAAACTATTTATTTCTAAGCAATAAAATAAACTCTCTCTCCTTCACTTCCCGGAATCCCTAAAATCAAAACCTAACCTCTCTCATCCCTCCTCCCAAAGCAAGTGTTTTCCTTTTTCGATCCACCATGGTTGCACGCTGAACGGGCAGTGAAAATCTAGAGAAACTCAAGCCACCAGCAGACTAAATAGAACCCACCACTATACTCCATTTCTCGCATGGTGAATCAGTGCTCGTGTTCCGGAGAAGAAGGGAGGGGCTGTCAGAGTTTGAGATCATGAATCAGTGCGAAGACCGGTGGCGCCGGAGAAGAACTCGGTGAGCTCCATTCCAAGTCCGCCGTGAGATCCTTCCGAATCACCTCTGCTCTTCTGGCAAGCTTCGTTGGTCATGGTTCTATTTCGTAGCAACGATTCGAACCACCTTACTCTGCATAATGGTGGCACATCGCGTTTCTTGTGGATCTGGTTTGCCGCCGCCTGAACTCATGGGTTCGCCGCCGCCGTGAATCTCCGTTCGAAATCCATCCATCAACGCCTCTATCATGCACAAAGAAACCGCCACCAAAAGTCCAAAGCTCACGAACATAACAGAGCTCCATTCACACTGAGGTTTTCCAGGTTCAGAGTGGCGGTGTTTTCCTGGTTCCTGCTAGGCGGTCAGCTAAGCTCCGACATCTTACTGCCCAAGAAGCACACGAGCTATTTGTATATATTTTTTGGTTCGTAGGATCATGTTTGACTAGTTTGACCAGACCTGGTTTGACAAAGTTTAGGTATATCCTATGTTGTAGATCTCCCCGTCTAGGCGCGCCTAGGCGCCGCCTAGGCGTCAACTCCCCCCCTCAGGCGCTTACGCCTAGTTAAAACTCTAGGCGTTTTTGCCTAGCGCCTTAGTCGCCGTGGAATAGGCGCCTAGCCCGTCTAGGCACCGATTAATGGCAAAAAATGGCCGCCTAGGCGCCAATTAATGGCAAAACACACTCGTATAGGCCTTCTTGTTATTTTTCTTATTCTCGAGAATTTTTTAAATTGATATTATAACTCAATTTTTAGTATTTTTTATATATACTATAGTGTTTTAAGATGAATTTTATGACTTAAATAGTTGAAATTTCTATAATTACTACATATATATTACTAAATATACAAAATTACACAGCGGAATTCAAAACCGTATAATTCCGCCTAGGCCCCGTGTAATCCCGTCTAGGCGCTAGGCCCGGGTCGAGCGCCTAGGCCTCAAAACCGAGATCTACAACATAGGGTATATCATGTAATTAGTTTTTTTTCGTGTAGTAGCTACCTTGAACAAGTAGTAGTAGTTGTAATATTGTTATTAGTTTTAGTTTTTCTTTTTTTATTATTTCATGTTGTAATTTTTAAAAAGCTAATAAAATTGAATTTGTTTGAACATTACTCTTTAGTTTTTAGTGAGTACTCTATTTTTTTATGGAGTACTCCGGATTTTTTGAACAATACTTTACATTTTTTAATCGAATACTCATCAATTTTTTCAATACTCTGTACTTTTTTAAGATACTCTATACTTTTTTACGATACTCTATATCTTTTTGCGATACTCTATGCCTTTTTGCGATACTCTATACTTTTTACGATATTCTATACTTTTTTCGGCAGTGGGTGGTGGCGGAGTCGGTCGGTGGTCGAAGGCCAGAGATAAATAGTACCAATATTATTTTTGTCTTTTAGTGTCTTTTGTATTATATAAGGGTATTTCAGTATTTGGTCATCTTCGAGATCCCTTTGAAAAACTAAGATTTATATCATTACTTATAAAGCAAAACATCAGTCTCTAATACTTTATATCTCATTCACCCTATATTTGTTGTACTTTGTAAGCTTTTTGTTGTTTGAATGCTTATGGTATTTGATCATACCATAAAGATCATATGTACTTGATTCTTGTTTAAATATTGATAGACTTTTACTTATCACAATTATGAGTGATCTACCCCCACCATTTTATTAATTCTAGTATTTTTTTTTTCAAAATGTTGAAAAATTGCTCCTACAACATTGCAAAATTGACAGGTATAGAAATATTGTATTATTCATTGGTTAGCGTGGAAGAAACTAGCTAGAGCTAAGAAGGTGGGGGGCATTGGTTTCAGAGATTTCCAAAAGATGAATATTGCATTACTAGCAAGTCAAGCATGGAGGATATGGAAGAACCAAGACTCCTTGGTGTTTAAAGTGCTTAAAGGTATCTACTTTCCGAATACAGACATGTGGAATACAAAACTCAAAAATAGAAGATCTTGGAGTTGGGCAAGCATATACAAAGGATTACAATTTATTAAAAATGAAAGTCTATGGCAAATTGGAAATGGACAGAAAATTAACATTTGGGATGATATCTGGATAAGGGAAGGATATAAATTAGAAAGACCTGGGAACTGCAACCTACAAAAAGTGGCGGAATGCTTTAACAAGGATATGACTAATTGGGATAGGGAGAAACTCAATGACATAGGCACCAAAAGAGATATAATGGAAATTATGAAACTTCCAATAGTAAATCTCGAGAATGAGGATGAGGTTATTTGGACGGCTAATAAGGATGGGAATTATACTACAAAATCCGGGTATCATAGACTAGTACAACGAGAAGAAGAAAAAAACGGCGCACCATCCAAAGAAGGAGAATTAATTAACATGGAACTGTTTAATACTATTTGGAAATCGAATGTTCCAACAAAAGTCAGGAATTTTATTTGGAAAATCCATAACAATGCCGTCCCAACTAAAAATAATCTGAAGAAAAAGAGATGTATAACAGAAGATACATGTGAATGGTGCGAGTCAGGACGCGAAACTGTCGAACACATATTTTTGAAATGCCAGTTCAGCAGAGGTGTATGGGCAAATTGTCAATTGCAAATTAAAATCGACGATGGGGAGGAAATCAAAATCGGGGATTGGATACTCAAGATCATTGAAAGCTACACAAAAAACGGGTGGGATAAAAGGTACGTAACGTCAATAATTTTACTCACAATTTGGAATATATGGAAAGCGAGGATGCAAGGTTTTTTTGAAAAAAAGAAATGGGTGACCCACGATATAATAGAGAAAACAAAGTGTACAATGAAATATTTATTTGGGGGAAAAAAGAATAAGGATGATCCGGATAAGAATAGGGATGAGGGGGTAATCAATGACGAGGATACCTATAACCCAGTTCTTAATGATGATAAGGAGTGGATATGGCTTTGTGACTCATCACACAATAAGACGTGGGAACCTACAAGCATGGTGTCGATTGCAGTTAACAAGGAGGGTGAAGTGAAAGAGGTCATCAAGGAAAGAGCGAGAATAAATAGTAGCTTAGAAGGGGAAATGTGGGCAGTCATACTAGCAATGAGATCGGCTGCAAATAAAGGCATAATGAGTAGCTCCTTCTACTCAGATAACCTTGAGGTAGTTCAGGGTATTAATAAACTAAAAGGAATCGATTGGAGGATCCGCCCCATGATTTCTGAGGCATGGAGATGGATTGGAAGATTCCCAAACTGGAAAGTTGATCACATTAGAAGGAAGTTCAACAATGCGGCGGACGTATTAGCTAAATGCACGAGACTTAATATATATATTTCGACATATCCGACTAGTTCTTTAGTTGAATTTTATGATCATGTTAGTAATGTATATGTGGCATGTAACAGACATCTATAAGTTTTCTTCTAATGACAAAAAAAAAAAAAAATTTATTAAAAGTGTTGTCTTTAATAAATTTTGTGTTGTCGTCCAAAAAAAAATTTTGTGTTACTCTTTTGCTAATTAATAGAACTATATCTTTCATAAATTTCTTTTACTATCATTTAATTTTTGTTTATTAATGAAGGGGTCATAGTTGTATTCATTGTCCATGTAACATGAGAGCTTTTATGGGCAATTCACTTGTCTATTCCATCTTTTTGGATCATTAACTCATTAATTATATCTTAAATTATTATAGTAGTAAATTATATTTATGATACATAATTATTATTATTATTATTATCAACAAATATAAGTCGGTTCATTAACCAATAGAGACCTAGAAGAAGATCATATAACCGTTAAAAGGCGTGCTACATATTTACTATTTCTTTTACCATATACCCTTATACTAACGGAACAATCAAGCAAAATTAATCATTACTTCACTAATGGAAAAGGCACGATTAGACTAACAAACTTAGGAGGTGTTTGTTTGCACTTAATGAGATCTTAATCTGGTTCATTAAGACACTGGATCAATAAGATTGTTTGTTTTTCCTGTCCAATTCAGATCTGAATGGCTCAAACCGGTCTGTTTCATTAAGATTTTAAACTAAGTCTGAATCATTCAAACACTGTCTCTTAACAGAATAAGTCCTATTCAGTTGTTCATTCAGCATTTAACACTTATTACTTAAAAAAAACAAACGACACCTTAACCTCAGTAATTTGTTACCAAAAATCCAAACAAATCATATGTATTTTGAAGGAAGTTTTTTTTTTGGAAATTTGAATTACTAATACTTTGTTCTAAAGCCATAAATTAAGAGGAAAATGAGTAAACAGTAAACTAATACTAAACACAAAAATATTTTTCTTGAGATATGGGAAATTTCTCATAACTCATAATAAAAAAAACTAATAAGTAATGATATTGTAAAGTTACGCGAAAAATCTCATAAGTCATAAGTCATGAAAAACAATAAGTAATGGTGTTGTTAAGTTATGGGAAAATTCCAATTACTCTATATTTAAGTTATATTAAAATTCTCATACCTCATAATATTTTCAAAAATGGTAAAATACTATTATTCTCATCAAATTTATACATGGAACGGAGTATTAAAAACAAAACAACAAATATAAAAGAGTAAAGACACTAATACATCTCAAAGATACTTTAAAGTTTTTTCAAAACAAGTCGTTTGAGTTCTTCATATGCAACTCATTCTCAAGCCAGTAGGTATGTGAATTGTTCAAAGACAACAAAGATGGATGGGACATGGAATTATTGGAAAAGTTATTTTAGTAACTATTTGTGAAATGCATAGAAAACGTGAGGATATTGAATGCAGACAAGCAGGATATGTTCATTTGGCCTTACACTAAGTTAGTGGACTACAATATGAAATTAAGATATCACGCCTTAATGAAGGACGTGTTAGCTGATACTTTACAATCATCGGCACAAAACGAGAATATGGATCTGGATATTTTAAAGTTTACTTGAAATACAAACGATCCTACAAAGGTTAGGATTTTTTGGTTGGAAATGATCCGGGAATGCTATTCCTATAATATCTATTGTGACTGGTGCATGGTGTATATGGAATCAATTGAATATCTATTATTGTATTGTAAGGCCAGTATTCTGGTTTGGGCAGGGTCTGGTCTCTTGGTGTGAGTTAATGCAATGTCTAACGATACAATGGTGAATTGTATATGTACTGAAAACAAATGATGTTACAAAGGATATAGTAAATCATCCTACTCATGTTTTATCGAGTTAGACTTGATAAAGAAAGTTAAAGAAATGCATAAAGATACTCTTTCATTGAAAACAACATATCAAACTGACATAAATTCACAATCAAATTTCTATAACAAACTTGCTATCTTAATAATTGACAAACATATACAGAAAATACTATGTGAAACAGATAAAGATATTTATACGAAGGCATATTGTTAGAATAAGATCAAATGAATAAAGAACACAAGTAAGTAATTGACTAATATTTATGTGGAAACCCAAGACAGGAAAAAATCATGGGAATTGAAGAATTTTTTACTATAATAAAATAGAGATTACAAGGAGAATTATATTCTAAAGGCTATGAATAATAATATACAAATAATTGTACTTATAGGTAAGTCAGTGAACTAGGGTTATCAACTAAATGGGGTAGGCCTTACAAAGAGGAATTGGGTCATAAGTGTTACAATCTCCACCTTGATACAAATTTGGTAATCGAGGCCCAAAAAACCTTACGATATCTCAACCTTGAAAAAAAATCTCCATCTTAACAAAAAATATGCTAAGGAGTCAAGAAAAATAAATCACTGATCTTAAAATATCTCTCCTCTTTCAAAAACCTTGAAGGGATTCACTAAAATGGTAGATACCCAACTAAGTTTTAACAATGCTCAAACTTAGATTTTGGATCCATTTTAGATATCAAATCAACCGGATTATCATGAGTTCTAATCAGAGCATAAGCAACCAAATCAGCTACGACAAATCTCTAAGGAGGATTAATATTTCTCCTTGGTCTATTTCCTGCAATTGAATATTGTGGTGGTGCTGGTGAAGGGATATCACTACCATCATGAATGTCTAGATTATTATAGGATGTAGTTTCTGTTATAGGTTTTGATTTCATTGGAAAATTAACCTCTGTGTTTAATTTTTTTGGATCTTTATCACTAGAGGTAAATTAAGAAGCATATCTCTTTCATAAAAAATTACATTTCCACTAGTTATGATTTTTGGACACCACAATTTATAACCTTTAAAACCAGATTTATAACCGAGAAAATACACGTACTAGATCTAGGTTCCATTTTACCATTATTAATATGTGCATATGCTGGACAACCAAAAAATTTAAGATCAGGAAATTTTAGAGCAGTTTTAGATCATACCTCATGAAGATTTTTTTGTCAATGGCAATAGATGGGTAAATATTGATAAGATACGCAGCTGTAGAAATAGCTTTGCTCCAAAAAATCTTTGGTAAACCAGAGTTAGAAAGCATGAAGCATAAACTTTCTATAATCATTCTATTCGTACGCTTTGTTATTCCATTTTGCAGAGTTGTATCTGAAATGGTTGAGTGTCTAACAATACCTTTGAACTTACTGAGTGCATTAAGTTCATTAGAGAAAAACTCTAAACCACTATCAGTATGAAGGTGTTTTATTTGCTTTCATGTTTGTTTCTTGATCATGATCTTCCATTCTTTAAAGGTTCACAATGCATCATTCTTTTTATTAGAGAAGAACTTCCCAAATTTTCTAGAAAAGTCATCAATTATAGTCAACATATAATAAACACCTACCATAGAAGACAATCTAAAGGGTCCCCAATGATCTTAATGAAGATATTCAAGTGTAACTTTATTGTTGTGAATGTATTTACCGAATTGAACTCCCTTTGGTTTCCAAAGACACAGTGTTCACAAGGTTGTAGTTCACCCAGACTTTATCTTTCAAGGAGTCATCTTCTATTTTAGTTCAGCCATACCATTTTTGCTTATATGCCTAGACGCATATGCCAAATTTTAATGGTATCTTATTTGGAAAATGAAGTAGAGACAACAGTTCCATCATCGATAACTATGGAATTATGCTATCCTCTTTGACAATTCACCACAACACGACTTCCTTTGCAAATCTTTAGAAGTCCACCTTCTCTAGTGTACGTTTACCCTTTTGAGTCCAGACTACTTGATGTCTCCATATTTGTGATAAGTTAATCTAGTTTAGAGACATCATTTTAGGTGTTTTATGTTCTTAGTTGAAGGATTTTTTCTATTAATCGTTAGTTTCTTAATTATTGCCTTGATTTGGAGGATTATTACTTTTAGAGTGTTTTAGTGTAATTTGTGTGTTAAATGTGAAGCTCTTGGGTACAATGATGATATTAGATGGCAATTAAATGTCAGGTTGTTGAGGAAAGAAGATCCAAGGCGAAATAAGGAGTTAAAAGGAAAGAAACAGGTTTTAGGAAAGTGAAAAAGCTGCCAAAAGTTGTTGTCCAGTTGTGAAGATGTATAGTATTTCCGATGTTGCAAAAAAATACAAGAAATTTGAAGGAGCCCTTTTATATTTGGAAATTTCGTTGAATTTCGGTAGTTTCGATACCAAGATCACTATATTTGGAGTTGTAACAAACTAGTTACGATTTGTACAAACTCTAAAGGTCAACCAGACCTATTATTAAGGAAAACGTGTTTGAGTTGGATTAGGACTCCAAAACTTGTCCCATGACCTATATTTATACCTAACACCTATATATATTACTACTTACCTTTGTAAACATGTCCTTTCTTGTCCTTTCTTAATTATTAATCAATATTACACTTAGAGATCATCCAGAGAAGCAAGTTGACCTGTAGAGGAAGACAAGAAGTTGGAGAGTCACAAACTCCTCTTCTCCATCCTTACACTCTACCATTACGGTAATCTGTATTAGATATATAGCTTAACTATGTTTCTAATCTCTTTATTATTTAGTTTTATTTCTTTAGCTATAAAATATTTTTCTCATAGTTTGGGTTTGCACTATGTATAATCATTGTATTCTATTTCTATATTCTATGTTATTTGGGAAAGAGACAATTCATTGATTGAGAGTTTAATTATAGAGTAAATATCATTTATTTATGTGCAATATGTATGCTAATTTTAATTATAAAATGACAATTCTTTCTTCCCTACCATTTATTTATGTGCAATATGTATGCTAATTTTAAAATTTATTTCTTTCTTGAGTCTTTTTCGAGTCGTGGGAACACGGCTCACTTTTGAGTTGGGGGTGGGGTTTCGTTGTTCTCATCTTCCTTTTTGTTTTTCATAAAATTTGAAAAATTTTAGGGTTGAAATAGGCATAGAATATGTTGAATGTACTTATGTGAGCATGGTCTAATTAGGTCAATGATAGTAAGTAGTATGTTTTTAAAAGATGTCGTAAATATGTTTAGTATGCATGTATGAAAACAGGAAATAAAAGATAGAAAAGTTAATGAGCAATGCTAAGAAGTTACGTGGAAACTTAGGGAGAGTTATTTGGTGTGTAGAATGTGAGGATTGAAATTAGTTAAAAACCCGCTTGTCTATGAACTAGTAGTGAAAAAGTAACAAAATCCGGTAGTTAGAAAAATGAATAAGGCAGTTCTTTCATATTAAAGCCACTTGAAGCCTTTTTATACCTTCTCACCCTTTTTAATTTGATTGTTTTTATTATCCATCTTAGCCCCTCTGAGCCTTTCTAAAGCCGTTTATTTAACCACATTATAATCCATACCCTTGGTTGTAGGACTTATCTATACAACCCGCACTCGAATCGCAAAACCCGAGACAAGACGTTTTAGAGCTTGAGTTTGGGGTGGTGGGTTTCATCACTAGGGAACATTGGGTTTTGGAAATTGTAATTGTGATTTTATTGATGATGAAAATGTTAATATTGTAACCCTTTGTCGGGGTAATAGTGAATGAAAAAGAAGCTACGAGCTAAAATTGCCAACAAGGGCATAAAAAGAAAAAATATATATATGTGAAAAATAGCGTGATATCTCGAACATCAAAAAGAGAGTCATAGCTATACAAGAAAAAAATTGATATGAAAAGAATATATATTCGGACCGGCAAAGTTGAAATTGTATATCATCATAAAAAAGGTTTTATTTGGGATTATTGGGGATGCACATCAAAAGCATAAAAAATTGGGTTAAGTGAGAACATCTCCGAGTGAAAACTCAAGCTCTAGGGCGATTCGTTGATGGAATGTGAGGAGAGAGCCCAAAGCTCACTTTTCATTTATCCAAATATACCATACTGTCCCTAAGCCACGTTATAACCAAAGACCTTAGGATTTCTAACTGCTTGGTGGAGAAGCAATTGAGCTATTAGGTAGTAGGTAAGTGGACCATTGAATGCTATATTAGGACTTGTGAACAACCTATAGCCATTAGCATGAACTAAGTTATCAACCTCTCCTTCTGGCATTGCGAAGTTAATCTTGACTTGAATTCATGGAATGTTGATTATGTGTATATTGAGCATACTTGTGCATTATTTCTTGAACATTACTACATGAGACTTTTTATGTATTATGCTCTAGGATCATTCATTGTGTTCTGTTCTTATTCTCCTCCTTCTTATTCTTGACTACCCTACTGTTCTTTATTTTTATTGTATCGGGACGATACAACTTTGAGTTGGGGGTCTTGATGTCTCCTCATTTGTGATAATAAAATCTATTTCCGAGACATCATTTTAGTTGTATTTATTAGAGTATAGGTCGAGTTTCACATGATTTAGTACACTTTCCTATTTTATGTCTTGAATTAATTATTTATTATTTTTAGAGCATATTGGGTTTAATTATTTATTTAGTGTGAAATTTTAGAGATATATGGTAATTAATTAGAGTCCAAGTTGGTTCCAAGAACTAAAGGAAAGAAGATAAACATGGAAATTGAATATAAGGAAGTAAAAGCTAAAAATACGGAAAAGGAAAAGCTACCATAAATTTGAATTTCAGCACCTACGACCACAAATCAGCTTATATCTCAAAATATGTGAGAAATTTGGAAGAACGGTCAAGAGAAAAGTTAAAGATCTTTCTGAGACGATGAATTTCGACTACTCATACGCGTCAAACGGATAAGTATTGAAGCTGTTAGGACCAAAACAAAAATGGGACCAATTCCATGTTTTTGGGCTACGAATTTGAGTTGGGCTAGGAGTCCAATATTTACCTTTTCCTTCAAGAAAACGATTAGGTCTTCCTATACACTATAAATACAACCTATTATCATTAGAAAAATCATCCTTGGCCAAACCTTAAGGTCAGGAAGAAGCTACAACATAAGAAGAGAAGTCTGGAAGGAGCTGTGTATCAATTATGTCTTCTTCAACTTTTAATTCTGTAATTCTTTTCTTTTATTTTCTTAGTATGAACTAAATTCTATTTAGCTTGAGTTTTAGCATATATGTATGAACCCTAGTTTTGGTTGACATCTATCTAATTTGATTGAATTTATGTTTTGATTACTTTGTTTATGTGTTGGAATTATATTTTGTGTTCTTTACGGTTGCAAACGTATAGGATTACCATCATAGTAGTTAGATAACCGGTATATTTGACTATAGAATTAGCACATAACGTCTAGAATAAGGTTTGATCTTACAATTCAGCCTAACTAGATAGTCAATGGTTTAGTGTATTGCTATTTAATTAATTGCAGGAACAGTTTGATTAGATTCTTATTGACACAAGTAAACCCTATTTGAAACTACCTAGCGCAATTGAAACCAAACTATTGAAATACTACATGATTCATACCTTACATGTTTATAACGGCAAAACTAGTGGGGATTACTTGCTAATTACTCAAGCTAAACTTTCATACTATCTTCTTTTCTTTTATTTAATTTTTTGTCTTTAGTTTTCTTATTTAAAAACCAAATAAATATCTATCTATCTCTTCTTTTTTACTTGCGTATTATTATTCTAGCTTAATTATTTGCACTTGAATATTTGCATAACTTCTTCTTAACTTTCGTAGTCTCTGCGGAACGAATCTTACTTATTTATTAAAACTTGCATACGATCTGTATACTTGCAGAACCGTGCTAGGCTAGGGTGATTATTTGCACTTATATTTTTATCTTATTTTTATCACACCCTAGTCGACACCAGTATTGCTTGTATTTTCTATTAATTTGAATTCCGTTTTTGTCAAAAAAAAGTTTGTGTATTCTCGTGTAGTTTCTTCATTTTTTTGGAGTTTTGTCTCTCTAGTTACGTCATAACATTCACAAGTTTTGACATAAAAATATGCCTCCAATGTTGGAATTATTCCCAAGCCCCGATCGTCTTGTAATGAATTTAACACAAGTGTTTACAGTACACGATAATAGTTATCCCTACAGTAGTGATTAAGGGAATTGTTTTCTTGAATCTATGACAAGCGTTTATGTTATGGTATTCATTTATATAACATAAAGGCAGATCCCCGATTAAGTTACGAACTAGATATCATAAGGTGTTATGATGATGAGAATCTACCTCATAGGACTTAATCCAAACTTGTTCTTAATCATAGGATCATCGAGTTAGGACCTCGATGATCCGGTTAGATTAATATGTAGCTAACGAGTATTTATTGGATAAATATTGGTAGTTCTCATTTACCGAGTTAAGTACATAGATAATGCACATAGAGATGTGATTATCGAACTGACCAAAACTAGAGATTCCTAATGGTTAATTACCTTGAACTGTCAAGTAGGTTAATCTCTAGAAGGAATTTTATGCTTGTAATCCTTTGACCTGAGATCATCACTACTGTTGTGTATATGCTTGTTGTGTTTTGATACTGGACTACTAGTGTGTCATAATGCTAGTCGAAAGGATATTGGACACAACTAAGTATATATGCTCCTAGGGATGAGTCAAGATGGAATCTATCAACTCTAGGTAAAGAATTTGAGCTCTACGATGTCATAAGATTATAACGATTGTATCAAATCCTTGGCCAAGGTGATCGAATGAATGAAGAAAGGTGTTTCTTAGGTCATTCGTCAATCGTTGATTATCGACGTGTAACGTAGTTGATTTTCTAAATGGGATTTGACAGTTGTACCATATCCCAGGATAATCCGGAGCTGTAAAGATCAAAGGAATACGTGTATGATCCTTCACCGGGTTCTTTGTATAGAGTTACTTCACGTTATCCGGTCATTGAGAAGTGTTGTTAGACGCCAGCCTCGATTAGTAGTTAATTAAGTTAACTACTACCGGTTTAACGATGAACCCACGTAGTCGCATACTAACGAGTGTATTGATCTTGCTTCATGTCGTTAATTAATTTTATTATTAGATAATAAATATTAATTAAATATATAGTTGGAATATTGGTATATTAATTTGCTAGCACAATTTAATATTCTAATATAAGACCGAACTAAGACAAAAAGGAAAAGGAAAAATTGACAAGTTTGTGGATCAAACCACGGACCTCTAGTAGTGTGAAATGTGTCACTAACCGCTAGGCTAGTCAAATGTTTTTGTATAATGTAGAAGGTCCAAGTCCACTTCACAAGTGGTAATTGACTAGATTATTAAGATAATCAATTTCATTATACGTTCCTGACTTTTCCTATTCTTTGTCTTTTCATTTTCTATAGTTGGGTTTATAATATAATGAAAGTCATTATACAGATATAATTTTCCATCAATTTTTCTTCCAAGAATTAAAAGGTCTTTTGTCTCCAAGCTAGAATTGTGATTCTGGAAGTAAGGCTCAAGCTCGGTGTGCAAAACGTGGAGGCTTCAAGCTTTTGAAGCTAGTATTAAATAATCTGATTCTCATGCAAACTGTTAAGGTATGTAATCGAAATACTGTGTTTCCATTTAAATTCTTAAATCGCACTAGATTGGCTTAGGATTGCAATTACTTGTTTCCATTGTATTATATGTGATATAATCGTTATTGCGTTCCTTCATCCAAACCACTATGTAAAATTATTTTACATGGCATGATCTTTTCAAATTCATATGCGCAGAGCTTCTTTGTGTTATGTTGGGAGATATACGGTTCCTTATTGTTAACATAATATGTAACATGCTTGAACCACCCAACGCTTTGAACACGCTGCAGTCGGAAACGTAAACCCATGATCCAAGTCCAAGGATCCTTAGTTCTGAAATTTTCCATCACTCACAATTGGAAATAATTGCTTTAATCATGTTGGCATGTCAAAGCAAGACAATCACTAGATACCGAGCGGTCAGAGTCCATATATTCAATGTCTTGATAAGGAAAATATAATTTTGAGGGTGTGGCACAATCTGAAATTCCTCATATGCAATATCAAAGCTAAGAATCAATTCTCGTGTGTAACCCAATGATGAACACCACCAACAATTTAACGATGATTTTGTTAAAATCACCGATTGAAAATGGTTTTCACTTTTCCGTCGTTGCTTCACTTTTGAATGCAAAATAACTTTCCAACATGTCAAAGTTGTAATCTGGGAATCGTTCCAACTACAAACGTTTGACACAAAAACTTTTATTTTTTCTTGACTAGCTTGATCTTGATTTAGTTGTTTTCGAGGAGTTTTCTCCTATTGACCATGCAACCGCTATCGAAGGAGAATTGGCAAGGCATTTTGCCTTTGGGACCAAGTTCAAGAATAATAACTCGGTGGCTAGAGGACAACTTCTGAACTACATGAAGAACCGTTTTCTCAATCTATTGGCTAAGGAGAAGTAGAGAAATATCATTTGGCAGATATCTCAAGAAGAAGGAAATGATCCTTCAAGAACGGATTAGTCATTTGCAAGTCACAGAGGCCAATCACCTCAAGTATAAGTCTTTATATTTTATTGATAATACTTCAAACATTAATCTAATTGTAAATCAAGACCATACGAATAAAAACATGACCAAAGTCTCATGCTATTGTTGTGGGAAACTAGGCCACAAGGCACACCAATGTGACCATAGAAATGATCAAGCTCCAAACCCCGTCACTGGCCTGACTAAGACCAACATGGTAACTTCCAATGTGATGGTTTAGGTGGATCTAGTGGAGAACAAGATCTAATTGATTCTTGACACTAGAGTAACCACACTTCTGCTCAAACAAGAACATGATCAAGAAATTTGAGGAAATGGCTAATGAAAGATATGTTTACATACGGAACTCAACCACTCTCTCCTTAGAGAAGGAAACGCTCCACTAAAACTGAATTCTGGTATACCTGAGACTTAATTGTTGTTCTCTTTGGTCCGTTGCACCGTATATACTTAGTTTCCAGAGCTCACCTTAACAAAAAGGGAACAAACTAATTTTTGGGGGTGGAAAAAATAGTTATAACTAAAACTGGCGACTTTGTTGGCTAAGGGTACCTTAACGTTATTTTATTCATATTAAATACCATAATCTTGAATTTGAATGCATCTATCTCATTGAATATTGTTGTATATTTATATGTGTGGCAGGTAGATTAGGACTTCTTATTGTATCTTCTATTAAAAGGTTAAAAATACTCAAACTAATCATTGTTCTCAATATTGAGGATTTTGTTAAATGTCAAATATATGTAAAGTCCAAACTTGCTAAAACCCATATTAATCCATTAACACTAGAAAGACCAAATGAGAACAAGTGCATACCAACTTAGCTACTTTAAAAACACCGCTAGTAGAGGAGGGGGAAAAGAAGATATAACATGTGTAGATGACTACTCTAGATTCAATATAGTCTAAGGTAAGAGCAAAAGCTCTAAAAGTAACAATATTATAAATTCGAAGGAAGAAAATGCAGTTTAGCAAAGTATGCTCAAAAGTCTATCTACTAAGTCCAATTTCTACCTAAAATGATGTCTCCTAAAGGTATATATTTATCACAAAATGGGAGACATCAAGACCCCCAACTCAAACCTTTGTCGTCCCAAAATAGTAAGAACAAAAGTAGAGGTCTAAGTAAGAAGCAAATGCAGAATATCAGGAATGACACCCAAAGTACAACTCAAAATAAATCTCATATAGTACAACCTAAGAACTAATGAACGCATACACCTATCTTACAAAATCAAAGTACTTTGATTGATATAGAAAGTGATGCCCAAGTCTGTTCATTTGAGCAGAGATGCCTTAACAATAAGCACCTCGTAATCCTGAATTGAACACGTAGTGTCATATTTTTATTTATTTCTTTTAAAGTCTGCTTCGATAATGTATGTTTCATCAAAGTGTTTCTCTTTTCCTGGACGCTAACCTGTTTTTACACGATTGACCATTGAGCTTGGTGTCACTTGTTTCCTCAATTGATGTCTCGCTTTTTGTGATAAATAAATCCCATTGTGAGACACTTTTTACTTTCTTTTTATGCTCAGCTAAAGGATTTTCCCCAATTATGCGATATATTCCCGTTTGTTATGGAGATTTGTCACTTTTAGAGCTATTTTTGCGTAATTTGGGTTAACTATGAAATTATTAGGCATGGATTTGAATTCAAGTAAGGGAGATCAAAGAAGGAAACCAGGAGTAAAGGACTAAAGAAACCGTTTTTAGAAAGTGAAAGAGTTGTCGACCAGGATTAGAAAGTGAATCATTTTCGTTTCCACGTGAGATTAACAAATAATTTGGATAAGCCCTTTTATATCCATATGGGGCTCTGAATTAGGAGGGCGTGATCACTGTGTTTTTGCAACTCGAAGCTGTATCAAAGAAAGGATGATTTTCGTAGACAGCGTGACTCGAAACATTCCCCTCTTGGAGGAAAGCATTTTTTGGGATGGGATAGGTCATTTAAACCTAGCCCATAACCTATCTAAACCCTGAAACATTTTACCACTTATAAATATCAGCTCTCAACATTGGAAAATTGTCCCTTGGCCGCGAGAGTTAGTTTTCATCAATAATTCATCATAGAAGCGATCAGGAGGATCTAGAGAAGGAAGAATTAAACGTTGGAGTTTCACCTTGTCAATTATACACATATCCATCTCTATACTTAGGGTAATTAGCATTAGCTATATTTTGTCTTTAATTTATTTCTAAGCTTTTGATTCCAATTTCAATTATGCACGAATTATATTTTGCTTAAGATTATTTATGTATGAACTTAATTTTTATTATTTAATTTGTTCTTTTGGGATTGCATCTAAATAAATTGTATTTTACATCTATTGAGTATACATCTTGAATCAATTCCTAATCATATTATGGCCAAATAAATATTATCCTAAGTAATTAAGCTTGCTTAAGGAAGGGGGTTCTAATTACGAATTAGTGTATACGCGTTTGGTGTGCGTCAGTGAGCCGACGGGTCTTGACTAGCAATGTAGCCATTAGGGTTTAAGCTTTAATCTCTCAAAGTTTTAGTACGTGATCTTTCTAAATCGACCCTTACGGGAGGTAGAAAGACTTTATAATCTTTTTTAATTATAACAACCAATTTCTTTCTAGAACTATTAAATCGATAGTATTAGGTGCATACTTGAAATGTTGCGATGCTATATTACTTGTGTAATTATTTATATATTGTAAAATAAAACAAATTATTTCATTATATTGTTATCTTTTAATAAAAATATTGAAAACCATCTATACTAATATTGAATACGAATCAAAATAACTGTCTAAATCCCTAAGGAACGAACTTAATCTACTAAATTATTACTTATAATGAGCTCTGCCCTTGCGGAGAGTTAATCGTGGTTTCCGAGGTATGTACAATTTTATATCATTATTTTATCACACCCACAATCCCACTAAGTTTTGGGTGCCTCTGCTAGGTATTGGGTGATAAAATCCATGTTCACGTCACCAAGTTTTTGGCATCACATTCGAGGTTTTTATAGTTATTTTATTTTGTGTTTAAGCTAGTTTAGTAATTTTATTTGTTTTCAGGTTTACATGTGTTTTGTTTAATCTCTTTTTAGGTGCTTTAGGTATGGAGAATTTCCTTGCGCCAAAAATTATAAATGATGAGTATGGTTGTTCACGTTATGTGTTAGCTGGGCATCATTGGGAAGAGTGTTCTTTTCAGTGATCAGATCTGAGTGGGGTTGTTAATCAATGTAATATCTATTTGCCAAGACCGCAAAATTACTATCAAGGAGGTCCAAGCTATCAATTTTGAGCTCCACCACAGCCTGCATATGGTCATTTAAAAAACTTTCTTGATGAACTACGACAAACCATGCAATCTTTCATGAAAATGACTCAAGGGAGCGTGAGAGCTAATGAATAGAAGTTCAAGAAGTTGATAGACTCCCTCAATCTTTTTGTCAAGGTTTGATGGATAATATGATAAGGAGTGAGCCAGAAATCGATCTACTATATCATTAGTGCAAAACATGCAAAACAACGTCGATTTATGGAGCAATGATTGACGCAACTCACTGAAACGATTGAGAAATTACATTAAGGACCATCTATGCAAATTGGACAAGGTACAAATACTTATGATAATGCAATTTAATAACGTAATAGCGACGTTTGGTTCGAGGCGTTTGAAGAGCTTAGCCTTCAAGATGAGAAGGAAGTGGAATCGCCACAAGTTAAACCTAGTGAACTGGAGATTCCAGTGATAGAAGAACCAACCACGCTAAGCCTAGATAAGGTAATTTTTTATAATCGAGGGGAAGATGAAATGGAACCTAGTAAATACCATTCATAGAAAACCTAGCCAAGTCGATTTTAGAGGAATCAAATGTTGAGACCTTGGTTTAAAAAGAGACAAAAGAAGAAAAAAGTAGGGTGGATTCGCCACCTAGTACTCCATTGATGTCACCACTCATCCCTATGAAAACAAATCATTCAAATGGTGACATCTACAAAGACTTTGTAGAGGCGTTCAGTGCTGATAGATACTACACCCAAGTGCTTGAGATTGTTGAAGAAGGACTCACACTGCAACAAGTAGTCATGGAAGCTATCTCGAAAATGAGTAAGAGTGCGAGTGTAGATATAGAGGTTGGAACGGTGACCGTCATAACAGAAAATAAGTCTAAGGCATTCCATGTTTTGGACAAGAAGATTGAGGAGGAGTCACTTGAATTCCCCATTATTCCGATAGTGACCGAGAAAGTCAAAGAGAAGGACCACCACCATGAACCCGTGAAGAAGAGAGCTAAAGATGAGTTTGGGGTCAGCAACGAGGTTACCTGGAAGGCCTCCAAACAAGATAACAGGCCACAAGGTTTCAAGAATGCGTGGATGGGCCTATTTGTCGTTACTCGAGTGGTGACGCCAAAACTGATAGAAATATGACCCATGAGAAGTCAAAGTCTTCAAATAGTGGATGTACATAGCCTCATCCACTGCTGGGGGGCTACATACTCAAGGAATAATGGAGGTAACACGTCGAATTTTAAAAGATGTTAAACAAAAATGCTTTCTGGGAGACAACCCGCAATATTTTATGTCTTTTTGCTTTTTGTTTTAGCTTTATAATAGTTAGTTTTTGTGGATTTGGTGTATGTTGCATTAACGAGAAAGGTAGAGCGTGTTTTTGATGTGAAGGTAAGTCGAGAATTGAGTTTGGGGTGAAGAGGTTGAAAAATTCGTGCTCACTATCAAGTCGAGTGGTATATTACGCCCTACATGAGATATACTGCACCATCCCACACCGTTATGACTTAGATTCCACGAGTCAAAAGGTCAAAACCTTTATCACCAGAGCGGTGTATCGCTCAAAAAATTTTGATCGTAGGGAGAATTGCAACACGGTGTAATTGGTCAGAAAGCTTGAAGAGGTCGCGCGGTATATCGTTCCCTACGGGTGGTGTACCGCTGCATGGTAAAAAGTCACGACAGGTAGAGCACGGTCAACATGGTCAAAGAGTTTTGAGAGATCGGGCAATACAATGCAGAGCAAACATAGCGTCGCCACTCCAGGTCCATTGTCAACCAAGTCAGAATCCTCAAGACTTTTGGAGCTGTATACTGCTTCCTATGGGCGGTATACTTCTCCCTATGGGCGGTATACCGCGCCGGGACGCAAGAAGCCCAACTAGAAGAGGTTAAGTGTTCTTCATTTACACATCAAACCTAAACCCTAGCCTCGTTCTTCTTCCCAACCACCCAAACTCCATTGAAGCTTCAACCAAACCTTCACCTCACATCAAATCAACACCACAATCTTCTAAACTTCATATCAAAATTCATCCTTACTTCATTCGAAATAACAATTAAACACCCAAATTATTTTGAAACTCCTAGAAATAGAGATTCAAGTTCAAAATAACTCCAAAACCTTTTTCCAAAATTCTTAAATCCTTCTCACCCAGTACAATTCCATCTTACCCATATAGAAAAACATCTTCATTGCACCTTCCCCGATCCAAATTTCACCTTATCCACCCAGATCAAGGGGTAATTCTAAAAGTGGTAGAACTTTGAGTTCGAGGTCAAAGGAGATGACGTGAAGAACGTAGACATTAGCTAATGTGAGGGGGATGAGGAAGAATCAAGGCAAAAAAATGGGTAAGAACAAGAGGAAATTGGAAAGGTAAAGGTATATCTAGAGTTGAATGATTAAGATGGACCATATAGGGAAGAAAGAAAGGATGAATCATGCTGATACGAGAGGCGTACATGTAAGATAAGCACCAAAGCCTATCTTGGGTGTTGGCCACGCGAGGCAATAGCCTAGAAGAGATGATTTTTCACTTCTCTACCATTTATCTATTTGTATCTATTTATTTTGTCTTTAATATAATTGTGTCTGTTTCGAGTCGTGGAGTCACGACTCGCCTTTGAGTTAAGGGTGGGGATTCGTTGTCCCCATCCCCATTTTATGTGATTTATTAAATTTTAGGTAGAACTAGTTGTGCTCAGTTGAGGGATTTTTCCCTATTATTTGATATATTCCAGTTTCTTGCCTTTTTTTCGAGATTTGTCACTTTTAGAGCTATTTGTGCGTAATTTGTGTGTTAAATGTGAAGTTCCTAGGTACAAGGATTATATTAGATGCCAAACCATAGATAATAAGTCGAGGAAAGGAGATCAAAGAAGGAAACCAAAACTAAAGGACTAAAGAACTTCTTTTTAGAAAGTGAAAGAGTTGTCGACTAGAACTATAATGGGGATTGTTTTCGATTCCACGTGAGAGTATAATATAATTTGGATGAGCCCTTTTATATCTATATGGGGTCTGAATTAGGAGTGGTTGGCCACTGAGATTTTGCAATTTGGACTTGTAACAAAAAAAAGTTATAAATTTTGGGGTCGACATGTCTCAAACCAATCCTTCTTGGAGGAAAACATTTTTGGGATGGACTAGGTCATTTAAACCAAGATCAACCTATGGAAACCATAAAACATTTTCCCACTTATAAATATAAGCTTCTAACATTATAAAAATCATCCCTTGGCCACCAAAGGTTAATTTTTATCAATAATTCATCATCGAAGCGACCAGGAGGATCTAGAGAAGGAAGAATCAAGAGCTGGAGTTTCACCGCGTCAATTCTACACCTCTCCATATCTATAATTAGGGTAATTAGCATTAGATATATTTTGTATTTAATTTATTTCTAAGACTTTTATTTCAAGTTCAGTTATGCACAGATTCTATTTTGCTTAAGATTGTTTACGTATAGACTTAATTTTTAATATTTAATTTGTTCTTTTGGCATTGCATCTAAATAAATTGTGTTTTGCATATATTGGGTATACATATTGAGTTAATTACTAATCATATTCTGACCAAATAATGATTATCCTAAGTAATTAAGCTTGCGTCTGGAAGGGGGTTCTAAGTATGTAGTAGTGTATACGCGTTTGGTGTGCGTCAGTGAGCCGACAGGTCTTGACTAGCCAAATAGCTGCTAGGGTTTAAGCTTTAATCTCTTAGAATTTGAGTATGTGAGAATTCTAAGTTGACCCTTACGGGAGTTAGAAAGGCTTTAGAATTCCTATTAATAAGAACAACCAATTTATCAATCAATAGGATTAGCTGCATACTTGAAATATTGCGTCGTAGTCTTACTTGCGGAATTATTTATTTATTGTAAAAAAAACAAACGGTTTCATTATATTTTTATCTTTTAATCAAAAAAATTAAAACCATCTACACTAATTTTGATTATAAATCAAAATAACTACCTAAATCCCTGAAGAACTAACTTAATCTACTTACTTATTACGTGTAACGAACCGTACACTTGCAGAGAGTTAATCGTGGTTTCCGAGGTGTGTGTGCTTTTTACATTTATTATTTTATCACGCCCATCGGCCTATCATCGGCCTTTTCCTCTCAATCTTCTTCTCCCATATATTTTTTATTTATTTCCACTATCGTGACTTTCCACTGACTTATCGGAAGTTTGTATATTCAAAATCGACACCTAATCTGGATGCGTTAACACCTGTTCTTCTGTCACTGTTTAAAAGTATACCACAACTGGAATGTTGTATGATTCTTTTAGAATAATGTTTAAATTTGCTTTTAGCCCCTCGTTTTGTATTCGTAGTTCTTCACTTTCTTTATGCAATGTATCGTTTAGGTCATGCATCAGGTGTGGACGTCAGATTAGTTATTTTTTTATTTATAGTTCATCTTCATATGTTTCTTCAATTTGTATCAATCATTATAGGTAGTCTTATTTGCGTTTTTCCTAGTTCTTCTTCCAATATAGAAACTTTCTCTCTCAACATATTAATCTATGTTTCTTGCCATTCAATGTAACTCTTGAGTGAAGTATTTTCGTCATGATTTTTTCTGTACAACCCGTGCCCTCTTTCTTGTTCCTTTTTAATTGTCCAGCTTCTTCTTTTTCAAACTTCTCTAAATCTTTTAAATTATGCACTTGATCTTGAAGCTCACATATCATTTTATCTCTCAACTGTAAACACTAAAGTCTCTCTTAAATCATCTACTTCCTCCCTTGGAAACACTTTTAAATCTCTTCACTCTCTCACTTGATTTTGAAGTTTCTTAATCTTAGTGTCATTCACCACTTTGTTTTTCCTGTTTCAAGTATGACAACGTATTAAATTCAACCTGATGGGATTAATCCCATTAAACTAAGTGAAAGTAAATAGTTTTACTATAAACACAAATTACATGTTATTAACAACTTCATCTTCTTTCTTTCTTGGTTGACTCTCATAATTTCCATGCTTGACAACAGTTTCAACCATACTATCGATTTGTGATAGTCCTAGATATGAACTGAACATCCTATCAACATAAAAATTAGTGGTGTCGCCTAAGGTGTGATAAAATAATAGATAAATAAGTGCAAATAAACACCCTAGGCTAGCACGGTTCTGCAAGTATACAGGACGTATGCAAGTTTTAATGAATAAGTAGAATTCGTTCCTCAGAGACTACGAAGGTTAAGAAGAACTTATGTAAATATTCAAGTGCAGATATTAAAAGCTAGAACAAATAATACGCAAGAAAATAAAAGAAAAGATATTTTGGTTTGCTTTAAAACTCAAAAATTAAACTAAGAAAGTAAAAGACAGAAAATCAAATAAAAGAGAGAAGCAAGTAGTATGAGAGTTTAGCTCGAGATATTAGCAAGTAATCCCCACTAGTTTTGGTTATTCTATTGTCTAAGGGTGAATTATGTATTATGAAATAATCAGGATTCTAAATTCCCATACCTTAGACCTTGAGAGCGACTAAGGGGTCTACGGACACACCATGAGGCAGCCTAAACCTAGGGTAATCAAGCGCCACCAAGGCCCTAAGCAATTCAATCTCAAACATGGTGATAGTGGTGAAAACGTACCCTAATGATTATCTAGTTAGGTTGATTTGTCAGGTCTAAACCTTGTTCTAGAAGTTATGTGGTGTTTCAATAGTTAAACACCCAGCTAAGGTGATCATCTAACTGCTATTAAAGTAATCCTATACGTTGCGCACCACAAGGAAAACAGACAATAAATCAAAACACATAAACAGAACATAAAACATGAATTCTAATTAAATACCGTAGTATCCCAAATCAAATAGAAAAACTAGGGTTCATACATATATTCTAAATCTCAAGCTAAAGTAAATTAGTTCATACTAATGAAAGAAAAGACAGAAATTACAAATTTAAAGGTTGGAGAAGACATGATATGGTGTTCAACTCCTTCCAGACTTCTTCTCTTGTGTTGCAGCTTCCTCTTGGCTTAAGGTTTTGCCAAGGATGATTTTCTAATGTTAAGAGGTTGTATTTATAGTGTATAGGAAGACCTAATTCGTTTTCTTGAAGGAGAAGGTAAGTATTGGACTCCTAGCCCAACTCAAATTCGTAGCCCAAAAACATGGAATCAGCCCCGTTTTTGTTTTGGTCCTAACAGCTTCAATTCTTATCTGTTTGACACGTATGAGTAGTTGAAATTCATCGTATTGGAAAGATATTTAACTTTTCTCTTGATCGTTCTTCCAAATTCCTCACCGATTTTGAGATATGATCTGATTTGTGGTCGTGGATGGTGAAATTCAGATTTATGGCAGCTTTTCCTTTTCCATATTTTTAGTTTTTGTTTCCTTATCTTCAATTTCCATGTTTATCTTCTTTCCTTTAGTTCTTGGAACCAACTTGGACTATAATTAATTACCATATATCTCTAAAGCTTCACACTTAATAAATAATTAAACCCAATATGCTCTAAAAATAATAAATAATCAATTCAAGACACAAAATAGGAAAGTGTACTAAATCATGATAAAATCGACCTATAAACTAATAAATACAACTAAAATGATGTCTCCAAATAGGATTAGCATGTGTCATATCAACGTCGATAACATGATCTACACCTTTAACTACCAATTCCTTTTCCACTCCATCATTCATGACCATGATTCTCTCCACCATCACAACTTCCTCTTCCTCTACTACTTCCTTTGTCTGCTCTACTCTGTTATTGATCACCTCGTTAATCTCCTCTATCAAAATTCTGGAATCTTAAAGGATTTGGTGCTACACCATCATCAATATTGATGTAATCATCTTCCTTGACATCGTTATCTTCATTAATAGGCAACACGTAATCCTCACTACTATCATCCTCATCGTATTTTTTACTTTGTGTTTGTGTGACATCCTCACTATTATGTTTATCCTCATCCTATCCATCATCCTATTTATTATCTTCTTCCTCCTCATCCTCATCATCTTTCTCCTCATCATCCTAATTTTCTTCATCATCATTGATTTCTTGCAAATTCAGTTGCTTCCTCATGTTGAAGAATCTAGAGCTTATCGATTATAACCTGCAATAATCAATCTAAATTTTAATAAGTTTAGTTTAATAGTTAATAATAATTCCCATCAACAGAGTAAATCCCATAAGTTATAACCTATAGTGATGGGATCAATCCCATCAACTGATTAAATTGTTTCTTACTTGCTAAATTGTATGTTGACGGGATCCATCCCATCAGTAAACTTAGGTACACTAATAATACTTACATTCTTTTCCAAAGAATCCCCAATATATACTGTTGCAGATGAATTTCCTTTACAATATCCAACTTTTTACAGGCTCGAAAAAGAAATGCTACAATTTCACAATAAAATATGTTAGTTATGTACTTTAACAACTTCATATAGGTTTCCTATATAAGATTAATGAACTAATGTACTAACAATAAGCATGTATGTTGGCCTTTTTACACACGTCTTCTTTCCTTTAGTTATCGAATCACTTTATTAGACATGCTTGATACCCAATCCTATGTATGAAGTTGTTGAAGTTCTTCTGAAACCGATATTAACCACAAATCCAGCCTCGCTACGCTATATGGGTAGAATATTGTTGTAAATGCAAAGATGCATATTAGCTTTGCAAATTCTATCAACACTTTATATGTTGCTTCATGATCGACTAAATTTTCAATTCTTCTCAATTCCGATGTCTTTTGCATCTCATTGCCATTAACATCCGAGACTTATTCGTGGAACCATGTAGAATTGAGAACATCTTATCTAGTCCTACGTGAAACTCGTATGTCACCTCCCTCGACTTCGAGTATTAATCTGACATCTTCTTTTCTCAGTGGAAATGTTTTCCAAGAGACTCGGAATCCATTTCATTTTGGGAAATGGCAAGATATTAATTTTAATATGTTCACGTTATCCTTCTTTATTTGTTTTCTATTGTCGTTTCTTTGATGTAGCGCTTTGATAAGATTGTAGAATGTAAATGGTCTACATGCATGAATATGTTTTGTTCTTATATTTTCATTCTTTAAAATCTGATAAAGTCCGTCTATGGATGGCTGTAATTCTGGAGTTATTCCTTAAAAAAAATTCATCAAAAGTCGATAATATCTATTTATGGGATTGATCATATTAGTAAAAAAACTCAATACATTTATAATATTTCATAATGAAATCAAAGCCACACAACTACAATTGCACAACACGCTCTGATGAAACTAATCTTACCCGTATACACAACACACTCTAAATGGATCAAAACTATATGTAATTACTCCAATCTCATCAGTTATAAAACAAAACTCATCTATAATATTTTACATTGAAATCAAAGTCATGCCACTACAACATCACACATGTCGATGAGACCAAATCCATCGGTATACGCAACACACTCTAAATGAATCAAAAACTATTTGTAATTACTCCATTCTCATCAGTCAAAAAACACATCGCTTCTACAGTTCTCACTATGAAATCAAAGCTACACATACACGATATTTATATATTGATGAGACCAATTCCACCAGTATACAAAATTATTTCAATCCCATCAATATACACAAAAAATTCTAAAATTGATCAAAACATGTAATTAGTCCAGATGCCACATATGCTTATGAGACTAATCTCATCAGTATTACCTAACAAACACTAAGTTGATTAGACCAAAATACAAGACAAACTCTGATTGCTTTTAGACCCTAAGCATAACAAACTGTGATTTTACAACTAAATTTAGCGTACATTACATCATCTACACATGCATAACATGTTAACAACACTGCAAAATCAAATTAATACCAAAAGAACACTAAAAAATAACGAACGATAACTAACATTTGAACTATGAAACTCATTGATGTAGACTTTATTAACGATTTTTCTGAAATAAATAGAATAATTTAACGTTTTTACCTTTGATTCAACCAGATTTGTCAAAACTGGTACAAATTAATCGCGTTACTTCGTTGCTCCTCTTCGATGATTCGCCCTGCTTTGTGTTTACTCTTCATTCCTGCTTTTTTGTGCTTCTGTGCTTCAAAATTGTTTTTTTTTCGTCGTTATGAGTGTGTGTGCTGAAGAGAACTGTTTTTGTGTGTGTGTATATGTTATGTGTGTGTGCTGGAGAGAACTGAAATAGCTGAAAAGGAACTAATCACTATTCAATTCATACTTTTGTATTACTGGTTTTTTTTATTATAGTAGAAGAAAAAAAGCAAATTAGTAATGTTACCTTAACGTATTAGTAGATGATTTGTTGGGTCAACTACTTTATTATATTAATTTTTTAGGTCATTTAACTCTTGTTTTTATTAATCAAATCTTTCAATGGGATGTGGTCAATAATTAACTCTTTTAAAATTATCTAATCTCCATATTAATTTTATATTCTATAATGATACTATCTGTATTCTTTGAAAATTTTATTTTTATTACCTCAAACTATATTTTTTAAATGAAAATGTATATGAAGACTCAGAGTTAAATATTTTCCAACATCTTTAATTTGTGAAACAAAATTGATTTACCCATCAAATCCAAGTTTAATTCAACTCGTTTACTAACTAAAATCACTTGCAATGCACCTAAAACTTGTCACACGTGAAATCTAATGATTTGCGTAATTTAATAGACAGGTGTAGGTGTACATTTTAAAATTCAAACAAGAACAAACGATTAGCTGGTTAAGCATGTTTTGTCCCAAAATAATCTGTGCACACCTTTATGATTCTAAATCTTCACTATTATAAAATCCTAACTATCCTCACACCGCCCATCTAGGCAATTTGTTAACCCCAAATTAACATGTGTATACCTTTACGATCCTAGATCTTCACGACTATAATATCCTAATTAATTGTATATTAATAAAACTCTCACACCACCATCTTCATCACGGCCGACAACCACCAGTACCACTGCATACCTCCACGAGACTCCCTTCACAAACAAGGAAGTCTACTAAATATATGCAACCTTACATTTCAAATTTTTACTTGTTTTTCCAAATATCTGGGGTTGTATTGCATTTTTAAAGATCGTCTAGGGCTTGAATTATATTGTTAAGCTTCATAAGTTGTTTTATTGTAGCTTTTATTGAAATTTTGCTTGTATAATTAAATTTTTACATTTTGTATATGTGTTTGAGACTCTAATTTGGACGAATTTCGCATCTTTGGGTGTTTAATTGGGTTTGAGCGTTGGATGCAATTTTTTTACTTCATAAGGCACCAAAAGCATTTAGATTAAATGTAGAGAAACAGAGAATGCTAAACTATTGTATTATTCTCATTGCTTAAAATCTTCTTCCCTTATCTTTATTTTTAAGTGTAAGAAAAGCTTCAGAGAAGAAAAAATCAATCAGTCTTGTATTATAAATAGTATACAAAGGTTTTGGCAGAGTGAAAGGAAGTATTTTAAAATTCGTTTGTATCGTTGAGAATTACATACAAATCTCACATGAAAAAAATTGAATAAAATATGGTTTTATATAAGTCATTATTCTTGCTCCAATATAACACACCCACAAACCATAATGGGATAGCATTTAACTCATTATTCTTCACTCAGAATTGGCACAATTAGCGGTTTCATCTGTGCTATATACACAATCGCCCACCTAATAAATTAAACCAAACAAAACTTAAATAAGTATATCAAAATCAAACTAAAAAATTGACTTTAACAGAATGTTTCATCTTGTTTAAAAAGAATTAAAAATATAAAATATTATTATTGCATATTCAACTTACATCATCCAACAGCATACTGTTGCAGTAATAACAAGTGTCAGGTGCAACCTACATCAAAACACACAATAAGCTAACATAACAGCAAAATCACACTTTTTCAAATCTCAATAACAAAATTCATTGGCTAACATATATAAAGAAGATATGAGGAACCAATTAAATATTAAGGATACAGTCAATTTCTTTAATCCGTTACATTGAGAATAAAATGTAAATGTAGAGATCATAACCTTTTTGTAACATTTTGCTAGAATAATGATTAAATGTGTACAGATCAAGGCCTTGTACGGTAATTTACCCTTTAGAAAATTGAACAATCAACGATTTTTGCCTAAATTATTATCAAAACTTTGAAATCAATGGTCCTTCATGCATATATCTAGCATTCTTTTGAACACAAAACGAAATAGAAGCCAAAAATCAATACCAAAAATGGAATTAATATTGAAGTTATAATATTCAAAGACAAGGTAAACGAAAAAACAAAAACAACTTGAGATCTCTTCAAAGCTTTAAAGTCAAGTCAATCCCATTCTTTTCATCTTCATCATCAGAGTCACATATGACAATCACTTCTTTGATCAATTGAAGTAATGGTAGAGTAGGGGGTATTATGGTCTCTTCATCATCTATGGATACAAAATTTTGTGTCCTTGGGAACATTTGTTCAATTGGTTGGGGAAAAGTGTTATAAACGGAAATAGAATTTAGAAGAAGATTCTTTGATAAACGCTCACCTTCTCTAAAATAAGTCTCAACATGTTGGATTAAAAAGCTATACTCACCAATTAATGGTGCCTCACATGAATTTTGAATAGTATTTCTAGATTGATCCATCTTAAATAGGGACAAAGATGAACAATTAGACACGTATAAAAGAGAAAGGTAGAACAAAATGGAAAGAGGGGACATAAGTGATTACGATTATTGATTAAAGATGGGATGAAGATAAAAAGTGGGAGTATATACACCGTATATATACGCTATAATTATTTATTATTTTGGTCGTAAGGTCAATAAGTGCAAACTCGTTTATCGCATTTCAATTTAATTCCATTAATAATATTTAATGTGGTAGGTGAAATTTAACGCACGAGACTCTTTTTCTTTTTTTTTTTTTTACTAAATGGGCATCTTGTATTATGACTCGAAAACTTCTACATACACCAAATTAGTTATATCCTTCATAGTAAACTAAAAGTGTATTACTAAATTTCATTTGTTCATAAAATGACCAATAGCGAATAATAGTCGGTTATGAACTTCTTGCGTGAATAAACATATATACCCTTCAAACGATGATGAAATAGAATCGAAGATTTATCTGATTGAAATATTCATTTTAAAGATATATATTACAATGACTAAAATACCCTTCAATGTTGGTTGATCCTCAAAGAGTTGTGCAAAATCCGTTAATGATATAAAATGTAAAGATGGTGAGAATATTTAAGTTTAATTAAGCAAGTAGAAAAGGAAATAGAAAATAAAAGTAAATATGAAATGGGAATTGGATTAATCATTGAAGTAGAAGTACACAACAATTACAACATTTAAAAGAGAAGAAAAAAAGAAAGAAATGTGATCTCCTCCTTAAAGCCTTAAGGTCAAGTCAATTCCATTATCTTCTTCTTCATCTTCATCATCATCATCAATAACTATGACTTCAATGAATGAGTCAAGTAATGGTAGAGTTTGAAGCTCTCCATTATTGTGAGGAATAGGGTAAATAATCTCTTCATTTTCATTTTCAAGCAATGAGTCATCCAAGGACATAAAGTTCCTTGTCCTTGGAGGCATATGACCCTCTACATGGTGTAAAAGGCTCGTATGTGAAAGAAAAACCATATCACATACAGGGCAACCAATTAATGTTGCCCAAGATGGATATTGAAAGTTAATCTTAGATTGGTCCATGTTAATTACAGAAAAAGAAAGTGATAAGAATAGAAGGTATAGGTAGAAATATGAAAGACGGGACATAAGGAAGATTGGATGAAGAATACAAGGGTGTGTCTATACATCGTGTATATATATATGTATGTATATTTAATGATTTTGTCGTAATGTTAATTAGTGTAATTTAGGTGAATTATATTTCATTAAGAATATTTATTTAACGCAAGAGAACCTTTTTGACTAAATGTGATAATGCCGTCTTGTATTATCTCGAAATAGCGTCTAAATTCACGAAATTAATCATATCCGTCAAAGTCAAATCTAGTAATTCCTCATAACTAAAAGTTTATTCGTAAATTCCATTTGTTCGTAAAAGGACTCCAATAAAAAAATGTTCAAAATCAAGAAAAAATGTGGAAAGAAGTGAATAAACATACACCCTTCATTTAGGATTACACTAAATGTTTTATCTCATATTCTTTCTCCCGGATTCCCGAAGATAAAGTTTCTATTAATAATTATGCTCTTTTTTTTGGTCAAAAAAATTATTAATTTCATTCTTCAATTCATAAAAGACTTGACGACAAAAATCATTACTTGATTTTTTATTTTTCCAAGAGACTCTTACGTAAATGCTTTTAGAAAAGTATTTGAAATTGAATTGAGATTTCATAGTTTTAATCTATTTGTAAAATCAAAACTAAATGGCAAAAAGTCAGAAGTTCAAAAGCTGTAGAACTAAGCCAGCAACAGAGCAGTTCAATTTTTCATCCCTTCTTCCCAGGTTTCATCAATTATTAGTTGTTAATATATTAGTTCACAAGAATGTTTTATTTTATTTTATTTTTAGCAATATATATACATAATATATATACAAATAAAATATATTTTTATTGACATGTCGAAACCGTGTCAGGTCAGGGTATTTTTTGTAAATTGACTCATCGCCTTAAACCCAATGTACTAAATTTTTTCCTTTTTTTTTGTTCTTTCCATATTTAACCTTACTTATGTATCCAAACTATATCTACACACAATAAAGTTTCATTTCATATCTTCAATATTACATCTATTTAGCTAAAGTTTTGCTTTAGGATCTCATGTAATATAAACCCCATATGAACTAAGCATTCACCAATATAACACTATTTTCTTGCCTTCCTAGTTTGTTTTATGTCTTTCCAGAATTATAACATTCTAATGGCTTCCGTAAAAAATCTTAAACATTCCCTTACCCTTTACTTTTAAGTAAAGGGACCATACTCTGCTCCCTTAATATATATATATATATATATATATATATGGGATTAAGTAATTATCGAGACTTCCCAAACTTTATTTCCTAATCTTTCGATACACTCATTGACCTCTGAATAGTTTCCCATATTTATTCTTAAAAGATAATCTACTGCTCAACTATAAAATCCCACTTTTTGGTCATCTCGTACTTCAACTTCAAAGGCTTAGTTGTAAATAACTTTAAACTCTCTTCTCCTAACATGTTTTTCCAATAATCAATTAATCATATCTGATATGTAAATCCTATGAACCTTTTATCAATTTTCACTACTTGTGCAAAGGAGTGTTTGTGGCAAAGTGATGTCTCATTTTCATGAGAAGCATCAAGACATACTTTTGACTCAGTCTTTTGCTTAAAGAGCTAGCCTCTGGTTCCTTCACTAAATATCAAGGTGTAAGTAAAAAATTTCTCTAGTATGTTATTTATTTTGATGACTGTTACTCAATATATTGGTTTAGCTTAATCAAACAATTAGATTTCATAATTGGGTTTAATTTGCATACCGTATATGTAAATCTAAAATTATATTAAGAAAGATCAGAACACTATGGTGAAAGAACGAAGACATACAGATTAGCGGAAGGGCCTTTATTATAGCAGAGTCTGGTACATAAGGAAGCAATTATTCCGATCAGCAAAAAGCTTAGAGTAGTTACTAAGAACCCCATTGCGATTTCAGCAAACTATATATTTTATAGTTTATTTCTACAAATAAGATAAGAATAATGAATTAGTACGAATAATGACATTGTGATTTCAAGTTCAGTTATTCATAAACAATATATACGTATGTATTTGTAAAGAGAAAGATGATGACCTTTGATCTATGGCGATTTGAAGCCACTGGATTGCGAAGTCGGTTCGTACTGGTCAAATGGATTTAACTAGGCTATGAGGGAAAAATTGGGGAAATTGAGAAGATATTATTCGGAAGAGGAAAAATAAAAGTAGAAAAGGATGTTTTGGGCTAAAATGGGCTTTTGCTAGTTCATGTTTGATATGACCCTATCAGATCGATATGTTCGTTGTATCTGGTTTTGGAATCCAAATGATATACAAAATTGCAAGATATATTTGTTTAACATTTCACTTTTAAAACCTTGTAAACCACAAAATATGTATAGTTAGAGGAGGTTTGTTTAGACTTAATGAGATTTTATTTTGGTTCATTAAGATATTAGATTAATAAACTTTTTTTTTATTGACCAATTTAGATCTGAATAGCTTTTATTTGTTTTATTAAGATTTAACGCATTTGTTTTTTTTAAGTAATAAGTGCTGAATGCTGAATGAATAGCTGAATAGGACTTATTCAGTTAAGAGGCAGTGTCTGAATGATTCAGACTTAGTTTGAATCTTAATGAAACAGGCCGTTAAGAGCCATTCAGATCTAAATTGGACAGTAAAAACAATCAGTCTTATTGATCCAGTGTCTTAATGAACCAGATTAAGATCTCATTAAGTGCAAACAAACACCCGCTAAGGTGTCGTTGGTTTTTTTTAAGTAATAAGTGATGAATGTTGAATGAACAACTGAATAGGACTTATTCTGTTAAGAGGCAGTGTCTAAATGATTCAGACTTAGTTTGAAATCTTAATGAAACAGACCCGTTAAGATCCATTCAGATCTGAATTGGACAGGAAAAACAATCAGTCTTATTGATCCATTGTCTTAATGAACCAGATTAAGATCTCATTAAGTGCAAACAAACACCCCCTAAGTCTGATTCATTCAGACTCTTCACTTAACAGAGTAAGTCCTATTCAGCTGATATTCAGCTGTCGATACTTATCACTTAAAAAAATCAAACGACACTTTATTTTAAATTTGTACCCTAACCTGTCTAATAAAACAACATTCTGTCTAGTTTTGCGTTAGTTTATTCGTAATGATCGAGTTGATAGGATAACCCGATGCACATCCCTAGACAAAAGGTCAAAACCTTCTTTGTGTTTTTTTATATAAATGTTTCAAATTTGGGTCTGACTAATTCTTTAGAAATAGTATCTAATTACTCAAAAACTGATCTATGTAAATCGTGATATGTGTCTTGCATGTATCTCAGGTTTTCAACATTATCATTACCTCAATATTCTAAAAGGAACAAATACTTCTCGTGGTTTATAAAATCGTGATAACTCGTCATCATTTTGTATAATTTGGTGACAACTAGGGATGGCAACGGATCGGTTTTTTGCAAAAATTTCGAAAACCATAACCATAACCGTTTTTATAATTAAAAACCATATCCTAACGGTTTTAACCATCGGTTTTGTTTTTTAAAACCATAACCGTATTGTTCGGTTTCGGTTTTTTAAACGGTTTTGCGGTTTTTAACCATATTCAAATGATAATTTAATAAATATATTGAATTTCATAAAATAAAACCACACATATAAAAAAAATACAAAGTTTATAAAAAGTTGTGTTGACATTTGATTAAATTGCATATTTATTATTTATTTGGTTAAATATAATATTTTGATTTTGCTTTTAGAATTTCAATATATCTAATTTAACCTAAGTAATTATGAAATTTGAAAATATATGATAATAAACGGTTTTCGGTTTTTCGGTTTTATTTTTATCAAAAACCATAACCTAACGGTTATAACCATCGGTTACACTTTTCAAAACCATAACCTAATGGTTTTAACCACGGTTATATAATTCGGTTTTTAATCGGTTCGGTTATTATCGGTTTCGGTTTTTAACCGTAACCATTGCCATCCCTAGTGACAACTTGTATCATGTAAACAAGATTTTTGTTTTTATAATCATCTATAATATCCAATCTCTAATTTAATTTAGAATTTACAAATATAATGCATACAAGATAATAAAATATACTAATATAAATGCACACCACATTATAAATAAGAAAATAACTACATTTTAATTAAAATTAAACAAAATTAATTAATTGTGTTGAAATATAAAGTCCAATGAACTATATATAGGCTATTATATTTCTTAAGTGTTTAACTGATATTTAGTCGTTTCAATTGTTATGGGCTAAGTTACTTAATGGACGTGTGGGCTTTGATTACTAAAGTTTGACTCATAAGTAAATTGTTGGCGTTTTATTTCATCGGTTGAATATGTGGCTTTCTTATGTGCTTTGATCTTATTCCACTTTGCACCGACGAGATTAAAACCCTGAAGCTTCCATATATATACACCTCGATTCACTATTTGGCCAGAATTCTTCTTCCTTCTTTTGACTCTTCTTCTTTCTCGTTCTCTCTCAGCAAAGTAAACTTAAGGGCTATGTAAATCTCGTCCTACGTTATAAAGAACTGAGATTAAAGTTAGTGTATGTTAACTTCTTACTTGCATGTATTGATTTTCAATTGTTCTCAATAGTTTACTAAGATTTTCAATTGAAATCTTAGGGTTTTGAGTCTAACTCTAGAATAGCTGATTAGATCGGATCTAAAGTTGTAATCTTATTTTATAGTGAATTAAAGCATCTCGCGTAGATTGCTTCAGTATGGATCTAGGCGTTATTGTTGAACCACGATAAAATCTTGTGTTTTTTTATCTTTCTGCGTATTTTTTGGGCAAAGACCTCTCCTGTCCCTCTAACTTTCAGGAAAATGCCCAAACGGATCTCTATCTTACAATTGTCACGAGATGACCCTTTATGTAAATATTTTGTGACACCGCTAGCCCTTTTACCTATTTTTTGTCATTTGACCGTTAGTCAACGCCACGTGGCACCACCTCAGCACCATATAAGTGATACATAAGCATGATGTCATCACCATTACACATCACTAGTCTTAATATATTTTTTCAAATATCACCTTGAAGACCGACCAATAAAAAAACCTTCTTCACGGCTTGGCCGCTCTCCTGCACAAGAAAACTGCCACCACTCGTGGTCCATTCTCCACCATCATCAACCCGGCTTGGCCGCTCTTATGCACAAGAAAACCGCCGCTGCTCGTGGTCCATTCTCCACTATCATCAACCCGGCTTGGCTACTCTCCTGCACAAGAAAATTGTCCCCACTCGTGGTCCATTCTCCACCATCATCATCCGGCTTGCTACTTTATCAACAATAAGGTAAAAAAAAAATTAATCACTGAATTCTAATTAGTTTTAACCTAATCTCATCACTTTTACAAATATTTAAAATCATTTGTTTTAAGTATAATTACAGTCGTGGTGTTTATTGAAAAACTTATAAAAATTCTAGAATGACATTTTATGACCTGTGGAAGCCTTTTACCATATGAGAATTAATGTGCGTATATGGGGAGGGGATGTCGTGTGAGTTTTGTGGGTCCTATGATTTTCCATGACTATTGGAGTGAGCAATATGGTCTTATACTTCATTTTTTGAATTGTTGTGTTGTAAATATCCATTTGGGTCCCATGATTTTCCATGACTGGTAGAGTGAGCAATTTTCGGTATGCATTTCTTAAATTATTGTGCAGTAAATATCTATTTGGCTGGAGAAGATGGTCACACTAATCCAGCTGAAAATAACGCTGAGAATAGCATATATAAGGAGGGGGATGCCGTGTAGGTCCCATGATGTGTCGTTGAGTGATTTGGTCTTCTACTGTATTTTTTGAATTGTTTAGTTGTATCCATTTAGGGAAACTGAGAATGGTGTATATGGGGAGTGAGCAATTTGGTGTTATACTGCATTTTTTGAATTCTTTTGCTGTAAATACCCATATGGAGCAACTAAGAGTAGTGTATATGGAGAGTGAGAAAATCGGTGATATACTGAATCTTTGAATTGTTTTGCAATAAATATCCATTTGAGGCAACTGCTGGAGGTGGAGGTGATGGAGAATTTTTTATGAACTTTATTTAAAAAAATAAAGAATTATTAAAAGAATAGATAAATCAAGTGGTGGTGACGGGTTGCTAGCGTAGCGTTGAGGTGGCGCCACATAACGTTGATTAACGGTCAACTATCATAAAATGAGAAAAATGACTAACTATGTCACAAAATATTAACGTAAAGGGTCATCTCGTGACAATTGTAAGATAGAGGCCTGAGATGTCAATTAATGAAAATTGGAGAGCCACGGGAGGACTTTAACCTTTTTTTTTTACTTCTTTATTTTCTGAACACTACATTGATTAGAGCACTTACTTTACTATCTTAATCAAAACTGAGAAACCAAATTATTTTAGTATATTTACAACAAATTTAATTATAGGTCTCTATATTATGCAAAAATTACACTACAAGTCTTTATATGATAAAAATGCACTATAGTCATCTATAATATTTTTTTATTACTTACACTATAAATCCCTAAATTACAGAAGATAACTTATATTTTATTATGGACAAAACAAAATTTTCATACAAAATAAATAAATTAAAGTCTAAAAGATATATTTTAAAAGTTGGAGAACTGTAAGAGGTCAACCAAACGACTTGATTCTCAGTGATTCAAACAAAGGGATGAGAGTTTGATGTCTCCCTATTTGTGATATATTAATCTATACTTGAGACATCAATTTAGGGGTATTTAGTACTTAATTTTGAGATTTTTCCCTTTTATTTATACTTTGCACTTTTGTGACTACCTTTAGGTGTTTTGCTATTTTATGAGTTTTTGCACGTAATTTGTGTGTTATTTGTGTAGCACTTAGGTAATGGAAGCTATTACACCTTGGTAAAATAATAATAATTGAAGAAAATTAAATAAAACTCCTTAATCATAATATAAAAGGAAAATTTTGGACATATTTGGAAAGTAAAGAATCTGCCATGCTGGAAAAACATTCACTAGTTGGAAAGCTGGATAAAATCAGTCACGAATTTGGAGGAGCCCTTTGACCAACTTATAGATATTGTAATTGTGGTCGTTTTGATAGGCTGTGCATCAAATTCCGATAAGTAACAAAAGAGATATGACCAAATCAATTTGCAAGGGTTTATCTTGTCCTACAATTTAGGAATACGAACTTTGGTAAGATTAGCATTCCTTAACTTGGGGATTACTCCATATTTTGATCAAAGGCCTATATATATATATCCATTCCTACATTGTAGAAATCATCCTTGCTCAGGCCTTAATCAGTATTACTCGAAGAAATCATCGGGAGCAAGTGACAAGAAGAGAAGAAAGAGTTGGAAGTTGTTCATGTCATTTCAACCTGTCCCCTTTGTAATTTATTTTCTTTCTTTCTCTAGTATGAACTAAATATATTTACCTTGAGATTAGTATTTGGGTTTGAACCCTAGACTTGTTTTATATCTATTTTGGGATGTCCCTTTACATTTAGTTGAAATTAGTAGTGATAACTCTGTTTTTATGTGCTTTGATATATTGTCTATAGTTCTTGCGGTGTACAACGTATAGGATTACCATATTAGTTGGATGGTCACCCAGAAGGGGTGTCCAATTATTGAAACACCAAATAAACGTCTACTGTGCAATAGTGATCCTAACTGGCTCGCCTAACTAGATAGTCATCAGGGTTTGAGATTAACCACCGATCATTGTGCAGGGTCCCCTTACCCAAGTCCCATGGTAATTGTAGGTCGCCTCCTATGTCCACACGGAATAGGAGGAATATAGAATCTTGGCTATTGGATATCACACAATTCTCCCTTAAGTAATAAGTATAAAACAAGGCTAGTGGGAGGATTGTATTTGAAATTGCATAAAAAGTTTAAAGTTTGAGGAGAAAAATATGGAGGATTGGATTTGGAGCTTCCGTGTATTGTATTTGGAAAGCGAGAAATCACCTAGATATGAGAGGTGAGTCTTCATCTAGAGAAACATTTACCAAGGAAATTAAGTGGTGTATTTTTTCTATTTTATTTCCTTGTTCCTTAATTCGTTTATGATGATAGTGGGAGATTAACTTGTATTAGTATTAGTGTGAGGTAGTCGTATTTAACTTTTTAGTTGTTATTTTTAGTCTTTTGGCTTAAATAGGTAACTCTCTTGTATAATGTACCGTTATTTTGATTAACACAACCGTTTACTTAACCCCAAAAAAAAAACTAAGAGATGTACAAAACAAGATGTTGAGAAAATGAGAATTAGGTACTGAATATGTTCACTGCCTGCCTTTTCCAATTTTTGGTCGGAATATTGCTCGAATCATAGGAGGATTTCAATGGAGGCTAAATGGGAATAAGCGGTTAAGCCTACTCTCGATTTTTCAAAAAAAAAAATTATATTAAAACCTCAATTTCCCGACCATTTTCATTATTATATTCTGCAGCCTATCTTTATTACTCGTATTATATAGCCCTATCAGATGGTTTTCAGCCAACTAGATACTAAGGTAGGCAAAACCATCACTACACCATAAGTACGTGGTAGGGTAAGAAGATGGAAACTATTTCTTTTGTTTATGGTTGAAGATGGAAACTAATGTCAATAATGGAAAAAAAAAACACAAGTTAAGTGAAAAAGGGAGATTTATTTATATATTTGTTAATGTATTATTGGCTTTATAAAAGAAGAGAAAAATAAAATAAAATTGTAAAGGCACTCAAAGAAGAAATTCCTGTATTGATATACTTCGAGTACATATATATCACCATATGATGATTTGAGTGTTTATTAAATGGTATATATCACTACTTTCTTTTGTTCCAGTATAGTATATCACTACACATGTGGTTTAATGTGACTTTTTATTTGAATGAATTTTTTGTTATAATAGTTATACTTTTATTTTTATTGAAACGTTCTTTAGAAATTCAATTGAAATTTTCAAATAGCCTTGAAGGAATAAAAAACACTCTGTTTAGAATTCACTAGATTCAGCACACAAACCCCTTCATACTTGAAGCACGCCCTCATATGAAATACTAGATTCGGCACTGTTGATGTGATTTGCTTGAACCATGAAGATTGAACCAGATCTCTTGATATTATCCTCAGATTTTCAATGTTTATTGATTGCTCAATGAAATGCTACTTACTAAGATATAAAAAAACATATTATATCATATATATTATATGTATGCAGTATAATACGAACCAGTAATTCCCCATTACTAGTAGGACATAAGAATGAGAATAAGTACTTAGTTTTATGTTTGTAATCTGTAAATCACATATGATGCATACAAAACATAATTGGCGCCACTCACCCGTTTGAGCAGGGCTAATTCTCTTCCTAGTAACAAACTTAATATAACCCATCTCATGCTCAACAACAAAAAAGTAGATCCAAAAACTGTATTTACAACATCATCTCTACTCCCTGACCCTATCTTATCTACACCAATAATCTATTGGGACCTCACATTTGGTATCTCAATTCCCGCTATATGCCTCATCTGCCTTTCCTGGACATGCCTCAAGATGGACTTAATTTAACCTGCAATATTTGATACACTTAAGATAGCTGAAGAATCAATACCAGATTAATTCAATATAATTTGTTATTCACGAGCTACTTACCACATAAGATGGATTCTCTAATCAGCCATATATAGAAGAAAAAAAAACAGACAATAGGAGGTAATCACATTAAGGAGTAAGGAGGCATATAAAATCTTTCATTCTCGAAATGACTCGATATGTCATACACAATGCACACAGTAGACTACTTAAAACATTTATAAAGTGCCTTAAAGTATTACCAAGAGCTATATCTTAAAGGTGAAAAGGCGTGTGTACTTTACACGCAATCTATGACAGGCGATTTATGAAATTCATATACGTGTCGTAAGTAGTAGCTTAGAAATTGACATCATTCATTAGGGCTTTAAAGGGTAGTAGTATATTCTTTTCTTTGCTAGATATTCAATTACAAATTCAAACTAGATCATGAAGTATCAACATGTTCAGATATGTTTTGGCAAAAAACAGGAAACTGTTGATCAAATGCCAGAACTTATTGTTTGCTTAAAATGTCATCTACTTCTAGTATCACAATCTTCTCAAATGTCCAATATTTGAACAATGTAAACCATTATAGTGTATGTTGAAATGGAAGGACATCCAAGTTAAATGATGACTATATCATGTAACAAATTAAGTTGATATAATCTTAATTCTTGAATATCTAACGAAACTAAAATAGACATACTCACTTGAAAATCAAGCATGCATTTCATCATCCAAATCTCACCTTAGTGACATTCAAGCATCAGACATCAATGTATCACCATCCGCATCTCTAGTAGCATCACTAGTATGCTCTTCAGCCCGACGAATTGGCCACCTCCCTAAGCCCGAACCTGATACAGAGCCCATTCCATTACTCCTTAAGACCACTCTGGTGTACTGAGTTGGCCTTACCAGCTCGTAATAAGTATCAAGACGCCGCTCCTCTTCTTCAGGGGTTGGGATTGGGTCGGGCTCTTGGGGTAATTTGTATCGGCAGAGAGGGCAAGTATTAGTTCCATTCAACCATTGAACTATGCAGTCCTTATGGAACACATGCTGACATGGTAATTGATTAATGTCTGAATTAACGACGAAGTCATCCATACAGATTGAACATGATTGAGAGGCTCCGGCGCCGGCACCGGTGGTGACATCGACTTTAATGGTAGGTAGGGAATCAACGAAAGACTTGGATGTGGGAGTTAATTTAAGATGGTGATTATGGCCTGTTGTGAATTCGAGAAAGGAATCAGAATCTTCATCATCATCAGAAGAGATGTCGGAATCGGAAGAGATATCTGAATCGGAAGGGATCAGAATGATGTTAGAAGTGTCTGTGGATGGTGGTGCTGATGGGGATGTTGGGGAAATTGTGTGGTGAGGAAGGAGGTGGCGGTGGTGGCAAGATGGGCAGCGAAAGGAGGAGGAAGGTGGAGATGATGGGGTGGTGGCGGTGTTGGTGATGTGGAACGAGTAGTTGCAGTTGTAACACCGGTAAGAGCGGCGAGTTGGAACGGTTGCGGTGGTGGTCGTCGTTGTCGTCACGGTGGTGGTGTCTGTTGACATGCTGTACTTGGCTGTATTTTGTCGCACGATAAATTAAGACTTTTTAGTTTTTTTTCTCACAAAGTAGATTTTTCTCTTTTGGTTCCACAAAGGAGATTGAGGTTTCCTAGTAATCCTGACTCATAGATAGTTGTCTCATAATATAAAAATGAAATATTTAATTAATAATATATAAAAAAAAATTTAAATTGATCTTTATCTATAACATAAATTAAAAAATAAAAATATATTTTATTTTTTAAATATTAGTCAAATCACTGAATGGCTCTCGAACTTCCAAAGTTGCCTAATTGGTCCCCCAACTTTATTTTATCATCCGTTAGTCTTCCCCCCAAATTATATTGGTTAAGATCCGTGAAAAATAATGTGGCAGATGAATTTAAGGTAATTAGTTGCAAAGCGAATAGTGAAATAGGTATTTAGCATGTTGAGGTGGCATTTGTTATTGTTGGTTTTCTTTACCGTTTGACACACACATATACATATATTGATTACATATAAGCCCCCATATTTCCCGCTAACACCATTTTTAAGGTTCGAATCTTATTCATTTACAATGCGCAAACACTTTAAAACACGTGAAGAAGAGTAGTTGGAGATTCAAACATACATTTTGTACATTGTTAAGAACCCAATTCAGAAAATATGCAACCATATTGCTACTGTGGTTTACCTGGTAAGGTTGTTATGTCAAGAATAGAAGATAACCCAGCTAGAAGGTTTATTGAATATCATAACTATTAAAGAACTTATAATTATTGTGTCTTTAAATGGATTGGAGATCCTGTGTGTCGTAGTTGCAGAGAAGAACTTCCTAGGTTGCCGAAGAAAATGAGTCACTATGAACATGTAATGGGGAAGTTGCAGAAGAAATAGAGAATGATGAGAAGGGTTTTCAACAACAACTCCATCATTCTTCATCATTCGAAACTGTTTAACCTCAACCATTAGAGTAACTTTATTCTGTTTTCAGTTTTAAGAATAAATTTCATACTTTTAATTCTTAATATCCAGTATTTCAATATGAGGGAAACTATTTTGTGCTTGATAATTGTAGGCTATGTTGTAGATCTCGGTTTTGACGCCTAGGCGGTCGACCCGGGCCTAGCGCCTAGGCGGGATTACACGGGGCCTAGGAGGAATTATACCTTTCTGAATCCCGTTGTGTAATTTTATATATTTAGTAATATATATGTAGTAATTATAGCAATTTTAACTATTTAAGTCATAAAATTCATCTAACAACACTATAGTATATATAAAAATACTAAAAGTTGAGTAATAATATCAATTAAAAAATTCTCGAGAATAAGAAAAATAACAAGAAGGCCTATGCGTGAATGTTTTTGCCATTAATCGGCGCCTAGGCAGCCATTTTTTGCCATTAATCGGTGCCTAGACAGGCTAGACGCCTATTCCATGGTGACTAAGGCGCTAGGCAAAAATGCCTAGAGTTTTAACTAGGCGTAAGCGCCTGAGGATGGAGTTGATGCCTACGCGGCGCCTAGGCGCGCCTAGGCGGGGAGATCTACAGCATAGATTGTAGGGTCACCATGGAGGGGTCTTAGTATCGTAGGATAGTGTCCTATTTACCGGGAGGGGTTAGGAAGAGAACTGAATCCCGACTAACGTAGAATGACCAATTTAGTTTACCCTTACGTCTAGAAACGTCCAATTAATTAACTTAGGTGATTACCAGCAAGGATCAAGCACTGGTCTCTCATATTTCACAACTCTTCTTAGTTAATTTACTTTGCATGCTAGTTTATTATTTTGTTAGCTCTTGATCATTTAATATTGTCTTTTATTTTTCACTATTGGTTTAATCTTAAGAAAACCAAACAAACATTTACCTTTTGATTATTTGTCTTCGCAACTAAACCACGATTCTCCTATACACGATTACTTTAACTTTGATAATCCTTGAGAACGAAAACCCTTTACTTACTTATTTCGTTACTTGTAAAAGAACCTCGTACACTTGCAGGTGGTTAAAGTCCTCTACCCTTGGGTGATTATTTATAACACTCACAGGATCGACAAATATCCGAGTTTAGCATGGCGGAAGCCTGATTGTTAGTCAAAGGTTGGTTCATGTTATACAATAAAGGAGCTACTTGGATTCGAGGAACTCCAGACAAAGAAGCCAAATAAGAAGGTGATATCATTATCCTCTTATAAAGAGAGGGGACGGGTTCGCAAACCCACTCTAGATATTTGTGGGGCCTACTTTGAGGGACAGAAATTGTGGAGCGAGACATGTCATCCATAATAACAAAGATTATTTTTAAGGAAAAAGAAAGAAGGATGTGGTGATAATGGAAGAAGTTATCACAGTATTTATAGCAAAAATATGTCTTCACACCTTCTCAAGGTTATTACTTATTATTAGATAAGAACTCCTCGTATTCTAATTTATTCGTAAATCCGACGTAGCCTCAACAATCAAAGTTATTCGTCAGTCCATCATACCCTCGAAAATCAGGATTATCAGTAAGTCAAACGTAGCCTCGACAATCAGGGTCAATTTTAATTCTGACGTAGAATTAGAAATCAGAGTCATTCGTGAGTCCGACGTAGTCTCGGCAATCAGAGTCATTCTTAAGTTCGACGTAGGCTCGACAATCAAAGTCATAATATAACATGAAAAATTGGACTCATGGTGATCAAAATAGATATACCAAACTGCATAACTTTCTTAATCAATTCTATTTGGCCCTATGTAGCTTCTGCAAATAAGATCATATCATTTGCAAAAAATATGTGAGAATTGGGAGGGCCGGGGGAATAGAGACGCACAGGTTTTCAATCTTCGCTACCATATAGTTTATGTACGAGAATATATAGTCCTTGTATGCACATCACATATATATACGGTGATAGAGGTCTCCTTGTCTGATGCCCCCGCAAGGCGTGAAAGGCTCCAACCATTTTAATTCCAAATAACTACATTGTATTGGTACACATGGCTAACATAATAACCCGTATCTAGGATTGTGGAAGTCCAAATTGGATAATTGTAGTTTCAATAAACCTCCAACTCAACTTGTCAGTGAGAAAGCGGGATAGACCGTATGTGAGGAAAAATCACTGATCTCTCGAGTAACTTGTCACAACAAGAATATGTTCAAATGGCTTCATAAATTGGTTACTCTTTGTCTGAGTCTTTGGGTACGTATATAGGTAAAAACCTCTTTGCTCGGGAAGAATCCTAAGAAGTGTTTTCAGGAAAATCACATACTCCATGAAAGTAAACTAACTAATTAGAAGGCACATAACTCATCTCTTGTCGGAGTTTTAACACTTGTACAAGCGATCTTGAACGCAACTTCGATATATATAGAGCAAACAATGAAACTCCCAATTTACGTATACAACGAGATTGACCGTATTATTTGTGATTTTCTCGAGGGAATCATCTGAGGATGCATGGAAAATGCATTGGGTGGCGTGGAATAAAATGTTTAGATCAAAGACAGCTGGAGGGTTTGGGCTCAAAGATGTTAGGAGTTACAACAAGGCTCCTCTTACCAAGTTGGGATAGAAATTTTTCCAAAAGAATGAACTGATGTTGTGGGTTAGACTATTAAACATAAATATTTTGGGAATATGCATTGGGAACTTAAGACTATCAAATTCATGTATATGTCAAACGATCACGGAAGGACCTAACATACTCAACAATGATGTGAGCGAGGTGAATGATGATCAAGGTCTATGGTATAAATGAAATCTCAAAACTTCTAAATCCACATATAAATCTACAATTTCTATACCGAGTATAAGTGGGAAATAATGTGGGTTTCAAATGGCCACAAAGGATACGAGTCTTCATATAACTCTAGGTGTGGGAGAGACATGCCTGAGGTGCAGCATGGCATAAGAAAAAGCAGCACACTGTAAGGGACTATATTTAACAGAACATGTTATTTGGGGGAAACATTCAGAGTCAAAACAAAAATACATTAACATGTTACATTATATTGCTAAAAAAGTATACATAACAAATCCTTTTGTTATACAAGTTGAAGTATGATAAATAAAGTACAAAGTTGTGAACTAGCACTGACCATTCTAATAATTTATCAAAATATGGGTGTTTTGTCTAAACAATAATATTCTTTCCATCTATAAAAGTTTCTTCAGGTAACAAAACTCTAAAAACAGCATAATGATGATTCAAACTTTTTTCTCCTTGTAATCTATGAACACTTCCAAGTGCACCAGCATAAGAATTAGGATATGCATAAAATATCCGTTTTATTCTCTGATGTACTAGAGCCATTGCACACCTGAATTAAAATATCACATTTTAGAACAGAGCATTAAACTTCTAACTCTTAAATATAGTATAACAACAAATTAAAATAAACAAACCATACCTATAATTATTAAAAAAATAAAAATCATTTAGGTAAAAGAACTCACATCGCACATGGCTCCCAAACAAGATATATGTCACAATCAGTACATAAATAAGGTCTAGCTGTATCCTTAGTTTGACTATCTTGATTTTCATCATCATGAACCTATAAAAACATGACCTTGTAATAAAACTATATGATTCTTATACAAAACTTAAACAAAACAAAAAGCTACCTCTATAAGATTGATTTTATGTTTCTTTAAAGGAGAGCCTAAAGTAGGATTATTTCCATCATGTTCATTACTTGGAAAGAGTTTTCGATCTCTTGAAGCAGCATATTCGATAGCTACAATTGAAGAATGTTTTAAAGGATGCAAAAAAACAGATAAATTATCTACTTTTTGCTCAGCCCATTTCCAAGGATTTAAACAAGCAGCATTTTGATGCAAATTCTTAGAATCATCGATTAAATTCTGATGATCTGAATAAACCTGATCACATCCACTTGCTATCACTAGTTTAGTTGATGGGTCCACAATTATAGCAGCATTGACCATCTGTTAAAAGAGTCAATTAAAGGTTAAATAGATGAGAATTAAACATAATTATTTTAAGTAAAATTACCTGATGAGTACTGGATTTTGCCAAAAGAATAGCTTGTTTCATAAAGCTAACAACTGATTGTGAAGACTCTTCATCAAATCCAGTTATACCATCAATATTGCTGTAAATACAAGAAAGAAAAACACTAAATATACACGAATATATTCTATTAATTATTATGTATTTGTAATAACTTACTATGTTGGTGGATGATAAGAAGTGGGCCATAGTTTAGATTGTTCTTCCCAATCTTCTTTACACGTTGCAGCATATTTTGAAACCTAACAACAATTGTCAAAATATAAAAAAACAAAAAAAAATCCTACTCCATAAAAGATTATACAAATCCAGATCAGCATACTAAAGGATCTGGATTACAAGAAAATAGTTAATTATAATAAGAAAAAAGTATCACCCACTTTTGTAACAAAAGTACTCAACTGGAATGAATTGACAAGTTCAATGATATAATTTGGCATCTCCTTAAACTGGTCATTCTCTTCACAAGCCATAGCTAAGATCATGGTCAATTGTGTTTTGCCTGTAAAATATCATTAGATTTCATGTAACTAATACAACAGATTTAAAAGACACTCATCATATGGATTAATCTAAGACAGTACAAATGTAGGTAAAGAAAAGGTGGTTGTGCTGATTTTAGTACTAAATATATTACCTCCAATAAGAGCCTTTTTGCGCACACGCTTTACATGGCGAAGATTCTCCAATGGCTCAAGCTTATTTAGTTTCCTGATAATGAAAAAACAAACAGTAATGGACAACACTGGAAATAGTTGAATGCTTAACCAAACAATTAATGATAACAAGAACTCAATTCCAAGTAAAATGCAACTCTACAGTAAAAAAACTAAACAAGCAATTTAACAATTAAATTTTTCATCAGAAAAAGAAGTATTCATGATGGCAAAATTGTGAAAGGGATGGGCAAGGTTATGCTCCTAATTTAACTAACTGGACTATGTGAAACCTTGGTAAAAACAGGGATAAATAATGGAAGTCTATTTTCTAAATTCAGTTTATAAGTGTATGCACACAAGAGATGAAAAGAGTGAACTTGATATTGTATAAGACAATTAAACAAATACAGAATATAATGTTTCTTGGGTGAAAGAAAACCAATAAGAAAAGAAAAAGATGTTACGAACCTTATTAGAGTGTTGGCATGTTGTGGTTCGATTTCAGCAGCATATACATTAACTGTAAGAATTAAAGGATTGGATCATTGGTTAACAAATCTACATTATATAATTATTAAACTCCCTAATATAGTTATTAATAACTATTGAAATATATAAATCATATGTAAGTAAAGAAGTAGTTTTAGTATTTAATTACCAGTGGGTTGAAGTTGGGGTGGAACGAAAGGCTTGTCTGGTATGTGAATGATTTTGAAGGTTTCTTCTTGCCCAACGTTACCGTTAAAGCTCATTGCTGGCGTGGCGGCAAAACTGCAAAAATATTCAAAATACGAAGTTTTGGGTTAATTAACAACTAATAATCCAAAATGAACGACATCTAAAGCGTTCACTGCATTACGCTATTCTTGTTGCATAAGAGGTTCAACGCATATAGGGTTTCAATTGAAAAAATTGAACTTTACCTTAAAATTAGTTTTACTTCTTGCTCATGATGTAGCAAAGCTTGTGGTGGAGAATGATCTCTATGTGCGGCGTGATGGAGGTGGGCAGCACAGTGGGCGCGGTGGTGAGTAGGTGGGTGGTGTGAAGAAGAAGAGTGAGCTATGAAGGTTTGACAAAAAAAAAATTATATTGAAGGTTTTTTGTAATTTTGTTTCCTTAATCCCATGAAACCATTCGTAAAGCAAAAATTAAATATCAAGCGCAGATCTACTTTCTCTCTCTAAAAACACGCCCTCTCCCTTCTCTCATCTCCTTACGATTTCTGGTCGAATAATTTCTAGCATCTTCATTACCACCGTCTAATCGGTGGCCTCTCTCGGTTTTTGTTTCTCGCGTGCTATCAACACACATACGCTCTTTTCTTTTCGAGTGATATGGGGGTTTCGTCAGACGGATCTAAGGAACTAGGGTTAGGGTTCCATCAATTGGTTTTGGGAGGAAGGGTTTTGGATCGGAAGCAATTAATGGCTATTGGGCAGAATCAATTCAGGATGATTGTTGAAGGAATCAAGAGTAATGATAACGACCTAGAGCACACACTAGAGCAAACGTTTGAGATTACCAAAGCTATTATCTGTGCAGACAACTTCTTATCGAGTTCCGAGGTGAAGGTTTTTTCAATTATTTTCTTTTCTTTTCTCGATTATCTTTGCGTGCAGGAATCAATTAAAGCAAATGAAGGGTTTCATTTGAGAAGTCGAAGAGACGAGAACCTGGATATAAGCATAAGACGTCAAAGATATGTAGCCAAACATGACCTTAGTTTATTGTTCTTTCCAAGATTAATTATTACTGCAGGTAATAATCAAGATGGGAAGAACAGAGGAAAGAAAAGCGTGCTTATCCCTTCCACTTACCAAGAGCGGATTTTTACTCATATTTTCTTCTCTAACACCTTTAGGAAGAAAGCTAAAGAAGACAAGGAAAAAACTCTATATATAACCTGTATTTACTCGAGGTTTGTATCTTACTTTCCCTTTTACTACACTCTTTCCATCTTGTGGCCTTTCATCTGCTTCCTCTGCATCCTTTACTCCTTAAACACTTTTATTTCCCCTTCTTGTTTCTGGTCTGCTGTGCTGTGGTTTTTTTGGAGTGCAGGTACTAAAATGGCTTCCAGAGATCATCATGCTCTTCCAATCATCCCTCTCAATGATCACAAGGCTCGCAAACTAGGAGTTATCAACATAGGCTCAAAGGCTAGGCTTTCAGAAAGCATGAAGGAAGAGAAAGCCATCTTGATCAAAGCTATAGGTGTCTCCCCTATCTACGCAGTACAACTCAGGAATTATATAGAAGATAGATGGGGAATCCAAGGGCACTATAGGCTTACTGATGTGAAAAATAACATGTTCAAGCTAGAAGTTTTCAATGAAAAAGAATTTAGAAGAGTTTGGGAAATGAGGCCAGGCCTATATCAAAAACTTCATCTCAGCTTGACAATGTGGCCACTAACTGTTGATTTTAATGATCTCAATACTGACTACTCTTCTATCTGGGTTCAGGTCAGGGGCCTCGCGTTCAAACAAAACAACATTGACACTGTCAAAGCACTGGAAGTATGTTTCATCAGAATTGAAGCTGTGGATCTACCAACCACCCAAAACTGCGATGTGAAGGTTCTAAGATTTAGAGCAAGGATAAACACTAAACAACCCTTGCCTCCTGGAGCTTATTTGTATCAAGAAGAAGGGGCTGCTTGGGTCCTTTTCCAATACGAAAACACAGGACTTTTATGTTTCAGATGTGGCAGAATTGGTCACCAATATAGTGACTGTCCAGTAAAAGTTATCAAGCAAATTGAAGACATTGATGAACGTAGGAAAGCGTCGTGGAGTATAGATAATGTGGCGAAGTTTCCGCCCTTTAATCCTATCTATGGGTTACACATTAAAACTAATGGCGAATTCTCTAATTTTATATATGGTGAAAATTTTGCTAAAAATGCAGGTTCAAGCGTCAGGAACAATAATCTCACCCGTGGGATACAGAGCCGTGAGGAAGAAGAAGATACTCTAAGTAAATTCAACTACACAAAAAAGGGGGGCACTAGCAAAACAAATTATATTTCCCAAAACGAAGAGGAAAAAGAAAAAGAGAACCAGGATTGGGAGAACTGGAACAAGCAAATGCATGATATTCGCAATGAACTACATGAATCAACGCTTAAGATGGAGGCTTTTAAAAAGACTCATGGAATCACACAAAATGGCGAGGAGGGTAATGAGGGAGACATTCGTGCAGCCCTTTTAGCTTTCGAAGAAGAAATGAGGAAGATAAAAGGCAAGTACGCAGCTAATCAAAGCAATACAACTGACCAAAACATGGACATTTCTTCCAACTCCCAACAAAATGTTAAAAGAAGAAGAGATAGTAGGGGAATTCGTATTGGTACTGCTAGTGGAGAGATCAGCTCCAAAGTCACAGGCAACTTTAAGAAACTCAGAGTAGTGGATCCTATTGAGAACTTTGTCAACAACAATCAATTCAGTTTACTTGAGAATGAGAAAGAAGGAGAAGAAGGTACTTATTTTTCGAAAAGTAAAGAGAGTGATATAGACAATACATCTAAACTCAATGAAGAATACAACTCGCAATTCGAACCAGAAGAAGAAGACGAAGGGAATTTCGAGAGTAGTGAGAATTATTTCGATAAAGATTATGAAGGAGGGGGAGATGATCACGATATGAATTTCCAGTATGAAGATGCGGAGGAAGGAAGTGATGAAGTAGTAGAGAAGAAAAATGGAGGCGGCTACTCCAAAAAAGCCGCGAAAGCAAAGTGACGACCCTCTTTTGGAATGTTCAGGGTCTTCGAGCGCCCTTAACATTATCCAAAGCAAGCTCGATGGTGGCTCAATTTAGACCTGGTGTGGTGGCTTTTTGTGAAACTATGATGAGAGAAGTGGACTCTCAGAATGTTTTGGCTCGTCTTGGTTTTGAAAACTCTTTTTTTGTAGAACCCTCTGGAAATGCTTTCCATTCTGGGGGGTTCTTGGTTTTGTGGCACTCTTACGTGCGATTGCAAGTTATTTCCAGTTGTAGTTCCTTTGTTATTGTCCTTATTAATGAACTTTCTTTTGCGTATTATTTAGTTTTTATACATGCTCCGAATGACTTTAAGCTTAGACTGGATACTTGGGAAAAAATTACAGATTGGAGCAAAGAAATTAATCTACCATGGGCAATTATGGGGGATTTTAATGAGATACTAAACATAAATGAGAAACTGAGCAAAAACCAAGCGAATATGGAACATATTAATGCGTTTATAGATTTTACCTCTAGCAACTCTTTAGCAGAAATCGATTCTAATGGGTGTTTCTTTACTTGGTCTAACAGGATTGAAGGTGAAAAAAACGTTAGAACAAGAATAGATCGTGGATTAGCAACATACGAATGGATGGAAAGATACCCAAGATCTCAAATTCATATCCCTCCGGCTATTGGGTCGGATCACTCTCCCTTAATCCTTCATTTTGATATTAACATGAAAATAGGGAAAAAGCATTTTAAATTTGAAACTAGATGGTTAGAGGATGATAATTGTAGGAGAATTATTAATGACAATTGGAAAATCCCGTCTGATAGAATCCCCATCCCGAATTATCTAAAAAAGAGAGAATACACTAAAAAGAAACTTAGAAGCTGGAGTGATAAAAACTTTAAAAATCATGAAAAAACTATAAAAAAATTACAGGATAAACTAATTGAACTTAATCGTGCTAATAATGGGATTAATATAGCTAAAGAGGAAATCGATATAAAAGAAAAAATTAAACAAGAATATGCGAAAGAAGAAAAATACTGGAGCGATAGAGCGAGGCAAAACTGGCTAACGTATGGGGATAAAAACACTAAATTTTTTCATTTAGCAACGATTAAAAGAAGAAAATTAAATAGAATTACTAGAATTAAAAATAAAGATGGGATATGGACTGAAGATTCCGAGAATATTAAAACTTGTTTCCAAGAATATTATAAGTCTCTCTTTAAAGATACTGAAGCCAATGAAGATATGACTAACAATGCTATTAATCTAATTAAACCTCGAGTTACCAATAGCATGAATGAAGAGTTAACTAAAAAACCTAATATAGAAGAAATAGAAAATGCAGTAAGGGATCTATCAGCATCTAAAGCCCCTGGACCCGATGGTTTAAATGGAAAATTTTACAAAGAATTCTGGGATATTATTAAAGATGATATTATACAGGTCATTATGGATTTTTTCACGCATAATTGCTCTCTTGAAACAATTAATGACACACTTATAACACTTATCCCTAAAGGAACTATACAAGAAGAATTGGGAGATTTTAGACCTATCTCGTGCGTCAATTTCATTTATAAAATTATTACGAAAATTCTGTCAAATAGACTAAAAGGGATCATGGATCAAATCATTTCCCCTACACAATCGGCATTCATAAAGAAAAGAGCAATACAAGATAATATCATCATAGCACAAGAAATTTCGTTTTTCATGAGTAGGAAAAGGAAAAAAGATAAATATATGGCTGCAATAAAAATAGACATGGCTAAGGCTTATGATCAGGTAAGATGGTCTTTTATCTTAAAAATATTGGAACGATTAGGTTTTAGTGATACTTGGATAAAATGGATGGAAAACTGTATTACCTCATCTTCTTTTTACATCAACATCAATGGAGAAAGACTAGAAAAATTTAAACCAAATAGAGGGCTTAGACAAGGTGATCCACTATCTCCCTTCCTTTTCTCTATTATGACTGAATCCCTTATTTGTTTAATTGACCACTATATGGAGAATAATTATATTAAAGGCATAAAGATTAATAGAAATTGCCCGACGATATCTCATCTCTTATTTGCTGATGACTCTCTTCTCTTCATTGATTTAGAAAATACAGATATTGATAAACTAAAAGATTGCCTAGATACTTATTGTCAAATTTCTGGACAGAGGATAAATTTTCATAAATCAGCCATTATTTTTAGTAAAGAAACCCCAATGGTTATTAAAGATGATATTACTAAGAAGATTAATATTAAAGAGACAGAGGATTTGGGGAACTACTTAGGGATTCCCTTATGTCACAAAAGATCGAAAGTAGAGTCACTCGAATGGATAGCAAAAAAAGTTTTCAAAAACACGGAAGGATGGAAGGCAAAACTTCTATCAGAAGGAGGGAAGGAAGTTCTTATTAAAGCTATTCTTCAGGCTATCCCTAACTACTACATGTCTATCTTTTCTTTCCCAATTTCCTTTTGTAACAAACTTATTTCTGCCATTTCAAATTTTTGGTGGAATTCAGGAGAAAGAAACAGAATACACTGGGTAGCATGGGAAAAGATCACGGTTAGTAAGCTCATTGGAGGTCTAGGATTCAAAGATTTTAAAAAAATGAATACGGTCATCCTTGCGGCACAAGCTTGGCGATTGATGAATAACCCAGATAATCTAGCCACAAAGTTACTTAAAGGTATTTACTTTAATAAATCGAATTTCCTTTCATGTAAATTGAAACAGAGTAGAACGTGGAGTTGGGCAAGCATTATAGAAGGAAGAGATTTCATTAAAAAACACGGTATTAAAATAATTGGAAAAGGGGAAGAAACTAATATATGGAACGAAAGATGGATTGATACTGAATGGGAATTAGAGAGACAAAAAGATACAAAGATAACTAGAGTATGCCAATTAATGAAGGAAGGGAAAAACGAGTGGGATTTGGAAATTATCGATGATCTCTTCCCAGAACCCATCTCCCAAATTATCAAAAAAACAAAAATAGGAGAATTTGGCCCAAAAGACAAGTTTGTCTGGCCTTTCTCTAAAGATGGAAATTATGATACAAAAACGGGTTACAAAGTCCTAATCAATGAACAACTTATAAATAAAGCAACAACAACGGAGGCTAAAGACAATAAAGACTCGGAGATTTGGAAAACTATATGGAAATCCAATATACCAAAGAAAATAAAGATGTTCATGTGGCGAATTATAAATAACGCAATACCTACAAGACAGAACCTCTATAATAGAAAATGCGCAGACAACAAGAATTGTTTATGGTGTAACCATCACAGGGAAGATGTGGAACATTTACTGTTACAATGTAGCATGTGCAAGGATATTTGGGCTGGATCTTTTCTTCAAATTAAGATCCAAGAGAATAGTGAAGACAAAATGGAAGAATGGTTCCTAAAAGTAATTAAAACATTTACAAAAGGGGGTTGGGAAGAGAACATCATACGAGACTTCCTGATGATAAACCTGTGGAATATATGGAAGGCTAAAATGAAAGCAATCCATGAGGGTAGCAGTGTCGACGGCACAGGAATCAATTACGCATCAAAGAAACTCATGGAAGAAATACATGGGATAAATTGGTCAAAAAAGAGCTATAGCGGTTTTAACGATATAAGAGTAAATGAGAATAGCACTCAGGAAAACCCTCAGGATAGCGATATTGTCTTATTTTGTGATGCGTCCTTCTCTAACAAAAATGATCCAGCTGGAACGGCAGTTGTTGGCAAACTAAATGGGAACAATAACACTTTCAACAAAAGCTCTAGTATCTATTGCGATTCCCCGCTGGAAGGGGAAGCTAAAGCTATCCTGGAAGCAACTAAAATTGGATCTCTTTTCCCAGGAAAGAAGATCACAATACACTCAGATAACCTTGAAGTGATTCAAGGTATAAAGCAGGTGTCAGCAGCGCGTTGGAATTTACAACCCACACTTCAAAAAATTATCCACAAAGCTGAAGAGCACGGGCAAATTTTTTTCAAACATATCAGCCGGAAGCTCAACAGAGAAGCGGATAAGTTGGCGAAGAAAGCTAGACACGAAGCATTACTCACTAATCGAAGCACTTCCAGCGTCTTCGATTTATCCTCCATGTTTAGTAAACTAGGGATAGGCTAGGTTTTTTTTTTTTTTTGGGTGCTTAGGCACCCCCATGTTGTCCAAAAAAAAAAAAAAAAAAAAAATCCCATGAAACCCCCTTTTAGTGCGGGAAGAGTGTTTTTAGATTTTTTCTTAAAAGAAAACATTATGTTAAAAAATTTAATTGACAAACAAGGTTAAACAATACTCCCGGGTCAAATCGGTGATAGGGAAAGTTGATCAATTGTGATAGTGAGTTCCAAGCTAAGAGGTCAGCTTCCACATTTCTATCTTTAGAAATATGCCTAATAGAAATAAAGGGTCTACGACGTATAAACTTCCTAATTCCATGCATACGAGGTCTAGCTCTCCAGTTAGATACAGTTACAGAAACCAAGCCTTGGGGATGTCAAGGCAATCTGCGTAAATCATTAACAACCTATCACTAAAGAAGTTTGCCACTAGATAAGTTTTGAGAATTGTTCCTCTCCATTGCTATAGGGTAACCACCCAAATAGCTTCCCCGTCATAAATTAGTGGAACATCCATCTCATCTTTACCAATAATTGAACTTCCAGCAGTTTCATGTTATGAAAAGAAAGAGACATCACAAAGGATATTAAAGTCTGATAAGTGGAATAGAGGGGTGCTAAGATGGTTAGTGTCCCCAAAGTCAACTTTATCACAGTCAAGTGGGTTAGCATTTCAGAACATTTCCCTGCTCCAACATTTATCTTCATTGAGTTATCCACCAGGAGGGGGATCCTTTGGCATTCCAAATTTTTCTTTCAAAAAGACGCTACATCATAGCAATCCAATATTCTAAAAGCATGTCAAGATCTATGCTACAAGAACCTTTTAATCAACTTCCAGTTTCTTTACCTCATGAGGCACTTTCATAATGCACCCTTCCACCTCACATAATTTTGGTCGGCAAATACCTTTTTTCGTGACTTAGGCCTATTTTGTCACACATGGCACGTGACTTGCTCACCATTCCAGCTTCCTCAGTTCCATCAGAATCCGCTTTCAGCGAAGGTAAAAAAATATCCGATCAACGGATGAGTATGACTGGGACGACGTTAGAACGAGTGGTATAATTACAAGACTGGCTAAAAGCATACGTTCGAACACAAGACCAATTAGGTGCTTTATCCGACAAAGAGGACATATCATTCAACCTTTCTAGTTCCAGTGACGATTCAACTCCTTCAACATCATACCAGCCCGATGAAGATGAATGGTGCGCACTTTCTTGTACACTCAACTCTTTCAAGTTATTTTTTGAAAAATTGTACTAACACTTTTACCAAGGGGGTTTACAGACCTACGTGGTGGCTTGATCATCTCTGGGTAATCATTTCACGTTACCTTTAGAATGGTACGTCGGTATCCTAAATTCCACGGGCACAACCCTCCTTCCCAAACCCCTATCCCAACATTTATCCCGATTCAATGTAATAATTTATATTCATTCATTTGGTAAGTGATTGTAATAATTTATTTATTAGCTAAGTCGTAATTGTAATAAGTTATTTATTTCGTAGTTGTAAATTATTCATCCGGTAAGTGTAATATGTTGCAATTTAGATATATAAGATTGAAGTATATCACTAATCACTATCAACATTTAAAAATTTATCAACCAAGTATCCAGTTTGATATTATAGTACAAACCTTGAACAAACAAGTTTTTAAAAAATCCTCTTTTGCAAAAATTTGCAACTAGTCCTATTTTCTACAAAAAAAAAAAACTTGGAACTAGATCAAAACCAGACCAGCCGCAGACCGGAACCGGTAAAACTGGTTCTTACTACCGGTTCGGTTTCTCACTTTCAGAAATAAAATCCGGACCGGATCGTAACGTTAGGACTGGCGGACTGGCAGGGAACGATAAGGCTTGAAACCTCTAAGAATTCGGACCGACCGATTACCAGCTGATAACTAATATGAGTTAAATATTATAAATGAATCAATACAACATCAATGGGGATGTAGCTCAGATGGTAGAGCGCTCGCTTAGCTTGCGAGAGGTACAGGGATCGTAACAATAGGACTGACAGGGAACGATAAGGCTTGAAACAGCTAAGAATTCGGACGACCGATTACCCGGATGATAACTAATATGGGTTAAATTATTATAAATTAATTAATACAACATCAATGGGGATGTAGCTCAGATGGTAGAGCGCTCGCTTAGCATGCGAGAGGTACGGGGATCGATACCCTGCATCTCCATTATTTATTTTTATGAAACTAACTTATTTTTGTCTTTTTAAGCACAACATTAAAACCTTACTTATCCTTAAATCCGCGACAAACGATTTCGCGTCAGCTTATTACTGGTTAAAACAGTCCTTGTCCCGCCCAAAAAGATAAAGACCACACACTTCAGCTTTCTCTCTCTTACGCCACTCACCCTCACAGATCCAATTATTGTCTCTGTCATTTCTGTTCTTCACTAGATTCTCAACCTTTAGAAATCATTCCCACAATACTAAATTAGTAAATTTTAAGGTAACAATAATACATATATGGGGAAGACAACTAGGAAATTGGAAGTGGTGTCGCCTGTACCAGCAGATATAGACATTGCTAATTCTACTGAACCTCTACATATATCTGAGATTGCTGAATCTCTCAATCTTACTCCTAAACATTATGATCTTTATGGAAAGTATAAGTCCAAGGTAGATCTAATAATTTACTACTTACTTTCATCTTCATTCAACCAATTTCACATTTTCGTACTCTATTTTACTCGTATACAATAACAATGTATCTATGATGTTTGATTATTGAATATCAAAACATGTTTTGGTTATTCGTGGACACGTTTTTATCTGTGTTAATTGGCAAATATCGATAACTTATTTAAGTTTTATGAAATTTATAAGACCAGTTTTACTATATGGATCTGAAATGTGGGGGTGTAATACCTAACATGTTTAGAAGATATGGGTGATTTTAGACCAATCTTATAACATTATGCATCATGAATGCTATGCAACACTTGAAATGATATAATTAGGAATGAGGATTATCTAGTAAAGTTAATTGTTAGTGATTTTGTACTAAGGTTGATTTTGATTTATGTAGGTTCTTTTATCAGCTCTTGATGAATTTGAAGGACGAGAAAATGGATACTATGTTGTAGTTGGTGGTATAACTCCAACTCCTCTTGGAGAAGGAAAGTCAACTACTACTGTTGGTTTATGTCAAGCTTTAGGAGCTTTCCTCGATAAAAAGGTAAAATGTTTATTCTTAGCATAATTTCTTTCAATTAAACCGAATAAGTGACACTTTCAGGTTGTGACATGTGTACGTCAACCATCACAAGGGCCCACTTTTGGTATCAAGGGTGGTGCTGCAGGTGGTGGCTACAGCCAAGTAATTCCGATGGACGAATTTAACCTTCATATGACCGGAGATATTCATGCTATAACTGCCGCTAATAATCTCCTTGCTGCCGCCATTGATGCTCGCATGTTCCATGAAAACACACAAAGCGATAAAGCTCTTTTTAGTCGCTTATGCCCACCGAATAAACAAGGAGTACGAAGTTTTAATGACATAATGCTTAGGCGAATAAAGAAACTTGGAATTTCCAAAACTAACCCTGATGAGCTTACACCAGAAGAGATTACGAAATTTGCTAGACTTGATATTGACCCTGAATCGATCACATGGAGAAGAGTTATGGATGTTAATGATCGTTTTCTCAGGAAAATAACAGTTGGTCAAGGACCTGATGAGAAAGGGATGGTACGTGAAACAGGTTTTGATATATCAGTCGCTAGTGAAATAATGGCAGTTTTAGCCCTTACAACGTCACTTTCTGATATGAGAGAACGTCTGGGTAAAATGGTAATTGGAAATAGTAAAGCAGGTGATCCCGTTACAGCTGATGATATAGGTCTTGGAGGAGCTTTAACTGTTTTAATGAAAGACGCAATTAACCCTACTCTAATGCAAACTCTCGAGGGTACACCTGTACTTGTACACGCAGGCCCGTTCGCAAACATTGCTCACGGAAACTCATCCATAGTCGCGGATAAAATCGCGTTAAAACTCGTGGGTCCCGGTGGTTTTGTAGTGACTGAAGCAGGTTTTGGATCTGATATAGGGGCGGAGAAGTTTATGAATATTAAATGTAGATATAGTGGTTTATCTCCACAATGTGCGATTATTGTAGCGACAATACGAGCACTTAAAATGCATGGTGGTGGTCCACAAGTGACAGCTGGCAAGCCTCTTGATAAAGCTTACGTGACTGAAAACGTGGGTCTTGTTGAAGCGGGTTGTGTTAATTTAGCGAGACATATTACTAATATGAATGCTTATGGTGTAAATGTTGTGGTAGCTATTAATGCTTTTTCAACTGATACTGAAACTGAAATGAACGCTGTAAAAACTGCTTCTTTAGCTGCTGGTGCTTTTGATGCTGTAGTTTGTACTCATCATGCTCATGGTGGAAAAGGAGCGGTTAGTTTTATTTATTACTTTATTAACCTAAATATTTTTACTTATAGTGACATAATTTCAGGTGGATCTTGGAATTGCAGTACAAAAAGCTTGTGAGAATGCGACAAAACCGTTGAAATTCTTGTACCCATTGGATATAAGTATTAAAGAGAAAATAGAGGCGATAGCAAAGTCTTATGGTGCGAAAGGTGTTGAATATTCAGAAAAGGTAATATATGTGTCATTTTTTTTATGATTTTGTTTTGAAGTCTTTTGATATGTAATTGATGTGAAGTTTTGGTTTGTATGTATGATAGGCTGAGAAACAAATAGAGACGTATACAAAGCAAGGGTTTTCGGGTTTACCGATTTGTATAGCGAAAACACAATATTCGTTCTCACATAATGCGGCAGATAAAGGAGCACCGAGTGGTTTTATATTACCGATTAGGGAAGTTAGAGCAAGTATTGGAGCTGGATTTATATATCCTTTGATTGGAACAATGAGTACTATGCCTGGGTTACCTACAAGACCTTGCTTTTATGACATTGATATAGATACTGTTACTGGAAAAGTTGTGGGTCTTTCTTAAGGTGTATTTGCAATGATCTAAGATGAAACTGCGTTGTTTGGTTACTGTTACTTCACAAAGCATTGGTAATGATACTCTACACCTTGTGATGTTTTTAATAATGTCGATTATTAATAAGTTTTTTCAATGTATTGTGTTTATTTGAACTTTTTTTTTCTGGTCGGGATGTTTATTTGAACTTTGTTTGTGAGAGTTGAGGATTTTTTTATGCCTTTTGGTTTTCAATAATATCAATAATGAATAAAATTCTTTCTGTATTGATTTTGCTTGAGCTAAGTTGATAGTGTAAGATGAAGATTCCTTTTTTTGGTTGTTTCAATAGCTGAGAAACTATTCAAATAATGAATTGACATACCGAGTTCACTTATTACGCGAATAAAGACGATTCAGTCCAATTTTTGGACTCTGACTATGTAAGGAATGTAAGCTTACGAATGTATAACAAACCAATCCAATCCTATCCTATCAACCAATTACTACGAGCACCACCAAAAAAGTCAGTAACACCACGCAACCGCCATCGCGCCTACAACACAACCACCTTGCCTGTATAAGCTCACAAAAACCAAGACCAAATCTAATGTAGATTTGTATTTTTGAAAATCAACAATGGGCTCACTTTTGTTTTGGGCACGATAAACTTCAAAAGAGTTATTGTGATGAACTAAAGATTATAGAGATTTTTAAAGAATTTTAGGGACCCTTTCTATAAATTCAAACATTCTCACCCAATCATTCTTTTTATTTAAAATCATTAATAAGATTTAACATTATGATTTTTTTATTTTTTCCACTACTTATTATACCTTATTTTGTTTTTTTAACTATTATATAAATCTTATTATACTTATAAAATTAAAAAATTCTAATTTCTATTACACTTATTTTTTTTATACTCCAAACCTATTAGTTTTCTTTCTCTCTCTCAACCCAACCCAACAACCTTTCTATTTTTGAGCTCTCCTCTCCCTCGGATGAGATTTGCCACTAATGGCTTTCAACGCTCAAATTTAAGTTTTGTGAAACTTTAATGGCCGTTGAGTTTAAGTAGTATTCAAGATTTGCCCGGATCTACAATGACCTTCGAGCTTAAGCAGCTTTAGATAAACATCTTGCTTATATGTCATCTCACATAAGGATGAAACCCATGTATGACTATAAGTGTCCTAAGTAGCTGCCAGCTAGAAATAGATATACAACTCTTGTTTATCAATTTTCATGTGTTTATTTGTATATAAATATTCAATTGTGGCGGCAACGAGGACGCTGGTGGTGGTGGATGCAACGGTGTTCGAAGGTGGTGGACGAAATCAAATTTAAAAAAATGATGGTCAGTGGTGGTGATTGTGACGGCAATGTGCGGAGGTGATGGTGACCCATTATTTGTTTAATATTAAAAATAAATAAATATTATGCTAAAAATAAAATATTATAGTTAAAATAAAGATAGTTTAGGTATAGAAAAATAAATAGTTTACTGAGTAGGTTTTTAATAAAGTAAATTATTGAAAATTGTTTTCTATAAATAGGTATTTTAATTAGCATGTTTTGCATAAAAATTTGTTATTTATGGAGTTTTTATTCAGAACTATTAAGAAAAGTACCTAAATATTTAATTTTGATATCTAAACAATTTTTGTTTTAACTATATTATATTATTTTGAATATAATATTTATTTATACATTAAATAAATAATGAACTACCACCACCATCAACACTACCACCACCGGCCAATTTTTTTAATGAATTTCGACCACCACCACTCCGACCAATTATTTATTTTTAAATTTTTTTGACAATCGCGCCTCCGCCACCATCACCACCACCAACTAGTTTTATTTTTATAATCTTTGCCATCACCACATTCGACCATCGCTGCCGCAACCACCAACTCTGGAGATTTTTTTTCCGCCACACTATTTCGTAAATATGAAATTCATTGTTCAAACAAGGAATTCATTGTTAGATACAATGAAACCATTCCGCAGTTATGAAATTCAATGTGTGGAACAAAGAATTAATCGTCCAAAACAGGGATTTTATTATTAAAAATAGTGAAATTCACTACTTCAAATGAATTTCTTGTTTCGAACATTGATTTCATATTCGAACAGTGAATTTCATGTTCAAAACATGATTTTTCATGTGTTTGCGAGCAGCTAACCGAATATATGATCGGGAAAAATCAAGACAGGTTATTGGCGGTGGCAGGGGTAGTCAGTGTGATGTCGGCTATAATTTTTTTTAAAATTGATTAGAAATAGTGATGGCGGCAGCGATGGTCGATTCATTTTCCAAAGAAAATATATAATTTAGCCAAAGATCTTGGTAGCTGCAATTCTAGGTAAAATTTTGTTCAAGAAGATTGAAACAATAATTAACTGGAAATGGTGATGGTGGCGGTAGCTGCCGCGATGGTGGTGATTGGATTTTTAATAATATAAATTATAAAAATCACTGATGATGGTGGCTGGTAATGGTGGTATTTGAAGGCGATGGTAATGGTTGTCAATTTGAAGTGCCCAAATAAACTTTAAAATTCATGAAATATTTTATAAAATTAGTAAATAATTTAAAAATAATTTTTTAAAATGTTTGGTCTAAATTTTTTTGTGAATAGATAATTCCCTAAAAATGAAAATATAGATAAGATAGTTCAAATTTTTTCAGGTATATGTGAAAACATTTTCTGTTTTCGTTTTAAGAGTATATTTTTAGAAAATGATTATTATTTTCAGTTTCAATGTTTTTAGAAAATATGGAAAACGTCGATTTCACGTTCTTCAATATAATACTGTTTTTATATTATTTTTCAAAAAACTGTTTTCATTTTTTTTAGCCAAATTAAAAAATATAGAAAATAAAAACAGAAAATACCCATTATTTTCACGAGGCTTAGGCCATGTTTGGTTCGTGAAAATAATGGGTGTTTTCTGTTTTCATTTTCAATATTTTTGAAAATACTAATAAAAACGTGTTTGGCTACAGAAAATGAAAACAGTTTTCTGAAAAATTTAATGAAAACAGTGCTATATTGGAGAACGTGAAATCGACGTTTTCTATATTTTCTGAAAATTTTGAAAAGAAAACGAAAATCATTTTCTAAAAATATATTCTGAAAACGAAAACAGAAAATATTTTCACAAACCAAACAGGGCCTTAGTTTGTGGAGAAAAAAAAAACTTCAGTTTCTCATATGTGAAAATACACCTTTAACCGTTGAAAAATCCACAGAGAAAGAAAAATCCACAGAGAGAAAAATCTATCCTCCCCTCTAATCTTTCATGATCAAACAAAAAGCTTGTAAACTCGTAAATAATTAATTGTTAGATTAGTTGGTTCAAATGCGTTTTTGCCGAAAGATGTATTCCCAATCGTTTCTCTTTTAGGTTACTTCTATTAAAAACTTATGAAGTAGTAGAATCTAGAGACTGGAGATATGATTTTGTTAGTCGATGTAAGTGTGGATAGGAAAAGATGCCATGACACTCAAATTCATGGAATGTGTCGCTTTCGAAGCCACTTATCTTGATCACGGCGCCCAATGCTAAAGTCAATTCAAATATGGAGTACTCTATCGATATGATCAACACTTCCACTAATACTATAAGTACCATAATCGGCCTTCCGACACCATAACCCAGAACTGCTTATACAATGGCAATCACCATAGCCACAGCAGCAGCAACTACACAATTTCTACTAAATAATACCGCAAAAGCTGCTTTTACTGGACCCAAATTTAGCTCAAAGCAGCAAACACGTATCGTCTTAGCAAAATCAACTCAAACCGAAACTCAAACACCTTCTTCTGCTTCCAAAAGACGTAGACGCCCTCAAAACGTTGATGGGGACTTCTTTGTTGGTACATACATAAGCTTAATTTTTCTTTCTTTTCTATTTTCTTGCTCTTTTATTAGGATTATTAAGTTTACAACGCCTTAGAGTTTTTTATTTTATTATTTCTAAGATTAAGCACCGTTTATGAATTTTATATGTATGATATTTTAAATCGCGTTAATCCTGTAATTAAACGGTGCGAAGCCAAGGAGGAGCCATGAATTTTTATTGGGGGTTTGGGACAATGCCCCAATTTTTTCCAGAGTTAATCGCACTATAGGTCCCTAGATTATACAAAATAATAGATATTATACTAACGGTATACTTGGAGTTAAATATTTAATAAAGTTTGGGGGCCAAGTGAAAGTTTTAAAAGTTTGGGGGTATTTTTTCAAAGTCAAGGGACCACGGTTCCCTGACTAAACGTGGCTCCGCCACGGGTGTGACGGCTAACTGATTAAGGTAAATGTGTTGGCACTTGCCGGACTTGGACAACGCCTCCAGGTTATTATATAATGTTGGAAATATATTTTTCATAAAAACATTGTTTTAATATGATATTATTTTTTTCATCTATCTAATTGGAAGTGGCTTAACTTCATTCTTCGAAATGTTAAAGCAACTTTAGTTGTAGCATAATCATTAGCTATAGTCAATAATACCACCTAAATAGTCCGGCGTGGATCCAAAAATTATTTGCAGGGGGCTACAAGTGGGAAGTGTAATAAATTTTTTTCAAGGGGGACTAGTTATTTTTCTCAGAGGTGGCTAATTATATTTCGACTATAAATAATTAAATACACATGGATTTTAAAAAAGATTCCGGTCTGAAGAGGGAATTTCAAGGATTTCTCAGGCCCGGTTATAGGTTGATCCACCCCTGTAAGTTGCATGCTTATCCTGTTTTGTTAAACAACTCTGATGACATATATCAATTTAACTGACTTGCAAAACATGATCTGTGTCAAAAAAAGACTGTACCTATATTTCTTATGCACCATGAAATTTTTATTTTTTTTATTTTTATGCTGATGAATTATTGATATTACATATTTTGCAGAGTCGTATTAATTGGCATCTGATTTATTTGATTTGCAGATAATGCGTGCATTGATTGTGATACTTGCCGTTGGATGGCTCCGGTAAAAACTTGATTAGAACGCCCTAATTTCATAACATTAATGCAACTGCGCAAACAAATATATGCGCTCATGACCCCTTGCGAGGATAAATTTGACATCTTCAATAGGAAGATTTGTATTTATCTAATATAATCTCCCTAATTAATTTTTTGTTTCTTTTTTAAGCAACCGGATAATATAAGTCTAATGACAGAATCTTCATACTTTATCCTTTTAGGAGACCTTCAACCGAGCTGATTCCATGTCTGCAGTCTATAAGCAGCCAAGTTCTGAGGATGAGCGGTTAAAAGCTTTGCAGGTATCTCATTCTTTTCTAGGCTCTCAAACATAATGCTTGTAGCCTTGTACTTGGATAGAGGTTCAATTAGTTGTAAGAGTTGTAAATTGCGTCAGAATAATCAGCTAGAATTGTTTCATTCAGGCCTTATTATCATGTCCAACAAGCTCTATTCACGTGGAACATTCTCCTAGTGACATAAAAAATGTTCAGAAGACATTTCCACTTTCAATTAGTGAGAAGATTGAGGTAAACTATATATACACCCTTCTTCTTTTACCATTGTATATGGTAAAAGAAGAAGGGATCATTACTATAATTAAGGAATTATTCACTTAAGAAAAGTTACTATAAGTAGATGTATTCTTGTGGTGTATCTAATTCAGAAGTTCGACGTGTTTAGGGTGTTTATCACTGTGGATACCACTCTGAGAAGTCATATGGAGCTACTACCTATTTTATAGTTCATCCTGAAGGAAATATTCTAGTAGACAGGTATTTCTTCTACTCCATTTTCAATGAGAAAAAGCATCAAATTCACAATCTGGCCTTGTTGAAATTTGCAGCCCTCGATACACAGAACAACTCGCACGTACAATCGAATTCATGGGTGGAGCCCGTTATATGTTTCTCACACACAAGTATGTGTACATAATACATTTCATCTTGTTTTTTTTTTAATAAATAAAAATTTAATTAACTGATATTATGATGTTAGGGATGATGTTGCAGATCATGACAAGTGGGCAAAGCGTTTAAATTGCGAAAGAGTTATGCATGCTGAAGAGGTATTATACACGAAAGATGAATAAATGTCTGTTATACCCCCTCAGTGATGTTCTAACTTACAATTTTGTCAGGTCACTAATTCTACAGAGGATATAGAGATTAAGTTAGAAGGGAGTGGGCCATGGAGCCTTGGTGAAGATTTCACACTTGTACACACACCTGGTCACTCATCTGTGAGTCTGCTATGTTTTAGTGAATAATAATATTAATATACGATTGATTAATTTGATATCTTTTTCTCTTCATATTATATTTATTTATTTTATGCCGTATCATCACAGGGTTCAGTGTGTTTACTTTACAAGTCAAAGAAGATTCTCTTCACTGGTGACCATCTTTTAATGGAGGATGGTAGCTTGAGTATTCTGGAGCGCTACAATTCATGTTCAGGTATAGTAGTATCTTTGTGTAATTTCTAATAAAGATAAAAGCTAATCTATTGCTTTTTTGATTGTGATACTCAGTGCCCATGCAATTGAACAGTGTGGAGAAGTTGATTGAGCTAAATTTTGAATGGATCTTACCAGGTGAATTTTTCATTCCCTTTCTATTTATTTAATTGAAAATTAACCAAGTCATTTAAAAGTTTTAGGAAGAGATATTTTATTTATCTATTGTTTTTGACTTGCTTGCACACAAGAAAATAGACTCTTTTAATGTACATGAATAGTATATTTTCTGGTAAACCTTATGCATAGTATACATTGTGTCCCTTGTTTATAGGTCATGGAAGGAGAGTTGATTTTGGAGATGTTGAAGAAAAGAACTCCGTCTTGAAGGCTTTCTTAGCATCAAAAGCCACACTTCGTTAATCTGCCTTTGCATGCCCCCTCCCTCGATAAATAATTGAATTGCTTCAAAGTGTAAAAATAAATAAATGAAATGCTTCAGAGTTCAGAGTGTAAAAATAAATAAATGTAATGCTTCGGAGTGTAAAACGCTTGCCTTTCAAATAAGTATTAATAGCACATGCACGAAAAGCCTATCTCTTGGTTAGGTGAATCGATGCTTAATCTTGTTGCCAGAAAGATGGGAGGAAATAATCATTGTTTCGGTTCTTCTAGATATAATAATTATTTTGCAATAAGATCTTTGTTACTTTGGGATGTATTTCTCACGAGTACTTGAGAAAAACCATGTCTGAGATTTTGTTTATATGTATCATATGAATCATCTATTATAGTTGAGCAGAAAGGTATATTAAGAAAGTATTAAACAAATTCAATAATGGCGACAAGAATATCACTAAAATACACGTTGATGTAAGATTACATCTTGCTAAGAATATTGACGATACGATCAACCAATTAGAATACTCTTGTGTTACAGGGTGTCCTATGTACCTAACAACTGCACTAGGTCAGATATTTGTCACGGGTTGACATTTCTCTCTCATTCGAGATGCAAGTTGGGGTCCTAAGCCACACAAGAAACACTTAATCTTGTGCGTAACTCACATGTGGTATCCGTGATACAGGTGCGTATGGTTATAATTTTGTCTTGGTCCGGTTATATGAAGCGTGAATGTGCTATCAACCTAGTGCATAGGCGAGACCCCTTCTCAAACCTCGGGGGAGAGGGGTGCCGGGCGGCGTCCGAAATGTCGACCCGTCCAACAACTGGGGCACTCCTACCGATTGTTCTTCGATAGTAGCATGCATATCACCCTTGAGGATTTTCTCTTCTCTCCTCAAGTGTCGATAATCGCTCCCCAAACTTTCATCGTTAAGCTCCTTCACTTTGTTGGCCTTGTCATCCACCAAAGGTGCAACGTTGTTGGAGCCATCCTCTAACTTTTGCACACGTTGCGCGAAGCACGCAAAAGGATCCCTCGAGCTATGACGAGACTTGCTCTTAGTCTCCTTTGTCTTTCCCGCATTCACGACAACATCTTCTTGTGTTTGAGTACCTTCAACGACCATTGTTCCTTGTCTTCGCAACCGAGCTCTAATACCACTTGTCACGTGCGTAGAGTTTCACCACCTAGAAATCTCGTACACTCCGTGCGGCTCCCAATCAAGTCCCCAAGACTTGCTTGAGATCCTACAAGACCAAAGTTCCCACACTTAGTTACTACGACCCTTGGATCATTTAGGCACCACTCTTAAGCACACCCGAGCACTAAAGAGAACAAAAGAGAAAATTTAGAGAGACTTTGAGAGAAAGAGATTTGTATTGCTTTAGAAAAGATTTTCTTGGATGATTTACAAATGAGGATGACACCTCTATTTATACTACTCTAAGGATGAGTCTAGAAGGCTTCCACGCCCAAGCCCATTTTCTAGAAGATTCTCCTACCTTCTCCTTCTATCTAGAATAATCTATTACATTCTATAATACTCTACAAGCTTCTAGAATATTCTGGAAGGTTCGTGCGAATTCTGCTGATTCTTCTGAGGGTACTGAGAGGGTCACGCGAGCAGTGATAACGTTTCTTAACCTCCGAACGCGTGGACCGTCTCATTCTCCCCTATTCAAACCGGCATCATCCCCGATGCCTTAGCATTCCGAAAGCGCTCGATCTCTTCCTTGAATTGTCATAGGGAATCCTCAAACTCCCAACTTGTGTCGCTTTTGCGTGCGCCCTTCTACTTGACCAAGAACTTGTTGTACCTTGGCACCCCACTTCTTCGAACGACCCGATCATCAAGTATTATTTCCACCTCTTTGTCAAACAAATCCACCACTGCTGAAGGTGCACGCCTCGATATCCCTAAACTTGAGTCCTCCTCGTCCTCTTGATATGGTTTCAGCTGGCTCACGTGGAACACATTATGAATCTTGATCTTCAGAGGGATATCTAACATGTATGACACCTTGCCAACCTGTTCAATGACTTTGAAAGGTCCCTCGAAGCTTCGCACCAACCCCTCGTGCATTGGATTCAAAGCCTTGAACTATTTAGGTATGAGCTTGGCCATCACATGATCGCTCTTGTTGAACTCCACAACCCTGAGTTTTTCATCGACCCATTTCTTCATCTTTCTAGTTGCTTTATCCAACATTGCCGGAGCCATGTCTTGCTCCTCTCGCACCCCTTTAGCAAACTTGTATGTCGCTAGATTATTCACTGTGTAACCTGACGCTAAGGTATTAGGAGTGAGAGGTTGACTTCCCGTGGCTAGCTCGAACAGACTCCGACCCTAGAGTCGCTCCTTTGTAGATTGTACGAAAACTGCGCCACGTCCATGAGTCGTGCCCAATCCTTCTGGTTGGCACTCACATAGTGCCTCAAGTATAGCTCCAATAATGCATTCATCTGTTCTGTTTGGCCGTCGGTTTGTGGATGAAAGCTCGTCGAGAACGCCAAGTCTGAACCTAAGAGTTTGAACAGTTCCCGCCAGAAATTACTTGTAAAATATGGAACCCGGTCGCTCACAATCTTCTATGGAACTCCCAATCACTTAACCACGTTTTTCATGAAGAGTCGGGTTGTCCCACCGTCCCATTAGGAGATGCAGACATGAAGATCCCATCCTTCAAAAACCGATTAACCACCACAACGATCGTCCCGCTTCATTCCGACTATGTTAGACATGTGATGAAGTCCATAAGGATGATCTCGGAAAGATATTCCGGTATCAGAAGAGGTTGTTATAATCCCAGCGGAGAGTGTTTCTCAATCTTGTCTTGTTGGCATACTAGACAAGTCCACACGAACGTCTCTACGTCTTCGTGCATCTTTGTCTAATAGTACGTGCCCTCCACTAACGCCATAGTGCGATTGATCCCTGGATGTCCATCCCACTTTAAATCATGGCACTCTTTTAAAATTTCTCGTCTTAGGCTCCCCCACTTAGGCACAAACACACGATTTCCCTTCGTAAAGAGTAGGTTGTCCCTCATCCAGAGCCGTCAGGTCTTCCCCTCCTTAGCATACCCAAGAAACTTCTTTGCTAATGGAACATGCTCCAACCCTTCGCGTATCCGGTCTATCAAGGGTCATTCTGGTCGACTTATCACCACAAGATCCGCCTTCCTACTCACATCATTGGCTACGTTGTTCTCCTTCCTTGGTTTCGAACTCCGCTATAAACCCTTACCATCATTCTAACTTCGCGGTGAGTTTCTTTTGTGTCTAGAAGTAACTCGTCGCCATGTTGTCCATTTTTACCACGAACTTCATTCCCAAAAGATTGTGCCTCCACATTCTTAAACAATGAACAACAAGCGTTAATTACTTTTCATGAACTGGGTACCTCCATTCCGCTTCGTTGAAATTTCGGATCTCATACGCGATCGGACGTCCTTTCTCCATTAAGACTCCATCAAGTGCATAATCAGAATCATTTGTTTGTACCTCGTACTTCTTTGTATGATCCGGAAGAGCAAGAATTGGTTTTTTGGTCACAATCGTCTTCAGTTTCTGGAACGGCTGTTGGCAGTGCTTGTTCCCCTCCCTCTTCTTGTTCTTCTTAATTAAATATGTCATAGGTGTTGTGATTGAGGAGTAGCCTTTGTTAAACCACAAATAATAGTTAGCCAGCCCAAGGAACGATCTTAGTTGTGGAACACCTCTGGATGGTTCCCAATCAAGAATTTCCTTAACCTTCTTACCGTCCATTCTGATCTTTCCGTCTCCAATGATATGAAAGAGGAACTCCACAATTGTTTTGGCAAACGTGCACTTATACAACTTGATGTAAAGCTCGTATCTCTTAGACTGTTAAAAACTTGTCTCAAGTGGACCACATGGTTTGCCAAAGTAGAGCTATACATCACGATATCGTCAAGGTATACTACAATGAACTTGTCAAGGAACGATTGTAATACCTTGTTCATCGATGTGCAAAATGTAGCTGGAGCATTTTTAAGACCGAACAACATGACTAAGAATTCATAAGTGCCATACCTTGTCACGCATGCCGTCTTTGCTTCGTCACTTTCCGCCATTTGCACTTTCCACCTCAAGTCAATCTTTGAGAATACCCTCGCTATTCCAAGTTGATCAAATAAATCAGAAATCAACAATAGGATACTTTTTCTTTATCGTGATCTTGTTGAGAGCACGATAGTCCACACACATACTTAATGAACCGTCTGCCTTCTTTTGAAACAACACCGGGGCACCGAAAGGAGAGTTAGAAGGACAGATCATACTTGCGTTAAGTAGCTCTTGGAGTTGTCTCCTTAACTTCGCAAGCACGGTAGGGTCCATACTATAAAGTTCCATGGATGGTGGCCGGGCACCTTCCACCAACTCGATCTTGTGATCAATCTCCCGTTTTGGTGGCAACTTCTTCGGTAGTTCGTTCGACATTATGTCCTTGCACTCTTCAAGAACACCTTCAATAACCTTGGGTAAGGTATCTTTGTCCTTCTCCGATGGACCGTCTTACTTTAACGCCACAAGATAGGTCTCCTCGTTCTTCTTGTAGCCTTTCACTACTTGCATAGCCGATAGAGTATTCGTTTTTACCTCTCAAATCACCGAAAGCGGACATGGGGTCTCTTCCTTCATGAGTAGTAACGATCTTCGACGAGGTAGGAGAAAAGCATCGACATCTTCGAGCCACTCCATGGCCAATACCACATCATAGTCATCCAAAGGCACGCCCGTAAAATCCACCACACCAACCCATTCTCCAATCTTGGTCTTGACTCCCGTCGTAACACCAATGATAGGAATCTCCTTTGAGTTAGCCACCTTGACAGAACCGTTACTCTTGTTTACTCTCAAGCCAAACTTGTTCGCCACACTAGTACGCATGAAGTTGTTGGTAGCTCATGTATCCAACAACACCTTGAACGAGATAATCGTTGAAGCGCCACCTTCCTCCTCAAAAGAGGATGTTCTACCAAACAAGTCAAACGTAAAGAGGATGAACTTAGATGAGATAATTGTTGAAGATTGGGTTGAAGAAGTTGAACACGATGAAAGTAAGAATCCAAGAGTGGTTGATGAACCAAGAATTGAAGAGATAAGTAGAGCAAAACAACCACCCATACATTGCCACTATCCCTCTTATCCAAAGGAGCAACAACAAAAGTGTATAGAGGCGTTAAAACAAGTGAAAATTAACGTCCCTTTACTCGAAGCTATGGAAGGAAGGCGAAACTATGATCGATTCTTTATGGAGGCACTCTCCAATAAATAAAGGTTAACAAGATCCAAATCTGTGACACTCAATAAAGGGATATCAGCACAAGTTCAGCAAAGATTACCACCAAAGCTTAAAGATCCTGGAGGTTTCAACCTCCCAATCAAAATAGGTGTAATATTTCATGGAAAAGCCATGTGTGATTTAGGGGCAAGTGTGAATATCAAAGATATATTCAAGAAGATTGGTATTAGTGATGCAAAACCGACATCCGTAATCTTACAACTTGCGGATCAATCAACAACAAAGCCGCGGGGAGTGATCGAGGACGTGCTCGTCCAAGTAGGTAACCTTGTTATTCCCACAGACTTTATTATTCTTGACTATAAAGCAGATAAGAACGTCCCATTAATTCTTGGGCATCCATTCCTAGCCACCATCGATACTATAATGAATGTGAATGAAGGAACCATGACTCTCCGTATTGAAGATAACTCTGAAACATTCTTTGTTTCGGGGAAGAAGAAAAAGAAAAATGAGTCAAAAGAACTATATCCAATCAGAGTTGTAACTAAGAAGCCAGAACCTGTAAGCCCCCAAGAAACCATGGAGAAAAAGATTGAGTTTGGGGTAGGAGACGAGGTAGCATGGAAACCTCCCTTCAAACATAACAGTTCTTGGAAGGGGCCATACATTATCACGCAAATCATCTCAGAAGGAGTGGTCGAAATAAAAGCTACCGAAGGTTGCAAGATCAGGTTGGTAAGTGTTAATCATCTCACTCACTGCTGTGGAGGCTATAAAAAGAAATAACCAAGGTAACTCGTCTAACTTTGAAAGACTTTAAACAAAAGTGCCCTTTGGGAGACATCCCATAGTAATTTATGTTGTTGTGTTTAAGTTAATTTAGTTGTTTTTAGTTGATATTGCGTATTTGAGAAAGGTATTAGTGTTTTTGGATGTTAGGTATTAAAGAAATTAAGTTTGGAAAGCAAAAACGAAATTTTTTTGGGAGTATTCTGACATGCCACGGGTATACCGGGCCCTACCGGCGGTATACCGCAGGTCAGAAACACGAGCCCACGGGTACCAGGCACGGGTTTAATGCCGAGAGGTACAATGTCGAAAGCAAGCAGCTCCGTTATACCGGGCCATTCTTCCGGTATACCGGACAATCAAAAACCCGAGGCCACGTGTTAGCAACTCGTGTATTTTGACGTAACGTGGATCTGGAAGAACAATACCTCCGGTATACCGGGCCCTACGGCCGGTATTGCCGCCCGACGCCGCTGGAGAGAGGAAAAAACTTTGTTTTCTAGGTTATAAAGAGAAAGAGGTGAGTTCTAATCCGAATTTTTCAATCCTTAAGCCTCACTCTCTTCTCCAAACCTCTCCCAACTCCATTAAAGCTTCAACAAATATTCACCCAACATCAAAACACTACCAAATCACCATGAATTCACATCCAAATCCTTCATCAATACAAAGAAGATTCAATCACCTAAATCATATCAAAACACATAGAAACCAAGAATCAAAACCATGAATTTCAAAATCTTCTTCTAAAAATCCTTAAACCCATATCACCAAACCTTAATTCGATCATACCCACATAGAAAATTGTCATCCTAACACCTTTCCTAACCCAATTAAAGCTTGTTCCACCTATGATCAAGAGTTACAAATTTCAAGAGTGTTCAAAGCTTTGAGTTGGGGGTCAAAAGAGATGATAGAGATATTGACAAGTGTTAAAGGATATGAAGAATCAATGCAAGGTATTGGGTAAGTTCTAGAAGAAATCAATTGAGATGGATACTAGTTCGGGAATAAATTACAAGATAATTAGAGTCAAGCAATTAGAGAGGAACCGGTTTTTGGTGGATTCAAAACCTAAAAAGCAAGCAATTGTGATTAGGGAACAGAAGATGCCAATACCTCTTCTAATCAATGATTCCTATATCAGAGATGAACAAAAGCTTCTGGGACGCTAGTAGCTGCGTTCAAAACATGTTCCTGGATGAACACTGTCACATGAGAAAGTATTCGTAAGCAAAGTTGGAAGAAGATAAACAAAAGATTTCTAGAGTGTGATTGATTGGGATGAAGCATAAGAGGATGTAAGGAAAAGCGAAATTGGTGATACATAGAAGTTTTCATACATGAAAGCACTGCACCTTAGGAGGTCTGGAGTGGATACAAGTTTTGATTGTGTTTTGTATCTCTCGAATCTTTGTTCGACAATAAGCATCGAAGATAAAAACCCCCAGGAGGTCTGGAGTGGATACAAGCTGAGCATATCAAATTTGAGAGTCTATGGAAGCATTTCACACATGCATGTATCAGATAAGCAGTGGAAGAAGCTGGAAGATAAAAGTCAAAAGTTTATCTTTGTTGGGTATGATCATTCATCGAAGGGTTATAAATTGTATAATCCTATTGAAAAGACGAGGAGAACTACTCGAGACGTTGTGTTCGATGAAAGAAGTTCATGGGAATGGAGTTCACAAGAAAACGAAAAATTGATTTTCTTACCGAACGAGGAAAGTAGCGATGATGAAGAGAATGAGCAAGAGGAGCCAATTACTCCACCTTCACCGAGTCCATCCTCGTCAGAAGGCGAAATATCTAGAAGTGAACGCCCCCAAAAGACGAGATCATTGCAAGCGATCTATGATCTAAATCAAAACCCAAATCTATTTTGTTTGTTTACGGATACTGAACATATAAGTTTTGAGGAAGCAAGTAGAAGTGACAAATGGAGAGACGCCATGAATGAAGAGATTTCCGCTATCGAAAAAAATAAAACCTGCGAGCTGACTACCTTGCCTCCAGAGCAGAAACCCATCGGTGTGAAGTGGGTTTACAAAATCAAGAAGAATGCAAAAGTAGAAATTGAAAGGTATAAAGCAAGGCTTGTGGTAAAGTGTTACAAACAAAGAGTAGGGATTGATTATGACGAAATCTTTGCCCATGTTGCTCGATTGGAGATAATCATATTTCTTATTACTTTGGCAGCACAAAAGAAGTGGAAGATTTATCAAATGAATGTTAAATCAGCATTCTTGAATGGCAACCTTGAAGAGGAGGTGTACATAGAGTAACCAGAAGGATATGTTGTTAAAGGGCGTGAAAATAAGGTGTTAAAATTGAAGAAGGCCTTATATGGGTTGAAGCAAGCCCCTAGGGCTTGAAATAGTCGCATAGATCAACATTTCCATCAGAAGGGGTTCAATAAATACCCACACGAGCATGCACTCTATGTCAAGATAAATGAAAAAGTCGATATCTTAATTGTTTGTATCTATGTAGATGATATAATATTTTCAAGAAAAAATGATGAAATGATTGCCTCATTTAAGAAAGAAATGAACGAGGAGTTTGAGATGACAGACATCGGGTTGATGTCTTATTATCCTGGGATCGAGGTGCAACAAAGTAATGAGGGAACTTTCATTTGTCAAGAAAGTTATGCCAAAGAAGTTCTGAAGAAATTCAAAATAGAGAATTGCGAGTCAATTAGAACCCAATCGATGTAGGTGAGAAGTTATCTAGGCATATAGGCGGTGAACCGGTTGATCCAACCTTATTCAAAAGCTTGATATGAAGCCTAAGGTACTTAACCCGCACTAGACCAGATATTCTATATGTTGTTGGTCTTGTTAGTTGGTTTATGGAAAATCCCACCATCTATCATTTTGAAATAGTAAAGAGGATTCTCCGATATATTAAAGGTACTATAGATCATGAAATTTTATATCCTACATCTGGAAATTTGAAGTGGTAGGATATAGCGACAGTGATTGGGCTGGAGATATTGATGATCGTAAGAGTACAACAGGTTTTGTTTTCTACTTTGGTGAATCAGCGTTTACTTGGATTTCAAAGAAGCAACCAATTGTCACATTGTCAACATGTGAAGCTGAATACGTGGATGCAACGTCGAGTGTGTGTCATGCACTTTGGCTAAGAAATCCGTTTAAGGAGTTGGAATTTAATCAAGTTGAATCAACTGATATTCATGTTGATAACAAATCAGCAATTGCCTTAGCGAAAAATCCAGTATTTCATGATAGAAGTAAACACTTCGATACTCGTTTTCACTTTATCAGGGAATGTATTGCAAAGAAGGATGTTCAAGTAAAGTATGTGAAGACCGATGATCAAGTGGCAAACATCTTCACAAAGCCATTAAGAAAAGATGTGTTTGAGAAGTTGAAAAGTCATCTTGGGATGCGAGCATCAAGTTTAAGGGGGAGTGTTGATAATTAAACTTGATAAGTTTAACATACCTAAGCTACTAATGTATCAAGACAATGCATTGTGTTTAGGAGAAGTTGGAAAATCATCTGGTGGATCAATGAATCAAAGCTGCTCAATGAATCAAGACAGATAGTTGGACTAGCTGCTAAGTGAATCAAGACAGATAGGTTATGTCTTTATACATAGTATGTAAATAGTATTTTTAGTATTCTACTATTATAAATAACAGTAGTATTGTAGTTCACCAGGAAGAAAAAAAAGTATAAAAAAACTAGAGTTAAAGTTTAATCTCCTGTTCAGTACTTTTTCATATATATAAATATATATATATATATATCCCTCCGTAATTATTTTTCTATCAGCTTTCAACAATTAAAACTGTACTTGTAAAAAATATATTGTGTTGGTGTAGGGGGTTTTTTTTTTTTGCTTAACATGTGATTTTAAAACTTAATAAAAAACTCTCAAGCTTCTTTTGGAGAGGTAATCTTGATGGTTCAAGATGGTCTGGAGTAAATTGGGTAGATATTTGCAGAAGCAAAGAAAAAAATGGCTTTAATATACCTGATATTGAGGTTATGAACAAAGTGTGTTTGCTTAGCATCTTTTGGAGAGTCTATCAAAATAATGATAACCTACTAAGATTATGAGCTCATTTAAATGTTCTCAAAGGTATATGTCGAAGATGCTTGGATTTGGAAGATTAGATTAGAAGCTTATGAATTTATATCTCATGGAATCAAGACTTGTGCTAAGACCTATGTATTCTGGGATAATTGGATTGAAGGCAATAATATTAGCACTATAATCAATATAGAGATTCAGAATGATGGAGTATGGATGAATAAAACAGTTCAAAGTTACTTCATTAGGGGTAGATTGCATTTCCCAGCTAATCTTACATGACTCTCTGATAAGATTACTTTAAGTTTAGCTGAATGAGATGATATTATAAAGTGGTCTGAAAGTTTCAAGAACAAATTTTCATTCAAGCAAAACCAGAGAGTAAAAGTACAAGGTTCTATACTTGAGTGGACAAGAATAGTATGGCATAGTATGAACATTCCAAAGTGTAGTGTTTACTCATTGCTAGTTAGTAATAATTGACTTCCTATAAAAAAAATAGGATGCTTAATTGGGGAATTCAAACTACTATCTTGCGTAATTTTGTCACAATTCAATTGAAATAAGAGATCATTTATTCATCAAGTGCTAATTTTTTAGATGGATTTTCAAATGTACAAACATGGATGTAATTTGCCAGCTATACAAAACTAGAATGAAGTTATAAACTTTATTTTCTTGCAAGCTGATAACATGTTTAATGAAGCCATCTATGCCGGGTGGTTCCCGACTTTTGTGTATTTAAATTGGTCTAATAGGAATACTCATATTCACCAAGGCAAGTGCTATGACGAGGATGAGATTTCGCAGAATAGGATTAACTTTTTACTAATTTATTTAATAATTTGTTTATCAAAATTTGATTTGTTGATTAGAAAAAGTTAGATGGAGAGAATGCGATTGTTGTTAACAAAAGGATCATTATCCAACACGTTCCTTAGCATGTATATGGCATAACACGAATGAAGCAGTAGCTAACTAATAATTAGTGCACTACTAATCAACTATCTCTACAACAACTTTTTTTCTTGACAACTTGTCTACCCATTTAATTACATATGTCCTCTTCCTATAAAATCCCTTATATTGTATGAATCACATCATAATTAATTAACTTTTCTTTATTGTTATTCATCAGAATACACAAATTAACTTCTTTGAATTGGTTTGTACGTTTTTCGTCATGAATATCAAGATGCTATCAACATCGTTAAACTTGTTCCTAGTCGCTTTCATTTTTTCATTTTTCACTCTCTTCAACATCCTCTCTGCTCAGCAGGTGCGCGTCAATGCCAAAGCAAACACAAAGCCAGGCGGAGCCAATGTCAATGCCCAAGCAAACACAAAGCTAGGTGGAGTCAATATCAATGCCATTATCTAGTTAGCTTCATTCAGTGCATATCATGCATCTTCAACTGTCTACGTTCAATTGCTTGTTTTCTTCACAAATTGTGATGTGATTATTTATAACTTCCAATATTTGTTTTCATTCTTAAATTATGTTTCTTCAATAAAAATGATATATTGGATTACTAATATACATGCAAATCTATTTGGCGGATGAAAGTCTCGTTGTGTCTTTTTCTTTTTTGTCAAAAAAAGTCTCGTTGTGACGAATGACCCTTTTAGGGCTTGCTTTTTTCTTTCAATGGAAAATGAATAAAAAAACTTGAAAAGAGTACAATCAGAGGCAAAATTAGTGAATACCCCTATGTTTATACAAGTTTGGAAGTGTAACCAAACCGTTGGAATAGTATTTATCAACTTACTGTGAGAGGTTGATTTTTTCTCTAGCGCATTTAGAGAGGATATCATCAATGTCACTAACAAATTTGTTGATATGTGAGACTTTTAATTTCAGAAAGGAAAAGTTTTCATCCACCTACGAATCTCTCGAATAAAGAAGGGTCTATACCCAAAGTGCACGGGCCGCCCCTGATCTTCAAAATTACCCTTTTACGCCCTCTATCTTCACTTTTTGTGACACTGTTAGCCCTTTTTCCAATTTCCTGTTAGTTGACCGTTAGTCAACGCCACATGGCGCCACGTATGCGTCACCTTACCGCCACGTCACCGCCACGTCATCGACATTTTACACCTCAATTTTTTTTTTACACATTTTTTTTTTACACTTTTTTTTTTTGCCTTCTTCTTCCTTCGCCATCAACAATGGAAGAACCCTTTGAGAAATAACAGCAGCACTTGAGACTCTAACTTTTCCATATATAATATACGTAAACATTATTCCCGTAATCTCATTTGCAAAGAAATCCACCAAAAGATACCCATTTATCACTATCACTAATAGAGCTACAAGCCACGAAATTATCTGCAAACACACAAATCAACTTATAATCAATCACTTTCTTTACATTTACCATAAAAAAAAAGTATTACATTAGCTTTAAAATAGGGCCGATTTTAAACACACCCATAACTTCCTCCTTAGACACTAAACAAAGTAGCAGAATTAAAGCAAAAGGAATCTGAATAGACTGAAGAACATTAAGCCATTCGTTTAAAACATCTAACGAAGCTTCAGAAGTATCGAAAACAAGCGCAACTATTAAAGTTGGAATAATCGCGAAACTTCGAGTAATTAAAGCTCTTATCCATTTTTTTAACCGTAAATTTAAAAACCCACCCATTATAAATTGTCCAGCGTATGTTCCAGTTATAGTACTACTTTGACCAGCTGCTAATAAACCTATAGCCCATATGTATAAAATCGGTACTATTCCTCCACCGAAACGTTCTTCGAGATATTGACCTGCATTTACAAGTCCTATACTATCTGCTATTGGGGTTCCGAAAAATGCCTTTGCAAAAACTGTGGTTACAAATAGGTTTATTATGAAGGATATAGCGAGAGCTATTCCTGATTCGATTGAATAGTAATTGAGTGCTTCTTTTACTCTGCCTATTTTGCGTGGGTCCACTTCTCGTGATTGGACTAGAGCTGAATGAAGAAATACATTATGTGGCATTACAAAACAGCTGGTTCGTTTATGGTGGCTGCTGCTATTTCTCAAAGGGTTCTTCCATTGTTGATGGCGAAGGAAGAAGAAGGCAAAAAAAAAAAGTGTAAAAAAAAAAAAATTGAGGTGTAAAATGTCGATGACGTGGCGGTGACGTGGCGGTAAGGTGACGCATACGTGGCGCCATGTGGTGTTGACTAACGGTCAACTAACAGGAAATTGGAAAAAGGGCTAACGGTGTCACAAAAGGTGAAGATAGAGGGCGTAAAAGGGTAATTTTGAAGATCAGGGGCGGCCCGTGCACTTTGGGTATAGATCGAGGGCCACACGTGGCCTTTACCCAATAAAGAATTGAATAACCGTGTTAGTACAAGATAAGTTGGGCTTGTCCACTAGAAGTATTTGGGGGGGGGGGGGGTTTAGCGTTTTAAACCATGGACCACACTTAGACTGACTTTGACATAACCCGACTTAACGTTGTTACCTTACATGTCAGGGATTGTACTTGTTTTATGGTACCAAGTCGAATCATATCAACAATAGATTGCATCTTGTCAGGGTCAGCTTCAAGCCCAGTGACTAACCATGAACCCAAGGAACTTCTCTGAGACTACTCTGAAGGTACAATTATCTGGGCTGAGTCGGATACAGACTTTTCACAATTACTTCGAAAGCCTTTTTAATCTCGACCGGGTGTGTTTCAAATGATATGCTCTTAACCAACATATCGTCAACATATATTTCCATATTTTGACTTATTTGATGTTCAAACACCTTGTTTACCATGTACTGATATGATGATCTCACATTCTTAAACCCAAAATGACATGATCTTGAAAAAATATAACCCTTCATTAACTAGTTGGGTTAGCTCAACTGGCCAGAGTCTTGCTATTTCTTCAACATTTAAAGGGTGTAAAGTGAGAGGTTCAAGGTTCCAATATCTTCCTTGAACATGGGTAACTTAGTTCTGATTTACCTGGGGTATGCATAAGGAGGCTTGCATATTTCTCGTGGGATTAGTCGTGGTGCGCGCAATCTGGCCTGGACCACCCACGTACCAAAAAATATAACCCTTGTTCAATGATGAATGTCATTTTTTATGCGTCTTGTTTAGTGTCAGAATTTGATTATAACCTATAACCGTATCCATAAACGATCTGTGTTCATATCCATTTGTAGCATCTAGCAGTTCATTTATCTTTGGTAGAGGGAACATATACTTATGACAATCCTTATTTAGATTTGTGTAATCAATGCCTCCAAAAATCGTTGAGTTTTGGTACTAGTACTAGATTAGTAATCAATTGGGGGTAGATGACTTCTCGTATATGTCCTTCTCGAAGTCGACAAAATCCTTCTCAGATGCTTATTTTTTCTCCTCTGCATTATTTCTTTTCTTTTGAGCTATTGGCTTAGCATTTGGGTGGATATTTAGGAAGTGTTTCGAGATACTATTATCTATCCCGACCATATTTCAAGTGGTCAAGGCAAACAAAACTTTGTATTCTTCTAGTTTGTCTCGAAGGGAAGCTCTCTATAATTCCTCCAACGACTCTCTGATTTTTATTATGTTATCCATACTGACAACCAGAACAAATATGTCTTTCTCCGTCAGCATAGATTTTTCTATAACATCAATTTCCCTTGGAATTTTCATCATGGTATCTCAATGGTATTCTTAGTCGATTCTCACGAACGACGGCAGATGATAGAGTATGAAAATCACGCTACCATTGGCCTCTAGATAACACCCAGCATGAGGATTCAAACTGAGCCAAAACACCACAACGAAGATTCATATGTATGGGAAGGATAGAATGAGATATTGGAATAGTGAATTAGAAAATGAGGAGAGTAGATGACTTTGTACCTTACTCATGATGACTAATAGAGGAGCTTTGTGTTAGTCCTTCTTGGAATCTAGATGAAGTTTTGAGGATCTGTTTTCTTTTCTCAACCTTCATGAAACTAAACACTAAGTCAGGATCAGAGGAAGGTATGCTCCGGATGGCACTCGACGCTCAATATTAGAAATTTTTCTATCGCAGATTACTTAAATCGAGAAGTTATGTAAACTTAATCCAACTATATAATAACCATAACCATTTTAAATAGAGAAGAGAGAGTTTTTTAGGGAGTACAGTCGTGTCAGTTCTGCTAGACAGAGGGGTATATATAGATGTTTATAGGTGCACAAAATACTGACTGGATGTAGTTTAAGTTTAAGATGGGTGCATAGCATAAGCATGGGCGAAGCTATTTTTCTGATGTGGCATATCCACCTCATGATGCTTACATGCGATACTAACACTTAGGAGATTGGCTCAAAATGGGGTTTAATTGCTCTTTTATTTGGTGATGTCTCCCTATTTGTTCTAAATATTAGCCCTTTGGAGACATCATTTTAGGTGAATTATTGACTTAGACTTTTATGCTTATTTCGTCATATTACACTTTCTCCCCTTGGAATTAGACTATTTGCATTTTTAGAACTTTTGTGCGTTAATTTGGTTATTTTAAGTGCAAAGTTAGTAGGTTCTTAAATTTCAATGCAAGGAGGAGAAGTGAGAATTAGAGTCTCAGCTTTTTTTCAGTGTGTTAGGAAGTATTTTATTCGAGTTTCTAATTTTAGAGTGCACTTTCCTATTTCTAGTCTTGGATTAATGATTTATTAATTTTTAAAGCATATGCGGTTTAATTATTTATTTATTGTGAAGCTTTAAAATATATATGGTAATTAATTAGAGACCAAGTCAAGTCTAAGAAGTAAAAGAAAGAATATACATGGAAATAAGAAGATTAAGGAAGGATATATGCAAAGAAGGAAAAGATAAAGCTGTCAAATAAATCTGAAATTCAAGCCACATTCAAAGACGAGTCCATAACTTATGATTGGCAAGGAATTTGGGAGAATGTTCTGGACCAATGGATAGAGCTTTCCGAGACAAGTGATTTCGACTATTGGAACGCGTCAAATGGATAAGTATTTAAAGAGATATGACCAAAACAAATTAGCAGCAAAATCTTATCTTTCCTAGATTTTATGGCTACGAATTAAAGAGTTCTTTACTTGTCTTCCACTCCAAGTAAAAAAAGAACTAGGGCTTCCTAGCACCTATAAATACACCCCTTAGCCTCCTCTTTACCGACACTTCATATAACTATACAAGAGGCTTAAGGATTCAAGTTAGAGCAAGCAGGAAGGAAGAAAGCTAAGAGTTGGAGAGAGTCATCTTCTCCAATTCGCAGCCAAACCCAACCTATTAATTAGGTTTTATTTATTTTTCTTTCTGTTAAACATTATGTCTTTTAATTTTATTTGCTTAGTTTTATTTTCCATTATGAGTTAAACCTTTTAAGTGCTTGAGAATCGCTATATGGGTTGAACCTTAATTTATTTGATTGATGTTTCCAGATTTGGGATTTTTACAATTTAATTCGAATTGAGTAATTTAGTATTGTTTATTATCGAAAGGTTATTTCACTATATTTAATTTGGCCAATTAGACATATGTTTGAGTAATTAAGCTATTCACTTTGGTGGGGAAGTGGTCATTTTGACCGGGGGAGGGGGGGTTTAATTATGGACATAGGTAATAAACGTAAGATATAAATTATTGATCCTGAAGGACTTAACCTGACATTCGAAGATGGATTATGATCGCCCTAGAGGGGTTTGTAACATATGAGAATAGCTCCTAAGTCCACCCTGACGGGGGTTAGGAGAATCTAGAATCCCGACTATTAATAGTTACTAATTTGTACCTTAAAAGAAGCATTGATTAAGTTTATTTTGGTGAAACCCCAACATGACTCAAGTACTATCTCCCATCTTTGCGTCTCTTCATATTTTATTTTATTTTGCATTAATATTAATTTAGTTTCATATTTTATTTTATTTGCACTTTAGTTCTTAAATAAAAAAAAAACATAAATCTATTTCATTTACTTTTAATTGTCATTCAAGCAACTATTTACATTTATTGCTTAACACCTTAGTCTTACCTAATCCGTCCCTGAGATCGAAATCCCGTTTACCGGATATTACTTGGACGACCCGTACACTTGCGATACGTGTCTTGCCTTTTTAGGTGTGTTTATTTAGAACACACAAGGAGACACCAAGTTTTTGGCGCCGCTGCCTGGGACGGTAGCGTGTGACCACGGTGTTACCCGTAGGTGTTTTAGTTGCTAGTTTTTAGTTTAATTTTTATTTATCAGTTTTACGCTTTGGGTTGTTCTTTCTTTCTCAGATTTACAGGTTTTGGTATATGCTTGAAGATCTCGTGATCCTTGAGAATCCCGAAAGCCTAGTTCGAGAAGCAAACAAAAGAAAGAGAGAAGCTAAAGCAAAGGAAAGAGAAGAAGCAATGGCAGATTTAGTTGAGAACCCTGTAATTCAGTTGGATGAAAACGGTCTTCCAATAGTTCCACCAGGATTACTAGTTCCACCAGAAGGAGTTTAAATTCCTCTCGGAGGTCAACAACAAATCAATAATAATGGTGGAGTACCTCAAGATGATGGGTCGCGACTCTTCCAACCGAATAACTATAGACCTTTCCGTATACCACCACTAGGACTCCGTCCTCCCGCAATTCAAGGAATTCGATTCAGACCAGACGCGGGTATGATTAATCAGTTTACAACTATTGGACAGTATAGTGGTGCAGCTCATGAAGATCCTATTCACTCTATGTACAAGTTTATGCAAATCTATTATGCATATGTCACCCCTGGAGTAACCCAAGAGCAAATGTACTTCCATATGTTTCCATTCTTCCTCACCGGAGGAGCTAGCGAGTGGTATGATCAACAACCACACGATGTAGCTTAACTTGGGATCAACTTCAGACAGCATTTCTCGACAGGTATTATCCTCAAATTGTTCGACTTAGTGGTCAATTAGATTTTGTTAGTTTTCGCCAAGAGCCAAGAGAAACTGTAGGTGTTGCATGGACTCGTTTTCAATCTTTATAACGCAAGTGCCCATTACATGGGTACTCTCTTGAATTACAGCTTGGGATATTTTATCGAAGTTTAGGTGAATCCGCAAAATAAAAGATCTATACTATGTGTCAAGGTGGTCTCATGATGGTCACAACTAATCAAGCTCTGGCTATCATGGACAGAATTGTGAAGAATGAAATGAGTTGGAAAACTTCGAAATCACCGGTTAGAGCTTCTGTAAGAGGTCCTTTGAATTTGGACACAGAAACGGCATTGAACGATAAGATTTCTGCACTTGAGAACAAGCTGAAACAATTATCTATGTCGAATAAAATAAACGTTGTTAATGAACCAGAATTATGTTCTAGTTGTGGAGGAGATGATCATACCTGGGAAGAATGTGTCAATAACCCAAAATCCGTTTGTTTCGTTAATCAGCGAGGAAATTATTCAAGGGTATGGAAATCAAAACAGAAATCATCCAGGCTTTCAGTATTCAAATCCACATGGGGCAGCCAATCTAGGAACCTGTCAACAAAGGCCTCAGGGGAACAATTACCAGTTTAAGTCGCAAAACCAATACCAAGGGAATCAACCTAGAGCCGATCGTGACGCTTATGCCGACATGTTAGCTCAAAAGGCTCTTCCCTCTCGACCTTAAGAAGGCGCAATTACCGCAAGTGAGTTAGCACTTACTTTGACGCAATACATATCCGATGCGGAGAAGAGGTCTGATAAAATTGAAAACCAACTATCTCGATTCATGGAGGAAACCCACACGAGAGAAAAAAAGATGGAAGAAACATTAAACTCACATTCCACTTCGTTAAAAAACTTAGAGAGTCAAATATCAAAGATCGCCAATAGCTTGAATGTTCGAGGTCAAGGCCAACTTTCAAGTGATACGGAGGTTCCTAAGCATTATGAAAGTTGTAACGCGATCACACTCAGAAGTGGGAAGAAGCTTCCACCACCACCTTTCCCGATTATGAAAGAAAAGGAAGTAACTAGAAAAGAAAAAACGTTAGGGGAGGTGGAAGAAAAAAATTAAGAACCTGAAGTGGTAGAAGTGGAGAAGATTCCGGAAAAGCCAAAGAAGAAAGATATTGAAGAAACTCGTCCTCCTCCACCGTTCCCTTCCAGAGTTCAGAAGAAAGGAGATGCGGCTGAATATGAAGGATTCATGAATATGGTGAGTAAGCTCAATATTTATATACCTTTATTAGAGGCTATCAAGGGAGTACCAAAGTATTTGAAATTCCTTAAAAGCGCTCTCACGAACAAACGCCGGTATCTTGAGAATGAAATGATAGGCTTGCCAGAAGAATGCAGTGCGATATTCTAGAGTAAGTTACCACCTAAGTTACTTGATCCTGGGAGTTTTACTAGTCTTATTTCTGTTGGTAATGAGTGGCAAGCGAAATCTTTATGCGATTTGGGAGCGAGTACTAATCTTATGTCCAAATCAATTTTTGAAAAGTTGAAGATAGGAGACGCAAGACCAACCTCTATGGTCTTGCAAATAGCTGACAGATCCCTCGTGCATCTAAAGGAAAGAATAGAAAATGTCCTCGTCAAGGCAGGTACATTAATTTTTCCAGTTGAATTTGTTATACTTGATTACTACGCAGATAGGATTGTCCCCATTATTTTGGGAAGACCATTCCTAGCCACGGATCGTACTTTAATTGATGTAGAGAATGGAGAATTGACTATGCGAATCCAAGACAAGGAGGTGAAGTTCAACGTGTTCCGACCAATGAAGTTTCCGGACTCCAAATAGGAGTGCTTCCGGATAGATGTGATTGAACAAGAAGAAAAAGAGCCAACTAAGGTTGTGGAAACCTTAGGAATGTAGGGAAGAGAGCTCAGGAAGAAACCACCTAATAAAAATCCTCCATATCCTAAGGAAAACCCACACCTTGACAATGCTAAGAAAAAGGAAAAGGGGCAAGCTATGAAGGTTCCAAAAGAACCTAATAAAGAAAGAAAGAAGAGGGAGTTCAGTGTAGGCGAAGAGGTTGATATGAAAAGCCTGATCCTCCTCCGAAAGCACGCAAAACCAATAGTTCTTGGCTAGGACCTATCATGGTCACAAAGGTTATATCAGATCAATTGGTGGTAATAAAAGCTAAGGGATGCAAGTTACGTGTAGCAAACGTTGATAACCTCACTCACTGCTGGGGAGGTTATGTGAAAAAGTGATGCGAGAGGTAACCCGTCGAGCTTAACGACGTTAAACAAAAGCCATTTTAATTGTATATTAGTTTATTGCTTTATGTTTTTCAATTCCTAGTGTATATTTCTAAGTAATTGTCGAGTCTTAGTGTATACTTTTAAAAGAAATGAGAAAGGTAGTGTGTTAATGGTGCAGGAATTGAGTTTAGGGTGCTGAGGAACGAAAGAGAGAAAAATCTGCTGCACTGGCCGGCTAGCCGGTCCTATCACTGGCATGCCGGTGGAGGAAAAAACACGAGCCCTCGGGTCTATGACTTGTGTTGTGTGCCGAGAGGTAGAAAAAAAATTGAATTATCGCACCGGTATGCCGGCCAGAAGAAAAACACGTGCCCACGGGTTGCTCGACTCGGGTATTTTGATGGAGCAAACTTTTTCGAAAAACAGCGCACCGGCATGCCGGCGAACACCACCAGTATACCGGTGCCCAAGAACACGAGGCCTCGGGTAGTGGATTCGGGTTTAATGCTGAGAGTTGCAAAAAGAAAGACCTCCAGCACCGGTATGCCGGCGATTCCGCCGGTATGCCAGTCCGTAGGTCGGTTTTGAAGTGTTTAATTCCTAATACAACTCTTACCTTATCAAGTTTAAACCCTAGCCTCTCCAATACGAATTTTCCAGCTCCTAACCTTATAAATTGACCTTGAAGCTTGATAAAACCTCCACAACAAACACAATAACATCATTAATCCTCTCCTCCTTCCTCCATAAACACATATTCTTCATCAAATTCATAACAATACACCATAAATCACCATCAAGATCATCAAGCTATCAAGAATTATTCCAAGAATCATCAAGAAACCTTCTTCTTTCATCAAATCCAAGCAAGAAACTCAAGCTATACCAATCTTTCTTGACTTTATTCCATGCTTGGTGTAACTTGAGTTTGGGGTCAATCAAACATGACAAACAGAACAGATGCTATGGATTATAAGAGGAAGTGTCCAATCCTAGGGAAGAACAAAGATTTGCATAGAGCTACAATTGAAACGGCCATCGATCTTGATGAGCCTATTGAAAAGAAACAACAGGTAGAGGCACCGGCACAACCACTACACAAGATATTCACAGCTAGGATGAAGGTACCATCAAAGCCTAAAAAAAGACGCAAATTCAAGTTCAAGGTTCTTCTTCTTCTTCCTCTTCATATCAGAATAATTCTTGCACACCCCCATGGGCTATCAAATTTCAACATGATGTCAATCATCTAAGAAAAGAAAACAAAGCACTTTGGGTGGAAATTGCACAGATTAATTCTCAATTGGGAGAGGTAACTCAGATAATGGATATTGATAATTATTCTTCTTCTTCGGAGGAGCACATAATGAATCTTTATGGCCAGTTACCCCGTTCTAATTCTTCTTCTTAACTGATGGTAGGCACTAGGTAGTTTAGTTTTTGATTTTATTGCTTTATTGAGTCTTTTTCGAGTCGTGCGGACACGACTCACTTTTGAGTTTGGGGTGGGGTTATTTGCCTCATCCCAAATTTTTGTGTTTTACATGCTTTCAGAAAGAATTTTTTTTTTTAGGATTGCGTTTGACTGTAGAGTATTTTAAATGCCCCAATCAAGCATGCTTTTTATGAATTTATGATAGAAAATAGTTGACTTTAGGAGTTAGTGTAAAACGTACTTTGATTTGCATGCAAATATGTGATAATTGATGGGAAGAATTAATGAACAATGCAAAAGAAGTAAACTTGTGCTTGAGGATAATGAGTGGTTTGTAGAACGTGAGATCTGAATGAGTAGAGAGCCATTTAGGTATGAAGTAGAGGCAAGCTTTGTAGATAGGAAGATGATAGAGGCAGTTCTTTGTTGGCCCTTTGAATCCTTTTTGTCATGCTATCCCTGAATTAATTATATCATTCTTAGCCAAATTTTTAGCCTTTAAGCCTTTATTTTTTCGCCACATTATAAGCCAATATCTCTTTAGATTGTTAGGCATGACCATATGACCCGCACTTGCATCACGATCCTGAGACTTCCTGTCTTGAGCTTGAGTTTGGGGTGGTGGGTCCACTATTATGGGAATTTATCATTGGGTTGGGATTTTTGAGCTTATCAATTGTGCTTGGTTTTATATGTTGATGATGATTCACAGGGTTATTATATTGTAACCCTTTGCTGAGGTAAGAGTTATGAAAAGAACAAAATTTATGAAAAGAGAGTCATGACTATACAAAAGAAAAGAAAATTTTCATATGAAAAGAATAAATATTTGGACCGGCAAAGAGGAAATTTTTAGGTCAATCATCTTTAGTGCTTATTGGGTTAATTTGGGGACCCTACATTAGCGCGTCAAATGGGTTGAGTGAGAACAATATTCGAGTGTAAACTCAAACTCTTGGACAGTTTGTTGATGGTAAGTGAGGAGAGAGCCAAAAGCTCACTTCAAATTTACCAAATATACATATCATACCGTCCCTAAGCCTATGTAAAAACCATAAAGACCTCGTGATTCCTAGATGCATAGTGAGCTAATAGGGAGTATGCTAAGTGGAGCGTTCAAAGCAAGTAAAGATCGAGGAACACCCTATAGTCACCATCTTGAGATAAGTGTAAGCGTAACCTTCTAGCATTGTGAAATTAATTTTGGGTTGATATTATTTTGTGTTTGATTTTATGTGTATACTAATTATTAATTGATACTATATGATATTTGTTTTAAGTTGTGCTTTGGGAATATTTTCTAGATTCTACCTTCTGCGTTCACCTAAAAGGGGCCTTTGTTTTTATTTTACTTTGTCGGGACGACAAAGGTTTGAGTTGGGGGTCTTGATGTCTCCCTATTTGTCCTAAATAATAACCCTTTTTAGACATCACTTTAGGTGAATTATTGACTTATTAGCTAGACTTTTATGCTTATTTCGTCATATTGCACTTTCTCCCCTTGGAATTAGACTATTTGCATTTTTAGAACTTTTGTGCGTTAATTTGGTTATTTTTAGTGCAAAGTTAGTAGGTTCTTAAATTTCAATGCAAGGAGGAGAAGTGAGAATTAGAGTCTACGCTTATTTTTAGTGTGTTAGGAAGTATTTTATTCGAGTTTCTAATTTTAGAGTGCACTTTCCTATTTCTAGTCTGGGATTAATGATTTATTAATTTTTAAAGCATATGCGGTTTAATTATTTATTTATTGTGAAGCTTTAAAATATATATGGTAATTAATTAGAGACCAAGTCAAGTCTAAGAAGTAAAGGAAAGAGATATACATGGAAATAAGAAGATTAAGGAAGGATATATGCAAAGAAGGAAAAGATAAAGCTGCCAAATAAATGTGAAATTCAAGCCACGTTCAAAGACGAGTCCATAACTTAAAATTGGCTAGGAATTTTAGAGAATGGTCTGGACCAATTGATAGATATTTCTGAGACAAGTGGTTTCGACTATTGGAACGCGTCAAACAGATAGGTATTGAAAGAGATATGACCAAAACAAATCAGCAACAGATTCTTACCTTTCCTAAATTTTAGGGCTGCGAATTAAAGAGTTACTTACTTGTCTTCCACTCCAAGTAAAAACGAATTAGGGCTTCCTAGAACCTATAAATACACCCCTTAGCCTCCTCTTTAGCGACACTTCATATAACTATACAAGAGGCTTAAGGATTCAAGTCAGAGCAAGTAGGAAGGAAGAAAGCTAAGAGTTGGAGAGAATCATCTTCTCCAATTCACAGCCAAACCCAACCTCTTAATTTGGTTTTATTTATTTTTCTTTCTGTTAAACGTTATGTCTTTTAATTTTATTTGCTTAGTTTTATTTTCCATTATGAGATAAACCTTTTAAGTTCTTGAGAATCGCTATATGGGTTGAACCTTAATTTATTTGATTGATGTTTTCTGATTTGGAATTTTTACAATTTAATTCAAATTGAGTAATTTAGTATTTTTTATTATCGAAAGGTTATTTCACTATATTTAATTTGGCCAATTAGACATAGGTTTGAGTAATTAAGCTATTCACTTTGGTGGGGAAGTGATCATCTTGATGGGGGGTTTAATTACGGACATAGGTAATATATGTAAGATAAATTATTGATTCTTACGGACTTAGTTAATATTTTAGCCAATTGGGTAGAGAACCTGACATTTGAAGGTGGATTATGATCGCCCTGGCGGGGTTTGTAACATCTGAGAATAGCTCCTAAGTCCACCCTGATGGAGGTTAGGAGAATCTGGAATCCTGACTATTACTAGTTACTAATTTGTCCCTTAAAAGAAGCATTGATTAAGTTTATTTTGGTGAAACCCCAGCGTGACTGATGTCTCCTCATTTGTGATAGATTTATGTTAAGATGAGACATCATTTTTAGTGTTTTAGGAGTCAATAATGTCGATTTTCTTGAGTTTTAGTGCACTTTCCTATTTTGTGTCTTGATTTGTAGAAATAATATTTTTAGAGCATATTGGGTTTAATTGTTTATTTAGTGTGTAGCTTTAAAGATAATTATGGAGCTTAATTAGAGTCCAAGTCAAAGAAAACAACTTATGGAAAGAGATTTACATGGTAATTGGAGATAAGGAAAGAATTGCTAAAAAGATGGGAAAGGAAAAGCTGCCTAAATCTGGGATTCTGCAAAGATAGGCGTTTTTACCTAATAAAGAGGCCGATTTTGGTGAATTACTCCAAAAGGGTCTAGATAATTCTGTTGCGATTCTTTTGGTATCTTGTGGAGCAAAATCGGACCAATAACAAAGAAGTTATGACCAAAACAACGCAGCAGTGTTTATCTTTATTTCCATACGAATTTGAGTTGGGCTAGAAGTCCATTACCTTAACTCTTCCTCAAGAAAACGAATTAGGTCTTCTAAACACCTATAAATACACCCTTATATCACTTGTAAATCATCCTTGCCTCATGGTAATTAGTTCTTAAGGTTTTATTCTTCCAGTTTATTGTAGAGAACAAGATGATGTTTTTTATTATTTCTTTTAGTTTATTTCCTTCAGGTATGAACTAAACTCCCCATAGCTTGGGTTTTGCATATGTATAATCTATGAATTCTAATTCTTCTATCTAAGTTTCTTTGGGAATTACATGTTTTAATCTGATATGAGCTTCTTACCTTATATTTGCTTATGTGTTTTGATTTATTGTCTTTCCTAGAACTGATCACTTTAGGATTGTTTTAAGAGTAGTTAGATGGTCACCTTGACAGGGTGTTTAACTATTGAACCACCACATAATGTCTAGTGTCGATAGCAGTTCTGACAAAACATACTTCTAACTAGATAGTCATTAAGGTTTGTTTTAACCACCGTATCACCAAGACTTGCAGTATTTGCTTAGGGCCTTAGTGGCGTTTGATAACCCTATTTTAAATCACTTCTTGGTTGTGACGTAGCCCCCTTAGTCGCTCTCAAGGTCTAAGGTAGTGGAATTTAGAATCCTGACTAAGTATTACTGGTGGTCCTTTGTGTGTTCTAAAAATAATGCAATAAATAATCGAACCACAACCGCAAGTGTACGGTTGTCCCAAGTAATATAGTTGATAAAACAGATTCGTTCCAAGGACGGGATGGTTGATCACAATGTCTAGCAAATAGTGATTGATGCACTTATGAAAATAAATAAAGGTAAAATGTTTGTTTGGTTTTGTTATTAGAAATAATGAATGAAAGACAAGTATTAAAATGCAAATAAAAGCTAAGACGCAAGTAAAATGATTTAAAACGCAATATGAGAAGTAGCACTTGAGAACGCAAGGATCCTCCCTATCCTATTTCTTAACTTATGTTGTTTAAGGTCTAAATTAGTCAATTACAATGGTCGGGATTCTAAATTTCCTTATACCCCCGTCAGGGTGGACTATAAGGCGATCCTAAAGTGTCACTAGTCCCGTCAGGGTAAATATGATCCACCGTTGGATGATTAAGTGTTATTACCTTATTGGCCCTAGGATTAGCTAAGTTCGTCAGAATCAATAGCTTCTATCCTAGATTAAATAAATATTTCCGTACCTAAACCCTCCGTCAGGATGATCCAATCGCCACTAATTGGAATAGCCTAGATACTAACACCTATTCTTAGTTAGCTACTCCAAAAACAGTAAATAATCCCAATTTATTGAAAAGAGTAAAAGACCTAATTTAATTTAATTTAACAGAAACCCAAATTCAACATTCGTAATTCAATAAGACTGGGATTCACCCATTAATTGTTCTCAAGTACTATGAATTGTTTAGCTCATATTAAAAAGAAAAACTAAATTAAAACAGAAAGAATTCATGTTCTTCAATTACAGAAATAAAAGATAGAACCTAATTAAGAATCGGGTTTGGCTGTGATTTGGAGAAGATGACTTTCTCCAGCTCTAAGCTTTCTCCTTTTCCTTGCTTCTGACTTTCATTCTGGACGCTCTCTTCTAAGGATGATTTAATTTGAAGAATAAATTGAGAGGTACTGAATAATGAGGTCTAAAGACCTATTTATAATCATAAAATCGGATTAAGTAAAAATTAGAAAAGCCCAAGTCCACTAATTAAGCCCAAATCCCGTAACTGCTGATACACCTTCACTAAAACGGCTTTTCCCGCTTCGTTATGACCCCGATTGACCTCATTCCAGTTGCTAAAGTTCCGTAACTCGATAAGGAACATAATCTCTTCAAGGGTCAGCGGCTAAATCATCTCTTAAGCACCTCGAAATCAGCAATCTATGGGCTGGAAAATAGATTTTCAGCTCTAAAAATAATATCTTCGGGATTTATCTTTAAGTCTTGACTCCATATCATGATCTTTGACTTTCTCCTCGCATTCCTCTTCTAGCTAACATCTAAAACCTGTAAACTTTACACTAAAAATACCAATATTACGCGCAAAAGTTTAATAAATCAAAATTACTAGAAATAAAATAGAAATTCCGGATTATTGCATATTAGCACCAAAAGTCTATCTAAATAATCAAATAAACACAAAAAATGATGTCTCCCAATGGCATAAAATTAGAACATTTAGGGAGACATCAATTACCAAGAGCTAATATTCTCCCTTCTGAACTAGATTTATAGATAGAATTAGAAGGAATAGTGCATACTAGCAAAATCTAAGCTATACTTCTCATCTCATATTCTTAATCTTTTACTTTATTGTCTTTATTTTCTTAGCTTTAATTTAGTTTTAATTCATAAAATTCGAAAACCAAATATTTAATTTTCTGTTTTCTAATTATTTACTTTTACTCGTTATCTGTTCCTACGCGATTAACACACTTAAGTCCCTGAGAACGAACTCTACTTATCATTAAAACTTGCATACGTCCTGTAATACTTGCAGTACTGTGCCTGTCTAGGGTGAGAGTGCATAGTTTTCCATACTTTAATTGATCTTATTTTTATCACACCCTAGGCGACACCAAGTTTTTGGCGCCGCTGTCGGGGACTTGTGTCTCGTTAGCGTGTGGGTTATCTATTTCGAGTTTCAGTTTTTAATTAGTATTTAGGGTTGCTTTATTCTTTTTCAGGTTTTCACAGTGTTTAATTCTTGGCCTCCCTTACCGGAGCCTGAGAGGAGCTTCAGAGCTTATAACAAACGAATTCGTGAGGAAAGAACCTTGAGGAGAGTTATGGCAGAACAAGTTAATGATCCGGAGTTAGTCTACTTTGCACCAGGAGGACCTCCAGCATACATTCCACCTGGTGTACAATTACCAGTAGGAGAAGGTAATGGGCAGAATAATCTCAATAATCAACAGAACCGAGTTGAACAAGATCTACCTGGCCTTAATGTACCATTCCATGTTCAACCCATCGGTTACCGCCCTCCTGAGATTCCGAATATCAAATTTAGACCCGATCCGGGTATGCTTAGTCAATTTCAAAGTTTCGGACTCTATACTGGTACAGCTATTCAAGATCCGGTAAAAGCGATTCAGAAGTTTATGCAGATTTGTGATGCCTACATTACTCCTGGCATTACACGCGAGCAACTGTATTGTCATATGTTTTTGTTTTTCTTGACCGGAAGAGCTAGCGATTGGCTAGAAAGACAACCACATGGAACCATTCACTCTTGGAGAGAACTTCAAGCCGCATTCTTTAACCGATTTTATCCGAAGAGCATGAGACTTAAAGATCAAGCCGAACTTGCAAGATTCGCCCAAGAAGATGGAGAAACAGTGGGAGAAGCATGGACAAGGTTTCAACAAAAATTAGCTAGATGTCCACTCCATGGTTATACACCTGCTCTACAACTTGCTATATTCTATGAAGGACTTAATGATAAGGGTAGAGAAAAGGTGGATAACATTGGAAAGGGTAATTTTGTGTCCATGAATCACAATGAAGCTTCCGAGGTGTTAGAAAACATTATGGAGCAAGAAAGAAGTTGGCCTTCAACGCGAGCTTCTGTAGCAAAGACCCGAGGAACGCTTCTTTTAGATGCAGAAACTGCGAACTCAGCTCAAATATCCTCTTTAGAAAATCAAATCAAGGAGCTGAGAATCGCGATGGAGAAGAATTTAGCTGCTACAAAGGTAGTTCAAGAGGCACAAGGTTGTCAACAATGTGGAGTTAACGATCATTCATGGGAAGAGTGCGAATCAAATCCGCAATCTGTTTACTTCATATCCAACCGATGGGGCAACCACAACCATCCGGGTATGCAGTATTCAAATCCACAAGGGGCCGCTAATCCTGGTCAATATCAATCGCGACCCCAGAACAACTCTTACCAACAGAGAGGTCAGTACCAAAACCAATATCAGAATCGACCTGCTCCTCCACAACAACCTGCTCAAGACGCCTATACCGATACTTTAGATCAAAAAGCTTTACCTCAGTATCCGCAAGAAGGGTCTATGGACAATACACAGATAGTACAAGCTCTAGACCGTTTGAACACGACTATAAACGCTCAAGAAGAAAAGGTCAGAGGACATGATGCCATACTTCAGATGCTAACTACTCAAGTGACACAGTTAAACAAAGTATTAACAAGTGTTGCAGAACAAAAAGAAGTAAAGGCAATCGAAGGAGGTGAAGACAAGGATGAGTTCGAAGCTTGCAAGGCTATATGTCTTGAGATTACGGAAAAAAAGGAGGAAGCACCACATGCTGCCATTAGTGCCGTGGAAGTTCCCAGTATTGAAGAAGAACCAACCGAGTCTAACCCCGAGGAATCTGACTGTTTAGAAGTTTGTCTGGAGAGCGATGAAGAGAGAGACGAGTTCATAGAGTTACTGAGAAAGGTGCAAGAAGAGATTCGTTCGATGGTAGAGTATGCAGCGGAGTTAGCTAAGGAGAAAGAGGAAGAAGCCTCAAAGGAGGAAGCGAAAGATGAAGGGGCACCTGCTGTGCTAGAGGAGAAAGAAAAAGAGAAGGTGGAATCGCCACCTAGTGTTCAACCAGTGTCATCAAATATTCCTGATACAAATCCTAAAGATGACACTATTCTCAAGACATTTGTAGAGGCGTACCAACCTGAAAATATCAACGCCCAAATGCTTGAGATTGCGAAGAAAGGACTTGCACCGCAACAAGTTTTTACGCAAGTTATTCCTGAGAAAGAAGCGAGTGTAGAGATCCCGAGAGAGAACCTGAGGGTTTCAAGAAGAAGTGAGAAAGAGCTACCTACTAAGCTTAAAGATCCGGGAAGTTTCAACCTCCCTATTCAATTACATGGTATGCTCAAGGTGAAAGCCATGTACGATGTGGGTTCTGGTGTCAATCTTATGCCTAAGTCCGTGTTCAAGAGACTTGGACTTCAAAAATCAGAGAAAACTCCAGTGAAGTTGCAGTTTGCTGACAACTCAGTGAAGATGACATGGGGAACAGTGGAGGACGTCTTAGTCCGTGCAGGTAATATCGCCATCCCTACTGACTTTGTTATTCTTGAGTTTGATGCAGATAAGCATGTTCCGATCATACTTGGACGGCCTTTCATGGCCACAAGTCAAAGTGTGATCAACTTCCACGATGGGACCATCACCCTTCATGCTAAAAATGTATCCGAGACCTTCTATGTCTTGGGTAAGAAACCGAGGAAGTTGGATCCCACCGTACCTATCATCCACAGCCTTTCACATCACAAAGTCCCTCCTGAGGAGATCCACTTAAAACCTGTGGATACTGAGCCAAACATTGAGTTTGGGGTTGGCCATGAAGTCCTATGGAAAGCCCACAAACGCGAGAACAGGCCACGAAGTTTCAAAGACTCGTGGATGGGACCAGTCATTGTCACGAAGGTTGTTTCAGACAAGGTGATAGAAATTCGCCCCAAAACTGGGGTCAAGCGCAGATTAGTTGACGTTCATAGCCTTACTCGTTGTTGGGGAGGCTATATTCGCAAATCTTGACAGAGGTAACACGTCTAACTTTGAAAGACGTTAAACAAAAGTGCTGTTCGTGAGACAACCCAAAGTTATTTTATGTTTTCATGTCTTTTACATTCTTAGTTTAAGTTTATTTTAGTTATTTTTAGTTGATAATGCATATTTGAGAAAGGTATTAGTGTTTTTGGTGTGTAGGAATCGGAGAAATCAAGTTAGGGAACGCGAGGAAAATTTTTGGAGCGCAAGAAAGCACCCCGCGGACTACCCCCACGGCCTACCCCATGGTCCGTAGGGATGGTCCGCGAGGACAAAACCCGTACCACGGGTTGCTACCGCGGGTTTGATCCAGAAACAAGAAAAAATTCCACGGACTACCCCACGGTGCACCGCGCCATGGTCCGCGCCACAAAAACCCGTACCACGGGGTGAGTACCACGGGTATTTTGACGGAGTTGACAACAGAAGCTGCGGTGTACCCTCCGGTACACCGGACCCTAGTCCGCGAGCCAAAAACCCGTACCACGGGGTCCTACCACGGGTTTAGGTCAGAAAGCAAAAATTTTCGAGCATCAGATGTCGTGGACTACCCTGCGGTGCACCCCATGGTCCGCAGGGGTAGTCCGCAGCGCCGCCAGAGGAGAGAGAAAGTTACGGGATTGAGTTATAAAGGAGGTATTGAGCCTATTATTCCGAATTTATTAAACCTTAACCCTCTCTTTCTTCTCCACAACTCTCCTAACTCCATTAAAGCTCATCAAAACCTTCACCAATCACCAAAACACTACCCAATCATCAAGAAAAACACATCAAACCCTCTCTCCACATCATTACAAGAGAGAATCAAGCTACCAATCATCACCAAATTCATTCAAATTGAAGAATCAAAGAGCCAAATTTCACAAATTCATCACACAATTTCTAAATCCAAGCCTACCCATTACAAATCATCCTCACCCACATAGAGATTCATCACCAATTCACCCATCCTAGGCCAAATCAAGCTTATTCATCCATTAATTCAAGAGTTAAATTTCAAGGGTTGCTAAAGCTTTGAGTTGGGGGTTAATTGAGGATGACTAATAGAACAACAATCTTATCTAGCAAGAGGGAGGTGAAGAGTAACATGGGATTGGATTTAAACAAGAAGAAATCAATTGACAAAGGTGCTAGTTCTAAATCAAAGGGTAAAGAGAAAGTGAAGAAGAGTGGGAAACCTTCGTATGATCGTAATGGTAAAAAGCTTTATTATTATGCAAAGGAGAGAACACTACCTCAACAAAATCCTATACCTATAAAGAAAGTGGACACTTCAAGAGCTTTGAAGATTTCTGCGGAGAAACAATTATAAGAACTACCTTTTGCCTATGAGAAAGTATTCAAGAAGGACATTAGAGATGGAGATTACAAGAGATTCTTTGAGCTTGGTGAAAAATTGGGTTGGTCTACGTTCATGGTAAGCCGTTCTGAATTATGTCCTGAATTAGTTTTGGAGTTCTATCTAGGCCTCTTTAGCCGAGATAGTGATTGTGTTCCGATAAGAGGAAAGTTAGTTCCTTTCACAGTTGAGGAGATTAGGAACCACTTCAAGTTTCAGAATTTGAAAGGTTTTTGCAAATTTGAGGAAGCAGTTGCTAAACGAAAAATCTTTGATAAGGAAGTACTTTTTGAGCATGTTTTAGACAAGGAGAAAGTGCAATTACAAAAGGGAGAATTGAAGGCACCTTGGCCTTATAAATATCTTCAAGCAGATGCTAGAATTTGGCTCAATTTCCTTATCCCTAATGTCTTTGGAAACACACGAACTTTGGAGGTGACCATGAAGAACGCGCTACTGTTGGACTGTATTTTGAGAGGAAAGAAGTTGATGTGGCATAGTTGATCTATGAGGAGGTGATACGGTTTTCGGTCTCTCCTAAATCAGTTTATAATGTTAAATTTCCAACTATGATCACGTGTCTTGTGCGAAAAGCGAATGTAGTATTGGGTGAAGAAGAGAAACTCGAATTTAAAACAAGTTATATTGATAATGCTTGGATCAAAGAAAGTCTTCGAAGAGCGGGTTCTACTCAAGTCTCGAAGGAAGAAGAGGAGCAATCTTGGCAAGAGAAGATGGAGGAGCGTTTAACGAAATTAGAAGCAGCTCAAACTTCCTTAGTCAATGATGTGGCACAAATCAACGCTAATCAAGTGCACATCATGAAACTCCTTGTTCAATTAACGAAAGGTCCAGCAATTCCAACTTAGGATATCAATGATGCGAGGCAATAGCCTCGAGAGTATGTTCTCTTTCTTCCTTACCATTTCTGTAAATATGCCTATCTGCTAATTTTAATTTCTGTTTTCGAGTCATTTTTTCGAGTCGTGGGGACACGGCTCATTTTTGAGTTGGGGGTGTGGGGATTCGTTGTCTCTCATCTCCATTTTTCTGTTTTTTGGGTGAAATTAAAATTTTTGATGCATGGGAATTAGATGTAGGGTGTGTTTAATAGCTTGAAAGCATGAGCTCAGTAGATTAATGATAGTAAGTAATATGTTTATGAGCTATGTATTTGTATGCTTTGAGTATTTGCAGGAAAACACACATTGATAGTAAAGAAAAGATTAGTGAGCAATGCGATAGAAAGTATGTTCGATCTCAGGGAACCTTGAAAGTGTGTAGGCCGTGAGATCCAAGCTAGTTGAAAAAGCATTTGATGAAAGTGCTAGAGGTAAGAAATTTTCTGAATTACATAGTGTAGAAAGTGATCAAGGCGGTTCTTTCATATTTTTAAGCCTTTGAAGCCTTTTTATACCTTCTCACCTTGTGATTTTTGAGTTTAAAAGTTATATCCTTCTTAGCCCCTTCTAGCCTTTCTAAAGCCTTTTTATTGAAACACATTATAAGCCATATCCTTTAGATTTTAGGACTTTTCCATATGACCCGCACTCGAATCGCGATGCTTAGACAGTTGTTTTAGAGCTTGAGTTTGGGGTGGTGGGTCCACCATTATGGGAATTGTTATTATGTTGGGATTTTTTGAGCTTACTATTGTGCTTTGTGCTTTATATTGATGATGATTCACAGAATTGTATTGTAACCCTTTGTCGGGGTAATAGTGAATGAAAAAGAAGCTTCGAGCTAATTTTGCCAACAAGGGCATTAAAAGAAAAAATATATATATGAGAAAATTAGCGTGATATCTCAACATTAAAAGAGAGTCATAGCTATAGAAAAGAAAATTGATTTGAAAAGAAAAGAAAATATATATATTCGGACCGGCAAAGTGGATTTTTATGTGAACATCTTAAAGCTTAATTGGGTTATTGGGGATGCTAAATTGTGCATCAAGGAATTCATTGGGTTGAGTGAGAAACGTTTATGAGAGTAACTCAAGCTCTAGGGCGATTCGTTGATGGCTAGTGAGGAGAGAGCCAAAAGCTCACTCCAAATTATCCAAATATATAATCATACCGTCCCTAAGCCTACATTACAACCTTAAAGACCTTTTGATTCTTTGTTATGTAATTGAGAAGTGATTGAGCCATTAGAGATTAGTTAAGTGGATCATTGGAAACTAGCGAGGTTTGATGAACAATCTATAGCTCTCTTGGGGAACTGAGTAAAGTCCCAATCCTTCTTACATTGCGAAACTAATCTGATCTTGAAATCAAGCCGTGTTGACTGTGGATATGAGAAGTGTACAGGTATGTAGTTTATAAATATTATTGCATGAAATTTTCTGAGTTATGTGCTTTAGGTTTATTCTATATATTCTGCTATGCTTTTCCCTTGTGTTGAGAATTTTATAAGTGTGTATTTCTAGACTTCCCTATGTTTTTATCTTTTATTGTATCGGGACGATACAACTTTGAGTTGGGGGTCTTGATGTCTCCTCATTTGTGATAGATTTATGTTAAGATGAGACATCATTTTTAGTGTTTTAGGAGTCAATAATGTCGATTTTCTTGAGTTTTAGTGCACTTTCCTATTTTGTGTCTTGATTTGTAGAAATAATATTTTTAGAGCATATTGGGTTTAATTGTTTATTTAGTGTGTAGCTTTAAAGATAATTATGGAGCTTAATTAGAGTCCAAGTCAAAGAAAACAACTTATGGAAAGAGATTTACATGGTAATTGGAGATAAGGAAAGAATTGCTAAAAAGATGGGAAAGGAAAAGCTGCCTAAATCTGGGATTCTGCAAAGATAGGCGTTTTTACATAATAAAGAGGCCGATTTTGGTGAATTACTCCTACAGGGTCTAGATAATTCTGTTGCGATTCTTTTGGTATCTTGTGGAGCAAAATCGGACCAATAACAAAGAAGTTATGACCAAAACAACGCAGCTGTGTTTATCTTTATTTCCATACGAATTTGAGTTGGGCTAGAAGTCCATTACCTTAACTCTTCCTCAAGAAAACGAATTAGTTCTTCTAAACACCTATAAATACACCCTTATATCACTTGTAAATCATCCTTACCTCATAGTAATTAGTTCTTAAGGTTTTATTCTTCCAGTTTATTGTAGAGAGCAAGATGATGTCTTTTATTATTTCTTTTAGTTTATTTCCTTCAGGTATGAACTAAACTCCCCATAGCTTGGGTTTTGCGTATGTATAATCTATGAATTCTAATTCTTCTATCTAAGTTTCTTTGGGAATTACATGTTTTAATCTGATATTAGCTTCTTACCTTATATTTGCTTATGTGTTTTGATTTATTGTCTTTCCTAGAACTGATCACTTTAGGATTGTTTTAAGAGTAGTTAGATGGTCACCTTGACAGGGTGTTTAACTATTGAACCACCACATAATGTCTAGTGTCGATAGCAGTTCTGACAAAACATACTTCTAACTAGATAGTCATTAAGGTTTGTTTTAACCACCGTATCACCAAGACTTGCAGTATTTGCTTAGGGCCTTAGTGGCGTTTGATAACCCTATTTTAAATCACTTCTTGGTTGTGACGTAGCCCCCTTAGTCGCTCTCAAGGTCTAAGGTAGTGGAATTTAGAATCCTGACTAAGTATTACCAAGAGCTAATATTCTCCCTTCTGAACTAGATTTATAGATAGAATTAGAAGGAATAGTGCATACTAGCATAATCTAAGCTATACTTCTCATCTCATATTCTTAATCTTTTACTTTATTGTCTTTATTTTCTTAGCTTTAATTTAGTTTTAATTCATAAAATTCGAAAACCAAATATTTAATTTTCTGTTTTCTAATTATTTACTTTTACTCGTTATCTGTTCCTACGCGATTAACACACTTAAGTCCCTGAGAACGAACTCTACTTATCATTAAAACTTGCATACGTCCTGTAATACTTGCAGTACTGTGCCTGTCTAGGGTGAGAGTGCATAGTTTTCCATACTTAAATTGATCTTATTTTTATCACACCCTAGGCGACACCAGTGACTCAAGTACTATCTCCCATCTTTGCGTCTCTTCATATTTTATTTTATTTTGCATTAGTATTAATTTAGTTTCATGTTTTATTTTATTTTATTTTATTTGCACTTTAGTTCTTAAACAAAAACAAAACAGAAATCTATTTCATTTACTTTTAATTGTCATTCAAGCAACTATTTACATTTATTGCATAACACCTTAGTTTTACCTAATCCGTCCCTGAGATCGAAATCCCGTTTACCGGATATTACACTTGTGGTACGTTTCTTGCCTTTTTAGGTGTATTTATTTAGAACACACAAGGAGACACCATTTGGTTGGTTGCGTTCTTCTTCTGGGGTACAACACTACATCCTTGGTTTTGAGATTATCGGGGCTCCTTTGAGTTAGGTTGAGTATCAGCATAATATTTTGACTCATTAGGTATTGGTGTATGGTCTCAGATCCTGAGGCGATAATACGAGCTTATATGAAACGCCAAAATGAGAAAAAGAAGAAAGAAGCCATGTCTGGAGTCGTAGATAACGTAGATCCACCTGGGGGAACAATAATAATCCACAACTTCCTATCCTTTAGGTAGTAGCGTGAATCCTCTTAAGAATCAACATCGCAAACAAGATCTTCTAGGTTTGGGAGCATCTTTTTTAGTACAACCATCACGCATTCACCCTCCAGTGATCTAAGACGTGAAACTCAGGTTTGATTAGGGTATGCTTAGCTAGTTTATGAGCTATGGACACTATGGTGGTGCAACACATCAAGATCTGATAAGGTCGATTTAAAAGTTTATGTAGATTAGTAATGCTTACACTACTCAGGGCATTACACGCGAGCAACTGTATTTCTTCATGTTTCATTTTTTCTTGACCGGAGGTGCTAGTTAATGGTTAGATAGTCAATCATCAGAAACGATTACGTCTTGGGACGAGCTGCAAGTTGCATTGTTTAACCGTCATTATCTAATGAGTATTAGAATGAAAGATCAAATGGAACTTATAGGTTTTCTCCAAGAGAATGATAAGAGTGTATGAGAAGCATGAACAAGGTTTCAGCAAAAGTTATCAAGATGTCCACTTCACGGTTACACCTCAGCACTTCAATTAGAAATATTCTAACAAGGCATCGATGCAGAAGGTAGATTAACAGTAGATAATCTGGGAAGAGGAGGATTCATATCCACGGATCCTACAAAAGCTGCAGAAGATATGGATTGAATCACTGAAATAGAATGGAGTTGGTCTGCGTCGCGGGCTCCTATTACAAGTACCAAATGCATGTTGCGATTAGGAGCTGAGACTGCTTCAAACGCTAAAATCTCCATGTTGGATAATCAAGTAAAGTAGATGTCACTTGTGATACAGAAAGGTATCCAAACGAAGCCAGTGGAGATGAAAGTAGTGCAAGAAGCACAAGGTTGTCTGTTGTGAGGTCAACGATCATGTATGGGAAGAGTGTGAAGGCAATCTGGAATTAGTATGTTTTGTATCAAATTGATGGAATTAACAATTCGGTAATCGCAATCTTCTAGGTATGCAATATTCTAATCCTCATGGGGTCGTGAAACATGGTAATTCTTACCAACCACGACCTCAAAACAACAATTACCAGTAGCAGAGATCTCAAGGTCCTTATCAAAGGGGACAAAATTATAACAAGCCAGCACCTCCACCATAACCACCTGTTAAACGTATGCCGATAGTTTAGCTCAGATGCCTTGCCATAACATCCACAAGAAGGAGCTGGATTTGATTTCCAGAAAACCATGCAAGATTTTTAGGTTTTAACTCAAGACAACATGCATATGTATCAATAAAAGTTCAACGAACAAAATGCAGTAATGAGGATATTAACAATGCAAGTTACCCAAGTAACTAATGCTATCGAGAAGTTGAAGAAAAACACCCCGCAATTGGCTTTTTGAATGACGATGTGAAGGGGATAGACAAATGTGAAGACATTGCTGGGTTCGAAGCATGTACGGATATTTTCCTTAAACCTGAAGAAGTTGTGGAATCACCACTTACTATAGAAATTGTCGTGGAGGTTCATGAAAACAATGAAGAACCAACCAACCCTAGCCCAAGAGGATTAGTCTTTGTACTTCTACTCAGAGATATGCAGGAAGAGATCAGAGATGTTCTTGAGTTACAAGCAAGCAAGACTATCGAGGAAGATTAAGAACCTCAATTGAGAAGGAAAAGAAAAAGTGGTCGCACCTGCTGTGTAAGAAGAAGAAGAGAAGGTGGAATCGCCACCTAGTGTTCCATTGATGTCACCCCCTATTCCTATAACAAATAAAGAGGGTGATATCGCACTCAAAGCATTTGTGGAGGCGTATAGCGAAGAGAACATCAGGACACAAGTGCTTGAGATTGTTGAGAAAGGGTTTACGCCGCAACAGGTATTCACGCAAGCTATACAAGAAAAAGGTGCGAGTGTACAGGCCAGAAGAGAGACTGTGGCTCATACTGAAAAAGTCTCAAAGAAAGTTGAAAAGAAGCTACCACTTAAGCTTCATGATTCGTGAAGTTTTAACCTTCCAATTCAAATCAGTGGTAAACTCAGAATGAAGGCAATGTGCGATGTGGGTTCGAGTGTGATCAAGAAGGCGGATAAGGCTTCCGTGAAATTACAATTCGCGGATAGCTTGATAACAAAGACACGGGGAACCATGGAGGACGTTCTTGTCCAAACTAGTAATTTGACTAATCCCTACTGACTTTGTTATACTTGATTATGATGCAGATAAGTAGGTTCCATAATACTTGGAAGGACGTTCTTCGCCACAAGTCAAGGAATCATACAATTCTAAGAGGGAACAGTGACTCTCCGCGCAAGTAATGTATGTGAGACATTCTATGTCTTGGGCACTAAACCAAGGTAGTTATCCCCCACAGTCCCTGTCATTTACATTGCGACCAAAGAAAAGGTTTAAGAATAATTCCACACAAAACCTGTGGACAAGAAACCAATGGGTGAGTTTAGGGTAGGCAATGAAGTTGCATGGAAGGCCCTTAAGAACAAGAATACGCCACGAGGTTACAAGAACGCGGGGATGGGACCATTTGTCGTTACAGAAGTTGTTCCAGCAAAAGTGATTGAAATACGCCCCAAGAGAGGTAAAAAATGCAGGTTGGTAGATATTCATAGCATTACCCGAATCTGGGGAGGCTGCATATTCAAAAGTTAGAAGAGGTAACGTGTCAAACTTTAAAAGACGTTAAACAAAAGTGTTGTCTAGGAAACAACCCACAAATTTTTCGTTTTTTTTGTTTTTGTTTAGATTAGTTGTTTTAATACATATTTAAATAATGAGGAAGGTAGATACAACGACAAAACTATTTAAAAAAAAAACAGACACATGAATTGTTAAGAATTTCAACGAACTTAATAAAATTGCTTCTTTCTATCTCTCTTTTATAATTTTAATGCCTAATGCTTTAAGAACTGAATGAAGAATATATTTTAGTTGGCCAATTATTTATAGGAAATAAATAGGTGGCTAGGCATCCATTAGAAAGGGCTATGACTTTAAAATTTGAAGTTGTGTCTTTTAAATAAATGATACGGTAGATAGTAAAAGACATAACTATTAGGCTTGGCCCACTAGTAATGGATCCTTAGTAATTATTATATTTTTACTATTGGGCCATGCCCAATGTTAATACTAAGACTTCCACATGAAAAAAAAAACAACTATTGTGTTTGGCCCAATAATAAAAAATTGATTTTTTTCTTTCTTTCACCTTTACTATATATATAAATAAATAAATAAATATCTATTTATTTATTTATTCATTTTTTTCCTCCAAAAATTTCATTACTCAATTTCTCATTTAACTTCAAATCATTTTAACCAAGTGAATATATAACGTTAGTTTTTACACTTAAATAAACGTATTAATCAAGTTATCGTCAACCCGGTCAACACTTGGGAAAAATCTCATTTGACTAAATTTACTCGCAACTAGTAGTTATGAAGTTTATTAACCTGGAAAAGGTGTCATTAAGAGATTCACTATGAATGGAGAAATTGATTAGCTTGGGAGAGGAAGCTGGTATTTTAGAAGTTAGACGGGCTCTCTTCATTTCTTGTTATTAAGGAAGAGCAGTAGTTAAGAAGAGAAGATCTAATTGTAGTAATTTAAGTGGTGACTCGAGAATGATACACTATTAATATGTCAAAGTATCATAGTACCATCTATTTTTTTTTTTTGTCGGGTGAATACAAAGAAAGAAAGAAAAAGCTATCTGATGCCTTTATTACAATACATATTATTAAGTAGCCTAAAGCTCTCTATAAGGTCAATATTATTCTACCACAAAAGGTCTTTTTCCTAATTCACGAGATTTTTAAGATGGATTTAGACTTTTTATTATTTAAATTATTATTCGTAAGTAAAAAGCTCAATCCTAATTCTCTATTATATATAGACCTTTAGACCTTCTTTTACCATCAGACATTAGACAATTCATTTTACGCTAAATTACAAGTCAAAGCAGAGACAGAAGAGGAAGTTAGAGCTGGAGAATTCACATTCCTCCATCAACAGCACAATCCAACGCCTTAATTAGGTTTCATATTTTATATTTGTAATTTAGGATAATTTCTTTTCTTTATATTTATTCAGTTTTTATTTCGAACATGAGCTAAATTCCTTAGTACTTAAGAATCACAATATGAGGGTTGAAACCCTAATTAATTAATTTCTGTTTTTGAATTTGGGATTTTACGATTTAAATTGAGTTGAGTATTTTATATTGGGTATTATTTTCTTCTTGTCTACTATTTTTATTCTATCCAACTATAAATAGGTTTTAGTAATTGGGTTATTCACTTTAGTGGAGAAGTGATCATCCGACGGGGGTGGGGGGGGAGGGGGGGTTCAGTTACAGACTTAGGTAATATCTGTGTAATGTCCGTTATTGACCGACATGCTTAACTAATCACATAGCCAAAGCGGTAAAAAGTTTCACATCTGTAAGTAAACTTGCTACCTTATAGGGGCCTATCTTACCGTAGGATAGCTCCTAATTCCACCCGACAGGGGGCTAGGAGATATTAGAGTCCCGACTAATATTTAAATGCCAACTCTACTCTTAAACGATACAGTAATTATGTTAACTTAGGTGGATTCCTTTGCGAGACTCAAGTACATCTCTCTTTCTTGCGTCCAACTTTATTTACTTGAATTTTTTATTTCAGTTAATCATTTTAGTATTTTATTTTATTGCATATTTTAGTCCTTAGACAAAACAAAACAAGATTCTATTAATTTACTTTTCTGTTTTAAACAATTAATACTACTATCCCGATTAATACTAGTGTCATAACTAGCCGTCTCTGAAAACGAAACCCGTATTATTTACACATTACTCGTAACGACCCGTACACTTGCGGATAGTGTCCCTCTTAACAGGGTGGTGATTTTATAACACACCAAGAGACACTAATTTTATGGCGCCACTGCTGGGGACACGTCTCATTATTGAATTGGGGGTGTGGGGATTCGTTTTCTCTCATCTCTATTTTTTTGTGATTTACTGTTTTTGGTAGAAATTAAAATTTTTTATACATGGGATTTAGATGTAGAGTGGGTTTAATAGCTGGAAAAAGAAACTTAGTAAGTTAATGATAAAAAGTAATATGTTTATGAGCTGTTTTATTTTGTATGCTTTGAGTATTTACAGGAAGCACACATTAATAGTAAAGAAAATATTAGTAAGAAATACGGTAGAAGTATGTTTGATCTTTGGGCGCCTTGAGGGGTGTGTGGGCCGTGAGATCCGAGCTAGTTGATAAACCCATTTGATGAACGTTCTAAAGGTAAGAGAATGACGCAATTGCATAGTTTAAAAACTAATTAAGGCAATTCTTTGATACGCCCCTTGTTGCCTTTTAGCTTGTTTTCCATTTATTATATTTATATCCCTCTCAGCCATTTCTAACCTTTCTAAAGCCTTATTATTTAGCCACATTATAAGCCATATCTCTTTAGATTTTAGGACTTTTCCATATGACCAGCACTCGAATCGCGATGCATAGACAATTGTTTTAGAGCTTGAGTATGGGGTGGTGGATCCACCAATATGGGAAATATTATTGGGATTGGAATTTTTGAGCTTATTAATTGCGCTTTGTTCTATATTTTGATTATGATTCACATGTTTATCATATTGTACCCCTTTGTCGAGGTAAAAGTAAATGAAAAAAGTTATGAGAAGAAAAGAATATACGTGAAAAATAGAATGACAACTCACATAAAAAAGAGAGTCATAGCTATACTACAAAAGAAAAAAAATTGATATGAAAAGATTGAAGATATTTGGATGGCAAAGTGGAATTTTTATGTGATCATCTTTATGTTTTAGTATTGGGTTATTGGGGATGCTAATTAGTGTAGCAAAATCATTGGGTGGAGTAAGAACATGTTATGAGAGTAACTCAAGCTCTAGGGTGATTTGTTGATCGCTAGTGAGGAGAGAGCTAAAAGTTCACTCTAAATTATCCAAATATACGTATCATACCGTCCCTAATCCAAAATTACAACCTGAAAACCTTATAATTCTTTTCTATGTAATCTAGAAGTGATTGAACTGTTAGATAGTAGTTAGATGGATCTTTGGATACTAGTAAAGTTCGATGAACTATCTATAGCCTCTTGGTAAGCTATGTGAAGATTCTCTCCTTTGTGCATTGCAAAGCTAATCTAATCTTCAATTTGAGTCATGTTGATCGTTTGTATGACAAGTGTACAGGTAAAATAGTTTGTAAATATTATTACATGAAATTTTCTGAGTAGTTTCTTTGAGTTATTATCTATATTCTGCTATCTTCTTTCCACTATGCTTAATTGACTTAGGTGTGTATTTAGAGACTTCCCTTTGTTTTTATCTTTAATGTATCAGGACGATACAACTTTGAGTGTGGGGTTTTAATGTCCCCCTATTTGTGATATAATCATCTAGGTTGGAGACATCATTTTAGGTGTATTTGATTAATTTATTTTATATTCTTATCTGTAATTTGATAGTTTCTTATTACTTATCTTGATTTGATGATTTATTACTTTTAGAGCATATTTGGTTTAATTTGTGTGTTAATGTGAAGCTATATAGGTTTATGGAATATAATTAGATGCCAAATCGATTCTAAGAAGATATGGATGGAATCAAGAGATAAAAGGAAGTAGAGATAAAATTGAAAAGGAAAAGCTGCCAAGTAAATCTGAAATTCTGCAGCTACGTCCACTAAAGTGAAGATAACTTCAAATAGGGTAGGAATTAGGATGCGCATTAGAAAGAGTAAAGATATATCTTTTCCCTTTGTTCGTGTCGATATAAAGTTGGCAAAAATTGGACCAATAACTAAGGCGATATGATCAAAACAGTGAGCAGTGTTTATCCTCTACTATATTATAGGAAACTAATTTTGAATTGGAAACGGATTCCAATTACTTGACTTCCACTCAACAATTCAACCTAGGATCTTCTAAACACCTATAAAAACACCCCTTTATTATTGTAATCATGTCCTTTCCTCTCCTTAACTAATCCTTAGTTTTATTCATCATAAAGGTCATTCTAGAGAAGCAAGCAAGTTAACCACCGATCATTGCACAGGGTCCCCTTACCCTAGTCCCTTGGTAATTGTTAGGTCGCCACCTAAGTCCCTGCGGAAGGGGGTTAGGAGGAATATAGAATCCTAGCTACTTTTTTAAGCGCTTTAATCACCCTTATTAACTAGTATAAGAAATAGAAGGATTAGTGCATACTAGGAAAACTTGAGCTATACTTTAATATATTATTCTCTCATCTTTTATTTACTGTTTTGTCTTTAGTTTAGTTAATCAATATTTCATCAATCAATCATTCATATTTACTTTTCTTGTCTTTAAATTCATTGAACTATTTATTACTACTCTTTACTGTTAATCCATTCGTATAACACACTAAGTCCTTGAGAACGAATATGTACTTATCATTAAAACTTGTGTACGACCTATGATACATGCAGTGAATACCGTGTTTAGGTTAGGGTGTTAGTTGAATCTTATTTTTTTCTTTTTTTTATCACACACTAGCCGACACTAGGCACATTGGGTGGAATCTCTCCATTCAAGTTCGTTAAATTTTGATTTTTTTACCACCTTCAGGTGGATTAGCTCCCTAAGGCTGGTTCAACTTATTCAGGTTCTCCTCAAACCTGGTTGGTGCATTAAGGTTAGCCATTTTCTCTAACACTTTTCTTTCTCTTTCTCTCTTTCTCTCCTCTCTAATCAATCGCTCAAGAATAAAGTGCATACACCCGAACCTGTAAACCTGAGAAGATATCAAAGAAAACACAAAACACAATAAAATAGAAAATAAACTAGACATTTTCAAACTAAAATAAAAATACAAAAATCTTTAACACCGATCCCTGGCAGCGGCATCATCTTGACCATGGTGGTTTTCTCTTAAGTGTTGACTATTTATTTTATCGATGGAAAACACAAAGGTTAAGATGTTGACCTAGGTGATTTTCCGTTAAGCGTTGACTATTTATTTTATCAATGGAAAGCATCAAGGTCAAGATAATAGCACGAATTGGAACAAAAGTTCCCGCCTTGGTCAAGATGATAGTCCATGAAATGTCTTTTTTATTTATTTAAACCTTAACATCTAAACCTAGCCTCTTTCTTCTTCTCCAATCACCCAAACTCTATTAAAGATCAACCAAAATCTCCACCTCACATCCAAACATCACCAAAACACCAAATATTCATTGCCAAAATCATCGTTACATCATTCCAAACCAAAATTAAACACCTAAATCATTCCATAACACCTAGAAACGACATTCAAGTCCCAAAAAAAAATCCACACTTTTCCAAAATTCTTGAAATCCTCTCACAAAAATAAAAAACATCTTACCCACACAAAAATACATCTTTCTAACACTTTCCAACTCAAAATTCACCTATGATGTAATTTTGGATTGGTGGTCTGGGGATATGACGTGAAGAACGGAGACACGTGTTGTGAGGAAGATGAGTAAGAATTAACGCAACAAGGTGGGTAATTACTAGAGGAAATTGGAAAGGTAACTATGTTTATAGAGTTGAATTACTGGGATGGACACCTGATGTCTCCTCATTTGTGATAGATTTATGTTAGGATGAGACATCATTTTTAGTGATTAAGAAGTCATAATAGTCAATTTTCTTGAGAAATAGTGCACTTTCCTATTTTGAGTCTTGGGTTTAATTGTTTATTTTAGTGTGAAGCTTTAAAGATAATTATGGAGATTAATTAGAGTCCAAGTCAAAGACTACAACTTATGGAAAGAGATTAGCATGGTAATTGGAGATAAGGAAACAAAAGCTAAAAAGATGGAAATGGAAAAGCTGCCTAAATCTGGGATTCTCCAGTACACGCCTAAAGAAGTGGTTATTTACCCAAGAAATAGGCCGATTTTGGTAATTTCCTTTTATAGGGACAAAGATAATTCTGTTACGATTCTTTTGGTATCTTATGGAGCTCAAACCGACCAATAACGACGAGGATATGCTCAAAACGGTCCAGCAGTGTTTATTTTTATTTCCATACGAATTTGAGTTGGGCTAGAAGTCCAATACTTTATCTCTTCCTCAAGAAAACGAATTAGGTCTTCCTTAACACCTATAAATACACCCTCATACCATTGTAAACATGTCCTTGCTCAGTTTCAAGCTTAGGCTTAGTCCTTACTTGTATTTTCTCACTTTTAAATAATAGCTTAGTCCTTTAATTTAATATTCATCCTTAGAATCAAGCTATTCATCCAAGAAGCAAGCTGACCTATAGAGGAAGACAAGAAGACGAAGTTGGAGAGTGACAAACTCCTCTTCTACATCTCACCTTCTCTATATTTAGGGTATTTAGCTATAGATTTATGCTCAACCATATTTCTAAGCTTTTATTCTGTAAGTTTTACTTTTAATTGTTGGGTTATTATTTTGTCTTAAATTCAATAATACTATTTGTTTATTCTAATTGATTGAGCTTGGCGTATATTGTTATTATGTGTTTTGACTTATTGTTACATTCTTAGATTTGGTCAATCTTAGGATTATTCTTAGTTATTGACAACGCCACATAATCATCTAGTTTTGATCCTTTGCCTAACTAGATAGCCATAAAGGTTTAATTTAATCACCAATCATTACCCAAGACCTTGGTAGTGGAGAGGTTGCTCCTAAGCCTAGAAAAGGCTAGGTAGAATTTAGAATCCTGGTTAATATATAATGCTTAATCTGTGACAAGTTAGAATAACAACTTAGTAAAATAGACTCATAATATTAATCCTAATTTATCTGGCTTACATTCATCTTATTTATTTGTTTTCATTATTTATTTATTTGCGTTAGATTATTATTTATCTTATTATATTTTTATATAAACATCTAAATTCATCTACGCTTGTTAAACATAAGTAGATCTAACGGATTAAATCCCTACGAACGAACTTAACTTATCATTAAAACTTGCAAACGATCTGTGATACTTGCAGTGAGTTCCGTGGTTCTCAAGGGTGTATGCTCTTTATTATTATCTTTAATTTTCTATTTATTTATCACACCTTTGCCCCCACCAAGTTTTTGGCGTCGCTGCCGGGGATTTATCTTTAAGTTAAATCTATTTTGTGTTTATTTAGTATAGAAGTTTTTATTTGTTTTCAGTTTTACGCTTTCTTTTTGTTTTAGTCTTTCTCAGGATTTTAGATGGATAATCAACGGTTAGAGCTAGGTTTACCTAGTAAATTTCGAGTTCAACACATTGGGATTCGCGTCCCAACTATCCAAGCCGTTAGATTCAAGCCTGATCCTGATTTAATTAATCAATTCGCGAGCAATGGGAAATTTAATGGTGATACAAATCAAGATCCAGTCAAATCTGTTCAGAAATTCATGCAATTCTGTGATGCCTACATTAATGAAGGTGTTACGCAAGAACAGATGTATTATTTAATGTTTCAATTTTTCTTGACCAGGAAAGCAAGCGATTGGTTTGATGATCAACCTCCCGAGCTAATAACCGATTGGGACAAGCTTCAAGAAAGATTCCTTGATAAATTTTATCCTACAATTATGCGAGTGAAGGAATATGAATTTCTTACAAGAAGCCGGAGAGAGTGTTGGCGAAGCATGGACGAGATTTCAAAAGATGTTGGCAAGATGTCCACTACATGGATACACGCCACAATTACAATTATCCATGTTCTATAATGGACTCGACAGAGAGTCAAGGCTGAAAGCAGATAATATGGGTCGTGGTAATTTTGTCTCTATGGATCCAAAAGAAGCGAAAAGTGGTATGGAAACAATCATTGAGAACAACATGAGTTGGCCATAAGAACAAACTCCTACCACCAACGAAGAAGAAGAAGCAAGGATTTCAAGCTTGCAAGATCAAATACAACAACTCGCTATAACCGTTAAGGAAAGCATCCCAAAGCCACCTCAACAGTTATACCTACAAGAACAAGCCTATGAAAATCAAGCTAATCAACCACCGAGCTGCCATGTGCATAATGTTAGTCAAGCTCAATCACTTCCTCAAGAAGAAATCACTGAGTTAAAAGAGACTATTAGTCAATTCATCAACTTCACGAAGGATAATATGAGTATAATTGAATCAAAGATCGATGCATCAGTAGTGCAAAGCCTGCAACAACAGAATCAAGATCTTAAAAAACATAATCAACTTTTAGAGAAGAATGTGATGCGGCTCACTACAATCATAGAACAAATACAAAGTCAACTCCTACAATTGACCCAAGATACAACATCTAACATGAAGAAGATCCAATACGTAGACGATAAGGTTAAGACTATTAGTCTTCAAGCTCAAAAGATAAAAGAACACGGTGAGATAATCACCGAAGCGCTACCATCTCCCTCAAAAGGGGATGTTCTACCAAACAAGTCAAACGTAAAACGGATGAACTTAGATGAGATAATTGTTGAAGATTGGGTTGAAGAAGTTGAACATAATGAGATTAAGAAGCCTAGAGTGGTTGAGGAACCAAGAATTGAAGAGAGAAGTAGAGCAAGACAGCCACCCATACATTGCCACTATCCCGCTTATCCAAAGGAGCAACAACAGAAGTGTATAGAGGCGTTAAAACAAGTTAAAATTAACGTCCCTTTACTCGAAGTTATGGAAGGAAGGCGAAACTATGATCAATTATTTATGGAGGCACTCTCCAATAAAGAAAGGTTCACAAGATCCAAATCTGTGACACTTAATGAAGGGATATCAGCACAAGTTCAGCAAAGATTACCATCAAAGCTTAAAGATCCTGGAAGTTTCAACCTCCCAATCAAAATAGGTGGTATATTTCATGGAAAAGTCATGTGTGATTTAGGGGCAAGTGTGAATATCATGCCCAAAAGTATATTCAAGAAGATTGGTATTAGTGATGCGAAACCGACATCCGTAACCTTACAACTTGCGGATCAATCAACAACAAAACCGTGGGGAGTAATTGAGGATGTACTCGTTCAAGTAGGTAACCTTGTTATTCCAACGTACTTTATTATTCTTGACTATAAAGCAGATAAGAACGTCCCATTCATTCTTGGGCGTCCATTCCTAGCCACCAGCGATACTATAGTGAACGTGAATGAAGGAACTGTGACTCTCCGTATTGAAAATAACTCTGAAACGTTCTATGTTTCGGGGAAGAAGAAAAAGAAAAATGAGTCGAAAGAACTATATCCAATCAGAGTTGTAACCAAGAAGCTGGAACCTGTAAGCCCCCAAGAAACCATGGAGAAAAAGATTGAGTTTGGGGTAGGAGACGAGGTGGCATGGAGACCTCCCAACCCCAAACATAGAAGTTCTTGGAAGGGGCCCTATGTTATCACGCAAATCATCTCAGAAGGAGTGGTCGAAATAAAGGCTATCGAAGGTTGCAAGCTCGAGTTGGTAAGTGTTAATCATCTCACTCACTGCTGGGGAGGCTATAAAAAGAAATAACCGAGGTAACGCGTCTAACTTTAAAAGACGTTAAACAAAAGTGCTAAGATATTGCATTCTTGGTTTAGTTTTTAGTTTAGTTTTCGTGTTTTCGTGTTTTTACGTTTTTAGTTTATGTTTAGTTTAGTTTAGTTATTTTTAGTTGATATTGCATTCTTGAGGAAGGTAGTAGTGTTTTTGATGTTCAGGTACTAAGAAAATCGAGTTAGGGAGAAAAAGAAAAAAATTCGGAGAAAATCTCACCGGTATACCGCTCATTTCACCGGTAGACCGCTCATTTCACCGGTATACCGGCGCGGCTACGAAAAAAAACACGTGCCACGGGTTCACGTCACGGGATTTATGCAGAGAAGCAAAAAAGTCAGACCCTTAGGTCCGGTATACCGGGCCCCATGGCCGGTATACCGCCCGACGCCGCTGGAGAGAGATAAAATTTGCGTTTTTCAGGTTATAAGGGTGAGGAGGTTGCTCTATTACGAATTTTTTAATCCTTAAGCTTCTCCTTCTTCCCTAAAACCTCTCCCAACTCCATTAAAGCTTCAACGAACCTTCAACCAACATCAAAACACCACCAAATCACCATGAATTCTCATCCAAATCCTTCCCCACATCATCACAAAGAAATTCAAGCACCCAATTCATATCAAAACACCTAGAAACCAAGAATTAAAACCATGAATTTCAAAATCTTCTTCTAAAATTCCTTAAACCTACATCATTAAAGCTTGATTCCATCATACCCACATAGAGATTCATCATCAATTCACCTTTCCTAAACCAAATCAAGCTTGTTCAACCTATAATTAAGAGTTTCAAATTTCAAGAGTGTTCAAAGCTTTGAGTTGGTGGTCAAAAGAGATGATGAAAAGAATAGAGATATTATCAAGTGTTATGGGATATGAAGAATCAAAGAAAGGTGCTGGGTAAGATCAAGAATAAATCAATTGAGATGGGTATTAGTTCGGGAATAAATTACAAGGTAAATCGGATCAAGAGAGTAGAGGAAAGCATGCAGTGGTGAATTCAAAGAGAAGACACCATAACCTCTTCCTATCAAGATCCATCTACCCAAGATGAACAAAAGCTTCTGGGACGCTAGTAGCTGTGTTCAAAACATATTCCTGGATGAACAACTGTCACATGAGAGATTATTCAAAGAGCAAAGTTGGAAGAAGATAAACAAGAGATTTCTAGAGAGTGATTGATTGGGATGGAGCATAAGAAGATGTAAGGGAAAGCGAAATTGGTGATAATAGAAATTTACATACATGAAAGCACTGCACCCTATTCCGGGTATTGATCAGGCGAGGTAAATAGCCGCGAAGAGTATGTTTTCTTTCTTCCTTACCTCTTCTATGTGTGCAATATCTGTAAAATTTTAATTTTCTTTTTGAGTCTTTTCGAGTCGTGGGGACACGGCTCATTTTTGAGTTGGGGTGTGGGGATTCGTTGTCTCTCATCTCCATTTTTCTGTTTTTAGGTAAAATTAAAATTTTTATTTGAAGGTTTAGATGTATGTAGAATGTGTTTAATAGCTTAAAAGCATAAGATCAGTGAGTTAATGATAGTAAGTAGTATGTTTATGAGCTATGTTATTTGTATGCTTTGAGTATTTACAGGAAAACACACGTTGATAGTAAAGAGAAGATTAGTGAGCAATGCAATAGAAAGTATGTTCGATCTCAGGGAACCTTGAGAAGTGTGTAGGCCGTGAGATCCAAGCTAGTTGACAAACCATTTTATGAAAGTGCTAAAGGTAAGAAAATAACGAAATTACATAGTGTAGAAAGTGATTAAGGCGGGTCTTTCATATTGAAGCCCTTGAAGCCTTTTTATACCTTCTCACCTTGTTATTTGATTTAATATGTTATATCTTTCTCATCCCCTTCTAGCCTTTCTAAAGCTTTTTATTTAGCCACATTATAAGCCATATCCCTTTAGATTATAAGACTTTTCCATATGACCCGCACTCGAATCGCGATGCATAGACAGTTGTTTTAGAGCTTGAGTTTGGGGTGGTGGGTCCACCATTATGGGAATTGTTATTGGGATGGGATTTTTGAGCTTATTAATTGTGCTCTATTCTTTGTATTGATGATGATTCACAAATTTTTATTGTAACCCTTTGCCGGGGTAATAGTGAATGAAAAAGAAGCTACGAGCTAAATTTTCCAACAAGGGCATAAAAAGAAAAATATATATAAGAAAAAAATAGCGTGATATCTCATCATTAAAAAGAGTGTCATAGCTAAAGAAATTTATTTGAAAAGAAAATATATATATATATATATTCGGACCGGCAAAGTGGAATTTTTATGTGACGTCTTATGCTTTAATTGGGTTATTTGGGATGCTAAATTGTGCATCAAAGAATTCATTGGGTTGAGTGAGAAACGTTTTATGAGAGTAACTCAAGCTCTAGGGCGATTCGTTGATGGCTAGTGAGGAGAGAGCTAAAAGCTCACTCTAAATTATCCAAATATACTATCATACCGTCCCTAAGCCTAAATTACAACCTTAAAGACCTTTTGTTTCTTTGCTATGTAATCGAGAAGTGATTGAACCAATAGAGAGTAGTTAAGTGGATCTTTGGATACTAGTGAAGTTCGATGAACAATCTATAGCTTCCTTGGTGAACTGAGTAAAGTTCCTATCCTTCTTACATTGCAAAGCTAATCTAATCTTGAATTCAAGCCGTGTTGATTGTGGATATGAGAAGTGTACAGGTTTTTAGTTTTTAAATATTATTACATGAAATTTTATGAGTATTTGCTTTGAGTCTATTCTCCATATTTTTCTATCTTCTGTCTTCTGTGCTTCATTGACCTAGGTGTGTATTTAGAGACTTCCCTTTGTTTTTATCTTTATTGTATCGGGACGATACAACTTTGAGTTGGGCGTCTGTGAGTTGGGGGTGTGGGGATTCGTTGTCTCTCATCTCCATTTTTCTGTTTTTAGGTAAAATTAAAATTTTTATTTGAAGGTTTAGATGTATGTAGAATGTGTTTAATAGCTTAAAAGCATAAGCTCAGTGAGTTAATGATAGTAAGTAGTATGTTTATGAGCTATGTTATTTGTATGCTTTGAGTATTTACAGGAAAACACACGTTGATAGTAAAGAGAAGATTAGTGAGCAATGCAATAGAAAGTATGTTCGATCTCAGGGAACCTTGAGAAGTGTGTAGGACGTGAGATCCAAGCTAGTTGACAAACCATTTTATGAAAGTGCTAAAGGTAAGAAAATAACGAAATTACATAGTGTAGAAAGTGATTAAGGCGGGTCTTTCATATTGAAGCCCTTGAAGCCTTTTTATACCTTCTCACCTTGTTATTTGATTTAATATGTTATATCCTTCTCAGCCCCTTCTAGCCTTTCTAAAGCTTTTTATTTAGCCACATTATAAGCCATATCCCTTTAGATTATAAGACTTTTCCATATGACCCGCACTCGAATCGCGATGCATAGACAGTTGTTTTAGAGCTTGAGTTTGGGGTGGTGGGTCCACCATTATGGGAATTGTTATTGGGATGGGATTTTTGAGCTTATTAATTGTGCTCTGTTCTTTGTATTGATGATAATTCACAGATTTTTATTGTAACCCTTTGCCGGGGTAATAGTGAATGAAAAAGAAGCTACGAGCTAAATTTGTCAACAAGGGAATAAAAAGAAAAATATATATATGAAAAAAATAGCGTGATATCTCATCATTAAAAAGAGAATCATAGCTAAAGAAATTGATTTGAAAAGAAAATATATATATATATATATATATATATATATATATATATATATATTCGGACCGGCAAAGTGGAATTTTTATGTGACATCTTATGCTTTAATTGGGTTATTGGGGATGCTAAATTGTGCATCAAAGAATTCATTGGGTTGAGTGAGAAACGTTTTATGAGAGTAACTCAAGCTCTAGGGCGATTCATTGATGGCTAGTGAGGAGAGAGCTAAAAGCTGACTCTAAATTATCCAAATATACTATCATACCGTCCCTAAGCCTAAATTACAACCTTAAAGACCTTTTGATTCTTTGCTATGTAATCGAGAAGTGATTGAACCAATAGAGAGTAGTTAAGTGGATCTTTGGATATTAGTGAAGTTCGATGAATAATCTATAGCTTCCTTGGTGAACTGAGTAAAGTTCCTCTCCTTCTTACATTGCAAAGATAATCTAATCTTGAATTCAAGCCGTGTTGACTGTGGATATGAGAAGTGTACAGGTTTTTAGTTTTTAAATATTATTACATGAAATTTTCTGAGTATTTGTTTTGAGTCTATTCTCCATATTCTTCTATCTTCTGTCTTCTGTGCTTAATTGACCTAGATGTGTATTTAGAGACTTCCCTTTGTTTTTATCTTTATTGTATCGGGACGATACAACTTTGAGTTGGGCGTCTGTGAGTTGGGGGTGTGGGGATTCGTTGTCTCTCATCTCCATTTTTCTGTTTTTAGGTAAAATTAAAATTTTTATTTGAAGGTTTGGATGTATGTAGAATGTGTTTAATAGCTTAAAAGCATAAGCTCAGTGAGTTAATGATAGTAAGTAGTATGTTTATGAGCTATGTTATTTGTATGCTTTGAGTATTTACAGGAAAACACACGTTGATAGTAAAGAGAAGATTAGTGAGCAATGCAATAGAAAGTATGTTCGATCTCAGGGAACCTTGAGAAGTGTGTAGGCCGTGAGATCCAAGCTAGTTGACAAACCATTTTATTAAAGTGCTAAAGGTAAGAAAATAACGAAATTACATAGTGTAGAAAGTGATTAAGGCGGGTCTTTCATATTGAAGCCCTTGAAGCCTTTTTATACCTTCTCACCTTGTTATTTGATTTAATATGTTATATCCTTCTCAGCCCCTTCTAGCCTTTCTAAAGATTTTTATTTAGCCACATTATAAGCCATATCCCTTTAGATTATAAGACTTTTCCATATGACCCGCACTCGAATCGCGATGCATAGACAGTTGTTTTAGAGCTTGAGTTTGGGGTGGTGGGTCCACCATTATGGGAATTGTTATTGGGATGGGATTTTTGAGCTTATTAATTGTGCTTTGTTCTTTGTATTGATGATGATTCACATATTTTTATTGTAACCCTTTGCCGGGGTAATAGTGAATGAAAAAGAAGCTACGAGCTAAATTTGCCAACAAGGGCATAAAAAGAAAAATATATATATGAAAAAAATAGCGTGATATCTCATCATTAAAAAGAGAGTCATAGCTAAAGAAATTGATTTGAAAAGAAAAAATATATATATATATATATTCGGACAGGCAAAGTGGAATTTTTATGTGACATCTTATGCTTTAATTGGGTTATTGGGGATGCTAAATTGTGCATCAAAGAATTCATTAGGTTGAGTGAGAAACGTTTTATGAGAGTAACTCAAGCTCTAGGGCGATTCGTTGATGGCTAGTGAGGAGAGAGCTAAAAGCTCACTCTAAATTATCGAAATATACCATCATACCGTCCCTAAGCCTAAATTACAACCTTAAAGACCTTTTGATTCTTTGCTATGTAATCGAGAAGTGATTGAACCAATAAAGAGTAGTTAAGTGGATCTTTGGATACTAGTGAAGTTCGATGAACAATCTATAGCTTCCTTGGTGAACTGAGTAAAGTTCCTCTCCTTCTTACATTGCAAAGCTAATCTAATCTTGAATTCAAGCCGTGTTGACTGTGGATATGAGAAGTGTACAGGTTTTTAGTTTTTAAATATTATTACATGAAATTTTCTGAGTATTTGCTTTGAGTCTATTCTCCATATTCTTCTATCTTCTGTTTTCTGTGCTTAATTGACCTAGGTGTGTATTTAGAGACTTCCCTTTGTTTTTATCTTTATTGTATCGGGACGATACAACTTTGAGTTGGGCGTCTTGATGTCTCCTCATTTGTGATAGATTTTTGTTAGGATGAGACATCATTTTTAGTGATTTAGAAGTTATAATAGTCGATTTTCTTGAGAAATAGTGCACTTTCCTATTTTGAGTCTTGATTTAGTAAAATAATATTTTTAGAGCATATTGGGTTTAATTGTTTATTTTAGTGTGAAGTTTTAAAGATATTTATGGAGATTAATTAGAGTCCAAGTCAAAGACTACAACTTATGGAAAGAGATTAGCATGGTAATTGGAGATAAGGAAACAAAAGCTAAAAAGATGGAAAAGGAAAAGCTGCCCAAATCTGGGATTCTGCAGTACACGCCTAAAGAAATGGTTATTTACCCAAGAAATAGGCCGATTTTGGTAATTTCCTTTCATAGGGACAAAGATAATTCTGTTACGATTCTTTTGGTATCTTATGGAGCTCAAACCGACCAATAACGAAGAAGATATGCTCAAAACGGTCCAGTAGTGTTTATCTTTATTTCCATACGAATTTGAGTTGGGCTAGAAGTCCAATACTTTATCTCTTCCTCAAGAAAACGAATTAGGTATTCCTAAACACCTATAAATACACCCTCATACCATTGTAAACATGTCCTTGCTCAGTTTCAAGCTTAGCCTTAGTCCTTACTTATATTTTCTCACTTTTAAATAATAGCTTAGTCCTTTAATTTAATATTCATCCTTAGAATCAAGCTATTCATCCAAGAAGCAAGCTGACCTATAGAGGAAGACAAGAAGACGAAGTTGGAGAGTGACAAACTCCTCTTCTACATCTCACCTTCTCTATATTTAGGGTATTTAGCTATAGATTTATGCTCAACCATATTTCTAAGCTTTTATATTTGTAAGTTTTACTTTTAATTGTTGGGTTATTATTTTGTCTTAAATTCAATAATACTATTTGATTATTCTAATTGATTGAGCTTGGCGTATATTGTTATTATGTGTTTTGACTTATTGTTACATTCTTAAATTTGGTCAATCTTAGGATTATTCTTAGTTATTGACAACACCACATAATCATCTAGTTTTGATCCTTTGCCTAACTAGATAGCCATAAAGGTTTAATTTAATCACCAATCATTACCCAAGACCTTGGTAGTGGAGAGGTTGCTCCTAAGCCTAGAAAAGGCTAGGTAGAATTTAGAATCCTGGTTAATATATAATGCTTAATCTGTGACAAGTTAGAATAACAACTTAGTAAAATAGACTCATAATATTAATCCTAATTTATCTGGCTTACATTCATCTTATTTATTTGTTTTCATTATTTATTTATTTGCGTTAGATTATTATTTATCTTATTACATTTTTATATAAACATCTAAATTCATCTACGCTTGTTAAACATAAGTAGATCTAACGGATTAAATCCCTGCGAACGAACTTAACTTATCATTAAAACTTGCAAACGATCTGTGATACTTGCAGTGAGTTCCGTGGTTCTCAAGGGTGTATGCTCTTTATTATTATCTTTAATTTTCCATTTATTTATCACACCTTTGACTCCACCAACACCATTATAGGAAGAGTAAAGATGAACCATGGTGATGTGAGATGCATATATGTAAGTAACGCACGAAACACCTATCTTGGATATTGGCACGCGAGGCAATGTCCTAAAAGAGTATGTTTTCTCTCTTCTATACCATCTCTCTAATTGTATGTTTGTAAATTATGTGTTTCATATTTAAGATTATCGAGTATGTTTCAAGCCGAGTCACGGTTCACCTTTACTGGTGGGGATTCGTTGTCCTCATCCCCACTTTATGTGATCTATATGATTTTTTAGGTAGATTGTTAGAGATGTAATTTGCGTAGAATGTGTTTAATGGCCTAAAATCATAAGCTTTAGTGAAGTTAATTATATTACGTAATGTGTTTATAAACTAGTTGTATTATATGCTTTGAATAAGAATGTGAAAACATAGTTTAATTGTAAAGAAAAGAGTAGTAAGCAATGCATAGATTCAAGTTTTGATCTTAGGAAACCTTTAGTGGTGTGTAGGCTGTGAGATCCTAGGTAGTTAATAACCCATTTAATGAACGTGCTAGAGGTAAGAAAGTAACTAAATTTCCTAGCTAAGGAAGTAATTAAGACAGTTCTTTGATAAGCCCCTTTGTGCCTTTTTAGCTTGCTATCCATATGTAATTATATATTATCCGTCTTAGCCCCTTCTAGATATTCTACAGCCTTTTTATTATCCATATTACAAGCCATACCCCTTAGATTATAGGACTCTTTCAATATGACCCGCACTCGAATCACAATGCTTGACACTCATCTTTAGAGCTTGATTTTGGGGTGGGGGGAAACATTATTGGGTGGGGTTTGAGCTATGTATTTGTGTTATGTGACGATGAATCTGTTCTATATTTTAACCCTTTGTCAGGGTAAGAGAAAATCTTTGAAAAGAATACAATATGTTGAAAAGAAAAGTTAAATGCGAAGCAAAGTAGCATGACTTCTCACATAAAAAAAGAGAGTCATAACTAACTTGCAAAAGAAAAATAAATACATTTGGACCGACAAAGTGGATCAATTCTTATGTAATCATCTTGGTTTTGTATTGGTTATTGGGGATGCGAAGTAAGTGCATCAAAGTTGGGTTAAGTGAGTAAAGTTTATGAGAGTAATTCAAGCTCTAGGGCGACTCATTGATGGCTAGTGACGAGAGAGCCAAAAGCTCATTCTAAATTATCCAAATATATGATCATACCAACCCTAAGCCTACATTACAATAATAAAAGACCTTATGATTCTTAACTATGTGATTTAGGAGCGATTTAACCTTTAGAGAGTAGTTTGATGTACCATTAGAGACTATTTTAGGATCTATGAGAAATCTATAACCTCCATAGTAAACTAAGAAAAAAAACCTCTCCTTCTTGCATTGCGAAACTATTATAATCTCGAACTTGAATATTTTTATTGTTTATATGATAAGTGTATTTATATTAATTAGTTTCTGATTATTATTACATGAATATCACTAGGTAGTTGCTTTAGGACAATTTTTTACATTCTCCTTCTCTCATGCTTATTTGCCTCAGCTTATATTTTGAGACTTTCCTATTGTTCTTTCTTTTTCTTTGTCAGGACGACAAATTTTGAGTTGGGGGTCTTGATGTCTCCCTTTCTGTGACAAATAAATCACATTGTGAGACAGCTTTTTCTCTTCTTTTTGTGCTTAGCTAAGTGATTTTTCCCATTATTTGATATAATCTCACTTTTGTCCTATTTTGGAAAGTTTTCACGTTTGTAGCAATTTTCGCGTAATTTGTTTGTTAAATGTGAAGCTTTTAGGTACATGAATGATATAAGATTACGAAAAATGGATTAGAAGTTTATTAAAGAAGATCGAAGAAGGAATCCAAGAGTAAAGTATGAAAGAAACCATTTTTTGAAAGTGAAAGAGTTGTCGGCTAGAATTAGAAAGTAGATTGTTTGATATGCCATGAGAGACTGACAAAGACATTGGCCGAGTCCTTCTACCACATTGTATGGATTTGAATCACGGTCGCGTGGCAAGTAAGATTTCGCAATTTGGGGTTGTAACAAATAAGTTATGTATTTTTTTAGCCGGTGTGTGACTCGAACCTGGAATCTCTTGGTATAATTCCTTTTTGGGATGGGTTATGTCATTTTAATGAGTCCAAATCCCACCCAAACGAATTTAAATATTAGCTCCATTCAGATATATTTAATCTCTTGGTTGCCAAAACTAAAATTCCAAAGAAAAAATTCAATACAGCATCAGTTAGCAAGATATAGAGGAAGAAGAAACTACACCGGAGTTTTACCACAACGCGTCTACGCTTCTCCATCTCTAATTCTTTTGGGTAATTTAGTATTTAGTCTTAATTTGTATATGAATTAATTCTGAACTATTTGATTCAAAAGACTATATTATGCTTATTGATTACATTTTTCCTTAGGATTGTATTGTATGAATGAATTAAATATTGTATTGCTTTTAATTGCATTTGGGATATTTGTATATTTAATTGAATTGAGTTTGAATTATATTACCTTTGTTTATATTCGTGAGCTTGTTGCCTATCTAGGTCCTGATCAAACTAAGGTAGTGTGAGACTATATTGTTGGAACATTTGAAGTCTTTTGGACTTCTTTGGTTTCCCACATCGGTAGGGATAAAGGCCAAATGCCTTCTTTTATGATGTGTGGTATTATCAATGTCCAAAGAGCCAATACCCATGCACATGGCAAGGTAATGGTTAAGACCACACACGTGCACCACCACCACCACCACCACCCACCCGGCCCGGCACCGGCGACGACGACGGCGACGGTTGTGGGGTCGTTGGGGAGTTTGGGGAGTCAAAAAATGAAAAATGAAAAATGAAAAATGAAATGGATTTTTCTACCAGCTCTTATAGTGGTCTTTGACAACCCAATTTAAACGTAGAGACAAATCTCCACCAATCACGCACTCGTTAAAGAAAAAGAATATTCCAGTAGCTGTTACTTAGTCAAGTCAAACACGTGGGAATATCAAAGGTCAACAAAGCTGTTACAGAAATTAAAAACGTGGGAATATCAAAGGTCAACAAAGCTGTTACAGAAATTAAAACGTGGCGGTTACAAGACAATAAAAAACGTCAACCCAATCAAGTCAATTCCGGAAGGGAATCGTGGGACTTAATGGGGATGTTTCAGAAGGCTTGGGTCTTCCTCTCCTCACCCCTATATAAAGATCTCTCACTCCACTCTCCACAGCTACGAAATACAAAGAAAAAAAAACACTCTGCCTCTTCTCTCTAAACTAAACTAGTGGTTCCGCTGTAGTTTTTCCGTTAGAGATACCGGTCCGTCGGAATATCTTTTTAACGACTGAGGACTCTTGTTTTTCTTTTCCGTGTAAGTGTATTTCCATTTGACTTTTCGTGTAATTGTTATTCGAAATTTTTATTGTAATCGGAATTCGTAATTCAGTTTTTCTTGTAATAGTTAGTTTACTTTAAAACTGTTTTTACTTCATTTGTTTTGGAATCCATTTCTATTTGTGAAACCGGTGATTACTTTTAATCACAATTTAAAAAGATGTTCATTTTTTTTTTCCACCGGTTATTTTTGAAAATGTCTCTTCCTATTTCGGCTGTTGGTTCTTCTTTGAACACAAAGCCACTTCTCGACGCAAACAAGTTGGAACCCCTTAATGGTTCTAACCATAAGCGTTGGGCGCAAAAAATTATGATTTGCCTTGAACAGTATGAACTCGACTTTGCTATAGTCGAGGCTCCTCCACTTTTGGAGATTGGAGCTCATACCGAACAAGAGCTAGCTAGGCATGCTGCCCTCGAATCTAGGTTCAAAAGAGCTAATACCATGGCTCGGGGCTGGATGTTGAATAACGTGACTAATCCCATTTTTGACCTCCTTGCTAAAGAGAAATCGGCAAAGGTCATATGGGAAACTCTTGAGAAGAAATACGGGGCTGATGATTCTAGTAAGAAAAAGTACGTGACTGGGAATTGGTATAACTTTAGACTTACGGATCAGAAACCCATGACTGAATAACTTCATGTGTACGAGAACCTATGCGCGGAGGTAATCGCCGAAGGCATGAAGATGTGTGAAATTCTTCAAGCCAACATTTTGCTTGAGAAATTTCCCCCATCTTGGAGTGAATACCGCAACCACCTCAAACACAAAAAGAAAGAATTGACCCTCCAAGAGCTCATTAGCCACATCCAAGTCGAAGAAGGGAATCGACTCAAGGATAAGTCAATCTCTTTCCCTTCTCATTCCTCCAAAGATAATCTAGTCGAAGGTTCTGGCCAAGGTAACAAAGACATGTTCAAAGGGAAGGGAAAGCAACAAGGCTCCAACAAGTCAAAGTCTGGGGGAAACAAGAATCGCGGCAACTCCAACAAACAAGGTGGAGGATTCAAAACCTTTGGTAAGATTCAAAAACCTAAAGGGGCCTGTTATTGTTGTGGCAAAGAAGGACATAGAGCTTTCGAATGTTCCCTTAGGGCTGGCCAGGGTCCCAAAGCTGCCGCTAATCTAACTGAGACTGAAGAAATAATCGCCGCGGTAATGGTTGAGGTAAACTTGGTAGAGAACAAGAGTGAGTGGATCCTTGATACTGGAGCTTCTCGACATTTCTGCGCAAACAAAGCCATGTTCAAGAAATTCGAAAAGGCAACTGATGGTGAGTGTGTGTACTTAGGTGACTCTTCCACCGCTACTGTTCTCGGGAAAGGTCAGGTTCCCCTCAAACTCACATCTGGTAAGATTCTTGAACTGAAGGATGTTCTCTTCGTCCCCTCTCTCCGTAGGAACTTAGTTTCCGGGGCTCTCCTTAACAAAGTTAGTCTCAAACTTGTTTCCGAAGGGGGGAAAGTCATTATCACCAAAAATGACGAGTTCGTGGGGAAAGGGTACCTTAATAATGGCCTGTTTGTTTTAAACACTGTAACACTTAATGAGAATGCATCTAATTCTGCTTATATTGTTGAGCCTGTTCTAACGTGGCATGGTAGACTAGGCCATTTAAATGTTGCGTCTATTAAAAGGCTTAAAAATATTGGACTAATACCCGTTAACAACGTGGATGAATTTGAAAAATGTTAAATATGTGTAGAGTCCAAACTTGCGAAAAAACCTTTTAAACCCGTTACCACGAGACGAACTGAATTACTTGAATTAGTTCATTCGGACTTAGCTGATTTTAAAAACTCCGCTAGTAGAGGAGGAAAACTTTATTACATAACCTTCGTAGATGACTACTCTAGGTTTACTAAAGTGTATCTTCTTAAAACTAAAGATGAGGCGGAAAATACATTTTTAAAATATAAAGCCGAAGTTGAAAACCAACTAGACTGTAAAATCAAACGGCTTAGGTCTGATAGAGGAGGCGAGTATAGTTCTAATTCCCTTAAAGAGTTTTGTGAAACAAATAGGATTATCCACGAACTTAGTGCCCCTTATACACCCCAACAAAACGGCATAGCAGAAAGAAAGAATAGGTCCCTTAAAGAGACTATGAATGCCATGTTAATAAGTTCAGGTTTACCAAACAACATGTGGGGGTAAGCTGTCTTATCAGCCTGTTATGTACTTAATAGGGTACCACATAAATCCCTAGAAAAGAACCCTTATGAGATGTGGAAGGGTTTTCCATCAAACCTGAAATTTTTAAAAGTGTGGGGGTGCCTAGCCAAAGTCAAACTACCTGATTTTAAAACTGTCACCGTTGGACCCAAAACTGTCGACTCAATTTTCATAGGGTACGCTCAGAATAGTGCGGCATACAGATTCTTGTCATTAGAAGATAACTCTATTTGTGAATCTAGAGATGCTGAGTTCTTTGAACATGTTTTCCCTTTAAAAGATTTAAATACTGTCAATGCTTCTTTACCTGTTGATAACTTATCTACTAATGATGTTGTACCTCTTTGTGATGTTTTTCCTAACCCCTCCACTTCCATGGAGCCTAGTAGTATTCCCGAGGAAGAACCTAGGAGAAGTAAGAGGCGCAGGACTGAGTCCAGCTTCGGCCCTGACTTTATAACGGCCTTTATAACAGAAGGTTTTCACATTGATCTATTAGACGAACAGGTAGTCAACTGCCTCCTCATGGAGGAAGACCCAAAAACTTATGATGATGCTTTAAAATCTATAGATGCTAGTTTTTGGAAAGAGGCCATTAATAATGAACTTGATTCAATTAAAAGTAACCATACATGGGAATTAACCGACTTACCTAGGGGTAGCAAACCTATTAGTAGCAAATGGATTTTTAAGAAAAAGTTGAGACCCGATGGCTCAATAGAAAAATTCAAAGCCAGACTTGTTATTAAGGCTTCACCCAAAAGAAAGGTTTAGACTACTTTGACACTTATTCCCCAGTGACCAAAATTGCCACGATAAGAACCCTTATTGCTTTAGCCGTCATTCACGAACTTGTAATACATCAAATGGATTTCAAAACCGCGTTCTTGAACGGAGATCTAGATAAAGAGATCTACATGGATCAACCTGAAGGGTGTGTGGTCCCTGGTCAAGGGGACAAAGTGTGTAAGTTGAAAAAATCCTTGTATGGTTTGAAACAGGCACCGAAAAAATGGTATGAAAAACTAGATAGTACTCTCATTTCAGATGGGTTTATAGCTAACACTTCTGACTCATGTGTTTACTCCAAGGTAACAAATCCAGAGTGTGTTATCATCTGCCTCTATGTAGATGACATGCTCATTCTTGGTACTACTATTCATATTATAAATGAGACTAAACGCTTCTTGTCTTCCAGATTCGACATGAAAGATATGGGAGAAGCTGATGTAATACTTAGGGTAAAAATCATTAGGAGCAGTAATGGTATTACCCTGAATCAGTCTTATTACGTAGAAAGGATGCTGAAGAAGTTCAATTCCTTTGAGGTAACGACTGTAAATACTCCTTATGATTCTAGCATTAATTTATCCAAACATGTTGGGGATGCTGTATCCCAAAATGAATATGCTAAAATCATAGGAAGTGTGATGTTCTTGATGAACTATACTCGACCCGATATTGCCTATGCCGTGAGTAGACTTAGTCGCTATACTCATAACCCGAGTAGTGAACACTGGGTTGCACTTCGCCGTCTATTGAAATACTTGAGGGGTACCATCGATCTAGGCTTGCACTATAACAAATTCCTTGCAGTCCTTGAGGGTTTTTGTGATGCAAACTGGATCTCTGACAATGACGAAGTAAACTCCACCAGTGGTTATGTGTTCTACTTAGGGGGAGGTGTTGTATCGTGGAAGTCTTCCAAACAGACTTGTATAGCACGCTCCACCATGGAGTCTGAGTTCATAGCACTAGAGTTAGCTGGGCAAGAAGCCGAGTGGTTGAGAAGTCTCTTATCGGATGTGCCACTTTAGGAAGGAAGTGCCACACCTGTATGTATCCACTGTGATTTACAAGCAGCCATTGGAGTCGCTCATAATAGCGCCTATAATGGGAAGAAGAGACATATTTGCATCAGACATGGGTCAGTAAGACAATTACTGAAGAATGGTGTGATAGCCTTGGAATTTGTACGATCAGAGGAGAATCTAGCTGATCTGTTCACCAAATGCTTGACCAGGAGACTAGTCCTGGAGACGTCGAGGGGGATGGGACTAAAACCCATTAAGTGGAAACATGTGACTAATGAGTCAATGTGATTTCCCCATCCCTAAGGCTCAAACCTAAATCGTCTTGTTCATAGCCACTTGTGGTGGTCCATTTTGAGAAGGACTTGATGAAAAAGGCGTAACGAGTGTTGAACTCACATTGAATTCATAGCCTTTATGGTGGTTCTTTTGAGAAGGACTTGATGAATTCAAGGGTAACGTTGAAACCCAAATATTCATGGTAGAGTTTTGAGGAGACGTCCTTGCACAACTTTCAAATGAATAAATCCACCAAGTTCATAGCCCGGAAAGGGTGGTCCTTAGAGAAGGACTTGATGAACCGAAAGGTGATGTTAGAGGGAACCATAACTTTGAATCGGGTAGAGTATGCGCTGTGAGGGTCTCGATCGATAATCATTAAAGTTCAAGAGTAAGTTCACTTAAACGGAATTCGGTGGTTGCCTCACATCACTACGTGTCAATTCAAATCGCAAGATATTGACACTTAAGTACAATTCACCTATTCTTCTTTTTGGAACCTTCTCTCCAAACCTTTTGCTGACATTCAAATGTGTGGGGGATTGTTGGAACATTTGAAGTCTTTTGGACTTCTTTGGTTTCCAACATCGGTAGGAATAAAGGTCAAATGCCTTCTTTTATGATGTGTGGTATTATCAATGTCCAAAGAGCCAATACCCATGCACATGGAAAGGTAATGGTTAAGACCACACGCGCGCACCACCACCACCACCACCCACCCGCCCGGCCCGGCACCGGCACCGGCGACGGCGACGGCGACGGCGTAGGGCATGGGGCGTGGGTCGTGGGGTCGTTGGGGAGTTTGGGGAGTCAAAAAATGAAAAATGAAATGGATTTTTCTACCAGCTCTTATAGTGGTCTTTGACAACCCAACTTAAACGTAGAGACAAATTTCCACCAATCACGCACGCGTTAAAAAAAAAAGAATATTCCAGTAGCTGTTACTTAGTCAAGTCAAACACGTGGGAATATCAAAGGTCAACAAAGCTGTTACAGAAATTAAAAACGTGGGAATATCAAAGGTCAACAAAGCTGTTACAGAAATTAAAACGTGGAGGTTACAAAACAATCAAAAACGTCAACCCAATCAAGTCAATTCCGGGAGGGAATCGTGGGACTTAATGGGGACGTTTCTGACGGCTTGGGTCTTCCTCTCCTCACCCCTATATAAAGAGCTCTCACTCCACTCTCTACAACTACGAAATACAAAGGAAAAAAAAACACTTGGCCTCTTCTCTCTAAACTAAACTAGTGGTTCCGCTGTAGTTTTTCCGTTAGAGATATCGGTCCGCCAGAATATCTTTTTAACGACCGAGGACTCTTGTTTTTCTTTTCCGTGTAAGTGTATTTCCATTTGACTTTTCGTGTAATTTTTATTTTCTGTGTAATTGTTATTCGAAATTTTTATTGTAATCGTAATTCGTAATTCAATTTTTCTTGTAATAGTTAGTTTACTTTAAAACTGTTTTTACTTCATTTGTTTTGGAATCCATTTCTATTTGTGAAAACGGTGATTACTTTTAATCACATATATGATTAACGTCCATGCAGGGGGTGGATTTTCAGACATAGGATATAAGCGCAAAGTCCTTGGACGAGTGGATTCCTTGCACGCTAGGTAGTCTTGGGTTGTGTGCTTTATTACATCGGATAACCAGAGAGTGTGTAAGGTAGATACTCTAGTTGCCCGAATAAGGGATATAGTGGCTTTGAATCTCGATTAATGTGAAACATCGCCTATTCTCCCTTATACTTATAAACGCAATCAATAGGATAATATTCATGCTAGCATTTTCTTAGTCATTCTATTTCGTACATAATTAGTTTTATTAAATTAAAAAATAAAACAACACTATTTTATTTTATATTTTTATTCTGTTAATCGAATTACATACGTGCATCTTTACATTGATTTGAAACCTTTAATCGCACTTCACCTCTGCAAACGATAACCTTATTTATCACTTTTTGCTAACCTACGATCCGTACTCTGCGAAAGTGATTTTCCGTTAAGCATTGACTATTTATTTTATCGACGGAAAACACCAAGGTTAATCTTCCTTTGTAGTAATGTAAGTGGCGACTCGAGAGTGTGAATATCAATCTATTAATATGTGAAAGTAATCATTATACCATCTAATTTTTATGGCTTGTTTATGTGAATTTAAGAAACATTTTTTTTGTTTTTTGTTCCAAATTTTAAGAAACAGGGGAACGCGTTCCTTATCATGTATATATGGCATAACACTTATGAAGCACTAGCTAACTAATAATTAGTGCACTACTAATTAAGTATCTCTACAACAACTTTTTTTTTTTTCTTAACAACCTGTCTAGCCATTTAATTTCAATTGTCCTCCTATAAAATCCCGTATGTCGTATGAATCACATCATAATTGATTAACTATCCTTTACTGTCATTCATCATAATACACAAATTAACTTCTTTTTTGTATTAGTTTGTTCGTTTATTCGTCATGAATATCAAGATGCTATCAACATTCTTGAACCTGTTCCTAGTCACTTTTATATTTACATTTTTCACTCTCTTCGACATCCACTCTGCCCAGGAGGCGCAAACCACTGCCAAAGGAAAAACACAGCAAGGCGCAACTAATACCTTGGGTTGGAACAAACTAAATCCTACCATGGGCGGTTGAATGTACTAATAGGCCGAGCTAGTTGTTTCGACCGATGGGACGGAGCAACTATAATAATGAGGCAAATACTATCTACTTCGTTCAAACAGTGTTAACCATGCGTCTTCTTCAATTCTCTACGTAAAATTACTTTTTTTTTTCTTCTCAAATTGTTATGTGATTATGTATTCCTTCCAACTCTTGATTAATTTGTATTCATTCTTAAATTTTGTTTCGTTAATGGAAAAAGTTATCTTAAAAAAATATAATTTTTTTCGATAAAATACCTATTTAAATTATGATTAAGAAAGTTCATGCCGAAATAAGTAGACAACCGGGAACCGGCCATAACTAACCGGGAACCCGGTTATCGACTGTAAAAAAAGAAAGAGAAAAGAAATTGTTGATAATTTGGTAAATTCAAAGCGTGGTCAAATTAGCTGAGTTGGCATCTTACTTGGCATTCCACTTTAGCTTCGGGTTGGGCCAATTCTCGGGTTATTACTTGTACCGCCTTACTTACGAGACTTAATCTCACGCGTTGATCAAGTATCACTATGAACGGCTCAGATTAAAACCCTTATGGAGCCATATAAAAGGCTCGAGTCTTCAGCCTTGGTCAGACTTACTCTCTTGTCTTTTGACTCTTCGCTCTCTTCTCTCTCGTGTTCTTCAGATTATACTTAGGGTTTCTTGTAAACATTAACAATCTAATCTATAAAGATTGTTAATTAGAATAGTGTAGATCAAGCCTATTGCTTGAAGATTGAGTAGATTTCTCGATTGATTCTTAGGGTTTCACGCTGAAACTCTTGTGTTGCTATTCTTGTATTCTTGTAACTGATCTGAAGTGTAACCGTGTTCATATAGTGTGCGAAGCATCATCTGAGGGTGGCTTCAACGTGGATGTAGGCATTATTGCTGAACCACGATATATCCTTGTGTTCTTTACTTTCTGCATTTATCTTTTTCTGGGTTTGATTTGTGTTTTCAACCATAGATCATTTTGATCTATTCTCGCCAAAGTTTATTACGTTTTACAAAGTGATTTTACAACAGTGGTATCAGAGCCTTGTTCGATTGAACTCTAAAAACGTTTTTGTGAAAAGATTTGTTTCTAAACTATACAGATCTGTGTTTTGGCGTCTTAAATTTTTCTGAAAAACTTTTCCAACAATACAATTTCATTATCTTGTATTGTAACTCACAGATCTAATATTCTTTAGGGTTTTCGAAACTTAAAAATCCTTGAATAAATTTTTCTAGGGTTTTTTCGATTTATACTAACCCTAATAGTTGTTGCATGTGTTGTACCTTGTGTTTCTTGTATACAGACATATTAAGAAATGGAAACAACCAGGCTAGAAGTATCGGTGTTCGATGGAAAGGGTGATTTCAGTGTGTGGAAAAAGAAAATGAAGGTTTTGCTGTCGCATAACAAAGTCTTAAGTGCTCTTGAACCAAATATGGATCATTGGCCTGAAGAAGCAAGAAAGAGGGTCAATGAAGTAAAGGAAGAGGCCTTCAATCTATTGTTCTTAAATCTGTCCGATAACGTAATACGAAAGGTAGATGGAGCAGAAACTGCACTTGATTTGTGGGGTAAGTTAGAATCTCTTTACTCTTCTCAATCTGCTCCCAACTTGGCTTTCTTGAAAGGAAATTTATTTTCGTATAAAATGGATTCTTCAAAAACTATTGATGAAAATGTTGATGAGTTTCTCAAACTTAATCTTGTTTTAAAAGGTTCTGATATGGCCTTAGATGAGACTTCTAAATGCATGATCCTTTTAAATGCTATTCCTGATTCTTATCAAGTTGTGAAAGATGCTTTTCAATATTCTACTGTGATTCCTACCTTTGATCAAATAGTTGCCTCGTTGAAAACTAGGGAACTTGAATTAAAAAACAATAAGCGAGTAGGAAACAATCTGTTTGTGAACCATAAAATTGAAAACCATGAGCATGCTAAAAACAATAAGAATAAGAAAAAGTTTAAGGGAAACAAGAATAAAGAAACTCGAAAATGTTATCACTGTGGAAAACCTGGCCATATTAAAAAGAATTGCTATGCGCTTAAGAACAAAAATAACAATAGTAACAATGAAACCAATATTGCATGTATGCCCCATAAGATTGATGATACTTGTGAGGTATTGAATGTTTCAGACATTGCCTGTAAGTCTAATTGGATTTTAGATTCTGGATGTACTTTTCACATGAGCCCCAATAAGGACTGGTTTGTGGACTTAGTTGAATCAAATGTTGAAACTGTGTATATGGGTAATAATAATACATGTCAGGTAGCTGGTATTGGTAAAATCAATTTGAGACTTAACAATGGAAAAAATGTGACCCTTACTGATGTTAGGTGGATTCCTGACCTAAAAAGAAACCTTATTTCTCTAGGTGTTTTAGATGATTTGGGTTGTGTGTATAAAGTCTCAAATGGTGTGATTAATGTGCTTAAACATGATAAACTTGTATTATGTGGAAAGAAAATATCTGGCTTATATATTCTTGATGGTACTTGTATCAAAAATGATATGAATTCTGTTAGTACTAATCTTGAGAATGCAGCTACTATAAAGTGGCATTTAAGACTTGGCCATATGAGCCAATTAGGCTTGAATGTGCTAAGTAAGGATGGAATGTTTGGTAAGGATACTATCTCTAATCTCTCTTTTTGCGAGCCTTGTGTGTTAGCTAAACAACATAGAATGAAATTCAATGTGGGTATTCATATGTCTAAGTCTATTCTTGAATATATACATGCTGATTTGTGGGGTCCTGATAAGTATGAAACACATGGGGGTAGAAAATATTTCCTGTCCCTTGTAGATGATTATTCTAGGCGTGTTTGGACTTTTTTGTTGAAAAATAAAAGTGATACTTTTGAAACAATAAAAGATTGGCTTATCTTATATGAAAAACAAACTGGAAAGCATGTTAAAACACTTAGAACTGATAATGGACTTGAATTTTGCAATGAAGAATTTGATAATTTTTGTAAATTGCGAGGCATATTAAGACATAGAACTGTTAGAAAAACACCCCAACAAAATGGTGTAGCTGAAAGAATGAATAGAACTTTATTAGAAAAAGTTAGATGCCTATTATTTACATCTGGTATGCCTAAATCTTTCTGGGGTGAAGCCTTATATACTGCAACTTATTTGATAAATAGGAGTCCAAATAGATCAATTAATATGAAATGTCCCATGGAACTTCGGAACAATAAGAAACCTGACTTATCTGATTTGCGTATATTTGGTTGTGCTGCATATGCTCATAATAGAGAAGGAAAATTAGACCCTAGATCACTTAAATGTGTTTTCTTAGGTTATCAAACCATGCATGGCACCAAAGGCTATAGATTGTGGGATAAAAGTTCTAGAGGGTTAAAAATTATCATCAGTAGGGATGTAATTTTTGATGAAACTAATTTCCCTTGCAAGAATGAATCTGTGATTTCAGGTACAGATACTAATAAGGCAGATACTACACCTGAGAATGTCACAATTGAGGTGGAGCCCCTATCAACTGCTGGAAGTGATGAAGTTGACCAAAGTCAACCTGATCCAGCACAAGAAGATGGCCCCGATGGAGTCCAGAACCCAGAGCAGCCAACTGGATCTGAGCATACCACTGAGACTGAGACTCCTCAGGAGTCTCTTCAGGAGAGCTTAACCAATTACCAACTGACCAGAGATAGGGAAAAGAGGGACCCTAAACCTTCAACAAGGTACTCTTATGCTGAGCTAGTTTATACAACTTTAATTGCTGCCTCTGAGGTAAGTAAGGCTGAACCTGAATCTTATGATGAAGCTGTGAAATCTGAGTTTAAAGGTAGTTGGATTAAAGCTATGAAAGATGAAATGAATTCTTTGTATGTTAATAAAACTTGGATCTTAGTTAAACCACCAGTAGACTGTAAAATCATTGAGTGTAGGTGGCTTTTTAAACTTAAAGAAGGAATCACTGAAACTGATCCACCTAGGTTTAAAGCTAGATTAGTAGCTAAGGGATATACACAAAGAGAAGGAATTGACTTCCATGAAATATTTGCTCCTGTAGTTAAGTTTAAAACCATTAGAATGATGCTTGCATATGTTGCATGTTATGACTTGGAATTAGAACAGTTAGATGTAAAAACTGCATTCTCACATGGTGAACTTGAGGAAAACATATATATGCATCAACATGAAGGATTTGTTGATACAAAACATTCTGATTATGTATGCTTATTGAAAAAATCCTTATATGGCTTAAAACAGTCCACTAGACAATGGTATAAAAGATTTGATACATTTGTTTTAAGTCTTGGTTTTAAAAGGAGTGAATATGACAACTGTTTGTATCTGAAATTTGAGCCTAATGTGATGTTGTTCCTTTTACTATATGTTGATGATATGTTGTTAATAAGTAACTCAGTGCAGAGAATAAATAAACTCAAAACTGACCTTGGTTCTGAGTTTGATATGAAGGATCTAGGCCATGCTAAAAAGATACTAGGTATTTGTATTGAAAGAGATAGAAAGGTATGTTCTCTGAAACTCCATCAAAAACCATACTTGCAGAAATTGGTTGAAAAATATGGTAATTTAGATGGTAAGCATGTTGAGATGCCTTTAGCTGGTCATTTTATCCTTAGTAAAAATCAATGTCCCAAAACTGTTACTGAAAAGGTGAAAATGAGTTATGTCCCTTATTCAAATGTTATAGGCTCACTTATGTTTGCAATGATTAGTACCAGGCCTGACTTAGCTTATTCAATATCTTTGCTAAGTAGATATATGTCTAATCCTGGACTTGAACATTGGCATGCTTTGAAATGGGTTGTATCTTATGTTAACAGTACTTTAGAAGTTGGATTATGTTATGGAAATTGGAATGTGCCTTTTGAATTAGTAGGATATGTTGATGCAGACTTTGCTGGTGATAGAGATAGTAGGAAATCAACAACTTCCTACTGTTTCTCACTTGGTAGAAACTGTATTACTTGGAAATCTCAATTACAGCCCTTAGTTGCATTATCTACTACAGAATCTGAATATGTTGCTATATGTGATTGTTTTAAAGAAAGTATTTGGTTACATGGCTTGACTAAAGAATTGAATTTCACTAAGTCTTTTGTAACAATTTATAGTGACAGTCAAAGTGCTATATTCTTAAGTAAAAATCCTGTCTATCATGAAAGGACTAAGCATGTGGATGTTAAGTTTCATTTTATTAGAAACTGGCTTGGTTCTGAGGATATTAAACTGTGCAAAATTCCAACTGAGGAAAATCCATCTGATATGGGGACTAAAGTGTTAACTGTTACAAAATTTAAGCATTGCTTAGCTTTGCTTAACATTCAGTAATTAAATTTGATTATTGTGGTTTAAATTATTTACTAAACTTGTGGTTTTTTAGTAATTATTTTTCAGGTAATTATTTTGGAGCAACCAGATGGTGCTAAGCACACTTGAACACCTGGCTACAGCTTATGATGATAGAGGAGCAAGAAGTTTGACTTTAAGGTGGAGATTGTTGATAATTTGGTAAAGTCAAAGCGTGGTCAAATTAGCTGAGTTGGCATCTTACTTGGCATTCCACTTCAGCTTCGGGTTGGGCCAATTCTCGGGTTATTACTTGTACCGCCTTACTTACGAGACTTAATCTCACGCGTTGATCAAGTATCACTATGAACGGCTCAGATTAAAACCCTTATGGAGCCATATAAAAGGCTCGAGTCTTCAGCCTTGGTCAGACTTACTCTCTTGTCTTTTGACTCTTCGCTCTCTTCTCTCTCGTGTTCTTCAGATTATACTTAGGGTTTCTTGTAAACATTAACAATCTAATCTATAAAGATTGTTAATTAGAATAGTGTAGATCAAGCCTATTGCTTGAAGATTGAGTAGATTTCTCGATTGATTCTTAGGGTTTCACGCTGAAACTCTTGTGTTGCTATTCTTGTATTCTTGTAACTGATCTGAAGTGTAACCGTGTTCATATAGTGTGCGAAGCATCATCTGAGGGTGGCTTCAACGTGGATGTAGGCATTATTGCTGAACCACGATATATCCTTGTGTTCTTTACTTTCTGCATTTATCTTTTTCTGGGTTTGATTTGTGTTTTCAACCATAGATCATTTTGATCTATTCTCGCCAAAGTTTATTACGTTTTACAAAGTGATTTTACAACAGAAATGAAAAACAAAAAGTATAAACTGACCGGCAAAGGGGAATTTTCGTGAAATCATCTTAGTTTGTATTGGGTTAACTTGGGGACGCAACATTAGTGCGTCAAATGGGTTGAGTGAGAACAATATTCGAGTGTAAACTCAAACTCTTGGACAGTTGTTGATGGTAAGTGAGGAGGGAGTCAAAAGCTCACTTTAAATTTACCAAATATACATACCACACCGTCCCTAAGCCTACGTTAAATCCGTAAAGTCCTCGTGATTTTTAGATGCATAGTGAGTTTATAAATTCAGCTAATAGGAAGTATACTAAGTGGAGCGTTCAAAGCGAGTGAAGATCAATGAACACGATATAGCCATCATATGAGATAAGTACAAGCATAACCTTCTAGCATTGCGAAATTAATTCTAAGATTGATATTAATTGTGTTTGATTTTTTCATGCTAAACGTATGTGTGTATTAATTCCTAATTTTTGCTATATAAATTTTGTCTTAAGTTTTGTTTTGGGTGTATTTACTAGATTCTGCATTTCTGCATTCACCTTAGACCATTGTTTTGTTTTACTTTGTCGGGACGACAAATGTTTGAGTTTGGGGTCTTGATGTCTCCCTTTCTGTTCTAATTTTATGCCTTAAAGAGACATTATTTTAGGTGAATACTTGACTAATATGATAGACTTTTAGTATTAATTCTCTATATTTCATTTTCTCTCCTTGGAATTTATTATTTTTAATTTATAAAGCTTTTGCACGTTAAATGGTTTGATTTTAGTGCAAAGTTGTAGGTCCATGGATGTTAGGGAGCACCAATACAAGGAGAGGAATAAAAATTTAAAGTCTTAGATCGTGTAAAAAAGTCAAAGGCGAGAAAAGATTTCCCAAAGAATTGACAAGGAAAGCTATAAATCTGGATGGCTGATTTTGAGCTACTTACACATGGATTCAACCTTTGGCTCGTTAAATAGGTTTTATTCCTTATTGACTTAGAAAGATTTAGCAGCTGGAATGGGTCAATTTGGATTTGATTTGAGAAAGTTGCAGCCGTTTTACTACGGACTGTACATCAGTTACGGGATTTGAAATAAAAGGATTGGACTTGGTCTTTTTAATAATTCACTTAAGTAATAGCCAAATCCGATTTTTACCTTATAAATAGACCTTTTGACTTTTATTTTAGACGCAACTCAATATAAACAAGTCAGAAACGTCGAAGAGAAAGTCAGAAGCAAGAGGAGAGAAGAAACTGAAGTTGGGGAAGCAATTCTTCCATCAATAGTCAATTCAACCCTTTAATTAGGCTCTATCTTTTATTTTTGTAATCGAATATGAGTTCATTTAATTTTAATTATTTAGTTTTTATTTCCGTTATGAGCTAAATTCCTTTTGTATTTGAGAATCGCTAAATTCCTTTTGTACTTGAGAATCACTAAATTATCCACATATATGATCATACCAACCCTAAGCCTACATTACAATAATAAAAGACTTTATGATTCTTAACTATGTGATTTAGGAAAAATTTAACCTTTAGAGAGCAGTTTGATGTACCATTAGAGACTATTTTAGGATCTATGAGCAATCTATAGCCTCCATAGTGAACTAAGAAAAAAACCTCTCTTTCTTGCATTGCGAAACTATTATAATCTTGAACTTGAATAGTTTTTATTTTTTATATGATAAGTGTATTTATATTAATTATTTTGTGATTATTATTACATGAGAATCACTAGGTAGTTGCTTTAGGACAATTTTTATTGTTTATATGATAAGTGTATTCATTGATCAACATCGATTACATTGTTGTCGCTAATGATAACAAACTATTTTTCTCCTAATTTTTTTAATATATTGCATAATTTTTTTAAAACCTGCTATAAAAGAGAACTCAATAACCAAATACACATCATTATAATGAAATCATCCAACACTATTAACAATCCGATAAAAATATTCAGTTTTAAAACAAAACAAAACAATAAGTACTATTAATCTGTCTCGTAACCACTGGTGCCTACAATTTTATCATCATTATTAAATGTATATAGGGTCCTCCAATTGAACATCTACATACGCATCCCATGTCCCGTCATATATCTCTTCGTCATCTTCAATGAAGGAATCTGATCCCAACGAAGCTGGATCAATTTCGGTCTCCTCACTATTTGTCAAACATAATTGGGAGTAATCTGTGTCCGTGTTAACCCCATCCAACGTAATGGTGATCGGATCTGTGACTTTAGATACTAATTCTGCACCACATAACTCGGGACTCCATATGTGTTGATCATTACTTCTAACACAAATTTCCACCCTTTTTGTGATTTCTTTGCATCAATTCATCAATGTAAAACATTTTTTGGCTTGGGTAGCTAAAATGTAACGCTCTTCGCTCCACCAAAAATAAGTGGTGTTGATAATGGTTACCCCGTGGTCTGTCTTCCTCTTTTTCATTTTATACCACTTACACTCGAACAACACAACTGAACAACCACCACCAAATCGAACCTCCACAATCTTGACTAGCTCACTATAATAAGGTATGCCATTTGTGATAGGACATACTCTGTAATCTTGATTAACCATTTTTTCTTCTTTTTCACGACTAATCCATTTGACACCGTTCAAACCAGATGAATCGTATATATATGGTCACCAATAAAATAATCTCATGGGTAGCTAATGCATCACTAGCCATGCGCATTGAATAAAATTACCAACAAGATCACTTATTAGTTTTAATGTAGTCGTGTTTATGTTAAAAATTAGAAGATATATACCTTCTCCATAAACCATCACCAAAACTTCACACCGTGAATCTTGTATATATCAATAAGAGGGGCCGATAGCATGAAATTGTGTTCACTATAGATTAAGAATAATGTAAACATTTCTACAAAAGATAAACAAAATGTAAATGTTACTTACATCATATACAGTGGATCTCATTGCAATTGAGTAGGATGTACCAGACGGTTTTCTCCTTCTCTTTATGTGACATGAACGAAACTTTTCTTTACCCACTGGATGACGCTGGCTTTTAAACACAGATAGATTTTTGGGTTTATGGACCGTTTCACTGTATCTACCCAAATAGTTAACTTCGTTCTTTCTTCATGGAGATAACGCGCTATGAATGTCAATGTCTCTTCCACAACGTACCCATCGATGATTGAACCCTCCACCATCTGGGTTCTAAATGTACTCTTTTAGCTTCTTCAAATACCTTTAAAACGGGTACATCCACCGTATTTCGACCAGTCCACCTAACAATGCTTCATGTATAAGTGTATGACTATGTGGATCATTATGTCAAAAAAGGCGGGAGAAAATATTATCTCTTGCTTGTACATAAAATCCACCACAACGGACTTTCCTCATCTAGTTCTTTCCTACGTAAATTCCCTTTACAAAGCTTACGAACACGTTGCATAACCCAATTATCGGTTCGCTCACTGATTTATTGTCTATAAGCCTAGGGATACTATCCACTAAAAGAAACTGTATCAATATGTGGAAGTCATGTGATTTAACACCGAGGATCTTTCCCATATCACTCTGAAAGTTATTCCTCAAACTAGACGCGAAACCATCAGAAACTCTTTATGTCTTCAATCAGTCCAGAAACACATGTCGCTAATCCAAAAGCATTGCATACTTTGCAAGTGCTAGCGTCATTCAACCTCGGTCCTCAAGTGGAATTCATTTATTTCATACCGATGAACTTTCCCATATCACTCTGAACGTTATTCCTCAAACTAGACGCAAAACCATCAGGAAACTTCTAGGTCTTCAACCAATCCAGAAACACATGCCGCTAATCCGGGGGCATCACATACTTTGCGAGCACTAGTATTTCTACCTCGGTCCTCCAACAACCACAACTCTTTCCTTATACCCATATCTTTCAGATGCTTTCTCGATTTCACGTTATCTTTGTTAATTTTTCCATCACGGCCTACCACTGTACCGAGCAGACTATCACACACATTCTTCTCACAATGCATAACATCAATGTTATGTTTCAACAAATTTCCAACCAATTCGGTAAACGATAAAAAATACACTCTTTTTATTCCAATTAAACTCACGAGTACCTGTTTTCTTTGTCGCCTTACCACTAAAATCCTTGTATTTACTGAAAAACACAATAGGCAACCCATCTAACTACGTCTGAATATTAGTGGGACTATGTTTACTAAACAAGACCCTATGCTCAGAATTCATGTACGAAGATTCGACTTTTCTAAATTGATTCTTAATAGGTAACACCGTGTGTGATTAAATAAACTACCCCTTTATTCACCTTTTTCACCGGTATAGAATCCATGCATTCAGGGCACGCTAAGTAACCTTGACTCTACCACCCAGATGTGTATGATCTAGTCGGTTAATCATTGGTCATGGAAAACCAATTTTTTTTTGTTATAAACTCTTCCTTAGTATGAGCATCATACGCAAGTATCCCTGTATCCCACAACATATCCAACTCATCTATAAAAGGGTAGAGAAAGACATTCATATCCTTACCGGGTGATCGAGGACTTGGAATCAACAAACATAACATAAATGTGGATTCTTTCATGCATAACCATGGTGTCAAGTTATAGACGATCAATATAACTGGCCACATACTATATGAGTTGTTATGCATATAGAATTGACAAAAACCATGGATATCTAGGTGGTGGGTCCTTGTGTGTTATAAAATAATATGCTAAAGATTAGGACTCATAAACCGCAAGTGTACGGTTATCCAAGTAATAAACCGATAAATCGAATTCGTTCGCAGGGACGGATTAGGTACAACTCGTGTGTGGATCAAATAGTGGAATAATTCCGAGTACAAAAAGTAAATGATATGAAAGTTTGTTTTGGGTTTTTGTTTAACTACTAGAATTCAAAATAAAATTAAAGACTAAACAAATTAAGCTGAAATGAAAATAATGCAAATGAAAGAGTTGGACGCAAGGAAAGAAGTAGTACTTGAGTCTCCTAGGGCTTCACCTAAACCTTCTTAATTAATGTTTTCAGTTAAGGGTTGAATCATTATATTTATGCTAGTCGGGATTCTAAAGTCTCTTAGCCCCCGTCAGGGTGGATCTAAAAGCTCTCCTACGGTATTCTAAACTCCGTCAGGATGATTAGAACTACTTTCAGATGATTTAATTACTTACCACATTGGCTATTAGCTAGTCAAGCCTGTCAAGGTCATTGGCGGATACCAACGACGATTACCTAGTTTTGTATCTAAATCCACCGTCAAGGTGATTAATACGTCACTATATTGAATAGCCTAAATACTAAAACTCACCCTTAGTTCATGACTCTAAGGATAGTAATCAAAGCATAAAATAAAAGCCAACATAAAATAATAATTCAATTTAAATTGCAAAAACCCAAATTAGAAAAACATGAATTAATTAAGTTAGGGTTCTACCCAATACGTGATTCTCAAGTACAAATGAATTTAGCTCATAATTGAAATAAAAACGAAAGAAATAAAATTAAAGGTGTTCATGTTTTACAAAAAGAAAAATAAATAAAGGAACCTAATTAGGAATTGGATTTCGGCTGTGAACTGGAGAAGATGAATTCTCCAGCTCTTGACTTCTTCTTTTTCATAGATTCTGACTTTCTCTTTGGCGCTTCTGACTTTGCTAAAATGAATTGTGTGTAAAAATAAAGTCAAAAGCTCTATATATACTCAGAAATCCGGACCTGGGCTTATATTAAATGAATTAATGAAATATTAAATGGCCCAAGTCCACTCTTCAAATCCAAATACCGTAACTGGTGTACACCCTCCACTTAAATGGCTTTAACTTTCTCAATTTAAATCCGAATTGACCCGTTCAACTTGCTAAGTCTTCGTAACTCGATAAGGAATGAATATGCTTTACAACTCAGAGGCTGAATCCATGTCTAAGTAGCTCGAAATCAGCAATTACCATTAGGATTCCAGATTTGCAGCTATAACTTGTCAACTCTTTGGGATATTTCTTCTTGCCTTTGACTTCTTTACACGATTTAAGACTTCAATTATCGATTCCCCTCCTTTCTAGTATTAAAAACCTACAAACTTCACACTAAAACAAACCATTTAACGCTCAAAAGCTTAATAAATGAAAAATACTAATCCAAGGAGGGAAAAGGAAATATAACAAATTAACACTAGAAGTCTATCGAATTAGTCAAATAATCACCCAAAATGATGCCTCCTAAGGGAATATAATTAGAAAAAAATAGGAGACATCACCAGGCACAAAAATACATATCGATCTTCACTCGCAAACTTGGGATGTATCTCTACAAATCTCTTCCAGCTATCACCATCAATAGGATGGCGTAACACATCTGGATCGATACTCTTTCTGGTATGGTGCCATATCATGTCATTAGCAGTGTGCCTCAAGCACCAGTTGCTACAATCTCGGTGCATCGAAAAAAATGTAGTTTCTTATTCGGCACTGTCTAACCCTTCTTGGACAATGCTCGGGGTATTCAAACTCTTTGTAATACATAGCACAATCTTTCAAGAAAATATTAATCGTACTATATCCTTTACCAATACTTTTCACCTTTTTGTTGCACTCCTCATAAGAAGAAGGCAACGTATGACATTCGGGCAAAACACGACACAACAATTGTAGGAGTTCGATGAATAATGTGTCCGTCCACTTGTTCTTCACCTTCACGTGCATTAGCTTGACAATGAAATTTGTAAAACCCATTGTCGTAGAAACGCGGTATAACTCGGTCTCCATTTCCTCTAACAAAGCGTCAAAACTAGTACGACTTGTATGATTCTCATCTCTTATCTCGGTGTCACTCGATTAGCCTCCAACATGGAAGTAAGTCTCAAATCGTCACACATTCATCAATTCGTCGTCTACTATTTTGGTAGGTATTTTTGCGGAAATTTCTACTTTTTCACCGTTGTTTGTCCAAACCTCATACGTAGACAAAAAACCATATCTTAGAATGTATGTCTGGTTCGGCCTAGGGTGTGATAAATTAAGATATAAATAACGTGCAAAAACACCCTAGAACTACACGGTTATGCAAGTATACAGATCGTATGCAAGTTTTAGATTTAGATTCGTTCCACAGAGACTACAAAGGTTAGATGAATCTTATGCAAATATCAAGTGTAAATAATTAGAGCTAGAACAACTAAACGCAATTAAAAGTAAAGACAAATAAAGATGGATTTGATTTTCTAATTAACTAAACTAAAGCTAAGAATTAAAAGACAGAAAATAATTATGAAAGAGAAGTGATATGAGAATATAGCTTAAGTTATTAGCATGTAATCCCCACTAGTTTTGCCGTTCTAAACATGTAAGGGTGAATTATATAGTATTTCCCTAATCGGTCCCAATTCGCTATCGGTAGTTTAAAATAGGATTTACCTGTGTCAATAAGGCTTCCTAAGCAAACTTTTCCTGTAATTGGTAAATAGTCACAAGAACTAAACCATAGTGATTATCTAGCTAGCTTGGGTTGTCAGATCATACCTAAGACTAGACGTTATGTGCTAAACATGCAATTAAACACCGTTGTCAATGGTATCCTAATTACTAGATGGTAATTTTATATGGCCGCCGTCCACATGAACACAGAATATAAATCCAAACACATAAACAGAGAATAAAAACTATAATTCTATTTAAAACATTAAATTCCCAAATTAGATAGATGTCAATCAAAACTAGGGTTCATACATATATGCTAAAAACTCAAGCTAAAGAAATTTAGTTCATGACAGAAAAGAAAGAAATTACAAATCTAAAGGTAGAAGAAGACATTGTTGATGAACAGCTGCTTCCGGACTTCTCTCTTGTGTTGTCAGCTTCCTCTTTGCTTAAGGTTTCACCAAGGATTATTTAAGAGTGTTAAGAGGTTGTATTTATAGTGTATAGGTTGACCTAATTCGTTTCTTTAGAGATAAGTTAAGTAATGGACTCCTAGCCCAACTCAAACTCGTAAGGAAATAAAGATAAACACTGCTGGACCGTTTTGAGCGTATCTTCTTCGTTATTGGTCGGATTGAGCTCCATAAGATACCAAAAGAATCGCAACAGAATTATCTTGACCCTAAATAAGGAAATTACCAAAATCGGCCTATTTCTTAGGTAAAAATGCATATCTTTGGACGTGTATGCAGAATCCCAGATTTAGGCAGCTTTTCCTTTTCCATCTTTTTAGCCTTTGTTTCCTTTATCTCCAATTTCCATGCAAATCTCTTTCCATAAGTTGTTGTCTTTGACTTGGACTCTAATTAATCTCCATAATTATCTTTAAAGCTTCACACTAAATAAACAATTAAACCCAATATGCTCTAAAAATATTATGTTACTAAATCTAGACCCAAAATAGGAAAGTGCACTAAAATAAGCTAAAATCAACCTATAAACTAATAAATAAGCCTAAAATGAAGTCTCATGAATAGATTTTATTATCACAAATGAGGAGACATCAGTGTCCAAACCTCATCGATAAAGAATTTTCGATTATCCAAACAGCGATTACATGGACAAAACAATAAATCTGTAATACCCACGTGTTTATCCATAAAATCGACAAACTCTCCCAACTTACTAATTTACTCCAAGGTAACCCAACGATTTGATTTAATCTAACTCTTATCATACTCGGAAGTTAGATTAAATCAAATTGTTGGGTTACCTTGGAATACATTACTAGGTTGGAAGAGTTTTTTGATTTTATGGATAAACACGTGTGTATTACGGGTTTAGTGCTTTTTCCGCGTATGTATATATATAAATTTATCATATACCATAAATATACAACCGCAAAATACATTTTATTCACATTTAAATAAAAAGAAATTATAAAAAGTTTGAGTATTAAAAGAATACCTAATTTTTGGATATTGTGTGGAGAAATTGAAGTAGAAGTAGGCCCTGCCCGTGTAAGAAGATTACAGGAAAAGCAAATGATGATGTGGCGGTGAACGGGTTTCGCATTGGGTGTAAAGATAGAACAAATATGGGTTAAGGTTTGAAAAAAAGAGGAAGAAATTTTTGGGGTATTTTTCTGTGTTTGAGATTCTGTCCAACGGCTGCAAGAAATACGCTAAGATCATTCGTGGTGATATTTTAGTCGTCACAAGTGACATTAATGTCGTCGCTAGTAATGGTTATCAGTGACGACTTAGTTTCGTCGCCATTAATCTTGATCATCAACGGCTCCAATAATCGGCGGAAAAATATATTTGATTTTTTAATCTCTAGCAATGACTCTAATATTATCAGCGACAACTTATTTTTGTCGCTAAGACAACTCGCGCGTCGTCGCTAATGACCTCATCGCTAGAATTGTGTGTTCTAGTAGTGTTTCTTGTGTGCAATTGCATTTCTTGTTGTATTTTCTGCATTTTTATTTTAAGGTAGGATTAACTTTTTACTAATTTATTTAATAATTTGTTTATCAAAATTTGATTTGTTGATTAGAAAAAGTTAGATGGAGAGAATGAGATTGTTGTTAACAAAAGGATCATTATCCAACACGTTCCTTAGCATGTATATGGCATAGCACGAATGAAGCAGTAGCTAACTAATAATTAGTGCACTACTAATCAACTATCTGTACAACAACTTATTTTTTGTTGACAACTTGTCTACCCATTTAATTACATTTGTCCTCTTCCTATAAAATCCCTTATATTGTATGAATCACATCATAATTAATTAACTTTTCTTTATTGTCATTCATCAGAATACACAAATTAACTTCTTTGAATTGGTTTGTACGTTTTTCGTCATGAATATCAAGATGCTATCAACATCGTTAAACTTGTTCCTAGTCGCTTTCATTTTTTCATTTTTCACTCTCTTCAACATCCTCTCTGCTCAGCAGGTGCGCGTCAATGCCAAAGCAAACACAAAGCCAGGCGGAGCCAATGTCAATGCCCAAGCAAACACAAAGCTAGGTGGAGTCAATATCAATGCCATTATCTAGTTAGCTTCATTCAGTGCATATCATGCATCTTCAACTGTCTACGTTCAATTGCTTGTTTTCTTCACAAATTGTGATGTGATTATTTATAACTTCCAATATTTGTTTTCATTCTTAAATTATGTTTCTTCAATAAAAATGATATATTGGATTACTAATATACATGCAAATCTATTTGGCGGATCTCGTTGTGTCTTTTTCTTTTTTGTCAAAAAAAGTCTCGTTGTGACGAATGACCCTTTTAGGGCTTGCTTTTTTCTTTGGGTAAAGCCTTCGTAAAGCCCCTTATCTTTCCCTAAAGTGCGCGATCCGCCCCTGATCTCCATTTTTACCCTTTCTGGCCCTCCATCTCAATACTTTGTGACGCCGTTAGCCCTTTTTTGGTTTTTCTGTCAGTTGACCGTTAGTCAACGCCACATGGCGCCAGTTCATCGCCACCTAAGCTCCACGTCAGCGCATTTCGTCTTCGTCATCATCGTGCCCAACTTAAAAAAAAAAAAAAAATCTTTGAAGATTTGAATGCTTCAAACCTTCAACAATGGAGGATTCTAGAAAAACAAAAAAAAAAAACAAAAAAACGAAGTTGAATCCACCCCACCTTCCTTCAACCTCTATACCTCTTCTTTAAATCATCTCCTATTGCTATTCCTCATGATTCACAATCAATCTTAACACAACTTCAAACGTATATTCAAACCTTTTCAACTAAAACTCATAAGAAAACCAAAATTCCTTCAAATGACTCAAGAAAATGAAGCTTTTCACAACTAATCAACAATGGCAATGGCCTTCGTGTAATTTACACGAGATACTTTACAATAATATTATCATAAATTATATCACATATATAACTATACAAGGAGCATAAAACATACACCAATTAATACCAGTGCATGAAGAATAATGAGAAATCGATTGTTTCTTCTCTTCCAGGTATTGATCAATAAGGCATACCCTCTCCTGCACCCATTAAAAACAAATTAATCATTTCATCTGCTAACAAGCTCAAATATCATAACACACCTCTAATATACTCAAAATATCCTACTTTGCCACCAAAAATTACAAAATTACTCAAAGTATCTCTATGGTCGTGACTGTGCTAATACTAATACTTAAAAGCAGTAATAAAAGCAGAGAAACGTTACAAATAATTGCGTAATAAAGGAGGAACAAAACATGAACAGATTGAAGAGATAAAATGGGAATTAAATACTACATCTAAATTTATTTAAAAAGTATTAGAAACATTAATAACGACAATGACGGAAACTAAGATGTTTATACTTACTTGGGGAAAAGAGATCCAGTGACAGTGACAGCAGCAGAACGATGCTTCCATCCAAAAAACGACGCCGTAAACCCGATTATCGTGAAGATCATGCAACAAAGAAGCAAAAGCCTACCGTCGCCGATCCAAACACCGAGATCGATCCTTGACGGAACGTTCTCCGGCTGAAAAGGCCAGTCCCTATCGTCATCACCAATTGAAACTTTGTTAGAAGTATTGGTATTAAATCGAGTTTTCATTTTTTATAAGAAGATTCAATAAGAAGAAGAAAACGAAGAAGAACGGATTTTCTTGTTGGAGGGTGACCTGAGCTCGCCGGAGAAGATTCGAACAGATCTGGTTTGGCAGCGGCCGGCGAAGAGAAGGACCAGCGATGGCAACGAAGCTCTGCTCGAACGGTGGCCGGAACTGGAGCTGTTCTTCTCGAACGGCATGCTGGCGGCGAGGATCGGCAGCCATGGATGCAAAGTAAAGGAGAGATAATGGTTTGATATGGGAAAGATAATGGTTTAATCGAGAGATATGGTAGAGATAAAAGAGAGATAATGGTTTGATCAAGTTTTTCATTTTTTATTTGTTCGATCAGAAGTAGATGAAGTGAGCTCAATTGGTTTGATATGGGATAATGGGGTGGTGGTTTGGGTTTTGTCTTTTTCTTTTTTTAATTGATTTTTTTTAGTTGCAATGAAGAATACCAAGAACACCAAGAATGTGTGTGTTTTAATGGGTCAGTGTGTGTGGTTTGATGTGTTTGTGTTGGTGTAATTGTGTTATAAGGTTTAAATGACAAAATTGCCCTTGCCACATTGTACAAAAAATCTCAGCTGCGGATGATGTGGCGCTGACGTGGAGCTTAGGTGGCGATGAACTGGCGCCATGTGGCGTTGACTAACGGTCAACTGACAGAAAAACCAAAAAAGGGCTAACGGCGTCACAAACGATTGAGATGGAGGGCCAGAAAGGGTAAAAATGAAGATCGGGGGCGGATCGCGCACTTTGGGGAAAGATAAGGGGCTTTACGAAGGCTTTACCCTTTTTCTTTCAATGGAAAATGAATAAAAAAACTTGAAAAGAGTACAATCCGAGGCAAAATTAGTGAATACCCCTATGTTTATACAAGTTTGGAAGTGTAACCAAACCGTTGGAATAGTATTTATCAACTCACGGTGAGAGGTTGATTTTTTCTTTAGCGCATTTAGAGAGGATATCATCAATGTCACTAAAAAATTTGTTGATATGTGAGATTTTTAATTTCAGAAAGGAAAAGTTTTCATCCATCTACGAATCTCTCGAATAACGAATTGAATAACCGTGTTAGTACAAGATAAGTTGGGCTTGTCCACTAGAAGTATTTGGGGTTTTTAGCGTTTTAAACCATGGACCACACTTAGACTGACTTTGACATAACCCGACTTAATCGTTGTTACCTTACATGTCAGGGATTGTACTTGTTTAATGGTACCAAGTCGAAGCATATCAACAATAGATTGTATCTTGTCAGGGTCACTTCAAGCCCAGTGACTAACCATGAACCCAAGGAACTTCTCTGAGACTACTCTGAAGGTACAATTATCTGGGCTGAGTCGGATACAGACTTTTCACAATTACTTCGAAAGCCTTTTTAATGTCGACCGGGTGTGTTTGAAATGAGATGCTCGTAACCAACATATCGTCAACATATATTTCCATATTCTGACTTATTTGATGTTCAAACACCTTGTTTACCATGTACTGATAAGATGATCTCACATTCTTAAACCCAAACTGACATGATCTTGTAAAAATATAACCCTTGATTAACCAGTTGGGTTAGCTCAACTAGCCAGAATCTTGCTATTTCTTCAACATTTAAAGGGTGTAAAGTGAGAGGTTCAAGGTTCAAATCTCCTCCTTGAACATGGGTAACCTAATTCTGATTTACCTGGTGTATGCATAAGGAGACTTGCATATTTCTCGTGGGATCAGTCGTGGTGCACGCAATCTGGCCCGGACCACCCACGTACCAAAAAAATAACCCTTGTTCAATGATGAATGTCATTTTTTTTGCGTCTTGTTTAGTGTCAGAACTTGATTATAACCTTTAACCATATCCATAAACGATCTGTGTTCATATCCATCTGTAGCAACTAGCAGTTTATTTATCTTTGGTAGAGGGAACATATACTTATGACAATCCTTATTTAGATTTGTGTAATCAATGCCTCCAAAAATCGTTGAGTTTTGGTACTAGTACTAGATTAGTAATCAATTGGGGGTAGATGACTTCTCGTATATGTCCTTCTCAGATGCTTATTTTTTCTCCTCTTCATTATTTCTTTTCTTTTGAGCTATTGGCTTAGCATTTGGGTGGATATTTAGGAAGTGTTCCGAGATACTATTATCTATCCCGACCATATTTCAAGTGGTCAAGGCAAACAAAACTTTGTATTCTTCTAGTTTGTCTCGAAGGGAAGCTCTCTATAATTCCTCCAGCGACTCTCCGATTTTTATTATGTTATCCATACTGAAAACCAGAACAAATATGTCTTTCTCCGTCAGCATAGATTTTTCTATAACATCAATTTCCCTTGGAATTTTCATCATGGTATCTCAATGGTATTCTTAGTCGATTCTCACGAACGACGGCAGATGATAGAGTATGAAAATCACGCTACCATTGGCCTCTAGATAACACCCAGCATGAGGATTCAAACTGAGCCAAAACACCACAACGAAGATGCATATGTATAGGAAGGATAGAATGAGATCTTGGAATAGTGAATTAGAAAATGAGGAGAGTAGATGACTTTGTACCTTACTCATGATGACTAATAGAGGAGCTTTGTGTTAGTCCTAATTGGAATCTAGATGAAGTTTTGAGAATCTGTTTGCTTTTCTCAACCTTCATGAAACTAAACACTAAGTCAGGATCAGAGGAAGGTATGCTCCGGATGGCACTCGACGCTCAATATTATAAATTTTTCTATCGCGGATTACTTAAATCAAGGAGTTATGTAAACTTAATCCAACTATATAATAACCATAACCATTTTAAATAGAGAAGAGAGAGAGTTTTTTAGGGAGTACAGACGTATCAGTTCTGCTAGACAGAGGGGTATATATAGATGTTTATAGGTGCACAAAATACTGACTGGATGTAGTTTAAGTTTAAGATGGGTGCATAGCATAAGCATGGGCGAAGCTATTTTTCTGATGTGGCATATCCACCTCATGATGCTTACATGCGATACTAACACTTAGAAGATTGGCTCAAAATGGGGTTTAATTGCTCTTTTATTTGGTGATGTCTCCCTATTTGTCCTAAATATTAGCACTTTGTAGACATCACTTTAGGTGAATTATTGACTTATTAGCTAGACTTTTATGCTTATTTCGTCATATTGCACTTTCTCCCCTTGGAATTAGACTATTTGAATTTTTAGAACTTTTGTGCGTTAATTTGGTTATTTTTAGTGCAAAGTTAGTAGGTTCTTAAATTTCAATGCAAGGAGGAGAAGTGAAAATTTGAGTCACAGCTTATTTTTAGTGTGTTAGGAAGTATTTTATTCGATATTCTAATTTTAGAGTGCACTTTCCTATTTCTGGTCTTGGATTAATGATTTATTAATTTTTAAAGCATATGCGGTTTAATTATTTATTTATTGGGAAGCTTTAAAATATATATAGTCATTAATTAGAGACCAAGTCAATTATAAGAAGTAAAGGAAAGAGATATACATGGAAATAGAAGATTAAGGAAGGATATATGCAAAGAAGGAAAAGATAAAGCTGCCAAATAAATCTGAAATTCAAGCCACGTTCAAAGACGAGTCCATAACTTAAGATTAGATAGGAATTTAGGAGAATGTTCTGGACCAATGGATAGAGCTTTCCGAGAAAAGTGGTTTTGACTATTGGAACGCGTCAAACGGATAAGTATTGAAAGAGATATGACCAAAACAAATCAGCAGCAGAATCTTACCTTTCTTAGATTTTAGGGCTACGAATTAAAGAGTTCTTTACTTGTCTTCCACTCCAAGGAAAAACGAATTAGGGATTCCTAGCACGTATAAATATATCCCTTAGCCTCCTCTTTACCGATACTTCATATAACTATATAAGAGTCTTAAGGATTCAAGTCAGAGCAAGCAGGAAGGAAGAAAGCTAAGAGTTGGAGAGAGTCATCTTCTCCCATTCGCAGTCAAACCTAACCTCTTAATTAGGTTTTATTTATTTTTCTTTCTGTTAAACGTTATGTCTTTTAATTTTATTTTCTTAGTTTTATTTTCCATTATGAGCTAAACCTTTTAAGTGCTTGAGAATCGCTATATAGGTTGAACCTTAATTTATTTGATTGATGTTTTATGATTTGGGATTTTTACAATTTAATTTGAATTGAGTAATTTAGTATTGTTTATTATCGAAAGGTTATTTCACTATATTTAATTTGGCCAATTAGACATAGGTTTGAGTAATTAAGCTATTCACTTTGGTGGGGAAGGGATCATCTTGACGGGGGGTTCAATTACGGACATAGGTAATAAACGTAAGATATAAATTATTGATCCTGACGGACTTAGTTAATCTTTTAGCCAATTGGGTAGAGAACCTGACATTCGAAGCTGGATTATGATCGCCCTGGCGGGGTTTGTAACATCTGAGAATAGCTCCTAAGTCTACCCTGACGGGGGTTAGGAGAATCTAGAATCCCGACTATTCCTATTTACTTATTTGTCCCTTAAAAGAAGCATTGATTAAGTTTATTTTGGTGAAACCCCAACGTGACTCAAGTACTATCTCCCATCTTTGCGTCTCTTCATATTTTATTTTATTTTGCATTAGTATTAATTTAGTTTCATATTTTATTTTATTTTCACTTTAGTTCTTAAACAAAAACAAAACAGAAATCTATTTCATTTACTTTTAATTGTCATTCAAGCAACTATTTACATTTATTGCATAACACCTTAGTCTTACCTAATCCGTTTCTGAGATCGAAAACACGTTTACCGGATATTACTTGGACGACCCGTACACTTGCGGTACGTTTCTTGCCTTTTTAGGTGTGTTTATTTAGAACACACAAGGAGACACCATTTGGTTGCTTGCATTCTCCTTCTGGGGTACAACACTACATCCTTGGTGTTGAGATTATCGGGGCTCCTTTGAGTTAGGTCGAGTATCAACGTAATATTTTGACTCATTAGGTATTGGTGTATGGTCTCAAATCCTGAGGCGATACTACGAGCTTATATGAAACGCGAAAGTGAGAAAAAGAAGAAAGAAGCCATGTCTGGAGTCGTAGATAACGTAGATCCACCTGGGGGAACAATAATAATACAAAACTTCCCATCCTTTAGGTAGTAGCATGAATCCTCTTAATAATCAACATCGCGAACAAGATCTTCTAGGTTCGGGAGCATCTTTTTTAGTACAACCATCACGGATTCACCCTCCAGTGATCTAAGACGTGAAACTCAGGTTTGATTAGGGTATTCTTAGCTAGTTTATGAGTTATGGACACTATGGTGGTGCAACACATCAAGATCCAATAAGTTCGATTCAAAAGTTTATGTAGATTTGTAATGCTTACACTACTCAGGGTATTACACGCGAGCAACTGTATTACTTCATTTTTCATTTTTTCTTGACCGGAGGTGCTAGTTAATGGTTATATAGTCAATCATCAGATACGATTACGTCTTGGGACGAGCTGCAAGTTGCATTGTTTAACCGTCATTATATAAAGAGTATGAGAATGAAATATCAAATGGAACTTACAGGTTTTCGCCAAGAGAATGATAAGAGTGCAGGAGAAGCATGAACAAGGTTTCAGCAAAAATTATCAAGATGTCCACTTCACGGTTACACCTCAGCACTTCAATTAGAAATATTCTATCAAGGTATCGATGCAGAAGGTAGATTAACAGTAGATAATCTGGGAAGAGGAGGATTCATATCCACAGATCCTACAAAAGCTGCAGAAGGTATGTATTGAATCATTGAAACGGGATGGAGTTGGTCTGCGTCGCGGGCTCCTATTACAAATACCAAATGCATGTTGCGATTAGGAGCTGAGACTGCTTCAAACGCTAAAATCTCCATGTTGGATAATCAAGTAAGTAGATGTCACTTGTGATACAGAAAGGTATCCAAACGAAGCCAGTGGAGACGAAAGTAGTGCAAGAAGCACAAGGTTGTCCGTTGTGAGGTCAACTATCATGTATGGGAAGAGTGTGAAGGCAATCTGGAATTAGTATGTTTTGTATCAAATTGATGGAATTAACAATTCGGTAATCGCAATCATCTAGGTATGCAATATTCTAATCCTCATGGGGTCGTGAAACATGGTAATTCTTACCAACCACGACCTCAAAACAACAATTACCATTAGCAGAGATCTCAAGGTCCTTATCAAGGGGGCCAAAATCATAACAAGCTAGCACCTCCACCATAACCACTTGTTAAACTTATGCCGATAGTTTAGCTTAGAAAGCCTTGCCATAACATCCACAAGAAGGAGCTGGATTTGATTTCCAGAAAACCATGCAAGATTTCTAGGCTTTAACTCAAGACAACATGCAGATGTATCAATAAAAGTTCAACGAACAAAATGCCGTAATGAGGATATTAACAATGCAAGTTACCCAAGTAACTAATGCTATCGAGAAGTTGCAGAAAAATACCCCGCAATTGGCCTTTTGAATGACGATGTGAAGGGGATAGACAAATGTGAAGACAGTGCTGGGTTCGAAGCATGTTAGGATATTTTCCTAAAACCTGAAGAAGTTGTGGAATCGCCACCTACTACAAAAATTGTCGTGGAGGTTCATGAAAACAATGAAGAACCAACCAACCCTAGCCCGAAAGAATTAGTCTTTGTACTTCTACTCAGAGATATGCCAGGAGGGGATCAGAGATGTTCTTGAGTTACAAGCAAGCAAGACTATCGAGGAAGATTAAGAAGCCTCAATTGAGAAGAAGAAAGAAAAAGTGGTTGCACCTGCTGTGTAAGAAGAAGAAGAAGAGAAGGTGGAATCGCCACCTAGTGTTCCATTGATGTCACCCCCTATTCCTATGACAAATCAAGAGGGTTATATCGCACTCAAAGCATTTGTGGAGGCTTATAGCGAAGAGAACATCAGGACCCAAGTGCTTGAGATTGTTGAGAAAGGGATTACGCCGCAACAGGTATTCACGCAAGCTATTCAAGATAAAGGTACGTGTGTGCAAGCTAGGAGAGAGACTGTGGCTCATACTGAAAAAGTCTCAAAGAAAGTTGAAAATAAGCTACCACTTAAGCTTCATGATTCGTGAAGTTTTAACCTCCCTATTCAAATCAGTGGTAAACTCAGAATAAAGGCAATGTGCGATGTGGGTTCGAGTGTGAATCTTATGCCCAAGTCAGTGTTCGATATGCTTGTCATCAAGAAGGCGGATAAGGCTTCCATGAAATTACAATTCGCGGATAGCTCGATAACAAAGACATGGAGAACCATGGAGGACGTTCTTGTCCAAACAGGTAATTTGACTAATCCCTACTGACTTTGTTATACTTGATTATGATGCAGACAAGTAGGTTCCATCATACTTGGAAGGACGTTCTTGGCCACAAGTCAAGGAATCATAAAATTCTAAGAGGGAACAGTGACCCTCCGTGCAAGTAATGTATCTGAGACATTCTATGTCTTGGGCACTAAACCAAGGTAGGATCCCCCACAGTCCCATTCATTTACATTGCGACCAAAGAAAAGGTTTAAGAAGAAGTCCACACAAAACCTGTGGACAAGAAACCAATGGGTGAGTTTAGGGTAGGCAATGAAGTTGCATGGAAGGCACTTAAGAACGAGAATACGCCACGAGGTTACAAGAACGTGGGGATGGGACCATTTGTCGTTACAGAAGTTGTTCCGGCAAAAGTGATTGAAATACGACCCAAGAGAGGTAAAAAATGCAGGTTGGTAGATATTCATAGCCTCACCCGAATCTGGGGAGGCTACATATTCAAAAGTAAGAAGAGGTGACGTGTCGAACTTTAAAAGACGTTTAACAAAAGTGTTGTCTGGGAGACAACCCACAAATTTTTTTTTTTTTTTTGTTTTTGTTTAGATTAGTTGTTTTAATACATATTTAAATAATGAGGACGGTAGATACAACGACAAAACTATTTAAAAAAACAGACACATGAATTGTTAAGAATTTCAACGAACTTAATAAAATTGCTTCTTTCTATCTCTCTCTTATAATTTTAATGCCTAATGCTTTAAGAACTGAATGAAGAAAATATTTTAGTTGGCCAATTATTTATAGAAAATAAATAGGTGGCTAGGCATCCATTAGAAAGGGCTGTGACTTTAAAATTTGAAGTTGTGTCTTTTAAATAAATGATACGGTAGTTAGTAAAAGACATAACTATTAGGCTTGGCCCACTAGTAATGGATCCTTAGTAATTATTATATTTTTATTATTGGGTCATGCCCAATTTTAATACTAAGACTTCCACATGAAAAAACAACAACTATTGTGTTTGACCCAATAATGAAAAATTGGTTTTTTTCTTTCTTTCACTTTTACTATATATATAAACAAATAAATAAATATCTATTTATTTATTTATTTATTCATTCATTTATTCATTTTTCCTCCAAAAATTTCATGACTCAATTTATCATTTAACTTCAAATCATTTTAACCAAGTGAATATATAACGTTAGTTTTTACACTTAAATAAACGTATTAATCAAGTCATTGTCAACCCGGTCAACTCTTGGGAAAAACCATATTTGACTAAATTTATTCGCAACTAGCAGTTATTAAGTTTATTAACCTGGAAAAGGTGTCATTAAGAGATTCACTATGGATGGAGGAATTGATTAGCTCGGGAGAGAAAGCTGGTATTTTAGAAGTTAGTCTGGCTCTCTTAATCTCTTGTTATTAAGGAAGCGCAATTAAGGAAGCGCAGTAGTTAAGAAGAGAAGATCTAATTGTAGTAATTTAAGTGGTGACTCGAGAATGATACACTATTAATATGTCAAAGAATCATAGTACCATCTAATTTTTTTTTGTCGGGTGAATACAAAGAAAGAAATAAAAAGCTATTTGATGCCTTTATTACAATACATATTATTAAGTAGCCTAAAGCTCTTTATAAGGTCAATATTATTCTACCACAAAAGGTCCTTTTCCTAATTCATGAGATTTTTAAGATGGACTTGGACTTTTTATTATTTGAATTATTATTCTTAAGTAAAAAGCTCAGTCCTAATTCTTTATTATATATAGACCTTTAGACCTTCTTTTACTATCAGACATTAGACAATTCATTCTATGCTAAATTACAAGTCAAAGCAGAGGCAGAAGAGGAAGTTAGAGCTGGAGAATTCACATTCCTCCATCAACAGCACAATCCAACGCCTTAATTAGGTTTCATATTTTATATTTGTAATTTAGGATAATTTCTTTTCTTTATATTTATTCAGTTTTTATTTCGAACATGAGCTAAATTCCTTAGTACTTGAGAATCATAATATGAGGGTTGAAACCCTAGTTAATTAATTTCTGTTTTTGAATTTTAGATTTTACGATTTAAATTGAGTTGAGTATTTTATATTGGGTATTATTTTCTTCTTGTTCACTATTTTTAGTCTAGCCAATTAGAAATAGGTTTTAGTAATTGGGTTATTAACTTTAGTGGAGAAGTGATCATCCGACGGGGGGTGGGGGAGGGGGGGTTTAGTTACAGAGTTAGGTAATATTTGTGTAATGTCCGTTATTGACCGACAGGCTTAACTAATCACATAGCCAAAGAGGTAAAAAGTTTCACATTTGTAAGTAAACTTTCTCCTATCTTACCGTAGGATAGCTCCTAGGTCCACCTGACAGGGGGCTAGGAGATATTAGAGTCCTAACTAATATTTAAATGCGAACTCTACTCTTAAACGAAACAGTAATTATGTGAATTTATGTGGATTCCTTTGAGAGACTCAAGTGTATCTCTCTTTCTTGCGTCCAACTTTATTTACTTGAATTTTTTATTTTAGTTAATCATTTTAGTATTTTATTTTATTGCATAATTTAGTCCTTAGACAAAACAAAACAAGATTCTATTAATTTACTTTTCTGTTTTAGATAATTAATACTACTATCCCGATTAATACTAGTGTCATAACTAGCCGTCTCTGAAAACGAACTCTGTATTATTTACACATTACTCGGAACGACCCGTACACTTGCGGATAGTGTCCCTCTTAAAAGGGTGGTGATTTTATAACACACCAAGAGACACCAATTTTATGGCGCCGCTGCTGGGGACACGTCTCATTATTGAATTGGGGCGTGGGGATTCGTTTTCTCTCATCTCCATTTTTTTGTGATTAACTGTTTTTGATAGAAATTAAAATTTTTGATACATGGGATTTAGATGTAGAGTGGGTTTAATAGCTGAAAAAATAAGCTTAGTAAGTTAAGGATAAAAAGTAATATGTTTATGAGCTGTTTTATTTTGTATGCTTTGAGTATTTACAGGAAGCACATATTAATAGTAAAGAAAATATTAGTAAGAAATGCGGTAGAAGTATGTTTGATCTTTGGGCGCCTTGAGGGGTGTATGGGCCGTGAGATCTGAGCTAGTTGATAAACCCATTTGATAAACGTGCTAAAGGTAAGAGAATGACGCAATTGCATAGTTTAAAAACTAATTAAGGCAATTCTTTTATACGCCCCTTGTTGCCTTTTAGCTTGTTGTCCATTTATTATATTTATATCCCTCTCAGCCCCTTCTAACCTTTCTAAAGCCTTATTATTTAGCCACATTATAAGCCATATCTCTTTAGATTTTAGGACTTTTCCATATGACCAGCACTCGAATCACGATGCATAGACAATTGTTTTAGAGCTTGAGTATGGGGTGGTGGGTCCACCAATATGGGAAATATTATTGGGATTGGAATTTTTTAGCTTAATAATTGCGCTTTGTTCTATATTTTGATGATGATTCACATGTTTATTATATTGTACCCCTTTACCAGGGTAAAAGTAAATGAAAAAAGTTATGAGAAGAAAAGAATATACGTGAAAAATAGAATGACATCTCACATCAAAAAGAGAGTCATAGCTATACTACAAAAGAAAAAGAAAAATGATATGAGAAGATTGAAGATATTTGGATGGCAAAGTGGAATTTTTATGTGATCATCTTTATGTTTTAGTATTGGGTTATTGGGGATGCTAATTAGTGTAGCGAAATCATTGGGTGGAGTAAGAACATTTTATGAGACTAACTCAAGCTCTAGGGTCATTTGTTGATCTCTAGTGAGGAGAGAGCTAAATGTTCACTCTAAATTATCCAAATATACGTATCATACCGTCCCTAATCCAAAATTATAACTTGAAAACCTTATAATTCTTTTCTATGTAATCTAGAAGTGATTGAGTTGTTAGAGAGTAGTTAGATGGATCTTTCGATACTAGTAAAGTTCGATGAACAATCTATAGCCTCTTGGTAAGCTATGTGAAGATTCTCTCCTTCGTGCATTGCAAAGCTAATCTAATCTTGAATTTGAGCCGTGTTGATCGTTTGTATGACAAGTGTACTGGTAAAATAGTTTGTAAATATTATTACATAAAATTTTCTACGTAGTTTCTTTGAGTTAATATCTATATTCTGCTAACTTTGAGTGTGGGGTTTTAATGTCCCCCTATTTGTGATATAATCATCTAGGTGTGAGACATTATATTAGGTGTATTTGATTAATTAATTATGTATTCTTATCTGTTATTTGATAATTTCTTATTACTTATCTTGATTTGATGATTTATTACTTTGAGAGCATAGTTTAATTTGTGTGTTAATGTGAAGATATATAGGTTTATGAAAATATAATTAGGTTCCAAATCAATTCTAAAAAGATAAGGAAAGAAGATATGGAGGGAATCAAGAGATAAAATGAAGTAGAGATAAAATTGAAAAGGAAAAGCTGCCAAGTAAATCTGAAATTCTGCAGCTACGTCCACTAAAGTGAAGATAACTTCAAATAGGGTAGGAATTAGGATGTGTATTAAAAAGAGTAAATATATATCTTTTCCCTGGGTTCGTGTCGATATAAAGTTGGCGAAAATTGGACCAATAACGAAGGCGATATGATCAAAACAGTTAGCAGTGTTTATCCTCTCCTATATTATTAGAAACTAATTTGAATTGGAAAAGGATTCCAATTACTTGACTTCCACTCAATATTTCAACCTAGGATCTTCTAAACACCTATAAAAACACCCTCTTATCATTGTAATCATGTCCTTTCCTCTCCTTAACTAATCCTTAGTTTTATTCATCATAAAGGTCATTCTAGAGAAGCAAGTTGACAATATGTATTTTTATTTTAGTTTTATTCTTGTTAGCATGAACTAATTTTCTCATATCTTGGGTTTTGCATATGTATAATCTTTGAATTCTATTTTATTCTATCTAGGTTTGTTTATTTGGGAAAACCTTTTAAAATTGATTTTAGCTTCTTAACTATATATTTGTTTTATGTACTTTGATTTACTTCCAGTCTTAATGTTGATCACGTTAGGATTGTCTTGATAGTAGTTAGATGGTCACCTGGAAGGGGTGTCGAATTATTGAAACATCACATAAACGTCTAGTGTGCGGTAGTGATTCCGAAGGGCTTGCCTAACCAGATAGTCATTAGGGTTTGAGATTTAACCACCGATCATTGCACAGGGTCCCCTTACCCTAGTCCCTTGGTAATTGTTAGGTCGCCACCTAAGTCCCTGCGGAAGGGGGTTAGGAGGAATATAGAATCCTAGCTACTTTTTTAAGAACTTTAATCACCCTTATTAACTAGTAGAATAAATAGAAGGATTAGTGCATACTAGCAAAACTTGAGCTATACTTTCAAATATTATTCTCTCATCTTTTATTTACTGTTTTGTCTTTAGTTTAGTTAATCAAATATTCATCAATCAATCATTCATATTTACTTTTCTTGTCTTTAAATTCATTGAACTATTTATTACTACTCTTTACTGTTAATCCATTCGTATAACACACTAAGTCCCTGAGAACGAATATGTACTTATCATTAAAACTTGTGTACGACCTATGATACTTGCAGTGAATACCGTGTTTAGATTAGGGTGTTAGTTGAATCTTATTTTTTTCATTTTTTTATCACACACTAGCCGACACTAGGCACATTGGGTGGAATCTCTCCATTCAAGTTCGTTAAATATTGATTTTTTTACCACCTTCAAGTGGATTAGCTCCCTAAGGCTGGTTAAACTTATGCAGATTATCCTCAAACCTAGTTGGTGCATTAAGGTTAGCCATTTTCTCTAACACTTTTCTTTCTATTTCTCTCTTACTATTCTCTCTAATCAATCGCTTAGGAATAAAGTGCATACACCCGAACCTATAAACCTGAGAAGATATCAAAGAAAACACAAAACACAATAAAATAGAATATAAACTAGACATTTTCAAACTAAAATAAAAATACAAAAATCTTTAACACCGATCCCTGGCAGCGGCATCATCTTGACCATGGTGGTTTTCTCTTAAGTGTTGACTATTTATTTTATCGATGGAAAACATCAAGGTTAAGATGTTGACCTAGGGGATTTCCCGTTAAGCGTTGACTATGTATTTTATCAATGGAAAGCAACAAGGTCAAGATAATATCGCGAATTGGAACAAAAGTTCCCGCCTTGGTCAAGATGATAGGCCATGAAATGTCTTTAATTTATTTACACCTTAACATCTAAACCTATCCTCTTTCTTCTTCTCCAATCACCCAAACTCTATTAAAGATCAACCCAAAGATCCACCTCACATCCAAACATCACCAAAACACCAAATATTCATTGTCAAAATCATCGTTACATCATTCCAAACCAAAATTAAACACCTAAATCATTCCATAACACCTAGAAACGACATTCAAGTCCCAAAAAAAATCAACACTTTTCCGAAATTCTTGAAATCCTCTCACAAAAATACAAAACATCTTACCCACATAGAAACACATCTTCCAACTCAAAATTCACCTATGGTGTAATTTTGGATTGGTGGTCTAGGGATATGACGTGAAGAACGGAGACACGTGTTGTGAGGAAGATGAGTAAGAATTAACGCAACGAGGTGGGTGATTACTAGAGGAAATTGGAAAGGTAACTATGTTTATAGAGTTGAATTATTGGGATGGACATCATTATAGGAAGAGTAAAGATGAACCATGGTGATGCGAGATGCATATATGTAAGTAACGCATGAAACACCTATCTTGGATGTTGGCACGCGAGGCAATTTCCTCAAAGAGTATGTTTTCTCTCTTCTATACCGTTTCTCTAATTGTATGTTTGTAAATTATTTTTTTTGTATTTAAGATTATCGAATATGTTTCAAGCCGAGTCACGGTTCACCTTTACGGGTGGGGATTTGTTGTCCTCATCCCCACTTTATGTGATCTATCAGCTTTTTTAGGTAGATTGTTAGAGATGTAATTGCATAAAATGTGTTTAATGGCCTAAAATTTAAGCTTTAGTGAAGTTAATCATATTACGTAATGTGTTTATAAACTAGTTGTATTATATGCTTTGAATAAGAATGTGAAAACATAGTTTAATTGTAAAGAAAAGAGTAGTAAGTAATGCATAGATTCAAGTTTTGATCTTAGGAAACCTTTAGTGGTGTGTAGGCTGTGAGATCCTAGGTAGTTAATAACCCATTTAATGAACGTGCTAGAGGTAAGAAAGTAACTAAATTTCGTAGTTAAGGAAGTAATTAAGGCAGTTCTTTGATAAGCCCCTTTGTGCCTTTTTAGCTTGCTATCCATATGTAATTATATATTATCCGTCTTAGCCCCTTCTAGCTATTCTACAACCTTTTTATTATCCATGTTACAAGCCATACCCCTTAGATTATAGGACTCTTTCCATATGACCCGAACTCGAATCACAATTCTTGGCACTCGTCTTTAGAGCTTGATTTTAGGGTGGGGGGAAATATTATTGGTTGGGTTTTGAGCTATGTATTTGTGTTATGTGACGATGAATCTGTTCTAAATTTTAACCCTTTGCCAGGGTAAGAGAAAAGCTTTGAAAATAATAAAATATGTTGAAAAGAAAAGTTAAATGCGAAGCAAAGTAGCATGACTTCTCACATCAAAAAGAGACTCATAACTAACTTGCAAAAGAAAAATATATACATTTGGACCGACAAAGTGGATCAATTCTTATGTAATCATCTTGGTTTTGTATTGATTATTGGGGATGCGAAGTAAGTGCATCAAAGTTGGGTTAAGTGAGTAAAGTTTATGAGAGTAATTCAAGCTCTAGGGCGACTCGTTGATGGCTAGTGTTGAGAGAGCCAAAAGCTCATTCTAAATTATCCAAATATATGATCATACCAACCCTAAGCCTACATTACACTAATAAAAGACCTTATGATTCTTAACTATGTGATTTAGGAGCGATTTAACCTTTAGAGAGTAGTTTGATGTACCATTAGAGACTATTTTAGGATCTATGAGCAATTTATAGCCTCCATAGTGAACTAAGAAAAAAACCTATCCTTCTTGCATTGCGAAACTATTATAATCTCAAACTTGAAAAGTTTTTATTGTTTATATGATAAGTGTGTTTATATTAATTAGTTTCTGATAATTATTACATGAAGATCACTAGGTAGTTGCTTTAGGACAATTTTTTACATTCTCCTTCTCTCATGCTTATTTGCCTCAGCTTATATTTTGAGATTTTCCTATTGTTCTTTCTTTTTCTTTGTCAGGACGACAAATTTTGAGTTGGGGGTCTTGATATCTCCCATTCTATGACAAATAAATCACATTGTGAAACAGCTTTTTCTCTTCTTTTTGTGCTTAGCTAAGTGATTTTTTCCCATTATTTGATATAATCTCACTTTTATCCTATTTTGGAAAGTTTTCACGTTTGTAGCAATTTTCGCGTAATTTGTTTGTTAAATGTGAAGATTTTAGGTACATGAATGATATAAGATTACAAAACATGGATTAGAAGTTTATTAAAGAAGATCGAAGAAGGAATCCAAGAGTAAAGTATGAAAGAAACTATTTTTTGAAAGTGAAAGAGTTGTCGGCTAGAATTAGAAAGTAGATTGTTTGATATGCCATGAGAGATTGACAAAACAATTGGTTGAGTCCTTCAACCACATTGTAGAGATCTGAATCACGGTCGCGTGGCAACTGAGATTTCGCACTTCGGGGTTGTAACAAATAAATTACTTATTTTTTTAGCCGGTGTGTGTGACTCGCACCTGAAACCACTTGGTATAATTCTTTTTTGAGATGGGTTATGTCATTTTAATGAGTCCAAATCCCACGCAAAGGAATTGAAATATCAGCTCCCATCAGATATATTTCATCTCTTGGTCGCCAAAACTAAAGTTCCAAAAAAAAAAATCAAGTACAGCAACAGTCAGCAAGATATAGAGGACGAAGAAACTACACCGGAGTTTTACCACAACGCGTCTACGCTTCTCCATCTCTAACTATTTTGGGTAATTTAGTATTTAGTCTTAATCTTTCTATGAATTAATTCTGAACTATTTGATTCAAAAGACTATATTATGCTTATTGATTACATTTTTGCTTAGGATTGTATTGTTTGAACGAATTGAATATTGTATTGCTTTTAATTTCATTTGGGATATTTGTTTATTTAATTGAATTGAGTTTGAATTATATTTCCATTGTTTATATTCGTGAGCTTGTTGCCTATCTAGGTCTTGATCAAAAATAAGGTATTGTGAGACTATCCGATCAACGTCCATGCAGGGGGTGGATTTTCTGACATAGGATATAAGCGCCAAGTCCTTGGACGAGTGGATTCCTTGCACGCTAGGTAGTCTTGGGTTGTGTGTTTTATTACATCGGATAACCAGAGGGTGTGTAAGGTAGATACTCTAGTTGCCCGAATAAGGGATAGAGTGGCTTTGAATCTCGATTAATGTGAAACGTCGCCTATTCTCCCTTATATTTATAAAGGAAATTCAATAGGATAATATTCTTGCTAGCATTTTCTTAGTCATTCTATTTCGTACATAATTAGTTTTATTAAATTAAAAAATAAAACAACACTATTTCTATTTTATATTTTTATTCTGTTAATCGAATTACATACTTGCATCTATAAATTGTTTTAAAACCTTTAATCGCACTTCACCTCTGCGAACGATAACCTACTTATCACTTTTTTCTAACTTACAATCCGTACTCTGCGAAAGTGATTTTTCGTTAAACGTTGACTATTTATTTTATCGACGGAAAACACCAAGGTGAATCTTCCTTTGTAGTAATGTAAGTGGCGACTCGAGAGTGTGAATTCCAATCTATTAATATTAATATGTGATAGTTATCATTATACCATCTAATTTTTATGGCTTGTTTATGTGAATTTAAGAAACATTTTTTTGTTCCAAATTTTAAGAAACAGGTGAACACGTTCCTTATCATGTATATGGCATAACACTTATGAAGCACTAGCTAACTAATAATTAGTGCACTACTAATCAAGTATCTCTACAACAACTTTTTTTATTCTTAACAACCTGTCTAGCCATTTAATTACATTTGTCCTCCTATAAAATCCCGTATGTTGTATGAATCACATCATAATTGATTAACTATCCTTTATTGTCATTCATCATAATACACAAATTAACTTCTTTGTATTAGTTTGTTCGTTTATTCGTCATGAATATCAAGATGCTATCAACATTCTTGAACCTGTTCCTACTTCCTAGTCACTTTTATATTTACATTTTTCACTCTCTTCAACATCCACTCTGCCCAGGAGGCGCAAACCACTGCCAAAGCAAAAACACAGCCAGGCGCAACTAATACCTTGGGTTGGAACAAACTAAATCCTACCTTGGGCGGTTGAATGTACTAATAGGCCGAGCTAGTTGTTTCGACCGATGGGACGGAGCAACTACAATAATGAGGCAAACACTATCTACTTCGTTCAAACAGTGTTAATCATGCGTCTCCTTTAATTCTCTACGTAAAATTGCTTTTTTTTTTTCTTCTCAAATTGTTATGTGATTATGTATTCCTTCCATTTCTTGATTAATTTGTATTCATTCTTAAATTTTGTTTCGTTAATGGAAAAAGTTATCTTAGAAATATAATTTATTTTGATAAAATGTCCATTCAAATCATGATTAAGAAAGTTCATGTCCAAATTAGTAGACATCCGGGAACCCGGCCATCACTAACCGGGAACCCGGTAATCGACTGTAAAAAAAAGTGAAAGAAATGAAAAAAAAAAAACAAAAAGTATAAAGTGACCGGCAAAGGGGAATTTTCGTGAAATCATCTTAGTTTGTATTGGGTTAACTTGGGGACGCTACATTAGTGCGTCAAATGGGTTGAGTGGGAACAATATTCGAGTGTAAACTCAAGTTGTTGGACAGTTGTTGATGGTAAGTGAGGAGAGGGCCAAAAGCGCACTTCAAATTTACCAAATATACATACCACACCGTCCCTAAGCTTATGTTAAAACCGTAAAGTTCTCGTGATTTTTAGGTGCATAGTGAGTTTATAAATTAAGCTAATAGGAAGTATACTAAGTGGAGCGTTCAAAGCGAGTGAGGATCAATGAACACAATATAGTCATCATATTAAGATAAGTACAAGCGTAACCTTTTAGCATTGCGAAATTAATTCTAAGATTGATATTAATTGTGTTTGATTTTTGCATGCTAAGTGTATGTGTGTATTAATTCCTAATTTTTGCTATATGAAATTTTTCTTAAGTTTTTCTTTGGGTGTATTTACTAGATTATGCATTTCTGCATTCACCCTAGACCATTGTTTTGTTTTACTTTGTCGGGACGACAAAGGTTTGAGTTTGGGGTCTTGATGTCTCCCTTTTTGTTCTAATTGTATGCCCTTAGGAGACATCGTTTTAGGTGAATACTTGACTAATATGATAGACTTTTAGTATTAATTCGCTATATTTCATTTTCTATCCTTGGAATTAATTATTTTTAATTTATAAAGCTTTTGCACGTTAAATGGTTTATTTTTAGTGCAAAGTTGTAGGTCCATGGATGCTAGGGAGCACCAAGACAAGGATAGGAGTCAAAAATTAAAGTCTTAGACTGTGTAAAAAAGTCAAAGGCGAGAAAAGATTTCCCAAAGAATTGACAAGGAAAGCTGTAAATCTGGAAGGCTGATATTGATAGCAGATTTCGAGCTACTTACACATGGATTCAGCCTTTGGGTCGTGAAATAGGTTTTATTCCTTATTGACTCCGAAAGATTTAGCAGCTGGAATGGGTCAATTTGGATTTGATTTGAGAAAAATGAAGTCGTTTTACTACGGACTGTACATCAGTTACGGGATATGAAATAAAAGATTGGACTTGGGCTTTTTAATATTTCACTAATTCACTTAAGTAATAGCCCAAGTCCGATTTTTACCTTATAAATAACTCTTTTGACTTTTATTTTAGACGCAACTCAATTTACACAAGTTAGAAACGCCGGTGAGAAAGTCAGAAGCAAGAGGAGAGAAGAAACTGAAGTTGGGGAAGCAATTCTTCCATCAATAGTCAATTCAACCCTTTAATTAGGTTCTATCTTTTATTTCTGTAATCGATTATGAGTTCATTTAATTTTAATTATTTAGTTTTTATTTCCGTTATGAGCTAAATTCCTTTTGTATTTGAGAATCGCTAAATTTTTTTTTGTACTTGAGAATCGCTAAATTATCCAAATATATGATCATACCAACCCTAAGCCTACATTACAATAATAAAAGACTTTATGATTCTTAACTATGTGATTTAGAAATGATTTAAACTTTAGAGAGTAGTTTGATGTACCATTAGAGACTATTTTAGGATCTATGAGCAATCTATAGCCTTTATATTGAACTAAGAAAAAAACCTCTCCTTCTTGCATTGCGAAACTATAATAATCTTGAACTTGAATAGTTTTTATTGTTTATATGATAAGTGTATTTATATTAATTAGTTTGTGATTATTATTACATGAGAATCACTAGGTAATTGCTTTAGGACAATTTTTTACATTCTCCTTCTCTCGTGCTTATTTGACTTAGCTTATATTTTGAGATTTCCTATTGTTCTTTCTTTTTCTTTGTCAGGACGACAAAGTTTTGAGTTGGGGGTCTTGATGTCTCCCTTTCTGTGACAAATAAATCACATTGTGAGACAACTTTTACTCTTCTTTTTGTGCTTAGCTAAGTGATTTTTTCACCTTATTTGATATAATCTCACTTTTGTCCTATTTGGGAAATTTTCACGTTTGTAGTAATTTCCGCGTAATTTGTTTGTTAAATGTGAAGATTTTAGGTACATGAATGATATAAGATTACAAAACATGGATTAGAAGTTTATTAAAGAAGATCGAAGAAGGAATCCAAGAGTAAAGTATGAAAGAAACCATATTTTTAAAGTGAAAGAGTTGTCGGCTAGAATTAGAAAGTAGATTGTTTGATATGCCATGAGAGATTGACAAAACAATTGGTTGGGTCCTTCTACCACATTGTAAGGCTATGAATCACGGTCGCGTGGCAATGGATATTTCGCAATTCGGGGTTGTAACAAATAAGTTACGTATTTTTTCAGCCGGTGTGTGTGACTCACACCTGAAACCTCTTAGTATAATCCGTTTTTGGGATGGGTTATGTCATTTTAATGAGTCCAAAACCCACCCAAGCGAATTGAAATATCAGCTACCATCAGATATATTTCATCTCTTGGTCGCCAAAACTAAAATCCCAAAGAAAAAATTCAACTACATCAACAATCAGTAAGATATAGAGGAAGAAGAAACTACACCGGAGTTTCACCACAACGCGTCTACGCTTCTCCATCTCTAATTCTTTTGGGTAATTTAGTATTTAGTCTTAATTTTTCTATGAATTAATTCTGAACTATTTGATTCAAAAGACTATATTATGCTTATTGATTACATTTTTGCTTAGGATTGTATTGTTTGAACGAATTGAATATTGTATTGCTTTTAATTGCATTTGGGATATTTGTTTATTTAATTGAATTGAGTTTGAATTATATTTCCATTGTTTATATTCGTGAGCTTTTTGCCTATCTAGGTCCTGATCAAACTAAGGTAGTGTGAGACTATCTGATTAACGTCCATGCAGGGGGTTGGATTTTCAGATGTAGGATATAAGCGCCAAGTCCTTGGACGAGTGGATTCCTTGCACGCTAGGTAGTCTTGGGTTGTGTGCTTTATTACATCGGATAAACAGAGGGTGTGTAAGGTAGATACTCTAGTTGCCCGAATAGGGGATAGAGTGGCATTGGATCTCGATTAATATGAAACATCACCTATTCTCCCTTATACTTATAGACGCAATTCAGTAGGATAATATTCTTGCTAGCATTCCTTAGCCATTCTATTTCGTACATAATTAGTTTTATTAAATTAAAAAATAAAACAACACTATTTCTATTTTATATTTTTATTCTGTTAATCGAATTACATACTTGCATCTATAAATTGTTTTAATACCTTTAATCGCACTTCACCCCTGCGAACGATAACCTACTTATCACTTTTTGCTAACTTACAATCCGTACTCTGCGAAAGTGATTTTTTGTTAAACGTTGACTATTTATTTTATCGACGGAAAACTCCAAGGTCAATCTTCCTTTGTAGTAATGTAAGTGGCGACTCGAGAGTGTGAATTCCAATCTATTAATATTAATATGTGAAAGTTATCATTATTCCATCTAATTTTTATGGCTTGTTTATGTGAATTTAAGAAACATTTTTTTGTTCCAAATTTTAAGAAACAGGTGAACACGTTCCTTATCATGTATATGGCATAACACTTATGAAGCACTAGCTAACTAATAATTAGTGCACTACTAATCAAGTATCTCTACAACAACTTTTTTTATTCTTAACAACCTGTCTAGCTATTTAATTACATTTGTCCTCCTATAAAATCCCGTATGTTGTATGAATCACATCATAATTGATTAACTATCCTTTATTGTCATTCATCATAATACACAAATTAACTTCTTTGTATTAGTTTGTTCGTTTATTCGTCATGAATATCAAGATGCTATCAACATTCTTGAACCTGTTCCTAGTCACTTTTATATTTACATTTTTCACTCTCTTCAACATCCACTCTGCCCAGGAGGCGCAAACCACTGCCAAAGCAAAAACACAGCCAGGCGCAACTAATACCTTGGGTTGGAACAAACTAAATCCTACCTTGGGCGGTTGAATGTATTAATAGGCCGAGCTAGTTGTTTCGACCGATGGGACGGAGCAACTATAATAATGAGGCAAACACTATCTACTTCGTTCAAACAGTGTTAATCATGCGTCTCCTTCAATTCTCTACGTAAAATTGCTTTTTTTTTTCTTCTCAAATTGTTATGTGATTATGTATTCCTTCCAACTCTTGATTAATTTGTATTCATTCTTAAATTTTGTTTCGGTAATGGAAAAAGTTATCTTAGAAATATAATTTATTTTGATAAAATGTCCATTCAAATCATGATTAAGAAAGTTCATGCCCAAATTAGTAGACATCCGGGAACCCGGCCATCACTAACCGGGAACCCGGTAATCGACTGTAAAAAAAGTGAAAGAAATGAAAAAAAAAAAAGTATAAAGTGACCGGCAAAGGCGAATTTTCGTGAAATCATCTTAGTTTGTATTGGGTTAACTTGGGGACGCTACATTAGTGCGTCAAATGGGTTGAGTGGGAACAATATTCGAGTGTAAACTCAAGCTGTTGGACAGTTGTTGATGGTAAGTGAGGAGAGGGCCAAAAGCGCACTTCAAATTTACCAAATATACATACCACACCGTCCCTAAGCCTACGTTAAAACCGTAAAGTTCTCGTGATTTTTAGGTGCATAGTGAGTTTATAAATTAAGCTAATAGGAAGTATACTAAGTGGAGCGTTCAAAGCGAGTGAGGATCAATGAACACAATATAGCCATCATATTGAGATAAGTACAAGCGTAACCTTCTAGCATTGCGAAATTAATTCTAAGATTGATATTAATTGTGTTTGATTTTTGCATGCTAAGTGTATGTGTGTATTAATTCCTAATTTTTGCTATATGAAATTTTTCTTAAGTTTTGCTTTGGATGTATTTACTAGATTATGCATTTCTGCATTCACCTTAGACCATTGTTTTGTTTTACTTTGTCGGGACGACAAAAGTTTGAGTTTGGGGTCTTGATGTCTCCCTTTTTGTTCTAATTGTATGCCCTTAGGAGACATCATTTTAGGTGAATACTTGACTAATCTGATAGACTTTTAGTATTAATTCGCTATATTTCATTTTTTATCCTTGGAATTAATTATTTTTAATTTATAAAGCTTTTGCACGTTAAATGGTTTATTTTTAGTGCAAAGTTGTAGGTCCATGGATGCTAGGGAGCACCAAGACAAGGATAGGAGTCAAAAATTAAAATCTTAGACCTTGTAAAAAAGTCAAAGGCGTGAAAAGATTTCCCAAAGAATTGACAAGGAAAGCTGTAAATCTGGATGGCTGATATTGATAGCTGATTTCGAGCTACTTACACATGGATTCAGCCTTTGGGTCGTGAAATGAGTTTTATACCTTATTGACTCAGAAAGATTTAGCAGCTGGAATCGGTCAATTTGGATTTGATTTGAGAAAAATGAAGTCGTTTTACTACGGACTGTACATCAGTTACGGGATTTGAAATAAAAGATTGGACTTGGGCTTTTTAATATTTCACTAATTCACTTAAGTAATAGCCCAAGTCCGATTTTTACCTTATAAATAACTCTTTTGACTTTTATTTTAGACGCAACTCAATTTACACAAGTTAGAAACGCCGGTGAGAAAGCCAGAAGCAAGAGGAGAGAAGAAACTGAAGTTGGGGAAGCAATTCTTCCATCAATAGTCAATTCAACCCTTTAATTAGGTTCTATCTTTTATTTCTGTAATCGAATATGAGTTCATTTAATTTTAATTATTTAGTTTTTATTTCCGTTATGAGCTAAATTCCTTTTGTATTTGAGAATCGCTAAATTTTTTTTGTACTTGAGAATCGCTAAATTATCCAAATATATGATCATACCAACCCTAAGCCTACATTACAATAATAAAAGACTTTATGATTCTTAACTATGTGATTTAGAAATGATTTAAACTTTAGAGAGTAGTTTGATGTACCATTAGAGACTATTTTAGGATCTATGAGCAATCTATAGCCTCCATAGTGAACTAAGAAAAAAACCTCTCCTTCTTGCATTGCGAAACTATTATAATCTTGAACTTGAATAGTTTTTATTGTTTATATGATAAGTGTATTTATATTAATTAGTTTGTGATTATTATTACATGAGAATCACTAGGTAGTTGCTTTAGGACAATTTTTTACATTCTCCTTCTCTCATGCTTATTTGCCTTAGCTTATATTTTGAGACTTTCCTATTGTTCTTTCTTTTTCTTTGTCAGGACGACAAAGTTTTGAGTTGGGGGTCTTGATGTCTCCCTTTTTGTGACAAATAAATCACATTGTGAGATAACCTTTTCTCTTCTTTTTGTGCTTAGCTAAGTGATTTTTTCACCTTATATGATATAATCTCACTTTTGTCCTATTTGGGAAAGTTTTCACGTTTGTAGCAATTTCCGCGTAATTTGTTTGTTAAATGTGAAGATTTTAGGTACATGAATGATATAAGATTACAAAACATGGATTAGAAGTTTATTAAAGAAGATCGAAGAAGGAATCCAAGAGTAAAGTATGAAAGAAACCATATTTTTAAAGTGAAAGAGTTGTCGGCTAGAATTAGAAAGTAGATTGTTTGATATGCCATGAGAGATTGACAAAACAATTGGTAAAGTCCTTCTACCACATTGTAAGGCTCTGAATCACGGTCGCGTGGCAATGGAGATTTCGCAATTCAGGGTTGTAACAAATAAGTTACGTATTTTTTCAGCCGGTGTGTGTGACTCGCACCTGAAACCTCTTAGTATAATCCGTTTTTGGGATGGGTTATGTCATTTTAATGAGTCCAAAACCCACCCAAACGAATTGAAATATCAGCTACCATCAGATATATTTCATCTCTTGGTCGCCAAAACTAAAATCCCAAAGAAAAAATTCAACTACATCAACAGTCAATAAGATATAGAGGAAGAAGAAACTACACCGGAGTTTCACCACAACGCGTCTACGCTTCTCCATCTCTAATTCTTTTGGGTAATTTAGTATTTAGTCTTAATTTTCCTATGAATTAATTCTGAACTATTTGATTCAAAAGACTATATTATGCTTATTGATTACATTTTTGCTTAGGATTGTATTGTTTGAACGAATTGAATATTGTATTGCTTTTAATTGCATTTGTGATATTTGTTTATTTAATTGAATTGAGTTTGAATTATATTTTCATTGTTTATATTCGTGAGCTTGTTGCCTATCTAGGTCCTGATCAAACTAAGGTAGTGTGAGACTATCTGATTAACGTCCATGCGGGGGGTTGGATTTTCAGATGTAGGATATAAGCGCCAAGTCCTTGGACGAGTGGATTCCTTGCACGCTAGGTAGTCTTGGGTTGTGTGCTTTATTACATCGGATAAACAGAGGGTGTGTAAGGTAGATACTCTAGTTGCCCGAATAGGGGATAGAGTGGCATTGGATCTCGATTAATATGAAACATCACCTATTCTCCCTTATACTTATAGACGCAATTCAGTAGGATAATATTCTTGCTAGCATTTCTTAGCCATTCTATTTCGTACATAATTAGTTTTATTAAATTAAAAAACAAAACAACACTATTTCTATTTTATATATTTATTCTGTTAATCGAATTACATACTTGCATCTATAAATTATTTTAAAACCTTTAATCGCACTTCACCCTGCGAACGATAACCTACTTATCACTTTTTGGTAACTTACAATCCGTACTCTGCGAAAATGATTTTTCGTTAAACGTTGACTATTTATGTTGGAGTCAATCTTCCTTTGTAGTAATGTAAGTGGCGACTCGAGAGTGTGAATTCCAATCTATTAATATTAATATGTGATAGTTATCATTATACCATCTAATTTTTATGGCTTGTTTATGTGAATTTAAGAAACATTTTTTTGTTCCAAATTTTAAGAAACAGGTGAACACGTTCCTTATCATGTATATGGCATAACACTTATGAAGCACTAGCAGTAGCTAACTAATAATTAGTGCACTCCTAATCAAGTATCTCTACAACAACTTTTTTTATTCTTAACAACCTGTCTAGCCATTTAATTACATTTGTCCTCCTATAAAATCCCGTATGTTGTATGAATCACATCATAATTGATTAACTATCCTTTATTGTCATTCATCATAATACACAAATTAACTTCTTTGTATTAGTTTGTTCGTTTATTCGTCATGAATATCAAGATGCTATCAACATTCTTGAACCTGTTCCTAGTCACTTTTATATTTACATTTTTCACTCTCTTCAACATCCACTCTGCCCAAGAGGCGCAAACCACTGCCAAAGCAAAAACACAGCCAGGCGCAACTAATACCTTGGGTTGGAACAAACTAAATCCTACCTTGGGCGGTTGAATGTACTAATAGGCCGAGCTAGTTGTTTCGACCGATGGGACGGAGCAACTATAATAATGAGGCAAACACTATCTACTTCGTTCAAACAGTGTTAATCATGCGTCTCCTTCAATTCTCTACGTAAAATTGCTTTTTTTTTTCTTCTCAAATTGTTATGTGATTATGTATTCCTTCCAACTCTTGATTAATTTGTATACATTCTTAAATTTTGTTTCGGTAATGGAAAAAGTTATCTTAGAAATATAATTTATTTTGATAAAATGTCCATTCAAATCATGATTAAGAAAGTTCATGCCCAAATTAGTAGACATCCGGGAACCCGGCCATCACTAACCGGGAACCCGGTAATCGACTGTAAAAAAAAGTGAAAGAAATGAAAAAAAAAAAAGTATAAAGTGACCGGCAAAGGGGAATTTTCGTGAAATCATCTTAGTTTGTATTGGGTTAACTTGGGGACGCTACATTAGTGCGTCAAATGGGTTGAGTGGGAACAATATTCGAGTGTAAACTCAAGCTGTTGGACAGTTGTTGATGGTAAGTGAGGAGAGGGCCAAAAGCGCACTTCAAATTTACCAAATATACATAACACACCGTCCCTAAGCCTACGTTAAAACCGTAAAGTTCTCGTGATTTTTAGGTGCATAGTGAGTTTATAAATTAAGCTAATAGGAAGTATACTAATGGAGCGTTCAAAGCGAGTGAGGATCAATGAACACAATATAGCCATCATATTGAGATAAGTACAAGCGTAACCTTCTAGCATTGCGAAATTAATTCTAAGATTGATATTAATTGTGTTTGATTTTTGCATGCTAAGTGTATGTGTGTATTAATTCCTAATTTTTGCTATATGAAATTTTTCTTAAGTTTTGCTTTGGATGTATTTACTAGATTATGCATTTCTGCATTCACCTTAGACCATTGTTTTGTTTTACTTTGTCGGGACGACAAAAGTTTGAGTTTGGGGTCTTGATGTCTCCCTTTTTGTTCTAATTGTATGCCCTTAGGAGACATCATTTTAGGTGAATACTTGACTAATCTGATAGACTTTTAGTATTAATTCGCTATATTTCATTTTTTATCCTTGGAATTAATTATTTTTAATTTATAAAGCTTTTGCACGTTAAATGGTTTATTTTTAGTGCAAAGTTGTAGGTCCATGGATGCTAGGGAGCACCAAGACAAGGATAGGAGTCAAAAATTAAAGTCTTAGACCGTGTAAAAAAGTCAAAGGCGAGAAAAGATTTCCCAAAGAATTGACAAGGAAAGCTGTAAATCTGGATGGCTGATATTGATAGCTGATTTCGAGCTACTTACACATGGATTCAGCCTTTGGGTCGTGAAATGAGTTTTATTCCTTATTGACTCAGAAAGATTTAGCAGCTGGAATCGGTCAATTTGGATTTGATTTGAGAAAAATGAAGTCGTTTTACTACGGACTGTACATCAGTTACGGGATTTGAAATAAAAGATTGGACTTGGGCTTTTTAATATTTCACTAATTCACTTAAGTAATAGCCCAAGTCCGATTTTTACCTTATAAATAACTCTTTTGACTTTTATTTTAGACGCAACTCAATTTACACAAGTTAGAAACGCCGGTGAGAAAGCCAGAAGCAAGAGGAGAGAAGAAACTGAAGTTGGGGAAGCAATTCTTCCATCAATAGTCAATTCAACCCTTTAATTAGGTTCTATCTTTTATTTCTGTAATCGAATATGAGTTCATTTAATTTTAATTATTTAGTTTTTATTTCCGTTATGAGCTAAATTCCTTTTGTATTTGAGAATCGCTAAATTTTTTTTGTACTTGAGAATCGCTAAATTATCCAAATATATGATCATACCAACCCTAAGCCTACATTACAATAATAAAAGACTTTATGATTCTTAACTATGTGATTTAGAAATGATTTAAACTTTAGAGAGTAGTTTGATGTACCATTAGAGACTATTTTAGGATCTATGAGCAATCTATAGCCTCCATAGTGAACTAAGAAAAAAACCTCTCCTTCTTGCATTGCGAAACTATTATAATCTTGAACTTGAATAGTTTTTATTGTTTATATGATAAGTGTATTTATATTAATTAGTTTGTGATTATTATTACATGAGAATCACTAGGTAGTTGCTTTAGGACAATTTTTTACATTCTCCTTCTCTCATGCTTATTTGCCTTAGCTTATATTTTGAGACTTTCCTATTGTTCTTTCTTTTTCTTTGTCAGGACGACAAAGTTTTGAGTTGGGGGTCTTGATGTCTCCCTTTTTGTGACAAATAAATCACATTGTGAGATAACTTTTTCTCTTCTTTTTGTGCTTAGCTAAGTGATTTTTTCACCTTATTTGATATAATCTCACTTTTGTCCTATTTGGGAAAGTTTTCACGTTTGTAGCAGTTTCCGCGTAATTTGTTTGTTAAATGTGAAGATTTTAGGTACATGAATGATATAAGATTACAAAACATGGATTAGAAGTTTATTAAAGAAGATCGAAGAAGGAATCCAAGAGTAAAGTATGAAAGAAACCATATTTTTAAAGTGAAAGAGTTGTCGGCTAGAATTAGAAAGTATATTGTTTGATATGCCATGAGAGATTGACAAAACAATTGGTAAAGTCCTTCTACCACATTGTAAGGCTCTGAATCACGGTCGCGTGGCAATGGAGATTTCGCAATTCAGGGTTGTAACAAATAAGTTACGTATTTTTTCAGTCGGTGTGTGTGACTCGCACCTGAAACCTCTTAGTATAATCCGTTTTTGGGATGGGTTATGTCATTTTAATGAGTCCAAAACCCACCCAAACGAATTGAAATATCAGCTACCATCAGATATATTTCATCTCTTGGTCGCCAAAACTAAAATCCCAAAGAAAAAATTCAACTACATCAACAGTCAATAAGATATAGAGGAAGAAGAAACTACACCGGAGTTTCACCACAACGCGTCTACGCTTCTCCATCTCTAATTCTTTTGGGTAATTTAGTATTTAGTCTTAATTTTTCTATGAATTAATTCTGAACTATTTGATTCAAAAGACTATATTATGCTTATTGATTACATTTTTGCTTAGGATTGTATTGTTTGAACGAATTGAATATTGTATTGCTTTTAATTGCATTTGGGATATTTGTTTATTTAATTGAATTGAGTTTGAATTATATTTCCATTGTTTATATTCGTGAGCTTGTTGCCTATCTAGGTCCTTATCAAACTAAGGTAGTGTGAGACTATCTGATTAACGTCCATGCGGGGGGTTGGATTTTCAGATGTAGGATATAAGCGCCAAATCCTTGGACGAGTGGATTCCTTGCACGCTAGGTAGTCTTGGGTTGTGTGCTTTATTACATCGGATAAACAGAGGGTGTGTAAGGTAGATACTCTAGTTGCCCGAATAGGGGATAGAGTGGCATTGGATCTCGATTAATATGAAACATCACCTATTCTCCCTTATACTTATAGACGCAATTCAGTAGGATAATATTCTTGCTAGCATTCCTTAGCCATTCTATTTCGTACATAATTAGTTTTATTAAATTAAAAAACAAAACAACACTATTTCTATTTTATATATTTATTCTGTTAATCGAATTACATACTTGCATCTATAAATTATTTTAAAACCTTTAATCGCACTTCACCCCTGCGAACGATAACCTACTTATCACTTTTTGCTAACTTACAATCCGTACTCTGCGAAAATGATTTTTCGTTAAACGTTGACTATTTATTTTATCGACGGAAAACTCCAAGGTCAATCTTCCTTTGTAGTAATGTAAGTGGCGACTCGAGAGTGTGAATTCCAATCTATTAATATTAATATGTGATAGTTATCATTATACCATCTAATTTTTATGGCTTGTTTATGTGAATTTAAGAAACATTTTTTTGTTCCAAATTTTAAGAAACAGGTGAACACGTTCCTTATCATGTATATGGCATAACACTTATGAAGCACTAGCAGTAGCTAACTAATAATTAGTGCACTCCTAATCAAGTATCTCTACAACAACTTTTTTTATTCTTAACAACCTGTCTAGCCATTTAATTACATTTGTCCTCCTATAAAATCCCGTATGTTGTATGAATCACATCATAATTGATTAACTATCCTTTATTGTCATTCATCATAATACACAAATTAACTTCTTTGTATTAGTTTGTTCGTTTATTCGTCATGAATATCAAGATGCTATCAACATTCTTGAACCTGTTCCTAGTCACTTTTATATTTACATTTTTCACTCTCTTCAACATCCACTCTGCCCAGGAGGCGCAAACCACTGCCAAAGCAAAAACACAGCCAGGCGCAACTAATACCTTGGGTTGGAACAAACTAAATCCTACCTTGGGCGGTTGAATGTACTAATAGGCCGAGCTAGTTGTTTCGACCGATGGGACGGAGCAACTATAATAATGAGGCAAACACTATCTACTTCGTTCAAACAGTGTTAATCATGCGTCTCCTTCAATTCTCTACGTAAAATTGCTTTTTTTTTTCTTCTCAAATTGTTATGTGATTATGTATTCCTTCCAACTCTTGATTAATTTGTATTCATTCTTAAATTTTGTTTCGTTAATGGAAAAAGTTATCTTAGAAATATAATTTATTTTGATAAAATGTCCATTCAAATCATGATTAAGAAAGTTCATGCCCAAATTAGTAGACATCCGGGAACCCGGCCATCACTAACCGGGAACCCGGTAATCGACTGTAAAAAAAAAAAAGTGAAAGAAATGAAAAAAAAAACAAAAAGTATAAAGTGACCGGCAAAGGGGAATTTTCGTGAAATCATCTTAGTTTGTATTGGGTTAACTTGGGGACGCTACATTAGTGCGTCAAATGGGTTGAGTGGGAACAATATTCGAGTGTAAACTCAAGCTGTTGGACAGTTATTGATGGTAAGTGAGGAGAGGGTCAAAAGCGCACTTCAAATTTACCAAATATACATACCACACCGTCCCTAAGCCTACGTTAAAACCGTAAAGTTCTTGTGATTTTTAGGTGCTTAATGAGTTTATAAATTAAGCTAATAGGAAGTATACTAAGTGGAGCGTTCAAAGCGAGTGGGGATCAATGAACACAATATAGCCATTATATTGAGATAAGTACAAGCGTAACCTTCTAGCATTGCGAAATTAATTCTAAGATTGATATTAATTGTGTTTGATTTTTGCATGCTAAGTGTATGTGTGTATTAATTCCTAATTTTTGCTATATGAGATTTGTCTTAAGTTTTGCTTTGGGTGTATTTACTAGATTATGCATTTCTGCATTCACCTTAGAGCATTGTTTTGTTTTACTTTGTCGGGACGACAAAGGTTTGAGTTTGGGGGTCTTGATGTCTCCCTTTTTGTTCTAATTGTATGCCCTTAGGAGACACCATTTTAGGTGAATACTTGACTAATATGATAGACTTTTAGTATTAATTCGCTATACTTCATTTTCTATCCTTGGAATTAATCATTTTTAATTTATAAAACTTTTGCACGTTAAATGGTTTATTTTTAGTGCAAAGTTGTAGGTCCATGGATGCTAGGGAGCACCAAGACAAGGATAGGAGTCAAAAATTAAAGTCTTAGATCGTGTAAAAAAGTCAAAGGCGAGAAAATATTTCCCAAAGAATTGACAAGGAAAGCTGTAAATCTGGATGGCTGATATTGATAGCAGATTTTGAGCTACTTACACATGGATTCAGCCTTTGGGTCGTGAAATAGGTTTTATTCCTTATTGACTCAGAAAGATTTAACAGCTGGAATGGGTCAATTTGGATTTGATTTGAGAAAAATGAAGTCGTTTTACTACGGACTGTACATCAGTTACGGGATTTGAAATAAAAGATTGGACTTGGGCTTTTTAATATTTCACAAATTCACTTAAGTAATAGCCCAAGTCCGATTTTTACCTTATAAATAACTCTTTTGACTTTTATTTTAGACGCAACTCAATTTACACAAGTTAGAAACGCCGGTGAGAAAGTCAGAAGCAAGAGGAGAGAGGAAACTGAAGTTGGGGAAGCAATTCTTCCATCAATAGTCAATTTAACCCTTTAATTAGTATCTATCTTTTATTTCTGTAATCGAATATGAGTTCATTTAATTTTAATTATTTAGTTTTTATTTCCGTTATGAGCTAAATTCCTTTTGTATTTGAAAATCGCTAAAAAAAAATTGTACTTGAGAATCGCTAAATTATCCAAATATATGATCATACCAACCCTAAGCCTACATTACAATAATAAAAGACTTTATGATTCTTAACTATGTGATTTAGGAATGATTTAAACTTTATAGAGTAGTTTGATGTACCATTAGAGACTATTTTAGGATCTATGAGCAATCTATAGCCTCCATAGTGAACTAAGAAAAAAACCTCTCCTTCTTGCATTGCGAAACTATTATAATCTTGAACTTGAATAGTTTTTATTGTTTATATGATAAATGTATTTATATTAATTAGTTTGTGATTATTATTACATGAGAATCACTAGGTAGTTGCTTTAGGACAATTTTTTACATTCTCCTTCTCTCGTGCTTATTTGACTTAGCTTATATTTTGAGACTTTCCTATTGTTCTTTCTTTTTCTTTGTCAGGACGACAAAGTTTTGAGTTGGGGGTCTTGATGTCTCCCTTTCTGTGACAAATAAATCACATTGTGAGACAACTTTTACTCTTCTTTTTGTGCTTAGCTAAGTGACTTTTTCACCTTATTTGATATAATCTCACTTTTGTCCTATTTGGGAAAGTTTTCACGTTTGTAGCAATTTCCGCGTAATTTGTTTGTTAAATGTGAAGATTTTAGGTACATGAATGATATAAGATTACAAAACATGGATTAGAAGTTTATTAAAGAAGATCGAAGAAGGAATCCAAGAGTAAAGTATGAAAGAAACCATATTTTTAAAGTGAAAGAGTTGTCGGCTAGAATTAGAAAGTAGATTGTTTGATATGCCATGAGAGATTGACAAAACAATTGGTTGAGTCCTTCTACCACATTGTAAGGCTCTGAATCACGGTCGCGTGGCAATGGATATTTCGCAATTCGGGGTTGTAACAAATAAGTTACGTATTTTTTCAGCCGGTGTGTGTGACTCGCACCTGAAACCTCTTAGTATAATCCGTTTTTGGGATGGGTTATGTCATTTTAATGAGTCCAAAACCAACCCAAACGAACTGAAATATCAGCTACCATCAGATATATTTCATCTCTTGGTCGCCAAAACTAAAATCCCAAAGAAAAAATTCAACTACATCAACAGTCAGTAAGATATAGAGGAAGAAGAAACTACACCGGAGTTTCACCACAACGCGTCTACGCTTCTCCATCTCTAATTCTTTTGGGTAATCTAGTATTTAGTCTTAATTTTTCTATGAATTGATTCTGAACTATTTGATTCAAAAGACTATATTATGCTTATTGATTACATTTTTGCTTAAGATTGTACTGTTTGAACGAATTGAATATTGTACTGCTTTTAATTGCATTTGGGATATTTGTTTATTTAATTGAATTGACTTTGAATTATATTTCCATTGTTTATATTCGTGAGCTTGTTGCCTATCTAGGTCCTGATCAAACTAAGGTAGTGTGAGACTATCCGATTAACGTCCATGCAGGGGTTAGATTTTCAGACGTAGGATATAAGCGCCAAGTCCTTGGACGAGAAGATTCCTTGCACGCTAGGTAGTCTTGGGTTGTGTACTTTATTAAATCGGATAACCAGAGGGTGTGTAAGTTAGATACTCTAGTTGCCCGAATAGGAGATAGAGTGGCATTGGATCTCGATTAATGTGAAACATCACCTATTCTCCCTTATACTTATAGACGCAATTCAGTAGGATAATATTCTTGCTAGCATTCCTTAGCCATTCTATTTAGTACATAATTAGTTTTATTAAATTAAAAAATAAAACAACACTATTTCTATTTTATATATTTATTCTGTTAATCGAATTACATACTTGTATCTATAAATTGTTTTAAAACCTTTAATCTCACTTCACCCCTGCGAACGATAACTTACTTATCACTTTTTGCTAACTTACAATCCGTACTTTGCGAAAGTGATTTTTTCGTTAAACGTTGACTATTTATTTTATCGACGGAAAACTCCTAGGTCAATCTTCCTTTGTAGTACCAGTAATGTAAGTGGCGACTCGAGAGTGTGAATTCCAATCTATTAATATTAATATGTGAAAGTTATCATTATACGATCTAATTTTTAAGGCTTGTTTATGTGAATTAAAGAAACATTTTCTTTTTCCAAATTTTAAGAAACAGGTGAACACGTTCCTTATCATGTATATGGCAGTGTTCTAAAACAAGGCCGCCTAGCCGCCTAGGCGCTCCGACTAGGCGTTCCAAGGTGCGTTCCGCCTAAAATTTCTCTCGAAGGTGGCTCGAAGGTTCGTCAACGAATAATCTAATTAATAAACTACACAATCAAATTAATGGGTCCCCCAAACCGAATACTACCTAGAATGCTAGCCAATAAATTACTAATTCAATCTAATCTAACTCAACACATAAGAAAATATAAAGAAAAAACTACTTAGGTTCGAGATTTTACGCGCGAGGAAAAATGAAGGTATGATTTTTCAAATTTAAGTCTAGATTTCTCGAATTGGTAATTTTTTAGGTTAATAATAATAATAATATTTTATTACTGTTATATAGTTAAATATATATTACTTATGTTAAATTGATCTATTTTAAGTATATTAGGATGTATATAATAGGCAATTCAATGTATTAGTAATGTATATTTAATGTAAATTAATATAAAATTCGCCTAGGGAGAAACCGCCTAAATTCCGATTAATAGGCCGCCTAGCCATCTAGGCGCTCGAAGGTGGTCGACCGCCCTAGTAGCGCCTAGCGCCTTTTAGAACCATGGTATATGGCATAACACTTATGAAGCACTAGCAGTAGCTAACTAATAATTAGTGCACTCCTAATCAAGTATCTCTACAACAACTTTTTTTATTCTTAACAACCTGTCTAGCCATTTAATTACATTTGTCCTCCTATAAAATCCCGTATGTTGTATGAATCACATCATAATTGATTAACTAATCTTTATTGTCATTCATCATAATACACAAATTAACTTCTTTGTATTAGTTTGTTCGTTTATTCGTCATGAATATCAAGATGCTATCAACATTCTTGAACCTGTTCCTAGTCACTTTTATATTTACATTTTTCACTCTCTTCAACATCCACTCTGCCCAGGAGGCGCAAACCACTGCCAAAGCAAAAACAAAGCCAGGCGCAACTAATACCTTGGGTTGGAACAAACTAAATCCTACCTTGGGCGGTTGAATGTACTAATAGGCCGAGCTAGTTGTTTCGACCGATGGGACGGAGCAACTATAATAATGAGGCAAACATTATTTACTTCGTTTAAACAGTGTTAATCATGCATCTTCTTCAATTCTCTACGTAAAATTGCTTTTTTTTTTCTTCTCAAATTGTTATGTGATTATGTATTCCTTCCAACTCTTGATTAATTTGTATTCATTCTTAAAATTTGTTTCGTTAATGGAAAAACTTATCTTAGAAAAATATAATTTTTTTTGAGAAAATGCCCATTTAAATCATGATTAAGAAAGTTCATGCCCAAATTAGTAGACATCCGGGAACCCGGCCATCACTAACCGGGAATCCGGTTATCGACTGTAAAAAAAAAGAAAAAAGAAAGAAATGAAAAAAAAACAAAAAGTATAAAGTGACCGGCAAAGGGGAATTTTCGTGAAATCATCTTAGTTTGTATTGGGTTAAATTGGGGACGCTACATTAGTGCGTCAAATGGGTTGAGTGGGAACAATATTCGAGTGTAAACTCAAGCTGTTGGACAGTTGTTGATGGTAAGTGAGGAGAGGACCAAAAGCTCACTTCAAATTTACCAAATATACATACCACACTGTCCCTAAGCCTATGCTGTAGATCTCCCCGCCTAGGCGCGCCTAGGCGCCGCGTAGGCGTCAACTCCCCCCTCAAGCGCTTACGCCTAGGTAAAACTCTAAGCGTTTTTGTCTAGCGCCTTAGTCACCGTGGAATAGGCGTCTAACCCGTCTAGGCACCGATTAATGGCAAAAAATGGCCGCCTAGGCGCCGATTAATGGCAAAATATGCACGCATAGGCCTTCTTGTTATTTTTCTTATTCTCAAGAATTTTTTAATTGATATTATAACTCAATTTTTAGTATTTTTATATATACTATAGTGTTGTTAGATAAATTTTATGAATTAAATAGTTACAATTGCTATAATTACTACATATATATTAGTAAATATATAAAATTACACATCGGGATTCGGAACCGTATAATTCCGCCTAGGCCCCGTGTAATCCCGCCTAGGCGCTAGGCCCGGGTGGACCGCCTAGGCCTCAAAACCGAGATCTACAGCATAGCCCTAAGCCTACGTTAAAACCTGAAAGTCCTCGTGATTTTTAGGTGTATAGTGAGTTTATATATTAAGCTAATAGGAAGTATAATAAGTGGAGTGTTCAAAGCGAGTGAGGATCAATGAACACAATATAGCCATCATATTGAGATAAGTACAAGCGTAACCTTCTAGCATTGCGAAATTAATTTTAAGATTGATATTATTTGTGTTTTATTTTTGCATGCTAAGTGTATGTGTGTATTAATTCCTAATTTTTGCTATATGAGATTTGTCTTAAGTTTTGCTTTGGGTGTATTTACTAGATTATGCATTTCTGCATTCACCTTAGAGCATTGTTTTGTTTTACTTTGTCGAGACGACAAAGGTTTGAGTTTGGGGTCTTGATGTCTCCCTTTTTGTTCTAATTGTATGCCCTTAAGAGACATCATTTTAGGTGAATATTTGACTAATATGATAGACTTTTAGTATTAATTCGCTATATTTCATTTTCTACCCTTGGAATTTATTTATTTTAATTTATAAAGCTTTTGCACGTTAAATGGTTTATTTTTAGTGCAAAGTTGTAGGTCCGTGGATGCTAGGGAGCACCAAGACAAGGATAGGGGTAAAAAATTAAAGTCTTAGATCGTGTAAAAAAGTCAAAGGCGAGAAAATATTTCCCGAAGAATTGACAAGGAAAACTGTAAATCTGGATGGCTGATATTGATAGCTGATTTTGAGCTACTTACACATGGATTCAGCCTTTGGGTCGTGAAATAGGTTTTATTCCTTATTGACTTAGAAAGATTTAGCAGCTGGAATGAGTCAATTTGGATTTGATTTGAGAAAAATGCAGTCGTTTTACTACAGACTGTACATCAGTTACGGGATTTGAAATAAAAGATTGGACTTGGGCTTTTTAATATTTCACTAATTCACTTAAGTAATAGCCCAAGTCCGATTTTTACCTTATAAATAACTCTTTTGACTTTTATTTTAGACGCAACTCAATTTACACAAGTAAGAAACGCCGGTGAGAAAGTCAGAAACAAGAGGAGAGAAGAAACTGAAGTTGGGGAAGCAATCCTTCCATCAATAGTCAATTCAACCCTTTAATTAGGTTCTATCTTTTATTTCTGTAATAGAATATGAGTTTATTTAATTTTAATTATTTATTTTTTATTTCCGCTATGAGCTAAATTCCTTTTGTATTTGAGAATCGCTAAATTCCTTTTGTACTTGAGAATCGCTAAATTATCCAAATATATGATCATACCAACCCTAAGCCTACATTACAATAATAAAAGACTTTATGATTCTTAACTATGTTATTTAGGAATGATTTAAACTTTAGAGAGTAGTTTGATGTACCATTAGAGACTATTTTAGGATCTATGAGCAATCTATAGCCTCCATAGTGAACTAAGAAAAAAACCTCTCCTTTGGTCATTGCGAAACTATTCTAATCTTGAACTTGAATAGTTTTTATTGTTTATATGATAAGTGTATTTATATTAATTAGTTTGTGATTATTATTACATGAGAATCACTAGGTAGTTGCTTTAGGACAATTTTTTACATTCTCCTTCTCTTGTGCTTATTTGCCTCAGCTTATATTTTGAGACTTTCCTATTGTTCTTTCTTTTTATTTGTCAAGACGACAAAGTTTTGAGTTAGGGGTCTTGATGTCTCCCTTTCTGTGACAAATAAATCACATTGTGAGACAACTTTTTCTCTTCTTTTTGTGCTTAGCTAAGTGATTTTTTCCCCTAATTTGATATAATCTCACTTTTGTCCTATTTGGGAAAGTTTTCACGTTTGTAGCAATTTCCGCGTAATTTGTTTGTTAAATGTGAAGATTTTAGGTACATGAATGATATAAGATTAAAAAACATGGATTAGAAGTTTATTAAAGAAGATAGAAGAAGGAATCCAAGAGTAAAGTATGAAAGAAACCATTTTTTTAAAGTGAGCTAGAATTAGAAAGTAGATTGTTTGATATGCCATGAGAGATTGACAAAACTATTGGTTGAGTCCTTCTACCACATTGTAAGGATCTGAATCACGGTCGCGTGACAATGGAGATTTCGCAATTCGGGGTTGTAACAAATAAGTTACGTATTTTTTCAGCCGGTGTGTGTGACTCGCACCTGAAACCCCTTAGTATAATCTGTTTTTGGGATGGGTTATGTCATTTTAATGAGTCCAAAGCCCACCCAAACGAATTGGAATATCAGCTACCATCAGATATATTTCATCTCTTGGTCGCCAAAACTAAAATCCCAAAGAAAAATTCAACTACATCAACAGTCAGTAAGATATAGAGGAAGAAGAAACTACACCGGAGTTTCACCACAACGCGTTTACGCTTCTCCATCTCTAATTCTTTTGGGTAATTTAGTATTTAGTCTTAATTTGTCTATGAATTAATTCTGAACTATTTGATTCAAAAGACTATATTATGCTTATTGATTATATTTTTTGCTTAGGATTGTATTGTATGAACGAATTGAATATTGTATTGCTTTTAATTGCATTTGGGATATTTGTATATTTAATTGAATTGAGTTTGAATTATATTTCCATTGTTTATATTTGTGAGCTTGTTGCCTATCTAGGTCATGATCAAACTAAGGTAGTGTGAGACTATCCGATTAACGTCCATGAGAGGGTTGGATTTTCATACATAGGATATAAGCGCCAAGTCCTTCGACGAGTGGATTCCTTGTTCGCTAGGTAGTCTTGGGTTTTGTGCTTTATTACATCGGATAAACAGAGGGTGTGTAAGGTAGATACTATAGTTGCCCGAATAGGGGATAGAGTGGCTTTGAATCTCGATTAGTGTGAAACATCACCTATTCTTCCTTATACATATAAACTCAATTCAATAGGATAATATTCTCCCTAGCATTCCTTAGCCATTCTATTTCGTACATAATTAGTTTTATTAAATTAAAAAAAATAAAACAACACTATTTCTATTTTATATTTTTATTGTGTTAATCGAATTACATACTTACATCTATACATTGTTTTGAAACCTTTAATCGCACGTCACCCCTGCGAACGATAACCTCACTTATCACCTTTTGCTAACCTACCATCCGTACTCTGCGAAAGTGATTTTCCGTTAAGCGTTGACTATTTATTTTATCGACGTAAAACACCTAGGTCAATTTTCTTTTGTAGTAATTTAAGTTGCGACTCGAGAGTGTGAATTCCAATCTATTGAAATGTGAAAGTTATCATTATACCATCTAATTTTTATGGCTTGTTTATGTGAATTTAAGAAACATTTTTTTGTTCCAAATTTTAAGAAACAAGTGAACACGTTCCTTATCATGTATATGGCATAACACTTATGAAGCACTAGCTAACTAATAATTAGTGCACTACTAATCAAGTATCTCTACAAAAACTTTTTTTATTCTTAACAACCTGTCTAGCCATTTAATTACATTTGTCCTCCTATAAAATCCCGTATGTTGTATGAATCACATCATAATTGATTAACTATCCTTTATTGTCATTTTGATCAATATACACAAATTAACTTCTTTGTATTAGTTTGTTCGTTTATTCGTCATGAATATCAAGATGCTATCAACATTCTTGAACCTGTTCCTAGTCACTTTTATATTTACATTTTTCACTCTCTTCAACATCCACTCTGCCCAGGAGGCGCAAACCACTGCCAAAGCAAAAACACAGCCAGGCGCAACTAATACCTTGGGTTGGAACAAACTAAATCCTACCTTGGGCGGTTGAATGTACTAATAGGCCGAGCTAGTTGTTTCGACCAATGGGACGTTGCAACTATAATAATGAGGCAAACACTATTTACTTCGTTCAAACAGTGTTAATCATGCGTCTTCTTCAATTCTCTACGTAAAATTGCTTTTTTTTTCTTCTCAAATTGTTACGTGATTATGTATTCCTTCCAATTCTTGATTAATTTGTATTCATTCTTAAATTTTGTTTCGTTAATGGAAAAAGTTGTCTTAGAAAAATATAATTTTTTTTGAGAAAATGCTCATTTAAATCATGATTAAGAAAGTTCATGCCCAAATTAGTAGACATCCGGGAACCAGACCATCACTAACCGGGAATCCGGTTATCGACTGTAAAAAAAATGAAAAATAAAAAGTATAAAGTGACCGGCAAAGGGGAATTTTCGTGAAATCATCTTAGTTTGTATTGGGTTAACTTGGGGACGCTACATTAGTGCGTCAAATGGGTTGAGTGGGAACAATATTCGAGTGTAAACTCAAGCTGTTGGACAGTTGTTGATGGTAAGTGAGCAGAGGGCAAAAAACGCACTTCAAATTTACCAAATATACATACCACACCGTCCCTAAGCCTACGTTAAAACCGTAAAGTCCTCGTGATTTTTAGGTGCATAGTGAGTTTATAAATTAAGCTAATAGGAAGTATACCAAGTGGAGCGTTCAAAGCGAGTGAGGATCAATGAACACAATATAGCCATCATATTGAGATAAGTACAAGCGTAACCTTCTAGCATTGCGAAATTAATTCTATGATTGATATTAATTGTGTTTGATTTTTGCATGCTAAGTTTATGTGTGTATTAATTCCTAATTTTTGCTATATGAAATTTTTCTTAAGTTTTGCTTTGGATGTATTTACTAGATTATGCATTTCTGCATTCACCTTAGACCATTGTTTTGTTTTACTTTGTCGGTACGACAAAGGTTTGAGTTTGGGGTCTTGATGTCTCCCTTTTTGTTCTAATTGTATGCCCTTAGGAGACATCATTTTAGGTGAATACTTGACTAATCTGATAGACTTTTAGTATTAATTTGCTATATTTCATTTTCTATCCTTGAAATTAATTATTTTTAATTTATAAAGCTTTTGCACGTTAAATGGTTTATTTTTAGTGCAAAGTTGTAGGTCCATGGATGCTAGGGAGCACCAAGACAAGGATAGGAGTAAAAAATTAAAGTCTTAGACCGTGTAAAAAAAGTCAAAGGCGAGAAAAGATTTCCCAAAGAATTGACAAGGAAAGCTGTAAATCTGGATGGCTGATATTGATAGCTGATTTCGAGCTACTTACACATGGATTCAGTCTTTGGGTCGTGAAATAGGTTTTATTCCTTATTGACTCAGAAAGATTTAGCAGCTGGAATCGGTCAATTTGGATTTGATTTGAGAAAAATGAAGTCGTTTTACTACGGACTGTACATCAGTTACGGGATTTGAAATAAAAGATTGGACTTGGGCTTTTTAATATTTCACTAATTCACTTAAGTAATAGCCCAAGTCTGATTTTTACCTTATAAATAACTCTTTTGACTTTTATTTTAGACGCAACTCAATTTACACAAGTTAGAAACGTCGGTGAGAAAGTCAGAAGCAAGAGGAGAGAAGAAACTGAAGTTGGGGAAGCAATTCTTCCATCAATAGTCAATTCAACCCTTTAATTATGTTCTATCTTTTATTTCTGTAATCGAATATGAGTTCATTTAATTTTAATTATTTAGTTTTTATTTCCGTTATGAGCTAAATTCCTTTTGTATTTGAGAATCGCTAAAAATTTTTTGTACTTGAGAATCGCTAAATTATCCAAATATATGATCATACCAACCCTAAGCCTACATTACAATAATAAAAGACTTTATGATTCTTAACTATGTGATTTAGAAATGATTTAAACTTTAGAGAGTAGTTTGATGTACCATTAGAGACTATTTTAGGATCTATGAGCAATCTATAGCCTCCATAGTGAACTAAGAAAAAAACCTCTCCTTCTTGCATTGCGAAACTATAATAATCTTGAACTTGAATAGTTTTTATTGTTTATATGATAAGTGTATTTATATTAATTAGTTTGTGATTATTATTACATGAGAATCACTAGGTAGTTGCTTTAGGACAATTTTTTACATTCTCCTTCTCTCGTGCTTATTTGCCTTAGCTTATATTTTGAGACTTTCCTATTGTTCTTTCTTTTTCTTTGTCAGGACGACAAAGTTTTGAGTTGGGGGTCTTGATGTCTCCCTTTCTGTGACAAATAAATCACATTGTGAGACAACTTTTTCTCTTCTTTTTGTGCTTAGCTAAGTGAATTTTTCACCTTATTTGATATAATCTCACTTTTGAATCCTATTTGGGAAAGTTTTCACGTTTGTAGCAATTTCCGCGTAATTTGTTTGTTAAATGTGAAGATTTTAGGTACATGAATGATATAAGATTACAAAACATGGATTAGAAGTTTATTAAAGAAGATAGAAGAAGGAATCCAAGAGTAAAGTATGAAAGAAACCATTTTTTTAAAGTGAGCTAGAATTAGAAAGTAGATTGTTTGATATGCCATGAGAGATTGACAAAACTATTGGTTGAGTCCTTCTACCACATTGTAAGGATCTGAATCACGGTCGCGTGACAATGGAGATTTCGCAATTCGGGGTTGTAACAAATAAGTTACGTATTTTTTCAGCCGGTGTGTGTGACTCGCACCTGAAACCCCTTAGTATACTCCGTTTTTGGGATGGGTTATGTCATTTTAATGAGTCCAAAACCCACCCAAACGAATTGAAATATCAGCTACCATCAGATATATTTCATCTCTTGGTCGCCAAAACTAAAATCCCAAAGAAAAAATTCAACTACATCAACAGTCAGTAAGATATAGAGGAAGAAGAAACTACACCGGAGTTTCACCACAACGCGTCTACGCTTCTCAATCTCTAATTCTTTTGGGTAATTTAGTATTTAGTCTTAATTTTTCTATGAATTAAATCTGAACTATTTGATTCAAAAGACTATATTATGCTTATTGATTACATTTTTGCTTAGGATTGTATTGTTTGAACGAATTGAATATTGTATTGCTTTTAATTGCATTTGGGATATTTGTTTATTTAATTGAATTGAGTTTGAATTATATTTCCATTGTTTATATTCGTGAGCTTGTTGCCTATCTAGGTCCTTATCAAACTAAGGTAGTGTGAGACTATTTGATTAACGTCCATGCAGGGGGTTGGATTTTCAGATGTACGATATAAGCGTCAAGTCCTTGGACGAGTGGATTCCTTGCACGCTAGGTAGTCTTGGGTTGTGTGCTTTATTACATCGGATAAACAGAGGGTGTGTAACGTAGATATTCTAGTTGCCCGAATAGGGGATAGAGTGGCATTGGATCTCGATTAATGTGAAACATCACCTATTCTCCCTTATACTTATAGACGCAATTCAGTAGGATAATATTCTTGCTAGCATTCCTTAGCCATTCTATTTCGTACATAATTAGTTTTATTAAATTAAAAAATAAAACAACACTATTTCTATTTTATATTTTTATTATGTTAATCGAATTACATACTTGCATCTATAAATTGTTTTAAAACCTTTAATCGCACTTCACCCCTGCGAACGATAACCTACTTATCACTTTTTGCTAACTTACAATCCGTACTCTGCAAAAGTGATTTTTCGTTAAACGTTGACTATTTATTTTATCGACGGAAAACTCCAAGGTCAATCTTCCTTTGTAGTAATGTAAGTGGCGACTCGAGAGTGTGAATTCCAATCTATTAATATTAATATGTGAAAGTTATCATTATACCATCTAATTTTTATGGCTTGTTTATGTGAATTTAAGAAACATTTTTTTGTTCCAAATTTTAAGAAACAGGTGAACACGTTCCTTATCATGTATATGGCATAACACTTATGAAGCACTAGCTAACTAATAATTAGTGCACTACTAATCAAGTATCTCTACAACAACTTTTTTTATTCTTAACAACCTGTCTAGCCATTTAATTACATTTGTCCTCCTATAAAATCCCGTATGTTGTATGAATCACATCATAATTGATTAACTATCCTTTATTGTCATTCATCATAATACACAAATTAACTTCTTTGTATTAGTTTGTTCGTTTATTCGTCATGAATATCAAGATGCTATCAACATTCTTGAACCTGTTCCTAGTCACTTTTATATTTACATTTTTCACTCTCTTCAACATCCACTCTGCCCAGGAGGCGCAAACCACTGCCAAAGCAAAAACACAGCCAGGCGCAACTAATACCTTGGGTTGGAACAAACTAAATCCTACCTTGGGCGGTTGAATGTACTAATAGGCCGAGCTAGTTGTTTCGACCGATGGGACGGAGCAACTATAATAATGAGGCAAACACTATCTACTTCGTTCAAACAGTGTTAATCATGCGTCTCCTTCAATTCTCTACGTAAAATTGCTTTTTTTTTTCTTCTCAAATTGTTATGTGATTATGTATTCCTTCCAACTCTTGATTAATTTGTATTCATTCTTAAATTTTGTTTCGGTAATGGAAAAAGTTATCTTAGAAATATAATTTATTTTGATAAAATATCCATTCAAATCATGATTAAGAAAGTTCATGCCCAAATTAGTAGACATCCGGGAACCCGGCCATCACTAACCGGGAACCCGGTAATCGACTGTAAAAAAAAGTGAAAGAAATGAAAAAAAAAAACAAAAAGTATAAAGTGACCGGCAAAGGGGAATTTTCGTGAAATCATCTTAGTTTGTATTGGGTTAACTTGGGGACGCTACATTAGTGCGTCAAATGGGTTGAGTGGGAACAATATTCGAGTGTAAACTCAATCTGTTGGACAGTTGTTGATGGTAAGTGAGGAGAGGTCAAAAGCTCACTTCAAATTTACCAAATATACATACCACACCGTCCCTAGGCCTACGTTAAAACCGTAAAGTCCTCGTGATTTTTAGGTGCATAGTGAGTTTATAAATTAAGCTAATAGGAAGTATACCAAGTGGAGCGTTCAAAGCGAGTGAGGATCAATGAACACAAAATAGCCATCATATTGAGATATGTACAAGCGTAACCTTCTAGCATTGCGAAATTAATTCTAAGATTGATATTATTTGTGTTTTATTTTTGCATGCTAAGTGTATGTGTGTATTAATTCCTAATTTTTGCTATATGAGATTTGTCTTAAGTTTTGCTTTGGGTGTATTTACTAGATTATGCATTTCTGCATTCACGTTAGAGCATTGTTTTGTTTTACTTTGTCGGGACGACAAAGGTTTGTGTTTGGGGTCTTGATGTCTCCCTTTTTGTTCTAATTGTATGCCCTTAGGAGACATCATTTTAGGTGAATACTTGACTAATATGATAGACTTTTAGTATTAATTCGCTATATTTCATTTTCTATCCTTGGAATTTATTTGTTTTAATTTATAAAGCTTTTGCATGTTAAATGGTTTATTTTTAGTGCAAAGTTGTAGGTCCATGGATGCTAGGGAGCACCAAGACAAGGATAGGAGTAAAAAATTAAAGTCTTAGATCGTGTAAAAAAGTCAAAGGCGAGAAAATATTTCCCGAATAATTGACAAGGAAAACTGTAAATATGGATGGCTGATATTGATAGCTGATTTTTAGCTACTTACACATGGATTCAGCCTTTGGGTCGTGAAATAGGTTTTATTCCTTATTGACTTAGAAAGATTTAGCAGCTGGAATGGGTCAATTTGGATTTGATTTGAGAAAAATGCAGCCGTTTTACTACTGACTGTACATCAGTTACGGTTTTTAAAATAAAAGATTGGACTTGGGCTTTTTAATATTTCACTAAATCACTTAAGTAATAACCCAAGTCCGATTTTTACCTTATAAATAACTCTTTTGACTTTTATTTTAGACGCAACCCAATTTACACAAGTCAGAAACGCCGGTGAGAAAGTCAGTAGCAAGAGGAGAGAAGAAACTGAAGTTGGGGAAGCAATTCTTCCATCAATAGTCAATTCAACCCTTTAATTAGGTTCTATCTTTTATTTCTGTAATCGAGCATGAGTTCATTTAATTTTAATTATTTAGTTTTTATTTCCGTTATGAGCTAAATTCCTTTTGTACTTGAGAATCGCTAAATTCCTTTTGTTCTTGAGAATCGCTAAATTATCCAAATATATGATCATACCAATCCTAAGCCTACACTACAATAATAAAAGACCTTATGATTCTTAACTATGTGATAAAGTAGCGATTTAAAATTTAAAGAGTAGTTTGATGTACCATTAGAGACTATTTTAGGATCTATGAGCAATCTATAGCCTCCATAGTGAACTAAGAAAAAAAAACCATCCTTTTTGCATTACGAAACTATTATAATCTTGAACTTGAATAGTTTTTATGTTTATATGATAAGTGTATTTATATTAATTTTTTTGTGATTAAAATTACATGAGAATCACTAGGTAGTTGTTTTAGGACAATTTTTTTACATTCTCCTTCTCTCATGCTTATTTGCCTCAGCTTATATTTTGAGACTTTTCTATTGTTCCTTCTTTTTCTTTCTCAGGACGAAAAAGTTTTGAGTTGGGGGTCTTGATGTCTCCCTTTCTGTGACATATAAATCACATTGTGAGACAAATTTTTCTCTTCTTTTTGTGCTTAGCTAAGTGATTTTTTCCCATTATTTGATATAATCTCACTTGTGTCCTATTTTGGAAAGTTTTCACGTTTGTAGCAATTTTCGCGTAATTTGTTTGTTATTTGTGAAGCTTTTAGGTACATGAATGATATAAGATTCCAAAACATGGATTAGAAGTTTATTAAAGAAGATCGAAGAAGGAATTTAAGAGTAAAGTATGAAAGAAACCATTTTTTGAAAGTGAAAGAGTTGTCGACTAGAATTAGAAAGTAGATTGTTTGATATGCCATGAGAGATTGACAAAACAATTGGTTGAGTCCTTCTACCACATTGTAAGGCTCTGAATCACGGTCGCGTGGAAACTGAGATTTCGCATTTCGGGGTTGTAACAAATAAGTTACGTATTTTTTCAGCCGGTGTGTGTGACTCGCACCTGAAACCACTTGGTATAATTCATTTTTGGGATGGGTTATGTCATTTTAATGAGTCCAAATCCCACCCAAACGAATTGAAATATCAGCTCCCATCAGATATATTTCATCTCTTGGTCGCCAAAACTAAAATTCCAAAGAAAAAATTCAACTACAGCCACCGTCAGCAAGATATAGAGGAAGAAGAAACTACAACAGAGTTTTACCACAACGCGTCTACGCTTCTCCATCTCTAATTCTTTTGGGTAATTTAGTATTTAGTCTTAATTTGTCTTTGAATTAATTCTGAACTATTTGATTCAAAAGACTATATTATGCTTATTGATTACATTTTTTGCTTAGGATTGTATTGTATGAACGAATTGAATATTGTATTGCTTTTAATTGCATTTGGGATATTTGTATATTTAATTGAATTGAGTTTGAATTATATTTCCATTGTTTATATTCGTGAGTTTGTCGCCTATTTAGGTCATGATCAAACTAAGGTAGTGTGAGACTATCCGATTAACGTCCATGAGAGGGTTGGATTTTCATACATAGGATATAAGCGCCAAGTCCTTAGACGAGTGGATTCCTTGTTCGCTAGGTAGTCTTGGGTTTTGTGCTTTATTACATCGGATAACCAGAGGGTGTGTAAGGTAGATACTATAGTTGCCCGAACAGGGGATAGAGTGGCTTTGAATCTCGATTAGTGTGAAACATCACCTATTCTTTCTTATACTTATAAAAGCAATTCAATAGGATAATATTCTCCCTAGCATTCCTTAGCCATTCTATTTCGTACATAATTAGTTTTATTAAATTAAAAAAATAAAACAACACTATTTCTATTTTATATTTTTATTGTGTTAATCGAATTACATACTTACATATTTACATTGTTTTGAAACCTTTAATCGCACGTCGCCCCTGCGAACGATAACCTCACTTATCACCTTTTGCTAACTTACCATCCGTACTCTGCGAAAGTGATTTTCCGTTAAGCGTTGACTATTTATTTTATCGACGTAAAACACCAAGGTCAATTTTCCTTTGTAGTAATTTAAGTTGCGACTCGAGAGTGTGAATTCCAATCTATTAATATGTGAAAGTTATCATTATACCTAAAGAAAATATATATGTTTATGTTATATTTTCAGTGAAGTGTTATGTTTTGATTGGTCCCTTACTTAATGACGTGGCACGTTTATGGCGCTTGATCTTCACTTACATCCTACGGCTCATATTAACTCATGGATTATGTCTCTTATAAAAGGAATAAGGGTTGACCGAAATCATAACTCTTCTCTCTTCACGCGTTTCATTCTCTCTCGCCTCTTCACTCTTTCGAACCCCTAGTATAGAAGATCAATCTCTGATTCTTCTTGTAATCAATTAATTAGCTTCATAGTTGTAATATTTCGTGTAAATTGTGATAATCATCTTGATTAATCACTAGATAGCCTTAATAGTGGTTTAGGGTTTGAGATTTAGACTAGAAGTGGTATTAGATTGATTTCTTGTGGGTTTGTAAGTGTATGGTGATCTGAAACTTTGTATCTCTTGTGATTTCTAGTGACTGAGCAACTCTCATTGGAGCTCAACGTGGATGTAGGTCAAATTTGACTGAACCACGGTAAATCTTGGTGTTCTTTACTTTCTCGCTTATTTTCTTATTTGGGTACTTGAGTATTTCGATTTGAAGCTTAATCTTGGGTAAGAAATTACAACAGTGGTATCAGAGCTCGATTATTAATCTTGGGTTATTAAGATTCTGTTTCGAACTGTAAGTTCTTGGAAATATTAGGGTTTTCTCTAATAAATCTTGTGGCGTTTTTAAAACGATACTTCTCCGTTCTTGAATCATTAATACGATGGCTACATCGACTCGAATTGATATGTCTGTGTTCGATGGTAAGATGGATTTTGTGGTTTGGCAGAAAAAGATGAAAGTTCTACTCTCTCATCACAAAGTTGGAAGCGCGCTTATTGCTAATATTAAAGAATGGCGTGAAGGAGAACTTGATAAAGAAGCACAAATTAAAGAAGAAGCTTATAATATTCTCTTCTTGAATCATTCTGACTCTGTCATTCGACAAGTTGATGGTGCTAATACAGCTCTTGAGCTGTGGGGTAAACTCGGAACTTTATATGCCTCTAAATCTGTCCCTAATCTTGCTTTCTTGAAAGGTTCTTTGTTTAATTATAAAATGGATATTTCTAAATCTATTGATGAGAATTTAGATGAGTTTACTAAGATGAGTCTTGTTCAGAAAGGTACAACCATGGCCTTAGATGACACTAGTAAATGTATGATCCTTTTAAATTCTATACCTGAATCTTTTCAAGTTGGGAAAGATGTGTTTCAATATGCAAGTTCTGTGCCTACTTATGATCAAGTTGTTACTGCTTTAAAAACTCGTGAAAATGAACTTAAGTCCCTTAAAAGAACTGGAATTAATATGTATGTTAAACCTAGAACAGATACTACTCAAAATGTTGACTTAGCTAAGAATAAGAAAGGAAAGAAAACCACTAGTTATAAGAATAAAGAAACTAGGAAGTGTTTTCATTGTGGGATTGCTGGACATTTAAAGAAAAATTGTTTTAAGTTGAAAAACAAGATGAACAGTAATGAATCAAATATTGCTAGTATGCCTAAGACTACTGATGATATGTTTGAGGTATTGAATGTTTGTAACTTGTCTGAGCATGCTAGTTAGATTCTTGATTCAGGATGTACCTTTCACATGTGTCCCATACTTGAACTATTTCATGATTTGTCTTATGTGAACAATGAAACTGTATATATGGGGAATAATAACACTTGTGAGGTAAAAGGTATAGGAAAAGTGAAATTGAGAATGGATTCTGGAAAATGTATTGAATTGACTAATGTTAGATACATTCTTGACTTGAAAAGAAATTTAATTTCTTTGGGTGCTTTAGATGATCTTGGTTGTGTTTCCAATATGTCTAAAGGTGTGATTCATGTTTATAAGGGTGGTAAATTGTTATTATCTGGTGTTAAACATGCTGGCTTATATGTTCTTAATGGTACTCATATATTTGGTTCTGTGAATTCTGTTACTAATGCTTCATCTCAGGCTAACACTGAAAAGTGGCATTTAAGGCTAGGGAATATGAGTCAACAAGGACTCAGTGTCCTTAGCAAACAAGGTATGCTTGGAAAGGACTCAGTTGGGAATCTACCCTTCTGTGAGACTTGTGTGTTGGGTAAACAACATAGGGTAAGTTTCAAACCTGGAACTCACAATTCCAAGGCTTGTCTTGAATATGTTCATGCAGATCTTTGGGGTCCTGAGAGGACAGTTAGGCATACACCACAACAAAATGGTGTAGCTGAGAGGATGAACAGAACCCTTCTTGAGAAAGTCAGGTGTATGCTCTTCACTTCTGGCTTACCTAAAGAATTTTGGGGAGAAGCACTCTATACAGCAACTTATCTAGTAAATAGAAGTCCTAATAGGTCTATAGACCTTAAGACTCCTATGGAGGTTTGGAAGGGTCAAAAGCCAAATCTATCTTTTCTTAAACCCTTTGGGCGTGCTGCTTATGCACACACAAAGGAGGGTAAGTTGGATCCTAGGTCTATAAAATGCATTATGTTGGGTTATCAAAACCAACATGGTGTAAAAGGTTATAGACTTTGGGAAAAAGACAGTAGGGGCTTCAAAGTTATTGTTAGTAGAGATGTGATCTTTGATGAACTAACTTTTCCTTTTCAAATTGCTGCAGTTACAGGTGATGATGCTTTGCCTGAGCCTGCAAATCCTCAACAAATTGTGGGAGTTGAGAGAGAGGTGGAGCCTGAGCTTTAAAGTCTAGTTGGAAACCATGGGGCTGATCAGAACCCTCCCCATGATGAAGTTGATGCTCCTGAGGAAAATGAGGGTGAAGAACAGCTCTCTGAGTCTTCAACAGGGAAACTTCAAACTTATCAATTTACAAGAGATAGAGTTAGAAGAGAAACCAGGACACCAGCTAGATATTCATATGCAGACCTTGTATACACAGCATTAAATGCTTCAGTTGAAATTACCAACTCTGAACCTACATCATATATGGATGATATGGAGTCAGAGGATAGTGCAAACTGGAATAATGCTATGAAAGAGGAAATTCAGTCCCTGAAGGATAACAACACTTGGGTTCTTGTTAAGCTACCTAATAAACAAAAGGTAGTTGAATGTAGATGGTTGTTCAAACTCAAAGAAGGCATTTCTGAAACTGATCCTCCAAGGTATAAGGCAAGGTTTGTTGCAAAAGGTTATACACAAAGGGAAGGTATTGACTTTAATGAAATTTTCTCTCATGTGGTAAAGTTCAAAATTATTAGGGTTATGTTAGCTTTTGCTGCTTGTTATAACCTGGAAATTGAACAATTAGATGTTAAGACTGCTTTCTTACATGGTGACCTTGTAGAAACAATCTATATGAGACAACCTGAGGGTTTTATTCTAAACTGCCTGATCATGTGTGTTTACTGAAAAAATCTTTATATGGCTTGAAACAGTCCCCTAGACAATGGTATAAGAAGTTTGACTCATTTATGCTTAAATGTGACTATATAAGATCTGAATATGATGCATGTTTGTATCTATCTGTTAAAACTGATCATCATGTATATGTTTTGCTCTATGTTGATGATATGCTTATTATTTCTAAATCCTTTAAGTGTATATCTGAGTTGAAACTGAAACTTAGCAAAGAATTTGATATGAAATATCTTGGAAATGCTAGGAAAATTTTGGGTATGATAATTGATAGAGATAGGAGTAAATGCATGATAAAGCTTCACCAAGAACCTTATTTGAGAAAAGTAGTTTCAAAATTTGGTAGCTTGAATTGCAAAACTGTTATGACTCCTTTGGCTGGTCATTTTGTTTTAACTAAACAATTGTGCCCCAAGACTCAGTCTGAAATTGTGAAAATGAACTCTGTTCCATATGCTAATGTTATAGGGTCACCAATGTATGCCATGATTAGTACTAGACCAGATTTGTCCTTTGCTATTTCTCTTTTGAGCAGGTACATGTCTAATCCTGGTTGGGATCATTGGTGTGCTCTTAAACATGTTCTTGCTTATGTCAGTACCACATTGGGAGTTGGATTGTGCTATGGTAATCATAACATACCTTTTGCATTAGTAGGCTATGTTGATTCTGACTTTGCTGGAGATAGAGACTCAAGAAAGTCAACAACCTCTTATTGCTTTACTATTGGTGGAAATTGTATCTCATGGAAGTCACAACTTCAGCCTTTAGTAGCTCTGTCTAATACTAAAGCTGAATATGTGGCAATCACTGATTCAGTAAAAGAGGCCATTTGGCTTCAAAACTTACTTTCTGAGGCTTGTGTGGTAAAGGGTAAGGCTACTATATTTTCTGATAGTCAAAGTGCAATTCAACTAAGTAAAAACCTAGTATATCATGAAAGGACAAAACATATTGATGTAAAGTTTCACTATATTAGAGATATACTGGCTAGTGGTGAAGTAAAGTTGTTAAAAGTAGCAACTGAGGATAATCCTGCTGATTTTGGTACTAAAATAGTTACTAATGTCAAATTCAAGCATTGCTTGGATTTGCTATCTATTGGTTGATATGTGGTGGGGGCAAAGGTGTGATAAATAAATAGATAAATAAAGATAAAAATAAAGAGTCACACACCCTTGATAACCACGGAACTCACTGCAAGTATCACAGATCGTATGCAAGTTTTAATGATAAGTCAAGTTCGTTCGCAGGGATTGTATCCGTTAAATCAATTTATGTTTAACAAGTGTAGATGAATTTAGATGTTTGAATAAAATATGAAAAGATAAATAACTATCTAATGCAAATAAATAAATAAATAAACAAAACAAATAACTAAATATGAATGTAAGTCTAATAGATTAGGATTACTACGTCTATTACTAAATTGTTATTCTAACCTGTCACATTAAGCATTATATATTAACCAGGATTGCAACAAACCTTAGTGGCTATCTAGTCACACTAGACGATTATGTGGTGTGTCAATAACTAAGAATAATCCTAAGATTGATCAGATCTAGGAAATAGGTCAAAACACATAATACAATATACGCCAAGCTTAACCAATTAAAATAAACAAATAGTATTTAAAGATCAAAATAATAATCCAACAATTAAAAGTAAACTTACAGAATAACCGCTTAGAAATATGGTTGAGAATAGATCTATAGCTAATTACTCTAATATAGAGAAGGTGAGATGTAGAAGAGGAGTTGTCAGTCTCCAATCTTCTTCTTCTTGTCTTCTTCTATAGGTCAACTTGCTTCTTGGATGAATAGCTTGATTCTAAGGATGAATATCTAACTAAAGGACTAAGCTATTGTTTAAAACTAAGAAAATATAAGTAAAGACTAAGCCTATACTTTGCAATTGAGCAAGGACATGTTTACAATGATGAGAGGGTGTATTTATAGGTATCTTGGAAGCCCTAATTCGTTTTCTTGAAGGAGAAGTAAGTAGTGGACTCCAAGCCCAACTCAAATTCGTAACCCTAAAAACATGAAATCAGGTCCGATCTTCTTTTGGCTCTAACAGCTTCAATATTTATCCGTTTGATGCGTATGAGTACACCAAATTGATCGTCTCGGAAAGCTCTTCAACTTTGCTCTTGACCGTTTCTCCAAATTCCACACCGTTCTTGAGATATAAGCTGATTTGTGGTCGTAGGTGCAGAAATTCAGGATTAAGGCAGGTTTTCCTTTTCCATGTTTTTAGCTTTTCTTTCCTTATCTCCAATTACCATGTCTATCTCTTTCCATAAGTTGTAGTCTTTGACTTGGAATCTAATTAATCTCCATAATTATCTTTAAAGCTTCACACTAAATAAATAATTAAACCCAATATGCTCTAAAAATATTATTTTACTAAATCAAGACTCAAAATAGGAAAGTGTAGCATTTCTCAAGAAAATCGACTATAATGACTTCTAAATCACTAAAAATGATGTCTCATCCTAATATAAATCTATCACAAATGAGGAGACATCAAGACCCCCAACTCAAAGTTGTATCGTCCCGATACAATAAAGATAAAAACAAAGGGAAGTCTCTAAATACACACCTTGGTCAATTAAGCACAGAAGACAGAAGATGGAAGAATATGGAGAATAGACTCGAAGCAACTACTCAGAAAATTTCATGTAATAATATTTAAAAACTACATACCTGTACACTTCTCATATCTACAGTAAACACGGCTTGAATTCAAGATCAGATTAGTTTCGCAATGTAAGAAGGAGAGGAACTTTACTCAGTTCACCAAGGCAGCTATAGATTGTTCATCGAACCTTACTAGTATCCAAAGATCCATTTAACTACTCTCTATTGGCTCAATCACTTCTTGATTACATAGCAAAGAATCAAAAGGTCTTTAAGGTTGTAATTTAGGCTTAGGGACGGTATGATAAGTATATTTGGATAATTTAGAGTGAGCTTTTGGCTCTCTCCTCACTAGCCATCAACGAATCGCCCTAGAGCTTGAGTTACTCTCATGAAACGTTTCTCACTCAACCCAATGATTTCTTTGATGCACAATTTAGCATCCCCAATAACCCAATTAAAGCATAAGATGTTCACATAAAAATTCCACTTTGCCGGTCCGAATATATATATTTTCTTTTCAAATCAATTTCTTTTCTATAGCTATGACTCTCTTTTAATGTTGAGATATCACACTATTTTCTCATATATATGTATTTTTTCTTTTAATGCCCTTGTTGGCAAAATTAGCTCGTAGCTTCTTTTTCATTCACTATTACCCCGGCAAAGGGTTACAATATAATCTTGTGAATCATCATCAATATAAATAACAGAGCACAATTAATAAGCTCAAAAATCCCAACCCAATAATATTTCCCATAATGGTGGACCCACCACCCCAAACTCAAGCTCTAAAACAACTGTCTATGCATCGCGATTCGAGTGCGGGTCATATGGAAAAGTCCTATAATCTAAAGGGATATGGCTTATAATGTGGTTCAATAAAAAGCTTTAGAAAGGCTAGAAGGGGCTGAGAAGGATATAGCATATAAAATCAAAAATAACATGGTGAGAAGGTATAAAAAGGCTTCAAAGGCTTCAAATATGAAAGAACCGCCTTAATCACTTTCTACACTATGTAATTTCGTTATTTTCTTACCTTTAGCACTTTCATCAAATGGTTTTGTCACTAGCTTGGATCTCACGGCCTACACACTTCTCAAGGTTCCCTGAGATCGAACATACTTTCTATCGCATTGCTCACTAATCTTTTCTTTACTATCAATGTGTGTTTTCCTGCAAATACTTCAAAGCATACAAAATAAAATAGCTCATAAACATACTACTTTCTATCATTAACTTACTGAGTTTATGCTTTCAAGCTATTAAACACACTCTACATACATCTAAACCTTCTCAAAAATTTTAATTTTACCTAAAAAAACAGAAAAATGGAGATGAGAGACAACGAATCCCCACACCCCCAACTCAAAAATGAGCCGTGTCCCCACGACTCGAAAATAAAATAAAAGAAATTAAAATTTTAGCACATATTGCACATAAAAGAATTGGTAAGGAAGAAAGAAAACATACTCTTCGAGGCAATTGCCTCGCCTGATCAATACCCGGAGTAGGGTGCAGTGCTTTCCATGTATGAAACTTCTATTATCACCAATTTCGCTTTCCCTTACATCTTCTTATGCTCCATCCTAATCAATCACACTCTAGAAATCTCTTGTTTATCTTTTTCCGACTTTACTCTTTGAATAATCTCTCATGTGACAGTTGTTCATTCAGGAATATGTTTTGAATACAGCTACTAGCGTCCCAGAAGCTTTTGTTCATCTCGGGTTAATGGATCTTGATTGGAAGAGGTTATGGTGTCTTCTTTATGAAAGTTGAAACCTTTTTGCTCTTTGAATTCACCACAGCTAGCTTTCCTCTACTCTCTTGATCCGATTTACCTTGTAATTTATTCCCAAACTAGTACCCATCTCAATTGAAATCTTCTAGAGCTTACCCAATACCTTGCTTTGATTCTTCATATCCCTTAACACTTGATAATATCTCTATTCTCTTTATCATCTCTTTTGACCCCCAACTCAAAGCTTTGAACACTCTTGAAATTTGTAACTTTATGATCATAGGTGGAACAAGCTTTATTGTGGTTAGGAAAGGTGTTAGGATGACAATTCTCCATGTGGGTATGATTGAATCACGCTTTGATGATGTGGGTTTAATGAATTTTAGAAGAAGATCTTGAAATTCATGGTTTTGATTCTTGGTTTCTAGGTGTTTTGATATGATTCGGGTGCTTGAATCTTCTTTGTAATGATGTAGGGAAGGATTTGGATGGTGATTTGGTGGTGTTTTGATGTTAGGTGAAGGTTTTTATGAGCTTTAATGGAGTTAGAAGAGCTTTGGAGAAGAGAAAGAGGCTTGAGGTTTATGAAATTCGGAATTAATAGCTCTATATCTCTTTTATAAGCTCAACCCGTAACTTTCTCTCTCTGGCGGCGTGGCGCGGTATACCGGGCATATCCTCCGGTATACCGGAACATCTGATGATCAAATTTTTTTAGCTTCTGGATAAAACCCGTAGCTCTACCCCGTGGCACGGGTTTTTGAGCTGCGGACAATGGTCTGGTGTACCGCGGGGGTGCTCCGCGCCTCCTACGTCAAAAAACCCGTGGTATGACCCCGTGGTACGTGTTTGTGCGGTGCATGGCGCGGTATAGGGTCCGGTATACCGGACCCATCAGCTATTTTTTTTTTCGTTTCTGGATAAAACACGTAGCTCTACCCCGTGGCACGGGTTTTTACCGTGCGGTGCACCGCGGCTAAGGTCCGGTGTACCGCACCTGGCAAAAACCTCCCCAACAGCTAGATCTCGAAAAGTTATGCAGTTTAGGCTAAAAAATCACCTGATTCCGACATCCGAGCGCAAAGATATGACTTGCCGAAGTTTCTGTCTGAAAAAATTTTGTTCGCCTCCCTAACTCGATTTCTCCAATACCTAAGCATCAAAAACACTAATACCTTTCTCAAATATGCAATATCAACTAAGAACAACTAAATTAAACATAAATTAAAAACGTAAAAGACATGAATATTAAAAAAACTACGGGTTGTCTCCCGTACAGCACTTTTGTTTAACGTCTTTCAAAGTTAGACGTGTTACCTCGATTAAGGCTTGCGTACATAACCTCCCCAATAACGGGTTAGGTCATGCTCATCTACTATCCGAAGTTTGTGACCCTTCTTAGCTTGTACCTCAATCCGTTTTGACGAAATAACTCTCGTAACCACAAACGGACCCATCCACGAATCCTTGAATCCCCGTGGTCTATTCTCTTGTTTGGGGGCTTTCCATGCAACCATGTCACCAACCCCAAACTCGCTTTTGATTCTCTTTTTCACGGGTTGACTGTGGACTTTCTTTTTAATTTCTTTTGTCACAACTCGGAGTGTCGGGGCTTCTATACGTGATTCCTCATGCTTTTCATCCACCAAGTGGAATATTTTAGATTCTTTTCCCACTTGGAAAGTCACGGTTCCCCTATGCATATCAATTATACTGTGACTTGTTGCCAAGAATGGGCGTCCAAGTATCAATGGAACATGTTGACCTGCAATGCTATCAAGGATAACAAAATCTGTAGGTATAGTTAAAGTACCTACTTGGACAAGCACGTCTTCAATGACTCCCCATGGCTTTATTGTTGAATTATCTAGGAGCAGCAAATCAATATCTTTTCTTTTGGCATCTCCCATGCCTAACTTTTCGAACAAACTCTTGGGCATGATATTCCTTCCTGAACCCAAATCACACATCGCTTTAGCTTTGAAATTACCACCTATATTAATGTGGAGATATAAAGCTCCAAGATCTTGCATCTTTTGTGGTAATTTCTTTGGAATGGTTGTCAAGCTTTCTTTAGTACGGTTCCTATTCTCGATCTCAACTTCTACACTTTCACTCTTCTTAGACAGATCTTCCTTGCAGTTTATCGGTGGTGTAGGCTCTTTATATGCGATTACGTCCTCTATGCATATCGTGCTTTGTTTTTCTCGCTCATTAAGTGGAACTTGTGGTGACTCCACTTCCTCCTCTTCTTGAAGGCTGAACTCTTCAACAACATCGAACCAAACATCGCTATCGATTTCAGTGGCATCATCATTAATTTGTTTACCTAGGCCAGTTTGCATGTATGGGACGTCGAGTATAGGAACAATGATTTCTTCTGGGCTTGACGTTTCAGATTTAGTATCACCACTAGGATATGTAATTCTTTGTAGATGAGGTGGTGATAGTAATGATTGTGTAGGTGGTGGTTCCACCTTACTTTCTTCTGTTTGCACCTTTTGTGCGGTTGTCTCTTCTTTATCGGTTTCTTTTTCTTCTTCCACATGCTTGAATTCTGGTTCAACCTCCTTCGTACTTTGATCTTTAACAATTACTTCTTCTAAGCTAAACTTGGTTGGTTCTTCTACGATTGAAATTTCGAACCCAACATTGCTATAACCCAGTTTCTTATGTAATTCTTGTTGTAACTGTTGATTGATCGTAGTGAGGTCCGTTAATCTTTGCTCCATTGCTTGATATTGTTGGTGTATCGAACGTATTAAGGTCGTATTAGCATCTATCTTTGCCGCATGTTTCTCTTCCATGTTTTCCAAATAACTTATACTTTCAAAAACTAGATGAGACGGAAGAGCTAGTCGAACCTGTTCTTCTATGATACTTCGGATTAACGGTGGAGTCTCTTGTTGATTTTTCAGAAAAGAATTGGTCACTTGAGTGACTTGTGTCTCCAAGGCTTCCACTTTTGCAGTTAGCTCCTTGGATGTTTCATTGTTGAGCTGCGTGGACATTCGAACCAGATTCAATAAATCATTCATCATTCCTTCGAGCTTGGTTATAGCTTCTTCTTGTGGATTATGCATGGGTTGTGGTGGAGCTTGCAGTTGATAGCTCGAACCTTCTTGATAAAAATTTTGACTTTGGGCCCCATGCATATTTTGTGTGTAATAATTCTCCATACCTAATAAACCTGAGAAGAGACTAAAAAGAAAACGCGTAAAACTGAAAACAAATAAAAACTTCTACACTAAATAACACAAAATAGATTTAACTTAAAGATAAATCCCCGGCAGCGGCGCCAAAAACTTGGTGGGGGCAAAGGTGTGATAAATAAATAGATAAATAAAGATAAAAATAAAGAGTCACACACCCTTGATAACCACGGAACTCACTGCAAGTATCACAGATCGTATGCAAGTTTTAATGATAAGTCAAGTTCGTTCGCAGGGATTGTATCCGTTAAATCAATTTATGTTTAACAAGTGTAGATGAATTTAGATGTTTGAATAAAATATGAAAAGATAAATAACTATCTAATGCAAATAAATAAATAAATAAACAAAACAAATAACTAAATATGAATGTAAGTCTAATAGATTAGGATTACTACGTCTATTACTAAATTGTTATTCTAACCTGTCACATTAAGCATTATATATTAACCAGGATTGCAACAAACCTTAGTGGCTATCTAGTCACACTAGACGATTATGTGGTGTGTCAATAACTAAGAATAATCCTAAGATTGATCAGATCTAGGAAATAGGTCAAAACACATAATACAATATACGCCAAGCTTAACCAATTAAAATAAACAAATAGTATTTAAAGATCAAAATAATAATCCAACAATTAAAAGTAAACTTACAGAATAACCGCTTAGAAATATGGTTGAGAATAGATCTATAGCTAATTACTCTAATATAGAGAAGGTGAGATGTAGAAGAGGAGTTGTCAGTCTCCAATCTTCTTCTTCTTGTCTTCTTCTATAGGTCAACTTGCTTCTTGGATGAATAGCTTGATTCTAAGGATGAATATCTAACTAAAGGACTAAGCTATTGTTTAAAACTAAGAAAATATAAGTAAAGACTAAGCCTATACTTTGCAATTGAGCAAGGACATGTTTACAATGATGAGAGGGTGTATTTATAGGTATCTTGGAAGCCCTAATTCGTTTTCTTGAAGGAGAAGTAAGTAGTGGACTCCAAGCCCAACTCAAATTCGTAACCCTAAAAACATGAAATCAGGTCCGATCTTCTTTTGGCTCTAACAGCTTCAATATTTATCCGTTTGATGCGTATGAGTACACCAAATTGATCGTCTCGGAAAGCTCTTCAACTTTGCTCTTGACCGTTTCTCCAAATTCCACACCGTTCTTGAGATATAAGCTGATTTGTGGTCGTAGGTGCAGAAATTCAGGATTAAGGCAGGTTTTCCTTTTCCATGTTTTTAGCTTTTCTTTCCTTATCTCCAATTACCATGTCTATCTCTTTCCATAAGTTGTAGTCTTTGACTTGGAATCTAATTAATCTCCATAATTATCTTTAAAGCTTCACACTAAATAAATAATTAAACCCAATATGCTCTAAAAATATTATTTTACTAAATCAAGACTCAAAATAGGAAAGTGTAGCATTTCTCAAGAAAATCGACTATAATGACTTCTAAATCACTAAAAATGATGTCTCATCCTAATATAAATCTATCACAAATGAGGAGACATCAATATGTGTGCAGGTACTTGAGCTGAGAAGATGGTAGAGATGGCTCATGTTGCTAGATATCATAAGAGGGTGCAGTTCAGGTGGAGGTGGTGAATGAACACTTCAAGGTGGAGATTGAAGAAAATATATATGCTTATGTTATATTTTCAGTGAAGTGTTATGTTTTGATTGGTCCCTTACTTAATGACGTGGCACGTTTATGGCGCTTGATCTTCACTTACATCCTACGGCTCATATTAACTCGTGGCTTATGTCTCTTATAAAAGGAACAAGGGTAGACCGAAGTCATAACCCTTCTCTCTTCACGTGTTTCATTCTCTCTCGCTTCTTAACTCTTTCGAAACCCTAGATTAGAAGATCAATCTCTGATTCTTCTTGTAATCGATTAATTAGCTTCATAGTTGTAATATTTCGTGTAAATTGTGATAATCATCTTGATTAATCACTAGATAGCCTTAATAGTGGTTTAGGGTTCGAGATTTAGACTAGAAGTGGTATTCGATTGATTTCTTGTGGGTTTGTAAGTGTATGGTGATCTGAAACATTGTATCTCTTGTGATTTCTAGTGACTGAGCAACTCTCATTGGAGCTTAACGTGGATGTAGGTCAAATTTGACTGAACCACGGTAAATCTTGGTGTTCTTTACTTTCTCGCTTATTTTCTTATTTGGTTACTTGAGTATTTCGATTTGAAGATTAATCTTGGGTAAGAAATTACAACAATACCATCTAATTTTTATGGCTTGTTTATGTGAATTTAAGAAACATTTTTTTGGTTTTTTGTTCCAAATTTTAAGAAACAGGGGAACACGTTCCTTATCATGTATATGGCATAACACTTATGAAGCACTGGCTAACTAATAATTAGTGCACTACTAATCAAGTATCTCTACAACAACTTTTTTTATTCTTAACAACCTGTCTAGCCATTTAATTACATTTGTCCTCCTATAAAATCCCGTATGTTGTATGAATCACATCATAATTGATTAACTATCCTTTATTGTCATTCATCATAATACACAAATTAACTTCTTTGTATTAGTTTGTTCGTTTATTCGTCATGAATATCAAGATGCTATCAACATTCTTGAACCTGTTCCTAGTCACTTTTATATTTACATTTTTCACTCTCTTCAACATCCACTCTGCCCAGGAGGCGCAAACCACTGCCAAAGCAAAAACACAGCCAGGCGCAACTAATACCTTGGGTTGGAACAAACTAAATCCTACCTTGGGCGGTTGAATGTACTAATAGGCCGAGCTAGTTGTTTCGACCGATGGGACGGAGCAACTATAATAATGAGGCAAACACTATTTACTTCGTTTAAACAGTGTTAATCATGCGTCTTCTTCAATTCTCTATGTAAAATTGCTTTTTTTTTTTCTTCTCAAATTGTTATGTGATTATGTATTCCTTCCAACTCTTGATTAATTTGTATTCATTCTTAAATTTTGTTTCGTTAATGGAAAAAGTTATCTTAGATAAATATAATTTTTTTGAGAAAATGCCCATTTAAATCATGATTAAGAAAGTTCAAGCCCAAATTGCTAGACATCCGGGAACCCGGCCATCACTAACCGGGAATCCGGTTATCGACTGTATATGAAAAACAAAAACAAAAAGTATAAAGTGACCGTTAAAGGGGAATTTTCGTGAAATCATCTTAGTTTGTATTGGGTTAACTTGGGGACGCTACATTAGTGCGTCAAATGGGTTGAGTGGGAACAATATTCGAGTGTAAACTCAAGCTGTTGGACAGTTGTTGATGGTAAGTGAGGAGAGAGCCAAAAGATCACTTCAAATTTACCAAATATTCATACCACACTGTCCCTAAGCCTACGTTAAAACCATAAACTCCTCGTAATTTTTAGGTGCATAGTGAGTTTATAAATTCAGGTAATAGGAAGTATACTAAGTGGAGCGTTCAAAGAGAGTGAGGATCAATGAACACAATATAGTCGTCATATTGAGATAAGTACAAGCGGAACCTTCTAGCATTGTGAAATTAATTCTATGATTGATATTATTTGTGCTTGATTTTTGCATGCTAAGTGTATGTGTATATTAATTCCTAATTTTTGCTATATGAGATTTGTCTTAAGTTTTGCTTTGGGTGTATTTACTAGATTCTGCATTTCTACATTCACCTTAGACTATTGTTTTGTTTTACTTTGTCGGGACGACAAAGGTTTGAGTTTGGTGTCTTAATGTCTCCCTTTTTGTTCTAATTGTATGTCCTTAGGAGACATCATTTTAGGTGAATACTTGACTAATATGATAGACTTTTAGTATTAATTCGCTATATTTCATTTTCTCTCCTTGGAATCTATTATTTTTCATTCATAAAGGTTTTGCACGTTAAATGGTTTGTTTTTTGTGCAAAGTTGTAGGTCAATGGATGCTAGGGAGCACCAATACAAGGAAAGGAATCGAAAATTAAAGTCTTAGATCGTGTAAAAAAGTCAAAGGCGAGAAAATAATTCCCGAAAGATTGACAAGGAAAGTTGTAAATCTGGATGGCTGATATTGAATGCTGATTTTGAGCTACTTACACATGGATTCAGCCTTTGGGTCGTGAAATAGGTTTTATTCCTCATTGACTTAGAAAGATTTAGAAACTGGAATGGGTTAATTTGGATTTGATTTGAGAAAGTTGCAGCCGTTTTACTACGGACTGTACATCAGTTATGGGATTTGAAATAAAAGATTGGATTTGGGCTTTTTAATATTTCACTAACTCACTTAAGTAATAGCCCAAGTCCGATTTTTACCTTATAAAGAGACCTTTTGACTTTTATTTTAGACGCAACTCAATTTACACAAGTCAGAAACGCAAGAGAGAAAGTTAGAAGCAAGAGGAGAGAAGAAACTGAAGTTGGGGAAGCAATTCTTCCATCAATAGTCAATTCAACCCTTTGATTAGGTTCTCTCTTATATTTCTATAATCGAATATGAGTTCATTTAATTTTAATTATTTAGTTTTTATTTCCGTTATGAGCTAAATTCATTTTGTACTCTAGAATCGCTAAATGTGTTGAACCCTAACTTGATTAATTTATGTTTTTCGGATTTTGGATTTAAGTATTTAAATTGAATTTGTTATTTTGTGCTGTCTTTTATTTCATTCTTGAATTATTATCTTAAGAGTCATTAACTAAGGGTAATTTCTAGTATCTAGGCTATTCATTATAGTGGCGTAGTGATCACTTTGACGGGGGGTTTAGATACTGACTTAGGTAATTGTCGTTAGTATTCGCCAATGACCTTGATAGGCTTGACTAACCAATAGCCAATGAGGTAAAGAACTTGAACCATCTGAAAGTAGTTGTAATCATCCTAACGGAGTTTATAATACTGTAGGAGAGCTTCTAAGTCCACCCTGACGGAGCTAGGAGACTATAAAATCTCGACTAGCACAAATATAGCAATTCATCCCTTAATAGAAAACATTAATTAAGAAGGTTTAGGTGAAACCCCTTGCGTGACTCAAGTACTACTTCTTCTCTTGCGTCTAGCCTACTTATTTGTATTATTTTCATTTCTGATTAATTAAGTTAGCATTTAATTTATTTGCATCTTAGTTTTAGAAAACCAAAACAAACATTATATCATTTACTTTTCCGTGCTTGCAATTAATCCACTATATAATTCACATTTGAGTTATACCTATCCCGTCCCTGCGAACGAATCCCGATTTATCAGTTTATTATTGGACAACCGTACACTTGCGGTTTGTGATTCCTAACTTTAGCATATTATTTTATAACACACAAGGACCCACCAGTGTCGTGCTAGGACAATGTAAAAATAAGGTATTTCATTCTTTTTATTATGACGGTAAAATAATTAATTATCCTGGTTTATGCATTTGATAAGTTTCATTTCTATCTTCTTGGGGCAAAAGTGCTAGTTTACACAGACCATTTGCGATTAAGTGCCCTGTGGATTAGAAGGACCCAAAGCCATATCTTATTAGATTGGTACTTTTGTTACAGGATTTTGACTTGGAGATTCTAGATCAAAAAGGAAACGAGTATCGAGTAGCTGGTCATCTATATTACCTCGAAGGTTCTCCAAGTAACACCAAACCCGGAACAACATTTATACTTAATGATTCTGTTACACCTTTGTTTGCAGACATAGTGAACTACATAGTGAGTGGATTAGTCCCCCTAGAATTCAGTCCACGAAAAAGGAAGAGGTTTCTCCACCAAACAAAGCAATTCTTCTAGGAGGACCCCTTCCTCTTCAAAGTGTGTAATGATCAGATAATTATACAATGTGTGCCTAATAGTGAGATTTGGTCAGTTGTTGCGAGTTTCCATGATTTGCCTTATGGAGGTAACTTCAAGGGTGATAGAACGGCGGCAAAAGTACTTCAATCTGGGTTCTATTGGCCTTCCATCAATAGGGATTTTTACGAGTATGTAAAGCGGTGTAAGAGGTGTCAATTCACAAGTAACATATCTAGGAGAGATGAGGTGTCGCTTGATAATGTTTTGGAGGTAAAGATTTTGATGTGTAGATTATTGATTTCACAGGACCCTTCGTTCCATCCACGGGAATCAATACATTTTGCATGTGTTTGATTATGTATCGAAGTGGATTGAAGCGGTATTACCAACAAATGACGCAAGAGTAGTGATTCAAGTTTTTGAAGTTGCATATTTTCACAAGACATGGAACGCCAAGGGTGATCATTAGTGATGGAGGTACGCATTTTGTGAATAATTAATTGAAATCGGTACTTGTGAAATGTAGTGTGAGACATAGAGTATCCTCCCCTTATCACCCATAAACAAATGGTCAAGCTGAAATATCTAACCGAGAGATAAAGTCAATTCCTAAGAAGATCGGGGAACCATTGAGGAAGATTGGTCAGTGAAGTTGGATGATGCACTATGAGCCTATAGAACAATATTCAAAACACATGTAGGTGCATCTCCATATCGTATGGTCAATGGTAAGGCTTGTCATTTTCCGCTTGAACTTGAACTTGAAGTAGGAGCTTATTGGGCTATAAAGGAACTTAACCTAGATCCTATATTAGTCGGTGAGCAATGAATGATGCAATTGAATGAACTAGATGAGTTTTGATTTCATGCCTACGAGAATGAGAAGTTATAAAAGGAGAAAACCAAGAGATGGCATGATAATCGGCTTCGTAAGAAGAGGTTTGAAGTGGGACTAAAGGTCCTCAAGTACAATTCAAAGTATAGTAAATATCCGGAGAAGTTGAGATCAAGATGGTCGGGCCCATTCACTGTTACTAAGGTTACGCCATATGATTCCATTGATATATAGAATGCAGCTGAGAACCGCATATTCATGATAAGCAGACATCAGTTGAAGCCATATCATGGAAGCAAAGATGTTGAAAGAGGGGGGGGTCATGTATCTTCTTGAAGCCGCATAGCATAGAGATAATCCATCGATTTTAATGACGTTAAACAAAAGCCAAATAAAGGTGGAAACCCATTTGTAGATGAGTTTATTGCTTTCATAGTGTATATTATTAATTTTTAATGTTTATTTATGTGGATTAATGTTTATTAAAGCTAATGGGAGAGGAAAGAATAAAATTTTGTTGTGCAGTTAGGTACAATTTTGAGTTTGGGTTGAAAAGACATGAAAATTTGTGTTCACGGCACCACAAACGGTATACTGGCCATAATGGGCAGTATACCGCTCGCCCTCGACTATCACGACGATGACCCCACGGTCTAAAATGATAGAAAGTTTTGATGCTCGAACGGTATACCGTCCCCTTTGAACGCTATATCGGTCATGAAGAAAGACCGTGGAAAAGAAAGGCGACATGGTGTAAAGAAACAGAAGACTTGGATGGGCGAAACGGTATACCGACCCCAACGGGCAGTACACCGCTGAACAAACAAAGCGACGTGATTGTAGGGCCACGGTCAAACAAGTTAGAAGTATTGGAGCCCTCGAACGGTAGAGTGGCCCCATCGACAAACAAATTTGCGATCAAGCGTCACGAAGAGTGTTTTTATAATAGGAGGGATGGTATATGGGCCCCAACGTGTGATATACTATTGCGAAGCAGTTCAGAAAAGTTCAAGAGGATATTTAGAGTTTCTTACAACTAAACCCTATTTCTTGCCTCCTACTGCTTCACTAAAAACACATTTCCACCTTCAAAATTTATTAAACCTACATTGAAGCTTGATAAATCTTCGATAACACAAAAAAAACCATCAAATCTTCCACCCATATTCTATAGAAATATGATCTTCACTCAATCCATTCCATAACAACACAAAACGCCACAATATTATCAAGTCTTCAACGATCCTTCCTTCTTCCCTCACAATTCTCCATTAAAGAAAGCTTATATTGTTCCTTCATTCTTTATAAATAACCATCCTACCACCATAAAATATCCCCCTACACACAAAACCCCAAAGAAAAACCAATTATTCAAGTTTAGGAGCTTAAACTCATAATTGGTTTATCTTTGAGTTTTGGGTGAAGTGAGATGACGAACAAAATAGATATGCTTGCTTACATTAGGAAGGTATAAAGCATGGAGAAGAAGAATAAAAACAAGTTACTTGGGATAAAAAAATAGAAACCAATCCTCATCACTGAGTCATGTGAGGATAAGCCAAAACCCAAGGTAACTACACAACAAACAGCAAGGTACAATCTGAGGAAGAGAGTTCCAGTCGAGCCTCAAGGGAAAGAACCAATTGCTAATGATCATGGTTCCTCCTCAACTCTGCTACAGGGTATGGATATATTTGAACCAGAGCCTCCATCATGGGCCATGTCACTAATGAACAGGATTACAAATCTAGAAGATAAGCATTACTGCAGTTTCATGCACTAGCTGAGGAAATGGGAGACATCGAGTGCATCTTGGTAAAAATCGGGGAAGAAATCATTGCGACCTCTTTTGATCACGAATTCGAGGAGATGTGTTATGGTCATGTACCATACTAAAACCTCTCTTGAACTGCTAATTTGTGTTAATGTATATTATTTTAAATTTCAATGCTTTTTGAGTCTTTTCGAGTCGTGGGGACACTACTCAGTTTTGAGTTGGGGTGTGGTACTCGTTGTCCTCATTTCCATTTTGTTTTTAACCGCTTTCAAAAAACGATATAATTTTAAAAAATGCAGTATACTAATAGGTGCTGAATGTAATAAATGTGACTTTTAAGCATAGTTTAGAAAGTTAATGATAAAAAATGGTGTGTCCTTGAAGGATTTCACAAAGCGTGTAATTTATCTGCATGAAAATGTATAATAAAAGATTGAAAGGATTAATAAACAAAGCATAGAAGTTAAGTTTGATCTTATGAATCCTTGAGTAGTGAGTAGAACATGAGGTCTAAACGAGTGAATAACCTACTTAGATTATGAGCTAAAAGTGAAAAAGTAACAAGACCTAGTAGCTAGGAAATTGATTATGGCAGTTCTTTGTGAGCCACTTGAATCCTTTAGCCTGCTCACCCTTTAAATGAATTAATTATCCACCTTAGCACCCTTTTAGCATGTATCCCTCTTTTGATGTCATATTATAAGCCTCATCCTTTGGTTTGTATGACTTCCCTAAATGACATGTACTTGAATCGCAACCCTAGGACCATTCGTCTTTAGAGCTTGAGTTTATGGTGGTGGGATTCATCATGGGAACATATTGAGTTGGGATTATATGAGCATTTATTGTGCGTGCTTTATTGGTGATAGTTCTTTTAACTCTTTGTCAAGGTCTTGAAAAAAATAGAAAAAGAAATAAATATAAGTGGCATGACATCTCAACTCAAAACGAGTGTCACTTCCAACTTAACAAAAAATATAGAAAAGAAAAATTAAAGAGAAAAGGACCGACAAAGTGAAATTTTAGTAAATCGTCATGTTGTATTGGCTTGATTGGGAATGCTAAGTTAGAGCATCAAAATCAAATGAGTAAGATAAGTATTCGAGTGAAACTCAAGCTTTAGGGCAATCCGCTGATGGTTATTGAGGAGATGGCCAAAAGCTCACTTCACATTACCCATATATATGTATCATACCGTCCCTAAGCCTACGCTATAACCATAAAGACCTTAGGATTCATATATAAATGGTTAAGTAACAATTGGTAAATAAGGGAATATCTAAGTGGACCATTAGACACTAGGTAGGACCAAAGAGCACCTTATAGCCGCCATATCAACCTAAGTGAGAATCGTTCCTTCTTGCATTGCAAAACTTATCCAATTTTGAATTTATTATATGTTGATTGGTTTTATGTTACGTGCATTTGTTTATTAGATCTTAGACACCACTATATGAGACTTGTTAGGATAGTTGCTTTAGGTTCCTTCATTATTGTTCTGTTTCTCCTTCTTCTTTGATTAGTTGGACTTAGCCCCATTCTGAGTTTTGTTTTTCTTTTTATTTTGTCGAGACGACAAAACTTTGAGTTGAGGTCCTTGATGTCTCCTTTTGTGTGATGAATTAATCTCATCACTAGACATATTTTAAGGGTTATATGGGCCTAAGTGAGTGATTTATCCCTAATATTTGACATATCTTACTTTTACTTCTAGTTTTGAATACATTGCTATTTATATAGTTTTTGTGCTTTAATTGTGTGTTAAGTGTGTAGAATTTAACTAAATGGTTGACAAAAGACTCCAAAATGACAAGGAGAAGTCAAGAAGTCAAACCCAAACCCAATCCAAGGCGTACAAAGTGAAAAAAAAGTCATTTTGGATCAGTTGGAGGGTTTACCAGTAAAGTTATTTACGTCCAATTAGGGTATATGAAAGTAATCCCCGTAAAGGGACTAGGCTTTTCTTTTCTTGAAGACTGACGGAAGGGGAACGGTGTAGAGAGAATGGCATTTTTTACCCATAGACGCTAGGACTTACTTGTTGCTAGAGAGATGAGCATTCTCAAAGTAGTAATCGGTTAAGCTTAGCAAGAACAGGGATCCTCTGGCAGACATAGCCCTATGAAGCGTACGAGCGAACCGAAGCTCAATCCCTCACTACACCAGTCCCATAGCCCTATGAAGCGTACGAGCGAACCGAAGCTCAATCCCTCACTACACCAGTCCCATTCAGCTACGCAACAAGCAAGGAGTTGAACTCAACGCACGCCTAACGCGCTCTGCAACCTCACCCTATGACCCTTGGATGTTGGCCGAAGGCCTTGCCGTACTGGCACTAGGCAGAACACTGGTCCTGTAACTGCTGTTAGACGTCAACCAGGTATTATTATCGAAGTTGAAATGAAGAAGTTATTTTAGGTACGCATACTCCCACTTAATCAGAACTAGGTTACCCATGTTCAGGGGAGACTCGAACCTTGCACCTCTTGCTTACCCCCTTCAAGGGCTCAAGAAATAACAAGGCTGAGGGGTACGCATACTCCCACTTAATCAGAACTAGGTTGCCCATGTTCAGGGGAGACTCGAACCTTGCACCTCTTGCTTACCCCCTTCAAGGGCTCAAGAAATAACAAGGCTGAGGGGATTCGAACCTTGTACATCCTAGATGAGAGACAAGGTCCTGGCCATTGTGCTAGTCCTAATGGTTATAATTTATCAAGTTTTGTCTGGGAATATAATGGGAGGGGATTCTTTGGGAGACATTCGGAGGCAACCATATTTATATAAGATTTATATTCCATGACACCTTATATGAGGAGATGAGTTGGTTAAATGAAAGTTGGTTAATTGTGGAAATGTTGTTGTATAGAGTCCATACTTGTATGGTATTCATTACTCGTTAAAAATATATTCATTGCATCCTTCCCATATTCATTTAATTGTTCCGTTCCAGTCCTCCTCAATTATTAAAAAAAATTATAATCGGAGGTTTAATATTAAAAATCTCTTCTCCAATAACCTTTCAATTCTATGATACGTATTTTAGTGTACCCAATTTTTTAGCCATATCTAGCTTTTTCTTAGGCAAAAAAGGCGAGTATAAATAACTATCTTCTAGTAGAGAGTAAAGTTTACTCATATTAATAGAAGAGAAAATATTCAAGTCATTACAAGTTATGGAGTCAAAATCAAGAAATAAATTACAAAACCAATTAATAGAGAGATGAATTAGAAAAAGTTTTAGCAAGCCAAAAAATGCATTCTTGCGGCTTTTGCCACTAGCCCACCTGGACTCGAGCCTTCACTTCAAGCACCCCCGTACTTCTGCTCATCCCAGAGAATCAATTTTATCAATATCCAGATTCTGAGCTCAATGGTCTCTCACTTCCTAGCACAAGAGAAGGGGTCTCAGAGGCCAATCAAACGATTCATTTGGTAGGCGGTCTTTTCAGATCATGATATCCTAGCTATGAGCTGGTCCTTCTTTGCACCTTCAAGATTCTTAATTCATAAGTCTCCATATATTTTAGGAGAGATAACCTTATTTCAATTGACCCAATGGATCTTAGTATCATCGTCATTACCCCAGAGGAATTGGCTAGTGAGCAAATTAATCTTGTTGATCACTTCTTTGGGGATAGCTGATAGGGACATTAAAAAAGTTGGGAAGGTATGAATAATGGAAGAAATAAGGGTAGCTTTACCAGCTATGGACAAGACAGATTTTTTCCATCCCACTAATTTAGATGCAACTTTTGAGATGAGTTCATCCATGGTTTTAGTTTTGGAATGACCCCATCTTGTAGGGATGCCAAGGTATAAACCTAAATCCTCAGTAATTGTCATCCTAAAAGCCTTGGAAATTAAAAACCTTGTAGAAGATGTAGTATTAGGGCTAAGGAAAATAGAATATTTGTGGAGGTTCAGAGATAAACTTGAGGAAAAGTAGAATTTATATAACACCTCCTTAAAAGCATGGATTTCTAAGATATAGTTACAAAGAAAGAAGATGGAATCATCTTTAGAAAAGAGATGGTGAATAGGGGTATTGCTTGCTTAGTTATGCATTTAATATACTAGACATAAAGTACTTTTCAATCAACATAGATAGTACATTAGATGCAATGGTAAAGAGGTAGGGAGATAAAGGATCACATTGCCTCAAACCACGAGATAAAGAGAAGAAACCAGACTGGTTACCATTCAATATACCATTAAATTCGACAGAGGTGATGCACATCCTAATGAAGGATGTCCACATTTCAGAGAATCCCAATTTCTTAAGAAGTTTGAAGAGGAAGGACCAACTAACTTTATCATAGGCTTTGTGAATGTCAGCCTTGATAATGGAGTAGCTATATTTGGAATTCTTTCGGGGATATTTGAGTTTATGAATAACCTCATGGACGATGATGATGTTATCTTGGATCATCATTCCTTTGATGAAGGCGGATTTTAAAGGTGAAATAATCCTATGGATAATAGAAATACGCCTTGGAACCATGACCTTAGAAAGAATTTTGTAAAGGAAGCTGGTGCAAGATATACGCCTAACTTGTCTAATTTTCTGTGACTTTTTGCACTTAAGGATGAGGACATTATTATTCTCATTAATTTTTTCCAAAGGCATTGAACCATTCAACACGCTATTACAAACAACAAGAATGTCATCCTTGAAAAGATCCTAAAATTTATGGAAGAATGTTCCAGGAAGCTCGTCAGAATCACAAGATTTAGAAAACCCTAACTGCTAGGAAGCAGTCTTGAGTTCCTCGAAGCTAATATGAGACATTAAAATATAATTATCTTCCTCATTTATAAGCGATCGGATGTCCCTCGGGATAGGGTCAATAGCTCTTTTTCCAGGATCTTTACATAAGTCCTAGAAGAACTCAGTGACAAAGGATTTGAGCTCCTAGGACCCGAAGGTCCAAGACTTGTCCTCCCTAAAAAGTTTGTCAATCCTATTGGAGACACGCCTAATTCTGGTATAAAGGTGGAAAAAATTTGTGTTCTTATCCCCCAATTTAAGCCAAAGGATACGGGATCTTGTATCACAGTACTTCTCCTCTAGAGACCAGTAAAATTCTATTTCTTTAGAAATAATAGAAGATTGGTCCGAGAGGGAACCGTTTAGGCCCCCAAGATTATTTTGCATCAAGGCCTCAATCTTCTTGGATAAAGTTTTAATCATGTTTGCATTATTACTTAGATTAGATTTCTTCCATCTTAAGATGGTTTTCATGTATCCAAGGAATTTTTGGAAAGCCTGGAATAAGGAGGACCGCAAAGATTCTGGGAACTAGGGAAACACTTAGAGATAGCCACCTTGCTACATTTTTTTCTTTCTTTATTTTTTTAATTTAAATATATTGTATATATATTTTAGGGAAATTTACCTTATAATTTTTCCCATTTCTTTTGTTTTTTCTCTGTTTATTTATTCTAACTCAAACTTCTCTCCATGACTTCTCCATGATTTCTCTGGATCTTCATTTCTATTAGAATTATTTTCCTCTTCAAATTGTTTTTCAATTTCTGTTGTGATATTTCCTTGTTTGATCATCTACATCTAGGTAATTGTATCTCTCTACTTAACCTCAATTCTTTTTTATTTTTCTGTTGTTTTCTTATCGTTCTCTTCACTAATTTTTAGTTAATTCATTCTCTTCTGCCTTGTTTGTGTATTTCTTCTTCTCCTCAGTTTCTTTTACATTACCTGATGTGATTTTGTCGTGTTTTATCCTCCACAACTAGGTAGTTTCTTTTTCTTCTTCTTCTCAATTTCTTTTTGATTTTTTTTATCAGTTTCTGCTGTATTTTAGCTCTAATCGTTTGTTTTGTTCAGTTTAATAGTTCATTACTAGTTTATTTCTTCTATTATTATGTGTTTATCAAAGTATTTCATCATGTTTTTACTTGTTTTTCAGTGTTCATTTTTTTTATTGTTTTTCTATGTTAATATATTTTTAGCTCACAAATTATGTATAAAATTACTTAATCCTCACCTATTACGTTTGAAATGAACATTGCAAGCATAAATTACAATCTATTTTTATGTTCTTTTTGTTTTCTCTATATTATTTTGTGAATCTATGTAACTTACCATAATTCTTGTCCATGCTATTTATGTAATGTTTTTTGTTTTTGTTGATGTTTTTTTGATTAATTAATTCATTACAGGTGTTTTATAGTTATTCTAGCTCAGAATTTGAACGGATTCCAGTTTTTTGTTATGTATTTGGTGAGAATTTTCCCACCACGTACAATTGTGTTTGTTGAACCACAATAAAATCTTGTGTTCTTTAGTTTTCTGCTATCCTTTCTTTCACTACAAGAAAACTGTGATATGCCAACTCTTTTTTCCCTACCCCTATTATTTAGTTGTTAAAAAAACATCTACTTTGTATTTGACCACCTTCTTTTAATAAGAGTCGTCGTTTGATTCAAACATTTCCAACCCCCAACTTGAGAAGAGTGGCTTATTGACTCCAACTAATTTCCCACCCTCCTTAACAATAGTGGGTTATTAATATATTTTTCTACACAAAAAATGACTATCAATATAAAAATAAAAAATTTATGATTAATATTTAAAAATTAAAATTAATTCACAAAAATGAGTTTGTCCAAAAAAAATCACCAAAATGATTAAAATTAAATTTAATTATAAAGATATAAATAATAATGGTTGATATTTAAAAATCTATACAAGTATTAAATATTCAATTTTTTTTAAAAAAAGTAAACAAATCATAAAATTATTGAAAAAATCAAAAAATTTAATATAAGATTTCATCTTCGATAAAAAATTAATTTCAAATAATTACACATTATTATAGCAAAAATATAAATCTAAAAATATATATTATTAACAAATAAATTGTTAAAAAAAATTATAAAATACTTTTATAAATAAATCACACAGTTTTATTAAATTCCGTTTTTATCGACCAATGCTTTTCTATGTTTTCCTAAATCAACTAATAACTTAACTTTTTAAAATAAATCATATTTACAATAATTGAGTAATCATCAATTTTTTTTTCTTAAATATCATATCACGATCTTTAATCACAATTATTGCAGATTATCTATCCCCAAATTGATTTTTTCTTTCAATCGAAGAACCCTAATTCTTTTTCTCTCTTACTCCCATTGAATTAATAGGAATAGGAAGTGCTCCTGTGAACTTATCGGAGAAAAACAAGGCATACGAACTCGTCCGACCACCGGAGAAGAAGGCGAAGCACCTCATGCCATCGTCTCTATGAACTAGCATGAGTAGAACATCGCTCAAGGAGTCGCTTGCGCACATGAAACGAACTTCGCCGTGAAAGAGGAGCAATAGCGGCGCCGTCGCCTTCAACATCTTGGTGTCTAATATACCAAAATACATACATATAAATAATAATAATAATTTCTGTTTAAGTAATTTCTCAGTGTCCCGTGATAAAGTACCTAAAGGCATGACTGTACTTCAAGCTTGTGAGATTGATGGTGTTGATATACCTAGTTTTGTTATCATAGTCGTCTCTCTCTATTACAGGTAATTGTCATACGCGTTTAGTTGAGGTACTCTCCGGAGCCTGTCACCTGTTGTGCCATGCCTGCACTTCCTGGTATGATTGACCTAAATTTTAATGCTTTTATTTGTTCAAAATTTATTTGTTGTCAAGGTGTTTGATTAATTGCTTGATTCAATATGTGAGCTTTGTTTAGTTCAGTTCGAAAATTTGAAATAGAAATATACATATATAATAATACACTCATAGTAGAATAGCTTCCTGAGATTTGAGCTATGTCAATTGAAAAAGTTTTGTAGTTTGGATGTGATTCATTGACTCAGGCTAATCAGGTCTAAGTTATGATTATTTGCCTATTTGGCAAGTTTATTTAGGTTTAGTTGAGTTTGTTGGTTGAACTTATGATAGTCATGCTCTGTAGTGAACTGGAGTTATATCATAGACATTTTCAAAGGATTTTATTTGATTTTTAACAACATTTGTGTATTTGTATAACACGATAGTACTAGGATTTTATTACTATTGTAGCTTTTGTTATGAAAAGAGTTCATTGCACCCATTGGTCCCTTATGATCTCAAAATCTTACATTTATCTTTTATTTTTTTAGGGATGAAAATCAAAGCAGATACACTAATCGCAAAGAAAGCACGAGAAGGCGTATTGGAGTTTATACCACTCCCAATCTCCTGGTTTATTTGAATCAGTTAGGAAATTATTTTCCTCAACATTTCCTATAAATGAAGTGTACACTGAGAATGAATTTCCTGGTTTAATTGATCTCAATAACAGAATTGGCGAAACTCAAGTCATTGTGCCAATTCTTAATGTGTAAACAATAATTACTTCTCTTTTATTTCAAAATCTTTTTTCTGTATAATGGATGATAATGGGGTTTTAATTATCCTCTTGGCTTAAATTATATCAGGTTATGGTGAAAAAGCATGAGACAGATTTAGAAAACGCCAAGGAGAAGATTGTCGAAATTGACTGGACTTTCAATAGCTGGGGAGGTAAGACTTTTGACAAAGCTTGATGTTTATAAAAAAGTTCATTTTACGTACAATGTTTTGAAGAAGGTTGTTTATTATTGACTCACTAGGGATTGATGATGGATGTTACAAGGACTGGAGTCTCTACCATCTTGTGGTAAGGAAGGTTAGTAACTCTAGAAGGGCGTAATTGTCTTATAAATATTTCAGCTATGTTTCTTATTCTTGTTTTTTTATCTTAGATTTTTGGGATAGAGAAGATTTTTAAATTTACCCAGTCAATAGTTGTGAAAGGTGGAAGCATTCATTTGGATGGAGAAGGTACACCACTCTTATATATTTATTTGGTTTTGTTTGGCTTGTGTATGTCTAGCTAATTTTATTTTATTTTGAGAATTACTAGAGTTTTGTTTGTTACCACAGAAGAGTGCCTATTGAATAAAAACAGAAACCCTGATCTGAAAAAAGAACAAATTGAAGATATACTAAACTCATATCTTGGAGTGAAGAAGGTTATTTGGCTGCCTAGAGGCTTGTATGGTAATAATTCAATTCCAATATTCTTGATTTTCTGCTTACATACATGTATTTACAGACAATGATGATAACATGTTTTGTTTCGTGAAACCTGGTGTGGTTATGTTGTCCTGGACTGATGATAAATTGGACCCTCAGTATGAGAGAGCTGTAGAAGCTCTTTCTGTTCTCAATAACACCAGGAGTCTGCAGGTAAAAAAACACTTAGTTATGTTTGTAACATATTGATAACTGGATGGTGATGAAACTAAAGCGAGACCGCGGGTATTAGTCTTGCTGCTTCATATGTAAATTTTTATACATTGCTCCCCAATTTGGAATTAAAAAATTCATCCAATTTTTGCATAGTATAGGGACCCTATAGTACAATTAACTATTAATACAGGGATATATAGCCCAATGCTTAGAGCTATTAGTTAATTGATCTCTTGTAGGTCCTGCTTGTGTGTTTTGTGTTCCTTTCATAAGACATTTTCAAGAGCAGCTATGGAAAATAGTTTGTGCTTAGGTCTCAATTTTCTTCTTGCTTCAGGTGTTGGTGCACTAATCGAAGATTGAGGAATCACCAAAGGTTCTGAAACAGTGGTAATACTGTTTAATATATCTTCACTCATTATAGGGACCTATAACCCAATTTATGCATGTTATAGGGACCTATAACCCAATTTATGCATGTTATAGGGACCAAACTTCCATTATTGATAGTTTTTAGTCTCGTTTTAGGGGGGTACCATCAGAACAGCTACTACAAGTTTGCATTACAGCTTAAGAGCTCGGAGTAAAAGATAGATCTCGTCAGCTTCTTTGCCACAGATTATACGGTGGGTCTCTTTTTACCTCCCTTCCCTTATGAGATCTCTTGTATGTTATTCTTTACTGAATTTTACAAAGGTTTGTACTGTTTGAAAATGTAGATTGAGAATTGGAAATGTAGTTTCACCTACATGTACTACCAGAATAAGTTACAGATGATTGGAGGTAAATTTAAGTTTTAACTGTGGGTCATTAAGTAAATTCCGTTATTGCAAACATAACATAATATATGCTTTGAATATGCAGTGACTGAGTGCTATTTCGTATAATACAGGGACCAATAGTGCAATTTATTTCATATATTCAAGAAGCATGTGAAAGATATTGTTTGAACGTGCTTGTGAAATAATACTACTGCACAATTAGCTTTGAAAAAACTGGCTTCTTTTCAACAAGAAGCTATATCTCAGGTTAGAGCATGATCTAAAAATAAAAAATATAAAAAAAAATTAGCACTCATGTGCTCTTTTGTATTGTCAGAGTATTACGAGTTGTGAGTGCTTGGAACTTTGATATCGAGGATTTGAAGTCACAGGCTTAATTGATATGTATTCAAGTTATTGATTATTTATTAGTTTTTAAAGAAAACCGAGGTTAAAATTTTTTGTTTTTCAGGTTTAAGATGGGGATAAAATACAAGAAATAAAGGAAGAAGATGAAAGAATAAAATCTTCTAATAAATACTACAGTAATTCTTTTTGCATATTCACACTTGATGATGGCACTGGACAAACTGAATGCTTTAAATTGTATATTCTTTTTGCATCTTTGTTGTGAAGCACGGGTAGATTTATCTATTTTGCATGATCCAAGGACCAATAGTGCAATTAACCCTCAGCTTACTCTGCTATTAACTTATTTGATACCTTTTAGGGTAAATGAAGTTGGTGATAGCAAGGAAATGTCTGAAGTAGCGTGAGTGTTTTTGTATTAAGTTTAATATACGCCTTAGTATATTTGCTTAAACTGTTAAAAACTCACTTTTTATTTATTTTATCCAAGGAACAGAATGTAGAATGTATGTGTGAGTACATGGACACTTAAAAGAATTTCAGGGTAGAAAGCACTTGATGGTCTTCTCAGAAAGGTATTACTGATTCCTGAATGAGTTAGTTATTATCTTTTTGCCATTGTAATTTTGATTTTCATTGTATGAATCTCTCACAGGCCTGAGTGATCACAATTAAGTAGCATATCATTTTATTGATTATATACGTTCATATATACAACACTAAATCACAGGTATGATATCAATTCTCAACCTTATTAATATGATCTTACTCGCATGTATTATACTATTTTACTGTTAATTGCAGATGGTGAATGAGTGTGGTTCATATTCGGCTCATAATCCAAGTTCGAATACATATACGAATATGAATACTCCTATAAAGGGGTACCAAATGCCACCTGCAAATCATGTATGTAATTTAGAATTGATATTTTTTGTGGGTTTTTATTGATGAGAAATGATTATAGTTTGTGTTTTTTTTTTTAGGGTAAAAAATGAATATTAGTAAACAGGGAGGGAGGACTGAGGGCAGGAGCAAATTTTCTAAGCATCAATAGGCGACTCCTTTTAGAGGAGAGCTGGAAAATGAGGTGTTAATAGCCGACACTTGAGAAGGGAGCCTGGAAAGAGGGGGTCTCAATAGCCGACACTATTGTAGAGGAGCTGGGAAAGGGTTGTCAATAGCCGACACTTGAGAAGGGAGCCTGGAAAGGGGGTCTCAATAGCCGACACTATTGTAGAGGAGCTGGGAAAGGGTTGTCAATAGCCGACACTATTTTAGAAGGAGCTGGGAAAGGGGTTGTCAATAGCCGACTACCATATCAAAGTGTAGTCATAACATTGGCAACACGAGTATAGCCCACTATAGGACAAAATGCAGGCAAAGATAAGACAACACTTTAAAAGGGTCGTCTAATGGTCAAAATAAAGTTGGCAAAAACCATTTTTCTTGTTGTGTTTGAACTTTATTTCTGGTGATTAAAACTGATTTGAACATCAATATTATTTTTTCTTAGCCTAAATATGAGAAACCAAAGCGTAACTATATACAACGATATTAATACACATACTCCATTTACTATTTGAGTTAGGAATTAAAAAAAGTTAGTTACCCATTCTAGATAGTCGCCCTTATGTATGGTCTTCTCATTGAAGAATCGTCCAACTCCCTCATTAATAATATGATTCTTCTAGTACAATAATGTACTTCACTTTGCTGGTTTGGTTGAGCCCTTAGGTACATATTCGGCTTATGAACCATAGTAGAATTGCCTATCCAAATCATATGCTCAATCTTCTGGTAAAATTATCATGATGCTCTTATAACATCTTTTGGATGGATCCTCTTTGTTCCATGTCAAGCAAGACACTTTCTAGGATCTTATAATCAGACCTCGACCAGTATTCCTAGTAGATTTTATAATTAGCTTGAACTTGACTAAGTAGTGTTCATGAGTAACATCTACTGACCAACTATGTGAAGCATTGTTTTATGTAAGGGAATTCACATCCATGTCCACATGCGACGTGTTGGATAATATTTCTCTAGGCCTTACACGTTATCTTGCATGGTGGTCCCCACTTTCTAATTGCATCTCCTAATCTGTTGTGATGTGAATATCAATATTAAGATTAGGATTATGGCAACCAACATTTTCGTACAACTTGCACGAAAGGTTTGATTTATCTTTGGATAGGGTAGGTGATGATGATGTCTCCTCATTTGTGATAATAAAATCTATTTCTGAGACATCATTTTAGGCGTATTTATTAGTTTATAGGTCGATTTTAGCTTGATTTAGTGCACTTTCCTATTTTGGGTCTTGAATTAATTAATTATTATGTTTAGAGCATATTGGGTTTAATTATTTATTTAGTGTGAAGCTTTAGAGATATATGGTAATTAATTAGAGTCCAAGTTGGTAAAGAGAACTAAAAGAAAGAAGATAAACATGGGAATTGAAGATAAAGGAAAGAAAAGCTAAAAACATGGAAAAGGAAAAACTGCCTTAAATCTGAATTTCTGCACCTACGACCACAAATCAGCTTATATCTTAAAAACGGTGAGGAATTTGGAGAAACGGTCAATAGCAAAGTTAAAGATCTTTCCGAGACGATGAATTTGGTATACTCATACGCATCAATCGGAGAAATATTGAAGCTGTTAGGACCAAACGAAAAACGGGGCTGATTGCATGTTTTTGGGCTACGAATTTGAGTTGGGCTTGGAGCCCATAGTTACCTTTTCCTTCAAGAAAACGAATTAGATCAACCTATACACTATAAATACATCCTCTTAACACTCCTAAATCATCCTTGGTGAAACCTTAAACCAAGAGGAAGCTTACAACACAAGAAAAGAAGTCTGGAAGGAGCTGTTCATCAATATGTCTTCTTCTACCTCTGAATTTGTAATTTCTTTCTTTTCTTGCATTAGTATGAACTAAATTTCTTTAACTTGAGTTTTAGCATATATGTATGAACCCTAGTTTTGATTGACATCTATCTAATTTGGGAATTTTCTGTTTTAAATTTAATTATTGTTTTTATTCTCTGTTTATGTGTTTGGGTTTATATTTTGTGTTCTTGTGGAACCTAGGCCATATAGAATTACCATATAGTAATTAAGTCACCATCGACAACGGTGTTTATTTACATGTTTAGCACATAACGTCTATTATTCGGTTTAGATCTGACAAATCAACCTAACTAGATAATCACTATGGTTTAGTACATGTTACTATTTACCAATTACAGGAACAGTTTGCTTAGGAAGCCTTATTGACACAGGTAAATCCTATTTAAAACTACCTAGCGTAATTGGAACCGATTATTGAAATACTACATAATTCACCCTTACATGTTTAGAACGGCAAAACTAGTGGGGATTACATGCTATTGACGCAAGCTATATTCTCATACTTCTTCTTCTTTCGTATTTATTTTCTATATTTACTTTCGTAGTTTAATTTAGTTTAATCAAAAACCAAATAAATATCTATTTGTCTTTACTTTTCTTGCGTTTTATTTGTTCTAGCTTAAATTATTTGCACTTGATTATTGCATAAGATTACCCTAACCTTCGTAGTCTCTGCAGAACGAATCTTACTTATTTTCTAAAACTTGCATACGATCTGTATACTTGCAGAACCGTGCTAGCTTTAGGGTGTTTAGTTGCATCTAATTATTATATCTTTTTATCACACCCTAGGTCGTACCAAGTTTTTGGCGCCGCTGCCGGGGACTACATCGTTAGTCCTTGTGCATATATCTTGTGCTTTTATTTCAGTTAGTTCTATTTTACGCTTTTTGTCTTTTTAGTTTTTGTTTTATAGATATTTACAGATGGAAAACCCAAGGAGACTTGAGCTACCCATCGAATTCAGAGTGCAACTGTTGGCATATAGCCTCCCTTAATAGGTTGTTTTAATATGACAAATCCTCTTATGATTAGTGTGCTAATTACTCTTGTTATATTCATCCTAACTTGCACTATTATTCATCAAAAACACTTTTCATATCATTCTTATTATATCTCTTACATATGCTTTTATTCATATCTTTATATACTTTGAGATATAGCCTTAATGATCAACTGCAATATTTATAAGAATGATGTTATCTACAACTTTCGTGAAGAAGATTTATTGATCTGAGCATCAAAGCATAGGTCAATTCTATCAAAGATGTTTGGTGCGGTACACCGGACCAATGGCGCGGTACACCGGACCAAGAATGCGGACCACGGCACGGTGCATGGCTAGTCCGGTCAGAAAGATAGAAAATCTAACTGTTGAGGTGCGGTACACCGCACGATACTTGCGGTACACCGCAAGGAAGGTTTTTCTGCACAAAGTTTATGTCATAAGAAATATATCCGTTGGGAGATTAATAGATACGTTGGACTCAAGCCTTATGACCGTTGGAAGCTATTTTCTGCTATAAATTGAAGCTCTTTGAAGGCTACAACTACACCAACTAATTACAAACATTAAGGGGCTTAATTGTTATCATTCAAGAAGGTGTCAAGAGCTATACATTGTCAAAATCAATCTTAGTGAGCTTATTAGTCCTATCCAACTCATCCAAGGAGTTAATCAAATAAGCCACAAAGTTTTATCTACTCAAGAGGAGTTTACATGCTTATAGTTATATCTACTCTTTAGGAGATTATCTAGCAAAGTAGTTTCACCCCTTTAAACACTTTGTATCCATCCTCTTAAGTCTAGGTCTTGTGATAGATAGATTAAGAGAGAATTCAAGTATAGGGAGTATACTTGGTGTCCTTGTGTTTTGATTACACAAGTGTTTGTCCTTCGTGTTATCGAAGAGGTTGTAAGGGTTATTGTGTTCTCGACCTTGTTAAGAGAGACACGGGAGCTTAGTGAAAAGCTTGAAATCCTAAGGAGGCTTCCTTAGGTAGTGGATGTAGGGAAACCGAACCACTATAAATCGCGTGTATCTTTCTATCCCTACTCTATTTACTTTCCGCATTTTATATGTTTGATAATATGCTAGTATGAATATTGTGATATTGATTATCTAGTTTATCTAACATATAGTCTTCTAGAGTAGTAAGAGATTAGATTGTCGATTTACTTGTTAAACTTATATATCGAACCTCTAACTTATCCTTTGCATGATCCTATAAGTGTTTGATATATTAAGTTGACTTAGAAGTTTTCTCTTAAACTTATAATTGTCCAAAATATTTTTAATTAGGCATTAATCTTATTAGTAATCCTATTCACCCCCCCTCTAGGACTTTCAGCAACCAAGAGGAATTCGCGCTCCAGAAATCCAAGCCGCTAAATTTAAGCCTGATCCAGGGATGTTAACGCAGTTTGCAACTCATGGACTATTCAGCGGTGCTGCACATCAAGATCCGATCCGATATATTCAGAAATTCATGTGAATCTGTGATGCTTATATCGTAAAAGGAGTTACTAGGGAACAAGTGTATTACGTGATGTTCCAGTTCTTCTTGACCGGAGGTGCAAGCAATTGGTATGATACCCAATACCCTCATGTTATTCCAGATTGGGACAAGATTCAAGCAAGATTTCTAGACCGCTTCTATACGGTTAGTAGACGTTTAAAATATATGTTGGAGCTTGAGCAATTTATATAGGAAGACAGAGAGAGTTTGGGTGAAGCATGATTAAGATTTACAGAAAAGAAGGTGAGATGTCCATATCATAAATCATCGCCGGAATATTATTTAACCTTGTTTTATGGAGGCCTCAATGACAAGTCAAGGGAGAAAGCAGATTCGTTAGGAAATGCAGGTTTTGTGTTACTAGATCCTGAAGAAGCTGAGTTGGGGATGGAAAGAATTCTTGAGAACGAGAGAAGTTGGCCCAAGAAACCAGAAAAAGAAGACACTTCAGAATCTATGAAGCTTAAAGAATTGGCCCAACAACTCGATGAACTACAAGAACAAGCCCGAACAATTGCTCAAGTAAATGTAGGGCGTGCAATTCCTTCGTGTCCTGGTTGTGGATCAAGAAATCATGTGTGGGAAGGATGTATGAATAATCCAGCAATAGCTTCCGTTACATATCCTCAAGATAACTATTATTCTAATGGTTATACTTATCCTCAAGAAAGCTACGCTAGTTATCAACAACCCCCACAACAAAGAAGTTGGGTCAGAAATCAAGAAACTTATTACCAACCCCAACCTCAATCCTATAATCCACCACAACCTATTCAGCAAAAGGCACCCATTATTGAAAAAGCTTGTCAAGAAACGAATAAAGAACCACCAAAACAATCAATGCAACTGGCAAGGAAAGAGCAAATCCCAATCTTGAATTCGAGTATGGCTAAATTGATGCAAGCAATTGAAAACAATATGAGTCGTAGCCAATAGAAGATTCAAGCCCAACAGAAAGTAATCAAGAAACTAGACCATACTTTATCACATATTGCAAGTACATTACAAAATAGGCCGAAAGGGCAGCTTCCAAGTGATACCATTGCTCCTAGAGGTGATTCTTGTCATGCAGTTGAATTGCGAAGTGGAAAACAACTACCTCCACCAAGACCAGAAACAGAACCAATCCCTATTCCAGAAAAAGGGGGAGAAGAAACAACCAAAGATACAGTAGAGGAGGTAGTTAAACCGAAGAGTGTCCAAGCCGAGACACCTGAAAAGACGAGAAAACCAGTGGAACTTAACACGCGCCCTCCACCACCATACCCTTCACGTGTCAGAAAGAAGGACAATAATTTGGAATTCAAGAAGTTCGTTGACATGGTGAGCAAGTTAGAGATTAAAATACCGTTTGTAGAAGCTCTCAAGAGAATGCCGAAATATCTAAAATTCATGAAGGACATTCTTTCGAACAAACGAAGTATCAAAACTGAGGATATGAGTGGATCACCAGAGGACTGTAAAGCTATCGAGTTACCACCAGAAACACCCCTTCCCACGAAATCTTGGATGGCACCATCCATAATTATGAAGAATCGAGCTGAAAAGTTCGTGGGAATCAAAGGAAAGAGGTGGAAATTTCGTCACTCGTAATCGAATTAATTTTAGTTGGAGGAGTTTCGCTATCTTGCCTATGAAAATTCACGCCTCTACAAGGAGAAAACAAAAAGATGGCATGATAGGCGACTCCGTCCAAAGCATTTTGAGAGAGGACAAAAGGTTTTATTATACAACTCTCGATTTTCGAACTACCCAGGAAAGCTTAAATCCCATTGGGGAGGACCTTACATTGTTACGAAAGTCACACCTCATGGAGCAATTGAAATTGAACATCCAACCGAGCAACGGACATTCATGGTGAATGGCCAGCGTTTGAAAAGATACCATGACAGTGAGGAATTTGGGCGAGAGGAGACAATCCATCTCGTAAAAAGCGCTTAGCCTGAGGTACACGTCTAACTCAAAGACGTTAAACAAAAGTGCTCTTGGGAGACACCCCTTGTTTTAATTGCTTTTTAGATTAGTTTATTGCTTTGTAGTGTATAATATTAAGTTAGTGTATATTTTTAATTGTGTTTACAAGCTAATAGGAGAGAAATGTAGTGTGTTATTTTGCAGGAAATGAGTTTGGGGTCAAAGGAAAATTTTCAGAAAAATTCGCAGGCAGGTCCGGTATACCGCGCCTGGAAAAACCCGTGACACGGGTATGCTGACTCGGGTTTATTGCCGAGAGAAAAAAAATTTGGACATGACAGGTCCGGTATACTGGAGGATATGCCCGGTATACCGCAGAGGCAAAAACCCGTGACACGGGTGGGGTAGCTCGGGTTTTTTTGACGAGGAGAAAAAAATTGGATAGCTGATGGGTCCGGTATACCAGAGGTTATGCCCGGTATACCGCGGTATGACGGTTTGTGAAGAGTTTGAGGCCTATTCAACTTCTTACCTCAACAAACTTAACCCTAACCCCTCCCACACGAAATTTTCAGACCCAAACACTATATATACACCTTAAAGCTTGTATAAACCTTCACAATTAACACAACAACAACACAAATTCTCTCCTCCTTCCTCCATAAACACAAATTCTTCATCAAATTCATCACACTACACCGTTAAACACCATCAAATTCATCAAGCTTTCAAGAATTCTTCCAAGATTCATCAAGAAACCTTTCTCTTTCATCAATTCCAAGCAACAACCTCAAGCTAAACCAATTTCTCTTAAACTTTTAATTCATCCTTGGTATAACTTGAGTTGTGGGTAAATTGAACATGACTAATCGATCTAATGCTATGGAATACAAGAGAAAGTGCACCATCCTTGGGAAGAATAAGAAATTGCCTGGAGCCACCATTGAAAAGCCTATCACCATTGATGAGGCTACTGAAGAATCAAAAGAAAAGGCACATGCACAACCACTACCAAAGAACTTAACTGCTAGAATGTCTATACCATCAAGGCCTTTGAAGAAGATAAAAATTCATGACCAAGGTTCTTCTACTTCTTCCTCTAAAATTGATCATGATCTTCCCCCATGGGCTCTCAAATTACAACACGAAATTGAAAGATTACAAGAAGATAACAGAGAACTTTGGGTGGAGGTCATACAGATGCAATCACAGATGGAAGATATAACCTTGGAAAGGGATATTGATGATTATTCTGATCCCTCTGCTTCGGAAGAGGAGGATGACATAATGGATCTCTATGGCCAGCCAAGTAAGCCATTCTAATTCTCTTTTCTTAATAGCTTGTATGCATTAGGTAGTTTAGTTAGTTTTAATTTTAAATTTTATCCCATTCTTGAGTCTTTTTCGAGTCGTGGGGACACGGCTCACTTTTGATTTGGGGGTGGGGATTCGTTGTCCTCATCTTCTTTTCATTTTTGCATAAAATTTAAAAAATTTAGGCTGAATTAAGGCATAGAATATTTTGAATGTACCTATTTGAGCATGATTTTATTAGGTCAATGATAGTAAGTAGTATGTTTTGAAAGATGCAACAAATTTGTTTAGATGCATGTATAAAAACAGGAAATAAAGGATAAGAAAGTTAATGAGTAATGCTATGAAGTCACGTTGAAACTTAGGGAGAGTTATTTGGTGTGTAGAACGTAAGGTTTGAAATTAGTTTAAAACCCACTTATCTATGAACTAATAATGAAATTTAAAAAAATGAATAAGGCAGTTCTTTCATGTAAAAACACTTGAAGCCTTTTAGACCTTCTCACCCTTTATTTGATTATTGTTAATATTTATCTGTCTTACCCCCTTTGAGCCTTTCTAAAGCCGTTTTATTGAACCACATTATAATCCATACCCTTAGTTTGTAGGACTTATCTATATGACCCGCACTCGAATCGCAAAACCTGAGACAACTCGTTTTAGAGCTTGAGTTTGGGGTGGTGGGTTTCATCATTAAGGAATATTGGGTTTTGGGAATTATATTTGTGATTTTATTGATGATGAAATTATTATTGTAACCCTTTGTCGGGGTAATAGTGAATGAAAAAGAAGCTACGAGCTAAATTTGCCAACAAGGGCATAAAAAGAATATATACATGAAAAAAAATAGTGTGATATCTCAACATCAAAAAGAGAATCATAACTATATAAAAGAAAAAAATTGATTTGAAATGAAAATATATATTTGGACCGGCAAATTGGAAATTGTATATCATCACAAAAGGTTTTAATTGGGATTTATTGGGGATGCACATCAAATGCATCAATAAATTGGGTTGAGTGAGAACATCTTCGAGTGAAAACTCAAGCTCTAGGACGATTCGTTTATGGGTAGTGAGGAGAGAGCCAAAATCTCACTTTTCATTATCCAAATATACCACACCCGTCCTTAAGCCACGTTATAACCAAAGACCTTAGGATTTCGATCTACTTGGCGGAGCAACAATTGAGCTATTAGGTAGTAGGTAAGTGGACCATTGGATGCTATATTAGGACATATGAACAACCTATAACCATTAACATGAACTAAGTTATCATCCTCTCCTTCTGGCATTGCGAAATTAATCTTGACTTGAATTTATGGATTGTTGATTACATGTGTGTTAAGCATAATTGTGCATTATTTCTTGAGCATTACTACATGAGACTTTTTAGATACTATGCTCTAGGATCATTCATTGTGTTCTGTTCTTATTCTCCTCTGACTTCTTCTTCTTGTTTATTTGACTACCCTACTGTTCTTTACTTTTATTATATCGGGACGATACAACTTTGAGTTGGGGGTCTTGATGTCTCCTCATTTGTGATAATAAAATCTATTTCTGAGACATCATTTTAGGCGTATTTATTAGTTTATAGGTCGATTTTAGCTTGATTTAGTGCACTTTCCTATTTTGGGTCTTGAATTAATTAATTATTATTTTTAGAGCATATTGGGTTTAATTATTTATTTAGTGTGAAGCTTTAGAGATATATGGTAATTAATTAGAGTCCAAGTTGGTAAAGAGAACTAAAGGAAAGACGATAAACATGGGAATTGAAGATAAAGGAAATAAAAGCTAAAAACATGGAAAAGGAAAAGATGCCTTAAATCTGAATTTCTGCACTTACAACCACAAATCAGCTTATATCTTAAAAACGGTGAGGAATTTGGAGAAACGGTCAAGAGAAAAGTTGAATATCTTTCCGAGACGATGAATTTGGTATACTCATACGCATCAATCGGAAAAATATTGAAGCTGTTAGGACCAAAAGAAAAACGGGGCTGATTACATGTTTTTGGGCTACGAATTTGAGTTGGGCTTGGAGCCCATAGTTACCTTTTCCTTCAAGAAAACGAATTAGGTCAACCTATACACTATAAATACAGCCTCTTAACACTCCTAAATCATCCTTGGTGAGACCTTAAACCAAGAGGAAGCTTACAACACAAGAAAAGAAGTCTGGAAGGAACTGTTCATCAATATGTCTTCTTCTACCTCTGAATTTGTAATTTCTTTCTTTTCTTGCATTAATATTAACTAAATTTCTTTAGCTTGAGTTTTAGCATATATGTATTAACCCTAGTTTTGATTGACATCTATCTAATTTGGAAATTTTATGTTTTAAATTGAATTATTGTTTTTATTCTCTGTTTATGTGTTTGGGTTTATATTCTGTGTTCTTGTGGAACCTAGGCCATATAGAATTACCATCTAGTAATTAGGTTACCATCGACAACGGTGTTTAATTACATGTTTAGCACATAACTTCTAGTATTCGGTTTAGATCTGACAAATCAACCTAACTAGATAATCACTATGGTTTTATACATGTTACTATTTACCAATTACAGGAACAGTTTGCTTAGGAAGCCTTATTGACACAGGTAAATCCTATTTAAAACTACCTAGCGTAATTGGAACCGATTATTGAAATACTACATAATTCACCCTTACATGTTTAGAATGGCAAAACTAGTGGGGATTACATGCTATTGGCTCAAGCTATATTCTCATACTTCTTCTTCTTTCGTATTTATTTTCTGTCTTTACTTTCAAAGTTTAATTTAGTTTAATCAAAAACCAAATAAATATCTATTTGTCTTTACTTTTCTTGCGTTTTATTTGTTCTAGCTTAAATTATTTGCACTTGATTATTGCATAAGATTCCCCTAACCTTCGTAGTCTCTGCGGAACGAATCTTACTTATTTTCTAAAACTTGCATACGATCTGTATACTTGCAGAACCGTGCTAGCTTTAGGGTGTTTAGTTGCATCTAATTATTATATCTTTTTATCACACCCTAGGTCGTACCAGATGATCATAACATCTTTGGAACCCCCTGTCCCGATGATCAAATTGGAAATCTTGTAGAGCATTACCTTGGACGTGTAGGACAAAACTAGGATTAACATGGTGATGCAAAGAGGTGGTAATTCTTTTTCTAGCACATTGGGTGAATGTGATTCGTATGTGGAATACACAAATATTCTACTACAAGAATAAAGGGGACCCAAACCTTTACATGCAAAACTTTTCATTGTCCTATTCTAGCTAGCATGACAATGAGATCTCAATAGTTAAATTCAAAGAATTGTCATATTTTCCAGAAACAAATTCAAACCAATAAGGTAAGAAAGTAATGTTTCACATGTTGTGTAAGGATGGAACTGCGTATATTGCAAAAATCATCTTCATATCTACCGTTTATTATAATTACCGCATGTACGCAACAAATTAGCGTGCATCACGATCTAGAATCAAGGCTCCTGGTGACACTTAAACACTCAAGTTACTACAACTAGTACATGTATGAAACAAATACGTTTGTTAGTATTACCCATAAGCAAGGCTCCTGATAACACTTCAAAGATCAAGTCATAAAGTTTATAAGATGGAGCACCATCGATAGAATTTATTAATGGGAATTCGTAAGAAAAAAGTTGTAATGTAAAATATAAATTACGAAAGAATTAAAATCCTAAAACATTTTGGAACACAACTTAAGTTGTCTAGGAACCATCGAATAACTATTTGATAGATACACCCTTAATGTGGTATGATTGAAGTCTTGTTAGTTAGAGTGCACCTAAATCACGTAGTCGGTTAATATGTGTTGCATATGGTGTATTTGATCGTGCTTGTCTACAAGGTAGAGATGACATGAATATAGAAGATCCCAGAAGAGTTAGTTGAAACGTGAAAAATACCTAAGACAAACCAGCCAAGTACAACCTTTTTCTCGAGGCTTATGTGACCTAGTTGATATGACCGAGAGGCTATGCTATAGATCTTCCCGCCTAGGCGTCAACTCCCCCATCAACCTTTTACGCCTAGTTAAAATTCTAGGCGTTTTTGCCTAGCGCCTTAGTCGCCGTGGAATAGGCGCCTAACCTGTCTAGGCCCCGATTAATGGCAAAAAATTACCGCCTAGGCGCCGATTAATGGCAAAACATGTCTGCACAAGCCTTCTTGTTATTTTTCTTATTCTCGAGAATTCTTTAGTTGATGTTATAGGTCAATTTATATATTTTTTTTCACCATTCATACTCTCATAGGAATGGGGTTGTACCCATTTCCTGCAAATCGGGACGGACCACGATGGCGGCAGTTTGCTTATACACCCAGTGCAGCGGGAATGGTCTACGAATGAAGGCGGTGGTTTTCTTGTGCTGCTGCGAGACACCATTGAATAACAAATATGACCCAAATGGTTGTACCCATCTCTTCACCATTCACACTCGCATAGGAATATGGTTGTACCCCTTTCCTGCAAAACGGGATGGATCACAATGGCGGCAGATCTGAAGATGGAGAATGAATGGTCTACAAATGGAGGCGTTTTTCTTGTGCTACAAAGCGACGTGACCCTTTTCTTGTGTGCTGCAAAGTCTCAGAGAATGGTCCACGATGGCAACGCTTTTGTTGTGCAGCAAAGCAACAGTTTTTTGTTATTTTCAGTTCCAGCAAATGGTGAAGAATGGTGTATGATAATGTGTTTGGTGGTGTATGAGGATAAGGGACAGTGGCTTTGTTCAAAGAAAAGAGAGAGGGAGAGGGAGAGGATAGAGAAAAGAGAAGAGTGAAATGAGAAATGAGAAATAGGAAATGGAAAATGAGATTCGTAACCTTAATAGGAGTTCTGATTTTATGTTTGGATTTCACTATAATAATAACTCAAAGGCTTTTAATAGTACTCCCTCCGTCCATAAATGTTTGTCATACTTTTTCTTGTACACAAACTAAGAAAAGTAATTATTAGATGTCATGTTTACTAATATGCCCCTCATAAAGTGTCTTGAAATCTTAATTTTTTATTAAAAACATAAATTTTAATATTTAAATAGGGGTAAATATGGTATAAAAAGTGAAAAAATGTCTTAGTTTTTTTATTGGACAACCTTTTATGGACAACTATTTTTAGAAATTGTGACAAACTCTTATGGACGAAGGAAGTAATATATATATTGTTGGAGTCTATATTTATAATTGTCCCTTGATTGAAATATATAATGCGATTCGCCTCTCTAATATTTTTAAGAGTAGGGACATAAAGAACCTTGAGGGTTCTATTTTTTCCTTGAAGGGATTTCGGTTCATGGGATGAAATTATATCGTCACTATGGCCTATTGGGTAGGTGGTGCAATTCACTCAAAAATATACGAGCTTTAAATAGTCAGCCCAAACTATTCTTTAGTAAAAAAAGGGGTTCTTTATTTACTAAGTGCCCGTTTGGAAGTGCTTTTTTGGAGAAGCACTTAAAAGTGCTTTTAGTATTTTAAGAATTTTTTTGACTTTGAAAAGCACTTTTTTGAGAAGCACCAAATAGGTGCTTCTTAAAAAAAGCACTTAAAATAATTTTAGATTTTAAAATTATTTTTAATAATTTTTTTAAATTTTGAATTTTATTCAAAAAGCATTTTTTTACTCTAAAATAAGCACTTCCAAACGGGCCCTAAGGCCTATGGCCACATACACTTTATAAATAAAGTCCATCTAGTTAGAAAGCCAATTAGTAGTTGGATGGAAAGTGTGTAAAGACCCCAATGCCCCCAACCCCTTTCTTACAGTGAAAAAACCAAAAAACCAAAAAACCAATCCCCCACCCCTTTAAGAACGGAATTTCCCCCACCCCATTCATTATTCACTCTGCACTCTTCTCTCTCCACTCTGCTCCCTCTCTCCTCTCTGTAAAATAACCAAATCACCGCCCCCCACCACCATGGCCATCACTCTCTCTCTCTCATCCCCAACCCTACCTGCGCCCTCTCACTACCCCCTCCACCTTCATCACCCCCTCTCACCATATAAGACCCCCTCCCCCAACCATCACCATCCACTGACCTTCATTACCATCCATCACCATCCCAACCGCTCTGCAACACTGACCCCCACCGCTCTGCAACACTGACCACGCCATCGCTGCACAACTCCACCAGCACCGTGCTGACCACAGGATCAACAGAAGCAGAACCAGATCGTAGCCCAGCAACGCTCGATCTTCTCACCTCACCCCAGCGCGACAGTCCCACCACCATGGTCACCTTGCTTCGTCAGATCTGTCGCCACCACGTGTACCACCGCCGCTGGGAAGAAGTAAACTGTAAACCCTCGCCACCCCTCTTGACACAGAAACACCACCACCAGTAAACCCTCCACCACCACCAGATCGAAGCCCAGATGGAAGCCCGTTTAATCGCTGCCGTGCTTGATATCTGCACCGCCACCAGCTCCGTTCATCACCAAGAAGACGAAGGGAGGCATCTAGATCTCGATCTGGTTTTTTTTTTTGTGAACTGGGTAAAATGGGTCCAGCCCGTTTAAGGGGTGAAATGTGCTGATGGGTCTAGCCCATTGGTTTTTTATGTAGCATGGGCCAGCCCATATAGGGTTTTGGGGTAATGGGTACAGCCCTATATGGCTAGTTTAGGTTTTTTTGAAAGATTAAACTGTAAATTGTTCTTGGGCCAGGCCCAGTTAATGTTAATTACAGCTCTATCCATACAATGTTTTTTACAATTTTTATTTCTAACTGTTAATGTTTATTACATTTTAAATTGTTTGTCTACATGGGTACATCCCATATTTTGTTAAATGTGTTTGTTTTGTTCATTATGGGGCCAGCCCCTCTTTGTAATTTTACTTAATAAAAAAAATACCTACAGCAAAAAACGTCATGGGTATAGCCCGTTCAGACCTCGAGGGTACAGATGTGTATGTTTTGTTCGTTATGGGGCCGTCGTGGGTCTGTCCTCGTGGGTCTGTCTTCGTGGGTATGTACCTCACGCTGGACTGTATTGTGTAACTAGTGAAGGGTAGGATAGTAAAATGTTTGTGGTCCAAATCTAACTTTGTGGCTTTATTAGAAGAATTATCTGGTTTGGATTTTATTTATAAAGTAGTGGAAAAGTTGGCCGGTTAAAGTATTTTCCTCGTAAAAAAGGCTTATAACAACGTAAACACACACGAGCTGCAGCGCACATGGTCTGTGAAACGTTGATTCTTCCTTTGCCTTCCACCCCCTCAAAACATTCTAAGACAACAAAACTATATTTCTTTTACCTTTGCAGAAAGCTAGCAAGCCAAAATTCGCGGACAATTTTCATATAAAGAAGAAAATTTAGATATACATTCATTTTTCTACTTTAATTTAAAAATTAAAATTGTGTATAATGCAAGGTGTACTACCCAGATGGAGAAATGCTCTTATTTTGAAGAAAACAATCCTTCAATCAACAACTCATTTCTCTTCTTTCCATTCTTCTTCACCCAATTTTGAGAAATGGAAAACCAAATTGAATAATTCCGTAAGTCAATCTTAGTCTTTATCTATTTTATAAAATCTATTCTTGCAAACTACATTAATCTCGTTTAAATGTTCCCAAGAATTGAATAAATCAACTATATGTCAATTGGTTTCATTCAATGGAAGAAGATTGGAACTTTTGATAATCTTTGGTTATAATATATATAGCTAGCTAGGAAGTTTTAATCCTTATTATTTCATTTTTTATAAATTTCTTCACCAGAAGATTCATAATCAAATCGTTTGTGCAGGATGAAAGAAGAGCTCAGAAGCCTAACAAGGTGAATTTTTTTTTTAAAACCTTTTTTATTGGTTAAACTTGTATACCAAGTCTGGAAGGGAGAGTTGAGTTTCCTTGATGAAACATACAAAACAGTATCTCTATCTTTACTTCATTAGATGATGTAATCATATAATCAATTAGTGTAATTTCTTTATTTTGACTTTATAACTTTAAAGCGTTAATCCAGAATCATATACGATACGAGACACGTCAAAAGCGAAGTGATGCAAAGAGAGCTTTAAAAGATCTACTTTTCAACAATGGTTCCTCCAAAATTACATTTGAGGTACATATTCTGTAAATATTAAGCTTAACTTAACATTAGACATATTGAGTCTAATTTAAGAAAAGTACATATAATAGGAGGTATTGCCAGATCAAGCAAACCGTGGAGACAACAAAAGTAAATCAAAGTCTTATGGTTATCGCGCTAATAAAGCAAAGATATTGAGACGTGAGTGACAATATATTGAGTGCTTGAAATTCAATTTATTTCTCATCTTCAAGTGTATATGCTTAGGTAAGCTTAGGAAAGAGAAAATATTAGATGATAGTGATGATCCTCCAAATACATTTCAAGCGAGATTTGGAAACAGAGGGTATACATGGTCTTTCAAGTCTTGTGAAGAACCTTCTTTTAGTAGTTCAAAAACAGGATTTGAATGGAGAGAAGAATCAAAAGGGAGTAAAAGGAAGGTTAATGAATCTGATATTGAAAGTGATGAAGAAAGTGATGAAGAAAAGTGTAGTGTTATAGGAAAATATTTCGAGAGAAAGATTCTTGGACTCCCAATAAAAGGAGCTTTGAAAATTGATGATGTAAAAAGCGCGTAAGTCTCTTTGAGGGCTTTTTTGTCATTACTAAAATATATTTCTTTCCTGAAAGTTGGTTTAAAGTTTAATATATGCAGCTTTCGTACAGCAGCGCTGAGGTGGCATCCTGATCGTCATCAAGGACCTTCACAGGTTAGTGTTACTTTGTAAAAGTACCAATCTGCCCTTAGAAATAAGGTGAAATTCCGTTTGTCTAAGCTATGATTGGTTGATGCTTCTTTGTGCAGGCAAAGGCTGAAGAGAAATTTAAAGAGTGTGTTAATGCATACAAATCACTGTGTGATGCAGTCTCGGCAGCTTAAGCTTTAAGCTTTCAATTTTCCTTAATTTAGTTGAATGTGAAAATAAATAAATAAATTAAGGAATTACTCGCTAATTTGTAGAAGAATTAAGGTAAAGAGCCAAATATTGAAAAAGTAAATGGCAAAAAGGGTGACTAATGTGAAAATAAACATTGTATATAAACGATTCATTGAACTATTAACTTCCAATAGATTTATACAATTTTAAAAGTTATTGGTTTCTCTCCGTGGTTTGGATATGGCTAGTGAGCATTCAAGCCAATATAAATGGCTACTGGACACGTTAGTGTTGTAATTCTTATGCATATTAGCCAAATTCTTATTACTGTTGGTTCTTGGGAAATATTTATTTAATACTTTATGCTTATGCTTATGCATGGTGCTCAGTTCATATGAAATTAGACCTTCCCGATAATCCAATTGAATCTTAATCTAATTAGTCCTTAAGATATGTCTAAAGTTAACAACACGATAACTTGTAGTTTAGCTGTGATGTCTAGCCCCCACACAATCTGCAGTGTGTCCATCCTTGCTGACAATAAAATGAAGGTTGTGGTGTTTTTTCAGCTTTTTGGAAATCTGTCTTAAAAAGTTGGTTATCTTTCTTAATTTTTTCGTTCTTGCCATCTCTTTGACCAGTTTGATATAACTCGATACTATCTATGGGGGTAAAGGTGTTTTGTTTGTCTGGAAGAATTTATCGCTTCGCTTGGGCATATATATATTCACCGATGCTTAGCTATGTTTTTCCTAGTTTTAGTTGGTTCCCTTTTGTATAGGTTTTTAACCTTTTTCTTTTGGTACGTGGATGATCCGGGCCAGTTTGCGCGCACCACGACTAATCCTACGGGGATATACACGCTTACGTTACACATTTTAGGGAGGGGATTCAAGGAATCGAACCAGGATCACAAAATTGAAAGATTAGCACCTCTACTAGTCCAACTAAGCAAACTTTTAAAATTGGTACGTGGATGATCCGGGCCAGCTTGCGCGCACCTCTTACTTTACACCCGTTAGGGAGGGGATTCAAGGAATCGAACCCGGATCACAAAATTCCAACTAAGCAAACTTTTAAAATTTGTAAAATATTTAAGGAATCGAACCCGGATCACAAAATTCCAACTAAGCAAACTTTTAAAATTTGTAAAATATTTAATTGCCCTCACGCAGGATCGAACTGCGGACCTTCAGTTTACAAGACTGACGCTCTACCACTGAGCTATAAGGGCTTCTCACGCTTAACTTCGGAATTCTTATAGGATCTGGTATATTAGTGCTGATATTATCGCACGTGAAAGCTTTTAACCTCTACTAATCCAACTAAGCAAACTTTTAAAATTGGTACGTGGATGATCCGGGCCAGCTTGCGCGTACCACGACTAATCAGAACTAGGTTACCCATGTTTAGGGGGGAGTCTTGTATCTCTTACTTTACACCCGTTAGAGCATCTCCAGTGGTACCACTTTAAGCCTCTCGATCTGCATAAAATGCAGAAAAGTCACCTGCAAAAATAAATTGACACTCCAGCAATAAATGTATCACTATCTGCAAAATAGAAATCACTCAAAAATTCTACAATAAATCTGTATCTTTACATATTTACTGTTCACTTTGCATATCAATTAAAGAATAAAAAAAATAGAACAAAACAAAACGGTAACAATGTGTACGGATTCTTACCGTTCAACAAACCCAAAATTTCAACGGCTATTTTCTTCAACTCCTATATATACATACATCTTGTATCATTATAATTATATGAATACACACAATTTGTTCAATAAATCAAATTATTCTAATAATTTATTGATTCTGAATCAAATCAAAAGCAAAGAAGGAAGGTAAAATCAAATTGTTCCAATCATTTTTTGTTTCTGAATCAAGCAAAAGCAGAAAATGAAGGAAAATCAAATTATTCCAATCAATTTTTTTTCCTGAATCAAACAAAAGCAAAAAAAGAAGGTACTTTCTATTTCTCTAATATTGTTATTGGTGTTGATGAATTAAGATAGAAATATGTTGAATGGTGATAATTGTTGTTATGGGTGGGAGCGATTGTGGTGGCCGTACTTGTGGTGGCCGTGCTTCTGGTTGCCGTGCTATTGTTGGGCAGTGAATTGGATAATTATTTTTTGATCGATGGATTATGAATGAGAAGAAGATTTTTATATATACAATGTGTTAGTTTATTGGGCTTGGGCTTGGGTTAAATAAATTAGTAGATTGGATTAAGTTAGTGGGTTTATTTTGCTGATTTGATTAACTTAGTGTATTTGTTTAATGAATTAAATAAATTAAAAAATCAAATTAGGTGTACATTTAGTAGTAAATAGGTAAGCTTATTAAGTATATTTTTTTCTTAATTAATTGATTAAAAATGTATATTTATTTATTTATTTTAATTTTTAATACATATATATATATATATATGTAAATGTATTTTGTACAGATATGGAATACGAAGAGTGGATGACTACCAACAATCAACAACAAGTTACTGTCGATAATAGTTTTGGTGAAAGCATTCCGGTACCGGAAAGTCCTAGTCAAGTACCAGAAACTCCTAGACCTCCACCCACACAAATAAATATAAAGAAGGCTCAACGTACTTCTAACTATTCAACCGCAGAAGAACAATTATTGTGCAAAGCGTGGATCAAACACTCGAACGATCCAATCAATGGAGATGATCAAACAGCGCAACAATACTGGTCACGAATCGAGAATGAGTTTAAGCTACATCCAGTTTCAGAGAAGGTGAGATCGGTTAAATCGCTTACTACACGGATGGGAGTGATAAAGCAGACGTTGTCAAAGTGGAACGAGAGTTATACGAGTGTTGTGATATTAGATCAAAGTGGAAAAACAGAACAAAATCGGGTAATTATCTCTTGATTAACAAAATTATAATTATCTCTACTTTACTTTGAATATATTTGTTCACTTTTTGTGTAGATTGAAGACGCTCAAAAACTATTTAAAGCCCTAAATGGAGCTGAATTTAAGTGGTTTCATAGTTGGGAAATTTTGAAAGACGAGCCAAAGTTTTCGACGTATATTGCAACACAACAACACAAGACAAAGTAAGCTAAAGCCCGCAAAACACCGGGTTCATGTATAGATTTAGGAAAAGATGGAGAAGATGAAGACAATGATGATACCGAAACTGTGCCTGACCAGGTTAGACCACGTGGTAGAAAAGCAGAAAAACTTTTACGTGGTAAGGGAAAATCAATTGACGTTGAAGACGATGGTTGAACACAACAGTTTATTGATCTCAAGAATATGCACCATCAGGAGAGGTTACCCAGCAAGATCGAGATCGAGAGGACAGAGAAAGGTACCAGCAAGAGGATCTTATACGAGCAAATATGGTACACGAGGAAGCAATACGAGATCGAGAGGACCGTGAAAGGCACCGACAAGAGGACTACTATCTAGCAGAAATTGCACAAGAAGATGTGATTATGAGTAAGGATTTATCAGGGATGACGCCGGAGATGGCACAATTCTGGATGATTAGACAACAAAAATTATGAATAAATATAAATTATTGTAATTTTCATGCTATTTAATTGAACGTAGTCTAATTTCAATTTTATTTATATCCTTCTTTCATTTTTCAAAATCTTAAGTCAAGATATATAATTTTTAAAAATAAAACACTTGCATAAAATGAAAATTGGTTAACCAACACCCTTGAGGACACAAATCATATGACATGAATTACAACAATTAATACTGCAAGATATATCAACGCTAATCAACTCCATGTAAACTCCAGATGTGAGCAACAAGATCTAGTTGCAGATCGTGGTGGGCACCCTTATTCCGCATATTAAGTGTTTTATCGACGAATGTTGTAAGTACCTCTGTGTCACTCCTTTCAACAGTTACAGGCGTACTCCCTTCAAGATGCTCATAGTTATAGTCTATGTTGTGTTTATCTCGCTCATCTTCGATGATCATATTGTGCATTATAATGCACGTCTTCATGATCAAACGTAACGTATCAACGTCCCACATACGAGCTGGTCCACGCACTATCGCAAAACGAGCTTGTAGTACACCAAATGCACGCTCGATATCTTTTCGAACAGTCTCTTGTTGTGTGGCAAAGAGTTTGTTAGCACGACCGAGACAATTTCTTGCTTGTATGGTTTTGAGAAACGCTGGCCAATTGGGGTAAATTCCATATGCTAGGTAATATCCCATAGTATAATTATGTCCTTTTATGGTAAAACTCACCGGAGGAGCCCGATCTTCAGCAAGTGGTTGGAATATATCTGATAGCTGCAAAACATTTAGATCATTATGTGAACCTGGTATTCCAAAAAATGCATGTCATATCCAAAGGTCTTGTGAAGCCACTGCTTCTAAAATAATAGATGGATCTGGGTGATGACTGGTATATGCTCCATGCCATGCAGTTGGGCAATTTTTCCATTTCCAGTGCATACAATCTATACTTCCCAACATGCCAGGGAAACCTCTTTGTTCATTAATCTCTAAGAGACGCGCGATATCCTCCTCGATTGGAGATCTCAAATATGTTTCAGAGAATATTTCATCCATTGCCTTGACAAACCTTCTCAAACACAATATGGTAGTGGATTCTCCAATACGCACATACTCGTCCACCGCATCAGCGGCAACTCCGTAACACAACATTTTGAAAACAGCAGTCACCTTTTGTAACGTAGTTAAACCCCAAACTCCAGCAGCATCTTGAGTGTGGACAAAGTATTCATCATATGATGAGACTGCATTCATAATATAGGTGAATAACTTGGTGCTCATGCGGAACCTCCTTCGGAAAATGTGCTCTGGATACACGGGAGGATCTGCAAAGTAATCACGATAAATTCTTAAATGTCCTTCCGATCTATCACGGTGAATAGTAATACGCCCCGGGATAGAACCTCGACGTGCCTTTTGTTGTTGCTTCTTGCGACGTTCCTCTTCCAAAAGACATACAAAGGCTATATCGTCATCATCTTCACTTGAATCATTATAAACAGAACTAAATGGTGGATAATGACTCATAGTGAAACGAAATTTTGTGTGAAGTGGAATGTATTGAAAGTGTGAAGGTTGTGGTGGATATGAAAGAATAAAGGCCTTCATTTATAGATTAGAAAATATGATCGGACACCAAAGATCAAAGATAAAAGATCTCATCCAACGGTTGATGTTAAGATAAAAGATTTTTATATAGATAAGAATCGAATGGATATTATTGAAGGTAAGATCTTGTATCCAACAGTTGGTACACGATAAAAAATATTGTATAAAGACAATAATTGAGTGAGATTTTACGAATCTATCTTGATCGAATATATTTTATTTTATTATTAAAACTATTATATATAAAAAAATTAATTGAATGAGATTAAATTAAGTTGTTATAAAATTATTTTATTTCAAATTTACAATAATTGAATAATATTAAATGCTTGAAAAAAAAATATTAAATGAATTTATTATTGAAAATTTTATAATTTTTTTTATACTAATTACGAAAAAAGATTAACACTAATTAATTTTTATTTAAAAAAATTTGATCGACATAATTTCATAAAAAATATATGAAATAATTTTATAATATAAATTATATATAAAATATATATGAAATATAAAAAAATAAAAAATAAATAAATCATAAAGCTTTTCTCTGTTTTGCAAGATACCACTAAAGTTCCTATCTCTAAAAATTACAATGTTTTTGCAAATCTACTTTTTGAATCTCCATTATGCCAATATGCTATCTCTATTTTCCATGATCACTAAAGATGCTCTTAGGGAGGGGATTCAAGGAATCGAACCCGGATCACAAAATTGAAAGAATAGCACCTCTACTAGTCCAACTAAGCAAACTTTTAATATCTGTAAAATATTTAATTGCCCTCACGCAGGATCGAACTGCGGACCTTCAGTTTACAAGACTGACGCTCTACCACTGAGCTATAAGGGCATCTCACTCTTAACTTCGGAATTCTGATAGGATCCGGTACATTAGTGCTGATATTATCGCACGTGAAAGTTTTTAACCTTGGTTGTATTCAGGTATACTAGGTATCCAATTGCTAAGTACACAATATCAAAATATAAAAAATCATAAAAGAAGTTCTGATATACATAACTATTACCAGAAAAATGAGAAACTCATTTCTTAAACTCTAAAGAGTTCTGTAGACTTTTTAATAAACACTAAAGAGGGAGGGCCTATATACGGGAAAAAGACATCCCAGTATCTCGTGAAGTGGTACCTAAACAATTAATTACCCATGTTTTAAAAGTGGATAAATAGGTGCCCAAGTTTTAAAAACTAGTCATCCTGTTAGTATCTTGGGTTAGCTACATGGGTAAGTATGTGTCGGATTTAATCGCGGGTTAGACTTTAGAATAAGGGTAGGTTAAACTTTTACCATACCCTCGAGTTACCCATACACTGGTTAACCCCAGATTTACTCAAAGATAATTTATTCTGATTTTTGTTAATAAGTCTTAATGAAACATACAAAATACAAGTAATTAGAAGTTTATTCACAAAAATATTACAAATTCAACAAAATGCAAATCATTTGAAATTCATTCACAAAAATATTACAAGTCATTTAATTTCATGCACAAAATCTTGAAATGTTGAGACTTTGCGAGTTGGTTCCACGTAAAGCATTTTGCGATTTGTAACTTACACCATCCCGAACAAGGTTTAACACTTAAATATTTTAAACCTTAAACTTCATAATTGTTTAGTTGCATCATAGGTTGAAAAGATTGATTTTTGATTGGTAAATCATCACAGACCATGTGTAACATACACTTTAATCGGGCTCAAATATAATTGGAACATATCATGGAACTCCCAGAAAACTAAGTATACCTCATAATTGTTTCGGCAATTTCTAATGGCTACCAAATAATGTTAATAAACACACTAATAATGAAGGAGTGTTATCGGGAATTAGTAAATATTCTGATTGATATTTATCCAACGGTTTCAACAGATGTTAGGTTTAAAGAGCTTTGGAAAGAGCTTCTAATAACAACATGAAAAAGCACAATTGTGTACGGTAGTTTATTAAACAAAAGTTCCGGACAAAACTAATGACAGAAATTGTTTAGTACGTTCATTATTGGTAAGAGTTATTAATGTGGGACAAATGTGTAATTCTTCATCATCCAAATTCCAAATCTTTCGAAGAAACATGAAAGCACGTTCCTTAGCTGGCTAATGGCTTAACATTAACAAAGTTTCAATCTTTTTTGTGTCAAATAACTAAGTCCTCTACTAGTAATTAATTAATGCACTACTATCCTACAACTCCGTTTTTCTTCTTGACAATAAAGTAATCTCCACAACTTCTCTACGCTAAGTCTTCCTCCCTATAAAATCCATTGTATCGTATGCATCTCTTCATACTCCATCGTAATCTTAATTTGTTTTCACTAACTCATCAAAAACATTTTCTTAATTAGTTCATTATGAATATCAAAATGGTGCAAACATCCTTAAACCTTATTTTCTTCACTTTTATTTTAGCATTTTTCACTCTATTCAACAGCCTCAAAGCTGCAAATGCTGGAGGCGATGCCAAAGGTACTAGCGGATCCAACACAGAGGCAGAGGCGGAGGCGCTTCCAAAGCAAGAACCAGCGGTTCTGACACAGAGGCAAAAGCGGAGGCGGAGCCAAAGCAAGCGCTAGCTGATCCAACGCATAGGCAAACGTAAAGGCAGACACACAATAGGGATCCAATCTAACAGATCGAGCCTGTTGTTTATACGGACGGGACTGGAGACTAGCTATAATAATAATAATCTACATTATATTGTTGAGAGGCGGTAATCAAAACTAGCTAGTTAGCTTAATTTGGTGTTAATCATGCATCTTCTTGAGCTGACGTACGTGTACCTACAATTCCTTTTCTCTTCTCAACTCATGATGTAAAGATTTATATATTCCTTATTGATTGATTCATTCGTATTATTCCTTATCAAAATTTGTTATATTTTAATCAACAGTTGAAAAATAGAGTCATTATATATCTAAAGTAACATACTGAATAAGGCTAGGAATCTCAAACTTCCTTCTTTTTTGAAGTTTAAATCTAAGTTTTGACACGCGTCCAAAAAAAAAATCCAAGTTTTGACAAATATAAAAAGAGTTTAAATCTAAAAAGAATTATTCGAAAAATTTTGCACGACATCCCCAGATAAGTGGGGAATGTAGCTTTGGCTTTTATTTATATAAAGAGTAATGTTTGGTATCATCCAAAAATGTATCACCAAAACATCATTCATGATGTGATGGTTAGGTGGCTCAATGATGTTATTTTTCTTCCTAGGTTTACTTTTTTCTCCTTTTTCCATGATTGAGCCACCTAACTGCCACATCATGGGTGATGTTTAGGTGATGTCTTTTTGGGTGATACCCAACATTACTCTTATATAAATCATTAAAATAATGTAAAAATACATAAATAAATAAATAAATAAATAATTTTAAGTGTCAAGACTTGGATTAGATCCAATATCTTTGAGGTATTCAAGTCAAGTACGGGTGTTTTACGTTTATTGGTTTCAACCTTCACGATACAATGATATAACTATTCAAAAGAAACGGACACACGAATTGTTCAGAATTTCAACGAATTTAATAAAAATACTTCTTTTCTATCTCTCTCTTATGATTTTTTTTTAATACGTAACGCTTTAAAAGCTGAATGAATTAGATGTTTAAGTTGACCAACTATTTTTAGAAAATAAATAGGTGGCTAGATATCCATTAAAATGATTGTAACTTTAAGATTTTGGCACACGTTAATTAGTGAAAGACATAACTATCGGTTTGGCCCAATGCTAATGGATCTTTAGTATTGATTACGCATTATTATCGGGCATGACCCATGCTAATGCTAAACACTTGCACATGAAAAAATCAATTAAATAACTATTAAGCCTGACCAAATAGTAAAAAATTAATTTATTTTCTCTATTTCACCTATAGTCCTATACTATATATATATATACATATAAATAAATAATAATAATATTTATTTATTTATTTATTTCAAAATTTCATGACTCAGTTTTTCATTCAAACCAAGTGAATATATTACGTTAATTTTTACAACTAGCTAACATATCAATATCTGAATCATTTATTCAAACTGAGTCACCGACACTCATCGTAAACATTGTCAACACATTGGTAAAAGCCTCATACGACCAACAATCGCCACACAAATGGAAATTGACTAACCACCCTTAAAAATATGCAAGAGAATGCTAAATACGAGAGAGAGAGAGAGAGAGAGAGAGAGAGAGAGAGAGAGAGAGAGAGAGAGAGAGAGAGAGAGAGAGAGAAGAATACTACATCGAGAAAGATAACTTTTGGCCTTGAACCTTATCTAGTAAGGGTTGTCGGAATTACTTGCTAACTAGTGAATGTGATGTCTTGAATTGTTCAGCTTTTGTGTAAACCAAGTCATTAGAACTTATATAGAATCCTTCCAAACATAATTTGTTTCTCACGATTGTGTCCATTTACGACCCTAGACAACTCCTCGTATTTAATGAATAACCGTAAGAGAATTTCGTCTTTTAAAGTTCTCATGAGACGGCCCTACCCATGTTATTCATATAGGTGGTCTCTTGTCGAGAGTATTCTGCATTACTCTATCTTATGTTATCGAAGAGATTAGCGTATCCTTCACTTTTACATGTAGCATTGTTTAATTTTGTCCTAGGAGGTCTCCCTAGAGTGTGTCACTCCGAGTTGTAGTTATATGATTCAGTTTTCCCTCTGAACCTATATTGTGGGATCTCCACTCTGCTAGGTAGGGTTCCCATCATGAAAACTTAGATTTCATGGGCTTAAGACCCATTACCCTTAACAACACTCGCACTTTCTCTCTTTATGGACTTTTGGTCAGTGGATCCGCTATTTTATCCTTTGATCGAACGTAATCAAGTGATAACTCAGTTTGAGAGTAGTTTCTTAACGGTATTATGTCTACAACGTATGTGTCTAGACTTACCGTTATACATCTCGTTTAGTGTCCTACCAATGGAACTCTGACTATCGCAATGTATGCAGATAGATGAAAAATGCTTTGGCCAATTAGGAACATCTTTTAAGAAATTTCAGAGCCACTCGGCTTCCTCAGCAGCTTTATCTAAAGCTATAAACTCATATTCCATAATGAATCTAGCTATGCACGTTAGCTTAGTGGATTTCCAAGACACGACTACTCTTCCTAACACAAGGCCGATACTGACATTTCAGAGGCCTAAGGCAAACTTTAAAAGAGGCCCCTAAAAAAGTTACATGTTATGTAAAAAAAAGAAAATTATAATGTAATAAAAATAATTAAATAAATTTTAAAAGGAAAAAGAAATATCTTGATCTCCTTGTAGTCAACAAGTTATATTCCCTAAAAAAATCAACAAGTAATAACTTAATTAAATATATTCAACTAAAAATATAGTCTAACATCTTTTTTATTTCAAATGGGCTAAAATTAGGCTTTTTAATAACAAAAACTTATACTTCAAAGAGACCCTTAAATTATAAGTTAGAGAAAGGCCTATTCAAAGGGGCCCTAAAATTATATGAGTTGGGGAGGGGCCCAAGGCCATGGCTTCTTTGGCCTTTCCCCAGGACCGGCCCTGTCCTAACATGTAGACTGATCCACTTATGGATTTGAGTCTGAGAGGTCTGATATCCAGTTCGCATTATTGTATCCTTCTAGTACCACTGTATATCGTTGTACAACAACCCTTCGTTTATAGTGTATCTGAGATACCTTAGAACTCTCACAATAGCAATCTAATGGTTCGTCCCTGGATGATTTGTAAACCTACTTAGCTTGCTTACTGCATGTGCTATATATGGCCTAGTGCAGTTTGTTAGGTACATGAGACTCTTAATAACCCGAGAGTACTCCAACTGGTATATCATATCAGTAGTGTTCTTAGCAAGATGTAAATTTACATCTACATGTGTCTTGGCGATATTTGTGTCACCATTACTAAATTTGTTTAATACTCTCTCAATTTAGTGTGACTGAGATAGTACAATACCTTCAAATGTTTGGAGAATCTTGGTACCTAAAATAACATCCTCAAGGCCTAGATCTTTCATGAAAAACTTACTTGAAAGCATCTTTTTGGTGAATGTAATCACATCATTGTTACTTCTAATGATTAACATATCATCCATAATTAAACAAAAAATGGCATACCCTGTCTCATTTTGTTTTACATAACACATTTGCCATATTCATTGATCCTGAAACCATTCGACATCATGAATATATAAAATTTGCCATGTCATTGCTTCGGTGCCTGTTTTAAATCATATAAGGACTTAACAAGCTTACATACTTGCTTCTCCTTACCTGGAAATATGTACGCTCAGGTAGTTCAATTTATATTTAATTATTTAGTTCTCCATTTAGGAAAGTTATTTTTATATCTATTTGATGAATTTCGAGCTTGTGTATCAAATTTATAGCAATTGACATTAAAATGGATGATATTCCTGAGAATAGGTATCAAAATATTCAAGTCCTTCCTTTTGACTATAACCTTTTACAACAAGGTGAGCCTTGTATTTTTTTAATAGTCCTATCGGTCTTTAGTTTCTTCTTGAATATTCATTTGCATCCTAGTGGTTTATTCCCATGAGGGAGATCCATTAATTCCCATGTATGGTTTTGCATAATAGTATCTATCTCGCTATTTACCGCTTCTTTGCAGTAAGGGGCGTCAAGGTTTGACATAGCCTCCTTGAATTTTCGCGTTTCATCATCTAGCATGTAAGATATAAAGTCAAGAAAAAAAGACATAGAGGTTCCCATCTACTTATCTCTTATTAATTCTTCTTCATTTGGAAATGATTTTTTATCTTGTTTGTTGGTTGGCAATGATTCTTGATTTTGCTCTTCTTGAACTGTATCGTGTGTTCTAGTTAAGGAACCAGATTCAGGTGCAGTCTTGTACGAAAAAGTTGTTTCAAATAAATGTGCATTTCTTGTTTCAATCACCGTATTAATGTGAATGTCACCATGAAAAGATTTGTGTACCAGGACTCTATATCCAGCATTTTTGTGAGCATATCCAATATAGATGCAATCGACGGTATTTGGTCCTATTTTGACCATTTTGGGAGCAGGGATCGCTCCCTTTACCAAGCATCCCTACACTTTTAAGTATTTGAAGGAAGGTGGTTTCCTTTCCATAATTCACAAGGAGAATTATCTATCTTCTTGTTTGATACCTTGTTAAGGATGGGGTTTGTGGTGAGCATAGCCTCTCCTTACAACATCTGTGGTAACCCTGAGTTAATCAGCAAGTCATTCATCATTTAATTTAAAGTGTAGTTCTTGTGTTCAGCAATTCCGTTTTGTTGAGGCAAGTAAGGGGTCGTGTTTTGATGGATGATACCATGTTCAGTGCAAAACTCCTCAAAAGGAGAGTGATGTCTCCCTATTTGTGATATAACAATCTAGGTTGGACACATCACTTTAGGTGTATTTGAGTATTTAATTAGAGATTTTTATTCATATTTTAATATTTTCTTATTTCTTGTCTGGGTTTGATGATTTATTATTTTTAGAGCATATTTGGTTTAATTTGTGTGTTAATGTTAGGGGTGAGCATGGTTCGGTTCGTCTCGGTTATTGGCTAAAACCGGAACCGAACCGAATATTTTGGTTTTTTATAATTTAATAACCAAACCATGTAGTTCGCATTTGGTTCCACATTCGGTTTTTGGTTCCGAATTGGTTCGTTTCGATTTTGGTTCGCTTCGAATTTGGATGTTTGGTCAATAATATTTTCATCTCATTTCTTGAAATACATTGTCCAATATATAAACTTATAATCTAACAATACTTATCTTAATTTACAATACTACAATAAATTTAAATCTATCACTTCATACTTCAGACAATCATGATTTATAAAGTCGATCAATTAATGAATACTTATAATTTTAAGTGATATAAAAAAAAATTCTCACTAATAGCATCATCGAATAGATTAACTAAAATTTCACGTATATGATAAATTCTCACCAAAAGTTTCTCCCACATAATTCTTATAAAAAAAGTTCGCACATTCCCAATATTTTCCTTCGTTAGTTTGGTTTTTGTTCAATTTTTTTGGTTCGGTTTTTGCTTAGTAAACCGAACCGAACCAAAAAATCGGTTTTTGAAAAATTTAAAACCAAACCATTTGGTTATTCGGTTTTTGGTTTTTTGGGTTAGTTTTTTTCCGGTTTTTTGGTACGATTTGGTTTTCTGGTTCTCATTTGCTCACCCCTAGTTAATATGAAGCTTTAAATATATATAGAATATAATTAGATACCAAATAAATTCTAAAGAGATAAGGAAAGAAGATATGGAAGGATTTAAGAGATAAAAGGAAGTAAAGATAAAATAGGAAAGGAAAAGTTGTCAAGTAAATCTGAAATTTTGCAGCTACATACACTAAAGTGATGATAACTTCAAATAGGCTAGGAATTTAGATGATCGATAAAAATAGAAAGTGTAGATCTTTTCCCTGCGGTCGTTTCGATATAAAGTAGGAAAAAATAGGACCAATAACAAATGAGATACGATCAAAACAAGACAACAACAGTTTGTCCCTTCTCCTATATTTTAGGAAACGAATTTGAGTTGGACTTTGACTCAAATTACTTGCACTCTATTCCAAGATTTCAACCTAGGGTCTTCTAAACCCTATAAATACACCCTCTTGTTATTAGAAACACATCCTTGGTCAGCATTTAGACCAAGAATAGGCCTACATCAAGAGAAGAGAAGATCAGAAGGAGTTGGACAACAAATCATGTCTTCCCAGTTCTTCAAATTTGTAATTGTTTTTCTTTATTTCTCTAGTATGAACAAATTTTATTTCAACTTGATATTAGCATATTGTTATGAAACCTAGACTTGTTTTATATCTATTTTAATTTGGGATGTTAGCATTAAATTGAAATTAGTGTTTTATTCTCTGCTTTTATGTGTTCTGATTTATTGTCTGTAGTTCTTGCGGTTGCAAACATATAGGATTAACTTAATAGTAGTTAGATGGTCACCCGGAAGGGGTGTCTAATTATTTAAACACCACATAAACGTCTAGTGTACGGTAGTGATCCGGAAGGGATTGCCTAACTAGATAGCCATTAGGGTTTGAGATTTAATCACCGATCATTGCGCAGGGTCCCTTTACCCAAGTCCCCTGGTAATTGTTAGGTCGCCACCTAATTCCACCTGGAAGGGGGTTAGGAGGAATATAGAATCCTGGCTATTGCATATCACACAATTCTCCCTCACATGACTAAAATAAACAAGGCTAGTGGGGATTACTTGGTAGATCTCGAGCTAAACTCTCATACTATTTTCTTCTCTTTATTTATTTTCATGTCTTTACTTTAATTAGTTAATTGTTAGAGTCTTAAAAACCCAAAAAATACTTCCAAGTATTTTATTTTCAGCGTATTATTCTTCTAGCTTTCTTATTTTCACTTTATATTGCATAAGTTCTTCTTGACTTTCGTGCTCTCTAAGGAACGCATCTTACTTACTATTAAAACTTGCATACGATCTGTGATACTTGTAGTGAGTAACGTGTTCAGACTAGGGTGCTAGTTGCATCTTTTATTATCATATTTTTATCACGCCCTAATCGACACCAGAGAGACATATTCTCCTCCCCTATCTGTTCTAAGATTCTTAATCTTTTTACTTAGTTGATTCTCAACTTCAGTTTTGTATTGCTTAAATGATTCTAAGGCCTCATCCTTACTTCAAAGCAAGTATATTTGACAATACCTTGTGAAATCGTTGATGAAAGTTATGAAATACTTTTACCACTTCTAATTTGCACAATTTTTAAGTCACAGGTGTCACTGTGAATTAACTCTAAAGGTACCGAGGTCCTTTTTATTTATTTAAATGAGGTTTTGGTTAATTTTGACTCAACATATACTTTACATTCCTATTGAGAATTGAAGTTCAGATTAGGTAATAACCCGACCTTTACTAACTTATTAAGTGAACCAAAATTAACATGTCCTAATTTATCGTGTCATAAATTAGGTGAGCCAAGCAGATAAACACAATTAGAATTTTCAGTCATTTATTTCTTGGTTACATTTTTTGTAGGTACTACGGTGTTTACATTTATCTTAAACAAACTGTCGCAGTGGTACCCCTTATCTACATACATTTTGTAGTTAATACAATCTTATCATCTACAAATACAATTTAAATCCAGCCTTGCTGAGCAAGGAGCCGGAAACTAAGTTCTTGCTAATGTCTGGAACATAAAGGACATTGTTCAAGGTTAGCTCTTTCCTGGGGGTCATCTTTAGCACAATCTTTTCAGTACTAGAACCTTTGAGGTGACGGAATTTCCCATACACAAGATTTATTCATTGGTAGCTTCCTTGTAGGTTTCAAACATAGATTTGTCTGAGCACACATGTCGGGTTACTCTAGTGACTATCATCCATGTCCTTGGGTTGCTGACGAGATTAACTTCTGAGACTGTTGTCGTGAGATTCAAATCGGCGATGCACTTGGATATCTTAGTCACATACTACTGATCGCCCTTGCCTTTATTTTGGTTTCCTTGTTCCTTTTTTTTCGCTAGTCTTTTGCACGATATCCATGCTTTCCACAGTTGTGAAATCCCCGTTGATTTTCACCTTTTTATTGTTTTCATTATTTCTGTCTTTGCCTCTTGCGCTTGTTGTTTTGGTTGGTCCTTCCTTTTCCCACAACATTTGCCTTAGTTTCATATGATCGAGGGTTAGTTTCATTTTCAGTCATTTGATTGTCTTCCTCGATTCTTAACCTTACAATTATATTTTCAAGACTTAGATGTTTGTGTTTGTGCTTGAGGTAGTTCTTGAAATCTTTATACAACAGGGGTAACTTTCCTATACGAGAACCAACTTTAAAAGGCTCTACAGATCCATACCCACAGCGCCGAACTCATGAAGAATCAACTGGTATTGTTGTACTTGAGACATTAATGGTCTTGAATACACCATCTTGAAATCAAGAAAGCTACCGATCACAAATTTCTTTGTGTCGGCATCTTCAGTCTTGTATTTATTTTCAAGAGAATCCCATAGTTACTTGGAACTTGTCATGGTGTTGTAAACATTATACAAGAAATTCTCCAAATGGTTTAGAATGTGATTCTTACATAAGAAATCAACATGCTTTCAAGCATCAATTTTTTTGTATGTCACATTGTCTGGATTAGATCCTATTTCCAATGGATCGTCCTTCGGAATTTTTTTCAAGTTTAGAGTGGTTAGGTAGAACAACATCTTTTGTTGTCACCTCTTAAAGTCAGAACCATCGAACTTTTCTGGCCTATCGGCCGGTAATGCTAGGGACCCTTGGTGCAAATATTAATAATGTGGGTTAAAGGTACCAATTATCTAGTCAACACTTGGATGTGGGGAGACATCAACATGCAATTGTTGCGAATAATAATGTTGGTACTAGATTGGTATTGCGGAGTACCAACATGGCCACGTTCGTTTTGTGGAATTGAAATTTGGCGGGTAAGTGGTTATATGTCGTTATACCGTGGAATATATTATTTGGGACTTACTTTAGTTTACTTAGTTTAATAGTAACGATACAGTCGTTAATCACAAGGATATACCGAATGGCTTAGTGCTTATTTGAAAGTAAAATATCAAGCTACTGAGTTTGTTAAAGCATGGGAAAGTGCTCCGGGAAGGGCATTGAGTCATAAAGATCATGTTGAGTTAATAGGATGGTGCAAGCCGAACAATTGACTTGTAAATTAAATACAGATGGGAGTGTCGACTATAATTGTCAAGTTGTTAGGATAGGTGGTTTGATTAGATAATGAATAGTACTTGGTTGAGGGGTTTCTCGGGCAGTGTAAGGTGTGAGTCACCGGCGATGGTAGAATTGGCGCATCACAAGAATCTTATAATAGCGGAGGAACTGGGTTACTCGATTCTATGCGCATAAATAAAAATTTTAAGACTGTGGAAGATGTAGCTCCACTAAAAGGTTTGGGGCCTTTTGGATTGACAAGATTCGTTCTATTTTATCTAGAAATGCGTTCTTTGAGATAAAAAAACATAGTTAAGGGAACGAATACTTGTGTCGATTGATTAGCACGTATAGGGTCATTTTGACAACCTAAATAGGCGATTTATGTTGATCTACCAAATAAAATTTGAAAATTGATACCGCAAATTAATTGCGGATGAAAGACTCCAAAAATTATGCACAATTCTGGGTAGCAGCTTAGACTTATTTTAAACGTAGTTTTTGCCTCTTACCAAGAAAAAGAAACGGAGTATCTATGTAGTGGAAGAGTACCATTAATTTCAATAAGAAGCCATTAGTATTTAGTACTTTTATATTAAGCAAATTCTGTTTTTAGACCATTACTTATTATTTATGGCCAGACTAAGGGTCTTAAAAATATCAATTTCAGGCTAAATATATATAAAATGTTTATTTTTAGGCTATTTCAATTATTTCGTGAAATATTTCATAGATTTTAAAAACAATTTGGAAATTTCAAATAAACTTTAAATATATTTGATCATCTTACAAACTAAATTTTTTATTTAAAGTGTTCAAATTATTTTTAAAATTGTGAAATATCTTACCAATTTAATGAAATGATTTAAAAATATGTGTTTTAAATATGTTTGACTTAAAAATAATATTTTTAAAATATTTAACACAAAAATATTTTAAACCTTAATAGCATAAAAATAGGATTTGCTTTATTATTTTCTCCAACTTTTTGCCTATTTCAGATTTTTTTTTTTTTTTTTTAATCTGATATGGTGGAAGAGTACCACTAATTTCCATTGGAAGTCATTCGTATTTAGTACCTTCCTATTTTCTCCAACTTTTTGCCTATTTCAGTTTTCTTTTTCATACATCCGAGTTCTGATTAGCTAAATAGTACCGTAAAAAATTTATTTTTAACTGGTGAAATTTAATTAGCAAATTAAAGAAATGATGAATTAAGATGCAATACCAGATGATGAATTTTGAAGATGAAAATTTTCTTATGGCCTTTACATTTCAGTACCCTATTATGTTCTATTTTTTACTATCTAGGTAAAAAATGAATTGACCATTTTACCCCTATACAATTTGATATTACTGTTTCACCCCTTTCATTATTTTCATCCTTGCCATCTGCCACCTACAAATCATCCTTCTGGTGATCAGCGATCCGACTCTGTCTACGGCGACTATGATTCCTCCGGAGGTGGTGATGATGATGATTGGGATGGTTAGGATGGTGAAAATGGTGATGAAGCTTCTTCAATTTCAATCCCTTCTTAGTCTTAGCCACCACAGGAGATTTAATCAGCGGCGCAACCTCAACAGACGGTGTCTGAAACTGATCAACCTCCGTATGGTGAAAATGGTGATGATGTTGATTATGATGATGAAGCTTCTTCAATTTCAATCCCTTCTTAGTCTCTGCCACGACAGGAGATTTAATCGGCGGAGCAACCTCAACAAACGGTGTCTGAAACTGATCAAGATCCGTCGAACCTGCCGGCACCGGATCAGAAACAGAATCTTTATATTTATTATCGTCGTCGAATAAGTCTTCATCTTTAAGTAACCCAGTTACAAGAATCCCGTCAAGCCCATGTACTATAAATCTTGACCCGATAAAAAGGTCCGGCTCCGATATGGAGACCCCATCGACCCGAACCACATCCTTTATGTTACTACGTCTAGCTTTGGTAATGCTGACTAGGACGTTGTAGTGTGGGAGGAGGGTATCGAGAAACGGAGAGGTGAGGTTAAGAAGGTCGGAAAGGGTTAGACGGCGATTAGGAGTGACGTGGTAACGGAGGGTGCTGACGTAAGCGGAGGCATCTGAGTCTAAATCGAGGGAGTAGACGTGTGTATCCTTAGGAGCGAAGATAGTGAAGGTTGGTGGTTTCTCCGCCTCCACCGCCGTCGCTGCAAGATTGGAGGTGGAGGAGAGTAGTTGAAATTGGATGTCTGAGGTGGTGATGGCGTTGCTAAAGAGATTGTAGCCGTGGCTGCGAAGTACTTCCATCATTCTGTCGATTTCTTGGTTGGAATGGCTGTCATTAGTGGCGGTGGCGGTTGCGGTGGTGGTGAGAAGGAAGAAGAGAGCGGTGGTGGAGAGTATGAGATAGTGGATCATCATAGCATCTTTTAACTGATTGCAGGAAGCTTTCGAATTAGTTTTGGCGGTTATGTATGATATTAATACACAGTAATTATAGACGTGTCACGTGTGATATACTAGTACATACAGTAAGATAGATATGTTATTCTTTTTCGTTTTCTTTTTTTGGACAAGAATTCTTTTTCAATTTTCGAGGGCAGATGTGTGATTTTTTTTTCGGTTTTCTTTTTTTCAATGTTATGTAGAAGTAGAATAAAAGATTTTTTTTTTTTTGTTTCGAAAGAAGCATGAATTAAAAATTTCATGAAAATTACAACTTAACCTATCCCGAGAGTGTTAAAATCACTTGCCAAAAGAGTTGCTAGTTTGAGAGGAGGAAAGCAATTCCAAAGGCTAAATAAGGAGTCTTTAATCTCCTGTTTAGCCACTCAAACTGCACACAAGTTTTTAGATCTCCTAACGTAGGAGATTTTAATATTACAACACAACTTAAGTCTCAAAATACACAACTTAAGAAACTTTTTCTATCCAACATTAGATGAACATATTCCAATCATATTAATATAAATCTCAAGTTTTAAACTTAAAAAAATAACTAATTAATTAATTTAATGATACATATTTTATTATAATAATCAATGGATACTATTTAAATATTAGAGTATTCAATATTGGATGGAAGTTTTACCTTTAATCTTTGTATCTTATGTTTATTGAAGTTGATTGATTTTTTGGATAAAATAATAATAAAGACCCTAATAACATGTAGTTTTTCAATTAAAGACCTAACCTAACTAAGTCATTAGAATTTAACTAACGATATCAAAATATGCTCTCTAGAAAGTCAATATCCTTTTTTTCTTCATCTTCCTAATCCTTATTCTTACTGTTTTTCCTTCCTCGCATGACTTTGTTTGCCTTTTGTTTCCCTTGAGCTGTCTAATTCGTGTTGCCTAGTCCTATCCAAGTCCAATAACTCATTCTCAGTTAGTTTATACTTCTTTTTCTAAAATAGATCGTTGGCCTAGAAAAAGTTTTCTGCAAAAAGTTGTTTCCACTTCATCATGCTATTGAAAGATATGGATTCCTAGGAGTTGTTCTTCTTGTCCTTTGCCCGTTTGCTTTACTTTTGTTTTCCTTTATTTGTTGCTTCGCCTAAGTGGCTAATCTTTTGTTGTTGTGGTTTGGGTGTTTGGGTCGGGAAGCTGTGACTTTCGCCGTTGTTGCTGAGTTTCCAATACTTCAAACATGCAGTGGTTCATTACTTGGATTATAGCTTGGCTGCTAATTTTGGTGGCGGGTGTTAGTGGTTTGGTCTTTTCCCCTTTAGCGGTCCTCGTCCTGTCTTTCTCTATCGGGGCGGGGCTGTTATTCTGCAGTAAGGAAGGTACTGATACTTTTCTTACCATACGAATCTGGTGTACTTTGTTGCGAGGAGTTATCAAGATAATGTCTGCGATTATTATCTTAGAAACACAACTGGATGAAGGTATATCTTATGATTAGGGGACCTCCGATTAGAGATCATGTATATGTTATTAAGGTCCTATCATTGAAAGAGACCAAATACTTACCTATTCTTCATAATTTTATTCACATGCAATGGGTTTTGGTTATGATTTTGAGCTTTGTCAAAGGGTTTTGTATTTCTAATTCTTTGAATGTGTCTGCTGATCAATTTTATAAGCATATGCATCAGTTGTTAAGCATGTATGCATATATCAGATACTCTTTTTCTGGAATTGAAACTATGCTTTCATCTTCCATCTTCAAAGTAATTAAGCTTTTTCTTATTCTAATCAGAAAGGAGGGTTCGTATTTAAAAAAACTTTGTTTCTCTTATGAAATTCTTTTATTCGCCCTTTATCTTTCTTGTTTGGAAGGTACCTCAATTTCTCGCTCCTATTAATCTTTATTTTAGTATGTTGGTTATAGCAGGTCTTTTTTTGGGCCTCCTGTTTGGGATATTCCTTAATCTCGTCTTTATTTTGTTGGTTTGGACCAACGATCTGTGTTGGGCCTATGGATTTTTTTCTACTGATATTCCGCTTTCTATGAAATCTTATATACTTCACGTGGGTTTGAAATTTAAACATGTATCTATTCTATTGATCCATTTGGACTACATTCACAAAGATATTAAGTACCCACTTCGTCTACATAGGGCTTCCCTTAGCAGTCCCTGATTGTGTGGGCCGTCTAAGAGGTGATGTGGAATCGGGAGATGATACGGAGGATGATGCGAGTACCCAGGCGGAGCCCGTGAAGGAAAGGATTGTCCATTTCAACAATAAGGGTAGGCCAGCCCGGGGTAAGAGCGGCCGGAGATGATGGATAATATGATGATTTGGAATTGTCAGGGAGCAAGGGCACCCGCGACAATAAATGTGTTAAAGTCCCTTCTATCAAAATTTAATGTGTCATTCTTATGTTTGTTGGAGGCTAGAGTCAAGAAAAATAATATTCGCTCTTGTAGTTTTTTAAGTCGTTTTAATAAGAACTTCGTGATGGACCTCGGAGGAAAAGCCTTTAGGTCTAGGGTCATCTTTTTAGCATAGAAAGACTCGTTTAATAACAACATTATCGTTTCTTGTTCTCGTTATGTTATTTGCAATATTTCTGAATCAAATTCTACTTCTTGGTTTCTTATCGTTATTCACGCTCCTAACGACCGAAAAGAAAGAGAGAAAACTTTTGAGGCTATATCCAAATGGAGAGAAAATAATAGTGGCCTTATCCTTGTGGTCGGAGATTTTAACGAAATTGCGAAGTCTTCAGAAAAACAAGGTAAAATTGCTCCGAACTTAGAAAGAATGCGACGCTTCAGTGAGTTCATAAACAAGAATAATTTTATCGACATACCCACTAAGGGGTGTTACTTCACTTGGACCAATAAACGTAAAGGAGAAGAAAACGTGAAAGAAAGACTCAGTCGTGGTCTCGCGTCAGATTCTTGGTATAGTCTATTTCTCGATACGATAATTAAAGTACCGCCGACGATTAGGTCGGATCACTCGCTGCTTATCAAGATCACTACCGCAAACTAGACGTTTGTATCGTTAAATAACTGAACCCCCTGTTAGGGTGAAAGTCCTAATTACTAAAGGTAGTCCTATACTTGGTCAAAGAAAAAGATGGAATTAACGTCAAATACACAATACAGTTATTAAGTAAATTGCTCAGCTCAATTAAAATCAATCCCAAATAATAATGAATAGAAAAATAGTAATCAAGGGTTATACATAGTGAATACAAACTATGAGATGATTAGTTCATGATTACAAATAGGAAAATAAAGAGAAAATATATTAGAAAATAGTTAAGCTAAGAATCTAATACCATTTACCCTAGTGGTAGCGGTAGAATGATGCAAAAGTGTTGTTGTGATGCTTCAGTTTTTGTTGCTTCCTTCTCTATCGACTTGTTCCCTTTATGGTGGAAAATTCTGAATAAAACTAAGTAAGGACTTGTTTCTAAAGTCAGATTATGATATATATATATATGCTCATGGGCTAGGTTTAAGCGACCTAGTCCAACTCAAACACGTTTTTCTCCAAGAGTGAACTAGTTCGAGTCACGTCAGCTGTGAAATCAATAACTTCTTCGTTTCAACTCCAAATCACAAACCGTTAGCGACCACACGTCCATAACTCAAGATCCTAGCTAGATATCAAAGGGATCCTCCAGATTATTTGTCAATCTCATGTGGCATATCAAACACTTCACTTTCTAAATCTAGCCGGTAACTCTTATACTTTCTAAAAACGACTTCTTTTGTCTTTTAACTCTTGCTTTCCAATTTGATCTCCTTTCCTTGACTTCTTATCCATGTGTTGACATCTAATATCATCCTTGTACTTAAGAGTTTCACACTTAACACACACAACTCAAATTCTCTAAAAGTAACACATTTCCAAAACTAGACAATAAACGAGAATAAATCAAATAATAGGGAAAAATCCCTCAATTAAGCACATAATGAACCTAAAATAATGTCTCGTGACTATTTAATCACAAATATGGAGACATCAGTGTAATAATTTGTTTGATGAACTTATCGCTATTTTGTGCAATGACGTTTACTATTTTTGATACTTTTAGTAGGGGGTTGGATAATGTTTTTTTTTACTTTTATTAATATAAGTCTGTTTTAACCAGTTGGAGTTAGCTCAACTTGCCAGAACCTTGGTTATCAATTTAGGCAAGTTTGAACCGTGTAACCAAATATATATATATATAAGCCTATTTTGCTTTAAAAAAGAAAAAAAAAAGAAAAAAAACGAAAAGTATTCCTTACAAAAAGAAAAGAATCGAAAATGGGAAAAGAAACGGCTATTATGACCTAATTAGAAAGAAGCTCTCCTCTTCCTTACACTTAACACTCTCCTCTTCATCGCCATTTCTCAAACATATTGTAAGCCAAATTCTAATCATGGATTGCGCTTTGCGTATTCACAATCCATTAACAGCTATAAGCTCTCAGAAACCTAATGTTAAGGTTTTCACCATTAAATGTTCCTCTCTTTCTCTCTCCTCCGACGCCCCACCTTCAGGTTAAATTTATAATTTTATAATTTTAATTTGCGCCTTTTGTTACTATAACAATTATGTGTATGAATTTTGAGTTAGAACAAATTTCCCATTTTCATGTACTGTATATGGAAGTGTGTATTCCGCTATTACCATTATCCAGTCCGTTTGATTTGCTTTTTGAAATGCTAAAATAGTTTTCTTTGGATGAGATTAGCTTGCGCCTGAGATTTGTGCATCACATGCAATCTGTGTTCTTGAAAAAAAGTATATAGTTTAACTAGAAAATGAATATGAAGTTTAATTGAATGAGCGTGAGCCTCAGGTGTGGCAGAAAGACCTTGGAAGGTATCAGATGCTAGGCTTGTGCTTGAAGATGGTTCAGTTTGGAAGGCAAAGTCATTTGGTGCTACTGGAACCCAAGTTGGCGAGGTTGTCTTTAATACATCATTAACAGGGTGAGATCATAATTTCATAAAATTTACTTCTTTTATCCATCTCCTAATTGGCTCCTTTTTCAATATTCATCCGATGATTTAGATACCAGGAGATCCTTACAGATCCTAGTTATGCTGGACAGTTTGTGTTAATGACAAATCCACATATCGGAAATACTGGTGTTAATCTTGGTGAGTGAAGATCCAACCACATGTTTTAGGGAATAATTTATTTAACAACTCAATGATGACCTGGATACCATTTTTCCCTTGCAGATGATGAAGAATCAGGACAGTGTTTTCTTGGTGGTTTAGTAATCAGAAGCTTGAGCATCAGGTTCTCTTTTCTTCTTACAACTATTGTTTAATGTAAAATCTTTGCTATTTTTTTTCCATTATTGTAATTATGTATTATTTTTCAGTACTTCTAATTGGAGATGCACGGAGACACTTGGTGACTATTTAGCTGCTAGGAACATTATGGGAATATGTGAGCTACATTTTACATATTCATTCGTGTCTAAATATACATAGTGCTCACATTCACTCTTATCTAACAGATGATGTTGATACTCGTGCAATTACGAGGAGATTAAGACAAGATGGGAGTCTTATAGGTGTATTAAGTACAGAGGAATCAAAAACAGATGAACAACTCCTTACAATGTCTCGTAATTGGGACATTGTTGGTAAGTTTCTCTCTATCCTAATTCCTAATATATAATTATTTTTTTAAAAAAAAAACCTTATACTTTTTGCAGGAGTGGATTTGATAAGTGGTGTCTCTTGCAAGACCCCTTACGAATGGGTTGATAAAACTGTTTCACAGTTTGATTTCAATTCCAATGGAAGAAATGGCGAGACTTTCAAGGTCAGTATCATTTATTAATAATGATATATACTCACAATTTCGAGATTGACTTCATAATTTTTTTTATTTTTTTAAGGTTGTGGCATATGATTTTGGTATAAAGCAAAATATACTTAGACGATTAGCATCGTATGGGTGTAAAATCACAGTGGTACCTTCAACTTTTCCTGCATCAGAAACACTAAAAATGAAACCTGATGGAGTTATATTTAGCAATGGTCCAGGTGACCCATCAGCAGTTCCTTATGCTGTTCAAACTGTCAAGGACATAATTGGAAACGTACCAGTTTTTGGTATTTGCATGGGACATCAGTTACTTGGTCAAGCACTTGGAGGTAAAACTTTTAAGATGAAATTTGGTCATCATGGAGGAAATCATCCCGTTAGAAATTATCGTAATGGCCGTGTTGAAATTAGTGCTCAGGTGACTTTATTTATTTTAAATAATATTATTTTTTCTTTTTCTTTTGCTTATGTTTTTTTGTGTATTGTTTGCAGAATCATAATTACGCGGTTGATCCTGCTTCACTTCCAGAAGGTGTAGAAGTAACACATGTCAATCTTAATGATGGAAGCTGTGCTGGTCTTGCTTTTTCTAAACTAAAGCTTATGTCATTACAGTACCATCCCGAAGCATCTCCAGGACCACATGATTCTGATTCAGGTTATTTTGTCATTTTGATGAAGCTTTGTAATTTGTGTATTTATACTGATAAGAAATTTGTGTGTGCAGTATTTGGGGAATTTGTTGAACTAATGAGACGAGAAAAACAGAAGGCGTGAAAGTGTGTTGCATGAAGTTTCTGTTCTCTGTGAGGTTACTGTAGATTTGTGAGAGATTGAAACAACTAAATTTAAGAATGATGATGAAGAAAATGATGGTAATATGAAGAGTGGTTTATTAATAATAGTAGTGAGTAATCTTTTGTTTGCATTTTTCTGTTGTGTGTGTGACAAATGGTTTGCAAATGCAAGGAACTTTGTCGATTTTGCTAGTATTTGTAGAAAGCCTATCAGTTGGTTTTGAAATGTAACCGTATTATACAAGTCTTCTGTCATAAATTAAAGTCGTGACAAATTAGTGTATTACACAAGTCTTATGTCATAAATTAAAGCTGTGACTTATTAGTGTAAGATCACAAGTTCAATGGTTTTTTTTGAATAAAATTTCTAAAATTAAGACTATTGAGTTTTTTTTTGGGTTGGTTATATTAGTGAGTAACAAATATATCACAAGTTTGACTTTTTTTGTTGAACAGTACGATGATTAATTGACGTTGAGACTCGTGAACTTTAGATTAGATTACTTGTTCAATTATATTTTGGTTCGAACAATAAATTTTTGCAAATTTGAAACTCAGGACTATTAAATTGTCAATATTCTGTATGTTGTTTTGATCGAAGTGGGTCTCTCGTTGTCTTGGTAGCTTGTACCAAGTAACAATTTAGGCCTACCAACCACTTTGACGGTGTTGAATCAGAATTCATCCCTTGATTGTTGTTTACTAGGGTCATGATTGTGTAGGTAATCATGACCTCAGAAACTTTCTGTGCGTTGCCTAAATAAAGGGGCTTCCTTTTCGAGTTTTTTTTATTTCTAACATTTTTAATAAAAATAATTGCAAGAAAAACATAGATGAAAAAATAATTGCAAAACTAACACATAGGCGCTCCTCCGAGGAGCGCCTCTGGCTTAATCAACAATTATAAAGGCCCGTTAACCTAGCCCATTACTTTTAATAGGAGGCGCTTCTTACAAGAGCGGCTTTACTTTAAAAAAATATGTATTTCTTGGCCAACGAACTCTGATTCCAATATAGGGGACTTGTAGTGCAATTAACACAAACTTGAATTACTGATTCCAATGTCTCCTTGCAAGAACCATAATAACGAAGATAAAAGAATGGGTGTGGATGAAATTATAGATGAATGCAATTACTTTTCTTAAATATATATTTCTTGGCCAACGATCTCTGTTTCTTTCATGAACATCAACTTTAAATTTCTCATTGGTTCCTTTATCTTCCTCCCACTTGGCTAACACGTTCTTACGTTTTTACTACTATCTACCATCTCTAGGATCCAACCATGTTAAAAAATTAAAGAGTAATTCAAGTTTGTGTTAATAGCACTACAAGTCCCCTATATTGGAATCAGAGTTCGTTGGCCAAGAAATACATATTTTTTAAAGTAAAGCCGCTCTTGTAAGAAGCGCCTCCTATTAAAAGTAATGGGCTAAGTTAACGGGCCTTTCTAATTGTTGATTAAGTCAGAGGCGCTCCTCGGAGGAGCGCCTATGTGTTAGTTTTGCAATTATTTTTTCATCTATGTTTTTCTTGCAATTATTTTTATTAAAAACGTTAGAAATAAAAAAAACTCTTCCTTTTCTCATTCTTTTTACATTTTTCACAAAACTTTTATCAGATTTTCTCGGACATTAGCGTCATTTTCTCCTTCAGTCTTCTTCGCTTACATATATATTTTCTTTTCCTCGCCTATTTTCTTTTATTTTTATCATGTTGCCATCGGCTAAGTAAAACTCTAACTCTAAGCGTGATGTGAGAGTACGACTCTCGAGCGCATGTTGAAATTGAGTTGGATTATAAGACAATATTTCAACAAAACTTACTCTCTTCTGATGCAAGCAAAACTTATTCTCTTCTGATTCATACATACCACCACTTAATAACCCCGACTTATGTCAGGGTATAGGATGGTAAGATCAGGTGCTGTAAATTTTTCTTTTTTTAGTGTCGTTATTGACCGTGCCTCAGGGAGGGGTTGGTTGTGAGATGTTCAACTATGTTAAGAGAACTTCTTAGTCGAGAGCAAACTTAGAAGCATATTCCACTTACCAAGATATCAATTAGCCAACCGTGTCTACCTCTATCTGTCCTCAACCTACTTCTTTGGACGATGTCCCTACTTTTTGAACATTTTTGTGAAAATGTTAGAAAGCGTGATACTGTTGACGTGTTTGTATGTATGGGTAATGGTGGTGCTCAATGTGTGGATGGGTGTGGTGTGGGTGTGTATATGTGTTGGTGGTGTGTTATGAACCATGAACTGTGTTCGAGGGCGCTTTGAAAGTTCAAGTTTAAGATTTAAGGTTGTGATTAAGGCCACAACGAAGATTTAAGTTTTAATATTTAAGTTGTACTTAAGAAATAAGATCTTAACATTAATGGTTCCGTGATTCATATTTTATGATTCAAAATTTATGATTTGTAATTGTTCATAATTCAAAGTTCATGATTTGTATTTCTAATTCATGATTTATTTGTAGTCCATTTTATATAATCTATGTTCAAAAATCGAACTAAATAAATAATTTAAAGTTCATTATTCATATTTTAAAATTCACGTTTCAAGATTCATGCGATATTATGTGTAAGTGTTGCTATCAATGATCGCCCTGCCCAACCACCACGCCACAATGCTATGTAAAAATAGACCAAAAAGCACAATTGTTTGTGCTAGTGGTCTGTTACAAAATTATTGATATTGTTTAGTGTTCATTATTTGTAAAAATTTATTGAAACATGGAAGCACGTTCGTTAGCTTGTTTTTGGCTTAACACCAATTAAGAAGTAACTAATTAATGAATGACTTTTTTTAGAACAACCCCTTCGTCTTCTTTTATTGACAACTTCTCTACAAGTTGTAATACATTATTAGCGCTGCTCCTCCTATAAAATCCCTTACTACCGTATGCATCACTTCATAATTTAGGGCAATCTTCTTTCTTCTCATAATTTTATCATAATACATAAATTTACTATTTCTCTTAGTTTATTTTGTTTCTTAACTATGAATAGCAAGATAATGAAAACATCCTTAAACCTCTTCTTATTCACTTTTATTTTTGCATTTCTCACTCTATTCAACACCCTTTATGCTAAAGGTAGTGTCGATGCACGTACCAGCGCATCAGGCACAGACGCAGAGGTACAAGCAAACGACTTACCAATGATGTAAGTTCCGAGGATGGAACAGAGCAAACTAGCTACAATAATAATAATAATAATATACATCATATTACTGAGATGAGATGAAGCAATTTAAACTAGCTTGTTAACTTCATTTGGTGTGTTAATCATGCATCTTCTTGAGCTTCAATTGACTACCTACAATTGCTTCTTCTCTTCTCAAACTGTGCTGTAATTATGTATTGTTTCCACTATTAATTAATTTGTATTCATACTCAATGTTCTATTTTGTTATTCATTAATGAAAAACTATCTTATGTTTTATTATTATACCGGCAGAGTAACTATAGTCAATTAACTGTTATTGTCTAAAAAAAAAAAAAAAAAATTAACTGTTAAGCAAACAAACATTTCAATGAATTTACTAATGCAATGTTTAGGTATATATTAAATAACTAACTATTACAACTATTCAAAGTATATCGGTAGATCTATTCAACATAAATCATAAACTCTTTTCTCAGTTTCTCATATAATTATTAATCCTATTTGATTATGGTATAACAAATTGTGCTAAATCATGCCAGCATTTTGCTGCCTATATATATATTGAGTTTTAGTTTTCTCAGATATAGTAAAATAAGTATTACATTCCAGCATTTTGCTGCCTATATATATATTTAGTTTTTTCAGAATTAGTACATTCTCTGTTATATCTTGGTCCGACTAAGAGCAATTGCAGCCTTGGAGACAGATTGACGGCCCAAATGATTGCTAATAAAATCCCCAGCAAGCAAAAGTTTATCCATATCAACGTTTGTTTTCACACCAAGACCATTAAGCATGTACACAACATCCTCTGTCGCAACATTTCCTGATGCGCCCTTGGCATATGGACACCCTCCTAGACCCGCTATTGATGAATCCACCGTGTTAATTCCCATCTATTTGTTCACCATAAAAAAATGTATTAATTAACAAGGTAGATATACAATAGATTTGCATCTACATAATGAATGTTTTCACTTACTTGGAGTGAAACAAAGATATTTGCAAGAGACTGTCCATACGTATCATGGAAATGTACAGCAAGATTTTCAACTGGAACAACATTTATAACAGCTTCAAGCATGGGAATAACACTTCCCGGGGTCCCGGTTCCAATTGTATCACCAAGAGAGATTTCAAAGCATCCCATTTCATGAAGTTGTTTTGCCACGTAAGCAACTTGTGAAGGGGAAATTGGTCCTTCAACTGGGCATCCGATAGCACATGATACATACCCACGAATTGGAATTGAAAGTTTTTTAGCAGCATCAGTAACAGCGCGATAGCGCTCAAGACTCTCTTCAATACTACAGTTTATGTTTGATTTTGAAAATGATTCGGAAGCTGATGCAAATACTACCACTTCTTTTGCTCCAGCTGCTATGGCTGCTTCGAATCCCTTCAGATTAGGTGTTAACACTGGCAAATTAGCACCTTCCAGTCCCTTAATTGCTTTCATTACATCCTTCGCATCTGCCAGCTATTACCAAAAGAAAGAAAGCTGGGTTAATTGCACCTTTTAGTCCTTGTGTTCTAAAAATGCCACGAAAGAATAAATGGAGTACCTGAGGTACCCATTTTGGTGAAACGAAACTTGTAGCTTCAACTACAGGGAGTCCAGAAGACACTAATTTACGAATCAGTTCAATTTTGACGCTTGTGGGAACAATATTTTTCTCATTTTGTAACCCATCTCTCGGACCAACTTCCACTATCTTCACATACTGTCCATACACAAACCAAACAATTGATCAGGATTCAATTAGAAAATAGTATTAATTATCAACTTGCTCCACTCAATTAAATAACAAATATTTCAAGTAAAATTAATTAACAAAAAATACCCTATGTGGCGTGTCTCGTTTACCACCATAATGATGTCGTGGCATAAAATTGCATAAACTCAGAGTCCTAGGGTTGGAGATATCATTTCTTTGTGATGCATCTCTCGAATATCTTGACAATCTTCCTCTCTTGGATTCATGATAATCATCACTGAAGATAAATAACTTCATGTAAATTATTGTTACATGTTTTATGGGAAATTTAAACGAAATTCGGGAGAACAATAGCTTACTCGCAGGTGTTTGAGGAACTACAATTTCTTCCTTGAATAATACACGAGTTTCCAATTTCCATATCTTCTCCAATGGGTCTACAGGCACTAGTAGATGAGAACCTGTTGAATCTATCTATATTGCTCAAGCATGGAAGATTGTCAAAAGCAAGCGGCTCCTCTAAACTCGACATTCTATAGCTGGAACAAGAAAGATAACATCTCATTATAGTCTACATATATTATTTTTTAGTCATCAAACTCAAGCTATAGCTTTTTAGACTCATTTATATATTTCGGTTTCTTCACAATAAATACTCTACAAACCGCATTATCAGCCTGTGATAAAATAATATTTCCGTAGTGGGATACACTAAAATATTAGCTCAGCCGCACAAACAATTAAAAAACTCAAATCTAGTCATACTAGTTGTATAATGGTGAGATTAGATGCAATGAACTTCATTTTAAATTAAAACTCAGAATTTATCAGATGCATGAGTTAACTAAATTTAACTTTAACTTTATGTTATGACGATGCCAAAAATGCTTTGCTAAAGTATTCCAGGGAATTCTAGCTTTAACTAAACCAAGATCATATCACGTCACGTGGTCCAAACAAATCTTGTTCTTTTTTTTTAAAAAACATGATATATCATTAAACTTACATATAGGATGATCACAATACAGCATTGCCAAAAATAAGTCAAAAAAATACAACTAAACAACAAAAACAAAAAGTCCAACAATTTCATCAGAAATTCGAAAACTATCCCTGGAAAGCGAAAAAACCGGAAAAAGAAATTTTAAGAAAAAAATCAGGTTAAGCAAATTATGTACCTGTGGAGAGAGAGAGGATGTTGTATGGTGTTTGGTCAAGGAAACTTTGGTGTTTTTTCTTTTCTAAGATTTGTTTGGTGCGTTACCTGCAGGCCAGATACGTTTTCTGGTTGAGTTTGAGACACGCAAAGTGAACGCAACTCGTAAGTCGTAACTACAACTTGACGGATACTTTCAACCTTCGGTTGGTAATAAGTAGTCAGTCCTCTATCTCATCACGTTTCTTTTTATAAGGAGTCAAACAATTAGAGTAAGAGTTGGTTGGTGTGAAAACAAAAAAGGACCATTCTAGAAACATTCACAAGTTTTTTTTATATTTTTCTATATTTTTCACCAAAGTTGATCACCAAATTATCTCCAAATCCTTCTTAAGGTCGAATTCTAATAAGAACCAACTACTCCGTGATGCAGGCACACAAGAGATCAGTGACATTGACAAAAATGGGACCCGGGCCGGATGGTTGTGGTGTGGATCCAGGAATTCCTAATGGACGAAAAGTTAGAATATGTGGTTCTTAGTAGTTAGTAGTTAAATTTTTTTTCTAAATACATAATATTACAATTCAATTTTACTTTAATACATATTTTCTCTTTTCCACAAATAATTATCACTTGTCTTTTTATATATATTAAAAAATATAATCATTATATTTACTATTTTTAAAAAAAATTAATGTCTAAAAACCTTTAACTTAGAATTAATTCCTCCTCCCCCAACTATCATTTTCTTGCCCATAAACCCCTAAAACTCAAAAGGTTGAGCTATGAAAAATTCCTAAAACTCGATATTGAGTTATGGAAAGTTTCCAGAACTCAAATTTGAGCTATGGGAAAAATCCCAGAACTCATAATTTGAATTTTGAGAACGAACTCAAGATATCATAGAAGAGTAAAAAAGAAAGAGAGTTTACGAGATAGTAGACAAGACTGTAGAGGGTTACTGAGCATTAACCCTTTAAAAAATACCTCTTAACTCTTATAAAGTATTTTAATATATTAAAAGCTTGTTTAAACATATTTATTTTAAAATAAAAAATATTTTTAAAATAAAACAAAAATATCTAAAAAAATTATTAAAAATAATTTAAAATCTAAAACTATTTTAGATATTTTTTCAAGAAACACATATTTGATATTTTTTCTAAAAATGTTTTTAAGTGTTTTCTAAAACAAATATTTTCAAATGAATATTAAATGTGTATTAAAAATATATACTTTAATATTTTAATAAAAGTAATATTGAAAAAATAGGAAAAATATATCATTAAAAATGTAAGTGGATAGTATTTTTAAAATACTATTGTAAAAAAGCGGACACTATTTGTGAGTCGGATATAGATTAACTTTATACTTTTTTTTGTCGACAGTGTTCTAAAACAAGGCCGTCTAGGCGTTCCAAAGTGTGATTCGCCTAACATTTCTCTCAAAGGTGGCTCGAAGGTTCGTGTACGCATAATCTAATTAATAAACTACCCAATTGGATTTATGGATCGCACGACACGAATACTACCTACCATGCTAGCGCATAAATAACTAATTTAATCTTATCCAACCTAACACATAAGCATAATATAAAGAAAAAACTACTTAGTTTAAAGTTTAAGCGCGCGAAATAAAAAAAGCTAGAATTTTTTGAATTTTAAACCTATATATCCTAAATTGGTCATTTTTTAAGTTGATAATAATAAATATTATTATTTCATAGTTAGATATACGTTATTTATGTTAAATTGATCTACTTTAAGTATATTAGAATGTATATATTATTCAAATTAATGTATGGTAATATATATTAATATGAAATAATATAAAAACCGTCTTCGTATAAACCGCCTAAATTTCGATTAATGAGTCGTCTAGTTATTTAGGCGCTTGAAAGTGATCGACCGACCTAATAACGCCTAGCGTTTTTTAGAACCATGATTGTCTATATATAATTTTATACTTTTAAAAAATCAAAATGGAGTAATAATGAGATAGAACAAGTGGAGGAAGGGGTATTAGATAGTTGGTAGTTGGAAAGTTGGATGTTAGATGTTGGATGTCGATCTTTGTCACTTTTCTTTACCACAATTTATGTGGTCGTGGTTCAGCTATCTTATGCTAGGCGTTACATCCTTTTATTTTTCTTGGTTATAACTAGGCATTGTATCCCATAGTGTATATTTAATGGGGTCGGTAATTGGTTCATTTTTAGATTAAATGGATATGATCGGAATTTTAAATTTTTTCCCTAATAAATCGTTATATATGTTTATGAGCTTTGGTTTTCAACCTTTTACATTCTTACTCAAGTAATTATGTTAATAAAAAAATTGGAATTTTCGGTCTATAATAAAATCAGTCTTCTATAATAATTAAAGACATAATATTTGAACATATTACCCGCAAATAGGGATAATGTTAACGGTCTATGCAAGAATTTTCTCATTTTGGAGAAAGAAATTAAAAGTTTAAGCGGGTATCTAGTAATGAAGATAGATAAAAACAATTTAATATTTATATTTATACATGTAAATATATAAAAATTGGATTTGAATCCTCTACTAGAATAACAAATAAAGATTTACGTAATAAAATCAAGCAGAAAAAACAAAAACTTCACGCCTACCACAATTTTTAATGTCAAATTACCAGCCAGAAATACCTAAATTTAGTACATCCACACATTAGAAAGGAATTTGTTAGGCTCATATATACTCGAAAGCAACATTCCATTTCCATGTGTCTTCTCAATTTGAAATTGTAATAAAATCTATCAAAACTTTGAAATGACACCTTAACTGATATTAATGAATTAATGTCAACTTCAATATTATGAAAATTAAATTGAGGAAGTGATGGATGGTAGTTGGTATTTCCTTAAATGATAAGTGTATAACCTTGAAATTATTTAAGGGAAGTAAATTAATTGAAAAATTTAACCAATAATTTATGAAGTCGGACGGGGAGGGGGTTCTTAGAATGGGAAATATTACACGTCAAAAGAGAACTTAATAGAATAGCAGACATACTTGTTAAAAATGTGCGTCAAAATTTGGATCTTTCCAACTAAAGAAGTAACAATCTTTTAGAATCATTTCAGTACCTCTCTAATCTATATAGGAAACGGGGTGTAGGCTAATTTTTTTATTTCACCTTTTGGCATTCCAAATCATAAAATGAGCGATAATGTTCGAAAAAAATTATATTTATGAATTTTAAGGCCTAAAACATCTTTTTATTTGTTGAAACAAAAAAAACCATCACGAGAATCTTTATCTTATTCTCGTTTGGTTGAAAAGATTGATAAGAGTTGTTTTGTTGACCGAACAAACACTCATGGCTCTCTGCCTAGCGGATTTTGCAACCCATCTGTTCCGCTGTCTAGGGATGTGTTGAAAAGATATAGGCCTGACGGAGCGAGCTAGTTCCTCAATCATCCTAAACGTTTGATAAATTTTCTATCTTGCTGGTGACAATCACCTGGTACCCTGAATGACTTCAAGGTTATCAGAGAAAAATGTTTTTTCCTTATTGGGGAAGTTCATGCAAAGTTTTGTTGCTACAAGGACTGTGTCCGCTTCAGCTTATGATCTGCCATGGTATTCAATTCGAATCCATGACTTTGTCATGTTGTCTTGTTTATCTGTACTATCCCTATCCCATATGATTTTTAAAGATATGTCGCACAGAAAAATTATATCGGACTAGTTTTCTAATTCCTGTCTAACTTCTTGTTCTTGATTATCTCCTCCTTGGGTGTTAGTCATACCCCCTCCCCAACTATTTTCGAAAAGTTACCCATGACTACATTAGTAGCTTTTATCACGTCATCCTCTATAATACTAGTTGTGAATGCCTTTCATTTTAGCTTTCCAGATGTTCCAGATTTAGAGTCCTTGGAAAGCTGACACTGTTCAGTCGTCCCATCCTCCTTCTATGTATGTTTTAATAATTTCCAAAACAAATATCCCAGGTCCATCTCTTGGTTTTATTGCATTCTAATTTGGAGTGCACTACCTGCCTAAATAACCTAGGAGACTAGGCACCCGAGGAGTAGGTGATAAATCGATTCTGTTTTTTGTTGGCACCATCTTTATTCCTTCGAATCTGAGCATTTCCTTATATATATTGTTTCTCTTGTTGGAATTGCAGTGTTGAAATCTTTCAACGGGAACATGCTATCCTTAGTGGGTATTTATGTTTCTATAGTCCGGGTTAGCATCTTCAAACCTAGCAGATTCACGCGGTTCATTTATGATCTCTATCTGTGTAAGTATTTTATATCATGTCTTTGTTACATACTCTCCATTAATAAATTATGGTCATATAAGTGTATCCTTATCATTAGTGTTGTATAACTTTAGCTTTTGTAGAAGGTATGATTTTGTCCAGAAGCTAATTATTCTAACTTTTTAAGCTACTTACCCATAATTGTGAGACAGACTCAAGTTCACATCCCTTTGGTCTTTCCAATTTCTATTGAGTTTTGATCAATTTATCATTCCATGTATTAATATTTTCTTCGGACCCAATTTGATATATACCATGATTTCTGATGAAATTTCTCCCTTCCATGATGCTAGTACATGACCAGATCCTGCTCTGTTTTAGTTTAACATGCATAAAATTAGATTTCAGGAAATAAGTACCCTTTAAGAGTTTTTCCGCGAAAGTGTCTGGGTGTTTTAAGATCCTCCATGCTTGAGCCCCATGAAGATTTGTGCTCATACATTTGAAGTCTTTAAATCCCATTTCCTCAAAAGTTTTCCCACCGTAATTTTTTCCCAAGCAAGCCAATGTGTTATATGCTGCTCTCCTGAGCTCCATCAGAAGTTAGAGATTGTTGACATCAACTTCCTGCAAAACGTGATAGGAAAAGAGAAAAAGACATAGTATACACTGGTATTATATGAAGTATAGACTTAATAAGTACTTATTTCCTTCACTCAGAGAGTAGTTGTGCTTTCCACCCTTCAATTTTTTTTTAATATTTTTTTCTGCTATTCAAGCCAAGGAGTCCATTTTGGACCTTTTATGGCACAAAGTAATACCCAGCGATTTCCCTAGATTCTCAGTTTCATTGATATTAGTAAGGGTGAGAACGGTTCGATTCGACTTGATTTTTGGCCAAAACCGAATGGTTCGGTTTTTTAGGAGTGTCGGTACGAACCAGACGGTTTTCATGGTTTGGTTTTGTCGTTTTTTGGTTCGATATATGTTCGGTTCGGTGTATTTTTTATTTTTTTGGTATGTCTTATTCGATTGTTGGATAGATTTCAAGGGCGTTTACTTGAGACGTTTTATTTTCTATCAGATCCATATATGAAGTGTTTGATTTTTATTTTATTGACCCATATAGGAAAATTGCATTTTTAGAACTGAAATATAATGCATGATTGTAAACAAATAGTTTCAGAGGAATGAAAATATGTATGCTTTACGTTCAAGAAATTTAATAAAGAAGAATTTCTAAGATATATCGACTAATGATTTATGTAAAGATATATTGCATATTATGACATTTGTAAGGAAGGTGCATGACATATATTAACATTTTTGTTTTTATAATTTACTTCATTTTCTATCCCCTTATCATAATCTCTTAAAAATATAAATTAAATTCATGAAGGCCTTAATTGAGGATAAATAGAAGATTTTTCAAAACTCAAAAAACATTAGAAACATAATTTAGTTTTTGTATTTTTTTCGGTTTGATTTTTTGGGTCAGTTTAGCTTAGAAAAAACAGTACCGAACCAAACTTTTTCGGTTTTTTTAAAAAGATTATATCAAACCAAACAGTTTTGTCGATTTTTGGTTTTTTCGGTTTTATTATTTTGCTCAACCCTATATATTAGTATAGTTGCATACCCACTTCCTGACTTCAGTTGGAGTGTCCTTGCTAAAACCAATAGCTAATTTTGTGAAATTATCTTGTTGTCCCGATGCTTTGCAATAAAGGTCTAAACCTTCTTGGAAAGCCTTAATTTCTTCTTCATTAATGCAGGAAAAAATAGCGAGTCATCTGCAAATGGAAGACGAGTCAGTTTTGAACAGTTTCTTGTGATTTGGATTCCTTGAATCCTTTCCTTTGCGACGTTGTCTTCAAAAATAACGATGAGCGATTCCGTCATCATGGTGATAAGAAAAGAGGATCGAAGGTTTGCTTGCCTAAGACCCCTTCCAGAGGTGAACTTATCCAATCTGTCATCATTTATATTAATCTGGAATGAGACCGTGGTGATAGGGTTCTCAATATATTCAATCTATTTGTCACAAAACCCAATCTTTTTAAGAACTTTAAAAAAGAAACACCATTTGACTTAAGTAAAAACATTCTTAAAATAACATCTAATCGTTTAGTTTAACTTTTAGTTGATAATTTTACCTTTATTAACCTTTTAATTAAATTATTACTAATTGTTAACCTTTAAGTCAACTTTCACTTTTGGTGAAAATAAAATAAAATTGTACAATAGGCTTGGCGATTGATGGATTGATGATTCAAACTAAAAGCTCGATTGATAGGTTGGTGATTCATGACTTGGTGATTGTAATTTTAGATTCTTTCAGTTCAATTTCATACAATACTCCGAGTAAAAAGTTTATAAGTTTATTTTTAATTTAAGTATCACTCTTAAGTAAATTCTTTCTTTAAATATCATCTAATCATTAAATTTAATTTTTAATTGATAATTATACTTTTTTAACCTTTTAATGAATATATGACTAATTATAAATTTTTAAATCAACTTTCACTTTCTATAAAAATAAAATAAAATTATGCAATAGGGTTGGCGATTGACGAATTGCCGATTCAAACTAAAAGCTCAATTTATGGATTGGAGATTTATGGCTTGGCGATTCATGACTTGGTAATTTCAGATTCTTTCAGTTCAATTTCATACGATTTTTCACGTAACAATTTCATACGTTTATTTTTAATTTAAGCAGCACTCTTAAGTAAAATCTTTCTTAAAATATCAACTAATCGTTAAATTTAACTTTTAATTGAAAATTTAACCTTTTTAACCTTTTAATTGACAATTTAACCTTTTTAACCTTTTAATTAAAATATTACTAATTATTAACCTTTAAATCAACTTTCACTTTGGATAAAAATAAAATAAATTGTGCAATAGGCTTGGCGATTGATGGATTGACGATTCAAACTAAAAGCTCGATTGATGGATTGGCGATTCATGGGTAATTCATGACTTGGTGATTGTAATTTCATATTCTTTCAATTCAATTCCATATGATTTTCTAGATAATAATTTCATACTTTTTTTTAATTTAAGTATCACTCTTACTTTTTTCTGTTAGGTTTGTTTTAATTTTGAGTATATTTTTTGCATTTAAAAATATTAATCCTCTCTTTTTTGTTTAATTATTGGAATTGTTCGACTTTTAGTGTGAATTTGTATTTTTTAGTTTTTGTTGGCATGTTTTGTTTGTGTAAGTATTTTGTTATGATGTATAGTTTTTTTTTTTTTTTATATTTTGATGCAATTCATTTTACTTTTTTTTCTTGAATACATGGGAGAACCACTTTGGACTCGGAGTCATTTGGACTCGGAGTCATTTTGACTCCAATGAGATTCGATCCTAGGACCTCTTGGTCTCTGCGGAGTAGCCTAACCACTAGGCTAACTATCGATCTTAATTCATTTTACTTTGTTATTGTTAGGATTGGTCCTATCAAGTTGTTAGTAACTTTTGTTTAACATTAATAACTATGAACTTCCATGTCCTACTATTTCAGGCGCTTATTAAATTTAGAAATGAGGCAATATATAAAAAAATGGTGTTACTTAGTCTTTATTGAAACACTATTTGATGTTTTATGAATGAGTTGTTGATTTGACTTGCAACAGAAAGGCATAGCTTTGAGATATGAAGTCTTAATTATGAGAGAGAAAGAAGCCACCAGCGACAACGGGCTTAGAGTTTTGTTAAACATTCATTTGACAACAAGTACTATACCATTGAAAGAAAGGTAATTAATTATGCCAATTTTTTTGTACTTTGACCCTGTTTTTTCTGCTTTTTATTTTTTTGGTTATGTTAAGTTCGTAATTAAAGTTAATAACTGAAACTCCTTGAGTTTTTTCATATGGAAATCTGCATATTATACCCTAAAGTATAGTCAAATGGTATATGTATAAGTTATTTCGATAATTAATCTATCAATGACTATTTTTCTGCCACATTTTTTTGTATTAATTGATGAGCTTTTCATTACATTGCTTTCGCTTTCTTGATAAAATTCGTTCCATTTCTTACATGTCATAGCACCAAACTTTTCAGATTCTATTATTCTCTTTCCATAGGTATGTGAAAAAGAAGAAGCGTGCTTTAAGATGATCAATTCTATTGATACGAATTAGAATACTTCACGAAAAATGTGCATGACTCTGAGAAAATCAAGGAGCTCAAGGATTCCGCTACTATTTCAGCTTATTCAAGATCTCGTATATAACGTGAAATCAATTCATTCATTATCAATTGTATGGTAGTTTAAATTGTATGATTATGATCTGGAACTATGCTCTTTAAGTGATTGATAAAGTTTGTGTGTGATAAGTCATTTCAAGCACAAGTACCAGCGTATTTGAAAAAGAGAAAAGTTGAGAACGTGACAGAGTCAAAACCTATTGTTAGTGTTATACACAGTGTTCATGAAGAATTCTATTTATGAATGGAATTAAAAGACGCAATAATATAAATTTTCATGAAAACCAGGGTAGATTACGTACAGAGATATAGAAAATTACATGGATGTGTGTGCTTGCTTTGTTTTCTTTTTTACATTACTTGACACCTAAAACTCTTCCAGGGCTGATTACCTAAAATAACATCCTTACTTTGTAGTTATTTCATTCATCTTCCTCAAGTCCTTAACTATGTAGTATAACTTGAACTTGGTAGTTCCTGCACCGTGGTATGTCGTTCAGATTGTTCCCTATTCTCATTTTGTATTAGTCTCATCGGGTTAATAATTTTTTTTCTTACTAAGGATTGTTACATTTCTCTAGTCTGTCATGGGATTTATCCCATTGAAACGGTGATGTGATTCATCTCATTCACTTTTCTAATGGGATAAATACTATCATATTTTAGTGGCGGTTCGATGATTGATATGTGAATGATTGATCAAGTCTATGAGCCTGTTAAATAAAGACTAAAGCTAAGGAAGCCTTACTAATTGAATGGTTAAACATGGTGATGACGCAGCATAGAAGTGGGTCTGATTGATGCTGAAAAAGATGTTGGTGTCGCCTAGGGTGTGATAAAAATAGAATAAATAATAAGTCAGAAAACACGCACTCTCACCCTAGACAGGCACAGAACTGCAAGTATTACAGGACATATGCAAGTTTTAATGATAAGAAAGTTCGTTCTCAGGGACTTAGTGTGCTAGTCGAATGGGTAGCAATAACGAGCAAGAAGTAATTAATTAAAAAGACAGTAAATAAATAGAGAATAAATTCGAAATATTAATTAAATAAACTAAATAAAATTAAAGACAATATGTTAAATACGAAGAAATATGAGATGAGAAGTATAGCTTAGGTTTTGCTAGTATGCACTAATCCTTCTAATTCTTTCGATTAAATCTAGTTAATAAGGGAGATAATTAGCTCTTAGATACTTAGTCAGGATTCTAAATTCCCATTCCTTAGACCTTGAGAGCGACTAAGGGGGCTACGGACACACCACGAGGCTGGTTCAAATAGGGTTATCCTACGCCACTAGGCCCTAAGCAATCAATTTCCATACATGGTGATAGTACCCTAATGACTATCTAGTTAGAATTAGTGTTGTCAGGACCAATATCGACACTAGACGTTATGTGGTGTTTCAATAATTAGACAACCAACTAAAGTGATCATCTAATTACTATTAAGAAAGCCTAAAGTGATCAATTCTAGGACAGACAATAAATCAAAACACATAAACAAATATATAAGTGAGAAGCTAATATCAGATTAAAACATGTAATTCCCAAAGAAACTTAGATAGAAAGAAATTAGAATTCATAGATTATACATGATGCAAAACCCAAGCTATGGGAAGTTTAGTTCATACCTGAAGGAAATAAACTAAAAGAAATAAATAAAGACATCATCTTGCTCTTTACAATAACTTGGAAGAATAAAACCTTAAGAACTAATTACTATGAGGCAAGGATGATTTACAAGTGATATAAGGGTGTATTTATAGGTGTTTAGAAGACCTAATTCGTTTTCTTGAAGGAGAAGGTAAGTAATGGACTCCAAGTCTAACTCAAATTCGTAACCCTAAAACATAATAATCAGGCCCGTTTTGTTTTGGTCCTAGCAGCTTCAATACTCATCCGTTTGACGCGTATGAGTAGTTGAAATTCATCGTCTCGGAAAGATCTTCAACTTTGATCTTGACCGTTTCTCCAAATACCACACCGATCTTGAGATATAAGCTGATTTGTGGTCGTAGGTGCAGAAATTCAGAATTAAGGCAGCTTTTCCTTTTCCATGTTTTTAGCTTTTCTGTCCTTATCTCCAATTTCAATGCTTATCTCTTTCCATATCTCTCAGTCTTTGACTTGGACTCTAATTAATCTCCATAATTATCTTTAAAGCTTCACACTAAATAAATAATTAAACCCAATATGCTCTAAAAATATTATTTTACTAAATCAAGACTCAAAATAGGAAAGTGCACTATTTCTCAAGAAAAACGATTAGAAAGACTTCTAAATCACTAAAAATGATGTCTCGTCTTAATATAAATCTATCACAAATGAGGAGACATCAGATTTTATACGAAGTAACTGTTGTTACTATGTGCAAGAAACTAAGCTACTCAAGGAAAATTCATTGCATAACTTTCTGTCGAGTTTTATGCCAAGATGATGATTAGACTTGTCTATGGTTTGTTTTCATGATTAATTGGATTGTGTGGATCTTGTCTTTAGAACTAGATCAACCCAAAAAAATGTTCTTCAAGATGGTGTTATTTGGTTGTGTTATGAGAATTTCCAACAAATATGTCGGTAAGAAGATATGGGTTGTCGTGTAATTATAGATTATATCTTTGTGATTAGAACTCAAATCTTCAATCAAATCATTGTTATCATATAATTATTTTTTATTATGGAATCAAATTTCTTTTGTAAAATTTGTAGACGGGTCTAATCACCTCAATAACCTATAAAATGAGTTTGTCTCCTACACTATATAAGATGTGCATGCAAATCTAAAAATGGATAAGAGGTAATTTATTCCAGAACTGTGTTAAATTATACAATGAGGACAACTTAAAGAGGAAAAAATTATGATAAGGTGGAAACATACATTACCATCAAGGGATTTCCACATATAATAAATATCTAAGGTAAATATACTAATTATATTAGACATGCCCTTATGAATATGATTCTAACATAGCCTGATGGGTTGATCCCATCCGTCCCTATGTTTGATGGGATCAATCCCATCAAGAAAGTATAACTCTGTACTTAAAACGTGTGAAATCATAGTCCAATTCCTTGATACATTTCTCAGCCACATCGCTTCCATACTCGTTTGTCGCTAATTATGTGTGGTTGCATGCATGTTGTGCCAATATAACCAGTATTATCTTAGCCCGTTGCATCAGGGAATTTGGCCCCTTGTGGCTGAGTCTATATTTATCAAGCCAATTAGAAGAAAAGATAATAGCATCGTCCAAGGAAAAAAGAATCTAGGTAAGAAATAAGAATAAAGAGATAAATACAAGAATAAAAATATAATTGCAGGATAAGTATTAGATATATTTATTAGCATCCAACACCACCATTCAGGGAGTTAGTCTAGGTTTATTGTAATCATTACTCTTGTAAATTTGAATAAATAGGTATTTATTCTTACATACAATATTTATTGAAATCGCGTTATCAGTTGGGACCTTATAAAGGTGTGAAAGAAACCTTGTCTATGATGCGGTTAAGTGTGACAATTCACCACCTCAAACCTATAAAGTGCGTTGCCCTTGAAGCTAGCCAGTTTGGGAAGAATATCCAAGACTAAAATGATAGTTGTTGTGTCAGTAAAGTGTGATGACTTACCTCCATAATGAACGTGCCAATTCTGGTAAATACCAAGTAAGTGTATTCAAATTTACCTTACATTCAAATCCAAGATAATGAATACATAGTTTTAAACTAGTATCATAAGAACTTTCTCCCATCAAATTAATCCCAATATAATTATATTTTATTGAATTACAGACTAATAATACTCAGAACTATAAAAAACAAAATTAGTAGAATTAGACCTAAGAGTTTACCTAAGTTACCCCTAGTCCTTAGTGGATCAACCGTTCTCACCACCTAGTGATGAAGAGTAATAAAATAGTAGGAATTTATAGTTTCTCGTAATAATCTCTTCTTAGCTTTGATTTCATAATAAATACACGACCTTGCAAAAAACATCAAGTCTACGGTAAATTCTCCTTGGTAGTACTCCAAGTTTACGACAAAAGACCAGTGGGCATCTATGAGCCTATAATATCCTATAAATACCCATTGTTCCCAAAGAAGAAAGGTACATACTATCTCTCTTGAGATACTTTTCTTGACTGAAATTGGTTGCTAATTGAGCTATCATCACGGATGAAGAAATTAGAGTAGCGCTTTTTCAGTCAAGCCCGAATAAAGCAGCTGGTCCGGATGGTATAACGAGTTCCTTTTATTAGAAATGTTGGGAAGTAGTAGGTCCCGAGGTTTGTATTATGGTTTGGAAGGCGGTGCGGGATGGTCGAATATCGGAGAAACTTAATGGGACTCTTGTGCATTTGATTCCGAAAGTTACGGAGCCGACTAGAGTAGGAGAATTGAGACCTATTAGTCTTATTAATGTCCCGGTTAAGGTCATTATGAAGGCTATGGTTAATTGGATACGGCCGTTACTTGCAGATAGGATAGGTCATAATCAAAGTAGTTTTCTTCCGGGTAGATCAACTATTGACAATATTGTTCTCGTGCAAGAAATAGATCATCGTATGCAGAAGGTTACGGCAAAGGCAGGGTATATGGCTATTAAAATTGACTTAGCAAAGGCCTATGACAAGCTAAGCTGGAGGTTTATTGAGGATACGCTTGATTTCTTTGGATTTCCGAAAGCATGGACGCGTGTGATTATGGATGCAATGTCGACTAACAGAATGCGTGTCCTATGGAATGGTGGTCAGCTGGAGGAGTTCACCCCCAAAGGGGCATTCGGCAGGGAGACCCTCTGTCCCCTTACCTTTTTGTACTTTGTATGGAACGTTTATATGTTTTAATTTAGGGACTTTGCGAGGGAGGTGAATGGATTCCTATTCGCCTTCATCGACAAGGTCCCGGTATTTCCCATGTTTTTTTGCAGATGATCTAATGTTGTTTGCGGAAGCGGAGAGTCGTCAAATTGATCTCATTAAGGAGGTTCTTCGAGTATTTTGTGACGAGGCGGGACAGACCGTGAGTGAAGAGAAGTCGCTTATTTATTTTTCTAACAATGTGGAGAGGGATGTGGCTTTGGACCTCGCGGGAGGAGTGGATTTATGATCAGTGATTCGTTGGGGGATTATCTTGGGACTCCCATTAGATCAAAACGTTTACCACGGGGTTTTTTTCGAAGAGTAACGAATAGCATGAAAAATAAACTCCCTAATTAGAAGGCTCGGAATCTCTCAATGGCGGGAAGAATCACATTGGCGCTATCAGTTTTATCGGCCATTCCAACGTATTTAATGCAAACAATGAAGTTTCCTATTCATGTTTGCGAGGAGATTGATCGGATTGTTAGGAACTTCATTTGGGGCTCGTCGGAGGATGGGAGGAAGATCCATTGGTTGGCTTGGGACAAGCTTTGTTGGCCTAAGAAACGGGGTGGATTGGGTCTTCGTAAGGCAAGTGATTATAATAAAGCGCTATTGGCGAAGTTGGGGTGGAAAGTTCTTCAAGGGGATTCGGCGTTGTGGGTGTTAGCTTTGAATCAGAAATATTTTCGTGAAGGGATACTTGAGAAGGAAGTAAAATCGTCGGACTCAAGAATGTACAAAAATATTCTAGCGGGGTGCGAGGTGTTAAAGCGCGGGATTGTGGAGGTTATGAACGGAGAGGAGAAAATATATAAGTGGTGTTTGGAACCCTCGGGGATTTTTTCCATGAAATCGACCTATAATGATTTAAATCGAGTGGACGGGAGGCCTAATTTTAATTGGGATTTGGTATGGAAGCTTAAGTCTCCGCAAAAGAACAAGGTGTTATTGTGGAGATGTATTTGGGATAGGCTTCCTACGCGTGGCAATCTAGTTAAAAGGGGGGTGATTGAGGATGCTAGTTGCCCGGGATGTGGCGCTGTTGTCGAATCCGCAAAGAACCTGTTCCAAGAATGTAACTTGTACAGGGAAGTGTTAAAAATTTGTACAGGGGCTGATTTGAAATTTTTTAGAAAATGATAGTTGTGGCTTGTTTGCACGTCCTGATGCGCGCGCTGCAGCTGGGAATGAGACAGGACCACGTTCCGGTGCAGCAGCATAACAACATTCCGTCGTGTCATCACAGCACATCACTAATCATTCGCGGCAGCAGGGGCCTTTTCCGGCGAGGGAACAACTGCAACAGGAGCCGCTGCAACAGGTACTGCAGCAGAACCGAGGTGGAGCAGTTCCTCAGGCGCTGGAATGGGAAGAAGCAGCTCAGTGGTGGACTTCGATGCTTTCCGGAACAGCAGCGGTCAACGGGATTGAGCGGCGCATTTGGTTAGCTGCTTTTGTTTGGTCATTTGGACAAACCGAAACACCAAGCTTTTCGATAGTCAAGCACGAGCTAAAACTAAGATCGAATTAGTTGCTATTGTAAAGGACGCGACTAGAGATTATGTAAGAGCATGGGGTGTAGAGCGGGATGGTGGTCTAATTACGTCATCTTGAAGTGTCCTTGTCAAGTGGTCTAAGCCGGAAGTAGGGGTAAAGCTTGATATCGATGGGGCGCTTGATCCTAGGAGCGAATCAGCGGGCATAGGTGGAATTATTCGTAATAGTACCGGTGATTATATTGCGGGTTTTGCGGGTAGTTGTGTTGCAGGTACACCACTTGAGGCGGAAAGTTTAGCGCTTCATTTTGGACTACGCCTAGCAGTTTCACGAGGTGATAATAATGTCATCATTGAAACAGACTCGAGTAAGTTGCACGCGCTAGTGAAGGGCGGTGCGAACTCAAGGGGACGTTTAAGTGGTATTCTTCGTGAGTGTGTGGATATTTTGCGTAATAATGTGGAACTTCCGAGAGGATAATAATTGCGTTGATTGGTTAGCTAAATTTGGGTTGCGGAATAAGAATGGTCCGATGGTTTATGCAGACCCGCCAGACGGTTTATGGAGGCTCCTAGCGCGTGACCGTTGCGGTTGGGCAGTACTTAGGATAGTAATAGACGTTTAAGTTTATTTTACTTTTCGAAGAGTAATTCTTCAGGGTCTCTTGACCTCATATGTAACAAAAAAAATTGGGTTTGGGGTAAATGGTAGAAATTTTAGAAATTAAATATTTTTACCCTAAAAGTGGGCCAAGTTGATTTGGGCATGTTTTGCCTAAAAAAAGATTTGGGCATGATGTTTATATTTAATAAAATGTTTCTCGAAAAAATGAACGTTCTCATCCCCGGGCATCGTCGCCTCCCCTCTGCGGAAATAGCATAATCCTTAGAATCTTTCTTCTTTTCTTTTCCCTTGTACATATATTAATTTATTAATATATATATATATATTATTTATTTCTTCATCTCTTCAATTCCTAACTTTTGACTAATGGCATCAATCGTAGTTATCGCCGATCAACAACTCATCGACTCCCGCCAGGTATTTTTTCTTTATTTTTTGACAATAATTACTGTTACTAATCGATTTTTTACTCAGATCTTGCTTATTACGTGAAAAAATAAGAACAAAGATACATAATTTTTATTTATTCATGCATTATTGGTACTTTTGGTCACTTTTATCTTCGTGTATATTTTGATTTAATATGTTGGATTTATTACTTTTTGCTTGTGTATTTGCTAATGAATGACCCAATTTTAGTTACATCGGTTCTATTTTTTTATATTTTTATCTTTGTCAATCTGATTACATATTTATATATGTATTTGCAGAGTGAATCGCAATTAGAATCAGAAAGTAATGAAATTGAGAGGGTAGGACAGAAAATGGGAAGTGAGAGTAGTGCTAACCATCATGGGGTGTGTGCAATATGTTTTGATACTATCTTGCTCCAAGAAACTGCGCTTGTAAAAGGTTGCGAGCATTCTTATTGGTATGTTTTCGAGTCCATTTTAATTTGTCAATTAGACTATTTGTTGCTTTTGATTTGATAGTGTCAACTTATTGTTATCTATAATTTGAATAGTGCGCGAAAGAGCGAGATTGTATATTACGAAAGTAAATGTGATTCTACTTTGTTCTCTATGGTACATTTTACTGTGCGCGAAAGATTATTTATATTATGTAGTTAAGTTTGTCCTACATGGATTTAGAATTTAGAATCATCGAAAATGAATATATTATCTCTTGTTTGAGCTTGTTCATTACGTGTCACATGTATCTTAAGTATATGCGTGTGTGAAAAGTGTGAAGAATTACTATGTTCAATATGCATGTTCTTAAAAAATTTTACTGGCTTTGAAGACAGGTTACATATATGAGACCTCTATTTTTAATTAATACAACCTCCATTTGATTATATCTGTCCGCTTGCTTTTCGCATATTAAAAAAAATGTCATTATGGAATCCACTATTACTAAAATACCCCTTATATGATATCGTGTTGTCAGTGTGACATGCATTCTTCGTTGGGCTTCTTGCAAGAAAGAGGCAACATGTCCGCAATGCAAGCATCCATTTGAATTTTTGCACGTCCATCGTACCCTTGATGGGAGGTAAGTTAATTCTTTTTTTTTATCTACTACTTGCCAATTAATTAATTAATTTGATTGGTTTAATAAAACAGCATTGAGGATTATATGTTTGAGGAGAGTGTATGCCTTCTTTTGAGAGCTAGTTGGTTCAAGCCTTTAATTATGGAAGAACGAGAAGAAGTTGATGATTATATGATAGATTTTTATCCATACGAAGAAGATGATGAAGATGAAGATGAAGATCTAGATGAAGTATATTTTGGTAATTCATCATCAAATATTATACGTATTGGTAATAGAAGATGGGGAGATAATGGATATGTTAGAGCTGGAAGACAAGAAGCAAGGCCTATTCCTGTTACTGTTCCTCGTGAGGATTTTGCTGCTACTGGTTCATCATCTCGTCAGCCTAAAAATAAAGAGATTGTTGGTCGAAGGGCAAAAAGGACATTAAAGCGTGAAGCTGCTGATAAAGCGGCTGCTGAAAAGCATCAGCAACGTTTGATTAAGCTTGGTAGGGCATGATCTTGGGTTGAGAGCTTTGTGTAAAGCTCTCTCTCTCGTTTGCAAATTGTTGTACAGCATAATAACCTTTACTTTTTGTTTGTGATGATTTAAATCGTGTTGACCATGTAAATACATCAGTTTAGTTTCATTGACTTTCGTCATTTCTTCTTTATTTACCTAGCTGGAGTTTGAGCTGGTTGGCATGTATATATTATAACGTAACCCCATGTGAATGTAACCAATAAAGTGTTGTATGAAAAGGGTACTTGTTACAAAGTGGGATAAAGCTGTTTATAACCTTATGGCTATATTTAGCACAAGAGGGTGATACAAAAAGGGTGACAAATATCATTACTCTTAGCACAATCATGTCTTTTCCTTGTTCATCTCTTTCTCTTTAATCACTTTAAGAGGGTTTCCCAAAGAGTTAATGGTTATTGGTTAATGCTTGATGATATGTCAAAAGACATGAAATATTGAAGAGTTTGTAACATATTAGAATAACTTGTGTAATAGAGAAGAGTTTGAAACATATTGTGGTCTGAGTTTTCTAAGTACCGAAACGAGGATTAGTCATACCTATAAATAAGGTAAGAAAACATTGTAAGAATTTTAAAAAAGGACACATATGCCACTTAAGTATGTATAGTCAAAACCTATTGGATCACCAAATGATGAAAAATATCGTACCATTTTCAACCATTATTCACCTATACTAGGAAAACCCTATATTGCTATCAACTTGATTGGTTCAACCTCCTCTTTCCAACACAATATACTTCACCATCTCTTCTTAATCTGATCAAACTTGTATATAGAGTAAGATTTGATCACATGATCATACACTATTTACCTTCAAGCTAATCCTAGACAAATAATGGCAGTATCATGTCTCAGAATGGTACAAGAAGAGGACTCAACAATACCTTTCTCTTCTTCTACTTCTAGTTCACTTGATCAAGAAAGCGGGTCTTCTTCTTCTTCACACCACTCACCACCACCTTACCAATTACCTAAACCAACTCACTTTATTTCTGTTCAAAATCTTTCCTACACGATAAACCAAAATCGATTCGTTTTTCGCAGAAAATTCAGTGAAACCAAGTCTATCAGTATATTGAAATCAGTCTCTTTTACAGCTAGAAGTTCCGAAGTCCTAGCCATTGTTGGTCCTAGTGGTACTGGAAAATCTACTCTCTTGAGAATAATATCTGGAAGAGTTAAAGACAATGAATTTGATCCAAAAAGCGTCACCATTAATGGTTTCAATGTAAGTACTCCGGCTAAATTACGAAAGATATGTGGTTTCGTGGCGCAGGAGGATAATTTATTTCCTCTACTTACTGTAAAAGAAACTCTAATGTTTAGCGCAAAGTTTAGTCTAAAAGAGGTGACTCCAAATGATAGAGAATCAAGAGTTGAGAGCTTAATGATTGAGCTTGGGCTTGTTCATGTAGCTAATAATTTCATCGGAGATGAAGAAAATAGAGGAATATCTGGTGGAGAAAGGAAAAGAGTGTCTATAGGAGTTGATATTATTCACGATCCACCTATTTTACTTCTCGATGAGCCAACTTCAGGTCTCGATAGCAGTTCAGCACTTCAAGTGATCGAATTGTTGTCTTCAATGGCAAAGGGAACGCAAAGGGCAATAATTTTATCTGTTCATCAACCTAGTTACAGAATTATACAACACATTTCCAACTTTTTAATCCTTTCTCAAGGTTTAGTTGCTCATAATGGCTCTCTTCAATCACTCAAGGAAAATATAAATCGTTTGGGACTCGAAATTCCTAAGCAAGTTAACGCTCTCGAATTTTCCATGGAAAATTTATCTAAATTGGAAGAGTTACACGCAATGAATCACGCATCGTTTATAATAACAAACGAGAATCACGTGGCTTGTTTAAGCATCATCTCACCTCAACAAGATTTAGATTTGATTTCAAGATCTCCAAGTCGTCAAGTATTTGAGATAATGGTGCTTTGCGAAAGATTCTGGAAGATAATATGCAGAACAAAGCAGTTATTTTTAGCAAGAACAATGCAAGCGATTATTGGAGGTTTCGGATTAGGAAGTGTGTATATAAACGTTAAGAATCACGAAGAGTTTGGAGTTGCAGAAAGACTCGGTTTGTTTGCATTTACCTTAAGTTTTCTTCTTTCTTCAACAATAGAAGCTCTTCCGATTTACCTTCAAGAACGTCGTGTATTAATGAAAGAAGCATCACGAGGAGCATATAAAACATCATCGTACATGATAGCCAACACTATTATCTTCCTACCCTTTTTATTTGGAATAGCGATTCTCTTTTCTGTCCCAGTATATTGGCTAGTAGGCCTTAATCCTTCAATATCCGCTTTCATATTCTTTACATTCGTGGTATGGCTTATCTTATTAATGGCAAGCTCATTAGTACTTTTCCTAAGCGCAGTTTCACCAGATTTTATATCCGGAAATTCACTCATTTCCACTGTTCTTGGTATCTTCTTCTTATTCTCCGGTTACTTTATCCCGAAAGATTGCATACCCAAGTATTGGCTCATCATGTATTACATTTCGCTTTATAGATATCCTTTGGATTGTCTAATTACAAACGAATACTGGAGTATCAAAACTAAATGTTTCTCATGGGATAATCAAGCTCATACAAACTGTTTACTTACTGGAAATGATGTATTGAAGAGTAGAGGTCTAGAAAATGACACTAGGTTTATAAATGTTTGTATAATGTTTGCCTTCTTTTTATTCTATCGATTACTTTGTTGGGTAGTTCTTGCAAGAAGGGTTTCTAAAACTATTATCTAAATGTAATTCATGGTACAACTTGATCGAAATATAGTCTTGTCAAATTATGTATGAAAAAACAAAACGTATATAAAGTTTATTATCTCAAAGAAATTACAATTACAAAAACACATGATAGTAAAATTCATAGCAAATTATAACTAAAATATATAAATTAAAATCTCAATCAACAACTGGTTTATTATCCCAATCCTCTCGAACTTCAAGTAAACTTGGACAGTATCTTTTAGCTAATATCTCAACTTGTTCAGCAAATGATTTACTTCCATTTTCTCCAATATGAATAACCATTTGATTCCAACGTTTTCTACAAATATCACCAGATCTATGCTCAAGAAGATTATCCCAATCTAAATCCTCTATACAACTAGCATCTAAATTAAAAAGCTCACTAATTAACCGATAATCATCAACATCAGCCCATAAACCTTCACTAACCATAGGAGAACTTAACTGATCATACCATTTTATACAACAATTTGCATCAGAACGTGTTGTTATTTTATCACTTATAGCTGACCAATGTATATTATCACGTAACATTCCATATTTTGATTTCTTTTCTTCAGTTAATTTCAATTGTAAATCAACATTCACTAAATCAAATAAACTTTGATACTCATCTTGTGACCATTTCCCTTTCTTTCTATTCAATAGCTTAATTCTACGCCACGTGTCCTTAACTTGTACCCTATGTTTTCCAAATTCTTCAGCTAAATCCTTCCATTTATTTCCATGTTCACCTTGATACTTACGTATTAATTCGTATTCTTCTTCAGTCCATTTATTCTTACCCTTACGGAATATAACTTGTGCACGATAATATACCGCACTTTTAGGTCTATATGGTATAGCTGTCGCGATATGGTTCCAACAATCTAGTATTTCGCGATGTTTACGACAATTTAATACCATTTCTAAACCTTCTTCACCTAAAGCATGTTGTTCTATATAATTATAAACTGCTTCTTTCACTTTTTCATCTTCTTCAGGAGTAAATCTTTTACCACGTACTAATCCATCATCTTCATTTATACTCTTCTGTTCCTTTGAATTATCTTCAGCTGGTAAATTAAATACCTCTACTTCACTAGAAAAACTCACTCTCTTTTTAGCTTTTTTAGCCTTCGGATTCTCGGAATTATTTTCTTCTACAGCGCTCTTTTTACGTTTCTTTTTAGTTTCATTCTCCTTCAAATCATTTATATTTTTTTTCTTTTTTTTCTCAGCTTTCTTTTCAATATCCAAATTAGAGCCATTACTAGTTTTCTCAACATCTTTCTTCTTAGTCTTCTTTTTTCCATTTTCAACCTTGTTCATAATTTTCACATCACGACCTTCATCAGATACTTCAGAACCCTTCTTTTTTCCCTTCTCTTTTTTCTTCTTCTGATGATTCATATCTTCCATAGCTTCCCCATCACTTGTATCCATTTTTACTTTATTCTTCTTTTTCTTTTTCTTTATCGCCTTTTCTTGATTTTCCTTTATAACATCTTCTTTCTCGACAATAATTTCATCACCTTCAATTACAACATTACCATTAAGCTTTTCCTTAACTTCCTTCTTATTCCTCTTCTCGCTTTTGCTTTTGCTTTTACTTTTCTTCCCCTTACTAACTGACACAGGGTGCTCTTCTATTGCCATGTCAGTTATATATATTCCAACTTCAAACTAAAAATTCTGCAAAATAAACACCAAATATTAAGACAGAGAAATGTTAAAAAACGAAACTATTCCAAATACAATTATCTAATTAGTATAAAATGTACAACAGAGAAAAAAAAGTTTAATTTAATAAAATTCAAACATGGTACTCAAAACCATTTTCAACAACATCCCCACATCACTTAAACTTCAAAAAGAATAAAAAAAATGAAGTTTTGGGGTCAAATAGCAGATTTAGTGATGGTTTTCAGAAGCTATACTCATTGCATCAGAAGTTCAACGCATATTTATGACAGATGGAAGACTGTTGTAAAAATAATTGAATATACACAGAGATTTAATTTTGACAACAAAAAAAATCGAAGAAAAGGTATAATATGTAGGAAAAAATAGGAAATTGAAGATAATTCGTTTGGAAAGTAAGATCCCATTACAAATATCAAGCAGAAAAATCAGTTGAGCGGGGCAAATGGGTATTCACCGGAAAAAAGAAAATCAAAACGAGCACTATAACAGCAAATATCTCACTCCAACCGTCCCTGCGGCAAATTATGGGCCGCACAAAAATCACACGCATCCTCTCTCTCCAATTACGCTATTCTCAAAGCATTACTATGCATAAGGTAAAAGCTTCCAATGGTCATAATAATGGCCATTGTGGAATTTGTATTGAAATATAATAAACACGACTGTAATTATACTTAAATCAGATAATTCTGAAAATTTCTAAAAGTGATGAGATTTGGTTCAAATTAAATCAATTTTTTAGCGTTTCAACTGTAAAAATTATTATTTACCTTAATTTGGGTTCTTCGATTTTTGATGGCGCGTAGCCAAACCGGGTTGACGATGGTGGAGAAGGGCCCCGAGTGGCGGCGGTTTTCTTGTGCAGGAGAGCAGCTTGGTGGTGGAAAGGTGAGTGTGAAGAGATTTCTTTTAGTTTTTGTGTCTAAGTTTTTTAGGTTTTATGTTTCATTGTTTTTCATTGTTTTTCAACGTTTACTTCTTTTTCTTTTTGTTCTAAAATATTTTCAAGTTTTCGTTGTATACTTTTGTATTTTTAATCTTAAGATTTATTATTTTATTTGTATGATTTTAGTGGTAAAAAATTAAAATATTTTTTATAAAGAATAATACTAACTTCACCTTCTTTTCATTTTCTTAACGAGACAATTTTTGGAAAAAAAGAAAATTGGAACAAAAAAAATAACGACAATTTTACTTGAATCAAAAATAAATCATCAATTTTTTATTTAAGTCACATAATATTTAAAAATAAAATATTAAACACCCTTTAATTTAAGGGTCAATTACTCAAGGAGACTTGAGAAGAATCAATGTGCCATATAGGAACCAAGTGATTCCTCTCTCCTACTTAGAGGCCAATAAGATGTTCAATGTCATAACTACCCTTATAGTGTATATAAGACAAAAAAATAGATTTCTCTCTCCTCCACTACCATTACACTCTCTCCTCCATTACCATTAATCTCTCTCCTCCTTTATCATTTTTTTCTCTCCTTCTTCATTAATTATCAGATAATTTCCAGCTCCGACCACAACCACCGATCACCGCCGACCACCGCTGGCCACCGCCGGAAAAAGTTCTAAGCATGGAAAAAAGTTCTGAGTCTGGAAAATAGTTCTGAGTTTGGAAAAAAGTTCTGAGTCTGAAAAATAGTTCTGAGCGTGGAAAATAGTTCTGAGCGTAGAAAATAGTTCTGAGCATGGGGTATTGGGCATGCTCAATAACTTGTTGATCATTTCTCATATAATCAGTAAACTTCCTAAGCATTTCTCGTATAATCACTAAACTGCTAAGCATTTATACAAAAGTTATTGAGTTTAAATATTTTTTTTTATTCAACACAAAAAATCAACATCACCAAAAAACTTCTGAGCATTTAACAAAACTTCTGAGCAAAACACAAATCCGGCATTTCACGATATTTCTGGAAAAAAAGTAATCTAATCTAACACAAATCTATTACATTTCTGGAAAAAAAGTAATCTAATCTAGCTTAACGACGTGGAAACTTCTGAGCGCAGCCTTCTAAAAACTTCTGAGTGCAAAAGTTCTGAGTGCAAAAGTTCTGAGTGCAAAAGTTCTGAGCGCAAAAGTTCTGAGTGCAAAAGTTCTGAGCGCAAAAGTTCTGAGTGCAAAAGTTCTGAGTGCAAAAGTTCTGAGTGCAAAAGTTCTGAGCGCAAAAGTTCTGAGTGCAAAAGTTCTGAGCGCAAAAGTTCTGAGTGCAAAAGTTCTGAGTGCAAAAGTTCTGAGTGCAAAAGTTCTGAGTGCAAAAGTTCTGAGCGCAAAAGTTCCATTGCCAGATTTGTAATCGCCAACAATTTCGAGCGCAAAAGTTCTGAGCACAAAAGTTCTGAGCGCAAAAGTTCTGAGCGCAAAAGTTATGAGCGCAACAACTAAATCTCAGAATTCAAAAGAGAAACAGTTGGTACTAGCAAAATTAGCTAATAATTCGTTTCCAAAACATTTATCTAATGAAGATGTGCAATTCAAGCTATTATTACCTTCAATAACAAAGTTTGCAGCCTGCAATTCTTCCTCACGGTTACGATTTAGGAGCTGCAGTTTTAGGGCTTGAAAAAAACCATCATCTTCATCACGATTTGGACTTATGGGCTGTGATTTGGAAAACCTTAGGCGCATCTAATTTAGAAGACCCATATGGGTGTTGTTCTTCAATAAGCAGTTGTTTCACTTCTATTGCCACAACTTCGTCACAAATCCGGCTTCATTGCCGGAACTCAAACCCTAATTTCAAGCTCCATGGATTTTCGGAGGAGAGGATTGAGTTTCAAAGAGAGAGAAAGAGATGAGAGATGAGAGATGAGAGAGGAGAGATTGAGCGTGTATTGTGTTTTGATTTTTATTTGACAAAAGATATTATATATAGGTAAATAAAAAACAAAAGAGGGTAATAAAGTAATTGGATTTTTGGCTTATAGTGTAAAAATTAGTTTGTGGCCTTTAGTAAGAAGAAGTAATATAGCTGGTCTTGTTAGGTCCCGATGTAGTATTTTCAAGACCCTTTGGGTAATAATCTCTTAATTTAATTGTTAATTTTGATCAACAATTTTCAGTAATATTATCGATTATAATAAAAAATCATTTTTTTTATTTCCTAGAGTTCTTAGGTATAAGATTTGGGTGAATTATATATAGGGTCTTGGAGACAAATTATCTTCTCTATAGAGTAGTTTCTTAAATGTCATTCTTCTTAGGGACCTGAATTTTGACAATTGTCTTTCCTACCCTTACTATCACTAAAAGACAAAATACTGTGATGTCACTATTTCTCTCTCCTCTACTACCACTACCCACCTACCTACAACCTCCCACCACCTACCACCGACCTCCGACCACCGACCACCGACCACCAGTCACCGGTCGCCGGAACAAAAACATAGAGTATCGGAAAAAACATAGAGTACCCTATATATTTGCTGAGTACTCTATTAATTTACGGAGTACTCTCTAAAATTTCCGAGTTCACTAATAAACTCTCGGAGTACTCTAAGAAAAACTCAGAGTACTCTAAGATAAAACTCGGAGTACTCTGAGAAAATCTCGGAGTACTCTAAGAAAATCTCGGAGTAATCAAAAAATTAGAGAGTATTTTAATAATTTGATGAGTATTATTATAAAACAAGGCATAAATAGTACAAAAAACTTTTATTCACCTTTTATTACACATTTTTAAACAATTACAAAGGGATATACAATTAAAAAAAAAAAAAAAATTACTATTATATTTGACCATTGACCAGATCTAGATCTGAAATGAAAAAAAAAGGAGTCCTTCTCGTCGACGAGCACAGCCACTGCAAATCACAAAGTCTTCTAATAACACCATCACCTCTGGTTCTCCGGCACGATCTGAAAGGGAGCTTCATCCCGGCGAGCTCGCGGTGGTTCTCCGGCCTGGATCTAGCGAGCTTCGAACCACGAAGCTTCTGGCCTTCTTCTCCGGCGAAGCACGGCCACTGCAAATCACAAAACCACGGAGCTTCTGGCCTTCTTCTCCGGCCTGGATCTAGCGAGCTTCGACACTGCAGCACATCTCCGGCGAGCTTCGTTGTGGAGCTTCATCATCTCGGCTTCTTCTCCGGCGAAGCACGACCACTGCGCAAAAATCACCGGCGAGCTTCTCCAGCAAACGAGCTACGGCGAGCTTCATCATCTCGGATGAAAAAGGAGCTCACGGATCTGTAACGAGTGGGTTTGGGGGCTGGGGGGAGGAGAGAGAGATAGGGGAGGAGGGATATGGTGGTGGTGGTGGTTGTTCTCATGGAGGAGGATAGTGGTGGTGGCGGTTTGGGAGATGGGGGAGGAGAGAGAAATAGGTGAGGAGGAGAGGTAAGAGAATAATGAGAGATTAAAATGAACGTGAAATGTAATATTTGGTATATATAGGGGGAAAGAAAACAAAAGGGGGGGTAGTCTAGTAATTGGGGTTTTTGGGTTCATGTGTTAAAAAGTTGCTCAGGTCTTTAGTAAGAAGAGGCTTTAGGCCGGGTCCCCATCTTGAAGAGGGGGGTGTGGTCAAGACCCTAGATGTAATTATCTCATAAGATTTTAAAATTTAATTTTTTAACATGAGAAACTTTTTTATCTAGCTGGTCCTAAAGCAATGTTTATTCTTTTTAGATTTTTTCTAGTGGAGTAACTGGAAAAAAATTAAAATTTCTTGTCTACTTATTTTGGGGTCGAGGACATATTATCTTTTAGATTTTTTTTACTTTTCTAACATGGGACTCGTAAGAATTTTTTTTAAATATTTTTTTTCAAAATTTTATAGAGAGGGTCCAAAGGTAAATTTTTTTAGATTTTATTACTCTCTTGCGCGAGGTCGTTGACACTTTTTCTTATAGATTATTTACTTTTTTTAGTTGGGTTAGGGGACAATTTTGTTTGTAGAATTTTTTACCTTTTTAGAGGGGGCACCCAGGGCTTTTTTTACTTTTCTAGATGAGGACCGGGGGGTCGATGTTGTTTTTAGGTTTTATACTTTTCTAGCGGGGGGCTCAGGAGCAATTTTTATGACATTTTTACTTTTCTAGCGGGGGTATACATGGGTAATTTTTTGATTTTTTTACTTTTCTGCCCCCCCCCCCCCCGGGTAATTTTTTTAGATATTTATACTTTTCAAACGGGGAGCACGAGTGGGAAAATCTTTTTTAGAACGGGAGCACGATCTTCTCCATACAACCCAATGCTTGTGTCAAACCCACTGTCATTAAACCACATCCACAAGTATTTTCGAGTCTTTCTCTCAAACTCACTTCAAGACCTCGATAAAAGATTGTTAGGTGTAGTTCAGGAGTGTACCCATAAAGTGGACACTTCTTCAAGTTCAGTTAAAATTGTGTCCAAGCCTCGTCTAAACTCTTTTTAGAATCTTGTCAAAAGGTAGCAAGGTCCATCCGCACTTTCACCATCATACATGAATCAGTTGTGTTCACAATAAGGTCATTTCATGCTTAAGTGATATGCTATAATAGATTGAAACACAAACCGAAATAAATAATTCATATGAATGGGTATAATCTTCAATCCATTGGAAAAAAAATATTTTGTCAGCAAGCAACAACTATTAACAAAAATTATTTTGATGTATCAATAAAAATGGTAAAAACCAAAGCACAACCAATTCATATATGAGTGGGTTGGTATCACAACATGGTAATCTCATGATTAATGCTATGACAAACTAGATTAAACGTAAAACAACATCAACAAGTCATAACAATGGGTTACAATCTTTAACCCATCATTAAAAAATTTTCCTCATCAATAAACAACATATGCAAACATTGTACACATCCTATTAAACTATGAATTGGCCGAGATCAAAGAAAAATAGGGTATCACATAATCGGGTACAACCCTGCACTGAATTCAAACCTAAAACACCATGAATATGTACTCGATCACAAATCATAAAAAGACCATCGCTTATCCAGATATATAACTTAAATTTTCAAAACAAAAAATTCTAAAAAAAAGATATCTAATTGGAACAATAGATAAATGAATCGAAACCATGCCAATAAGCACTTCAAATACAATGAAAGTTAAATCAGTATACACAATACATAACAACGTAATTAAATCTACTTGAATAACCAAAAATAATATTAATAAAAAATAACCAAAAATAAATAAATAATACAGATTAATAAATTAATAGATATTATTATTCTTTCCTTGATGAAAATCCAAACTATGTTACTAATTTTTTATATATAAGTATTTATTTTACAATAGTTTATATAGATAATGATAATTAATTATTTTAAATAAATATTATAAATATATTGTTAATATATTTTATAGTCCTAATGATTTAAAAGAATGATATACAATTACAAAATATAAGAAAATTATATAATATTATAATAATTTCATGTAAGTTGAAATTTGCAAGTTTGACAACTATAATTTTATATTAAGTAAAATGAAATGTTGTGCTAAGAAAATGATTGAAATATTTTCTATTACCCTACAAGTAAAAGAATATTAGATGTTAAAAAAAATTGAACCATTATCCACACTTCAGTTATAAGAAATCTTTGTTACGAACTATTCTAACCTTTTGTTAATTTAGTATTTCTTCTAATATAAGCGGCTCGATTTAAAATTTTGTCTAAAATCTTCAAATTTTTATAACGGCCATTTTCGGATGGACAAACGTAAGAGACGTTATGTTATCATAATAGGACTTATAATCCCCGTCCATCATACTTTGCAGGCATGCGATTTAGTAACTGTCCTTACTACAAAACTTGTATAATATGTGTGAGAGAATGAACTGTGAAAACCTGTTGTTTGCCTGAATGTCGACAAAAATTTCTGGCCATGAGCATGTTGAAGTAAGGAATAGTCAGTTTGCTTATAATTATTTTTATTTATTTTATGAGCTTATTTGGTTGTTTGTATTTTGTAATGAATTCGGATGAACACAACTCATGTTTTTAGTGATTGGTCATTTATATACAGTGATAATGAGATAATGTATGTACAAGGGACATTACATGACTAGAATAGACTGAACTGTATATTGAATTAACTATAAACTAAAGACAACAATAATTTCTGGATGTCTTTTTTGGTCATCATATGGATCTATATATAGATCCTAAGATTGTTTGCTAATGGTAACATTATAGATAAGAACGAACAGTTAGTTTGCTTTTGATCCTTCTTGGGCTTCCACGTTTCTTTTGATCTTTCTTGGTCTTACACGTAATCTTGTAGATAAGAAGGAACAATTGATCTCCGTTTGCTCCTTCTTGGGCTTCCACGTGTTTTTTCTATCCGATTGATCATTACATCACCTTCTCCTCTAGAAAGAACCTTATACTTAAGGTTCCAACTAGGGTATGTAGAATAAAAGTTTGAAATATCCACCCATGATACTTATTTAAGCAGTAAATCTTCCCATTGAACTAAAACTTGTGATATGCCCACATTGCTAACATTGATATTTCTTCTTGATATCACCGCTAATGGATGAACTTTAGGTTAATCAGCCCAAGACGGCAACACAACTGGCATGGACAAACGATATGTTACACCAATTTCTCTTTTAAGTGGCGATACATGAAAAATAGGATGTATATTTGCTGTAGTAGGCAATGAAAGACGACAAGAATCCCTCCCAATGCGTTTTACAACTTGAAATGGACCAAGAACTTGTGACCCAATTTTTAACTTCCATACCCTCAAACGGTAACATCCTGGTATGGTTTTAAACGAAGCAAAACCCAATCTCAAACATCAAATTCTCGTTCTGTACGATGTGATATACTATATGCGTCCTAGAAGGGGGGTTGAATAGGACAATAGAAATTAATCGGCTAATTTTATTTCAAGTAAATAAAATTAAAAGCTAATTTGAATCCTATTGTATTAGCAAACTAAATAGTATAAAACTAGATAATCCTAATAGACAATAATATCAAACTATTCAAGTAGGCATTTTAACAAGCATATAGAGTGCGGAAATATAAAGAGTGTAGAGATAGAATACGATACACAACGATGTATAGTGGTTCGGTTTCCCTACATCCACTACCTAAGGAAGCCTCCTTAGGATTTGCAAGATTCTCACTAATCTTCGTAAACTCTTAACCGGGTGAGATACAAACCCTTACAACCACTTCAAAAACCCTTTGAAGGAAATACACTTGTGTTATCACCAACACAAGGAACCAAGCATAAACCTATGCTCACACTACTCTCTTAATCTATTACAAGAACTAAGAGGAAAGGGAAAAAGTGTTTAGGGGTGCTTATAAAAGCTTTGTGACTAAACTCCTAAATGAGTAGATAGAACTAATTAGCTTCACAATAAATATGACTTGAATGCTCCTTTGAAACCTCCTTGAATGATAGAATTAATTGCTCTTAAGATTGGTAGATGGAAGGCTTGAGTTGTGTCTTGAATGAGCTCCATTTTATAGCTGAAAAGATGGTCCAACGGTCATAAAGCTTCTCTCTAACGGATCTATTAATCTCCCAACGGATATAAGCTTTGTCCTCTAGTAATAGTGCTGAAACCCTCTCGTGCGGTGTACCGTGGGTATCGTCCGGTGCACCGCGGGACTGTTCGACTTGATTATGAGCTTACTGGTCGGACTACTTCATGTACCGCACACCTGGTCCGTTCCTGGGTCCGGTGTACCGCGCTTTATGTCCGGTGTACCGTGCAGATTTCTGAGCTTACTGGTCGGGCCATCTAGTGCACCGTGCTTCTGGTCCGTGATGCTGCGGTGCACCGCGTGATTCATCCGGTGTACCGCGGAGCTGCTCTTTTAAATATAACGCTAAGTATAAAGAGATAAACACAACTAATCTAATGAGGGGTTTTGGAAAACAACTTAAGTGATACCAAAATGAATTTTAGTGTAAAAGATGATTTGTCGAATATTAAAACGGGAATAAAACAAGGTGAGGCTAACAATCTCCCCCTTTTTGATGTTTGACAAATCATAAACTTTTGAAGATGCCTAAGATTTAGTTTTGATCAAAAACTCCCCCTCAACCTAATCACTAGAGTTTTTATAAAAACTCCCCCTCACAAAATGCATTTTAAAAAGTTCAACTAAAATTTCTCCCCCTTTGTCAACAACAAAAAGAACAAATGATACAATTTGAAAATTTTAAGGGGTCAAAAACACATTTTGAGTAAAAACAAGGACTAAAGGAATAAATGGATAACAATTAGAAGCTTTAAGGAACCTATAACATCAAGAAAAGATTAGCAACAAGATTATATACACAAAAAGCTCTAAACAAAAACATGACAAGAAAGAAGGGTTAGAGAATTTGCATGCCAATCTCACAACGAATTTTCTCAAAAAGATCTTGGGGTAGAGGTTTCGTAAAGATATCGGCTAGTTGATTTTCCGAAGTGACAAATTCAAGAACAATGTCCCCTTTTTGAGTGTGATCCCGGATAAAATGATGACGGATTTCTATGTGTTTTGTTCTAGAGTGTTGAATGGGATTTTTGGTGAGATTGATAGCGCTAGTGTTATCACAACGAATGGGAACACGATCATACTCTAGGCCAAAATCTAGTAAGGTTTGTTTCATCCAAAGAATTTGAGTCACACAATTTCCGGCCGCAACATATTCGGCTTCGGCCGTGGATAAAGCAACACTATTTTGTTTTCTACTAGACCAAGAAACAAGGGATTGACCTAAGAATTGGCAACTACCACTAGTACTCTTCCTATCAAGTCTACAACCGGCATAATCGGCATCCGAATAACCTATTAGTTCAAAGGAGGTAAATCTTGGGTACCAAAGTCCTAGACTAAGGGTTCCTTTCAAATACCTAAAAATACGCTTAACGGCACTAAGATGGGTTTCTTTGGGAGAAGATTGAAATCTAGCACAAAGACACACGGGGAACATAATATCGGGTCTAGAAGCGGTAAGATAAAGTAAGCTACCAATCATACCTCGATATAGTTTCTCATCAACATCCTTACCATCTTCATCTTTGTCTAATTTTGTGGATGTGCTCATTGGAGTTCCAATTTCCTTTGCATCTTCAAGTCCAAATTTTTTGATCAATTCTCTTGTGTATTTGGCTTGATTGACAAAGATACCATCTTTCATTTGCTTGATTTGAAGTCCAAGAAAGTAATTTAATTCTCCCATCATGCTCATCTCAAATTCCTTATGCATGCTTTTAGAAAAATTCTCACATAGATTTTCATTAGTAGCACCAAATATAATATCATCCACATAAATTTGAACAAGAAGGATATCTTTTGAAGACCTTTTTATAAATAAAGTGGAGTCAATTTTTCCTCTTTTAAAACCATCATCTAATAAAAATTTGCTTAATCGTTCATACCAAGCACGAGGAGCTTGTTTTAAACCATATAAAGCCTTTGAAAGTTTAAAGACATGATTTGGAAATTTTGGATCTTCAAAACCCGGAGGTTGTTTAACAAAAACTTCCTCGTCTATAAAACCATTTAAAAAAGCACTTTTGACATCCATTTGGTAAAGTTTAAAATTCATATAGCAAGCAAAAGCAAGTAGCATACGAATAGATTCAAGTCTAGCTACGGGAGCAAAAGTTTCATCGAAATCAATACCTTCTTCTTGATTGTACCCTTGAGCAACTAACCTTGCTTTATTTCTAGTAATGATGCCGGTGTCATCTAGCTTGTTGCGAAATATCCACTTAGTGCCAATAATAGTGGGGCCAATTGGTTTCTCCATTAATGTCCAAACTTTGCTACGCTCAAATTGATTTAATTCCTCATGCATAGCATTAATCCAATGATCATCTAACAAAGCTTCTTTAATATTCTTGGGCTCAATTTGAGATAAGAAAGCTTGATGAGCACAAAGAGCAATAATACGGGAACGAGTGGTAACACCTTCTTTTGGATCACCTAGAATTAAGTCACTTGGGTGATCTTTGATATGTTTCCAACACCTTGGTAAATCCGTACTAGCTTCATTTAACACTTGATCATTTTCCTTAAGAGATTCTTCATGAGATTTGACTTCTTGAGTAGGAGATTCTAAGGGTTGATCTAGTGGAGCATCTTCAACAACATCTACCACTTTCTTGATACAAAACGGATTAGTCTCATCAAAGTCAACATGCATAGATTGCTCAATGGTACGAGTACGTTTGTTGAAAATGCGATAGGCTTTTCCTTTAGTGGAATAACCAAGAAAAATGCCTTCATCCGATTTAGCATCAAATTTACCCAAATAGTCCCTAGTGTTAAGGATAAAACATTTGCACCCAAAAACACGAAAATAAGCAATAGTTGGTGGTCTACCATTCCAAAGCTCATAAGGGGTTTTCTTAATAAGGGGTCTAATAAGAACTCTATTTAACACATAACAAGCCGTATGAACGGCTTCACCCCAAAAGTATGTAGGCAAGCTATGTTCTTTTAGCATTGTTCTAGCCATTTCTTGTAGAGTTCGGTTTTTCCTTTCCACTACCCCATTTTGTTGGGGAGTTCTAGGGGCCGAAAAATTATGCTCAATCCCAAATTCATCACAAAAATGCACAAAAGGAGAATTCACGTATTCACTACCATTATCACTACGAATGCATGTAATAGAGTAGCCTTTCTCATTTTGCACCTTTCTACAAAGTTTTGCAAATTCATTGAAGGCATCACTTTTCAAAGCAAGGAACATCACCCATGTGAATCTAGTGTAATCATCAACAACAACAAAGACATATCTAGACCCTCCTAGACTAGTGACATCAACGGGACCAAATAGGTCCATATGCAATAATTGAAGTGGCCTAACGGTGATGACCTTATTAATGGATTTAAAAGATGAACGATGTTGTTTACCAAGTTGACATGCATCACATAATTTATCTTTATCAAATTTGTAAATAGGCAAACCAACAACAAGATTTTTTCTAGATAATTTTGAAATCAAATCCATGCTAGCATGTCCTAAACGTCTATGCCAAAGCCAACTATCATTAATCACGGATAAGCATTTGATATTTTTGCACATAAGACTCTCAAGATCAACAACAAAAACATTATCCGATCTTTTTGCAATAAACATAGTATCTAACTCATCATTTTTGAAAACAACACATCTAGATGCTTCAAATTTAACACTAAAACCAACATCACAAAGTTGACTAATACTAAGCAAGTTAAAAGAGAGACCCTCAACAAGTAACACATTAGAGATAAGTAAAGAGTCCATATTACCAATGTTACCTTTACCCAAAACGCGTTTCTTAGTGTTGTCGGCAAAAGTAACTTTATCACCTTTAGTTTTATATAAATTTGTAAATAATGATGGATTTCCGGTCATGTGTCTTGAGCATCCACTATCAAGTAGCCATATATTTTGCTTCTTGATGCTCAACCCCTACAAACAAACAATAATTTAAGCTTTAGGTACCCAATTAGGATTGGGTCCATGAGGGTTAGTGGATTTTCTTTTTAAGACCCATTTAGGTCTTTTCCAAATTGGCACAAGAGATCCCAAATCTAACAATTTACGATAGTAACAATGAGATGCATCATGACCAAGTTTTTCACAATAGGTGCAAGTGATAGAAGATTTTGAAGAGGATGGAATTGCATTTGAAATTTTTGATTTTACAAAGACATTTTTCAAAGGTTTTTGGTGAGTGAATGGATCATATCCAACACCACTTTTTTCACAAGCCATTCTTTGAGAACCTAAAATCAAATCCAAGTTTTCTTGCCCACTAGTAAATTTTAAAATGATGGCATTTTGATCAACAATCTTTTTCTTTAACAAAGCTTTTTCTTCCAAAAGGTTTTTCTCAATAAGATGAAGTTTCTCATTATCATCTATACATTCATCACAAAGATTTTGACACTCTTCCAAAGCTTTCAAAACCTCTTTAGTTCTATTTTTCTCAAATTCTAAATCTTTTGTTAAAACTTTGTTTGTTTCAATAGAATTTAAAGAATCATTATAAAGAGAATCAAATGCCTCATGAATATCTTGTTCACTAGCATCATCATTAGTTAAAGAGAGTTTGGATTTAGGAGTTACCTCATCATGATTTGCCATAAAGGCAAAGTGAGTAGTACCGGTATCATCATCCGAAGAAGCATCTTCATCATTCTCAACTTTTCCCATAAAGGCAACAAGATTGACATTTTCATTATCACTTTCTTCTTCATCCGAATTTTGAGTATCCCAAGTGATATTGGCATGCATAGCTCTTTTCGGTTTCTCCTTTTGAAGAAGAGGACAATAGGTTTTGATGTGACCAACCTTTTTGCAATGATAGCAAGTGGGTTCATCTTGTTTGATAGCTCTATCATTCTTCTTGTAAGGTGAGGAAGAACTTCCTTTCTTGGCAAAGCGTTTGTATCTCATGAATTTTTTCATATCTCTAGCTAGCATAGCTACTCCTTCATCTTCACTAGTTTCTTCTTCATGAGAGTTTTCTTCTTCACTTTCTTTCCTTTCTTTTCGTTCTTTCAACTTAGAACTCATGGCATGGAAAGCAATAGATTTCTTAATTTTCTTCTCCTCATCATCTCTTATCTTTTCTTCTTCAAGCACAAGTTCTTCCGTCATGAGGTTGCAAATGAGTTCATGAACCGTCATCTTTGAAAGATCTTTAGTGTCTCTTATAGAGTTGATCTTTGTCTTGTATTTCCTTGGAAGAGCAAATAAGATTTTTCGACATTGTTCCTTGTTGGTATATTCTTGACCAAGAGTCTTCAAAGTGTTAACAATGTTAGAAAATCTTTGATGCATAGCATTCAAGGCTTCATCGGGCTCCATACGAAAAAGCTCATACTTAGTGATAAAGAGACCAATCTTGGTTTCCTTAATATCTTCCGTTCCTTGATATGATAGCTCCAAGAGTTGCCACATTTCATGAGCGGAATTGCATTCACTCACTCTAGCATATTCCGTGACACTTAATCCATTTATGAGGATGTTCATAGCTTTGTTGTTTTTGGTAAGTTTAGCTATGTCTTGATCATTGTAATCATCCTCATCTTTTACCTCCGTTGTACTTCCGGCAACGTAGGGAATATAAGGACCCTTTTTGATAGCCATCCATAAAAAGTAATCGATTCCTTTCACATGAATCTCCATCTTCTTTTTCCATCCAAAATAGTCTTTTCCTACAAAAAGCGGAGGTCTAGTAGAACATGAACCTTCCGGTTGATTAGAATCCATATCGTTTTAACTCTAGAAACGATTAAGTACAATAGAGCTAGGCTCTGATACCAATTGATATACTATATGCGTCCTAGAAGGGGGGTTGAATAGGACAATAGAAATTAATCGGCTAATTTTATTTCAAGTAAATAAAATTAAAAGCTAATTTGAATCCTATTGTATTAGCAAACTAAATAGTATAAAACTAGATAATCCTAATAGACAATAATATCAAACTATTCAAGTAGGCATTTTAACAAGCATATAGAGTGCGGAAATATAAAGAGTGTAGAGATAGAATACGATACACAACGATGTATAGTGGTTCGGTTTCCCTACATCCACTACCTAAGGAAGCCTCCTTAGGATTTGCAAGATTCTCACTAATCTTCGTAAACTCTTAACCGGGTGAGATACAAACCCTTACAACCACTTCAAAAACCCTTTGAAGGAAATACACTTGTGTTATCACCAACACAAGGAACCAAGCATAAACCTATGCTCACACTACTCTCTTAATCTATTACAAGAACTAAGAGGAAAGGGAAAAAGTGTTTAGGGGTGCTTATAAAAGCTTTGTGACTAAACTCCTAAATGAGTAGATAGAACTAATTAGCTTCACAATAAATATGACTTGAATGCTCCTTTGAAACCTCCTTGAATGATAGAATTAATTGCTCTTAAGATTGGTAGATGGAAGGCTTGAGTTGTGTCTTGAATGAGCTCCATTTTATAGCTGAAAAGATGGTCCAACGGTCATAAAGCTTCTCTCTAACGGATCTATTAATCTCCCAACGGATATAAGCTTTGTCCTCTAGTAATAGTGCTGAAACCCTCTCGTGCGGTGTACCGTGGGTATCGTCCGGTGCACCGCGGGACTGTTCGACTTGATTATGAGCTTACTGGTCGGACTACTTCATGTACCGCACACCTGGTCCGTTCCTGGGTCCGGTGTACCGCGCTTTATGTCCGGTGTACCGTGCAGATTTCTGAGCTTACTGGTCGGGCCATCTAGTGCACCGTGCTTCTGGTCCGTGATGCTGCGGTGCACCGCGTGATTCATCCGGTGTACCGCGGAGCTGCTCTTTTAAATATAACGCTAAGTATAAAGAGATAAACACAACTAATCTAATGAGGGGTTTTGGAAAACAACTTAAGTGATACCAAAATGAATTTTAGTGTAAAAGATGATTTGTCGAATATTAAAACGGGAATAAAACAAGGTGAGGCTAACACGATGCTTATCTGCTTGTTCTTTCATCCATTGTCGTGCCCTTTGAAAATAGTTTAAGAGTAGATAATATAGCATTGCGCTATTGTATCTCATGTTCAACAGTAACATTCAATGTTGACATGGGCAAGTAACGCAAGAGTTATGGCGGATTTCGTCCATAGACTGTGAGAAAAAGAGCATATCAGGATATGTATGAAAATATGTATTGTACCAATACTCATCCGTCACAAAAATTCTGAGATACATCTCTAATGTTGATTAATAAGTTCAGTATGTCCATCTGATTGCAGATGATATGTTTTGCTCATACTTAACTTGGATCCTTGCAAAAAAAAAACTTTTTCCAATATAACTTCCAAAAATATTTTATCTCGGTCACTTGCAAAGACACGTGGCATCCCATGAAGTTTGATAACTTGATTTATTAACACTTCAGCTACTTGTGTACCGTTCACATGAGTTGGAAGAGCTGCAAAGTGAGGATATTTAAATAATCTATCAACTATCAAGAATATTTGTGACTTTCCTTTTGATGATGGTTAACCTTGCACGAAATCCATCGAAATGTCCTCCCAAATTTGATCTAGAATGACAAGGGTTGCAAAAGACCAGTGGGAGCCAGAATGCTCACCTTATATTGTTGACATACCAAACAATTTGCAACAAATTTATTAATATGATTCCATATATTTACCCAATAACAACTGGCCCTACTCTTTGAAATGTACTTAGGTTTATAGCATGTCATCCCACTGATGTAGAATGATACTTTTCCATTACTTTATTAAGTAAGATAGTTGGAATCACCAGGCTGTGTTTATAGAGTAATAATCCTTGCACCAACAAATATCCCTTTACTGAATGTGTTTCATATTGTAGATCATCTTGTATCTTTTGAATGTATGAATCATTTTTATTAGCCATTCACAGATTATCCAAAAACTCCACTTGAACTGCTGAAATAGTGAAACATATACCTGTAATTTTCGAAGAGCATCTACAAATTGGTTCTCACGTCCAGGTTTGTAAACAATATTGAAATCAAACTTTTTAACCACTTTTGTTGATCAAGTGTTTGAATTGTTTGATCAATCAAATTTTTTACACTGCACTGATCTGTGTAATTGAGAACCCCCTTCCCAACAAAAATTGCCTCCATTTGGAAATATCATACGTAATGGCAAACATTTATCTTTGATAACTTGATGCATCATTATTTTATAGCCGGCGAATCATTAAATAAGGGTAAAAAAGGGAGATTGTGTCAATGATATGATGTTAAGGACATTTTAGTGGATAAAATACCAGCTGGTCTCTAAAAAGAAACTATTATTTTGGGTGTGGACCTTTTGGGGCATTATCTCAAAAGGCTCGGTCAAAATTTACAAATAAAAATTACCTACAATAATATTATTAAACTCTAAAAAATAATGATTTTTATATTGTTTACGACAAAGAAATTGATATATACTAAACAATGCAAAAGTACAAACAACCGATTGAAAAACAGTAAAATAAAGATTGTACAAGAACTATGATAACTAAGGACACATATACAAGGCTTAATGAAAAATGAAAGGTATAATCGAGCACAAATCACCATTGATGCACCCAGAGCATCATTACGAACATGAAACAATACTAAATTGAACGCCAAAAAATGGTAAGCAAATGCTCCATTGAGTCCGGCGCACTGATTTTCAAATAAGCAATCTCACCTGAAAATGATAGAATTTTACTCCAATAAAATATCGAATAAATATGCAAAATAACACGATAAAAAATGATCAATATGGCATTGAAGTTTTAAGTAGATTTAAAAAAAAAATCAACTATGGTTTATTTTTTTGTCAGCTCTAAATTTCATTATCTAGAGTGAAATATGTCACGACCGGACAAACGCAGAAAGTTTATTAAGTAAAGAAAACAAACAAAACAATTTTAATAAAAAATAACCAAATGTAAATAAATAATACAGATTGTTTATAATAAAATAAATTAATAAATATTAATATTCTTCTTTTTTGATGGAAATACGAACTATGTTATTAATTTTTGGGTTAATGCCCAATAGGCACCTGCCACCTTACACCTTTGCCCATAAAAGACACCGTTTTTTCAATGAACAACGAGTAGTGGGAAGCTTCCCATAACTCAAACGACTTTTTCTATGGAAAAAGAGAGAAAAGCAAAATATTTGTGGCCTTTTATGGGCAAAAAAATGATGGTTGGGGTGAGAGGGAATTAATTCTAATTTGAGGTGTTTCTTGGGCAATAATCCTTAATTTTTTTTATATATAAATAATAATTATAATTAATTTTACACTAATTTACATGGATGATAATAATTAATTATGTTAGATAAATATTATAGGGATAATTCTCAATTAATTACGAATTCTCAAATTCTATTCCCAAAAAAATGAACGAGAAAAATTATTCATACTTACTCATAATTTAAATGATTAATTTTTAATTAAACACTTTGTCATATTTACCTTCCACTATTACCCTAATATCATTTTTTATTATTATATAATATTCATAATATATTATTTATTTATTTTATTTTATTTTTATAATAAAATCCGGCCACCAGCACTGACTACCACCACCACCTCAGGCATTTACCACCGACTATCACCACCACCCCAACCACCCTCCACCACCCCACCACTCCCACCACCATCCACCCCAACCACCCACCACCCACCACCACATCCACCCTAACACCCCTACAATCATCCCCACCACCACCACCCCCACCCCCATCCACCACCCCCACCTACCACCATCACTACCATTATTCTATGGCGACCACCACCTTCACCTATAACCACCACCGACTAGTTCCGTCACCACCAACTAAATCCATCACATGCGTGAATCCGTGAAATTTAAAAAAAAAATCATAACTAATTCTAAAAGAATCTTATAAATAAAAAAATTTCATTTTTATTAGAGACAAATTAATATTTACGTCTATGAATTTTTTATTTTTTTTTATTTCGATAATCAGTTTTATGTGTTGTTACAACACGCAAAAACAGATTTTCTAAATTCCACAACACGTGCGCGTCCGTGAAATTTTTTTTATAAAAAATTATAATTAAATCCAAAAAAATCAAAAAAATTTAAAAATTGTAATTTTGACAGTTTTTTTATTTTTAACTTTCGATATTCAGTTTTATGTGTTCCTACAATACACAAATATATATATATATATATATATATATGTATATGTATATGTATTCCTATAACACACAAAATCATATAATCAATCTAAAACATTCTCTTCTTTAACAAAATCATTTTTTCTCTTTATTAATTGCATATAACCTATTTTTACTTGTTTTTTACTATCTTGATGTATTATCTTTTTGTCCAACCTTTTTTTGTTATTTTGTGTGTTGATCTAATACACAAAACAGTTATTGTGTATTACAACAACACACAAAATCATGTATTCCCTTTTAGTCATGCTCTTTTCAGTATGTGATTTTGTGTATCACATGAACACACAAACTGATCGGTTTGACTGGAAGAGAAAAAATGAACTTATGTGTTACTGTAATACACAAACGATTGTTTTGTGAAATAATAGAAAAAAAGTTGGACAAAAAGTTAATACATCAAGATAGTTAAAAACGAGTACAAATATTGTATAGGTGACTAATAAAGAGAGAAAAACAATTTTGTTGAAAAAAGAATGCTTTAAATTGATTTTATAATTTTGTGTGTTACATGAATACATAAATATATTTTTGTGTATCGTAGGAACACATAAAATAACTGCATATACCTTATTTTTTCTCTTTATTAATTGCATATACCCTATTTTTACTTGTTTTTTACTATCTTGATGTATTATCTTTTTGTCCAACCTCTTTTTGTTATTTGTGTGTTGATATAATACACAAAACAGTTATTTGTGCATTACAGCAACACACAAAATCATGTATTCCCTTTTAGTCACGTCCTTTTCAGTCTTTGGTTTTGTGTATCACATGAACACACACACACACACCGATCAGTTTGACTAGAAGTGAATAAATGAATTTGTGTGTTGCTGTAAATTGTAATACACAAAACAGTATTCTGCGTATTACAACAACACACAAAATAACAAAAAAGGGTTGGACAAAAAGTTTATACATCAAGATAGTTAAAAACGAGTACAAATATTGTATATGTGACTAATAAAGAGAAAAAACGATTTTGTTAAAGAAGAGAATTGTTTAGATTAATTTTATAAATATATTTTTGTGTATTGTAGGAACACATAAAACAGAATATCGAAATTCAAAAATAAAACAATAAAATAAAAATAAAATCTGATGTATATACTTGCCCGGTCAAAAATAGAACTTTTTAATTTTCTGATTTTTTTGGATTTAATTATGATTTTTTATTAAAAAAATCACAGACGCGCGCGTGTTGTGGAATTTGAAAATTCTTTTTTTGTGTGTTATAGCAACACATAAAACGGATTATCTAAATAAAAAATCAAAAATAAAAAAAAAATCCAAAAATATCAAAAAAAAATTCATAAACATAAATATTAATTTGTCTCGTCCAAACATGCGAATTTTATATTTTTACGGTTTTTTTAGAGTTAGTTATGATTTTTTTTAAAAAAATATTCATGGACGCGCGCGTGTGATGAAATTAGTTGGTGGTGACATAACTAGTCGGTGGTGTTTATAGACGAAGATGGTGATCGGCGGAGAATAATAGTGGTGGTGGGGGTAGTGGTGGGGTGGTGGTGGTTGGGTGTGGTGGTGGTGGGGTTGGTGGTGAAGAAGATAAATAAATAAATATTATATAATAATGGTGAAGATAATAAGAACTAAATGATATATATATATTTAAAGTAATAATTAATAGGTTTAGGGGTATTTTTGTAATCTTTCAATTTATGTTTCTAATTAGGAAATAACTTGAAGTTATAGTTAACTGAAAATAATTTCACTTTTTGTGTAAATAATTGGGCGTTGCCCCAAAATTATATTTATATTGTAAAATTCATTTTATAGTCCTAAACTATTTAAGAAAATGATATATAATTACAACATTCCAGAAAATTATATATAATTTTATATAAGTTGCAAGTTTGAGACAAATATAATTTTTATATTAAGTAAAAATGATATGTTATGTTAAGAAAGTGATTAAAAGACTTTCTATTACACTACGTAAAAGAATAATAGATATTAAAAAAAATTGAGGCGTTATCCGCACTTCAGTTATAAGAAATCTCTCTTACGAATTTTTATAATCTTTTGTTAATTTAGTCCAATTTTTTTTCCTTATATCAGAGGCTCGATTTAAAATTTCGTCCAAAATTTTTAAATTCTTATAACAAACATTTTTTTGGATGGACAAGTGTTAGAGGAAGATTCCTCGTGTTTTTATGTGAGGAACAGTCTGAGCGTCTTCGGTACATAATGTGAGAAAGAAAATGAGGTCTTTTTTAGTATTATATTTTTTATCCTATTTTAACCAAACAAATCATATGTAAAAATATTTACTAAAATAATGCATGAAATAAAAAATTATTAAAAAATGAATATATTATATAAAAAATAAATTATATACCAAACGCTAAAAAACAAATTAAAAATTTACTAAATTCACTTTAAAAACATTTTCTTTGCTTTTTGTGATACAAAACTAATGATTAAATTTTCGTATTTAAATTCGTCTACCATATTTTGCTCAATCGGCAATATAACATGACTATATTTTTATTTGTGAACCATGATAATTAACAGAATAGCAGTAGAACAATTAAATTTTTTTATTTGATAAACTCACTCCTAATAACTTTCTATTCTGAATTTTAATTTTAAATTTTGCTTGTATTTTTAAATAGGTGCAATTAAACATGTGACAAATGTATTTTATCCTTAAGCATGTATAAAATTAAACATAATTAATTATATAAAAGATAGAAAAAAACTTACTAGTTAACAAGCAGTTAGTGCGTTTGGTTTTAATTTTTTCTGAACGTTGTTATTTAAATAACATGCTGAGTCCTTTTTACCCCTAAAACATTCTACTTAATACTTAATTGGGGTTATTGTTGATAACATCCTCATTAAACTCTCTAATTGTTTTTTATTGCCTTCAATAATCTTATTTATAAAAAAATGCCTAATGAACTAATTATTTATAGAAAACATCCCCTTTATATTTTCTATACCTTTACTAATTCCATCACATGCGCGCGTCCGTGAAATTTTTTTAAAATCGTCATAACTAATTCAAAAAAAAAATCAGAAAATTTAAAAAAAAATATTTTTGAATAAATCTAATTAATATTTACGTCTATGAATTTTTTTGATTTTTTTTGAATTTTTCGAATTTTTTTTCTGCAGATACGGAATTCCATGTTTTAAACATAGAATTCCATGTTTTAAACATAGAATTCCATGTTTTAAACATGAAATTCCATGTTTTAAACATGAAATTCCGTGTCTGCGAAAAAAAAATTAAAAAAATCGAAAAAAATAAAAAAATTCAGAAAATTCCGAAAAATATCATAGACGTAAATATTAATTTGATTTATCCAAATATAATTTTTTTTTTGATTTTTTTGATTTTTTTGATTTTTTTTGAATTAGTTATGACGATTTTAAAAAAATTTCACGGACGCGCGCGTGTTTATTAGTTTTTTTCTTATTTTTTAATTGTTAATTATAAGGGTGATTTGGGATGGGGCTGTTTTCAATAAATATTTTTTTCTCGGCACCTTTTCTAAATAAGTTTTTTAATAGGCATCAATCAACAATTGGCTCTACTTAATTTATACTTTATCTTCTCCGATTAAAATTGTGCACTCCTTTTTTTTCAAAATACAAAAAAACGAAGTTTCTTCTTCTCCTACTCGTAAAATCATTTTCTTGTGTTACACCTTACTTCCGAGATAGCAAATTGAGTTCGCAGTGTTTATGGTCCAGTGGTGCGTTTGAAAGATGTCGTTGTTCCAAATGTAATGGTAATTATAGGGTTTTCGAAAGTGAAAGGCTTATGAAAGAGTTGATATATTTCGAGTGTAAGATGGTCAATTTTATGACTTGGGTTTATTCGAAGTGGGAATTTTGGTAGAGGATAGATCAGAAGTGAGGATCTAGTTTTTTTTTTTAGACAAAGAGGATCTAGTTGACATCTATAGTTCGATCAATAAATCAGAAAAAATGATAAAATCAAGGAATAAAGACAAATCAGTGGTGAAAACTCTAAACAAACGGTGGTTAATTGTAGTGTGTATATTTCATATTACTTGATTGTAAGCTATTTAAATTATGGGTAAGATTTCCATCCAATATTGGATGGTCCAATATTTATATAGCAGCCATTGATTATTATAACAAAACTTAGTTACTTTGGTAAGTTTAAAATATGTATGTGTATGAATTTAATTGGTGTAGGATCATCCAATATTGGATGGATGGAATAATTTTCCTTAAATTATATATTTTGGTTAAAAAATGGTGGGATTTTGTAGTTTATTAATATGTTGTGTCTCTTTTCAGTTTTCTTAAAACTCTGGGTGCATTTTGTAATATAGGAGAAGTTTTGTGGCATTTTGATGTTTCGTTATAGTTGTGAAATTTGTTTTGCATATTTAATTTAACGTGCAGGTTAATTTTAAAGCTGAAATTAAAATATTTGGATACATTTATTGATGAAAGTGTCTTAAATCTTATGAAATTGCACCATTGGTCCCTATGTTATGCAAAGTAACCAATATATACATGTGTTTCGGGAAGTATAGCAAATATGAAACATAACAGAGGTGTATTTGCTACTTTTGGAATCACGCAGGGTATACTTAGTTTTTAGAATAACACAGGGACTACTGATCAAATTAATCAAAGTAGTAAGAATCACTACAAAAGTAACATCTTCAAGTTTAGCCTTATTGATCGTAAAAATTTAAACTGGATTGACTAGAAGCTAGTTAGAAGAGCAGTTAAAGAAATGAAATATTGGGTTTATTAAGGAAATAACGGACCTCACCTTATTTCAGATATCTTCTGTGGTTTCGATTGCAAAGATTGCTAGTTTTTGCAACTATTCCTTAGTTGTCAAAGTAACTGAAGCCGTAAAAATATACCAACAAAACTATGTCGGTAAACAATTTTCGATGTTAGTCCATTTATACTCGTTATTTCTTTTTTAGGTATCGTCTTATTACTTTCATTATTTGCATTACTAGTCCCCGCTTTAATTGAAAAATGCTAAACATACTCTGCAAGATTCCAAAAGTAGCAAATACATTAATACATTATAACGGTTTAATTTCATAAACCTTAGAACACCTATAAATGTATCCAATTGTTTCAATGCCAGCTCAAAACAATATGCACGTTAATATTATATATAAAATTGCACTGAGGAATGCACTCCTCTCTGTTCATTATGTAACACATGCAAAGGCTTCCATTTCAAATAGTCAAAGAGTGTATTTCTCATACTCCTTAAACCTTGCTTCTCTTCAAATTTACTTCCAACAAATAAACAATCAGCAACGTCTATATCAGAATCCATAACACTCTACGCAGATAAAAGAAAAATACAGTGTAACAGTGAATTCAATTCAATACTCATTGTACTGTACCAAATACAACTAGTAAATTCATTGATTCCATACAAATATCTCCAGATCTGTGTTCAAGAAGATTATCACATTCCAAGTCCTTTATACAACTCGCATCAAACTTAACAACCATAGGAGAACTCAACTGATCGTACCTTTTATACAACAAACGTGTTGTTATTTTATCACTTATAGCTGACCAATGTATATCATCACGTAACATTCCATATTTCAATTTTTTTTTTTTCAGTTAATTTCAATTGCAAATCAAATAAACTCTGATACTCATCTTGAGACCAGTTTCCTTTCTTCCTATTCAACAGCTTGATTCAGCGCCAGGTGTCCACCACTTGTACCCTATGTTTTTTCCAAATTCTTCAGCTAAATCCTTCCATTTGTTTCCAGGTTCTCCTTGGTACTTTCGTATTAACTCGTTTTCTTCTTCAGTCCATATGAATCCCTGTTTTGATGATCTTCTGACATTTCTAAGAGCTGAAAAAGCTCCAACAGATTCTTCTCCAAATTGTAAGTCATTTGCACCCGAGACCCCTGTGATAGTCACATAATGAGTACAAAAAAAGATATATATTTACTCACCCCTTTGTAAGGTCTTGACGAGTTGACTTTAGTTGAGCTACAAGAGCTGAGCCTCAAGGGTTAGAATGTATTGACTTGAACAATCTTATTACAGCCTCTTTTATTTGACATCTTTAAAATACAGGGTATTTGGTTGTTTCGCGTAACACAAAACTCAGTAATTCAAATTTACCCCAAGTAAACCATACCTTTTAAAGCTCACACCTAATCACAAAAATGCAACGTTTTACACAATATAGCAATTATTGAGTTAACACAGCTACTAATTACAATAAAACTGAGCATACCAGATTTCTTCAAAAATTCAATATTTATATCAATAAATCTTTATCCATGGAAAACAATAAAAATTCAAAATTCTGCTTTCTAATTAATATTTTAAAGAAAGAGGTCACAAAACGTTCCAGGAAGAAGATGATACAAAACAGAATTAATTATAATACTCTGATCCAAAAATTCACTAAATTATATAAATCCATGTGAAAGTTACTCCACAGAAACTTAGTATTACAAAAAGAATACTATACTATGACTCCTTACAATGTAAATCAACTGAACTACTTTGTTGAAGTTTCATTAACAATTTATCACCAGAGATGCTAAATTTGTCACCCATATCTTGTGAAAAATTTGGTAATAGTTTTACCAAATCATCCTTCTCAGAAGAATTCAATATACATTGCAAAATCGTGGATTTAATGTTCGAGTCAAGAACAACACCTTGTGCAGCCATTTTTTGTAGTAAAGAAATAATTTCATTTGTTTCACCTTTTAAACTATACCCTTTAAGTAAACTATCATATACCGGAATACACGGAGTATATCCAGAACTAAGCATTTTCTCATATAAGCTTTTAGCTTCCTCCATATTCCCTAATTTCGAAAATCTAGTGATTAACATAGAGAAAGTATAATCATCTGGTTTTAAATTTTGTTGAATCATATCCATCATTAATTTTTTAGTAGCTTGAGTATCACCGGATTTAAAAGTTGAATTGATTATAATATTATATGAAATAGTATCCGGTTTAACATTACTAATACACATCTCTTGAAACAATCTTCTTGCTTGATTTACACTACCTTCTCTACATAAAGCGGACAATAAAGCATTGTAATCACATATCCCAGGTTTTTGTCCAATACTCATCATTTTTAAGAAGATTCCTTTAGCAATATTTAGAAGATTCAGTTTCGAAAACCCGTTAATCATAGTAGTGTAAGTAAATGCATCTGGATTTAACCCTAGTTCGAAAATCTGCTTCCATAAATTCATTGACTTTTCAATATTTCCGATTTTAAGATAAGCTGAGATTATCACAGTGTTAGTTACTACATCGCGTAATTCATTTCTCGTGATCATATTTTGTTGAATCTCTTCTGCTTCTTCTATACGTCCATCTTTACAAAGTCCTTGTATTAACGAAGTGCATGTACGAAAATCCGGGCCCACACAATTCTCATCTGTTAACATCTGATTGTAAAGCTTTAAAGCAGTATCTACTTTTCCAGTTTGGCAAAGTCCACGTACTAATATATTGAAAGTAACTACATCAGGTTTTTTCTTTTTCTGTAACATAATTTCCATTATTTCAAATGCATCAGAAAGTAATCTTTGTTTACAAAGACCATTAAGTAGAGTATTATACGAAAAATTATCAGGCTCTTCACCTCTTTTCAACATTAAATTGAATATATCCTTTGCTTTTGTGGCTTTCCCATCTTTGCAAAGACCGTTAATCATACCCGTGAAAGTATAAACATCAGGGTGGACCCCACGTTCCATCATTGAATTTAACATTTTTGTGGCTTTGCTAAACTTACCTGTGTTGCAAAGACCATTAAGCAAACACGTGTACGTAACAACATTTGGATTTATTCCTTTCTCTAACATTTCATCTAGAAATTCTTTTCCTTTATCAATATTTCCGACTTTACAAAGAGTGTTAATTAACGTGGTATATACATAAACATCTCCTTTTAAACCCTTCATTTTCATATCATTGAACAACTCTATAGCTTCATCTATCTTCTTTTCTGAACCAAGACCTTTCAGTAAAATATCATAAGTAACCAAATTAGGAACAAAATTTGCACACTCCATCTTCGATTTCAAAGCTAATGCATCATTCACTCTCTTATCCGTACAAAGCCTTTGAATTACTGTATTAAAACTAACAATATTTGGTGAAATAAAACCCCCACTTAAATCACTTAACATCTCCACTGCTTTATCAACCATACGATTATCACATAAACTCTTCAATATAGCATTAACAAGATACACATTATTAACTGAATAACCGTGCTTCAGAACTAACCCCAGAACTGCCAAACCCAATTCAGGCTTACCGAAATGTAGAAAACAATCAACTAAACCTCTCAATGATAAAAATGTAGGTGAAATCCCAACACGGCTCATTCTTGTGTAGAACTTAAAAGCCCATCCATACTCTTTACTCTTGGCAAGATTTTCAACAAGGTGATTACAAGTAGAATTAGACGGGATTAGACCCAAATTAACGACATGGTCAAAAAGTTTAACTGCTTCATTAAATTGGGAGTTGGGTTTTGCACATAGAGATTTTAATCGGGTGTCAACTTCATGTATTTGCGAATTCTCATTAAATTGAGCACAAATACTATCACTTTTAGTAATATTATTACTAATTACATGTGGAGTAGTAGAGAAGAGATTAATAAGAGTGAGATTTTGGTGAAAACATATACGAGGAATCAATAATTGATTTTTAGTAATCATTTCTTGATTAGGGGTGTTAAATATTAGTGCTTTAAGCTAAAAATATATCGGATAATTGGAGAAGAGGGTAATATGGTTTGGTTACCTGGTGGTGGCTGGTGAGGTTGGAGAAAGAGGAAGAGGAAGAAGAGCTGCAGCAAAGTAAATTATTTTCCGTTTCATTTTTAACGAAGTATATCTAATTGATTTTTTTTTTTTTTATATTTTACATTTTACATATTAACGTTTTACTTTTTTTTTAAGGTGTGTTTTAACATAATCTAATACTAGGTATAGCCCGTGCCTGAAGGCACTCCAAAAAATAATATTCCAGTTAAGGTTAAGGTTATGGTTAAAGTTAAGGTTAAGGTTTAGGTTTAAGGTTCAAGGTAAAAGTTAAGTTTTAACATTCAGGTTAAGATTAAGTTTTAACTTTAAGGTTAATATAGTGGTTATAAAAGTTAAAATGAAGGTGAAGGTGAAGGTTATAGTTATTGTTCAAGGTTAAGGTTAAGGTTTAAGATTTAAGGCTAAGGTTTAAGTTTTAGGATTTAATGTTTAAGGTTTAACGTTAAATATTAAGGTTGAGTTTATGGTTAAAGTTAAGGTTAAGGTTTAAGGTTTAAGCTTTAAGGTTCATGGTTCAAGTTAAGATTAATTTTATAATTAAGGTTAAAGTTAAGTTTTAACTTTAAGATTAAGATAAATGTTAAAAAGGTAAAGATGAAGGTGAAGGTGAAAGTTAAATTTAAGGTTTAAGGTTTAAGGTTAAGGTAAAGGTTAAAGTTTGAGGTTCAAGGTTTAAGGTTTAAGGTTAAGGTTAATTAAAAGCTAAATTTTTAAGCTTTAAGTTTAAAGTTAAGGTTGAGGTTAAGATGAAGGTGAAGATCAAGGTTTATGGTTTAAAGTTTAAGGTTTAGGTTTAAGGTGTAATAACTAAGGTTATGGTTAAGTTTAAGGTTAAAGTTGAGGTTAATATTATTGTTAAGTTTAAGGGTAAGGGTGAGGGTAAGGTTAACGTTAACAATAAGCTTAAGTTTAAGTTTATGTTTAAGTTTAAGTTTAAGTGTAAGTTGAAGTTTATGTTTAAGTTTAAGTTTAAGTTTAAGTTTTAGTTTAAGTTTAAGTTTAAAGGTTAAGGTTAAGTTTAAGGTTGAGGTTAAGGTTAAGGTTAATGTTAGGTTAGGGATATGGTTAAGGTTATTAGTTAAAAAGTTGAGGTTGAGGTTAAGGTTAAGGTTAAGGGGTTAAGGGGTTAAGGGTTAAGTTTAAGGTTAATGTTAAGTTTATGGTTATGGTTAAGGCTAAGGCTAAGACTAAGGCTACGACTAAGGCTAAGGCTAAGGCTAAGGTTAAGGCTAAGGCTAAGGCTAAGTGTAAGGCTAAGGCTAAGGCTAAGGCTACGACTAAGGCTAAGGCTAAGGCTAAGGGTAAGGCCAAGGCTAAGGCTAAGACTAAGGTTAAGGCTAACGCTAATGCTAAGGCTATGTTGAGGGCTAGGGACAGGGTTAGGGTTAAGGAGAAGGTTAAGGTCAAGTTTAAGGTTAATGTTAAGGTTAAATTTAAGTTAGAGGTTGATGTTAAGTTTAATTCAAAGGTTGAGGTTGAGGTTGAGTTTGAGGTTAAGGTTAAATTTAAGTTAGAGGTTGATGTTAATTTTAATTCAAAGGTTTAGGTTGAGGTTGAGTTTGAGGTTAGGTTAAAGTTAAGGTTTAGGTTACGGTTAAAAATTTGGGTTAAGGTTAGAGGTTTGCGGTCAGCGTGGATCAAATACGGAACTTTTAGATGTCTAATGGAGTGGGATAAGGGACAATTAAGTTTTAATGCAATTAATGTGAAGAAATTAATTAAGGGACCAAAGACGATCATGCTCGTCTTTTTTGTAGAGGGTCCAACCCGTTTAAAAAAGTATTTTAGTATATAGATATAGAGATATAATGAACAATGAATGTTAATGGTCAATTATCAAATTATTTTAATTATTAAATATCCTTTAAGTGTTTATTAATTTTAAATTTTAATCTCATAGATATATATATATTTATTATCCAAATTCCATCTTGACTTTCTAATATTCTATAATTTTTATTGGATGAATCGATATATTTCTTGTTTTGAAAAATTTATTTTTATAAAGTTGAAATGATTTCTTTCAAAGTTATACATGTTTTGACATAGAAAATAAATAAAAAAATTATTTAAATATTGTAATGTAAAGTGATTTTTTTTAAATTTTATATTATATCTAATTGAATTTTTCTTATAATAAATTTTAAATTTTTTTGAAATTTTTTAGTACTTTGTAAATTTTAATAGAAAGGAATAAATTTTAGTTATATGAAAGTTAATTTGAATCCTTATAATTTTATTTATATGAAGGTTAAATGGATTTTATATTATTTAATAATTTCATGCGTATGTGTATATAATAAATGAAAGAATGAGAAGAATAAATTTTTTAGTACTTTGTAAATTTTAATAAAAGAAATAAATTTTATTTATATGAAAGTTAATTTTAATCCTTATAATTTTATTTATATGAACGTTAAATGGATTTTATATTACTTAATATTTTTATGCGTATGTATATATAATAAATGAAAGAAGGAGAAGAATGGAGGGATTATGAGCTAAATGGGGGGATTATGAGACTAACGGGGAAGTTTGAGGATAAATAGGGTAAATTAGTTTTCATTCTGCTTTATTATATAGACTAGGTATAGCCCGTGCCTTAAGGCACTTCAAAACATAAAAATTGAGACAAATTAAGGTTAAGGTTAAGGTTAGGTTTAAGGTAAATTTTAAGGTTAAGTTAAAGTTAAGGTTAAGGTCAAGGTTAAGGTCAAGATTAAGGTTAAGATTAAAGTTAAGGTTAAGGTTAAGTTTAATGTTAGGTTAAGGTTAATGATAAGGTTAAGGATATGGTTAAGGTTAATAGTTAAGGGGTTAAGGTTAAGTTAAGGGGTAAGGTGAGAATTAAGGTTAATGTTAATGTTAAGGTTAAAGTTAAAGTAAAGGTTATTTTAATTTTAAGGTTAAGGATAAGGTTAATGTTAAGGTTAAGTTTAAGACTTTGGCTAAGGCTACGACTAAGGATACTATGGTTAAATTTCAAGTTAAGGTTAAGGTTAAGTTTAAGGTTGAGGTTGAGGTTGAGGTTAAGGTAAGAGTTAAGGTTAATATTAAGGTTAAGGTTTAAGTTTATGGGTTAAGGGTTAAAATCAAGCTTTTGGTCAAGGGTAAGGTAAGGTTAAGGTTAAGGTTAAGGTTAAGGTTAAGGTTAATTTTAAGGCTGAGAAATTTGGGAAGTTTTGTAAGGAATGGTTTTATATTATAAATTTAAGGTAAACGTTAGTATTCCGATATATAATATTAATTTTAAAAAAAAATGTTTGATTAGTTCATATAATATAAACGATCTTGTAATAACAATAAATAAGAAAATATGCAATTAAGTTGTGATGCTCATTTGGTCATATTTTAATATTGATAAAAATTTAAAAGTTAGGTGTATCCTATTTTATATAGATATCTTATTTTGGTTAAGGTAAATTTGAAAATTAAATAAGTATTAATTTTTTTTATGATTCAAATATAAAATGAAAAACTTGGTCTTTTAATAGTAAAAATTGTTTTCCTAATTTATACATGATAGATATGATATAACATATATAGCTACGTTTGAGTATAGAATGACACATACTTTATTAAAAATAGAATGCTTAAACGTGTCTTTCATGAGTAATCATCTTTCAATTTAATTTATCTGTATGTTTGCTACATATATGAGTTTATATTTAATTATATATTAATTATTAAAACGACACTATTTTTTGAATACTATAAAATCTGAGATTGAAGGAAATAAATTTGAGGTTAAACGTAAGTATATATATATATATATATATATATGTTTTTATTTTATATTAATTAATTATGAGAAGAATATGGAAATTATGAGAAGAATAAGGGGGTTTTACGTATTAAGGTTAAGGTTTAAGGTTTAAGGTTTAAGCTTTAAGGTTTATGGTTCAAGTTAAGATTAATTTTATAATTAAGGTTAAACTTAAGTTTTAACTTTAAGGTTAAGATTAAGGTTAAAAAAGTAAAGATGAAGGTGAAGGTGAAAGTTAAATTTAAGGTTTAAGGTTTAAGGTTAAGGTAAAGTTTAAGGTTTGAGGTTCAACGTTCAAGGTTTAAGGTTTAAGGTTAAGGTTAATTTTAATGTAAATTTTTAAACTTTAAGTTTAAAGTTAAGGTTGAGGTTAAGGTGAAGTGAAGATGAAGATTAGGTTTATGGTTTAAAGTTTAAGGTTTAGGTTTAAGGTGTAATATCTAAGGTTATGGTTAAGTTTAAGGTTAAAGTTGAGGTTAATATTATTGTTAAGGTTAAGGGTAAGGGTGAGGGTAAGTTTAACGTTAACAATAAGGTTAAGTTTAAGTTTAAGTTTATATTTAAGTTTAAATTTAAGTGTAAGTTGAAGTTTATGTTTAAGTTTAAGTTTAAGTTTAAGTTTAAGTTTAAGTTTAAGTTTAAGTTTAAGTTTAAGGTTAAGGTTAATGTTAGGTTAGGGTTAAGGTTATTATTTAAAAAGTTGAGGTTGGGGTTAAGGTTAAGGTTAAGGTTAAAGGGTTAAGGAGTTAAGGGGTTAAGGGTTAAGTTTAAGGTTTATGTTAAGTTTATGGTTATGGTTAAGGCTAAGGCTAAGACTAAGGCTACGACTAAGTTTAATGCTAAGGCTAAAGCTAAGGCTAAGGTCAAGGCTAAGGCTAAGGCTAAGTATTAGGCTAAGGCTAAGGCTACGACTAAGACTAAGGCTAAGGCTAAGGCTAAGGCTACGGCTAAGACTAAGGCTAAGGCTAAGGCTAAGGGTAAGGCCAAGGCTAAGGCTAAGACTAAGACTAAGGCTAACGCTAAGGCTAAGGCTAGGTCGAGGGCTAGGGCCAAGGATAGGGCCAGGGCTAGGGTTAAGGAGAAGGTTAAGGTCAAGTTTAAGGTTAATGTTAAGGTTAAATTTAAGTTAGAGGTTGATGTTAAGTTTAATTCAAGGTTGAGGTTGAGTTTTAGGTTAAGGTTAAATTTAAGTTAGAGGTTGATGTTAATTTTAATTCAAAGGTTGAGGTTGACTTTGAGGTTAAGGTTAAAGTTAAGGTTTAGGTTACGGTTAAGAATTTAGGTTAAGGTTAGAGGTTTGCGTGTATCAAATACAGAACTTTTAGATGTCTAATGGAGTGGGATAAGGGACAATTAAATTTTTATTAGAAAAAAAATTAATGCAATTAATGTGAAGAAATTAATTAAGGGACCAAAGACGATCATGCTCGTCTTTTTTGTACAGGGTCCAACCCGTTTAAAAAAGTACTTTATTATATAGATATAGAGATATAATGAATAATGAATGTTAATGGTCAATTATCAAATTATTTGAATTATTAATTATCTTTTAAGTGTTTATTAATTTTAAATTTTTATATGATAGACATATATATATAGGGTCAATGACCCAAAAAATCAAAATAATATTATACTTGCCCCAAAGAATCATCCATTAACTTACTATTATAAGATTACATGTTTACCCGTCAAGGACGATTCCCGTCAAGGACGATTCCCATCAAGGACGATTCCCGTCAAGGACGATTCCCGTCAAGGACGATTCCCGTCAAGAACGATTCCCGTCAAGGACGATTCCCATCAAGGACAAAATTTAGTTAATGATGTTATTGGGCAGAAATTTTGTCATTGATGTTATTGGGCTGAAAATAATATTATTTTGATTTTTGGGTCATTTTCCCATATATATATATATATTTATTATCCTATGAATTCCATCTTGACTTTCTAATATTCTATAATTTTTTATTGGATGAATCAATATATTTCTTGTCTTGAAAAGTTTATTTTTATAAAGTTGAAATGATTTCTTTCAAAATTATACATGTTTTGACAAAAAAACAAAGAAATAAAAAATTATTTAAATATTGTAATGTAAAGTGATTTTTTTTTTAATTTTATATTATATCTAGTTGAACTTTTTTTATAATAAATTTTGAAAAAAATCTTAAATTTTTTAATACTTTGTAAATTTTAATAAAAAGGAATAAATTTTATTTATATGAATTTTGAATACTTATAATTTTATTTATATAAAGGTTAAATGGATTTCATATTATTTAATATTTTCATGCGTATGTGTATATAATAAATGAAAATAAAGGAGAAGAATGAGGGAATTATGAGATGAATGGGGGAATTATGAGATAAATGGGGAGATTATAAGAAGAATGAGGAAGTTTGAGGATAAATAGGGAGAGTTAGGTTTCATTCTGCTTTATTATATAGACTAGGTATTACCCGTGCCTTAAGGCACTTCGATGATTAAAAAAAGTTACGCAATAATAAGAAAGGACGATGATTGAATTGAGCTAAAAAAATTAGATATAAAACAAAAAATATTGACGATTCTCAAATCCTTAACCACCGTATTTTACCTTTGATCCTACATTTTTTCAGATTTTATTTAAGAATCTTTTTAAAAAAATCCACGAATATATGTGACATTTTACAAAATGTATATAATTTGCTATTTTAAATAACATGAAATATGTTAAGAAGTACAGTAAAATTAGAAATTAAGAAGAAAAACCAAACAAATCAAAAGATGACCTTTTTTGTGTTTTCACTAATGAGTTTTCACCCAATTCCACATTTAAAAAATAAATAATAACAACCACAAAATTTCCCATAGAGTTACGATGAATTAAAAAAAAAAAAGTGAAACATAAGTCATCCCTAACTTAATGAAACATTATGATTTTTTTATTGTGGAATGACCAACTGAAAAATATATCACTTATTCACTATGACCAACTGAAAAACCTAGCATTATTTTCAATTATGAATTCTCCATCTCATCTGGCACTTAACTGCTCCTCGGTTCACCTCATTCTTAATACAATACGATGAAACCGCAACCCCATTTTGGCTCCACTTGAACATCCGTTATCATCATAATGAAACCTGATTCTTAGTGCTACATGAAACACATTATTCAATTTATGTTGGACCACTAATCCCTATAGATTTTCCAATTTGAAAACGGAGACAGTTAAAACGGTTTATCACATTTCAACAATAAGAATGAATACGGGGACCAACGATGCAATATATCTGGTCATTTCCTATAATACATGTACCAATGAAGCATTTCACCCAAAATTAGAAAGAAATTATAAACACTGATCAATCAAACCCAAATCTTACATGCCACCTTCTTGTACTAAAAACTCAACAACTTGAACTACAACTCAAACTGCACGCCAGTGTATTGTTTGACTTGTATGATCCGATGCATTTGCATCTCCTCCTTTCTGCAAATTATCACCATAATATTAATATTCAACTGATACTGTTTAGTGCAAATTCCAATTTTTATCTAGCTCTTTACAGTTGAGATGAACAATTCTTCCGCGTGTATAGTTGAATCAAAACTTTTGAGACATATATAATACAATTTTTTTAATTAAAAGCATTTTCCTCCCAAAGGCAATATTAAATATTTACATGACATTCATATCATACACTTTGACCTTTGTGAGATAAACTGCAGATATATGAAGTGATTTTATGAATTAATCACAATAACACTTCATATATCCTTGTGTACAAAAAACATATGAAGCTATTACAAAATCTGAAAAGATTTCTAGTTGTCCTTACTTCATATATCCTTGGTTACAAAAAACATATGAAGTGATTACAAAAAAGTAAAAGATCTCCGTCTGTCCTTACTTCATATATCCTTGGTTACAAAAAACATATGAAATTATTACAAAAAACTGAAAAGATATCCAACTATCCTATTCATCATAATTTTCACCTGTAACCATTAAGAGATTCTTTTTTTAACATCACTCAAAAAATAAACATTTCTGATACAACGTTAAAAAGTAACTACCTAAGTTTAAAATAATACCTACTTCGCAGATTTACCAATTTTTTCCAACTCGTCAAGCTGTTAAAAACAAACAACAAAAACTATCATCCATGATCTATCACAATACAAAAGAAAAATATAGACCTTACAGACTTGAATGGATTAGGAGAATCTTCACGTAATTCAAGAATATAAGTAGCTCTCTTCACTTTAATACCCTTAATTCCTTTCAACTCTTCCATGTTGATTTCACGTTTAATTAGTGAGGAAAAAGACGAAAGAAAAAGAATAAAAAATGTACTAATACTCACTTGCTAGTAGAAGTGAGGAACTTGAGATATTCCTGAAAATAAGAGTTCTCCATGCATGAGCTTTGCTGGCAAAATGATAATGGATTAAGGGTTCAGGTTAAGGTTTAGTTTAAGGTTAAGTTTAATGGTAAGGTTATTGTTAAGGTTAATGTTAGTTTACGGTTTAAATATTAAAGTTTTAAGGTAAAGTTTAAGGTTAAATGTTAAGGTTAAGATTAAGTTTAAGGTTTAAAGTTAAAGTTTTAAGGTAAAGTTTAAGGTTAAGGTCATGGTTAAAGTTAAGGTTAAGGTTTAAGGTTTAAGGCTCAAGGTTAAGATTAAGTCTTAACGTCAAGGTTAAGGTTATTTTTAAGGTTAAGGTTAAAGTTAAGATAAAGGTGAAGTAATGTTTAAGATGTAATGTTTAAGGATAAATGTTTAGGCGTTAAGATTAAATTTAAGGTTACAATGAAAATGAAGATTAGGGTTTAAGGTTTAAGGTTTAAGGTGTAAGACTTAAGGTTAAAGTTAAGGTTAAGGTTTAAGATTTAAGGTTTAAGGTTCAAGGTCATGGTTAAAGTTAAGGTTAAGGTTTAAGGTTTAAGGCTCAAGGTTAAGGTTAAGTATTAACGCCAAGGTTAAGTTTATGGTTAAGGTTAAGGTTAAAGTTAAGATAAAGGTGAAGGTAAATGTTAAAGTTAAGGTTTTAGGATTAAGTTTTAGGGTTTAAGGGTTAAGGTTAAAGGTTTCAGGGTTAAGTTTAAAGTTAAGGTTAAGGTGAAGATGAAGATTAAGGTTTAAGGTTTAATGTTTAAAATGTAAGGTTTAAGGATAAATGTTTAGGCGTTAAGATTAAATTTAAGGTTCCAATGAAGATGAAGATTAGGGTTTAAGGTTTAAGGTTTAAGGTGTAAGATTTAAGGTTAAGGTTAAGGTTTAAGATTTAAGGTTCAAGGTCAAGGTTAAGGTTAAGTTTCAACATCAAGGTTAAGGTTATGCTTAAGGTTAAGTTTAAAGTTAAGATAAAGGTGAAGGTAAAGGTAAAAGTTAAGGTTTTAGGTTTAAGGTTTACGGTGGTTAAGGTTAAAGGTTTAAGGGTTGAGGGTTAAGTTTAAAGTCACAGTTAAGGTGAAGATGAAGATTAAGGTTTAAGGTTTAATGTTTAAGATGTAAGGTTTAAGGATATATGTTTAGGCGTTAAGATGAAGATGAAGATTAGGGTTTAAGGTTTTAGGTGTAAGGTTAAAGTTAAGGTTAAGATTAACATTTAGGTTAAGATTAAGGTTAAGGTTAAATTTAAGGTCAAGGTTAGGGTTAAGGTTAAAGAAATAATAGTTAAGAAGTTGAGGTCATGGTTAATAGGTTGAGGGTTAAGGTTCATTTTAATCATATTCAACATTTAGTCCCTTAATCCTAAAAAATATATTATCAATTCAAGTCATGAATCAATATAGTAAGTAAATTATACAGGGAAGGTCCAGGGCCAGTTCCGAGGGTAGGTTGAAGAGGCGACCGCTTCAGGCCTCCAATTTTTTGATGTTTTTAGGGGTCTTCAATTTATAATATTTTTGCATAAAGGGGCCTCATTTTGTAAATTAGACCCCTCGAGGGAAACATTGCTCAATCTTTTCTATTCATTTTTTTATTTTTTTAATGACTATCTTTGTATTTTAATTATAATTTAAACTAATGCATGTAAAGGAAATATACCATTTACGTTAAAAAGTTTACCAAAAGGTGATAAGGCTTTATTTATCTGTGGTGATTAAGATATTCTACTAATTAAGTTTTTATGTCACAAAAAAAATTAATTGAAAAATTATTATTATTATTATTATTATAGGAGATAAAAAAGATATCACGGTCCCATTGTCATTATCATAATGTTCATGTTTCAAATGAGATTAAAAATAAAGAAAATAAAATAAATAAAAAATTATTTAAATATTGTAATGTAAAGTGATTTTTTTTTTAATTTTATATTATATCTAGTTGAACTTTTTTTATAATAAATTTTAAAAAAAATCTTAAATTTTGTAGTACTTTATAAATTTTTATAAAAAGAAATAAATTTTATTTATACGAAAGTTAATTGGAATTTTTATAATTTTATTTATATGAAGGTTAAAAGGATTATATATTATTTGATATTTCCATGCGTATATAGAAAAAATAGGAAATTATGAGATGAATGGGGGGATTATGAGCCAAATGGGGGGATTATGAGACGAACAGGGGAGTTTGAGGATAAATAGGATAAATTAGTTTTGGTTCTGCTTTATTATATAGACTAGGTATTGCCCGTGCCTGAAGGCACTTCAAAAAAATCAATTAGTCGTTAATTTACTTAATTTGAGATCAATTAGTCGGTAATTAACTTAATTTGAGATGGCAAGTTCAAAAGTGAAGATATTATAAAAAATGTACCAAGATCGTGTATTTAATAACATATGTCACACACACTCGTAATTACCGAAAATGTACCAAGATCGTATATTTAATAACATATGTCACACACACACTCGTAATTACCGAAAATGTACCACGTACATTCATTACTTGCATGTCTTAGTTGTTTAGGTTAGGTTCTACCTAGTTAATGCTGGGTAAAGGTGCTTAGTGTTGGCTCTTGTTTGCTGTTAATATATTCATGTTAAGTCTTTTCCGGTTGATTCTTGTTCAAATTCATGATTTATGGTTCATAATTATACTTAATTTCTAGAGTAAATTCAAACATTAAAAATATACAAAGATTTGCTTGACTTTATATTAAACCTTTTAATAAAAACTTTATATAAATTTAACGACCAATCATCTATATTAAAAATCCGTGTCCAAAAGCACTATACAAAAATTCAAAAATAATTTCAAACATATTCAGATTACTGTACTTGTTTCATAAATCTATATCAATAAATAATTAAAAAAATTGCAATCTGCATAGAAAGCTACGATAAACTACATTTAAATGAAAAATATATCTTTCTAGATAAGATAGAACAAAAAGTTTAATAGAGTAAAACTATTATCACTTGAACTCAATACAAAAATAACTACCCCAGCCTAGGTCCAAGCCGGAAAGAAAATGCAACTCCTCCATACTCAACTCGAAGCATTTCTGAAGAAATCCAAAAGAAGAAAAACTCTATTTTAATAACAAACGAAAATACACGGATAAATAGTGAGGAAGAACCTTAAAAGATACAATTAAAAAAAATAAGGAGGCATATAGTCTATATATGAACACCGGAAACAAACCAATTGAAGAATTACATGATTGAAATATAAAATTGTAAGATTGGTGACTAAAACTTGTAATTTTAATTAGAATGAACTTGCACGCTTACATACGATATACTCTATATAGGTTTTTCACCATAGTTAATTCTTCTACATTACATTGAATTATGAAATTAAAACAATCATCTAGGGTAATGCTTCCTAGAACAGCCAACAATACAAATAATTAAAAAAAACGTAAAAGAAGATTGAGATCAAACAATACATTAATAATGTATATACTGCAGACCTAGTATACTCCAAAAGCATATACAACACATAGAAAGGTAAAAAAAATCCTGGATGTTCTAGGTATTGCTAATACTCTTTTTACGTAACTTGTCCTTCAATTTTGCATAAACTTTCAAATTCTTCAGGCTCATTTTTCATATGCGGCATCAATTTCGAGATAGTAATCGAGTTATTAACACTAATTAATATATCATTCATGAATATATACATTAGCTGTTCATCACCGAATATCTCAAAATCACCTGTTTTTCCTAACACATGTGCTGGTGATTTTGATTGCATCAATCTAAAATTATAGAAGAAAAAACTTGTAATCAATTTGAAATTGCTAGTTGGAAGAATCACTATAATGATTTTGAATGAACCCTTAACACTTGGACTAATAATGTAGTTAAGCTTTCAACTATCCGAAAATCACAAACATCAGGGACAAAATGAGTTATTTCCATTAACCATAATAGTGCAATTACACGTTACCTGACTCATTCTTTCTTGATCTCGAGCATATAGCATAAATAATGTATATTTTATAAAGTTCAATGGGGTTGTGAATCAAGGGTCCATACAACTTTTCAAGCAACATTTTATATCACACATAACAACAACATAGAACAAACAAATTCTAACGCAAGCTTAAATAATTCAAAAAGTGATAAGAATCAACTTTATAATCCAGTTAAATCAAGAACAACTCTAGTCTGCAAGCACACTATAATAAACAATCACTTTGTATCTATAGCCATGCACATATACATATTTATTTAATAACATTGTTTATGTATCATCACATGAATTAATCTAATCATAGCATGAACTTTATCAAATTTTGAGGCCATCCATGAACTAAACCCCTACAATCATACCTGAAATTCTCGGCATCAGCATGACATGGTGGATGATTACTCGATGGAAAGCCACATATTTTTCATCCTCAGCCGCAATATAAAGCAATCCCTATATTGATTAGCATCCTTTTAGATCAGATATTATCCACTGTGGCCACCAAACCCATACCTGAGAACCATCCTAAACAAATGAACAATTGAATACTGAAAATAGAATATTAGTTGAAACCGTATCCTAATTTAATGAAGATTAGTTGACATAATTTTCACGTTCATATTACATAATTGTAACAGATGAAATGCTGTTTTATCTTTTCTAACATCCTCCTAATTCGTTTAAAAAATTGCCTAATATCAATATTTTTAAAACCTAATTTTTTTAATAATCAACTCATGGTCTTTAGCTATCCATGAACAATTTGTATATCAATACTGACCTGCTCCTTAACTTCAATAATGTCTACAGATATCGTCAAAAAATTGAGAGCAGATTTCGTAGCCAAAACAATTCTTGCTCAATAAATGTTGTCTCTCAAAACGTACTGCTATCTTGTAATGAGATATTTCCTGGTTATAAAGACAAATTGAAAAAAAATAAAGGGCTTGCAAAATTTGCTTCACGATTTCCAATCTGGGAAAGATAAGCAGATTAGTATCAATTTCCTAAATTATTAAAAATCACAAAATGAAAACATGCGTCAACAAATTACCTGACATGTAGTCTAGACAATCTTCTCTTTTTTCCACTGCTATTGTAGTAAATATCTCACAACCATTATTGTTTGAATTTCAAGTCAGAATTTATTATTATTTGACTTTCAAATCAAATTCATTCTTGGCTGGTAAAATCTCCAACGTAATCTTTCAGTTAAATTGCTTTCGCTGTAAAGTATACCGTGTTTCAAGAATTAGAAAATATAATCTTGTTTCGAAAAGTAGTAAAGTTAAGAGTGAAAGCAGAGGAAGATTAGTAACATTAAGTTATACACAGAGATATATCTGCCAATTTTTGATACAGTTCTATTCAAGGTAGAATGCTCCATGTGTCCCTGTGTTATGCAAAATAATAGCGACCATCAAACTCTATACCTAAATCAATTATCTTGGTCACTTGACAATTGATATCACTTATGGTAAAGGAAGACATGAGTGATAAATATCCTTTCTTCACAACATTCATTTAATTTATTTTACATAAAAAAGAATCAACCCTCTAAACTAAACCCAAAATGACCACCTTAGGAACTTTGAACCTGATCAGGCGTGCTCACACATCATAAAACCTATTCAAGAATCAATTAGCTGAATTTGTAATTAACTATAAGTCAGTGGCGTGGGAAGCTAGTCAAGGGCGCCCTTGACTTTTGCAACTGAACTTTTTACCTTCCCCAAAATTTGACAGATTTTTATTCTACAGATTTTTGCATAATATAGGGATCATAGTGCAATTTGAAAAAAAAAACATTGTATAATATAGGTTATTTTGCATAAGGTGGGACCTTTTGTGCAAATAATTACAGAATACTATAAATAAACTCAAAAATAAAATTTTGGGTTCCAGGCACTAACTATAATATATCACATAATCCAAGTTAATTATTTCGAGAATTAACTCAAAAATAATTGATTATAGAATTAGCAGAATAATAATTAATGAGTTTATTATCTCTACTAATTAAGACCTTGAGACCTATGGTAGTTAAGGTGAGTGATTGAATCGATTTAGGAAATTTAGGAGGCAAGACATCTATCTAAAAGCTCTCAGCCCAGGTTGCATGATTCAATTTCGATAAGTGAAACTGTAGCAGATACATATTAATAACATGGAAAAAAAGTAAAATAATAGGAAAATTATGAGTAATTTGCAATGATGGTCCCTATGTTATAAGAAATGGACAAATAGATATAACTGGTAAAGAAAGAGTCTTAAAACGCCATGGCTGCAGGGCATGCTAAGGAAAGTAGACAAAGACCATGTACCTGGAGAAGTAACTTATATTTTGAGTTGAATAAAAATGCATTAAAAATATGTTATAGATTATTAGCTTTAATTATTTTCCATCAAGTGATCTGCAAATCACAACTAACAAATCATATGAATACTTTAATCCGAGTAAGAAATCACATGAAATGCTTGGTCTAAACCTATATTTTATCATCTTATCTACAAAAGATTTCATGTTTAATTTTGCTCATTTACAACTCTAAATTAAGTGTAAACTACCGAGTTGTAACATTACAATTTTACAATGCTGCTGAGTGTCAATTACCCCGTATTTTGTCCATGATCAATATGCAATAATATTGAAGAACTCTACATTGTTTTACGTATCAATATAATTTGTAGAACTATCTATCATCCAAAGATATTACAATTAGTAGGCAAAATCTAATTAGGAAAACTCAGAAACTACCAAGTGAAGAAGAAAAAAATAGGAGTACTACTGCCCCAATGCAGAGACCATAAGCCGAGTATTACTGCAAAATATAGGTTTAGACCAAGATTTCTAAGCAATCACATGACCTGCTCAGAAGATATCACGTTTAATTTGGCTCGTTTAATTAGTTCAAAAAATGCTTGGTCTAAAACTATATTTTATCATCATCATCATCTAATTTTTGCTTACTCGGATTAAATTATTCATATGATGTGAAATCACGTTTAATTCGGCAATTATTACTGCAAAACAATTCAAAGAATGCATTATACACCAAATAATCATGGGACCCGTAAACCTCACACGACATCTCCCTCGGTAAAGTGGTGATATTAGGTTAAAATTAAATCAATTTTTAGAGTTTTAAGGGTAAAAATAAATTTTATTACCTTAATTTGGGTTTTTTGGCAATCCGGGTTGATGATGGTGGAGAATGGTACCCAAGTGCGGCAGTTTTCTTGTGCTTGCTGAGAATGTGAGTGTGAAGATATTCCTTTCTATTTTTTCTTCCAATGAACGTGAAATATGAGTTATAGGTTTTAGACATTTATTTGATTGGGTTCTTCGCCAAGGCGGTTTTATGATGTTGGAGAATGGTCCCCAGTGGCGGCAGTTGCATGGTGGGAAGGTGAGCGTGAAGAGTTTTTGTTTGTTTTTTGTTCTAATGCCCGTGTGAAGAGATGAGTTTTAATTTAATAATTAGTAAAAATGAGTTTTTGAGAAATAAAATAAAAGAGAATAATAAGGGAATTATGAGATGAATGGGGGGATTATGAGCCAAATGGGGGGATTATGAGACTAACGGGGGAGTTTGAGGATAAATAGGATAAATTAGTTTTGGTTTTGCTTTATTATATAGATATACTAGGTATTACCCGTGCCTTAAGGCACTTCGATGATTAAAAAAAGTTACGCAATAATAAGAAAGGTCGATGATTGAATTGAGCTAAAAAATTTACATATTAAACAAAAAATATTGACGATTCTCAAATCCTTAAGTGATATATGAAGAACATGAAAATTCTCTTTAACCACCGTATTTTACCTTTGATCCTACATTTTTTCAGATTTTATTTAAGAATCTTTTAAAAAAATCCACGAATATATGTGACATTTTACAAAATGTATATAATTTGCTATTTTAAATAACATGAAATATGTCTAGAAGTACAGTAAAATTAGAAATTAAGAAGAAAATCCAAACAAATCAAAAGAGGACCTTTTTTGTATTTTCTCTAATGAGTTTCCACCTAATTCCACATTTTAAAAAAAAAAGAATAACAACCACAAAATTTCCCATAGAGTTACGATGAATTAAAAAAAAAGTGAAACATAAGCCATCCCTAACTTAATGAAACATTATGATTTTTTTTATTGTGGAATGACCAACTGAAAAATATATCACTTATTCACTATGACCAACTGAAAAACCTAGCATTATTTTCAATTATGAATTCTCCATATCATCTGGCACTTAACTACTCCTCGGTTCACCTCATTCTTAATACAATACGATGAAACCGCAACCCCATTTTGGCTCCACTTGAACATCCGTTATCATCATAATGAAACCTGATTCTTCAAGTAGTGCTACATGAAACACATTATTCAATTTATGTTGGACCACTAATCCATGTAGATTTTCCAATTTGAAAACGGAGACAGTTAAAACGGTTTATCACATTTTAACAATAAGAATATGAATACGGGGACCAACGATGCAATATATTTGGTCATTTCCCATAATACATGTACCAATGAAGCATTTCACCCAAAATTAGAAAAAAATTATAAACACTGATCAATCAAACCCAAATCTTACATGCCACCTTCTTGTACTAAAAGCTTAGCAACTTGAACTACACCTCAAACTGCACGTTAGTGTATTGTTTGACTTGTATGATCCGCTGCATTTGCATCTCCTCCTTTCTGCAAATTATCACCATAATATTAACATTCAACTGATACAGTTTAGTGCAAATTCCAATTTTTATCTAGCTCTTTACAGTTGAGATGAACAATTCTTCCGCGTGTATAGTTGAATCAAAACTTTTGAGACATATATAATACAATTTTTTTTTAATGAAAAGCATTTTCCTCCCAAAGGCAATATTAAAGATTTACACTTTGGCCTTTGTGGGATAAACTGCAGATATATGAAGTGATTTTATGAATTAATCACAATAACACTTCATATATCCTTGTGTACAAAAAACATATGAAGCTATTACAAAATCTGAAAAGATTTCTAGTTGTCCTTACTTCATATATCATTGGTTACAAAAAACATATGAAGTGATTACAAAAATGTAAAAGATCTCTGGCTGTCCTTACTTCATATATCCCAGGTTATAAAGAAAACATATGAAATTATTACAAAAAACTGAAAAGATCTCCAACTATCCTATTCATCATAATTTTCACCTGTAACCATTAAGAGATTCTTTTTTTAACATCACTCAAAAAATAAACATTTCTGATACAACGTTAAAAAGTAACTACCTAAGTTTAAAGTAATACCTACTTCGCAAATTTACCAATTTTTTCCAACTCGTCAAGCTGTTAAAAACAAACAACAAAAACTATCATCCATGATCCATCACAATACAAAAGAAAAATATTGACCTTACATACTTGAATGGATTAGGAGAATCTTCACGTAATTCAAGAATATAAGTAGCTCTCTTCACTTTGATACCCTTAAATCCTTTCAACTCTTCCATGTTGATTTCACATTTAATTAGTGAGGAAAAAGACGAAGGAAATAGAATAAAAAATTTACTAATACTCACTTGCTAGTAGAAGTGAGGAACTTGAGATATTCCTGAAAATAAGAGTTCTCCATGCCCGAGCTTTGCTGGCAAAATGATAATGGATTAAGGGTTCAGGTTAAGGTTTAGTTTAAGGTTAAGTTTAATGGTAAGGTTACGGTTAAGGTTAAAGTAAAGGTTAATGTTAGTTTACGGTTTAAAAGTTAAAGTTTTAAGGTAAAGTTTAAGGTTAAATGTTAAGGTTAAGGTTAAGTTTAAGGTTTAAAGTTAAAGTTTTAAGGTAAAGTTTAAGGTTAAGGTCATGGTTAAAGTTAAGGTTAAGGTTTAAGGTTTAAGGCTCAAGGTTAAGGTTAAGTCTTAACGTCAAGGTTAAGGTTATTTTTAAGGTTAAGGTTAAAGTTAAGATAAAGGTGAAGGTAAAGGTAAAAGTTAAGGTTTTAGGTTTAAGGTTTAGGGTTTAAGGGTTAAGTGTAAAGGTTTAAGGGTTAAGTTTAAAGTTAAGGTTAAGTCGAAGATGAAGATTAAGGTTTAAGGTTTAATGTTTAAGATGTAAGGTTTAAGGATAAATGTTTAGGCGTTAAGATTAATTTAATGTTAAAATGAAAATGAAGATTAGGGTTTAAGGTTTAAGGTTTAAGGTGTAAGACTTAAGGTTAAAGTTAAGGTTAAGGTTTAAGATTTAAGGTTTAAGGTTCAAGGTCATGGTTGAAGTTAAGGTTAAGGTTTAAGGTTTAAGGCTCAAGGTTAAGGTTATGTATTAACGTCAAGGTTAAGTTTATGGTTAAGGTTAAGGTTAAAGTTAAGATAAAGGTGAAGGTAAAGGTTAAAGTTAAGGTTTTAGGATTAAGTTTTAGGGTTTAAGGGTTAAGGTTAAAGGTTTGAGGTTTAAGTTTAAAGTTAAGGTTAAGGTGAAGATGAAGATTAAGGTTTAAGGTTTAATGTTTAAAATGTAAGGTTTAAGGATAAATGTTTAGGCATTAAGATTAAATTTAAGGTTCCAATGAAGATGAAGATTAGGGTTTAAGGTTTAGGGTTTAAGGTGTCAGATTTAAGGTTAAAGTTAAGGTTAAGGTTTAAGATTTAAGGTTCAAGGTTCAAGGTTAAGGTTAAGTTTCAACATCAAGGTTAAGGTTATGCTTAAGTTTAAGTTTAAAGTTAAGATAAAGGTGAAGGTAAAGGTAAAAGTTAAGGTTTTAGGTTTAAGGTTTACGGTTTACGGTTTACGGTTTAAGGGTTAAGGTTAAAGGTTTAAGGGTTGAGGGTTAAGTTTAAAGTCACGGTTAAGGTGAAGATGAAGATTAAGGTTTAAGGTTTAATGTTTAAGATGTAAGGTTTAAGGATATATGTTTAGGCGTTAAGACTAAAGTAAAGGTTAAGATGAAGATGAAGATTAGGGTTTAAGGTTTAAGGTGTAAGGTTAAAGTTAAGGTTAAGATTAACGTTTAGGTTAAGATTAAGTTTAAGGTAAAATTTAAGGTCAATGTTAGGGTTAAGGTTAAATAAATAATAGTTAAGAAGTTGAGGTCATGGTTAATAGGTTGAGGGTTAGGTTCAATTTAATCCTATTTAACATTTGGTCCCTTAATCCTAAAAAATATATTATCAATTCAAGTCATGAATCAATATAGTAAGTAGATTATACAGGGAAGGCCCAGGGCCGGTCCCGAGGGTAGGTTGAAGAGGCGACTGCTTCGGGCCACCAATTTTTTGATGTTTTTAGGGGTCTTCAATTTATAATATTTTTGCATAAAGGGGTCTCATTTTGTAAATTAGACCCCTCGAGGGAAACATTGCTCAATCTTTTCCATTCATTTTTTTGTTTTTTTAATGACTATCTTTGTATTTTAATTATAATTTAAACTAATGCATGTAAAGGAAATATACCATTTACCTTAAAAAGTTAACCAAAAGGTGATAAGGCTTTATTTATCTGTGGTGATTAAGATATTCTACTAATTAAGTTTTTATGTCACAAAAAAAATTAATTGAAAAATTATTATTATTATAGGAGATAAAAAAGATATCACGTTCCCATTGTCATTATCATAATGTTCATGTTTCAAATGAGATTAAAAATAAAAAAGTAAAAGAAATAAAAAATTATTTAAATATTGTAATGTAAAGTGGTTTTTTTTTTAATTTTATATTATATCTTGTTCAACTTTTTTTATAATAAATTTTGAAAATAATCTTAAATTTTTTTGTACTTTATAAATTTTTATAAAAAGGAATAAATTTTATTTATATGAAAGTTAATTCGAATTTTTATAATTTTATTTATATGAAGGTTAAAAGGATTATATATTATTTGATATTTCCATGCGTATGTGTATATAATAAATAAAAGAATGAGTAAAACAGGAAAATTATGAGATGAATGGGGGGATTATGAGCCAAATGGGGGGATTATGAGACTAACGGGGAAGTTTGAGGATAAATAGGGTAAATTAGTTTTCATTCTGCTTTATTATATAGATAATATATCACTATAAAAAATTTATAATTCTTAAGATAATTTCAATATACAAGAAAAAAATTTAAAAAAATAATACAAAATTATGTTGATCTTTAATAAAATTGGGTATATGTTAGTTGGTTATATATGATATTTAGATTTTTTTGTATTTAAATATACATTTTTATCTAGATTATTATAAAATATAAAGATGTATATGAGAATAAATGGTTTCGGTTTTTTAATTTTATTTAATGTCTAAAACCATAACTTGACGGTTTTAACTATTGGTTATACTTTTCATAATTATTGGTTTAATATTTTTGTAAGTATTTTTATTAGCGATTAAAACAACGATGATAATTGTTATCTAAACATGGTTGAACTATTTGAGTTGTATTTTAGAATGATGGTATGAGCTAGATGTGTAGAATCAAGACTCGAGGGAATTTACAAGGAATGTCACAAGTAAATGGGTAGGTTTAGGAGAAATGATCTTAAGGGATCAAAATCTCATTTAAGTGAAGATTCTAAGATATAATCAAGAGAGTATAGAGTGTTGAACAAGAAGATGAGGTTGAAGATGTAAAGATCAAGACCCGGGGAGATCAAAATAAGCTAAAGGTGATAGATTAAGACTCAAGGGATAAACGAATTAATTACATGAAGATCAACACTCAAGGGATTTCAAGGATCAAGTTAGATGATCAAGTAGTGTAAGTAGCTCTCAGTTGATATTACCTAAGCTTTAGTTTGTAAAGGATCTCTAGGATTTGATAGATTGCATCAACATGTTTTCATAAAATATGAAACCGTTTTGAATCTATATTGTAAAACCCCGATATCTTTGACGTTAGCTCATATTAAATCTTGAAAAGTCAAAAATCATATCGAATAATAAATTGTGTTGTTAAATATTTTTTAAAAATAATCATACAATTGCAATAAATCTTGCCCTAGAAACAGGATTAGGATTAATCGTTAATAATTAGAAGAGAGATGAACATTTTGTGTTTAGGGAACACCAACAACTTCAAGGATTTAGCAGTGGTTGTAATAAGTAATTTATTTCACATTGTTAAGATATAAGAATGTGTTTACGTATTTTTGAAAAATACGGGGTTGTTTGGAGATAAAAAGTGGTGTAACAGTTGCTAATAACACCTACTGGTGGTACTAGGTGATTGAAATGATTCTAGTGGAATCTTAAAATTATAAGTTTGGATAACCTTATGTAGCGGGTAGGGCCTGACCGGGCCCAAGGCAACCAAGGCGGTAGTTTAGGCCCCTAAATTTTGAGGGCTTCGGAAAAAATATATATTGTATATATAAATAGGTATTAAAACTTACAAATTGGCATAGTTATTAGAATTAGCTCAGTAGTAAAGTGCTAAAATGGAATATTACTTATTTCTAGATTTCGAAATTAAAATTGATAGGTCTATATTTTATATTTTTAGTATAAAATTCATGGCTAAGCATCCGACAGAGGGGGGGAAACATATAACTATTTTAAAAATATTTTACATAATTAATTATATTTAATTTTTGTATATTTTATAAGATAAAATTATAGTATTTATATATATATATATATATTTCACAGGTTCAATCGAATCCATAAAATATATAAACGTATATTGAAAATAAAATTGAAGCAAAAAGTTATTGAGAGGGATTTCGTTTAATTATTCTATTATTATATTATATAATAGTTTGGATATAGTATGACAATTTTTTTAAATAAATGCTTAGCTCATAAATATTATTATTAATCTATTTATAGGTTAGTTACCTAAGATGACCACACACTGCCATATTTAGCTCAAAGGGACTCCAAACCAACACATTGACCCAAATACCCCTAAATTACCTTTGCAAATTCTTACGCGCCAGACTAATAACACTAATGGTAAAACACACACGTACAAGCATCTCCCCGAATCACGCAATCTCACCAAAAAAACACTGTCAATTCTCTGATTGTTTCGTGTTAGATCTTCAAATAGTGTGAGGAAGGAAAATGGCGCGACCTCTGTTGAAGAGCAAGGCGAAGAAAAAATCTAAAGGTTAGTTTCTGTCTATTGTATCTGTGTTAATTTGAAAAACTTGACGAACCATAGTTGGGTGAGTCAAAATATGGATTTGGGTTTAATTAATTGGTGAGTGGTGTGTCGCGTGGGAGTGTTAGATGTTTATTTATACTCAATTTCATAAAAGACACAGTTGGTAGATACTTGTATGTGTTTCTTGATTAGGGAATTAAATGACTTTGCTTCAAAAGGGTCACGCTTTGTTGGATAACGATGAATTTTCTTCAGCGAATTTCATGAAATGACGAGTTGAGATTCTTAGTGTGTGTTATTTTGTACTTTTTTCTGATTTCAGTTAAAATCTGTTTTTCCTTTCCAAATGTGTTTTATCCGTAATAGACAGATTTACCATGGAAGCTGTTAAAGCAATTATTCTCTCTCGAAATGGGACAATTGTTGAAATTGAAATTCCTACTTCTGATCCTGAGGTTGTTCTAGGCCATTGTAATGGCAGATCGGAGATTGAAGCTTTGGATTTCATTCCGAAAGTACCGTGAAGTTGAATGAAAATGAAACATTTGACTCCAAGGAAGCTGTTAAAGCAATGATTCTTTCTCGAAATGGGACAATAGTTGAAATTGAAGTTTCTGCTTCTGATCCTGAGGTTGTTCTAGGCCATTGTAATGACAGTTCAGAGATCGAAGGTTTGGATGTTCATTCTGAAAGTACTGTGAAGTTGAATGAAAATAAAACATTTTATTCCAAGGCCTCACTAGTGTAAAGTAAATGATGGCTGGAATGGGTTGTGCGAGTGATATTAATGGTGTGTTAGTTAGTATTGGTGGTCTGAAATTACTGGTGTGTGCAGATTAGGAGTAAATGATGGGTTATTAGGGTAATTGTGGTGGTGTGTGTATATAATTTAGTGGGGCATAAGACCTGTAACTCCAGCTCCTAAAACAACACTTAAAGATTTTGATATTTTTTTAAGGTTAAGTGTAGAATACTATCGGTGTGTGCGAATCTGAAGAGATGAGTTTTATGGTCTATGTTTCATTGTCTTTTTTTTTGTCAAAACGTGTTTCATTGTTTTTCAATGTTTACTTTTTTTATGCTTCATTGTTAGTCAACGTTAACTTTCTCTTTTCTTTATTTTAAAATTTATATTTTTAAAATGGTGCTAAAAAAGTGTGTTTGTTTAGTAATAAAGAATCTGCTACTTGATTCTCCAATCCTTACTTTTTATATCAAACAATATAATAAAAATTTGTTTAATTAAAGATAGAGGGCAATCTTGGAATATTTAAAATATTTTGGAACTTATAGGGGCTAAAAAAAGTGGACTTCATGATGGGTTGTGTATGGGTATTTGGTCTTTATAAGATAATAACTCTTTATTAATATATAATTTGTTTGGTTAAAATTGGATATTTTTTTATATAATACTATAAAAAGACCTTATTTTTTTTCTCGCCTTAAATACCCAAGAATTTCGAATCGGCCCTGGTGGTGGGTAGAATCTTGGAAAGAATCTCTTGTAATTGCTAACCACTATTATATATCTGTTTGTAATCTATTTTTTTGTCGGCAAATCAAATTTTATATCACAGACGTTTAAGAACCAATGTCTTTACAAGATACATATTCAACTAGGTAGTATAGAAAACTTTGGGAATAAAAAATTAACTAAGTATCCTCGAGCATGCACTAAAAATAGAACTTGCAAGAGAATTAATCAAGAACTAGCGTAAAACTAACAACAAACTAAAAGTAACTAAAAAGTAATTAACTAATAAATACCTAACAACGACACCAAAAAGTTATTGTATTACGAGGTGTGATAACAAAAGAAAGCCAGTTGAGGTCTCAAATTTCGCATTGCATTACCAAGAAAAACCACTCGAAAGATAGAAACTCGCAAGTGTACAAGTAGTCACAAGTAATAATGATAAATAATTTTATCTCCACGGTAATTAACAAGTTAATAAGCTTCAATTAGCAATTTGTGAGAATAAAAAGACAGAAAAGGAAACTATTTGTTTGGTTTATCTAATTACGATTAACTACTCAGCTAAGAATTAAGAACTAAATGTAACTAAATCAAATTAAACTAAGAGTTGTGAAAAGATGGAGATAAACGTAGCTTGACACACTCATACTCACCAGTAGTTATGACAAGGTCTTAACTGTAATTCTAAGAGCAAAACATGTGCGTGTTGTTAATAGGGTTTCTATGGCACACCCTAAGTCTCTTTCGAGTAAGTAAGGGCTTCTATTTCATATTAGGAGCCTCTCTCGAGTGAACCTATAATATTACTTAACATTTAAGACATTTTACCCTCTCGTGATTACCTAATTAGTTTAGTTGTACCGAGTATTCAACTTCAAAAGGTGTAAGTTATCCTACATCCACTATTGATTCCCCTCTCGGGCGTAATTTAATAGCTAGCAAATTCTAGATATGTGTGTATCATATAAGAATTAAGCATCAACACAAGAATTAATTACAACAATAATCCACTTTACATTCCAATTTAAAATCCTAAATTCATGCAAATTAAATCACAAACACAAAATAGGGTTCATACATAAGTATCTCAAGATACTAATGAGCTTACTTCATGGTGGAAGAAAATAAAACAAAAGATAAAAGATTGATAATCGAAGCTAAGAATGGGAAAACTGAATAACTACACTAATTGTGGTAACAAAGATGTGAAATAAGGTGTTGTTAAAGAACTCCTTACTTCATGCTCTTTGCTCCCAATTTTTCAAGGTCTAAAATATGATAAGGGTTATGTTTTGAAGCTAAAAAAGTATATGTGGCCACAAGAAAATATTTTGCTAAACTGGGCAAAAATTAAGCGAGTCAAAAGTGGCACAATAGACTCTTTCAAATTTGGACAACTTTGGATTTTGTCAGTGAAACACCCATAACTTCTTTAATTCAACTCTAAATTGTGAACCATTTTTACACAATATAAAACTTAAGGTCTATATCTAGATTAAATTTCATTATCAATTTCCCAACCAGTTATGAGTTATAACCTTCAAGAGTGATGGAAGCATTCGGCGACAATTTTTGTTGAGCTTCAAATGAATTTTTTGGCTCCTTTTGTGATCTGTATTGGGTTTCTTTGTGACTTTAAACTTCCTAACTTAATCTTGGGTCTAATATCATCTATGTACCTAGGAGATTCACACTTACCACACAAATTATCTCAAATTTCTCCAAAAATACATATATAATTTAAGATTAGCTAGAACTCACATAATGTCAAATAAAGTGACAAATCCCAGAATTAAACCTCAAAATCCAACCCAAATGATTTCTATTTAATCTATAAATCTATCACAAAAGGAGAGATATCAAGACACAACAAATTTTTACCGCGATATTGAAATACAACCAATACATTTGAACCCATAACTAGTGTACATTATATGCATAAAACTATCAGAATTCTTAAAACAACATTCTAACAAAAAATCCATTTGAAAAGCTTTTATCAATAAAGAATGACATAAATATAACACAACTGATTCATACATGAATCAATTGTATTCACAAGAAGGCCATCTCATGCTTAAATGATATGCTATAATAGATCGAAACACAAACCAAAATAAACAGATCATATAAATGGGTTGTGATCTTCAATCCATTAGAAAAATATTTTGTCAGCAAACAACAACTATTGAGAAAAGTTAGTTTAAATGTATCAACAAAAAATGTAAACCCCATAACACATCCCATTCACATTTGTGTAGATTGATCTCAAAACAATGTAATATCATGCTTAAATGCTATATCAAACTAGACTAAACGTAAAACAACATCAACAAGTCATAACAATGGGTTAATATCTTTAACCCATCATTTAAAATCATTCCTAATAAAGAAACAACATATGCAAACATTGTACACGTCCCATTAAACTATGAATTGACCGAGATCAAAGAAAAACATTGGTGTCGGTTAAGGTGTGATAAAATAATGATAAATAAAGATGCAACTAACACCCCTAGCCTAAACACAGTACTCACTGCAAGTATCACAGGTCGTACACAAGTTTTAATGATAAGTAAGATACGTTCCTCAGAGACTACGACAGTTAAGAAGAACTTATGCAATATAAAGTGCAAATAAGAAAGCTAGACGAATAATACGTTGAAAATAAAAGACTAATGGAATATTTGTTTGGTTTTTGAATAATAATAATTAACTTAATAAAGTAAATTCGGGAAAATAAATAACGAGAAGAAGATAGTATGAGAGTTTAGCTCGAGATATAGCAAGTAATCCCCACTAGCCTTGTTTATTTTAATCATGTAAGGGAGAATTGTGTGATATGAAATATCCAGGATTCTATATTCCTTCTACCCCCTTCCGGGTGGACTTAAGAGGCGACCTAACAATTACAAGGGGACTTGGGTAAGGGGTGTTGGAATTCTTAAATGAATAATAATTTAATTTATTAATTCTTTCATGCTCTTGGGAGAAGTGGGAAAAAACTATTTGTGTTCTAATAGTCCCACTCTAAAATTGGAGAAGAAATTGCTGGAATTGAAGAATTTTATTTTATTTATTCTTTCTTTCTCTTTGGAAAAGTAGGAAAACTTTTTATGTGTTAAAAGTTTCATCTAGAAAATGGAGAATAAAATAAAAACCGACAAAGATTTATGGCTATTCAATTCGGCGGTTTCATGAGTTACAAGACTTGGTGGAAAAAAAAAACGGCTAGCTTTAATGACCATTGAATAGGCATTTAAGTGACGGTTTTTTGTCTTGCCATATAAATAGTGACTTTGTCACTTTCATTTCTAGAGAAGAGAAAAGAAAATATTCTAGAGAGAATGGAAAAATCATCCTAGAGAGAATAGAAAAAAGCTGTTCTATAGAGAATAGAATATAGAATAGTTTGTAGACGAAAACTAAGAACCAGAAAAGACTACTCTACTTCTCTCTCAAATTTCTGATATAATTTAGAGTAGAATTTGTTAGAGATAACCTGCATGACCGGAATATCTTTTTAACGCAAATTATATACCGTGTAATCTTTTCTTTATTCCGTGTAAGTTTTCGTTACTTTCAATTTATTGTAATAGTGTAGTGTTACTATAATTGAAAATTATCTTTTGTTTTTCTTTTGGAACTCCATTTCTCTATTTTTAAAATCAATGATATTGTTACTTTTCCTACAATTTAAAAAGATATTACTTTTATATCACTGGTTGTTTTTTTGAAATGGTTTTCCTATCTTGGCAGTTGCTTCATTATTGAATGCAAATGCCTTTTCCGACGTGACTATGTTGGAGCCTTTCAATGGTTCCAACTACAAACGTTGGGCACAAAAGCCACTGATATGTCTTGAACAACATGAACTAGACCTTGCCGTTCTCAAGGTACTCCCTGCCATTGAGGCCAATGGGGAATATACCAAAGAACTACATGCTAGGTTTCTGGCTCTAAAAATTGGGTTCAAGAAAGCTAATTTAGTGGTTAGAGGATGGATCTTGGATAATGTGACGAACCCCACCTTTTATTTGTGTACCGTTGAGAAGTCAACAAAGACTATCTGTGAAACGGTTTAGAAAAGGCATGAGGGTGATGATTCTGATGAGAATAAGTACGTCACCGGGAAATGACCCAACAAGATCTAATTAGTCTCATACAAGTCGAAAAGTGAATTGACTCATGGATAAGTCCTTAGGTTTCCACGTTTTTATGAGTTTAAGAATTACTTTGGCCCCTTATATTAAAACTTTTTACCTCTTGTTGCCCTAAATTTCATTCACAAACATGAATATATATCAATTGGATATTAAATATATATATGTGTGAATGAAGATTTATGTGAAGAGATCTATATTGTGCAACATGAAGGGTTGGTGGTTTTGGATTAAGGGGATAAAGTTTGAAAACTAAGGTAATTGTTTTCTAGTTTTTAAACGGGCACCGTGTTAATGAAATAGTATCCTAATAAAAGATGGATCGGTTTGTGCTACACTTTTATCAATATGTGTACGACATGATCCACTTTTGGTACTTTCATTCATGGGTCTGGCTTCTTTTATTCTTTTATTTGTGAATAAAAGATGTGGGAGAAGATGATCCTAAGGAAAAAAAATTCATTTGAGTAACTAATGGAATTTACCTTAGTTAGTCTCACCGTGTTGAAAAGGTTTGACTCCGTTGACATAATGTTTGGGAAAAAAAATCCTTATAAAATTAGTATTCATGAATAAGAGAATTGTGGGGGGGGGGGGGGGATGTACCCCTTAATGAATATAAATTAATAATTATAATGATTATGATGTTCTTAATGAACTATACTCAACTTGGTATTGTCCAAATTGTAAAGAAACTCAAGTGGTGACCATTGGGTTATTATTTTGTCATTTAATAAAGTACGGGAGAGGTACTATTGATCTATATGATGCACTAACTTCCTATTTATATAGTGTAAATTGTGCGTACATGAGCAAATTAAAACTTAATGAATTCATAGCCATGCGTGGTGGTCCTATTGAGACGGACTTGATGAATTCACCGTTGAGGTTGTTATATAATGCTCAAACTTAATGAATTCATAGCCATGTGTGGTGGTCCTATTGAGACGGACTTGATGAATTCACCGTTTAGGCTGTTGTATATTCCTCATACTTAATGAATTCATAGCCATGTGTGGTGGTCCTTTTGAGACGGACTTGATGAATTCACCGTTGAGGTTTTTGTATATTGCGCATAATATGACTACAAAGAGACGTCCTTGATGTTCCTAAGGGATGAGTTGTTAGACTCACCACAAATTCACATCCCGTAAAAAGGTGGTCCTTAAGAGAAAGGACTTGATGAATTAGCAAGACACATAATGAGGTTGAGCTTTATTGCTCTTAATGATCTAAGAATCTGAGAGGGGTCAGCTAATGTGACAAGACGCTCTTGGAGATCACCTATGTGTAAGGAAAAGGTGATGTTTGGGGGGATTTGTAACTATCAGCAGGGTAGAGTATGTGCTGTGAGGGTCTCGATAAAAAACATTCAAGTTCAAGAGTACGTTCACTTGATATGTTTTTGGTGGTTGCCTCACTTCACTACGTGTCAATTCAAATTGAAAGATATTGCCACTTAAGTACAATTCACCTAAATGTTGGTATTTACGGAAACATGTTCACCTTTTCTCCCAAAGAACCTGAGTGGGAGATTGTTGGAATTATTAAATGAATAATAATTTAATTTATTAATTCTTTCATGCTCTTGGGAGAAGTGGGAAAAACTATTTGTGTTCTAATAATCCCACTCTAAAATTGGAGAAGAAATTGCTAGAATTGAAGAATTTTATTTTATTTATTCTTTCTTTCTCTTTGGAAAAGTAGGAAAACTTTTTATGTGTTAAAAGTTTCATCTAGAAAATGGAGAATAAAATAAAAACCGACAAAGATTTATGGCTATTCAATTCGGCGGTTTCATGAGTTACAAGACTTGGTGGAAAAAAAACGGCTAGCTTTAATGACCATTGAATAGGCATTTAAGTGACGGTTTTTTGTCTTGCCATATATTCTATAAATAGTGACTTTGTCACTTTCATTTCTAGAGAAGAGAAAAGAAAATATTCTAGAGAGAATGGAAAAATCATCCTAGAGAGAATAGAAAAAAGCTGTTCTATAGAGAATAGAATATAGAATAGTTTGTAAACGAAAACTAAGAACCAGAAAAGACTACTCTACTTCTCTCTCAAATTTATGATATAATTTAGAGTAGAATTTGTTAAAGATAACCTGCATGACCGGAATATCTTTTTAACGCAAATTATATACCGTGTAATCTTTTCTTTATTCCGTGTAAGTTTTCGTTATTTTCAATTTATTGTAATAGTGTAGTGTTACTTTAATTGAAAATTATCTTTTGTTTTTCTTTTGGAACTCCATTTCTCTATTTTTAAAACCAATGATATTATTATTTTTCCTACAAGGGGACCCTGCGCAATGACCAGTAATTAAATCTTAAACCCTAATGACTATCTAGTTAGGCAAGCCCTACTGGAACACTACCGCACACTAGACGTTTAGTGTAAATCAAAGCACATAAAACGGAGAATAAAACACGAATATCAATTTAAATGCTAACATCCCAGATTAAAATAGATGTAAAACAAGTCTAGAGTTCATAACCATATGCTAATCTCAAGCTAAAATAGAATTAGTTCATACTAGAGAAAGAAAAGAAAACAATTACAAATTTGAAGGATTGGGAAGACATAATTTGTTGTCCAACTCCTTCTGATCTTCTCTCCTCTTGATGTAGGTTTCTTCTTGGTATAAAGGTTGACCAAGGATGTGTTTCTAATGACAATAGGGTGTATTTATCGGGTTTATAAGACCTAGGTCGAAATCTTGGAGTAGAAGGCAAGTAATTTGAGTCAAAACCCAACTCAAATTCGTTTCCTAAAATATAGGAGAAAGGATAAACTACCGCTGTCTTGTTTTGGTCGTATCTCATTCATTATTGGTCCGATTTTATCCTACCTTATATTGAAATGACCGTGTCAAAAAGATATACACTTTTATTTTTGATTGTTTATCCAAATTCCCAGCTGATTTTAAGTTATATTCACTTTAGTAAACGTGACTGCAGAATTTCAGATTTACTTGGCAAATTTTTCTTTCCTATTTTATCTCTACTTCCTTTTATATCTTAATTCCATCCATATATTATTTCCTTGTCTCTTTAGAATTGATTTGGCATCTAAATAATATCCATATATCTTTAAAGTTTCACACTGAACAAACAAATTAAACCCGAAAATGCTCTAAAAATAATAAATCATCAAATCAAGACAAGAAACAAGAAATATTAAAATATGAATAAAACTCGATAGTTAATAACTAAATACACCTAAAATGATGTCTCTAACCTAGATTATTATATCAAAAATAGGTAGACATCAAGACCCCCAACTCAAAGTTGTATCGTCCCGATACAATAAAGATAAAACAGGTTGGTAGTCATTAATGAATATCGAAGAAAAAGAAGAAGCTAAAGAAGAATAGAAAACAATAAATGATCCTGGAGCAAAATATCTAAAAAGTCTCATGCAGTAATGTTAAAGAAATAATGCACACATATGCTTAATATACACATAATTAACAATCCATCAATTCAAGTCCAGATTAACTTTGCAATGCCAGAAGGAGAGGTCTTCAACTTAGTTCCTGTTAACGGCTACAGGTTGATCATAGGTCCTAATATAGTATCCAATGGTCCGCCTATCTATACCCTAATTGTTCCATTGTTCCTCCTCCAAGTAGCTAGAAATCCTATACGGTTATAACGTGGCTTAGGGACGGTATGATATATTTGGATAATGAAAAGTGAGCTTTTAGCTCTCTCCTCATACTCCGTCAATGAATCGCCCTAAATATATCTCAAAGATGTTCTCACTCAACCCAATTTTGATGCTTTGATTTGCATCCCCAAATAACCCAAGTAAAACCTTTTTATGATGATTACGTAACAAAATTCTACTTTGCCAGTCAAAATCTTGTCAATCTTTTTCACATATATCTCTTCTTTTGATAGCTAGATATGACTCTCTTTTTAATGTGAGATATCATGCTACTTTTTCTCATATATTTTTTTCTTTTCAATACTTTTTTCATTCACTTTTACCCCAAAAAAGGGTTACAATAATAAACTCATCACCAATAATATAACCCTTACAATCTCCCAATCCCAATGTTTCCCAATGATGAGACCCACCACCCCAAACTCAAACTCTAAAACAACTTGTCTCAGGTTTTGCGATTCGAGTGCGGGTCATATAGATAAGTCCTATAAACTAAGGGGTATGACTTATAATGTGGCTAATAAAAGGCTTTAGAAAGGCTCGGAGAGGCTAAGACGGATAAATTATAATAATCAAATAAAAGGGTGAGAAAGCTAAAAAGGCTTCAAGTGGTTTCAATATGAAAGAACTGCCTTATTCTTTTTTCTAACTACCGGATTTCGTTACTTTTTCACTATTAGTTCATAGATGAGCGAGTTTTCAACTAATTTCAAACCTCACGTTCTACACACCGATTAACTCTCCCTAAGTTCCAACTTGACACTTCATACGCATTGCTTATTAATCTTGCCTATCTTTTACTTCCTGTTTTCATGCAGGCATACTAAACATATCTGTGACACCATTCAAAAACATACTACCTACTATCATTGACTTAATTAAAACATGCTCAATAGGTACATTCATCATATTCTATGTCAATTCTAACTCTAAATTTTTTAATTTTATGCAAAAATAAAAAGGAAGATGAGGACAACGAATCCCCACCCCCAACTCAAAAGTGAGCCGTGTCCCCACGACTCAAAAAAGACTCAATAAAAATATTTCACATAAAGAAATGGTAGGAAGAAAGAAAATATACTCTTCGAGGCTATTGCCTCCCGTGGAAAATGCCCAAAATAAGGTGCAATGGTTTTCTTGTATGTGAACTTCTAGTATCACCAACTTCGCATTCTCTTAACTCCTCTTATGCTCCATCCAAATCGATCTTCCAGCTCTAGAAACTATTTTGTACCCATCTTCTCCAATTTCTTTCTCGAATACTCTCTTATGTGAAGGTGTTCATCTAGGAATCGTTTTTTTAACGATAGATAATAGCGTCCTATAAGCTTCTATTCATCTTGGGTATAGAGATCTTGATATAAAGAGGTCGTGGTGCTTTCTCCTTGAAAGATGTAACTGTTTTGCTCTATTATTTCACCACTGCATGCTTTCCTCTTATGTCTTGACTCGATTTCTTCCTGATCTTACCCAATACCTTGCTTTGATTCTTCATCTCCCTTGCCACTTGATAATATCTCTATTCTTTTCATCATCTCTTTTGACCCCCAAATCAAAGATTTGAACACTCTTGAAATTTTTACCCCTTGAATTTGGGTGATTTGAAGTGTTGTTTGGGTTAGAAAAGGTGTAAGGATGATGATTCTCTATGTGGGTATGATGGAATCAATCTTTGATGATATGGGTTTAAGAAATTTTGGAAGAAGATTTGGTAAATTTTGGTTTTGATTCTTGGATTCTAGATGTTTTGGAATGATATCGGTGTTTGATTCTTGTTTATATGAAGGTATGGAAGGATTTGGATATGAATTTATGGTGATTAGGTAGTGTTTTGATGTGAGGTAGAGGTTTGATGAAGCTTTCATGGAGTTGGGAGATATTTGGAGAATAAAAGAGGTGTAAAGGATATAAAATTCGTAGCTTATACTAACCTCTTTCTTCAAAATCGTAAATTTTTTTTTCTGGCGGCGGCCTGCAATGCACCAGAAGAATCGCGCGGTGTACCAGACCAGTGGGTTGACCAGAATCTTGATCGCGAATGACGACACGGTTTTTCTTCCTTTGGTTCGGCAATGGACCATGTTGTGAACCGTTGTAACGGTTTTTTGACTTGCGGTGCACCGGACCTCTCCTCCGTATACCGGATGGATGGTTAGGGTTTTGCCAATTTTTTCGTTTTTTCTTTCCCTAACTTGGTTTCTTAAGTACCTATACATCAAAAACACTAATACCTTCCTCAAATATGCAAAAATTTAAAAACATAAAAAAATTGCGGGTTGTCTCCCGTACAACACTTTTGTGTAACGTTTTTCAAAGTTAGACGTGTTACCTCGGCGGTCATGTATGAACATCAACTCCCCAACAATGAGTAAGCTGATTAATATCTGGCACGCGAAATTTGAATCCCTTGCCTTTCATTCCCACGAACTTCTCAGATCTATTCTTTGTAACCATAAATGTCCTATCCAAGAGTTCATGGGCGTATGTGCATCTTGTGGTAACTTGCTTTGATATATAGCTTTACATTCTTCTGGCAATCCAATCGTTTCCTCAGTTTCTAAGCTTCGTTTGTTAGAAAGAATGTCGTTCATGAATTTAAGATGTTTTGGCATTCTCTTGAGAGATTCTACAAACGATATGTTGATATCTACCTTGCTCACCATGTCAAGGAACTTCTTGAATTCTTTTTCATTGTTCTTATTTTTGACACGTGATGGGAATGGTGGAGGAGGGTGTGTCATGTTTACCACTGAGCTTTTCTTCTCTTCTGGTGTCTTCTCTTGGACACTTTTTGGTTCAATTACCTCTTCGACTCTATCTTAACTGTTTCTTCAACCAACTCTTCAGGAGTAGGGGTTAGTTCTTTTGGTTATTCTGTTTCTTCCACTGTAGGCGGAGGTAATTGTTTTTCATTTCTTAATTCAACCACATGACAAACATCATCTTGAGGAGTTATAGTATCAACCCGAAGTTTCCCTTTTGGCCTGCTTTGTATTGCACTCTCCGTCTGTGATATAATATTCTCAAGATCTTTAATAACCCTCGCTTGTGTTTGAAATCATTGCTGACTAATCTTCATATTCTCTTCAAACATTCCCATAAAATCTACTAGACTCGGATCCAAACTTGAAGGTTGTTAATGTGTAACTTGTTGCGTTGAATATGAATGTGGTTCTTGATAATACTCTTCATAATTCGTCTTTTGTTTATAGATTGGTTGTGTTTGATAATGATGTTAAGGTCGAGTTGGATAATAGTTACCTTGATTTTTGACCTAATTATATTTATGTGGGGAATAATAATCAACGGGACTTCCTTGAGGATGATAATAACCATTAGAGTAATGGTTTCTTCGATGAGATACGAAGGAAGTCAAAGCTGGATCTTTAACGCAATTCTCCCACGAATGATTTCTTGCTCCACAACCTAGACATGAAGGTAAAGTGTGAATTAGATTTACCTGAGCTACTGAGTTGCTCTCTAAACGTGCTTGAGCTTGTAATTCCTTGAGTTGTTGGTTTAATTCTCCGATCCTTAGAGCTTCTAAGGTATCTTCTTCTTTTTCTAATTCTAACGGCTAACTTCTTTCGATTTCAAGAACTCTTTCTATGATAATATGAGCGTCTTCAGGATATAATAACACAAAACTTCCATCTCCTAATAAATCTGCCCTTGCCTTGGACTTGCTGCTGAGTCCTCCATAGAACATGGTTAATTGAGATTCAGGCGAGGAGACATGGATGGACCCCTCACTTTCTTCTCATTGAAACGTAACCATGCTTCACCAACACTTTCCCCTTCTTCTTGCATAGATTGTTCTAACTCCACCATATCTTTTAAGCGTCTACTAATCATATAGAATCGATATAGAATTTTGGCTTGGAGTTTATCCTAATCTGGAATTAAATCAGGGTGTTGGTAGTCATACCAATCGCTTGCACTTCCAGTTAAAAAGAATTGGAACATAATGTAGTACATCTATTCCTGTGTGACACCCTTGAGGATGTAGGCGTCACAGATCTGCATAAATTTCTGAATATAACGGACCAGATCCTATTGTGTAGCACCGCTAAATTTACCATGACTCGTAAACTGTGCTATCATGCCTGGATCAAGTCGAATTTTAGTGGCTTGGAGTTTTGGAGTGCGAATTCCTCTGGGTTGCACTCTGAATGAGATGGGAAGATCAAGTTTCCTCGGACTTGCCATCTGAATAACCTGAATTAAGAAAAATGAAAACAAAAGCGTAAAATAGAACTAACTGAAATATGAGCACTAAATAAATGCACAAGGACTAACGATGTAGTCCCCAGCAACGGCGCCAAAAACTTGGTGTCGGTTAAAGTGTGATAAAATAATGATAAATAAAGATGCAACTAACACCCTAGCCTAAACATGGTACTCACTGCATGTATTGCAGGTCGTACGCAAGTTTTAATGATAAGTAAGATTTGTTCCTCAGAGACTACGAAAGTTAGGAAGAACTTATGCAATATAAAGTGCAAATAAGAAAGGTAGACGAATAATACACTGAAGATAAAAGACTAATGGAATATTTGTTTGGTTTTTGAATAAGAATAATTAACTAAATAAAGTAAAGACAGGAAAATAAATAACGAGAATAAGATAGTATGAGAGTTTAGCTCGAGATATAGCAAGTAATCCCTACTAGCGTTGTTTATTCTAATCATGTAAGGGAGAATTGTGTGATATGAAATAGGCAGGATTCTATATTCCTCTTAACCCCTTCTGGGTGGACTTAAGAGGCGACCTAACAATTACCAGGGGACTTGGGTAAGGGGACCCTGCGCAATGATCGGTGATTAAATCTTAAACCCTAATGACTATTTAGTTAGGCAAGCCCTTCCGGAAAACTACCGTACACTAGACGTTTATGTGGTGTTTCAATAATTAGACATTCCTTCCAGGTGACCATCTAACTACTATGGTAATCCTATATATAGACCACCGTAAAAACTACAGACAATAAATCAAGGACGTAAAACAGAGAATAAAACACGAATATCAATTTTAAATGCTAACATCCCAAATTGAAATAGATGTAAAACAAGTCTAGGGTTCATTCCCATATGCTAATCTCAATATAAAATAGAATTAGTTCATACTAGAGAAAGAAAAGAAAACAATTACAAATTTGAAGGATTGGGAAGACATAATTTGTTGTCCAACTCCTTCTGATCTTCTCTCCTCTTGATGTAGGCTTCTTCTTGGTCTAAGGAATGACCAAGAATGTGTTTCTAATGACAAGAGTGTGTATTTATAGGGTTTAGAAGACCCTAGGTCAGAATCATGGAGTAGAAGGCAAATAATTTGAGTCAAAATCCAAATCAAATTCGTTTCCTAAAGTATAGGAGAAGGGATAAATAGTTGTTGTCTTGGTTTGATCATATCTCATTCATTACTGGTCAAATGTTTTCCTGATTTATATTGAAACGACCGCATCGAAAATATCTACACTATTCGTTTTGATTGCTCATCCAAATTCCTAGCAAATATTAGTTTATATTCACTTTAGCGGACGTAACTGCAGAATTTCTGATTTACTTGGCAACTTTTTCTTTCCTATTTTATCTCTACTTTCTATTATCTCTTAATTCCATCCATATCTTCTTTCTTTATCTCTTTAGAATTGATTTGAAATCTAAGATTTACACTAAACAAACAAATTAAACCCAACATGCTCTAAAATAATAAATCATCAAATCAAGACAGGAAATATGAATATATTAAAATATGAATAAAACTTGATAATTAAATAACTGAATACACCTAAAATGATGTCTCCAACCTATATTATTATATCACAAATAGGGAGATATCAAACATCGTATCACATAATAGGTTTCAACTCTACACTAATTTCAAACCTAAAACACCATGAATATGTTCTCGATCACAAATCATATAAAAACCCTCGCTTATTCAGATATATAACTTAAATTTTCAAATATAACTGGAAACAATAGAACAATGAATTGAAACCATGCCAATACGTACTTCAAATACGATGGAATGATAATCAATATACATGATACATAAAAACGTAATTAAATTGAATTGCAAGTAGGAAAAAAGGATAACTTAAGAGATTGACGCTGATTTGGAATTCAAAAATCAAATTTGATGGCAAACTGCGGAGATTCTCTACAATCACGCTTTTAGACATTGTTTTTGAATTTTAATTTAATGTCCAATTGTTTATTTTAAAGCTAGCAAATCACTAAATAAAGCTAAAAAAGGATATGGTGTCAACGAAATAATATTAAGAACATTTTAATGGATAAAATACCGGCTGATCTCTAAATAAAAACTATTATTTTGGGTGTGGACCTTTTGGGGCAGTATCTCAAAAGTCTAAGGCAAAACTTACAAATGAAAATTACCTAAAATAATATTATTAAACTCTAAAAGTATTGACTGTTATTTTGTTTACGACAAAGCCATCGATATATATATATATATATATATATATATATATTAAACAACGTGAAAGTACAAACAATGGATTAAAAAAAATGTACAAGAACTATGACAACTAAGGAAACGAACACAAGGCTTAATGAAAAATGAAAAGTATAATCGAGCACAAATCACCATCGATGCACCAATAACATCATTACGGTCATGAAGTTATACTAAATCGAACGTCACAACAATGGTACGCAAAGGCTCTATAGAGTCGGTGGTGCACTGATATTCAAATAAGCAAATATCGCCTGAAGAGGATAGACTTTGACTACAATAAATCATCGACTAAATAGGTAAAGTAACATGATAAAAACTATGATCGATGTGGCATTGAAGTTTTAAGTAGATTTTTAAAAAAAAAAATCAACTAAATTTCATTAGCTAGAGTGAGATATGACACGACTGGACAAACTGAGAAAGTTTATTATGTAATAAAACAAACAAAATAATATTAATAAAAAATAACCAAAAATAAATAAATAATACAAATTATTTATAATAAAAGAAATTAATAAATATTAACATTCTTTCTTTGATGAAAATACAAACTATAATATTAATTTCTTATATATAAATTATAGTTATTATTAATTTTACACTAATTTACATGGATGATAATAATTAATTATATTAGATATAAAATATATTTATATTGTTAACATATTTTATAGTCCTAACTAATTAAGTGAATGATATGCAATTACAACATTTCAGAAAATTATATACTATATAAAAATTTCAATGTAAGTTGTAGTAAAGTTGTAAATTTGAGACTAATATAATTTATATATAAAGTAAAAATAATATGCTATGTTAAAAAAATGATTGAAAGACTTTCTATTACACTATAAGTAAAAGATAGATGTTAAAAAAAATTTGAGGCATTATCTAAACTTTAGTTGTAAAAATCATGTTACGAACTCTTATAACCTTTTGTTAATTTATTTTATAATATTTTTTCTAATATAAGAGGATCGATATAAAATTTCGTCCAAAGTCTTCAAATCCTTATAACGGGAAAATTTTTCTGTTTCCTGCTGCTTTAGATCTTCTTTGTAACACACAAAAAAAAATCTTTTTTGGTTGGACAAATGTAGGGAAGGTATTCTCCAATGCTTATGTGAGAGCCGACCCGTACGTCTCGGGTCCCTAAAGTAAAAATAAAATGGGGTCTTTTATACTATTGTAATTTTTAATATATTTTGACCAAACAAATCATATGTAAAATATTTACAAATAAAATTTATGAAATAAATAATTATTATAAAAAAGATATTATATATACAAAAATTATAAATTTCTTTTTATATAAAAAGAGTTAAAAAAAAGTTAAAATTTTTACTACATTCACTTTAAAAACATTTTTTTTTTAATGCCAAATTAATGATTAAACTTACGAGTTTAAGTTCGTCTACTATATTTTGCTCAATTGACAATATAGCATGACTAGATTTTTATTTGTGAACCATGATAATTAATAGAATAGTAGTAGAACAATTAAACCTTTTCATTTGACGAACTACTTGTAAAAACAATTCATTTAGAGTTTTGTTTTCAAATTTCGCTTGCATTTTTAAATAAATCCAATCAAACATGTAACAAATGTATTATATCTTAAAATGTGTATAAAATTAAATATAATTAATTATCTAAAAGATAGAAAAAGGTTACTTGAATGTATTTTTTATATGTTTTCGATGATGTTTTTTTTTTACTGACTTAGCCTGTTAATAGGTTTTTTTTTAAATGGAATCTTTATTGTTTATTTGGGTTGAGACTTTTATATGATCCTTTTTAGTTTGATATTTATTATGGCTGTTAATTATTTTTTATTTGGGTTGTGGCATTTAGTTGGTAACTACTATTACTTTTAATTGTTTATTTGGATTATGGAGCTTTTTGTTTAAAACCACTTACGATATATATATATATATATATATATATATATATATATATATATATATATATATACTATCTTTTTTGGGGCCGCAGAAATTTGAAGCCTAAAGCGACCGTCTTGGTCTCCGTTTGGCAGACTTTGGTTTATGCGACGTCATCATGATAGGACTTATAATCCTTGTTCATTATACTTTGCAGGCATGTGATTTGGAAACTGTCTTTACTATTGAACTTGTATAATATATGAGAGAAAACGAACCGTGAAAACGTGTTGTTTGCATGAATATCGCCAAAGGTTTTGGCCATAAGCATGTTGAAGTAAGGAATAGCCAGTTTGCTTATATAATTCTTTTTACTTTATGAGCTTATTTGGTTGTTTGTATTTGCAAGTATGCTAATATGATTGGAGTCAACAAGTGATTTGGAGATTTATCCTAGGATTTGTGTAGTAAATGTATGTTTGAATGGAGTAAAAAATTATGTCGATGAGCACCTCATTGTTTCTTTTTTACTCTATGAGCTTATTTGGTTGTTTGTTTTAAATGTTTGTTTGTTTGTTTATCCTAGGACTGTTGGAGCTTTATCCTAGCATTTTTGTCGTAGTTTTAAATATATGTTTGTATGGAGTCAACAATTGGAGCTTTATTATGGTTGTTTGTTATAAAGTTGTTGTTTTTTGGGATAAACGTGTTTACTCTTACCCTCCCTATTACCCCTGAAAATAATTAAAGCAGATTCACTATTCTTGGTATCCCCTTCCTATTCTCCTGCTACTTCTTATTCTTATTCTTGTTTAGCAAATGAATTGCTTCCATATTCTCCTAGATGAATAACCATTTTCTTTTATGGTCTTCCCATCTTTGCACAACCCAGTAATCATACTTGTGAAAGTATAAACATCAAGGCAAACCCATGTGCTATCATTAAATTGGACATTTTTGTGACTTTGTTAAAGTTACATGTGTTGCATAGACCATTAAGAAAGCACGTGTATTTTTTTTTGTCAAGAAAAGTAAACGCGTACAATATTAACCGATACCACTAGTCCTACAAAGTTTAGACAGACTACAAGAGAAATTTAAAATGGTCCCACATGGGCAGTCCGAAATATCGATGTTAAGCTTAGTTCACTTATCCGGTTTGTCAGCCACTCCTTTAAATTCTCTCTTAACGTGAATGACTTTCCACTCCGGGAACCTGTCAATCCACCTCCACGCCTCGGTGACCATTGGCGAATTCTCCAGTTGATCCCTTTCCTAAGATTAATACCTTGGACAAACTCAAGGTTGTATAAGTAGAAGGATCTACTTCGCAAAGACAGATCTGCTACAGATCTCATGGCGAGGAGAGTAGCCCAAGCTTCTCCTTGCAAGGCGCTATTAATTCTTGCCCTTCTCATAATTTTGTGTTTGATCTCACCCTCCTTGTTGACGGAAATAGAAATCATACTAGTAAGTTCCCAACTATTACAATAGGACGTATCACTAAGCCACATTACATCCACCTCATCATCAAGGAAAACATTCTCCTCATGATCACTGTTTTTATGGCTATCTTGATTAACTTCCTCCGTCACATAATCATTGTTTCTATCGAAAAGATGCTTAATTTGTCTTATCATTAATCTCCCAGATATTTCACATTTTTTTTCTCAAAGAAAACTTTCATCCTAGCTTTCCAGATATGCCTAATTGTTGCAAATACTCTAGCTACAATTAATCCGTGTTCTCGACCATTTCAAGTGTAGCATTCAATTATACTCTGTATCCATTCACCAATTTTGCCGTTGAAGTTATCCTCGATTTTGCATTTTAGATGTGAGTTGTCCCAGACCCTTTTGCTAAATGGGATTTTAATTAGAATATGTTCAATGGATTCTTCTTCTGTTTCGCACCATTCGCATATATCCAAATTTATACATTTTCTTTTTTTTAAGATTACCTTTAGTCGGAATAGAGTTGTTGTGAATTTTCCAGATGAAATTCCAGATTTTGATAGGTACGTTTGACTGCCATATCAAGTTCCACATAGTTGTGCTGCAGTTTTCCCCTTCGTTCGATGACTGACTACCTTTTTCGCATTCCTTTTGTACCAAACGATGATATCCTGATTTTGTTGTGTATCTACCGTCCTTCGTGTCAGGCCAGATGATTACATCATCTTTGTCCAATTGAAGGATCGGGATTCTTCTGATGTTTGTAATTTCTCTACTCGTGCAGAAAAACCTAAGAGTATCAAAGTTCCATTTAGACATTGATCTGGTTGAAATATTCCACCACCTTGTTAAGAGTACAATGTCGAGGTTTATCCAACTTATACCCTCTGTTGATCCAAATGTCATCTCAGATATTAACTTTAAGACTGTTTCCGATTTGCTAGATGCATTCATATTTGAGTAATTTCAGTCCCTTATAAATGCTTCCCCGGCTCCATGAGTGTCTGTTTTTGAGTTTCATATTTCACATATCACTATTGGGTAAGTAAGTTCCCTTCAAAACTCTTGCGACTATAGATTCTGGATTATGAAGGATTTTCCAAACTTGATTTCCGAGAAGCGCCAGGTTCATCTTCTGAAAATCTCTGAATCCAATTCTTCCCATTTTCTTGCTTTTCGCGATTTTCTTCCATGCCACCCAGTGTATTCTTTTCTTATTGCCTGAATTCCACCGACCAAACTGCTAAGCTTTTACAGAGTGTGGTGGGAAATTCAAATATAGACATAGCATAGTTCGGTATGGATTGCGTTATTGCTTTGATAAGTATTTCTTTACCTCTGTCCGGTAACAGTTTTGCGGTCCAACTTGCGGATTTACTAATGAGATTGTCTTCGATGTAGGCTAAATAAGCAATCTTGGATCTCTTGAGTGTCAAAGGAATGCCTAGATATTTACCGATAGATTTTGTAGGTTTAATATTAAGCAGATTTAATATCTCCACAACTTTATCTTCCGAAAAACCCTTACTAAACATAATTGCTGACTTATCAAAATAATTTTTTTGCCCTGACGCTCGGCAATATTTGGAAAGAACATCCCTAAATGCTTCAATCTCTGTATCATTAACCTCCAAGAAAAAATAGAGCATTATCCGCAAATAGAAGATGTGTAAGTCTAGGGGCTGCTCTAGCAAGGGAGATACCTTTAATGTTACCTTCTCGACACTCATAATTAATCATCCTGAGAAGTCCTACAGTGAGAAAAGAGAAGAGGAGTGGGGAGAGGGGGTCTCCTTGTCGAATCCCTTGCTCTGGCCTAAATTTCTTAAGTCTTTCTCCATTGACTTTTATCTGGTAGGGTACCGAAGATATACAATTAGAAATAAGGCTCCGTTTGGTTTGTGAAAATAATGGGTATTTTCTGTTTTCATTTCCTATATTTTTCAAAATACTAATAAAAACGTGTTTGGCTAGAGAAAATGAAAACGGTGATTAAATGAAAACAGTGCTATATTGGAGAACGTGAAATCAATATTTTCCATATTTTTTGAAAATTTTGAAAAGAAAACAAAAATCATTTTCTGAAAACAAAAACATAAAATGTTTTCAGAAACTAAACAGGGCCTAAAACTCCTCCATTTGCCGAAAAAACCCAGCTTCTGAAGGATCTCCATGAGAAAATTCTAATTAACTTGGTCGTACGCTTTAGCCATATCGATTTTTACTGCTCCGTAATGTTTGTTTGACCTTCAATTCATTGGGTTGAGTGAGAATGTTTTATGAGAGTAGCTCTTGCTCTAGGGAGATTCGTTGATGGCTAGTGAAGAGAGAGCCAGAAGATCACTCTAAATTATCCAAATATACGTATCATACCATCCCTAAGCCAACATTACAACCCTAAATACCTTATGATTTTTTGCTATGTGATCTAGAAGTTATTGACCTGTTAGTTAGTAGTTAGGTGGATCTTTGGATACTAGTGAAGTTCGATGAACAATCTATAGCCTCCTTGGTAAGCTAAGTGAAGAACCTCTCCTTTGTGCATTGCAAAGCTAATCTAATCTTGAATTTGTGTCGTGTTGAATGTGAGTATGACATGTGTACATGTAAATTAGTTTGTAAATATCATTACATGAAATTTTCTGAGTAGTTGATTTAAAATTATTTTATATATTCTACTATCTTCTTCCCACTGTGCTTAACTGATTTAGGTGTTATTGTATCGGGACGATACAACTTTGAGTTGGGGGTCTTGATGTCTTCCTATTTGTGATATAAGAATCTAGGTTGGAGACATCATTTTAGGTGTTTATGATTAATTAATTATATATTTTTATTCGTATTTTGCTAAATTCTTCTTTCTTGTCATGATTTGATGATTTATTATTTTTAAAGCATATTTGGTTAAATTTGTGTGTTAATGTGAAGCTTTAAAAAAATACGGAATATAATTAGATTCCAAATCAATTATTAAGAGATAAGGAAAGAAGATGTGGAAATAATCAAGAGATAGAAGGAAGTAGAGATAAAATAAGAAAGGAAAAGTTGTCATGTGAATCTAAAACTGTGCAGCTACATCCACTAGAGTAAAGATAACTTCAAGTTGGCTGGGAATTTCGTTGAGCATTAAAAATAGTAAACATAGATCTTTTCGCTGCGGTCGTATCGATATAAAGTAGACAAAAATAGGATCAATAATGAAGAAGATGTGATCCTCTCCTATATTTTAGGAAACGAATTTGATTTGGAAAATGATTCAAATTACTTGCCTTTTACTTACCAATTTCGACCTAGGGTCTTCTTAGCACCTATAAATACAGTCTCTTATCATTGTAAACATGTCCTTGCTCAGTTCTAAACTTTAGATCAATCCTTAGTCATTCAAGAGAAGCAACAAGACCTGTAGAGTGAAAGTCAAGAAGTTGGAAAGTCACAAACTCCTCTTCTCCATCATCTCCCTCTATCATTAGGGTAATTTGTATTATATTCTTTAGATTATCTTGGTTTCTGATTACTTTTATCCGTAGTTTATTTTTATGTCTTTAGATATGAACTAATTTTCCCATAGCTTGGGTTTGCATATGTATAATCTTTGATTTCTAATTCTTTATTTTCTTTTAGGTTATTTAGGAAAACATTTTTAAATTGATTCTAGCTTCTTAATCATATATTCGTTTTATATGCTTTGATTTATTGACTGTAGTTCTTACTAGTGCACGAGTTTAGACTTCCCCATTAATAGTAGTTAGATGGTCACCTGTAAGGGGTGTCTAATTATTTATACATCACATAAGCGTCTAGTGTGCGGTAGTGATCCGGAAGGGCTTGCCTAACTAGATAGTCATTAGGGTTTGAGATTTAACCACCGATCATTGCGCAGGGTCTCCTTACCCAAGTCCCTTGGTAATTGTTAGGTCGTCACCCAAGTCCACCCAAATGGGGGTTAGGAGGAATATAGAATCCTGACTATTTATATAAGAGCTTTAATCACCCTTATATCTAGAATTAGAATTAGAAGGATTAGTTCATACTAGTAACCCTAAGCTATATTTATCATCTCCAATTCTTTGTTATATTATTTATTTGTATTATTATTTTTCTTCAACAAACCAAATAAATATTATTTCTTTTATTGTCTTTTTATCAAACAAGTAATTTCTCCTACACTTCTTTATATACATAAGTAGATCTAACGGATCAAATCCCTGCGAACGAACTTCTACTTACTAACTAAACTTGCAAATGATCTGTAATACTTGCAGTGAGTTTCTCGTGGTACTCAAGGGTGTGTCCTTTATTATTATCTTTGTTTATCTGTTTATTTATCACACCTTTTCCCCCACTAGTAGAGGAAGAATGTAAAGAATAATCCTAAAGCAACTACTTAGAAAGTTTCATGTAATAGTATCTACAAACTAAATCATATATAAGATTAGCTTTACAATTCACAAAGGATAGGTCTTTCACTTAGTTTGATATGGAGGCTATAGAGTATTAATCGATCCTAACAAAGTCTCCAATGATCCATCTAACTAATCTCTATTGGTTCAATCGCTTCTAGGTCACATAGTTAAGAATCATAAGGTCTTTAAGCTTGTAATGTTAGGCTTAGGAATGATATGATCATATATTTGGATAATGTAGAGTGAGCTTTTGGCTCTCTCCTCACTAGCCATCAACATATCTCCCTAGATATTGAGTTACTATCATAAGATATTCTCACTCAACCCAAGAGTTGATGCACTTAATTAACATACCCCATAACCCAATATAAAGCATCAAGATTATCACATAAAATTTCTACTTTGTCGGTCCAATTCATATAATCTTTTTCATATCAGTTTTCTTTTGCACATTAGTTATGACTCTTTTTTTGTTATGAGATGTCATGCTAATTCTTCTCTACATATTTCTTTTATTTTCTATACATTTTCTTTTACCCTGGCAAAGGGTTACAATAATAACAAGTGAATCATCATAAAGAGAACCATACATAAGCTCAAAAATACCTAATCCAGTGATGTTTCCCATAATCGTATCCCACCACCCCAAGCTCAAACTCTAAAATGACTGTGTTAGCATCGCGATTCGAGTGCGGGTCATATGGAAAATTTCTATAAACTAATGGGTATGACTTGTAATGTGGCTAATAAAAAGGCTTTAGAATGCTAGAATGGGCTGATAAGGATATATAAGAACTGCCTTTATCACTTCCTAAACTATGCAACTTTGTTACTTTTTCACATCTACCACGTTGTCAAATGGGTTTATCAACTAGCTCGGATCTCACGGTCTACACACCCCTCAAGGCGCCCTAAGATCAAACTTACTTCTACTACATTGCTTACCAATCCTTTCTTCACTTTTAAGGTGTGTTTTCATGTTCATATTTGAAAGCATACAAAACAACTAGGTCATAAACAAATTTCTTCTACATAATTAACTCACTAAAGTTTATGCTTTTAGGTCATGAAACACATTCTACATCTAATTCCATCTCTTAAAATTAATAATTTTACCTACAAAAAAACAATAAATCACACGAAATGGAGATGAGGGACAACGAATCCCACACCCCAACTAAAAAATGAGTCGTGTCCCCATGACTCGAAACAGACTCGATAAAAATAAAAACTACACGTGTAAATTGAAAGTAATGAAAGATGTTAGGGAAGAAAGAAAACATACTCTCGAGGTTATTGCCTCGCATGATAAACACCCTAAATAGGGTGAATAGATTTTCTTGTATGTACACTTCTTGTATCACAATCACACACATTCACTTACCTCCTAGTATACTCCATCCAAATCTAGAGATCTTTTGTTCTTTCCTTCTCCAATTTCTTCTTGCTTTCACCCAAAACCTTACTTTGATTCTTTCCTATATCCCTAACACTAGATAATGTTTCCATTCTTTTCATCATCTCTTTTTGACTTCCAACTCAAAGTTGCACCACTTTGTAACTACCCTTTGATTTTGGGTGAATAAGGCGTTATTTGGGTTAGGAAAGGTGTAAGGATAACAATTCTTTATGTGGGTATGATGGAATCTTACTTGTTTGAGAAGTATTTATGAAAATTTGGAAAAGGAATTTTGGATTTTTGGATTTTTATTCTTGCTTCTAGGTGTTTTGGAATGATTTGGGTAAATATTGTTTCTAGGAGTGTAAGGATGGATTTGGATATAAAATTGTGGTGATTTGGTGTTGTTCAGATGTGATGTGAAGTTTTAATGGATTTTGGGTGCTTGGAGAAGAAGAAGGCTTAAGGATTAAGATTTGTATTTAAATATACCTTTCTTTCATAATCTAGTCGTGTACCGCACCGACTTGCCGTTCGCAATCTTCCATATTTCTGTCTTGCGTATTGTCATGACCCTTGTTGTGAAAGTCGACACAGTTTGGGACCGATATGCCAGTCTGGAGGGCCAGCTTGCCAGTTGAGCTCATCAATATTTCTGACCTCGAATAGTGTCCTATACCGTCATGACCCTTTGCTGATGCACCGGTATGCCGGTCACATATTGCTGACCTTTTGACTTGCAACCGTCGTGACCCTTTGTCGTGAATGACAACACAGATAGGATGGGCTAGCCATACAGAGATACATCATTTGTTCAGAGTTTTCAACTTTCTACTTTTCACCGTGGTGTGAACCATCGCACGCGACCCATTAGAGGGCGGCGGTATGCTGGTCGTGGGACCGGTATTGCCACCCAGCTGCTGTGACTTTTGATTGTCGCGATCTTTTTCACCCCAAACTCATCATATATGTTACCAACACATCAAAAACACTTCTATCTTCCTCATTATTGAAATGTTTATTAAAAAAATAATCTAAAACAAAAACTAAGATATAAAACATAAAAAATTGCGGGATGTCTCCCAGAAGGCACTTTTGTTTAACGTCGTTTAAAGTTTGATGTGTTACCTCAATTATCTCATGATTATATAGCGTCCCCAGCAGCGGGTAAGGTTATGCATATCTACTATCGGAAGCTTGTGACCTCTCTTAGCTTGAATTTAAATCTGTTTTGCCGCAACAACTCTTGTAACGGAAAACAGACCCATCCATGTCTTATTGAATTCATGTGGCATATTCTCTTGCCTAAGGGCTTTCCAGGCGAACTCGTTGATGTATCCGTATTTGTGATGAATTAATCTATTCGTGAGACATCATTTTAGGTGTATTATGTTCTTAGTTGAGGGATTTTTCCCTATTATTCGATATATTTCAGTTTCTTACCTTATTTTGGAGAATTATTACTTTTACAGCATTTTTGGTATAATTTGTGTATTAAATATGAAGATCTTAGGTAAATTAAAGTAATTAGATTCCAAATCAATACTGAGGAATTAAGGAAAGAATATCCAAGGCTAAATCTAGAGTTAAAAGGAAATAAAGTTGATTTAGGAAAGGAAAAGGTGCCAAAAGAATTTGTCCAGACTTGAAGACTTCTAGTGTTTTGAAGACTGTAGAAAATACATTAAATTTTGGAGGATCCCTTTGATATTTAGATAGATCTTTGAATAGAGGTCGTTTCGATAGGTGGATCATTAAAGTTTGACAAATAATGAAGTAGATATGACCAAATCAATCTTTAGTATTTATCCTGTCCTACAATTTAGGAAAACGGATTAGAGTAGGGTTTGGACTCTATTACTTGTCCCATACTCCAATATTTCGATCTAACACCTATATATATTAGTTCCTAACCTTAGAAAAATATCCCTTGGCTGCCAAAGCTTAATATACATCAATAAATCATCATAGAAGCAAACAAGAGGATCAAGAGGAGAAAGAATTAAGAGATTGAGTTTCACCGCATCAATTCTACACTTCTCCATCTATATTCTTTGGGTAAATTAGTATTAGATTTATTTTGTCTATACTTTATTTCTAAGGTATTTATTCCAAGTTTTATTATGCATAATTTTTCTTTAGGATTGTAATTATATGAACAATTGATTATTGTTTTTCTGTTTTAATTTGAATCTGGGATTTTAGGATTTAATTGATTTGGTTCTTAATTTCCATTGACTATATTCTTGCATTTATCACTATATCTTCTCTGATCAATTTGGTATAGCCCTTAATTATTAGGCTATTCGTTAGTGGCGACAATCATTCGGAAGGGGGGCCTAATTACATAACTATGATATAGACGCGCGGTGTCTGTTATTGAGTTTGGCGGCCTTAACTAACCACGTAGCCAATTGGGTAAAATCTTAATCATTTCAAAGTAGTTTTTTTCACCCTGACGGGAGTCAAGAAACATTAGAATCCCGACTATTGTGAAATTACCCATTCACCATTATTCTTAGTAATCATTAATTCAATAGGATAGGTTCATACTTGCATCTCCTTATCTTATTTGCATAATTATTTACTGTTTATTTTATTTATATTTATAAAAAAACAAAATCATTTGCTTGTCTTTATAATCAAAACATTTAAAACCATCTATTCTAATATCGATCACGAGTTTAGAATAACTAATTAAATCCCTGAGAACGAATCTTATTTATCAACTATAACTATTTTTTTACATATAAATCTTTTAACAGGTAAGAATATTTTTGTTGAAAGGTTCAATGTTAAAATTAAAATAAATCTACAATATATTAAAAAAAGTCGATAGTTGGCTTAGTGGTTAAGTTATTCTCAGAGACCAAAATATTTTGGGATCGAATTTCATTGGAATCATTTACTCCGAATCCAAAGTGGCTCTTTCATGTATTAAAAAAAAAATCATGCTATTTCTTTAGAAACTAACACACCACTCATCTCTTCCCTTTTGAAAAAAAATCCTCATCACCACCCCAAGATTTTTACATTTCCCTTATTTGATATTTTTTTAAGTCAACCTTGATTAATTCACTTTCGCATGATAACCGTGATTATCCTTTTCTCATGCACTTATATTCCCCTAGACACTCTCTATATTCCTTTATTATCCTTTCTTTTCATTGGTTCCATTTGAGTCTTTGAGTTCTTCAACTAAAGCATACATTATCATTAATGGTTCTAGTATCAACGTGTTAATTTTTCTTTTGGTCGCAACAACGTGTTAACAAATGTTCCATATTTAAACACGTTCTCCCAAAATCTTTTCATACTCTCATTTCATTTAAGTTACTTTGATAATATTAAATCTCCTAATTAAATATCGAAATTATAATATTATACAAACTAAAAATCAGTCTGATATTTTTCAACTTACACAAATCTCACAAATTGTTCTAACTTCTAAACCCTATCGTAAATTTTTAAATTCGACATTGATTATATATATTTTTTTTCATTCTGTCTTTCTATATTCATTAACCTTTCAATCCTTATATTGTTGTATTATATTTGTATAAACTAGAATTTTTTAAAACATTTAATGTAATAAAAAGTAAAGAACAAAAATAATTGCTATAAATTAAATTTAGTTGTCGAGATTCTTATTTATCAACTATAACTTGCAAACGGTCTGTGCACTTGCAGTGAGGATCTTGTGGTAGTATTAGGTGTGTGTTATTTTATTATCTTTATTTATCTGTTTATTTATCACACCTTTTCCATTACCACTCGTCACCAACCCTAAACTCATTTTTAAATCTTTTCTTAACGGGGTTATGTTGGGCTTTCTTTTTAACCTTTTTGGTCACAACTCGAAGTGTTGGGACGTCACGTGACTCCTCATGCTTCTCATCCACAAAATGGAATGTTTTGGACTCTTCTTTAGTGTGGAGGGTCACAGTGTCCTCATGAATATCAATCATATAGCGACTTGTCTCCAAGAATAAACGTCCAAGTATCAATGGGACGAGTTGACCCGCAATACTATCAAGAACAACGAAATCAATAGGTATAGCTAATTTACCCACATGGACAAGCACGTCCTCAACAATTCCCCATGGCTTTATGTGGAGTTATCTAGGAGTTGTAAATTGACGTCTCTTCCTTTGGCATTTCCAATGCCTAACTTCTCAGACATATTCTTGGGCATGATATTTCTACCCGAACCTAGGTCACACATCGCTTTAGCTTTGGAGTTACCACCTATATTAATTTTGAGGTAGAAAGCTCCAGGATCTTGAATCTTTAGTGGTAGCTTCTTTGGAACTTTTGTCAAGCTTGCTTTAGTAAGATCTACAGTCTAGATCTCAATCTCTACACTTTTACTCTTCTCGAAAGAATTTTCTTTGAAGACTTTTGTTGTTGTAGGTTCTTTCTTAATTGCCTCGAGTACTAGGACGCTGATTTTTAACTGGCTTGACCTCTCTATTACTGTCTCAGACTTAGTATCACCACTAGGATATGTAATTCTATATAGATATGGTGGTGATAAAAACAGATGTGGAGGTGGCGTCTCCGCCTTATTCTTCTCTTGTACCCTTTGTGCATTAACTAACTTTTTTCCAACCTTTGTAACACCGTCTTTGATTGTCACGTTTTCTATGTTAAGCTTCGTGGACTCTTCAGTTGTTGGAATATCCACTGCAATAGTTGCAGCTTCATCTTCAACCTCATCCTCATCAAGCCAATCTTCGATTATTACCTCGACTAAGTTCAACTCGATTGGTTCCATCTGCTTCAGAATCTCAATTTCTTTATTGTCGATCATTTCTTCGTATAACACCTCTATGAATTGTATTTGGGATAGTCCACCTTCCTTGGAAGTGGTGTAGGTGGCGGCTCCACCTTACTTTAATCTTCTTGCACCTTTGGTGCAATTGTCTCTTTTTTCTCAGTCTTTCTTTCAACTTTTCTAACCAAAGGATTGAACACTTTCTCAACCTCTTTCTCTACCTTTCTCTCATCTTGATTCTCAATGATTACCTCATCTAATCTAACCTTATTAGTTATTCTACTGTTGGAAATTTGAACAAAACATTGCTATATTTGTTTTCAAGGGACTTCTCATTAGTATTCATTGCTTGGTCCAACTTCATAGATGAATCGTGTTGTAATTAGCAGAACGATTATAGTGAATTGCGTAAATCTTTGCTTTATACTTTGTTGTATGTTCAGCACCAATGATGCAGTGGCCTAGATCTTCGTTTCAATTTTTCTCATACTATCGGTTGAAGGCGTTGAGGATCTTCGTTCCACCAATGCCTAAACAAAGAAAACGCGTAATACTGAAAACAAATAAAAACTTCTACACTAAATAAACACAATAACTAACTATAAAATCCCCGGTAGCGGCGCCAAAAACTTGGTGGGCCAAAGGTGTGATATATAGACGAATAATAAAAGATAATAAAAAATACACACTTATGGATATCCACGAGAAACTCTCTACAAGTGCACGGATTGTTTGCAAGTAATAGTTAAGTAAGTAAAAGTTCGTTCTCAGGGAGTTAGGTAGTTAGGTTAAGATTGTGTTCAATATAAGCGTAGATGAATTCAGATGTTTTGATTAAAATATCGAATAAGATAAATATATGTGTGGTGCGAATAATTAATTATGAATTCAAATAAGATAAATTAGGGTTACTAGTATGAGCCTATCTTACTAAGTCACTATTCTAATTATGAGGATGAATTCAGAAATGTATAAGTAGCTGAGATTCAATAATCCTTTTAACTCCCGCTAGGTTAGCTTAGAAGGCAATGTCAACACTACCAAGGGACTTGGGTAAGGGGATCTTGCGTAGAGATCGGTGATGAAAATCTAACACTATAAACTATCTAGTTAGGCAAGCCCGTAAGGATCAATAACACACACTAGATGATTATGTAGTGTTGTTTATAGTTGAATTCACCGCCAGGGTGACAATACAACTACTAAGAACAGTCCTAATGTGATCAAGATTAGGGCTGGAATAAGGCAAACACAATATACAAATATAAAGCCACGCTCAAATCAATTAAAATAGCAAAATAGTGTTCTAGGATTTAGACAGAATCATAACCCAATTAATTCATAATTAAAACTAAAGAATAAAAGTTCAGAAATATGGTTAAACCACAGATCAATAGCTAATTACCCTAATTATAGAGAAGGATATATACAGAAATGATGTTTTGATGCTTCAACTCTTGTTGCTTTCTCTCAAGGTCGACTTGCTCTCTCTAAGATGATAATATGAAGGCTATGAATGCAAAGACAAGTTTCTAAGGTCTCATACTGAAAATATATAGGTGTTGGATGAAATATATAAGTCATGGAATAGGTTTTGGAGTCCGAATCCAACTCAAATACGTTTTCCTTAATAATAAGGACTGGTTGACCTCTAGAGTTTGAAAAAATCATAACTCCTTCGTTACGACTCCAAATCCAGTGATCTTGGTATCAAAACGACCGAAATTCAAAGAACTTTCTCGATATCAAAAGGACTTTTCCAAATTCTTTGTTGATTTTATGAAGCATTGAAAATACTACACGACTTCACAGCTAGACAACAACTTTTGGCAGCTTTTGCACTTTCCTAAAACCAGTTTTTTTCCTTTAAACTCTTGATTTCGTCTTCGATCTTCTTTCCTCAACTCCTTATCATTGATTTGGCATTTATTATAATCATTGTACCTAAGAAATTCACTTTAACACCTAAATTACACAAAAAACGCTCTAAAAGTAACAATCCTCTAAATCAAGGTAAGAATTGATAAATTAATAATAAATAGGGAACCCCCCCCCCCCCCCCCCCCCCCTCAATTAAGCACATAATACACTTAAAATGATGTCACATGAATAGATTATTTCATCACAAATTCGGAGATATCAGTAACTTATTTCACATTGTTAAGATATAAGAAGGTATTTACGTACTTTGGAAAAATACTGGGTTGCTTGGAGATACAAAGTGGTGTAACGATTTCCGATCAAACCTACCGGTTCAAGGTGATTGGAATTATTCTAGTGGAATCTTAAAATTATAAGGTTACCTTATATGGTGGGTAGAATCTTGGGAAGAATCTCTTGGAAGTGCGAACCATCATTTATATATTTGTTAGATATATTTTTTTTATTGGCAAATCAAATTTTATATCATAAAGGTATAAAAACCAATGTCTTTACAAGATACCCTACCCAACTACGTAATATAGAAAACTTTGGGAATAAAAAATACATTGATTAAATACTTAAAACTATAAAACATATATTTAAAATATATTGGCATCGTTCTTTACTTTACCTGTCCAAACATTTTGCAGCCAAATTTGAGCTTTTTCCACCCTTCAAATTCCTCTGTTTCAGCTTAATCGAGACAAACAAATTATTACGGTTAATAATTTGTTCCTCATTGAGTAAATAGCCTCCATGGATTTTCTTGTTTATCTCATTCCAAATACAGTAAACATAGCTAGTAAAGCATAAGCTAATAATAAGAGTAATCTCATTGCTAACACATTCATCAATCACACCGTCAATAAGCTCACTTCAATTTGAAGGATCAATGTTTAATTCACAATCAAGAAGCATTTTTTTTTGAATTCTGTTGGAGAAAGGACATCTCACCATGATATGATCCAAGACTTCAACCCACATACATAATTTGCATAAAGGATTCACATTTAGTCCCCATTCAGTCACGTGTTGCTAAGTGGATAATCTACCATGACACACTAACCAAGAGATGAATGAGCATTGAGGGATATAACTTTTAGCCCAAACAACTTTGATCCATACAACTTGTTCATCTTCATTACTAATCTTCTACGGAGTCTTTTTAGATAAGGAAAAACTTTGTAACTGTGGAAGAAATCTTCTATAATAGAAGAAAGCCTCCATCTACCCTTCCTAGTACAAGAATATACAATTATGTTGCAACAAGATCCCTCTTTATACAATTCTTTCTTGAGAATTTCATACACATCTTTCATATGAATCCATTAATCCCATAAAATGTATGTATTTTGCCATTTTTCACTTCATAATGAATTTATAAGCGAGCTCTCTGATTTTTAAGTTTTGCTTTCAAATTCATGTATTGCTCCGCTTAATATCCAAACTCCATATGCATTTGTCTTTGATCAGGTTCGTATGTGCTCATTTACTCCATAGGTTGTCTTCTCTGGAGTACATTCTTTAGAAAGTATTGAGTAGACATGCTTTATTTATGTCTTCTAAATTCCGGATGTTTAGACCTTCCAAATTTTTTTCTTGTACATACGTTAGACCAAGCAATTTTAGCTCCTTTGAGCTCTTTCAAGAGGGCCTTTCCATAAATAACTTACCAATAACAAATATTAGTGAAACTACCTGGGGAAGAAATTTTTTTAGCACTAATGGACTACTTAGAGTCATCCAATAAATGGATCGCAGCTTTGGAGTACCTAACTTTGATCATAATTGGATAAAGAAAGATTCTTCTTGAGTTTTCCAAGTGAAGGTAAAACATTACTATCTACTGATACTGTAAAGTAAGACAAGTTCATCTTTTGGCTTTGCATATTTGATTTGCTAACTGTATTAGCCTTAGGAATTATATCAGATTCATGATTAGCACTATTAATTTTGTTTCAGGCAATTTAACGAGCATCTCATTTGCACCATCGATTTCAACACTGTTATTTTACCAAAGAGACACTAGCAGCACCCAAAACAATCCCATTTGAATTGACACTTGACATCCTATCTATATTAATACTTGAAATGCATTTATCAAGTGATATTTGCAAGTCAAAACTCGTACTACCTTCCATGTTCGGAGTTCTCAATCACCTCCACTAAAGATGCAATACAACTTTCTTCAACAATCGGTCCATTCCGTCCCTTTCTCTGTTACCATTTTCACTAATGGTCCCACCACACCAGCTCTCGCAACTCTCTCCTTAATCAATTTAATCGAGCATGACTTATATAATGTCGTTAACGCGTCTTTTTTACCCCTACTTGTTCCATTTATCGGCAACACCACTAATGGTGGTATTGCACCCAAGCTCCGATTGATAACTTAAATTTAAGCTTAACAAAGAACAAGTTGCGTCTTTTTTTTTTTTTTTTTTTTAAGCCTCGGTTCTGGTTTTTAGAGCATAGATTAAGATTTTAATAATGGGGAATTCTTATTTTTGGTGGTATATATATATTTTTTTTCCAAAAAGCTTATATTAAAAATTTAAACCAAGCTTACAAAGTATCCGGGTTTGACCAACCAAACCCAAAGAAAGACATACAAACGATAACAAGCAAAATACTAAAATAACTAGAATAAAGTAACCAACAAAACACTCTCGAACCACAGCTTTTTTCCAAAATGAACCAAAAACGTAAATACCACCGAAGTAGCGGGCTAAGACCGCAAAGGGTCGAAGAAACATGATCCTCAAGAAAGACAAACTCAAGCCTCGAACCGAGGGGGAGTAAATCGACTACCATATAACGAACTCCCATAGTTACCAACTTGAAGCAGGCTCTCATACCCAAAGTATAAGCTAAGATGACAGTTGCATTAACGAAAACGAAAGTCCTGATAGCCCTCAGACCAAAAGAGATATCGCCAGCCCAAGTGATAATAACGTAAACTGAGAAAGAAAAGGTAGAACGAAAGCACAATCCCCACTTCTCCAGGCAACCCATATAAACGCAAGCCAAATTAACCAAACAAAGATAGTTCAAACACAAGAAACCCCGACTGAACGGCAAACACCAGAAACTTCTAATGTCGAACTGAACGGAATGGTTGACCAAGGCCACAAATGAATCACAATCCTTGATTATATGGAACCTGCTAGAAGCGGATAAACAACACCAACACACTAGACCACAAAAAAGCCACCATATTCTCAACCCAACACTAGCGCAAGTCAATAATGTCGAAACAAAAAGAGTCGAAATAAGGAAGTGCCGAGTGAACGGCAAACACCTGGAACCCCAATATTCGAAGCCAATTGAACAACTAAAATTAACCCAAAGTGAACCACCACTAATCAAAAGCGAGGGAATGCAGAATACTAGGCAAAAACAACTAAAACACACCCAAAAACCAACAAGACTAACGATACAGTTAACCCATCTAATCAATTCCCTTAAGCCCTGCAAACCTATTAGGCAGTCTAAAATGTCCCACAAGGTGAAACCAGTAAGCGTGTCATCAAAACTAACATTCCAAAACAAGGCAGCAAGATCGAAGAAGCAAAGACCCATGTTTGGAAAAGCCAAAAAAACCAAGAAAACATCCCTGTAACATGAAGAACATCCAAAAGGATACATACCAATAAGACCCGGGACGGAGAATTTCTTAAGTTGGGCCTTCAAACAGCTAGGCCATCGATCAGTACAAACCCAGACACGACGGTTAACGAAGCAGCAGCGTAATGGGCCCAAGAAGCCCGATTTAGTGAGACCATGATAAAACAGGTCGAAGACTGCAGATAATGAAGGCCACCGGGGGCGCGGAGAATATTAGTGCGACAATGATGGGGAGCGAGTCGATTCCTTACAAACACTAAAAGAATCGATGCTGGAGGAGCCACCATTAAAACAACCCCAAAATCGCAACCTAGTAAAGAAGCCCTAATCGAAAACCTAGAAAGGCTTGATGCAAGACTAGAGAAATGAAAAGGATGAGGCAAAGGATCGATAAAAGAAAATACTGAAGTAAAAGAAATTAGGGAAGGAAAAGAGGGGGCCGCCATCACCAGACGGCCAAACTGAGGTAAGGGAAGGGTTTCAAATGGAGAGAGAGATAGGCGCTAGATTTTTTTTTTTATATATATATAAAAAAGGTCCTTTTTTTGTGATATTTTATGGTAGGATTAAACTTGTACCTCTTATTTTACACCCGTTAAAAAAAGAAGTCTCCTTTTTAAATATTGAAAATATAGCAAGGCATCCATTTAAGCTAACCCTATTGAGTAGGTCTCAAATTCTTGGTCTCGGCTTATTGACGTTAATAATAGGAGGGAAGGTAATATAGTAAAAAAATATTCTAAATAAAAAAGTCTATAAGTTAATGAAAAGAATTTTGTTGAAGATAAAATTTAGAAAGTTAAATTCTTTTTATAAATTTAAATAAAAATTGTTCTTTATATATTTTTTTCTCAAAAAATAAAATACCTTTTTATATGGAGTCTTTAACCGCCTTCTCTTTCAACGTGGGTCCTTTTATAGGAATTATCAGTGAACGATGAAACAATTCGTGTGGAGACCAAATCATATAACGTTATACTTCTTTTCTCTTGTCCAGTAACATTTTCTATCCACGGAATCTTATTACAGAAGCCTCTTCCTTTCCAACCATTATTATGATTTTAATCAGGTATAATATTGCTTTATTTATATTTCGCTTCTCTCTAATTTTTTTACTAACAGTAGAAATTAACTCAAAGTTACCCATTAATACGAATTTAATTGTAATTGTGGGTTTGTGTGTACTCTAAGTCTGGTTAATTGTAAAGGTAATGTGTTTAATCATGACGTGAGACATCTCAAACTGCAGAATTAAATAATTTAGCAAATTATAAGTGTATTTAAATATGCGTAATATTAATCTAAATATATAATCTATCCCTCTTGAGAAAATTAATTAGCTACAAGAACTTACTTTTACGTGTAATTAATAGTTTAAACTCGTGTCACAGTTTTCTGGAAAACTAAAGGATCCTGCCCAGTTTCTGGGGATGGCCTTGAGATGATTATCCAACTCATTAACCTCCTATACTCCTTAAAACAGTATCACTTTAGAGAGGTTATTTTTTAATTTTGGTCAATTTAGAGAGGTTTTCTAAGTCTAGGGTTTTTATAAGACATATAAGTTGGGAATAATCACTAGAGAGAACTCATCATTTTATAGGGTTTTTACTGTAATTAGTTTTAGTAACTAAGAAGGTGAATAAGCTCTAAATCCTTGACCTGAAAAGGGAGGTTAAGTATTGGGTAGTTTATATGCTTTATAATTCAGATTCTCATTCATTTTATGGCCTTATGAAGTTGATTTTTTTCTTCTACTTTTTCTTGTGTGGTGTTGTATATGGAGATATGAATTGGAAATATTGCTTGTTTTGATTGATATGATATGTACATATGCCTTTATGTATGGATGTTTTTCATATCTTATGACCATCTTTTCTATTTTTGTGGCAGATATTTTGATTTCCCAGTGTTTGTTGGCTATAAACCAGTGTTGTATTAAACTTGATAACTACTGTGAATTTTGGGGTTCTCCAGAAGGTTCTATAAATTGGATCCCACTTAAACAAGGATAACATGACATCATCATCATCATCTAATATCATATCAACCATGATTGAAGTACCAGAAAAACGCAATTCCTTTGATGAAATCAAGCTATGGGGTGTGTCTCTCCTTTCATACATTCCTTGGTCAAGTGATAATAAACTTCATATGCCAACAACTCTAAACAAAAAGCTAAAAAGACGTGCTCAATCTCGAGGAAGTGTACAATCGATAACTCAATATTCAAACATACGTTTCAGACCATATGTTTCTAAAGTACCATGGCATACAGGTTCAAGAGCATTACTTTCGAATTTATTTCCACGTTATGGACATTACTGTGGGCCAAATTGGTCAAGTGGGAAAGATGGAGGGTCTCCTATTTGGGATAAACGACCAATCGATTGGTTGGATTTTTGTTGCTATTGCCATGATATTGGATATGATAGTCATGATCAAGCTGAGCTTTTAAAAGCAGATCTTGCATTTCTTGATTGTTTGGAAAGACCTCACATGGCTGTTAAAGGAGATGCTCATATTGCTCGTGTTTATAAAACAATGTGTGTTTCAGGGCTTAGGACTGTATTAATACCTTATCGTCAATATTTAGTGAAGCTACAATCTGGGAAATTATCTATGCAATTCGGATGGTTAAGTAATATGATATGGAAACGTTGGAACTTTTCTAAGACTTAGATTAATGATTAATAGTAGGTGTATAAATTCTCTTGAATTAAGCTATATCTAGAGTGTTTGTTGGTTGCTCTTGAGTTGATATTAGTTTAGATTGTTTTATTACATCAATGGTAACTTAAATGTTAAGTATTTAATTTATGTTTTATGTCTAGAAAATGGTTGTAAATTTCGTTTTTAAGTTCTGAGAGCCTAAATCTAGTGTATTTGATTTTTAAGACATGCAGATCATGAGAATGCCAGAAGCTGTATAGTGGGAAATTTGTTCAGGAAAAGGCTTTTTATATTGTTCGTTTATGTTTTCCTTTATGTTGTGTATGTTGTGTGTATGAGGATCATCTCAAGGTGTGGTTTTGACAAGCTTGTTAGAACACATTATAGGAGGTTTTCTCAGAGAGGCTTTATCTAGTTAGAAATGCCAATGGATCGGATATCCTCGAAAAAATGGTATAAACATATCCACATTTTAAAAAAAAAACGATATCTGAATCTGCATCCATTATCCATGAAATTTTAAATATATTTACTGAATCCGTGTCCGCAATTGTTTAATAAGCTTCAAATAAAATATTTTAGGAATACTAAAATTAGCTATAGATTTTTGGAAAACCATAAATAGATATTTGGTAATATAGTATTATTTTATACGATAATCAACTAGGTACTTGATGTATGAAATGATTTTATGAGATTTTTATCCAAAGGGTTTTGAAAACACTCTTTATTTTCATTTTGAATCCCAATATCTTTCTCTTCTTACTAAAGATCTCAAATTAAATTTTATACTACAATCCAAAAACTAAATTACATATTTGTCCTTTTTTGTTTTATTTTTCCTATATATACTAATTATCTATCAGATTTTTATTTATTATTTCTCTCTCATCACCCTAAACCTAAAGCCGTTCTCCTTCCTCTCTCCTAATAACAAATCCTCACCTCACCTTTCCTCCCTCTTCCCACTTCCGGTGAGCTGCAGACCTTCCACCTTCATCTCTGGTGTGAAATTTCCATGGACGCCGCCTTCACTGTCTCACCAATTCTCGTTCATCTATCATTCCCTCACCATCAAAGCAACTCCTCACCTCCGAAGCAGCAAAGAAGCTCCATGGAAAACGGCCATGGCTCGAACTCAGGCGACGGATCTTAACGCGAACTAAGGCGACAGATCTTAACGGAGCTCTGTTTCGAGCTTGATCAAGATCTTGCAGGTCACGAAGCCATGGCTTTCATCCTGATGATGTAGCTTAGCTCGAAGCTTGTCCTTGTGCACAGCCATGGCCAGAGCTGTTCGTGACTTGAGGTCCGCTGTTCGAAGCCAAGTCGCTTTCTAGCTCGCCTCTGTTCGTGACCTCCGAGCAGTGAAGCAATCTCCGGTAAGCTCGAATCCTAATCATTCTCCAGTGGGCTCCGGCGAGTTTGGCCATCTTCTCCACGAGTCGAGCCATGGCGTGAACAGAGTTTCGACGTGAAGCTTTTCCCATATCCTACGCGAAGCACGCCTCTACCCGAGTGTAGAACAGCTCGAAGCCGGAGTGAGGAACAATACCTCCGTGAAGCTTTTTGAGATCTCGATCTGGAGTTGTTCGTGACGGGACCTGTTCAAAAGAGCCAGCTTCTCCGCCGTGATTTTTGAATCGTTTTTGTTTTTCTTTTTGGTTTGTAAGATCCGGTCAACCCAAATTTTTTAGTTAGTTTTTTTGTAATTAGTTAGTTTTGTTTTTTAAAATGTAATTAGTTTTGTAATGTATTCGAATGTTCATTAATTTTACAGGATACTCATTAATTTTATAGGATATTCATTAATTTCATAGGATACTCATTGTTTTTTTTATAGAAAATTCATAATTTTTTAAGGAGTACTCTATATTTTTGAATATTACTCACTATTTTAATCTCAATACTCATTGTTTTTCCCGATACTCTATGATTATTCTGGTGGGCGGTGGTCGGAGGTCGAAGGTAAGTGGGTAGTGGAGAGAGATGAACAGTGACATAACTCCTTTTGTCTTTTAGTGTTAGTAAGGGTATTTTAGTATTTGGTCATCTTTGGGGTCTATTTAAAGAAGTAAGATTCTCACTAGTTCCTATAAGAAGAAAATATAGTCTCCAAGACCCTATGTGTCAATCACCCTAATTTTATTTGTTCGATATTATGTATAAAATTCGTATATATAGAATAACTTTATATATAGTATATATATTTTGTATATTTATTCGAATTTCAAATTATCAGTCGAATTATTGTAAAAATCAAATCCTAATCGATAATCAACGGGTTACCTTTTGTTAGAACCAAACCCTTATAAATGCACCATCGGTTTCACTAACATTTTTTTATCGGATTGGCAATCCATTGGTTACGGTTAATATTTTAACCATTGATATCCCTATATTTAGCCCTCTTGTTAACCAATTTTAATCACGTTGATGCTTAGTTGTCAGCTCACATAAGATCCATATAGATCTTTATAATTTTTAACGCATCCCCTTGCAAAAAGACTTATATGGGTTAGAGATTTATAAGATATTTTTGTTGAAAAAAGATTATCCTGAATGATGAGGAACAAAGAGAATCTTTTGAGTCGTAGGTAACATCGTGGAACTCGTAGTCGATACATATTAGTCAAAATGCTAGACGAGACGTTAACTTTGACCAGAAGTGGTACTCGACACCAAGGAGAAGGGTTGAAGGTTTGGGGCGTTTTTCATGGCCTCGAAATTTGAAGAGAAAAGGCGCATTTGGGAGTGAGAATGGAAGATCAAAAAGGGGGGAAATTTGGCACGCATAGTTCAGTTTGATGGGGAGAAATGTAGCGATACGCAAATGTTCTAAGAGTGTCTTTATTCAAGCTTTTGTGAAGTGAAATATCAAATGATATGTGGTATTAGTGATGAGTTGGTTGGGAACTATGATACTGAATACGGAAACCCGGACCAGAGGAGTATCTATGAGTATGAAAATCTGGATCAGGGAAGAATGTACTATTGTAGCGACGAAGATTGTGATGGTCACTTGGGTGACAATGAGAGTAGTGGTGACAGTTCGGATGACAGTGCAAGTATTCGGGCTCTACCCGTGAAGGAAAGTGAGTGATCAGTCAATCTAAGAGACGTTGTCCAGTCCTCAAAAGTGGTTGGATTCCATGGATAACATAATGGTGTTGAATAGACAGGGCGTGAGGGCACCGATGACTAGGAGAATGTTTAAATCCCTAATATTGAAATATAAACATCATTAACTTGTCTATTTGAATTTAGGCTTAGAAAAAAGATCTTAGACCGTGTAAGCACTTTAAGAATTCCAATAAATTCCATGTAGTCGAACTAGGGGAAGAGCGTTTAGGTTTGGGGGTTCCACTCTTATGGAAGGATAAGGTGAAAGTTAAAGTTGTCTGTACCTCTTTTGTAATCGGTTAAATTAAATGACAGATCTTCTTTTCCGCAGTATACCGTTTTTATTGACGCTTCTACCAATGAAAAAGATATAGCAAAAATTTGGGACAAGATCACATAATGGAAAGAATCCTTCAAGGAACCGGTACTTGTCACCAGAGATTTTAACGAGATAACAAAAACTTCGAAAAAACAAGGTAAAGTTGCACCAAACTTTGACAGAATACTTAAATTTAATAAGTATGTCAATGATAATGGTTTGATCAAGATACCAACAAAAGAGTGTTTTTACAAATGGACCAATAGAAGAAAGGGTGATGAACGCGTTAAAGAAAATATTGATCAGTGTTGGCCTCAAAAATATGTCTGAGAATGCTTTTGGATATTTCAGTTAGAGCGGAACCGTTTATTGGGTCTGATAACCATTGATTCTTACGAAGAACAAGAAACAAAATGGGTATAAAAAGTACTTCGACGAAGAAGTAACTTACTATACCTTACCTCTGTGTGCCCATAGCTTGACTTCTACCACATGAACGGATGCCTTCCCTTCCTAACATCGGATATGCGAAAAATATAGACAACTGTTCCGTCCTCGCTTGTTTGATTCGAGATGGCTGGACAACCGGCAATGAAGGGATATAATAAAAGACACCTGGCCAGGAGAATATAAAACAAAAAATATTGATGAGGTCTATCTAAAAAGGGACATTACGGCGCTGACAGCGCGGAGTAAGAGAAATTTCCAAAATAATAGAACACTCATAAACAATTATCAAACTCATCTTAGAAATTTACAAGATGAACCGACAAGTGTGAAAGAGGAAATGATTTATACAGAACTTGAAGAATTATGAGCGAAAGAGGAAACATTCTGAGCAGATAAGGCAAGGAACCTGTAGGTCAAAAAAGGAGACAAGAATACAACATTTTCTACGCCTCAACTATACTAAAGAGGAATACTAATCGAATTAGTAATATTAAAGATAATTCTGGGCAGCGGGTGGAGGACCTAAAGGAAATTCAGGGGGTGAAATCTGATTACTATTACAGTATCTTCTCAAGTAATGGATGCATGTGTATCGAGGAAGTCGAAAATTATACTCCTTTCGAGATGTTGGATGAAATTAATAATGAACTTACAAGGTTGCCAGATATTGAAGAAGTCAAGAAAGTAGTGTTTAGCATGTCAGGATCAAAGAAGCCGGGCCCGGACGACCTTCCTTAGTTTTTTTTATCAAGAATTTTGGGATATTATTACAAATGACATCTTCACTATTGTCCAAAGTTTCTTGAAGGGTAATACCTCAATGTGAAAAATTTAAAACACTCTTATCACGCTTATACCAAAAGAAGAAACGCAAGAATTCTGACTACATATCTAAGAGCTATTGTCTCCCTTATAAACTGAAATTGATAGAAAGAATTGGAAGGATTAATGCATACTAGCAAAACCTAAGCTATACTCTCTCATCTCATCTATTTTAATATTTATTATATTGTTTTTACTTTTAATTAGTTTAATTATCAATCTCTCAACTAATCATCTTTATTTTCTGTCTTTTAATTAATTATTGCTACTCTGATTTATTTGCTCATTCGTATAACACACTAAGTCCCTGAGAACGAATTCTTCTTATGATCAAAACTTGCATACGTCCTGTAATACTTGCAGTACTGTACTTGTCTAGGGTGATTAGTGCATTGTTTTCCGGATTTATTTATCATATTTTTATCACACCCTAGGCGACACCAATCATACATATCTCTCCCCGAATTTGTCAATTTGATTTAAAAGATCGAGTAATATTTTTCTAAAATATAACCAAGGTATCAAAACTCACTTGATAATTAAAATTTATTATCAATTCATGCTCATACATTTTGTATTCTTGTTCTAATTGAATTGATAATGGTTAAAGTGCCAACTCATTAATAAATGATGATATAATTATGTTTGTATTCATGATAATGATTTTACATATAAATCGTGTTGTTATAATTATATAAACTACACGAAAAAATAAATTACAAGTTTAAGCCAAAGTACAAGAAGTGTTTTTTTTCTCTTGGCGTTTTAATCTTATTTGTTTTATTTTAAATGGTATATCAATGAGATTAAATCTCTTTTCTAAATCAATAAGAGATTCATATAAAATAGCTAAAATTACAGTTTTTCTTTTAATGAAGTTTTATATGATATATTTTGCAATACCCAGAATATTTGCAAAAGATACATAACGTGTACATATCCTATATAATTTATTTTTCAAGACCTCATACGACATCGAAGGATATTCATGTATATGCCCCATATGAATAATTTACACAATAGATTTTGCGATATCAAAAGATATTCACCTAAGATATATATATATATATGATTTATGTATATGCTCGGTATAAGATACATATGCAATATATATTAAATAAACAAAAAATAATAATTAAGGTACATGATAAAATAAAAAATTACAAATACTTTACTTTATCAATATAGTTCAAGCATAGGCTTTTTATCTATTAAAAATAACTCAACATATGATTTATATCAATTAATAAAGAAAATTGAAAAAATAATAATGTTGTATAGTGTAAATGGGTAGATATCAATTTTTATTTTATTTTTACAAGGAAGAGAATTTAGTATAACGAAAATTCTCCAAATTAAAATTGAACACATTGGCGATAGAAAACCAGGTTTCATTTTATTTTAAATTTTCCTTTTATCAAACACTTCAATGAAATAAAATATTGATGTAAAAATACAAAAAAACTTGCAAGTCACACTTAATTGTATGGTTCTATTTAATAAATATTATCGAATTGGTAAAATAAATATCAACAAAACAAATAAGATAAAACTAGATCTGATAGATACATATAGGTCATTGAAAAGAAAATTTAAATACATATAGATCAAAGACGGAAACTTTTGTGCAGACAAATTAACAAAAGAAGGTGCTTTTATGAACACTCAACCAGTGACTTTCAAGGAACCTCCGGAGTATCTATCGAATTTAATTATAAGAGACAGATGTGAGCGTGCAACTGTTAGAGTTGTACTAAATTCATAATAAGAACTTTGTTCTTCTTGTAATTTTTATTCTTAACGGCTTTTAAAGCCTCTCATGTATGAAAAAAAAAAAGACGGAAACTGATACATAGGAGTATAAAAATTATAAAGCTGCTCATTGAATTTTTCTTTTCAAATGATAAACGTTTCTCAATGTTGGTAAAAGAAAGTATTAATTTATTAATTATATAATCTTTGACCATTTACTAATTTCTTAAAACATGCCTCAAATTAAATTAATTAAAAAACTAATGCAAATTATGTATATAATTTATGTGATTTAGTAATGTGAAAATAAACCGCACATGTTTTTTTTAGAGGCAATACCAATACCACCCTAGAGGGAGGTGATATTGCCCATAAAAGTCATGTCTAATATAAAAATAATAATTAGACAATAATACCCTTGACTAAATATTCCCACCAAATTAAATTTTCCCACCAAAAAAAATCCGATCAACTTTTCCGGCCATATTTTTTCCCGCCAAATTTTTCCGGCCATATTTTTTCCCGCCAAATTTTTCCGACCATATTTTTTCCCGCCAAATTTTTTCGGCCATATTTTTTTCCCACCAAATTTTGCTGGCCAAATTTCTTTTCCCACCAAATTTTTTTTCCCACCAAATTTTTCTTGCTAAATTTTTTTCCCACCAAATTTTGTGTTGTTATTTGGTGGGAAAAATCCCACCAAACAAAAAACATAGCAGAGGAGATAAAAATAAATAAATATAATTTTGGGTTATGGATGAGTCTTTTTCTTTGTGTCTCAAATATATTTTAAAAATAAAATATATACAGTATGAGCCTACGAGGGTTCTGTAATGTTTTGAAAAGAATCAAAGTAGTATGAGGTTCTTTTTGTTTTTGTCAAAAGTAGTGTGAGGCTAATAAATCATGTCATCATTAATTAATGATTCCCATCATCTTGTGACAAGTCCATTACACTTTTTTTTTTTGATCAAGTCATAAAGGAGGATGTGATCCCCCAAAAGACAGAATACAGAATACGAAATTGAATTTAATTTGTTGCATTACAAATTCTGAACAAGATAAAGCTCTCATTAAAGTGATGTACTAGTTTATAGTAAATGAGATGACTACCATGAACCCTGGGCACCCAATATAGGGTTCTTGAATGCAGATAAATCCCAAGAAGTTGTCAATGCATATGGCTGAGATACTGTTATACCCTCTTCCGTGATTTTTGCTATCTGCAAAAAAATATTCATATTTCATTCTGTTAAATTATACCCATATCATCCTTATGTCACACTTTTGACAAACATAAAGGACCAAAAAATTCCAAAAAATTAATATGAGGGCCTACAGTACAATTTTTTATATTCTATAGGGTCCTAACATACAGTTAACTCAAAGAAAAAAATCAGGGACTGAACACAAAATACTAGCTCGGCCCCTGTAAATATAAGGGACTATGTAGTCACAATCTGGGTACTTAAAAATGCATTGTAAATTATAGCATCTCGAACCCTTTTACTAACACAATTTCTCGTGTTTCATTAATCCTAGGAAAAAATATGATGATAATAGCATGTTCGAAGGAACTAACTTATGGATATAAACGAGAGGGTTCATCCGCAAAAGAGTCGAGATTAATTACGTTAATTTTAGCAAACCATACCTGAAGCTTGTTAACAGCTGATCTATCACGATACAAAAGCACACGCATACACTTCTCCAATAGCTTCACACCTTCCTCAAAGCTCAAATCTTCACGCCACTCATCACGTAAAATAGGCCTCGAAAGGTGATTTCCAAAACCAGTAGCTAAGTGATTATCCTCGTAATGAACACCAATCATATTCACCGTTCCGAGATATTTTGTCCGTTTTTTACTCCACCGAGTACAAGAGAGTTCCACAATGGGTTAAACTTGTTGCGACGATTGTATATGACTCTGGTTAAGTAATTATGAACCTCCTTTGGACCCAATGAGTTACCATTATCCCACATGTTATCATGTAGTACTAGTAGTACTAGCTCATCAAGATAACGTAAAAGCTCCTGGAAATCACTGATTTCTCCACTTGCTCCGATAATGGAATGTTTTCCAACTGCCTTCATTCGTTCAACACTCTTGTATCGAATAGTAGACTCGTATGAACCTCCCATATCAGCAGCCATAAGAATCCCATCCTTGTACTTGATTCCAATCACTGAAGTACCAGTTACATATGGAACAAACTCTTAGTGAGTATCAGCTTCCTTCAATTCCTGAAATAAAGATGGAACAAACTCTTAATTGCTCATGAATTCTTCCACAATACTAACAGATAGTGATTTAAAATTGAACTCTACAGAAGCGTCACTACTATTAACAGATTCTTCAGCAATAGAATTAGTTACATCACCATTAATGCTCAAGGTTTTTTTTTGAATTTATAACAGATACAGAGACTTTGGGTTGTTCACTAATTCAACCGCTTTTTCAAGAGTAAGACTAAAATCATCAGCATAAACACTCGATTCAGCATATTTAAGAACTAATTAAAAATTTATAGCGCTCAAAGCTAATGGGAATCGTTTATCAATAGTTCGAATTTTAGATTGGAACTTACATGTAAAATTACTATCGGACTCATAAAGAGATGCAATGAAGCGTACAGTCGGCCATAATTTCTTGTTGTTGAAGCTCAATGTCATCTCGGAATCTCGCTTGAATATCTGTTAATTGAAGCTTTATTCTCTTCGATTTGGAGTTTTATAACATCACTTTCATACATCACTATCTTAACACAATGACACAAAGAGGAGGTGGAGTCGGCGGTGAGGTACAGAGGAGATGATGTCGGCGTGGGAGTAGTGTCTTGATTGGATCAGCCGCGTGGGTATAATGTGGGAGTACGGTGGAGGTGTGTGAGAAATATATCAGGATGGCGGAGGGTTAAACGATAGAGATCACCACCACCAGGCCGCCGTGCATATGGATCGAGAGACCGGAGAAAGAGTGAACGGAGGTGAGGCTGAGATTGGGTAGGGGTTAGTGTGAAGATGAGGACCAGAGAAGAGAAGCAATATTTTTGTTTTGTATCGTATAATGAGATATAGATATTTTAGGGGTAAAAAAGGGAAGTACAAATTTTTAGAGGACTTTTACAGACAATTTAAAGTAGAAGATGCTGGAGGGCTATTATTATTAGACTGGTTACTTAGATGGTAATTATTCCTTTTTTTTATTTTTATTATAATCTATATACTCTTTCTATCAAAATATGATTTCTTTATTTTACATATGTATATGTGAGAAGCAGGAAAAAAATTTTGCTTTGATTTATTTCAAGGAAGAAGAATAGAAAAAAAAGCCAACGTGCATAAAAAATGCTATGTGCTTATGTGTTTATAATGGAACAAAAAAAATGTGAACAATGTTTACGTGATGTTTGTTGATCAAAATAAAAAGATGCTTGATGACTAAAAATAATACGATGTTTAAAGTTTAAAAAAATATTGCAATCGTAATTTTCTTTTTTATTATTGTAACAGAGTAATCTAAGATTCAAACTCCACTCTATTATTCAATGGCGGCCAATACGATTAAAAAAACACCGCGGCCAATTTATAACAAAGAAAAAAGGAAAACGTCCCGCATGAATGCTTTCAATAGATCAAAAGACCTTTTAATAATTTCAACAGATCAAAGATCTTTTATATTGTTATTATTATTGGCCGATCAGAAGATCAGTACTACACCATTCCTTTACTCAACAAGAAACAAAATCATTAAAAATATATTAAATGATTGATATAACATATATTTAAAAATACTTATTGCTTTTAAATAAGGGTCAATGACCCAAAAAATCAAAATAATATTATACTTGCCCCAAAGAATCATCCATTAACTTACTATTATAAGATTACATGTTTACCCGTCAAGATCGATTCCCGTCAAGGACGATTCCCATCAAGGACGATTCCCGTCAAGGACGATTCCCATCAAGGACGATTCCCATCAAGGACGATTCCCGTCAAGGACGATTCCCATCAAGGACAAAATTTAGTTAATGATGTTATTGGGAAGAAATTTTGTCATTGATGTTATTGGGCTGAAAATAATATTATTTTGATTTTTTGGGTCATTTTCCCAAACATATGGGAAAATGACCCAAAAAATCAAAATAATATTATTTTCAGCCCAATAACATCAATGACAAAATTTCTGCCCAATAACATCATTAACTAAATTTTGTCCTTGATGGGAATCGTCCTTGACGGGAATCGTTCTTGACGGGAATCGTCCTTGATGGGAATCGTCCTTGACGGGAATCGTCCTTGATGGGAATCGTCCTTGACGGGAATCGTCCTTGACGTGTAAACATGTAATCTTATAATAGTAAGTTAATGGATGATTCTTTGGGGCAAGTATAATATTATTTTGATTTTTTGGGTCATTGACCCTATTGGGAAAATGACCCAAAAAATCAAAATAATATTATTTTCAGCCCAATAACATCAATGACAAAATTTCTTCCCAATAACATCATTAACTAAATTTTGTCCTTGATGGGAATCGTCCTTGACGGGAATCGTCCTTGACGGGAATCGTCCTTGATGGGAATCGTCCTTGACGGGAATCGTCCTTGATGGGAATCGTCCTTGACGGGAATCGTCCTTGACGGGTAAACATGTAATCTTATAATAGTAAGTTAATGGATGATTTTTTGGGGCAAGTATAATATTAGTTTGATTTTTTGGGTCATTGACCCAATATTACTTCCTTTTTGTTACATAGGGAAAGCCACTACAAGAAATAGTATCTTTAGCGGCAAAAATTTTAACACTAAAAATTTTAATTTTGCCGCTAATAGTCATTATTTTTCGCCTCTATAAGTTTCTCGCTAAAGATACCTTTAGTAGCAAATTATTTGTTTTTGCCTCTATTAACTTTATCTTTAGCGGCAAACATTGCCGCTAAAAATATAATTAGAGGTCATTTTGGTTTTTAAAAATATCATTAGAGGTCATTTTAATTGTTGCCGCAATAACTTTCCCGCTAATGCTATCATTAAAGGCCATTTTAATTGTTGCCGCAATAGCTTCCCTGCTAATGCTACTATTTCTTGTAGTGAGCCACTTTAAACTCGGAGTCATTGACTCAGTTTAAACCTGCACCACTAAATTGGATGACCAATACCCTGTCCAATGAGCCAACCAAACTCGTTAGGAATTACTTTAGATCAAAGGATCTAATTATTATTTTTCTCTCTTTAAGTGCTAGTAGCTATCATGAATCGCTTTAATAGATCAAAAGATCTATTATATGTTTTTACTCTTAAGTGGTGTACGTGTTATGAAAGTATTAAGAATAACAAAAGATAACGGATAAGAAAAAGAAGAGTAATATTATTGATAGAATAAGAGTGTCAATTACAATATATAAATACCTTATTTATAGAAAATATGTAAACCTTAAATCTTAGTATTTGTAGACGGAAGTGTAAGTCATTTGGTTGGATTAAATGTCCATAGTATTGCATAACAACATCATAGTTATTAACAATAATAATAATAATAATATATATTATTAAATTAATTAAAAATTACTCTAATTAATTTTTATAAATTAAAATATAAAATATATATTATAATATTATTAATTAAAAATAATATTAAACCACCCAATTTTTGGACAGAATGCCAATTTGTTTTTTTGTCAACTATAGTCTTTTGCCAAGGAATAAAATTGTAATATATAGAGTTAATGTAATATGAAAAAAATATTATTTCAATCTTATTTCACTATAATAAATAGTATTATTAGAAACAAATCTTTAATTATATTTTTAATAGTAACATTTGTCGCTAAAAGTAAAGTCAATAGAGACAAACACAAATAATTTGCTACAAAAGATATTTTTAGAAATAAATTTATTATGGCAAATAAATAACGTCGACGTTTACTGTTAATGTTTATTAACAATAAAATCAAGATTTTTAGTGACAACTTTTTTTGTCGCTAAAAATAATTTTTCTTGTAGTATTTTAGTTTTCTATTTTTTTGACAAAGATTACAAAGATATTTCAAAAAAAAAAATAATAATAATAATAAAAGAGATATATTCCCAACCAGAAAGGTCAATGCTTGTTATAAATTTGCTCAAAAGAAACGTTTACAATAAATATAAATACAAAATGAGGATATCTTAAAATCAAAAGTAATGAATTGATGTCGCGTCCTTTTCCAATCAATAATTAATGCCAATAAAACAAATCTCTAGGTTAACTGAATGAAAATTTATTCCAGAAAAAAATATATATCAACAATATGATAAATATTTTTTTAATATTTTTTTCTAAATAAATATTATATTTGGTAGTAATAATAAAGGACTTTTATCTAAATATCGGAATACATTTATGCCATACCATCTATCGCTGAAATCGGATTAAGATAATGTGTGCCACAAAAGGTCAATGACAAAAAATATTTAATAAGACGTAGGGGGTGGCACACTATTAATCTGTCCAAAAATCTCAGTGTTCACGCCTTCACGGGCTATTACTAAAATCCCGTGCACAAAAACCTTACCCCCTCCCTTAATTCCTCTTCTTCCTCTTCCACCTTTCTCAATTCTTCCAATGCCAGAAAGTAAAACCATCTGTCGAAGAATGGTTAAAACCATAATTCTCATGATCTTGGTCTTTTCGAGTATTTCCTGTTCTTCATCTTCTTCAACAAGTCCAATTAAGAATGTAGTAGTTTTAGTAATGGAAAATCGTTCATTTGATCATATGTTAGGATGGATGAAAAAGCTGAATCCAGAAATCAATGGTGTAGATGGATCCGAATCAAATCCAATATCTACAAACGATCCAAATTCATCTCGTGTTTTTTTCGACAATAAGTCTCATTTTGTTGATCCTGATCCTGGCCATTCATTCCAAGCCATACGTGAACAAATATTCGGGTCGAATGATACTTCTTTAAATCCAGCACCTATGAATGGGTTCGTTCAACAAGCTAACTCTATGGATTCCAACATGTCTCAAAGTGTCATGAATGGTTTTGACCCTGAAATGGTACACTCTTTTCTCTTTCCATGTTATACGTTTGTCTCATGTCTTAATAGCTAGTATGGAAAAACGTATTTCCTTCCTAGTGTTATTACTTAGGTTACTGATCGTGACAACAAAATACGTTCGGTAAAGTACTAACATAATGCGTGTATTCCACTTTTACTTGCGGCCCATGAGTTTTCCTCTTTTTGGTAATTAATTGTTACACCATACAACTACTTTGTTTGAATAACTTCAACCTTTATACGCGTCATTCTTTGAATTGTTATCCTAGCTTTTATTTGGTTATATCATTACTCTAAAAATAACTAGCACCTGAGGCCCCTATAGTCTCTTTAATTTTTGGTAAAAACGCTCGTGGTAAATAAATGTCACTAAACACCTTAAACTCGAAAATTTAAACCACACACCCCACACTAAACATATAATAAAAAATTTGTGTGTGTTCAGGTCGTGGTATACAAGGAATTGGTGTCCGAGTTTGCGGTATTTGATCGGTGGTTTGCATCGGTGCCATCTTCAACTCAACCAAACCGGCTATATGTTCATTCAGGAACATCCCAAGGTGCAACCTCAAATAAAGCCAATCTACTCATCAAAGGTTACGACCAGCGCACAATTTTTGAAAACCTAGACGATGAAGGATTTTCATTCAGAATCTATTTCCAGAACATCCCAGCTACACTATTTTATAGAAACCTAAGAAAACTCAAATACCTAACCAAATTTCGACCATACGGGTTATCATTCAAAAGAGATGCTAAAAATGGGGATTTACCAAACTATGCTGTGATTGAACAACGTTATACGGATACCATATTAGAGCCAGCAAATGATGACCATCCATCCCATGATGTTCATCAAGGTCAAATGTTTGTTAAGGAAGTTTATGAGACGTTAAGGGCAAGTCCACAATGGAATCAGACATTACTTGTGATTACGTATGATGAGCATGGCGGGTTTTTTGACCATGTGGCTACTCCAGTTACGGGTGTCCCTAGTCCTGATGGGATTGTTGGTCCTGAACCATTTTTCTTCAACTTTGATAGGCTTGGTGTTAGGGTACCTACTATTATGGTTTCTCCTTGGATTGAAAAAGGCACCGGTATGTTCGACTTGAACTAAAAGATTTTCCTTTGTCAGAAAATTCGTTTGTTAGGCCTTACAATAGAATAAAAATTAATACTAATATTTTCTACATTGGCCTAATGATGCAGTTGTACATGGGCCGAATGGATCACCATTTCCAACATCAGAATATGAGCACTCATCCATTCCAGCAACAGTGAAAAAAATATTCAACATGTCGTCGCCATTCCTAACTAAGAGGGATGAATGGGCCGGAACTTTCGAATCTCTTTTCCAAACTCGATCTGAGCCCAGAACAGATTGTCCTGGTTAGTCATCATTGTTTCTATTTAGTAACACAATATCCTAAAATACAATTATCTATATTAATATATACATAATGAATGCTAAATTTTGTTGCTAACTTTTGTACAGAACAACTCTCAACTCCAGTGAAAATAAGGCAAAGCAAGGCAAAAGAAGACGCTCCACTAACCGAATTCCAAACAGAGCTTCTACAACTAGCGGCTGTGCTAAAAGGAGATCATGTGTTATCAAGCTTTCCAGACAAGATTGGAAAAGAAATGACAGTAAAAGAAGGGAAAGAATACATGGAATCAGCTGTTAGAAGCTACTTAGAAGCAGCAAATGTTGCAAAGAAAATGGGAGTTGATGAAAACCATATTGTGCAAATGAAGCCTTCACTTACTACTAGGGTGTCCACCAAGCCCTTAAATAAACACCCTTGACTCCAACATTTTAAGGCGATCCTCCCCTTGAATTGACTATACAAAAACTGATACAACTGTAGTTCTATTCATCAATCTTACGGGTATATATCAAGAATGTAAGTAAGCTATGTTGGATAGAATACTTATAAGTTTAAAGAGGATAGTTTATATATGGTACTCAGAAAATTGGATTACTTTGGCTTAGTGGTTGTTAATTACTTTCTATAAGATGTATTCACTCCAGATTAAAAAAGAAAATTATATTAGAGTTTGGGTATATTATAAATTTTAATCGACTAAAAGAGAAATTATAAATTTTACTAAGAAAGTTTGACCCAAATTCTTTTGAAACTTTACCTCACATCCTAAAATTATCAGTCTGGTTATAGTATGGTTAGGACCGGTTCTAATTGTATTACTTTGGCTTAGTGGTTGTTAATTACTTTCTGTTCTATAAGATGTATTCACTCCAGATTTAAAAAAAAAAAATTATATTAGAGTTTGGGTAAATTATAGATTTTAATCGACTAAAAGAGAAATTATAAATTTTACTACGAAATTTTGACCCAAATTCTTTTGAAACTTTACCCTCACATCCTAAAAGTCAGCTTGGCTATAGTACGGTTCGAACTGGTTCTTATTGGACCTGGGCCTTACTGGTCCGGTCAGGTTTACCGACTCTACCTTACCGGTTCCGGTCCGGACCGGTTCTCGGATGCTAGAAGGAGAGGACTGAACCTATAAGGGATTCGCCGATACCGGGTCCGGTTCCGGGTCTAGTCCGGTTCTAAACGGTTCTAAGCTATTTTTTTTAGTAACACGCTTAGGGTGAGGATGGGTTATGGGTTGGGCTAAATAGGTTATGGGCTAAGGGGTGGGCTTAATAGGTAAGGGATGGGTTGGGCCAAATATACTTATTTATTTAAAAAATTAGCAGATAGATTCTGAATAGAATATTTTGTATACTCTTGAGATTATCAGATATTGTATGCTCTTGAGCTCTCATCACTACGCTGAATAAAGATAGCTTTTTTTTTTTTTGAGATTATCAGATATTGTATGCTCTTGAGCTCTCATCACTACGCTGAATAAAGATAGTTTTTTTTTTATCAGTAAAATAACATCTTGAAAAATAAAGATAGCTTTTTTTTTTCTCTAAAACATGTAATTGTCAGGAAGTTCATCTTCTTGGTCCTCTCCAGTTCGTAATCCCCCACAGCCAGGTATTGTAATTCTTCAAACTTTTGTTGATTTGTTAGTTTAGGTTAGGTACCGTGTAAACAAAGGAATTTGTTTCCCAAAAGCATCTATCACAATTATATGTTGATACAGCTGCTCCTTCTCCTCTCCAATGAGCTTAAATATTAAATATAAAAAACATTAACGGCCCAGTCCAGTCCGGACCGGTTCCGTATAAGGTGGTTTTTTATTTTGCAAGAATCAGACCGTTACCACTCAAACCGGTTCAGACCGGTACTGGACCGCATTACACTTCTAGTTCGGTCAGGTGGACCGGAGAACCGGATCCAATAGCCAGACTGACCTAAAACTAACACAAATGTATCTTCATGAACTTGAATTTCACTCATAAATATCCTTACTCAACTCTTACGAAATCTTTCCATAATTCTTGGTCGAATCACCTTTTTTCTCTTGAATGCACATACAATCACCTTGATCAGCATTTTTCTTTTTTTACTTTATCTTTGTTGAAACCAACACCCTCCAAGTTCACAAGTTTCTTGTCGTTATACACAAATTAAAAGCAAGCCACTTTTACTCACTCACAACTAAATCAATATAGGGATATCTAATATTGTCTAACGGAACCACAAACTTAAATTCATGTGACACATATTCAAACTTCAAACTTCAAACTTGTGAGATATTTATATAAGTAGAAGAGAAAAAAAGAAGAGGAAAAAAAGAAAAGAGAAATATTTTATAAGAGTAATGATATATACCACCCAAATTCATACCACCCAAATGTCACCTAATGACGTGGCATGAATTGATTGGTTACAAATTGCTAATGCATTTATTTCCTTGATTTGATTAAAGATTTGTAATCAACTAATTCACGGCACGTCATTGGGTGACATTTGGGTGGTATGAATTTGGGTGGTATATATCATTACTCATTTCATAAATAATAAAAAAGTCATAAAAGCTGAAGAACAAGAAAATACTAGAGTCTACACTGTGAATGGGTTGATGTCTAATACCCTATTTATACGACTAATAACTTTGTGAACAAGTAAGATAAGACTAAACTAATTAGGAAATATATACGATATAGAAACAACTAATCTAATAAGGTAATAATATATCTTATGATAATCATATTTATTTTGGTAATACTATATTAAAGAATAATATATTTAATACCCCCTTCAAACTCAAGTAGGTCGGATAGAGAGCAACTTGAGATTGAAATCTTGATCTTGGTGACGTGTCTTGAGCCTTGTTGATTGAGAAGCATGACAGATGAGTTGGCGTGGTGACAATGTTGATGTCATGGCGTGGCGGTGAGGTGGAGTGATGAAAACCGGAAACCCAAAACCGAATGTTGAGCGAGTGGTGGGTCCTGGGGTGTTATAAAATTAAGTACCGAAAATAGAAGAACCATAATACCGCAAGTGCACGGTTGTCCAAATAATACTCCGATAAATCGAGTTTCGTTCTCAGGGACGGATTAGGTACAACTCTAGTATTAATCAGATTAGTAGAAATAATTGCTTAACAACACAATAAAATATATGATTTTTGTTTCATTTTCTTAAAACTAAAAAGTGAAAATAAATAAAGACTAAATTAAATTAACTGAAGGAAATAAACAAGTAAAAGGACTAACTTTAGAGATGAGAGATACTTGAGTCTCGCAAGGAATCCACCTAATTAACGTAATATATGTTATGTTTATGGGTAGAATTGGTATTATTATATTAGTTGGGACTTTAATGTCTCCTAGCCCCCGTCCGGGTGGACCTAGGAGCTATCCTAAAGTACTATAAACCCCTATATGGGCGAATATGCCTCTTCGGATGATATGTATTTACCTTTTTGGCTATGTAATTAGTTAAGCCTGTCGGTCAATAACAGACATTACACAGGAATTACCTAAGTCTGTATTCAACACCCCCCCCCCCCCGGTCGGATGATCACTTTTTCCACTAAAGTGAATAGCCCAAATATTAAAAGCTATTTCTAGTCGTACCGAAAAGAAATAGTAATTAAGAACAAAGTAATATCCAATATATAAGACTCAATTTAATTTAAATCATAAAAATCCCAAATTCAAAACATAGAATAAATTAATTAAGGTTCATCCCTTTATTGTGATTCTCAAGTATATGAAAGTTTAGCTCATAATCAGACTAAAACTGAAATTAAATAAATAAAAGACATCATATTCAATTATAGAAAGGAAATAGATAACCTAAAGGTTTCGTTGGCTGTTGTTGGAAGAATAGAATTCCTCCAACTCTAGCTTCGCCTCTGCCTTCTTGCCCTGACTTGAAAATATGAAACCTCTGATGTAATTCTCTTAAGTGTCTTGACTCTCTCTAAGGATGTTGTAAATTGAAGAAAATATGAAAGGAACTAAATAATGAAGTCTAAGAGGGCTTATATAGGTGCTTAAATTCGTATTAAGGCTTAGGTTAAGAGCATTAGGTCAAATTATAAAAATCCCAAACCCATCGTCTTCTTTAATTCCCGTAACTGGTGTACAACCCTTAGTAAAATGGCTGTAACTATTGCATAACAACTCCAAATGGGCTTATTCAACTTGGAGAATCTTCCCAACTCAATAATAACAACTCCAAATGGGCTTATTCAACTTGGAGAATCTTCCTAACTCAATAAGGCATCAAACTATATTTCACGGCCCAAGGCTAAATCCGCTCCTAAGTGGCCCAAAAACAGCAATTAGTAACAGCCTTTCAGATCTACAACTCCGCTAGTCAGTTCGTCGTAAATTCTTTTCTTACTTTTAGCTCCTCCACTTGATCTAAGAATTTTATTTTCACTTCTTCTCCTTGTATTTGTTCTCCATATAATTCATGAACCTACTAACATTACACTAAAACAAACAAATTAACGCACAAAAGCTCTAAAAATGCAAATAGTCTAATTCCAAAAGGAGAAAGTGTAATAATGACGAAATAAGCACAAAAGTCTATCTAATAAGTCAAATATTCACCTAAAATGATGTCTCCTAAGGGATAATATTTAGCACAAATAGGAAGACATCAAGACCCCAAATCAAACCTTTGTCGTTCCGACAAAGTAAAATAAAAACAAAGGCCTTTAGGTGAACGCAAAAGACAGAATCTAGTAAATACACCAAAAGCACAACTGAAAACAAATCTCATATAGTATGATCTAGGAATTAATATACACATACACATGTCATGCAACACCAAACACAAAATAATATAAATCCAATGCTAGAAGGTTACGCTTGTTACTTATCTCAAGATGGTGGCTATAGGGTGTTCATTGATCCTTACTTGCTTTGAACGCTCCACTTAGCATACTCCCTATTAGCTGAATCATAAACTCACTATGTATTTAGGAATCACGAGGTCGTTACGGTTTTAGCGTAGGCTTAGGGACGGTATGATATATGTATATTTGGTAAATTTGAAGTGAACTTTTGGCTCTCTCCTCACTTACCATCAACAAACTGTCCAAGAGCTTGAGTTTACACTCGAATATTGTTCTCACTCAACCCATTTGACACGCTAATTTAGTGTCCCCATACTAACCCAATGAGCACTAAAGATGTTCACATAAAAATTTCCTCTTTGCCGGTCCAAATATATATATATTCTTTTCATATGAATTTTCTTTGTATAGCTATGACTCTCTTTTTGATGTTGAGATATCATGCTATTTCTTCTAATAATTTTTTTCCTTTTCTTTTCATGCTTTACATACCTTTTTCCATTCACTCTTACCCCGACAAAGGGTTACAATATAATAACTGTGAATCATCATCAACATGTAAAACATAGCTCAATTGATAAGCTCCAAAAATCCCAACCCAATTTAAATTCCCAATAATGGTGGACCCACCACCCCAAACTCAAGCTCCAGACAGAAAGTCTCAGGATCGTGATTCAAGTTCAGGTCATATGGAAATGCCTAATAAACTAAGGGGATATGGACTTATATCGTGGCGACAAAAGAAATGATTAAAGGCTAAAAATTTGGCTAAGAAGGATATGATTAAATTCATGGAGAGAAAGCTAAAAAGGTTTCAACGGGCTAACAAAGATCTGCCTCTATCATTTTCCTATTTACATAACTTGCCCTAGTTCATACCTAAGTGGGTTCTCTACTCATTCATATCTCACGTTCTACAAACCACTCACTTTCCTTAAGTACAAGTTTACTTCTTTCGCATTGTTCATTAATTCTTCCTATCAATTACCTCATGTTTGCATGCAATCAAAGTGCGTTTTACAGTAACTCCTAAAGCCAACTATTTTCTATCATAAATTCATAAAAAACATGCTTGATGGGGGCATTTATATCACTCTACAGTCAAACGCAACCCTTAGATTAATTTTATTGAAAGCATGTAAAACACATAAAATTGGGATGCGGCAACGAACCCCACCCCAAACTCAAAATGAGTCGTGTCCCCACGACTGGAAAAGACTCAATAAAGAAAATAAAAATAATATACACTAATAAATGAGAAAAAGGGAGAAGGAAACATATCTGGATCGGCACTAGGCCGATTACATGTCGTATTGCGTCGAGGTTGTAAAATCTTCTAAGTCATGCTGTATAGATCATACACCATGGAATTCGTCTTCTGTCAAGTGCGTTTCATCAACTCGAACTCACGTTTCCTCTAATTGAGTATTTCCTTTAAGCCCTCTAAATCATCACCATATATACGAAAATCTTCCCTCAACACCCAACTTTCTTTTCTCTTCATGTTCTTCGTACCCTTTCCAACCTACATGGTCATCTCGGATGACCCACAACTCAAAGTTTCAAGAACTCCCAACAGTTTTGGATAAAATTTTATGACTTTTGGTATTCTTGAAGGTGTATGTATATGAATTATAGTGCATTCTGAGCTGGGTCATGAATATCTTAAGGTTTGGGAAAGGTTTGATGGATAAACTTTAAGTGTTGGTGAAGAAAATTTTCAGATTCTTGGTGTTTTGGAAAGATTTATGGCATGATTGAATGTTTGGATGATGTTTGAAGGGAAGAGTTTATGATAATTTGGTGATTTGATGGTAGTTTGCAGGTATTTTCAGAGCTCGAGTTCGTATTTCATGTTGTTTCTGGTGTGAGAGGCTAACGCGCAAAATTCTGCATCCTAGAATCAATTTTTAATGGTTTTCGCCGAGAGCTGAGAGGCATGCTGCCCAGAGGACCGACGATTCCCCCAACAGCTAGATCTCAAAAAGTTATGCAGTTTAGATTCAAAGATCACCTGATTTCGATATCCGAGTGCAAGATATGACTCGCCGAAGTTTGCTCTAATTCTATCTAGATTTTTTTTCCTTCTTCGACATAGCGGACCGGCATACCGGTTAGATGACCAGCTAGCGGGTGCAAAACCGTGTCGAGGTTTGCGCCCACGGTTTTTCCTAGTTGCTCTCGTAATTAAACCTTATTTCAAATCCCGTGTCATGGTTTCCTTCCGCCGGTATACCGGCTAATTCGCCCGGTATTTTTCTTTTTGTTCCTTGTCACTGTTTAAACACTAGAAACTCCGTCTCACGCATATTTAACACCTGCAAATCATCAAAAACACTATACCTTTCTCATTTCTTAAAATTATACACTAATACTACAAAATTTAAAGACATAAAAGAGAATTAAAACATGGGTTGTCTCCCAAGAAGCTCTTTTGTTTATTACGTCTTTAAGTTCGCTTTACCATCCATGAAGATGGTATTGAGGCCTTTTTGGCTCTCCTCTGCTTAAACTCGCCTCTTCCTCGATGTAAGAACTTTAGAACCTTCCCCTTTATAATTTTATTCAATCGATCTCTGAAAGGGGGAGGGTAATATCTTCGTTTCGCCTCCTTGCTTTCATGGCGGAACTCGTTTTCCACCACATGATAGTAGATTACCATTCTCAACGGTATAAGCTCATTTCTTTTCCTTGTTTCAATCTCGTATTCATCTTTAAAATGTGGTGGGTAGGTTCTCCTCCTTGCCGCTTTACTATCGTGGCGTGGCACCTTCTTTTCGTTGCACATGTTGGTCATTTTTAGTAATAGAGGTGATTCTGATTTTTCAGCTCTAATCATGATTTGTGGTGGAGATGGTGATTGGTGAATTTTTTGTTGCGGAGATTCGACTTCTCTTTTATTGTGAACATTGAATTCTTAAATGGATTCCCCAACCACTTCACATCCGTCTTTTCTTTCAACCCAATCTTCAACTATTACATCATCATATTATTGATCTGGAATCTCACTAATCTTGATCACCTCTTCATTCTGTTCGTGTTCGATATCTTGATCATGTGCATGTACAATAGGAATAGCAATTTCTGTGTTAACCTCTAGGATTTGCGTTGCTACTCCTTCTTCTACCACGCTAACAAGATTCTCACCTACAAGGTGGTCATATCACTATCACCAATATTTTTTTTCAACACTTCCTCCTCAACTACTTCTTCCAATTGGTATCTTCTATCTTTGATCTTGCTGATAGTGATACGGTGGTTGTTGTTGATTATTCTCAACCCAATGGTAGTTCCGTGCTTGTTCTTGTTGATAGTGATAAGGCGATTGTTGTTGATTGTTCCTGGTCCATTGGTTGTTCCATCCTCGCTCTTGCGGGTGTTGATAATGTGGTTGGTAGAAGTTACTACCCCATTGCTGTTGTCCCGAAGAGTCTTCCCCATAATCAAATGGACCAGGATTCGGGTAATGTCCTCCATACATCTCTAATTAAATCTCTTGATCATTACCTGAATATAAGAACCAGTAAAAGAAAACAAAACAAAGACAAGCGTATAACGAGAAAATAAAAAATTAAAACTACTATATATTAACACCGGGGTCACACGCTACCGTCCCCGGCAGCGGCGCCAAAAATTTGGTGGGTCCTGGAATGTTATTAAATTAAGTACTGAAAATAGAGGAACCTCAATATCGTAAGTGCACGGTTGTCCAAGTAATACTCCGATAAATCGAGGTTTCATTCTCAGGGACGGATTAGGTACAACTCTAGTATTAATCAGATTAGTAGAAATAATTGCTTAACAGCAAAACAAAATATATGATTTATGTTTGGTGTTCTTAAAACTCAAGAATACGTTCCATATATCTCATGAAAATAAACTCACGTTTGATAGGTTTTTAGCCCACCCGTCGCTACTGACTTGCGCCAAGGGAGGGGGATCCACCTAAGGAGACCAGTCTGCAGCTTACTCGGTGTTAATTTACTGAAACTCAACTCTATTATTATAGGTACTCGACTCCAAAACATGAAGATCATCACCATTTTGCTGCTCTTCTGAACCAAGCGCTGCTCCAGCTGTTTTCGACCTGTAATACTGAGCTGTGGGATGGACCCATTCATCCTGAATCGGCGTGACAGATCTTGGCCAAGCATGAACGAAATTTGTGTGCAAGGAATCCAGGGGGGTGCTTGCTCGCAGCTGATTAGTGAGGTTTGGATCCCGATCGACTGAAATTGCATTTTAAGTCCCTGAAAAAACAATATAATCATAGGGGTTAAACTGCTAAGTATTTTATCTAGCAGAAGGACCCCCAACTTTCGCCTCCTTCTTGACTTCATCCCATATTTTAGATACTACCACACAATCACGGAAAAGGTGTAATGCGGTCTCAAATTCAACTCCAAGGAAGAACAATTAATGCCGCTTCTAACCAAATTCTCTCTTTTAGCAATATGTTCATGCATCGCTCTCCAAATTAGCACTCTTGTCTTCTGAGAGAATTTAAGCTTCCACACTTTATCCCATGGCATCCCACCATCACTAATTCCTCCAGAATCAAGGTAACTTAGAGCCGACTTGACGGTGTAAACCCCATGAACCGCCAACATCCAAGAGAACGTGTCTGCTTCATCATCCTTCATTTCCACTCTAATACCTACAAAATAAGTAGCTTAGATTGAGGAAGGAGGTGATGAAATCTGCCCCAATCCCATGTACCATCGCTCGCCAAATAGCCACTAACTTTCTTGAGTTTATCCTCTGCCTCTAGCACACCCCTGACATGATCTATCAAAGATAAATCAACTAACCAAATGTCACACCAAAAGAGAGCACTTTTCCCATTATATATGGACTATCCCGGATCCCCGTCTGACTATGGAAATACCTTCCAAGATGGTCGTAGAAATCCGTGAATCACTTGACTTGGAAGTATAATAAAAAGAATGGTCGATTTGAAATACTTTTGTCTCATGACAATAGTTCATAAGGCCGACTTATCGTGTAACGCCTTCCAACCTAACTTACCAAGAAATATTTTGTTCATATCTTCTACTAATCGTAGGCCAAGACCGCCCACCCTCTTAGTTCTACACACGTCCTTCCATGCAACCCAATTGATGTGATTTTTTTCTTCCAATATTCCCCAAATAAACTCCCTTCTAATACGGTCAATTTCTTTACAAACATACTTAGGTAATTTCTCCACTTGCATAATGTACATAGGCACCGTGCTCATAATGGAATGGGCAAGATTTATCCGACCAGCTAGAGTTAAGGGGCTACTTTTCCATTTTGCAAGCTTTTTCTTTAGACTATTGATAATCTCTCCAAAAAAACCTAGTGGTCTTCTCCCAGAAAGGATGGGAACTCCACGATACTTTCCCAACCCCTCTCTTCGACTGTATACGCTTCTAAAGGTAATGCTCGTGGCCACCTATTCGTTTATATTCTTCGAAAAATATATAACTGACTTTTCTTTACTTATTGTTTTGCCAACATCTCTACGAGATGTGTCAAATGTGTCTTGCAAAAGATCAAAATTTTCATCAGTGGCTTCCGCAAAAAGAAGGAGATCATTAGAAAAAATATATGCGAGATAAGAATACCCCCGGACTAAGTTGAATGGCTTGCCATCTTCCTTCTGAAACAAGTTATTTTATAAGAAAATATAATCTCTCCATGCATATGAAGAAGATGTAAGGTGACACCGGTTCTCCTTGGCGAATCCCTCTCTTAGGCTTGATCAGAGGTAAAGGATAACCCTTCCAAAGAATAGAAAGTTCGTTATCGGTCATCCCTGACATAATAAGATTCATCCACATCGAAGGAATACCAAAACGATCTAGTGATTCCTTGATGAAACTCCATCTAAGTTTATCTTAGGCTTTTGCTAAATCCACCTTCACCGCCATGTAACTCCTCTTGCCCTTCTGATGTTGTAACAGATGATCAATTTCACAAACCAACACCATATTGTCTATAGTAGACCGTGATGGTAAGAAACTGTTCTAGAAAGGACCGATGTGATTCGCAAGCAACAGTCTTAATATGTTAACAAATACCTTCATACATATCTTATAGCACACGTTGATTAGACTAATCGGTCTGAATTGAGAGATATACTTGGGATTATCTTACTTCGGGGATGAGGTGTACTACTTTGCCAAGTACCTTCTTTCGGAAGCTCCCTTCCGCTAAGGAAATTCGACTTATATCGCAAATGGATGAACCCACCATATCCGAACATGATTGATAAAAATTTGTTGTCATACCATCCGGACCTGAGGCTTTGTGTGGAGACATTTGAAACACCTTAACCCTGACTTCCTCATCTGATACCTCCTCGAAAAGTAAGGCAATGTCGGCCTTCCCAAACTCGGAAATAACCGGTAAGGAAAACACAGCTGGGACCTATGCTACTAAAGAAAAAAGGTCCTCATAAACCCTCTAACCAAAAGCTTCCACACCTCACAGTCTTCAATCAATTCGTGATGGACATTCTTGAGATGAAACGTATCCTTTACCCTCTTCTCCCTCTATGCTGCAAGGTGATAGAATTTCGTGTTTCTCTCGCCTAAATTGGTGTCGACTAGGGTGTGATAAAATAATGATGATAATAAGTTCAAATAATCACCCTAGCCTAACACAGTTCTGCAAGTATACAGATCGTGTGCAAGTTTTAATGATTAAGTAAGATTCGTTCCGCAGAGACTACAAAGGTTAGGGGAATCTTATGCAATAATCAAGTGCAAATACTTAAAGCTAGAACAAATAAAACGCAGAAAAAGTAAAGACAAATGGATTTTTATTTGATTTTTAATTAACTAAATTAAACTAAGAAAGTAAAGACAGAAATTTAAATGCAAGAGAAGAAGTTAGTATGAGAGTTTAGCTTGTGTAAATAGCATGTAATCCCCACTAGTTTTGCCGTTCTAAACATGTAAGGGTGAATTATGTAGTATTTCAATAATCTGTTCCAATTGCGCTAGGTAGTTTTAAATAGGATTTACCTGTGTCAATAAAGAGTCTTCCTGCAATTGGTAAAATAGCAATACACTAAACCATGGTGATTATCTAGTTAGGTTGATTTGTCAGATTTAAACCATACACTAGAAGTTATGTGCTAAACTTGTAATTAAACACTGTTGTCAATGGTGACCTAACTACTAGATGGTAATTCTATATGGCCGCGAGCCACTAGAACACAGAATATAAATCCAAACACATAAGCAGAGAATAAAAACAATAATTCAATTTGAAACATAGAATTCCCAAATTAGATAGATGTCAACCAAAACTAGGGTTCATACACATATGCTAAAACTCAAGCTAATGGAAATTTAGTTCATACTAATGGAAGAAAAGAAAGAAATTACAAATTCAAAGGTTGAAGATGACATTATTGATGAACAACTCCTTCCAGACTTATTTTCTTGTGTTGTAAGCTTCCTCTTGGCTTAGGGTTTCACCAAGGATGATTTTCTAATGTTAAGAGGCTGTATTTATAGTTTATAGGTTGACCTAATCGTTTTCTTGAAGGAAAAGGCAAATATTGGGCTCCTAGCCCAACTCAAATTCGTAGCCCAAAAACATGGAATTAGCCCCGTTTTTGTTTTGGTCCTAGCAGCTTCAGTACTCATCCGATTGACGCGTATGAGTAGTCGAAATTCATCGTCTCGAAATGAACTCCAACTTTGCTCTTGACCGTTTCTCCAGATTCCTTACCGATTTTAAGATATAAGCTGATTTGTGGTCGTAGGTGCAAAAATTCAGATTTAAGGCAGATTTTCCTTTTCCATATTTCTAGCTTTTACTTCCTTATCTTCAATTCCCATGCTTATCTTCTTTCCTTTAGCCCTTTGAATGAACTTGGACTCTAATTAATTACCATATATCTCTAAAGCTTCACACTAAATAAATAATTAAACCCAATATGCTCTAAAAATAATAAATAATCAATTCAAGACCCAAAATAGGAAAGTACGCTAAATCATCAAAATTCGACCTAGAAACTAATAAATACGCCTAAAATGATGTCTCAGAAATAGATTTTATTATCACAAATGAAGAGACATCAAGACCCCCAACTCAAAGTTGTATCGTCCCGATACAATAAAAGTAAAGAACAGAAGGGTAGTCAATTAAACAAGAAGAAGTCGGAGGAGAATAAGAACAGAACATAATGAACAATCCTAGAGCAACATATCTAAAAAGTCTCATGTGGTAATGCTCAAGAAAAAATGCACAAGTATGCTTAATTTACACATAATCAACAATACATAAATTCAAGTCAAGCTTAATCTCGCAATGCCAGAAGGAGAGGTTGATAACTTAGTTCATGCTAATGACTATAGGTTGTTCATAGGTCCTAATATAGCATTCAATGTTCCACTTACCTACTATCTAATAGCTCAATTGTTTCTCCACCAAGTAGTTAGAAATCCTAAGGTCTTTGGTTATAACTTGGCTTAGGGACGGTGTGGTATATTTGGATGATGAAAAGTGAGCTTTTGGCTCTCTCCTCACTAGCCATCAACGAATCGCCCTAGAGCTTGAGTTCTCACTCGAAGATGTTCTCACTCAACCCAATTCTTGATGCTTTTGATTTGCATCTGATGTCTCCCTATTTGTTCTAATTATTAGCTCCTTGGAGACATCCTTTTAGGTGAATAAATGACTTATTTGATAGACTTTTAGGCTTATTTGATCATATTGCACTTTCTCCCCTTGAAAATTAACTATTTGCAGAATCTGAGCTTTTGTGCGTAAATTTGACTATTTTAATGCAAAGTTAATTGGTTCTTGAATTTCATAAAAGACCAATCCAAGGAGAAGAAGTGTGAATAAAGTCTTTGTGTATTTTAGAGTGTTAGGAAATGATTTTTACCCGAGTTTCTATTTTTAGAGTACACTTTCCTATTTCGTTTTCTTGATTTATTGATTTATTCTTTTTAAGCATATGCGGTTTAATTATTTAATTATTGTGAAGCTTTATAAGATATATGGTAATTACTTAGAGACCAAGTCAAGATAAAGAGGTAAAGGAAAGAATATTTACATGGAAATAAGAAGATTTAGGAAAGATATATTCAAAGAAGGAAAAGATAAAGCTGCCTTATGAATCTGAAATTCCAGCCACGTTTTAAAGATAATTCCATAACTAAAGATTGGCTAGGAATCTGGACGAGTGGTCTGCACCAATAGAAAGCTCTTTCCAAGACAAGCAGTTTCATATATTGGAACTTCTCAAACGGATAATTATTGAAAAAGATATGACCAAATCAAATCAACAGAAGAATCTTACCTTTCCTAGAATTTAGGGCTACAAATTTAAGAGTTCTTGCCTTGTCTTCCACTCCAAGTAATTCGGCCTAGGGTTTGCTAACACCTATAAATACACCCCTTAGACCTCATAATTCAGTACCTCAATTATTATTCAATATATACATCTTTAGAGAGAGAGTCAGAACAACCTCTCAATTATTATTCAATTCATACATCTTTAGAGAGAGAGTCAAAGACTTCAAGAGCAAGAAGGAAAAGGAGAAGCTAGTGCTGGAGGAATTCTGTTCTTCCATCAACAGTCATCTAATCCTTAGGTTATATATTTCTTTTCTGTAGTTGCATATGATGTCTTTATATCTAATTTCAGTCTTTAATATTACCATGAGCTAAACTTTTATATACTTGAGAATCGAAATAAAGGGATGAACCCTAATTAATTTACTCTTTGTTTTGAATTTTGGATTGTTATGATTTAATTTGAATTGAGTCTTAGATATTGGATATTACTTTGTTCTTAATCACTATTTCTTTTCCGTACAACCAGAAATAGATTTTAGTATTTAGGCTATTCCATATAGTGGCGTATGGATCACCTTGACGGGGGGTTTGAATACAGACTTAGGTAATACCCGTGTAATGGACAAAAGTCATATGATTTACATAGCTAGAGAGGTAAAATATTATTCATCTGAAAGTAGCTTATATTCACCTTGACGGGGTTTGTAATACCGTAGGATAGCTTCTAGGTCCACCCTGACGGGGGCTAGGAGATATTAGATTCCCGACTAATATACTAATACCAATTCTACCCTTAAACAAAGCATAGTTTATATTGATTAGGTGGATTCCTTGCGAGGCTCAAGTATCACTCTTATCTGAAGTCAGTCTTTTATTTTCATTTATTTATTTCAATTTAGTCTTTATTTATTTGCATCTTAGTTTTAAGAAAACCAAACAAAAATCTATTATTTACTTTTCTGTTAAACAATTGTTCTTGCTATCTGATTAATACTGGAGTTGAACCTAATCCGTCCCTGAGAACGAACTCGATTTATCGAATATTACTTGGACAACCGTACACTTGCGGTAATTGTGGTTCCTTTATTTCCGTACTTAATTTTATAACACACCAGGACCCACCAAGTGTTTGGCGCCGCTGCCGGGGACGGTAGTGTGAGACCCCGGTGTTAATCTTTAGTAGTTTTAATTGTTTATTTATTTTTTCAGTTTTACGCTTGATTTTTGTTTTTGTTTTTGTTTTTGTTTTTGTTTTTGTTGTACAGACTTTTATTCAGGTAATGATCAAAAGGTTCTATTGAAGATGTATAGAGGACATTACCCGGATCCCGATCCATACGAATATTGGGAAGACTCTTCGGGACAACAACAATGGGGTAGTAACTTCTACCAACAACCTTATCAATACCCGCAAGAGCAAGGATGGAACAATCAATGGATCGGGAATAATCAACAACAACTATCATATCACTATCAGCAAGAGCAAGTATGGAACAACCAATGGGTTAAAAACATTCAAAACTCTCCACCTCATCACTATCAGCAAGAAATTGACAATGAGATACGTTCTAAACACCAGCGCTTAGTAGAGGAAACTAACGCCACCCATGCACGCATACAATAGATGGTTGCAGAATGGGGTAGTATGTCTTATGAAGATTCCACTCCCCCGAGGGATGGAAGCGATCAACCGGAAGAAGTAGTTGAGGAGGAGGTGTTGAAGGAAGATATTAGTGATAGTGATATGACCATCATGCCGGTTATAAATGAAGACCACCATGTGGTTGACAATCCTATTAGCATGGTGGAAGAAGGAGTAGCAACGAAAATCCTAGAAAGTGAAACTAAGGTTGCTATTCCTATGGTGCGTGCACATGATCAAGATACTGAACGCAAACAAGAAGAAGAGGCGATCGAGATTATTGAGATTCCACATCAAGACTATGATGAGGTAATAGTGGAAGATTGGGTTGAAAGCGAAGATGAATGTGAAGTGGTTAAGGAATCCATCGAAGAATTCAAAGTTCACAATAAAAGAGAAATTGAATCCCCACCACAAAACGTTCACCAATCACTATCTCCACCACAAATCATCATTAGAGATAAAAAATCAGAATCACCTCTATTACTACAAATGATCAATAGGTGCTACGCAAGAAAGTTGCTACACCACGAGAGTAAAGCGGAAAGGAGGAGCACCTACCCACCACACTTTAAAGAGGAACACGAGATTAAAGAGAATAAAAATGAGCTTATACCGTTGAGGACGGTTATCTACTATCGTGTGGTGAAGAATAAGTTTCGTCGTGAAAGTAAGAAGGCGAAACGGAGATACTACCCTCCCCCTTTCAGAGATCGATTGAATAAAATTTTAAGGGGGAAGGTTATAAAGCTTACATGCCAAGGACGGGGCAAATTTAAGCGGAGGAGAACCGCAAGGGCCTCAATACCATCTTCATGGAAGGTAACACGTCGAACTTAATGACGTAATGAACAAAAGTGCTTCTTGGGAGACAACCCATGTTTAATTTGCTTTCTGTTTTCAATTCCTAGTGTATAATTCTAAGTTAGTGTCGAGTTTTAGTGTCTACTTTTAAAAGAAATGAGAAGGGTAGTGTGTTATTGGTGCAGGAATTGAGTTTTGGGTGCTAGGAAACGAAAAAAGAAACACGTGGGAAAAATTCGGCGCAGGTCCGGTATACCGCGTTATCGCAGGATGAACTCGGGTTTTCTGCCGAGAGTTCGAAAAAAAAGGAAGATGTCAGGTCCGGTATACCGGGACATACCGTCGGTATACCGCAGGAGGAAAAACCTGTGCCACGGGTAGAAGACTCGGGTTTTTTGCCGAGGAGTGAAAAAGAGATGCGTTCAGGTCCGGTATACCGGGCCATACCTCCGGTATACCGCAGAGAGGTCGGTTTTGAAGAGATTGTTACCTTGTACAACTCTTACCTTATCAGAAGCAAACCCTAGCCTCCCCAATACGATTTTTTCAGATCTTAACCCTTATATACCTGCACAAAGACCACTACAACACCCAAGAACATTAAATCCTTCCTCCTAATCCATTCCAAACACACATCCAACACCACAATCATTCAAGAACATCAAGAAATCTTCTCCTCCAACCTTAAGCCTCTTCATCAAAGCTTCAATCCTATTCATTAAACCTTCCCCAAGCCATTACATATTGATTACCCATCTCATATAACACCTAAATCCTTCATTACAAATCCTCAAAACATCAAATTTCAAAACTCTTCTCTAGTTTTTGATTATTTGAAGTTTTGAATTTGGGGTTCACTGAGATGTCGAAGATTGGGAAGACAAGAATACCATGGAGAGAAAGAAGAAGTAGGAGAACCTCTTATTACTTTTGGGTGTTAAAAGATGTAGTTGAAAGAATGGAACTTTGGAGATATATCATGAAGAGGTGTTGACAACCATAGGAAAAAGTCACAAAAGAGTTGGAGCTTATGCAAATCATATTACGTGGAGTGAGCAATGTTCAACATGCCACCTGCGCAACACAAGGAGCTCAACCTACACGCAACCATGGAAACCAGCTTCGTGCTGGTTCAGATACGTTTTCCTATCCCTTTCTTATTTGTTTTATTTGTTTGTTAATTTTAATGCTTTATCGAGTCTTTTTCGAGTCGTGGGGACACGACTCACTTTTGAGTTTGGGGTGGGGTTCGTTGCCTCATCCCAATTTTTTGTGATTTACATGCTTTCAATAAAATTAATCTTAGGGTTGCGTTGACTGTAGAGTATTTTAAATGCCCCCATCAAGCATGTTTTTTATGAATTAATGATAGAAAATAGTTGACTTTAGGAGTTAGTATAAAACTGTACTTTGATTGCATGCAAATATGAGGTAATTAATGGAAGAATTAATGAACAATGCAAAAGAAGTAAACTTGTGCTTAAGGATAATGGGTGGTTTGTAGAACGTGAGATCTAAATGAGTAGAGAACCCACTTAGGTATAAACTAGAGACAAGTTGTGTAAATAGGAAGATGATAAAGGCAGTTCTTTGTTAGTCCTTTGAATCCTTTTTGGCCGTCTATCCCTGAATTAATTTTATCCTTCTTAGACAATTTTTTAGCCTTTAAGCCTTTCTTTTGTCGCCACATTATAAGCCAATATCCCTTTAGATTGTTAGGCATGACCATATGACCCGCACTTGAATCACGATCCTGAGACTTCCTGTCTTGAGCTTGAGTTTGGGGTGGTGGGTCCACTATATGGGAATTTACATTGGGTTGGGATTTTTGAGCTTATCAATTGTGCTTTGTGCTATACATGATGATGATTCACATGTTTATTATATTGTAACCCTTTGCGGGGTAATAGTGAATGGAAAAGAAGCTACGAGCTCAAGTTATGAAAAGGCATAACTAAGAAAAATAGCATGATATCTCAACATTAAAAAAGAGAGTCATAGCTACACAAAAAGAAAAGGAAAAAATGAATGATTTGAAAAGAAATATATTCGGACCGGCAAAGTGGAAAATTTTAGGTGAATCATCCTTAGTGCTTATTGGGTTAATTTGGGGACGCTAATTAAGTGCGTCAATTGGTTTGAGTGAGAACGTTATTCGAGTGTAAACTCAAGCTCTTGGACAGTTTGTTGATGGTAAGTGAGGAGAGAGCCAAAAGCCCACTTCAAATTTACCAAATATATATACCATACCGTCCTTCAGCCTACACTAAAACCGTAAAGTCCTCGTGATTTCTAGATGCACAGTGAGTTAATAGGGATTATGCTAAGTGGAGCATTTAAAGCAAGTAAAGATCGAGGAACACCCTATAGCCACCATCTTGAGATAAGTAATAAGCGTAACCTTCTAGCATTGTGAATTTAATTTTGGATTGATATTATTTTGTGTTTTGATTTTGCATGATAAGTGTAGGTGTATATTAATTCCTAGATTAGACTATATGAGATTTGTTTTAAGTTGTGCTTTGGGATTATTTTCTAGATTCTACCTTCTGCATTCACCTAAAAGATCATTTGTTTTTATTTTACTTTGTCGGGACGACAAAGGTTTGAGTTTGGGGTCTTGATGTCTCCCTATTTGTTCTAATTATTAGCTCCTTGGAGACATCCTTTTAGGTGAATAAATGACTTATTTGATAGACTTTTAGGCTTATTTGATCATATTGCACTTTCTCCCCTTGGAAATTAACTATTTGCAGAATCTGAGCTTTTGTGCGTAAATTTGACTAATTTTAATGCAAAGTTAATTGGTTCTTGAATTTCATAAAAGACCAATCCAAGGAGAAGAAGTGAGAATAAAGTCTTAGTGTATTTTAGAGTGTTAGGAAATGATTTTTACCCGAGTTTCTATTTTTAGAGTACACTTTCCTATTTCATTATCTTGATTTATTGATTTATTCTTTTTAAGCATATGCGGTTTAATTATTTAATTATTGTGAAGCTTTAAAAGATATATGGTATCGAGATAGCAGCTCGAGGAATCCCTTAGAGACCAAGTCAAGAAAAAGAAGTAAAGGAAAGAAGATTTACATGGAAATAAGAAGATTTAGGAAAGATATATTCAAAGAAGGAAAATATAAAGCTGCCTTATGAATCTGAAATTCCAGCCACGTTTTAAATATAATTCCATAACTAAAGATTGGCTAGGAATCTGGACGAGTGGTCTGCACCAATAGAAAGCTCTTTCCAAGACAAGCAGTTTCATATATTGGAACTTCTCAAACGGATAATTATTGAAAAAGATATAGCCAAATCAAATCAGCAGAAGAATCTTTCCTTTCCTAGAATTTAGGGCTACGAATTTAAGAGTTCTTGCCTTGTCTTCCACTCCAAGTAATTCGACCTAGGGCTTGCTAACACCTATAAATACACCCCTTAGACCTCATAATTCAGTACCTCTCAATTATTATTCAATATATACATCTTTAGAGAGAGAGTCAGAACAACCTCTCAATTAATATTCAATTCATCCATCTTTAGAGAGAGAGAGAGTCAAAGACTTCAAGAGCAAGAAGACAAAGGAGAATCTAGTGCTGGAGGAATTCTGTTCTTCCATCAACAGTCATCTAATCCTTAGGTTATATATTTCTTTTCTGTAATTGAATATGATGTCATCCTATCTATTTTCAGTCTTTAATATTACCATGAGCTAAACTTTTATATACTTGAGAATCGCAATAAAGGGATGAACCCTAATTAATTTACTCTTTGTTTTGAATTTGAGATTGTTATGATTTAATTTGAATTGAGTCTTAGATATTGGATATTAATTTGTTCTTAATCACTATTTCTTTTCCGTACAACTAGAAATAGATTTTAGTATTTAGGCTATTCCATATAGTGGCGTATGGATCACCTTGACGGGGGTTTGAATACAGACTTAGGTAATACCCGTGTAATGGACGAAAGTCATATGATTTACGTAGCCAGAGAGGTAAAATATTATTCATCTGAAAGTAGCTTATATTCACCCTGACGGGGTTTGTAATACCGTAGGATAGCTTCTAGGTCTACCCTGACGGGGGCTAGGAGATATTAGATTCCCGACTAATATACTAATACCAATTCTACCCTTAAACAAAGCATAGGTTATATTGATTAGGTGGATTCCTTGCGAGGATCAAGTATCACTCTTATCTGAAGTCAGTCTTTTATTTTCTTTTATTTATTTCAATTTAGTCTTTATTTATTTGCATCTTAGTTTTAAGAAAACCAAACAAAAATCTATTATTTACTTTTCTGTTAAACAATTATTCTTGCTATCTGATTAATACTGGAGTTGAACCTAATCCGTCCCTGAGAACGAACTCGATTTATCGAATATTACTTGGACAACCGTACACTTGCGGTAATTGTGGTTCCTTTATTTTCGTACTTAATTTTATAACACACCAGGACCCACCAGCATCCCCAATAGTCCCAATTAAAACCTTTTCATGATGATATACAAATTCCACTTTGCCAGTCCGAATATATATATATATTCCTTTCATATAATTTTTTTTTCTTTTGTATAGCTATGACTCTCTTTTTAATGTGGAGATATCACGCTATTTTTTTTCATATATATATATATATATATATATTTTTTTTTCTTTTTATGCCCTTGTTGGCAAATTTAGCTTGTAGCTTCTTTTCCATTCACTATTACCCAGGTAAAGGGTTACAATAATAACTTTTTCATCATCAATAAAATCACAATTACAATTTCCCAAATCCCAATGTTCCCTAATGATGAAACCCACCACCCCAAACTCAAGCTCTAAAACGACTTGTTTCAGGTTTTGCGATTCGAGTGCGGGTCATATATATAAGTCCTACAAACTAAGGGTATGGATTATAATGTGTTTCAATAAAAGGCTTTAGAAAGGCTCAGAGGGGCTAAGACGGATAAATCATAACAATAATCAAATAAAAAGGGTGAGAAGGTATAAAAGGCTTCAAGTGGCTTCAATAGGAAAGAACTGCCTTATTCATTTTTCTAACTACCGTATTTTGTTACTTTTTCACTAATAGTTCATGGATAAGCGGGTTTTCAACTAATTTCAAACCTCACGTTCTACACACCAAATAACTTTCCCTAATTTTCAACATAACTTCTTAGCATTGCTCATTAACTTTTCTATCTTTTATTTCCTGTTTTCATACATGCATGCTAAACATATTCGTAACATCTTTCAAAAACATACTACTTACAATCATTGACCTAATTAAATCATGCTCAAATAGGTACATTCAACATGTTCTATGCCTTAATTCAACCCAAAAATTTTAAATTTTATGCAAAAATGAAAAGAAGATGAGGACAACGAATCCCCACCCCCAACTCAAAAGTGAGACGTGTCCCAACGACTCGAAAAAGAAAGAAATAAAATTTAAAATTAAAACTAACTAAACTACATAATGCATACAATCTATTAAGAAAAGAATTAGAGTGGCGTACCCGGCTGACCATAAAGATCCATTATGTCCTCCTCCGAAGAAGATGGAGAAGAATAATTGTCAATATCCATGTTCAAAGTTATGTCTTCCAACTGTGACTGCATCTGTGTAATTTCCACCCAAAGTTCTCTATTTTCTTCGCGTAAACGTTCAACTTCATGTTGTAATTTAAGAGCCCATGGGGGAATATCAGAATCTTCTTTAGAGGAAGAAGTAGAAGAACCTTGATCATGAATCTTTGTCTTTTTCATAAGCCTTGCTGGTATAGACATCCTATTAGTTAATTTGTTTGGTAGTAGTTGTGCTGGTGCCTTTTCTTTTGATTCTTCAGTAGCCTCATCAAGGTTGATAGGCTTTTCAATGGTGGCTCCAGGCAATTTCTTATTCTTTCCAAGGATGGTACACTTTCTCTTGTATTCCATAGCTTCAGATCTATTTGTCATGTTTGATTTACCCACAACTCAAGTTATACCAAGGATGAGTTAAAAGTTTAAGAGAAATTGGTGTAGCTTGAGGTTGTTGCTTGGAATTGATGAAAGGGATAGGTTTCTTGATGAATATTGGAAGAAATCTTGAAAGCTTGATGTTCTTGATGGTGTTTAAGGGTGTAGTGTGATGAATTTGATGAAGAAATTGTGTTTATGGAGGATGGAGGATGGAGGAGAGAATTATTGATGTTGTCGTGTTAATTGTGGAGGTTTGTACAAGCTTCAAGGTGTATTTATAGTGTTTGGGTCTGAAAATTTCGTGTAGGAGGGGATAGGGTTAAGTTTGATAAGGTAAGAGTTTGAATAGGAATAAAATTCCTCAAAACCGACCTAGTACGGTACACTGGACGTATGGTGTGGTATACCGCACCTAAGCGTCTTCCTTTTTTCCACTCCTCGGCAAAAAACCCGAGTCTTATACCCGTGGTCACGGGATTTTCCTCCTGCGGTATACTGGACGTGAGGCGCGATATACCGGACCTGTGAACCTTCGATTTTCGAACTCTCGGCAGAAAACCCGAGTCATATACCTGTGGTCACGGGTTTTTCATGGCGCGGTATACCAGACATATGGCGCGGTATACCGGACTGACCTGCGAATTTTTCCAAGTGTTTCCTTTTGACCCCAAACTCATTTCATGCACAATAACACACTACCTTTCTCTCCTATTAGCTTGTAAACACAATTAAAAATCTACACTAACTTAAAATTATACACTACAAAGCAATAAACTAATCTAAAAAGCAATTTAAAAACAACGGGTGTCTCCCAAGAGCACTTTTGTTTAACGTCTTTGAGTTAGACGTGTACCTTAGGCTAAGCGTTTTCTACGAGATGGATTGTCTCCTTTCGTCCAAAGTCTTCACTGTCATGGTATCTTTTCAAACGCTGGCCATTCACCATGAATGTCCTTTGCTCGGTTGGATGTTCAATTTCAGTCGCTCCATGAGGTGTGACTTTCGTAACAATGTAAGGTCCTCCCCAACGGGATTTAAGCTTTCCTAGGTAGTTCGAGAATCGAGAGTTGTATAATAGTACCTTTTGTCCTCTCTCGAAATGCTTTGGACGGAGTCGCCTATCATGCCATCTCTTTGTTTTCTCCTTGTAGAGGCGTGAATTTTCGTAAGCAAGATAGCGAAACTCCTCCAACTCGTTCAATTGCATCAACCTTTGTTTCCCGGCCGGTTCTGGATCTAGATTCAGAGTTTTAATAGCCCAGAAGGCTCGAGCTTCAATCTCAATGTATAGATGACACGCTTTGCCGTAGACCATGCGATATGGAGAGGCCCCAACTGGTTTTTTAAATGTTGTTCTGTAAGCCCAGAGAGCATCATCTAGCTTTAACGACCAATCTTTCCTCGTTTTGTTCACGGTCTTCTCAAGAATAGATTTGATTTCCCGATTGGAAACTTTAGCTTGACCGTTAGTTTGTGGGTGATAACCGTTGAAATGCAGTGTCTCACTCCAAACTTACGAAGGAGGTTTCTCAGTTGAGCATTGATGAAATGGGTACCTTTATCACTGATGAGAACACAAGGCGTACCATGTCTTGAGAAGATATTTGTCTTTTAGAATTTTATTACTCTTTGTGCATCGTTCTTTGGTGTTGCCACTGCTTCTACCCATTTTGATACATAATCTACCGCAAGCAAAATATAAAGATTTCCATGGGAAGTAATGAAAGGTCCCATGAAATCTATTCCCCATACATCAAATATTTCGACTTCTAGAATATTGTTAAGCGGCATCGCGTCCATTTTTGATATATTACCAGTGAACTGGCATCTCTGACATGACTGGACAAAACGATGACAATCTCTGTGTAGGGTAGGCCAATAGAAACCGGATTGAAGAATTTTAGCTGCAGTTCTATCGCCTTTAAAATGACCTCCATATGGTGATCCATGACAGCTTGCTATAATCTTATCAACTTCGCCTTCATGGACACATCGTCTAACTACTTGGTCACTACAAATTTTCCAGAGGTATGGTTCATCCCAATAGTACTGTTTAGCCTGGTGAGATAATCTTTGTCTTTGTTGTGGGTGGATATCCTTGGGGAATACACCACTCACGATGAGGTTGACTAGATCTGCATACCATGGCACAAATGCATCTTTAATAGCAAAAAGTTGTTCATCAAGGAATACCTCTTTAACCAATAACGGCTTCTTGTTCGCATCAGATCCTTCGAGCCTTGATAAATGATCAGCAACTTGATTCTCGCATCCCTTTCGGTCTCGAATGTCTATGTCGAACTCTTGAAGCAACAGTACCCATCTAATAAGACGCGGCTTAGCGTCCTTTTTCTCCATAAGGCATCTGATAGCTGAATGATCCGTGTATACAATAGTTTTCTTCCCAATTAGATAGGAACAAAATTTATCAAAAGCATATACTACGGCCAACATCTCTTTCTCTGTTACTATATAATTCATCTGGGCAGCGTTGAAAGTCTTACTTGCATAATAAATCGTATGGAAGATCTTGTCTTTCCTCTGTCCCAACACAACACCCATAGCGTGATCACTAGCATCACACATAAGTTCAAACAGAGCTTTCCAATCAGGAGGTATAACAATAGGTGTGGAGATTATTTTATCCTTGATCGTCAAAAACGCTTGAAGACATTCGTCAGTAAAGTTAAAAGGAGTATCCTTTTCAAGTAAAGAGCAAAGCGGTTTGGCGATCTTGGAGAAATATTTGATAAATCTTCGGTAAAATCCTGCGTGACCCAAGAAACTTCTTACTCCTTTTACAGAAACTGGAGGTGGTAATGTTTTGCTAACTTCAATTTTAGCACGATCAACCTCCATCCCTGCCTTCGAAACTTTATGTCCCAACACAATTCCCTCTTGAACCATGAAGTGGCATTTTTCCCAGTTAAGCACAAGATCTTTTTCTTTACATCTCACAAGGACTTTCTTAATATTATTCAAACAATCATCAAAACTATCTCCGAACACCGAAAAATCATCCATAAAACCTTTAAGTATTTATCAATCATGTCCCAAAATATAGCCATCATGCACCTCTGGAACGTGGCAGGTGCATTACATAAACCAAACGACATCCTCCTATAAGAAAATGTGCCAAACGGACAAGTAAAAGTTGTTTTGTGTTGATCAAGGGGATCTACAAAAATTTGATTATAACCTGAATATCCGTCGAGGAAACAATAATACTCTCTCCCTGCGAGTTTGTCTAGCATCTGATCCATGAATGGTAGCAGGAAGTGATCTTTCTTTGTAGCCTTGTTGAGTCTTTGTTAATCCATGCATACTCGCCTCCCCACAACTGTTCTTGATGGTATGGCTTCACCTTGATCATTAAGGATGGTAGTTATACCTCCTTTCTTTGGAACACATTACACTGGACTAACCCAATCACTGCTAACTATCAGATAGATGATTCCTGCATCTAATAACTTGATTACCTCCTTCCTTACCACTTCTTTCATAGCTAGCATGAGTCTTCTTTGTCCCTCTATAGATCACCCACCTTCGTTCTTAGGAATGATTTTGTGTCTACAAACAGAAGGACTAATTCCTTTGATGTCAGCAATAGTCCACCCAATTACTTCTTTGTTCACGCGAAGTACATGAAGTAGCTTCTCCTCTTGAAGACCTGAAAGGTTAGCAGAAATAATAACAGGCAAAGTTTTGTTCGTACCTAAATATGCATAGCGTAGATGATCCGGAAAGGGGTTTTTCTTCGAGAACAGGTGGACATATTATGGATGGTTGCTTTATAGGTTCAATGTCACCTGATTCTCGAAGTAGTTCTCGTATATTTGATCCTAATGCAGCAACTTCTTCAGGAGTTATCTCGTTTTCCTCTTGAGATTCAAGTGTTAAGGCCTCGTCAAGATCATCATCTAAGCTTGCTTCATTGAAGACTTCTTGTGTAATTTTTCCGATGACATCTATTTTGAGACATTCATCTTTTGAATTTGGTAACTTCATCGCCTTAAACACATTGAATCGTACCTGTTCGTCTTGTACCCTCATGATCAACTCACAATTCTCAACATCTATTAGTGTACGCCCCGTGGCTAAGAATGGTCTACCCAAGATGATGGGGACATTCTTATCCTCGTCGTAGTCAAGAATAATAAAATCACAAGGAAAAATAAAAGTACCAGCTTTAACTAAAACATCTTCAATTTTACCCACTGGTCGGGAGAGAGAGCGATCCGCCATTTGTAATACCACAGATGTGGGTACTACCTCTCCTATGTTGAGCTTCTCGAATAGGGATCTTGGCATGAGATTGATACTTGCGCCTAAATCGCATAATGCTTTTCCGGTCCAACTATCTCCAATGCCAATGGGAATTGTAAAACTTCCGGGATCTTCTAGCTTTGGTGGTAACTTGTTTTGACATATAGCACTACACTCCATTGGCAATCCAATTGTTTCCCCAGTTTCTATACTTCGTTTGTTGGAAAGAATGTCCTTCATGAATTTTAGTTATTTCTGCATTCTCTTGAGAGCTTCTACAAACGGCATATTAATCTCTAACTTGCTCACCATGTCAACGAACTTCTTGAATTCCAGGTCATTGTCCTTTTTTCTGACACGTTAAGGGTATGGTGGTGGAGGGCGTGTATTAAGTTCCACTAATTTTTTCGTTTTTTCAGGTGTCTTGGCTTGGACACTCTTTGTTTCAACTACCTCTTCTACTGTATCTTCTGTTGTTTCTTCTCCCCCTTGTCTGGAATAGGGATTGGTTCTAGTTCTCTTCTGGGTGGAGGTAGTTGTTTTCCACTTTGCAAATCAACTGCATGACAAGCATCATCTTGAGGAGCAATAGTATCACTTGGGAGTTTCCCTTTTGGCCTATTTTGTAATGTACTCCCCATATGTGATATAGTCTGCTCGAGTTTTTTGATTACCTTTTGCTGGGCTTGAATTTTCTGTTGGCTACGACTCATATTGTTTTCAATTGCTTGCATCGGTTTAGCCATACTCGAATTCAAGCTTAAGGTTTGTTCTTTCCTTGCTAGTTGCATTGATTGTTTTGGTGGTTCTTGATAAGCTTTTCAATAATGGGCACCTTTTGATGTATAGGTTATGGTGGATAGTAAGATTGAGGTTGGGATTGATGATAAGTCTCTTGAATTCTGACCCAACTTCTTTGTTGTGGAGGTTGTTGATAATTAGCGTAGCGTTCTTACGGATAATCATAACCATTAGAATTATAGTTATCTTGAGGATATGTAGCTGAGGCTGGATTATTCATACACCTTTCCCACACATGATTTCTTGATCCACAACCAGGACACGAAGGTATAGTACGCACTAGATTTACCTGAGCGATTGTTCGAGCTTGTTCTTGCAGTTCTTCGAGTTGTTGGCTTAATTCTTTAAGCTTCAGAGATTCTGAAGTGTCTTCTTTTTCTGGTTCACTCGGCCAACTTCTCTCATTCTCAAGAATTCTCTCCATATAAACTTCGGCTTCTTCAGGATCTAGCAACACAAAACCTTTGTTTCCTAAGGAATCTGCTTTTTCCCTTGACTTGTTATTAAGTCCTCCATAGAACAAAGTTAAATTATATCCCGGCGATGATTTATGGTATGGACATCTCGCCTTCTTTTTGTTAAATCGTAACCATGCTTCACCCAAACTTTCTCCGTCTTCCTGTATGAACTGTACAAGCTCCAATATATCTTTTAATCGTCTACTAACCGGATAGAAGCGGTCTAGGAATCTTGCTTGAAGCTTATCCCAATCTGGAATGACATGAGGATATTGGGTATCGTACCAATCGCTTGCACCTGCGGTCAAGAAGAACTGGAACATAACGTAATACACCCGCTCCTTAGTAACTCCTCTTACGATATAAGCATCACAGATTAGCATGAATTAATGAATATATCGGATCGGATCTTGTTGTGCAGCACCGCTAAATAGTCCATGAGTTGCAAACTGCGTTAACATCCCTGGATCAGGCCTAAATTTAGCGGCTTGGATTTCTGGAGTGCGGATTCCGCGTGGTTGCACTCTAAATTCGATGGGTAACTCAAGTCTCCTCGGATTCTCCATCTGTAACTATCTATAAAACAAAACTAAAAGACAAAAGCGTAAAATTGAACTAATTGAAATAAAAGCACAAGATATATGCACAAGGACTAACGATGTAGTCCCCGGCAGCGGCACCAAAAACTTGGTGTCGACTAGGGTGTGATAAAATAATGATGATAATAAGTGCAGGTAATCACCCTAGCCTAGCACGATTCTGCAAGTATACAGATCGTGTGCAAGTTTTAATGATTAAGTAAGATTCGTTCCGCAGAGACTACGAAGGTTAGGGGAATCTTATGCAATAATCAAGTGCAAATACTTAAAGCTAGAACAAATAAAACGCAGAAAAAGTAAAGACAAATGGATTTTTATTTGATTTTTAATTAACTAAATTAAACTAAGAAAGTAAAAACAGAAATATAAATGCAAGAGAAGAAGTTAGTATGAGAGTTTAGCTTGAGTAATTAGCATGCAATCCCCACTAGTTTTGCCGTTCTAAACATGTAAGGGTGAATTATGTAGTATTTCAATAATCGGTTCCAATTGCGCTAGGTAGTTTTAAATAAGATTTGCATGTGTCAATAAGGAGTCTCCTTGCAATTGGTAAAATAGCAATACACTAAACCATGGTGATTATATAGTTAGGTTGATTTGTCAGATCTAAACCATACACTAGACGTCATGTGCTAAACTTTTAATTAAAATTCGTTGTCAATGGTGACCTAACTACTAGATGGTAATTCTATATGGTCGCGATCCACTATAACACATAATATAAATCCAAACACATAAACAGAGAATAAAAACAATAATTCAATTTGAAACATAGAATTCCCAAATTAGATAGATGTCAACCAAAACTAGGGTTCATACATTTATGCTAAAACTCAAGCTAACGGAAATTTAGTTCATACTAATGGAAGAAAAGAAAGAAATTACAGATTCAAAGGTTGAAGAAGACATTATTGATGAACAGCTCCTTCTAGACTTCTTTTCTTGTGTTGTAAGCTTCCTCTTGGCTTAGGGTTTCACCAAGGATGATTTTATAATGTTAAGAGGCTGTATTTATAGTGTATAGGTTGACTTAATCGTTTTCTTGAAGGAAAAGGCAAATATTGGGCTCCTAGCCCAACTCAAATTCGTAGTCCAAAAACATGGAATCAGCCCTGTTTTTGTTTTGGTCCTAGCAGCTTCAGTACTCATCCGATTGACGCGTATGAGTAGTCTATATTCATCGTCTCGAAATGAACTCCAACTTTGCTCTTGACCGTTTCTCCAGATTCCTTACCGATTTTAAGATATAAGATGATTTGTGGTCGTAGGTGCAGAAATTCAGATTTAAAGCAGCTTTTTCTTTTCCATATTTTTAGCTTTTACTTCCTTATCTTCAATTCCCATGCTTATCTTCTTTCCTTTAGCCCTTTGAACTATTTTGGACTCTAATTAATTACCATATATCTCTAAAGCTTCACACTAAATAAATAATTAAACCCAATATGCTCTAAAAATAATAAATAATCAATTCAAGACCCAAAATAGGAAAGTACGCTAAATTATGCAAAATTCAACCTATAAACTAATAAATACGCCTAAAATGATGTCTCAGAAATAGATTTTATTATCACAAATGAGGAGACATCACAATTTACCCAATCCGTTCTAGCTCTTTCAAACCAATGTATTTTTTCTTGCGCAAGAACACTCTCGAACTCTTCACTCTACCTCTTCTCTAAAATGATAAGCGACGGATTAAAATCGCTTTGAAGGGCCTTTTGTAAGCCAGTAATACGAACGACGCTTCCTTTGAAATATATCCCAAATAGTTTAGAATTTCCAAACCTCCAGCTCTTTTCTTAAAACCTCAATGTTCTTCCCCAGATTGCCACCCTTCTTAATCCATTTACCTTCCACTAAATTTCTAAAGCTGTCATGGTGACACCAAGATGCTTTGAGTCTAAATAGTTTCTTCATGGATTTCGGACTCGACTGATCAGCGAGAGAAATGATGATCAGGACATGATTGAAGTGAATACGAGATAAATGTTTGACTACTGAGCCCCCAAAAATATTCCTCCATAGATGGTTACAATAATATCTATCTAGACGTTTCAATATTCTCAACCCTGTATTCCAAGAATCGCTCCGTTTAAATCTAGGACCACGGAAACCCAAGTCCTCCAACCCACACTGATCACGCCATCTTTCAGATTTCACCATTTGTCTTATAATCCCTTCGATACCTCCATGAACATCCTCAGGAAGTAATATCGGGTTAAAATCCCCTACCACCGGCCACCGTTCCAAAATATCACTTGAAGCATCCTCCAAAGCATTCCAAAGAAGGTCCTGAGTCCAGGCGTTTGGACTAGCATAACCTGCAGATAGAATCCAGGAAACACATGAGTCTTTAGTAAGGCGAAGATTAATTACCTGTCGACTAGCCGATAAAATTTGTATTGCAAAATCCTCTTGCTTCCAAAGGACCCAAATCCCTCTGGAAAATCCCACAGCCTCGACTCTCGTTCATGCATCCATACGAAGTGATTTGATAATTCTTGTCGCCTTCGACAAAGGAACCTTCGTCTCCACGACAATTGCAATGAATGGTTTATGGCACGCAATGATTTCATTAAAGTTTCTTCTAAATTCTGCACTATTCGATCCTCTAAAATTCCAGAAAAGGATATTTAAAGAGTAATTGGCTGTCTACCAATTCACAGCGTTAGAAAATGATGTTTACGACATAAAAAATTAAAACAATAAAGGATACAAAGGTAAGTGAAGAAAGTTAGACAGAAAAATCGTCAAACCTCACTTCACACTCCATATCAGCTACATCAGATAAATCGATTCCCGCAAGTTCTCTACTCAAATTCGGCAAGTATCCTTCCTTAGGACTGTGTAAAAAGAAATCCGTGTAGTCCGGAGCATCCATTTTGTCCACTAAAAATTCCTTTAATGCTCTCACCCCTGTTCGCCACTCTTGTTGACCGGCTACTGTTCGATTTCCTTCCAACCGCTGGGGATCTGTAAAAAAAGAACTAGGCGGAGCTGTTGCCACCTAGTGCTGGAGAAGAGGCGAAGGATAAGGCGACATAATCAGACAGTTGAAGCCAGAGCTAGAGAGAACAAATCTGGTTGACATTTTATACATCAATTTATGATCGAAAATATCTACAATTAGATTCTTGGACATGCCATTTCAACTCAAAGAATCGCTCACTTGAACTAGAGTATGTGTTGAAATGACATGTCCGCGATCTAATTGTAGTAATCCGATGTAAATAGTGGATCGACACCCATCCATTTTTATGATTTTCATGTTCACCATATGTCTTATATATAGGAAATATATCTCTTTCCTTATAAATGCACAGTAATGCCAAATAAATGCGTTTAAAATCAAATGCTTGACTATTTTCTTTAATAAAATATCTTTTCCTTACAACTTAATGCGGTGGTTACCTTTTTATTAATGGAATTTTAGGTATTTATAATATTAAATGGTTGATATTTATGCCATTTAATGAAAAACATTCTCAGTGAAAATCAATTATCCGAGAAAACGTATCAGGTAAGGGGTGTGATGAGGTAAAAGAGAGACTCTTCCACGTGTAGTGTAAAGGTGGAACCACGTACGTCGGATAAATTTTCTCAAAAATTTATAAGTAACTAGAGTTTTAACTTGTGTTTTACACTATCGTAGAGTAACACTCGCAATAGCACTCTAACACGTAGGTAAGTACCAACCCAACAAAGGACGCAAGCTACTAATAGGTTCTATAGCCATGTATATTTCTAAAAATCTCCTGCATAGGGAGATAAAATGCAATACAAAGGAAACAAGATATTCAAAAGAACTTTTAGAGAAAAATATGAGATGGATTGACTTAAGTGACAATATCACTTGAATTAAATGTACACGTCGTGTCGTGATGCAACAACCTAATTATATCGTGTGAATGCACTCATTGACTTAACGTTCTTTAGATGATACTACCAAAACATATACTTAACCCAGTAATTTGAGCAAGTTTTGAAATAATGTCACACACACTTTTAAGGCTATGCACAAAATTTGGTTCTTATGAGTTCCTTAAATTGATAACCCATGTATTCTATAGAAGGCAGACAATCTTTACAATCATGTAGTTGAAGTCAAGAATGTTTCTACATTGTATACTACCCCTATTGCGGCATAAGTTCATTAAGAGGTAAACAACTCAAGCTTTTCATACTACATCGACTTCAACAATCTCGTTTCAATGGGACTACCAAAAGTGATGTCATGTAATTATGAGTAAAATGACAACCTTTAAGCCTCAGTAATTCTGTCAAGTCTTTCTAAAAAGGACAACCATAAAGGGATATGGATTTATTAAGTGTAACAGAATGACCCTCGAAACATCATCGGTGAATTCATCAAGTTTGTCTCTACAAGACCCACCAAGATGGACTATGAATTCATTAAGAGTAAATACCCAGCCTTGTTTTTCACAATCGTATTCCATAGGGATGGGAAATTAGAGCTAAAATTCACATCTATTCCTTAATCGATGGTTGTTATCACCATCTTCCTTGACGATTCCAGGATCACCCTCCTAGTTAAGCCTTTAGTATATAGATTAGCCAACTCATTATCTGATATTACATACTCTATTAATATCACAACATTATTTCATATTTTCTTTATTGAACTGTGTCTGATGTGGATATGTATTTGTTTTACATTATAGACTCTATTATGAGTTCCATTAAACGCTACTTGAGAATCAAAAAGAAGGAATGCCAATGTGATTTTCCTTCCTATGATTGATTATTTTTAGGAGACTTTTAAACCTCTCGAATTTATTCCTTCCCTATTAGTACTATGGGCTCAGATTATGTTGTAAAGTGTGATATACAATTCTATTTAGACGGCTTTCACAATATAACTCTTCCACCTAAAAATTATTTGTTTTTATTAAGGGTACTCCATTTGGACGTATTGATTGAATTGTTGTTTTCCTTCAAATTGAGAAATCATCAAGCCTTGGAAAGTATTTGGGCATACCTCTTTGCTATTAGAAGTAATATGACAAAGGTTTTTATTGGATTCCTTACCATATGCTTTCCAAAACCCAAAATCAGGAAAGTTTGCTATAATCTGAATAGGGATAATGAGGTTATGATCAAGTTTATATTTTAAGCGATTCCTAAAAATGTCTTGTCAGTTAATATTTCCAAAAAAGGTATGTAAAAGTTATCAAGTCTAAGGGAAAATCTTGGTGGGTTAACCCGGGTAAGAAAGGATTCATTATTTTGCATGGGTGAGTATCATGGTTCACAATGTTATTATGGGTTTGGGGTTTTGGGACTTTTGCAAATCAATGTTGCTATGTTATCTAACTAAGCCTGAAAAGATTTACAAAATTTAGGCTCATCGTTTTTTAGTGTCCCTAAGATTATTAATTATCCTCATTTTTGCTTCATACAAGTAAAACATACAAAAATTAAGTCTTATACATGAACAAATATATTTAAAGGGAAACAAATTCTTCTATTTGAGTCTATTATTAATATTATGAGTTGGAACTGAAAAAATATTTGAAATGACCCATGAGTTCCAAAGATATTTAGATTTCAACGTCTTAAGAAGGGTCATAGTAATTGGTTATCTCAATTAATTAATAAAGAGTCTAGGACTTTAGATTTGAATATTTGTAATCAAATTTTCTTTATTGTGGTTGTTAATTTTATTAAAACTATTAGGTTAAAATGAACCTGGACTAAGGATAATTATATGGCCACATACCCATTTCGAGGTCTAGTCTAATATGTTAGGTTATCAATCTATTGTTAGAACTGAAGAATAAATTAAATTGTATACCTCTAAAAGTCTCGAAAGCATAAACCAAATATGTGGCAAGTTATTTGGAAATATTATAAGCCTAATAAAATTAGGATCTTTCGTGGGATGGTATATGGGAATGTGATTACCACTGTACATAATTTATTCGAGATAAAATGTTATAAGAATAATATTTGTTTTTTTTCACAAAGGAGACCATTACCATGGTAGGAAAACACTAAGCTAAAACATAAGCCAGGGCTATGAATCAACCTTGGCATTTCCCAGCCCATTCTATCGCGTGTGATGATGATCCATATATAACTAGGTGGATCGTTGTAGGAGGAAAACGACTCCTCTTGTGACACCCCTCTACGTGTAAGACAGTCCGCACACATGTTGTCTTCCCTATAAATTCCCTTGAGCGAGAACTCCTTATTATGTGCAAGGATTTCTCGAATCTTACCAATCCATAGTTCCGCCGGACCTCTACCCTCATTGACCTTCCAAATACATTCAGTAGCTTCCTAAGAATCCACCTCCACCTCTAATTTGATAATTCTTATATCTCCAGCCATGTGTAGCCCCTCGTAAAGCGTAATGAACTTTATAACGATAACCAAGACATGGTCGATTTTCATCAGGAATCCACAAATCCAATCACCATTTATGTCACGAATCACGCCTCCACCTTCTCCCCTATTGTGCCACATGTTCAGATTCCCGTCCGTGTTTAAGGCCTATTAGGCTTGTCCCTTCCAATTAGGTTCTCGTATATTTCTCTATTCGGTATATTTCCAGACGTGTTACCCCATTCCTTTATAGAAGTTTGGGCCCGGTAAGTAGCTTTACGGACAACAGTCATGCTGGTCAGAAAAACATACCCCTTGAAGAACATATCATTTTGTGCTAACTAGATCGTCTCAACTAAGGCACCAAAGAATACGTTCCATATATCTCTGGAAAATAAACTAATGTTTGATAGGTTTTTAGCCCACCAATCGCTACTTACTTGCACCAAGGAAAGGGGATCCACCTGGGGAGACCGGTTTGCAGCTTACTTAGTGTTAATTTGCTGGAACTCAGCTCTATTATTATAGGTACTAGACTCCTGAACATGAAGATTATCACAATTCTGCTGCTCTTCTGAACCTGGCGCTGCTCCAGTTGTTTTTTACCTGTAATACTGAGTTGTGGGTCGGACCCATTCATCCTGAATTGGCGTGACAGACCTTGGCCAAGCATGAACAAAATTTGTGTGCAAGGAATCTAAGGGGATGCTCGCTCGCAGCTAACTAGTGAGGTTTGGATCCTGATCGACTGAAATTGCATTTGAAGTCCCAAAAAAACAGAATAATCACAAGGGTTAAAATGCAAAATATTTGATCCAGCATAACGTCCCCCAACTTTTGCCTCCTTCATGACTTCATTCCATATTTTAGCTACTACCACACAATCACGGAAAATGTGTCATGCGGTCTCAAATTCAACTCCATAATAGGGGCACAAGGAAGAACAATTAACGCCGCTTCTAACCAAATTTTCTTTTGAAGCAAGATGCTCATGTATCACTCTCCAAATTAGCACTCTTGTCTTCTGAGAGAATTTAAGCTTCCACACTTTATCCCATGGCATCCCACCATCACTAATTCCACCAGAATCAAGTTATCTTAGAGCCGACTTGACGGTGTATACCCCATGACCGCAAACATCCAAAAGAACGTGTATGCATCATCATCCTTCATTTCCACTCTAATACCTACAAAAGCAGTAGCTTAGTGTAGGAAGGAGGTAATGAAAGCTGCCTCAATCCCATGTACCATTGCTCGCCACATAGCCACTAACTTTCTTGAATTTATCCTCTACCTCTAGCACACCCCTGACATGATCTATCAAAGATAAATCAACTAATCAAATGTCAAACCAAAAGAGAGAACTTTTCCCATTACATATGGACCATCGGGATCCCCGTCTAACTATGGCAATACCTTCCGAGATGGTCCCAGAAATCCGTGAATCACTCGACTTGGAAGTATAATAAAAAGAATGGTCGATTTGAAATACTTTTTCATGACAATAGTTCATAAGGTCGACTTATCGTGCAACGCCTTCCAACCTAACTTTCCAAGCAACATTTTATTCATATCTTCTACTAATCATAGGCCAATACCACCCACCCTCTTAGATCTACACACGCCCTTCCAGGCAACCCAATTGAAGTGATTTTTTTCTTCCAGTATTCCCCAAATGAGCTCCTTTCTAATACGGTCAATTTCATTACAAACATACTGAGGTAATTTCTCCACTTGCATAATGTACATAGGCACCGTGCTCAAAACGAAATGGGCAAGAGTTATCCGACCAGCAAGAGTTAAGGGGCTACTTTTCCATTTTGCAAGCTTATTCCTAAGACTATTGATAATCTCTCCAAAAAATCCTAGTGGTCTTCTCCCAGAAAGGATAGGAACTCCAAGATACTTTTCTAACCCTTCACTTCGACTGTATAGGCTTCTAAAGGTAATGCTTGTGGTCACCTCTTCGTCAATATTCTTAGAAAAATATGTAACTGAATTTTCTTTACTGATTGTTTTGCCAACATCTCTACAGAATGTGTCCAATGTGTCTTTCAAAAGATCAAAATTTTCAACAGTGGCTTCCGCAAAAAGAAAGAGATCATTAGCAAAAAATATATCCGAGATAAGAATCCCCCGGACTAAGTTGAATGGCTTTCCATCTTCCTTCTGACACAAGTTGTTGTATAAGAATCGATAATCTATCCATGCATATGACGAAGACGTAAGGTGACACCAGTTCTCCTTGGCGAATCCCTCTCTCAGGCTTGATCAGAGGTAAAGGGTAACCCTTCCAAAGAATAGAAAGTTCATTATCGGTCATCCCTGATATAATAAGATTCACCCACATCGAAGGAATACCCAAAAGATCCAATGAGTCCTTGATGAAAATCCATCTAAGTTTATCTTCGGCTTTTGCTAAATCCACCTTCACCGCCATGTAACTCCTCTTGCCCTTCTGATGGTGTAACAGATGATCAATTTCACTAACCAACACCATATTGTCTATAATAGACCGTTGGTAAGAAACTATTCTAGAAAGGACCGATGTGATTTGCAAGCAACAATCTTAATATGTTAACCAATACCTTCATACATATCTTGTAGCACAAGTTGATTAGACTAATCGGTCTGGATTGAGAGAGATACTTCGAAGTCTCTAACTTCCGGATGAGGTGTACTAATGTGCCAAGTACCTCCTCCCGGAAGCTCCCTTCCACTAAGGTAATTCGACTCATATCGCAAACGGATGAACCCACCATATCCGAACATGATTGATAACAAGTTGTTGTCATACCATCCAGACCAGAGGCTTTGTGTGGAGACATTTGAAACACCTTAACCCTGGCTTCCTCATCTGATACCTCCTCGAAAAGTAAGGCAATGTCGGCCCTCCTAAACTCGAAATTAATCGGTAAGGAAACACAGTTGGGACCTATGCTACCAAAGAAAAAATGTCCTCATAAAACCCTCTAACCCAAAGCTTCCACACCTCACTGTCTTCAATCCATTCGTGATGATCATTTTTGAGACAAAAAGTATCTTTCACCCTCTTCTTCCTCTGTGCTGCAATGTGATAGAATTTCGTGTTTCTCTCGCCTGAATATACCCAATCCGTTCTAGCTCTTTCAAACCAATGTATTTTTTTCTCGTGCAAGAAAACTCTCGAACTCTTCACTCTACCTCTTCTCTAAACGGATAAGCAACAAATTTAAATCACTTTGAAGTGCCTTTTGTAAGCCAGAAATACGAACAACGCTTCCTTTGAAATATATCCTTAAAAGTTTAGAATTTCCAAACCTCCAGCTCTTTTCTTAAAACCTCAATGTTCTTCCCCAGATCGCCTCCCTCCTTAACCCAATTACCTTCCACTAAATTTCTGAAGCTGTCAAGGTGACACCAAGCTGCTTCAAGTCTGAATCATTTCTTCATGGCTTTCGGACTTGACTGATCAGCGAGAGAAATAATGATCGGGACATGATCGAAGTGAATACGAGATAAATGTTTGACTACCGCGCCCCCAAAAATATTCCTCCATAGATGGTTACCATAATTTCTATCTAAACGTTTCAATATTCTTAACCCTGTATTCCAAGAATCGCTCCTTGTAAATCTAGGACTACGGAAACACAAGTCCTCCAACCCACACTGATCACGCCATCTTTCCGATTTCACCATTTGTCTTGTAATCCCTTCGATACCTCCATTAAAATCCTCAGGAAGTTATATCGGGTTAAAATCCACTACCACCGGCCACGGTTCCAAAATATCACCTGAAGCATCCTCCAAAGCATTCCAAAGAAGGTCCCGAGTCCAGGTGTTTGGACTAGCTGATGTCTCCCATTTTGTTCTAATTATATGCCTATAGGAGACATCATTTTTGGTGATTATTTGATTAATTCGATAGACTTTTAGTGTTTAATCGTTATATTTCATTTTCCATCCTTGAATTATAGTATTTTGAATTTATTAAGCTTTTGCGCGTAAAATGGTTGGTTTTTAGTGGAAATATTGTAGGTTTAAAGATGCTAGCAAGGAGAGGGATCAAGGATTAAAGTCCTAGATCGTGTAAAGAAGTCAAAGACGAAAAGAAAAATCCCAAAGAGTTGATTTAGGAAACTGCAAATCTGGAAGGCTGATGTTGATTGCTGATTTTGAGCCACTTAGACTTGGATTCTGCCTTGACCCGTGAGACAAGCTTTGATCCCTTATTGAATTACGAAGATTTAGCAAGTTGAATGGGTCAATTTAGAGTTGAAATGAGAAAGTTACAGCCGTTTTAGTGAAGGATGTACATAGTTACGGGATTTGGAATAAAAGAGTGGACTTGTGCTTTTTAATATTTCATTTATTTACTTAGGTAATAGACCAAGTCCGAATTTTAGAGTATAAAAAAACCTTTGAACTTCTATTTTACACACAACTCAATTTACACAAGTCAGAATCGCCAGAGAGAAAGTCAGAAGCAAGGAAAAGGAGAAAACTAAGAGTTGGAGAATCCATCTTCTCCAAATCACAGCCAAACCCAATTCATAAATTAGGTTTTCTTATCTTTTAATTCTGTATTAGACATGAGTTCAGTTAATTTTATTTCTTTAGTTTTAGTTTCCATTATGAACTAATTTCATTTGTGCTTGAGAATCGCTTTAATGGGTTGAGCCACAATTTAATTAGTTAATGTTTTTGAATTTGGGATTGAAAGATTTAATTCGAATTGGGTAATTTAGTATTTTCTATTATCGTGAACTTATTTATAGTCTTTGAAGTCATGAACCAAATACATGAATTAGTAACTAGGCTATTCATATAGTGGCGTAATGATCACCTTGACGGGGGGGGGGGGGGGGGGGGGGGTTTAGTTACATAAATAGGTAATAGATGTAAGATATAAATTATTGATCCTGACGGGCTTAGTTAATCTTATAGACAATTGGGTAAAACACTTGAACATTCAAAGGTAGCTTATAATCGCCCTGACGGGGTTTGTAATACCCTAGGATAGCTCCTTAGTCCACCCTGACGGGGGTTAGGAGAATCTAGAATCCTGACTAGTATTAATTACCAATTCAACCCTTAAACAAAAGCATTAATTGAATAGATTTAGGTGAAACCCTTGCAAAACTCAAGTACTACTTCTCATCCTCACGTCTACTCATATTTTATTTACTTGCGTCTCATTTATTTGCATTAGTCAATTTAATATTTTACTTTATTTGCACTTTAGTCCTTAACCAAAAACCCAACAAATATTTATTCCCTTTTACTTTTCATATCATATAAAAATTATCTACACTTATTACATAACATCTAAAGTCATATCAAATCCGTCCCTGAGATTGAATTCCCGTTTATCGGATATTACTTAGACGACACGTACAGTTGCAGTACGTGTCTTGCCTTTTTAGGGTGTTATTTTAGAACACGCAAGGAGACACCACTAACATAACCTGCAGATAAAATCCAGGAAACAAATAAGTCTCTAGTAATACGAAGATTAATTACTTATCGACGAGCCGATAAAATTTGGATTGCAAAACCCTCTTACTACTAAAGGACCCAAATCCCTCTGGAAAATCCCACAGCCTCGACTCTTGTTGATGCACCCATATGAAGTTATTTGATAATTCTAGTCGCCTCCGACCATGGAACCTTGGTCTCCATGACAATTGCAATGAATTGTTTATGGCGCGCAATGATGTCATTAAAGGCTCTTCTAAATTTTGCACTATTCGATCGTCTACACTTCCAAAAAAGGATATTTAAAGAGTAATTGCATGTCAACCAATTCACAGCGATAGAAAATGATGTGTATGACATAAAAAAAATCAAAACAATAAAGGATACAAAGGTAAGTGAAGAAAGTTAAAGGGAAAAATCGTCAAACCTCACTTCACACTCCATATCAGCTCCTTCAGATAAATCAATTCTCTGAAGTTCGCAAGTCAAACTCGGCAAGAATCCTTCCTCAGGACTGTGTAAAAAGAAATCCTTATATTCAGGAGCATCCATTTTGTCCGCTAGGAATTCCTTTAATGCTCTCTCCCCTGTTCGCCACTCTTGTTGATCGGCTAATGTCCGATTTCCTTCCAACCGTTGGTGATCTGTCAAAAAAGGAACTAGGGGAAGCTGTTGCCACCTAGAGCTGGAGAAGAGGCAAAGGATAAGGTGCCAAAAGTAGACAGTCGGAGCCAGAGCTAGAGAGAACAATCTAGTTGAAATTTTATACATCAATTTATGATCGAAAATATCTACAATGAGATCGTTGGACATATCATTTCAACTCAAAGAATCGCTCACTTGAACCAGAGTATGAATTGAAATGACATGTCCGCGATCTAATTGTAGTAATCCGATGTAAATAGTGGATCTACACCTATCCCTTTTTATGATTTTCATGTTCACCATATGTCTTATATATAGGAAAGATATCTCTTTCCTTATAAATGCACAATAATGCCAAATAAATGCGTTTAAAATCAAATGCTTGACTTTTTTCTTTAAAAAAATATCTTTTCCTTACAACTTAATGTGGTGCTTACCTTTTTATTAATGGAATTTTAGGTATTCATAATATTAAATGGTGGATATATATGCCATTTAATGAAAAACATTCCCAGTGACAATCAATTATCCGAGAAAACATATCAAGTAAGGGGTGTGATGAGTTAAACGAGAGACTCTTCCACGTGTATTGTAAAGGTGGAACAAAGTACGTTGGATAAATTTTCTCCAAAGTTTATAAGTAATTATAGATTTAACTTGTGTTTTACACTATCGTAGAGAAACACTCCCACTAGCACTCTAACGTGTAGGTATGTACCAACCAACAAAGGACGCAAGCTACTGATAGGTTCTATAGCCATTTATATTTCTAAAAATCTCTTGCATTGGGATATCAAACGCAATACAAAGGAACTAAGATATTTAACAGAACTTTTTTGAGAAAATTATGGCTTGGATTGTACTTAAGTGACAATATCACTTGACTTGAATGAACATGTAGTGTTGTGATGCAACAACCAAATTTTATCGCGTGAATGCACTCATTGACTTAACGTTCTTTAGATGGTACTACCACAACATATACTCAACCCAGTATGAGCAAGTTTTGCGATAATGTCACACACACTTTTAAGGATATGCACAAAATTTGGTTCTTATGAGTTCTTTAGATTGATAACCCATGTATTCTATAGAAGGCAGACAATCTTTACAATCACATAGTTGATTTCAAGAATGTTTATCCATTGTATAATACCCCTATTGCGGCATAAAATCATTATGAGGTAAACAACTCAAGCTCGTCATACTACATCGATTTCAACAATCCCGTTTCAATAGGATTACCAAAAGTGATGTCATGTAATTATGATTATAATGACAACCTTAAAGCCTCAGTAAATCTGTCAAGTCCTTCTAAATAGGACTACCATAAAGGGATATGGATTTATTAAGAGTAACAAAATAACCCTCGAAACATCATCAGTGAATTCATCAAGTTTGTCTCTACAACATAACCACGACAGACTATGAATTTATTAGGAGTAAACACTCAGCCTTGTTTTTCACAATTGTATTCCATAGGTTTGGGAAATTAGAGCTAAAATTTACATCTATTCCTCAATCGATGGTTGTTAGCACCATCTTCCTTGACGATTCCAGGATCACCCTCCTAGTTAAGCCTTTAGTATATGGATTAGCCAAATCATTATTTGATATTACATACTCTATTAATATCACAACATTATTTCATAATTTTTTTATTGAATTGTGTCTGATGTGGATATGTATTTGTTTTAGATTATAGAATCTATTATGAGTACCATTAAACGCTACTTGCGAATCACAAAGAAGGAATGCCAATGTGTTTTCCCTTCCTATGATGGATTATTTTTAGGAGACCTTTAAACCTCTCGGATTTATTCTTTCCCTATTAGTTCTATGAACTCAGATTATGTTGTAAAGCGTGATATACAATTCTATTAGAAGGCTTTCACAATATAACTCTTCAACCTAAAAATTATTTGTTTTTAGTAAGGGTACTCCATTTGGACGTATTTATTAAATTATTGTTTCCTTTTATTGATAAATCATCAAGCCTTGGAAAGTATTCGGGCATACCTCCTTTCGATTAGAAGTAAAATGACAAAGGTTTAAATTGGATTCATTACCATATGCTTACCAAAATCCAAAATCAGGAAAGTTTGTTATAATCTGAATAGGGATAATGAGGTTATGATTAAGTTTATCTTTTAAGCAATTCCTAAAAATGTCTTGTCTATTAATATTTCCTGAAATGTTATGTAAAGATTATCAAGTCTAAGGGAAAATTTTTGTGGGTTAACCCGGGTAAGAAAGGATTCATTATTTTGTATGGGAGAATATCATGGTTAACAAGGTTATTGTGGGTTTGGGGTTTTGGGACTTTTGCAAAATGAATGTTGCTATTTTATCAAACTAAGCCTTTTAAGAATTACAAAATTAAGGGTCATCGGTTTTTAGTGTACCTAAGATTATTAATTATCCTTATTTTAGCTTCCTGCAAGCAAAATATACAGGAATTAAGTCTTATACATTCACAAATATATTTAAAGGGAAAAAACCTTTTCCATTTGAGTCTATTATTAATATTATGAATTGGTTCTGAACAAATATTTGAAATGAGCCATGAGTTCCAAAGATATTTAGGTTTCAACGTCTTAGGGTGATAATAATTGGATATCTTTAATTAATAAATAGTCTAGGACTTTTGATTTGGATATCTTTAATCAATTTTTCTTTACTGCGATTGTTAATTTTATTAAAACTATTAGGTTAAAATGAACCTGGACTAAGGATGAATTATATGGCCACATACCCAATTCGAGGTCCAGTCTAATATGTTAGGTTAACAATCTATTGTTAGGATTTAAGAGAAAATTAAATTGTATACCTCTAAGAGACTCAAAAGCATAAACCCATGATGTGGCAAGTTATTTGGAAATATTATAAGCTTAACATAATTAAGATCTTTCGTGGGATGGTTTATGGGAATGTGATTTCCACTGTATATAATTTATTCGAGATATAATGTTATAAGAATAATATTTGTTTTTTGTTACAAAGGAGACAAAAACCATGATAGGAAAACACTAAGCTAACACATCATTGAACAAGCCACGGATATGAATCAACCTTGGCATTTTCCAGCCCTTTCTATCGCGTGTGATGATGATCCATATATAGCTAGGTGGATTGGTGTAGGAGCAAAACGTCTCCTCTTGTGACAACCCTACACGTGTAAGCTAGTCCGCACACATGTTTTATTCCCTATAAATTCCCTTGAGAGAGAACTCCTTATTACATGCAAGGATTTCTCGAATCTTACTAATCTGTAGTTCTGCCGGACCTCTACCCTCATTGACCTTCAAAATACATTCAATAGCCTACCAAGAACCCACCTCCACCTCTAATTCGATATTCTCATATCTTCAGCCATGTATAGCCCCTCGTAAAGCGCAATGACCTCTATAACTATAACCAATCCATGGTCAATTTTAATCGAGAATCCACAAATCCAATCACCATTTCTCTCACAAAACACGCCTCCACTTTCTCCCCTATTGCGCCACATGTTCAGAATCCCATCCGTGTTTAATTTGAAAGGCCTATTATGCTTGGCCCATCCAATTGGGTTCACGTAGATTTTTATATTCGGTATTTTTCCAGATGTGTTACCCCATTCCTTGATAAAAGTCTGGGCCTAGTAAGTAGCTTTACGGACAACAGTCTTGCCGGTCCAAAAAACACACCCCTTGAAGAACATACCATTCCATGATAAACAGATGTCTCAACTAAGGTACCAATGAATACGTTCCATATATCTCAAGAAAATAAACTCACATTTGATAGGTTTTTAGCCAACAAGTCGCTGTTGACTTACGCCAAGGTAGGGGAATAACCAAAGGAGATCAGTCTGCAGCTTACTCGGTGTTAATCAGCTCTATTATTATAGGTACTCGACTCCAAAACACGAAGATCATCACCATTTTGCTGCTTTTCTGAACCAGGCGCTGCTCCAGCTGTTATCGACCTGTAATACTGAGTTGTGGGTCAAACCCATTCATCCTGAATCGGCGTGACAGACCTTGGCCAAGCATGAACAAAATTAGTGTGCAAGGAATCCAGGGGGGTGCTCGCTCGCAGCTGACTAGTGAGGTTTGGATCGTGATTGACTGAAATTGAATTTGAAGTCCCTGAAAAAACAGAATAATCATAGGGGTTAAATTGCAAAATATTTTCTCCAGCAGAACGGCCCCCAACTTTTGCCTCCTTCCTGGCTTTATCCCATATTTTAGCTACTACCACACAATCAAGGAAAAGGTGTAATGCGGTCTCAAATTCAACTCCACGATAGGGGCACAAGGAAGAACAATTAACACCGCTTTTAACCAAATTTTCTCTTATGGCAAGATGCTCATGTTTCGCTCACCAAATTAGCACTCTTGTCTTCTAAGAGAATTTAAGCTTCCACACTTCATCCCATGGCATCCCACCATCACTAATTCATCCAGAATCAAGGTAACTTAGAGCCGATTGACGGTGTAAACACCATGAACCGCTAACATCCAAGAGAACGTGTCTACTTCATCATCCTTCAGTTCCACTATACTACCTACGAAATGAGTATCTTAGATGGAGGAAGGAGGTGATGAAAGCTGCCCCAATCCCATGTACCATCTCTCACCACATAGCCACTAACATTCTTGAATTTATCCTCTACCTCCAACACACCCCTGACTTGATCTATCGAAGATGAATCACCTAACCAAATGTCACACCAAAAGAGAGCACTTTACCCATTATATATGGACCATCGGGATCCCGTCTAACTACGAAAATGCCTTCCAAGATGGTCCTAGAAATCTGTGAATCACTTGACTTGGATGTATAATAAAAAGAATGGTCGATATGAAATACTTATTTCTCATGACAGTAGTTCATAAGGCCAACTTATCGTGTAACGCCTTCCAACTTGACTTACCAAGAAACATTTTATTCATATCTTCTACTAATCGTAGGCCAAGACCGCCGACCCTCTTAGGTCTACACACATCCTTCCAGGCAACCCAATTGATGTGTTTTTGTTCTTCCAATATTCCTCAAATGAACTCCCTTCTAATACGGTCAATGTATTTACAAACATACTTAAGTAATTTCTCCACTTGCATAATGTACATAGGCATTGCGCTCAAAACGGAATGGGAAAGAGTTAGCCGACCAGCAAGATTTAAGGGGCTGCATTTCTATTTTGCAAGCTTTTTACTAAGACTATTGATAATCTCTCCAAAAAAATTTAGTGGTCTTCTCCCAGAAAGGATAGGAACTCCAAGATACTTTCCTAACCCGTCGCTTCGAATGTATACGCTTCTAAAGGTAATGCTCGTGGCCACCTCTTCGTCTATATTCTTCAAAAAATATATAACTGACCTTTCTTTACTTATTGTTTTGCCAACATCTCTACAGAACGTGTCCAATGTGTCTTGCAAAAGATAAAAATTTTCAGCAGTGGCTACCGCAGAAAAAAATGAGATCACCAGCAAAAAAAAATGCGAGATAAGAATCCCCCTGGACTAAGTTGAATGGCTTGCCATCTTCCTTGTAACACAAATTGTTGTATATGAATCTAAAATCTCTCCATGCATATGACAAAGACGTAAGGTGACACCGGGTATCCTTGGCGAATCCCTCTTGTAGACTTGATTAGAGGTAAAGGGGAACCCTTCCAATGAACAGAATGTTCGTTATCGGTCATCCTTGACATAATAAGATTCACCCACATCGCAGTAATACCCAAAAGACCCAATGAGTACTTGATGAAACTCCATCTAAGTTTATCTTAGGCTTTCGCTAAATCCACCTTCACGACCATGTAACTCCTCTTGCCCTTCTGATGGTGTTACAGGTAATCAATTTCACTAACCAACACCATATTGTCTATAGTAGACCGTGATGGTAAGAAACTGTTCTGGAAAGGACCGATGTGGTTCGCAAGCAACGGTCTTAATATGTTAACCAATACCTTCATACATATCTTGTAGCACACGTTGATTAGACTAATCGGTCTAAATTGAGAGATATACTTGGGATTATCTAACTTCGGGATGAGGTGTACTAATGTGCCAAGTACCTTATTCTGGAAGCTCCCATCCACTAAGGCAAGTCAAATCATATCGCAAACGGATGAACCCACCATATCCAAACATGATTGATAAAAAGTTGTTGTCATGCCATTCGACCAGAGGCTTTGTGTGGAGACATTTGAAACACCTTAACTCTGACTTTCTCATCTGATACCTCCTCGAAATGTGTGGCAATGTCGGCCCTCCTAAACTCGAAAATAATCAATAAGGAAAACACAGCTGGGACTGATGCTACTAAAGAAAAAAGGTCCTCAAAAAATTCTCTAACCCAAAGCTTCGACACCTCACCGTCTTTAATCCATTCGTGATGATCATTCTTGAGAAGAAAAGTATCCTTCACCCTCTTCTTCCTCTGTGTTGCAAAGTGATAGAATTTCGTGTTTCTCTCGCCTGAATATACCCAACCCGTTCTAGCTCTTTTAAACCAATGTGTTTTTTCTTGCGCAAGAACACTCTCGAAATCTTCACTCTACCTCTTCTCCAAATGGATAAGCGACAGATTAAAATCTTTTTGAAGTGCCTTTCGTAAGCCAGTAATGCGCACGGCGCTTCCTTTGAAATATATCCCTAAAACTTTAGAATTTCCAAACCTCCAACTCTTTTCTTAAAACCGCAGTGTTCTTCCCCAGATCGCCTCCCTCCTTAACTCAATTACCCTCCACTAAATTTTTGAAGCTGTCATGGTGACACCAAGCTGCTTCGAGTCTGAATCATTTCTTCATGGCTTTCGGACTTGACTTTACTGATCAACGAGAGAAATGATGATCGGGACATGATTGAAGTGAATACTAGATAAATATCTGACTACCGCGCCCCTAAAAATATTCCTCCATGTTTGGTTACCATAATCTCTATCTAAACGTTTCAAAATTCTCAACCCTGTATTCTAAGAATCCCTCCGTATAAATCTAGGACCACGGAAACACAAGTCCTCCAACCCACACTGATCACGCCATCTTTCAGATTTCACCATTTGTCTTGTAATCCCTCTGATACCTCCATGAACATCCTCATGAAGTTATATCGGGTTAAAATCCCCTACCACCGGCAATGGTTCCAAAATATCACCTTAAGCATCCTCCAAAGCATTCCAAAGAAGGTCCCGAGTCCAGGCGTTTGGACTAGCATAACCTGCAGATAGAATCCAGGAAACACATGAGTCTCTAGTAAAGCGAAGATTAATTACCTATCGACTAGCTGATAAAATTTGGATTGCAAAATCCTCTTGCTTCTAAAGGACCCAAATCTCTCTGGAAAATCCCACAGCCTTGACTCTCGTTGATGCATCCATATGAAGTGATTTGATAATTCTTGTCGCCTCCGACCATGGAACCTTGGTCTCCACAACAATTGCAATGAATTTTTTATGGCGCGCAATGATGTCATTAAAGGCTCTTCTAAACTCTGCACTATTCGATCGTATACACTTCCAAAAAAGGATATTTAAGGAGTAGTTGGCTGTCAACCAATTCACATCATTAGAAAATGATGTGTACGACATAAACTAAATCAAAACAATAAAGGATACAAATGTAAGTGAAGAAAGTTAGACGGAATATTCAAACCTCACTTCACACTCCATATCAGCTCCATCAGACAAATCAATTCCCGCATGTTCGCTACTCAATTTCGGCAAGTATCCTTCCTCAGGACTGTGTAAATCCTTGTAGTCTGGAGCATCCCTTTTGTCTGCTACAAATTCCTTTAATGCTCTCTTCCATGTTCGCCACTCTTGTTGACTGGCTAATGTCCGATTTCCTTCCAACCATTGGGGATCTGTCAAAAAAGGAACTAGGCGGAGCTGTTGCCACCTAGTGCTGGAGAAGAGGCGAGGGATAAGGCGCCAAAATTAGACAGTTGGATCTAGAGCTAGAGAGAACAATCTGGTTGAAATTTTATACATCAATTTTATGATCGAAAATATCTACAATGAGATCGTTGGACATACCATTTCAACTCAAAGAATCGCTCACTTGAACTAGAGTATATCTTGAAATGACATGTCCGCGATCGAATTGTAGTAATCCGATGTAAATAGTGGATCGACAACCATCCATTTTTATGATTTTCATGTTCACCATATGTCTTATATATAGGAAAGATAACTCTTTCCTTATAAATGCACAGTAATGCCAAATAAATGCGTTTAAAATCAAATGCTTGACTTTTAACTTTAATAAAATATCTTTTCCTTACAACTTAATGTGGTTGTTACCTTTTTATTAATGGAATTTTATGTATTTATAATATTAAATGGTGGATATATATGCCATTTAATGAAAAACATTCACAGTGACAATCAATTATCCGGGAAAACGTATCAGGTAAGGGGTGTGATGAGGTAAAAAAGAGACTCTTCCACGTGTAGTTTAAAGGTGGAACCACGTACGTTGGATAATTTTTCTCCAAATTTTATGAGTAACTATATTTTTAACTTGTGTTTTACACTATCGTAGAGCAACACTCCCAATAGCACTCTAACGCGTAGGTAAGTACCAACCAACAAAGGACGCAATCTACTGATATGTTCTATAGCCATGTATATTTCTAAACATCTCCTACATAGGGATATCAAACGCATTACAAAGGAAACAAGATATTCAAAAGAACTTTTTGAGAAAGATATGGCTTGGATTGTACTTAAGTGACAATATCACTTGACTTGAATGAACACGTAGTGTTGTGATGCAAAAAACAAAATTATATCGCGTGAATGCACTCGTTGACTTAACGTTCTTTAGATGGTACTACCACAACATATACTCAACCCAGTAATTTGAGCAAGTTTTGCGATTATGTCACACACACTTTTAGGGCTATGCACAAAATTTGGTTCTTAGGAGTTCTTTAAATTGATAACTCACGTATTCTATAGAAGGCAGACAATATTTACAATCACATAGTTGATTTCAAGAATGTTTATCTGAAATTATATGGATAAGCCAAATCATTATCTGAAATTACACACTTTATTAATATCTCAACATCATTTCATAATTTCTTTATTGAACTGTGTTTGATTCGGATATGTATTTTTGTTACATTATAGACTCTATTATGAGTACCATTAAACGCTACTTGCGAATCACAAAGAAGGAATGCCAATGTGTTTTTCCTTCCTATGATGGATTGTTGTTAGGAGACTTTTAAACCTCTCAGATTTATTCCTCCCTATTAGTTCTATGAACTCAGATTATGTTGTAAAGCGTGATATACAATTCTATTTAGAAGGCTTTCACAATATAACTCTTCCACCTAAAAATTATTTGTTTTAGTAAGGGTACTCCATTTGGACGTATTGATTGAATTATCGTTTCCGTAAATTGAGAAATCATCAAGCCTTGGAAAGTATTTTGGCATACCTCTTTTTTATTAGAAGTAAAATGACAAAGGTTTTAATTGGATTCCTTACCATATGCTTTCCAAAATCCAAAATATAGAAAGTTTGTTATAATCTGAATAGGGATAATGAGGTTATGATTAAGTTTATATTTTTAGCAATTCCTAAAAATGTCTTGTCTATCAATATTTCCAAAAATGTTATGTAAAAATTATCAAGTCTAAGGGAAAATTTTGGTGGGTTAACCCGGGTAAGAAAGGATTCATTATTTTGCATGGGAGAATATCATGGTTAACAAGGTTATTGTGGGTTTCGGGTTTTGGGACTTTTAAGATTTACAAAATTAAGGGTCATCAGTTTTTAGTGTCCCTAAAATTATTAATTATCCTTATTTTAGCTTCCTGCAAGCAAAATATATAAGAATTACGTCTTATACATGAACAAATATATTTAAAGGGAAACAACCTCTTCTATTTGAGTCTATTATTAATATTATGAATTTGTTCTGAACAAATATTTGAAATGAGCCATGAGTTCCAAAGATATTTAGGTTTCAACGTCTTAAGAAGGGTGATAGTAATTGGTTATCTCAATCAATTTATAAAGAATCTAGGACTTTAGATTTGAATATCTTTAATCAAATTTTCTTTACTGTGGTTGTTAATTTTATTAAAACTATTAGGTTCAAATGAACCCGGACTAAGAATGAATTATATGGCCACATACCCAATTCGATGTCCAGTCTAATATGTTAGGTTAACAATCTATTGTTAGGATTAAAGAGAAAATTAAATTGTATACCTCTAAAATGCTCAAAAGCATAAACCCAAGATGTGGCAAGTTATTTGGAAATATTATAAGCCTAATAATATTAGGATCTTTCATGGGATGGTATATGGGAATGTGATTACCATTGTACATAATTTATTCGAGATAAAATGTTATAAGAATAATATTTGTTTTTTTTACAAAGGAGACACAAACCATGATAGGAAAACACTAAGCTAACTCATCATTGAACAAGCCAGGGCTATGGATCATACTTGGCATTTTCCAGCCCATTCTATCACGTGTGATGATGATCCATATATAACTAGGTGGATCGGTGTAGGAGCAAAATGGCTCCTCTTGTGATACCCCTACACGTGTAAGCCAGTACTGGTGTGGCCTAGGGTGTGATAAAAAGATGTATAATTTTGATGCAAATAAACACCCTAGACTAGCACGGTTCTGCAAGTATTACCAGACGTATGCAAGTTTTAATGATAAGATGATTCGTTCCTCAGAGACTACGAAAGTTAGAGAGAACTTATGCAAATTATTCAAGTGCAGATATTAAAGATAGAAAATATAATACGCAAGTAGAAAGAAGAGATAGATAAATATTTATTTGGTTTTTTTAATAAGAAAACTAAACTACTAAATTAAAAGACAGAAAATAAATAAAATAAAACAAAAGAAGATAGTATGAAAGTTAGCTTGAGTAATTAGCATGTAATCCCCACTAGTTTTGCCGTTCTAAACATGTACGGGTGAATTATGTAATACTTCAATAATCGGTTCCAATTACGCTAGGTAGTTTTAAATAGGATTTACCTGTGTCAATAAGGCTTCCTAAGCAAACTGTTTCTGTAATTGGTAAATAGTAACATGTACTAAACCATAGTGATTATCTAGTTAGGTTGATTTGTCAGATCTAAACCGAATACTAGACGTTATGTGCTAAACATGTAATTAAACACTGTTGTCAATGGTGACCTAATTACTAGATGGTAATTCTATATGGCCTAGGTTCCACAAGAACACAGAATATAAATCCAAACACATAAACAGAGAATAAAAACAATAATTCAATTTAAAACATAAAATTCCCAAATTAGATAGATGTCAATCAAAACTAGGGTTCATACATATATGCTAAAACTCAAACTAATGGAATTAATTCATACTAAGAAAAGAAGAGAAAAGAATTACAGAATCAAAGGTTGAAGGAGACATAATTGTTGCACAGCTCCTTCCAGACTTCTCTTCTTGTGTTGTAGCTTCTTCCTGACCTTAATGTTTGGCAAAGGATGATTTTATAATGTTAAGAGGCTGTATTTATAGCGTATAGGTTGACATAATTCGTTTTCTTGAAGGAGAAGTAAGTGGTGGACTCCAAGCCCAACTCTAATTCGTATGGAAATAAAGATAATTACTGCTGAACTGTTCTGATCATATCTTCTTCGTTATTTGTCAGTTTTTGCTCCACAAGATACCAAAAGAATCCTCACAGAATTATCTACGTCCCTATGAAAGGAATCTTCCAAAATCGGCTTGGTTTTGGAGTTATCACCACTTCTTTAGACGTAGCTGCAGAAATTTCCTTTTCCATGATTTTAGCCTTTCTTTCCTTTATCTCCTATTACCATGCTTATCTCTTTCCATATCTTGTAGTCTTTGACTTGGACTCAAATTAATTACCATATATCTCTAAAGCTTCACACTAAATAAATAATTAAACCCAATATGCTCTAAAAATAATAATTAATTAATTCAAGACCCAAAATAGGAAAGTGCACTAAATCAAGCTCAAATCGACCTATAAACTAATAAATACGCCTAGAAATAGATTATATTATCACAAATGAGGAGACATCAAGACCCCCAACTCAAAGTTGTATCGTTCCGATACAATAAAAGTAAAGAATAGTAGGGTAGTCAAGAAGAAGAAGTAGGAGGAGAATAAGAACTAACATAATGAATGATCCTAGAGCATAGTACCTAAAAAGTCTTATGTAGTAATGCTCAAGAAATAATGCACAAGTATGCATAATATACACATAATCAACAATCCATAAATTCAAGTCAAGATTAATTTCGCAATGCCAGAAGGAGAGGATGATAACTTAGTTCAGGTTAATGGCTATAGGTTGTTCATAGGTCCTAATATAGCATCCAATGGTCCACTTACCTATTACCTAATAGCTCAATTATTTCTCCACCTAGTAGTTAGAAATCCTAAGGTCTTTGGTTATAACTTGGCTTAGGGACGGTGTGGTATATTTGGATGAATGAAAAGTGAGCTTTTGGCTCTCTCCTCACATTCCATCAACGAATCGCCCTAGAGCTTGAGTTTCCACTCGAAGATGTTCTCACTCAACCCAATTTTTTGATGCTTTTGATGTGCATCCCCAATTAATCCCAGATAAAACCTTTTATGATGATATACAAAATCCACTTTGCCGGTCCGAATATATATTTTCTTTTCAATTCAAATTTTTCTTTTGTATAGCTATGACTCTCTTTTTGACGTTGAGATATCACGCTATTTTTCATGTATATATTCTTTGTTTTTATGCCCTTGTTGGCAAATTTAGCTCGTAGCTTCTTTTTCATTCACTATTACCCCGGCAAAGGGTTACAATAATAACTTTTTCATCATCAATCAAATCAAAATTACAATTCCTAAAACCCAATGTTCCCTAATGATGAGACCCACCACCCCAAACTCAAGCTCTAAAACGAGTTGTCTCAGGTTTTGCGATTCGAGTGCGGGTCATAGACAAACTAAGGGTATGGATTATAATGTGTTTCAATAAAAGGCTTTAGAAAGGCTCGGAGGGGCTAAGATGGATGATTAATAACAATAATCAAATAAAAGGGTGAGAAAGTATAAAAGGCTTCAAGTGTATTTTAACATGAAAGAACTGCCTTATTCATTTTTCTAACTACCGGATGTCGTTACGTTTTCATTATTAGTTCATAGACAAGTGGGTTTTCAACTAATTTCAAACCTCACGGTCTACACACCAAATAACTCTCCCTAAGTTTCAACGTGACTTCTTAGCATTGCTCATTAACTTTTCTATCTTTTATTTCCTGTTCTCATACATGCATCTAAACAATTTTGTTGCATCTTTCAGAAACACACTACTTACTATCATTGATCTAATAAAATCATGCTCAATAGGTACATTCAACATATTTTATGCCTAATTCAACCCAAATTTTTTTAAATTATATGAAAAAAAGGAAGATGAGGACAACGAATACCCACCCCCAACTCAAAAGTGAGTCGTGTCCCCACGATTCGAAAAAGACTCAAGAAAGAATAAAATTTAAAATTAGCATACATATTGCACATAAAGAAATGGTAAGGGAAGAAAGAAAACATACTCTTCGAGGCCATTACCTCGCCTTATCGACGTTTCAAGTGTTTCTTCTTCACCCAACTTGTTATTCGCTTTCCGATCAAGACACATGATCATAGTAGGATATTGCATTAAATAACGACATTGGAGAGATCGAAGAATCGTATCTCCTCCTCATAGATCAACTGTGCCACATCTTCTTCTTCTCCTCACACAATACAATTCAACAAAACGAACGTTATTTAGAACATCTTACCATGAACGTAGACCAACCCAATCTTTTACCAAACTCCAAAGTTCGTTTTGTATTCTCCTTTATTAACTTCTTCTTCAAAAACTTTCTCATAAGCAAAAGGTAGTTCCTTTAATTGTTTCTTCGGAGAAGCTATCATGGCCATTGAAGCTTTCTCTTTTTCTTTGGGTGTAGAGTCTTCGATTTGTAGAGGTTGTGTTGTTTTCTTCACTAAAGTTAGAACCTTTTTGCCCAATATTGGCTCAACACAGCATGCTAACCTCTCTTCTCTTGACTTGTTTTACCCTTTGAATTGGAACTAGGACTTTTCTCACTTGATTTCTTCTCAATTAATCCAATTCCTTGCTTTTCTTCATCTCCCTTACAGAAGATAATGTTTATGTTATCTTAATCATCTCAATTGACCCCCAACTCAAAGCTTTAACCACTCTTGAAATTTGAAACTCTTGATTATTGGTTGTACAAGCTTAATTTGGGTTAGGAAAAGTGATTTAATGATGATTCTCTATGTGGGTAAGATGGATTCTTCATGGATTGGTATGGATTTAAGAAATTGTAGGATGAATTTCTGAAATTTAAGCTTTTGATTCTTCAATTTGATGTGTTTGGTGAGAATTGGGTATTTGAATCTCCTTTGTAATGATGTGGAGAAAGGATTTGATGTGTTTTTATGATGATTGGGTAGTGTTTTGATGATTGGTGAAGGTTTGTATGAGCTTTAATGGAGTTGGGAAAGGTTTGGAGAAGAAAGAGAGGCTTAAGGATTAAAAATTTTGTAATAGAGCAACCTCTTCTCCCCTATAACCTGAAAAACGCGAAAATTTTCTCTCTCCAGCAGCGCGGTGCGGTGTACCGCGGCTATGGTCCGGTGTACCGCAACTTCCATCGGCAAAAACCTCCCCAACAGCTAGATCTCAAAATGTTATGCAGTTTAGGCTCAAAGATCACCTGATTTCGACATCCGAGCGCAAAGATATGACTTGCCGAAGTTTTCTCAGATTGTGTCCAGGTTTTTTTTTTTCAGCGGGGTTAGGCGGTATACCGGAGGTGAGGTGCGGTATACCGTAGCTTCTGTTCCTCGAAATTTTAATCCTCGTCAGAAAACCCGAATCTGATACCCGTGTTACGGGTTTTTGGTCCTGCGGTGCACCGCGGCTGGCGTCCGGTGTACCGCACCTATGGCTCTGATTTTTTTCTTCTCGGCAATAAACCCGAGTCACCTACCCGTAGTATGGGTTTTCTTCCACTGCGGTGTACTGGAAGGGTGATCCGGTGTACCGGACCGATGGTCTGATTTTTCCGAAAAAATTTCGTTTTCTCCTCCCAAACTCGATTTCTCCACTACCTAAGCATCAAAAACACTAATACCTTCCTCAAATATGCAATATCAACTAAAAATAACTAAACTACACATAAATTAAAAACCTATAAACGTAAAAACATAAAAGAAATTACGGGTTGTCTCCCGAATAGCACTTTTGTTTAACGTCTTTTAAAGTTAGACGTGTTACCTCGATTAAGAATGACGAAATTTCCACCCTTTGCCTCTAATTCCCACGAACTTTTCAGCTCGATTCTTCATGATCATGGATGGTGCCATCCATGATTTCGTGGGAGGGGGTGTTTCTGGTGGTAACTCTATTTTATTTGTAGCATTACAGTCCTCTGGCAATCCATTCATCTCTTTTAACTTGTTCACCATGTCAAGGAACTTCTTGAATTCTTTTTCATTGTTCTGATTTTTGACATGTGATGGGAATGGTGGAGGAGGACATGTGTTGGTTACCACTGTGCTTTGTTTCTTTTCTGATGTCCACTCTGGGATACTTGTTTGTTCAATTACCTCTTCAACCTTGTTTTCAATTGTTTCTTTAACCACTTTCTCAGGAATAGAGGTTGGTTCTGGTTCTACTCTAGGTGAAGGTAATTGTTTTCCACTTCTTAATTCAACTGCATGACAAACATTGTTTTCTGGAGCACAAGTATCACTTGGGAGTTGCCTTTTTGCAAAGATTTGAAGTTTATTCACCATTTGTGACATTGTATGCTCGATATTCTTAAGCATCTTGGATTGGATTTGAAATTTTTGTTGTCTAATCTCCATATCTTCAACAGCTTGCATCAGTTTAGCCATACTTGAATTCAAACTCGAAGGTTGCTCTTGTATGGTTTGTTGCATTGAATAAGAAAGTGGTTCTTGATAAGCTTCATTATAAATTGGCGCTTCTTGATAGATTGGTTATGGAGGATAATAAGATTGTGGTCGCGGTTGATAATATGTCTGTTGATTTCCGACCCAATTGTAATTCTGTGGGGGCTGATAATCAGCGTAATTTCCTTGAGATTGATAATAACCATCATAATAATGGTTTCTTTGATAAGTCATGAAGGAACTTGAGGCTGGATTATTCATGCAATTCTCCCACGCGTGATCTCTTGCTCCACAACTCGGACATGAAGGTGAGGTATATACTAGATTTCTCTGAGCTATTTGTCGCGCTTGTTCTCGTAATTCCTTGAGTTGTTGGTTTAACTCGTTGAGCCTTAGAGATTCTAAGGTCTCTTTTTGTTTTTCTGATTCAAACGACCAACTTCTCTTGGGTTCACGAAAATTCTCCATAATGGTATTAGCTTCTTCAGGATCTAATAATACGGAACCTTTATCTCCTAATAAATCTGCTCTCGCCTAGAAAAATTCTGAAAAACAAAAACTAAAAAGAAAAGCGTAAAATAGAACTAACTAAAATATAAGCACAAGATAATTGCACAAGGACTAACGATGTAGTCCCTGGCAGCGGCGCCAAAAACTTGGTGTGGCCTAGGGTGTGATAAAAAGATGTATAATTTAGATGCAAATAAACACCCTAGACTAGCACGGTTCTGCAAGTATTACAGGACGTATGCAAGTTTTAATGATAAGAAGATTCGTTCCTCAGAGACTACGAAAGTTAGAACTTATGCAAATTATTCAAGTGCAGATATTAAAGATAGAAAAGATAATACGCAAGTAGAAAGAAGAGATAGATAAATATTTATTTGGTTTTTTTTAATAAGAAAACTAAACTACTAAATTAAAAGACAGAAAATAAATAAAAGAAAAGAAGATATTATGAAAGTTAGCTTGAGTAATTAGCATGTAATCCCCACTAGTTTTGCCGTTCTAAACATGTAAGGGTGAATTATGTAATACTTCAATAATCGGTTCCAATTACGCTAGGTAGTTTTAAATAGGATTTACCTGTGTCAATAAGGCTTCCTAAGCAAACTGTTCCTGTAATTGGTAAATAGTAACATGTACTAAACCATAGTGATTATCTAGTTAGGTTGATTTGTCAGATCTAAACCGACTACTAAACATTATGTGCTAAACATGTAATTAAACACCGTTGTCAATGGTGACCTAATTACTAGATGGTAATTCTATATGGCCTAGGTTCCACAAGAACACAGAATATAAATCCAAACACATAAACAGAGAATAAAAACAATAATTCAATTTAAAACATAAAATTCCCAAATTAGATAGATGTCAATCAAAACTAGGGTTCATACATATATGCTAAAACTCAAACTAATGGAATTAATTCATACTAAGAAAAGAAGAGAAAAGAATTACAGAATCAAGGTTGAAGGAGACATAATTGTTGCACAGCTCCTTCCAGACTTCTCTTCTTGTGTTGTAGCTTCTTCCTGACCTTAAGGTTTGGCCAAGGATGATTTTATAATGTTAAGAGGCTGTATTTATAGCGTATAGGTTGACCTAATTCGTTTTCTTGAAGGAGAAGTAAGTGGTGGACTCCAAGCCCAACTCTAATTCGTATGGAAATAAAGATAATTACTGCTGAACTGTTTTGATCATATCTTCTTCGTTATTGGTCGCTTTTTGCTCAACAAGATACCAAAAGAATCCTCACAGAATTATCTACGTCCCTATGAAAGGAATCTTCCAAAATCGGCTTGGTTTTGGAGTTATCACCACTTCTTTAGACGTAGCTGCAGAAATTCAGATTTAAGGCAGCTTTTCCTTTTCCATGATTTTAGCCTTTCTTTCCTTTATCTCCAATTACCATGCTTATCTCTTTCCATATCTTGTAGTCTTTGACTTGGACTCTAATTAATTACCATATATCTCTAAAGTTTCACACTAAATAAATAATTAAACCCAATATGCTCTAAAAATAATAATTAATTAATTCAAGACCCAAAATAGGAAAGTGCACTAAATCAAGCTCAAATCGACCTATAAACTAATAAATACGCCTAAAATGATGTCTCGGAAATAGATTATATTATCACAAATGAGGAGACATCAAGTACGCACACATGTTCTCTTCCCTATAAATTCCCTTGAGCGAGAACTCCTTATTACGTGCAAGGATTTCTCGAATCTTACTAATCCATAGTTCTGCCGGACCTCTACCCTCATTGACCTTCAAAATACATTCAATAGCTTACCAAGTATCCACCTCCACCTCTAATTCGATAATTCTCATATCTTCAGCCATGTGTAGCCCCTCGTAAAGCGCAATGACCTCTACAACTATAGCCAAGATATTGTCGATTTTCATCGAGAATCCACAAATCCAATCACCATTTATCTCACGAATCACGCCTCCACCTTCTCCCTATTGCGCCACCTATTAAGACTCCCATCTGCGTTTAATTTTAAAGGCCTATTATGCTTGGCCCATCCAATTACGTTCACGTATATTTTCCTATACGGAATTTTTCCAGATGTGTTACCCCTTTCCTTGATAAATGTTTGGGCATGGTAAGTAGCTTTATGGATAACAGTCTTGCTGGTCGGAAAAAACACACCCCCTGAAGAACATATCATTCAGTGCTAACCAGTTGTCTCAACTAAGGCACAAAAGAATACGTTCCATATATCTCTAGAAAATAAACTCACGTTTGATAGGTTTTTAGCACACCAGTCGCTGTTGACTTTCGCCAAGGGAGGGGGATCCACCTAAGGAGACCGGTTTGCAGCTTACTCGGTGATAATTTACTGGAACTCAACTCTATTATTATAGGTACTCGACTCCAAAACATGAAGATCGTCACCATTTTGCTGCTCTTCAAAACCAGGCGCTGCTCCAGCTGTTTTTTACCTGTAATACTGAGCTATGGGTCTGACCCATTCCTCCTAAATCAGCGTGACAGACCTTGGCCAAGCATGAACGAAATTTGTGTGCAAGGAATCCAGGGGGGTGCTCGCTCACAGCTGACTAGTGAGGTTTGGATCTTGGTTGACTGAAATTGAATTTGAAGTCCCTGAAAAAACAGAACAATCATAAGGGTTAAACTGCAAAATATTTTCTCCAGCAGAACGGCCCCAACTTTCGCCTCCTTCCTAACCTCATCCCATATTTTAGCTACTACCACACAATCACAGAAAAGGTGTAATGCGGTCTCAAATTCAACTCCGCAACAGGGGCACAAGGAAGAACAATTAACACCGCTTTTAACCAAATTTTCTATTGTGGCAAGATACTCATGTATCTCTCTCCAAATTAGCACTCTTGTCTTCTGAGAGAATTTAAGCTTCCACACTTTATCCCATTGCATCCCACCATCACTAATTCCTCCAGAATCAAGGCAACTTAGAGCCGACTTGACTGTGTAAACCCCATGAACCGCTAACATCCAAAAGAACGTGTCTGCTTCATCATCCTTCATTTCCACTCTAATACCTACGAAATGAGTAGCTTAGATGGAGGAAGGAGGTGATGAAAGATGCTCCAATCCCATGTACCATCTCTCACCACATAGCCACTAACTTTCTTGAATTTATCCTCTACCTGCAACACACCCCTGACTTGATTTATCGAAGATGAATCACCTAACCAAATGTCAAGCCAAAAAAGAGTACTTTTCCACATTATATATGGACCATCGGGATCCCCCTCTAACTACGACAATACCTTCCGCGATGGTCTTAGAAATCCGGGAATCACTCGACTTGGAAGTATAATAAAGAATTATCGATTTGAAATACTTTTGTCTCATGATGATAGTCCATAAGGCTGAATCATCGTGTAACACCTTCCAACCTAACTTACCAAGCAATATTGTATTCAAATCTTCTACTAATTGTAGGCCAAGACCGCCCACCCTCTTAGATCTACACACATCCTTCCAGAAAACCCAATTGATATGATTTTGTTCTTCCAATATTCCCCAAATGAACTCCCCTCTAATACGGCCTATTTCTCTTCAAACATACTTAGGTAATTTCTCCACTTGCATAATGTACATAGGCACAGTGCTCAAAACGGAATGGGCAAGAGTTATCCGACCAGCAAGAGTTAAGGGGCTACTTTTCCATTTTGCAAGCTTTTTCCTAAGATTATTGATAAGCTCTCCAAAAAATCCACGTGGTCTTCTCCCAGAAAGGATAGGAACTCCAAGATACATTCCTAGCCCCTCGCTTCGACTGTATCCGCTTCTTAAGGTAATGCTCCAGGCCACCTCTTCGTCTATATTCTTCGAAAAATATATAATTGACCTTTCTTTGTTGATTTTTTGGCCAATGTCTCTATATAATGTGTTCTGCAAAAGATCAAAATTTTCAACAGTGGCTTCCGAAAAAAGAATGAGATCATCAGCAAAATTTATATGTGAGATAAGAATCCCCCCGGACTAAGTTGAATGGCTTGCCATCATCCTTCTAACACAAGTTGTTGTATAAGAATCGATAATCTCTCCATGCATATGACGAAGACGTAAGGTGACGTCGGGTCTCCTTGGTGAATCCCTCTCTTAAGATTGATCGGAGGTAAAGGGGAACCCTTCCAAAGAACAGAAAGGTCGTTATCGGTCATCCGTGATATAATAAGACTCACCCACATTGAAGGAATACCCAAAAGATCCAATGAGTCCTTGATGAAACTCTATCTAAGTTTATCTTAGGCTTTCGCTAAATCCACCTTCATCGCCATGTAACTCCTCTTGCCCTTCTGATGGCGTAACAGTTGATCAATTTCACTAACCAACACCATATTGTCTATAGTAGACCGTGATGGTAAGAAACTGTTCTGGAAAGGACCAATGTGATTCGCAAGCAACGGTCTTAATCTGTAACAAATACCTTCATATATATCTTGTAGCACACATTGATTAGACTAATCGGTCTGAATTGAGAGATATACTTGGTATTATCTAACCTCGGGATGAGGTGTACTAATATGCCAAGTACCTCTTCCGGAAGCTCCCTTCCACTAAGTCAAGTCAAATCATATTGCAAAGGGATGAACCCACCATATCCTAACATGCTTGATAAAAAGTTGTTGTCATACCATCCGGACCAGAGGCTATGTAGGGATATATTTGAAACACCTTAACCCTGACTTCCTCATCTGATACCTCCTCAAAATGTAAGGAAATGTCGTCCCTCCCAAACTCAGAAATAAACGGTAAAGAAAACACAGCTGGGACTGATGCTACTAAAGAAAAAAGGTCCTCATAAAACCCTCTAACCCAAAGCTCCCACACCTCACCGTCTTCAATCCATTCGTGATGATCATGCTTGAGACGAAAAGTATCCTTCACCCTCTTCTTTCTCTGTGTTGCAAGGTGATAGAATTTTGTGTTTCTCTCGCCTGAATATACCCAAACCATTCTAGCTCTTTCAAACCAATGTATTTCTTCTTGTGGAAGAACACTCTCGTACTCTTCGTTCAACCTCTTCTCTAAACGGATAAGCGACGGATTAAAATCGCTTTGAAGTACCGTTTGAAAGCCAGTAATACAAGCTAACAAATGGTGCTTCTTTTGAAATATATCCCCAAAAGATTAGAATTTCCAAACGTCCAACTCTTTTCTTAAAACCTCTATGTTCCTCCCCAGATTGCCTCCCTCCTTATCCCAATTACCTTCAACTAAAAATCTGAAGTTGTCATGGTGATACCAAGCTGCTTCAAGTCTGAATCATTTCTTCATGGCTTTCGGACTCGACTTATCGGCAGGAGAAATGATTATCGGGACATGATCGGAGTGAATACAAGGTAAATGTGTGACTACCGCGCCCCCAAAATATTCCTCCATAGATGGTTACCATAATCTCTATCTAAACATTTCAAGATTCTCAACCCTGTATTCCAATAATCGCTCCGTGTAAATCTAGCACCACGGAAACCAAAGTCCTCCATCCCACACTAATCACGCCATCTTTCAAATTTCACCATTTGTCTTGTAACCCCTTCGATACCTCCATGAACATCCTCAGGAAGTCCTATCAGGTTCAAATCCCCTACCACCTGCCACGGTTCCAAAATATCACCTAAAGCATCCTCCAAAGCATTCCAAAGAAGGTCCCGAGTCAAGGCGTTTGGACTAGCATAAACTGCAGATTGAATCCAGGAAACACATTAGTCTCTAGTAAGGCAAAGATTTATTACTTGTCGACTAGCCGATAAAATTTGGATCGCAAAATCCTCTTACTTCCAAAGGATCTGAATCCCTCTGGAAAACCCCACAGGCTCGACTCTCGTTGATGCATCCATACGAAGTGATATGATAATTCTTGTCGCCTCCGACCATGCAGCCTTGGTCTCTACCACAATTGCAATGAATGGATTATGGCGCGCAATGATGTCATTAAAGGCTCTTCTAAATTATGCACTATTCTATCCTCTACAATTACAAAAAATGACATTTAATGAGTAATTGGCTGTCAACCAATTCCCAACGTTAGAAAATGATGTGTACGACATAAAACAAACAAATAAATAAATCAAAACAGTAAAGGATACAAAGGTAAGTGAAGAAAGTTAGACGGAAAAATCGTCAAACCTCACTTCACACTCCATATCAGCTCCTTAATCAATTCTCTGAAGTTCGCAAGTCAAACTCGGAAAGAATCCTTCCTCAGGACTGTGTAAAAAGAAATCCTTGTATTCAAGAGCATCCATTTTGTACGGTAAAAATTCCTTTAATGCTTTATCCCCTGTTCACCACTCTTGTTAACCGGCTATTGTCCGATTTCCTTCTAACCGTTTGGTCTCTGTCAAAAAAGGAACTAGGCAGAGTTGTTGCCACCTAGTGCTGGAGAAGAGGCGAAGGATAGGCGCCAAAATTAGACAGTTTGATCCGGAGCTAGAGAGAACAATCTGGTTGAAATTTTATAAATCAATTTATGATCGAAAATATCTACAATGAGATCGTTGGACATATCATTTCAACTCAAAGAATCGCTCACTTGAACCAGAGTATGTGTTGAAATGACATGTCCGCGATCTAATTGTAGTAAAGATATATCTTTCCTTATAAATGCACAGTAATGCCAAATAAATGCGTTTAAAATAAAATGCTTGACTTTTTTTCTTTAAAAAAATATCTTTTCCTTACAACTTAATGTGGTGCTTACCTTTTTTTTAATGGAATTTTAGGTATTTATAATATTAAATGGTGGATATATATGCCATTTAATGAAAAACATTCCCAGTGACAATCAATTATCCGAGAAAACATATCAGGTAAGGGGTGTGATGAGTTAAAAAAGAGACTCTTTCACGTGTATTGTAAAGGTGGAACCACGTACGTTGGATAAATTTTCCCCAAAGTTTATAAGTAACTATAGTTTTAACTTGTGTTTTACACTATCGTAGAGAAACACTCCCAATAGCACTCTAACGTGTAGGTAAGTACCAACCAACAAAGGACGCAAGCTACTGATAGGTTCTATAGCCATGTATATTTCTAAAAATCTCCTGCATAGGGATATCAAACGCATTACAAAGGAAACAAGATATTTAACAGAACTTTTTTGAGAAAAATATGGGTTGGATTGTACTTAAGTACAATATCACTTGACTTAAATGAACATGTAGTGTTGTGATGCAACAACCAAATTTTATCGTGTGAATGCACTCATTGACTTAACGTTCTTTAGATGGTACTACCACAACATATACTCAACCCAGTATGAGCAAGTTTTGCGATAATGTCACACACACTTTTAAGGCTATGCATAAAATTTGGTTCTTATGAGTTCTTTAAATTGATAACCCATGTATTCTATAGAAGGCAGAAAATCTTTACAATCACATAGTTGATTTCAAGAATGTTTATCCATTGTATAATACCCCTATTGCGGCATAAAGTCATTATGAGGTAAAATACTCAAGCTCGTCATACTACATCGATTTCAAAAATCCCGTTTCAATGGGATTACCAAAAGTGATGTCATGTAATTATGATTATAATGACAACCTTAAAGCCTCAGTAAATCTGTCAAGTCCTTCTAAATAGGACTACCATAAAGGGATATGGATTTATTAAGAGTAACAAAATGACCCTCGAAACATCATCAGTGAATTCATCAAGTTTGTCTCTACAACACCACCACAACGGACTATGAATTTATTATGAATAAACACTCAGCCTTGTTTTTCACAATTGTATTCCATAGGTATGGGAAATTAGAGCTACAATTTACATCTATTCCTCAATCGATGGTTGTTAGCACCATCTTCCTTCACGATTCCAGGATCACCCTCCTAGTTAAGCCTTTAGTATATGGATTAGCCAAACCATTATTTGATATTACATACTCTATTCATATCACAACATTATTTCATAATTTTTTATTGAATTGTGTCTGATGTGGATATGTATTTGTTTTACATTATAGAATCTATTATGAGTACCATTAAACGCTACTTGTGAATCACAAAGAAGGAATGCCAATGTGTTTTTCCTTTCTATGATGGATTATTTTTAGGGGACTTTTAAACCTCTCTGATTTATTCCTTCCCTATTAGTTCTATGAACTCAGATTATGTTGTAAAGCGTGATATACAATTCTATTTAGAAGGCTTTCACAATATAACTCTTCAACCTAAAAATTATTTGTTTTAGTATGGGTACTCTATTTGGACGTATTGATTGAATTATTGTTTCCTTTTATTGATAAATCATCAAGCCTTGGACAGTATTAGGGCATACCTACTTTCTATTTGAAGTAAAATGACAAAGGTTTAAATTTGATTCATTACCATATGCTTACCAAAATACAAAATCAAGAAAGTTTGTTATAATCTGAATAGGGACAATAAAGTTATGATTAAGTTTATCTTTTAAGGAATTCCTAAAAATGTCTTTTCTATTAATATTTCCAAAAATGTTATGTAAAAATTATAGAGTCTAAGGGAAAATTTTGGTGGGTTAACCCGGGTAAGAAAGGATTCATTATTTTGTATGGGAAAATATCATGGTTAATATGGTTATTGTGGGTTTGGGGTTTTGGGACTTCTGCAAAATGAATGTTGCTATGTTATCAAACTAAGCCTTTTAAGATTTACAAAATTAAGGGTCATCGGTTTTTAGTGTCCCTAAGATTATTAATTATCCTTATTTTAGTTTCCTGCAAGCAAAATATACAAGAATAAAGTCTTATACATGCACAAATATATTTAAAGAGAAAAAACCTCTTCCATTTGAGTCTATTATTAATATTATGAATTGGTTCTGACCAAATATTTGAAATGAGCTATGAGTTCCAAAGATATTTAGGTTTCAACGTCTTAGGGTGATAATAATTGGTTATCTTTAATTAATAAAGAGTCTAGGACTTTAGATTTGAATATCTTTAATCAATTTTTCTTTACTGTGGTTGTTAATTTTATAAAAACTATTAGTTTAAAATGAACCTGGACTAAGGATGAATTATATGGCCACATACCCAATTCGAGGTCTAGTCTAATATGTTAGGTTAACAATCTATTGCTAGGATTTAAGAGAAAATTAAATTGTATACCTCTAAGAGTCTCAAAAGCATAAACCCATGATGTGGCAAGTTATTTGGTAATATTATAAGCCTAACAAAATTATGATCTTTCGTGGGATGGTTTATGGGAATCTGAATACCACTGTATATAATTTATTCGAGATAAAATGTTATAAGAATAATATTTGTTTTTTGTTACAAAGGAGAAAAAAACCATGATAAGAAAACACTAAGCTAACACATCATTGAACAAGCCAGGGATATGAATCAACCTTGGCATTTTCTAGCCCATTCAATCGCGTGTGATGATGATCCATATATAACTAGGTGGATTGGTGTAGGAGCAAAACGGCTCCTCTTGTGACACCCCTACACGTGTAAGCCAGTCTGCATACATGTTTTATTCCCTATAAATTCCCTTGAGCGAGAACTCCTTATTACGTGCTAGGATTTCTCGAATCTTACTAATCCATAGTTCCGCCAGACCTCTACCCTCATTGACCTTCAAAATACATTCAATAGCTTACCAAGTATCCACCTCCATCTCTAATTCGATAATTCTCATATCTTCAGCCATGTGTAGCCCCTCGTAAAGCGCAATGACATCTATAACTATAGCAAAGACATGGTTGCTTTTCATCGAGAATCCACAAATCAAATCACCATTTATCTCACGAATCACGCCTCCACCTTCTCCTTATTGCGCCACCTGTTCAGACTCCCATCCGTGTTTAATTTGAAAGGCCTATTATGCTTGGCCCATCCAATCAGGTTCACGTATATTTTTCTGTTCGGTATTTTTCCAGATGTGTTACCCCTTTCCTTGATAAAAGTTTGGGCCTGGTAAGTAGCTTTACGGACAACAGTCTTGCTGGTCGAAAAAACACACCCCTTGAAGAACATATCATTCTGTGCTAACCAGTTGTCTCAACTAAGGCACCAAAGAATACGTTCCATATATCTCTAGAAAATAAACTCACGTTTGATAGGTTTTTAGCCCACCAGTCGTTGTTGAATTTCGCCAAGGGAGGGGGATCCATCTAAGGAGACCGGTCTGCAGCTTACTCGGTGTTAATTTACTGGAACTCAGCTCTATTATTATAGGTACTCGACTCCAAAACATAAAGATCATCACCATTTTGTTGCTCTTCAAACCCAGGCGCTGCTCCAGCTGTTTTTGACCTGTAATACTGAGCTATGGGTCTGACCCATTCATCCTAAATCGGCGTGACCGACCTTGGCCAAGCATGAACGAAATTTGTGTGCAAGGAATCCAGGGGGGAGCTCGCTCGCAGCTGACTAGTGAGGTTTGGATCCTGGTTGACTGAAATTGAATTTGAAGTCCCTGAAAGAACGGAATAATCATAGGGGTTAAACTGCAAAATATTTTCCCCGGCAGAACGGCCCCAACTTTCGCCTCCTTCTTGACCTCATCCCATATTTTAGCTACTACCACACAATCACGGAAAAGGTGTAATGCGGTCTCAAATTCAACTCCGCAGCAAGGGCACAAGGAAGAAAAATTAACACCGCTTTTAACCAAATTTTCTCTTGTGGCAAGATGCTCATGTATCGCTCTCCAAATTAGCACTCTTGTCTTCTGAGAGAATTTAAGCTTCCACACTTTATCCCATGGCATCCCACCATCACTAATTCCTCCAGAATCAAGGTAACTTAGAGCCGACTTGACGGTGTAAACCCCATGAAACGCTAACATCCAAAAGAACGTGTCTGCTTCATCATCCTTCATTTCCACTCTAATACATACAAAATGAGTAGCTTAGATGGACGAAGGAGGTGATGAAAGCTGCCCCAATCCCATGTACCATCACTCACCACATAGCCACTAACTTTCTTGAATTTATCCTCTACCTGCAACACACCCCTGACATGATCTATCGAAGATGAATCACCTAACCAAATGTCAAGCCAAAAAAGAGTACTTTTCCCCATTATATATGGACCATCGGGATCCCCGTCTAACTACGACAATACCTTCCGCGATGGTCCTAGAAATCCGGGAACCACTCGACTTGGAAGTATAATAAAGAATGGTCGATTTGAAATACTTTTGTCTCATGACGATAGTCCATAAGGCTGAATCATCGTGTGTCACCTTCCAACCTAACTTACCAAGCAATATTGTATTCATATGTTTTACTAATTGTAGGACAAGACCGCCCTCCCTCTTAGATCTACACACATCCTTCCAGACAACCCAATTGATATGATTTTGTTCTTACAATATTCCCCAAATGAACTCCCCTCTAATAAGGCCTATTTCTTTGCAAACATACTTAGGTAATTTCTCCACTTGCATAATGTACATAGGCACCGTGCTCAAAACGGAATGGGAAAGAGTTATCCAACCAACAAGAGTTAAGAGGCTACGTTTCCATTTTGCAATCTTTTTCCTAAGATTATTGATAAGCTCTCCAAAAAATCCACGCGGTCTTCTCCCAGAAAGGATAGGAACTCCAAGATACCTTCCTAGCCCCTCGCTTCAACTGTATCCGCTTCTTAAGGTAATGCTCCAGGACACCTCTTCGTCTATATTCTTCGAAAAATATATAAATGACCTTTCTTTGTTTATTTTTTGGCCAATGTCTTTACAGAATGTGTCCAATGTGTTCTGCGAAAGATCAAAATTTTCAACAGTGGCTTCCGCAAAAAGAATGAGATCATCATCAAAATTTATATGTGAGGTAAGAATCCCCCCAGACTAAGTTGAATGGCTTGCCATCTTCCTTCTAACACAAGTTGTTGTATAAGAATCGATAATCTCTCCATGCATATGACGAAGACATAAGGTGACGTCGGGTCTCCTTGGCGAATCCCTCTCTTAATATTGATCGGAGGTAAAGGGGAACCCTTCCAAAGAACAGAATGATCGTTATCGGTCATCCCTGATATAATAAGATTCACCCACATTGAAGGAATACCCAAAAGATCCAATGAGTACTTGATGAAACTCTATCTAAGTTTATCTTAGGCTTTCGCTAAATCCACCTTCACTGCCATGTAACTCCTCTTTCCCTTCTGATGGCGTAACATATGATAAATTTCACTAACCAACACCATATTGTCTATAGTAGACCGTGATGGTAAGAAACTGTTCTGGAAAGGACCAATGTGATTCGCAAGCAACGGTCTTAATCTGTTAACAAATACCTTCATACATATCTTGTAGAACACGTTGATTAGACTAATCGGTCTGAATGGAGAGATATACTTGGTATTATCTAACCTCGGGATGAGGTTTACTAATCTGCCAAGTACCTCTTCTGGAAGCTCTCTTCCACTAAGTCAAGTCAAATCATATCGCAAACGGATGAACCCACCATATCCTAACATGAATGAAAAAAATTTGTTGTCATACCATCCGGACCAGAGGCGTTGTAGGGATATATTTGAAACACCTTAACCCTGACTTCCTCATCTGATACCTCCTCGAAATGTAAGGCAATGTCGTCCCTCCCAAACTCAAAAATAAACGGTAAGGAAAACACAGCTGGGACTGATGTTACTAAAGAAAAAAGGTCCTCATAAAACCCTCTAACCCAAAGCTCCCACACCTCACCGTCTTCAATCCATTCGTGACGATCATGCTTGAGACGAAAAGTATCCTTCGCCCTCTTCTTTCTCTGTGCTGCAAGGTGATAGAATTTTGTGTTTCTCTCGCCTGAATATACCCAATCCGTTCTAGCTCTTTCAAACCAATGTATCTCTTCTTGTGCAAGAACACTCTCGTACTCTTCGTTCAACCTCTTCTCTAAACGGATAAGCGACAGATTAAAATCGCTTTGAAGTGCCGTTTGTAAGCCAGTAATACGAGCTAACAAACGGTGCTGCTTTTGAAATATATCCCCAAAAGATTAGAATTTCCAAACCTCCAACTCTTTTCTTAAAACCTCTATGTTCCTCCCTAGACCGCCTCCCTCCTTAACCCAATTACCTTCAACTGAAAATCTGAAGCTGTCATGGTGACACCAAGCTGCTTCGATTCTGAATCGTTTCTTCATGGCTTTCGGGCTCGACTTATCGGCAAGAGAAATGATTATCGGGACATGATCGGAGTGAATACAAGGTAAATGTGTGACTACCGCGCCCCCAAAATATTCCTCCACGGATGGTTACCATAATCTCTATCTAAACGTTTCAAGATTCTCAACCATGTATTCCAAGAATCGCTCTATGTAAATCTAGCACCACTGGTGGTCCTTTGTGTGTTCTAAAAATAATGCAAAAGTAATCGAACCACAACCGCAAGTGTACGGTTGTCCCAAGTAGTAATAATGATTCTAGGATCGTTCGCAGGGACGGTTTGGTTAACTACAATGCTTATCGATTAATGAATGATTGCACTTATGAAAGCAAATAAAAGATATAATGATTGATTGGTTGGTTTTATAGTTCCTAAGATAATTAAGACTAATATGAAAATGTAAATAAATGACAAGACGCAAATAATAAATAGCTGGACGCAAATAAGAAAGGCAGTACTCAAGCAATGCAAAGGATCCTCCTAATTCTATTTTATCTCATATGTCGTTAAAGGGTCAAATCGGTCAAATAACATTGGTCAGGATTCAAGAGTCTTTGTACCCCCGTCAGGGTGGACTACAAAGCTATTCTAGAGTGTCACTAGTCCCGTCAGGGTAAATATGATCCACTTTCGAATGATTAAGTTTATATTACCTCATTGGCCCTAAGATTAGCTACGCTCGTCAAAGTCAAATAGTTTATACCTTATATTGAGTAATTGATTCTATACCTAAACCCTCCGTCAGGATGATCAACACGCCACATATGTGGAATAGCCTAGTTACTAACACCTGTTCTTAGTTAGCTACTCCAAAAAAAAATAAATAATAATAAATTACCGAATAATGTAAATGACCCAATTTGATTTAATTCATAAAAACCCAATCTCAAGCATATAAAATTCAATAGTTTTAGGGATCACCCATTAAGCATTCTCAAGTACTAAAAGGATTTAGCTCATAATTAAAGGAAAAACAAATACTAAATTAAAAGATGAACTCATATTGTTTTACAGAATTAAACTAAAGAAAAACCTAATTCCGGAATAGAGTTAGCTGTGAGTTGGAGATATAGACCGTCTCCAGTTCTCTAACTTTCCTGCTTCCTTGCTTTGACTTCTCTCTGGTGTTTTCTTTTGTGAAAAGTGAATTGTGTGTAAAATAGAAGTCAAAAGCCCCTGTTATACTTATAAATTCGGACTTGGCCTTTAGGTTACTAATTAGATGAAAGAATAAAGGCCCAAGTCCATTATCTTAGCCAAAAATCCCGTAACTGCTGCACCACCTTCACTAAAACTGCTCTATCTGATTCGTTATAACTCCGATTGACCTGAAATCACTTGCTAAATTTCCGTAACTCGATAAGGAACATAATATCTTCAAAGGTCAGCGCCTAAATCAACTCGTAAGTGCCTCGAAATCAGCAATATTTGGCCTGTTACCAGATTTGCAGCTTCAAAATCTAATTATTTTCGGGATTTATCTTCAATGTTTGACTCCATATCACGATCTTTGAAATTCTTCTCGGATCCCTCTTCTAGCTAAAATTCAAAAACTACAAACTTTTCACTAAAAATACAAATATTACGCGCAAAAGCTTAATAAATTAAAAATGCTAGAAATAAAAGAGGAAAATCGTATTATTGCATATTTAGTCCAAAAGTCTATCAAAATAAACGAATAAACACAAAAAATGATGTCTCCCAAGGGAATAAAATTAGAACATTTAGGGAGACATCAAGACCTCCAACTCAAACCTTTGTCGTCCCGACAAAGCAAAATAAAACAAACGAAGGGGTAGAAGTAAACGCAAGAAGGTAAAAGATAGAAAATAATTCTAAAGCAATTCTTAAAATAAATCTCATATAGTAAAACTCTAAGAACTAATATACACATACACCTATCATGCAAAATCTAACATAAATAACATCAATCATAAAATTAAATTAGCAATGCTTGAAGGTTACACTTGTACTTATCTCTTTATGATGGCTATTGGTTGTTCCTCAATCCTAACTCGCTTTGAACGCTCCACTAAGTATATTCTCTATCAACAGAATCATAAATTCACTATGCACTTAGGAATCACGAGGACTTTACGGTTTTAGCGTAGGCTTAGGGACAATGTGGTATGTATATTTGGTAAATTTGAAGTGATCTTTTGGCTCTCTCCTCACTTACCATCAACAACTGTCCACGAGCTTGAGTTTACACTCATATAATGTTCTCACTCAACCCATTTGACGCGGTAATGTTGCGTCCCCATGTCAACCCAATATAAACTAATATGATTTTCAAAATATTCCACTTTGCCGGTTTATTTTGTTCATTCTTTCTTTTTATATTCTTTTTCATTTCATTTTTTTGTACAAGATACCCATGACCATCATTTTTGATGTGAAAGTCATGTCTCTTATAATTTTTTTTCTTTTCTCTTTTTTTGTTTTTTCAAATCCCGGCAAAGGGTTACTAATAATAATATCATCTTTTATTTTGTGTCTCAATACAAACACATATAATCCCAACCAATGAATTTCCCAAATGTGGACCCTCCACCCCAAACTCAAGCTCGAGACAGGTTTCAGGATCGTGATTCAAGTGCGGGTCATTTGGTAATGCTTAATAATCTAAGGGATAATGGGCTTATATCGTGGCTACAAAAGAAAAGTCTTAAGGCTCAAAATTGGGCTAAGACGGATAAAATTATAATAAGGGATAGCAAGCTAAAACGCTTCAAATGGCTAACAAAGAACTGCCCCTATCATTTTCCTAAGTACATAGTTCGTCTTTAGTTCATATCTAGGTGGGTTCTCTACTAATTAGGATTTCACGTTCTACACACCAAACATATTCCTTAAGTACAAGCATACTTCATTTGCATTGTTCATTAATTCTTCCTATCAATTACCTATGTTCGCATGCAATTCTAAGTGTGTTTTATATTATTCCCTAAAGTCCACTATTTACTATCATAGATTTACAAAAAGTATGCTTAAAGGAACATTTAAAATCTTTTACAGACTAACGCAACTCAGAAATTATTTTATTGAAAGCAATTAAAACACATAACACATAAAAACTGGGATGAGGCAACGAACCCCACCCCAAACTCAAAAATGAGCCGTGTCCCGATGACTCGAAAAAGACTCAACGCAAGAAAATAAACTAAACTAAACTAAAACACAAAAGGGATAGAAAACGTATCTCAACCAGCGCGTGGCTGGTCATCGGTGTTGCGTTCATGAACTTTCTACTTCGTAAGTAGACCATAGGTGGCATGTTGAATTGTGCTCACCCCCATAAGCATGTTTCGGAGAAGTTCTAGCAATTTCGTAACGTTTCCCAAAGAAGCAATCATCTTCACTTGGTTTTCTTCTAACACCTTCACTTTCGCTTCCAACTCGTGATCGGTATGCATCTTTTTCTTTGGAGGAGCTCTAGGAGTTTTTACTGCTCTTAACACTTCATCATGAGCATTTTGAATTGACGCTATACCCATGTTCTCTCCAACTACTACACGGTCAATCTCTGCGTCCTTACGCGAAACTTTTGCGTCTAGGCATAAAGTAGTGATAGTACAAGGGAATTTGAGATTTTGTTGCGAAGTTGGAATTCTAGAAAATTCCATGATGGTATCATAAATCACACGAGCAACATCCATTGGTTTCTCCTCAACAATACACTTGATAAACATAAGATGCTCCTTCTTCACTTCCGATATGTGTTTAATTCCGAAGAAGGTAAGGATTATGAAACGGGACCATACCTTAGCACATGGTAATAAATTACTGATATACATCTGTCCAGGATATCTCTCTCCTTCGGGAATTGGGCGAGCCCCATCAATAAGTATCGTCCCCCAAAGGGATTCATAATCGAAAGATTGTTCTTTAAGAGATTCTTGGAAAGGGCATAGTCCAGAAAAATTGGGTAATTTCAACGATTTTCGAATAAGCTCAACGGAGAAAGGAACTACCTTTTTGCGAATCACACTTGCATCTTTTGAGAAGGCAGTTCCTTCATAAAAATCTCCCACCAAGGTAGGAATATACTCAAGCTTCCTTTCTCTTAATTCTTTCCAACCCAACTTGTCACAAGTAATACCATAATCTTTATAAGCACTAGTCCTAATACCCTTAGGAAGATTCATCTCCTTACCAAACTTCAAGAAATTGATTCTATCACGCACCTGATCGGTCCAAGGAACGAAAACTCTTTTTGGCTTTTGAGCCCATGTTTTTCTACGCGGAGGTTTCTGTTGTTGCACGGGTTATTCGGGAACTTCTTGTTCTGTTTCTTCCTCAATCTCTTCTTCAACTTCTTCTTCACTTTCTTCGTCACTTTCATCAATTAAGCTACTCTTTTTCGGATTAGCCTTGCTTGGGTTTTCTTTCCTTTTCAGAGCAATTGGGATTTGTTCAGTCTTTTTGGAACGCGAATCCGGAATCTCAATTGCTTGTTCTAGGCTAGCTCCAACATTGTTCCTGTTTCTTGGTAAGTTTCTTCGATAAGCGCACATGGAATCGGTCCTGTTAGTCATCTCTTTTCACCCCAAACTCAAAACTTCAAATAGTGAAAAAGCTAGAGAAAAGCTTAGAACTTTGATGTTTTGAGGCTTTAAACTTGAAGAATATGGTGGAATATGAGATGGGTTAAGGTTAATTTAGAGGAAATGTGGAAGAATTGGGTTTAATTGCAAGGTTAGGAAGAAGAAATTGTGTGGAGAAAATATGAAATTTGGTGATGTTTTGGAGAAGATATGAGTTGATTGTGTGTATTTGTGATGAAAGAAGACTTAGTTTGATGATTTTATAGTTGTCTGTTGATGATTTTCGGAGTAGGTGGAGGCAAGGATTCGGAATATGAGGTAGGCTTGGAAAAGGAGGCAAAAAACTAGGTTAAAAGCTGTAAAAACCGCCTCTCGCAACAGCGCACTGGCTAGCTGGTGGCTGACCGGCATGCCGGTGAAAAATTAATTTCCAAATTCGATTTTTTTTTACCTCAGACGCAAGCTACCTTGCGTCATTGCTAACACAGTGATCAGAGAGTTCCTCTTCCTTGGCCGGCTAGCCGGTCGCTAACCAGTATGCCGGTGGCGTGTCGCTGGCGCAATGGGAAACACAACATCCTTGCGTCATTGCTAACGCAGTGATCAGAACCTCGTTCGTCATCGGCCGGCTAGCCGGTCATCTGACCGGCATGCCGGCGGTTCTCGCTGGCGCAATTCGAGACGCAGCTAAGATGCATCATTGCTGACGCAGTGGTCAGAGAGTTGGGGTCTCTCAGCTCATTTGACCGGTATGCCGGCCAGCTCGCCGGCTCGCCGGTCAGACCTGTCGTGGACTCCAAATTTTTTCGTTTTCTCATCGTTTTGACCCCAAACTCATGACCATTTTACCCTTGAAATCATCAAAAACAAACACCCTTCCTCATTTCTTAATAATAAACACTAAATTTAACAAAAATCAAACTAATTTACACTACGAAAATTTGAAATACATAAACTAATATACAAGAAAGTGGCTTTTGTTTAACGTCGTTAAGCTCGACGGTTTACCTCATGCTTCTAAGGAGCTTCGAGGAGGTACATGACCTCTCCGGGATGTGGGTCCTTTGCATGATCGGTATCTTCACCTCCATGGTATATATTTAAACGATGACCGTTCACCATGAATGTACAATTTTCAAGTGGATGTTCTATCTCTATTTCTCCATGAGGTGTAACTTTGGTCACAATATACGGTCCTGACCACTTCGATCTTAACTTTCCCGGATAATTGCTAAAATTTGAGTTATATTTCAATACTCTTTGCCCCACTAAAAAGTTCTTCTCTCGAATCCGATTATCATGCCATCTCTTGGTATTCTCTTTGTAAAGTTTAGCGTTTTCATAAGCATGTAGTCGGAATTCATCAAGCTCATTAAGTTTCATCATTCGATTTTGACCGGCTAACGTAGGATCTAAGTTTAACTGCGCAATAGCCCAATATGCACCCATTTCAAGCTCAAGAGGTAAGTGACAAGCCTTACCATACACCATTCCATACGGAGATGCACCGACTGGAGTTTAAACGTAGTACGATAGGCCCATAATGCATCGTCTAATTTCATTGACCAATCTTTTCTTGTAGGACCAACGGTTTTCTCTAAAATAGATTTTACCTCACTATTTGAAACTTCGGCTTGACCATTGGCTTGTGGATGATAAGCGGTAGATACACGATGTCTCACCCCATACTTCTCTAAGTCTGTCTTCAAATACCTATTAACGAAATGAGTTCCTCCAACGCTAATAATTACTCTCGGAGTGCCATGTCTAGTGAAAATGTGTGATTTAAGAAACTTAATCACTACTCGCGAATCATTGGTTGGTAGAGCAACGGCCTCTACCCACTTAGACACGTAATCAACAGCTAATAAAATGTAGAGGTTACCATTTGAAGGAATGAACGGACCCATAAAATCTGTACCCCAAACATAAAATATTTCCACTTCTAACACATTATTACGTGGAATCTCATCCCTCTTGGATATATTTCCGGTAAATTGACATCTTTCACGTCTTTTAACATACTCATGACAATCTTTCATAATAGAAGGCCAGTAAAAACCAGATTGTAATACCTTAGCAGCAGTTCGATCTCCTTTAAAATGTCCACCATACGGTGAATCGTGACACCCAGCTACAATTGCCTCAATTTCTTCCTTGGCTACACATCTTCTCACCATTTGATCAGCACACACTTTGTAGAGGAAAGGGTCCTCCCAAAAGAATTGTCTAGCACGGTGAGCTAACCTCTTTCTTTCTTGATAAGTAGATCCTTCAGGAAAAGAACCACTCACCACTAAATTCGCTATATATGTATAACAAGGAGCTTCATAATCACGAACAACAAACAAATTCTCATCAAGAAACTCTTCTCTAACTCTTTCAGTACCACTGTTCATCTCTGAACCTTCAAGACGCGAGAGGTGATCTGCAACCTGATTCTCACAACCATTTCTGTCTTTAATCTCTAAATCGAACTCTTCAAGCAATAAAACCCATCTGATTAACCTCGGTTTAGCATCCTTTTTCTCCATAAGATATCTAATCGCTGGATGATCTGTATAAACAATAACTTTCGCTCCAAGAAAAGCGAAACTTATCGAATGAATACACTACTGCTAGCAACTCTTTTTCTGTAACTGTATAATTAATTTGAGCACCACTGAAATTTTTACTAGCGTAATAAATTGAATGAAATATCTTTTCTTTGTCCCAATACGGCTCCCATACACAAATCACTTGCATCACACATGACCTCAAACAGTAAACTCCAATCTGGAGGTAATACTATAGGAGCAGAAATAAGCTTTTCTTTAATTGCTTGAAAGGCCGCTAAACAAGCTTCATCAAAAAGGAATTTGGAATCCTTTTCGAGTAAGTTGCATAACGGTTTAGCAATCTTAGAAAAGTCTTTAATGAAACGCCTATAAAAGCCAACATGGCCTAGAAAACTTCTTACCCCTTTTACAGAAATAGGAGGGGGAAAAGTTTTGATTACCTCTATCTTCGCTCTATCGACCTCTAATCCAGCACTCGAAACCTTGTGACCCAGAACTATACCTTCTCGAACCATGAAATGACACTTCTCCCAGTTTAAGACCAAATCTGTTTCCTTGCATCTGATTAACAATTTCTCCAAGTTATCTAAACATTTATCAAAATCATCACCAAAACGGAGAAATCATCCATAAAAACTTCAAGAAAATTATCGATCATATCCCAGAAGATGGCCATCATACATCTTTGAAAGGTAGCAGGTGCATTACACAACCCAAATGGCATTCTGCGATATGCAAAAGTACCAAAGGGACATGTAAATGTAGTCTTATGTTGATCTTATGGAGCCACGTAAATCTGATTATACCCAGAGTAACCATCTAAAAAACAGTACTATTCTCTTCCAGCTAATTTATCTAGCATTTGATCAATGAAGGGAAGAGGGAAGTGATATTTCCTGGTGGACTTGTTCAATTTTCTGTAATCCATGCAAACTCTCCAACCAACTACCGTTCTTGAAGGAATCGCTTCATTTTTATCATTAAGAATTGTTGTCATTCCTCTTTTCTTCGGTACACACTGAACTGGGCTCACCCATTCACTACTCGATATGGGATGGATAATCCCCGCATCTAAAAGCTTGATAACTTCCTTCTTCACTACATCCTTCATAGCGGGCCTTAATCTCCTTTGACCTTCAACTGAGCGTGCGTTATCATCTTCAAGTATGATTTTTTGTTGACAATAGGAGGGACTAATGCCTTTGATGTCAGCAATTGTCCAACCTATTGCCTCTTTGTTGGCTCTTAACACACGCAATAGTTTATCTTCTTGAGGACCTGTTAAATTTGCTGAAATAATAACAGGTAGAGTTTCATTAGTACCTAAATACGCATACCTCAAGTGTGCTGGTAATGGCTTTTCTTCCAATTCCGGAGGAGATTCAATTGAAGGCTTCTTTTTAGGAATAATCTCCCCCGGTTCTCTCACAGGTTCATAGGCAAGACGCCTATACTTCGGATTCTCAGAATTAAGAGCTGCCACTGTTTTGGCAAGCTCTTCCATCATCTCAGGTAAGTCTAATGTCAAAGCGGCCTGCAAGATATCATCATAATTAAAACAATCAAATACCTCTTGCGATGCCTGCTCAACTACATCCATTCTGAAGCAATCTTCTTGAGAATCAGGAAATTTCATAGCTCGGAACACATTAAATTTAACCTCCTCGTCTTGGATCCTCATCGTTAATTCGCCGTTTTCTACATCAATCAATGTACGCCCCGTGGCTAGGAATGGTCTTCCCAAAATAATGGGGATTCCTATCCGCGTCGTATTCAAGTATAACGAAATCAACGGGAAATATTAACGTACCTGCCTTAACAAGGACATCTTCAATTCGGCCTTCGGGATGTGCAAGAGACTTGTCCGCCATTTGCAAGACCATGGAAGTAGGTCTTGCTTCTCCAATTTTTAGCTTATCAAAGATCGATTTGGGCATCAGATTGATGCTTGCACCCAAATCGCATAGTGCTTTACCTTTCCATTCTTCTCTAATCGATATCGGAATTGTGAAACTCCCCGGATTAACTAACTTTGGAGGTAATTTACTTTGACAAATAGCACTGCATTCTTCAGGAAGACCAATCATCTCATTATCACAGTATGGCCTTTTATTAGTGAGGGCTCTCTTCGAAAACTTCGTATACTTAGGAATATCTCGAATAGCTTCCAACAACGGAATATTAATACTAAGGCCTCTCACTCTATTAAAGAACTTCTGAAAATCAGCTAAATCACCCTTTTTTTGAACTCGAGAGGGAAACGGTGGAGGAGGGCGATTACTCACAATATCATCTTTCTTCTTTGGAATCTCACTTGGTCTCTCTATTTCTTCAACCTCAGTATCTTTTTCCTTCTCACCCACATCCTTTTCTTTTCTTGGAACTTCTTTTTCTTTCATAACGGGAAAAGGAGGTGGAGGGAGGTTCTTACCACTTCTCAATGTAACAGATTTGCAATCTTCATGTTGTCTTGGATTTTCTGTGTCACTAGGGAGTTGCCCTTGTGGATGCTGATTAAGCTGTTTCACGAATTGATCCATTTGATTCTGTAATAGCTTGATATTTGCGTCAGACGCTTGTTGATTCTGCATAGCTTGCGTCTGAAGAGCAATTAAGCTTTCAACGGTTTTCTGAAGAGTGACAACACCTTCTTGTGGATGAGCAGGTAAGGCTTTTTGGTTCATGGTTTCATTGTAAGTGTCTTGAGGAGCTTGTATTTGCACATAATTTCCTTGATTCTGTCCTCCTTGATAATTATTATGTAGTCTTTGGTTGAAATTGTTACCATGGGGACGCAGCTGATACGCATATGTAGGATTGGCTGCCCCGTTAGGATTTGAGTATTGAAACCCAGGATGGTTTCTGTTAGGCTGATATCCATTACCACTGGAATTAAAATTACCTCTGTTGGAGACAAACATCATAGGCTCTTGATTATTCAGACAACTTTCCTCATCATGATCATCTACCCCACAAAACGAACACATATACACTTCTTGTGTAGCTTGCACAACTACCTTCTTACCCGAAAATCCTTCTTTTACAGCTAAAGTGAGCTGTTTCAACTGTTGCTCTATGGTGGTTTGAATCTTGTTCTCAAGCGTAGCGAATTTTTCTTCGATATTAACCTTATTCACTCCTTTAACCGGGGTTCTTACTGAAGTCCACCCAACTTCATTCTTTACTGTTCTTTCCAAGATGATTTTTGCATGAACGGGTTGAACTTGAAGAAATCCCGCACCACATAGCAAATCCAATTTTTCTCTTGAAGTCCCGTCAAGGCCTTTGTAAAATATTTTTAGCTGTTGTTGTTCTGAAAAGCCATGATCGGGAACTCTACGCAAACACATTTGAAATCTTGTCCAGCTTTTACCCAAAGTTTCATCATATTCTTGACGGAAATGCGTTAATTCAAGTTGATCATCCAATCTCATGTTACTTGGGTAATACCTGTTAAAGAAAGCAGTTTGTAATTGATCCCAGTTTGTTATCTTTGTAGGTTCTTGCGTATCGTGCCATTCACTTGCTCCATCAATAACAAAAAATCAAAACGCAGCAAAATACATTTGTTCTTTTGAAACTCCTTATGTGATGTAAGAATCACATATTTGCTTGAATTTCTGTACTGCTCGGATAGGATCTTCTCCAGCTTTACCACGAAAATTTCCAAAATTTTGGAATTGAGCTAACATACCCGAATCTGGACTAAACCTCAGAACATCTATATTTGGAGCACCTACCCCTAGAGCAGGAGCACGGAATGGAATCTCTTCTAGTCCATTAACAAACCATGGATCTATTTGGACTTGAGCTGGAGGATTAGGATTGACTGGCGGAACATGAGGGTTAACACCTTGTGGCGCTATTGGTTGGCCATTCGCGTCCAGCTGAACTTGTCCGTTATTGTTCTGTTGATTCTGAAGATTAATGTTCTCCATTCTGTTTACTAACTCTTCTACCTCTCTAGCTTCTTGTTCTTTCCTACTCTTGTTAGCAAGTCTGATTAATGATTCTGGATTATTAAGGATCGGAGGTGATGGCTCTAGATCCTTAAAGAGTCTCCTTCGCATACACCAAACCTAAAAACCTGAAAAGATGAACAAACAAAAAGCGTAAAACTGATAAAAATAAAATAAATGCAACTATCACTAAAGAATAAACACCGTGGTCACACGCTACCGTCCCCGGCAGCGGCGCCAAAAACTTGGTGGTCCTTTGTGTGTTCTAAAAATAATGCAAAAGTAATCGAACCACAACCGCAAGTGTACGGTTGTCCCAAGTAGTAATAATGATTCTAGGATCGTTTGCAGGGACGGTTTGGTTAACTACAATGCTTATCGATTAATGAATGATTGCACTTATGAAAGCAAATAAAAGATATAATGATTGATTGGTTGGTTTTATAGTTCCTAAGATAATTAAGACTAATATGAAAATGTAAATAAATGACAAGACGCAAATAATAAATAGCTAGACGCAAATAAGAAAGGCAGTACTCAAGCAATGCAAAGGATCCTCCTAATTCTATTTTATCTCATATGTCGTTAAAGGGTCAAATCGGTCAAATAACATTGGTCGGGATTCCTCATATGAAATTCAATAGTTTTAGGGATCACCCATTAAGCATTCTCAAGTACTAAAAGGATTTAGCTCATAATTAAAGGAAAAACAAATACTAAATTAAAAGATGAATTCATATTGTTTTACATAATGAAACTAAAGAAAAACCTAATTCCGGAATTGAGTTAGTTGTGAGTTGGAGATATAGACTGTCTCCAGTTCTCTAGCTTTCCTGTTTCCTTGCTTTGACTTCTCTCTGGTGTTTTCTTTTGTAAAAAGTGAATTGTGTGTAAAATAGAAGTCAAAAGCCCCTTTTATACTTATAAATTCGGACTAGGCCTTTAGGTTACTAATTAGATGAAAGAATAAAGGCCCAAGTCCATTATCTTAGCCCAAAATCTCGTAACTGCTGCACCACCTTCACTAAAACTGCTCTAGCCAATTCGTTATAACTCCGATTGACCTGAAATCACTTGCTAAATTTCCGTAACTCGATAAGGAACATAATCTCTTCAAAGGTCAGCGGCTAAATCAACTCGTAAGTGCCTCGAAATCAGCAATATTTGGCCTGTTTCCAGATTTGCAGCTTCAAAATCTAATTCTTTTCGGGATTTATCTTCAAGGTTTGACTCCATATCACGATCTTTGAAATTCTTCTCGGATTCCTCTTCTAGCTAACATTCAAAACCTACAAACTTTTCACTAAAAATACCAATATTATACGCGCAAAAGCTTAATAAATTAAAAATGCTAGAAATAAAATAGGAAAATCGTATTATTGCATATTTAGTCCAAAAGTCTATCAAAATAAACGAATAAACACCAAAAATGATGTCTCCCAAGGGCATAAAATTAGAACATTTAGGGAGACATCAACCATGGAAACCAAAGTCCTCCAACCCACACTGATCACGCCATCTTTCAGATTTCACCATTTGTCTTGTAACCCCTTCGATACCTCCATGAACATCCTCAGGAAGTCCTATCAGGTATAAATCCCCTACCACCTGCCACGGTTCCAAAATATCACCTAAAGCATCCTCCAAAGCATTCCAAAGAAGGTCCCGAGTCAAGGCGTTTGGACTAGCATAAACTGCAGATAGAATCCAGGAAACACATGAGTCTCTAGTAAGGCAAAGATTTATTACCTATCGACTAGCCGATAAAATTTGGATCGCAAAATCCTCTTGCTTCCAAAGGTCCCGAATCCCTCTGGAAAATCCCACAGCCTCGATTCTCGTTGATGCATCCGTACGAAGTGATTTAATAATTCTTGTCGCCTCCGACCATGCAGCCTTGGTCTCTACGACAATTGCAATGAATGGATTATGGCGCGCAATGATGTCATCTCTTCTAAATTCTACACTATTCGATCCTCAACAATTACAAAAAAAATGATATTTAATGAGTAATTGGTTGTCAACCAATTCCCAACATTAGAAAATGATGTGTACAAAATAAAACAAACAAATAAATAAATCAAAATAGTAAAGGATACAAAGGTAAGTGAAGAAAGTTAGATGGAAAAATTGTCAAACCTCACTTCACACTCCATATCAGCTCCTTCAGATAAATCAATTCTCTGAAGTTCGCAAGTCAAACTCGCCAAGAATCCTTCCTTAGGACTGTGTAAAAAGAAATCCTTGTATTCCGGAGCATCCATTTTGTACGCTACAAATTCCTTTAATGCTTTCTCCCCTGTTCGCCACTCTTGTTAAACGGCTAATGCCCGATTTCCTTCCCACCGTTTGGGATCTGTCAAAAAAGGAACTAGGCGGAGTTGTTGCCACCTAGTGCTGGAGAAGAGGCGAAGGATAGGCGCCAAAATTAGACAGTTTGAGCCAGAGCTAGAGAGAACAATCTGGTTGAAATTTTATACATCAATTTATGATCGAAAATATCTACAATGAGATCGTTGGACATTTCATTTCAACTCAAAGAATCGCTCACTTGACTAGAGTATGTGTTGAAATGACATGTCCGCGATCTAATTGTAGTAATCCGATGTAAATAGTGGATCGATAACCATCCATTTTTACGATTTCCATGTTCACCATATGTCTTATATATAGGAAAGATATCTCTTTCCTCATAAATGCACAGTAATGCCAAATAAATGCGTTTAAAATCAAATGCTTGACTTTTTTCTTAAAAAAAATATCTTTTCCTTACAACTTAATGTGGTGCTTACCTTTTTATTAATGGAATTTTAGGTATTTATAATATTAATGGTGGATATATATGCCATTTAATGAAAAACATTCCCAGTGACAATCAATTATCCGAGAAAACATATCCGGTAAGGGGTGTGATGAGTTAAAAGATAGACTCTTCCACGTGTATTGTAAAGGTGGAACCACGTACGTTGGATAAATTTTCTCCAAAGTTTATAAGTAACTATAGTTTTAACTTGTGTTTTACACTATCGTAGATAAACACTCCCAATAGCACTCTAACGTGTAAGTAAGTACCAACCAACAAAGGACGCAAGCTACTGATAGGTTCTATAGCCATGTATATTTCTAAAAATCTCCTGCATAGGGATATCAAACGCAATACAAAGGAAACAAGATATTTAAAAGAACTTTTTTGAGAAAAATATGGGTTGGGTTGTACTTAAGTGACAATATCACTTAAGTGACAATATCACTTGACTTGAATGAAAATGTAATGTGTGATGCAACAACCAAATTTTATCACGTGAATGCACATATTGACTTAACTTTCTTTAGATGGTACTACCACAACATATACTCAACCCAGTATGAGCAAGTTTTGCGATAATGTCAAACACACTTTTAAGGCTATGCATAAAATTTGGTTCTTATGAGCTCTTTAAATTGATAACCCATGTATTCTATGGAAGGCAGCCAATCTTTACAATCACATAGTTGATTTCAAGAATGTTTATCCATTGTATAATACCCCTATTACGGCATAAAGTAATTAAGAGGTAAACAACTCAAGCTCGTCATACTACATCGATTTCAACAATCCCGTTTCAATGGGATTACCAAAAGTGATGTCATGTAATTATGATTATAATGACAACCTTAAAGCCTCAGTAAATCTGTCAAGTCCTTCTAAATGGGACTACCATAAAGGGATATGGATTTATTAAGAGTAACAAAATGACCCTTGAAACATCATCAGTGAATTCATCAAGTTTGTCTCTACAACATCACCACGACGGACTATGAATTTATTATGAATAAACACTCAGCCTTGTTTTTCACAATTGTATTCCATAGGTATGGGAAATTAGAGCTAAAATTTACATCTATTCCTCAATCGATGGTTGTTAGCACCATCTTCCTTGACGATTCCACGGTCACCCTCCTAGTTAAGCCTTTAGTATATGAATTAGCCAAATCATTATTTGATATTACATACTCTATTAATATCACAACATTATTTCATAATTTCTTTATTGAATTGTGTCTGATGTGGATATGTATTTGTTTTACATTATAGACTCTATTATGAGTACCATTAAACGCTACTTGTGAATCACAAAGAAGGAATGCCAATGTGTTTTTCCTTCCTATGATGGATTATTTTTAGGAGACTTTTAAACCTCTCAAATTTATTCCGTCCCTAGTAGTTCTATGAACTTAGATTATGTTGTAAATCGTGATATACAATTCTATTTAGAAGGCTTTCACAATATAACTCTTCAACCTAAAAATTATTTGTTTTAGTAAGGGTACTCCATTTGGACGTATTGATTGAATTATTGTTTCCGTCAAATCGAGAAATCATCAAGCCTTGGAAAGTATTAGGGCATACCTCTTTTCTATTAGAAGTAAAATGACAAAGGTTTTAATTGGATTCCTTACCATATTCTTTCCAAAATCCAAAATCAGGAAAGTTTGTTATAATCTGAATAGGGATTATGAGGTTATGATTAAGTTTATCTTGTAAGGAATTCCTAAAAATGTCTTTTCTATTAATATTTCCAAAAATGTTATGTAAAAATTATCAAGTCTAAGGGAAAATTTTGGTGGGTTAACCCGGGTAAGAAAGGATTCATTATTTTGTATGGGAGAATATCATGGTTAATATGGTTATTGTGGGTTTGGGGTTTTGGGACTTTTGCAAAATGAATGTTGCTATGTTATCAAACTAAGCCTTTTAAGATTTACAAAATTAAGGGTCATCGGTTTTTAGTGTCCCTAAGATTATTAATTATCCTTATTTTAGTTTCCTGCAAGCAAAATATACAAGAATAAAGTCTTATACATGCACAAATATATTTAAAGAGAAAAAACCTCTTCCATTTGAGTCTATTATTAATATTATGAATTGGTTCTGACCAAATATTTGAAATGAGCTATGAGTTCCAAAGATATTTAGGTTTCAACGTCTTAGGGTGATAATAATTGGTTATCTTTAATTAATAAAGAGTCTAGGACTTTAGATTTGAATATCTTTAATCAATTTTTCTTTACTGTGGTTGTTAATTTTATAAAAACTATTAGTTTAAAATGAACCTGGACTAAGGATGAATTATATGGCCACATACCCAATTCGAGGTCCAGTCTAATATGTTAGGTTAACAATCTATTGCTAGGATTTAAGAGAAAATTAAATTGTATACCTCTAAGAGTCTCAAAAGCATAAACCCATGATGTGGCAAGTTATTTGGTAATATTATAAGCCTAACAAAATTATGATCTTTCGTGGGATGGTTTATGGGAATCTGAATACCACTGTATATAATTTATTCAAGATAAAATGTTATAAGAATAATATTTGTTTTTTGTTACAAAGGAGACAAAAACCATGATAAGAAAACACTAAGCTAACACATCATTGAACAAGCCAGGGATATGAATCAACCTTGGCATTTTCTAGCCCATTCTATCGCGTGTGATGATGATCCATATATAACTAGGTGGATTGGTGTAGGAGCAAAACGGCTCCTCTTGTGACACCCCTACACGTGTAAGCCAGTCTGCATACATGTTTTATTCCCTATAAATTCCCTTGAGCGAGAACTCCTTATTACGTGCTAGGATTTCTCGAATCATACTAATCCATAGTTCCGCCAGACCTCTACCCTCATTGACCTTCAAAATACATTCAATAGCTTACCAAGTATCCACCTCCATCTCTAATTCGATAATTCTCATATCTTCAGCCATGTGTAGCCCCTCGTAAAGCGCAATGACATCTATAACTATAGCAAAGACATGGTTGTTTTTCATCGAGAATCCACAAATCAAATCACCATTTATCTCACGAATCACGCCTCCACCTTCTCCTTATTGCGCCACCTGTTCAGACTCCCATCCGTGTTTAATTTGAAAGGCCTATTATGCTTGGCCCATCCAATCAGGTTCACGTATATTTTTCTGTTCGGTATTTTTCCAGATTTGTTACCCCTTTCCTTGATAAAAGTTTGGGCCTGGTAAGTAGCTTTACGGACAACAGTCTTGCTGGTCGAAAAAACACACCCCTTGAAGAACATATCATTCTGTGCTAACCAGTTGTCTCAACTAAGGCACCAAAGAATACGTTCCATATATCTCTAGAAAATAAACTCACGTTTGATAGGTTTTTAGCCCACCAGTCGTTGTTGAATTTCGCCAAGGGAGGGGGATCCATCTAAGGAGACCGGTCTGCAGCTTACTCGGTGTTAATTTACTGGAACTCAGCTCTATTATTATAGGTACTCGACTCCAAAACATAAAGATCATCACCATTTTGTTGCTCTTCAAACCCAGGCGCTGCTCTAGCTGTTTTTGACCTGTAATACTGAGCTATGGGTCTGACCCATTCATCCTAAATCGGCGTGAACGACCTTGGCCAAGCATGAACGAAATTTGTGTGCAAGGAATCCAAGGGGGAGCTCGCTCGCAGCTGACTAGTGAGGTTTGGATCCTGGTTGACTGAAATTGAATTTGAAGTCCCTGAAAGAATGTAATAATCATAGGGGTTAAACTGCAAAATATTTTCCCCGGCAGAACGGCCCCAACTTTCGCCTCCTTCTTGACCTCATCCCATATTTTAGCTACTACCACACAATCATGGAAAAGGTGTAATGCGGTCTCAAATTCAACTCCGCGGCAAGGGCACAAGGAAGAAAAATTAACACCGCTTTTAACCAAATTTTCTCTTGTGGCAAGATGCTCATGTATCGCTCTCCAAATTAGCACTCTTGTCTTCTGAGAGAATTTAAGCTTCCACACTTTATCCCATGGCATCCCACCATCACTAATTCCTCCAGAATCAAGGTAACTTAGAGCCGACTTGACGGTGTAAACCCCATGAAACGCTAACATCCAAAAGAACGTGTCTGCTTCATCATCCTTCATTTCCACTCTAATACATACAAAATGAGTAGCTTAGATGGACGAAGGAGGTGATGAAAGCTGCCCCAATCCCATGTACCATCACTCACCACATAGCCACTAACTTTCTTGAATTTATCCTCTACCTGCAACACACCCCTGACATGATCTATCGAAGATGAATCACCTAACCAAATGTCAAGCCAAAAAAGAGTACTTTTCCCCATTATATATGGACCATCGGGATCCCCGTCTAACTACGACAATACCTTCCGCGATGGTCCTAGAAATCCGGGAACCACTCGACTTGGAAGTATAATAAAGAATGGTCGATTTGAAATACTTTTGTCTCATGACAATAGTCCATAAGGCTGAATCATCGTGTGTCACCTTCCAACCTAACTTACCAAGCAATATTGTATTCATATGTTTTACTAATTGTAGGCCAAGACCGCCCTCCCTCTTAGATCTACACACATCCTTCCAGACAACCCAATTGATATGATTTTGTTCTTACAATATTCCCCAAATGAACTCCCCTCTAATAAGGCCTATTTCTTTTCAAACATACTTAGGTAATTTCTCCACTTGCATAATGTACATAGGCACCGTGCTCAAAACGGAATGGGAAAGAGTTATCCAACCAACAAGAGTTAAGAGGCTACGTTTCCATTTTGCAATCTTTTTCCTAAGATTATTGATAAGCTCTCCAAAAAATCCACGCGGTCTTCTCCCAGAAAGGATAGGAACTCCAAGATACCTTCCTAGCCCCTCGCTTCAACTGTATCCGCTTCTTAAGGTAATGCTCCAGGCCACCTCTTCGTCTATATTCTTCGAAAAATATATAAATGACCTTTCTTTGTTTATTTTTTGGCCAATGTCTCTACAGAATGTGTCCAATGTGTTCTGCGAAAGATCAAAATTTTCAACAGTGGCTTCCGCAAAAGAATGAGATCATCATCAAAATTTATATGTGAGGTAAGAATCCCCCCAGACTAAGTTGAATGGCTTGCCATCTTCCTTTTAACACAAGTTGTTGTATAAGAATCGATAATCTCTCCATGCATATGACGAAGACGTAAGGTGACGTCGGGTCTCCTTGGCGAATCCCTCTCTTAATATTGATCGGAAGTAAAGGGGAACCCTTCCAAAGAACAGAATGATCGTTATCGGTCATCCCTTATATAATAAGATTCACCCACATTGAAGGAATACCCAAAAGATCCAATGAGTACTTGATGAAACTCTATCTAAGTTTATCTTAGGTTTCGCTAAATCCACCTTCACTGCCATGTAACTCCTCTTTCCATTCTGATGGCGTAACATATGATAAATTTCACTAACCAACACCATATTGTCTATAGTAGACCGTGATGGTAAGAAACTGTTCTGGAAAGGACCAATGTGATTCGCAAGCAACGGTCTTAATCTGTTAACAAATACCTTCATACATATCTTGTAGAACACGTTGATTAGACTAATCGGTCTGAATGGAGAGATATACTTGGTATTATCTAACCTCGGGATGAGGTTTACTAATCTGCCAAGTACCTCTTCTGGAAGCTCTCTTCCACTAAGTCAAGTCAAATCATATCGCAAACGGATGAACCCACCATATCCTAACATGAATGAAAAAATTTTGTTGTCATACCATCCGGACCAGAGGCGTTGTAGGGATATATTTGAAACACCTTAACCCTGACTTCCTCATCTGATACCTCCTCGAAATGTAAGGCAATGTCGTCCCTCCCAAACTAAAAAATAAACGGTAAGGAAAACACAGCTGGGACTGATGTTACTAAAGAAAAAAGGTCCTCATAAAACCCTCTAACCCAAAGCTCCGACACCTCACCGTCTTCAATCCATTCGTGACGATCATGCTTGAGACGAAAAGTATCCTTCGCCCTCTTCTTTCTCTGTGCTGCAAGGTGATAGATTTTTTTGTGTTTCTCTCGCCTGAATATACCCAATCCGTTCTAGCTCTTTCAAACCAATGTATCTCTTCTTGTGCAAGAACACTCTCGTACTCTTCGTTCAACCTCTTCTCTAAACGGATAAGCGACAGATTAAAATCGCTTTGAAGTGCCGTTTGTAAGCCAGTAATACGAGCTAACAAACGGTGCTGCTTTGGAAATATATCCCCAAAAGATTAGAATTTCCAAACCTCCAACTCTTTTCTTAAAACCTCTATGTTCCTCCCCAGATCGCCTCCCTCCATAACCCAATTACCTTCAACTGAAAATCTGAAGCTGTCATGGTGACACCAAGCTGCTTCGATTCTGAATCGTTTCTCCATGGCTTTCAGGCTCGACTTATCGGCAAGAGAAATGATTATCGGGACATGATCGGAGTGAATACAAGGTAAATGTGTGACTACCGCGCCCCCAAAATATTCCTCCACGGATGGTTACCATAATCTCTATCTAAACGTTTCAAGATTCTCAGCCCTGTATTCCAAGAATCGCTCCGTGTAAATCTAGCACCACGGGTGGTCCTTTGTGTGTTCTAAAGATAATGCAAAAGTAATCGAACCACAACCGCAAGTGTACGGTTGTCCCAAGTAGTAATAATGATTCTAGGATCGTTCGCAGGGACGGTTTGGTTAACTACAATGCTTATCGATTAATGAATGATTGCACTTATGAAAGCAAATAAAAGATATAATGATTGATTGGTTGGTTTTATAGTTCCTAAGATAATTAAGACTAATATGAAAATGTAAATAAATGACAAGACGCAAATAATAAATAGCTAGACGCAAATAAGAAAGGCAGTACTCAAGCAATGCAAAGGATCCTCCTAATTCTATTTTATCTCATATTTCGTTAAAGGGTCAAATCGGTCAAATAACATTGGTTGGGATTCAAGAGTCTTTGTACCCCCGTCAGGGTGGACTACAAAGCTATTCTAGAGTGTCACTAGTCCCGTCAGGGTAAATATGATCCACTTTCGAATGATTAAGTTTATATTACCTCATTGGCCCTAAGATTAGCTACGCTCGTCAAAGTCAAATAGTTTATACCTTAAATTGAGTAATTGATTCTACACCTAAACCCTCCGTCAGGATGATCCACACGCCACATATGTGGAATAGCCTAGTTACTAACACCTGTTCTTAGTTAGCTACTCCAAAAACAATAAATAATAATAAATTACCGAATAATGTAAATGACCCAATTTGATTTAATTCATAAAAACCCTATCTCAAGCATATAAAATTCAATAGTTTTAGGGATCACCCATTAAGCATTCTCAAGTACTAAAAGGATTTAGCTCATAATTAAAGGAAAAACAAATACTAAATTAAAAGATGAACTCATATTGTTTTACAGAATTAAACTAAAGAAAAACCTAATTCCGGAATAGAGTTAGCTGTGAGTTGGAGATATAGACCGTCTCCAGTTCTCTAACTTTCCTGCTTCCTTGCTTTGACTTCTCTCTGGTGTTTTCTTTTGTGAAAAGTGAATTGTGTGTAAAATAGAAGTCAAAAGCCCCTTTTATACTTATAAATTCGGACTTGGCCTTTAGGTTACTAATTAGATGAAAGAATAAAGGCCCAAGTCCATTATTTTAGCCCAAAATCCCGTAACTGCTGCACCACCTTCACTAAATCTGCTCTATATGATTCGTTATAACTCCGATTGACCTAAAATCACTTGCTAAATTTCCGTAACTCGATAAGGAACATAATCTCTTCAAAGGTCAGCGCCTAAATCAACTCGTAAGTGCCTCGAAATCAGCAATCTTTGGCCTGTTACCAGATTTGCAGCTTCAAAATCTAATTCTTTTTGGGATTTATCTTCAATGTTTGACTCCATATCACGATCTTTGAAATTCTTCTCGGATCCCTCTTCTAGCTAAAATTCAAAAACTACAAACTTTTCACTAAAAATACAAATATTACGCGCAAAAGCTTAATAAATTAAAAATGCTAGAAATAAAAGAGGAAAATCGTATTATTGCATATTTAGTCCAAAAGTCTATCAAAATAAACGAATAAACACAAAAAATGATGTCTCCCAAGGGAATAAAATTAGAACATTTAGGGAGACATCAAGACCTCCAACTCAAACCTTTGTCGTCCCGACAAAGCAAAATAAAACAAACGAAGGGGTAGAAGTAAACGCAAGAAGGTAAAAGATAGCAAATAATTCTAAAGCAATTCTTAAAATAAATCTCATATAGTAAAACTCTAAGAACTAATATACACATACACCTATCATGCAAAATCGAACATAAAATTAAATTAGCAATGCTTGAAGGTTACACTTGTACTTATCTCTTTATGATGGCTATTGGTTGTTCCTCAATCCTAACTCGTTTTGAACGCTCCACTAAGTATATTCCCTATCAACAGAATCATAAATTCACTATGCACTTAGGAATCACGAGGACTTTACGGTTTTAGCGTAGGCTTAGGGACAGTGTGGTATGTATATTTGGTAAATTTGAAGTAATCTTTTGGCTCTCTCCTCACTTACCATCAACAACTGTCCACGAGCTTGAGTTTACACTCATATAATGTTCTCACTCAACCCATTTCACGCGGTAATGTTGCGTCCCCATGTCAACCCAATATAAACTAATATGATTTTCAAAATATTCCACTTTGCCGGTTTATTTTGTTCTTTCTTTCTTTTTATATTCTTTTTCATTTCATTTTTTTGTACAAGATACCCATGACCATCATTTTTATGTGAAAGTCATGTCTCTTATATTTTTTTTTCTTTTCTCTTTTTTTGTTTTTTCAAATCCTGGCAAAGGGGTACTAATAATAATATCATCTTTTATTTTGTGTCTCAATACAAACACATATAATCCCAACCAATGAATTTCCCAAATGTGGACCCTCCACCCCAAACTCAAGCTCGAGACAGGTTTCAGGATCGTGATTCAAGTGCGGGTCATTTGGTAATGCTTAATAATCTAAGGGATAATAGGCTTATATCGTGGCTATAAAAGAAAAGTCTTAAGGCTCAAAATTGGGCTAAGACGGATAAAATTATAATAAGGGATAGCAAGCTAAAATGCTTCAAATGGCTAACAAAGAACTGTCCCTATCATTTTCCTAAGTACATAGTTCGTCTTTAGTTCATATCTAGGTGGGTTCTCTACTAATTAGGATTTCACGTTCTACACACCAAACATATTCCTTAAGTACAAGCATACTTCATTTGCATTGTTCATTAATTCTTCCTATCAATTACCTATGTTCGCATGCAATTCTAAGTGTGTTTTATATTATTCCCTAAAGTCCACTATTTACTATCATAGATTTACAAAAAGTATGCTTAAAGGAACATTTAAAATCTTTTACAGACTAACGCAACTCCGAAATTATTTTATTGAAAGCAATTAAAACACATAACACATAAAAACTGGGATGAGGCAACGAACCCCACCCCAAACTCAAAAATGAGCCGTGTCCCCGTGACTCGAAAAAGACTCAACGCAAGAAAATAAACTAAACTAAACTAAAACACAAAAGGGATAGAAAACGTATCTCAACCAGCGCGTGGCTGGTCATCGGTGTTGCGTCCATGAACTTTCTACTTCGTAAGTAGACCATAGGTGGCATGTTGAATTGTGCTCACCCCCATAAGCATGGTTCGGAGAAGTTCTAGCTATTTCGTAACGTTTCCCAAAGAAGCAATCATCTTCACTTGGTTTTCTTCTAACACCTTCACTTTCGCTTCCAACTCGTGATCGGTATGCATCTTTTTCTTTGGAGGAGCTCTAGGAGTTTTTACTGCTCTTAACACTTCATCATGAGCATTTTGAATTGACGCTATACCCATGTTCTCTCCAACTACTACACGGTCAATCTCTGCGTCCTTACGCGAAACTTTTGCGTCTAGGCATAAAGTAGTGATAGTACAAGGGAATTTGAGATTTTGTTGCGAAGTTGTAATTCTAGAAAATTCCATGATGGTATCATAAATCACACGAGCAACATCCATTGGTTTCTCCTCAACAATACACTTGATAAACATAAGATGCTCCTTCTTCACTTCCGATATGTGTTTAATTCCGAAGAAGGTAAGGATTATGAAACGGGACCATACCTTAGCACATGGTAATAAATTACTGATATACATCTGTCCAGGATATCTCTCTCCTTCGGGAATTGGGCGAGCCCCATCAATAAGTATCGTCCCCCAAAGGGATTCATAATCGAAAGATGGTTCTTTAAGAGATTCTTGGAAAGGGCATAGTCCAGAAAAATTGGGTAATTTCAACGATTTTCGAATAAGCTCAACGGAGAAAGGAACTACCTTTTTGTGAATCACACTTGCATCTTTTGAGAAGGCAGTTCCTTCATAAAAATCTCCCACCAAGGTAGGAATATACTCAAGCTTCCTTTCTCTTAATTCTTTCCAACCCAACTTGTCACAAGTAATACCATAATCTTTATAAGCACTAGTCATAATACCCTTAGGAAGATTCATCTCCTTACCAAACTTCAAGAAATTGATTCTATCACGCACCTGATCGGCCCGAGGAACGAAAACTCTTTTTGGCTTTTGAGCCCATGTTTTTCTACGCGGAGGTTTCTGTTGTTGCACGGGATCTTCGGGAACTTCTTGTTCTGTTTCTTCCTCAATCTCTTCTTCAACTTCTTCTTCACTTTCTTCGTCACTTTCATCAATTAAGCTACTCTTTTTCGGATTAGCCTTGCTTGGGTTTTCTTTCCTTTTCAGAGCAATTGGGATTTGTTCAGTCTTTTTGGAACGCGAATCCGGAATCTCAATTGCTTGTTCTAGGCTAGCTCCAACATTGTTCCTGTTTCTTGGTAAGTTTCTTCGATAAGCGCACATGGAATCGGTCATGTTAGTCATCTCTTTTCACCCCAAACTCAAAACTTCAGATAGTGAAAAAGCTAGAGAAAAGCTTAGAACTTTGATGTTTTGAGGCTTTAAACTTGAAGAATATGGTGGAATATGAGATGGGTTAAGGTTAATTTAGAGGAAATGTGGAAGAATTGGGTTTAATTGCAAGGTTAGGAAGAAGAAATTGTGTGGAGAAAATATGAAATTTGGTGATGTTTTGGAGAAGATATGAGTTGATTGTGTGTTTTTGTGATGAAAGAAGACTTAGTTTGATGATTTTATAGTTGTCTCTTGATGATTTTCGGAGTAGGTGGAGGCAAGGATTCGGAATATGAGGTAGGCTTGGAAAAGGAGGCAAAAAACTAGGTTAAAAGCTGTAAAAACCGCCTCTCGCAACAGCGCACCGGCTAGCTGGTGGCTGACCGGCATGCCGGTCGCGATGGCGGCGAAAAATTAATTTCCAAATTCAATTTTTTTTTACCTCAGACGCAAGCTACCTTGCGTCATTGCTAACACAGTGATCAGAGAGTTCCTCTTCCTTGGCCGGCTAGCCGGTCGCTGACCGGTATGCCGGTGGCGTGTCGCTGGCGCAATGGGAAACGCAACATCCTTGCGTCATTGCTAACGCATTGATCAGAACCTCGTTCGTCATCGGCCGGCTAGCCGGTCAGACCTGTCGTGGACTCCAAATTTTTTCGTTTTCTCATCGTTTTGACCCCAAACTCATGACCATTTTACCCTTGAAATCATCAAAAACAAACACCCTTCCTCATTTCTTAATAATAAACACTAAATTTAACAAAAATCAAACTAATTTACACTACGAAAATTTGAAATACTTAAACTAATATACAAGAAAGTGGCTTTTGTTTAACGTCGTTAAGCTCGACGGTTTACCTCATGCTTCTAAGGAGCTTCGAGGAGGTACATGACCTCTACGGGATGTGGGTCCTTTGCACGATCGGTATCTTCACCTCCATGGTATATATTTAAACGATGACCGTTCACCATGAATGTACAGTTTTCAAGTGGATGTTCTATCTCTATTTCTCCATGAGGTGTAACTTTGGTCACAATATACGGTCCTGACCACTTCGATCTTAACTTTCCCGGATAATTGCTAAACTTTGAGTTATATTTCAATACTCTTTGCCCCACTAAAAAGTTCTTCTCTCGAATCCGATTATCATGCCATCTCTTGGTATTCTCTTTGTAAATTTTAGCGTTTTCATAAGCATGTAGTCGGAATTCATCAAGCTCATTAAGTTTCATCATTCGATTTTGACCGGCTAACGTATGATCTAAGTTTAACTGCGCAATAGCCCAATATGCACCCATTTCAAGCTCAAGAGGTAAGTGACAAGCCTTACCATACACCATTCCATACGGAGATGCACCGACTGGAGTTTAAACGTAGTACGATAGGCCCATAATGCATCGTCTAATTTCATTGACCAATCTTTTCTTGTAGGACCAACGGTTTTCTCTAAAATAGATTTTACCTCACTATTTGAAACTTCGGCTTGACCATTGGCTTGTGGATGATAAGCGGTAGATACACGATGTCTCACCCCATACTTCTCTAAGACTGTCTTCGAATACCTATTAACGAAATGAGTTCCTCCAACGCTAATAATTACTCTCGGAGTGCCATGTCTAGTGAAAATGTGTGATTTAAGAAACTTAATCACTACTCGCGAATCATTGGTTGGTAGAGCAACGGCCTCTACCCACTTAGACACGTAATCAACAGCTAATAAAATGTAGAGGTTACCATTTGAAGGAATGAACGGACCCATAAAATCTATACCCCAAACATCAAATATTTCCACTTCTAACACATTATTACGTGGAATCTCATCCCTCTTGGATATATTTCCGGTAAATTGACATCTTTCACATCTTTTAACATACTCATGACAATCTTTCATAATAGAAGGCCAGTAAAAACCAGATTGTAATACCTTAGCAGCAGTTCGATCTCCTTTAAAATGTCCACCATACGGTGAATTGTGACACCCAGCTACAATCGCCTCAATTTCTTCCTTGGCTACACATCTTCTCACCATTTGATCAGCACACACTTTGTAGAGGAAAGGGTCCTCCCAAAAGAATTGTCTAGCACGGTGAGCTAACCTCTTTCTTTCTTGATAAGTGGATCCTTAAGGAAAAGAACCACTCACCACTAAATTCGCTATATATGTATAACAAGGAGCTTCATAATCACGAACAGCAAACAAATTCTCATCAAGAAACTCTTCTCTAACTCTTTCAGTACCACTGTTCATCTCTGAACCTTCAAGACGCGAGAGGTGATCTGCAACCTGATTCTCACAACCATTTCTGTCTTTAATCTCTAAATTGAACTCTTCAAGCAATAAAACCCATCTGATTAACCTCGGTTTAGCATCCTTTTTCTCCATAAGATATCTAATCGCTGGATGATCTGTATAAACAATAACTTTTATCCAAGAAGAGCGAAACTTATCGAATGAATACACTACTGCTAGCAACTCTTTTTCTGTAACTGTATAATTAATTTGAGCACCACTGAAATTTTTACTAGCGTAATAAATTGAATGAAATATCTTATCTTTTCTTTGTCCCAATACGGCTCCCATACACAAATCACTTGCATCACACATGACCTCAAACAGTAAACTCCAATCTTGAGGTAATACTATAGGAGCAGAAATAAGCTTTTCTTTAATTGCTTGAAAGGCCGCTAAACAAGCTTCATCAAAAAGGAATTTGGAATCCTTTTCGAGTAAGTTGCATAACGGTTTAGCAATCTTAGAAAAGTCTCTAATGAAACGCCTATAAAAGCCAACATGGCCTAGAAAACTTCTTACCCCTTTTACAGAAATAGGAGGGGGAAGAGTTTTGATTACCTCTATCTTCGCTCTATCGACCTCTAATCCAGCACTCGAAACCTTGTGAGCCAGAACTATACCTTCTCGAACCATGAAATGACACTTCTTCCAGTTTAAGACCAAATCTGTTTCCTTGCATCTGATTAACACTTTCTCCAAGTTATCTAAACATTTATCAAAATCATCACCAAAACGGAGAAATCATCCATAAAAACTTCAAGAAAATTATCGATCATATCCCAGAAGATGGCCATCATACATCTTTGAAAGGTAGCAGGTGCATTACACAACCCAAATGGCATTCTGCGATATGCAAAAGTACCAAAGGGACATGTAAATGTAGTCTTATGTTGATCTTATGGAGCCACGTAAATCTGATTATACCCAGAGTAACCATCTAAAAAACAGTACTATTCTCTTCCAGCTAATTTATCTAGCATTTGATCAATGAAGGGAAGAGGGAAGTGATCTTTCCTGGTGGACTTGTTCAATTTTCTGTAATCCATGCAAACTCTCCAACCAACTACCGTTCTTGAAGGAATCGCTTCATTTTTATCATTAAGAATTGTTGTCATTCCTCTTTTCTTCGGTACACACTGAACTGGGTTCACCCATTCACTACTCGAGATGGGATGGATAATCCCCGCATCTAAAAGCTTGATAACTTCCTTCTTCACTACATCCTTCATAGCGGGCCTTAATCTCCTTTGACCTTCAACTGAGCGTGCGTTATCATCTTCAAGTATGATTTTTTGTTGACAATAGGAGGGACTAATGCCTTTGATGTCAGCAATTGTCCAACCTATTGCCTCTTTGTTGGCTCTTAACACACGCAATAGTTTATCTTCTTGAGGACCTGTTAAATTTGCTGAAATAATAACAGGTAGAGTTTCATTAGTACCTAAATACGCATACCTCAAGTGTGCTGGTAATGGCTTTTCTTCCAATTCCGGAGGAGATTCAATTGAAGGCTTCTTTTTAGGAATAATCTCCCCCGGTTCTCTCACAGGTTCATAGGCAAGACGCCTATACTTCGGATTCTCAGAATTAAGAGCTGCCACTGTTTTGGCAAGCTTTTCCATCATCTCAGGTAAGTCTAATGTCAAAGCGGCCTGCAAGATATCATCATAATTAAAACAATCAAATACCTCTTGCGATGCCTGCTCAACTACATCCATTCTGAAGCAATCTTCTTGAGAATCTGGAAATTTCATAGCTCGGAACACATTAAATTTAACCTCCTCGTCTTGGATCCTCATCGTTAATTCGCCGTTTTCTACATCAATCAATGTACGCCCCGTGGCTAGGAATGGTCTTCCCAAAATAATGGGGATTCCTATCCGCGTCGTATTCAAGTATAACGAAATCAACGGGAAATATTAACGTACCTGCCTTAACAAGGACATCTTCAATTCGGCCTTCGGGATGTGCAAGAGACTTGTCCGCCATTTGCAAGACCATGGAAGTAGGTCTTGCTTCTCCAATTTTTAGCTTATCAAAGATCGATTTGGGCATCAGATTGATGCTTGCACCCAAATCGCATAGTGCTTTACCTTTCCATTCTTCTCCAATCGATATCGGAATTGTGAAACTCCCCGGATTAACTAACTTTGGAGGTAATTTACTTTGACAAATAGCACTGCATTCTTCAGGAAGACCAATCATCTCATTATCACAGTATGGCCTTTTATTAGTGAGGGCTCTCTTCGAAAACTTCGTATACTTAGGAATATCTCGAATAGCTTCCAACAACGGAATATTAATACTAAGGCCTCTCACTCTATTAAAGAACTTCTGAAAATCAGCTAAATCACCCTTTTTTTGAACTCGAGAGGGAAACGGTGGAGGAGGGCGATTACTCACAATATCATCTTTCTTCTTTGGAATCTCACTTGGTCTCTCTATTTCTTCAACCTCAGTATCTTTTTCCTTCTCACCCACATCCTTTTCTTTTCTTGGAACTTCTTTTTCTTTCATAACGGGAAAAGGAGGTGGAGGGAGGTTCTTACCACTTCTCAATGTAACAGATTTGCAATCTTCATGTAGTCTTGGATTTTCTGTGTCACTAGGGAGTTGCCCTTGTGGACGCTGATTAAGCTGTTTCGCGAATTGATCCATTTGATTCTGTAATAGCTTGATATTTGCGTCAGACGCTTGTTGATTCTGCATAGCTTGCGTCTGAAGAGCAATTAAGCTTTCAACGGTTTTCTGAAGAGTGACAACACCTTCTTGTGGATGAGCAGGTAAGGCTTTTTGGTTCATGGTTTCATTGTAAGTGTCTTGAGGAGCTTGTATTTGCACATAATTTCCTTGATTCTGTCCTCCTTGATAATTATTATGTAGTCTTTGGTTGAATTTGTTACCATGGGGACGCAGCTGATACGCATATGTAGGATTGGCTGCCCCGTTAGGATTTGAGTATTGAAACCCAGGATGGTTTCTGTTAGGCTGATATCCATTACCACTGGAATTAAAATTACCTCTGTTGGAGACAAACATCATAGGCTCTTGATTATTCAGACAACTTTCCTCATCATGATCATCTACCCCATAAATCGAACACATATACACTTCTTGTGTAGCTTGCACAACTACCTTCTTACCCGAAAATCCTTCTTTTACAGCTAAAGTGAGCTGTTTCAACTGTTGCTCTATGGTGGTTTGAATCTTGTTCTCAAGCGTAGCGAATTTTTCTTCGATATTAACCTTATTCACTCCTTTAACCGGGGTTCTTACTGAAGTCCACCCAACTTCATTCTTTACTGTTCTTTCCAAGATGATTTTTGCATGAACGGGTTGAACTTGAAGAAATCCCGCACCACATAGCAAATCCAATTTTTCTCTTGAAGTCCCGTCAAGGCCTTTGTAAAATATTTTTAGCTGTTGTTGTTCTGAAAAGCCATGATCGGGAACTCTACGCAAACACATTTGAAATCTTGTCCAGCTTTTACCCAAAGTTTCATCATATTCTTGACGGAAATGCGTTAATTCAAGTTGATCATCCAATCTCATGTTACTTGGGTAATACCTGTTAAAGAAAGCAGTTTGTAATTGATCCCAGTTTGTTATCTTTGTAGGTTCTTGCGTATCGTGCCATTCACTTGCTCCATCAATAACAAAAAATCAAAACGCAGCAAAATACATTTGTTCTTTTGAAACTCCTTATGTGATGTAAGAATCACATATTTGCTTGAATTTCTGTACTGCTCGGATAGGATCTTCTCCAGCTTTACCACGAAAATTTCCAAAATTTTGGAATTGAGCTAACATACCCGAATCTGGACTAAACCTCAGAACATCTATATTTGGAGCACCTACCCCTAGAGCAGGAGCACGGAATGGAATCTCTTCTAGTCCATTAACAAACCATGGATCTATTTGGACTTGAGCTGGAGGATTAGGATTGACTGGCGGAACCTGAGGGTTAACACCTTGTGGCGCTATTGGTTGGCCATTCGCGTCCAGCTGAACTTGTCCGTTATTGTTCTGTTGATTCTGAAGATTAATGTTCTCCATTCTGTTTACTAACTCTTCTACCTCTCTAGCTTCTTGTTCTTTCCATCTCTTGTTAGCAAGTCTGATTAATGATTCTGGATTATTAAGGATCGGAGGTGATGGCTCTAGATCCTTAAAGAGTCTCCTTCGCATACACCAAACCTAAAAACCTGAAAAGATGAACAAACAAAAAGCGTAAAACTGATAAAAATAAAATAAATGCAACTATCACTAAAGAATAAACACCGTGGTCACACGCTACCGTCCCCGGCAGCGGCGCCAAAAACTTGGTGGTCCTTTGTGTGTTCTAAAAATAATGCAAAAGTAATCGAACCACAACCACAAGTGTACGGTTGTCCCAAGTAGTAATAATGATTCTAGGATTGTTCGCAGGGACGGTTTGGTTAACTACAATGCTTATCGATTAATGAATGATTGCACTTATGAAAGCAAATTAAAGATATAATGATTGATTTGTTGGTTTTATAGTTCCTAAGATAATTAAGACTAATATGAAAATGTAAATAAATGACAAGACGCAAATAATAAATTGCTAGACGCAAATAAGAAAGGCAGTACTCGAGAAATGAAAAGGATCCTCCTAATTCTATTTTATCTCATATGTCGTTAAAGGATCAAATCGGTCAAATAACATTGGTCGGGATTCCTCATATGAAATTCAATAGTTTTAGGGATCACCCATTAAGCATTCTCAAGTACTAAAAGGATTTAGCTCATAATTAAAGGAAAAACAAATACTAAATTAAAAGATGAATTCATATTGTTTTACATAATGAAACTAAAGAAAAACCTAATTCCGGAATTGAGTTAGTTGTGAGTTGGAGATATAGACCGTCTCCAGTTCTCTATCTTTCCTGTTTCCTTGCTTTGACTTCTCTCTGGTGTTTTCTTTTGTAAAAAGTGAATTGTGTGTAAAATAGAAGTCAAAAGACCCTTTTATACTTATAAATTCGGACTAGGCCTTTAGGTTACTAATTAGATGAAAGAATAAAGGCCCAAGTTCATTATCTTAGCCCAAAATCTCGTAACTGCTGCACCACCTTCACTAAAACTGCTCTAGCCAATTCGTTATAACTCCGATTGACCTGAAATCACTTACTAAATTTCCGTAACTCGATAAGGAACATAATCTCTTCAAAGGTCAGCGGCTAAATCAACTCGTAAGTGCCTCGAAATCAGCAATATTTGGCCTGTTTCCAGATTTGCATCTTCAAAATCTAATTCTTTTCGGGATTTATCTTCAAGGTTTGACTCCATATCACGATCTTTGAAATTCTTCTCGGATTCCTCTTCTAGCTAACATTCAAAACCTACAAACTTTTCACTAAAAATACCAATATTATACGCGCAAAAGCTTAATAAATTAAAAATGCTAGAAATAAAATAGGAAAATCGTATTATTGCATCCTCCAAAGCATTCCAAAGAAGGTCCCGAGTCAAGGCGTTTGGACTAGCATAAACTGCAGATAGAATCCAGGAAACACATGAGTCTCTAGTAAGGCAAAGATTTATTACCTATCGACTAGCCGATAAAATTTGGATCGCAAAATCCTCTTGCTTCCAAAGGTCCCGAATCCCACTGGAAAATCCCACAGCCTCGACTCTCGTTGATGCATCCGTACGAAGTGATTTGATAATTCTTGTCGCCTCCGACCATGCAGCCTTGGTCTCTACGACAATTGCAATGAATGGATTATGGCGCGCAATGATGTCATTAAAGTCTCTTCTAAATTCTACACTATTCGATCCTCAACAATTACAAAAAAATGATATTTAATGAGTAATTGGTTGTCAACCAATTCCCAACATTAGAAAATGATGTGTACAAAATAAAACAAACAAATAAATAAATCAAAATAGTAAAGGATACAAAGGTAAGTGAAGAAAGTTAGATGGAAAAATTGTCAAACCTCACTTCACACTCCATATCAGCTCCTTCAGATAAATCAATTCTCTGAAGTTCGCAAGTCAAACTCGCCAAGAATCCTTCCTTAGGACTGTGTAAAAAGAAATCCTTGTATTCCGGAGCATCCATTTTGTACGCTACAAATTCCTTTAATGCTTTCTCCCCTGTTCGCCACTCTTGTTAACCGGCTAATGTCCGATTTCCTTCCCACCATTTGGGATCTGTCAAAAAAGGAACTAGGCGGAGTTGTTGCCACCTAGTGATGGAGAAGAGGCGAAGGATAGGCGCCAAAATTAGACAGTTTGAGCCAGAGCTAGAGAGAACAATCTGGTTGAAATTTTATACATCAATTTATGATCGAAAATATCTACAATGAGATCGTTGGACATTTCATTTCAACTCAAAGAATCGCTCACTTGACTAGAGTATGTGTTGAAATGACATGTCCGCGATCTAATTGTAGTAATCCGATGTAAATAGTGGATCGACAACCATCCATTTTTACGATTTCCATGTTCACCATATGTCTTATATATAGGAAAGATATCTCTTTCCTTATAAATGCACAGTAATGCCAAATAAATGCGTTTAAAATCAAATGCTTGACTTTTTTCTTAAAAAAAATATCTTTTCCTTACAACTTAATGTGGTGCTTACCTTTTTATTAATGGAATTTTAGGTATTTATAATATTAATGGTGGATATATATGCCATTTAATGAAAAACATTCCCAGTGACAATCAATTATCCGAGAAAACATATCCGGTAAGGGGTGTGATGAGTTAAAAGATAGACTCTTCCACGTGTATTGTAAAGGTGGAACCACGTACGTTGGATAAATTATCTCCAAAGTTTATAAGTAACTATAGTTTTAACTTGTGTTTTACACTATCGTAGATAAACACTCCCAATAGCACTCTAACGTGTAAGTAAGTACCAACCAACAAAGGACGCAAGCTACTGATAGGTTCTATAGCCATGTATATTTCTAAAGATCTCCTGCATAGGGATATCAAATGCAATACAAAGGAAACAAGATATTTAAAATAACTTTTTTGAGAAAAATATGGGTTGGGTTGTACTTAAGTGACAATATCACTTGACTTGAATGAAAATGTAATGTGTGATGCAACAACCAAATTTTATCACGTGAATGCACATATTGACTTAACTTTATTTAGATGGTACTACCACAACATATACTCAACCCAGTATGAGCAAGTTTTGCGATAATGTCACACACACTTTTAAGGCTATGCATAAAATTTGGTTCTTATGAGTTCTTTAAATTGATAACCCATGTATTCTATGGAAGGCAGCCAATCTTTACAATCACATAGTTGATTTCAAGAATGTTTATCCATTGTATAATACCCCTATTGCGGCATAAAGTAATTAAGAGTTAAACAACTCAAGCTCGTCATACTACATCGATTTCAACAATCCCGTTTCAATGGGATTACCAAAAGTGATGTCATGTAATTATGATTATAATGACAACCTTAAAGCCTCAGTAAATCTGTCAAGTCCTTCTAAATGGGACTACCATAAAGGGATATGGATTTATTAAGAGTAACAAAATGACCCTCGAAACATCATCAGTGAATTCATCAAGTTTGTCTCTACAACATCACCACGACGGACTATGAATTTATTATGAATAAACACTCAGCCTTGTTTTTCACAATTGTATTCCATAGGTATGGGAAATTAGAGCTAAAATTTACATCTATTCCTCAATCGATGGTTGTTAGCACCATCTTCCTTGACGATTCCACGGTCACCCTCCTAGTTAAGCCTTTAGTATATGAATTAGCCAAATAATTATTTGATATTACATACTCTATTAATATCACAACATTATTTCATAATTTCTTTATTGAATTGTGTCTGATGTGGATATGTATTTGTTTTACATTATAGACTCTATTATGAGTACCATTAAACGCTACTTGTGAATCACAAAGAAGGAATGCCAATGTGTTTTTCCTTCCTATGATGGATTATTTTTAGGAGACTTTTAAACCTCTCAAATTTATTCCGTCCCTAGTAGTTATATGAACTTAGATTATGTTGTAAATCGTGATATACAATTCTATTTAGAAGGCTTTCACAATATAACTCTTCAACCTAAATATTATTTGTTTTAGTAAGGGTACTCCATTTGGACGTATTGATTGAATTATTGTTTCCGTCGAATCGAGAAATCATCAAGCCTTGGAAAGTATTAGGGCATACCTCTTTTCTATTAGAAGTAAAATGACAAAGGTTTTAATTGGATTCCTTACCATATTCTTTCCAAAATCCAAAATCAGGAAAGTTTGTTATAATCTGAATAGGGATAATGAGGTTATGATTAAGTTTATCTTTTAAGGAATTCCTAAAAATGTCTTTTCTATTAATATTTCCAAAAATGTTATGTAAAAATTATCAAGTCTAAGGGAAAATTTTGGTGGGTTAACCCGGGTAAGAAAGGATTCATTATTTTGTATGGGAGAATATCATGGTTAATATGGTTATTGTGGGTTTGGGGTTTTGGGACTTTTGCAAAATGAATGTTGCTATGTTATCAAACTAAGCCTTTTAAGATTTACAAAATTAAGGGTCATCGGTTTTTAGTGTCCCTAAGATTATTAATTATCCTTATTTTAGTTTCCTGCAAGCAAAATATACAAGAATAAAGTCTTATACATGCACAAATATATTTAAAGAGCAAAAACCTCTTCCATTTGAGTCTATTATTAATATTATGAATTGGTTCTGACCAAATATTTGAAATGAGCTGTGAGTTCCAAAGATATTTAGGTTTCAACGTCTTAGGGTGATAATAATTGGTTATCTTTAATTAATAAAGAGTCTAGGACTTTAGATTTGAATATCTTTAATCAATTTTTCTTTACTGTGGTTGTTAATTTTATAAAAACTATTAGTTTAAAATGAACCTGGACTAAGGATGAATTATATGGCCACATACCCAATTCGAGGTCCAGTCTAATATGTTAGGTTAACAATCTATTGCTAGGATTTAAGAGAAAATTAAATTGTATACCTCTAAGAGTCTCAAAAGCATAAACCCATGATGTGGCAAGTTATTTGGTAATATTATAAGCCTAACAAAATTATGATCTTTCGTGGGATGGTTTATGGGAATCTGAATACCACTGTATATAATTTATTCGAGATAAAATGTTATAAGAATAATATTTGTTTTTTGTTACAAAGGAGACAAAAACCATGATAAGAAAACACTAAGCTAACACATCATTGAACAAGCCAGGGATATGAATCAACCTTGGCATTTTCTAGCCCATTCTATCGCGTGTGATGATGATCCATATATAACTAGGTGGATTGGTGTAGGAGCAAAACGGCTCCTCTTGTGACACCCCTACACGTGTAAGCCAGTCTGCATACATGTTTTATTCCCTATAAATTCCCTTGAGCGAGAACTCCTTATTACGTGCTAGGATTTCTCGAATCTTACTAATCCATAGTTCCGCCAGACCTCTACCCTCATTGACCTTCAAAATACATTCAATAGCTTACCAAGTATCCACCTCCATCTCTAATTCGATAATTCTCATATCTTCAGCCATGTGTAGCCCCTCGTAAAGCGCAATGACATCTATAACTATAGCAAAGACATGGTTGTTTTTCATCGAGAATCCACAAATCAAATCACCATTTATCTCACGAATCACGCCTCCACCTTCTCCTTATTGCGCCACCTGTTCAGACTCCCATCCGTGTTTAATTTGAAAGGCCTATTATGCTTGGCCCATCCAATCAGGTTCACGTATATTTTTCTATTCGGTATTTTTCCAGATGTGTTACCCCTTTCCTTGATAAAAGTTTGGGCCTGGTAAGTAGCTTTACGGACAACAGTCTTGCTGGTCGAAAAAACACACCCCTTGAAGAACATATCATTCTGTGCTAACCAGTTGTCTCAACTAAGGCACCAAAGAATACGTTCCATATATCTCTAGAAAATAAACTCACGTTTGATAGGTTTTTAGCCCACCAGTCGTTGTTGAATTTCGCCAAGGGAGGGGGATCCATCTAAGGAGACCGGTCTGCAGCTTACTCGGTGTTAATTTACTGGAACTCAGTTCTATTATTATAGGTACTCGACTCCAAAACATAAAGATCATCACCATTTTGTTGCTCTTCAAACCCAGGCGCTGCTCCAGCTGTTTTTGACCTGTAATACTGAGCTATGGGTCTGACCCATTCATCCTAAATCGGCGTGAACGACCTTGGCCAAGCATGAACGAAATTTGTGTGCAAGGAATCCAGGGGGGAGCTCGCTCGCAGCTGACTAGTGAGGATTGGATCCTGGTTGACTGAAATTGAATTTGAAGTCCCTGAAAGAACGTAATAATCATAGGGGTTAAACTGCAAAATATTTTCCCCGGCAGAACGGCCCCAACTTTCGCCTCCTTCTTGACCTCATCCCATATTTTAGCTACTACCACACAATCACGGAAAAGGTGTAATGCGGTCTCAAATTCAACCCCGCAGCAAGGGCATAAGGAAGAAAAATTAACACCGCTTTTAACCAAATTTTCTCTTGTGGCAAGATGCTCATGTATCGCTCTCCAAATTAGCACTCTTGTCTTCTGAGAGAATTTAAGCTTCCACACTTTATCCCATGGCATCCCACCATCACTAATTCCTCCAGAATCAAGGTAACTTAGAGCCGACTTGACGGTGTAAACCCCATGAAACGCTAACATCGAAAAGAACGTGTCTGCTTCATCATCCTTCATTTCCACTCTAATACATACAAAATGAGTAGCTTAGATGGACGAAGGAGGTGATGAAAGCTGCCCCAATCCCATGTACCATCACTCACCACATAGCCACTAACTTTCTTGAATTTATCCTCTACCTGCAACACACCCCTGACATGATCTATCGAAGATGAATCACCTAACCAAATGTCAAGCCAAAAAAGAGTACTTTTCCCCATTATATATGGACCATCGGGATCCCCGTCTAACTACGACAATACCTTCCGCGATGGTCCTAGAAATCCGGGAACCACTCGACTTGGAAGTATAATAAAGAATGGTCGATTTGAAATACTTTTGTCTCATGACGATAGTCCATAAGGCTTGAATCATCGTGTGTCACCTTCCAACCTAACTTACCAAGCAATATTGTATTCATATGTTTTACTAATTGTAGGCCAAGACCGCCCTCCCTCTTAGATCTACACACATCCTTCCAGACAACCCAATTGATATGATTTTGTTCTTACAATATTCCCCAAATGAACTCCCCTCTAATAAGGCCTATTTCTTTGCAAACATACTTAGGTAATTTCTCCACTTGCATAATGTACATAGGCACCGTGCTCAAAACGGAATGGGAAAGAGTTATCCAACCAACAAGAGTTAAGAGGCTACGTTTCCATTTTGCAATCTTTTTCCTAAGATTATTGATAAGCTCTCCAAAAAATCCACGCGGTCTTCTCCCAGAAAGGATAGGAACTCCAAGATACCTTCCTAGCCCCTCGCTTCAACTGTATCCGCTTCTTAAGGTAATGCTCCAGGCCACCTCTTCGTCTATATTCTTCGAAAAATATATAAATGACCTTTCTTTGTTTATTTTTTGGCCAATGTCTCTACAGAATGTGTCCAATGTGTTCTGCGAAAGATCAAAATTTTCAACAGTGGCTTCCGCAAAAAGAATGAGATCATCATCAAAATTTATATGTGAGGTAAGAATCCCCCCAGACTAAGTTGAATGGCTTGCCATCTTCCTTCTAACACAAGTTGTTGTATAAGAATCGATAATCTCTCCATGCATATGACGAAGACGTAAGGTGACGTCGGGTCTCCTTGGCGAATCCCTCTCTTAATATTGATCGGAGGTAAAGGGGAACCCTTCCAAAGAACAGAATGATCGTTATCGGCCATCCCTGATATAATAAGATTCACCCACATTGAAGGAATACCCAAAAGATCCAATGAGTACTTGATGAAACTCTATCTAAGTTTATCTTAGGCTTTCGCTAAATCCACCTTCACTGCCATGTAACTCCTCTTTCCCTTCTGATGGCGTAACATATGATAAATTTCACTAACCAACACCATATTGTCTATAGTAGACCGTGATGGTAAGAAACTGTTCTGGAAAGGACCAATGTGATTCGCAAGCAACGGTCTTAATCTGTTAACAAATACCTTCATACATATCTTGTAGAACACGTTGATTAGACTAATCGGTCTGAATGGAGAGATATACTTGGTATTATCAAACCTCGGGATGAGGTTTACTAATCTGCCAAGTACCTCTTCTGGAAGCTCTCTTCCACTAAGTCAAGTCAAATCATATCGCAAACGGATGAACCCACCATATCCTATCATGAATGAAAAAAATTTGTTGTCATACCATCCGGACCAGAGGCGTTGTAGGGATATATTTGAAACACCTTAACCCTGACTTCCTCATCTGATACCTCCTCGAAATGTAAGGCAATGTCGTCCCTCCCAAACTCAAAAATAAACGGTAAGGAAAACACAGCTGGGACTGATGTTACTAAAGAAAAAAGGTCCTCATAAAACCCTCTAACCCAAAGCTCCCACACCTCACCATCTTCAATCCATTCGTGACGATCATGCTTGAGACGAAAAGTATCCTTCGCCCTCTTCTTTCTCTGTGCTGCAAGGTGATAGAATTTTGTGTTTCTCTCGCCTGAATATACCCAATCCGTTCTAGCTCTTTCAAACCAATGTATCTCTTCTTGTGCAAGAACACTCTCGTACTCTTCGTTCAACCTCTTCTCTAAACGGATAAGCGACAGATTAAAATCGCTTTGAAGTGCCGTTTGTAAGCCAGTAATACGAGCTAACAAACGGTGCTGCTTTTGAAATATATCCCCAAAAGATTAGAATTTCCAAACCTCCAACTCTTTTCTTAAAACCTCTATGTTCCTCCCTAGACCGCCTCCCTCCTTAACCCAATTACCTTCAACTGAAAATCTGAAGCTGTCATGGTGACACCAAGCTGCTTCGATTCTGAATCGTTTCTTCATGGCTTTCGGGCTCGACTTATCGGCAAGAGAAATGATTATCGGGACATGATCGGAGTGAATACAAGGTAAATGTGTGACTACCGCGCCCCCAAAATATTCCTCCACGGATGGTTACCATAATCTCTATCTAAACGTTTCAAGATTCTCAGCCCTGTATTCCAAGAATCGCTCCGTGTAAATCTAGCACCACTGGTGGTCCTTTGTGTGTTCTAAAAATAATGCAAATGTAATCGAACCACAACCGCAAGTGTACGGTTGTCCCAAGTAGTAATAATGATTCTAGGATCGTTCGCAGGGACGGTTTGGTTAACTACAATGCTTATCGATTAATGAATGATTGCACTTATGAAAGCAAATAAAAGATATAATGATTGATTGGTTGGTTTTATAGTTCCTAAGATAATTAAGACTAATATGAAAATGTAAATAAATGACAAGACGCAAATAATAAATAGCTAGACGCAAATAAGAAAGGCAGTACTCAAGCAATGCAAAGGATCCTCCTAATTCTATTTTATCGCATATGTCGTTAAAGGGTCAAATCGGTCAAATAACATTGGTCGGGATTCAAGAGTCTTTGTACCCCCGTCAGGGTGGACTACAAAGCTATTCTAGAGTGTCACTAGTCCCGTCAGGGTAAATATGATCCACTTTCGAATGATTAAGTTTATATTACCTCATTGGCCCTAAGATTAGCTACGCTCGTCAAAGTCAAATAGTTTATACCTTGTATTGAGTAATTGATTCTATACCTAAACCCTCCGTCAGGATGATCCACACGCCACATATGTGGAATAGCCTAGTTAATAACACCTGTTCTTAGTTAGCTACTCCAAAAACAATAAATAATAATAAATTACCGAATAATGTAAATGACCCAATTTGATTTAATTCATAAAAACCCAATCTCAAGCATATAAAATTCAATAGTTTTAGGGATCACCCATTAAGCATTCTCAAGTACTAAAAGGATTTAGCTCATAATTAAAGGAAAAACAAATACTAAATTAAAAGATGAACTCATATTGTTTTACAGAATTAAACTAAAGAAAAACCTAATTCCGGAATAGAGTTAGCTGTGAGTTGGAGATATAGACCGTGTCCAGTTCTCTAACTTTCTTGCTTCCTTGCTTTGACTTCTCTCTGGTGTTTTCTTTTGTGAAAAGTGAATTGTGTGTAAAATAGAAGTCAAAAGCCCCTTTTATACTTATAAATTCGGACTTGGCCTTTAGGTTACTAATTAGATGAAAGAATAAAGGCCCAAGTCCATTATCTTAGCCCAAAATCCCGTAACTGCTGCACCACCTTCACTAAAACTGCTCTATCTGATTCGTTATAACTCCGATTGACCTGAAATCACTTGCTAAATTCCCGTAACTCGATAAGGAACATAATCTCTTCAAAGGTCAGCGTCTAAAACAACTCGTAAGTGCCTCGAAATCAGCAATCTTTGGCCTGTTACCAGATTTGCAGCTTCAAAATCTAATTCTTTTCGGGATTTATCTTCAATGTTTGACTCCATATCACGATCTTTGAAATTCTTCTCGGATCCCTCTTCTAGCTAAAATTCAAAAACTACAAACTTTTCACTAAAAATACAAATATTACGCGCAAAAGCTTAATAAATTAAAAATGCTAGAAATAAAAGAGGAAAATCGTATTATTGCATATTTAGTCCAAAAGTCTATCAAAATAAACGAATAAACACAAAAAATGATGTCTCCCAAGGGAATAAAATTAGAACATTTAGGGAGACATCAAGACCTCCAACTCAAACCTTTGTCGTCCCGACAAAGCAAAATAAAACAAACGAAGGGGTAGAAGTAAACGCAAGAAGGTAAAAGATAGCAAATAATTCTAAAGCAATTCTTAAAATAAATCTCATATAGTAAAACTCTAAGAACTAATATACACATACACCTATCATGCAAAATCGAACATAAATAACATCAATCATAAAATTAAATTAGCAATGCTTGAAGGTTACACTTGTACTTTTCTCTTTATGATGGCTATTGGTTGTTCCTCAATCGTAACTCGCTTTGAACGCTCCACTAAGTATATTCCCTATCAACAGAATCATAAATTCACTATGCACTTAGGAATCACGAGGACTTTACGGTTTTAGCGTAGGCTTAGGGACAGTGTGGTATGTATATTTGGTAAATTTGAAGTGATCTTTTGGCTCTCTCCTCACTTACCATCAACAACTGTCCACGAGCTTGAGTTTACACTCATATAATGTTCTCACTCAACCCATTTGACGCGGTAATGTTGCGTCCCCATGTCAACCCAATATAAACTAATATGATTTTCAAAATATTCCACTTTGCCGGTTTATTTTGTTCTTTCTTTCTTTTTATATTCTTTTTCATTTCATTTTTTTGTACAAGATACCCATGACCATCATTTTTGATGTGAAAGTCATGTCTCTTATAATTTTTTTTCTTTTCTCTTTTTTTGTTTTTTCAAATCCCGGCAAAGGGTTACTAATAATAATATCATCTTTTATTTTGTGTCTCAGTACAAACACATATAATCCCAACCAATGAATTTCCCAAATGTGGACCCTCCACCCCAAACTCAAGCTAGAGACAGGTTTCAGGATCGTGATTCAAGTGCGGGTCATTTGGTAATGCTTAATAATCTAAGGGATAATGGGCTTATATCGTGGCTACAAAAGAAAAGTCTTAAGGCTCAAAATTGGGCTAAGACGGATAAAATTATAATAAGGGATAGCAAGCTAAAAGGCTTCAAATGGCTAACAAAGAACTGTCCCTATCATTTTCCTAAGTACATAGTTCGTCTTTAGTTCATATCTAGGTGGGTTCTCTACTAATTAGGATTTCACGTTCTACACACCAAACATATTCCTTAAGTACAAGCATACTTCATTTGCATTGTTCATTAATTCTTCCTATCAATTACCTATGTTCGCATGCAATTCTAAGTGTGTTTTATATTATTCCCTAAAGTCCACTATTTACTATCATAGATTTACAAAAAGTATGCTTAAAGGAACATTTAAAATCTTTTACAGACTAACGCAACTCCGAAATTATTTTATTGAAAGCAATTAAAACACATAACACATAAAAACTGGGATGAGGCAACGAACCCCACCCCAAACTCAAAAATGAGCCGTGTCCCCGTGACTCGAAAAAGACTCAACGCAAGAAAATAAACTAAACTAAACTAAAACACAAAAGGGATAGAAAACGTATCTCAACCAGCGCGTGGCTGGTCATCGGTGTTGCGTCCATGAACTTTCTACTTCGTAAGTAGACCATAGGTGGCATGTTGAATTGTGCTCACCCCCATAAGCATGTTTCGGAGAAGTTCTAGCAATTTCGTAACGTTTCCCAAAGAAGCAATCATCTTCACTTGGTTTTCTTCTAACACCTTCACTTTCGCTTCCAACTCGTGATCGGTATGCATCTTTTTCTTTGGAGGAGCTCTAGGAGTTTTTACTGCTCTTAACACTTCATCATGAGCATTTTGAATTGACGCTATACCCATGTTCTCTCCAACTACTACACGGTCAATCTCTGCGTCCTTACGCGAAACTTTTGCGTCTAGGCATAAAGTAGTGATAGTACAAGGGAATTTGAGATTTTGTTGCGAAGTTGGAATTCTAGAAAATTCCATGATGGTATCATAAATCACACGAGCAACATCCATTGGTTTCTCCTCAACAATACACTTGATAAACATAAGATGCCCCTTCTTCACTTCCGATATGTGTTTAATTCCGATGAAGGTAAGGATTATGAAACGGGACCATACCTTAGCACATGGTAATAAATTACTGATATACATCTGTCCAGGATATCTCTCTCCTTCGGGAATTGGGCGAGCCCCATCAATAAGTATCGTCCCCCAAAGGGATTCATAATCGAAAGATGGTTCTTTAAGAGATTCTTGGAAAGGGCATAGTCCAGAAAAATTGGGTAATTTCAACGATTTTCGAATAAGCTCAACGGAGAAAGGAACTACCTTTTTGCGAATCACACTTGCATCTTTTGAGAAGGCAGTTCCTTCATAAAAATCTCCCACCAAGGTAGGAATATACTCAAGCTTCCTTTCTCTTAATTCTTTCCAACCCAACTTGTCACAAGTAATACCATAATCTTTATAAGCACTAGTCATAATACCCTTAGGAAGATTCATCTCCTTACCAAACTTCAAGAAATTGATTCTATCACGCACCTGATCGGCCCGAGGAACGAAAACTCTTTTTGGCTTTTGAGCCCATGTTTTTCTACGCGGAGGTTTCTGTTGTTGCACAGGATCTTCGGGAACTTCTTGTTCTGTTTCTTCCTCAATCTCTTCTTCAACTTCTTCTTCACTTTCTTCGTCACTTTCATCGATTAAGCTACTCTTTTTCGGATTAGCCTTGCTTGGGTTTTCTTTCCTTTTCAGAGCAATTGGGATTTGTTCAGTCTTTTTGGAACGCGAATCCGGAATCTCAATTGCTTGTTCTAGGCTAGCTCCAACATTGTTCCTGTTTCTTGGTAAGTTTCTTCGATAAGCGCACATGAAATCGGTCCTATTAGTCATCTCTTTTCACCCCAAACTCAAAACTTCAAATAGTGAAAAAGCTAGAGAAAAGCTTAGAACTTTGATGTTTTGAGGCTTTAAACTTGAAGAATATGGTGGAATATGAGATGAGTTAAGGTTAATTTAGAGGAAATGTGGAAGAATTGGGTTTAATTGCAAGGTTAGGAAGAAGAAATTGTGTGGAGAAAATATGAAATTTGGTGATGTTTTGGAGAAGATATGAGTTGATTGTGTGTTTTTGTGATGAAAGAAGACTTAGTTTGATGATTTTATAGTTGTCTGTTGATGATTTTCGGAGTAGGTGGAGGCAAGGATTCGGAATATGAGGTAGTCTTGGAAAAGGAGGCAAAAAACTAGGTTAAAAGCTGTAAAAACCGCCTCTCGCAACAGCGCACCGGCTAGCTGGTGGCTGACCGGCATGCCGGTGAAAAATTAATTTCCAAATTCGATTTTTTTTTACCTCAGACGCAAGCTACCTTGCGTCATTGCTAACACAGTGATCAGAGAGTTCCTCTTCCTTGGCCGGCTAGCCGGTCGCTGACCGGTATGCCGGTGGCGTGTCGCTGGCGCAATGGGAAACGCAACATCCTTGCGTCATTGCTAACGCAGTGATCAGAACCTCGTTCGTCATCGGCCGGCTAGCCGGTCATCTGACCGGCATGCCGGCGGTTCTCGCTGGCGCAATTCGAGACGCAGCTAAGATGCGTCATTGCTGACGCAGTGGTCAGAGAGTTGGGGTCTGTCAGCTCATTTGACCGGTATGCCGGCCAGCTCGCCGGCTAGCCGGTCAGACCTGTCGTGGACTCCAAATTTTTTCGTTTTCTCATCGATTTGACCCCAAACTCATGACCATTTTACCCTTGAAATCATCAAAAACAAACACCCTTCCTCATTTATTAATAATAAACACTAAATTTAACAAAAATCAAACTAATTTACACTACGAAAATTTGAAATACTTAAACTAATATACAAGAAAGTGGCTTTTGTTTAACGTCGTTAAGCTCGACGGTTTACCTCATGCTTCTAAGGAGCTTCGAGGAGGTACATGACCTCTCCGGGATGTGGGTCCTTTGCACGATCGGTATCTTCACCTCCATGGTATATATTTAAACGATGACCGTTCACCATGAATGTACCGTTTTCAAGTGGATGTTCTATCTCTATTTCTCCATGAGGTGTAACTTTGGTCACAATATACGGTCCTGACCACTTCGATCTTAACTTTCCCGGATAATTGCTAAACTTTGAGTTATATTTCAATACTCTTTGCCCCACTAAAAAGTTCTTCTCTCGAATCCGATTATCATGCCATCTCTTGGTATTTTCTTTGTAAAGTTTAGCGTTTTCATAAGCATGTAGTCGGAATTCATCAAGCTCATTAAGTTTCATCATTCGATTTTGACCGGCTAACGTAGGATCTAAGTTTAACTGCGCAATAGCCCAATATGCACCCATTTCAAGCTCAAGAGGTAAGTGACAAGCCTTACCATACACCATTCCATACGGAGATGCACCGACTGGAGTTTAAACGTAGTACGATAGGCCCATAATGCATCGTCTAATTTCATTGACCAATCTTTTCTTGTAGGACCAACGGTTTTATCTAAAATAGATTTTACCTCACTATTTGAAACTTCGGCTTGACCATTGGCTTGTGGATGATAAGCGGTAGATACACGATGTCTCACCCCATACTTCTCTAAGACTGTCTTCAAATACCTATTAACAAAATGAGTTCCTCCATCGCTAATAATTACTCTCGGAGTGCCATGTCTAGTGAAAATGTGTGATTTAAGAAACTTAATCACTACTCGCGAATCATTGGTTGGTAGAGAAACGGCCTCTACCCACTTAGACACGTAATCAACAGCTAATAAAATGTAGAGGTTACCATTTGAAGGAATGAACGGACCCATAAAATCTATACCCCAAACATCAAATATTTCCACTTCTAACACATTATTACGTGGAATCTCATCCCTCTTGGATATATTTCCGGTAAATTGACATCTTTCACATCTTTTAACATACTCATGACAATCTTTCATAATAGAAGGCCAGTAAAAACCAGATTGTAATACCTTAGCAGCAGTTCGATCTCCTTTAAAATGTCCACCATACGGTGAATCGTGACACCCAGCTACAATCGCCTCAATTTCTTCCTTGGCTACACATCTTCTCACCATTTGATCAGCACACACTTTGTAGAGGAAAGGGTCCTCCCAAAAGAATTGTCTAGCACGGTGAGCTAACCTCTTTCTTTCTTGATAAGTGGATCCTTCAGGAAAAGAACCACTCACCACTAAATTCGCTATATATGTATAACAAGGAGCTTCATAATCACGAACAGCAAACAAATTCTCATCAAGAAACTCTTCTCTAACTCTTTCAGTACCACTGTTCATCTCTGAACCTTCAAGACGCGAGAGGCGATCTGCAACCTGATTCTCACAACCATTTCTGTCTTTAATCTCTAAATCGAACTCTTCAAGCAATAAAACCCATCTTATTAACCTCGGTTTAGCATCCTTTTTCTCCATAAGATATCTAATCGCTGGATGATCTGTATAAACAATAACTTTTGCTCCAAGAAGAGCGAAACTTATCGAATGAATACACTACTGCTAGCAACTCTTTTTCTGTAACTGTATAATTAATTTGAGCACCACTGAAATTTTTACTAGCGTAAGAAATTGAATGAAATATCTTATCTTTTCTTTGTCCCAATACGGCTCCCATACACAAATCACTTGCATCACACATGACCTCAAACAGTAAACTCCAATCTGGAGGTAATACTATAGGAGCAGAAATAAGCTTTTCTTTAATTGCTTGAAAGGCCGCTAAACAAGCTTCATCAAAAAGGAATTTGGAATCCTTTTCGAGTAAGTTGCATAACGGTTTAGAAATCTTAGAAAAGTCTTTAATGAAACGCCTATAAAAGCCAACATGGCCTAGAAAACTTCTTACCCCTTTTATAGAAATAGGAGGGGGAAGAGTTTTGATTACCTCTATCTTCGCTCTATCGACCTCTAATCCAGCACTCGAAACCTTGTGAGCCAGAACTATACCTTCTCGAACCATGAAATGACACTTCTTCCAGTTTAAGACCAAATCTGTTTCCTTGCATCTGATTAACACTTTCTCCAAGTTATCTAAACATTTATCAAAATCATCACCAAAACGGAGAAATCATCCATAAAAACTTCAAGAAAATTATCGATCATATCCCAGAAGATGGCCATCATACATCTTTGAAAGGTAGCAGGTGCATTACACAACCCAAATGGCATTCTGCGATATGCAAAAGTACCAAAGGGACATGTAAATGTAGTCTTATGTTGATCTTATGGAGCCACGTAAATCTGATTATACCCAGAGTAACCATCTAAAAAACAGTACTATTCTCTTCCAGCTAATTTATCTAGCATTTGATCAATGAAGGGAAGAGGGAAGTGATCTTTCCTGGTGGACTTGTTCAATTTTCTGTAATCCATGCAAACTCTCCAACCAACTACCGTTCTTGAAGGAATCGCTTCATTTTTATCATTAAGAATTGTTGTCATTCCTCTTTTCTTCGGTACACACTGAACTGGGCTCACCCATTCACTTCTCGAGATGGGATGGATAATCCCCGCATCTAAAAGCTTGATAACTTCCTTCTTCACTACATCCTTCATAGCAGGCCTTAATCTCCTTTGACCTTCAACTGAGCGTGCGTTATCATCTTCAAGTATGATTTTTTGTTGACAATAGGAGGGACTAATGCCTTTGATGTCAGCAATTGTCCAACCTATTGCCTCTTTGTTGGCTCTTAACACACACAATAGTTTATCTTCTTGAGGACCTGTTAAATTTGCTGAAATAATAACAGGTAGAGTTTCATTAGTACCTAAATACGCATACCTCAAGTGTGCTGGTAATGGCTTTTCTTCCAATTCCGGAGGAGATTCAATTGAAGGCTTCTTTTTAGGAATAATCTCCCCCGGTTCTCTCACAGGTTCATAGGCAAGACGCCTATACTTCGGATTCTCAGAATTAAGAGCTGCCACTGTTTTGGCAAGCTCTTCCATCATCTCAGGTAAGTCTAATGTCAAAGCGGCCTGCAAGATATCATCATAATTAAAACAATCAAATACCTCTTGCGATGCCTGCTCAACTACATCCATTCTGAAGCAATCTTCTTGAGAATCTGGAAATTTCATAGCTCGGAACACATTAAATTTAACCTCCTCGTCTTGGATCCTCATCGTTAATTCGCCGTTTTCTACATCAATCAATGTACGCCCCGTGGCTAGGAATGGTCTTCCCAAAATAATGGGGATTCCTATCCGCGTCGTATTCAAGTATAACGAAATCAACGGGAAATATTAACGTACCTGCCTTAACAAGGACATCTTCAATTCGGCCTTCGGGATGTGCAAGAGACTTGTCCGCCATTTGCAAGACCATGGAAGTAGATCTTGCTTCTCCAATTTTTAGCTTATCAAAGATCGATTTGGGCATCAGATTGATGCTTGCACCCAAATCGCATAGTGCTTTACCTTTCCATTCTTCTCCAATCGATATCGGAATTGTGAAACTCCCCGGATTAACTAACTTTGGAGGTAATTTACTTTGACAAATAGCACTGCATTCTTCAGGAAGACCAATCATCTCATTATCACAGTATGGCCTTTTATTAGTGAGGGCTCTCTTCGAAAACTTCGTATACTTAGGCATATCTCGAATAGCTTCCAACAACGGAATATTAATACTAAGGCCTCTCACTCTATTAAAGAACTTCTGAAAATCAGCTAAATCACCCTTTTTTTGAACTCGAGAGGGAAACGGTGGAGGAGGGCGATTACTCACAATATCATCTTTCTTCTTTGGAATCTCACTTGGTCTCTCTATTTCTTCAACCTCAGTATCTTTTTCCTTCTCACCCACATCCTTTTCTTTTCTTGGAACTTCTTTTTCTTTCATAACGGGAAAAGGAGGTGGAGGGAGGTTCTTACCACTTCTCAATGTAACAGATTTGCAATCTTCATGTTGTCTTGGATTTTCTGTGTCACTAGGGAGTTGCCCTTGTGGACGCTGATTAAGCTGTTTCGCGAATTGATCCATTTGATTCTGTAATAGCTTGATATTTGCGTCAGACGCTTGTTGATTCTGCATAGCTTGCGTCTGAAGAGCAATTAAGCTTTCAACGGTTTTCTGAAGAGTGACAACACCTTCTTGTGGATGAGCAGGTAAGGCTTTTTGGTTCATGGTTTCATTGTAAGTGTCTTGAGGAGCTTGTATTTGCACATAATTTCCTTGATTCTGTCCTCCTTGATAATTATTATGTAGTCTTTGGTTGAATTTGTTACCATGGGGACGCAGCTGATACGCATATGTAGGATTGGCTGCCCCGTTAGGATTTGAGTATTGAAACCCAGGATGGTTTCTGTTAGGCTGATATCCATTACCACTGGAATTAAAATTACCTCTGTTGGAGACAAACATCATAGGCTCTTGATTATTCAGACAACTTTCCTCATCATGATCATCTACCCCACAAATCGAACACATATACACTTCTTGTGTAGCTTGCACAACTACCTTCTTACCCGAAAATCCTTCTTTTACAGCTAAAGTGAGCTGTTTCAACTGTTGCTCTATGGTGGTTTGAATCTTGTTCTCAAGCGTAGCGAATTTTTCTTCGATATTAACCTTATTCACTCCTTTAACCGGGGTTCTTACTGAAGTCCACCCAACTTCATTCTTTACTGTTCTTTCCAAGATGATTTTTGCATGAACGGGTTGAACTTGAAGAAATCCCGCACCACATAGCAAATCCAATTTTTCTCTTGAAGTCCCGTCAAGGCCTTTGTAAAATATTTTTAGCTGTTGTTGTTCTGAAAAGCCATGATCGGGAACTCTACGCAAACACATTTGAAATCTTGTCCAGCTTTTACCCAAAGTTTCATCATATTCTTGACGGAAATGCGTTAATTCAATTTGATCATCCAATCTCATGTTACTTGGGTAATACCTGTTAAAGAAAGCAGTTTGTAATTGATCCCAGTTTGTTATCTTTGTAGGTTCTTGCGTATCGTGCCATTCACTTGCTCCATCAATAACAAAAAATCAAAACGCAGCAAAATACATTTGTTCATTTGAAACTCCTTATGTGATGTAAGAATCACATATTTGCTTGAATTTCTGTACTGCTCGGATAGGATCTTCTCCAGCTTTACCACGAAAATTTCCAAAATTTTGGAATTGAGCTAACATACCCGAATCTGGACTAAACCTCAGAACATCTATATTTGGAGCACCTACCCCTAGAGCAGGAGCACGGAATGGAATCTCTTCTAGTCCATTAACAAACCATGGATCTATTTGGACTTGAGCTGGAGGATTAGGATTGACTGGCGGAACCTGAGGGTTAACACCTTGTGGCGCTATTGGTTGGCCATTCGCGTCCAGCTGAACTTGTCCGTTATTGTTCTGTTGATTCTGAAGATTAATGTTCTCCATTCTGTTTACTAACTCTTCTACCTCTCTAGCTTCTTGTTCTTTCCTTCTCTTGTTAGCAAGTCTGATTAATGATTCTGGATTATTAAGGATCGGAGGTGATGGCTCTAGATCCTTAAAGAGTCTCCTTCGCATACACCAAACCTAAAAACCTGAAAAGATGAACAAACAAAAAGCGTAAAACTGATAAAAATAAAATAAATGCAACTATCACTAAAGAATAAACACCGTGGTCACACGCTACCGTCCCCGGCAGCGGCGCCAAAAACTTGGTGGTCCTTTGTGTGTTCTAAAAATAATGCAAAAGTAATCGAACCACAACCACAAGTGTACGGTTGTCCCAAGTAGTAATAATGATTCTAGGATTGTTCGCAGGGACGGTTTGGTTAACTACAATGCTTATCGATTAATGAATGATTGCACTTATGAAAGCAAATAAAAGATATAATGATTGATTTGTTGGTTTTATAGTTCCTAAGATAATTAAGACTAATATGAAAATGTAAATAAATGACAAGACGCAAATAATAAATTGCTAGACGCAAATAAGAAAGGCAGTACTCGAGAAATGAAAAGGATCCTCCTAATTCTATTTTATCTCATATGTCGTTAAAGGGTCAAATCGGTCAAATAACATTGGTCGGGATTCCTCATATGAAATTCAATAGTTTTAGGGATCACCCATTAAGCATTCTCAAGTACTAAAAGGATTTAGCTCATAATTAAAGGAAAAACAAATACTAAATTAAAAGATGAATTCATATTGTTTTACATAATGAAACTAAAGAAAAACCTAATTCCGGAATTGAGTTAGTTGTGAGTTGGAGATATAGACCGTCTCCAGTTCTCTAGCTTTCCTGTTTCCTTGCTTTGACTTCTCTCTGGTGTTTTCTTTTGTAAAAAGTGAATTGTGTGTAAAATAGAAGTCAAAAGCCCCTTTTATACTTATAAATTCGGACTAGGCCTTTAGGTTACTAATTAGATGAAAGAATAAAGGCCCAAGTCCATTATCTTAGCCCAAAATCTCGTAACTGCTGCACCACCTTTACTAAAACTGCTCTAGCCAAGTCGTTATAACTCCGATTGACCTGAAATCACTTGCTAAATTTCCGTAACTCGATAAGGAACATAATTTCTTCAAAGGTCAGCGGCTAAATCAACTCGTAAGTGCCTCGAAATCAGCAATATTTGGCCTGTCTCCAGATTTGCAGCTTCAAAATCTAATTCTTTTCGGGATTTATCTTCAAGGTTTGACTCCATATCACGATCTTTGAAATTCTTCTCGGATTCCTCTTCTAGCTAACATTCAAAACCTACAAACTTTTCACTAAAAATACCAATATTATACGTGCAAAAGCTTAATAAATTAAAAATGCTAGAAATAAAAGAGGAAAATCGTATTATTGCATATTTAGTCCAAAAGTCTATCAAAATAAACGAATAAACACAAAAAATGATGTCTCCCAAGGGCATAAAATTAGAACATTTAGGGAGACATCAACCATGGAAACCAAAGTCCTCTAACCCACACTGATCACGCCATCTTTCAGATTTCACCATTTGTCTTGTAACCCCTTCGATACCTCCATGAACATCCTCAGGAAGTCCTATCAGGTATAAATCCCCTACCACCTGCCACGGTTCCAAAATATCACCTAAAGCATCCTCCAAAGCATTCCAAAGAAGGTCCCGAGTCAAGGCGTTTGGACTAGCATAAACTGCAGATAGAATCCAGGAAACACATGAGTCTCTAGTAAGGCAAAGATTTATTACCTATCGACTAGCCGATAAAATTTGGATCGCAAAATCCTCTTGCTTCCAAAGGTCCCGAATCCCTCTGGAAAATCCCACAGCCTCGACTCTCGTTGATGCATCCGTACGAAGTGATTTGATAATTCTTGTCGCCTCCGACCATGCAGCCTTGGTCTCTACGACAATTGCAATGAATGGATTATGGCGCACAATGATGTCATTAAAGTCTCTTCTAAATTCTGCACTATTCGATCCTCAACAATTACAAAAAATATGATATTTAATGAGTAATTGGTTGTCAACCAATTCCCAACATTAGAAAATGATGTGTACAAAATAAAACAAACAAATAAATAAATCAAAATAGTAAAGGATACAAAGGTAAGTGAAGAAAGTTAGATGGAAAAATTGTCAAACCTCACTTCACACTCATATCAGCTCCTTCAGATAAATCAATTCTCTGAACTTCGCAAGTCAAACTCGCCAAGAATCCTTCCTTAGGACTGTGTAAAAAGAAATCCTTGTATTCCGGAGCATCCATTTTGTACGCTACAAATTCCTTTAATGCTTTCTCCCCTGTTCGCCACTCTTGTTAACCGGCTAATGCCCGATTTCCTTCCCACCGTTTGGGATCTGTCAAAAAAGGAACTAGGCGGAGTTGTTGCCACCTAGTGCTGGAGAAGAGGCGAAGGATAGGCGCCAAAATTAGACAGTTTGAGCCAGAGCTAGAGAGAACAATCTGGTTGAAATTTTATACATCAATTTATGATCGAAAATATCTACAATGAGATCGTTGGACATTTCATTTCAACTCAAAGAATCGCTCACTTGACTAGAGTATGTGTTGAAATGACATGTCCGCGATCTAATTGTAGTAATCCGATGTAAATAGTGGATCGACAACCATCCATTTTTACGATTTCCATGTTCACCATATGTCTTATATATAGGAAAGATATCTCTTTCCTTATAAATGCACAGTAATGCCAAATAAATGCGTTTAAAATCAAATGCTTGACTTTTTTCTTAAAAAAAATATCTTTTCCTTACAACTTAATGTGGTGCTTACCTTTTTATTAATGGAATTTTAGGTATTTATAATATTAATGGTGGATATATATGCCATTTAATGAAAAACATTCCCAGTGACAATCAATTATCCGAGAAAACATATCCGGTAAGGGGTGTGATGAGTTAAAAGATAGACTCTTCCACGTGTATTGTAAAGGTGGAATCACGTACGTTGGATAAATTTTCTCCAAAGTTTATAAGTAACTATAGTTTTAACTTGTGTTTTACACTATCAAAGATAAACACTCCCAATAGCACTCTAACGTGTAAGTAAGTACCAACCAACAAAGGACGCAAGCTACTGATAGGTTCTATAGCCATGTATATTTCTAAAAATCTCCTGCATAGGGATATCAAACGCAATACAAAGGAAACAAGATATTTAAAAGAACTTTTTTGAGAAAAATATGGGTTGGGTTGTACTTAAGTGACAATATCACTTGACTTGAATGAAAATGTAATCTGTGATGCAACAACCAAATTTTATCACGTGAATGCACATATTGACTTAACTTTCTTTAGATGGTACTACCACAACATATACTCAACCCAGTATGAGCAAGTTTTGCGATAATGTCACACACACTTTTAAGGCTATGCATAAAATTTGGTTCGTATGAGTTCTTTAAATTGATAACCCATGTATTCTATGGAAGGCAGCCAATCTTTACAATCACATAGTTGATTTCAAGAATGTTTATCCATTGTATAATACCCCTATTGCGGCATAAAGTAATTAAGAGGTAAACAACTCAAGCTCGTCATACTACATCGATTTCAACAATCCCGTTTCAATGGGATTACCAAAAGTGATGTCATGTAATTATGATTATAATGACAACCTTAAAGCCTCAGTAAATCTGTCAAGTCCTTCTAAATGGGACTACCATAAAGGGATATGGATTTATTAAGAGTAACAAAATGACCCTCGAAACATCATCAGTGAATTCATCAAGTTTGTCTCTACAACATCACCACGACAGACTATGAATTTATTATGAATAAACACTCAGCCTTGTTTTTCACAATTGTATTCCATAGGTATTGGAAATTAGAGCTAAAATTTACATCTATTCCTCAATCGATGGTTGTTAGCACCATCTTCCTTGACGATTCCACGGTCACCCTCCTAGTTAAGCCTTTAGTATATGAATTAGCCAAATCATTATTTGATATTACATACTCTATTAATATCACAACATTATTTCATAATTTCTTTATTGAATTGTGTCTGATGTGGATATGTATTTGTTTTACATTATAGACTCTATTATGAGTACCATTAAACGCTACTTGTGAATCACAAAGAAGGAATGCCAATGTGTTTTTCCTTCCTATGATGGATTATTTTTAGGAGACTTTTAAACCTCTCAAATTTATTCCGTCCCTAGTAGTTCTATGAACTTAGATTATGTTGTAAATCGTGATATACAATTCTATTTAGAAGGCTTTCACAATATAACTCTTCAACCTAAAAATTATTTGTTTTAGTAAGGGTACTCCATTTGGACGTATTGATTGAATTATTGTTTCCGTCGAATTGAGAAATCATCAAGCCTTGGAAAGTATTAGGGCATACCTCTTTTCTATTAGAAGTAAAATGACAAAGGTTTTAATTGGATTCCTTACCATATTCTTTCCAAAATCCAAAATCAGGAAAGTTTGTTATAATCTGAATAGGGATAATGAGGTTATGATTAAGTTTATCTTTTAAGGAATTCCTAAAAATGTCTTTTCTATTAATATTTCCAAAAATGTTATGTAAAAATTATCAAGTCTAAGGGAAAATTTTGGTGGGTTAACCCGGGTAAGAAAGGATTCATTATTTTGTATGGGAGAATATCATGGTTAATATAGTTATTGTGGGTTTGGGGTTTTGGGACTTTTGCAAAATGAATGTTGCTATGTTATCAAACTAAGCCTTTTAAGATTTACAAAATTAAGGGTCATCGGTTTTTAGTGTCCCTAAGATTATTAATTATCCTTATTTTAGTTTCCTGCAAGCAAAATATACAAGAATAAAGTCTTATACATGCACAAATATATTTAAAGAGAAAAAACCTCTTCCATTTGAGTCTATTATTAATATTATGAATTGGTTCTGACCAAATATTTGAAATGAGCTATGAGTTCCAAAGATATTTAGGTTTCAACGTCTTAGGGTGATAATAATTGGTTATCTTTAATTAATAAAGAGTCTAGGACTTTAGATTTGAATATCTTTAATCAATTTTTCTTTACTGTGGTTGTTAATTTTATAAAAACTATTAGTTTAAAATGAACCTGGACTAAGGATGAATTATATGGCCACATACCCAATTCGAGGTCCAGTCTAATATGTTAGGTTAACAATCTATTGCTAGGATTTAAGAGAAAATTAAATTGTATACCTCTAAGAGTCTCAAAAGCATAAACCCATGATGTGGCAAGTTATTTGGTAATATTATAAGCCTAACAAAATTATGATCTTTCGTGGGATGGTTTATGGGAATCTGAATACCACTGTATATAATTTATTCGAGATAAAATGTTATAAGAATAATATTTGTTTTTTGTTACAAAGGAGACAAAAACCATGATAAGAAAAAACTAAGCTAACACATCATTGAACAAGCCAGGGATATGAATCAACCTTGGCATTTTCTAGCCCATTCTATCGCGTGTGATGATGATCCATATATAACTAGGTGGATTGGTGTAGGAGCAAAACGGCTCCTCTTGTGACACCCCTACACGTGTAAGCCAGTCTGCATACATGTTTTATTCCCTATAAATTCCCTTGAGCGAGAACTCCTTATTACGTGCTAGGATTTCTCGAATCTTACTAATCCATAGTTCCGCCAGACCTCTACCCTCATTGACCTTCAAAATACATTCAATAGCTTACCAAGTATCCACCTTTATCTCTAATTCGATAATTCTCATATCTTCAGCCATGTGTAGCCCCTCGTAAAGCGCAATGACATCTATAACTATAGCAAAGACATGGTTGTTTTTCATCGAGAATCCACAAATCAAATCACCATTTATCACACGAATCACGCCTCCACCTTCTCCATATTGCGCCACCTGTTCAGCTCCCATCCGTTTTTAATTTGAAAGGCCTATTATGCTTGGCCCATCCAATCAGGTTCACGTATATTTTTCTGTTCGGTATTTTTCCAGATGTGTTACCCCTTTCCTTGATAAAAGTTTGGGCCTGGTAAGTAGCTTTACGGACAACAGTCTTGCTGGTCGAAAAAGCACACCCCTTGAAGAACATATCATTCTGTGCTAACCAGTTGTCTCAACTAAGGCACCAAAGAATACGTTCCATATATCTCTAGAAAATAAACTCACGTTTGATAGGTTTTTAGCCCACCAGTCGTTGTTGAATTTCGCCAAGGGAGGGGGATCCATCTAAGGAGACCGGTCTGCAGCTTACTCGGTGTTAATTTACTGGAACTCAGCTCTATTATTATAGGTACTCGACTCCAAAACATAAAGATCATCACCATTTTGTTGCTCTTCAAACCCAGGCGCTGCTCCAGCTGTTTTTGACCTGTAATACTGAGCTATGGGTCTGACCCATTCATCCTAAATCGGCGTGAACGACCTTGGCCAAGCATGAACGAAATTTGTGTGCAAGGAATCCAGGGGGGAGCTCGCTCGCAGCTGACTAGTGAGGTTTGGATCCTGGTTGACTGAAATTGAATTTGAAGTCCCTGAAAGAACGGAATAATCATAGGGGTTAAACTGCAAAATATTTTCCCCGGCAGAACGGCCCCAACTTTCGCCTCCTTCTTGACCTCATCCCATATTTTATCTACTACCACACAATCACGGAAAAGGTGTAATGCGGTCTCAAATTCAACCCCGCGGCAAGGGCACAAGGAAGAAAAATTAACACCGCTTTTAACCAAATTTTCTCTTGTGGCAAGATGCTCATGTATCGCTCTCCAAATTAGCACTCTTGTCTTCTGAGAGAATTTAAGCTTCCACACTTTATCCCATGGCATCCCACCATCACTAATTCCTCCAGAATCAAGGTAACTTAGAGCCGACTTGACGGTGTAAACCCCATGAAACGCTAACATCCAAAAGAACGTGTCTGCTTCATCATCCTTCATTTCCACTCTAATACATACAAAATGAGTAGCTTAGATGGACGAAGGAGGTGATGAAAGCTGCCCCAATCCCATGTACCATCACTCACCACATAGCCACTAACTTTCTTGAATTTATCCTCTACCTGCAACACACCCCTGACATGATCTATCGAAGATGAATCACCTAACCAAATGTCAAGCCAAAAAAGAGTACTTTTCCCCATTATATATGGACCATCGGGATCCCCGTCTAACTACGACAATACCTTCCGCGATGGTCCTAGAAATCCGGGAACCACTCGACTTGGAAGTATAATAAAGAATGGTCGATTTGAAATACTTTTGTCTCATGACGATAGTCCATAAGGCTTGAATCATCGTGTGTCACCTTCCAACCTAACTTACCAAGCAATATTGTATTCATATGTTTTACTAATTGTAGGCCAAGACCGCCCTCCCTCTTAGATCTACACACATCCTTCCAGACAACCCAATTGATATGATTTTTTTCTTACAATATTCCCCAAATGAACTCCCCTCTAATAAGGCCTATTTCTTTGCAAACATACTTAGGTAATTTCTCCACTTGCATAATGTACATAGGCACCGTGCTCAAAACGGAATGGGAAAGAGTTATCCAACCAACAAGAGTTAAGAGGCTACGTTTCCATTTTGCAATCTTTTTCCTAAGATTATTGATAAGCTCTCCAAAAAATCCACGCGGTCTTCTCCCAGAAAGGATAGGAACTCCAAGATACCTTCCTAGCCCCTCGCTTCAACTGTATCCGCTTCTTAAGGTAATGCTCCAGGCCACCTCTTCGTCTATATTCTTCGAAAAATATATAAATGACCTTTCTTTGTTTATTTTTTGGCCAATGTCTCTACAGAATGTGTCCAATGTGTTCTGCGAAAGATCAAAATTTTCAACAATGGCTTCCGCAAAAAGAATGAGATCATCATCAAAATTTATATGTGAGGTAAGAATCCCCCCAGACTAAGTTGAATGGCTTGCCATCTTCCTTCTAACACAAGTTGTTGTATAAGAATCGATAATCTCTCCATGCATATGACGAAGACGTAAGGTGACGTCGGGTCTCCTTGGTGAATCCCTCTCTTAATATTGATCGGAGGTAAAGGGGAACCCTTCCAAAGAACAGAATGATCGTTATCGGTCATCCCTGATATAATAAGATTCACCCATATTGAAGGAATACCCAAAAGATCCAATGAGTACTTGATGAAACTCTATCTAAGTTTATCTTAGGCTTTCGCTAAATCCACCTTCACTGCCATGTAACTCCTCTTTCCCTTCTGATGGCGTAACATATGATAAATTTCACTAACCAACACCATATTGTCTATAGTAGACCGTGATGGTAAGAAACTGTTCTGGAAAGGACCAATGTGATTCGCAAGCAACGGTCTTAATCTGTTAACAAATACCTTCATACATATCTTGTAGAACACGTTGATTAGACTAATCGGTCTGAATGGAGAGATATACTTGGTATTATCTAACCTCGGGATGAGGTTTACTAATCTGCCAAGTACCTCTTCTGGAAGCTCTCTTCCACTAAGTCAAGTCAAATCATATCGCAAACGGATGAACCCACCATATCCTAACATGAATGAAAAAAATTTGTTGTCATACCATCCGGACCAGAGGCGTTGTAGGGATATATTTGAAACACCTTAACCCTGACTTCCTCATCTGATACCTCCTCGAAATGTAAGGCAATGTCGTCCCTCCCAAACTCAAAAATAAACGGTAAGGAAAACACAGCTGGGACTGATGTTACTAAAGAAAAAAGGTCCTAATAAAACCCTCTAACCCAAAGCTCCCACACCTCACCGTCTTCAATACATTCGTGACGATCATGCTTGAGACGAAAAGTATCCTTCGCCCTCTTCTTTCTCTGTGCTGCAAGGTGATAGAATTTTGTGTTTCTCTCGCCTGAATATACCCAATCCGTTCTAGCTCTTTCAAACCAATGTATCTCTTCTTGTGCAAGAACACTCTCGTACTCTTCGTTCAACCTCTTCTCTAAACGGATAAGCGACAGATTAAAATCGCTTTGAAGTGCCGTTTGTAAGCCAGTAATACGAGCTAACAAACGGTGCTGCTTTTGAAATATATCCCCAAAAGATTAGAATTTCCAAACCTCCAACTCTTTTCTTAAAACCTCTATGTTCCTCCCCAGATCGCCTCCCTCCTTAACCCAATTACCTTCAACTGAAAATCTGAAGCTGTCATGGTGACACCAAGCTGCTTCGATTCTGAATCGTTTCTTCATGGCTTTCGGGCTCGACTTATCGGCAAGAGAAATGATTATCGGGACATGATCGGAGTGAATACAAGGTAAATGTGTGACTACCGCGCCCACTAAAATATTCCTCCACGGATGGTTACCATAATCTCTATCTAAACGTTTCAAGATTCTCAGCCCTGTATTCCAAGAATCGCTCCGTGTAAATCTAGCACCACTGGTGGTCCTTTGTGTGTTCTAAAGATAATGCAAAAGTAATCGAACCACAACCGCAAGTGTACGGTTGTCCCAAGTAGTAATAATGATTCTAGGATCGTTCGCAGGGACGGTTTGGTTAACTACAATGCTTATCGATTAATGAATGATTGCACTTATGAAAGCAAATAAAAGATATAATGATTGATTGGTTGGTTTTATAGTTCCTAAGATAATTAAGACTAATATGAAAATGTAAATAAATGACAAGACGCAAATAATAAATAGCTAGACGCAAATAAGAAAGGCAGTACTCAAGCAATGCAAAGGATCCTCCTAATTCTATTTTATCTCATATGTCGTTAAAGGGTCAAATCGGTCAAATAACATTGGTCGGGATTCAAGAGTCTTTGTACCCCCGTCAGGGTGGACTACAAAGCTATTCTAGAGTGTCACTAGTCCCGTCAGGGTAAATATGATCCACTTTCGAATGATTAAGTTTATATTACCTCATTGGCCCTAAGATTAGCTACGCTCGTCAAAGTCAAATAGTTTATACCTTATATTGAGTAATTGTTTCTACACCTAAACCCTCCGTCAGGATGATCCACACGCCACATATGTGGAATAGCCTAGTTACTAACACCTGTTCTTAGTTAGCTACTCCAAAAACAATAAATAATAATAAATTACCGAATAATGTAAATGACCCAATTTGATTTAATTCATAAAAACCCAATCTCAAGCATATAAAATTCAATAGTTTTAGGGTCACCCATTAAGCATTCGCAAGTACTAAAAGGATTTAGCTCATAATTAAAGGAAAAACAAATACTAAATTAAAAGATGAACTCATATTGTTTTACAGAATTAAACTAAAGAAAAACCTAATTCCGGAATAGAGTTAGCTGTGAGTTGGAGATATAGACCGTCTCCAGTTCTCTAACTTTCCTGCTTCCTTTCTTTGACTTCTCTCTGGTGTTTTCTTTTGTGAAAAGTGAATTGTGTGTAAAATAGAAGTCAAAAGCCCCTTTTATACTTATAAATTCGACTTGGCCTTTAGGTTACTAATTAGATGAAAGAATAAAGGCCCAAGTCCATTATCTTAGCCCAAAATTCCGTAACTGCTGCACCACCTTCACTAAAACTGCTCTATCTGATTCGTTATAACTCCGATTGACCTGAAATCACTTGCTAAATTTCCGTAACTCGATAAGGAACATAATATCTTCAAAGGTCAGCGCCTAAATCAACTCGTAAGTGCCTCGAAATCAGCAATCTTTGGCCTGTTACCAGATTTGCAGCTTCAAAATCTAATTCCTTTCGGGATTTATCTTCAATGTTTGACTCCATATCACGATCTTTGAAATTCTTCTCGGATCCCTCTTCTAGCTAAAATTCAAAAAATACAAACTTTTCACTAAAAATACTAATATTACGCGCAAAAGCTTAATAAATTAAAAATGCTAGAAATAAAAGAGGAAAATCGTATTATTGCATATTTAGTCCAAAAGTCTATCAAAATAAACGAATAAACACAAAAAATGATGTCTCCCAGGGGAATAAAATTAGAACATTTAGGGAGACATCAAGACCTCCAACTCAAACCTTTGTCGTCCCGACAAAGCAAAATAAAACAAACGAAGGGGTAGAAGTAAACGCAAGAAGGTAAAAGATAGCAAATAATTCTAAAGCAATTCTTAAAATAAATCTCATATAGTAAAACTCTAAGAACTAATATACACATACACCTATCATGCAAAATCGAACATAAATAACATCAATCATAAAATTAAATTAGTAATGCTTGAAGGTTACACTTGTACTTATCTCTTTATGATGGCTATTGGTTGTTCCTCAATCCTAACTCGCTTTGAACGCTCCACTAAGTATATTCCCTATCAACAGAATCATAAATTCATTATGCACTTAGGAATCACAAGGACTTTACGGTTTTAGCGTAGGCTTAGGGACAGTGTGGTATGTATATTTGGTAAATTTGAAGTGATCTTTTGGCTCTCTCCTCACTTACCATCAACAACTGTCCACGAGCTTGAGTTTACACTCATATAATGTTCTCACTCAACCCATTTGACGCGGTAATGTTGCGTCCCCATGTCAACCCAATATAAACTAATATGATTTTCAAAATATTCCACTTTGCCGGTTTATTTTGTTCTTTCTTTCTTTTTATATTCTTTTTCATTTCATTTTTTTGTACAAGATACCCATGACCATCATTTTTGATGTGAAAGTCATGTCTCTTATAATTTTTTTTCTTTTCTCTTTTTTTGTTTTTTCAAATCCCGGCAAAGGGTTACTAATAATAATATCATCTTTTATTTTGTGTCTCAATACAAACACATATAATTCCAACCAATGAATTTCCCAAATGTGGACCCTCCACCCCAAACTCAAGCTCGAGACAGGTTTCAGGATCGTGATTCAAGTGCGGGTCATTTGGTAATGCTTAATAATCTAAGGGATAATGGGCTTATATCGTGGCTACAAAAGAAAAGTCTTAAGGCTCAAAATTGGGCTAAGACGGATAAAATTATAATAAGGGATAGCAAGCTAAAACGCTTCAAATGGCTAACAAAGAACTGCCCCTATCATTTTCCTAAGTACATAGTTCGTCTTTAGTTCATATCTAGGTGGGTTCTCTACTAATTAGGATTTCACGTTCTACACACCAAACATATTCCTTAAGTACAAGCATACTTCATTTGCATTGTTCATTAATTCTTCCTATCAATTACCTATGTTCGCATGCAATTCTAAGTGTGTTTTATATTATTCCCTAAAGTCCACTATTTACTATCATAGATTTACAAAAAGTATGCTTAAAGGAACATTTAAAATCTTTTACAGACTAACGCAACTCCGAAATTATTTTATTGAAAGCAATTAAAACACATAACACATAAAAACTGGGATGAGGCAACGAACCCCACCCCAAACTCAAAAATGAGCCGTGTCCCCATGACTCGAAAAAGACTCAACGCAAGAAAATAAACTAAACTAAACTAAAACACAAAAGGGATAGAAAACGTATCTCAACCAGCGCGTGGCTGGTCATCGGTGTTGCGTCCATGAACTTTCTACTTCGTAAGTAGACCATAGGTGGCATGTTGAATTGTGCTCACCCCCATAAGCATGTTTCGGAGAAGTTCTAGCAATTTCGTAGCGTTTCCCAAAGAAGCAATCATCTTCACTTGGTTTTCTTCTAACACCTTCACTTTCGCTTCCAACTCGTGATCGGTATGCATCTTTTTCTTTGGAGGAGCTCTAGGAGTTTTTACTGCTCTTAACACTTCATCATGAGCATTTTGAATTGACGCTATACCCATGTTCTCTCCAACTACTACACGGTCAATCTCTGCGTCCTTACGCGAAACTTTTGCGTCTAGGCATAAAGTAGTGATAGTACAAGGGAATTTGAGATTTTGTTGCGAAGTTGGAATTCTAGAAAATTCCATGATGGTATCATAAATCACACGAGCAACATCCATTGGTTTCTCCTCAACAATACACTTGATAAACATAAGATGCTCCTTCTTCACTTCCGATATGTGTTTAATTCCGAAGAAGGTAAGGATTATGAAACGGGACCATACCTTAGCACATGGTAATAAATTACTGATATACATCTGTCCAGGATATCTCTCTCCTTCGGGAATTGGGCGAGCCCCATCAATAAGTATCGTCCCCCGAAGGGATTCATAATCGAAAGATGGTTCTTTAAGAGATTCTTGGAAAGGGCATAGTCCAGAAAAATTGGGTAATTTCAACGATTTTCGAATAAGCTCAACGGAGAAAGGAACTACCTTTTTGCGAATAACACTTGCATCTTTTGAGAAGGCAGTTCCTTCATAAAAATCTCCCACCAAGGTAGGAATATACTCAAGCTTCCTTTCTCTTAATTCTTTCCAACCCAACTTGTCACAAGTAATACCATAATATTTATACGCACTAGTCATAATACCCTTAGGAAGATTCATCTCCTTACCAAACTTCAAGAAATTGATTTTATCACGCACCTGATCGGCCCGAGGAACGAAAACTCTTTTTTGGCTTTTGAGCCCATGTTTTTCTACGCGGAGGTTTCTGTTGTTGCACGGGTTCTTCGGGAACTTCTTGTTCTGTTTCTTCCTCAATCTCTTCTTCAACTTCTTCTTCACTTTCTTCGTCACTTTCATCAATTAAGCTACTCTTTTTCGGATTAGCCTTGCTTGGGTTTTCTTTCCTTTTCAGAGCAATTGGGATTTGTTCAGTCTTTTTGGAACGCGAATCCGGAATCTCAATTGCTTGTTCTAGGCTAGCTCCAACATTGTTCCTGTTTCTTGGTAAGTTTCTTCGATAAGCGCACATGGAATCGGTCCTATTAGTCATCTCTTTTCACCCCAAACTCAAAACTTCAAATAGTGAAAAAGCTAGAGAAAAGCTTAGAACTTTGATGTTTTGAGGCTTTAAACTTGAAGAATATGGTGGAATATGAGATGGGTTAAGGTTAATTTAGAGGAAATGTGGAAGAATTGGGTTTAATTGCAAGGTTAGGAAGAAGAAATTGTGTGGAGAAAATATGAAATTTGGTGATGTTTTGGAGAAGATATGAGTTGATTGTGTGTTTTTGTGATGAAAGAAGACTTAGTTTGATGATTTTATAGTTGTCTGTTGATGATTTTCGGAGTAGGTGGAGGCAAGGATTCGGAATATGAGGTAGTCTTGGAAAAGGAGGCAAAAAACTAGGTTAAAAGCTGTAAAAACCGCCTCTCGCAACAGCGCACCGGCTAGCTGGTGGCTGACCGGCGTGCCGGTCGCGATGGCGGCGAAAAATTAATTTCCAAATTTGATTTTTTTTTACCTCAGACGCAAGCTACCTTGCGTCATTGCTAACACAGTGATCAGAGAGTTCCTCTTCCTTGGCCGGCTAGCCGGTCGCTGACCGGTATGCCGGTGGCGTGTCGCTGGCGCAATGGGAAACGCAACATCCTTGTGTCATTGCTAACGCAGTGATCAGAACCTCGTTCGTCATCGGCCGGCTAGCCGGTCATCTGACCGGCATGCCGGCGGTTCTCGCTGGCGTAATTCGAGACGCAGCTAAGATGCGTCATTGCTGACGCAGTGGTCAGAGAGTTGGGGTCTCTCAGCTCATTTGACCGGTATGCCGGCCAGCTCGCCGGCTAGCCGGTCAGACCTGTCGTGGACTCCAAATTTTTTCGTTTTCTCATCGTTTTGACCCCAAACTCATGACCATTTTACCCTTGAAATCATCAAAAACAAACACCCTTCCTCATTTCTTAATAATAAACACTAAATTTAACAAAAATCAAACTAATTTACACTACGAAAATTTGAAATACATAAACTAATATACAAGAAAGTGGCTTTTGTTTAACGTCGTTAAGCTCGACGGTTTACCTCATGCTTCTAAGGAGCTTCGAGGAGGTACATGACCTCTCCGGGATGTGGGTCCTTTGCACGATCGGTATCTTCACCTCCATGGTATATATTTAAACGATGACCGTTCACCATGAATGTACAGTTTTCAAGTGGATGTTCTATCTCTATTTCTCCATGAGGTGTAACTTTGGTCACAATATACGGTCCTGACCACTTCGATCTTAACTTTCCCGGATAATTGCTAAACTTTGAGTTATATTTCAATACTCTTTGCCCCACTAAAAAGTTCTTCTCTCGAATCCGATTATCATGCCATCTCTTGGTATTCTCTTTGTAAAGTTTAGCGTTTTCATAAGCATGTAGTCGGAATTCATCAAGCTCATTAAGTTTCATCATTCGATTTTGACCGGCTAACGTAGGATCTAAGTTTAACTGCGCAATAGCCCAATATGCACCCATTTCAAGCTCAAGAGGTAAGTGACAAGCCTTACCATACACCATTCCATACGGAGATGCACCGACTGGAGTTTAAACGTAGTACGATAGGCCCATAATGCATCGTCTAATTTCATTGACCAATCTTTTCTTGTAGGACCAACGGTTTTCTCTAAAATAGATTTTACCTCACTATTTGAAACTTTGGCTTGACCATTGGCTTGTGGATGATAAGCGGTAGATACACGATGTCTCACCCCATACTTCTCTAAGACTGTCTTCAAATACCTATTAACGAAATGAGTTCCTCCATCGCTAATAATTACTCTTGGAGTGCCATGTCTAGTGAAAATGTGTGATTTAAGAAACTTAATCACTACTCGCGAATCATTGGTTGGTAGAGCAACGGCCTCTACCCACTTAGACACGTAATCAACAGCTAATAAAATGTAGAGGTTACCATTTGAAGGAATGAACGGACCCATAAAATCTATACCCCAAACATCAAATATTTCCACTTCTAACACATTATTACGTGGAATCTCATCCCTCTTGGATATATTTCCGGTAAATTGACATCTTTCACATCTTTTAACATACTCATGACAATCTTTCATAATAGAAGGCCAGTAAAAACCAGATTGTAATACCTTAGCAGCAGTTCGATCTCCTTTAAAATGTCCACCATACGGTGAATCGTGACACCCAGCTACAATCGCCTCAATTTCTTCCTTGGCTACACATCTTCTCACCATTTGATCAGCACACACTTTGTAGAGGAAAGGGTCCTCCCAAAAGAATTGTCTAGCACGGTGAGCTAACCTCTTTCTTTCTTGATAAGTGGATCCTTCAGGAAAAGAACCACTCACCACTAAATTCGCTATATATGTATAACAAGGAGCTTCATAATCACGAACAGCAAACAAATTCTCATCAAGAAACTCTTCTCTAACTCTTTCAGTACCACTGTTCATCTCTGAACCTTCATGACGCGAGAGGCGATCTGCAACCTGATTCTCACAACCATTTCTGTCTTTAATCTCTAAATCGAACTCTTCAAGCAATAAAACCTATCTGATTAACCTCGGTTTAGCATCCTTTTTCTCCATAAGATATCTAATCGCTGGATGATCTGTATAAACAATAACTTTCGCTCCAAGAAGAGCGAAACTTATCGAATGAATACACTACTGCTAGCAACTCTTTTTCTGTAACTGTATAATTAATTTGAGCACCACTGAAATTTTTACTAGCGTAATAAATTGAATGAAATATCTTATCTTTTCTTTGTCCCAATACGGCTCCCATACACAAATCACTTGCATCGCACATGACCTCAAACAGTAAACTCCAATCTGGAGGTAATACTATAGGAGCAGAAATAAGCTTTTCTTTAATTGCTTGAAAGGCCGCTAAACAAGCTTCATCAAAAAGCTCGAACCATGAAATGACACTTCTTCCAGTTTAAGACCAAATCTGTTTCCTTGCATCTGATTAACACTTTCTCCAAGTTATCTAAACATTTATCAAAATCATCACCAAAACGGAGAAATCATCCATAAAAACTTCAAGAAAATTATCGATCATATCCCAGAAGATGGCCATCATACATCTTTGAAAGGTGGCAGGTGCATTACACAACCCAAATGGCATTCTGCGATATGCAAAAGTACCAAAGGGACATGTAAATGTAGTCTTATGTTGATCTTATGGAGCCACGTAAATCTGATTATACCCAGAGTAACCATCTAAAAAACAGTACTATTCTCTTCCAGCTAATTTATCTAGCATTTGATCAATGAAGGGAAGAGGGAAGTGATCTTTCCTGGTGGACTTGTTCAATTTTCTGTAATCCATGCAAACTCTCCAACCAACTACCGTTCTTGAAGGAATCGCTTCATTTTTATCATTAAGAATTGTTGTCATTCCTCTTTTCTTCGGTACACACTGAACTGGGCTCACCCATTCACTACTCGAGATGGGATGGATAATCCCCGCATCTAAAAGCTTGATAACTTCCTTCTTCACTACATCCTTCATAGCGGGCCTTAATCTCCTTTGACCTTCAACTGAGCGTGCGTTATCATCTTCAAGTATGATTTTTTGTTGACAATAGGAGGGACTAATGCCTTTGATGTCAGCAATTGTCCAACCTATTGCCTCTTTGTTGGCTCTTAACACACGCAATAGTTTATCTTCTTGAGGACCTGTTAAATTTGCTGAAATAATTACAGGTAGAGTTTCATTAGTACCTAAATACGCATACCTCAAGTGTGCTGGTAATGGCTTTTCTTCCAATTCCGGAGGAGATTCAATTGAAGGCTTCTTTTTAGGAATAATCTCCCCCAGTTCTCTCACAGGTTCATAGGCAAGACGCCTATACTTCGGATTCTCAGAATTAAGAGCTGCCACTGTTTTGGCAAGCTCTTCCATCATCTCAGGTAAGTCTAATGTCAAAGCGGCCTGCAAGATATCATCATAATTAAAACAATCAAATACCTCTTGCGATGCCTGCTCAACTACATCCATTCTGAAGCAATCTTCTTGAGAATCTGGAAATTTCATAGCTCGGAACACATTAAATTTAACCTCCTCGTCTTGGATCCTCATCGTTAATTCGCCGTTTTCTACATCAATCAATGTACGCCCCGTGGCTAGGAATGGTCTTCCCAAAATAATGGGGATTCCTATCCGCGTCGTATTCAAGTATAACGAAATCAACGGGAAATATTAACGTACCTGCCTTAACAAGGACATCTTCAATTCGGCCTTCGGGATGTGCAAGAGACTTGTCCGCCATTTGCAAGACCATGGAAGTAGGTCTTGCTTCTCCAATTTTTAGCTTATCAAAGATCGATTTGGGCATCAGATTGATGCTTGCACCCAAATCGCATAGTGCTTTACCTTTCCATTCTTCTCCAATCGATATCGGAATTGTGAAACTCCCCGGATTAACTAACTTTGGAGGTAATTTACTTTGACAAATAGCACTGCATTCTTCAGGAAGACCAATCATCTCATTATCACAGTATGGCCTTTTATTAGTGAGGGCTCTCTTCGAAAACTTCGTATACTTAGGCATATCTCGAATAGCTTCCAACAACGGAATATTAATACTAAGGCCTCTCACTCTATTAAAGAACTTCTGAAAATCAGCTAAATCACCCTTTTTTTGAACTCGAGAGGGAAACGGTGGAGGAGGGCGATTACTCACAATATCATCTTTCTTCTTTGGAATCTCACTTGGTCTCTCTATTTCTTCAACCTCAGTATCTTTTTCCTTCTCACCCACATCCTTTTCTTTTCTTGGAACTTCTTTTTCTTTCATAACGGGAAAAGGAGGTGGAGGGAGGTTCTTACCACTTCTCAATGTAACAGATTTGCAATCTTCATGTTGTCTTGGATTTTCTGTGTCACTAGGGAGTTGCCCTTGTGGACGCTGATTAAGCTGTTTCGCGAATTGATCCATTTGATTCTGTAATAGCTTGATATTTGCGTCAGACGCTTGTTGATTCTGCATAGCTTGCGTCTGAAGAGCAATTAAGCTTTCAACGGTTTTCTGAAGAGTGACAACACCTTCTTGTGGATGAGCAGGTAAGGCTTTTTGGTTCATGGTTTCATTGTAAGTGTCTTGAGGAGCTTGTATTTGCACATAATTTCCTTGATTCTGTCCTCCTTGATAATTATTATGTAGTCTTTGGTTGAATTTGTTACCATGGGGACGCAGCTGATACGCATATGTAGGATTGGGTGCCCCGTTAGGATTTGAGTATTGAAACCCAGGATGGTTTCTGTTAGGCTGATATCCATTACCACTGGAATTAAAATTACCTCTGTTGGAGACAAACATCATAGGCTCTTGATTATTCAGACAACTTTCCTCATCATGATCATCTACCCCACAAATCGAACACATATACACTTCTTGTGTAGCTTGCACAACTACCTTCTTACCCGAAAATCCTTCTTTTACAGCTAAAGTGAGCTGTTTCAACTGTTGCTCTATGGTGGTTTGAATCTTGTTCTCAAGCGTAGCGAATTTTTCTTCGATATTAACCTTATTCACTCCTTTAACCGGGGTTCTTACTGAAGTCCACCCAACTTCATTCTTTACTGTTCTTTCCAAGATGATTTTTGCATGAACGGGTTGAACTTGAAGAAATCCCGCACCACATAGCAAATCCAATTTTTCTCTTGAAGTCCCGTCAAGGCCTTTGTAAAATATTTTTAGCTGTTGTTGTTCTGAAAAGCCATGATCGGGAACTCTACGCAAACACATTTGAAATCTTGTCCAGCTTTTACCCAAAGTTTCATCATATTCTTGACGGAAATGCGTTAATTCAATTTGATCATCCAATCTCATGTTACTTGGGTAATACCTGTTAAAGAAAGCAGTTTGTAATTGATCCCAGTTTGTTATCTTTGTAGGTTCTTGCGTATCGTGCCATTCACTTGCTCCATCAATAACAAAAAATCAAAACGCAGCAAAATACATTTGTTCATTTGAAACTCCTTATGTGATGTAAGAATCACATATTTGCTTGAATTTCTGTACTGCTCGGATAGGATCTTCTCCAGCTTTACCACGAAAATTTCCAAAATTTTGGAATTGAGCTAACATACCCGAATCTGGACTAAACCTCAGAACATCTATATTTGGAGCACCTACCCCTAGAGCAGGAGCACGGAATGGAATCTCTTCTAGTCCATTAACAAACCATGGATCTATTTGGACTTGAGCTAGAGGATTAGGATTGACTGGCGGAACCTGAGGGTTAACACCTTGTGGCGCTATTGGTTGGCCATTCGCGTCCAGCTGAACTTGTCCGTTATTGTTCTGTTGATTCTGAAGATTAATGTTCTCCATTCTGTTTACTAACTCTTCTACCTCTCTAGCTTCTTGTTCTTTCCTTCTCTTGTTAGCAAGTCTGATTAATGATTCTGGATTATTAAGGATCGGAGGTGATGGCTCTAGATCCTTAAAGAGTCTCCTTCGCATACACCAAACCTAAAAACCTGAAAAGATGAACAAACAAAAAGCGTAAAACTGATAAAAATAAAATAAATGCAACTATCACTAAAGAATAAACACCGTGGTCACACGCTACCGTCCCCGGCAGCGGCGCCAAAAACTTGGTGGTCCTTTGTGTGTTCTAAAAATAATGCAAAAGTAATCGAACCACAACCACAAGTGTACGGTTGTCCCAAGTAGTAATAATGATTCTAGGATTGTTCGCAGGGACGGTTTGGTTAACTACAATGCTTATCGATTAATGAATGATTGCACTTATGAAAGCAAATAAAAGATATAATGATTGATTTGTTGGTTTTATAGTTCCTAAGATAATTAAGACTAATATGAAAATGTAAATAAATGACAAGACGCAAATAATAAATTGCTAGACGCAAATAAGAAAGGCAGTACTCGAGAAATGAAAAGGATCCTCCTAATTCTATTTTATCTCATATGTCGTTAAAGGGTCAAATCGGTCAAATAACATTGGTCGGGATTCCTCATATGAAATTCAATAGTTTTAGGGATCACCCATTAAGCATTCTCAAGTACTAAAAGGATTTAGCTCATAATTAAAGGAAAAACAAATACTAAATTAAAAGATGAATTCATATTGTTTTACATAATGAAACTAAAGAAAAACCTAATTCCGGAATTGAGTTAGTTGTGAGTTGGAGATATAGACCGTCTCCAGTTCTCTAGCTTTCCTGTTTCCTTGCTTTGACTTCTCTCTGGTGTTTTCTTTTGTAAAAAGTGAATTGTGTGTAAAATAGAAGTCAAAAGCCCCTTTTATACTTATAAATTCGGACTAGGCCTTTAGGTTACTAATTAGATAAAAGAATAAAGGCCCAAGTCCATTATCTTAGCCCAAAATCTCGTAACTGCTGCACCACCTTTACTAAAACTGCTCTAGCCAAGTCGTTATAACTCCGATTGACCTGAAATCACTTGCTAAATTTCCGTAACTCGATAAGGAACATAATTTCTTCAAAGGTCAGCGGCTAAATCAACTCGTAAGTGCCTCGAAATCAGCAATATTTGGCCTGTCTCCAGATTTGCAGCTTCAAAATCTAATTCTTTTCGGGATTTATCTTCAAGGTTTGACTCCATATCACGATCTTTGAAATTCTTCTCGGATTCCTCTTCTAGCTAACATTCAAAACCTACAAACTTTTCACTAAAAATACCAATATTATACGTGCAAAAGCTTAATAAATTAAAAATGCTAGAAATAAAAGAGGAAAATCGTATTATTGCATATTTAGTCCAAAAGTCTATCAAAATAAACGAATAAACACAAAAAATGATGTCTCCCAAGGGCATAAAATTAGAACATTTAGGGAGACATCAACCATGGAAACCAAAGTCCTCTAACCCACACTGATCACGCCATCTTTCAGATTTCACCATTTGTCTTGTAACCCCTTCGATACCTCCATGAACATCCTCAGGAAGTCCTATCAGGTATAAATCCCCTACCACCTGCCACGGTTCCAAAATATCACCTAAAGCATCCTCCAAAGCATTCCAAAGAAGGTCCCGAGTCAAGGCGTTTGGACTAGCATAAACTGCAGATAGAATCCAGGAAACACATGAGTCTCTAGTAAGGCAAAGATTTATTACCTATCGACTAGCCGATAAAATTTGGATCGCAAAATCCTCTTGCTTCCAAAGGTCCCGAATCCCTCTGGAAAATCCCACAGCCTCGACTCTCGTTGATGCATCCGTACGAAGTGATTTGATAATTCTTGTCGCCTCCGACCATGCAGCCTTGGTCTCTACGACAATTGCAATGAATGGATTATGGCGCGCAATGATGTCATTAAAGTCTCTTCTAAATTCTGCACTATTCGATCCTCAACAATTACAAAAAATATGATATTTAATGAGTAATTGGTTGTCAACCAATTCCCAACATTAGAAAATGATGTGTACAAAATAAAACAAACAAATAAATAAATCAAAATAGTAAAGGATACAAAGGTAAGTGAAGAAAGTTAGATGGAAAAATTGTCAAACCTCACTTCACACTCATATCAGCTCCTTCAGATAAATCAATTCTCTGAACTTCGCAAGTCAAACTCGCCAAGAATCCTTCCTTAGGACTGTGTAAAAAGAAATCCTTGTATTCCGGAGCATCCATTTTGTACGCTACAAATTCCTTTAATGCTTTCTCCCCTGTTCGCCACTCTTGTTAACCGGCTAATGCCCGATTTCCTTCCCACCGTTTGGGATCTGTCAAAAAAGGAACTAGGCGGAGTTGTTGCCACCTAGTGCTGGAGAAGAGGCGAAGGATAGGCGCCAAAATTAGACAGTTTGAGCCAGAGCTAGAGAGAACAATCTGGTTGAAATTTTATACATCAATTTATGATCGAAAATATCTACAATGAGATCGTTGGACATTTCATTTCAACTCAAAGAATCGCTCACTTGACTAGAGTATGTGTTGAAATGACATGTCCGCGATCTAATTGTAGTAATCCGATGTAAATAGTGGATCGACAACCATCCATTTTTACGATTTCCATGTTCACCATATGTCTTATATATAGGAAAGATATCTCTTTCCTTATAAATGCACAGTAATGCCAAATAAATGCGTTTAAAATCAAATGCTTGACTTTTTTCTTAAAAAAAATATCTTTTCCTTACAACTTAATGTGGTGCTTACCTTTTTATTAATGGAATTTTAGGTATTTATAATATTAATGGTGGATATATATGCCATTTAATGAAAAACATTCCCAGTGACAATCAATTATCCGAGAAAACATATCCGGTAAGGGGTGTGATGAGTTAAAAGATAGACTCTTCCACGTGTATTGTAAAGGTGGAATCACGTACGTTGGATAAATTTTCTCCAAAGTTTATAAGTAACTATAGTTTTAACTTGTGTTTTACACTATCAAAGATAAACACTCCCAATAGCACTCTAACGTGTAAGTAAGTACCAACCAACAAAGGACGCAAGCTACTGATAGGTTCTATAGCCATGTATATTTCTAAAAATCTCCTGCATAGGGATATCAAACGCAATACAAAGGAAACAAGATATTTAAAAGAACTTTTTTGAGAAAAATATGGGTTGGGTTGTACTTAAGTGACAATATCACTTGACTTGAATGAAAATGTAATGTGTGATGCAACAACCAAATTTTATCACGTGAATGCACATATTGACTTAACTTTCTTTAGATGGTACTACCACAACATATACTCAACCCAGTATGAGCAAGTTTTGCGATAATGTCACACACACTTTTAAGGCTATGCATAAAATTTGGTTCTTATGAGTTCTTTAAATTGATAACCCATGTATTCTATGGAAGGCAGCCAATCTTTACAATCACATAGTTGATTTCAAGAATGTTTATCCATTGTATAATACCCCTATTGCGGCATAAAGTAATTAAGAGGTAAACAACTCAAGCTCGTCATACTACATCGATTTCAACAATCCCGTTTCAATGGGATTACCAAAAGTGATGTCATGTAATTATGATTATAATGACAACCTTAAAGCCTCAGTAAATCTGTCAAGTCCTTCTAAATGGGACTACCATAAAGGGATATGGATTTATTAAGAGTAACAAAATGACCCTCGAAACATCATCAGTGAATTCATCAAGTTTGTCTCTACAACATCACCACGACAGACTATGAATTTATTATGAATAAACACTCAGCCTTGTTTTTCACAATTGTATTCCATAGGTATGGGAAATTAGAGCTAAAATTTACATCTATTCCTCAATCGATGGTTGTTAGCACCATCTTCCTTGACGATTCCACGGTCACCCTCCTAGTTAAGCCTTTAGTATATGAATTAGCCAAATCATTATTTGATATTACATACTCTATTAATATCACAACATTATTTCATAATTTCTTTATTGAATTGTGTCTGATGTGGATATGTATTTGTTTTACATTATAGACTCTATTATGAGTACCATTAAACGCTACTTGTGAATCACAAAGAAGGAATGCCAATGTGTTTTTCCTTCCTATGATGGATTATTTTTAGGAGACTTTTAAACCTCTCAAATTTATTCCGTCCCTAGTAGTTCTATGAACTTAGATTATGTTGTAAATCGTGATATACAATTCTATTTAGAAGGCTTTCACAATATAACTCTTCAACCTAAAAATTATTTGTTTTAGTAAGGGTACTCCATTTGGACGTATTGATTGAATTATTGTTTCCGTCGAATCGAGAAATCATCAAGCCTTGGAAAGTATTAGGGCATACCTCTTTTCTATTAGAAGTAAAATGACAAAGGTTTTAATTGGATTCCTTACCATATTCTTTCCAAAATCCAAAATCAGGAAAGTTTGTTATAATCTGAATAGGGATAATGAGGTTATGATTAAGTTTATCTTTTAAGGAATTCCTAAAAATGTCTTTTCTATTAATATTTCCAAAAATGTTATGTAAAAATTATCAAGTCTAAGGGAAAATTTTGGTGGGTTAACCCGGGTAAGAAAGGATTCATTATTTTGTATGGGAGAATATCATGGTTAATATGGTTATTGTGGGTTTGGGGTTTTGGGACTTTTGCAAAATGAATGTTGCTATGTTATCAAACTAAGCCTTTTAAGATTTACAAAATTAAGGGTCATCGGTTTTTAGTGTCCCTAAGATTATTAATTATCCTTATTTTAGTTTCCTGCAAGCAAAATATACAAGAATAAAGTCTTATACATGCACAAATATATTTAAAGAGAAAAAACCTCTTCCATTTGAGTCTATTATTAATTATGAATTGGTTCTGACCAAATATTTGAAATGAGCTATGAGTTCCAAAGATATTTAGGTTTCAACGTCTTAGGGTGATAATAATTGGTTATCTTTAATTAATAAAGAGTCTAGGACTTTAGATTTGAATATCTTTAATCAATTTTTCTTTACTGTGGTTGTTAATTTTATAAAAACTATTAGTTTAAAATGAACCTGGACTAAGGATGAATTATATGGCCACATACCCAATTCGAGGTCCAGTCTAATATGTTAGGTTAACAATCTATTGCTAGGATTTAAGAGAAAATTAAATTGTATACCTCTAAGAGTCTCAAAAGCATAAACCCATGATGTGGCAAGTTATTTGGTAATATTATAAGCCTAACAAAATTATGATCTTTCGTGGGATGGTTTATGGGAATCTGAATACCACTGTATATAATTTATTCGAGATAAAATGTTATAAGAATTATATTTGTTTTTTGTTACAAAGGAGACAAAAACCATGATAAGAAAACACTAAGCTAACACATCATTGAACAAGCCAGGGATATGAATCAACCTTGGCATTTTCTAGCCCATTCTATCGCGTGTGATGATGATCCATATATAACTAGGTGGATTGGTGTATGAGCAAAACGGCTCCTCTTGTGACACCCCTACACGTGTAAGCCAGTCTGAATACATGTTTTATTCCCTATAAATTCCCTTGAGCGAGAACTCCTTATTACGTGCTAGGATTTCTCGAATCTTACTAATCCATAGTTCCGCCAGACCTCTACCCTCATTGACCTTCAAAATACATTCAATAGCTTACCAAGTATCCACCTCCATCTCTAATTCGATAATTCTCATATCTTCAGCCATGTGTAGCCCCTCGTAAAGCGCAATGACATCTATAACTATAACAAAGACATGGTTGTTTTTCATCGAGAATCCACAAATCAAATCACCATTTATCTCACGAATCACGCCTCCACCTTCTCCTTATTGCGCCACCTGTTCAGACTCCCATCCATGTTTAATTTGAAAGGCCTATTATGCTTGGCCCATCCAATCAGGTTCACGTATATTTTTCTGTTCGGTATTTTTCCAGATGTGTTACCCCTTTCCTTGATAAAAGTTTGGGCCTGGTAAGTAGCTCTACGGACAACAGTCTTGCTGGTCGAAAAAACACACCCCTTGAAGAACATATCATTCTGTGCTAACCAGTTGTCTCAACTAAGGCACCAAAGAATACGTTCCATATATCTCTAGAAAATAAACTCACGTTTGATAGGTTTTTAGCCCACCAGTCGTTGTTGAATTTCGCCAAGGGAGGGGGGTCCATCTAAGGAGACCGGTCTGCAGCTTACTCGGTGTTAATTTACTGGAACTCAGCTCTATTATTATAGGTACTCGACTCCAAAACATAAAGATCATCACCATTTTGTTGCTCTTCAAACCCAGGCGCTGCTCCAGCTGTTTTTGACCTGTAATACTGAGCTATGGGTCTGACCCATTCATCCTAAATTGGCGTGAACGACCTTGGCCAAGCATGAGCGAAATTTGTGTGCAAGGAATCTAGGGGGGAGCTCGCTCGCAGCTGACTAGTGAGGTTTGGATCCTGGTTGACTGAAATTGAATTTGAAGTCCCTGAAAGAACGGAATAATCATAGGGGTTAAACTGCAAAATATTTTCCCCGGCAGAACGGCCCCAACTTTCGCCTTCTTCTTGACCTCATCCCATATTTTAGCTACTACCACACAATCACGGAAAAGGTGTAATGCGGTCTCAAATTCAACTCCGCAGCAAGGGCACAAGGAAGAAAAATTAACACCGCTTTTAACCAAATTTTCTCTTGTGGCAAGATGCTCATGTATCGCTCTCCAAATTAGCACTCTTGTCTTCTGAGAGAATTTAAGCTTCCACACTTTATCCCATGGCATCCCACCATTACTAATTCCTCCAGAATCAAGGTAACTTAGAGCCGACTTGACGGTGTAAACCCCATGAAACGCTAACATCCAAAAGAACGTGTCTGCTTCATCATCCTTCATTTCCACTCTAATACATACAAAATGAGTAGCTTAGATGGACGAAGGAGGTGATGAAAGCTGCCCCAATCCCATGTATCATCACTCACCACATAGCCACTAACTTTCTTGAATTTATCCTCTACCTGCAACACACCCCTGACATGATCTATCGAAGATGAATCACCTAACCAAATGTCAAGCCAAAAAAGAGTACTTTTCCCCATTATATATGGACCATCGGGATCCCCGTATAACTACGACAATACCTTCCGGCGATGGTCCTAGAAATCCGGGAACCACTCGACTTGGAAGTATAATAAAGAATGGTCGATTTGAAATACTTTTGTCTCATGACGATAGTCCATAAGGCTGAATCATCGTGTGTCACCTTCCAACCTAACTTACCAATCAATATTGTATTCATATGTTTTACTAATTGTAGGCCAAGACCGCCCTCCCTCTTAGATCTACACACATCCTTCCAGACAACCCAATTGATATGATTTTGTTCTTACAATATTCCCCAAATGAACTCCCCTCTAATAAGGCCTATTTCTTTGCAAACATACTTAGGTAATTTCTCCACTTGCATAATGTACATAGGCACCGTGCTCAAAACGGAATGGGAAAGAGTTATCCAACCAACAAGAGTTAAGAGGCTACGTTTCCATTTTGCAATCTTTTTCCTAAGATTATTGATAAGCTCTCCAAAAAATCCACGCGGTCTTCTCCCAGAAAGGATAGGAACTCCAAGATACCTTCCTAGCCCCTCGCTTCAACTGTATCCGCTTCTTAAGGTAATGCTCCAGGCCACCTCTTCGTCTATATTCTTCGAAAAATATATAAATGACCTTTCTTTGTTTATTTTTTGGCCAATGTCTCTACAGAATGTGTCCAATGTGTTCTGCGAAAGATCAAAATTTTCAACAGTGGCTTCCGCAAAAAGAATGAGATCATCATCAAAATTTATATGTGAGGTAAGAATCCCCCCAGACTAAGTTGAATGGCTTGCCATCTTCCTTCTAACACAAGTTGTTGTATAAGAATCGATAATCTCTCCATGCATATGATGAAGACGTAAGGTGACGTCGGGTCTCCTTGGCGAATCCCTCTCTTAATATTGATCGGAGGTAAAGGGGAACCCTTCCAAAGAACAGAATGATCGTTATCGGTCATCCCTGATATAATAAGATTCACCCACATTGAAGGAATACCCAAAAGATCCAATGAGTACTTGTTGAAACTCTATCTAAGTTTATCTTAGGCTTTCGCTAAATCCACCTTCACTGCCATGTAACTCCTCTTTCCCTTCTGATGGCGTAACCATATTGTCTATAGTAGACCGTGATAGTAAGATACTGTTCTGGAAAGGACCAATGTGATTCGCAAGCAACGGTCTTAATCTGTTAACAAATACCTTCATACATATCTTGTAGAACACGTTGATTAGACTAATCGGTCTGAATGGAGAGATATACTTGGTATTATCTAACCTCGGGATGAGGTTTACTAATCTGCCAAGTACCTCTTCTGGAAGCTCTCTTCCACTAAGTCAAGTCAAATCATATCGCAAACGGATGAACCCACCATATCCTAACATAAATGAAAAAAATTTGTTGTCATACCATCCGGACCAGAGGCGTTGTAGGGATATATTTGAAACACCTTAACCCTGACTTCCTCATCTGATACCTCCTCGAAATGTAAGGCAATGTCGTCCCTCCCAAACTCAAAAATAAACGGTAAGGAAAACACAGCTGGGACCGATGTTACTAAAGAAAAAAGGTCCTCATAAAACCCTCTAACCCAAAGCTCCCACACCTCACCGTCTTCAATCCATTCGTGACGATCATGCTTGAGACGAAAAGTATCATTCGCCCTCTTCTTTCTCTGTGCTGCAAGGTGATAGAATTTTGTGTTTCTCTCGCCTGAATATATCCAATCCGTTCTAGCTCTTTCAAACCAATGTATCTCTTCTTGTGCAAGAACACTCTCGTACTCTTCGTTCAACCTCTTCTCTAAACGGATAAGCGACAGATTAAAATCGCTTTGAAGTGCCGTTTGTAAGCCAGTAATACGAGCTAACAAACGGTGCTGCTTTTGAAATATATCCCCAAAAGATCAGAATTTCCAAACCTCCAACTCTTTTCTTAAAACCTCTATGTTCCTCCCCAGATCGCCTCCCTCCTTAACCCAATTACCTTCAACTGAAAATCTGAAGCTGTCATGGTGACACCAAGCTGCTTCGATTCTGAATCGTTTCTTCATGGCTTTCGGGCTCGACTTATCGGCAAGAGAAATGATTATCGGGACATGATCGGAGTGAATACAAGTTAAATGTGTGACTACCGCGCCCCCAAAATATTCCTCCACGGATGGTTACCATAATCTCTATCTAAACGTTTCAAGATTCTCAGCCCTGTATTCCAAGAATCGCTCCGTGTAAATCTAGCACCACTGGTGGTCCTTTGTGTGTTCTAAAAATAATGCAAAAGTAATCGAACCACAACCGCAAGTGTACGGTTGTCCCAAGTAGTAATAATGATTCTAGGATCGTTCGCAGGGACGGTTTGGTTAACTACAATGCTTATCGATTAATGAATGATTGCACTTATGAAAGCAAATAAAAGATATAATGATTGATTGGTTGGTTTTATAGTTCCTAAGATAATTAAGACTAATATGAAAATGTAAATAAATGACAAGACGCAAATAATAAATAGCTAGACGCAAATAAGAAAGGCAGTACTCAAGCAATGCAAAGGATCCTCCTAATTCTATTTTATCGCATATGTCGTTAAAGGGTCAAATCGGTCAAATAACATTGGTCGGGATTCAAGAGTCTTTGTACCCCCGTCAGGGTGGACTACAAAGCTATTCTAGAGTGTCACTAGTCCCGTCAGGGTAAATATGATCCACTTTCGAATGATTAAGTTTATATTACCTCATTGGCCCTAAGATTAGCTACGCTCGTCAAAGTCAAATAGTTTATACCTTATATTGAGTAATTGATTCTATACCTAAACCCTCCGTCAGGATGATCCACACGCCACATATGTGGAATAGCCTAGTTACTAACACCTGTTCTTAGTTAGCTACTCCAAAAACAATAAATAATAATAAATTACCGAATAATGTAAATGACCCAATTTGATTTAATTCATAAAAACCCAATCTCAAGCATATAAAATTCAATAGTTTTAGGGATCACCCATTAAGCATTCTCAAGTACTAAAAGGATTTAGCTCATAATTAAAGGAAAAACAAATACTAAATTAAAAGATGAACTCATATTGTTTTATAGAATTAAACTAAAGAAAAACCTAATTCCGGAATAGAGTTAGCTGTGAGTTGGAGATATAGACCGTCTCCAGTTCTCTAACTTTCCTGCTTCCTTGCTTTGACTTTTCTCTGGTGTTTTCTTTTGTGAAAAGTGAATTGTGTGTAAAATAGAAGTCAAAAGCCCCTTTTATACTTATAAATTCGGACTTGGCCTTTAGGTTACTAATTAGATGAAAGAATAAAGGCCCAAGTCCATTATCTTAGCCCAAAATCCTGTAACTGCTGCACCACCTTCATTAAAACTGCTCTATCTGATTCGTTATAACTCCGATTGACCTGAAATCACTTGCTAAATTTCCGTAACTCGATAAGGAACATAATCCCTTCAAAGGTCAGCGCCTAAATCAACTCGTAAGTGCCTCGAAATCAGCAATCTTTGGCCTGTTATCAGATTTGCAGCTTCAAAATCTAATTCTTTTCGGGATTTATCTTCAATGTTTGACTCCATATCACGATCTTTGAAATTCTTCTCGGATCCCTCTTCTAGCTAAAATTCAAAAACTACAAACTTTTCACTAAAAATACAAATATTACGCGCAAAAGCTTAATAAATTAAAAATGCTAGAAATAAAAGAGGAAAATCGTATTATTGCATATTTAGTCCAAAAGTCTATCAAAATAAACGAATAAACACAAAAAATGATGTCTCCCAAGGGAATAAAATTAGAACATTTAGGGAGACATCAAGACCTCCAACTCAAACCTTTGTCGTCCCGACAAAGCAAAATAAAACAAACGAAGGGGTAGAAGTAAATGCAAGAAGGTAAAAGATAGCAAATAATTCTAAAGCAATTCTTAAAATAAATCTCATATAGTAAAACTCTAAGAACTAATATACACACACACCTATCATGCAAAATCGAACATAAATAACATCAATCATAAAATTAAATTAGCAATGCTTGAAGGTTACACTTGTACTTATCTCTTTATGATGGCTATTGGTTGTTCCTCAATCCTAACTCGCTTTGAACGCTCCACTAAGTATATTCCCTATCAACAGAATCGTAAATTCACTATGCACTTAGGAATCACGAGGACTTTACTGTTTTAGCGTAGGCTTAGGGACAGTGTGGTATGTATATTTGGTAAATTTGAAGTGATCTTTTGGCTCTCTCCTCACTTACCATCAACAACTGTCCACGAGCTTGAGTTTACACTCATATAATGTTCTCACTCAACCCATTTGACGCGGTAATGTTGCGTCCCCATGTCAACCCAATATAAACTAATATGATTTTCAAAATATTCCACTTTGCCGGTTTATTTTGTTCTTTCTTTCTTTTTATATTCTTTTTCATTTCATTTTTTTGTACAAGATACCCATGACCATCATTTTTGATGTGAAAGTCATGTCTCTTATAATTTTTTTTCTTTTCTCTTTTTTTGTTTTTTCAAATCCCGGCAAAGGGTTACTAATAATAATATCATCTTTTATTTTGTGTCTCAATACAAACACATATAATCCCAACCAATGAATTTCCCAAATGTGGACCCTCCACCCCAAACTCAAGCTCGAGACAGGTTTCAGGATCGTGATTCAAGTGCGGGTCATTTGGTAATGCTTAATAATCTAAGGGATAATGGGCTTATATCGTGGCTACAAAAGAAAAGTCTTAAGGCTCAAAATTGGGCTAAGACGGATAAAATTATAATAAGGGATAGCAAGCTAAAAGGCTTCAAATGGCTAACAAAGAACTGTCCCTATCATTTTCCTAAGTACATAGTTCGTCTTTAGTTCATATCTAGGTGGGTTCTCTACTAATTAGGATTTCACGTTCTACACACCAAACATATTCCTTAAGTACAAGCATACTTCATTTGCATTGTTCATTAATTCTTCCTATCAATTACCTATGTTCGCATGCAATTCTAAGTGTGTTTTATATTATTCCCTAAAGTCCACTATTTACTGTCATAGATTTACAAAAAGTATGCTTAAAGGAACATTTAAAATCTTTTACAGACTAACGCAACTCCGAAATTATTTTATTGAAAGCAATTAAAACACATAACACATAAAAACTGGGATGAGGCAACGAACCCCACCCCAAACTCAAAAATGAGACGTGTCCCCATGACTCGAAAAAGACTCAACGCAAGAAAATAAACTAAACTAAACTAAAACACAAAAGGGATAGAAAACGTATCTCAACCAGCGCGTGGCTGGTCATCGGTGTTGCGTCCATGAACTTTCTACTTCGTAAGTAGACCATAGGTGGCATGTTGAATTGTGCTCACCCCCATAAGCATGTTTCGGAGAAGTTCTAGCAATTTCGTAACGTTTCCCAAAGAAGCAATCATCTTCACTTGGTTTTCTTCTAACACCTTCACTTTCGCTTCCAACTCATGATCGGTATGCATCTTTTTCTTTGGAGGAGCTCTAGGAGTTTTTACTGCTCTTAACACTTCATCATGAGCATTTTGAATTGACGCTATACCCATGTTCTCTCCAACTACTACACGGTCAATCTCTGCGTCCTTACGCGAAACTTTTGCGTCTAGGCATAAAGTAGTGATAGTACAAGGGAATTTGAGATTTTGTTGCGAAGTTGGAATTCTAGAAAATTCCATGATGGTATCATAAATCACACGAGCAACATCCATTGGTTTCTCCTCAACAATACACTTGATAAACATAAGATGCTCCTTCTTCACTTCCGATATGTGTTTAATTCCGAAGAAGGTAAGGTTTATGAAACGGGACCATACCTTAGCACATGGTAATGAATTACTGATATACATCTGTCCAGGATATCTCTCTCCTTCGGGAATTGGGCGAGCCCCATCAATCAGTACCGTCCCCCAAAGGGATTCATAATCGAAAGATGGTTCTTTAAGAGATTCTTGGAAAGGGCATAGTCCAGAAAAATTGGGTAATTTCAACGATTTTCGAATAAGCTCAACGGAGAAAGGAACTACCTTTTTGCGAATCACACTTGCATCTTTTGAGAAGGCAGTTCCTTCATAAAAATCTCCCACCAAGGTAGGAATATACTCAAGCTTCCTTTCTCTTAATTCTTTCCAACCCAACTTGTCACAAGTAATACCATAATCTTTATAAGCACTAGTCATAATACCCTTAGGAAGATTCATCTCCTTACCAAACTTCAAGCAAATTGATTCTATCACGCACCTGATCGGCCCGAGGAACGAAAACTCTTTTTGGCTTTTGAGCCCATGTTTTTCTACGCGGAGGTTTCTGTTGTTGCACGGGTTCTTCGGGAACTTCTTGTTCTGTTTCTTCCTCAATCTCTTCTTCAACTTCTTCTTCACTTTCTTCGTCACTTTCATCAATTAAGCTACTCTTTTTCGGATTAGCCTTGCTTGGGTTTTCTTTCCTTTTCAGAGCAATTGGGATTTGTTCAGTCTTTTTGGAACGCAAATCTGGAATCTCAATTGCTTGTTCTAGGCTAGCTCCAACATTGTTCCTGTTTCTTGGTAAGTTTCTTCGATAAGCGCACATGGAATCGGTCCTGTTAGTCATCTCTTTTCACCCCAAACTCAAAACTTCAAATAGTGAAAAAGCTAGAGAAACGCTTAGAACTTTGATGTTTTGAGGCTTTAAACTTGAAGAATATGGTGGAATATGAGATGGGTTAAGGTTAATTTAGAGGAAATGTGGAAGAATTGGGTTTAATTGCAAGGTTAGGAAGAAGAAATTGTGTGGAGAAAATATGAAATTTGGTGATGTTTTGGAGAAGATATGAGTTGATTGTGTGTTTTTGTGATGAAAGAAGACTTAGTTTGATGATTTTATAGTTGTCTGTTGATGATTTTCGGAGTAGGTGGAGGCAAGGATTCGGAATATGAGGTAGGCTTGGAAAAGGAGGCAAAAAATTAGGTTAAAAGCTGTAAAAACCGCCTCTCGCAACAGCGCACCGGCTAGCTGGTGGCTGACCGGCATGCCGGTCGCGATGGCGGCGAAAAATTAATTTCCAAATTCGATTTTTTTTTACCTCAGACGCAAGCTACCTTGCGTCATTGCTAACACAGTGATCAGAGAGTTCCTCTTCCTTGGCCGGCTAGCCGGTCGCTGACCGGTATGCCGGTGGCGTGTCGCTGGCGCAATGGGAAACGCAACATCCTTGCGTCATTGCTAACGCAGTGATCAGAACCTCGTTCGTCATCGGCCGGCTAGCCGGTCATCTGACCGGCATGCCGGCGGTTCTCGCTGGCGCAATTCGAGACGCAGCTAAGATGCGTCATTGCTGACGCAGTGGTCAGAGAGTTGGGGTCTCTCAGCTCATTTGACCGGTATGCCGGCCAGCTCGCCGGCTAGCCGGTCAGACCTGTCGTGGACTCCAAATTTTTTCGTTTTCTCATCGTTTTGACCCCAAACTCATGACCATTTTACCCTTGAAATCATCAAAAACAAACACCCTTCCTCATTTCTTAATAATAAACACTAAATTTAACAAAAATCAAATTAATTTACACTACGAAAATTTGAAATACTTAAACTAATATACAAGAAAGTGACTTTTGTTTAACGTCGTTAAGCTCGACGGTTTACCTCATGCTTCAAAGGAGCTTCGAGGAGGTACATGACCTCTCCGGGATGTGGGTCCTTTGCACGATCGGTATCTTCACCTCCATGGTATATATTTAAACGATGACCGTTCACCATGAATGTACAGTTTTCAAGTGGATGTTCTATCTCTATTTCTCCATGAGGTGTAACTTTGGTCACAATATACGGTCCTGACCACTTCGATCTTAACTTTCCCGGATAATTGCTAAACTTTGAGTTATATTTCAATACTCTTTGCCCCACTAAAAAGTTCTTCTCTCGAATCCGATTATCATGCCATCTCTTGGTATTCTCTTTGTAAAGTTTAGCGTTTTCATAAGCATGTAGTCGGAATTCATCAAGCTCATTAAGTTTCTTCATTCGATTTTGACCGGCTAACGTAGGATCTAAGTTTAACTGCGCAATAGCCCAATATGCACCCATTTCAAGCTCAAGAGGTAAGTGACAAGCCTTACCATACACCATTCCATACGGAGATGCACCGACTGGAGTTTAAATGTAGTACGATAGGCCCATAATGCATCGTCAAATTTCATTGACCAATCTTTTCTTGTAGGACCAACGGTTTTCTCTAAAATAGATTTTACCTCACTATTTGAAACTTCGGCTTGACCATTGGCTTGTGGATGATAAGCGGTAGATACACGATGTCTCACCCCATACTTCTCTAAGACTGTCTTCAAATACCTATTAATGAAATGAGTTCCTCCATCGCTAATAATTACTCTCGGAGTGCCATGTCTAGTGAAAATGTGTGATTTAAGAAACTTAATCACTACTCGCGAATCATTGGTTGGTAGAGCAACGGCCTCTACCCACTTAGACACGTAATCAACAGCTAATAAAATGTAGAGGTTACCATTTGAAGGAATGAACGGACCCATAAAATCTATACCCCAAACATCAAATATTTCCACTTCTAACACATTATTACGTGGAATCTCATCCCTCTTGGATATATTTCCGGTAAATTGACATCTTTCACATCTTTTAACATACTCATGACAATCTTTCATAATAGAAGGCCAGTAAAAACCAGATTGTAATACCTTAGCAGCAGTTCGATCTCCTTTAAAATGTCCACCATACGGTGAATCGTGACACCCAGCTACAATCGCCTCAATTTCTTCCTTGGCTACACATCTTCTCACCATTTGATCAGTACACACTTTGTAGAGGAAAGGGTCCTCCCAAAAGAATTGTCTAGCACGGTGAGCTAACCTCTTTCTTTCTTGATAAGTGGATCCTTCAGGAAAAGAACCACTCACCACTAAATTCGCTATATATGTATAACAAGGAGCTTCATAATCACGAACAGCAAACAAATTCTCATCAAGAAACTCTTCTCTAACTCTTTCAGTACCACTGTTCATCTCTGAACCTTCAAGACGCGAGAGGCGATCTGCAACCTGATTTTCACAACCATTTCTGTCTTTAATCTCTAAATCGAACTCTTCAAGCAATAAAACCCATCTGATTAACCTCGGTTTAGCATCCTTTTTCTCCATAAGATATCTAATCGCTGGATGATCTGTATAAACAATAACTTTTGCTCCAAGAAGAGCGAAACTTATCGAATGAATACACTACTGCTAGCAACTCTTTTTCTGTAACTGTATAATTAATTTGAGCACCACTGAAATTTTTACTAGCGTAATAAATTAAATGAAATATCTTATCTTTTCTTTGTCCCAATACGGCTCCCATACACAAATCACTTGCATCACACATGACCTCAAACAGTAAACTCCAATCTGGAGGTAATACTATAGGAGCAGAAATAAGCTTTTCTTTAATTGCTTGAAAGGCCGCTAAACAAGCTTCATCAAAAAGGAATTTGGAATCCTTTTCGAGTAAGTTGCATAACGGTTTAGCAATCTTAGAAAAGTCTTTAATGAAACGCCTATAAAAGCCAACATGGCCTAGAAAACTTCTTACCCCTTTTACAGAAATAGGAGGGGGAAGAGTTTTGATTACCTCTATCTTCGCTCTATCGACCTCTAATCCAGCACTCGAAACCTTGTGACCCAGAACTATACCTTCTCGAACCATGAAATGACACTTCTCCCAGTTTAAGACCAAATCTGTTTCCTTGCATCTGATTAACACTTTCTCCAAGTTATCTAAACATTTATCAAAATCATCACCAAAACGGAGAAATCATCCATAAAAACTTCAAGAAAATTATCGATCATATCCCAGAAGATGGCCATCATACATCTTTGAAAGGTAGCAGGTGCATTACACAACCCAAATGGCATTCTGCGATATGCAAAACTACCAAAGGGACATGTAAATGTAGTCTTATGTTGATCTTATAGAGCCACGTAAATCTGATTATACCCAGAGTAACCATCTAAAAAACAGTACTATTCTCTTCCAGCTAATTTATCTAGCATTTGATCAATGAAGGGAAGAGGGAAGTGATCTTTCCTGGTGGACTTGTTCAATTTTCTGTAATCCATGCAAACTCTCCAACCAACTACCGTTCTTGAAGGAATCGCTTCATTTTTATCATTAAGAATTGTTGTCATTCCTCTTTTCTTCGGTACACACTGAACTGGGCTCACCCATTCACTACTCGAGATGGGATGGATAATCCCCGCATCTAAAAGCTTGATAACTTCCTTCTTCACTACATCCTTCATAGCGGGCCTTAATCTCCTTTGACCTTCAACTGAGCGTGCGTTATCATCTTCAAGTATGATTTTTTGTTGACAATAGGAGGGACTAATGCCTTTGATGTCAGCAATTGTCCAACCTATTGCCTCTTTGTTGGCTCTTAACACACGCAATAGTTTATCTTCTTGAGGACCTGTTAAATTTGCTGAAATAATAACAGGTAGAGTTTCATTAGTACCTAAATACGCATACCTCAAGTGTGCTGGTAATGGCTTTTCTTCCAATTCCGGAGGAGATTCAATTGAAGGCTTCTTTTTAGGAATAATCTCCCCCGGTTCTCTCACAGGTTCATAGGCAAGACGCCTATACTTCGGATTCTCAGAATTAAGAGCTGCCACTGTTTTGGCAAGCTCTTCCATCATCTCAGGTAAGTCTAATGTCAAAGCGGCCTGCAAGATATCATCATAATTAAAACAATCAAATACCTCTTGCGATGCCTGCTCAACTACATCCATTCTGAAGCAATCTTCTTGAGAATCTGGAAATTTCATAGCTCGGAACACATTAAATTTAACCTCCTCGTCTTGGATCCTCATCGTTAATTCGCCGTTTTCTACATCAATCAATGTACGCCCCGTGGCTAGGAATGGTCTTCCCAAAATAATGGGGATTCCTATCCGCGTCGTATTCAAGTATAACGAAATCAACGGGAAATATTAACGTACCTGCCTTAACAAGGACATCTTCAATTCGGCCTTCGGGATGTGCAAGAGACTTGTCCGCCATTTGCAAGACCATGGAAGTAGGTCTTGCTTCTCCAATTTTTAGCTTATCAAAGATCGATTTGGGCATCAGATTGATGCTTGCACCCAAATCGCATAGTGCTTTACCTTTCCATTCTTCTCCAATCGATATCGGAATTGTGAAACTCCCCGGATTAACAAACTTTGGAGGTAATTTACTTTGACAAATAGCACTGCATTCTTCAGGAAGACCAATCGTCTCATTATCACAGTATGGCCTTTTATTAGTGAGGGCTCTCTTCGAAAACTTCGTATACTTAGGAATATCTCGAATAGCTTCCAACAACGGAATATTAATACTAAGGCCTCTCACTCTATTAAAGAACTTCTGAAAATCAGCTAAATCACCCTTTTTTTGAACTCGAGAGGGAAACGGTGGAGGAGGGCTATTACTCACAATATCATCTTTCTTCTTTGGAATCTCACTTGGTCTCTCTATTTCTTCAACCTCAGTATCTTTTTCCTTCTCACCCACATCCTTTTCTTTTCTTGGAACTTCTTTTTCTTTCATAACGGGAAAAGGAGGTGGAGGGAGGTTCTTACCACTTCTCAATGTAACAGATTTGCAATCTTCATGTTGTCTTGGATTTTCTGTGTCACTAGGGAGTTGCCCTTGTGGACGCTGATTAAGCTGTTTCGCGAATTGATCCATTTGATTCTGTAATAGCTTGATATTTGCGTCAGACACTTGTTGATTCTGCATAGCTTGCGTCTGAAGAGCAATTAAGCTTTCAACGGTTTTCTGAAGAGTGACAACACCTTCTTGTGGATGAGCAGGTAAGGCTTTTTGGTTCATGGTTTCATTGTAAGTGTCTTGAGGAGCTTGTATTGGCACATAATTTCCTTGATTCTGTCCTCCTTGATAATTATTATGTAGTCTTTGGTTGAAATTGTTACCATGGGGACGCAGCTGATACGCATATGTAGGATTGGCTGCCCCGTTAGTATTTGAGTATTGAAACCCAGGATGGTTTCTATTAGGCTGATATCCATTATCACTGGAATTAAAATTACCTCTGTTGGAGACAAACATCATAGGCTCTTGATTATTCAGACAACTTTCCTCATCATGATCATCTACCCCACAAATCGAACACATATACACTTCTTGTGTAGCTTGCACAACTACCTTCTTACCCGAAAATCCTTCTTTTACAGCTAAAGTGAGCTGTTTCAACTGTTGCTTTATGGTGGTTTGAATCTTGTTCTCAAGCGTAGCGAATTTTTCTTCGATATTAACCTTATTCACTCCTTTAACCGGGGTTCTTACTGAAGTCCACCCAACTTCATTCTTTACTGTTCTTTCCAAGATGATTTTTGCATGAACGGGTTGAACTTGAAGAAATCCCGCACCACATAGCAAATCCAATTTTTCTCTTGAAGTCCCGTCAAGGCCTTTGTAAAATATTTTTAGCTGTTGTTGTTCTGAAAAGCCATGATCGGGAACTCTACGCAAACACATTTGAAATCTTGTCCAGCTTTTACCCAAAGTTTCATCATATTCTTGACGGAAATGCGTTAATTCAAGTTGATCATCCAATCTCATGTTACTTGGGTAATACCTGTTAAAGAAAGCAGTTTCTAATTGATCCCAGTTTGTTATCTTTGTAGGTTCTTGCGTATCGTGCCATTCACTTGCTCCATCAATAACAAAAAATCAAAACGCAGCAAAATACATTTGTTCTTTTGAAACTCCTTATGTGATGTAAGAATCACATATTTGCTTGAATTTCTGTACTGCTCGGATAGGATCTTCTCCAGCTTTACCACGAAAATTTCCAAAATTTTGGAATTGAGCTAACATACCCGAATCTGGACTAAACCTCAGAACATCTATATTTGGAGCACCTACCCCTAGAGCAGGAACACGGAATGGAATCTCTTCTAGTCCATTAACAAACCATGGATCTATTTGGACTTGAGCTGGAGGATTAGGATTGACTGGCGGAACCTGACGGTTAACACCTTGTGGCGCTATTGGTTGGCCATTCGCGTCCAGCTGAACTTGTCCGTTATTGTTCTGTTGATTCTGAAGATTAATGTTCTCCATTCTGTTTACTAACTCTTCTACCTCTCTAGCTTCTTGTTCTTTCCTTCTCTTGTTAGCAAGTCTGATTAATGATTCTCGATTATTAAGGATCGGAGGTGATGGCTCTAGATCCTTAAAGAGTCTCCTTCACATACACCAAACCTAAAAACCTGAAAAGATGAACAAACAAAAAGCGTAAAACTGATAAAAATAAAATAAATGCAACTATCACTAAAGAATAAACACCGTGGTCACACGCTACCGTCCCCGGCAGCGGCGCCAAAAACTTGGTGGTCCTTTGTGTGTTCTAAAAATAATGCAAAAGTAATCGAACCACAACCACAAGTGTACGGTTGTCCCAAGTAGTAATAATGATTCTAGGATTGTTCGCAGGGACGGTTTGGTTAACTACAATGCTTATCGATTAATGAATGATTGCACTTATGAAAGCAAATTAAAGATATAATGATTGATTTGTTGGTTTTATAGTTCCTAAGATAATTAAGACTAATATGAAAATGTAAATAAATGACAAGACGCAAATAATAAATTGCTAGACGCAAATAAGAAAGGCAGTACTCGAGAAATGAAAAGGATCCTCCTAATTCTATTTTATCTCATATGTCGTTAAAGGGTCAAATCGGTCAAATAACATTGGTCGGGATTCCTCATATGAAATTCAATAGTTTTAGGGATCACCCATTAAGCATTCTCAAGTACTAAAAGGATTTAGCTCATAATTAAAGGAAAAACAAATACTAAATTAAAAGATGAATTCATATTGTTTTACATAATGAAACTAAAGAAAAACCTAATTCCGGAATTGAGTTAGTTGTGAGTTGGAGATATAGACCGTCTCCAGTTCTCTAGCTTTCCTGTTTCCTTGCTTTGACTTCTCTCTGGTGTTTTCTTTTGTAAAAAGTGAATTGTGTGTAAAATAGAAGTCAAAAGCCCCTTTTATACTTATAAATTCGGACTAGGCCTTTAGGTTACTAATTAGATGAAAGAATAAAGGCCCAAGTCCATTATCTTAGCCCAAAATCTCGTAACTGCTGCACCACCTTCACTAAAACTGCTCTAGCCAATTCGTTATAACTCCGATTGACCTGAAATCACTTGCTAAATTTCTGTAACTCGATAAGGAACATAATCTCTTCAAAGGTCAGCGGCTAAATCAACTCGTAAGTGCCTCGAAATCAGCAATATTTGGCCTGTTTCCAGATTTGCAGCTTCAAAATCTAATTCTTTTCGGGATTTATCTTCAAGGTTTGACTCCATATCACGATCTTTGAAATTCTTCTCGGATTCCTCTTCTAGCTAACATTCAAAACCTACAAACTTTTCACTAAAAATACTAATATTATACGCGCAAAAGCTTAATAAATTAAAAATGCTAGAAATAAAAGAGGAAAATCGTATTATTGCATATTTAGTCCAAAATTCTATCAAAATAAACGAATAAACACCAAAAATGATGTCTCCCAAGAGCATAAAATTAGAACATTTAGGGATACATCAACCATGGAAACCAAAGTCCTCCAACCCACACTGATCACGCCATCTTTCAGATTTCACCATTTGTCTTGTAACCCCTTCGATACCTCCATGAACATCCTCAGGAAGTCCTATCAGGTATAAATCCCCTACCACCTGCCACGGTTCCAAAATATCACCTAAAGCATCCTCCAAAGCATTTCAAAGAAGGTCCCGAGTCAAGGCGTTTGGACTAGCATAAACTGCAGATAGAATCCAGGAAACACATGAGTCTCTAGTAAGGCAAAGATTTATTACCTATCGACTAGCCGATAAAATTTGGATCGCAAAATCCTCTTGCTTCCAAAGGTCCCGAATCCCTCTGGAAAATCCCACAGCCTCGACTCTCGTTGATGCATCCGTACGAAGTGATTTGATAATTCTTGTCGCCTCCGACCATGCAGCGTTGGTCTCTACGACAATTGCAATGAATGGATTATGGCGCGCAATGATATCATTAAAGTCTCTTCTAAATTCTGCACTATTCGATCCTCAACAATTACAAAAAAAATGATATTTAATGAGTAATTGGTTGTCAACCAATTCCCAACATTAGAAAATGATGTGTATAAAATAAAACAAACAAATAAATAAATCAAAATAGTAAAGGATACAAAGGTAAGTGAAGAAAGTTAGATGGAAAAATTGTCAAACCTCACTTCACACTCCATATCAGCTCCTTCAGATAAATCAATTCTCTGAAGTTCGCAGGTCAAACTCGCCAAGAATCCTTCCTTAGGACTGTGTAAAAAGAAATCCTTGTATTCTGGAGCATCCATTTTGTACGCTACAAATTCCTTTAATGCTTTCTCCCCTGTTCGCCACTCTTGTTAACCGGCTAATGTCCGATTTCCTTCCCACCGTTTGGGATCTGTCAAAAAAGGAACTAGGCGGAGTTGTTGCCACCTAGTGCTGGAGAAGAGGCGAAGGATAGGCGCCAAAATTAGACAGTTTGAGCCAGAGCTAGAGAGAACAATCTGGTTGAAATTTTATACATCAATTTATGATCGAAAATATCTACAATGAGATCGTTGGACATTTCATTTCAACTCAAAGAATCGCTCACTTGACTAGAGTATGTGTTGAAATGACATGTCCGCGATCTAATTGTAGTAATCCGATGTAAATAGTGGATCGACAACCATCCATTTTTACGATTTCCATGTTCACCATATGTCTTATATATAGGAAAGATATATCTTTCCTTATAAATGCACAGTAATGCCAAATAAATGCGTTTAAAATCAAATGCTTGACTTTTTTCTTAAAAAAATATCTTTTCCTTACAACTTAATGTGGTGCTTACCTTTTTATTAATGGAATTTTAGGTATTTATAATATTAATGGTGGATATATATGCCATTTAATGAAAAACATTCCCAGTGACAATAAATTATCCGAGAAAACATATCCGGTAAGGGGTGTGATGAGTTAAAAGATAGACTCTTCCACGTGTATTGTAAAGGTGGAACCACGTACGTTGGATAAATTTTCTCCAAAGTTTATAAGTAACTATAGTTTTAACTTGTGTTTTACACTATCGTAGATAAACACTCCCAATAGCACTCTAACGTGTAAGTAAGTACCAACCAACAAAGGACGCAAGCTACTGATAGGTTCTATAGCCATGTATATTTCTAAAAATCTCCTGCATAGGGATATCAAACGCAATACAAAGGAAACAAGATATTTAAAAGAACTTTTATGAGAAAAATATGGGTTGGGTTGTACTTAAGTGACAATATCACTTGACTTGAATGAAAATGTAATGTGTGATGCAACAACCAAATTTTATCACGTGAATGCACATATTGACTTAACTTTCTTTAGATGGTACTACCACAACATATACTCAACCCAGTATGAGCAAGTTTTGCGATAATGTCACACACACTTTTAAGGCTATGCATAAAATTTGGTTCTTATGAGTTCTTTAAATTGATAACCCATGTATTCTATGGAAGGCAGCCAATCTTTACAATCACATAGTTGATTTCAAGAATGTTTATCCATTGTATAATACCCCTATTGCGGCATAAAGTAATTAAGAGGTAAACAACTCAAGCTCGTCATACTACATCGATTTCAACAATCCCGTTTCAATGGGATTAACAAAAGTGATGTCATGTAATTATGATTATAATGACAACCTTAAAGCCTCAGTAAATCTGTCAAGTCCTTCTAAATGGGACTACCATAAAGGGATATGGATTTATTAAGAGTAACAAAATGACCCTCGAAACATCATCAGTGAATTCATCAAGTTTGTCTCTACAACATCACCACGACGGACTATGAATTTATTAGGAGTAAACACTCAGCCTTGTTTTTCACAATTGTATTCCATAGGTATGGGAAATTAGAGCTAAAATTTACATCTATTCCTCAATCGATGGTTGTTAGCACCATCTTCCTTGACGATTCCACGGTCACCCTCCTAGTTAAGCCTTTAGTATATGAATTAGCCAAATCATTATTTGATATTACATACTCTATTAATATCACAACATTATTTCATAATTTCTTTATTGAATTGTGTCTGATGTGGATATGTATTTGTTTTACATTATAGACTCTATTATGAGTACCATTAAACGCTACTTGCGAATCACAAAGAAGGAATGTCAATGTGTTTTTCCTTCCTATGATGGATTATTTTTAGGAGACTTTTAAACCTCTCAAATTTATTCCGTCCCTAGTAGTTCTATGAACTTAGATTATGTTGTAAATCGTGATATACAATTCTATTTAGAAGGCTTTCACAATATAACTCTTCAACCTAAAAATTATTTGTTTTAGTAAGGGTACTCCATTTGGACGTATTGATTGAATTATTGTTTCCTTCGAATCGAGAAATCATCAAGCCTTGGAAAGTATTTGTTTGGGCATACCTCTTTTCTATTAGAAGTAAAATGACAAAGGTTTTAATTGGATTCCTTACCATATTCTTTCCAAAATCCAAAATCAGGAAAGTTTGTTATAATTTGAATAGGGATAATGAGGTTATGATTAAGTTTATCTTTTAAGCAATTCCTAAAAATGTCTTGTCTATCAATATTTCCAAAGATGTTATGTAAAGATTATCAAGTCTAAGGGAAAATTTTGGTGGGTTAACCCGGGTAAGAAAGGATTCATTATTTTGCATAGGAGAATATCATGGTTAACAAGGTTATTGTGGGTTTCAGGTTTTGGGACTTTTGCGAAATGAATATTGCTATGTTATCTAACTAATCCTTTTAAGATTTACAAAATTAAGGGTCATTGGTTTTTAGTGTCCCTAAGATTATTAATTATCCTTATATTAGCTTCCTGCAAGCAAAATATACAAGAATTAAGTCTTTTACATGAACAAATATATTCAAAGGGAAACAGCCTCTTCTATTTGAGTCTAATATTAATATTATGAATTTGTTTTGAACAAATATTTGAAATGAGCCATGAGTTCCAAAGATATTTAGTTTTCAATGTCTTAAGAAGGGTGATAGGAATTGGTTATATCAATTAATTAATAAAGAATCTAGGACTTTAGATTTGAATATCTTTAATCAAATTTTCTTTACTGTGGTTGTTAATTTTATTAAAACTATTAGGTTCAAATGAACCCGGACTAAGAATTAATTATATGGCCATATACCCAATTCGATGTCTAGACTAATATGTTAGGTTAACAATCTATTGTTAGAATTAAAGAGAAAATTAAATTGTATACCTCTAAAAGTCTCAAAAGCATAAACCCAAGATGTCGCAAGTTATTTGGAAATATTATAAGCCTAATAATATTAGGATCTTTCGTGGGATGGTATATGTGAATATGATTACCACTGTACATAATTTATTCGAGATAAAATGTTATAAGAATAATATTTGTTTTTTTATAAAGGAGACACAAACCATGATAGGAAAACACTAAGCTAACACATCATTGAACAAGCCACGGCTATGAATCATACTTGGCAGTTTCCAGCCCATTCTATCGCATGTGATGATGATCCATATATAACTAGGTGGATCGGTGTAGGAGCAAAACGACTCCTCTTGTGACACCCCTACACGTATAATCCGGTACGTACACATGTTCTCTTCCCTATAAATTCCCTTGAGCGAGAACTCCTTATTACGTGCAAGGATTTCTCGAATATTACTAATCCATAGTTCCGCCGGACCTCTACCCTCATTGACCTTCAAAATACATTCAATAGCTTACCAAGTATCCAACTCCACCTCTAATTAGATAATTCTCATATCTTCAGCCATGTGTAGCCCCTCATAAAGCGCAATGACCTCTATAACTATAGCCAAGACATGGTTGATTTTCATCGAGAATCCACAAATCCAATCAACATTTATCTCACGAATCACGCCTCCACCTTCTCCCTATTGCGCCACCTGTTCAGACTCCCATCTGTGTTTAATTTGAAAGGCCTATTATGCTTGGCCCATCCAATTAGGTTCACGTATATTTTTCTATTCAGTATTTTCCAGATGTGTTACCCCTTTCCTTGATAAAAGTTTGGGCTGGTAAGTAGCTTTACGGACAACAGTCTTGCTGGTCGAAAAAATACACCCCTTGAAGAACATATCATTCCGTGCTAACCAGTTGTCTCAATAGGCACCAAAGAATACGTTCCATATATCTTTAGAAAAAAAACTCACGTTTGATAGATTTTTAGCCCACCAGTCGCTGTTGACTTTCGCCAAGGGAGGGGGATCCACCTAAGGATACCGGTCTGCAGCTTACTCGGTGTTAATTTACTGGAACTCAGCTCTATTATTATAGGTACTCGACTCCAAAACATGAAGATCATCACCATTTTGCTGCTCTTCAAAACCAGGCGCTGCTCTAGCTGTTTTTGACCTGTAATACTGAGCTATGGGTCAGACCCATTCATCCTAAATCAGCGTGACAGACCTTGGCCAAGCATGAACGAAATTTGTGTGCAAGGAATCCAGGGGGTGCTAGCTCGCGGCTGACTAGTGAGGTTTGGATCCTGGTTGACTGAAATTGAATTAGAAGTACTCATAGGGGTTAAACTGCAAAATATTTTATCCAGTAGAACGGCCCCAACTTTCGCCTCCTTCTTAACCTCATCCCATATTTTAGCTACTACCACACAATCACGGAAAAGGTGTAATGCGGTCTCAAATTCAACTCCGCAACAGGGGCACAAGGAAGAACAATTAACACCGCTTTTAACCAAATTAACACTCTTGTCTTCTAAGAAAATTTAAGCTTCCACACTTTATCCCATGGCATCCCACTATCACTAATTCCTCCAGAATCAAGGTAACTTAGAGCCGACTTGACGGTGTAAACCCCATGAACCGCTAACATCCAAAAGAACGTGTCTGCTTCATTATCCTTCATTTCCACTCTAATACCTACGAAATGAGTAGCTTAGATGGAGGAAGGAGGTGATGAAATCTGCCCCAATTCCATCTACCATCTCTCACCACATAGCCACTAACTTTCTTGAATTTATCCTATACCTTCAACACACCCCTGACTTGATCTATCGAAGATGAATCACCTAACCAAATGTCAAGCCAAAAAATAGTACTTTTCCCCATTATATATGGACCATCGGGATCCCCGTCTAACTACGACAATACCTTCCGCGATGGTCCTAGAAATCCGGGAATCACTCGACTTGGAAGTATAATAAAGAATGGTCGATTTGAAATACTTTTGTCTTATGACGATGGTCCATAAGGCTGAATCATCGTGTAACACCTTCCAAACTAACTTACCAAGCAATATTGTATTCGTATCTTCTACTAATTGTAGGCCAAGACCGCCCACCCTCTTATATCTACACACATCCTTCCAGACAACCCAATTGATATGATTTTGTTCTTCCAATATTCCCCAAATGAACTCCCCTCTAATTAGGCCTATTTCTTTGCAAACATACTTAGGTAATTTCTCCACTTGCATAATGTACATAGGCACCGTGCTCAAAACGGAATGGGCAAGAGTTATCCGACCAGCAAGAGTTAAGGGGCTACTTTTCCATTTTGCAAGCTTTTTCCTAAGATTATTGATAAGCTCTACAAAAAATCCATGCGGTATTCTCCCAGAAAGGATAGGAACTCTAAGATACCTTCCTAGCCCCTCGCTTCGATTGTATATGCTTCTTAAGGTAATGCTCCAGGCCAACTCTTCGTCTATATTCTTCGAAAAATATATAATTGCCCTTTATTTGTTTATTTTTTGGCCAATGTCTCTACAGAATGTGTCCAATGTGTTCTTCAAAAGATCAAAATTGTCAACAGTGGCTTCTGCAAAAAGAATGAGATCATTAGCAAAATTTATATGTGAGATAAGAATGCCCCCGGACTAAGTTGAATGGATTGCCGTCTTCCTTCTGACACAAGTTGTATAAGAATCGATAATCTCTCCATGCATATGACGAAGATGTAAGGTGACGTCGGGTCTCCTTGGCGAATCCCTCTCTTAAGATTGATCGGAGGTAAAATAACAGAAAGATTGTTATCGGTCATCCCTGATATAATAAGATTCACCCACATTGAAGGAATACCCAAAAGACCCAATGAGTACTTGATAAAACTCCCTCTAAGTTTATCTTAGGCTTTCGCTAAATCCACCTTCACCGCCATGTAACTCCTCTTGCCCTTCTGATGGTGGTAGAGGTAATCAATTTCACTAACCAACACCATATTGTCTATAGTAGACTGTGATGGTAAGAAACAGTTCTGGAAAGGACCAATGTGATTCGCAAGCAACGGTCTTAATCTGTTAACAAATACCTTCATACATATCTTGTAGCACACGTTGATTAAACTAATCGGTCTGAATTGAGAGATGTACTTGGTATTATCTAACCTCGGGATGAGGTGTACTAATGTGCCAAGTACCTCTTCCGGAAGCTCCCTTCCACAAACGGATGAACCCACCATATCCTAACATGATTGATAAAAAGTTGTTGTCATACCATCCGGACCAGAGGCTTTATAGGGATATATTTGAAACACCTTAACCCTGACTTCCTCATCTGATATCTCCTCGAAATGTAAGGCAATGTCGTCCCTCCCAAACTCATAAATAAACGGTAAGGAAAGCACAGCTGGGACCGATGCTACTAAAAAAAGGTCCTCATAAAAACCTCTAACTCAAAGCTTTGACACCTCACCATCTTCAATCCATTCATGATGATCATTCTTGAGATGAAAAGTATCCTTCACCCTCTTCTTCCTCCGTGCTGCAAGGTGATTGCATTTCGTGTTTCTCTCGCCTGAATATACCCAATCCGTTCTAGCTCATTCAAACCAATGTGTTTTTTCTTGTGCAAGAACACTCTCGTACTCTTCGTTCAACCTCTTCTCTAAACGGATAAGAGACAGATTAAATCGATTTGAAGTGCCGTTTGTAAACCAGTAATGCGCACGACTCTTCCTTTGAAATATATCCCTAAAAGTTTAGAATTTCCAAACCTCCAGCTCTTTTCTTAAAACCACAGTGTTCTTCACCAGATCGCCTCCCTCCTTAACTCAATTACCATCCACTAAATATCTGAAGCTGTCATGGTGACACCAAGCTGCTTCGAGTAATCATTTCTTCATGGCTTTCGGATTTGACTGATCAGCGAGAGAAATGATGATCGGGACATGATCGAAGTGAATACGAGATAAATGTTTGACTACCGCGCCCCCAAAAATATTCCTCCATGGATGGTTACCATAATCTCTATGTAAAAGTTTCAATATTCTCAACCCTGTATTCCAAGAATCGCTCCGTATAAATCTAGGACCACGGAAACCCAAGTCCTCCAACCTACACTGATCACGCCATCTTTCAGATTTCTACATTTGTCTTGTAATCCCTCCGATACCTCCATGAACATCTTCAGGAAGTTATATCGGGTTAAAATCCCCTACCACCGGCAACGGTTCCAAAATATCACCTTAAGCATCCTCCAAAGCATTCCAAAGAAAGTCCTGAGTTCAGGCGTTTGGACTAGCATAACCTGCAGATAGAATCCAGGAAACACATGAGTCTCTAGTAAAGCAAAGATTAATTACCTATCGACTGCTGATAAAATTTGGATTGCAAAATCCTCTTGCTTCTAAAGGACCCAAATCTCTCTGGAAAATCCCACAGCCTTGACTCTCGTTGATGCATCCATATGAAGTGATTTGATAATTCTTGTCGCCTCCGACCATGGAACCTTGGTCTCCACAACAATTGTAATGAATTTTTTATGGTGCGCAATGATGTCATTAAAGGCTCTTCTAAACTCTGCACTATTCGATCGTCTACAATTCCAAAAAAGGATATTTAAGGAGTAGTTGGCTGTCAACCAATTCACATCGTTAGAAAATGATGTGTATGACATAAACAAAATCAAAACAATAAAGGATACAAATGTAAGTGAAGAAAGTTAGACGGAATCGTCAAACCTCACTTCACACTCCATATCAGCTCCATCAGAAAAATCAATTCCCGCATGTTCGCTACTCAATTTTGGCAAGTATTACTGTGTAAATCCTTGTAGTCCGGAGCATCCATTTTGTATGCTACAAATTCCTTTAATGTTCTCTGCCATGTTCGCCACTCTTGTTGAACGGCTAATATCCGATTTCCTTCCAACCATTGGGGATCTATCAAAAAAGGAACTAGGCGGAGCTGTTGCCACCTAGTGCTAGAGAAGAACCGAGGGATAAGGCGCCAAAATTAGACAGTTGGAGCTAGAGCTAGAGAGAACAATCTGGTTGAAATTTTATACATCAATTTATGATCGAAAATGTCTACAATGAGATCATTGGACGTACCATTTCAACTCAAAGAATCGCTCACTTGAACTAGAGTATATCTTGAAATGACATGTCCGCGATCGAATTGTAGTAATCTGATGTAAATAGTGGATCGACAACCATCCATTTTTATGATTTTCATGTTCACCATATGTCTTATATATAGGCAAGATAGCTCTTTCCTTATAAATGCACAGTAGTGCCAAATAAATGCGTTTAAAATCAAATGCTTGACTTTTAACTTTAATAAAATATATTTTCCTTACAACTTAATGTGGTTATTACCTTTTTATTAATGGAATTTTAGGTATTTATAATATTAAATGGTGGATATATATGCCATTTAATGAAAAACATTCCCAGTAACAATCAATTATCCGGGAAAACGTATCAGGTAAGGGGTGTGATGAGGTAAAAAAGAGACTCTTCCAAGTGCAGTGTAAAGGTGGAACCACATATGTTGGATAAATTTTCTCCAAAGTTTATAAGTAACTAAAGTTTTAACTTGTGTTTTACACTATCGTAGAGTAACACTCCCAATAGCACTCTAACGCGTAGGTAAGTACCAACCAACAAAGGACGCAAGCTACTGATAGGTTCTATAGCCATGTATATTTCTAAAAATATCCTGCATAGGGATATCAAAGGCAATACAAAGGAAACAAGATATTCAAAAGAACTTTTTGAGAAAAATATGGCTTGGATTGTACTTAAGTGACAATATCACTTGACTTGAATGAACATGTAATGTTGTGATGCAAAAAACCAAATTATATCGCGTGAATGCACTCATTGACTTAACATTCTTTAGATGGTACTGCCACAACATATACTCAACCCAGTAATTTGAGCAAGTTTTGCGATAATGTCGCACACACTTTTAGGGCTATGCACAAAATTTGGTTCTTATGAGTTCTTTAAATTTATAACCCATGTATTCTATAGAAGGCATACAATATTTACAATCACATAGTTGATTTCAAGAATGTTTATCCATTGTATACTACCCCTATTTTGGCATAAAGTCATTAAGAGGTAAACAACTCAAGTTCGCCATACTACATCGACTTCAACAATCTCGTTTCAATAGGACTACCAAAAGTGATGTCGTGTAATTATGAGTAAAATGACAATCTTAAAGCCACAGTATATCTGTCAAGTCCTTCTAAATAGGACTACCATAAAGGGATATGGAGTTATTAAGAGTAACAAAATGACCCTTGAAACATCATCGGTGAATTCATCAAGTTTGTCTCTACAAGACCACCACGACGAACTAAGAATTCATTAAGAGTAAACACTCAGCCTTGTTTTTTACAATCGTATTTCATAGGGATGGGAAATTAGAGCTATAAACTCACATCTATTCCTCAATCGATGGTTGTTAGCACCATCTTCCTTGACGACTCCAGGATCACCGTCCTAGTTTAGCCATTAGTATATAGATTAGCCGAATCATTATCTGATATTACATATTCTATTAATATCACAACATTATTTCATAATTTCTTTATTGAACTGTTTCTGATGTGGAAATGTATTTGTTTTACATTATAGGCTCTATTACGAGTTCCATTAATCGCTACTTGTGAATCACAAAGAAAGAATGCCAATGTGTTTTTCCTTCATATGATGGATTATTTTTGGGAGACTTTTAAACCTCTAGGATTTATTCCTTCCCTATTAGTTCTATGAACTCATATTATGTTGTAGAGCATGATATACAATTCTATTTAGAAGGCTTTCACAATATAACTTTTCCACCTAAATATTATTTGTTTAAGTAAGGGTACTCATTTTGGACGAATTGATTGAATTGTTGATTTCCGTCAAATTGAGAAATCATCAAGCCTTGGTAAGTATTCGGGAATACCTTTTTTCTATTAGAAGTAAAATGACAAAGGTTTTAATTGGATTCCATACCATATGCTTTCCAAACCCCAAAATCAGGAAAGTTTGTTATAATCTGAATAGGGATAATGAGGTTATGATTAAGTTTATCTTTTAAGCAAATCCTAAAAATGTCTTGTCAATTAAAATTTCCAAAAATGTTATTTAAAAATTATCAAGTCTAAGGGAAAATTTTGGTGGGTTAACCCGGGTAAGAAAGGATTCATTGGTTTGCATGGGAGAATAGCATGGTTAACAAGGTTATTGTGGGTTTGGGGTTTTGTGACTTTTGCGAAATGAGTGTTGCTATGTTTTCTAACTAAGCCTGGAAAGATTTACAAAATTCAGGGTCATCGGTTTTTAGTGTCCCTAAGATTATTAATTATCCTCAGTTTAGCTTCCTGCAAGCAATATATACAAGAATTAAGTCTTATACATGAACAAATATATTTAAAGGGAAATAACTTCTTCTATTTGAGTCTATTATTAATATTATGAATTGATTCTGCACAAATATTTGAAAAGACCCATGAGTTCCAAAGATATTTATGTTTCAACGTCTTAAGAAGGGTGATAGTAATTGGTTATCTCAATTATTTAATAAAGAGTTTAGTAATTTAGATTTGAATATCTGTAATCAAATTTTCTTTAATGTGCTTGTTAATTTTATTAAAACTATTAGGTTAAAATGAACCTGGACAAAGGATGAATTATACGTCCACATACCCAATTCGAGGTCCAGTCTAATATGTTAGGTTATCAATCTATTGTTAGGATTGAAGAGAAAATTAAATTGTATACCTCTAAAAGTCTCGAAAGCATAAACCAAAGATGTGGCAAGTTATTTGGAAATATTATAAGCCTAATAAAATTAGGATCTTTCGTGGGATGGTTTATGGGAATGTGATTACCACTGTACATAATTTATTCGAGATAAAATGTTATAACATAATATTTGTTTTTTTTTACAAAGGAGACACAAACCATGATAGGAAAACACTAAGCTAACACATCATTGAACAAGCCAGGGCAATGACTCATACTTGGAATTTTCCAGCCCATTATATCGCGTGTGATGATGATCCATATATAACTAGGTGGATCGGTGTAGGAGCAAAACGGCTCCTCTTGTGACACCCCTACACGTGTAAGCCAGTACGCACAAATGATCTCTTCCCTATAAATTCTGTTGAGTGAGAACTCCTTATTACGTGCAAGGATTTCTTGAATATTACTAATCCATAGTTCTGCCGGACCTCTACCCTCATTGACCTTCAAAATACATTCAATAGCTTACCAAGTATCCACCTCCACCTCTAATTCGATAATTCTCATATCTTCATCCATGTGTAGCCCCTCGTAAAGCGCAATGACCTCTATAACTATAGCCAAGACATGGTCGATTTTCATCGATAATCCACAAATCCAATCACCATTTATATCACGAATCACTCCTCTACCTTCTCCCTATTGCGCCACCTGTTCAGACTCCTATCCGTGTTTAATTCGAAAGGCCTATTATTCTTGGCCCATCCAATTAGTTTCACGTATATTTTTCTATTCGGTATATTACCAGATGTGTTACCCCTTTTCTTGATAAAAGTTTGGGCCTGGTAAGTACCTTTACGGTCAACAGTCTTGCTGGTCGAAAAAGCACACCCCTTGAAGAACATATCATTCTGTGCTAACCAGTTGTCTCAACTAAGGCACCAAATAATACGTTCCATATATCTCTAGAAAATTAACTCACGTTTGATAGGTTTTTAGCCCACCAGTCGTTGTTGACTTTTGCCAAGGGAGGGGGATCCACCTAAGGAGACTAGTCTGCAGCTTACACGTTGTTAATTTACTAGAACTCAGCTCTATTATTATCTGTACTCGACTCCAAAACATGAAGATCATCACCAATTTGCTGCTCTTCAAAACCAGGCGCTACTCCAACTGTTTTTGACCTGTAATACTGAGCTATGGGTCAGACTCATTCATCTTTAATCGGCGTGACAGACCTTGGCCAAGCATAAACGAAATTTATGTGCAAGGAATCCAGGGGGTGCTCGCTCGCAGCTGACTAGAGAGGTTTGAATCCTAATCAACTAAAATTGCATTTGAAGTCCCTGAAAAAATGAATAATCATAGGGGTTAAACTGTAAAATATTTTCTCCAGCAGAACGGCCCCCAACTTTCACCTCCTTCCTAAATTCATCCCATATTTTAGCTACTACCACACAATCACGTAAAAGGTGTAATGCGGTCTCAAATTCAACTCCGCAACAGGGGCACAAGGAAGAACAATTAACACCGCTTTTAACCAAATTTTCTCTTGTAGCAAGATGCTCATCTATCGCTCTCCAAATTAGCACTCTTGTCTTCTAAGAGAATTTAAGCTTCCACACTCTATCCCACGACATCCCACCATCACTAATTCCTCAAGAATCAAGGTAACTTGGAGCCGACTTGATGGTCTGAACCTCATGAACTGATAACATCCAAGAGATCGTGTCTGCTTCACCATCCTTCATTTCCACTCTAATACCTACAAAATCAGTAGCTTAGATGGAGGAAAGAGGTTATGAAAGTTGTCCCAATCCCATGTACCATCGCTCTCCACAGAGCCACTAACTTTCTTGAATTTATCCTCTACCTCCAGCACACCCCTGACATTATCTAACGAAGATGAATCACCTAACCAAATGTCAAGCCATAAGAGTGAACTTTTCCCATTATATATTGACCATTGGGATCCCTGTCTAACTAAGGCAAAACCTTCCACGATGGTCCTTGAAATCCGCGAGTCACTCGACTTGGAAGTATAATAAAGAATGGTCGATTTGAAATACTTTTGTCTCATGACGATAGTCCATAAGGCTGACTCATCTTGTAACACCTTCCAACCTGACTTACCAAGCAACATTTTATTCATATCTTCTACTAATCGTAGGCCAAGACCACCCACACTCTTAGTTATACACACGTCATTCCACGCAACCCAATTGATATGATTTTGTTCTTCCAATATTCCCCAAATGAACTCCCTTCTAGTACGATCTATTTCTTTGAAAAAATACTTAGGTAAATTCTCCACTTGAATAATGTACATAGACACCATGCTCAAAACGGAATGGGCAAGAGTTATCCGACCAGCAAGATTTAAGGGGCTACTTTTCCATTTTGCAAGCTTTTTCCTATAAACTCGCGCTCTTCTCCCGGAAAGGATAGGAACTCCAAGATACTTTTGGTGTCGCCTAAGGTGTGATAAAATAATGATATAAATAAGTGGAAATAAACACCATAGGCTGAGCACAGTTCTGCAAGTATTACAGATCGTATGCAAGTTTTAATGAATAAGTAAGATTCGTTCCTCAGAGACTACGAAGGTTAAGAAGAACTTATGCAAATATTCAAGTGCAGATATGAGAGTTATAACAGATAATACGCAAGTAGAAAGAAGAGAAAGATAGATATTTATTTGGTTTTTAAATAAGAAAACTAAACTACTAAATTAAAGACAGAAAATTAAATAAAAGAGAAGAAAATAGTATGATAGTTTAGCTTGAGTAATTAGCAAGTAATCCCCACTAGTTTTGTCGTTCTAAACATGTAAGGTATGAATCATGTAGTATTTCAATAGTTTGGTTTCAATTGCGCTAGGTAGTTGTAAATAGGGTTTACCTGTGTCAATAAGAACCTAAGCAAACTTTTCCTGCAATTGATAAAATAGCAATACACTGAACCATTAACTATCTAGTTAGGCTGGGTTGTCAGATCAAACCTTATTCTAGACGTTATGTGCTAATTCTATAGTCAAATATACCGGTTATCTAACTACTATGATAGTAATCCTATACGTTGTACGCCGTAAAGAACACAGAATATAAATCCAACACATAAACAGAGAAATCAAAACATAAATTCAATCAAATTAGATAGATGTCAACCAAAACTAGGGTTCATACATATACGCTAAAACTCAAGCTAAAAAGAACTAATTCATACTAAGAAAAGAAGAGAAAAGAATTACAGAATCAAAGGTTGAAGGAGACATAATTGTTGCACAGCTCCTTCCAGACTTCTCTTCTCTTGTGTTGTAGCTTCTTTCTGACCTTAAGGTTTGGTCAAGGATGATTTTAGAGTGTTAAGAGGCTGTATTTATAGGGTATAGGAAGACCTAATTCGTTTTCTTGAAGGAGAAGGAAAGTAATGGACTCCTACCCAACTCAAATTCGTATGGAAATAAAGATAATTACTGCTGAACTGTTTTGAGCATATCTTCTTCGTTATTGGTCGGTTTTTAGCCCACAAGATACCAAAAGAATCCTCACAGAATTATCTACGTCTCTTTGTAAGGAATCTTCCAAAATCGGCTCGGTTTTGGAGTTATCACCACTTCTTTAGACGTAGCTGCAGAAATTCAGATTTAAGGCAGCTTTTCCTTTTCCATGATTTTAGCTTTTACTTCCTTATCTTCAATTTCCATTTTTATCTTCTTTCCTTTAGCTCTCTTTACCAACTTGGACTCTAATTAATTACCATATATCTCTAAATCTTCACACTAAATAAATAATTAAACCCAATATGCTCTAAAAATAATAAATAATCAATTCAAGACCCAAAATAGGAAAGTGCACTAAATTTAGCTAAGATCGACCTATAAACTAATAAATATGCCTAAAATAATGTCTCAGAAATAGACTTTATTATCACAAATGAGGAGACATCAAGACCCCCAACTCAAAGTTGTATCGTCCCGATACAATAAAAGTAAAGAACAGTAGGGAAGTCAAGAAGAAGAAGTAGGAGTAGAATAAGAACAGAACATAATGAATGATCCTAAAGCAAAAAAATCTAAAAAGTCTCATGTAGTAATGCTCAAGAAATAATGCACAATTATGCTTAATACACATGTAATCAACAATCCATAAATTCAAGTCCAGATTAATTTCACAATGCCAGAAGGAGAGGATGATAACTTAGTTTAGGTTAATGGCTATAGGTTGTTCATAGGTCCTAATATAGCATTCAATGGTCCACTTACCTACTACCTAATAGCTCAATTGTTTCTCCATCAAGTAGTTAGAAATCCTAAGGTCTTGGGTTATAACTTGGCTTAGGGACGATATGATATATTTGGATAATGAAAAGTGAGCTTTTGGCTCTCTCCTCACTAGCCATCAACGAATCGCCCTAGAGCTTGAGTTTTCACTCGAAGATGTTCTCACTCAACCCAATTTATTGATGCTTTTGATGTGCATCCCCAATAAATCTCAAATAAAACCTTTTATGATGATATACAAATTCCACTTTGCCGGTCCGAATATATATTCTTTTCATATCAATTTTTCTTCTTTTGTATAGCTATGATTCTCTTTTTGATGTTGAGATATCACGCTATTTTTTCATGTATATATTCTTTTTATGCCCTTGTTGGCAAATTTTAGCTCGTAGCTTCTTTTCCATTCACTATTACCCCGGCAAAGGGTTACAATATTAACTTTTTCATCATCAATAAAATCACAATTATAATTCCCAACTCCCTATGTTCCCTAATGATGAAACCCACCACCCCAAACTCAAGCTCTAAAACGAGTTGTCTCAGGTTTTGCGATTCGAGTGCGGGTCATATAGATAAGTCCTACAAACTAAGGGTATGGATTATAACGTGTTTCAATAAAAAGGCTTTAGAAAGGCTCAGAGAGGTTAAGACGGATAAATAATAACAATAATCAAATAAAAGGGTGAGAAAGTATAAAAGGCTTCAAGTGGTTTTATCATGAAAGAACTGCCTTATTCATTTTCCTAACTACCGGATATTGTTACTTTTTCATTATTAGTTCATAGATAAGAGGGTTTTCAACTAAATTCAAACCTCACGTTCTAAACACCAAATAACTCTCCCTAAGTTTCAACATGAATTCTTAGCATTGCTCATTAACTTTCCTATTGTTTATTTCCTGTTTTCATACATGCATCTAAACAAACTTGTAACATCTTTCAAAAACATACTACTTACTATCATTAACTTAATTAAATCATGCTCAAGGTTACATAGCTCGGATTTTGATCCTTTAGGGATAGGCTGATGTTTTCTTGAAGTTTTTTTTAATACAATACTTCTTTCGACTAAAAAAAACTCAAAAATGAGTCGTGTCCCCACGACTCGAAAAAGACTCAAGAAAAATAAAATTTAAAATTAGCATACATATTGCACATAAACAAATGGTAGGGAAGAAAAATAGCATACTCTTCGAGGCCATTACCTCGCCTTATCGACGTTTCAAGTGTTTCTTCTTCACCCAACTTGTTATTCGCTTTCCGATCAAGACACGTGATCATAGTAGGATATTGCATTAAATAACGACATGGGAGAGATCGAAAATCCGTATCACCTCCTCATAGATCAACGGTGCCACATCTTCCTCTTCTCCTCACAAAATACAATTCACAAAAAGAACGTTTTTAGAACGTCTTACCATTAACGTAGACCAACCCAATATTTCCAAATCTCCATGAATCGTCTTGTATTCTCCTTATCAACTTCTTCTTCAAATACTTTCTCATAAGCAAAAGGTAGTTCCTTTAATTGTTTCTTCGGAGAAGCTATCAGGGCCCTTGAAGCTTTCTCTTTTTCTTCAGGTGTAGGGTCTTCGATCTGTAGAGGTTGTGTTGTTTTCTTCACTAAAGTTGGAATCTTTTTGCCCATCGAATCAAACACAGCTAGCTGACCTCTCTTCTCTTGACCTATTTTACCCTTTGTATGGAACTAGAACTTTTCTCACTTGATTTCTTCTCAATTAATCCAATACCTTGCTTTTCTTCATCTCCCTTACAGTAGATAATGTTTATGTTCTCTTAATCATCTCAATTGACCCCCAACTCAAAGCTTCAACCACTCTTGAAATTTGAACTCTTGATCATTGGTTGAACAAGCTTTTTTGGGTTAGGAAAGTTGATTTGATGATGATTCTCTATGTGGGTAAGACGGATTCATGGATTGGTATGGCTTTAAGAATTTGTAGGATGAATTTCTGAAATTTAAGCTTTTGATTCTTGGATTCAATGTGTTTTGGTATGATATGGGTGGTTGAATCTTCTTTGTAATGATGTGGAGAAAGGATTGGATGTGTTTTTATGATGATTGGGTAGTGTTTTGATGATTGGTGAAGGTTTTTATGAGCTTTAATGGAGTTGGGAGAGTTTTGGAGGAGAAAGAGAGGCTTGAGGTTTAGTAAATTCGGAATAATGAGCATTAACCCTCTTTTATAAGCTTGAAACCCGTTTTTCTCTCTCCAGGCGGCGACCTGCTGTGCACCGCGCTTATGGTGCGGTATACCGCAGCTTCTGTAGCTCCAAAAATTTTCGTCTCGTCAAAATACCCGCGGTACCTACCCGCGGTACCTACCCGTGGCACGGGTTTTGGACCTGCGGTATAGGGTCCGGTACACCGCAGCATCTGTTGTGATTTTTCTTCGCCTCGGTATAAAACCCGTGGCATCTACCCGTGGTACGGGTTTTCTTCCCCTGCGGTACACCGCGGCTGAGGTCCGGTTCAGCTTTTCTGAAAAATTTTGTATGCAATATCAACTAAAAATAACTAAACTAAACATGAATTAAAAACCTAACACGTAAAAACATAAAAGAAATTACGGGTTGTCTCCCGAATAGCACTTTCGTTTAACGTCTTTTAAAGTTAGACGTGTTACCTCGATTAAGGAGTGCGAAATTTCCAACCCTTGCCTCTAACTCCCATGAACTTTTCAGATCTATTCTTTGGAGCAATGGATGGTTTCATCCATAAGTTCTGGGGTGTAGGTTCATCTTGTGGTAACTCTATTTCGTTTGTCGCCTTGCACTCCTCTGGCAATCCATTCGTCACTTGTTTGTTAGAAAGAATGTACTTCATGAATTTGCGATATTTTGTTATTCTTGTGAGAGCTTCTACAAACGGGATGTTGATCTTTAACTCGTTCACCATGTCAAGGAACTTCTTGAATTCTTTTTCATTGTTCTGATTTTTTTTCACGTGACGGGAATGGTGGAGGAGGACGTGTGTTGGTTACCACTGGGCTCTTTTTCTTTTCTGGTGTCTTCTCGGGGGCACTCGTTTGTTCAATTACCTCTTCACTTTTGTCTTTAATTGTTTCCTCAACCACTTTCTCAGGAATAGAGGTTGGTTCTGGTTCTATTCTAGGCGGAGGTAATTGTTTTCCACTTCTTAATTCAACTGCATGACAAGCATGATCTTCAGGAGCAACAATATCACTTGGGAGTTGCCCTTTTGGCCTATTTTGTATTACACTCGCCATTCGTGATATTGTATGCTCAAGGTTCTTAATTACCTTGGATTGGGTTTGGATTCTTTGCTGGCTCATCTTCATATTTTCTTCCATTACTTTCATCATTGCAGCCATACTTGAATTCAAACTCGAAGGTTGCTTTTGTGGAGCTTGTTGCATTGAATATGGAGGTGGTTCATGATAAGCTTCTTTGGAATTCGGCGCTTCTTGATAGATTTCTTTGTAAATCGGCGCTTCTTGATAATTAGGTTGTGGTGGATAGTAAGATTGAGGTCGAGGTTGATAATAATTCTCTTGATTTCCGACCCAATTTTTATTTTGTGGGGGCTGATAAGTAGCGTAACTTCCTTGAGGATGATAATAACCATTAGAATAATGGTGTCTTTGATGAGATACGAAGGAGGTGAGGCTATATTATTCATGCAATTCTCCCACGAATGGTTTCGTGCTCCACAACCCGGACATAAAGGTAAAGTAGGTACTAGATTCATATGAGCTATTGTTCGCGCTTGTTCTCTCAATTCCGCAAGTTGTTGGTTTAAATCTTTGAGCCTTAGAGATTCTAAGGTCTCTTCTTGTTTTTCTAATTTATCTGGCCAACTTCTCTTGTTCTCAAGAACATTCTCCATAATATTTTCAGCTTCTTCAGGATCTAATAACTCAAAACCTTTACCTCCTAGCATGTCTGCTCTTTCTCTGGACTTGTCATTAAGTCCTCCATAGAACATGGTTAATGAATATTCTGGCGATGATATATGGCATGGACATCTCGCCTTCATCTCCCAAAAACGTAACCATGCTTCACCCAAACTTTCTCCGTCTTCCTGCCTAAATTGTTCGAGCTCCACCATATCTTTTAATCTTCTACTAACCAGATAGAATTGGTCTAGGAATTTAGACTGAAGCTTGTCCCAATCTGGAACAACGTGAGGGCGTTGGGTATCGTACCAATCGCTTGCACTTCCGGTCAAAAAGAATTGGAACATAATGCAATACATCTGCTCCTTTGTAACGCCTCTGGTAATATAAACGTCACAAATCTGCATAAATTTCTGAACATACCGGACCGGATCTTGTTGTGCAGCACCGCTAAATTGTCCATGACTCGCAAATTGCGCTATCATGCCTGGATCTGGTCTAAAATTGGCGGCTTGGATTTCAGGAGTGCGGATTCCGCGTGGTTGCACTCTGTATGTGATGGGAAGATCAAGTCTCCTTGGATTCTCCATCTGTAAAAATCTGTAAAGACAAAAACTAAAAAGAAAAGCGTAAAACAGGACTAACTAAAATAAAAGCACTAGATGACAGACTTCAGATAAGAGAGATACTTGAGTCTCACAAGGAATCCTCCTAATTAATATAACCTATGCTTGTTTAAGGTGTCGCCTAAGGTGTGATAAAATAATGATATAAAAAAGTGCAAATAAACACCATAGGCTGAGCACGGTTCTGCAAGTATTACAGATCGTATGCAAGTTTTAATGAATAAGTAAGATTCGTTCCTCAGAGATTACGAAGGTTAAGAAGAACTTATGCAAATATTCAAGTGCAGATATGAGAGTTAGAACAGATAATACGCAAGTAGAAAGAAGAGAAAGATAGATATTTATTTGGTTTTTAAATAAGAAAACTAAACTACTAATTTAAAGACGGAAAATTAAATAAAAGAGAAGAAAATAGTATGATAGTTTAGCTTGAGTAATTAGCAAGTAATCCCCACTAGTTTTGCCGTTCAAAACATGTAAGGTATGAATCATGTAGTATTTCAATAGTTTGGTTTCAATTGCGCTAGGTAGTTTCAAATAGGGTTTACCTGTGTCAATAAGAACCTAAGCAAACTTTTCCTACAATTGATAAAATAGAAATACACTAAACCATTGACTATCTAGTTAGGCTGGGTTGTCAGATCAAACCTTATATAGACGTTATGTGCTAATTCTATATTCAAATATACCGGTTATCTAACTACTATGATGGTAATTCTATACGTTGTACACCATAAAGAACACTGAATATAAATCCAACACATAAACAGAGAAATCAAAATATAAATTCAATCAAATTAGATAGATGTCAACCAAAACTAGGGTTCATACATATACGCTAAAACTCAAGCTAAAAAGAATTAATTCATACTAAGAAAAGAAGAGAAAAGAATTACAGAATCAAAGGTTGAAGGAGACATAATTGTTGCACAGCTCCTTCTAGACTTCTCTTCTCTTGTGTTGTAGCTTCTTCCTGACCTTAAGGTTTGGTCAAGGATGATTTTAGAGTGTTAAGAGGCTGTATTTATAGGGTATAGGAAGACCTAATTCGTTTTCTTGAAGGAGAAGGAAAGTAATGGATTCCAAGCCCAACTCAAATTCGTATGGAAATAAAGATAATTACTGCTGAACTGTTTTGAGCATATCTTCTTCGTTATTGGTCGATTTTTAGCCCACAAGATACCAAAAGAATCCTCACATAATTATCTACATCCCTATGAAAGGAATCTTCCAAAATCAGCTCGGTTTTGGAGTTATCACCACTTCTTTAGGCGTAGCTGCAGAAATTCATATTTAAGGCAGCTTTTCCTTTTCCATGATTTTAGATTTTACTTCCTTATCTTCAATTTCCATGTTTATCTTCTTTCCTTTAGCTCTATTTACCAACTTGGACTCTAATTAATTACCATATATCTCTAAAGCTTCACACTAAATAAATAATTAAACCCAATATGCTTTAAAAATAATAAATAATCAATTCAAGACCCAAAATAGGAAAGTGCACTAAATTAAGCTAAGATCGACCTATAAACTAATAAATACGCCTAAAATAATGTCTCAGAAATAGATTTTATTATCACAAATGAGGAGACATCAACTTTCCTAACCCCTCACTTCGACTGTATCCGCTTCTAAAGATAATGCTCCAGGCCACCCTAACATCTATATTCTTCGATAAATATATAACTGACTTTTCTTTACTGATTGTGAAAATGCCAACATCTCTACAGAATTTGTCTAATGTGTCCTGCAAAAGATCAAAATTTTCAACAGGCAAAAAGAATGAGATCATTAGCAAAAAATATATGTGTGATAAGAATCCCCCGGACTAAGTTGAATGGCTTGCCATCTTCCTTCTAACACAAGTTGTTGTATAAGAATCGATAATATCTCCATGCGTATGACGAAGACGTAAAGTGACATCGGGTCTCCTTGGCGAATCCCTCCCTTAAGCTTGACCAGAGGTAAAGGGGAACCCTTCCAAAGAACAAAAAGTTCATTCTCGGTCATCTCTGATATAATAAGATTCACTCACATCAAAGGAATACCCAGAAGATCCCATGAGTCCGTGATGAAACTCCATCTAAGTTTATCTAAAGCTTTCGCTAAATCCACCTTCACCGCCATGTAACTCCTCTTTCCCTTCTGATGGCATAACAAATGATCAATTTCACTAACCAACACCATATTGTGTATAGTAGATCGTAATGGTAAGAAACTGTTCTGGAAAGGAGCGTTGTGATTCGCAAGCAATGGTCTTAATCTCTTAACCAATACCTTCATACATATCTTGTAGCACACGTTGATTAAACTAATCGGTCTGAATTGAGAGATATACTTGGGATTATCTAACTTCGGGATGTGGTGTACTAATGTGCCAAGTACCTCCTTCCGGAAGCTCCCTTCCACTAAGGAAAGTTGAATCATATCGCAAACGGATGAACCCACCATATCCTAACATGATTGATAAAAAGATGTTGTCATACCATCCAGACCAGAGGATTTGTGTGGAGATATTTGAAACACCTTAACCCTGACTTCCTCATCTGATACCTCCTCAAAAAGTAAGGCAATATCGTCCCTCCCAAACTCAGAAATAATCAGTAAGGAAAACACAGTTTGGACTGACGCTACTAAATAAAAAAGGTCCTCATAAAACCATTTAATCCAAAGCTTCCACACCTCACGGTCTTCAATCCATTCGTGATGATCATTCTTGAGACGAAAAGTATCCTTCACCCTCTTCTTCCTCTGTGTTGCAAGGTGATAGAATTTCGTGTTTCTCTTGACTAAATATACCCAATCCGTTCTAGCTCTTTCAAACCAATGTATATCTTCTTGTGCAAGAACACTCTCGAACTCTTCATTCAACCTCTTCTCTTAACGGATAAGCGACGGATTAAAATCGCTTTGAAGTGCCGTTTGTAAGCCAGTATTATGAGCTAACAAACGGCGCTTCTTTTGAAATATATCCCCAAAAATTAGAATTTCCAAACCTCCATATCTTTTCTTAAAACCTCTATGTTCTTCCCAAGATCGCCTCCCTCCTTAACCAAATTACCTTCCACTAACTTTCTGAAGTTGTCATGGTGACACCAAGCTGATTCGAGTCTGAATTGTTTCTTCATGGCTTTCGGACTCGACTGATCGGTGAGAGAAAGGATGATCGGGACATGATCGGAGTGAATACGAGGTAAATGTGTGACTACCGCGCCCCCAAAAATAATCCTCCATAGATGGTTACCATAATCTCTATCTAAACGTTTCAAGATTCTCAACCCTGTATTCCAAAAATCGCACCGTGTAAATCTAGGACGATGGAAACCCAAGTCCTCCAACCCACACTGATAACGCCATCTTTTAGATTTCACCAGTTGTCTTGTAACCCCTTTGATACCTCCATGAACATCCTCAGGAAGTCCTATCGGGTTAAAATCCCCTACCACCTGCCACAGTTCCAAAACATCACTTGAAGCATCCTCCAAAGCACATTCCAAAGAAGGTCCCAAGTCCAGGCGTTTGGACTAGCATAAACTACAGATAGAATCCAGGAATCACATGAGTCTCTAGTAACGCGAAGATTAATTACCTGTCGACTAGACGATAAAATTTGGATTGCAAAATCCTTTTACTTCCAAAGGACCCAAATCCCTCTGGAAACACCCACGACCTCGACTCTCGTTGATGCATCCATACAAAGTGATTTGATAATTCTTGTCGCCTCCGACCATGCAGCCTTGGTCTCCACAACAATTGAAATGAATGGATTATGGTACACAATGATGTCATTAAAGGCTCTTCCAAATTCTGCACTATTTGATCTTCTACAATGACAAAAAAGATTTAAAGAGTAATTGGCTGTCAACCAATTCCCAGCGTTAGAATATGATGTGTACGATATAAAACAAATAAATAAATAAATCAAAACAATAAAGGGTACAAAGGTAAGTGACGAAAGTTAGACGGAAAAATCCTCAAACCTCACTTCACACTCCATATCAGCTCCATCAGAGAAATCAATTCCCTGAACTTCGCTACTTAAATTTGGCAAGAATCCTTCCTCCTGACTGTGTAAAAAGAAATCCTTGTAGTCTGGAGCATCCATTTTGCCCGGTAAAAATTCCTTTAATTCTCTCTGCCATGTTCGCCACTCTTGTTGTCCGGCTAATGTCCGATTTCCTTCCAACCGTTGGGGATCTGTCAAAAATGGAACTAGGCGGAGCTGTTGCCACATAGTGCTGGAGAAGAGGCGAAGGATTATGCGCCAAAATTAGACAGTTGAAGCCAGAGTTAAAGAGAACAATCTGGCTGAAATTTTATACATCAATTTATGATCAAAAATATCTACAAGGAGATCGTTGGACATATCATTTCAACTCAAAGAATTGCTCTCTTGAACTAGAGTATGTGTTGAAATGACATGTCCGCGATCGAATAGTAATCCGATGTTTTTTTGTATTATTTGTATAAACCAGTAAAACAATATAATAACTAATGCAGAAATAAAATAAAAGTAAATAAATAAATAACTTTACTTGTCGAGGCTCAGATTGGATCTGATTCCTTTAAGGTATTTAGGCCACGTACTGGTGTCTTACGTTTGTTGGCTTCAACCTTCAGGATACAACGACAAAACTATTCAAAAGAAACTAACACACGAATTCTTAAGAATTCCAATGAACTTAATAATGCTGCTTTTTTCTATCTCTCTCTTATAATTTTAATACTTTTGAAAAATGAATGAATAAAATGGTTTAGTTGGCCAACTATTTATAGAAGATGAAATGGTGGATTTGGCAAACAGTTGTAACGTTTCATTTGAAGATACGTTATATTAAAAGACACAATGTTTACTGATGAAGGTCAAAGCATAGGCTGGTCCAGATATGAAACTCTGGCCCAAAAGCCCACCAGCCTAGAGGCCCAGGTTTGAACCCTAGCCCAGCAGTCCATATTTTTTTTCCGCTTGCTTTGCTTCATAACCAAAGGAAACATAAAATATATAACTTTTTTTTCCTTTTAATTTCTTCAAATTATATGACTCAAATTTCTCATTCAATTTCAAATGATTTTTACTAGATTAATATATTACGTTAATATTTACAAATAGAATAAACTTATCAATATTCGAATCATTTCTTTAAATTGAGTCACCCACTGTCATGGTCGTCACTTGGGTAAAATCTCATTTGACCAACATTCCCCACATGAATGGAAATTGACTAACCACCTTTAAAAAACTATGCAAAAGAACGCTAAATACGAGAGAGGGCGAGAGAAGCGTGGAAGAATACTACATCGAGAAAGGTATCTTTTGGCCTTGAACCTTCTCTAGTAAGAGCTATCGGATTCAATTGCTGACTAGTGAACATGATGTCTTGAACTATTCAGCTTTTGTGTAAACCAAGATACTAGAACTTACATAGTATACTTCCTAACATTATTTGGTTCTCACGGTTGTGTCCATTTACGGCCCTGGACAACTCCTGGTATTTCATGAATAACCGTTGGAGAGTTTCGCCTTTATAAATTCTCGTAGGCGGCCCTACCCATGTTATTCATATAGGTGGTCTCTTGTCGAGAGTATTCTGCATTACTCTATATTATGTTATAGAAGATACAAGAACCATTAAAAGTTTAAGTTATCCTTCACTTTTACATGTAGCACTGTTTAATTTTTGTCCTAAGAATGCTTTGGGGAGCTCTCCCCATAGTGCGTCGCACCAAATTGCAATTTCATGATTCAGTTTTCCCTTTGAACCTAGATTGTGGGATCTCCACTCTGCTAGGTAGGGTTCCCATCATGGCAACTAGGCTTTCGTAGGCTTAATACCCATTCCCCTTGATAACACTCGGACTTGCTCTCTTTGTATACCTTTGGTTAGTGGATCCGTTATATTATCCTTTGATCAAACATAATCAATTGTGATAACTCCGTCTGAGAGCAGTTGTCTAACGGTATTGTGTCTAAGATGTATGTGTCTAGACTTACCGTTATACATTTCGTATAGTTCCCTACCAATGGCACTTTGACTATCGCAATGTATGCAGATAGCTGACACAGGCTTTGGCCAATTCGGAATATCCTCTAAGAAATTCTGAAGCCACTCGGCTTCTTCAGCAGCTTTGTCTAAAGTTATAAACTCATATTCCATAGTGGATTTGGATATGCACGTTTTCTTAGTGGATTTCCAAGACACGGATGCTCCTCCTAACATGTAGAAAAATGCACTTGTGGATTTTGAGTCGGTGGAGTCTGATATCCAGTTTGCATCACTGTATCCTTCTAGTAAAGTTGGATATCATGTGTACAACAACCATTCGTTCATAGTGTATCTAAGATACCTTAGAACTCTTACCATAGCAATCCAGTGGTTCTTCCCCGGATTATGTGTAAACCTACTTAGCTTGCTTACTGCATGTGCTATATCTGGCCTAGTGCAGTTTGTTAGGTACATGAGACTCCCAATAATCCGAGAGTGCTCCAACCGGTTGATCGTATCACTAGTGTTCTTAGCAAGATGTAAATTTATATCAACAGGTGTCTTGGCGATATTTGTGTGACCATTACAAAATTTGTTTAATACTTTCTCAATATAGTGTGACTGAGATAGTATAATACCTTCGGGTGTTCGGAGAATCTTGATACCTAAAATAACATCCACAAGGCCTAGACCTTTCATGTCAAACTTACTTGAAAGCATCCTTTTGGTAAATGTAATCACATCACTGTTATTTCCAATGGTAACATATCATCCACATATAAACAGACAATGACATATCATGTCTCATTTCGTTTTACATAAATGCATTTGGCACATTCATTGATCTTGAAATCATTCAAGATCATGAATCTATCAAATTTTTCATGCCATTTTTTCGGTGCCTGTTTTAAACCATATAAAGATTTAACAAGCTTACATACTTGCTTCTCCTTACCTGGAACTACGTAACCCTCAGGTTGTTCCATATATATCTCTTCATTTAGTTCTTCATTTAAGAAGGCTATGTTTACATCCATTTGATGTATTTCGAGCTTGTATATTGAAGCTATAGCGATTAACATTCGAATGGGTGATATTCTCATGACTAGAGAATAAGTATCAAAATAGTCAAGTCCTTCTTTTTTACTATAACCTTTTACAACAAGTCGAACCTTGTATTTTTTAATAGACCCATCGGTCTTTAGTTTCTTCTTGAATATCCATTTGCATCCAAGTGGTTTATTCCCAGGAGGGAGATCTACTAGTTCCCATGTATGGTTTTGCATAATGGATTCTATCTCGCTATTTACTGCTTCTTTCTAGCATGGGGCATCAGGGTTTGACATTGCCTCCTTGAATGTTCGCGGTTCATCATCTAGCACGTAAGATAGAAAGTCAGGACCATAATACGTAGAGGTTCTAATCCACTTACTTCTTCATGGTTCTCCTTCATTTGGCAATGATTCTTGATCTTGATTTTCATTTGGCAATGATTCTTGATCTTGATCTTCTTGAATTGCATCACGTGTTCTTTTCAAGGAACCAGATTCTGGTGTGTCCTTGTACGGGAAGGTTGTTTCAAAGAAATGTGCATTTCTTGATTCAATCACTGTATTGACGTGAATGTCAACATGACAAGATTTGTGTAGGAATCTATATGCAGCACTGTTGTGAGCATATCCTATAAAGACGCAATCGATGGTCTTTGGTCCTATTTTGAACATTTTAGGAGTAGGAAATGCTACCTTTGCCAAGCATCCCCACAGTTTTAAATATTTGAAGGAAGGTGGTTTTCCCTTCCATAATTCGTAAGGAGTTTTATCTACCTTCTCGTGTGGTACCTTGTTGAGGATGTGATTTGCGGTGAGCAAAGCCTCTCCCTATGTGTTATGTGGTAACCTTGAGTTAATCAGCAAGGCATTCATCATTTCCTTTAATGTGCGGTTCTTGCGTTAAGCAATCCCGTTTTGTTGAGGCAAGTAGGGGGCCGTGGTTTGATGGATGATTCCATGTTTAGCTCAAAACTCCTCAAAAGGAGACATATATTCTCCTCCCTATCTGTTCTAAGATTATTAATCTTTTTATTTAGTTGATTTTTCAACTTCAGCTTTGTATTGCATAAATGCTTCTAAGGCCTCATCCTTACTTCGAAGTAAGTATATTTGAAAATACCTTGTGCAATCGTCAATGAAAGTTATGAAATACTTTTTACCACTTCTAGTTTGCACAAATTTCAAGTCACATATTTCACTGTGAATTAACTCTAAAGGTACCGAAGTCCTTTCTTATAGATTTAAATGGGGTTTTTGTTAATTTTGACTCGACGCATACTTCACATTCCTTCTGAGAATTGAAATTCACATTAGGTAATAACCCAACGTTTACTAACTTATTTATTGAACAGAAATTAACATGTCCTAATATATCATGCCATAAATTAGGTGGGTCAAGCATATAAACACAATCAGGATTTTCATTCATTTCTTTATCGGGTACAATTTTTGTAGGTACCACGGTCATTACATTCATTTTAAACAAACCGTCATAGAGTTACCCTTTTCCTACATACATTTCATTCTTAGTTAATACAAACTTATCAGCTACAAATACAAGTTTAAACCCAGTCTTGCTAAGCAAGGAACCAGAAACTAAGTTCTTGCTAATGTCTGGAACATGGAGGACATTGTTCAAGGTCAACTCTTTCCCGGAGGTCATCTTCAGCACAATTTTCCAGTGCCTTGAACCTTTGAGGTGGTGGAATTTCCCATATATAGGATTTCTTTATTTGTAGCATTTTTGTAGGTTTTGAACATAGATTTGTCTAAGCACACATGTCGGGTTGCTCTAGTGTCTATCGACCATGTTCTTGGGTTGCTGACGAGGTTGACTTCTGAGACTGTTGCCGCCAGGTCCAAATCGTCAATACCCTGAGATATCTCAGTCACATACGACTAACCGCCCTTAACTTTCTTTTGGTTTCCTTGTGCCTTTTTGTTTCGACGGTCTTTTGCACGATGTCCATGCTTTCCATAGTTGTGACAATCTCCGTTGAATTTCACATTTTTATCGCAGTATTTGATTGTCCTTGCCTCTTGCGCTTGTTGTTTTGGTTGGTCCTACCTTGTTCCACAACATTTGCCTTGGCTTCATATGATCGAGGGTTAGTTGCCTTTTCATCCATTCGATTATCTTCCTCGATTCTTAAGTTGTGCTTGAGGTAATTCTTGAAATCTTTATACAACGGGGGTAGCTTTTCCACAAGAGCACCAACTTGGAAAGGCTCTACTAGATTCATACCTTCAGCACTCAACTCATGAAGGATCAACTGGTACTGTTGTACTAGAGACATTAATGATCTTGAATCTACCATTTTGAAATCAAGGAACCTACCAATCACGAATGATTTTGTGCCGGCATCTTCAGTCTTGTATTTCTTATAAAGAGACTCCCATAATTGCTTGGCAGTTGGCATGGTGCTATACACATTATATAAGGAATTATCCAAACAGTTTAGAATATAATTCTTACATAGGAATTCAGCATGTTGCTAAGCATCTACTACGTTATATGTCGCACTATTTGGATTGGATCCCATTTCCGGTGGATCATCTTTCAGAAATTTTGCCAAGCTTAGAGTGGTCAGGTAGAACAACATCTTTTTTTGTCACCTCTTAAAGTCGGAACCATTGAACTTTTATGGCCTATCGGCTGGTCCAATGGGTGTTGGTGCGGGTACACGAACTTTTGTTCTTGAGTTATTACCCGTCTCAGGTTGATTTTCACTTTGTCCAGTATTTTTCTCCATATTCTATATGAAGCAGAAATCCGAAGTTAGTAAGTGAGTAATTTTCTAGTATGTTTGCACAAGCCTAGAAATCAGAATAAGAGAAAGAAAATAGAATGTAACAATTATGTTATGTATACACAGACCCAGATATTATTGCAAAAGTAAAGTTTATAAAACGAAAATAAAATGTTTTTTGGTTTATACAACGTGAATCATAAATACCTTAAATTGTTGTGTGTTATTTGTATAAACCAGTAAAACAATATAATAACTAATGCAGAAATAAAATAAAAATAAATAAATAACTTTACTTGTCGAGGCTCAGATTGGATCCGATGTCTTACGTTTGTTGGCTTCAACCTCCAGGATACAACGACAGAACTATTCAAAAGAAACTGACACACGAATTCTTAAGAATTTCAACGAACTTAATAATGTTGCTTCTTTCAATCTCTCCCTTATAATTTTAATACTTTGGAAAAATGAATGAATAAAATGGTTTAGTTGGCCAACTATTTATAGATGATGAAAAGGTGGATTTGGCAAAGAGTTGTAACGTTTCATTTGAAGATATGTTATATTAAAAGACACAACGTTTACTGATGAAGACCAAAGCATAGGCTGGTCCCAGATATGAAACTCTGGCCTAAAAGCCCACCAGCCTAGAGGCCCAGGTTTGAACCCCAGCCCAGCAGTCCTATTTTTTTTTTCCGCTTGCTTTGCTTCATAACCAAAGGAAACATAAAATAAATAACATTTTTTTCCTTTTAATGTCTTCAAATTATATGACTCAATTTCTCATTCAATTTCAAATAATTTTAACCAGATGAATATATTACGATAATATTTACAAATAGAATAAACGTATCAATATTCGAATCATTTCTTTAAATTGAGTCACCAACTGTCATGGTCGTCACTTGGGTAAAATCTCATTTGACCAACAGATGTAAATAGTGGATCGACAACCATCTTTTTTTATGATTTTTATGTTCATCATATGTCTTATATATAGGAAAGATAACTCTTTCCTTATAAATGCACAGTAATGCCAAATAAATAGATTTAAAATAAAATGCTTGACTTTTTTCTTTAAGAAAATATCTTTTCCTTACAACTTAATGCGGTGGTTACCTTTTTATTAATGGAATTTTAGGTATTTATAATATAAAATGGTGGATATTTATGCCATTTAATGAAAAACATTCCCAGTGAAAATCAATTATCCGAGAAAACGTATCAGGTAAGAGGTGTGATGAGGTAAAAGAGAGACTCTTCCACGTGTAGTGTAAAGGTGGAACCACGTACATCGGATAAATTTTCTCCAAATTTTATTAGGAACTATAGTTTTAACATGTGTTTTACACTATCGTTGAGCAACACTCCCAATAGCACTCTAACGCGTAGGTAATTACCAACCAACAAAGGACGCAAGCTACTGATAGGTTCAATAGCCATGTATATTTCTAAAAATCTCCTGCATAAGGATATCAAAGGCAATACAAAGGAAACAAGATATTCAAAAGAACTTTTTGAGAAGAAAATATAGGTTGGATTGTAATTAAGTGACAGTATCACTTGACTTGTATGTACATGTAGTGTTGTGATGCAACAACCAAATTATATCATGTGAATGCACTCATGGACTTAACGTTCTTTAGATGATACTAACACAACATATACTCAACCCAGTAATTTGAGCAAGTTTTGCGATAATGTCACACACACATTTAGGGCTATGCATAAATTTTGTTCTTATGAGTTGTTTAAATTGATAACCCATGTATTCTGTAGAAGGCAGACAATCTTTACAATCACGTAGTTGATTTCAAGAATGTTTATCCATTGTGTACTACCCTTATTGCGGCATAAATTCATTAAGAGGTAAACAACTCAAGCTCGCCATACTACATCGACTTCAACAATCTTGTTTCAATGGGACTAACAAAAGTGATGTCATGTAATTATGAGTAAAATGACAACCTTAAATCCTCAGTAAATCTGTCAAGTCCTTCTAAATAGGACTACGATACAGGGATATGGATTTATTTAGAGTAACAAAATGACCCCCGAAACATCATTGGTGAATTCATCAAGTTTGTCTCTACAAGACAACCACGACGGACCATGAATTCGTTAAGAGTAAACTCTCAGCCTTGTGTTTCACAATCGTATTTCATATGGATGGGAAATTAGAGGTAAAATTCACATCTATACATCAATATATGGGTGTTAGCACCATCTTCCTTGACGATTCCTGGATCACCCTCCTAGTTAAGCCTTTAGAATATAGATTAGCCTAATCATTATCTGGTATTACATACTCTATTAATATCACAACATTTTTTCATAATTTCTTTATTGAACTGTGTCTGATGTGGATATGTATCTGTTTTATATTATAGACTCTATTATGAGTTCCACTAATTGCTACTTGTGAATCACAAAGAAGGAATGCCGATGTGTTTTTCCTTCCTATGATGGATTATTTTTAGGAGACTTTTAAACCTTTTGGATTTATTACTTCCGTAATATAGTTCTATGAACTCGGATTTTGTTGTAGAGCGTGATATACAAGTCTATTTAGAAGGATTTCACAATATAACTCTTCCACCTAAGGAAAACTTATAACCATCAGTGTAACTCACTTTGTCAATGTTTGGTATCCTAGTTGCATCACAGAAGCCCTCTAAGTCAGCAAGGAACATAATCAAGTCCAAACCTAGATCACTAGTACTTCTCAAGTACTTCAGTAGCCTATGAAGTGAGTTTAATTGTTCAATACTCAGGATATTTATATATGAACTAAGTCTACTGACCTCATAGGAAATATCAGTGGGTATAATTAATGAAAAACATTACACTCCCTGATTACCATAACATATTGATTTTCGGTTACAACTTTTCGATGAGTAGTACTTGAGTGAGACTAGAGTCATAAGGGGGTTCTAACATGCACACCATCGAAATAGTTGAACTTTCTCAACATAATGAGACTAGCTAAGAGATATGCCAATTTATCTTATAATGATATAACCCCTAGAATCACATCAGATTTTTCTATATCTTTAATCTCAAACTTAAAAGATAAGAAGCTCTTAGTGTCGTAAATAACATATGTATTAGTTATATAGGTTAGCTTATCATCTACATATAGACATATTATCCAACATTCTTATGCAATTAATTTAAAGTAGACACGTGAATCTAAAATTTTAACTATGAAGCCATTTTAATGTACTACCAATATTTTTATATCAATGTTAAGGTCTTTGATTTTAAACATACAAAAACTTCTTATGCTTACATACTTTTCTATCTTGATTAGATACTACAAATTATCTAGTTATGCCATATACATTTATACCTCTACATCTCCATTCAATCCATATGATGTATTACTACCATATAAATAACAGCTAAGACTACAAGGGTTCTTATGGTATCAATCTTGGTCACTAGGGAATAAATATCATAGTAGGATAAGCCTTTATTTTGATGAACCCTCGAACTATAAGCCTAGTTTAAAAAAATTATATTGAACCATCAAGTCTCAATTTTCTCTTGAATTTCCATTTTCTACTAACTGGTTTACATCCCATATGCAAGTCGATCACATAAAATGTATGGGTTTGACATAATAGATTCTACTTCATTATAAATAGCCTATTCCCAAAAGGTGGCATCTACTGATCTAATGTCATCATCATATATCTTAGGGTCTTCATTAGTAAGAAAACATGCTACTATATCATCACTTATCATATATATGTATAAATACCGAGTCATAAAGAAAGTGATAAAGTTATGTCCAAAATTGGACTCTTTCACACATCTCTTACTTCCCTTGGGTTCGTTATCAAGGACAATCTTGGGATAGAATATGATAGATTGTTTGTTCCGCGAGTGTGATATAAAATCAATACTGGAGAGGGTGATTCCCCGCAAGTGTACGGGTCGTTGACAAGTAATAATCTCTATAAGTGTGGGGTAATCGTCTCCACAGAGACTATTCCTGTAGATAAATGTGCTTCAAATAGTTAAAATATGTGGAGTTAACAATATTATTGGAACGAGAAAAACTTAAACAAGAAATTGTTTATTTGTTTTTCATATATTAAAGACTTAGAAAACTAACGAGACAAGATTATACTAACTTAATGTAAAGATAACAACTAAGTAAAAGATGAACTAAAGAATGAGATAGTTACTTGAGGAATTGCAAGTAAATCACTATTCCAATAGTTTAATTGTTCAATTGATAATGGTGAGGTTGTAATTAACATTACCTAGGATTTAAGAATCCAAATAAATCATGTCGGTGGCTTAGAAGACAACCTTTATATTACTAGGGGGCTTGGGTAGGGACACCCTAAGCTATATCTTAATGCAATAATCCTAACCCTATTGACTATCTAGCTAGGCTAGACGTCTCGGTCAACTACTACATACTAGACGTCTATACGCTATGTCGGCAATCAAACCCCCCATTTCCCTGGTATTAGCTCAATCACAAGGGCCACCCACTATTTGGCCAGAACATAGGTAGTATTAAAGAAAATGTACAGTGGATGGAATAAAATAAACGTCAAGCTCAATTAAACATTTGTCCAAAATTCAATAAAGCTTTAACCAGTTAGGCATAAGTTCTTACATAAACAACCCCAAGCAATAAGGGTTTAGTTCATACTAAATGAAATAAAACTGGTGGAAGAGTCATAATTAAAAGCAAAAAATGATAGTTACTCTTGATAATGAAAGGAACAGATGCATAGTTGAGAAAGAATTGAGGGGTTTATGGACAAACCCTTCTTTTCTTTATCTCTTACTCTTATGCTCTTGCTCACTTTGAAAAATATGAAATGTAATGTGTATTCTCAGTTGTATTTTATAAGGGGTTGCTAAATGACTTATATAATAACTAAAAATGTTTGGGCCCCCTTTGGCTCACTGAATTAGGTTTAGAAGGTCTCAACCCATTTTTAGCCAAAGGTGGACTAGTTCGAGTCACAGTGGAAGAAAATGGCATAACTTCTTCATCTCGGCTCTGAATTGACTTTTGTCACTTCCCACACTACACTGACTTCAAGATATTTTAGAATCAAAAGGAATCTGGTCCAAAACTCTTAACAATAATTCGTGGTGATTAAAATAATACGATGTTAAGATTTCTCGGACAAACCCTCTAACTTCCCGAGGGCTGTAAACGAACCAAGCCGCTTGCGAGCAGCTCGAGCTCGACTCGGAAAAAAGCTCGTTCTAACTCGTTAGTTTATACACATGAAAAAGTTTGTTTGAACTCATTCGTTAGCCAAACGAGTTCGTTAGAGCTCATTCGTGAACTCTTTAATATCTATGATTTGTAATTTAATGTTATAGTTATCAATAAATATAATATTAAACCTATAAAAAATTATTCGTTAATAACTCAAGCTAGGGTCGTAAAAAGCTCATTTGATATGATAACAAACAAGCTTTAAATGTTTTGGCTCAACTCGTTAAAACTTGAGCTCGAATCGACTTGACTAGACTCGTAAATCTTATCAAACAAGCTTGCACATCTAGTATTCGGATCGACTCCTAAACTTCCCAAAGTGACTCTAGGCTCAAAATATGCCTTGGCTTGGGGTTTATATTGAATATTTTAATTCTTCTCTTTGACTATACCCCTTGTACCAACCATGTACCTAAAATCTACACACTTAACACACAATTAAGTTACAGAATCTCTATACATAATAATATAACCAAAACAAGAGACAAAAGTACAATATAGCAAATATTAAGGAAAAATCTCTCACTTAGGCCTAATAAACTCCCAAAATAATGTCTCCTTAGTGGATTAATCCATCACAAAAAGAGAGACATCAACACCCCCACCTCAAAGTTTTGTCGTCCCGACAACATAACAATAAAATAGAGTTGAGAAGAGTCTAATTCAAATCATTTAAGAAGAGAGTAATAATAGAAAATTAATGAATGACACTAATGCACTAATATTAACAAGTATCATATAGTAATATTTACAAACCAAATCAAATATACACTTATCAAATAAACAATTCACATATCAATTTTAAGATTAGATTAGATTTGCAATGCACTAAGGATAGGTTTTTCTATTAGTCAGATATGATGGCTATAGGATGTTCCTCGGTCCTAGCTTAGTTTCCAAGGTCCATATAACTACTCACTATTAGTTCAAAAGCTCATAAATTGAATATTCAAAAAAAATAAGGTTTTTAAGGTTGTAATGTCGACTTAGGATAGGTGTGATCGTATATTTGGATAATTTAGAGCGAGCTTCTGGCTCTCTCCTCACTAGTTTTCAACAAGTCACCCTAGAGCTTACTCTCATAGATGCTCTTACTCAACCCAAATTCTACTCTTATTTGCATCCCCAATAACCCAAATGAAAACTTTATGATCACCTAAAAAAATCCCACTCTGCCGGTCCAAATGTTATATATATATTTCTTTTGCAAGTAGCTATGACTCTCTTTTTTTACCCCAAAAAAGGGTTACATTATATAATCAAGTGATCAAAAAGCTCAATTACATAGAAAAAACACCTGCCCAGTGATTTTTTCTATAACCATCCCAAACTCAGTCTCTTAAGACGAGTGTTAAAGCATCATGACTCGAGTGTGGGCCACATGGAGAAGTCCTTAAATATAAGGGGTATGGCTTGTATTGTGTCTAATAAAAGTCTTAGAAAGGCCGGAAAGGGATGAGACGGATTGTATATCAAGTAAATGAACAACAAGCTAAAAGGAACAAGGGATAAACAAAGAACCGCCTGAATTATGTTTTATCATACACAAGTTAGTTACTTTCTCACCTTTAGCACGTTCATTAAATGGTTTATCAACTAATTTGGGTCTCGCGGTCTACATACCAATTATGCTCCCTAATATCAAATTTAATTATACCGCATTGTTCACTAATATTTTCTTTACTTTTAATGTGTGTTTCATGTAAATATTTTAAGCATATACAAGACAAGTTCATAAAATTACTACTTACTATCATTAACTTATTATAATTCCGCTCAAAAGTTACATTCACTAAATTTTACACCAACATCCACGCTTATTAAAAAGCAAATAAAACACATAAAATGGGGATGTGAACAACGGATTCCAACCCTCAGCTCAAAGTTGAGTTGTGACTTCCACGACTCCAAGCAGACTTAAAAAAATTAAAGGCAAACACCTATTATATAATTAGAGAAAGGGTAGAGAAGATTGAAACATGTTCTCGAGGCTATAGCCTCGTGTAATCAATATCCAGTATGGGATGTAGTGGATCATTCACGATGTCACGCCTTATTTTCTCTAGGAGTGTCGTGATGTGCACTTGATTAGATTTAATTAGTGCCACATCATTGGAAAGGAGGGTTTGAGCTAGTTAGATTTTCTTAAGTTGCTCACTCACCTTCTCTTGCCAAGAAAGCTCTTTTGAATGTGCTCCTCTCATAATGTTCTTAATCCACGCAATATCTGGGATGGTATTTGGCTTAATAACAAGCTTTTCTTTGTTTCCAAGCTTCACATCTGCCCTTATCAATTGGCTAGTGATCATTGAAGGGAACTTCAAAATTAAAGAACCTCTTTAAAACGACTAAAAATCGCATGACCCCATCAAAAATCATTCACGCTACATCTACCTCTTCCTCTCTCATAACACAATTCATAAGATCGCGAATTTTTCAAGTACATCCACAGTTCGTGTGTTCCCAAAGGCAGAGGGTGCAAGGAAGTCGTACCAAATTTTTGCAACAAGTTGAAAGAACTTGTAAGGCCAAGATGTATTCAACTCCTCTTATTATTTATCAAAACCTAGCATCAAATCCTTACTAAACACATGTTAGTGTAGTTGGTTCCAATCAAAAGTTTTGATTTTCTTCACCGCTTCTTGATATTTGCATGGTCCAACCAATTTCTTCAACTTGAAGTGGCTACGAATTTCTTTAACCGTGAAAAGAACTAACTTACCTCAAATGGGAACGCTTCCCTTGCTATCTCGGATAAAGAGGCCAAGATAGAACTCTATTAGTAGCGCAATACTCAAACTTGAACGTATGAATACTTTTGGCTCTTTCTTAGAGGATTAGGGAGGTTCATCCCACTGATAAATGAGGTTTCCATAGATACAATAACAGTTTGGATTTGTCAATTTCCCCTTGTAATGAGTCTTTTCTTCTTTAACTGTCAAGTTGAAGGTTAGAACCGTTATCTTATCATTGATATTTAGGTTTCTAGTTTGGTCCATGTTGATTTAGTGAACGGTGGGGCACCCAAGTGTTTCTTTGGGTTTACATGTCCTATAAGGTATGTCTTGTTTATTTGTTTCACAAGACATATCGTGAAGCATACCCTATTATTCAAGTAACCCAAACATATTGATAGGATTCTCTAGGATTATGTTTACCAAAGCTTTCCCTTATATAAACTAATCAGAGGTTTCATTTTCCTTTATTCAAAAAAGACTCTCAAGAGACTTTTTATTCACGCGCCCATGTTTACCATGCTTGAATGTTTAGAAGTAGGGTTCCACAGATAGCCCAGTCTCCTCAACGTAATAGGATTTCTTCAGACTTTGTCTTTAACCATCCTCAGAGCCCTTTCATTATAGAAGCTCTTGGTCCCACAAATGTAAGTGTTCCCACCACTGAGAAGATGTTGGTTCCGCTACTTCACAGAGGGTTCTCGATTCATCTCTACTAATTTGGTGAGATATGATCATATACTATATGTTATTTGGAAGCTAAGGTTTGGTAAAAAATTGGTGAAATTGATACATGATTTAATTTGTACGGTCTCTTCTCACATTTGTATCAATGGGGAAACGATGCCTAAGTTTAAAACGTCTATAAATATTCAACAAGGGGATCTTTTGTCTTTGCTTTTTTCTTATGATATCAATCTTACTTATTTTAATTAGTTTGATAAAAAATGTGGGATTAAAAGATTAAAGATATCAAGATATGATGGTCTTATACATCTTTGTCTTATCTTCTTTTGCACACGATTCTCTTTTATTTGTATCGTTTGATAGAAATGAGTGTAAGCATTTTAAACAAATTATACAGGTCTACAATGAAGGTTTTGGTCAAATTATTAGTCTTACCAAAAAAAATTGTTTTAGTAAGGGTACTCCATTTGGACGTATTGATTGAATTGTTGATTTCCTTCAAATTAAGAAATCATCGACCCTTGGAGAGTACTTGGAAATACCTCTTTGCAATTGAAGTCAATGTAAAAGATTCTAAATGTATTCTTTATCATACAATTTCCAAATCCCAAAATCGGGAAACTTTTTTATAATCAGAATAGGGATAATGAGGTTAAGATTAAGTTTATCTTTCAAGCAATTTCTAAAAATGTCGTGTCAATTGATATCTCCAAAAATGTCATGTAAAAATGTATCAAGTATAGGGGCAAATATTTGTGGGTTAACCCGGGTAAGAAGGGATTCATTATCTAGCATGGGATAATATTGTGGTTTACAAAATTATTGTGGGTTTGGGATTTTGGGACTTTTGGGAAATGAATGTTTCTATGTTATGTAATGAAGCCTTAAAAGTGTTACAAAATCTGGGGTCATCGGTTTCTAATGTCTTAGGAATGATTCTGGCCAAATATTTGGAATGACTCATGACTTCCAAAGATATTTAAGTTCAATCCTTAAGAAGGGTAATAGTAATTAGGTATCTCAAATTATTAATAAAGAGTCTGGGACTTCATATTTGAATATTTGTAATTAGTTTTTTCCTACTGTGGTTGTTGATTTTATTAAAACTATTAGGTTAGAGTGAACCTAGACTAAGGATGGAATATATGGCCATTTACACAATTCAAGGTTCGGTCTAATATGTTAGGTTATCAGTCTATTGTTAGGATTGAAGAGGAAATAAAATTGTATATCTCTAAAAGTCAAGAAAGCATAAACCAAAAGATGTGGCAATTTATTTGGAAATATTATAGGCCTTATAAAATTAGGATCTTTGGTTGGATGTTTTGTGGGAATGTGATTACCATTGTACATAATTTATTCAAGATAAAATGTTATAAGAATAATATTTGTTGTTGGTGTAATCAAGAGGAGGAAACTATGAGGATTATATTGTGGTGATTTTTATCAAATTTATACTATAGTTCAATTTTTACAATGATCAAAAAATATCTACAATTAGATTGTTGAACATCACATTTCAACTCAAAGAATCGCTCACTTGAACACAATTATGTGTTGAAATGCGATGTACGCGATCGAATTGTAGTAATCCGATGTAAATAGTGGATCGACAACCATCATATTTTTTATGACTTCCATGTTCAACATATGAATTATATATAGGAAAGATAAATATTTCCTTATAAATGCACATAAATGTCAAATAAATGGTTTTAAAATCAAACACTTTACTTTTTCTTTTAAAAAATATCTTTTCCTTACAACTTAATGCGGTAATTACCTTATTATGAATTAAATTTTAGGTATTTATAATATTAAAGGGTAGAAAGTTATGCCATTTAATGAGAAATACTCCCAGTGAAATTTAATTAGCCGAGAAAATGTTTCAGTTAAGGGGTGTGATGAGGTAAAAGAGAGACTCTTCCGCATGTAGTGTATAGATGGAACCACGTAAGTCGGACAAATTTTCTTCAAAGTTTATAAGGGACTATAGTTTTAACATGTGTTTTACACTATCGTTGAGCAACACTCCCAATAACACTCTAACCCGTAGGTAAATACCAACTCAACAAAGGACGCACACTGCTGATAGGATGCATAGCCATGTATATTTCCAATAAATTTCATACATAGGGATATCGAACGCAATACATAGGAAATAAGATATTTAAAAGAACTTTTTGAGAAAAATATGAGTTGGGTTGTACTTACATGACAATATTTTTTTTACTTGAATGTACATGTAGTGTTGTGATGCAACAACCAAAATACATCGCATGAATGTACTCATGTACTCATGGACTTAACGTTCTTAAGATGATACTACCACAACATATACTCAACCCAGTACTTTGAGCAAATTATGTGATAATGTCACACATAGTTTTAGGGCTATGCACATAATTTGGTTTTTATGGGTGCTTTAAAATGACAACCCATGTATTCTAAAGAAGGCAGAAAATCTTTACACTCAGATATTTGATTTCAAGAATGTTTATCCATTTTATACTGCATCGACTTCAACAATCTCGTTAATTTGGGACTACCAAAAGGGATATCCTGTAATTATGAGTAAAATGACAGCCTTAAAGCCTCTTTAGATCTGTCAAGTCCTTCTAAATAGGACTACCATAAAGGGATATGGTTTTATTAAGAGTAACAAAATCACCCTCGAAACATTATCGGTGAATTCATCAAGTTTGTCTCTACAAGACCACCACCATAGACTATGAATTCATTAAGAGTAAACACATAGCCTTGTTTTTCACAACCGTATTCCATAAGGATGAAATTTTAGAGCTCAAATTCAAATTTATTCCTCAATCGATGGGTGTTAGCACCATCTTCCTTGAGGATTCTATGATCACTCTCCTAGTTAAGCCTTTAGTAAATGTATTAGCCAAATTATTATCTAATATTACATACTCAATTAAATCACAACATTATTTCATAATTTCTTTATTGAACTATGTCTGATGTGGATATGTCTCTATTGTACATTCTAGACTCTATTATGAGTGCCACTAATCATTACTTCCGAATCACAAAGAAGGAAAACCAATGTATTTTTCCTTCCTAAGATGGATTATTTTTAGGAGACTTTTCAACCTTTCAGATTTATTCCTTCCCTACTATAGTTCTACGAACTCGGATGTTTTTGTAGAGCGTGATATACAAGTCTATTTAGAAGGCTTTCAAAATATAACTCTTCCACTTTGCGGATAGAAACAATCAAAAAATCAACTTGAAGTGAATCCCAACCAAGGATGGTCTCGGATGGTTTTCTATCTAGCCACTCACTCGAACCTCTGATTAAGAAAAATTGGAACTTGAAGTAGTACATTTGTTCCCTTGTAACGCCTTGAGTAATGTAAGTGTCACATATCTGCATGAACTTCTAGATAGCACAAACATGGTCTTGGTAGGCGAATCCACTATAATTCCTCTAGGAATTGATTCAACATACGCATATCGGGCTTAAAACGTGTGTCTTAAATATAAGGAGAGAAACCCAAAAGGTTGACCAAGAAAAGGAACTCCCGGCTCAGGATGCCTTGTAATTTATGATTTACCCTATTTTGTGGATTTACTCCATTCAAGTTAACTCCTTGTTGAACATTGTTGTGAACCTCATCACGAGGATGAACTTCTACTGGTGGGTTCACTTTATTCGAATTGACCCCAAAACCAGGTGTTAGGTCAAGATTACCCATCACGATTGGATTCTTTATCGTTCTTTCTCTCTTTATTTGGTCTTGAAGTAGCTTCTTGGGATCCGAGAGCATACACCATATATGTAAATCTGTGAAGAGACAAAAACAAGAAAATCACGTAAAACCGAAAACAAAGTAGACACTTCTACACTAAAATAAAAACATAAAAATCTACACTATAATCCCAAGCAACGACGTCATCTACTTGTTCGATCTGTAGGTGTGATATAATTAAGCAACACTTGGAAAGGTGACTCTCCGCAACGTACGAGTCGATTGCAAGTAAAGACGATAAGTAGGGTCCACATGTATTATCAGTGAGAATAATTATGCTTAAATTAGTGTAAAGATGTAGATCTTATAATGGAATTAAAAAGAAATACTAAAGACTTCAAAATTAATATGTTTATTTGGTTTTCGAATGATTAACACTAAGGAAGCAATAAGATAAAGATTAAACTAATAATGAAAAACTAATAATGTAATTAAATAACAGATATGAACTAATAGGAGATGGTTACTTGAGGAATTGCTAGTAATTATTTATGCTAATAATTAATTGTTCTATTGATAAGGGTGAGTGGTTATTTTCACATTAGTAGGGTATTAAGTGTTTCTCTAACCCCAGTCAGGGTAGACTTAGAGTGCAATCCTACCCACCAATAAGCTTTCAGATGTATTAAATTCCACCCACTTGACTACCTAGTGGACACGACCGTCAGGTTCAATGCCTTGCACTAGGAGTTTGTATGTTATTTTTGTAATGAAGCCCCCCTACTTCGGGTTTTAGCCAATTAATACAGCCACCCACTACTTGGCCAGAGTACATGTAGTATTATAACAAACATATAAAGCAATGAAATAATTAATCAAACCCAACTCAATTAAATATCATATTAGTATATTTGATTCAGGAAAACATCTTATATATTTTATGTATTCTCTCCCATTCACACCCCCCAAGGTACCCGAAAAGAAAACACACCACCAGTCCTCATCCATCACACTACAACAAATATAGTCAGCTACGTCCTAAACCCTATCTCTCTCTTTCCTTTTATTTGCAGTTACCCTCTCTCTCTCTCTTACTCTTCTATCCATTATATTATGTTCTTTTCATTGCCTCTGTTCTCTTCCCTCTCCATCACTTCTCAAAAACAAACCTTGGAAATGGAAAAATTACCTGAATCAAGCTTTAAATTCTTTGCAAATGAAGTTTAAGCTGATGTTAAGGATGATGAATTAATAGTCTCACCGGATGAGAGTGGAAAATACGCGGCTTTTGATAAGGCTAAGCTTTTTGCTCGGGTGATTTCTTCAGGGGATATTAGCTCTACTTATCTTCAAACAATTGATACACCCTCCATCCATTAATGCTTGTCATACTTTTTTTTCACACATATTAAGAAAAGCAATTAATTCTTTTTATTTTTGATAAACTACCCTCAACCAACTAAGTAAATGAATTTAATAAGGATAACCTTTTGAATATTAAACATGGATAAAATAGGTAGAAAGTATAAAAGAGTTCCTTGGTATCTTAAATGGACAACCTTTTGTGGACATCTACTTTTAGAAATAGTGACAAACATTGATGGACGGAGGGAGTATTAAACATTGGGGTGTGAAAGAAAAGATCTCCATTGAAAAAAGGGTCCTAATGTCTGTCTACTCAAATTTAGTGAGCATGAAGATTGCAATAGGGTTTATGAAAACCGCCCATATCACATCTTTGGGTTTCATGTTCTTGTTCATCTTTGAGATGAAGTTATTAAAAATCCAGAAGTTTTGGAATATACATCTTTTTGGGTTCGTATTGATGGAATCCCATCTCTCTTCATTAGAGAAAGTAATGTTAATAAAATAGCAGCTAAGCTTGGTAAAGTGGAGGCCATTGAGCTACCAGAACCAGAAAACTTTAAGGATTATTCCACGGTGAAAGGTAGAGTGTTATGGCTAATCAACAAACCTCTTCTCGTGGGGTTTCAATTTGTCCAAAAACATAGACAACCTTGCTGGGTTTCTTTTAAGTTTAAAAATATTTTTTATTTTTACTATGGTTGTGGTATAATTTTTCATGAGGAATAGGAATGTGGAAACACTAGTAAACTGAAAGTTAGATTAGGAAACTGGATTCGAGCACCTGAAACTCTGACCACCTCTAGTGGAGATGTTGGGGGCTTTGTGTTAAAAGCGGGAATACAAAAATTTCAGATTGGCTCTAGTCAGATTTGACAACCAAAGAAAAAGCTGAAAAATAGAGATAGACACAGTATGGTGTACAGTGAGGCTGACAAGATTGATATGCAGAAAAAAGCTTTTCTTCTTTGGGTAATAAGGGAGAAGAAGTTGGACAAAAAATGTCAGACGAGATTTATTGCAAGAAATACTTTAAGACCTTTGGGCCCAAAAGAGGCTCCTTTTTTAAATAAAGAAAAAGTTGGGGGCCATACTAAATTAAATGAGTTGGGTTTTATAAACAGCCCTCCATCTAAACTTAACATTCAAACGCCCAACCCAAAAAATCCTTCTCCTAATGTATCAACCGCCCTCTCTATTACGGCAAACTCGAGTACTCGTCTTCAATTTGGCTCAATTGTAAAGGAAAGGCTTCGAACTAAACAAGTTTGGTTGGACCTTGTATTTGGCAACTCAAATATATCCTCTGGCTTCAGCAACTCTCGTCTCCAAATATGAAGATGCTTTGATGATTGAAGGGGAAGGTGAGAAGGTTGAAGAAACAGCAGAAGCGGATGGTGATTTTATTTTCATGGAGGATGAAATGGGAAACTAGGATGATGAAGGTTTTATGAAAGCTGGAGAGGTTAGTAGGGTTGTCCCATAACAACCCCACCCCTTTCAACGATTTATTCTTGGAACTGTCAAGGGGCCAGTACGCCTTTGACAGAATTCGCTCTTATTGACTATCAAACACAACTGTCCCGAGGTACTTTTCTTATCTGAAACTAAGCAAACCCATTCTTTTATTCTGAAACTTAGTTTAAAGTTGGATATGAAAATTATTGCCTATTTTTACCCAACAGGCAAGCCAAGGGGTTTGGCAATTTTAGCTAATAATGACACTAAAATCGAACAAATTCATTGCTCTAAAAACATTATTCATTGTAAAACTAAGATACAAGGCATTAATGATGTAATGGTTTCTTTTGTGTATGGTCCTCCTGAGACTCAGGATAAACAAATTTTATAAATGAACTTAAGAGCTTAACTCTCAATAATTTACCTTGGTGTATTATAGGTGATTTTAACCTTTTTAGATATTCTTCTGAGAAAATTGGGGGAGACAAATCTAATAAGAATAGTATGTGCTAGTTTAATGATTTTATTAATTAGCTTGATCTTTTTGAATTACCCCATAAGGGTGTTAGAGTTACTTGGAGTAACAAGAGAAAAGGGGGAACATTGATTAAAGAAATTCTTGATAGAGCTTTTATTAAAAATTATTGGATGTCAATTTTACATGATAGTCGGGTTGCCTCTCACCCAGCTATATGGTATGATCATTCGCCAATCATGCTTCACCTAAATAACATTGTACCCAAATCCAATAGTCGATTTATATTGGATAAAAATCGGCTAACAATAGATTCATATAATGATATTATCCTGAGAATTTGGGAAATTATAAAAAGTTTATTGGAAGTGGAATTCAAAGATTCATAAAAGATTAAGTGCTTGTTATATTGTATCAAAGTTTGGACTAGAAATAGAACTTTAAATCAGAGAATTCTCATTATTTAAATTACCAAAGAACTTGAAAGCTTGGATAATGCTCCTTATACTGAACATAATATTGAAAAATATAATTCACTAACTGCTACTCCTTGAGGAGTTTTGGGTTAACGAGGAGAGGTACTGGTCTTTGAGGTCTAGAAAGATGTGGTTGAAGTTGGGTGATAAAGAAATCATAGTATTCTTAAACCATTACTCGTGCTAAGAGAACCAAAAATAAGATCATTAGAATCAAACTAAAGGTAATATTTGGGTGGAAAACAATGATGAAATTTTTGAAGAAATTGTGTATTATTTCTCTTCAATGTTCCAATATGTGGGACCTAGGGAATATTCTTCTATTTTGAATTGTATCAAACTCAGTGTAACCTCGGAGATGAATGAGAATCTATAAAAACATGTCACTATGGAAGAGCTTAAATTTATTGTTTGGAGTTGTCATCCGGATAAGGAGCCAGGCTTGATGGTTTATCTGGGTTTTTTCTAAATTAAATAATAGGAATTAATTAAGTTTGATATCCTAAGGTTTGTATTAGAATGTTTAACAATAATAGCTCCTTATTTGAGATTAATGGAAGTATAATAGCATCCCAAAATGTGCTAGTCCTAAAAGTATAGGGTCTTATAGACCTATAAGTTGTGCAATTTTATATATAAAGTGATCTCTAATATCATGGTTTTGAGACTGCAACCATATATGGAAAAATGGGTTGATGAATCCAAAATGCTTTCATTCCAGGAAGATCCATATTTGAGAACATTCTAATTGCACATGAAGTGAGTCGTTATCTTAAGAACTAAAGATATTATAAAACCTTTTTATTAGACATTAAAGCTTATATTTCCAAAGGATATGTGTTTTTGGTTTGGAAGGGTGGTTTCAGCTAAGGTGTGATAAAAATATGATAATAAAATATTTCAATTAACACCCTAACCGAGCACGATACTCACTGCAAGTATCACAGGTCGTACGCAAGTCTTAATGATAAGTAAAAGATTCGTTCTCAAGGACATAGTGTGTTATACAAATGGATTAACAGAATAGCGTAGTAATAAATAGTTCAATAAATAAAGACAAGAGAAGTAAATATGAATGATTGATTGAGGAAATAATGATTAAAATAAAAGTAAAGACAATAAAATAAAGATGTAAGGATAAGATGAGAGAGTATAGCTCATGTGTTGCTAGTATGCACTAATCCTTCTATTTCTTCTACTAGTTAATAAGGGTGATTAAAGCTTTTAGAAAAGTAGCCAGGATTCTATATTCCTCCTAACCCTCTTTCGGGTGGACTTAGGTGGCGACCTAACAATTATCAGGGGACTTGGGTAAGGGGACCCTACGCAATGATCGGTGGTTAAATCTCAAACCCTAATAACTATCTAGTTAGGCAAGCCCTTCCGGATCACTACCAGACACTAGATGCTTATGTGATGTTTCAATAATTAGACACCCCTTTCGGGTGACCATCTAACGACTATTAAGACAATCCTAACGTGATCAAGATTTAGATTGGAATTAAATCATAGCACATAAAACAAATATATAGTTAAGAAGCTATAATCAATTTTAAAAGGGTTTTCCCAAACAAACATAGATAGAAGAAAATAGAATTAAAACATTATACATATGCAAAGCCCAAGAAATGGAAAAATTAGTTCATATTAGAAAGAAATGAACTAAAATAAAGATACATACGGTCAACTTGCTTCTCTTGAATGACTTCTATGAATGACTAATATTAAGGGCTACTTGTGGAGAGGCAAGGACATGTTTACAATGATTAAAGGTTGTATTTATAGGTGTTAAGAAGACCCTAGATTGAAATCTTGGAGTAGAAGGCAAGTAATCAGACTCCTTTTCCAATTCAAATTCATTTCCTAATATATAGGACAAGGATAAATACTGATGTCTTGTTCTGGTCGTAACTCCTTCATTATTGGTCTGAATTTTGCCTACTTTATATAGAAACGACCGCAGCAAAAAGATCTAAACTTTCTCTTTTGATTGCTTATCCAAATTACTAGCCGATTTTGAGTTATCTTCACTTTAGTGGATGGATGCAGAATTTCAGATTTACTTGGCAGCTTTTCCTTTCCTATTTTATCTCTACTTCCTTTTATCTCTTAATTCCTATAATATCTTATTTCTTTATCTCTTTAGAATTGATTTGGCATCTAACAAATTTCCATGTATCTTTAAAGTTTCACATTAACACACAAATTAAACCAAATATGCTCTAAAAATAATAATTTATCAAATTAAGACAAGAAATAGAAATTTATCAAAAGATGAATAAAAATATATAATTAATTCATCATAAACACCTAAAATGATGTCTCCAACCTGGATTATTATATCACAAATAGGGAGACATCAAGACCCCCAACTCAAAGTTGCATCGTCATGATACAATAAAGATAAGAACAAAGGGAAGTCTCAAAATACACACCTAAGACAATTAAGCACAGTGGAAAAAAGATAGCATAAGATATAAAATAAACTCAAAGCAACTACTCAGAAAATTTCATGTAATAATATTTACAAACTAGATTACATGTACACTTGTCACACTTACGATCGACATGGCTCAAATTCAAGATCAGACTAGCTTCACAATGTAAGAAGGAGAGGTTATTCACTTACTTTACCAAGGAGGCTATAGATTGTTCATCGAACTTCACTAGTATCTAAAGATCCACCTAACTACTCTATAATGGCTCAATCACTTCTAGATTACATAGCAAAGAATCATAAGGTCTTTAAGGTTGTAATGTTGGCTTAGGGACGGTATGATAGTATATTTGTATAATTTAGAGTGAGCTTTTGTCTCTCTCTCTCTCTCCTCACTAGCCATCAACGAATCGCCCTAGAGCTTGAGTTACTCTCATAAAATGTTCTCACTCAACCCAATGATTTTGATGCACTAATTAGCATCCACAATAACCCAATACTAAAGCATAAAGATGATCACACAAAAAATCCACATAGTGGTCTAACTATATTCAATATTTTCATATCAATTTTTTTCTTTTCTTTTGTAATATAGCTATGACTCTCTTTTTTATGTGAGATATCATGCTATTTTTTCAACATATTTTCTTTTCATAACTCTCTTCTTCTTTTTTTCATTTACTTTTACCCCGGCAAAGAGTTACAATATAATAAACTTGTGAATCATCATCAACATATAGAACAGAGCACAATTAATAAGCTCAAAATCTCCCAACCGAATAATACTTCCCATAATGGTAGACCCACCACCCCAAACTCAAGCTCTAAAAAAATTGTCTATGCATCGCGATTCGAGTGCGGGTCATATGGAAAAGTCCTAAAATCTAAAGGTATATGGCTTATAACGTGGCTAATAAAAAGGCTTTAGAAAGGCTAGAAGGGGATGAAAAGGATATAAATATAATAAATGGACAGCAAGCTAAAAGGCAACAACGGGCTTATCAAAGAACCGCCTTAATCACTTTCTGAACTATGCAGTTTTGTCATTCTCTTACCTTTAGCACGTTCATCAAATGGGTTTATCAACTAGCTTGGATCTCACGGCCTACACACCATTCAAGGCGCCCTAAGATCAAACATACTTATATAGCATTGCTTACTAATCCTTTCTTTACTATCAATGTGTGTTTTCTACAAAGACTCAAAGCATACAAAATAAAACACCCCATAAACATACTACTTTCTATCATCAACTTACTAAGCTTGTGCTTTTAAGCTATTAAACACACTCTACATCTAAATCCCATGTATCAAAAAAATTAATTTCTTCCAAAAACAGTAAAATCACATAAAAATGGAGATGAGAGACAACGAATCCCCACACCCCAACTCGAAAACAAGTCGTGTCCCCACGACTCGAAAAGACTCTAAAAATAAATTAAAAACTAGCAAATAAAGCATATACAGAAATGGTAAGGAAGAAAGAGAACATACTCTCGAGGCTATTTCCTCGCATTATCGACATCTAAGATAGGATTAACTGGATCACGCTTTAATTTCTCAAGGAGTGTCATGATGTGCACCTGATTAGCTTTGATTTGTGCCACATCTTCGGCTAAGAAAGTTTGATCTGCTTCAACTTTATTCAATCGCTCCTCTACCTTTTCTCGCAAAATACGATCCTATTCGTTAGATTTGTCTTTTGTAACTCTTGCTTCTCTCAAAATTGTCTTGATCCAATTATTGTCGATATTATTACTCATTTTATGCATTAGTTTCTCTTCTTCACCCAGTATCACATTCGCTTTACGTATAAGGCACGTGATCATAGTAGTATATTTCACATTATATAATAAAGTTGGAGAGACCAGAAATCGCATCACATTCATAAAGATCAACTGTTCCACATCTACTTCTTCCCTAATAAAATACAATTCAAAAAGATTTTGTTTCTCTTAGTTACATCTGAAGTTTGCATGTTTCCAAAGGCGTTTGGTGTAAGAAAATTGTGTCAAACTTTAGTATATGCTTGAAGATATTTTTAAGACCAAGTGATGTATCCCGTTTTGTTCTAAATATCAGCTCTTAGGAGACATCATTTTAGGTGAATATTAGACTTATTTGATAGACTTTTGTGCTTATTTCGTTATATTGCATTTTCTCCCCTTAGAATTATGATATTACAGTTTTAGAGCTTTTGTACATTAATTTGTTTGTTCTTACTGCATAGTTATTAGGATTCTATGGAGCACCAGTAAGTAGGAGAAGTGGAAATTAAAGTCCAAGATTAAGCGGAGAGGTCAAAAGCAAGAAAAGAATATTCAAAGAGTTGACTAATAGAGAAGAAAATCTGGAAAACTGTCACTAATTGTTATTTTCTAGCCACTTAGACACTGATTCATCCTTTGAACCATGAAATAAGAAAGCTGTGCCTTTGAGTTAGGAAGATTTGAGGACTGGAATCAGGTGGTTTGGAGTTGAGACGCAAAAGTGACGGTCGTTTTACCAACAGTTGTACAACAGTTACAGGATTTTTAATATGGACTTCGGTTTTTTATTATTTAAATTTATATTCTTAAGTAAAAAATCCCAAATCTAATTATATATTATATATAGACCTCTAGACCTCCTTTTTACATATCAGACATTAGAGAATTCATGCTACGCTAAATTACATGTCAGAGCAAAAGGCAGAAGAGGAAGCTAGAACTGAACAATTCACATTCCTCCATCAACAGCTCAATCCAATGCCTCGATTAGGTTTCATATTATTTTTGTAATTTAGGATTAATGTCTTTTATTTATTTTATTTCAGTTTTTAGTTTGAACATGAGCTCATTTCATAAGTACTTGAGAATCGCAATTATGGGTCAAACTCTTACTTATACAATTGATGTTTTTCTGAATTTGAGATTATTTAATTTAATCTAATTTTGCTATTTTGTATTGACTATTATCACATGTTAATTTACTATTTTTATTTTGTCCAATTAGAAATAGGATTGAGTAATTAGGCTATTCACTTTAGTGGCGAAGTGATCACCTTGACGGGGGGTTTAATTACGGACCTAGGTAATAGATGCGGGGTATTCGTCAGTGGTCCTGACGGGCTTGACTAACCATGCAGCCAGTTGGGTAAAGATCTTCAACATTCGAAAGTAGGATAATCGCCCTAACGGGGTTTACAATATTGTAGGATAGCTCCTAAGTCCACCCTGACGGGGGTTAGGAGATTATAGAGACCTGACTAATACATAAATACCAATTTTACCCTTAAACGGAAGCATTAATTATATAAATATAGGTAGATCCCTTGCGAGACTCAAGTACACTTCTCATCTTGCGTCCAGTATTATTTATTGCATTATTTCTTTTCAGTTAATCATTTTAGTATTTTATTTTATTGCATCTTTAGCTATAAACAAAACCAAACAAAAATCTTATCAATTTACTTTTCAGTTAAACAATATATTCTACTAGTTGATTAATACCTGTGTTATAACTATCAGCCCCTGCGAACGAAACCCGGTTTATTGGAGTATTACTTGGACAACAGTGTACTTGTGGTCTCTAGATCCTCTATCTGTATTGAATTATTTTATGACACCCCAGGACCCACCACAAAGGTTCCACCAATTCTTCCTTATATGATTGCACTTTCTCTTTATCTAATACATGCTCAAAAAGTTGATTCCAATCGAAAGTCTTGATCTTTTCCACCGCTTCTCTAAACTTACATGGTCCGACCAATTTCTTGAACTGGAAGTGGTTTCTAATTTCTTCATTTGTAAAAGGAACTAACTTGCCTCTAACTGGAACACGACATTCACTATCTCGGCTAAAGAGGCCTAAATAGAACTCGGAAACTAACTCCATACATAAATTTGAACTCCGCATCATGAATGTAGACCAACCCAATCTATCTCTCATCTCTAATAATCTCTTGTATTCACCTTCTCCAACTTCTTTTTCAAATACTCTCTCATAAGCAAAGGGCAGTTCCAGTAAGTGTTTCTTTGCGGAAGCGAACAAGGCATTTGCAGCTTCATCTTCCTTGGGCATAGGACTCTCGATTTGTAGAGGTTATAGTGTCTTCTCCTTGAAAGTTGAAATCTTTTTACTCTTTGAATTTACCACAGCTAGCTTTCCTCTGTTCTCTTGACATGTTTTACCCTTGTTCTTCATACTAGAACTTGAACTTTTCTCAATTGTTTTCTTCTCAATGAAACCCAATGCCTTACTTTGATTATTCTTAATCTCCCCAATAGTAGATAATGTTTATGTTCTTTTTGTCATCTCAATTGACCTCCAACTCAAAACTTTGAACACTCTTGAAATATGTAACCCTTGGTTTTAGGTTGAACAAGTATCATTTGGGTTAGGAAAGGTGTAAGAATGATGAATCTCTATGTGGGTATGATGAACTCTTGCTTGATTGATATGGATCTAAGGAATTGTTGGATAAGATTTGGAAATTTTTTGCTTTGATTCTTGGATTCTAGGTTTTTTAATATGATTTGGGTGGTTTAATCTTCCTTATAATGATATGGGGAAGGATTTGATTGTGAATTTATGGTGATTGGGTAGTGTTTTGATGTTGGTGAAGGTTTGTGGAAGCTTTAATGGAGTTGGGAGAGTTTTGGGGAACAAATGAGGTGTAAAGGATATAAAATCCGTAGCTATACTAACCTCTTTCTTCAAAAACCCTAAAATTAACTTTTTCAGCGGCGGTCGCCTTGCATACTGGTGAATTAGATGGCTAGCCGGTCAGATACCGTGGTCGCAAGTGACGACACGGTTTTGTCCAGTGGTCCTCGGCATTGTACCTGATTTACATACCGTTGTGGCGGTTTTGGGCGTATCGACATAATGGTCATATCACCAGCTAGCCGGCCCAAAAAAATTTATTTTCTTCATCTCTGCGCTAGACCTGATTTCTGGACCGTTGTAACGGTTTGGACCCACCGGCATACCGGTGAATTCGTCCGGCTAGCCGGCGGGAGGGTCAGATTTTTTTTTCTCCCGAACTCGATTTCTTTAAGTACCTGAACATCAAAAACACTAATACCTTCCTCAATAATTCACTATCAACTAAAAACAACTAATCTAAACATAAATTAAAAACTTAAAAACATAAAAGAATTGCAGGTTGTCTCCCATATAACACTTTTGTTTAACGGCTTTCAAAGTTAGACATGTTACCTCTATCAACATTTCCGTATATAGCCTCCCCAACAAGGAGCAAGGCTATGAGCGTCTACTAATCTCCGCTTAGTGCCCCTTTTGGGCCTGATCAGTATCACTTTAGCTGAAACAACTTCAGTGACTATGAATGGTCCCATCCACGAATCGTTGTGACTTCGTAGGCTATTCTCGGGTTTGCGGGCTTTCCATACAACTGCATGGCCGACCCCAAACTCACTCATTGGTCTAGTATCCACAGGTTTTGCGTGGATTTATTCTGGGACTTTGTAGTGTGAAAAACTGTGGATGATAGGAACTATTAGATCTAACTTCCTTGGCTTCTTACCCCAGAAATAGAATGTCTCTGACACGTTTTTAGCTCGGAGGGTAACTGTTCCCTCTTGGAAGTTGATGATGCTTTGGCTTGTGGCCAAGAACAGCCTTCCAAGTATAATTGGAACCTGCTTATCAGCATCATAATCAAGTATAACAAAATCAATAGGGATTGTAATATTACTTGTTCGGACATGAAGGTCCTCCACTGTTCCCCATGTCTTTGACACTGAGTTATCCGCAAATTGTAATTTCACAGGATCTTTTTCTGTCTTCTCCAACCCAAGCCTATCGAACACGGACTTCGGCATAAGATTCACACTTAAACCCACATCACACATGGCTTTCACCTTAAGCATACCACTGGTTTAAATAGGAATATTAAAGCTTCCTGGATCTTTAATCTTAAGTGGTAACTCCTTTTCAACTCTTCGCGAGACTCTCTCAGTATGAACCACAGTCTCCTTTCTGGCTTCTACACCTGCCTCTTTCTCTGGAATAACTAGCGTGAAAACTTGTTGCGGTGTAAGCCCTTTCTTTGATATTTTCTATACTATACACCTATACAAATGTCTTGAGTTCAATGTCAACCTTCGGATTTGTCTTAGGAATAGGTGGTGACATTGTTTGAACTATTGGTGGCGAATCCACCTTCTCTTGTTCTTTTTGCTCTTTTGAGGCTTTTTCGTCTTTCTCTTTAGCTCTGGTAGCTTGAAGTTCTATGACCGGTCTAATTTCTTCTTGCATCTATAAACTCGGATCTTTCGGATGAGTCTGATTCCTCAAAAAAGTCGAAGTTGTTCGGGGCTAGACTTGGTTGGTTCTTCTTCAAATTCTGGAACTTCCACGGAAATTTCTGCAGCATGTGGTGCTTCCTTTTTCTCTTCTATTTCAAGGCAAATTGCCTTAAAAGTTTCAAACCAAACATTGGCATCACCTCCTTCAATGGCTTTCAGTTCTCTTGCTTCCATATTATATGTTAAAACCTTGTTCATTTGCTCTACTTGTGTTCCCAAGATTTGAATTGAAGCCTCTTGTTCTCTCATTGTGACTAAATGTTACTCGTCATTAGATCCATAAAATTCATTAAGCTCTTTTCTCCCAGTATCCCTCTTGAGAATTTTGTGGTAAAGCCTTCTGAGCTAACGTATCGGTAATAGCATCATTGATAGGTTGTTGTGGAGGAGCAGGTCTATTAAAATTCTAATTTCCTTGATACAGACCTTGACCTCTTGGTTGGTAAGAGTTATTCTGGGGACGAGGTTGACAGTTTCCTTGATTTGCGGCCCCCTATGGATTTGAATATTGCATACCCAAATGATTTTTGTTACCAAATTGGTAATTTCCTCGGTTGGATATGAAATAAACAGATGCTGTATTTCCTTCACACTCTCCCCATGTATGATTTGGTAACTCACACTATGGACAACTTTGTGCTTCTTGCACTACATTTGTTGCAGCTAAATTATGACGTTTTGTTGCATCTCAAGCTTTATCTCTTTGACTTGGTTCTCTAATGTTGTTAATTTAGTTGAATTAGCAGTCTATGTATCTAATCGAAGCGTGCCTTTGGTATTTGTAATAGGATCTCGCGAAAGTGGCCAACTCCTTTCAATTTCCATAATACGTTCCATACCTTCGGCGACTTCTGTAGGATCCATGGACACAAATCCTCCTATTCCAAGATTATCTACCCTCATTCTACTTTTGGCATTTATACCTTGATAAAACATTGCTAACTGTAAGATGGGGTGTAACCATAAAGTGGACATCTAGCTAACTTCTGTTGAAACCTCGTCCACGCATCTTCTACTTCTTCTTCATTCTCTTGGAGAAACTTGGCAAGCTCCATCTGATCTTTCAGTCTCATACTCTTCGGATAAAACTGGTTAAATAACGCGGCTTGAAGTTCTGCCCAAGTATTAAGTGTACCTGGTGGTTGTCTATCTAGCCAATCATTAGCTTTTCCAGTCGGAAAGAACGAAAATATGTGACAATACAGTTGCTCGCGTGTAATGACAGAAGTAATGTATGCATCACAAATTCGCATGAACTTCTAAATCGCTCTTACTGGATCTTGAATTGTTGCACCACTATAGAGTCCAAAACTTGTAAATTGACTAAGCATACCCGGATCGGGCCTGAACTTTATGTTTTGGATCTCTGGAGGACAATAACCTAAAGGTTGAACTTCAAAAGGTGCTCCCAAGCCTAGGAGATCTTGTTCATGACGTATATTGTTTCTATTATCTCCTGGTGGTGGTACTCGAGGAATAGGCAGCATCGATGGAATTAGTACTTGACGTTGATTGTCATTTTGATTAATATTAAGATTGAGATTGTCCCCAGGTTCTTCCACTTGTTGAGCCATGGATTTTCTTTGCTCTCGTTCTTCTCTCAAGCGTTTGTTTGTAAGTTGTGAAAATATTCCCAGGGTTCTCAAGCATACACTAAAACCTGAAAGAGACAAAAACAAACAAAAAGCGTAAATCTGTAAAAATAACTAAAACTACTACACTAAAATAAAAACTCACACGCTAACGAGACACAAGTCCCCGGCAGCGTCGTAAAAAACTTGGTGTCGGCTAAGGTGTGATAAAAACATGATAATAAAATATTGAAATTAACACCCTAATCAAGCACGATACTCACTGCAAGTATCATAGGTCGTACGCAAGTCTTAATGATAAGTAAAGATCCGTTCTCAGGTACTTAGTGTGTTATACACGAATGGATTAACAGAAAAGCGTAGTAATAAATAGTTCAATAAATTTAAAGACAGAAGAAGTAAATATGAATGATTGATTGAGGAAATAATGATTAAACTAAAAGTAAAGACAAAAAAAAATAAAGATGTAAAGATTAGATGAGAGAGTATAGCTCGGGTTTTGCTAGTATGCACTAATCCTTCTATTTCTTCTACTAGTTAATAAGGATGATTAAAGCTCTTAGATAAGTAGCCATCGTTCTATATTCCTCCTAACCCCCTTGCGGGTGGACTTAGGTGGCGACCTAACAATACCAAGGGACTTGGGTAAGGGGACCCTGCGTAATGGTCGGTGGTTGAATCTTAACCCCTAATGACTATCTAGTTAGGCAATCCCTTCCGGATCACTACCGTACACTAGAAGCTTATGTGATGTTTCAATAATTAGACACCCCTTCTGGGTGACCATCTAACTACTATTAAGACAATCCTAACATGATCAAGATTAAGACTAGAATTAAATCAAAGCACATAAAACAAATATATGGTTAAGAAGCTATAATCAATTTAAAAGGTTTTTCCCAAACAAACTTAGATAAAAGAAAATATAATTAAAAGATTATACATATTCAAAACCCAAGCTATGAAAAAATTAGTTCATACTAGAAAGAAATAAACTAAAATAAAGATACATAAAATGTCATCTTGCTTCTCTTGAATGACTTCTATGATGACTAATATTAAGGACTAGTTGTGAGAGACAAGAACATGTTTACAATGATAAAAGGTTGTATTTATAGGTGTTAAGAAGACCCTAGGTCGAAATCTTGGAGTAGAAGGCAAGTAATTAGACTCCTTTTCCAATTCAAATTCGTTTCCTAAAATATAGGAGAGAGGATAAATATTGTTGTCTTGTTCTGGTCGTAACTCCTTCATTATTGGTCTGATTTTCTCCTACTTTATATTAAAATGACCGCAACAAAAAGATCTACACTTTCTCTTTTGATTGCTCATCCAAGTTCCCATCCAATTTTAAGTTATCTTCACTTTAGTGGACAAGGCTGCAGAATTTCATATTTACTTGCCAGCTTTTCCTTTCCTATTTTATCTCTACTTCCTTTTATCTCTTAATTCCTTCCATATCTTCTTTCCTTATCTCTTTAGAATTGATTTGGCATCTAATTAATTTCTATATTTATTTAAAGCTTCAGATTAACACAAAAATTAAACCAAATATGCTCTAAAAATAATAATTCATCAAATCAAGACAAAAAATAGGAATTTATTGAAGTACGAATAAAAATATATAATTAATTAATCATAAACACCTAAAATAATGTCTCCAATCTAGATTATTATAACACAAATAGGGAGACATCAAATGGCTAGTTGATGCAACTATAAGGAGAATGGAGGATTGGGATTCTAAGCTACTTTCCCCTAGTGGCAAAAAGGTTCTAATAAAAGCTATCATTAGTGCCATCCCTAATAATATTATATTAGTATTTATCATACCTAAAAAATTTCAAATCATATATAATCTCTGATAGCTGACTTCATTTTGGGGTAATATTTCCCTAATGGTGATTTTTTGAAAGCTATTGTGGGTAATAATTCTTTTTGGTGTTGGAAAAGCATTTTGACTGGAAGAGATGTTTTTAAAAACAATTTTGTTTTGGGAAATAGGGAAAGGAAACAAGGTCAACATTTGCGAGTCAAGAAGGATCCCATGACATAATATTATACCTAAACCATCTAATACATAAGTAGTATGGGTAAGTGAATTGTTAAATGATTCTGCCACATGGTGGAACATTGATAAAGTCATCATATTGTTTAACTCAACTTTGGTTGCAACCATTTTAAGAATACATATCTCTCCTAACACTGAAGACACCCCTGTTTGGTTAAAATCTAACTCATTGAGTGTTACAGTTATGGAAGTTTATGCTCAACTTAGGAGGGCACAAAGCTTGAAGGAAAAAAGTATACAACTTAGAGTTGGTGAAACATTAGATTCAACATCTGACAGAATTTGGAATTTTATTTAGAGTCTCAAAGTGGCGCCAAAGATAAGAAAATTCATTTGGAGGGCTTGTTTCTCATAGACTGTGCCACTAATGAAGTGTGAAACACCTAACCAATATAAACACACGAACAGTAGGACTTCAAAACTTCACTTGATGGTTGCTCAAGGTGAATCTATTTCCTTTTAGGCTGAGTGACTAGAAACCAGACAAGGGTCAGGACCATAGGAAGGGGTTCCTCTCGATGCCACTCCAATGCTCAAGTTAATATTGGAGCCAAAAGCTAAGAAGAATACTAATGGACTAAGTCGGACTAGAAATATGAACATTATAGTAATAAAAGTGATACCTCATTAAGTTAATTGTATGTGAATTTATAGAAATGGAAAGCCCAATATACCTAGATGGACTTTGTTTGGAGAGTTTGTGTTTCCAAAGGGATGTGGTCGGGTAAGGCACTTGGTCATATTGGCTCAGCAATGGATCCTAAGCTTAGGAGTCCTTAAGTTAAGGTTATGTGGGTTACCCGAAGGCAAGGGTTTCGACCGAAGACCATGTCATAGCAAGGTCGACCCTCTCATCTACCTATTATTGAAATATTATAAAACAACAACACTAATACACTCGAGAAAAAGACTCATGAAGATTTTTCTACACTCGAGTCATTAAAGGGTTCTGAATAGAGCCCCACATATAAGATTTTAGAAGAAAACCCTGTAAGTATAAGTATTTGCAAAGTAAAGATAGTAAGATATCAATTGTCATGATGAAGCATGCAACTTCATATATTTTTAGAATACAAATGATGATCATGTGTCTGTGTTAAACTCATAATGAATACGTGCAAAATATACGTGTCCACATTATACTCGATCATGAGTAACGATATTTTAAGGCGAAAGACAACATAACCAAATCCTTATTTCTAGTCTTGCAATATCAACACATGTCTTGATATATAGTAAATTTACATAGGGAAAATCCGTTTCTTCGTCATATCATAAAGAATATGCACGGGTTATAAGGAAACATCTCAGGGTCTATAGGTGTTATTTGACTATACCTAAAAGAATCGACTCAAAAGGAAATATATTTGACTATGGTGCTTAGGCACCTTTTTATGTAAAAAAAAAAGGAAATATATTTGACTATGGTGGCTAAGGTGCAATTTTTAAAATTCTAGGGGCTAGATAGCAACTACAAGAAAGAAACTGATCATGAAAAGATTCCCTCTCATCGCGTATATAAACGTCGACTTCCAACTAGTGGGTCAACTTTCAAATTCTCTAAATAATCATTTGAACTCAAAAGAAACATGAGCCGTCGTTATGAACTGGTATCAAATCTCACCACTCAACAGATTTGTTACAGTTTAATCATTGTTTTTTTTCTTCAAATCTCAATCTTCTCTCATTCATCCTTGTGCAACCAGGTATAAGCTCTGTAATTCTTCTGAGATTCTTTGTTTCTGTTTAGGAAAAATAAACTTTTATTTTGTGAACTGGGTTATGATTTGTTCGACGAAAAAAAATCAAATAACATGTTCTCTTTTTATTTATACATGCCCAATTATTAGTGAGCTGTATAAATTTTCCATGATTCTCTCAATCTGTAGAACATAATTGAATAGTTGATAGGATACTAAAACAAGCTTATAGAGAATCGCTTTTAATTGGGTATGGTCTTGTAGCTCAAAACTTAAAAACTCCCCTTCTATTGAAATTCATATTTTCTTAAAATTACTGAGTTTAAAACCAGTATTTAAGTATCAATACAAGTAATCTTTACAAATTTAACAAGATAATAAGCATGCAAAGCAATCAGATATGAACATCACTAGTGATGAAAATTTGAAAGACAATATATATCATTAATTGACTAAAACTTTTACTATGTCTCAGTTTTGTGATGCGAATAGTATTTATAGTGATTCTGGATGTGGAATTCCCAACTCTTCATCTAAGATCTTGATAAAAGGAGGAACAGTTGTGAATGCTCACCATCAAGAAGTTGCTGATGTGTATATAGAGAATGGGATTATACTTGAAGTAAACCCAAATATCAAGGTAATTAATACTATACACTTGTATGTAAGTAAATGTAATACAGTTAATAAGTAATTAGCCAATACTTGTAATCTTCAGGTTGATGATGAAGTTACAGTTATTGATGCTACAGGGAAATTTGTCATGCCAGGTAAATATCACTTGTTTAATTACAGTACATCCTGATTTTTACAGTGTTGTAATAATAATCAGGAGGGATTGATCCTCACACACATCTTGAAATGGAGTTTATGGGTTCTGAAACAATCGATGATTTTTTTACTGGACAAGCTGCTGCTTTAGCTGGTGGAACAACTATGCATATCGATTTTGTGATACCTGTAAATGGAAATTTATCAGCTGGGTATGAATCTTACGTAAAAAAAACAAAGAAAGCTTGCATGGATTATGGTTTTCATATGGCTATTACGAAATGGGATGAATCTGTGTCAAAAGACATGGAAATTATGGTTAAAGAGAAAGGTATGTGAAGATACTTTAGTTTTTCTATTTTTTAAATTAAACAATTTTGAACTTTTTTCTTTTTTCAGGCATAAACTCGTTTAAGTTTTTTCTAGCGTATAAGGGATCGTTTATGATTAGTGATGAACTTTTACTAGAAGGTTTCAAAAAGTGCAAGTCTTTAGGTGCTTTACCTATGGTCCATGCGGAAAATGGAGATGCTGTGTTTGAAGGACAAAAAAGAATGATTGATCTTGGAATTACAGGACCTGAGGGACATGCTTTATCAAGGCCTTCTTTAGTAAGTTTTGTTTATTATAATTTATACCTCGAATATATAATATTAATATGTTTGTTCAGTTAGAAGGAGAAGCTACAGCTAGAGCGATTAGATTAGCTGCATTTGTGAACACGCCTTTATATGTAGTTCATGTGATGAGTATTGATGCAATGGAAGAAGTAGCTAGAGCGAGAAAATTAGGTATTTTTTTTTCTCTTTTTTTATTTTAAATAATGAGAAATTGAATTTATATATATTGATGGTGCAGGGCAAAGAGTTGTTGGTGAGCCAGTTGTTTCAGGTTTAGTCCTTAATGATTCTGTTCTTTGGAATCCCGACTTTAACATAGCAGCAAAGTAAGAACCTTTAAATTTAATGTCGATTTTTACTTATTAAAGAGACCAAATAAAACATGAATTTTACATGTTTAGGTATGTGATGAGCCCACCTATTAGAGGACCAGGACATGGGAAGGCTCTTCAAGCAGCACTATCTATGGGAACATTGCAGGTTTTTCTTGTTTTTGTCAACAACTTATTATTTACACAGTTTTTTATATATATTTAGTATGTATTAAAAATATACAACTAAAAGTACGTAATAAATGCAGTTAGTTGGTACTGATCACTGCACGTTTAATTCAACACAAAAGGCTCTTGGAATAGATGATTTCAGGAAAATTCCTAATGGTGTTAATGGTAATCTCAAGTTCTGATATATCCAAAATTTGTATATTATTTGTTTCAATAATTTGTAAGTAAAAAAATTGTGGTATAGGTATTGAGGAGAGGATGCATTTAGTTTGGGATACCATGGTGGTAAGTTCTGGAGCTAATTTTCAAATTCATAAAACAGGTTTCATTGTTATATTTACACTTGTTTCTCTAGGTATCTGGTCAAGTTTCTGTGACTGATTATGTACGGATCACAAGCACTGAATGGTAATGCACTGCCTCTTCAGCTATCTATTTTACGGAAACATGAATTTTATTTATTTTGCAGTGCTAAAATTTTCAATATATATCCAAGAAAAGGAGCAATACTTGCTGGATCAGATGCAGATGTAATTGTGTTAAATCCAAATGCAAGTTTCGAGATAAGTTCAAAGTCTCACCATTCTAGGACAAACACAAATGTTTATGAGGGTTGGAAAGGAAAGGTAATTATTTTCGTTCAAGTATAAATATCCATATAGCCCTTCATCTATCAGCTTGAAAGTAAAATATCCTCCATTTATTTATATCTCAGGGAAAAGTTGAAGTAACTATTGCTGGTGGAAAGATAGTTTGGATAAATGATGAATTACACATTGTTCCTGGTTCGGGTAAATACGTAAAAATGCCACCATTTGGATATTTATTTGATGGCAATGAAAAATCCGATCAAATTTATCTATCTTCCCTAAAAGCTCCGGTAAAACGATCAACACCACCATCTAAAGCTGAACTTTAGTTCGATATCCTCGAGAATTCAAGCAAAAAAATAAACAAAAATACATTTTTCTGTATATATGATTGGACTACGTAATTAATTCCCTTAAACAAATTCATTCAGGTGTAAATTCCATAAGATTTGGTGTACACGTAATTATTCTGTTCTAGTTAACAAGTATTAAAATTGTTAAGGCTAAAATCATTTAATCCTTTAAATCCATGTGTGACAACTTTATGCAATTTCTTTTACTAACGAACAAGCGAAAATCGGTTGATACAAACTCAAAGATGGAAGGATTAAAATTACAATAGATGGGAGAGTAAACTACACTGGAATATATATTATATATATCCTATCGTACAAATGGCTAGTAAGATAAACCATTAATACATCACTAAAAATCAACAATCAATAAAATTAGGAATCAAAATGAGGGTGATAGTACATAATTTGCTCGGCCTAGTCACGAGGCCGAGCAAGCCAAAGAGAGCTAAGTGCTCTAAGACGAGAGAAATAATCACTAATAGCAAGTAAAGCACGAGCAGATTGTCGAACCGTCAATATCCTATGCATTTGTTGCAAAGTTTGTTGCCTTAAATTATCAGCTTGATTAATAAATCCATCGAGTGTTCCAAGTTTACCCATAGCCATAGCCATTTGACCCATATAATTAGCTACATTACCCGATGAAGCTGAACCTGTAGGACCAAGTGACCCAGCTAATGTCTCCGCTAAAGATTGTTGTAATGCTTGCATCCCTTGCGATAACGCATCTTCCGCTTGTTGTGACGTCTCTTGTAAATTATTTATCGCTAATAATTGTTGCTCAGTTAATGGCTCCAAATGATTTATAAGAAGCTGTCAATTTATAACCCAAACAAAGTTAGAAAAACTAAAACCAAAACAAAAGACTGAAATAGCCCTTGACTGACCTTAAGGAGTTCAGAAGAGCGAAAACCACCAAGCCAAAGAAAGCATCTTTCAGCAGGGGTTTTCCACATGCCTGAGAGGATATGAAATACATCAGTTTTAGCAGCATCTCCTTTTATTCGCCACATGTCTTCATAATGTGCTAAGATTCCATCAACTATGATGCGAAGCTCTCCATCACCTACATGAGAATTTACGGCTCCTCGAAGCTCGTTTATTCTTCTGTTATGTTCTTCGAGCCATCTTGCATATTCTACGTCAAATGCTAAGGCTCCTATAATCGTGTGTGACACCTTTTTAGTTAGCGCGTTTTTGTAATAAATGTTGAAATTTACTTACCATTTCCACTCATAGATTGTGGTTGTTCACCCGAACTTGAAATGAATATGCCCTTCAGGGAAAGATTATATGTCAAAGATAAAATAAATGAAATATGTGAGAACACAGGGGTAATATTGTAAACCTGCTGACGCGCACGTTGAAGCTCCTGCTCAAGTTGTGTTAGTTTCATTCTACTGGTCTCCAATTGTTGGACATAAGCCTGAGAAAAAGTAAGCATAAGAAAAATATTAATATTATAGCGTGAACATGACAAAATAGTACTTTAGAACAGTTAAAAGACTTTTAATAACATGTAATAAGCTAAAAAAGCACCTACTTTTTTCCTTAAACGGCTTTTTCTAGCAGCTTCACGATTTTGAGCAAGCCTACGAAGTGTCTACATTACAAAAAATGTCTGATTAAAGTTTGAAATACTACACAAAGTTATGATATTAATGATGAAACCTTTTGATCTCTTGGCTTATCACTTCCATCAGAACCCACAACGGATAAACGTTGATCATTCTGAAACTCGTACAAGAAAACATATGTTAATACATCTCATAGGTAGGAGGAATATTTGATAAAATTTAACAGTATCATATTATTATTACTTGTAAATCTTTATCTTCAGTGTCTGCATCTGTAGAAGAATCACTCATATGACTCATATCTGCCATTTATGAACTGTCAAGAGCTTTCTAGATGATCACTTTAAAATTCAGACTGAAACTGACTTTTAGCTATGACCCTCCTGCACTATACATACATTAATTAACATAAACCACTATAAATGGGAAAGTTTGGTGTTCATTAGATCTTCGTTCCCAGGCATATTTAGCTATCATTCAAAAATTGAAAACTCAACAAGTATAAACCCCAAAAACCCCATCAAGATTTGTATTAAAAGGTCCATAAAGTGGCATATGATATTACCATTTAAATTTCATTATTTTCTTATACATATACGTTTCCACGGCCGATCCAGGAATTTTATAGACTTAAATTAAATGTGTTTGGAAAAAATTCCGAGACAGGGGTCTTTTATTAGACATTTAGCACCACCATTAAGCATTAAATTTAATCAACTTTGACGAAAAGAAAACATATAATTAAAATTTAGTAAACGCCTAATTTCTTAAAGGAAAAAAGAAACAGAAGAATGATCTAAAAACAATTGAAGTTGAAAAGAATATTGAATTAAGAAGCTCACCTTTTTGCTGAACATTTCACCCTAAACAAAAAAGAATAAGCCAACAAGCTCAAAGAGGCGGCTTTAGTTGAGCTTTTCACTTGCTGCTGTAGCTGCAACTACTTCAAAGAATCTTCGTTTGTTGTCGCTTTCTATTTAGGTAATCAGTAAATATAATCACCTGAAGATAGATATAATTAACCCTTAAAATTATCTTTTTTAAGAAAGAGAAATCTGGGTTGAATTTTAAAGTATTAAATTTATTTAGAAATGAGGAAGAAAGAGTTGGAGTGTTCAATTTTGACTTTTGGTCTATGTTATGCTTACCTTTTTCTTTGAGAAATGAGTACGAAACACTAATTCAAGTTCAATATATTATGGAACATTATATTAAATAAAGTGAAGTCATGTAACATAATATGGTTTCAATAATTTTGCCCATAAAATTTGACTATGTTTATCAAATTAAAGGATAAATTAATTATTATAATGTATTATTATTGTAATGATCGAAGTCAAAATGTGAACGAAATAGGAGAAATTGTAAAAATAACGTTTTAAATAATTAATTTACCTTTCAAGTCTATTAATTTTACAACATATATACGAATTTGAACAATCTTTAAAAAAATATTTTTCGATTAAGTCAAAAATTGATACAATTAAAAATTATGGTCAACATTGATTAAATGTATATAATAGTAGTGCTTAGTGCTAATACTTTATCAAATATTCCTCTTGCTTCTAAATTTTAAAATAAATTTAATATTTTTAATAAAAGTAAACCTTGTTGTGATCCTTTAACTTTGATGTATTTGGTTTTTATGTACCCCGATATATAGAAAACCCTTAAAATAACCCTTATTTGTCAGTTCTTGTGACATATTTGACCTTTTTTTCATTTTTGTTAGTTGACTGTTAGTCAAAGTCATATAGGATTAAATCATCGCTACATCTTCACTAAATATGAGTTTGGTTTTTTTTCATGAAACCATTATTTTAATTTTTTTTTTAAACCTTACTCATCTTTTTCACCATGCTACGTTATAAAAAATAAACCATCCACGAACTCGAAACTTAAACTCATCTTCTTCATCCATTTTACCAAAAAAATTAAAATAAAAAATCAAACTCAACCACTATACAAAATGAGGCTGTGAAACCTTTATCTTAACTAATCGCCCATACATCTCAAACTCAAACTCACCTTCAAAGGCATATATCACTATACAAAATTATATCAGGACTTGACATATGGTTAAAGAACATGAATGTGTGTTCAAGGTTATGATTCCTAGCATTTTGGTCTAGGTATGAGAGAGGTAGGTCTATCGATTCTCGACAAAATCAAAGTGGAGATTATGGGCGTTATGAAGATGTCAATGGAGGGTTTCAGTAAAATAGTAATGGTTATTCTGGTGCAAACTATGTGAATTCTCAGCAAAACTTTAATGGATAATACACACAAAGTTCAGGGTTGCCTCAGCAAAACCCTTCTAGTAATTACATAGGAAATGGTTCAATCGCGTAAGGATATTACACACAAAACACAGGAATTTCTCGGCAAAGCTCTTCCAATAATTACATTGGTAATTATACAGGAAATATTGGAACGTATCACGAAAATACAGGGTATCATGGTTCTAATGGTAGGGTTTATCAACAAAATTCAAATGGTAATGTAGAAAATAATCTGAAACCTAATGATGAATCAGTTAAAACGAGAAGTTCAATTGAGGAGCTTGATAAGTTTTCCCAAGAAGGAAACATGAAAGAAGCAGTAAAAGTCTTGGGTTGTTAGAAGAACATAGCATATCACTTGATTTACCTCGATACTATATACCAATGAAGGCTTGTGGCAAAAATCAAGCTTTAGAATAAGCGAAAACTCTACACAAAAACCACCATCAGGGGCGAACCCACCTTAGTCCTAGGGGGGGCTCAAGCCCCCCCTGAACTCGTAAATTTTGAAATACGTCAACGTAATTTTGACTCGAAAAATAATTAACTCTCACTGACAATTTATCTGACACATGCATGCAATAAGTAACATACAAGTTAGTGTAGCTTAGTGGTTTATTATCTTTACATAATATAATTTATCTTAGAGGTCACGTGTTCAAATCCAAGCTTTTATTATTTTTCACAAATATACATATAATGATTCGGAAATAAGTGTCGGATTGATTATTTTAGAGCTAAAAGCGATTTTCAATTAAAATATTGAATTTTTACATTTGTATTTTGAAATTATTAAATATATGTTTAATTTTCCTTTTTTTTACCTTAAACTTTTTTGAAAAGCGTTAACCCCTAAATTTTTGTATATTTCAAGCCCCCCCTCGATTTAACTTCTGGATCCGCCCCTGACCACCATTGTCCTCAAAACTCATAAAAGAATCCTCGAAATGTACTTTCAATGGAAGATTCTTTCACGATGTTTGATGAAATAGCAAGGAGGAATCTCACCTCATCGGATATTATAATCTCTAGGTTATGTCAAAATGGTCATGTAGGAGATGCAATTAATTTACTCTCTGGATTCAAACAAATAGGGGTAAAACCAAACGAAAAATGTTTCTTGGTGTGATTTTCACGTGTAGCGTAATCAACGATCCAATCAAAGGGCTATTGGTCCACGAGTATATTGCAATAGATAGATCTTTGACAAGGCATGAGAAAATTATATACTTTATAATGAGACCACAATAATGGTCATTCTCACCCTTTTTACAGCTTATCGGAAGATAAAGTTTCTTTGTTTGAATATAAAAACAGGATTTTTAATGACATACAAATTCATAATCTCCTTCTCAAGCTCATGTTATGAATGGTGGTCCTTGTGAGTTGGGAAGTCAGAGTTAAACTCCGGTGGATAACCAACAAGGATGATGTGGTGGTGGTTGGTAATGTATGGATGGTGGTGGTGTTGGTCCAAGTCGTTTATGGATTAGAAGTGGAAGTATTATTGTTTTGTGATCAGATATCTCTTAGGTTTGAGTTTTTATTTTAATTTTTTTATGGTAAAATGGATGAAAAAGATGAGTTTGAGTTTGGCCTTTTGGGTTCATATTTGGTGACGTGGAAAAATTACATACGTGGTGATGCTGTAGCATCCATATGGCGTTGACTAATGGCCGACTTACATAAAATGGAAAAAAGGATCACAGTGTCACAAAAAATGAAAGATAAGGACCATTTGGGGTCTTCTGAAAGATCGGGGTCCATGAGAGCTTTTCTTTTTCTCATGAGTTGTTGTCTTCTCTTGGTATGTTGGAAAAAATGACTTCACCCCTCTTATATAGTGTTTTGGGTTCAGGTTTGGTGACATGGCAAAATTGCCTACGTAGTGATGACGTGACATCCATATGGTCTTGACTAATGGTCAACTTCCAAAAAATGGAAAAAAGGATAACAGTGTCACAAAAAATGTAAGATAACGACCAATTTGGGTCTCCCAAAAGATTGGAGTCAACGAGAGCTTTTCTTTTTCTCGTGAGTTGTTGTCTTCTCTTGGTGTGGGGTGGTGGAAAATGTGTGATAAAATAAATTATAAATAAAGATAATAATAAAGGACACACACCACCACGAGAAAGTCACTGGAAGTGCACAGATTGTTTGCAAGTTATAGTTAAACGAGTAAGAGTTCATTCTTAGGGATTTAGGTAGTTAGCTCAAACTTGTATTCAATAATAGCTTAGATGAATGTAGATGTTTATGTTAAAACAAAAATAAGATAAATAATTATCTAATGCGAATAAATAAATAATAATGCAAATAACATGATAATTAGGATTACTAGTATGAGCCTATATTAATAGGTTGTTATTCTAACCTTAAGGGTGAATTGAGCATTATATATTTAGTCGGGACTCTAAATTCTTCCTAACTCCCGACAGGGTAGCTTATGAAGAAACCACTACACAACTAGGGGACCTAGGTAAGGGGACCCTGCAAAATGATTGGTGGTTAAATCAAACCTTAATGACTATCTAGCTAGGCAAGCCCGTCAGGTTAACTACCGCACACTAGACGATTATGTGGTGTTGTAAATAATTGAATCTCGCGTCACGGTGTCAACACAATTACTAAGGGCAGTCCTAAGATTGGGCAAATTAAGGGTTGAAATATGTCAAAGCACATAACACAGATATACTCCAAGCTCAAATGAATCAAACTAACAAATAGTATTCTGGGATTTAGACAAAATAATAACCCAAACAATTAATAAATAAATCTAAACTTACAGAATAAAAGCTTAGAAATATGGTTAAGCCACAGATATATAGCTAATTACCCTAATATAGAGAAGGAGAGATGTAGAAGAGGAGTTTGTCACTCTCCAGCTTCTTCTATTTGTTTTCCTCTACAAGTCTTCTTGCTTATTTAGATGATAAAACTTGATACTAAGGATTAATAACTGAGCAAGGACAAGCAAGGAAATATTTACAATGATACCTAAGTGTATTAATAGGTGTTAGGTCGAAATCTTGGAGTATGGGCCAAGTTACTTGAGTCCTAATCCAACTCAAATTCGTATTCCTAAGTTGTAGAACAGGATAAACACTAGAGATTGAAATAAGCATAACTCCTTCGTTACTAGGACAAATTCAGTGTAACGTCTATCAAAACAATCGCAATTCAAAGACCTATCTGACCCTAAAAGGGCTCCTTCAAATTCTTAACTGATTTTCTGTAGTCTTCAAACCACTGGACGTCTTTACACCATCACAAATTTATTTGGCAGTTTTTCCTTTCCTAATTCAACTTTGTTTCCTTTTAACTCAAGATTTCGCTTTGGATGTTATTTCCTTGACTCCTTGCAATCCTTTCTGCATCTAACTATGACTTCTTTTACCTAAGAGTTTCACATTAACACATAAATTATACCAAAAGTGCTACAAAGGTAATAATTATCTAAATCAAGGCATGAATTAAGAATGTATCAATTAATGGGAGAAAATCCTTTAACGATTAATATAATGCACCTAAAATGATGTCTCATGAATAGATTAATTCATCACAAATATGGAGACATCAGTGTGTTTGAACAAATGACTTTACCCCTCTTATATTAGTAGTTTAGTAAGTCTCCAAGACGTTCACCATAAATGTTTATAATAAACCGTGTCACCATAAATGGTTGTAGTAAACTATCCATCATAAAACCAAACCGTTTTATTCTCTTCTTTGAAATCTAGCGAGATTCTGGGTGGTTCTCTTAACATAGGGAGAGGACGCATCTGGACAAGACTTGTAATTTATGTAACAATTGGTTCATAAGTACTACGGGAGTTTCAGACGGTTAGGATGAGACATCTAAAAAAAGATTTGTGTTCTTCTTGTTCTCTAAGTGTATGAAATTAATTAAAAAACTCTTAAGTTCCTTTCAAATTACAAAAAAATATACATTAGAAAGAGAAATCTTGAACCGTAGTCTGAATCGTGTTGTTCAGGTTAGAATGTAGAGTAATTGATTTTGAGGTGGCTCATGATATTAATTTGCTAGGTTGTATAAGTATATGTTTGGTTGGTGGTGTTTGTTATTATTTTCCCAAAATTTCATATTGTATTGTAGTTTTTACTTTGTTACTCATTTTGAAATGTTTGTACAAATTAACATCATATGTAAAACACTTGATACCTTATGGGGAAAAAACTTTGAACTTAAGGTGATAGGACAATTTTCCTCTTTACTACTCGGAAATTTTTCATTGTGCTGAAAGATGAACATCGGTGTCTTTCACTGTAAGAAAAAGCTACGGGAACGATGGCTTCAAGGTTAGGATTAGAAATGAAGTTATTTGTTCCGTTCGTCTTGAAGACGACGAATATGCGACTACTTGCAGCTACCCGAGCTTTGGATTTCCCGTGGAAGGGGAAAGATGGAGTGAGGTGTCTTGAGGTGTCTAAAGGCTCAACACATATGTGAACGTTCTTTTTCGTTGAGTAAAGATATATATCACCCCTATTTCCTTACTTTTGTATTACATTTTATGTGGAGGTTTTAACATAGTTTAAGAAGCGCTAGGTGCTACTAGGACAGTCGAGCACCTTCAAACTCCTAGATGGCTAGGCAACCCATTAATCAGATTGGGTAGTTTATTAATTAGATAATGCGTAGCCGTAAATGAACCTTCTAAAGAAATTCTAGGCTGGTCAAATTTTGGAACGCCTATGCAGTTAGGTGGCCTTGTTTTAGAACATTGGGTTTTAAACATCCATCATTATTTTTCTTTCTTTTAAATAATTTTTTTTTTTTTTTTTAATACATCGAAGAGCCGCTTTGGAGTCGGAGTCATTAACTCAGTTCAAACATATACCGCTTAAAAGGAGAACCAAGGCTCTGCCCAATTGTTTTCTGCGATGACACATAAAAAAGTAATACAAGAATTGATAAAAAAATTGATGATATACAACATTACCCTTTTTCGTTATATGTTATTCGTAATAAAAAATTTACTCATCAAAATTCTAATGTCTAAAGATCAGGGAGCTCTTGGAAAAAAAAGGTTTAAAGAACAGGAGATATTTTTAAGAGCAGATTCCATTTTTAGGCCAAACTTTCTAAAATACTCAATTTTAGAACAAAGAAATACCTATTTTTAGGCCATATCACTAATTGCATAAGGCATTTCATAGATTTTAAGGACAATTTGGACATTCTAATCAAACTATATCTTTACTTGATCACATCACAAATTAGGAATTTTATTTGAAATGTCCAAATTTTCCTCAAAATCTATGAAATATTTCACGAAATTAGTAAAATTACTTAAAAATTGGCATTTTTAAACCTTTGGCCTAAAAATAAGTATTCTGAAATGTTTGGCCTAAAAATATTTTTAGACAATAGATTATGACTTAAAAATGAAATTTACTCTATTTTTAATTCTTTTTATCTTTTTTGTGAAGATCTATATAATAACATATAAAGGAGAATCAATAGTATCATGTATTATTTATTTTTTGGTCATTTGTCATTTTACTTTTTTATGTGTCATTTTACCTTTTTATATATCTTTTATTATTTTTTACTATGCCACGTACCTTTTATTATTTCTTTCCTAAAAATTTATAATCTGTGTACTCTATATAATATAAAAGGAGAATTAATAATTGACTCTACTATGTATTATTTGACTTTTGTCATGTGTTATTTTATCTTTTCCATGTATCGTCTATATAATATATAAAAAAAGATCTATCATATGTTATTTGACTTTTTCAATTGTTATTTTATCTTTTTTATGTATTATTTTACTTTTTTATATATCTTTTATTATTTTTATTATTATGTCATTTATCTTTTTATTATTTTTTTTTCTAAAAAAAATCATAATCTATATTATCTATATAATATATAAAAGAAAAATCACTAATTGACTTTATCATATGTTATTTGACTTTTGTCATGTATCATTTTACTTTTTTATATATCTTAATATCAATATATGATTTATTAAGTCTTTTCTAAAACAATTGTAATCTATATAATTTATATAATATATAAGAGAATTAGTAGATAACTTTACTATATGTTATTTTAACTTTTGTCATGTTTTTTTTTTTTTATGTATCATTTTATTTTTGTGTATATTTTATGTTATTATTTTTCTCTATGACGTCACTTGTCTTATATTATTTATTCTCTAAAAATTTGTAATATAAAATCTTTGAGATAAAGTTTTTCGTTTAAGATAACATATTACAATTTTATTTAATTTTACATACATTTTTTTAAAATTTTTAAATTGTGTTCTTGTACATTTTACAGGTTTAGAACCTAGTTTATTTTACAACCATTGAAAAGTTCATAAAAATCCAACCTAATATAGTAATATCTATTATCTAGTCTATTGTTTAAAAAAAAAAGAGCTATTTTTGGTTCTTTGTGTTTTAAGTTAACTATCGAAAGGTGACCATAATTGTTTATCCGTAAAAAGAATTTCAACTCATACTAAATATGTCGTCTGAAAATCAATGATTAACCAAAATTCGTGGTTTGTGTGACGAAAAACGCTCTTTACCATTTGTTATTTTGGATAGTCAGTTTTTGTCCAAAAAGTTTATACTTCAATGACCCATTCAACCCCATTTAAAATTTGTAGAAAGCAAAAGTAGGTTTTGAGGTGTTGTGTAGCTACAATTCCTCAGAATCAATGGCCTCCATTTGCAACAAACCTGTAAGCATCAAAACTTTGTTGTAAGATCGTCCACCTCTTTTCTCTCTGATGCAATTCACAACCATCTTTGATCCCTCTAAAAACCCCCGACCTCCATTATTATTGAGTTTGCTCCCCTTCCGGGCCCACCGCGTAGCCAAAATTAGTTTCCATCCTCCTCTCCTCTTCTCCCCCTAACGAATGGGGAACTGTTGCTCACGGGGCAGTGAGGCCGATGCTCCTGTAAACGATGCAACAGTAAATGGTGAAACCGGTCCAACTAAAGATGCTGATCAAACCGCTAATGGTGGTTCTGGTTCAAACCATGATTCTTCAACCACCACCACACCACCTTCAAATGACACACCACCTACTCCACCATCAGCATCATCTTCCCCCAAGCCTCAAAAACCCGCCAAAACTCAACCTATTGGACCTGTTTTAGGCCGTCCAATGGAAGATATTCGCTCAACTTATACCATCGGTAAAGAGCTTGGGAGAGGACAATTCGGTGTTACACATTTATGTACACATAAACAAACCGGTGAACAATTCGCTTGTAAAACCATAGCTAAGAGGAAACTTGTACATAAAGAGGATATCAATGATGTTAGACGAGAGGTTCAAATCATGCATCATTTAACAGGACAACCTAACATCGTTGAACTTAAAGGAACCTACGAGGATAAAAATTCCGTACATCTTGTTATGGAATTATGTGCCGGAGGAGAGCTTTTCGATCGTATTATCGCTAAAGGACATTACACTGAACGTGCAGCCGCTTCCTTATTGAGAACCATCGTTCAGATCGTACACACTTGTCATTCAATGGGGGTCATACATAGGGATCTTAAGCCTGAAAACTTCCTTCTCGCTAGCAAAGATGAAGATGCTCCTTTAAAAGCTACAGATTTTGGTCTATCCGTTTTCTATAAAACAGGTGATGTATTCAAGGACATTGTAGGTAGTGCTTATTATATAGCACCTGAAGTATTAAAAAGGAAATACGGACCCGAGGTTGATATTTGGAGTGTTGGGGTTATGTTATATATTCTTCTTTGTGGTGTTCCTCCTTTCTGGGCAGAATCTGAAAACGGAATATTCAATGCGATTTTACGTGGACAAGTAGATTTTTCAACGGACCCATGGCCTTCAATTTCTCCTGGTGCTAAGGATCTTGTGAGAAAAATGTTGCATTCAGATCCTAAGCAAAGGCTAACAGCTTTTCAAGTTCTAAATCATCCATGGATTAAAGAAGATGGAGAAGCGCCTGATGTACCACTTGATAATGCTGTTATGGGTAGACTCAAACAGTTCAGAGCTATGAACAATTTCAAGAAAGTTGCTCTAAGGGTATATTCTGATTCTAAGTCTTAATTTTGGTTCGATTACTTAAATGTAACGAGAATAATCATTAATCGAGTTGTTCTTTTGTTGATGTAGGTTATTGCAGGGTGCCTATCCGAAGAAGAAATCACAGGACTTAAAGAAATGTTCAAAAGCATTGATACCGATAATAGTGGTTCAATAACACTTGAGGAGCTAAAGGAAGGATTGACAAAGCAAGGAACAAGGCTAACGGAATTAGAAGCTCAACAGCTCATGGACGCTGTAAGAACACTTAATTGCAAAATTAGTCCCTCTACTATACAAAATTGACATATATAATAACTCTATTTGTTTGTAATAACATAGGCGGATTCTGATGGAAATGGAACGATAGATTATGAAGAGTTTATTACAGCCACAATGCACTTGAATAGAATGGATAGAGAAGAGCATCTCTCCACAGCTTTCCAATATTTTGATAAAGATGGAAGCGGGTAATTAATTAATTAATATATTAACATGCATTCATTTATTTATTCTCTACATTTGTATGTATTTATATGTATTGTACAGGTTCATTACAAGAGAGGAACTAGAGCAAGCTTTGAGAAATTATGGAATGACTGATGGTGAAGATATAAAGGAAATCATCTCAGAAGTTGACTCTGATAATGTAAGTATCTCTCTTTCTCTATATATATAAATAAAAAAATTAAAATAGAATAGAGGATAAAATTAAAGAATAAAATTTGTTTGTTACAGGATGGTAGAATCAACTACGAAGAGTTTGTAGCTATGATGAGAAAAGGTAATCCAGAGGCATCAGCAAATCTAAAGAAGCGAAGGGACAGTTTACAATTTTAAACGTAAAAATCAGGGAGAAGATATAAATATATATATTACATCATCTTCATGTATATAAATATAATATGTTTGGAGGGAATATCATGAGAATACTGAACAAGTATAGGAGATTACAAATCTTTTTTCACCAATAAAGGAGGTTGGTTGGTTGGTTGGTTATTTGGACTCACAGTGGTTGCTCCTCATTTTTGTTTTTTCAGTTCTTATGAATACGAAAATATATATATTTACTTTAGGATTAATTTTTAATCCTTCTTCTCTCTAATTTTTACATACTGCACAATTATTAAGCTTCTATCATAATATTACCTTCAATTTTTCTTCTCCAATTTATTTTTATTTTTGACAATTAATGAGTTTAAAGATCATACTGTCTAAAAGAAGTTAAAATATCATTGTGAAAATATAATAAATAAATACTCCAGCACTCAGTACGTAGGAATTGATGGATCAACATTGACTGCATATTCATGTATTCCTCCAGCTATATTGTATACTTTTCTGAAACCCTGAGTGATCAAATATTTACTTAGTTTTGAAACTACAAAAAAATTTATATATTGGTACATGAAAAGAAAATTAAAAAAAAATGAAAAAGGTACTAAATTATACCTGTGTTTGCAACCACTTGGAAACTTGTAATGAACGCATACCATGATGACACTGTTTAACAGAATAATAGAAAGGTTAAAAAAAGCAAAGAAATGCAGTTACAATAATAGGATCAAGAAATAGGGGTATTTAGGGAAATAGGAACTAACCAAGACATAAGTATCCTTAGTAGGATCAAACTTGGTTGAAATTTCTGGGCCCCAGTTTCCAAATTCGCGAAGAGGAAGAACATTAAAACCTGGTAAAGAAGCTTTTTCCCTGTCAGACAATAGAGCAAACACATCTTCTTATGTATTTTCTTCTGGGTAAATAGTAATAACAAAACAGTAATTAAAGTTCATTATTATCTTACACTTCTTCTGGTTCACGAACATCAATTAATTGAGCCTCTTCCATAAAAGAGGGATCTTGCATTTTTTCGTGAAGTTCATTAGGCTGGATATTTTCAAGCATTGGTTCTTCCCTGTTATAAAAGTAATAGTAAATTTCCACTAAATAAAGGTTTTATGGTACACATTACACACTACACACTAAACATACCTCTCAGATATAACTTGCAATAAATGCCACCCGAATTTTGTTTTACACCTCACAATCTTATTTAAAGGTGCACTAAAAGAAGCCTCCTCAAATTCTGGCACCTAATACATACAAGCAATTGAAGACTTTTTTAAGTGGTCAAAGAAAACACAGTAAAAATTTTGAAAATAAATTACATGAATGATAATTATAAGAAGCGTACCATTTGCCCTTTTCTCACCCAACCAAGCATTCCACCTTCATCTTTAGACGGACAAATAGAATATTCCACAGCTAAGTCACTCAAATCCTCCCCTGGAGTTTGATAGATATTATGAATAAATGTTTTGTGAATTTTATTTTATATTCATCTAGCTTTTATATCGCATAGGATTATAAGTAATATCTACCTTCTAAAGCTCTTTTCTGTAGTTGGATCAGTAACTGGAGATCATCTTCTTTGACAAGCAAATGTTGTACTAATATTTCTTTACCCATTTCAGAGCTCCTCCCAGTACTAAATGAAGCTGAATCAATAGGCAGTAAAAGACATTATCCATCAGAAGTTGTAGTAAAATGTAACTATTATAATAAGATCATGGAGTTCCAGAGAATATATGTGAAAAATGCTTTAAGATATGATCACACAATCAACCCTAACCAAGTCTAACCACCACATTTCATAACTCGCTTTGCAAGTGTTTGTTTGGAAGCCTCAGAAACTAGACTTTTTGGTCACTGCACATTTTCTTAGTTGCTACTTGATATTACTATTTAAGAAAATGAAAATAACGAAATATAAAGATGAAGGCTATAGTCTAACTTATGGGTAAAATTGGAATTTCAATTAACAAGATAGTTCCTATCTTTTAGCGCAAACTGTCTTAGGAATCTTTGTATATACATTTTGCAAATTTTTGGTCTGTATGTTACCCCATTCGTCTGTTTATAACGTATAATTCACTGAGTTTTGTCGTCCTCGCATATAAACTAACAACAATTCACAAAAACTAAGATGGTAAAACGGGAAAAAATAATACGAGGATCAAAAGGTTGCAAAATTAAAACATTTAAATTGAATGGAAAACCTGTGGCATTGCGGCGAGGAGGTAAAGAAGCCATGGTAGGTGAGAATTTGAGGACGGGAGAATGAAGAATGGGTTTAGTTGAATCAAGGAAGAATGGGGTTTTAATGTGAGGTAGAGCAATGGAAATGGAAGAAGAAGATGATGCTGATATTATCGAGGAGAGTCTATAGAAAGTTGGAGGCAAAACTTTTGTAAGAAAGAGGGTTGGAAAAGCAATTGGTGGTAGATGAGAAAACGAAGCTCTCAACATTGCTATTGCTGCTTCTTTTTTCTATTGCTTGATTTTGATTGAAGAAGAAGTTGTATGGGCTTTGTTTTACAATTTCTACTAATATACTGCATTCCTGATAATTATTTTGTTCTACGGCCTTAAATGGAATTATTTGATTAATAAATTTTTAATAATTTTGCCCCCAAATATTTTATTATTATTAGAAATTATTCAAACATTATAATTTACAAAATTCGGGTTGATCAACTAAACTCGGGAAGAGATAAATGCAAATGGAACAAATATAAAGAATATAATTATCATAGAAGAAGATAAAGACCCAAGTTTTAAAATAAAGAGACACAAGTTGAAAATCATATTAGCATTTTAAAAAAAAATGATTCGAACAAAACTAATACAATTCTAGAAGAAAAAAGAAATCTAACAAGGACGGTATGAAATAGGATCTGGAAATCCTCTGACCATCATCAACAAATGCATGTCAAACTATTGAAATATTTCCACCAACCTTTAACTACCTTTGTCCAACACAACCAAGCAACTTAACACCTTAACGAACACATAAAAGAGATAATTATGAATGAAAGACAAAAACCTGTAGAAACTCCATTTCCTATCAACTATCACGGAAGTAGAGACAAGATATTGAGCCATAGAAGACATCCCTAGAGCAACAAATAAGATACACCATAGAGCCGATCTAGCGCGACAACCATAACAATAACAAGCACACTAAAACCACCTACAACTAACTCTTACTTGAGCCACCACCACCTGACAAAATCATATAATTATGACCAATTAGACACAACAAGGAATATCACGCACAGACACAGACACACAAGGACTTGACCAAACTAACACAAAATACCACACGACTAAAACTGTGAACAACTTCCACTATCGATCTCCCCCATAACAAAGCACCATCATACCACCACGCATTGGAAAACTAGCCAAATGGTATCCATATCCAAGAAATACCAAATGAACATCAAACACCAAATCCCCTTAATCTTTTAAAATTCTCACAAATCAACCTCCCTACCCCTTTCCTCTTTCCATTCTTCTTTTCTTCCATACGACACGGAAATGGAAAAGTAAAAAACATTAAACCTCAAACTCAAATTTTCACCATCATGACACTGCTTGTTATCCCATCAACAAGAATTCAAAACATTCAAATCAACCCAACAACAAGAATAGACAATCGAATCATCAAAGTAAGCTAAAAATCAATTTTTGAGTTTTATGAGTTTGAGGTAGCAAATAATGTTAAGGATGGTGAAAGATATTTTTTTTGTCAATCATTACATACCAAGGTGATACTAGCATATACCACTACTTTTACCAACGTTGATAAGAAGGTGATAACTATCTATTTCCATTCTTTGGAAGCCAAGCTCAGTCTTGCGCATTTAGAAGCGTAATCCGCAAAAGTTTTACAATCTCTTCTAAAGTAAAAAACCTGCCAACTTGAGAATTTCTTCATCCATTTCTAAACTTTTTCAATGATTGGACGGACTCTCCAATTAATTCTCATTTTTTTATTAATGATGGCGAAAGAGATGAGTTTGAGGTTTTTGTTACATTATTGATCAAGTTTACGGTTTTATAATTTTTTTTATCTTCAAAACTGATTTATTTTTTATGACTTTAAACTTTGATGGACTAAATAAATGAAGTTTTATGTTTCATTATTAATCAATGTTTCGTTGTTGGTAGTAGGAAGGGTTGATGATGGTGAAGAGATTGAGTTCGAGGTTTTATGTTTCATTAGTTTTCAACGTTTTTTATTATATATACGCTTTTTAGGGGAAAAAGTAGGAATTTAGTAGGTGCTCATGGTGAAATCATCAAGTTTCACCAAGAATGCCAAGAATGCCAAGAACGCCAAGAACATCAAGAATACTTGCCGAATTCAGATTTTTATTTTCTAAAAAATGTATATAAACAAAAACATTACAAATTAACATAATACCTTCAACTCAATATTTTCACCATCATCAACACTCCTTGCTACCAATATCAGCAAGAATATACCATCAAAAATCCAAATCAATGTAAAAAAAATTGAATATAAAAAAATATAAAACCAAAAATGTTGATCAATAATGAAACATAAAAAATTAAACAATCTCTTTCTCCATCATCGACATTAATTCCTACGCATACCATCCAACAACCAACTTAAGGTAAAAAAAATAAAAAATCTTATTCTCAGATCAATTTGTATTTGGTCATAAGAAAATTAGCAAGATTAAGTTTTGATATTTAATAGATATTAAAACTTGTGAGTGAAAGCAGTGGGTCTATGGAAATTTTTATAATAAACATTTCCATTAGTCCGATCTCGGTCTTGAAGTTTGTGAAATTTACATTTGTACTGATTTCGAACTTCAATACAATAAGAAAAAAGTGATAAGGTATATATTATAAATAAACATATTTTTTATCTCAAAACTAGAATTCTTTAGTATTTATGTTATTCATAGAAAATGATTGATTACTGCAGTTTTTTATGATCTGATACAAATGCAAATTATATGATTCTTTAAATTCAATATAAAGTTTGGTTCTATATTCTTATTAATTGGATAGCATCAATATTGATGATAGTTTAAAGATGATGAGTTTGAGTGTGTATGTTTAATTATTTTTTGGTTTTTAGTTATATACGAAGAAGAAGAAGAAGAAGAAGAAAGGGTGGTTTGAGGTAGTTGTGAATTTAGGTTGTTTTTTGGAATAATTTTTAAAAGTTAGGGGTTAAACTTATAATTTTACTATAGTTTTTATTTTTTAATTATAAATGATTTTCAATTATGGAATACTGGTTTACCCCTTAACACGTCATCACTTAACGATAAAAATTACGGTGAGTACTAACAGTTGGACAAAACAAAAAACTTGGTACTCTGTTATCAAAATTAAAAGAAAAAAAGACGTCGTGAATACCCACGGAATTCGCAAAAGGAAATCTGAGTACCAATACTAAAAAAGGACTTTTGGGTACCCAAAGTTTCAATTTGGTCCAACCATTGGTACTCGTTGTCTATTTCACGTTAAATACCTACATGACAAATACTTTCTAATTAAAAAAAAGGAGAAAAGATATGGGAGTACCCAAGAAATTTGAAAAAAGACAAATAGGTACACATAACTTTGTCACATCAACACTTAACAACCGAATTGACTGTGTAGACTAACAATTTGATAAATCAAAGTGTTGGGTACCCATAAGTCCTTTTTTGTAGTATCGATATTCAAATATCCTTTCACAAATATCTTGGGTATCCAGGATGTCTTTCTCTTGAAATAACTAATACTTAGCTGTCCACTTAACAATTTTCCTGATACCTAGTTGGAGATTGTCCCTTGTATTAATTTAAAACTCATTATTATTTAATTATTTTTGGAAGAAAAACTCATTATTCTATAAATGTAATATTTAGCGGTTACAATTTTAAATTGACTAGTTTTTATTCTATATGAACTTATACCATCTTCGGTAGTTACTCCAAATTTATACACTGTATTTACATGTCATAAGAGAAACAATTACTCCATATCTACTAATAATTTATTATTTTGATTTTCAATTTTATTTCTATAATAACATAACAAATATTGCAATATAACAATTTTATCTTTTATTCTTATTTAAATTAAATATTTAATTTATAATATATTGTTATATACATAAATTATTTTATTTAATAATTTACTATATATATATATATATATATATTTGGTACAAGGGAGGTCTAAACGACCAGGAAGTTAGACTTCCTATTATCTATTGCCTAACTAATTGTGCATGAGGCACGACCCACCTATAGCGATCATTTGCTAATAGCCTCCATTAACCATTAGGCAGAACTCTAACGGAATCGACCCTTCTGTATTATACGCACCGTATCTAGCTATCCAATCTGCGCACTTATTCACTTCCTGATAACTCCAAACCAAGTCAAAATAATCATTCGAATTCAGAATATCTTGGGAAACTGTTATAATATTATTCGAAAATCTCCTCGAGTTCACACCGCCCTTCACTAGCGCGTGGAACTCACTCGGGTCAATTTCGATAATAAGATGTGTATAACCCCGGTTCATTACCATGATTAAGCCAAAATGTAATGCAAGTGGTGTCGCCTAGGGTGTTAGAAAAATAAGATAAATATAAGCCAGAAAACAATGCACTTTCACCCTAGACAAGCACAGTATTGCAAGTATTACAGGACGTATTCAAGTTTTAATGATAAGTGAGGTTCATTCTCAAGGACTTAGTGTGTTACACGAATGGGTAAATAATAACGAGTAAGAAGCAATTAATTAAAAGACAGGAATTAAAATAGAGAATTATTCAAAATTACTAATTAAACTAAGGAAAATTAAAGACAATAAAATAAATACGAAGAAATATGAGATGAGAAGTATAGCTTAGGTTTTGCTAGTATGCACTAATCCTTCTAAATCTTTCTACCAAATCTAGTTAATAAGGGAGATAATTAGCTCTTAGATACTTAGTCAGGATTCTAAATTCCCATACCTTAGACCTTGAGAGAGACTAAGGGGGCTACAGACACATCATGAGGCAGCCTAAACCTAGGGTTATCAAGCGCAACCAAGGCCCTAAGCAATTCAATTCCAAACACGATGATAATGGTTAAATTATACCCTAATGACTATCTAGTTAGAATTAGTGTTGTCAAGACCAATATCGACACTAGACGTTATGTGGTGTTTCAATAATTAGACACCCAGTTAAGGTGAACATCTAACTACTATTAAGAAAGCCTAAAGTGATCAGTTCTAGGACAGGCAATAAATCAAAACACATAAACAAATATATAGGTAAGAAGCTAATATCAGATTAAAACATATAATGCCCAAAGAAACTTAGATAGAAAGAAAATAAAATTCATAGTTTATACATGATGCAAAACCCAAGCTATGGGAAGTTTAGTTCATACCTGAAGGAAATAAACTAAAAGAAATAATAAAAGATATCATCTTGCTCTCTACAATAACTCTGATGAGTAAAACCCTAAAGACTAATTACTATGAGGCAAGGATGAATTACAAGTGATATAAGGGTGTATTTATAGGTGTGTAGAAGCCCTAATTCGTTTTCTTGAAGGAGAAGGTAAGTAGTGGACTCCAAGCCCAACTCAAATTCGTAACCCTAAAACATGGAATAAGGCCCGTTTTTGTTTTGGTCCTAGCAGCTTCAATACTCATCCGTTTGACGCGTATGAGTAGTCGAAATTCATCGTCTCGGAAATATCTCCAACTTTTATCTTGACCGTTTCTCCAAATTCCACACCTATTTTGAGATATAAGCTGATTTGTGGTCGTGGGTGGTGAAATTCAAGATTATGACAGCTTTTCCTTTTCCATAAAAAGCTTTTCTTTCCCTATCTCTAATTTCCATGCTTATCTCTATCCATATCTCTTAGTCTTTGACTTGGAATCTAATTAATCTCCATAGTTATCTTTAAAGCTTCACACTAAATAAATAATTAACCCAATATGCTCTAAAAACAACAATTTACTAAATCAAGACTCAAAATAGGAAAGTGTAACATTTCTCAAGAAAATCGACTAGAATGACTTCTAAATCACTAAAAATGATGTCTCCAACTAGGATTAATTCATGACAAATAGGGAGACATCAGCAAGCAATTCAGCTTCAAACGGTGTACGCGCAACACAACTCCCTACGAAGCCATCCAAATAGTCCCTATTTTTATTGCGAAAAAGTCCTCTTGCTTCGGCTAGTGATTTATCTGCAACGAACTACCCATATACATTTAGTTTCACCCCATTTATCGGTTTGGTCCATTTTACAAGAATGTTCCTCGTGGATGTAATTAATCTACCGTCTCTCTCGACTCCCTAAGCCCACACGTAGTCACTCGCCGCATTATACATAGTGGCTATTAATTCACTATCTGATTTCCGCCGCACGGACTAATAAAAAATCTATGTGGTTCTATCAAGATATACCTTCCAAACGTACGCAACTACAAGGCACCTTTTCTCAATACCATTCACTAAAACTTTGCTAGACAACATACTCTCCCACCACCTATTCATATCTACCTGTTGTAGCTGTCCTGACACGTTCAGACTAGCCCCTGTACCTGTTTCTGGAACCTGCTGCTGCTCCGGCCCCCTTCTAGTATTTTCCAACTACCTGTTGCGGAGCGGAAGACAACCTCTTGGAGTCCCCTGTCCACCTGGGGCGTTGATCCTAATGTTCAGTTGCTCGGTCCAACATCTCAATTCCAGTCCAGCCTGCTGCAACTCCTCCACCAGGCGCGTGTTCATCTTGCTACAACATCTCAAATCTAGCCTGGCCCGCTGCAACTCCTTCACTAGGCACTGTACCAGCCTGACTCTCTTGTTGGATACCAGCTCCTCGATTTTGAACTTGATGACCTCCAAATGGCGAAGCAACACAGGCTCCCAACATCACCTTATATCCACTACACTCTTGTAACAAATGTCGAGCCGTCTCACACTCCAGTCGACACCTTCTATAACCCGAGTCTTCCGCAACTCCTCGTAAAACCATATTCTCACTTGTAGGAAATCGGTTCCAAATCGCCCGCCACAACAAAACTTTGACTTTTTAGGGCATTTGAGGGACCAAACAAGGCCCCACTTGAAATTCAGCTCAATATCAACCGGTACCAATCTATTATAAGCAGATTTTACCGAGAACATCCTCGAAGGCTAAAGGTTCCAATTATACGATGTCTCATTCTCCGTTATAAGTTCGGTAACACCTCTCCTAAGTACCTCTCGGCCTATCAAAATATCCCTACACATCCTAGAATCAGATTACTTCACACCTCTATCCATAAACCTATTTCGGAAGTACTTCTGTTTAAATGCTCTTACCCACAAGGCTGAATCATTTTGTAAAACTTTCCATCCTAGTTTGGTGAAAGGTGCTTTATTATAATTGCGTGCATTCCTTAAGACCAAGCCGCCTAATATCTTAGGCTTACATTTTCCTCCCCGCCACTCACGATCCTCAAATAAAGTCACGAATAATTTTGTCGATCCCCTCACAAACATAAGCCGGAAGCTTCATTGTTTGCATGATATAAGTAGGAATAGTTTCTAAAACCGATTGTGCCAGAGTAATCCTCCCCACAAGTGATAATTGTTGACTTTTCCAATTCTGAAGTTTGCATTGCATTTTTTTATGTTACCCTCCGAAAGAAACTACGCGGAAGACGATGTAATCTTACTGGTGTTCCAAGATATACCCCTAACGAGTCACTTAGCATGAAACCACTTCGCTCTGCAAGCTCCACCGCTTTGTCATTTGTTACATTCCTTGAGAAGTAAATCAAGGATTTTCCCTTGCTCACTGTTTGTCCCGCCTCGTCACAAAACACCCTAGGAACCTCCTTGATAAGATCCACTTGGTCTTCCGTAGCTTCTGCGAACAATAGTAAATCATCTGCAAAAAACATATGAGATATCTGGTAACCTTGACGATGGAGACCAATAGGTGATCATTCCACTCCATCACAAAGTCCCTGAACACGACTAGATAAATGCTCCATACATAAAACAAAAAGATAAGGGGAAAGAGGATATCCTTGAAAAATTCCCTTGTGAGGAGTGAATGCTTCAAGTGGCTCCTCGTGCCACAGCACACGCATCGTGTTTGTGGACATATCTGACATGATGAAACGAACCCAAGGTTCCGGAAACCCAAAGAATGAAATAGTGTCCTCGATGGATCTCCAACTCAATTTATCATAGGCCTTAGCTAAGTCAATCTTCACCGCCATGTAACCTTTTTATCAACGTGAGTTTATGCATTCGATGGTCAATTTCTTAAACCAAGACCACATTATCAATATTAGACCGCCCAGGGAGAAAACTACTCTATTTCAGACCAATCTGTTTAGCTAAGAAAGGACGAATCTGATTCACCATTTCCTCATAATAAAATTAATGAGTATATTAATTAAGCTAACTGGTCAAAACTGGCCCATCACCTTCGTATCCGGAACCTTGAGAATTAAGTGAATTAGGGTCCCATTAAGGCTAGGAGATACCACACCTTCCCTAACCGAATACCGCACCATCTCACATATATCTTCTTCAACTATTTCCCAACAATTCTGATGGAAATATGCTTAAACTCCATCTAAACGTGGAGCTTTGTTGGGGTTAGAATGAAATACAACAATACGAATTTCTTTATCCGTGAATGGTGTCTCCTGGTAGACACCACCATCTTATTTTAATTCCTCAATCAATTCTTCTTTATCATGCACGATGTCTATCGTCGAGTTTGTCAAAAGACTTTATTGTTATTTTTAATACGGGGGAGGATTGATATTATTTTGATTCTCGAAATGCTGGATTTGTGACATTCTTTAGGTAGAAGACAAATACATCCTCCATAACTTATCGCTTTTGTAGGATGATAACATGAGAACAACTTCGGTAAGACTTAGATCCAAATGTTGGTGGTAGACTTTGATTAAGTAATAATTGTGAATGTGAAATATAATTAACATTATAGCATAAATCTATGACTCAACCTCATCGTATTTAAATAAAATTGGTTTTTATGCATTTATGAAAAGATGATTGATCTGAATTTTAAATGGTGTATTTGTTCTGAATTCTATTACATGTAAATTTATTATTATTAAAATAAGTTGGTCTTTTGATTTCTAGAAAAGAGACCAATATATTCATCCTTTTTGAACTTCGCATACCGAAAAACTATTGCAATGTTTTGATTCTTATTTCATGTCATAGAGATAGTTGCCCTATTGATCCTATATTACGCAAAATAAACCATATGTATAACATGCAATTACCATATACGTCCTATGTTATGCAAAATAATCCATGGTCTATAGTTATTTGCATTATAGGACCCTAAGTTATGAAATATTTTATATATTAATTTGAATTAACTACAACAAATTTCTTACTGATGTGTTTCAACTGTTGATGATCAAGATTGTTTTGAAAATTATGGGAGGAGACGTGTGAAAATTATGGGAACCAAGAGACTGTACATTTATAAAAAAAATATGCGCTAAGAAAGATTTTTCAAAAACGTCAGGCACAAATAGCCCGTACTTTGTAAAATATTTTGTTACATGGTCCTCATATTGTAAAGGGGTGCAAGAGGTTGCGAAAGGAGTGCCAAAGGACACAAATGGTACACTATTTACCATATTTAACTTACGTTTTATTTCGTGATTCTTATTTTTATTTGATTTGTACTTTACTTTTAAGGGAAAGGTAAAATACTAATATATCTTTTGGGTATGTAAATTAATCAACAAGATCACCTTAAACTTAATCAAACTTTGCCTCATTATGTTGGTTCACCTATTGAATCTCGTCAAAAATTGTGATTAGAAGATGGGTCGCCTAGGTGGTGGAAAATTTGCACTGTTCCTAGAACGAGCCTAGGCATCTTATAGGCGGCCTTCTAGGGTTTGAGTCAGTGTTCTTCTAGGGCCGTACATAATATATATTTACTAATATCTTATCGTTCCCCCAAAAATTTCATATTCTTCACTTGACCTCCCTTAACGTTTTTGAATTATTTTACGCAGACTTATATTTATTTGGTTTTGTTTGTTTGACAAAATATAGTTTTTCTGATGCATTATATTAAAGTTGATCAATTTTAATTTTAAGTGCTGTGTTTATTTAGAATTATGTTACATGTAAATTTACTATTATTAAAGCAAGTTGGTGTTTTGATTTCTATAATATAGACCATTATATTCATCCTTTGTGAACTACGCATATAAATATAATTATAATTTACCGAATAACTATTGCAATGTTTTGATTTCTCTTTCATGTCATAGAGATAATTTCCCTATTGATCCTATATTACGCAAAATAAACCATACGTATGACGTGTAAGTTAATACATTTGAAATCTCAAATTATGTAATATTTTTGTCTTGCGCAATATTTCCTAAAATAGAAGATATTAACCCTTTAACTTCTTGATGAATTCGTAATCACACTTCCATTTATGACCATGTCTATTACGATGGAAATATCTTCATTTATTTCTTGGGTTTCTCTAAATTGTTTTTATGTGCTTGTTTGTTCAATGCATATATCGCATACAATCCTCTTTTTGTATCTCATGTCTATTATCTAGAAAACTATATTAAGGAAATTCTTAATATTTCTTTTACTTTTTGCCCATCTAGTTCTGATGAATAGATAGTTAATATCTTTTTTAGATTGTTGACGAATGTTGTTTTTTAAAAGCTCCCTAATTGATTGGAGTTTTATTAATGACGATTCCAATTTTAATAAAATATACAATTTTTTATTATTCACATTTCATTTACAAGAAAAAGGTAATTGGCCATGACATTTCAACAAAGGAGAACATTCTATGTAATTATCTTGGTAAGTCTTACGTCTTTTTTGTAATACTATGACATAAGTTAGCTTATCACTTAAATCTTCAATAAGGTTAATATACAAGTCAATTATTTTTTCAGGACTATTTTAAGGTTCTTTATATCTTGCAATTATTTAGGTACAATGCTCAACTAAATCCAGGAAACTAGAAATAAGTTCTCTTGTAAATATTTTGGATTATTAGTGTATGTAAGCTCTATTCTCTAGTTAGTTAGGTTTAATTGAAGTGAAGGTACATAAAATTCTTGGAAGAGCTAAATGTTATATTTTAGGGAATTAATTAAGGTTTTGCGCTTTGTCTTAGAAGATACAATGCAAGTTCTCATTTGGTCTAAACTTTGCTGCTTTCACTTTATTGAATCATTTTGAAAGTAAAATTATTACACATGAGATCTCGAATAATGCAGCATTCTTGTCTTGCGTACAATTATCCTTAGAGAGAAGATGTTAATAAACTATTTCTGACATTGAAAACATAGTTCAAGTTATTTTAAAAACCTATTTGAGCCTATTGATATTGTTGAAAATGTTGGAACTAGAAAAATCCATGATACTTTTGGCATAAGAGAGATCATAGAGACATAAGTCGTAGTTTCTAATTTGTTGATATTGTAAATGAAGGAAAACATAGGTAGGATGGTATACAAGTCCTTGCAAGCAAATGCCACAGTTTCCATTAGAGTCTCACATGTTATACACTTGGCAACAAGACTTAGTTGCAAGCAGATGAAGAATAGTATGTGTATATAGAAGAAATATATATGCTTAGCATGATTGGAAACATGTAAAAATTGTAAATAGATATTATATTATCAAAATTTTGTCAATATATACTTAAATAAAATTCCATTGTGATATCTTTGATATGCATAATATGTATAGAAAATGAAACAAAAAGAGTCGTTCTACACATGAGATATTATTACTTTAAAACGTCACACTCGACTTACACCTTTTTTCAAAGAACATAATCTTATTATATGTTATTAAGTGCTACAAACTATACAAATTGTATATCATATGGAAAAAAATAATATCCTAACACGAAACATTTAACAACTATCACAAGATAGAGAGAAATAACAACTCAATAATTCAAATTAAAGTTTAATTTCGGGTTGATAAAGACATTATTTGGGTCGTTTATCTTGTTCAAAATGATATTTATATAATGAATTTGTAACTATTATTATATATAGGTCATGACGCACTGTACGTGATAGTCATCCAACCCTTGTCCAGTGTTGCGGTTAGCATCTATATCTATATTATAGCCGAATCTAGGAAGGTTCCTAAAAGGAATACGTCAATGTCCAACATCGTGATTTTATTATATTATCTATAAATATTAATGATATTCACCTAGAAAGTGTATCCATTATATTTTCACTATACATTTTTTGAGTTTTATCCCATATCTTTCATTCGGTTCTCGTGCCTAATATTGACTTGACCATCAAAAATTAAGACAAATCAGATAAACACAAGAGTTAATTAATTAATTTTAAAACGTAGTCAATTAACTAATTTAAAAACAAAGTTAATTAGCCCTAGTTATCTATTCTTTAGTTATTAAATGATGGGAAATTAGGAACTTCCTATCAATAAAATAGTCAATAATCATCTTCACTACTTTTCATTATGTCTGTAGGATGAACAACCAAATTCCACCTCTCAGCAGGGTGGTATTATAGGATCTTTGACACACAATACATGATTTAGAATTGAGGGTATTTAGTAGGACTATGGAAATTAATTGGCTAATTTTATTTCAATTAACATAATTTAGAGCTGATTTAAATCATAATCCTTGAGTTAACTAGTAATCAATATAAACGATGTAATTTTCTTAGATTACGATTAAGATAATATTCATATGGGCATTTTATCAAGCATGTAAAGTGAGGAAAATACACATCAATAACGCGCAAGGAGAAACCCAATATCAAAGAGGTAGCAAAGCTTAACCTTGGTAACTATAATAGGATTTACACAACACTTAAATATAAAAAGGTCTTTTGACAAATGAAGAACCCAATAATTGAATGAATGGATTTTGAAAAAGGTGACTGGGAGGAATTTGTAAGAAGGGGACGACGAAGATGGAGAGATTGGTGAAATTGAAGCAACAAAAATAAGAAACGAACTTGGGGATCTCCAACTACTATACACATATGCAACAATTTCATCCATGATAAATTCAATAATTATGATGCCTTTCTCCTTGAACAACTTGGTAATATGCAAAAGGAGAAAGGAATGAGAAAAACGACTACTAAAGGAGCTCACCCAATTTTCTTATTAGTGGTGTCGCTACCACCTTCTTAAGGAAATTCTTATATCCCTTCTTATACCTCATGCATGAGGTTTACCAACGAGTGTGTCAAAATACTTTATTGTGATTTATTTTTATAGAATTTTATTTATTTGTACTACATAAATGATTAATTTTATTGTAATTCACAATTTGGTGGATTCGTGACATTTGTCAGGTAGAAGCCAAGTACATCCTCTGTTTCGTATTTCATATGTAGGATGATAATAATATTTAGGGTTTAGTTATATTGTCTTTAGTCCTTCCTTGCCAGAAGTTGGTATTTGTAGTAATTATCTTAACAAGTAATCATGATTAGAATTGGTTAATTATGGAAGTCATGGCAAAAAAATTCACCAGCTAAAAGTAATCAAACACAAGTGAACTCAAGCACCTTACACAAATCATATGAGATATTTCAGTTTCTTCCCTTTTACTTTTCTCATCCCCTTGGCCTTAATGTACGTGAATTTAGAACACTATTTTAATAAGGTTGATTGATTATGACCATAAAGAGATTTTCAGTTTTAATGTAGTAGTTTCTAGTTTACTTATAAGAATAAAGTTGTTATATATCTTCCCTTATATATGGATGACATATTACTAATTAGTAATTCTATTCCTAAAATAAATAAAATGAAATGTGATTTAATTGTAGCTAAGTATTGAAATTTGAATTATATACCAAATCAAATTCCCTTAATTGGATATTTTATCTTTTAAAAAAGAATTTTTCTCTATTATAGTATTGAAGTGATTAAGAGGGAAATAATGTCTAATTATAATGTTATTGGATCAATTATACATGCCATGATAAGAACTAGTCCTAATTTATATGCCTCTAGGAATTAATCCATGGAATGCTTTAAAATAGGTGGTTGGACATGGTAATAATACTTTGGATATTGGGTTAACTTAAGATAACAAAAATATTTCTTCTAATCTTGTTGGTTATGTAGATGTTAATTTTACTTGTGATAGATTCCAAAAATCAACCACATCTTATTGTTTTACACTTGGTAAAATTTGTGTGACTAGAAAGTCATAATTACAACCCTTTGTTCACTAGCGAAGTTGAATAGGTTACAAACTCCATCAACAAAACCATATGTTTATATAATTTTTGTAAAGAAACTAGATTGATATCTTCTATCAAAACTATATCTTCTGATAATTAATTGTGTATTCAAATAAGTGCAAATTCTATGTATTATGAAAGAACCAAATATGTGATATACAATTTCCATTTGTAAGGTGATGAATTTCTGATAGAAAAATTAGACTTTTGATGATACCATATTAATATAATTTTTTTATATGGGTTCTAACTTTATTGCATCATATTTAAATATTAAATTGTTGTATATTGAGTGATATTTTTCCAGGTATTTGAGTTGAAAAAAAATCATTGTAGAGGTTTTGTTGCTAATCTGTGATAATGGATGTAGGTTCGAGATTTTAAGAATAAAACGTGTTATATGGATGTTTTCACATAAAATAAGAAAATAAATTAAATAAGAAAAATATTTATTTAACAAATGTCGTGTTTTCATCCTAATTGTTAATAGTCAAACTAAATAAATGGACTGAATTGAAAACCTAATTGTGTCATATAAATAGGCCTCTTTCACTTGATTGTCTTATCTTCTTCATGATACTCTCTCATATACGAGTGATTTAGTATCTCAATATTCAAACTTATTTCTCTCCAACAATTATTCTAATTTCGCATAGTTATTTGTAATAGAATCGCAGTTCTATAGATTGTTGAACAATAAGAGTCACCCTATATTTTAGAACTCTTGTCAACAAATCTGTCATAGATAAAATTGTCAAGAAAGTCATGAAAGTATAAAAATTAAAAAGAATAAAAAAAGAAAGATGGAAATCAAGAGAAATTACCGATGAAGGTAAATCATTTTGACAATATATTTAATGTTTATGCAAAATTAAATTCATTTTTTTTCACTGCTGATACTTTCTCTTTTATAAAAAGGTCTCAATGAAGCCAATCAACATTGGAGGATTTGGGAAATAAAATAAAATTTATATTCTATGTTTATAAATTACTTTTTTTTTGCAACATTGTAATATTTATTTTGATTTGTTGTTAATCATGTTAAATTGTAGTTTTATTAATAGTGGTTAGTACATATATAAGCTTATTTTTTATGTTTTTAAAGAAATAAAAAGTTTGTTGGCCATGACATTTCTACACAGGAGAACATTCTCTGTAAGTTTTAAATTGAAATATTGGTGGTATACTTGAATAAGTAATAATTGACTTGAGAAAAAATTTGATTAAATGAATTTATAGAATTTAGGATTTATGCATTTATGAAAAGTTGATTAACTTGAGTTTTAGTCCATTCAGACGTAACCACAAGCGATATGCTTACACACTATTATCAGTGTTCGTTAATGATGGCAGCTCATCACATTGGAGCTTGCTGATAGTCGAGAAGGGCCAAGATGAGTTCCTACATTACATCTCAATAAAGCAAAAAAATGCAAACTTCATAGACGCAAAAACTGAACAACCAGGTATCGAAAATTCCTGGTGGACCATGTGTTGCGAGATGAGGATCCAACTAACGAAAAGAAGTTCTCATTAACATACATGACATCGTGCCAGCAAGAGTAATGAAGTGTAAACTGTGGAGTATTTCTACTCTTATGGGCAAGAAGTTACTACAGGATGGGTGGGATCTCACACTACTCCTACACTCCAAAAAATATCGACGAAGGCAGGGATTGGATAGTTCGCAGATTATTACGTCACGAAAAATATTCTCAAAAAATTGAATTCTAAATGGTGAACAGGGTATCTGGTCATGTATTTAATGTGGATCTGTACTGTTAAGTTGCTTTAGATTATGATAATATTTTGTCTGGACAAATGACTATGTATTATGTATTTGATACTTATGATGTTTAATTATTAACATGCTTAGTTTTCATATATTGGAAAAGTGAAATATGTCATTATACAGAGTAATTTACAGGTTATTTATAATTATAACTAAATGGGATGTTAAGCAAACTCAACAAAAAAGATGAGTATAGTATAAAAATCCTGAGTACTTATATCGAATAAGATGAGTTTACAGTCTTAAAGATGAGTATACAATAATAATAATGAGTATCATATAAAACACAGCAAAATAAAAAAGAAAAAATGAATTACAGAGAATAAAAGATTAGTATAACAAAAAAAGGTGAGTATAAGTAAAAAATGATGAGTATACACAAAAGATATGAGTACGTTATAAAGGCCAAGACTTCATAAAAAAAATGATGAGTATACAAATAAAATATTGAGTATTCACAAAAAATGATGAGTATCCACAAAAAATGATGAGTATTCATTATTAAAGTTAAGTATACTATAAAAAAAGTTAAGCTAACTGATATATTTATATACATATGTTAGCAAGTATAAAACAAAACAAACACATGATGAGCAATCTGATAAAAAGATAAGCATACTTTATAAAATCATTTGGATCCGCAAATAGATAATGAATACACGCTATAAAACTTTTAAAACACTTTAGAACTCAAACTATCCGGATGATTAAAAGTATAAATGAGATGAATCATTACATAAACATAATCATTAACCAGTGGTTAATTAACCAAACAAAAATGTTATATGTGTGTATGCGCGCTCTGCATGTGGAACGATTATGTGTGCCCATCTTCTTGAATCCTCCATAGCGGATTAACCGCGCACCACCTTCTCTGTACTAGAACGGAAACGCTTGGACTGCGGCCTACCCGGTGGAACCCTAACTGAAGGAGCTAATATGGCTAGAAATTTATTTACCGGGACTTCAACATTAAACGTAGACATAAGCGGGTATGTTCTTAGAATAAGTCTTCATGTAAGAAGAAGAGAAAAAATAGGACTCCACATATACGAAGGGATCACTCACACCTGCACTAGATAAGAAACACAAGGCGTGTTGGCAAGGAAAACCAAGTTCTTGCCATTCACAACAGGAACAAGTGCGAGCCTCGACATCTACTACCATGATGGGATTTAAGTAAACCTGGAAAACAGAAGGGGTGGATTGCTTACTACCATGATGGGATTTAAGCTAACCTGGAAAACAGAATGGGTGGATTGCTTAATTGTCCATCTGCATCTAAGTCCGACGTTGATTTTATACAGAGCCATGATAGCCGGACATAGAGGTGAAGTCCACTTGGATGAGATCAAATCCGATCATGAAATCACTGCATTAACTTAACCCGGAGTGCTTCCACAAGCCCAGTCACGGGAAGAGTCCTCTTTTCTAATATCCAATAGTTAAACGACCCAACTGCATTAGATGTTATTTCACCATATCGTCTACCTCGGAAATAAGCATTTGCATAATTTTCCTTCGGTAATGACTTCAGAAAGTCGCTCGCCCATTTCTTCCCTTCTAGTAGCATAATAGACATCTATCAATGGTAGGAGCATGGTCCACTTTCTTGAGAAGGTATACTATACGGTCACGGAAGAATGGCGTACCCTTAACAGCCAGCTGGATATTCTTCTCGATGTGTTTGATGCAAAAACTGTGATGGTGACCCAGGAATATGTTTCTTACTACATTTATTAGACACGGGTGACGATATAAATGTGAGCTGGCGCCTATCAATAAGGGCTTTAAAAACTCGAGGAATGCCGTCCAATTGTCGCTGTCACCAGTGACAACACCGAAAACAACCGGAAATAGACCTGAAACATTACAATCCAAACAATTTAGCAAAACTCAAAAAAAGCAATCAGTCAGAATAAGGATTAACTCATCCACTAGGACACAATAATGAAATACCTTGGTCTCCATCTTTTGCAATAGCAACCAATAACGACCCCTTGTATTTAGACTTCAAGAATTTAGCTTCTAAGAATAGCATCGGACGACACAAATCAAACCCAGATATACACCCACCAAACAAGAAGAAGCAGTGATGGAATACACGAGTATCCGGGTTTGCGTGAACCGAGTACACAGTTTGAGGGTCGAGCAACTGGAGCTTCTCAAAGTACCCTTGCAACCAGTTAAAGGACGAATCGATATCCCCGAATAGATAATCCTTGGACTTCTTAACACCACGATGTTTTATACAAAATGTAGAACCCGTAACTCTCCTTAGGAACAACCTGAATCTCTCTTGGCCTCACATTCGGTTTTGAACAAACTTCATATGAAATAACACGACTAAGTATGGAAGAATCCAATTGAGAGTGTGACGTCTTCTTGTAAACTTTACCGCAAGTGTGAACACCCCTGTATGATCTCATGTACCAATATCCATTTGACTTTTCTATATATATATATATACCACGTACACCCCTTCTCCTTCTTGTGGAAGCACTCGCGCTGATACTTTTGTTCTTGTTATTATGAATATAGTGAAAGTCAAAACCATTAATAACAGCCTGTTTACAAAGAACAGAATGGAATTGTTCGACACCTCCTACAAAACACTGCCCAACACCTAATATACAATATTTCCAGGAGCCACTCCTCATATCCTTCGCTTCATGGATAAAAAATGATGGATTGGGTGCCGTCGCAATAACCGACCTAATCGAATTAGTGCAACTGGGTGTAGGAAGAACGACTGACTCGACAATCGAGATAGTATTCAAAACAAATGCACGGGAATCACACACAGAAACAACTACCTTTTCAAACAAACCACGTGCGAGAATCCATTTAATTGTGCGGAAATCTGTGTCATTCTCCAATAAAGCATCCTTATGGTTCCCTATGGTATAAGATAAGGTGTGAGTATCAACTAAATTAGGCCACCTGGTGTTAACAGACACCTTAACTGAATGGAATCAGACAACTCATCAAACGGGAGAAAAATTTGATCAACACCTGATTTGAACACAATAAGGACATCTGGAAACATGATACTTGTAACATACAAAAATATGAGCAATGCATCACTAAGGAGTAATAAAAAATGTAGAATTCTCATCATCTTGTGTAATACTCATAATTTTATGAGAAGTATACAGAAATGATGAGTATTATACTAATCAGCTTGACAATGGGAAGTAAACTCAGCATTTCATACATAACAATCACGAGTAGTACGAGAGGTAGGTTACACTAAGCAGTTTGTGTATACTCATCATTATCATGACAAAACTAAATAAATGACTAAAAACATGATCATTAACACGTAAAAAATAATAAGAAAAGAAAAATCTCAGAGATAACACATCAATTATGACGAACTATCCACTATCCATACACGTAAACAGTAATTACTCAGCAATCACCTAAAATGACGAGTATTAAGCAACAGTATTCGCATGCATGCATAATGATGATTATAAATTCTAAAAAAACATCGAACTTTGCTGCAACGACACTAACACACAAGATGCGACTGAACAAAGCACACATACAAACAACACATCACCTCTGTATAATCGAATGAAAGGTGTAACTAAAAATCACGAACGATAAGAGAGGATAAACTTACAGCGAGTAATGCTAAGTCTGGGAATAAAACCATGCTACTATACGCGAATCTGGACTCCACCACCGGAGAATCAACTTAGTAAGGAACCAGTGAGATCGAACAGAATCGTACGAGATTTAAATTCAAAATTCAAAAGACGCAGGTACCAAACCTGTGAGATAGAGAGAGAGAGAGGATGAGAGACTTGGTATTTATATGGTTTGATAAAACATTTGAGGGTAATATGGTAACTAGGTTATTATCTCTATATTGTAAAATCTAATATGAGGTCTTTATTAAGAAGAATAAAAAGAGGGGTTTGGGTTAGGACTAGGGTGTGTGTTCAAGACCCCTTAGGACCAAAATCTCTATCTTTTATTTAGGACAAATTAAGTTTATTCTACATAGTTATCTTATGTCACTAAAGAATTCACGAACCCTTTTCGAGAAAAAAATTTAAAATGATGCAACTAAATTAGGAAAATATTATTTTTAGCATATTCCAAAACAAAAATTGTAATATTAAACCCTGACTTAGAATTAAAAGATGCAATTTTGACCAAAAAAGTGTGCCCAAGTAGAAGCCATTTTCAGCCTGACATGTGTGTCAATAAAAATTACTGTCTTGGAAGACAAGACAATCCATATTGGAAAGTTGTTTTAAATTAAAGAGTCAAAAGAAAGAAAAATGTACAAGAAGAAAAGAGTATTCACAAGATAAATACAAAAACTGACTATTAAGACATAAATAATTAGATATTTATTTGTTAGTCATTTAATCTATCATATTTCCTTTCTTTATTAGTTTAAATATTATAAAATAAAAATGATAGACTCTAGAAGTGGAGAGTAAATATTAGAGATTTGGATTTAGTATTAAAAGCACGAGTTACTAACAACCACTTAAGACGGTAGTATAAGATTTTTATAATCAAATTCATGGTAAATTGAGTAAAAGAACTAGATTTTACATACACTCAAGATCCATTCAAAATTGTGTTACTTGACATATTATTTCCTAAGTAGGACTTAACCTCGTCCATGATGTGGTCATGCGTGAGGATTCACTATCTCAACCCAACGAAGTATGTTCCCTCGAAGTAATAAAGTCGTGAAGAATAAACAATACTAAAATTGTATCCATTTATAAAGTAAACTGTGATGACACACCTCTACAACTAAAGCTCAGTTTTTTGTACATCCACAAGTGTATTCAACTTCACTACTTAATTCAGACCCATGATAACAATCTTATTATACAAAAATATTTCCATAGCTATTCCCTCTAATCATTCAGTTATGATATATTTTTGTTTATTAGTGAATTGCATAACTCTAATAATAACCAATCTAGTAACTCCCTAAATTTAATTGAATTAGACCTAGAAACTTAATCAAGTTACTACCATGCTTTGAGGATCGTAACTTGACATCACGTAAGGGCAATGAGGAATAAAAACAGTGATACTAATAGTGTCATTTGATAAAGTTCTTAATTTTCATTTAATAGGAGATCAATGAGTTTACAAAAGACATCACGTACGAAGAATATGCAGGTATATCAAGTGTACAACAAGGATACTTCAGGACACTGAATATTGATTTTATAAGGATACTTCAGGACACTGCTAAAATTTCAATTATATTGTGATTATGATTAAGGTTCTGGAAGATTCTATTCCAAAATAACGTAAGTATGTCCACAATTACTTTATTATTTTTCCCAACTACTATATATTGTTCTCACATTAATAGGTTGTGGATGAAAAAAATATTCACACCCACCACCAAGCCCTCCATTTACATGCATCACCAACACCTCTCTCACCTCCATTTCTATTATCCTCACACATCCATAATCATTGCCATCTAATACACCATCAACAATATTATTATTTTTTTTTTGTGAAAAATAATTTTTTGAAGGTAAATTCATTTTTCAATCATCTTAATTAACTAGTTATTCTCTAAACAGTACATGAAGGTAGAGAAGAAGCCATTATTTTTATAACTCCACAACTTCTGAGAACAAAAACTTGGAGACTAAAATAAAAAAAAAGTGTAAAAGATTCGATTTAATCTTCTAAAGCATTTCAATCACTAAATATTTTGTACTATACTCATATTTTCAAATCTTCATATTGAAATATGGCTAAAACACACACACACACACACACACACACATATATATATATATATATATATATATATATATATATATATATATATATATATATATATATATATATCCTTAAAAATCTCTTATTGAAAAGTTGTGACGAAAGGTTCTACATGATAGCATGATATTAAATATAAGATTATTGACGCAAAGTATTTTCAAAATATCATTATGCATATCTAGACCAAACCTTTTACTTGAGAATATCTAAAATATTTTTTATGGTTTGAATGTCTTCCAAAAAGTGATTTGTTGAAATGTAAAATGAGTAAGGTCTACTCATAATAAAATTGGAGTCAGAGTCCTACATTACATATGGTAATTGATAATTTTAAATGGCAAATAATTGAAGGTCAAGTGTCATAAAAAACATACACTGTTATGCAACTTGAATAATGACCACTAACATAAACATAACAGAGGAAAGTAGGTTGGGATAATGAATGGAGAATGTTTTTCAAGTGCTTAGTGATTGTAAACGTAACAGTTACTTTGTGTAACCTTGCATGACCATAATTTTTGCTACTAGATATGTTAACAAGTGAGAGTCTGGTTTTGCATTTAATTTTGTCGGATAAATTGAGTTGTTGACTAGGATAGGGACTAAAAATTACTTACTGCGACTACTGTGTGTCATATTTGGTTGGGCCATAACAATTAGACTTTAAATCTTAAATTCACACCACCCAAGATGTTGTCTTGTTGATCGTTAATTTTATTTCATATACGGAACATTCCTCATTCTTGCAAGGACGTTGATCATGCATTTGCCTTTTTGGTCATAATTATGTTATAAATATCGCAAGTTTATTCCAAGACAACAAGGGAAAATACATATATTGTTTCGAATTGATGTTTTATCTTAGAATGGATGAGTACCATGTCTTCAGTTTTTTGTACATTGAGATGAATTCACTAGAAATTTAAGAATTAGCGCACGACGGTGAATACTCTAAGAATCATTCTATGGAGTAACAAGTAATGAAATGGACATTTTCACACACAAATAGCTTTGTATATCACTATATCAAAATCTAATTTTTATGCATTAAGACATATAATGCTAGAAGATCAAATATTTTTTAATGATATATTTTTTATCATTTGTAGTGCGGTCATTTTTTTATAAATATCAGGTGCTCCTTGAATATTATTTTATTATTGTAGGATAATAGTACATTCACATTATGGATTGTATATTGGGTAAAAGTATTCATCATCATTATTATCTTTCTATTTTTTCTTCATTTATAGAGATACCTAATATTATTTAATTACTTATTATAAACATAGTATTTAATTTAGATGAGAAAAAGGAATGTCATTTATAAAAATAAATATAGGACAATTATACACTTGGGATAATATACAAAATTTAATATAATTTAATTTATCAGCATTTACCTATCCTTAAAAATAGTTAAAGAATAGTTACGTACCGCATTATGTATTAGAGAAAATTTGGAACATTTTTCCTATATAATATTTTGATATACAAGATACAATGTATATAATTAATATCATACAAAAATATAAAGTTTATACATAGTTTATCTCTAATATTTGTACATATCCATTTACCTATACATGACGTTGATACAAATATATTAATATAATTCACATAATTTTATGTTAAACATATCTAAATTTATACCGTATTTTGAGATTATAATATTTTAGGAAAATTGCGTTACATATCTCTCAAGATGGAGCTTTAGGATACCCATCTCTTCACAATTATCTTTTTTTCAATTGAAGTTGGATCAATGAGTAAAAAAGACAAAGACCGTCAAAAGATTCCTATAGAAAAAATAGGGGTCAAGAGTCACCTTAGGTGATATTTTCAAAACATAAGTGTGGTATTTTCAGAAAAGCCAGTGAACTAGTCAACCTTTGTGATGCTAAGATTTGCCTGTTTAGTTTTTCATCTGGGGATACTGTTACTCATTTGGGCACCCCAATATAAGGTCAATCTTTGATAAATACAATTCTAAAAATTCTCCATTACTAGAGATCAAAACCAAAAAAATAGTTCAAAAGAACCACAACACTACTGTTTAACATATGAATCATAATCTCACATCACTCTTCCACAATATTGAATTGGAGAAAGAACGTGCTAAGGAATGGGATAATATTGTCAAAATTAATCGAGACAATTATTGATGGAATTAATTAGTTGTCTTTTATTATGCATTCTATGTCTACTAATACCATTAATATCCCTTCTTATACCTCATGCATGAGGTTTACCAACAAGTGTGTCAAAATACTTTATTGTGATTTATTTTTATAGAATTTTATTTATTTGTACTACATAAATGATGAATTTTATTGTAATTCACAATTTGGTGGATTCGTGACATTTGTCAGGTAGAAGCCAAGTACATCATCTGTTTCGTATTTCACATGTCTTTAGTCCTTCCTTGCCAGAAGTTGGTATTTGTAGTAATTATCTTAACAAGTAATTATGATTAGAATTGGTTAATTATGGAAGTCATGGCAAAAAAATTCACAAGCTAAAAGTAATCAAACACAAGTGAACTCAAGCACCTTACACAAATCATACGAGATATTTCAATTTCTTCCCTTTTACTTTTCTCATCCCCTTGGCCTTAATGTACGTGAATTTAGGACACTATTTGAATAAGGTTGATTGATTATGACCATAAAGAGATTTTTCAGTTTTAATGTAATAGTTTCTAGTTTACTTATAAGAATAAAGTTGTTATATATCTTCACTTATATATGGATGACATATTACTAATTAGTAATTCTATTCCTAAAATAAATAAAATAAAATGTGATTTAATTGTAGCTAAGTATTGAAATTTAAATTATATACCCGACCAAATTCCCTTAGTTGGATATTTTATCTTTTAAAAAAGAATTTTTCTCTATTATAGAATTGAAGTGATTAAGAGGGAAATAATGTCTAATTATAATGTTATTGGATCAATTATACATGCCATGATAAGCACTAGTCCTAATTTATATGCCGAATCTAGGAATTTATCCATGGAATGCTTTAAAATAGGTGGTTGGACATGGTAATAGTACTTTGGATATTGGGTTAACTTAAGATAACAAAAATGTTTCTTCTAATCTTGTTGGTTATGTAGATGTTAATTTTACTTGTGATAGATTCCAAAAATCAACCACATCTTATTGTTTTACACTTGGTAAAAATTGTGTGACTAGAAAGTCATAATTACAACCCTTTGTTCACTAGCGAAGTTGAATAGGTTACAAACTCCATCAACAAAACCATATGTTTATATAATTTTTGTAAAGAAACTAGATTGATATTTTCTATCAAAACTATATCTTCTGATAATTAATTGTGTATTCAAATAAGTGCAAATTCTATATATTATGAAAGAACGAAATATGTGATATACAATTTCCATTTGTAAGGTGATGAATTTCTGATAGAAAAATTAGACTTTTGATGATACCATATTAATATAATTTTTTTATATGGGTTCTAACTTTACTGCATCATATTTAAATATTAAATTGTTGTATATTGAGTGATATTTTTCCAGGTATTTGAGTTGAAAAAATCATTGTAGAGGTTTTGTTGCTAATATGTGGTAATGGATGTAGGTTCGAGATTTTAAGAATAAAACGTGTTATATGGATGATTTCACATAAAATAAGAAAATAAATTAAATAAGAAAAATATTTATTTAACAAATGACGTGTTTTCATCCTAATTGTTAATAGTAGAACTAAATGAACGGACTGAATTGAAAACCTAATTGTGTCATATAAATAGGCCTCTTTCACTTGATCGTCTCATCTTCTTTAAGATACTCTCTTATATACGGGTGATTTAGTATCTCAATATTCAAACTTATTTCTCTCCAACAATTATTCTAATTTCGCAGAGTTATTTGTAATAGAATCACAGTTCTATAGATTGTTGAACAATAAGAGTCACCCTATATTTTAGAACTCTTGTCAACAAATCTGTCATAGATAAAATTGTCAAGAAAGTCATGAAAGTATAAAAATTAAAAAGAATGAAAAAAGAAAGATGGAAATCAAGAGAAATTACCAATGAAGGTAATTTTGACAAAATATTTAATGTTTATACAAAATTAAATTCATTTTTTTCACTGTTGATACTTTCTCTTTTATAAAAAGGTCTCAGTGAAACCAATCAACATTGGAGGATTTGGGAAATAAAATAAAATTTATATTCTATGTTTATAAATTTTTTTTTTTTGCAACATTGTAATATTTATTTTGATTTGTTGTTAATCATGTTAAATTGTAGTTTTATTAATAGTGATTAGTACATATATAAGCTTATTTTTTTATTTTTTTACAGAAATAAAAAGTTTGTTGGCCATGACATTTCTACACAGGAGAACATTCTCTGTAAGTTTTGAATCAAAATATTGGTGGTATACTTGACTTGAGAAAAAATTTGATTAAATGAATTTATAGAATTTAGGATTTATGCATTTATGAAAAGTTAATTAACTTGAGTTTTAGTCCATTCAGACATAACCACAAGCGATATGCTTACACACTATTATCAGTGTTCGTTAATGATGGCATCTCATCACATTGGAGCTTGCTGATAGTCGAGAAGGGCCAAGATGAGTTCCTACATTACAACTCAATAAAGCAAAAAAATGCAAACTTCATAGACGCAAAAACTGAACAACCAGGTATCGAAAATTCCTGGTGGACCATGTGTTGCGAGATGAGGATCCAACTAACGAAAAGAAGTTCTCATTAACATACATGATATCGCGCCAGCAAGAGCAATGAAGTGTAAACTGTGGAATATTTCTACTCTTATGGGCAAGAAGTTACTACAGGATGGGTGGGATCTCACACTACTCCTACACTCCAAAAAATATCGACGAAGGCAGGGCTTGGATAGTGCGCAGATTATTACGTCACGAAAAATATTCTCAAAAAATTGAATTCTAAATGGTGAACAGGGTATCTGGTTATGTATTTAATGTGGATCTGTACTGTTAAGTTGCTTTAGATTATGATAATATTTTGTTCGGACAAATGACTATGTATTATGTATTTGATACTTATGATGTTTAATTATTAACATGCTTAGTTTTCATATATTGGAAAAACGAAATATGTCATTATACAGAGTAATTTACAGGTTATTTATAATTATAACTAAATGGGAAGTTAAACAAACTCAAAAAAAAAGATGAGTATAGTATAAAAATCCTGAGTACTTATATCGAATAAGATGAGTTTACAGTCTTAAAGATGAGTATACAATAATAATAATGAGTATCATATAAAACACATCAAAATAAAAAGGAAAAAATGAATTAAAGAGAATAAAAGATTAGTATAACACAAAAAAAGGTGAGTATACACAAAAGAGATGAGTACGTTATAAAGGCCAAGACTTCATAAGAAAAATGATGAGTATACAAATAAAATATTGAGTATTCACAAAAAATGATGAGTATCCACAAAAAATGATGAGCATTCATTATTAAAGTTAAGTATACTATAAAAAGTTAAGCTAACTGATATATTTATATACATATGTTAGCAAGTATGAAACAAAACAAACACATGATGAGCAATCTGATAAAAAGATAAGCATACTTTATAAAATCATTAGGATCCGCAAATAGATAATGAATACACCCTATAAAACTTTTAAAACACTTTAGAACTCAAACTATCCGGATAATTAAAAGTATAAATGAGTTGAATCATTACATAAACATAATCATTAACCAGTGGTTAATTAACCAAACAAAAATGTTATATGTGTGTATGCGTGCTCTGCATGTGGAACGATTATGTGTGCCCATCTTCTTGAATCCTCCATAGCGGATTAACCGCACCACCTTCTCTGTACTAGAACGGAAACGCTTGGACTGCGGCCTACCCGGTGGAACCCTAACTGAAGGAGCTAATATGGCTGGAAATTTATTTACCGGGACTTCAACATTAAACGTAGACATAAGCGGGTATGTTCTTAGAATAAGTCTTCATGTAAGAAGAAGAGAAAAAATAGGACTCCACATATACGAAGGGATCACTCACACCTGCACTAGATAAGAAACACAAGGCGTGTTGGCAAGGAAAACCAAGTTCTTGCCATTCACAACAGGAACAAGTGCGAGCCTCGACATCTACTACCATGATGGGATTTAAGTAAACCTGGAAAACAGAAGGGGTGGATTGCTTACTACCATGATGGGATTTAAGCTAACCTGGAAAACAGAATGGGTGGATTGCTTAATTGTCCATGTGCATCTAAGTCCGACGTTGGTTTTATACAGAGCCATGATAGCCGGACATAGAGGTGAAGTCCACTTGGATGAGATCAAATCCGATCATGAAATCACTGCATTAACTTAACCCGGAGTGCTTCCACAAGCCCAGTCACGGGAAGAGTCCTCTTTTCTAATATCCAATAGTTAAACGACCCAACTGCATTAGATGTTATTTCACCATATCGTCTACCTCGGAAATAAGCATTTGCATAATTTTCCTTCGGTAATGACTTCAGAAAGTCGCTCGCCCATTTCTTCCCTTCTAGTAGCATAATAGACATCTATCAATGGTAGGAGCATGGTCCACTTTCTTGAGAAGGTATACTATACAGTCACGGAAGAATGGCGTACCCTTAACAGCCAGCTGGATATTCTTCTCGATGTGTTTGATGCAAAAACTGTGATGGTGACCCAGGAATATGTTTCTTACTACATTTATTAGACACGTGTGACGATATAAATGTGAGCTGGCGCCTATCAACAAGGGCTTTAAAAACTCGAGGAATGCCGTCCAATTGTCGCTGTCACCAGTGACAACACCGAAAACAACCGGAAATAGACCTGAAACATTACAATCCAAACAATTTAGCAAAACTCAAAAAAAGCAATCAGTCAGAATAAGGATTAACTCACCCACTAGGACACAATAATGAAATACCTTGGTCTCCATCTTTTGCAATAGCAACCAATAACGACCCCTTGTATTTAGACTTCAAGAATTTAGCTTCTAAGAATAGCATCGGACGACACAAATCAAACCCAGATATACACCTACCAAACAAGAAGAAGCAGTGATGGAATACACGAGTATCCGGGTTTGCGTGAACCGAGTACACAGTTTGAGGGTCGAGCAACTGGAGCTTCTCAAAGTACCCTTGCAACCAGTTAAAGGACGAATCGATATCCCCGAATAGATAATCCTTGGACTTCTTAACACCACGATGTTTTATACAAAATGTAGAACCCGTAACTCTCCTTAGGAACAACCTGAATCTCTCTTGGCCTCACATTCGGTTTTGAACAAACTTCATATGAAATAACACGACTAAGTATGGAAGAATCCAATTGAGAGTGTGACGTCTTCTTGTAAACTTTACCGCAAGTGTGAACACCCCTGTATGATCTCATGTACCAATATCCATTTGACTTTTCTATATATATATATACCACGTACACCCCTTCTCCTTCTTGTAGAAGCACTCGCGCTGATACTTTTGTTCTTGTTATTATGAATATAGTGAAAGTCAAAACCATTAATAACAGCCTGTTTACAAAGAACAGAATGGAATTGTTCGACACCTCCTACAAAACACTGCCCAACACCTAATATACAATATTTCCAGGAGCCACTCCTCATATCCTTCGCTTCATGGATAAAAAATGATGGATTGGGTGCCGTCGCAATAACCGACCTAATCGAATTAGTGCAACTGGGTGTAGGAAGAACGACTGACTCGACAATCGAGATAGTATTCAAAACAAATGCACGGGAATCACACACAGAAACAACTACCTTTTCAAACAAACCACGTGCGAGAATCCATTTAATTGTGCGGAAATCTGTGTCATTCTCCAATAAAGCATCCTTATGGTTCCCTATGGTATAAGATAAGGTGTGAGTATCAACTAAATTAGGCCACCTGGTGTTAACAGACACCTTAACTGAATGGAATCAGACAACTCATCAAACGGGAGAAAAATTTGATCAACACCTGATTTGAACACAATAAGGACATCTGGAAACATGATACTTGTAACATACAAAAATATGAGCAATGCATCACTAAGGAGTAATAAAAAAATGTAGAATTCTCATCATCTTGTGTAATACTCATAATTTTATGAGAAGTATACAGAAATGATGAGTATTATACTAATCAGCTTGACAATGGGCAGTAAACTCAGCATTTCATACATAACAATCACGAGTAGTACGAGAGGTAGGTTACACTAAGCAGTTTGTGTATACTCATCATTATCATGACAAAACTAAGCAAATGACTAAAAACATGATCATTAACACGTAAAAAATAATAAGAAAAGAAAAATCTTAGAGATAACACAGCAATTATGACGAACTATCCACTATCCATACACGTAAACAGTAATTACTCAGCAATCACCTAAAATGACGAGTATTAAGCAACAGTATTCGCATGCATGCATAATGATGATTATAAATTCTAAAAAAACATCGAACTTTGCTGCAACGACACTAACACACAAGATGCGACTGAACAAAGCACACATACAAACAACACATCACCTCTGTATAATCGAATGAAAGGTGTAACTAAAAATCACGAACGATAAGAGAGGATAAACTTACAGCGAGTAATGCTAAGTCTGGGAATAAAACCATGCTACTATACGCGAATCTGGACTCCACCACCGGAGAATCAACTTAGTAAGGAACCAGTGAGATCGAACAGAATCGTACGAGATTTAAATTCAAAATTCAAAAGACGCAGGTACCAAACCTGTGAGATAGAGAGAGAGAGGATGAGAGACTTGGTATTTATATGGTATGATAAAACATTTGAGGGTAATATGGTAACTAGGTTATTATCTCTATAGTTTAAAATCTAATATGAGGTCTTTATTAAGAAGAATAAAAAGAGGGGTTTGGGTTAGGACTAGGGTGTGTGTTCAAGACCCCTTAGGACCAAAATCTCTATCTTTTATTTAGGACAAATTAAGTTTATTCTACATAGTTATCTTATGTCACTAAAGAATTCACGAACCCTTTTCGAGAAAAAAATTTAAAATGATGCAACTAAATTAGGAAAATATTATTTTTAGCATATTCCAAAACAAAAATTGTAATATTAAACCCTGACTTAGAATTAAAAGATGCAATTTTGACCAAAAAAGTGTGCCCAAGTAGAAGCCATTTTCAGCCTGACATGTGTGTCAATAAAAATTACTGTCTTGGAAGACAAGACAATCCATATTGGAAAGTTGTTTTAAATTAAAGAGTCAAAAGAAAGAAAAATGTACAAGAAGAAAAGAGTATTCACAAGATAAATACAAAAACTGACTATTAAGACATAAATAATTAGATATTTATTTGTTAGTCATTTAATCTATCATATTTCCTTTCTTTATTAGTTTAAATATTATAAAATAAAAATGATAGACTCTAGAAGTGGAGAGTAAATATTAGAGATTAGGATTTAGTATTAAAAGCACGAGTTACTAACAACCACTTAAGACGGTAGTATAGGATTTTTATAATCAAATTCATGGTAAATTGAGTAAAAGAACTAGATTTTACATACACTCAAGATCCATTCAAAATTGTGTTACTTGACATATTATTTCCTAAGTAGGACTTAACCTCGTCCATGATGTGGTCATGCGTGAGGATTCACGATCTCAACCCAACGAAGTATGTTCCCTCGAAGTAATAAAGTCGTGAAGAATAAACAATACTAAAATTGTATCCATTTATAAAGTAAACTGTGATGACACACCTCTACAACTAAAGCTCAGTTTTTTGTACATCCACAAGTGTATTCAACTTCACTACTTAATTCAGACCCATGATAACAATCTTATTATACAAAAATATTTCCATAGCTATTCCCTCTAATCATTCAGTTATGATATATTTTTGTTTATTAGTGAATTACATAACTCTAATAATAACCAATCTAGTAACTCCCTAAATTTAATTGAATTAGACCTAGAAACTTAATCAAGTTACCACCATGCTTTGAGGATCGTAACTTGACATCACGTAGGGGCAACGAGGAATAAAAACTGTGATACTAATAGTGTCATTTGATAAAGTTCTTAATTTTCATTTAATAGGAGATCAATGTGTTTACAAAAGACATCACGTACGAAGAATATGCAGGTATATCAAGTGTACAACAAGGATACTTCAGGACACTGAATATTGATTTCATAAGGATACTTCAGGACACTGCTAAAATTTCAATTATATTGTGATTATGATTAAGGTTCTGGAAGATTCTATTCCAAAATAACGTAAGTATGTCCACAATTACTTTATTATTTTTCCCAGCTACTATATATTGTTCTCACATTAATAGGTTGTGAATGAAAAAAATATTCACACCCACCACCAAGCCCTCCATTTACATGCATCACCAACACCTCTCTCACCTCCATTTCTATTATCCTCACACATCCATAATCATAGCCATCTATTACACCATCAACAATATTATTATTTTTTTTGTGAAAAATAATTTTTTGAAGGTAAATTCAATTTTCAATCATCTTAATTAACTAGTTATTCTCTAAACAGTACATGAAGGTAGAGAAGAAGCCATTATTTTTATAACTCCACAACTTCTGAGAACAAAAACTTGGAGACTAAAATAAAAAAAAGTGTAAAAGATTCGATTTAATCTTCTAAAGCATTTCAATCACTAAATATTATGTACTATACTCATATTTTCAAATCTTCATATTGAAATATGGCTAAAACACACACACACACACACACACACACATATATATATATATATATATATATATATATATATATATATATATATATATATATCCTTAAAAATCTCTTATTGAAAAGTCGTGACGAAAGGTTCTACATGATAGCATGATATTAAATATAAGATTATTGACGCAAAGTATTTTCAAAATATCATTATGCATATCTAGACCAAACCTTTTACTTGAGAATATCTAAAATATTTTTTATGGTTTGAATGTCTTCCAAAAAGTGATTTGTTGAAATGTAAAATTAGTAAGGTCTACTCATAATAAAATTGGAGTCAGAGTCCTACATTACAGATGGTAATTGATAATTTTAAATGGAAAATAATTGAAGGTCAAGTGTCATAAAAAACATACACTGTTATGCAACTTGAATAATGACCACTAACATAAACATAACAGAGGAAAGTAGGTTGGGATAATGAATGGAGAATGTTTTTCAAGTGCTTAGTGATTGCAAACGTAACACTTACTTTGTGTAACCTTGCATGACCATAATTTTTGCTACTAGATATGTTAACAAGTGAGAGTCTGGTTCTGCATTTAATTTTGTCGGATAAATTGAGTTGTTGACTAGGAAAGGGACTAAAAATTACTTACTGCCACTACTGTATGTCATATTTGGTTGGGCCATAACAATTAGACTTTAAATCTTAAATTCACACCACCCAAGATGTTGTCTTGTTGATCGTTAATTTTATTTCATATACGGAACATTCCTCGTTCTTGCAAGGACGTTGATCATGCATTTGCCTTTTTGGTCATAATTATGTTATAAATATCGCAAGTTTATTCCAAGAAAACAAGGGAAAATACATATATTGTTTTGAATTGATGTTTTATCTTAGAATGGATGAGTACCATGTCTTCGGTTTATTGTACATTGAGATGAATTCACTAGAAATTTAAGAATTAGCGCACGACGGTGAATACTCTAAGAATCATTCTATGGAGTAACAAGTAATGAAATTGACATTTTCACACACAAATAGCTTTGTATATCACTATATCAAAATCTAATTTTTATGCATTAAGACATATAATGCTAGAAGATCAAATATTGTTTAATGATATATTTTTTATCATTTGTAGTGCGGTCGTTTTTTATAAATATCAGGTGCTCCTTGAATATTATTTTATTATTGTAGGATAATAGTACATTCACATTATGGAATGTATATTGGATAAAAGTATTCATCATCATTATTATCTTTCTATTTTTTCTTCATTTATAGAGATACCTAATATTATTTAATTACTTATTATAAACATAGTATTTAATTTAGATGAGAAAAAGGAATGTCATTTATAAAAAAATAAATATAGGACAATTATACACTTGGGATAATATACAAAATTTAATATAATATAATTTATCAGCATTTACATATCCTTAAAAATAGTTAAAGAATAGTTACGTACCGTATTATGTATTAGAGAAAATTTGGAACATTTTTCCTATATAATATTTTGATATACAAGATACAATGTATATAATTAATATCATACAAAAATATAAAGTTTATACATTGTTTGTCTCTAATATTTGTACATATCCATTTACCTATACATGACGTTGATATAAATATATTAATATAATTCACATAATTTTATGTTAAACATATCTAAATTTACACCGTATTTTGAGATTATAATATTTTAGGAAAATTGCGTTACATATCTCTCAAGATGGAGCTTTAGGGTACCCATCTCTTCACAATTATCTTTTTTTCAATCTAAGTTGGATCAATGAGTAAGAAAGACAAAGACCGTCAAAAGATTCCTATAGAAAAAATAGGGGTCAAGAGTCACCTTAGGTGATATTTTCAAAACATAAGTGTGGTGTTTTCAGAAAAGCCAGTGAACTAGTCAGCCTTTGTGATGCTAAGATTTGCCTGTTTAGTTTTTCATCTGGGGATACTGTTACTCATTTGAGCACCCCCAATATAAGGTCAATCTTTGATAAATACAATTCTAAAAATTCTCCATTACTAGAGATAAAAACCAAAAAAATAGTTGAAAAGAACCGCAACACTACTGTTTAACATATGAATCATAATCTCACACCACTCTTCCACAATATTGAATTGGAGAAAGAACGTGCTAAGGAATGGGATAATATTGTCAAAATTAATCGAGACAATTATTGATGGAATTAATTAGTTGTCTTTTATTATGCATTCTATGTCTACTAATACCATTAATATCCCTTCTTATACCTCATGCATGAGGTTTACCTACAAGTGTGTCAAAATACTTTATTGTGATTTATTTTTATAGAATTTTATTTATTTGTACTACAAAAATGATTAATTTTATTGTAATTCACAATTTGGTGGATTTGTGACATTTGTCATGTAGAAGCCAAGTACATCCTCTATTTCGTATTTAATATGTAGGATGATAATTATTTTTAGGGTTTAGTTATCTTGTCTTTAGTCCTTCTTTGCCAGAAGTTGGTATTTGTAGTAATTATCTTAACAAGTAATCATGATTAGAATTGGTTAATTATGGAAGTCATGGCAAAAAAATTCACGAGCTAAAAGTAATCAAACACAAGTGAACTCAAGCACCTTACACAAATCATACGAGATATTTCAATTTCTTCCCTTTTACTTTTCTCATCCCCTTGGCCTTAATGTACGTGAATTTAGGACACTATTTGAATAAGGTTGATTAATTATGACCATAAAGAGATTTTTCAGTTTTAATGTAGTAGTTTCTAGTTTACTTATAAGAATAAAGTTGTTATATATCTTCCCTTATATATGGATGACATATTACTAATTAGTAATTCTATTCCTAAAATAAATAAAATAAAATGTGATTTAATTGTAGCTAAGTATTGAAATTTGAATTATATACCCGATCAAATTCCCTTAGTTGGATATTTTATCTTTTAAAAAAGAATTTTTCTCTATTATAGCATTGAAGTGTTTAAGAGGGAAATAATGTCTAATCATAATGTTATTGGATCAATTATACATGCCATGATAAGAACTAGTCCTAATTTATATGCCGAATCTAGGAATTTATCCATGGAATGCTTTAAAATAGGTGGTTGGACATGGTAATAGTACTTTGGATATTGTGTTAACTTAAGATAAAAAAAATGTTTCTTCTAATCTTGTTGGTTATGTAGATGTTAATTTTACTTGTGATAGATTCCAAAAATCAACCACATCTTATTGTTTTACACTTGGTAAAAATTGTGTGACTAGAAAGTCATAATTACAACCCTTTGTTCACTAGCGAAGTTGAATAGGTTACAAACTCCATCAACAAAACCATATGTTTATATAATTTTTGTAAAGAAACTATATTGACATCTTCTATCAAAACTATACCTTCTGATAATTAATTGTGTATTCAAATAAGTGCAAATTCTATATATTATGAAAGAACGAAATATGTGATATACAATTTCCATTTGTAAGGTGATGAATTTCTGATAGAAAAATTAGACTTTTGATGATACCATATTAATATAATTTTTTTATATGGGTTCTAAATTTACTGCATCATATTTAAATATTAAATTGTTGTATATTGAGTGATATTTTTCCAGGTATTTGAGTTGAAAAAATCATTGTAGAGGTTTTGTTGCTAATATGTGGTAATGGATGTAGGTTCGAGATTTTAAGAATAAAACGTGTTATATGGATGTTTTCACATAAAATAAGAAAATAAATTAAATAAGAAAAAGATTTATTTAACAAATGATGTGTTTTCATCCTAATTGTTAATAGTCAAACTAAATGAACGGACTGAATTGAAAACCTAATCGTGTCATATAAATAGGCCTCTTTCACTTGATCGTCTCATCTTCTTCATGATACTCTCTCATATACGGGTGATTTAGTATCTCAATATTCAAACTTATTTCTCTCCAACAATTATTCTAATTTCACAGAGTTATTTGTAATAGAATCGCAGTTCTATAGATTGTTGAACAATAAGAGTCACCCTATATTTTAGAACTCTTGTCAACAAATCTGTCATAGATAAAATTGTCAAGAAAGTAATGAAAGTATAAAAATTAAAAAGAATGAAAAAAGAAAGATGGAAATCAAGAGAAATTACCAATGAAGGTAAATCATTTTGACAATATATTTAATGTTTATGCAAAATTAAATTCATTTTTTTCACTGTTGATACTTTCTCTTTTATAGAATTTAGGATTTATGCATTTATGAAAAGTTAATTAACTTGAGTTTTAGTCCATTCAGACATAACCACAAGCGATATGCTTACACACTATTATCAGTGTTCGTTAAAGCAACTAGGTATCGAAAATTCCTACATTACAACTCAATAAAGCAAAAAAATGCAAACTTCATAGACGCAAAAACTGAACAACTAGGTATCGAAAATTCCTGGTGGACCATGTGTTGCGAGATGAGGATCCAACTAACGAAAAGAAGTTCTCATTAACATACATGACATCGCGCCAGCAAGAGCAATGAAGTGTAAACCGTGGAGTATTTCTACTCTTATGGGCAAGAAGTTACTACAGGATGGGTGGGATCTCACACTACTCCTACACTCCAAAAAAATATCAACGAAGGCAGGGCTTGGATAGTGCGCAGATTATTACGTCACGAAAAATATTCTCAAAAAATTGAATTCTAAATGGTGAACAGGGTATCTGGTTATGTATTTAATGTGGATCTGTACTGTTAACTTGCTTTAGATTATGATAATATTTTGTCTGGACAAATGACTATGTATTATGTATTTGATACTTATGATGTTTAATTATTAACATGCTTAGTTTTCATATATTGGAAAAATAAAATATGTTATTATACAGAGTAATTTACAGGTTATTTATAATTATAACTAATTGGGAAGTTAAGCAAACTCAAAAAAAAAAGATGAGTATAGTATAAACATCCTGAGTACTTATATCGAATAAGATGAGTTTACAGTCTTAAAGATGAATATACAATAATAATAATGAGTATCATATAAAACACAGCAAAATAAAAAGGAAAAAATGAATTACAGAGAATAAAAGATTAGTATAACACAAAAAAGGTGAGTATAAGTAAAAAATGATGAGTATACACAAAAGAGATGAGTACGTTATAAAGGCCAAGACTTCATAAGAAAAATGATGAGTATACAAATAAAATATTGAGTATTCACAAAAAATGATGAGTATCCACAAAAAATGATGAGCATTCATTATTAAAGTTAAGTATACTATAAAAAGTTAAGCTAACTGATATATTTATATACATATGTTAGCAAGTATGAAACAAAACAAACACATGATGAGCAATCTGATAAAAAGATAAGCATACTTTATAAAATCATTAGGATCCGCAAATAGATAATGAATACACCCTATAAAACTTTTAAAACACTTTAGAACTCAAACTATCCGGATAATTAAAAGTATAAATGAGTTGAATCATTACATAAACATAATCATTAACCAGTGGTTAATTAACCAAACAAAAATGTTATATGTGTGTATGCGTGCTCTGCATGTGGAACGATTATGTGTGCCCATCTTCTTGAATCCTCCATAGCGGATTAACCGCACCACCTTCTCTGTACTAGAACGGAAACGCTTGGACTGCGGCCTACCCGGTGGAACCCTAACTGAAGGAGCTAATATGGATGGAAATTTATTTACCGGGACTTCAACATTAAACGTAGACATAAGCGGGTATGTTCTTAGAATAAGTCTTCATGTAAGAAGAAGAGAAAAAATAGGACTCCACATATACGAAGGGATCACTCACACCTGCACTAGATAAGAAACACAAGGCGTGTTGGCAAGGAAAACCAAGTTCTTGCCATTCACAACAGGAACAAGTGCGAGCCTCGACATCTACTACCATGATGGGATTTAAGTAAACCTGGAAAACAGAAGGGGTGGATTACTTACTACCATGATGGGATTTAAGCCAACCTGGAAAACAGAAGGGGTGGATTGCTTAATTGTCCATGTGCATCTAAGTCCGACGTTGGTTTTATATAGAGCCATGATAGCCGGACATAGAGGTGAAGTCCACTTGGATGAGATCAAAGCCGGTCATGAAATCACTGCATTAACTTAACCCGGAGTGCTTCCACAAGCTCAGTCACGGGAAGAGTCCTCTTTTCTAATATCCAATAGTTAAACGACTCAACTACATTAGATGTTATTTCACCATATCGTCTGGAAATAAGCATTTGCATAATTTTCCTTCGGTAATGACTTCAGAAAGTCGCTCGCCCATTTCTTCCCTTCTAGTAGCATAATAGACATCTATCAACGGTAGGAGCATGGTCCACATTCTTGAGAAGGTATACTATATGGTCACGGAAGAATGGCGTACCCTTAACAACCAGCTGGATATTCTTCTCGATGTGTTTGATGCAAAAACTGTGAGGTGACCCAGGAATATGTTTCTTACTACATTTATTAGACCCGGGTGACGATATAAATGTGAGCTGGCGCCTATCAACAAGGGCTTTAAAAACTCGAGGAATGCCGTCCAATTGTCGCTGTCACCAGTGACAACACCGAAAACAACCGGAAATAGACCTGAAACATTACAATCCAAACAATTTAGCAAAACTCAAAAAAAGCAATCAGTCAGAATAAGGATTAACTCATCCACTTAGACACAATAATGAAATACCTTGGTCTCCATCTTTTGCAATAGCAACCAATAACGACCCCTTGTATTTAGACTTCAAGAATTTAGCGTCTAAGAATAGCATCGGACGACACAAATCAAACCCAGATATACACCCACCAAACAAGAAGAAGCAGTGAATGAATACACGAGTATCGGGGTTTGCGTGAACCGAGTACACAGTTCGAGGGTCGAGCAACTGGAGCTTCTCAAAGTACCCTTGCAACCAGTTAAAGGACGAATCGATATCACCCAATAGATAATCCTTGGACTTCTTAACACCACGATGTTTTATACAAAATGTGGAACCCGTAACTCTCCTTAGGAACAACCTGAATCTCTCTTGGCCTCACATTCGGTTTTGAACAAACTTCATATGAAATAACACGACTAAGTATGGAAGAATCCAATTGAGAGTGTGACGTCTTCTTGTAAACTTTACCGCAAGTGTGAACACCCCTGTATGATCTCATGTACCAATATCCATTTGACTTTTCTAAATATATATATATATATATACCACGTACACCCCTTCTCCTTCTTGTAGAAGCACTCGCGCTGATACGTTTGTTCTTGTTATTATGAATATAGTCAAAGTCAAAACCATCAATAACAGCCTGTTTACAAATAACGAAATGGAATTGTTCGGCACCTCCTACAAAACACTACCCAACACCTAATATACAATATTTCCAGGAGCCACTCCTCATATCCTTCGCTTCATGGATAAAAAAGGATGGATTGGGTGCCGTCGCAATAACCGACCTAATCGAATTAGTGCAACTGGGTGTAGGAAGAACGACTGACTCGACAATCGAGATAGTATTCAAAACAAATGCACGGGAATCACACAGAAACAACTACCTTTTCAAACAAACCACGTGCGAGAATCCATTTAATTGTGCGGAAATCTGTGTCATTCTCCAATAAAGCATCCTTATTGTTCCCTATGGTATAAGATAAGGTGTGAGTATCAACTAAATTAGGCCACCTGGTGTTAACAGACACCTTAACTGAATGGAATCAGACAACTCATCAAACGGGAGAAAAATTTGATCAACACCTGATTTGAACACAATAAGGACATCTGGAAACATTATACTTGTAACATACAAAAATATGAGCAATGCATCACTAAGGAGTAATATAAAAATGTAGAATTCTCATCATTTTGTGTAGTACTCATAATTTTATGAGAAGTATACAGAAATGATGAGTATTATACTAATCAGCTTGACAATGGGCAGTAAACTCAGTATTTCATACATAACAATCACGAGTAGTACGAGAGGTAGGTTACACTAAGAAGTTTGTGTATACTCATCATTATCATGACAAAACTAAGAAAATGACTAAAAACATGATCATTAACACGTAAAAAATAATAAGAAAAGAAAAATCTCAGAGATAACACATCAATTATGACGAACTATGCACTATCCATACACGTAAACAGTAATTACTCAGCAATCACCTAAAATGGCGAGTATTAAGCAACAGTATTCGCATGTATAATGATGATTATAAATTCTAAAAAAACATCGAATTTTGCTGCAACGACACTAACACACAAGACATGACTGAACAAAGCACACATACAAACAACACATCACCTCTGTATAATCGAACAAAAGGTGTAACTAAAAATCACGAACGATAAGAGAGGATAAACTTACAGCGAGTAATGCTAAGACTGGGAATAAAACCATGCTACTATACGCGAATCTGGACTCCACCACCGGAGAATCAACTTAGTAAAGAACCAGTGAGATCGAACAGAATCGTACGAGATTTAAATTCAAAATTCAAAAGACGCAGGTACAAAACCTGTGAGATAGAGAGAGAGAGAATGAGAGACTTGGTATTTATATGGTATGATAAAACATTTGAGGGTAATATGGTAACTAGATTATTATCTCTATAGTGTTAAATCTAATATGAGGTCTTTAGTAAGAAGAATAAAAAGAGGGGGTTGGGTCAGGACTAGGGTGTGTGTTCAAGACCCCTTAGGGCCAAAATCTCTATCTTTTATTTAGGACAAATTAAGTTTATTCTACATAGTTATCTTATGTCACTAAAGAATTCACGAACCGTTTTCTAGAAAAAAAAATTAAAATGATGCAACTAAATTAGGAAAATATTATTTTTAGCATATTCCAAAACAAAAATTGTAATATTAAACCCTGACTTAGAATTAAAAGATGCAATTTTGACCAAAAAAGTGTGCCTAAGTAGAAGCCATTTTCAGCCTGACATGTGTGTCAATAAAAAATACTGTCTTGGAAGACAAGACAATCCATATTGGAAAGTTGTTTTAAATTAAAGAGTCAAAAGAAAGAAAAATGTACAAGAAGAAAAGAGTATTCACAAGATAAATACAAAAACTGACTATTAAGACATAAATAATTAGATATTTATTTGTTAGTCATTTAATCTAACCTATTTCCTTTCTTTATTAGTTTAAATATTATAAAATAAAAATGATAGAACTCTAGAAGTGGAGAGGAAATATTAGAGATTAGGATTTAGTATTAAAAGCACGAGTTACTAACCACCACTTAAGACGGTAGTATAGGATTTTTATAATCAAATTCATGGTAAATTGAGTAAAAGAACTAGATTTTACATACACTCAAGATCCATTCAAAATTGTGTTACTTGCCATATTATTTCCTAAGTAGGACTTAACCTCGTCCATGATGTGGTCATGCGTGAGGATTCACTATCTCAACCCAACGAAGTATGTTCCCTCGAAGTAATAAAGTCGTGAAGAATAAACAATACTAAAATTGTATCCATTTATAAAGTAAACTGTGATGACACCCCTCTACAACTAAAGCTCAATTTTTTGTACATCCACAAGTGTATTTAACTTCACTACTTAATTCAGACCCATGATAACAATCTTATTATACAAAAATATTTCCATAGCTATTCCCTCTAATCATTCAATTATGATATATTTTTGTTTATTAGTGAATTGCATAACTCTAATAATAACCAATCTAGTAACTCCCTAAATTTAATTGAATTAGACCTAGAAACTTAATCAAGTTACCACCATGCTTTGAGGATCGTAACTTGACATCACGTAGGGGCAACGAGGAATAAAAACAGTGATACTAATAGTGTCATTTGATAAAGTTCTTAATTTTCATTTAATAGGAGATCAATGAGTTTACAAAAGACATCACGTACGAAGAATGTGCAGGTATATCAAGTGTACAACAAGGATACTTCAGGACACTGAATATTGATTTTATAAGGATACTTCAGGACACTGCTAAAATTTCAATTATATTGTGATTATGATTAAGGTTCTGGAAGATTCTATTCCAAAATAACGTAAGTATGTCCACAATTACTTTATTATTTTTCCAAACTACTATATATTGTTCTCACATTAATAGGTTGTGGATGAAAAATATATTCACACCCACCACCAAGCCCTCCATTTACATGCATCAACAAAACCTCTCTCACCTCCATTTCTATTATCCTCACACATCCATAATCATTGCCATCTATTACACCATCAACAATATTATTATTTTTTTGTGAAAAATAATTTTTTAAAGGTAAATTCAATTTTCAATCATCTTAATTAACTAGTTATTCTCTAAACAGTACATGAAGGTAGAGAAGAAGCCAATATTTTTATAACTCCACAACTTCTGAGAACAAAAACTTGGAGACTAAAATTAAAAAAAAAAGTGTAAAAGATTCGATTTAATCTTCTAAAGCATTTCAATCACTAAATATTTTGTACTATACTCATATTTTCAAATCTTCATATTGAAATATGGCTAAAACATATATATATATATATATATATATATATATATATATATATATATATATATATATATATATATATATATATATATCCTTAAAAATCTCTTATTGAAAAGTCGTGACGAAAAGTTCTACATGATAGCATGATATTAAATATAAGATTATTGACGCAAAGTATTTTCAAAATATCATTATGCATATCTAGACCAAACCTTTTACTTGAGAATATCTAAAATATTTTTTATGGTTTGAATGTCTTCCAAAAAGTGATTTGTTGAAATGTAAAATGAGTAAGGTCTACTCATAATAAAATTGGAGTCAGAGTCCTACATTACAGATGGTAATTGATAATTTTAAATGGAAAATAATTGATGGTCAAGTGTCATAAAAAACATACACTGTTATGCAACTTAAATAATGACCACTAACATAGACATAACAGAGGAAAGTAGGTTGGGATAATGAATGGAGAATGTTTTTCAAGTGCTTAGTGATTGTAAACGTAACACTTACTTTGTGCAACCTTGCATGACCATAATTTTTGCTACTAGATATGTTAACAAGTGAGAGTCTGGTTCTGCATTTAATTTTGTCGGATAAATTGAGTTGTTGACTAGGATAGAGACTAAAAATTACTTATTGCGACTACTGTTTCATATTTGGTTGGGCCATAACAATTAGACTTTAAATCTTAAATTCACACCACCCAAGATGTTATCTTGTTGATCGTTTATTTTATTTCATATACAAAACATTCCTCGTTCTTGCAAGGACGTTGATCATGCATTTGCCTTTTTGGTCATAATTATGTTATAAATATCGCAAGTTTATTCCAAGACAACAAGGGAAAATACATATATTGTTTCGAATTAATGTTTTATCTTAGAATGGATGAGTACCATGTCTTCAGTTTTTTGTACATTTAGATGAATTCACTAGAAATTTAAGAATTAGCGCACGACGGTGAATACTCTAAGAATCATTCTATGGAGTAACAAGTAATGAAATGGACATTTTCACAGACAAATAGCTTTGTATATCACTATATCAAAATCTAATTTTTATGCATTAAGACATATAATGCTAGAAGATCAAATATTCTTTAATGATATATTTTTTATCATTTGTAGTGCGGTCGTTTTTTATAAATATCAGGTGCTCCTTGAATATTATTTTATTATTGTAGGATAATAGTACATTCACATTATGGATTGTATATTGGGTAAAAGTATTCATCATCATTATTATCTTTCTATTTTTTCTTCATTTATAGAGATACCTAATATTATTTAATTACTTATTATAAACATAGTATTTAATTTAGATGAGAAAAAGGAATGTCATTTATAAAAATAAATATAGGAAAATTATACACTTGGGATAATATACAAAATTTAATATAATATAATTTATCAGCATTTACCTATCCTTAAAAATAGTTAAAGAATAGTTACGTACCGTATTATGTATTAGAGAAAATTTGGAACATTTTTCCTATATAATATTTTGATGTACAAGATACATTGTATATAATTAATATCATACAAAAATATAAAGTTTATACATAGTTTGTCTCTAATATTTGTACATATCCATTTACCTATACATGACGTTGATACAAATATATTAATATAATTCACATAACTTTATGTTAAACATATCTAAATTTACACCGGATTTTGAGATTATAATATTTTAGGAAAATTGCGTTACATATCTCTCAAGATGGAGCTTTAGGATACCATCTCTTCACAATTATCTTTTTTTCAATTGAATTTGGATCAATGAGTAAGAAAGACAAAGACCGTCAAAAGATTCCTATAGAAAAAATAGGGGTCAAGAGTCACCTTAGGTGATATTTTCAAAACATAAGTGTGGTGTTTTCAGAAAAGCCAGTGAACTAGTCAGCCTTTGTGATGCAAAGATTTGCCTGTTTAGTTTTTCATCTGGGGATACTGTTACTCATTTGGGCACCCCAATATAAGGTCAATCTTTGATAAATACAATTCTAAAAATTCTCCATTACTAGAGATCAAAACCAAAAAAATAGTTCAAAAGAACCGCAACACTACTGTTTAACATATGAATCATAATCTCACATCACTCTTCCACAATATTGAATTGGAGAAAGAACGTGCTAAGGAATGGGATAATATTGTCAAAATTAATCGAGACAATTATTGATGGAATTAATTAGTTGTCTTTTATTATGCATTCTATGTCTACTAATACCATTAATATGTTTCGGAATGGAAATTCATTAGATGCATACTTTCCAACTAGAGGTATAAGCTAAGGGACCCCTGTCCCCATTTTTATTTTTGATGTGTATATGAGTAGATTATAATTCTTTCTCATCGACCAGGTTTACCTGTATCTCATACCTTTGTTAACGTAATCTGATATTATTTTTGAGACTATATATGCAACACTAGTTTAAATAAAGAGATTAGACACATAGTTTGTAATGAGACTTGTCATCTAACGAGGTGTGATACAAATATGCTAGAAAATCCACACTTCGAGAGAGAAAAATTCTGCAAGTACTGTACGTATTATTGACAAGTAATAAAGTAACTATGTAAAGAGAATCGTCTCCACAAGTACGAAAGTTGTTAAATTTAATGTCGTCTTCTTAGAAAGTGTAGATGATTCAGTTGTTGTAACTAAAACAGAAATAAAATAATAGGTTTTTTTAGGTTTTGGCTTAATAACTAAGTTGCAAATATTATTAGATTAATTAACATACTAAAACATGTAAATATAATATGATGAATGAGATGAGAATTAGATTAAGTTTGCTAGTATTCCCTTATCTTACTAAGTCCATGATTCCAGTCATAAGGGTGAATTGGGCTATTATGATAATAGAGATTCTAATTTCCTTCTTATTGGACAGCTTAGATGGATTCCTTTCTATTACTAGAGTCCTTGAATAAAATTGTTCTACGTAAATTCTATTTTGTTATACAAGTGGTTATCAGTAACCTATGTCTATGTGTGTTTATCTCAATAACTTTGTAAGCTATGTGTTTCCTTATATATATATATACAAACATAATATTGTGAAATTACCCATTTATGTGTTATCATTTGTGAATTTGAAGTTGGAAAATTCTCAATAAGGTGGTGCTAGAAGTTGAAGCAAAACCTAATCTAGGAACTAGAAAAACCACCAAAAGGGAAGTTAAGAAGGGTGGAAATCGAATTGTAGTTAGAGCACATTTAGTTTTTTAACATTTAACCAAGAAAACATATTTTATTAAAAGTTAGCTTTTGCTCCTTGATAGTTTAATTAGTAGCACTATATGTAATAGTGGTTGCTTTTTGTTAGTATTTAACAATTTGGCAAATGTTATTTACCAACCCACAAGTAAAGTCTTGCTAGTTTCAAATATCTTAGTTTTTCGTAATATCAATATTAATATGCTGTAGAAGAAGACATTACATACCATATGTGTTAATATGGCATTGAATAAAATTCTTGGTGTAGCTTTGGGTTGAATATACCGTATGTGTTAATAAACCATCACGATTTTTCTCTACATAATACATGAATTGATAAAACTTGAAAACAAAGAGGGTGCATTTTCTACTTTTGGAAACAAACCAGTTCTATGTTGTTGTTCTTTGACCTACACGTATATTTCAGCATGATAGGACTAAGATTCGTTTGCTTCGTAACTAGTATGCTACTAAAAATACAGTACTTATTATTTTCTCTATTTTTTGGATCTTCTATCTTCTTTTGCGCAGCCACTTCAATTTGGATTTGTTTTAGATTAAGATTACGACTTCTAAGTTGGGATGGGTCGCGAATCATAAACTTGAGTGTATGATGCGTCATATCAATATCCATATTTTTTTTCTAGTTTTTATGCTTTTTTTACATGTACAAGATTCGTCCGGATTCTGATGACTTCCTTGCTCGTCACGCTTTGGAGTCTATTTTTTACATCAAGAGAACATATTTTACCTTGATACATGGCAATAATTCATTCAAGATTTCCGCGAGAGTTAGACAAGACTTTGAACCTTTTCTTATTTGAATTACTTATTCCTAAGACCATGCGTAAAAGTGAGGCATGCTATAACATTGTTCAAATTTTTTGTATCAGAGGTTTTATTTCTAAGTCTCTTTGTAAAACTTCATGATGATACCCCTTTTTGTAGATACAATACCAATATTAAAGACAAGTCTTTACATAAACATTAACTCCATGCGCTTCATATGTCTTTAGCCTTCAAATCAAATGCCTGAATATTTTGATTTACTTATATTCTTAAATGTCCTTTACAAGACATTTCCGTATATAGACTCATTTAAAGGTTACAGAAAATCTCTTTGAAAATTTATAGTATGAAACTTATCCTCGTAACTACTTGGTATTGACACGAATCTCGTGTTGTCGCTGATAATGCAACATATGATGTTAGTTGCTTGAAGGATACGAGTAAGTTTTTTCTATTTTCCTTGAATATTTGAGACATTGTATGAGCTTCATACAATCTGTGTTGCTCACTTGATTTAAATAACCTCGTTAGGTTTCGGTAGCCAATCCTCGAGAATATGATGTATGAGATATTTTTCCTTATTACTAATAAGTCATAGTTTATACATAAATTTGGTTGCTAAGATGTTCTTATAATTTAATTACATATCAAACTGATTTTTTTGTAGCATTAATAAGTTAAGTCAAAATAAAATATGTCATGACTAGTGTTATTAAGGTCATTTAACTGAATTCTTACTTAATGCCCTTGTGAATAGTTAATAAATAAGATCAATATACTAAAAGGAGATTAAATACAAAAACTAAGTTATAAAGAGCTTAATTAAAAAGAATGGGTACAAGTTTGAGAGTTGATTTGAACATATAAATTTGATAGTTATATTTGAACATATAAATTTACAATTAAAAGTTGTATATGTTATATTTTTGCTTACTTGAAAATATATTTTGTTTGTTTTTAGAATATGTAATTAAATAGTCTATAAGTTTAATAATAATACAATTTGAAAATGCGTAGAATAAATTGTCCATGCACATAGGTTTCTTATCCATTGAAACTATCTGACCTCTCTACTAGAAACTAGCTCCTATCATATTGTTGAACATTGGACGTTCATAGAAGATATGATTAGGCACTTTTGTTTTCTATCATATTAGGTGTCTCTTATTTTAAACTCTATGTCTACTAACACCATTAATATTTTTTGGAATGGAGATTCATTAGATGCATACATTCCAACTAGAGGCATAAGCTAAGGGGACCCCGTCCTCATTTTTATTTGTGATGTATATGTGCGTAGATTATAATTCTATCTCATCGACCCGGTTTACCTGTATCTCAAACCTTTGTTAACGTAATATGATATTATTTTTTGAGGCTATATATGCCAGACTAGTTTTAATAAAGAGATTATACACATAGTTTGGAATGAGACTTATCATCTCCCAAGGTGTGACAAAAATATGCTAGCAAATACACACTTCGAGAGAGAAAACTACTGCAAGTGTACGTATCAATTACAAGTAATAGAGTAAGTATATAAAGTGATTTGTCTCCACAAGAACTAAAGTCATTAAATTCAATCTCGTCTTCTTAGAAAGTGTAGATGATTCAGCTGTTGTAACTAAAACAAAAATAAAATAATAGATTTTTTTGGTTTTTGATTGATAATTAATATGAAAATATTAATTAGATTAATTAAAATACTAAAACATGCATATGTAATACGATGAATTAGATTAGAATTATATTAAGTTTGCTAGTATTTCCTTATCCTACTAAATCCATGATTCCTGTTATAAGGGTGAATTGGGATGTTATGATAATAGGGATTCTAATTTCCTTTTAATTCTAGCCAGGATAGCTTAGACAGATTCCTTTCTATTACTAGAGTCGTTAGATCAGATTATTCTACACAAAAGTTCGGCGATGCAACATCTGAACCAATGTGATTATTTGGCTAGGCAAGCCATCAGGATCACTACCACACACTAGATGAATATGAACCAGTTGTATTCCTAAGCCTCCGCCAGGGTGATAGTGTAAGATACTAAGATCAATCTAGCTATAGTTGATCAAGTTATAGAAAGTTTAAATTCAACCAATTCATATTTAGCTATAAACAAATTCGCATTTCAATTTATACCCATTCTCAAATAACATAAAAATATAAATAAAGTATTCAAGATTTATACATATTGCAAACTCAAGCTAACATAATTTAATACAAAATTAAATGTATAAAAATATGTAGTAAAAATTTTGGAATCATGTTTAAGACAAGAAACTAATGCTAATTACCCTAATGATAGAGGTGGAATGGTGTAGAAGTGCTTTAGTAGGGCCCGACTTCTAGTCTTTCTTCTTCGATCGAATTGCCCTCTCTCTATCTAATAGTTCTGAATAATAATGATTGGTAACTTTTCTCTAAACTTAATTTATGATGATGTATATATATATGGTTAAAAAAAATTTATGGGTTGTGGCCTCTTTTAAATGACCAAATCTAACCAAAAAACATTTTCTAATAATAGTGGAATGGTTCAAGCCACGACATCTGCAACTTTAATAACCTTTTCAATTCAGCTCCAAATCACAAACTGTCAGTTCCTACGCGCTCATAAATTCACGTTCTTTCTAGAAACCAAAGTGATCCTTGTGAATATTCATCAATTGGACTTTGTGCCATCAATAAGGCAAATTTTAATTCTAGCTGACAACTACTCTCCCTTTCCAAAAATGGCTTCTTGGTCGTTTTAAGCCTTGACTTGGGTTTCACATTCCGTTCTCAACTTCTTATCTTTGTCTAGGAATATAATATCATACAAGTACCTAAAATCTCCACTTAAACACACAAAATATGCACAAATAACTCTAAATGTAAAAATTATTCAAAACTAGACAAGAAATGAGAAACTATCAATATATAGGGAAAATCCTTAAACTAACTACACTATAACCCTAAAATATTGTCTCATGATTAGATAAATCTATCATATGAATGGATACATCAAGCCTCGACCGACACTGATTCTTGAAAATCACTCATATATTTATCCAAAAACGCTCCTTAAGCAACACAATACTACGTAGATAAATGTAGTGGGTTTTGATTTATCAAATCATTACTAACTACCTTAATATAACTATATTACTGGGAAGCCTCCCGAAGAGTTTCTATAAAATGGTAACTGTGAACATGAAAGTCAACTTTCTAAGTAGAAGACTCATATTATTTATTTGTTAATATGGATCACAATCGCTCATTCTATTTTACGTGTTATGCATAGATATAAAATTCTTACAACAAAAGTTTTCGATGATCTCTGACAAAAGATTGAGTAAGTCTAAGGTATGATATCCCTAAAAATCTCTTCTTGAAAAGTCCATATGAAAGATTTTACATGATAGCATGGTATTAAGTATCGCAAAGTATTTTCAAAATATCATTTGCATAACTAGACCAAACCTTTTACTTGAGAATGTCTAAAATATTTTTTGGTTTGAATGTCTTCCAAAAAGTGATTTGTTGAAATGTAAAATGAGTAAGGTCTGCTCATAATAAATATGGATTTAAAGTCCTACATTACAGATGATAATTGATAATTTTAAATGGAAATTAATTGAAGGTCAAGTGTCATAAAAACCATGCACTGTTTGCAACTCAAATAATGACCACTAACATAGACTGAACAGAGAGAAGTAGGTAGGGATAATGAATGGAGAATGTTTTTCATGTGCTTATTGATTGTAGACGTAACAATTACTTTGTGTAACCTTGCCTAACCACAAATTTTTTTCTACTCGATATGTTAACAAGTAAGAGTCTGGTTCTGCAATTAGTTTTGTCCGATAAAAAGAGATTTTGACTAGGGTAAGGAGTACAAATTACTTATTGTGACTACTGTGTGTCATATTTGGTTGGACCATAACAATTAGATTTAAGATGTGGAATTCACACCACCCATGACATTGACTTGTATATCGCTTATTTTATTTCATGTACGGAACATTGATTATTCTTGCGAGGACGTTGATCGTGCGTTGGCCTTTTTGGTCATAATTATGTTAAAAAATCTCGCAAGTTCGTTCAAAGACAACAAGGGTAAATATTTTATATTGTTTTGCGATGTTTGTATGGTAGAATAATTTGCATTGATGTTTTGTCTTAGAAAGGATGAGGACCATGTCTTCAGGTTTTTGTACATTGAGATGAATTCACTAGAAATTCAAGAATTGGCGCACAACGGTGAATACTCTAAGAATCGTTCCTATTGTATAACACGTAATGGAATGTATATTTTCATACAAAAAAAGCTTTGTATGTCACCATATACAAATCAAATGTTCGTTAATGATATATTTTTCATCCTTTGATAGTGCGATCGTTTTTTTATTAATATTAGGTGCTCATTGAATATTTCTTTTTGGGGGATCATAGTACATACACATTATGAAAGGTATATTGGGTAAAACTATTCATCATCGTCATTATCTTTCTATTTTTCCTTCATTTATAGAGATACCTAATATTATTTAATTACTTATTATAAACATATTATTTATTTAGACGAGAAAAAAGAATGCCATTTATAAAAATAAATTTAGGATAGCTGTATACTTGGATAATATACAAAATTTAATATAATTTAATTTATTAGCTTTTACTTATCCTTAAAAATAGTCAAATAATAATTGCGTTCCATATTATGTAATAGAGAAAATTTGGAACATTTTCCTATATAATATTTTGATATACACGATACAATGTATATAATTAATATCATACAAAAACATAAAGTTTATACCTAGTTTGTCTCTAACATGTGTACCTATCTATTTATCTATACATGACGTTGATTCAGATATATTAATATAATTTACATAAATTTATATTGAACATATCTAAATTTATTTGGATTTTGAGATTTCAAAATTTTAGGAAAATCGCTATAAATATTTCTCAACTTTGAGGTTTAGGACAACCATCTCTTCACAATTATCTTTATTTCAATGGAAGTTGGATCAACGAGTAAGAAAGGCAAAGGCCGTCAAAAGATTTCAATCGAAAAAATAGGGAATAAGAGTCACATTCAGGTGACATTATCAAAACGTAAGAGTGGTGTTTTCAAAAAGGCCAGTGAATTAGCCACTCTCTGTGATGTTGAAATTGGCTTGTTTGTTTTTCCACCAGGTGGGGGTACTGTGTACTCATTCGGGCACCCCGATATAAGGTAAATCTTTGACAGATACAATTCTCAAAATGCTGCACTACTAGAGATCCAAACCAAAAAAATAGCTCAAAAAAATCGCAACACAACTGTTCAACATATGAATCATGATATCACATCATTCTTTGACAATATTGAATTGGAGAAATAATGTGGTAAGGAATGGGATAATATTCTCAAAATTATTCAAGAAAATTATTGGTGGAATTTTCCAAATAACTACTCTCAATTTGGAGGATCTAAATAAATTTAAAGCATTAATGTTGGAATTAAATTCCAGTGTTGAAACTTGTCAAAAGTTTATCTAGAGACAATAGAATGTTATTTAGGCGAAGATGATTCCTTCTGGGTCTACCTCTCATTTCAACACTCTATTCAATCATCCTAGCCGAAAAGTAACCAACCTGTTAGATCTTCAATTATCTTTTCAACACACTTAATGTACTTTTTCCTTTCGTTTGTGATGCAATTTTAAATTCATTTTTTCATTAACAGTTTTTCCCTCCATCTATTTGTACTAGGTTTTATTATACTATTTGCAATAATATAAAACTTGCTTGAAAAGTAATTTTTTTTCATATAATCCTATCAATAATCATTGGAATAACAAATTAATAACTAATTAAAAATTAGAAAAATATCAATAGGTTAAAGACGTAAATTAATTATTTCTTATTTAAAATTATTTATCTCACAAAATGACTTACTACATTAATTAATGTTTAAAATCTATTATATTGATATGAAAAGAAAATATAGTGTCTAAAGGGTGATTAAAAATAGAACTATGATTTGTAAATATTTTTAATTTATAAACATATTAGATAAGGATAAGGATGAGGAAGAGGATGAGGATGAGGATGAAGAATTAATTTATCTTCAATCCTTTTTATTAATATTAAATTTAATTTTATATTTAGAAATAAAAATGTTAGCTATAGACCTTGTATTGAATGTTGATATATCTATATAGAAACTTATCATTTGTCAATCATATTAATTTTATTAATATATAAATGAGGATGGGAATGAAAAATTAATTTATTGTGCAATGCTTCTAACTGATATTATACTATTTTTTTTTAAATGGATAAGAACATACTAGCCACAAAACTTGTACAGAATAATGGTATATCTATATCAGAACTTATCAATTTTCAAAAATAATTTTACTCAATTAATACATATATAAAAGATTATATTTACTTTTAATTTATATATCTTTTCTAAAAAAAGTGGAATAAGGAAAAGATGATAAGATAAGACTGTAAGTCAATACAATCCATTAAAGGTATCAAGTGTTTAATGATTTTTTCCTATTCATAACATTGGTAATAATAGAAAGAGAGAGAGAACAACCCGTATTATAAATTTGTATAGTGAAGTTACACAAAAATGATATATAGTCCTAAGTTTCATAACAAAAATGAGAAAATGTGCACAAAGATCTCAATATTGGGCACCAAGAAAGTAGTTTATATTTTGTGGCAAGAGGATTACGGATAGCCAACCACATACTACATCCATTATCTGGGATATAATTTCTAAACTACACGAGTTTAAACCAAGAAAACTTTTGAGATGAGATTCTTATTCGATTCCAAGTGCCCTTGGAAGTAAAAGACCCACGTGACGAAATAATTCATCAAATAGAATCCTATAAAGTGAAATGATATATAGAATAATGTATCAAATAATGTTTAAAAAAGATGAATATCCCATCACTCCTTATCATCCTTAACCCACACCCTATTTATGAATACAAAACCTAGTTTTTGGTGGAACACCACTATTTACTGGGTAAGTAAGAAGTTACTTTTCAAGTTTAAGAACCAAGTTGGACTTTGCTTTTAGGGATATTTAAATAATCTTCAACCTAGCTCTCATTTATAATCAAACCTATAAGTTATTGAACACTTATAATATTTTTATTAGTTATCAGTATTACGAGTATCTATTTCCCATATACTAATTTCCATAATCATGTAGTTGGTAGACATGTCCGGTTGTTCTAAATTTAATGAAGAAACTTTACGTATTTTCGTATTTTAGTTGATAATTTTTAATCCCTTTGTCTTTTATGACTTATAGTGAGGACACTATAAGATTCAAGTTTTGCGGTTGGAAGTAGCCACTTAAGAGTTGGGTTAGAATTGAACATCTTTAATTTTATACAATGACCCCTTTGGTGTAAATAAGATATGGTGAGAACACTACAAAATCAAAGCATGGTGGTGTGATAAGAAAAATTTGAATCTCTCAAGTTTAACAAAATACGAAAATAAATGGAATATATACCATGCTTACTATATGCTGTTAGATGTAAAATTATTTGAGCATGATTAGTATGTAGGAGTTAATATCTTGTTTAACTTGAAGATTAACATGGGCCTTTTGAAATTTACTTGAGATGTTTAATTATTAGCTCTATTTATGATACAATAGTATATACTTGAGTCCTATAGTTGTGTTACAATATTCAGTCAAAATAGGAGTAGAAGTTACATATCACATAGTTAGACTCACAACAAGAAGATTTCATTAAAAAATAAATGTTTCACCTCCTTAAGGAGTTGTTACGGGAAAATTAGATATAAGTGTTGTTTCATCAGTAATTTAAGCTAAAATATTGTTGTTTGTGTATTATACCTTGAATGAGCCTAATCATAAATTCATTAGTGTCATGATAGTAAGGTACTCATAGGGACATTTTATCTTGATAACCTAAACTCCTTTACTATATAGTATTATCGTCCTTAAAGATTGGTAAAGGGATACAATGGGCCCGCATGTCACAACTCACACAAGAAGACCTAAAATAAAATTATTATTAAAAGAATATGAAAATGACCAAAACGAAAAATATAATATTTCATGCCTTGAATGGATGACCTAGATGATTTCATTTGACCATAAGAAGTGACAATATTTGGGACGAAGATAAAATATGAAATAGAGAGGAACTTGGTTTCGAGCCTCTTGTAAAGTAAAAGTTTCTCTTATAAGACAATGTAAACTTAAAATGTAGCTTACGGTCTTTGGAAAACTGTGTCCATCATTGTTAGAGTGTTGAATTAGATTGACCAATTTATTAAGTTACATGTTTATTAGATTGCTTTACTATATATTGTTTCCTAAAATTGTTTCTCTACATTCTCTATATTCATCTGGCTATATTAGCTATGCATGCAATATTATTTATTTATATCTCTAATATTTTGATCAATGTAATACTAGAGGACAATCAAAGAGTGAGTGTGGGGTGTGATATGTCAAATAATATGGTATAAATATATTTTAGTTAAGACAATTAGGTATATTTTACATATTTTTCTTATGTCAGTAAAGGATTCACAAGTAATTTACTATTTACAACTCTTTTCGAGAAAACAATTTAAAATTGAGATATTAAAACTAAAGCTCTTCTTAAGGCTCTTCCCTCACGAACTCGTTTGTTGTAAGGTCTGAAGCTCTTCTCAGGCTCCGATAAAGGAGGCCAAGAATTAAACACTGTGAAACCTGAAAAAGACTAAAGCAAACCACAAGCGTAAATCTGGAAAAAATAAAAACTAAATACTGAAAAATAAAAACTAATTAAAAACTACTACTCGAAATAGATAACCCACACGCTAACGAGACACAAGTCCCCGGCAGCGGCGCCAAAAACTTGGTGTCGCCTAGGGTGTGATAAAAATATGATAAAATAAGGTCAAGAAAACTACACACTCTCACCCTAGATAGGCACAGTACTGCAAGTATTACAGGATGTATGCAAGTTTTAGTTAGTAAGTTGAGTTCGTTCTCAGGGACTTAAGTGTGTTAATCGCGTAGGTAAGAATAACGAGTAAAAGTAAATAATTAAAAGACAGAAAATAAGAGCAAATAGATTTCGAATTTAAGAATTAAAACTAATTAAAACTAGGAAAATAAAGACAATAAAATAAAAGATAAGAAATATGAGATGAGAAGTATAGCTTAGGTTTTGCTAGTATGCACAAATCCTTCTAATTTTATCTATAAATCTAGTTAATAAGGGAGAATATTAGCTCTTGGTATACTTAGTCAGGATTCTAAATTCCCATACCTTAGACCTTGAGAGCGACTAAGGGGGCTACGGCACAACCAAGACGTGGTTTCAAATAGGGTTATCAAACGCTACTAAGGCCCTAAGCAAACACTGCAATCATTGGTGATATGGTGATTAAAACAAACCCTAATGACTATCTAGTTAGAATCATGTTTTGTCAGAACTAATATCGACACTAGACATTATGTGGTGGTTCAATAGTTAAACACCCTGTCAAGGAGACCATCTAACTACTATTAAAACAATCCTAAAGTGATCAGTTCTAGGAAAGACAATAAATCAAAACACATAAACAAATATAAAGTAAGTAGCTAATATCAGATTAAAACATTTAATTCCCAAAGAAACTTAGATAGAAGAATTAGAATTCATAGTTTATACATGATGCAAAACCCAAGCTATGGGAGTTTAGTTCATACCTGATGGAAATAAACTAAAAGAAATTACAAAAGACATCATCTTGCTCTCTACAATAAACTGGAAGAATAAAACCTTAAGAACTAATTACTATGAGGCAAGGATGATTTTACAAGTGATATAAGGGTGTATTTATAGGTGTTTAGAAGACCTAATTCGTTTTCTTGAGGAAGAGATAAAGTATTGGACTCCTAGCCCAACTCAAATTCATATGGAAATAAAGATAAACAATGCTGGACCGTTTTGAACATATCTTCTTCGTTATTGATCGGTTTGAGCTCCATAAGATACCAAAAGAATCCTCACAGAATTATCTTTGTCCCTATGAAAGGAAATTACCAAAATCGGCCTATTTCTTGGAGGTAAATAGCACTTCTTTAGGCGTGTACTGCAGAATCCCAGATTTAGGCAGCTTTTCCTTTTCCATCTTTTTAGCTTTTGTTTCCTTATCTCCAATTACCATGCAAATCTCTTTCCATATGTTGTAGTCTTGGACTATAATTAATCTCCATAATTATCTTTAAAGCTTCACACCAAATAAACAATTAAACCCAATATGCTCTAAAAATAATAATTCAACAAATCAAGACTCAAAATAGGAAAGTGCACTATTACTCAAGAAAATCGACATTAATGACTTCTAAATCACTAAAAATGATGTCTCATCTTAACATAAATCTATCACAAATGAGGAGACATCATGTATCACCTCCACTTATTAATTCAGACCCAGGAGAATAATCATATTATCATAAAATATTTCCATAGATATTCCCTCTAATCATTCAATTATTATATATTTTTGTTTCTCAGTGAATTGCATAGCTATAATAATCACCAATTTAGTAACTCCATAAATTTAATTGAATTATACTTAGAACCTTACTCAAGTTACCACCAGTCTTTGAGGATCAATCCTTCACATCACGTAGGTGCAACGAGGAATAAAACTAGTGAAACTAATAGTGTCGTATGATAAGGTTATTAATTATACTTTCTTAGTAGATCAATGAGTTTGCAAATGACATCACGTATGAAGAATATGCAGGTATATCAAGTGTGCACCAAGGATACTTCAGGGCATTGAATATTGATTTTATAAAATAACACTTCTAAAAAACTTCAATTATACAGTTAAACCTCTATAAATGAATACTCTTGGGAACAGGAAAAAATATTCGTTTAGCGAGATTATTTATTTATCAATAAGTGAATATATTACTCATTAATCGATTAATGAATTTTATTCATTGGGATAGTATTTTTTCACATTTTTATATTCTCGTATGAATAATTACTTCACATATTGTAATGTACAAATGTGCCTACTAGGTAATAATTTCATTTCAAGAGATTTTATATAAATATAAATATATATGTATATTGTAAATTAAACATATTATGTTTGTAATACATGAACCATATATGTATGTGGACTAAGTATATTTTTGTACTTAGTATGTAAATTGTAATTGAGACTACTAATATGATAGTATGTATGGAATATATAGAGTCTTAGAAAATGTATATAACCTACACTACAAACTATATATATAGTTCTAAAGTCTTGGTTTGGTAAGTAATTTATTCTACCATATCTTTCTTATCATTCAATTTGATGGCTTCCAATCAAAAGCCAAAGCCATCAACAAAAACATCTTTGACTGAAAAGATAAGGAGGGCCATATGTGAGCATTAGAAGGAACATCCAACACTTACACAAAAGAATATGCAAGAATGAGCAAAGGGAAAAGTTTGGTTTGGATTCTAGCCAAACCACAATATCAAATACTCTAAAAAAAATAGCAGAATAATCGGAGGAGATGAAAATTAGCGATGCTTAAAGGCACAAATAAACGAAGTACCCCGACTTGGATAAAGTTTTGTATGAATAGTCTCTTGAAAGACATGAGAAGGTGAATATGTCAGTATAAATGATTCAAGGTAAAGTAAAATAATTTTTTCAAAAAATGTATGGTGAAACAATCAAGAGTTTAGCTTTTCAAGTGGATGGTTGGAATGTTTCAATGCAAGATATTTAATCAAGTCCTGCCGGTGGTTTGGTGAAAGCGGTTCCATGAACATGGAGGACATTGAAAATTCTTTACCTGAAATAAGGTTTAAACCAGACCAATTTCAGTTGAAGGTTATTTACAATATGGATGAAACATGATTGTTTTATCGGTTGGAAGCTGACCTTTTACTTGCCACAAAGCAGCTTGAAGGACAAAAGAAAGACAAAGAGAGAATTATTGTTGCAGTTTGCAGTAATGGTGATGGATCCGACAAAGTCCCCCTTTGGGTTATTGGTAAGTATGCATAAACCTAAATGCTTTAAGAATGTGAGCATGACCAATTTTAATTGCAAGTACCGTTTCAACAAAAAAGCTTGGATGACTGGTTTTCTTTTTCAAGAATTTTGTCATTGGTTTGACAAGAGAATGAATGGTAGAAAGGTTCTCTTGTTAGTAGACAACTTCCCAGCTCATCCAAAGGTTGTTGAGGGGTTGAGAAATGTAGAGTTATTTTTCTTACCCCCTAAAACAACATCTAAATTCATCAGTGTGATGCTGGGATTATTCGGGCATTTAAGATTCACTGTCAACGTCATTTAATTCAATAATCTTTCAGAGCCTTGAAGTTGACTCATCAAATCCAGGAAAGATTAACATTCTCGATGCTATTAACTATGCCACCTTGACTTGGAGATTTGATGTAAAGGAAACAACAATTGATGTTTCCGACATTGCAAGATACAATCTGAAGAACTCGATGTTCCTGAAGCAGGAGACGATTAATTAGAAGAAGATACCGAAGGATTAATGAATGTCATTTCTAAGTTACACGATAGAAATGTGATGGACTTCGAACATATTTTGAACTATCCTAACAAGAATGATGTCATTATTGAATTGCCTACCGACGATGAAATTATTGAGTCTATATTGAATGATGAGAATGATCCAGAATCATATGATTGTAGCGTCACACCAAACGTGTCATCAAAAGAAGCATATCAAGCAGTAATCACCTTACGGGACTACTTTCTACAATACAAGCAGAATACTCCCAAAGTTTCGTTTGCGCTAGGAAAAATCAAGGATGGGATGATTTTTGGAGAAAAAAAACTATAGACTCGTTTTTTGTAAAAGAATGACTTACTATATGAACATTGTAGATTCAAAAAAAAAAAACTTTTTTACTATATATAATGATTTGTGATGATTATTCATTTATATTTACATAGGGTCTTTAAGGATTTCAAGAAAATTATTCATTAATGCATTTAGCGAGGTTATTCATTTAGCCGAAATTATTCATCTGTCGAGGTTATTCATTTATCGAACATTCATTTATCGAGGTTTAACTGTATTTTGATTTTGATTGAGATTCTGGCTATTCTATTCCAAAAATCCCTTAATTATGTCCATAATTACTTTATTCTTTTTCCCAACTACTACATATTGTTCGCACATTAATGAGTTGTGGATGAAAAAATATTCACACCCACCACCAAGCCCTCTATTCACATGCACCACCAACACCACTCCCACCTCCATTTCGATTATCCTCACACATCCATAATCACCATCATCTGTTACACCATCAACAATAATAGATTTTTGGAAAAATAACGTTTTAAAGGTAAACTCAATTTTCATTCATCTTAATTAACTACTTATCCTTTAAACATTTGACCAACGTCTGGGTAATACACACAAAGGTAGAGAAAAAGTCATTACTTTTATAACTTTAAAACTTCTGAGGAAAAAAACAAGGAGACTAAAATGAAAAAGGAAGTGTAAATGATTCCATTTAATCTTCTAAAGCATTTCAATCATTAAATATTTTGCTCTAAACTCATATTTTCAATTATTCATATTGAAATATGGGTAAAACATATATAGATATCCTATAAAGTATGATGCACAGTGCTAAAGCAAGATGTACCCTGCATACGCCAATGTTCTAAAGGAAGTTAAGCAATACTACATAGGTTCCATATTTAGATTAGATGTAGATTAGATGAGTAATTTTGGATAATATTTGTACTGAATAATCAGGTTTTAAGTTTTTATAAATTAAATTAGAACTAGTAGTAATTTCTAGGAAATGAGTAACTTTTGGTAGTATTATTTGATAGAAGTACCATAGAACGAAGATGCATGAAAATATGATGGATATTGATTGAAACTCATTAAAAATGATGGTTTTCTATGGAATTCCAAAATCTGGTAAAACATGAACACGTCTTATTAATGAAGATATCATTTATTACACTATAAAATATTGACATTTACACAAGGCGGTCCCAATTCCAGCTTTTATTGAATATTATAAATATCTAGAGGAGGATGAACTCACTCATTGATATGTTTCATAAAAAGAAACTAAAATTCTTGCCACCCCTAATATGAACAAAAATTAATATGTTTACAATATGGATTGAAGAAAAATATATATTTCTTGGTGTATTTTTGGGTAGTTTATAAAATGCTACTAATATAAAAAATCACAAGTTATAAGAAGATGCTGATTATACCACTAGTGTTTCTTGGTCTCTACACGCTAAAATTGATGTAGTTTGATTGGTTTCAAAGTTTAACCTTTGGGATGCTCAAACCTTCAAGATTATCTATTAATATCTTTATCCTAACTTTGATGATTTATCTTTGTTCTTCGTAATTTAAATATTTTAATGACACATCTTAAAATGTTTAAATCGACATAATAAGAAACAAGTAGGATGTGTTGCATGGAATGGTAACATATTGACATCCACAGGCTACAATAAATCCATTATGAATCACAATGGTGAATTGTTACAACTTAGAAAGAGGCTTAGGCTTAATTATGAAAAATAATCTAGGCTATTGACACCTTCAATACACCTATGTTCCTTTTTTCATATAATAGAAGAAAATTTATTCCATCCCTAATTGTAAATATTTAATTATTTTAAATTTAAGGTTAAAAACTTGATCAAGCAACTGGGTTTCGGTAAGTTGTGTTTATGTGCGTTTATCTTGGTAAAATTGTAAGCTATGTGTTTCCTTCTATATATACAAACATAATATCGTGAAATTACCCATTGTGTGTGTTATGATTTGTGAAGTTGAAGAAGGAAAATTCTCAAATAAGGTGGCGCCAGAAGGAGAAGAGAAACTATTGTAGGAAACAAAAAAACCACCATAAGGGCTATCAAAAAGCATAGAAAGAGAATTATAGTTAGAGCAGATTTAGTTTCTTAACATTTATCCAAGATAACCTATGTTATTACAAGTTATCTTTTGTTCCTTGATAGTTTAAAATTAGTAGCGATATATGGAATAGTGGTTACTTTGTGTTAGTATTTGACAATTTGGTAAGTGTTGTTTATAAACCCATTAGTAAAACTGTGCTAGTTTCTAATGTCTCATTTTTTCGTAACATCAATGTTAATATGGTATAGAAGAAGATCTTACATACCATATGTGTTAATATGGAATTGAATAAAATTCTTGGTGTAACTTTGAGTTGAAAATATAATATCTATTTATAAATCCTCACGAATTTTCTCTATAGTATACATAAATTGATAACACATGGAAACAAATAGTGTGTATTTACTATTTTTGGAAACAGGAACGAGTGTATTTTGTTGTTCTTTGAACCCCACGTATATTTCAACAATAAATGACTAAGACTCATTTGTTTGTAACCAATATGTTACCAAAAATGCTAGTACTTATTATCTTCTCTATTTTTTGGATATCCTATATTCTTTTGCAGCCACCACAATTTGGATTTGTTTCAAATTAAAATTATGATTTCTGTCTTCGGATGGGTCGCGAATGAAAAACTTGAGTGTATGATGCGTCATATCAATATCCACTTTTTATCCTGTTTTTTTCTTTTTATACATGTATAAGTTTTGTCCTGATTCTGATGACATCCTTTCTTGTCACGCATTGGTGTTCTTTTTAACAAAGTTTACCTTGATACATCGAAAGAATTCGTTAGCTGCCTAAGCTCTCGTCACGGATTAGGATTTCAAGACTTGGCCTAAACTCCAAGATTTCAACCTAACACCTATATATATATATCAGTTCCTAAGCTTAGACAATTATCCCTTAGCTGCCTAAGCTCAATATTCATCAATAAATCATCATAGAAGCAACCTGGATGATCTAGAGGAGGAAAAATCAAGAGATTGAGTTTCACAGCATCAATTCTACACGAGGAAACTACAAAATAAAGCCTCAAAATCAGAAACTTTATTTTTTTAAGCCTAGTTAGAAAAAAATTCTGAAAACATCCCAATCTGAATTTTTGGTTGGCTTTTTTTACTTTTATACCTTTTTTAATTTTAATTAATTCGATGGGTAATGTCTCCCTATTTTTGATGATTTAATATTAAGTGGAGACATCATTTTTAGTGTTTTAGAAGTCTTTCGAGTCGATTTTCCCATGAATTATTACAATTTCCTATTCTAGTCTTGATTTATTGAAGTATTATTTTTAGAGCATATTGGGTTTAATTATTTATTTAGTGTGAAACTTTAAAGATATATATGGAGATTAATTAGATTCCAAGTCAATTCTAAGAGATAAAAGAAAGAAGATATGCATGTAAATTGGAGATAAGGAAACAAAAGCTAAAATATGGAAAGATAAAGCTGCCAAATAAATATGAATTTCACCACCCACGACCAGAAATGGGCTTATATCTCAAAATCGGTGATAAATTTGGAAGAATGGTCAAGAGAAGAGTTAAAGATATTTCCGAGACGATGGATTTCTACTACTCACACGCATCAAACGGATAAGTATTGAAGCTGTTATGAGGAAAACAAAAACAGAGCTGATTCTATATTTTAGGGCTACGAATTTGAGTTAGGCTTGGAGTCCATTACTTACCTTATCCTTCAAGAAAACGAATTAGGTCTTCTCTACACCTATAAATACACCCTTATATCACTTGTAAATCATCCTTGTTTTCCATTAATTAGTCCTTAGGTTTATTATCATCAGAATTATTGTAGAGAGCAAGATGAAGTCTTTCATTATTTCTTTTAGTTTATTTCCTTCAGGTATGAACTAATTTTCCCATAAATTGGGTTTTGCATTATATATAATCTATGAATTCTATTTTCTTTCTATCTAAGTTTCTTTGTGAATTATATGTTTTAATTTGATATTAGCTTCTTACCTATATATTTGCTTATGTGTTTTGGTTTATCGTCTGTTTTCCTTGCGGTGCGCAACGTATAGGATTACAATAATAGTAGTTAGATGATCACCTTAGCTGGGTGTCTAATTATTGAAACACCACATAACGTCTAGTGTCTGATATTGGTCTTGACAACACTAATTGTAACTAGATAGTCATTAGGGTATATTTTAATCACTATCACCATGTTTGGAATTGTTTGCTTAGGAACCTAGTGGCGTAGGATAACCCTATTTTAAACAGACTCGTGGTGTGTTCATAGCCCCCTTAGTCGCTCTCAAGGTCTAAGAGAGGGAATTTAGAATCCTGACTAAGTATCTAAGAGCTAATTATCTCCCTTATTAACTAGAATTTGATCGAAAAAATTAGAAGGATTAGTGCATACTAGCAAAACCTAAGCTATACTTCTCATCTCATATTTCTTATCTTTTATATTATTGTCTTTAATTTTCATTAGTTTAATTAATAATCTCTCAATTGTTCCTATTTACTTTCTGTCTTTTGATTAATTACTTTCTACGCGTACTATTTGCTCATAACGTATAACACACTAAGTCCACGGGAACGAACTTTCTTATCATTAAAACTTGCATACGTCCAGTAATACTTGCAGTACCGTGCTTGTCTAGGGTGCATTAGTGCATTGTTTTCAGCGTTTATTTATCATATTTTTATAGCACCCTAGGCGATACCAATGGGTATGTACCCACGTGTACCCATGGATGTGATTTATTTAGGTTTGTACATATTTTCCATACATATGCCGTTTTTTTATTTTTATAAAGTGATTATTATATACTTGCATTATGGTATAAACCTAAGTTTTTTTCCAAAGTCTAGGAGGATCGTCATGGGTTTCGTCTATGTCAAAAACACTGGTCGTACCCTAGGGGTTGTACCCAAGCCAAGTTATAAGACCATCTCCAGCAGACAATCTCCTTCTCCACTTCCACTTCTTCACCCGGGCCCAATGGGTTGTGCCCCTCCCAGTTAGAACCCATCTATTCACCTTCACACTCGCATAGGAACAACAAATCAAAAATATCTCTTTACCCGAGCCCAATGGGCTATACCCCCTACCAGTTAGAACCCATCTCTCCAACTTCACACTCGCATAAGAACAGAAAAACAAAACGTATTGTGTTTTGTCTAGCTTAGCTGTGTAGTTAACGAAGATTTTGCAGATTTGTTTTTTTATCATTGTTTGCAAACTGAATATTGAGAAAATCATTTGAAGGTAAATGAAGTGGTAGAAGAAATTAATGCCTGGGCAAAGTGTGTAACAAAGGGGCTTGTTACAGAGATTATCCAACCAGATGATATTGGATCATTAACACGAGTTATTCTTGGAAATGCGTTGTGCTTCAAGGGATCATGGGTGAATCCTTTTGATGAAAACAGAACCAGAGTTAAAAACTGATTTATTTTTTATGACTTTAGACTTCGATGGACTAAATAAATGAGGTTTTATGTTTCATTATTAATCAATGTTTCGTTGTTGGTAGCAGGCAGGGTTGATGGTGGTGAAGAGATTGAGTTCGAGGTTTTATGTTTCATTAGTTTTCAACATTTTTTATTATATATACGCTTTTTAGGGGAAAAATAGGAATTTAGTAGGTGTTCTTGGTGAAATCATCAAGTTTCACCAAGAACGCCAAGAACACCAAGAATACTTACCGAAATCTTAGATTTTTATATTCTAAAAAATGTATATAAACAAAAACAATACAAATTAATAAAACATAATACCTTCAACTCAATCTTTTCACCATCATCAACACTCCTTGCTACCAATATCAACAAGAATAGACCATCAAAAATCCAAATCAATGTAAACAAAATTGAATATAAAAAAATATAAAACCAAAAATGTTGATCAATAATGAAACATAAAAAATTAAATAATATCTTTCTTCATCATCGACATTAATTCCTACGCATACCATCCAACAACCAACTTAAGGTTAAAAAAAATAGATAATCTTATTCTCAAATCAATTTGTATTTGGTCATAAGAAAATTAGCAAGATTAAGTTTTGATATTAATAGATATTAAAACTTGTGAGTGAAAGCAGTGGGTCTATGGATATTTTCATAATAAACATCTCCATTAGTCCGATCTCGGTCTTGACGTTTGTGGAATTTACATTTGTACTGATTTCGAACTTCAATACAATAAGAAAAAAGTGATAAGGTATAGATTACAAATAAACATATTTTTTTATCTCAACACTAGAATTCTTTAGTATTTATGTTATTCATAGAAAATGATTGATTATTTTTTTATGATCTGATACAAATGCAAATTATATGATTCTTGAAATTCAATATAAAGTTTGGTTCTATATTCTTATTAATTGGATAGCATCAATATTGATGATGACTTTGAGTTTTTATGTTTAATTATTTTTTGGTTTTTAGTTATATACTTTTGTTTATTGAAGAAGAAGAAGAAGAAGAAGAAGAAGAAGAAGAAGAAGAAGAAGAAGAAGAAGAAGAAGAAGAAGAAGAAGAAGAAGAAGAAGAAGAAGAAGAAGAAGAAGAAGAAGAAGAAGAAGAAGAAGGAGGAGGAGGAGGAGGAGGAGGAGGAGGAGGAGGAGGAGGAGGAGGAGGAGGAGGAGGAGGAAGAGTGGTTTGAGGTAGTTGTGAATTTTGTAATTCTTTTAGGTTGTTTTTTGGAATAATTTTTAAAAGTTAGGGGTTAAATTAATAATTTTATTATAGTTTTTATTTTTTAATTATAAATGATTTCCAATTTCCCGATTCATGTCTGAGAGGAGATTGATAAGATAATTAGGGATTTTATTTGGGGTTCTTCGGAGGAGGGGAGGAAGATTCATTGGCTGGCGTGGGACAAGCTTTGTTGGCCTAAGAAGAGAGGCGGATTGGGCCTTCGTAAGGCGCATGACTATAATTTAGCCTTATTAGCAAAATTAGGGTGGAAAGTGATTCAAGGGGACCCGGCGTTGTGGGTCTTAGCTCTTAATCAGAAGTATTTTCGTAATGGGGTTCTTGAAAGAGTTATTAAACCTTCAGACTCGAGGATGTGTAAGAATATTTTAGCGGGGTGCGAGGTGTTAAAGAGAGGTATTGTGGAGGTTGAATCCGGGGTGGAGAGATCATATAAGTGGAGGTTCGAACCGTCTGGGATCTTTTCGGTTAAGTCGGCGTATAATGACATGAATCGGATGGACGGGAGTTCGCAATTTAATTGGGGACTAGTTTGGAAGCTTAAATGTCCTCAGAAGGTTAAGGTGTTACTTTGGAGGAGCATTTGGGATAGGCTCCCTACGTGTAGTAATTTAGTTCGGAGAGGAGTACTTGAAGATGCATCTTGCCCGAGCTGTGGCGCGGCAAATGAGACGGCGAATCATCTCTTCCAGGATTGTGATTTATACAGGGGAGTTGTTAATTATTGCGCAGGGACCTTTTTGAAAAATGAGGAAAGTTACTCTTCTGTATTATTTTCAGGTAGCGTTGGAACTTCAGGGGCTTGGAGGCAGGAGCTGCGTCTTGGCGAGGAAGGAAGGGAGCAGCTCGGCAGGGATTGGAGTGGAGCCGCGGAAGAGCAGCAGTCCACACTGCTGGAACGACAACAGCATCCCGAGCCTGGTGGAGCACAGCCGCGACAGCAACAGCAGCTCCGAGGGCCTGGAACAGTGCATTCGTCAACTGAGGAAGCTCTTTCGGTCCAATGGTGGACTAGAATGTTATCGCGGAGACTTGTTTCCAAAGGCATTGAGCGGTGTACTTGGCTAGCCGCGCTTGTGTGGGTCATTTGGACGGACAGGAACATGAGACTATTCGAGAGCGAAAAGCGCATTAGAACCAATAATGAATTAATAGCTATTGTAAAACACACGGCGAAAGATTATATTAAGGCTTGGGCAAGAGAGCAAGAAGGCGGTTTAATCACTTCATCTAATAGTGTCCTTATTAAGTGGTCCAAGCCGGTTAGTGGGGTCAAACTAAACATTGATGGAGCGTTTGATGCTAGAGGAAAATCCGCAGGTATTGGCGGAGTGTTTCGTAATAGTGACGGGGAATACCTAGAAGGTTTTGTGGGTTTTTGTAGAGCGGAATCCCCACTTGAGGCGGAATGTTTTGCGCGTCAACTCGGGTTACGAATTGCCGTGTCACGAGGGGATATAAACCTTGTCATTGAAACGGACTCGTGTGAGTTGTACGCGCTAGTGAAGGGCGGTGCGAACTCAAGGGGAAATTTAAGTGATGTCGTTCGTGAGTGTAAGAGAATATTAGAGAATAACGCGTGTTTTGAGCTAGCTTCGATCTATCGGGAAGCAAATAGCTGCGCGGATTGGTTAGCTAAACTTGGTTTGCGAAATAAGGAAGGGTCTATTATTTATGCGGATCCTCCAGATGTCTTATGGCGAGTTCTAGCACGTGACCGCGTTGGTTGGGCTGTGCCTAGAACTGTTATGAGTAGCTAGTTTTTCTTTTGTAGAAGATTTTTCTACAGGGTCTTTGACCTCGTATGTAACAAAAAAAATACCAGTTTACCCCTTAACACGTCATCGCTTAACGACAAAAAATTACGGTGAGTACTAACAGTTGCACAAAACAAAAAACTTGGTACTCTGTTATCAAAATTAAAAGAAAAAAAGACGTCGTGATTACCCACGGAATTTGCAAAAGGACATCTAAGTACCAGTACTAAAAAAGGACTTTTGGGTACCCAAAGTTTCAATTTGGTCCAACCATTGGTACTCGTTGTCTATTTCACGTTAAACACCTACCTGACATATACTTTATAATTAAAGAAAAAGGGAGAAAAGATATGGGAGTACCCAAGAAATTTGAAAAGGGACAAATAGGTACACATAACTTTGTCACATCAACACTTAACAACCGAATTGACTGTGTAGACTAACAATTTGATAAATCAAAGTGTTAGGTACCCATAAGTCCTTTTTTGTAGTAGCGATATTCAAATATCCTTTCACGAATATCTTGGGTATCCAGGATGTCTTTCTCTTGAAATAACTAATACTTAGTTGTCCATTAAAAAAATTTCCGGATACCTAGTTGGAGATTATCCCTTGTAATAATTTAAAACTCATTATTATTTAATTATTTTTGGACGATAAAACTCATTATTCTATAAATGTAATATTTAGCAGTTACAGTTTTAAATTGACTAGTTTTTATTCTATATGAACTTATACCATCTCCGGTAGTTACTCCAAATTTATACACTATATTTACATATGCCGTAAGAGAAACAATTACTCCATATCTACTAATCATTTATTATTTTTATTTTCAATTATATTTCTATAATAACATAACAAATATTGCAATATAATAATTTTATCTTTTATTCTTATTTAAATTAAATATTTAATTTATAATATATAGTTATATACATAAATTATTTTATTTAATAATTTAAATTAATATATATATATATTTGGTACAAGGGAGGTCTAAACGACCAGGAAGTTAGACTTCCTATTATCTATTGCCTAACTAATTGTGCATGAGGCACGACCCACCTATAACGATCATTTGCTAATAGCCTCCATAAACCATCGGGCGGAACTCTAAACGGGATCAGTCCTTCTGTACTATACGCACCGAATCTAGCTATCCAATCTGCTCACTTATTCGCTTCCCGATAACTCTAAACCAAGTCAAAATGATCATTCGAATTCAGAATATCTTGGGAAGTTGTTATAATATTATTCGAAAAATCTCCTTGAGTTCACACCGCCCTTCACTAGCGTGTGGAACGCACTCAAGTCAATTTCGATAATAAGATATGTATAACCCCGGTTCATTACCACGATTACGCCAAAATGTAATGCAAGCAATTCAGCTTCAAACAATGTACGCGCAACACAACTCCCCGCGAAGCCACCCAAATAGTCCCTATTTTTATTGCGAAATAGTCCTCTTGCTCCGGCTAGTGATTTATCTGCAACGAACTACCCTCTACATTTAGTTTCACCCCATTTATCGGTTTGGTCCATTTTACAAGAATGTTCCTCGTGGATGTAATTAATATGCCGTCTCTCTCGACTCCCTAGTCACTCGCTGCATTATACATAGTGGCTATTAATTCACTATCTGATTTCCGCCGCACAGATTGATCAAAAATCTGCGTGGTTCTATCAAGACATACCTTCCAAATGTACGCAACTACAAGGCACCTTTTCTCAATACCATTCACTAAAACTTTGATAGGCATCATACTCACCCACCACCTGTTCATATCTACCTGTTGTAGTTGTCCCGGCGCGTCCAGACTAGCCCATGTACCTGTTTCTGGAACCTGCTGCTGCTCCGGCGCCCTTCCAACATTTTCCAACTACTATTGCGGAGGGAAGACATCCTCTTGGAGTCCCCTGTCCACCTGGAGTGTTGATCCTGATGTTCAGCTGCTCGGTATAACATCTAAATTCTAGTCCATCCTGTTGCAACTCCTCCACCAGGCGCGTGTTCATCTTGCTACAACATCTCAAATCTAGCCCGGCCCGCTGCAACCCCTTCACCAGGCACTGTACCAGACTGACTCTCCTGTCGGATACCAGCTCCTCAATTTTGAACTTGATGACCTCCAAGTGGCGAAGCAACACAGGCTCCCAACATCACCTTATATCCACTACACTCTTGAAACAAATGTCGAGCCGTCTCACACTCCAGTCGACACCTTCTATAACCCGAGTCTTCCACAACTCCTCGTAAAACCATATTCTCACTTGTAGGAAATCGGTCCCAAATCGCCTGCCACAACAAAACTTTGACTTTTTAGGGTATTTGAGGGACCAAACAAGGCCCCACTTGAAATCCGGCTCAATATCAACCGGTACCAATCTATTATAAGCAGATTTTACCGATAATATCCTCGAAGTATAAAAGTTCCAATTATACGATGTCACATTCTCCGTTATAAGTTCGGTAACACCTTCCTAAAGTACCTCTCGGCCTATTAAAATATTCCTACACATCCTAGAATCAGATTACTTCACACCTCTATCCATAAACCTATTTCGGAAGTGCTTCTGTTTAAATGCTCTTACACACAAGGCTGAATCATTTTGTAAAACTTTACATCCTAGTTTGGCGAAAGGTTCTTTATTATAATTGCGTGCATTCCTTAAGCCCAAGCCGCCAAATTTCTTAGGCTTACATTTTCCTCCCCTCCACTCACGATCCTCAAATAAAGTCACGAATAATTCCGTCGATCCCCTCACAAACATAAGCCGGAAGCTTCATTGTTTGCATTATATAAGTAGGAATAGCTGCTAAAACCGATTGTGCAAGAGTAATCCTCCCCGCAAGTGATAATTGTTGACTTTTACAGTTCTGAAGTTTGCATTGCATTTTTTATGTTACCCTGCGAAAGAAACTACGCAGAAGACATTGTAATCTTACTGGTGTTCTAAGATACACTCCTAACGAGTCACTTAGCGTAAAACCACTTCTCTCTGCAAGCTCCACCGCTTTGTCATTTGTCACATTCCTCGAGAAGTAAATCAAGGATTTTCCCTTGCTCACTGTCTGTCCCGCCTTGTCACAAAACACTCTAGATACCTCCTTGATAAGATCCACTTGGACTTCCGTAGCTTCTGTGAACAACAGTAAATCATCTGCAAAAAACATATGAGATATCGAGTAACCTTGACGATGGAGACCAATAGGTGATCATTTCGCTCCATCACAAAGTCCCTGAATACGACTAGATAAACGCTCCATACATAAAACAAAAAGATAAGGGGAAAGAGGATATCCTTGACAAATTCCCCTGTGAGGAGTGAATGCTTCAAGTGGCTCCTCGTGCCACAGCACACGCATCGTGTTTGTGGACATATCTGACATGATGAAACGAACCCAAGGTTCTGGAAACCCAAAGAATGAAATAGTGTCCTCGATGGATCTCCAGCTCAATTTATCATAGGCCTTAGCTAAGTCAATATTCACCGCCATGTAACCTTTTTTCAATGTGAGTCTCTGCATTCGATGGTCAATTTCTTAAACCAGGACCACATTATCAATAGTAGACCGCCCTGGAAGAAAACTACTCTATTTCAGACCAATTGGTTTAGCTAAGAGGACGAATCTGATTCACTATTTCCTCATAATAAAATTAATGAGTATATTAATTAAGCTAATTGGTCAAAACTGGCCCATCACCTCTGAATCTGTAACCTTGAGAATTAAGTGAATTAGGGTCCCATTAAGGCTAGGCAATACCACCCCTTCCCTAACCGAATACCGCGCCATCTCACATATATCCTCTTCAACTATTTTCCAACAATTCTGATGGAAATATTCTTAAATTCAATCTAAACGTGGAGCTTTGTTGGGGTTAGACTGAAATACAACAATACGAATTTCTTTATCCGTGAATGGTGTCTCCTGGTGTGTGATATAATCACACCTCTAAAAAGGAGGGACACAGACCGCAAGTGTATGGGCCATCCAAGTAACATATGATAAATGCGGTTTCGATCTCAGGGACGGCTAGTTATGACACTAGTATTAATCGGAATAGTAGAATTAATTGTTAGACAGGAAAATAAAATGATAAAGATTTTTGTTTTGGTTTTGTTAAAGACTAAAATGCGATAAAGTAAAATGCTTAAAGTAAATAACTGAAAAGAAAATAATGCAAGAAAAAGTGTGTAGACGCAAGGATGAAAAATATACTTGAGTCTCGCAAAGAATTCACCTAATCAATATAATTAATGTCTTTGTTTAAGGGTAAAGTCGGTATCATTATATTAGTTGGGATTCTAATATCTCCTAGGCCCCTGTCGGGTGGACCTAAGAGCTATCCTAAAGGACTATAACCCCCTAACAGGGCGAATATGCCTCTTCGGACGTGAAGTATTTACCTCTTTGGCTATGTAATTAGTTAAGCCTGTCGGTCAATAACGAACATTACACGGGTATTACCTAAGTCTGTATTCGAACCCCCCGTCGGATGATCACTTTTGCCACTAAAGTGAATAGCCCATATACTAAAAGCTATTTCTAGTTGCGTAGAAAAGAAATAGTAATGAAGTGTAAAGTAATATCCAATATATAATACTCAACCCAATTTAAATTAGAAAATACCAAATTCAAAACATGAAATAAATTAATTAGGGTTCATCCCTTATTGCGATTCTCAAGCACTAATGTGTTTAACTCAAAATGAAATTAAAAACTGAAAAAGAATTAAAAGTACTCATAGTCAATTACAGAAATAAAATGAAGAACCTGATTAAAGGATTGATTTTGACTGTTGTTGGAAGAAAATTAATTCTCGAGTTTCAGCTTCTTCTCTCCTTTTGCTCTGACTTCTCTTCTAGTGTATCTAACTTGTATATTATGAGTTGTATCTATAAAATGAAGTCTAAAGGCCTTTATATAGTGGAGAATTCAGATTGGGGTTTTTTATTTAAAGGAATGGGTTAAATAAAATAAAAGCCCAATCCAAATTAGAAATCCCGTAACTGAGTACAGCTGTTAGTAAAACGTTTGTAACCTTTGCGTCTCAACTCTAAATCATTTCATTCTAGTCGCAAAATATTTCTGACTCATAAATGCAACTTCCTTATTTCAAGACATTAAGGCTGAATCAGTAGCTAAGTGGCTCAAAAACAGCGATTTATAACAGCCCTCCAGATTTCACTCTCCTCTAGTTAATTCTTCGGATCATCTTTTCTTGCCTTTGACTTCTCCGCTCGATCTAAGAATTTAATTCTCATTTCTTCTCCTTGTCTTGGTGCTCTATAGCATCCATGGACCTAAGAACTTTTCACTAAAAATAAACAAATTGACGTACAAAATCTCTAAAATGCAAACAATACACTTACAAGGGGAGAAAATGCGATACAACCAAATAAGCTTAAAAGTCTATCAACTAAGTCAATTAATCACCGAAAATGATGTCTCCTAAGAACTAATATTTAAAACAAAACGGGAGACATCAGTGAACTTTTCCGCTAATAGGATCCTTTCACAACTCTCCAAGTTACGCCCATGTGGGAAAGCAAAAGGAACTACAAACTTCACCGGTACAGAGTAAAGATCTACAAAAAATCTCGAACTAAAGCCTCTACCAAAACCCATCCAATTTTTGAGACGCTGAATCTTAGACGTCCTCCTTTTCTTGATCGTGGACATATGATAGTATCTTGTATTGCGGTCTCCCGAATGAACCCACTTTTTTGTCGAGCGTTGGAACCAAAAGATTTCCTCCTCTTCTAAGTACCTAAGATAATCACCCCATAGCCTCTTACCTAACCGAAATAACGAAGTATTGTAGCTAATCTGTAAGGATCTTTGTATCCCTTCCAGCCTAGCCAACAGTCTTTTCTTCTTTCTGTTAATATATCCAAATGCTCCATCCTTCCAAATCAAAAGACTTTCTCTCATTTTCTCTATACTCAACCAGAATCCAAATTTGACTTCAAATTATTTTGAACAAATCTCTTGAAATCTTTATGTAGGCACCACGCTGCTTCAAACTGAAACCTTTTGGGCGGCCATGAATGATTTATCGGTCTTAGTTGAATTAATATGGGTGCATGATCCAAGTGTCTGTGATCCAAGTGTAACACCTTTGCGGACTGGAAAAGTGACAAAAAATCCGGGTTTCGATACGCTTTATCCAACCTCCTAAGGTTTTGTTGTCCCGTATTCCACGAGTCGCACCACGTGAATCTAAGGCCTTCAAATCCTCAATCAGATTACAACTATATCGCCACTCCTCAGATTTTTCCATGCGGCGAGTAATTCTTGGCTCCCTACCTTTCTTATCTTCCTCATTACCTATTTGGTTAAAGTCTCCCTCAATAAACTACGACCTCCCAATGTTACTAAATGCCTGATTAAGAGCCTCCCAAAGCAACTCATTATCAATTTTGGTCGCGCATAAACAACTGAGTAAATCCACAACTCGTAATTCTATTTAGAAACTTCAATGTTTATCCTGGATCCCTGACGATAAGACACTTACCCCAATATCTGCATCATCCCAAAGAAGCCAAATACCTCTTCTGTAATTAGTATCCTCCACTTCTGCGGAGTTCACTTTGCCTAGACCTTTAATTATCTCATTAGATTTCAAACCACTTACCCTTGGCTCAAATATAACTGTCAACCATACACGGTGAACCCACATCATTTCTCCCACCACCCTTTAGAAATTTGCTGTCTTCGCGCCATGACAATTCCATACAATTATATTTTGCGGTTGGGAAATACCTCCCCAACTACCTATGTTCCTGCTTTATGTACACATAAAAACAGTTAGGGAAAAATAAAAGAAAGGTTTAGGCAATTACCTGGCCTCCCTACCTCACGCCCTCCGAGATACATTCCATAAACTCATCCATATCTTTTACTTCCACTTGCATTTCCAGTACCACAGATGGGTTCGTTTCTCATGGCTCCGGTTGTCCCGTATTCAATAATATCATATCCACCTCACTGTTCATTTGCAGTAGGTTGTCCCCATCGAAGTCGATAGGCGCCTCAAACCCTTCACCCGCGTTCACACTACCTACCGCACACCGTGAACCTGTCACCCATTATCTCCCCAAGACCCCAGCAGATTCAGTATATGCATTCTCAGTCACTTCTAGATGTCTCGCCAAAATTGTTGTTGACTCACATCATTTTTTGTTTTATTTGTTTTTCCACTTCAGCGCATAAAGGCTCTAATGCACCCACTGCTGCTGCATTTTTTTTCTTTTTCACATTGTTGCTACTATTTAGCAGCTTCTACCTCCTGCCCATATGGCATTAATTCACTGTCCTAGAGCCCATTTTCGAAAATCATATCATCCCTTTTAGTACCCTTACATGGATCATTCACTCCTCCCTCGATCAACATTCCCTTTCCCTTTTTATTTCCCTTCTTTCCACCTGACGTGCTCGTCTCGGGCCCATTTCTCATATTCTTTTTTGATGAAAAATCTCAACCTCCAGGATTGAAGTTAGTTGTATCCTAACTTCGAAATCCGGCGCCACCAAGATCTTGTGCCCTCCCCCGATCAAACCATATTCCTATATGTTACACCTGTGCTGTTAACTTTTTTCGCTTTCCCACCCGTACTAACACTTTTCTTTCCCATCTTTTTACGGCCTATGTTCAATTCCTGTGTGTCGTACCATCCTAAAAAATAGATCCCCGAACATTGAGCCTAGATCCTTACTCGATCCCTGCGGTGCCTATTTGATTGAGAACCATTGCCACCTCTATTGTTTACGCGAGCACCTCTTTTAACCGTCGTCCACTCCCCGTATGTTGTTTCCATCACTGATTCTTTACTTACAACGTGGCTGTTCCACCCCATTACTATCATCATTTACTTCTTGATTCGAAGAAGCTTGTTATGATGTGTTCATTCTGCACTTATCTTTTTGATGTCCATATTTACCACATTCAAAGCAAACTAGATAAAGACCCTCATACTAAACCAAGCAAATTTTGCCCCCAATATGAATTTTTGGTATGAGCACCTTATTCAAATCTAATTCCACCGCAAGTCTCGCATAATTAACTTTCTTCCCGGCCTTATTTAGGGGGTCAATTCAAATCGTTCTACCAATTAGATTTCCCATTTTCCTAAATATACGCGCGGTATAATTTTGCATTTCCACGTTTGAAATCCTAACCATGCTGTCGTAGTAGAAATTGTATCCATATGTGGTTTAAAATTAGGCGTCCATTCTCTCACCACAAGAAAGTGGTCATAGATCATCCATGGCCCCCAAGTTAAGCAAAATCATAGTCCTTTTTATTGCAAATTTAACCATGAAATAGCCATAGCCTACATCTACAAGTTCTATAATTCCTTTCGTATTTCATATTTGTTGCAATTTAGACGCTAAGTAATTAAACCATACCTTATAACCCAAAAGTCTCACCACGACAATATTACACCACAATGATTTCCTTCTATTATTTTATCCTTGGATCATAACTCTTGAGGAAATTCACAATTTTCTAACATTATATCATCTTTAATCGAAGCAAGAAAATCAATATCAAACTCATTAGCCCTATTCGATTTAGTTTCCCCGTCATCTATAATTATAGGGATAATCAGATTCTTATCAGTTAACGCGCTATGCCATCTGGAATTTTTCATTTGGCGGATTGTACAAAGCCGCACCTATATTCCGGACCGCCGTTCATGGAGGATGTCTAATAGAATCCGCCAAATCAGCGCTTACTCTGGCTCGCTTCAGATGTCTTGCGGCCACCTGACCCAGCGAAGGGAAATGCGGCGGCGACCCTAATGCACCTATTTTATCTGGTGGGAAGACCGCTGTTGGATCAAAGGGAGTCACTATGTTGTTTAACTACTAGTTTTCTGTTAGATATCTTGAGAGCGTCTTTTTTTATTTGATTTTATAATTTCTTTTTATAAAATACATTTGATTATAAATAATAATATAATATATTTAATAATATAAATATAATTATTTATTTATATTTTATTAGAAAAATGAAAATAGATGATCTTTATCGTTATTCTTTATAAAACCATAAAAATATTCTTTATAAAAACATACAAATATTATAATTTTTTTTAATTAAATCACACAAAATAAAATAATAAATTTTAAGATAAAAAATAAATAAAAAAGAAAGTATGCAACCGGAAACGTTGAAAAATTTCTGATGTATTTAAAAAAATAAAAAAATCACAACAAATAAAGAAAAAAAGTAAAACGTTGAAAAACAATGAAATCTCTTGACAGTCGCTTACTTACTTATAACAGCTACATTACCAAGATCCGCCGTATCTTCACACTGACCTTCCCACCAAGCCGCTCTCCCGCACAAGTAAGCCGCCACTCGGGACCATTCTCCCACCACCATCATTAACCCGGCTTGGCTACACCATCAACAATCGAAGCCCCTAATTAAGGTAAAATATTAATTTTTACCATCGAAAGTCTAATGATTGATTTAATTTTAATCCACTTTTACAATTTTGTAGAGTAATTTTATTTAAGTATAATTTATTATAATTTTATAGAAATCTGACAATGGCCATTATTAACCGTATGAGAATTGCCGTGAGTTTTGTGGAGTGAAGTGCATTTTTTGAATTGTTTTGCAGTAAATATCCATTTGGTGCAACTGCTTGAAATGGTCTTAAGTATAGAAGGATACCCAATCGAAGGATTATCAATAGCAGGGCATGAAACTTGTATTATTTGTCCCACTCTCAACTTAGCTTTTGATATCGGAAAGTGCCCACAACTCGCAATCTCACAGGATTTTCTCTTCATCTCTCATGGCCACATGGACCATATCGTAAAATTTCAATATACTTATTTGTTTCTCATTTTCGATTAATTTATTATCAAGTTATTGATTTTCATAGCTGAATCTACCCTTTTGTTTATAGGGAGGATTACCCATGTATGTTGCAACTCGTGAATTGTATAGAATGAAACCCCCCACAATTATTGTACCAAAAGTCATAAAAGAAAATGTTGAAAAGATTTTCGAAGCACATAGAGCAATGGACCAATCTGAGCTTAATCATATTCTAATTGATCTTGACATAGGTAATTATTTAAATTCTACTCAGGCCCAATATTTTCCAAGACACCCTTTTATATGCAGGCGAAGAATTTCGATTACGAAAAGACTTGATAATAAAAGCTTTCAGAACTTACCATCGCATACCAAGCCAGGGTTATCTAGTGTACTCTGTGAAACAGAAACTTAAGAAAGAATATATTGGCCTTCAAGGTGACGAGATAAAGAAGTTGAAGTTATCAGGTGTGGAGGTCTGTTTTAATTTTTCGCAAACTGATTTTCTTGAAATAACAAGTTAGCTTTTTCTCTTTTTTACAGATTACAAACACTACACGAGCACCTGAAATTGCATTTACAGGAGACACTATGTCAGATTTTATTACGGATAATGATAACATTGATGTTTTGAAGGCGAAAATCCTCATAATGGAGGTACACTTGTTTAATAATCCTTTAAATTTTGCTAATTATATGTAAGTTTTCGTTTACTATTTCCGTTACTTATTAGTGCACTTATGTGAATAAAACAACGAGTATTGAAGATGCACGAGACTATGGACATACACATTTATCAGAGGTTGGATTTTTGTTGCTTTTTCTGTTTCTCGTTTGATACATTTGATTACATTGAAAACATTATATCAGGTAATAAGTTATGGTGACAAGTTTGAGAATAAAGCAATTCTAATGATCCATTTTTCAGCTCGATATAAATTAGATGTAAGCATTGTATACAATTTGTTACTCTTTGTTCTTTGTATTACTTATTTGTTATAACGTATTACAGGTCATTCTAGAAGCTTTTTCTGAACTGCCTCCTCCTTTGGCTGGTCGAGTTTTTGCACTTACTGAAGGTTTTTGAAACTTTTCAGTTTTGAAAATTCTGCTGTTTTGTATATAGTTAGTTATTGATCTCAATTTTGTGGTGTTACGAAAAGTAGTATGTTTTGGTTATGACCAAGTTAAAGAAGAATATAATATCATTGAAATTCAGTGTATCGCAACAAATGATTTATTATGAGAATGACTTTAGGCTCGTGTACCCTATAATCTTGCCAATCAATCCATTAGCCTTCTCAACATTGGTAATAATGTGAAGATAAATAGATTGTCTTTCGAGTGAGAGTCTTCTAGAGGTTTCATGCATGACACAAGTCTTATAATAAAGACAAATATTATAAGACGTGTATATTTCCTATGGGATTAGTCGTGGTGCGCGTAAGCTGGTCCGGACACCCATACATCGAAAAAAAAAAAAAAGACAAATATTAAATGAAGTTTATACTCTTTTAGCTTACTAGTAGTAAGCAAATCTTCAAAAACTCATTACTTTACTTCCATAAGATGTCGTGACATTGATCCAATAATTCCTATTCTGCATTGTTAGCTTCTTACTATGTTATTTCCTCTTTTGCGTTCTTCTATTACAGATTTAGTAGTTTATGGGGTGAATAAAAATTCGCAAAAAGAAAAATTATAGAACCTAAACCTAAAAAACCATAAATTCTCAACCTCAAACTCAACAAAACTTCTCCTCAAACTCAATCTCTTAACCCTCATCTTCAAATCAATAAGAAATTATTTCAAACAATTTTGGGATAAAAAGAATATATAAAAGAACTTTCTACTGGTATTGTCAAGAAGAAAGGTCACAAAAAGCCAATGAAAAAGAAACTAACCCGTTCATTGAAGATGATGTGGATATGATTTAGATGAATAATGTTTCATTCACTAAAAGTTGGGAATCTACTGATATTGTGTCAATTGGTGTCAATAAAGAAGGCAAGGTTGTACATAAAACCATTAAGCGTGTAAAAGTCAATTCAGCCCTCGAAGGGGAAAGTTGGGCCGTCTTTCAGGCTATGAGGTCTGCTGTAGACCTTCATCTTTGGAGTAGTTCTTTCTATTCTGACAACCTTGAAATCGTGCAAGGTATTTCTAATGGTGGGTGTACTAGTTAGAAAATCCTTCCAATGATTAATGAAGCTCTCAGCTGGATGAAAAGATTTCCAGATTGGAAGATCGTCCATATTAAGAGGGAGTTTATTCAGATTGCAGATAGGCTCGGTAATCTTAGTCGCCATGGAATCAATGTGTCGAGTTGTCCGACGGTTACGATCGTTGACTTTTATAATAGCTTGTCTAAATTAGAATGTATTAGGTAGCATTCGTATTGTTTTCTTCTTGTAAAAAAAAAAAAGAACTTTCTACACTAATTTATTATCTATTTTTAGTATGGGGTTATTGTTGATAACATCTTTATTAAACTTTCTAATTATTTTTTTAAGCTTTCAATAATTTATTTAAAAAAAAATACCTAATGAAATAATTAATTATTGAAAACATCCTCTTTATATTTTTCATACCTTTACTACCCTTATTATTAAATATATTATTTTATCTTAATACAATATTAATTTTTAAATATTAAATAAATAATAGGGTTTTTCCACCACCATCCCAACAAAAACCACCACCACCACCTAGTACTACTAATTCCATCACACACACGCTCGTCCGTGATTTTTTTTAAAATCGTCATAACTAATTAAAAAAAACAGAAAATAAAAATTTGCATTTTTGGATAAATCAAATTAATATTTACGTCTATGATTTTTTTAGATTTTTTTTGTTTTTTTAATTAATATTTTCGCAGACATTCAAAACATGAAATTCACAGTTTAAAATAGTGTTTTTTTTCGCAGAATTTCATGTTGTCTGCGGACAAAATTTAAAAAAAATTTAAAAAAAATTCATAGACATAAATATTAATTTGATTTATCCACATATATAAATTTTTGATTTTTTTAGAATTAGTTATGACGATTTTAATTTTTTTTTTTACGAAGGCGTACGTGTTTTTTAGTTTAGTTTTTTCTATTTTTTTAATTATTAATTTTAAATGTTGTTTGGGATGAGGCTAACCCTAGAGCGATAGAGCTGAGTCAAATCATCATTTTGGTCCCTGGTAAACCCCATTACTGACCACCACCACCACCAAAGCTCTTGCAAGAATCTATTATACTAATCTTGGTTCGATTGCAAAGATGGACTTCTGCTCAAAGATGGTTGGACTAATGCTACTCGAGGGGATTGAAAGGGATTCGAACAAGAATATCGTGGTGTCTCCATTTTCTTTCAATGCATTACTGAACATGGTCGCAGCTGGATCAACAGGACCTACTATGGATCAGATGCTTGGATTACTTGATTCAACTAATATCGAACAACTGAATTCTAAGTTTTCAAAAATCATGGCCATCGCAACAACAACTGGTGGGTCTACAAGTAAAAGAAAAAGAAGTTACAATATCGATAATTCTCCAATTTTACGTTTCGTGAGTGGTGTTTGGGTTAACAATCATTTTCCACTTAGAGATCCATATAAAAATGTTATTGAAACCGTTTATAACTCAGATGCAAGAAACATTGATGTTTCCAAGGTATGTACTATAGCTTTCAATTTTTTTTATTTGAATCTATCGTATTGTTTTTTGTCTAGCTTAGCTGTGTAGTTAACGAAGATTTTGACGATTTGTTTTTTTTATCATTCTTTGCAAACTGAATATTGAGAAAATCATTTGAAGGTAAATGAAGTGGTAGAAGAAATTAATGCCTGGGCAAAGTGTGTAACAAAGGGGCTTGTTACAGAGATTATCCAACCAGATGATATTGGACCATTAACACGAGTTATTCTTGGAAATGCGTTGTGCTTCAAGGGATCATGGGTGAATCCTTTTGATGAAAACAGAACCAGAGATAAAAAGTTTTACCTTCTCAATGGAGATAAGGTTAAAGTTCCGTTCATGACTGGGTGCACAATATATTCTTATGGATCATTCGATACTTTCCAAGTTGTTCGAATTCCATACCAGGCTGGAACGGATAAGAAAAGACTATTTTCAATGTACATTTTCCTCCCAAATGAAAGAGATGGATTACCAAATCTATTGCAAAAAGTAAATTCTGATTCCGAATTCTTGCTTAAATATTCTAAACTTCCGAATCGCAAGGCTGACATTTTTTGGATCCCAAAATTCAAATTTGAGTATAATACAGACGAAGCACCCAAAATAATGAAGAAAATGGGATTAAAATTACCTTTTGACAAAGAATGTCAAGACCTGGCAATGATGGTTCATCAACCAGATGGAGAGCCACTTTTCATTTCCACAATATTTCAAAAGTCTATGATAGAAGTAGGTGAAGAAGGTACGAAAGCAATAACGATCACTCGCATAAGGTTATCTGGGGGTGGAGGTCCTCCAGATAACCCTACAAAATTTAAAGCTAACCATCCTTTTTTGTTTATGATAAGGGAAGATAATTCAGGGGTAGTGTTTTTCACAGGGGTTGTATTGAATCCCTCTCTTCAGTGAGACAATCTAGTGTATTAAATTTCTGTTTAAGCTTCTTTATTAGAATATGGATGTTTTTGGATCAATCATTTGATTTAAGTAGCAGATTTGCAACCATTTTGCAATTTGTTCTGTCTCGTACATCTTTGTTGTTCCTGAAAGTGAAGTATAAATATGATCCTTTCCTTTTCTAACTCCTACATGTTTCTTAGCTATTGAACTTAATGGTATGTTGTTTGATGATTGGATGTATGCTACCACACCCCAGTTAGCAATGTTAGTTACAAATGATTATAAGCCTTTGGACATGATGGCTTTTGTTTGGACTAAAGACATGATGGCCTTCTGTAATCTCGTTTTATTTTCTATATTTTAATGAAATTTTAGTTTGACTAAAAATAAATAAAAAATATAAAGCCTGCCTCACACCAATCCCAGCGTGATTAAACCAGTAAAGCTATCTTTAGTCAACAAGAACAAGTCTTTTGATCGATTTCCGAACCTCAAATTTTTTTATGTTATTTTCAGAAAAATCACAAGTAAATCCTTGATGTAGTCCCTGAGTGTAATTTGTGCGAAGCAACATTAACAATTTTTGAGCTAGAGTTTTCCGAAGGTAAAAATCTCATTCATACTAGTCACTGGAAATTCCCTTAGATGTTTCCGGAAACGACATTAGTGAGATACCGAGATGGAAGGTTGGAACAGAAAAACATTAGTGCGATGTAAGGATATATTTTCTATGATTTATTTTTTGTTATGATTATTTTTAAGTTTTATTTGTTTTTTTAGGCTGAATTTTTAAGATATACACACTGAGATGAAGGTGAAAGTGTAATGTTTTGTGGTGCATTTTTTTTGATTTTCTTGTTGTGAATGTGTAAATTGTGTTTAGTGTCACATCAAACGGGTAGTTTTGTGTATTTTGAGTTTTGTAGAAAGTAAGAACATAATTATTAGGCAAAATCCTATTGAATGTGTCTATGGCGGTGTATATTTGTGTAGTAGAAATTTGTAAGGGTCTGTGATATTGTTTGTGAGCTTTGGTCAGGTAGATAATGGTGGTATGTAAAATCCATCCGTAGAGCAAGGCGTAGGATGTCAATCTTTTGGGTCGATCCATGAGACATAAGCAAAGACTAGAGAAGGAAAATAAGCAAAGAAGTTGGATCCTAAGCAAGCCCCAAACGGGAGCTAAGAGATCACACAAAAAAAGAAGAGAAATATTCGAGAATTATTGTCTTTTCTATATTTTAGGGTTACGAATGGGTGAGAAAATTCACATTCATATATGAGTACGGAAAACCACACTCATGAATTTTTTTTTTGAATATGATAACACATGTGTATGACAACCCATACTGTGTATGTTAATAATGTAGAGTTGGAACTAAGCAACAAGGTGCAAAGGATTAGACTTGCGTTACTCGATGATAAAGAAGTGAGCATAAAGATGATGATGAATAACTAAAGGAGGAAGACGATGAAACTGATGATAAAGTTGAGGGGTAAAGTGATGCAAGACAGAAAGGGGGGGGGGGGGGGGGGTGTCATCTTCAGATAGTAAGGAATTATACCGTGTTCGTGAATATGATAACGAGAATAATGACTAGTTAGATGGAAAAATGTTTTGTCTATGATTAGCAGATTCAGTGATGAGGGTAGTGTTACTTATGAATTAAATAGTCAGGGTTTTTGACAAACCTCTTACGCAGTGGATTGATGATGTCTGATCGTGAACTTAATTACAAGAATTAAGTTCTTTGTTTTCACCACCTAAATGTCTGAGAATATATTGTTTAAGTGTATGAGAAAAGAATGGAATTGATTGAACGGGAGAATTTTTTGCTATGTTTGCTGTTGTGCCTGGAGATGAGAAACAGACTCCTATTTATAGATGGATAGGAGTGTTGGTTTATTAACTGATATAAGCCATCCCTCTACTGATGTCTACCTATTTGTGATGAATTTATCTATATTGGAGACATCATTTTAGGTATATATATTAGGATATAGGTAGATTTTTACATGATTTACTACACTTTTCTATTTCTGGTCTTGATTTAATTATTTATTATTTTTAGAGCATATTGGGTTTAATTTATTTATTTAGTGTGAAACTTTAAAGATATATAGAAATTAATTAGATGTCAAATCAATTCTAAGAGATAAAGGAAAGAAGATATACATGGAAATTGGAGATAAAGGAAAGAAATGATAGATATGGAAAGATAAAGTTGCCAAATAAATCTGAATTTTAGCAGCCACGACAATAAAAGTGATCATTACTCAAAAACGGCTAGGAATTCGGAAGAATGGTCTGAATCAAAGTTATAGAGATTTCCAAGACGATCAGACATATGGAACGCGTCAATCGGAGTTGAAACGAAGAAGTTACGGCCAAAATAAAACAGCGGCAGATTATTGCCTTTTCTATATTTTAGGGTTACGAATTTTAGTTGGGCTAGGAGTCCAAGTTACTTGTCTTCCACTCCAAGAAAACGAATTAGGTCTTCCTATACCCTATAAATACACCCTTTAATCAGAAGAAACACATCCTTGGCCAATCCTTAAGCAAAGAAGAAACTTACAACACAGGAAGAGAAGGCTGGAAGGAGTTGGACACCATATTATGTCTTCACAAGCCTTCGAATTTGTAATTGTTTTCTTTTCTTTCTCTAGTATGAACTAAATTATTTTTAGCTTGAGATTTAGAATATATGTATGAACCCTAGACTTGTTTAAACGTCTATCTAATTTGGGATACCATCGTATTTAAATTGAATTCATGTTTTATTCTTTGTTTTATGTGTTTTGATTTATTGAATTGTTTTCCTTGCTAGTGCACGAGTATAGGATTACCTTAATAGTAGTTATATGGTCACCCGAAAGGGGTGTTTAACTATTGAAACACCACATAAACGTCTAGTATATGGAATTGGTTCTGACAATACCAACCTAACTAGATAATCACTAAGATTTAATTTAATCACCAATCATCATTAGTAGGTATGAATGCACATAGGACCCTGGTGGCGCTAGATAATCCTATTTCGAGTCTCCTTGTGGTTGAAAGGTCGCCGCCCTAGTTCGCTCTCCGGGGATAGGGAGGATTTTAGAACCCTGGTTATTGCAATTCTACATAATCCACACTTACATGTTTACAATAAACAAGTCTAGTGGGGATTACTTGCTAGTTTCTCGAGCTAATCTCTCATACTATCTTCTTTTCTTCGTATTTAATTTTCAGTCGTTACTTTATTAGTTAAATTTTCTATTTACAAAAACCAAACAAAAATCTCTTTAGTCTTTTATTTCTTGCGTATTATTATTTCTAGCTTTTATATTTGCACTTGATAATTTGCGTAAGTTCTCTCTAACTTTCGTAGTCTCTGAGGAACGAATCTTATTTATCAGTAAAACTTGCATACGTCCCGTATACTTGCAGAACCGTGCTAGGCTAGGGTGTCTACTTTTTCACTTATTTATATCATATTTTTATCACACCCTAGTCCACACCATCCACTATCTCCACTCTCTCCATTCTCTTAGTGGGAAAGTTACCATTGTTACTTCCAGACTAACTTCCCAAGCAGTACGTTCATGTCACCCCATCATGGGTGACATGGAATAAAATAATATTCATTTTTTATTTCTTTTGGGTAGTGATAGAGAAAAGTGTATGAATGAAGTTAGTAATGGTCCCATTCATCTATCACAATACCATATCGATTCTACATCATCATATGGTAATGATGAAGCTAGGCCATCTGTAACACATTGTTGAAATATGTGAGGGACATGTAGTGCCGCAAACCAGAAGAGAAGAGTTGGCAGTGATGACCAAAGTAGGAAAAGGACAACAAGATAACAAATTATTTTGAGGAAACGAGACGGCAGATTTATGAGCTGGAAGAAAAAGTTGAGAAAAGAAGTATATAAAATGTGATGAAAGTTTGGGTTTACTAAGTGAACGCATTGATGTCTTCACATTTGTGATGATTTAATATTAGTTGGAGACATCATTTTAGGTGTATTTATTAGGTTATAGGTCGATTTTCTCATGATTTAGTACACTTTCCTATTCTGTGTCTTAATTTATTTATTATTTTTAGAGCATATTGGGTTTAATTGTTTGTTAATTGTGAAGCTTTAAAGATATATGGTAATTAATTAGATGCCAAGTTAATTCTATGAAATAAGGGAAAGAGGATAAACATGGAAATTGGAGATAAAGGAAAGAAATATAAAAAAAGACCAAATAAATCTGAATTCCAGCAGCTACGAACATAAAAGTGATCATAACTTAAGAATGGCTAGGAATTTGGAAGAATGGTCTGAATCAAAGTTACAGAACTTTCCGAGATGATCAGTTTCGATTATTGGAACGCGTCAAACGGATAAGTATTGAAAGAGTTACGACCAAAACAAAATAGCACCAGAATCTTACATTTTTTATATTTTAGGGCTACGAATTTGAGTTGGGCTAGAAGTCCAATTCCTATCTTCTACTCCAAGAAACATTTTAGGGTTTCCTATACCCTATAAATACACCCTTTTATTAGAAGAAACACATCCTTGGCCAACCTTAAGCCAAGAGAAAGCTTACAACACAAGAAAAGAAGTTTGGAATGAGCTGCACACCATATTATGTCTTCTTCAACATTTAAATTTGTAATTTCTTTCTTTTCTTTCATTAGTATGAACTAAATAATTTTAGCTTGAGATTTAGCATATATGTATGAACCCTAGTTTTTCTATCTGATTTGGGATACATCGTATTTAATTCGAATTCATGTTTTATTCTCTGTTTATGTGTTTTGGTTTAATGACTGTTTTCCTTGCTAGTGCACGAGTATAGGATTACTTTAATAGTAGTTAGATGGTCGCCTGGAAGGGGTGTCTAATTATTGAAACACCACATAACATCTAGTGTCCGACATTGGTCCTGACAACACCGATTCTAACTAGATAGTCATTAGGGTATGTTTTCACCACCATATCACCAATTGAAGGAATTGTTTTGCTTAGGGCCTTGGTAGCGCTTGATAACCCTAGGTTTAAACTGCCTCGTGGTTGTGCTGTAGCCCCCTTAGTCGCTCTCAAGGTCTAAGGAATGGGAATTTAGAATCCTGATCATTGCATATTACATAATTCACCTTACATGATAGAATAAACAAGACTAGTGGGGATTACTTGCTAATATCTCGAGCTAAACTCTCATACTATTGTTCTTTCCTTATTTAATCTTGTCTTTACTTTATTAGTTTTAATTTTCTATTTCCTAAAATCAAACAAAAATCTCTTTTCTTTTATTTTCTTGTGTATTAATCTGATATAGCTTCCATATCTGCACTTGATAATTTGCATAAGTTCTTCCTAACTTTCGTAGTCTCTGAGGAACGAATTCTATTTATCATTAAAACTTGCATACGTCCTATATACTTGCAGAACCGTGCCCAGCCTAGGGTATTTATTTGCAGTGATTTTATTCATTATTTTGTCACGCCCTAGGTGACACCACTCATCATCAATGAACTTTTACACTCCATTTGTCCTTTTCATGTATTTCCTAGTCGAGATTGCCCTTATCTCATTTTGGTTTATTATATGTTCTTTCATGAGTTTTTTTACCATTTTATTTAAGGGGATTTAAAGGCAAAAATGTATACCAAATGAAGGAGGAGGACCTTAGGAACCCGATCTATTAAGCCGATTTGATGCTAGGAAGAGTGAATTAATATCTAAGAAAAGAGTTATCGATGAGTTGATCCCAACCAATCTCCGAACAAAAGCTAGGAGACACTAGGAATAAGAAAAAGAGAAGATGGCCCTGCCACGTGCACTAGCTTCACCATAGTGAACCCATGCCACACCGCGGAGAGGTACACAACCCGATGAAGATGGATTTGAGGATTAAAGGTCGGGTCTTGGCCCATTCAACCCATTAAATGTTGACTCGCGGATGGAGCACTATTTATTCTAGTTTTTACCCACTTTTTATTAGTTAGAAATAACTTGGAACTAGACAATCTTAAATATTGTGTTAGTATTATCTTAGAAAAGGGAAAATCCTAAATCGATATTCTCTCTCCAGACTCTACAGATTCATGCATCTTTGATATAAGCTTCCCACCATCGGTAAGCAAGAATCAGTTTTGAATCACTATGGTACATCTTTACTTTTTATCTAATTATTTTAACTCTTTTTTATCATAACTTATTTGATTAATATGTAAGTTATCCATAGCTTGGTATTATTTTTTGTCCCATTATTGTTAAGTATAAAAATGTGTTAACTTGTAGGGTGGGGGATCTTAGCTACTTAGTTAGGAGAGCTTAATTGACTTTGTGGGATTACTTGTTTATTAGTATCTGATGTCTCCTCATTTGTGATATTAAATATACTTCAGCGACATCATTTTATTCTTATTTATTAGTTTATAGGTTTATTTTAGCTTAGTTTAGTGCATTTTCCTATTTTGGGTCTTGATTTAGTAACATAATATTTTTAGAGCATATTGGGTTTAATTGTTTATTTAGTGTGAAGCTTTAAAGATAATTATGGAGATTAATTAGAGTCCAAGTCAAAGACTACAACTTATGGAAAGAGATTAGCATGGAAATTGGAGATAAGGAAACAAAGGCTAAAAATTAGGAAAAGGAAAAGTTGCCTAAATCTGAAATTCTGCAGCACACGCCTAAAGAAGTGGTAATTACTCCAAGAAATAAGCCGATTTTGGAAGATTCCTTTCATGGGGATGTAGATAATTCTGTGACGATTCTTTTGGTATATTATGGAGCAAAAACCGACCAATAACGAAGGAGATATGCTCAAAACGGTCCAGCAGTGTTTATCTCTATTTCCATACGAATTTGAGTTGGGCTTGGAGTCCATTACTTAAAGTTATCACCAAGAAATGAATTAGGTCAACCTATACACTATAAATACAGCCTCTTAACACTCTTAAATCATCATTGGCGAAACCTTAAACCAAGAGGAAGTTTACAACACAAGAGAGAAGTCTGGAAGGAGCTGTTCATCAACAATATCTTCTTCTACCTTTAAATTTGTAATTTCTTTCTTTTCTTTCATGAACTAAATTTCATTAGCTTGAGTTTTTAGCATATATGTATGAACCCTAGTTTTGGTTGACATCTATCTAATTTGGGAACTTAATGTTTTAAACTAAATTATAGTTTTTATTCATTGTTTATGTGTTTGGATTTATATTCTGTGTTCTTGTGGACTGCAGCCATATAGAATTACCATCTAGTAATTAGGTCACCATTGACAACGGTGTTTAATTGCATGTTTAGCACATAACGTCTAGTATTCGGTTTAGATCTGACAAATCAACCTAACTAGATAATTACTATGGTTTAGTTCTTGTGACTATTTACCAATTACAGGAAAAGTTTGCTTAGGAAGCCTTATTGACACAGGTGAATCCTATTTTAAACTACCGATAACGAATTGGAACCGATTATTGAAATACTACATAATTCACCCTTACATGTTTAGAACGGCAAAACTAGTGGGGATTACATGCTAGTGACTCAAGCTATATTCTCATATTCCTCTCTTTCGTATTTAATTTTCTGTCTTTAATTTTTTAGTTTTAATTTAGTTAATTAGAAAATCAAACAAATATCTATTTATCTTTACCTTTATTTGCGTTAAGTTGTTCTAGCTCTAATTATTTGCACTTGATCATTGCATAAGATTCCTCTAACCTTCGTAGTCTCTGCGGAACGAATCTTAATTATTTAACTAAAACTTGCATACGATCTGTATACTTGCAGAACCGTGTAGCTTTAGGGTGTTCTTTGCACTTTATTTATATCTTATTTTATCACACCCTAGGCCCCACCAAGTTTTTGGCGCCGCTGCCGGGGACTACATCGTTAGTCCTTGTGCATATATCTTGTGCTTTTATTTTTAGTTAGTTCTATTTTACGCTTTTGTCATTTAGTTTTTGTTTTTCAGATTTAGTTACAGATGGAGAACCCAAGGAGACTTGAGCTACCCATCGAGTTTAGAGTGGAGCCACGAGGAATTCGCGCTCCAGAAATGCAAGCCGCTAAATTTAAACCTGATCCAGGGATGCTAACTCAGTTTGTAACTCATGGACTATTCAGCGGTGCTGCACATCAAGATCTGATCCGATATATTCAGAAATTCATGCAAATCTGTGATGCTTATATCGTAAGAGGAGTTACTAGGGAACAAGTATATTACGTGATGTTCCAGTTTTTCTTGACCGGAGGTGCAAGCGATTGGTATGATACCCAATACCCTCATGTTATTCCAGATTGGAACAAGCTTCAAGCAAGATTCCTAGACCGCTTCTATCCGGTTAGTAGAAGTTTAAAAGATATGTTGGAGCTTAAGCAATTTATACAGGAAAACGGAGAAAGTTTGGGTGAAGCATGGTTACGATTTACAGAAAAGAAGGCGAGATGTCCATATCATCAATCCTCGCCGGAATATTATTTAACTTTGTTTTATGGAGGCCTTAATGACAAATCAAGAGAGAAAGCAGATTCGTTAGGAAACGCTGGTTTTGTGTTACTAGACCCTGAAGAAGCTGAGTTGGGGATGGAGAGAATTCTTGAGAACGAGAGAAGTTGGCCAAAGAAACCAGGAAAAGAAGAAAATTCAGAATTTCCGAAGCTTAAAGAATTGTCTCAACAACTCAAAGAGCTACAAGAACAAGCCCGAACAATTGCTCAGGTGAATGTAGTACGTGCAATTCCTTCGTGTCCTGGTTGTGGATCAAGAAATCATGTGTGGGAAGGATGTATGAATAATCCAGTAGTAGCTTCCGTTACATATCCGCAAAACAACTATTATTCGAATAGTTATAATCATCCTCAAGAAAACTACACTAATTACCAACAACCTCCACAGCAAAAGAGTTGGGTCAAAAAGCAAGAAACTTATCATCAACCCCAACCTCAAACCTATAATCCACCACAACCTATTCAGAAAAAGGCGCCCATTGTTAAGAAAGCTTGTCAAGAAACGAAGAAAGATCCACCTAAACAATTACAACTGGCAAAGCAAGAGCAAATCCAAAGCTTGAATTCAAGTATGGATAAATTAATGTAAGCAGTTGAGAATATGAGTTGTAGCCAACAGAAAATTCAAGCCCAACAAAAGTTAATCAAGAAACTAGAGCATACTTTATCACATATGGCGAGTACATTACAAAATCGGCCAAAAGGGCAACTTCCAAGTGATACTATTGCTCCTAGAGATGATTCTTGCCATGCAGTTGAATTGCGAAGTGGAAAACAACTACCTCCACCAAGAAGAGAGCCTGAACCAGTCCCTATTCCAGAAACTAGGGGGAAGAAACAATCAAAGATACAGTAGAGGAGGTAGTTAAAGAAAAGAGTGTCCAAACCGAGACACCTGAGAAGACAAGAAAACCAGTGAAAATTAATACACGCCCTCCACCACCTTACCCTTCATGCGTCAGGAAGAAGAACAATGACCTGAAATTCAAGAAGTTCGTTGACATGTTGAAGAAGTTGGAAGTTAATATACCTCTTGTTGAAGCTCTCAAGAGAATGCCAACCTATCTTATATTCATGAAAGACATTCTCTCCAACAAGCGAAGTATAGAAACTGGGGAAACAATTGGATTACCTATGGAGTGTAGCGCTATATGTCAAAGTAAGTTGCCACCGAAGCTAGAAGATCCAGGAAGTTTTACAATTCCCATCGGCATTGGAGATAGTTGGACCGGGAAAGCTTTATGTGATTTAGGTGCGAGCATCAATCTCATGCCTAGATCCCTTTTCGAGAAGCTTAATATTGGAGAAGTAGTACCCACATATGTGGAATTACAAATGGCGGATCGCTCCCTCTCACGACCAATAGGTAAAATTGAAGATGTTTTAGTTAAAGCTGGCTCTTTTATTTTATTATTCTTGACTACGACGCGGATAAGAATGTCCCCATCATCTTGGGTAGACCATTATTAGCCACGGGGTGTACACTAATTGATGTTGAGAATGGTGAGTTGGTCATGAGAGTACAAGGCGAACAGATACGATTCAATGTGTTTAAGGCTATGAAGTTACCAAATTCGAAAGATGAATGTTTCAAAATAGATGTCATCGGACAAATTGCGCAAGAAGTCTTCAATGAAGCAAGCTTAGATGATGATCTTGACGAAGCCTTAGCACTTGAATCCCAAGAGGAACTCGAGATTCCCCCTGAAGATGTTGCTGCATTAGGATCAAATGTACGAGAACTACTTCGAGAATCAGGTGACATTGAACCAATGAAACACCCATCTATAATATGTCCACCTGTTCTCGAAGAAAAACCGCTTCCCGATCATCTACACTATGCATACCTAGGTACGAACAAAACTTTGCCTGTTATTATTTCTGCTAACCTTTCAGGTCCTCAAGAGGAGAAGCTACTTCAAGTACTTCGTGCAAATAAAGAAGCAATCAGATGGACTATTGCTGACATCAAGGGAATTAGTCCATCCGTTTGCAAACACAAAATCATTCTTGAGAACGAAGGTGGGAGATCTATAGAGGGACAAAGAAGACTCATGCCAGCTATGAAAGAAGTGGTGAGGAAGAAAGTTATCAAGTTGTTAGACGCAGGAATTATCTATCCGATTGCTAGCAGTGATTGGGTTAGTCCAGTGCAATGTGTTCCAAAGAAAGGAGGTATCACTACCATCCTTAATGATCAAGGCGAAGCCATACCATCAAGAACAGTTGTGGGGTGGCGAGTATGCATGGATTACCGAAGACTGAACAAAGCTACAAAGAAAGATCACTTCCTGCTACCTTTCATTGATCAGATGCTAGACAAACTTGCAGGGAGAGAGTATTATTGTTTCCTTGACGGATATTCGGGTTATAATCAGATTTGTGTAGATCCCCTTGATCAACACAAAACAACTTTTACGTGTCCGTTTGGGACTTTTGCTTATAGAAGAATGCCGTTTGGGTTATGCAATGCACCTGCCACGTTCCAGAGGTTCATGATGGCGATATTTTGGGACATGATTGATAAATATTTGGAGGTTTTTATGGATGATTTTTCGGTGTTTGGAGATAGTTTTGATGATTGTTTGAATAATCTTGAGAAAGTCCTTGTGAGATGTAGAGAAAAAGATCTTGTGCTTAATTGGGAAAAATGCCACTTCATGGTTCAAGAGGGAATTGTGTTGGGACATAAAGTTTCGAAGGCAGGGATGGAGGTTGATCGCGCTAAAATTGAAGTTATCAAAACATTACCACCTCCAGTTTCTGTTAAAGGAGTGAGAAGTTTCTTGGGTCACGCAAGATTTTATCGAAGATTTATTAAAGATTTCTCCAAGATCGCCAAACCGCTTTTTTCCTTACTTGAAAAGGATACTCCTTTTAATTTTACTGATGAATGTCTTCAAGCGTTTTTGACGATTAAGGAGAAACTAATCTCCACACCTATTGTTATACCTCCTGATTGGAAAGCTCCGTTTGAACTTATGTGCGATGCTAGTGATCACGCTATGGGCGTTGTGTTGGGACAGAGGAAAGACAAGATTTATTATGCAAGTAAGACTTTCAACACTGCCCAGATGAATTATACAGTGACGGAGAAAGAGATGTTGGCCGTGGTTTATGCTTTTGATAAATTTCGTTCCTATCTGATTGGGAAGAAAACTGTTGTATACACGGACCACTCAGCTATTAGGTACCTTATGGAGAAAAAGGACGCTAAGCCACGTCTTATTAGATGGGTGCTGTTGCTTCAAGAATTCGACATAGATATTCGAGACTGAAAGGGATGCGAGAATCAAGTTGCTGATCATTTATCAAGGCTCGAAGGATCTGATGCGAGCAAGGAACAATTATTGGTTAAAGAGGTATTCCCTGATGAACAACTTTTTGCTATTAAACAAGCTTTTGTGACATGGTATGCAGATCTAGTAAACTTCATTGTGAGTGGTGTTTTTCCAAAAGATACCCACCCACAACAAAGACAAAGATTAAAGCACCAGGCCAAAGAGTATTTTTGGGATGAACCATACCTCTGGAAGATTTGTAGTGGCCAAGTGGTTAGAAGATGTGTGCATGAAGGTGAAATGGAGAAGATCATTGAAAGTTGTCATAGTTCACCTTATGGAGGTCACTTTAAAGGCGATAGAACCGCAACTAAAATTCTTCAATCCGGGTTCTATTGGCCAACCATACACAAAGATTGTCATCGTTTTGTCCAGTCATGTCAAAGATGCCAGTTCACTGGTAATATATCAAAAAGAGACGCGATGCCGCTTAACAATATCCTAGAAGTTGAAATCTTTGATGTATGTGGTATAGATTTCATGGGACCTTTCATCACTTCCCATGGGAATCTTTATATTTTGCTTGCGGTAGATTATGTATCAAAGTGGGTAGAAGCAGTGGCAACACCAAAGAACGATGCTCAAACAGTGATTAAATTCTTAAAAACAAACATCTTTTCAAGACATGGTACGCCACGTGTTCTCATCAGTGATAAAGGTACCCACTTTATTAATGCTCCTCTGAGAATTTTTCTTCGTAAGTTTGGAGTGAGACACCGTACTTCAACCGGTTATCACCCACAAACTAACGGTCAAGCTGAAGTTTCCAACCGGGAAATCAAATCTATTCTTGAGAAGACCGTGAATAAATCGAGGAAAGATTGGTCTTTAAAGCTAGATGATGCTCTCTGGGCTTACAGAACAGCATTTAAAACACCAGTTGGGGCATCTCCATATCGCTAGGTCTACGGCAAAGCGCGTCATCTACCGATTGAACTTGAAGCTCGAGCCTACTGGGCTATCAAAACTCTGAATCTTGACCCAGACTTGGCCGGGAAACAAAGGATGATGCAGTTGAACGAGTTGGAGGAGTTCTGTTATCTCGCCTATGAAAATTCACGCCTCTACAAAGAGAAAACAAAGCGATGGCATGATAAACGACTCCGTCCAAAGCATTTCGAGAGAGGACAAAAGGTTTTGTTATACAACTCTCGATTTTCGAACTACCCAGGAAAGCTTAAATCCCGTTGGGGAGGACCTTACATTGTTATGAAAGTCACACCTCATGGAGCGATTGAAATTGAAAATCCAACCGAGCAACGGACATTCATGGTGAATGGCCAGCGTTTGAAGAGATACCATCTCGTTGAATGCGCTTAGCCTGAGGTACACGTCTAACTCAAAGACGTTAAACAAAAGTGCTCTTGGGAGACACCCCTTGTTTTAATTGCTTTTTAGATTAGGTGTTTTTGATTTATAGTGTATAATATTAAGTTAGTGTATAATTTTAAGTGTGTTTACAAGCTAATGGAAGAGAAAGGTAGTGTGTTATTGTGCAGGAAACGAGTTTGGGGTCAAAAGGAAAAAATTGGAGAAATTCGAAGGCTGGCGCGGACTGCCCATGCGGTGTACCCCTATACCGCAGTGATGCACCGTGCCCTGAAAACCCGTACCACGGGGTTTATACCGAGATGAAAAAATCGAGGCATGATGGCTGCGGTATACCGCGCCTCATGTCCGGTGCACCGCGAGAAGAAAAACCCGTACCACGGGTTGGGTACCACGTGTTTTTTGACGGAGAACATGCTTTTGTCCAGGAGGTAAAACACGTTCCACGGGGTATGTACCACGGGTTTTTGACCGAGGCGAAAATTTGAAGAGCTGATGGGTGCGGTACACCGCGGGCTTGGTCCGGTGCACCGCACAGAGGCGGTTTGTGAAGGAAGTTCTTTCCTAATCAACTTCTTACCTTAACAAGATTAACCCTAGCCTCTCCCATACGAATTTTTCAGACCCAAACACTATATATACACCTTAAAGCTTGTGCAAACCTTCACAATTAACACAACAACTCCACAAATTCTCTCCTCCATCCTCCATAAACACAATTTCTTCATCAAATCCATCACACTACACCATTAAACACCATCAAATTCAACAAGCTTTAAAGAATTCTTCCAAGATCCATCAAGAAGCCCTTCTCTTTCATCAATTGCAAGCAACAACCTCAAGCTAAACCAATTTCTATTAAACTTTTAATCCATCCTTGGTATAACTTGAGTTGTGGGTAAATCAAGCATGACTAACAAATTTGAAGCTATGGAATACAAGAGAAAGTGCTATATCCTTGGGAAGAATAAGATATTGCCTGGAGATACAATTGAAAAACCCATCAATCTTGATGAGGTTACTGAAGATTCAAAAGAAAAGGCACCAGCACAACCACTACCAAAGAAGAGATTAACTGCTAGAATGTCCATACCATCAAGAAGGCCATTGAAAAAGATCAAACATCAAGACCAAGGTTCTTCTACTTCTTCCTCTGAAATTGTTCATGATCTTCCTCCTTGGGCTCTCAAATTACAAAACGATATTGAAAGATTACAAGAAGATAACAGAGAACTTTGGACGGAAGTCATACAGCTGGAATCACAGATAGAAGACTTGACCTTGGAGAAGCATATTGATGATTATTCTGATCCCTCAGCTTCGGATGAGGATGAGGACGAGGATATAATGGATCTCTATGGCCAGCCAGGTAAGTCATTCTAATTTTTCTCATTAGCTTGTTTGCATTAGGTAGTTTAGTTAGTTTTAATTTTAAATTTTATTCCATTCCTGAGTCTTTTTCGAGTCGTGGGGACACGACTCACTTTTGAGTTGGGGCTGGGGATTCGTTGTCCTCATCTTCCTTTTTGTTTTTGCATAAAATTTAAAATTTTTAGGTTGAATTAAGGCATAGAATATTTTGAATGTACCTATTTGAGCATGATTTTATTAGGTAAGTAGTATGTTTTTGAAAGATGCAACAAGTTTGTTTAGATGCATGTATGAAAACAGGAAATAAAAGATAGAAAAGTTAATGAACAATGCTAAGAAATCACGTTGAAACTTAGGGAGAGTTATTTGGTGTGTAGAACGTGAGGTTTGAAATTAGTTAAAAACCCGCTTATCTATGAACTAATAATGAAAACGTAACGAAATCCGGTAGTTAGAAAAATGAATAAGGCAGTTCTTTCATGATAAAACACTTGAAGCCTTTTATACTTTCTCACCCTTTTGTTTGATATTGTTATTATTTATCCATCTTAGCCCATCTGAGCCTTTCTAAAGCCTTTTATTGAAACACATTATGATCCATACCCTTAGTTTGTAGGACTTATCTATATGACCCGCACTCGAATCGCAAAACCTGAGACAACTCGTTTTAGAGCTTGAGTTTGGGGTGGTGGGATTTCATCTTTAGGGAACATGGGGTTTTTGGGAATTATAATGGTGATTTTGTTGATGATGAGATTGTATTTATTGTAACCCTTTGCCGGGGTAATAGTGAATGGAAAAGAAGCTACGAGCTAAATTTGCCAATAAGGGCATAAAAAGAAAGAATTATACATGAAAAATTAGCATGATATCTCAACATTAGAAAGAGAATCATAGTTATACAAAAGAAGAAAAATTGATATGAAAAGAATATATATTCAGACCGGCAAAGTGGAATTTTTATATCATCATACAAGGTTTTAATAGGGATTTATTGGGGATGCAAATCAAAAGCATCAATAAATTGGGTTGAGTGAGAACATCTTCGAGTGAAAACTCAAACTCTAGGGCGATTCGTTGATGGCTAGTGAGGAGAGAGCCAAAAGCTCACTTTTCATTATCCAAATATACCACACCCGTCCTTAAGCCACGTTATAACCAAAGACCTTGGGATTTCTAACTACTAGATGGAGAAACAATTGAGCTATTAGGTAGTAGGTAAGTGGACCATTGGATGCTATACTAGGACCTATGAACAACCTATAGCCATTAACCTGAACTACGTTATCATCCTCTCATTCTGGCATTGCGAAATTAATCTTAACTTGAATTTATGGATTGTTGATTATGTGTAGGTTAAGCATATTTTTGCATTATTTCTTGAGCATTACTACATGAGACTTTTTAGATATTTATGCTCTAGTATCATTCATTATGTTTTGTTCTTATTCTCCTCCGACTTCTTCTTGTTTATTTGACTACCCTTCTGTTCTTTACTTTTATTGTATCGGGACGATACAACTTTGAGTTGGGGGTTTGGATGTCTCCTCATTTGTGATAATAAAATATACTTCAGAGACATCATTTTAGGCTTATTTATTAGTTTATAGGTTGATTTTAGCTTAGTTTAGTGCACTTTCCTATTTTGGGTCTTGATTTAGTAACATAATATTTTTAGAGCATATTGGGTTTAATTGTTTATTTAGTGTGAAGCTTTAAAGATAATTATGGAGATTAATTAGAGTCCAAGTCAAAGACTACAACTTATGGAAAGAGATTAGCATGGAAATTGGAGATAAGGAAACAAAGGCTAAAAATTAGGAAAAGGAAAAGCTGCCTAAATCTGAAATTCTGCAGCACACGCCTAAAGAAGTGGTAATTACTCCAAGAAATAAGCCGATTTTGGAAGATTCCTTTCATAGGGATGTAGATAATTCTGTGACGATTCTTTTGGTATATTATGGAGCAAAAACCGACCAATAACAAAGGAGATATGCTCAAAACGGTCCAGCAGTGTTTATCTTTATTTCCATACGAATTTGAGTTGGGCTTGGAGTCCATTACTTACAGTTATCTCCAAGAAACGAATTAGGTCAACCTATACACTATAAATACAGCCTCTTAACACTCTTAAATCATCCTTGGTGAAACCTTAAACCAAGAGGAAGCTTACAACACAAGAGAGAAGTCTGGAAGGAGCTGTTCATCAACAATGTCTTCTTCTACCTTTAAATTTGTAATTTCTTTCTTTTCTTTCATGAACTAAATTTCATTAGCTTGAGTTTTTAGCATATATGTATGAACCCTAGTTTTGGTTGACATCTATCTAATTTGGGAACTTAATGTTTTAAATTGAATTATAGTTTTTATTCATTGTTTATGTGTTTGGATTTATATTCTGTGTTCTTGTGGACTGCAGCCATATAGAATTACCATATAGTAATTAGGTCACCATTGACAACGGTATTTAATTGCATGTTTAGCACATAACGTCTAGTATTCGGTTTAGATCTGACAAATCAACCTAACTAGATAATCACTATGGTTTAGTTCTTGTGACTATTTACCAATTACAGGAAAAGTTTGCTTAGGAAGCCTTATTGACACAGGTGAATCGTATTTTAAACTACAGATAGCGAATTGGAACCGATTATTGAAATACTACATAATTCACCCTTACATGTTTAGAACGGCAAAACTAGTGGGAATTACATGCTAGTGACTCAAGCTATATTCTCATATTCCTCTCTTTCGTATTTAATTTTCCGTCTTTAATTTTTTAGTTTTAATTTAGTTAATTAGAAAATCAAACAAATATCTATTTATCTTTACCTTTATTTGCGTTTAGTTGTTCTAGCTCTAATTATTTGCACTTGATCATTGCATAAGATTCCTCTAACCTTCGTAGTCTCTGCGGAACGAATCTTAATTATTTAACTAAAACTTGCATACGATCTGTATACTTGCAGAACCGTGTAGCTTTAGGGTGATCTTTGCACTTTTTTTATATCTTATTTTATCACACCCTAGGCCCCACCAGTATCTTATGTGGGACTGACCTTGATAGTTGATGTCTTATATTATGTGATAAAATAGTAGTATCACGAGACATCCTTTTGGCGGGGTTTATTGTACTTATTTGAGGGATTACTCCATAGTATTTGACGTTTTACGAATTCTTGTCTAATTTTGGCTTTTATGTTACTTTTGGAGCCTTTGTGTGATAAATGTGTGTTGAGTGTACATATCTCAGGTACTTGGATGATTCAAAACCCCGAGATGATGATAAGAAGTCATAGATTCAAGGAAAACCCCAAGTCACATCAAGAAAGGGCCATGAAGCCACTATGGGAAAGCGGAAGCATTTACCGGCCATATTTGGAAATTAACTTACGAGAGTCACCACACGCAATTGGATGGGATTATGGGTGAGAAATTTAGTCTTATGATACTATTTTAAGTCAGGATCGCGTGAGAGATGATGATTTGTGACTTAGAGTTATGATGAAAGAGTTATTAGATTTTCAGTTGACGTGGCTTGAACTAGTCCGCATTCACTTATAACAATTTAGGGTTGACTTGGACCACTTAAAAGGATCCCACAACTACAAAAACGTTTTGGAAACTCAATATATAATAAATTTAGGATCGAAATAGGATTTACACAATTTGGCAACTCTTAGGCTGGAGCTAGAGGAAGAAGAAAACAACAAGGGGTTTTCACCATTTTTGCACCATTCCACCTTATTCCTTCATCTGACATCACTAATTATTAGTGTAATCCTTATTATTTTTTCATTCTAATCATGATTCCATCACTTACAATCATTGTTTTTAATGTAAACTTTCAATTAGCTTTAGAAACGCTTAATTTTATGAGGCCTAACCTTGAATTATGATATTTATTGTGTCTCGAGACATTTTTATTGAAATGAATTGAATATTTTTCGTTGATTATATATTTGTATTAAATTTTCATCCCTTACCTTGATCAAGTAGTGGGTTGGGTATAGAAATTTGACTTTTGCCTGGGAAGGGGAGCAGATTATGGAAAGTAATATATAAATACCCGGTGTGCGTTACTAATCCAGGAGGTCTTGACTAACCAGATATTCAGTTGGGTTAGTATCAATTGCATTAAAAAGCGTTGTAGGGTCACACAAGAGAGGTTTCTAGTGCTGTAGGACAACCCCCTATCTACCCGAGAGGGATTTAGGGAGATTGTAGAATCCCGACTAGTGATGAAATACCAATTAGCCTTTATATAAATAAATATGTAAATTCAGATGTAATGGGGATTACTAGCGACTCTCAAGCAACCTCATCATCTATAATCTTCTTAATGTTTTAATCCAGCCCTTTAGTTATTTAATTGTTAATCGTAGTTTAATATTATTGCAATTCAGTCCTTTACTTGAAAAACAAAACAAATATATTTTTATCTTTTATTTAATTGCAACTCAACCCCTCTACACTTCTTAAAACACAAAATTATTAACCTCATAGTCCATATGGAAAACGATAACCCCCTTACTAACCTTTTTATTACTTGTCAACTATCTGTACACTTGCAGGTAGTAACTCCCTTGGGTGTTGATTTATTTATCACACCTTTGGCGACAACAAGTTTTTGGCGCAAATATCGGGGGCTATTTAGTTAATTATTGTGTTTTCATTTAGTGTAATAGTGTTTAGTTGTTTTTGATTTTATGTTTGCTTTTGTTTTGTCTCTCAACAGATTCTTAGGTTTGGTGTATGCGCTCTAACCCCGAGAGGTTGCTTCGATCTCAAAGAAGAAGATAGAGAAAGAAGAGCGCAAGAAGATATAGCAAACTTGAATGTGGATGTACCATTGGATGCTAATAGGAACCTAATTGTTCCACCAGTAGGTTTTTTTTCCATCGGAGATGGAGGGTATTAATCAAAATCAAATACCTCTCGGAGGTCAACCAACACCGAATGGAAATCAAGGCGATCAAGTCCCACTAGGGGTAGTGCCATGGTTCATGCAACACCCGGAGCATCAACTATTTTGTTTGCAACCACTTGGATTTTTCCCACACGTTATTCAAGCCATGAGTTTCAAGACTGATGCGGGCATGATAAATCAATTTGTGAACTACGATCACTACAATGAGGTTGCTCGTGAAGATCCCGTTAGAGTTATGCAAAAATTCATGCAAATTTGTGGTGCATATATCCGTCAAGGTGTCACTCAAGAACATATGTACTTTTTCATATTCCCGTTCTTTCTCAATGGACAAACAAACGAGTGGTGCGATCAGTAGTCTAGAAAAGTAATCACCACATGGGACCAATTGCTAAAGATATTTTTTGACTAGTATTATCCTCAAAGTGTACAATTGAATGCTCAAGTAGACTTGGCAGGATTATGTCAATAATGAATAAATGTCTACTCCATGGATATAAATGGGAGTTTCAATTGTTCATGTTATATAGAAGTCTAGATGGAATATCCAAGGAGAAGGAAAATACTTTATGTGGAGGAGGTTTTATGATGGGACATGCAACTCATGCTTTTGACATTATGGATCGAGTTGTGAAAATTGAAATGAGTTGCAAAACATCAAGAACACATGTTTGAGTATCGAAAAGAGGTACATTGCATTTAGATACTGAAACCACGTTGAAAGCAAAGCTTTCCGCTTTAGAGAACAAGGTAAAAAAAATTTCCTGAAATGTTAATCAAGGTAGGCAAATGTGAAAGTTGTTAAAGAGCCGCAGGATTTTCCTTGTTGTGGAGTGTTTGATTATGTGTGGGAAAAGTGTTCCGAGTAACCAAGAGTCAGTTTTTATTGTGTCTAACCGAGGGAATCCCCATTCGGGTGGTCAAGGCTATGGTCAACAATATTAAAAACATCGGGGACTTCGATGACCTAATCTTAAAGGGGATGTGAATCAAGGTGTCATCTATCAGCCTCGACCCGAAGGAAATAATTATCACTAGAGATCTGAAAACCATTATCAAGGAGGTCCGAGCTATAGAGCCCAAGATCCCTAAAATCCCATGTATAATTATATGCGGAGAATCTTGCTCAAAAGACACTCCCTTCCCATTCACAAGAAGGTAAAATTACTACTAATGACTTAATAACTACTTTGATAAATTCATGACGTAATCTAGTGAAAAGTTGATCAATATCGAGGAAACATTGAACTCTCACTTGGACAAATTGAAGATTCTTGAGGACCAAATGTCTCAAATCACAAATGCCGAGAATATTCGACCTCAAGGTCAATCCCGACAAATACCGAGAATCTGGGGAGTACGAGGCTTGTAAAGAAATTTCCCTAAGGAGTGGGAAACATCTACGCATTCCCTAAGTGGTTGAGAAAGATAAAGACTTGCCTTCAATTCAAAAGGAAGTTGAAGATGTCGTTGACGAGGTAGTTGAAACGGTGTTAGTTGAGGAGAATCGTGAGAAAGAACCGGAGAAACAACAGAAGAAAGAGTTGGTTGCTAATGAGAACCGTCCTCCCGCTCCAATTATGTCACGTGTGGAAAAGAAGAACGATGAAAAAGAGTATAAGAAGTTTATTGACATAATTAGTAAATTGAAAATCAATTTGCCGTTTGTGGAATCTATCCAAATATGCCGAAATATCTAAATTTCATGAAGGATGTTCTATCCAACAAACGCAAATACTTAGAGGAAGATATGGTTGGTTTATTGGATAATGTACCGCTATATGTCAAAGTAAGTTGCCTTCAAAGTTGAAGAATCTCGGGAGTTTTAATATCACTATCTCAATTGGTGAAGAGTGGACTGAGAAAGCTTTATGTTCTTTAGGCATGAGTATCAATCTCATGCCAAAGTCATTGTTTGAGAAGTCGAACATTGGAGAGCAAGCCTAGTACTGTGACGTTGAAAATGACGAATATGTCTATCTCCCAACCCAAGGGAAAGATAGAAGATGTGCTCGTCAAGGTAGGTAATTTAATATTTCCATGTGATTTTTTTACTCTTTACATTTAAGTGGCACCTCAACTATAGAAGAGTAAAGCTCAATTATTTGATGTTTACATATGATTTATTGGTTTTATTTAAACTTACTAAATAAAATCCAATTCTTGTTTAAGATGGGCTATCTCTCTTCTACAAATTTTATGGCCTTCTGATAAGTGACTCAAAAATCAATATTTGTTATGGAGAGTGCAATCAAGAAGTTAAAGCTATGATGGTTAGTGCTCTCAAGATTTTTGAGGGCAAATTTCTAGTCAGATGCCTTAGGTTCCACTAATCACGGGTATATTAAACTTCAAAGAATGCAAAGTACTTATGGATAATAATATATAAAGTATATATCATTGGAGTATTAAAATCCTCTCATTTGGAGGTGGATTACAGCTCATCACTTCATTACTTAGAAACTTATCAGTGTATTAGTATAATGTATATTCTCTTCCCAAGAAAGTCATAAAACTAATCAATTGTAAAAAGGAAGCTTTCCTATGCAATGTGACTAATAAATACTTAGGGGGTGTTAAAATTTCTTGGGTTAAGGTATATACGCCTGATGTCTCCCTTTTTGTTCTAATTATATGCCCTTAGGAGACATATTCTTAGGTGAATAATTTACTAATATGATAGACTTTTAGGATTATTTAGTTAAATGGTTTGTTTTTAGTGCAAAGTTTGTAGGTCCATGGATGCTAGGGAGCACCAATACAAGGAGAGGAATCGAGAATTAAAGTTTTAGATCGAGTAGAGAAGTCAAAGGCGAGAAAAAAAATATCCCGAACAGTTGACTAGGAAAACTACAAATCTGGAAGGCTGATATTAATTGCTGATTTTTTAGCGACTTTAACATAGATTCAGCCTTTGGGTCGTGAAATAGAGATTATTCCTTATTGAGTTAGGAAGATTTAGAAACTGGAATGGGTCAATTTGGAGTTGATTTGAAGAAGTTACAACCATTTTACTAAGGGTTGCACACCAGTTACGGGATTTCAATTAAAATATTGGATTTGGGCTTTTTAATATTTGACCTATTTTCTTTAGTAATAACCCAAGTCCGATTTGCTTCTTATAAATAGGCCTTTAGACTCTTATTTTACAGACAATTCATTCTACGTTTAAATTCAAGAGCAAAAGTCAAGAGTAGAAGGCAGAAGAAGGAGCTAAAGGTGAAGAATCTTCATTCTTCCACCGGAAGACAATTTCAACGCCTCAATTAGGTATTTTTATTGTGTAATTTGAGACAATGAATTCCTTTTGTTTTAATTTATTTTTTATTTCTATTATGAGCTAAATACTTTAAGTACTTGAGAATCGCTTTAATGGGTTGAGCCTAATTTATTTGACTAATGTTTCCGAATTTGGGATTGAAAGATTTAACTGAATAGTATTGACTATTATCATGAATTTATCTTTGAAGTCATGAATAAAAATTAGGAATTAGTAATTAAGCTATTCATTATAGTGGCGTAATGATCACCTTGACGGGGTGGGGGGGAAGGGGGGGTGGGGGGTGGGAGGTTAATTATAGACCTAGGTAATAGACGGGAGGTATAAGTCATTGACCCTAACGGGCTTGATTAACCTTGTAGCCAATTGAGTAAAAGACTTGAACATTCTAAGGTAGCTTATAATCACCTTGACGGGGTTTGTAATACCCTAGGATAGCTCCTAAGTCCACCCTGACGGGGGTTAGGAGAAACTCGAATCCTGACTAATACCAAATCCCGATTCAACCCTTAAACGAAAGCATTGATGAAATAGATTTAGGTGAAAACCTTGCAAGACTCAAGTACCATTATCATTCTTGATTCTACTCATATTTACTTTACTTGCGTCTTATTTATTTGCATTAGCTAAATTAGTATTTTACTTTATTTCCACTTTAATCCTTAAACAAAAACCCAACAAATATTTATCCTTCATGTCATATAACAATTATCCTCACTTATTGCATAACATTTTAAGTCATATCCTTTCCGTCTATGAGATCGAAATCCCGTTTATCGGATATTACGTGGACGAGAGCTGGTCAAAGAGGAGTTTCCTGATGATAGCTTATTTTCCATATATGATGGTACTCCTTGGTATGCAGACAACGTGAATCATATTGTAAGTGTTAATTTTCCTCAAGGGGCCACTTCTCAAGAAAGAAAGAGATTAAGTCACCGTGCTAAGCAATTCTTTTGGGAGGATTCTTTCCTCTAAAAAACATGTCGTGACAAGATGTTGAGAAGATGCATACCTGAGGGAGATGTTTTGTCAGTAATGACGGGTTGCCATGATTTACCCTATGGAGGACATTTCAGAGGTGACCGCACAACTGCTAAGGTACTACAATCCGGTTTTTATTGGCCTACTTTACATAAGGAATGTCATGAATATGTTAAGAGATGTCATATATGCCAGACTACTGGTAATATATCCAAGAGAGATGAGATGCCACATAATAATGTACTTGAAGTTGAGATATTTGATGTATGTGATATTGATTTCATGGGTCCTTTGTACCATCCAATGGATATCAATACATCCTATAAGTTTTGAAGTACGTGTCAAAATGGGTAGAGGCTGTAGCTCTACCAACCAATGATTCGCGAGTAGTGATTAAATTCTTAAAGTCACACATCTTCACTAGACATGGTACGCCTAGAGTTATTATCAGTGATGAATGGTCTCATTTCGTGAACAAATACTTGAAGACAATTTTCGAGAAGTATGGGGTGAGACATCGTGTATCTACCTCTTATCATCCACAAGCCAATGGTCAAGCTGATGTCTCTAAGCGAGAGGTTAAATCTATATTGGAGAAGACTGTTGGACCCACACGTAAGGATTGGTTTCTGAAATTAGACGATGCGTTGTGGGCATATCGTACTGCGTTTAAACACTTGTTGGTGCATCTCCGTATAGTATAGTTTATGGTAATGGTTGTCACTTACCTCTTGAACTTGAATTAGGTGCATATTGGGCTATATCTCAGTTGAATCTAGATCCTACTTTAGCCAGTGAGAATCGTATGATGAAGTTAAATGAACTTGATGAGATTCGATTACATGCTTATGAGAATGCTAAACCCTACAAGGAGAATACAAAGAGATGGCATGATAATAATATCCGTGAAGAGAGGTTTGAAGTTGGACAAAGGGTCCTTAAATACAACTCCAAGTTCAGTAATTATCCGGGTAAGTTGAGATCGAAATGGTCTGGTCCTTACATTGTGACCAAATTTACGCCTCATAGATCCATAGAGATTGAACATCCAATCGAACACCGCACCATTATGGTGAATGGTCATCAATTGAAGATTTATTATGGAGGCGAGGATATCAATCGCTCGGAAGATCCACATCCCGGAGAGGTCATGTACCTCCTCGAAGCTCCCTAAAAGCGAGAGGTAACCCGTCGAGCTTAACGACATTAAACAAAAGCCATTTCATGTGTATATTAGCTTATTGCTTTAAGTACATTTATTCCTTAGTGTAAAATAGAGTAATTTATGTGTATTAGTGTAAAATCTTAATAAGAAATAAGAAAGGTTGGAGTTTATGATTTTTGCAGGTATATTACTTGAGTTTGGGGTTAAATAGGTGTAAACGAAAAATTCTGCGTTTAAAAGAACTAGCCGCACCGGCTAGCCGGCCTTATCGCCGGTATGCCGGTAAACCTCTCGGCAAAGGACATTTAATTAAATTTTTAAATACAGTTATTTATTGCGTCATCAAAAAAAGGTTTGCGCGACCGGCTAGCCGGACATATCGCCAGTATGCCGGCCAACTCTCGGCAAAGTGGATTTACATTAAATATCAAACACAACTATTTATTGCGTCAGCGACAACAACACATTCGTGACCGGCTAGCCGGTCAGCTCGCCGGTATGCCGGTCGTGCTCTTGGCGAAAAGCAATTAAATTTAATTCGCGAACGCAAGCCTTTGCGTGGAGAGAAAAAGGAACTGACAGTTCAACAGTGAGAAGGCTGGTAAGCCGGCCCGCGCAGCGAATTTTGACCTAAACCTTAAGATATCAAATTTTCTCACCTATTTAACCTTTCCTCTCACGCAAGAAATCATATATACGAACCAAAACTTAATATAAACTTGCAATACACAATTACAACATATAAGCTCCATCAATCCCTCTTCCTAATCCATTCCAAACACATAAATCCTTCCAACAACACCAAGAAATCCTCATCAAATCCTTAATCATTCTTCATCCAAGCTTTAATCTTACCAAATAAACTTCTCCTAACTATCACATAATCATCACCCATCTCATATAACACCATAAAAATTCTCTCATATTCCTCAAAACATCAAAACATCAAAATTCAAAACTCCTCTCTAGTTTTTGAATATTTGAAGTTTTGAGTTTGGGGTTCACTGTGATGACGAACAGAACCGATTCCTTGTTCTATAATCGAAGAATGAAGAGTGACCCTAGAGCTAGAAATACTCTTGGGGCTACTCCAGACAAAGCTATTGAAATTCCGGATTCGAGTTCTAAGCCCGAGGTTGGAGAAATCAAGAAAACCATGAAGAGGAAAGAGAACCCAAGTGAGGCTAATCCTAAAAAGACGAACTTGGAATTAAAAGAAAGTGAAGAAACAATAGGGAGTGAACCAGTTAATGAAAAACATTTTGTGAGAAGAAAAACAATGGCTGTGAAACCTAAACCTAAGAGGCCATTCATGAGTTGGAAAGAACAAGTTTGTGACCGTTTTGCTAGGTTGTTTTTTGGTGTTGAAAAGAAATTTCCAGAAGATATTATGAATGGTGAATCAGAAGATTACACAGTAGCTTGTGACAAGTTGGGTTTGAAAGAGTTTAGAAGAAAGAGAGTTGTTTTATCTCCAATCTTTAGTTCAGGAATTTTATGAAGAATTGGTTTTTGCTGAAGGTAATTCAAGTGAAGTCCGTAAAAAGATTATTCCTTTCTCAGTTGAACACATTCGTGAGATATTCAATTTACCTACCTTAAAAGGTCCGTGCCAATACCATGAAAAATTTAATAATTCGACCTTCCTATGGGCTTGATGTCTCCCTTTTTGTTCTAATTATTAGCCCATAGGAGACATCCTTTTAGGTGAATATTTGACTTATATGATAGATTTTTATGCTTAATTCATCATATTACACTTTAACCCCTTGGAATTAGACTATTTGCATTTTTAGAGTTTTTGTGCGTTAATGAGATGATTGGTTTTCCTGAAGAATGTAGTGCTATTTTTCAAAGTAAATTGCCTCCAAAGTTAGTTGATCCGGGGAGTTTCACAATTCCGATATCGATTGGAGAAGAATGGAAAGGTAAAGCACTATGCGATTTGGGTGCGAGCATCAATTTGATGCCCAAGTCGATCTTTGATAAGCTAAAAATTGGAGAAGCAAGACCTACTTCTATGGTCTTGCAAATGGCGGACAGGTCTCTCGCACATCCAGAAGGCCGAATTGAAGATGTCCTTGTTAAGGCAGGTACGCTTATATTTCCCGTTGATTTCGTTATACTTGAATACGCCGCAGATAGGAATGTCCCCATTATTTTGGGAAGACCATTCCTAGACACGGGGCGTACATTGATTGATGTAGAAAATGGCGAATTAACGATGAGGATACAAGACGAGGAAGTCAAATTTAGTGTGTTCCGAGCTATGCAATTTCCAGATTCTCAAGAAGATTGCTTCCGAATGGATGTAGTTGAGCAGGCATCGCAAGAGGTATTTGATTGTTTTAATTATGATGATATTTTGCAGGCCGCTTTAACATTAGACATACCTGAGATGATGGAAGAGCTTTCCGAAACAGTGGCAGCTCTCAATTCTGAAAATCCAAAGTATAGGCGTCTTGCCTATGAACCTGTGAGAGAACCGGGGGAGATTATTCCTAAAAAGAAACCTTCAATTGAATCTCCTACGGAATTGGAAGAAATCCATTACCAGCACACTTGAGGTATGCGTATTTAGGTACTAATGAAACTCTACCTGTTATTGTTTCAGCGAATTTAACAGGTCCTCAAGAAGATAAACTGTTGCGTGTGTTAAGAGCCAACAAAGAGGCAATAGGTTGGACAATTACTGACATCAAAGGCATTAGTCCCACCTATTGTCAACACAAAATCATACTTGAAGATGATAACGCACGCTCAGTTGAAGGTCAAAGGTAATTAATGCCCGTTATGAAGGATGTAGTGAAGAAGGAAGTTATCAAGCTTTTAGATGCGGGGATTATCTATACCATCTCGAGTAGTGAATGAGTGAGCCCAGTTCAGTGTGTAACGAAGAAAGGAGGAATGACAACAGTCCTTAATGATAAAAATGAAGTGATTCCTTCAAGAACGGTAGTTGGTTGGAGAGTTTGCATGGATTACAGAAAGCTGAACAAAGCCACCGGAAAAGATCACTTCCCTTTGCCCTTCATTGATCAAATGTTAGATAAATTAGCCAGAAGAGAATACTACTGTTTCTTGGATGGTTACTCTGGGTATAATCAGATTTACGTGGCTCCTAAAGATCAACATAAAACAACATTTACATGCCCCTTTGGTACTTTTGCATATTGCAGAATGCCATTTGGGTTGTGTAATGCACCTGCTACCTTTCAAAGATGTATGATGGCCATCTTCTGGGATATGATCGATAATTTCCTTAGAGTTTTTGTGGACGATTTCTCTGTGTTTGGTGATGATTTCGATAGATGTTTGGATAACTTGGAGAAAGTGTTAATCAGATAAAAGGAAATAGATTTGGTGTTAAATTGGGAGAAGTGTCATTTCATGGTTCGTGAAGGTATCGTTCTGGGTCACAAAGTTTCGAGTGCTGGATTAGAGGTCGATAGAGCGAAGATAGAGGTAATTAAAACTCTCCCCCCTCCTCTTTTTGTTAAAGGGGTAAGAAGTTTTCTGGACCATGCTGGCTTTTATAGGCGTTTTATTAAAGACTTTTCTAAGATTGCTAAACCGTTATGCAACTTACTCGAAAAGGATTCCAAATTCCTTTTTGATGAAGCTTGTTTAGCGGCCTTCCAAACAATTAATGAAAAGCTTATTTCTGCTCCTATAGTATTACCTCCAGATTGGAGTTTGCCGTTTGAGGTTGTGTGTGATGCGAGTGATTTGTGTATGGGAGCTGTATTGGGACAGAGAAAAGAGAAGATTTTTCATTCGATTTACTATGCTAGTAAAACTTTTAATGGTGCTCAAGTTAATTATACAGTTACAGAAAAAGAGTTGCTAGCTGTTGTGTATTCATTTGATAAATTTCGCTCTTATCTCCTTGGAGCGAAAGTTATTGTCTATACAGATCATTCAGCGATTAGATATCTTGTGGAAAAGAAGGATGCTAAACCGAGGTTAATCAGATGGGTTTTATTGCTTCAAGAGTTCGATTTAAAGATCAAAGATAGAAAGGGTTGTGAGAATCATGTTGCAGATCATCTATCGCGTCTTGAAGGTTCATAGATGAATAGTGGTACTGAAGCAGTTAGAGAAGAATTTCCTGATGAGAGCTTATTTGTTGTTCGTGATTATGAAGCTCCTTGGTATGCAGATATTGCGAATTTAGTGGTGAGTGGTTCTTTTCCTGAAGGATCTACTTATCAAGAAAGAAAGAGGTTAGCTCATCGTGCTAGACAGTTCTTTTGGGAGGATCCCTTCCTCTACAAAGTTTGTGCTGACCAAATGGTGGTTCCTTGTGTGTTATAGAATTAAGTGCAAAAATAAAGGAACCACTTAACCGCAAGTGTACGGTTGTCCCAAGTAATATATGATAATCAAGTTCGTTCTCAGGGACGGATTAGGTTCAACTCCAGAATTAATCAGATAGCAAGAATAATTGTTTAACAGAAAAGTAAATACGAGATTTTTGTTTGGTTTTCTAAGATGCAAATAAATAAATACTAAAATAAAATAAATAAAAGCAAATAAAAGACTGACTTCAGATAAGAGAGATACTTGAGTCTCGCAAAGAATCCTCCTAACTAATATAATCTGTTTTATGTTTAAGGGTAGAATTGGAATTAGTATACTAGTCGGGAATCTAATATCTCCTAGCCCCCGTCAGGGTGGACCTAGAAGCTATCCTACGGTATTACAAACCCCGTCAGGGTGAATATAAGCTACTTTCAGATGAATAATATTTCACCTCTTTGGCTATGTAAATCATATGACTTTCGTCCATTACACGGGTATTACCTAAGTCTGTATTCAAACCCCCCTGTCGGATGATCCATACGCCACTATATGGAATAGCCTAAATACTAAAATCTAATTCTAGTTGTTCCTAAAAGAATTAGTAAATAAGAACAAAGTAATATCCAGTATCTAAGACTCAATTCAATTTAAATCATACAATCCCAAATTCAAAACAAAGATTAAATTAACTAGGGTTCATCCCTTTATTCCGATTCTCAAGTATATAAAAGTTTAGCTCATGGAAATATAAAATACTGAAACTAAATAGAAAGACATCATATTTAATTACAGAAAAGAATTATATAACCCAAGGATTAGATGACTATTGATGGAAGAACAGAATCCTCCAGCTCTAGCTTCTCCTTTGCCTTCTTGCTCTTGAAGTCTCTGACTCTCTCTCTAAGGATGTATATAATGAATGAATTGTGAGAGGTTATTGTGACTCTCTCTCTAAGGATGTTAAGAATTGAAAGATTAATGAGAGGTACTGAATTATGAGGTCTAAGGGGTGTAGTTATAGGTGTTGGAAGACCCTAGGTCGAATTTGCTTGGAGTGGAAGACAAGTCAAAGACTCTTAAATTCGTAGCTCTAAAAGATAAGATTCTGCTGATTTGATTTGGTCATCTCCTTTTCAATACTTATCCGTTTGAGAAGTTCCAATATATGAAACTGCTTGTCTTGGAAAGCTCTTTCTATTGGTGCAGACCATTCGTACAGAATCCTAGTCAATCTTTTATTATGATTTAATTCCTAAAACGTGGCTGGATTTCAGATTTCAAAAGACAGCTTTATCTTTTCCTCCTTTGAATAAATCTTTACCAAATCTTCTTATTTCCATGTAAATCTTCTTTCCTTTCATCTTTATATTGACTTGGCCTCTAAGTAATTACCATTTATCTCTTTAAAGCTTCACATTAAATAAATAATTAAACCGCATATGCTTAAAAAGAATAAATCAATAAATCAAGAAATCGAAATAGGAAAGTGTACTCTAAAAATAGAAACTCGACTAGAAATCATTTCCTAATACTCTAAAATACACTAAGACTTTATTCTCACTTTTCCTCCTTGGATTGGTCTTTCATGAAATTCAAGAACCAATTAACTTTGTATTAAAAATAGTCAAATTTACGCACAAAAGCTCAGATTCTGCAAATAGTTAATTTCCAAGGGGAGAAATTGTAATATGATCAAATAAGCTTATAAGTCTATCAAACAAGTCATTTGTTCACCTAAAAGGATGTCTCCAAGGGGCTAATAATTAGAACAAAACGGGAGACATCAAGACCCCAAACTCAAACCTTTGTCGTCCCGACAAAGTAAAATAAAAACAAAGGATCTTTTAGGTGAACGCAGAAGGTAGAATCTAGAAAATAATCCCAAAGCAAAGCTTAAAACAAATTTCATATAGTCTAACCTAGGAATTAATATACACCTATACTTATCATGCAAAATCAAACACAAAACAATATCAATCCAAAATTAATTTCACAATGCTAGAAGGTTACGCTTATTACTTATCTCAAGATGGTGGCTATAGGGTGTTCCTCGATCTTTACTTGTGTTGAATTTTCCACTTAGAATAATCCCTATTAACTCACTGTGCATCTAGGAATCACGAGGTCTTTACGGTTTTAGCATAGGCTGAAGGACGGTATGGTATGTATATTTGGTAAATTTGAAGTGAGCTTTTGGCTCTCTCCTCACCTACCATCAACAAACTGTCCAAGAGCTTGAGTTTACACTCGAATAACGTTCTCACTCAACCCAATTGACGCGCTTAATTAGCGTCCCCAAATTAACCCAATAAGCACTAAAGATGATCCACCTAAACTTTTCCACTTTGCCGGTCCAAATATATATTCTTTTCATATAACTTTTTGTTTCTATATATATATTTTTTCTTTTGTATAGCTATGACTCTATTTTTTAATGTTGAGATATCATGCTATTTTTCTTCATGCCTATTCATGATTTTAGCTTTATAGCTTCTTTTCCATTCACTATTACCCCGGCAAAGGGTTACAATATAATTAAACATGTGAATCATCATCAATATATAGAACGAGAACAATTGATAAGCTCAAAAATCCCAACCCAATGTAAATTCCCATATAGTGGACCCACCACCCCAAACTCAAGCTCAAGACAGGAAGTCTCAGGATCGTGATTCAAGTGCGGGTCATATGGTCATGCCTAAAAATCTAAAGGGAAATTGGCTTATAATGTGGCGACAAAAGAAAGGCTTAAAGGCTAAAAATTTGTCTAAGAAGGATAAAATTAATTCAGGGATAGACAGCCAAAAAGGATTCAAAGGGTTAACAAAGAACTGCCTCTATCATTTTCCTATCTACACAACTTGCCTCTAGTTCATACCTAAGTGGGTTCTCTACTCATTTAGATCTCACGTTCTACAAACCACCTATTATCCTTAAACACAAGTTTACTTCTTTTGCATTATTCATTAATTTTTCCTATCAATTATCTCATATTTGCATGCAATCAAAGTGCGTTTTACACTAACTCCTAAAGTCAACTATTTTCTATCATTAATTCACAAAAAGCATGCTTGATGGGGGCATTTAAAATACTCTACAGTCAACGCAACCCTTAGATTAATTTTAAAAAAACAGTAAAACACCTAAAATTGGGATGAGGCAATGAACCCCACCCCAAACTCAAAAATGAGTCGTGTCCCCACGACTCGAAAAAGACTTAAGAAAGCAATTAAACAATTAAAACAAATAAGAAAGGGATAGGAAAACGTATCTGAACCAGCACGAAGCTGGTTTCCATGGTTGCGTGTAGGTTGAGCTCCTTGTGTTGCGTAGGTGGCATGTTGAACATTGCTCACTCCACGTAATATGATTTGCATAAGCTCCAACTCTTTTGTGATTTTCCTATGGGTTTCAACACCTCTTCATGATTATCCTCCCAAAATTCTTTCAACTACATCTTTTAACACCCAAAAGTTTACTAAGATGTTCTCCAACTTCTTCTTCCTCTTCATGGTATTCTTGACCTCCCAATCTTCGTCATCTCAATGAACCCCAAACTCAAAACTTCAAATAATCAAAAACTAGAGAAGAGTTTTGAAATTTGATGTGTTGAGGATTTGTAATGAAGTATTATGGAGTCATATGAGATGGGTAATGAATATGTAATGGCTTGGGGAAGGTTTAATAAATAGGATTGAAGCTTTGATGAAGAGGCTTAAGCTTGAAGTAGAAGATTTCTTGATGTTCTTGAAGGATTGTGGTGTTAGATGTGTGTTTGGAATGGATTAGGAGGAAGGATTTAATGTTCTTTGGTGTTGTAGTGGTCTTTGTGCAGGTATATAAGGGTTAGAATCTGGAAAATTCGTTTTTGAAGAGGCTAGGGTTTATCTCGTTAAGGTTAGAAGTTGACTGGGCTATGAACTCTTCACAAACCGCCAGGCGCGGTGCATCCCTGCGGTGCATGGGGTATACCGCGGCGCTGTTGGTTTGATTTTTTTTCGCTCCTGTCTTGACCCCGTGCTAGCACCCCGTGGCACGCGTTTTGCCCTGCGGTGCAGGGGTGCGGTGCATCGGGTAGTCCGCACGTTCTCCGTCAAAAAACCCGCGGTACATACCCCGTGGCACGCGTTTTGGGCGTGCGGTATAGGGCGCGGTGCACCGCGGCTATTTTTTCTCGCCTCTGGATAAGACCTGTGGTGCGGACCCGTGGTACGTGTTTTTTGGGCGCGGTACATCCCTGCGGTATAGGGGGTACACCGCGGGGGTAGTCCGCGCCAGCCTCCAAAATTTTCTTTTTGCACTTCCTAGCACCCCAAACTCGATTCCTGCACCAATAACACACTACCTTTCTCATTTCTTTTAAAAGTAGACACTAAAACTTGACACTTAACTTAGAATTATACACTAGGAATTTAAAAACTTAAAGCAATTTAAACATGGGTTGTCTCCCAAGAAGCACTTTTGTTTATTACGTCTTTAAGTTCGACGCGTTACCTTCCATGAAGATGGTAATGAGGCCCTTGCGGTTCTCCTCCGCTTGAATTCGCCTCGTTCTTGGCATGTAAGTTTTAGAACCTTCCCCCTTAAAATTTTATTCAATAGATCTCTGAAAGGGGGAGGGTAGTATCTCCGTTTCGCCTTCTTACTTTCATGACGAAACGTATTCTTCACCACACGATAGTAGATGACCGTCCTCAACGGTATAAGCTCATTTTTAATCTCTTCAATCTCGCGTTCCTCTTCAATCGATCTTTGCGTAGAAGTTTCTACCCCATTGTTGTTGTCCCGAAGAGTCTTCCCAATAGTCATATGGATCGGGATCCGGGTAATGTCCTCTATACATCTTCAATAAAACATTTGAGCATTACCTGAATAAAAATCTGTACAACAAAAACAAAAACCAAGCGTAAATCTGAAAAAATAAATAAACAATTACAACTACTAAAGATTAACACCGGGGTCTCACACTACCGTCCCCGGCAGCGGCGCCAAAAACTTGGTGGTTCCTTGTGTGTTATAGAATTAAGTGCAAAAATAAAGGAACCACTTAACCGCAAGTGTACGGTTGTCCCAAGTAATATATGATAATCAAGTTCGTTCTCAGGGACGGATTAGGTTCAACTCCAGTATTAATCAGATAGCAAGAATAATTTTTTAACAGAAAAGTAAATACGAGATTTTTGTTTGGTTTTCTAAGATGCAAATAAATAAATACTAAAATAAAATAAATAAAAGCAAATAAAAGTCTGACTTCAGATAAGAGAGATACTTGAGTCTCGCACAGAATCCTCCTAACTAATATAATCTGTGTTATGTTTAAGGGTAAATTGGAATTAGTATACTAGTCGGGAATCTAATATCTCCTAGCCCCCGTCAGGGTGGACCTAGAAGCTATCCTACAGTATAACAAACCCCGTCAGGGTGAATATAAGCTACTTTAAGATGAATAATATTTTACCTGCTTGGCTATGTAAATCATATGACTTTCGTCCATTACACGGGTATTACCTAAGTCTGTATTCAAACCCCCCTGTCGGATGATCCATACGCCACTATATGGAATAGCCTAAATACTAAAATCTAATTCTAGTTGTTCCTAAAAGAATTAGTAAATAAGAACAAAGTAATATCCAATATCTAAGACTCAATTAAATTTAAATCATACAATCCTAAATTCAAAACAAAGATTAAATTAACTAGGGTTCATCCCTTTATTGCGATTCTCAAGTATATAAAAGTTTAGCTCATGGAAATATAAAATACTGAAACTAAATAGAAAGACATCATATTTAATTACAGAAAAGAATTATATAACCTAAGGATTAGATGACTGTTGATGGAAGAACAGAATCCTCCAGCACTAGCTTCTCCTTTGCCTTCTTGCTCTTGAAGTCTCTGACTCTCTCTCTAAGGATGTATATAATGAATGAATTGTGAGAGGTTATTGTGACTCTCTCTCTAAGGATGTTAAGAATTGAAAGATTAATGAGAGGTACTGAATTATGAGGTCTAAGGGGTGTAGTTATAGGTGTTGGAAGACCCTAGGTCGAATTTGCTTGGAGTGGAAGACAAGTCAAAGACTCTTAAATTCGTAGCTCTAAAAGATAAGATTCTGCTGATTTGATTTGGTCATATCTTTTTCAATACTTATCCGTTTTAGAAGTTCCAATATATGAAACTGCTTGTCTTGGAAAGCTCTTTCTATTGGTGCAGACCATTTGTCCAGAATCCTAGCCAATATTTTATTATGATTTAATTCCTAAAATGTGGCTGGATTTCAGATTTCACAAGGCAGCTTTATCTTTTCCTCCTTTGAATAAATCTTTACCAAATCTTCTTATTTCCATGTAAATCTTCTTTCCTTTCATCTTTATCTTGACTTGGCCTCTAAGTAATTACCATTTATCTCTTTAAAGCTTCACATTAAATAAATAATTAAAACGCATATGCTTTAAAAGAATAAATCAATAAATCAAGAAATCGAAATAGGAAAGTGTACTCTAAAAATAGAAACTCGACTAGAAATCATTTCCTAATACTCTAAAATACACTAAGACTTTATTCTCACTTTTCCTCCTTGGATTGGTCTTTCATGAAATTCAAGAACCAATTAACTTTGTATTAAAAATAGTCAAATTTACGCACAAAAGCTCAGATTCTGCAAATAGTTAATTTCCAAGGGGAGAAAGTGTAATATGATCAAATAAGCCTAAAAGTCTATCAAACAAGTCATTTATTCACCTAAAAGGATGTCTCCAAGGGGCTAATAATTAGAACAAAACGGGAGACATCACCAAATGATATGAAGATGTGTAGCCAAGGAAGAAACAGAAGCTATTATAGCTGGATGCCATGATTCACTCTATGGAGGACACTTCAAGGGAGATAGAACGGCTGCTAAGGTATTCCAATCCGGTTTTTACTGGCCTTCTCTTGTTAAAGATTGTCATGAATATGTTAAGAGATGTACGAGATGCTAGTTTACCGGAAACATATCCAAGAGGGATGAGATGCCACGTAATAATGTGTTAGAAGTTGAAATATTTGATGTTTGGGGTATAGACTTTATGGGTCCTTTCGTTTCTTCAAATGGTAACCTCTACATCTTATTAGCTATTGATTACGTGTCTAAGTGGGTAGAAGCTGTGGCTTTACCTAACAATGATTCACGAGTGGTGATTAAGTTCTTGAAGTCACATATTTTCACTAGACATGGTACACCTAGAGTGATTATTAGCGATGGAGGATCTCATTTCGTTAATAAGTATTTGAAGACTGTTCTAGAGAAGTATGGAGTAAGACACCGTGTATCTACTGCATACCATCCACAATCCAATGGTCAAGCTAAAGTATCGAATCGTGAAGTGAAATCAATCCTAGAGAAAACCGTTGGTCCTACAAGAAAAGATTGGTCAATGAAGTTAGATGATGCGTTGTGGGCCTATCGTACTGCGTTTAAGACTCCAGTTGGTGCATCTCCCTATCGTATGGTGTATGGTAAGGCTTGTCACTTACCTCTTGAGCTTGAAATGGGTGCCTATTGGGCGATTGCGCAGTTGAACTTAGATCCTACCTTAGCCGGAAAGAATCGTATGATGAAGCTTAATGAACTTGACGAATTCCGATTGAATGCCTATGAAAATGCTAAACTTTACAAAGAAAACACGAACAAATGGCATGACAATCAGATTCGTACAAAGAACTTTGAAGTGGGACAAAGAGTATTGAAGTATAATTCAAAGTTCAGCAATTATCCGGGAAAATTAAGGTCTAAGTGGCCAGGTCCATACATTGTGACCAAAGTTACACCTCATGGGGCGATAGAAATAGAACACCCGCTAGAGAACCGTACCATCATGGTAAACGGTCATCGGTTAAAGATATACCATGGAGGTGAAAATACCAACCGCTTGGAAGATCCACATCCCAGGGAGGTCATGTATCTCCTCGAGACTCCTTAGAAGCGTGAGGTAACCCGTCGAGCTTAACGACGTTAAACAAAAGCCAATTCTTTGTATATTAGTTGAGTTTTTAAATTTTCGCAATGTAAAATAGTTTGATTTTCATAATTTTAGTGTTTATTATTAAGAAATGAGGAAGGGTAGTTGTTTTTGATGATTTCAGGGGTAAAAAGGTCAAGAGTTTGGGGTCGAAAGGGCGAAAAATAGAAGAAAAAGAGGTTGGTGTCCAGGGGAAACCGGGTACCCGGTTCTGACGCTGTAGCCAACCACCAAAACGCAACAAGGCGCGTGTTGACTCGCGCCATCGACAGAAACCAGGGCCCCGGTTTGCACAAACCGGGTACCCAATTTTGGAGCTGTAATTTTTCAACTTCTCTGACCCAACGTATTGGAAGGGAGCGTCTTGTTGCGTGTTCACTCGCGATCTCGACGGAAACCGGGTACCCGGATTCCACAAAACCGGGAACCCGGTTTTGGTGCTGCACTTTTTGACTTTTCTGACCCAGCGTCCTGGGTCCCGTCGTTTGCTGCGTCATCGCTTGCGTGTCAACCCACATCAGCGTGGCAAACCGGGTACCCGGATTCGACCAAACCGGGAACCCGGTTTCGAAGGGTGAAGCTCTGACCCAGCGTCTTCGGGTCCAGCCTTTGGCTGCGTTTTGAAAAAAATAAAAAAAATAAAATCAATTAAATAGTTTTCCGCGACGACACAGCGACACGGAACCGGGTACCCGGATTTCAAAAACCGGGAACCCGGTTTTGAAGCTGTGATGGCGGTTTTGAGTGTTTTAACCTAGTTTTCTTAGCCTCTTCTGCAAGTTTTTACCTAAAACGCACCAATAGCCTCCCCACCTCTGAAAATCATCATTGAAACCTATAAATACCATCTTATTCTACCCTCTTTCATCACAAAAACACATAATCAACTCACCTCTTCTCCAAAATATCATCAAATCCTTAGTTTTTCCCAAGATTGTTCTTCACCAAATCCTTAAAATTAAACCCAATTCTTTCTTCTCCCACACAAATTAAACAATACCCATATCATATTCCACCTTGTTCTTAAATTCCTAAACCTCAAAACATCAAAGTTCTAAACTTTTCTCCAGTTTTTCACTATTTGAAGTTTTGAGTTTGGGGTGGAAAGAGATGACTAACAAAACCGGTGATTTCCGAAGAACTACTCCTAGAAGGAAAACCACCATTGCTGGTTCCCAAGAATAAGCTATTGAGATTCCTGATTCGCGTCCTAAACAAAAAATTGATGAAGTTAAGCTTGTTCCCAAGAGAAAAGAAATCACATGTCAAAAGAGAAGATTAATTGATGAGCCAGAAAGTGCGGAAGAACATGCAGATGAGATTGCGAAGAAAATTGAGGATGAAACTGAACAAGAAGTTCCAGAAGTACCAGTTCAACAGAAACCCCGCGTATGAAGATGTGGGCCCACAAGCCTAAGAGGGTTTATACTTCTTGGAATGACCAGGTTCGTGAAAGAATTGAATTTTTGAAGTTTGGTGAGGAGACAGATTTTCCTAAGGGTATTATGAGCAGTGCTCACAAAGAATATGCTGTAGCTTGTGACAAGTTTGGTTGGAAAGAATTAAGAGAAAGGAAGCTTGAGTTTATTCCTACTTTTGTGCGAGAATTTTATGAAGGATTAGCTATTTCCCGTGAGGCAATTGAAATTTGCAAAAAGGTAGTTCCTTTCTCTATTGAACTTATTCGGAAATCTTTTAAATTACCCAACTTTTCTGGATTATGTCCATTCCAAGAAACCCTTAATGACCCTTCTTTCGATTATAAATCCCTTTGGGGGACCGTGCTTATTAATGGGGCTAGCCCAATCCCTGAAGGAGAAAGATATCCTAGACAGTTTTACAGCAGCAATTTGACACCTAGTGCGAAGGTTTGGTCTCGCTTCATAATACCTACTTTCTTTGGAATTAAACACACATCCGAGTTGAAGAAAGAGCATATTATTTTTATTAAGTGTGTTTTGGAGCAGAAGCCAATTAACAATCATGGAATTCGCGAAGTCTCCAATGAAACAACAAAATCTCAAGTTCCCTTGTACTATCACTACTTTGTGCTTAGACGCAAAGATTCTGCGTAGGAACACAGATATTGACGGTGTTTCAGTTGGTGTGAGGATGGCATTGAGTGCGATTCAGAATATCCATGATGAAGCAACACGAGCTACGAAGACTCCTAGAGCTCCTCCATCAAAGAAGGCGAAGTCTGTTCCTGAGTTGGAATCGAAGATTAGGGTGTTGGAAGAGAATCAAGAGAAGATGATTACTACCTTAGGCAACGTTACAAGAGAATTGGACCTACTTCGAACTTTGATCTTAGGCGTGAACACACTTCAAAACGCGATTTATGATGCTGTTACGCGAGATAAAGGTCCAGAACGCAACACCAATAACCAGCCACGCGCTGGTTAAGATACGTTTTCTAATCCTTCCTTTTAGTGTAGATTAGTTTAAATGCTTTCTTGAGTCTTTTCGAGTCGTGGGGACACGACTCATTTTTGAGTGTGGGGTGGGGTTCGTTGCCTCATCCCAGTTTTTATGTGTTATATGTTTTATTTGCTTTCAATAAAAGAATTTTCGGAGTTGCGTTTGACTGTAGAAAATTTTAAATATCCCGTTAAGCATACTTTTGATGAATCGATGATAGTAAATAGTGGACTTTAGGGATTGATATAAAATGCATTTAGAATTGCATGCAAACATAGGTAATTGATAGGAAAAATTAATGAACAATGCAAATGAAGTAAGCTTGTACTTAAGGAATATGTTTGGTGTGTAGAACGTGAAATCCTAATTAGTAGAGAATCCACCTAGGTATGAACTAAAGACGAGCTATGTATTTAGGAAAATGATAGGGACAGTTCTTTGTTAGCCATTTGTAACCTTTTAGCTTTCTATCCCTTGTATTAATTATTACTCCCTCCGTTCCACTTAATTTGTCCACTTAGCTTTTCACATATATTAAGAAACATAATAAATACATTCACCATTACAAAAATACCCCTAATAATGTATCTTGGTATCTTAAATGTGTATTGGAAATATAAATTTCAATATTTTAATAAGGGTATTAGTGGAAAAAGTAGGAAAAAGTGTCTTGAACTCTTAAGTGGACAATATATTTGGAACATTATTTTTAGTAAGTGGACAATTTCAGTGGAACGGAGGGAGTATCCGTCTTAGCCCACTTTGAGACTTTAGCCTTTTCTTTGTAGCCATGATATAAGCCATTATCCTTTAGATTATTAGGCATGACCATATGACCCGCACTTGAATCACAATCCTGAGACATGTCTCGAGCTTGAGTTTGGGGTGGTGGGTCCACTTATGGGGAATTTAATGGGTTGGGATTGATGTGCTTTGTATTGTAGCACAATTGCAGATGATAATATACTTGTAACCCTTTTCCGGGAATGAGAAAAAAAAATGAAAAAGAAAGAAAAAAATGAAATTTTTTGAAAATTCATACAGTAGAAACCGGGAACCCGGTTTGCGTCTGTACAAAAAAAAAAAAAAATACGAATGAACAAACATCCGGCAAAGTGGAATTTTTCTGGAAAAATCATCTTATTTATAGTGGGTAGACTTGGGACGCTAAATTGTTGCGTAAACGGGTGAGCGAGAACATTTTTGAGCGTAAACTCAAGCTCGAGGACATTTGTTGATGGTAAGTGAGGAGAGAGCCAAAAACTCACTTCAAATTTACCAAATATACATCCACACCGTCCTTAAGCCAATATTAAAACCATAAAGACCTCGTGATTCCTAAGTATATAGTGAATTTATGATTCTGTTAATAGGGAATATACTAGGTGGAGCGTTCAAAGCGATTTAGGATTAATGACCACCCTATAGCCATCATACAGAGATGAGTACAAGTGTAATCTTCAAGCATTGCGACTTTAATTTTATGGTTGAGATTATTTGTGTTTGATTTTGCATTATAGATGTATGCGTATATTAGTTTCTCGAGTTTGCTATATGAGATTTATCTTAAGACTTGCTTTAGGTGTATTTGCTAGCTTCTACTTGTTCTTACGTTTACTTCTACCCCTTTGTTTTGTTTTGTTTTACTTTGTCGGGACGACAAAGGTTTGAGTTGGGGGTCTTGATGTCTCCCTAATTGTTCTTATTTTCGACCCTTGGGAGACATCATTTTTGATGTTTAATTGAATATTTTGATAGACTTTTGAGTTAAAAGTGCAATTATCCGGAATTCCCATTTTATTTCTAGTATTTTTTATTTATTAAACTTTTGCGCGTAATTTTGTGTATTTTAGTGAAAAGTTTGTAGGTTTTGAATATTATCTAGGAATGGAATCCGAGAAGAGAGTCAAAGATCGTGATATGGAGCCAAGACTTGAAGATAAATCCCGAAGGAATTTGATTTTGGAGTTGCAAATCTAGAAAACAGACCAAAGATTTCTGATTTCGAGACAATTAAGAGATGATTTAGCCGCTGACCCTTGAAGAGAAAACGTTCCTTATCGAGTTAAGGAAATTTAGCAAGTGATTTCAGGTCAATCAGAGTTATAACGAATAGGCTAGAGCCGTTTTAGTGAAGGTGGTGCAGCAGTTACAGGATTTGGGCTTAGAAATTGGACTTGGACATTTAATTAGTGTTTTATTCTTAAGTCCAAGGCCTAATCCTAATTTCACCTTATAAAAGGAGCTCTTGAATTCTATTTTTCAGAGGAATTCACTTTTTACAAATTAAAACATCAGAGAGCAGAAGCAGAAGGAAAAAAGAAGAAGCTGTAGAGCTGGAGAGAGTCTATATATCCATTCTCAGCCAACCCCAATTCCGGAAATTAGGTTTTCTTTATTTTTAATTCTATAATACATTATGAATTCCATTTCTTTTAATTTAGTTTTCTTTTTTAATTAGTATGAGCTAATTTCATTATAGTACTTGAGAATGCTTTATGGGTGAATCCCAATTCTATTGAATTTCTATGTCTGAATTTGGGTTTCTGTTAAATTAAATTAAATTGGGTCTTTTACTCTTTTTGATAAATTGAGATTATTTACTGTTTTTGGAGTAGCTAACTAAGAACAGGTGTTAGTATCTAGGTTATTCCACATATGTGGCGTGTGGATCATCCTGGCGGAGGGTTTAGGTACGGAAATATTTATTCAATCTAAAACAGAAGCTATTGATTCTGACGAACTTAGCTAATTTTAGGGCCATTGTGGTAATTAACTTAATCATCTAAAAGTGGATCATATTTACCCTGACGGGACTAGTGACACTCTAGGATAACCTTATAGTCCACCTGACCGGGGTATAAGGAATTTAGAATCCCGACCATTGTAATTGACCAATTTAACCCTTAAACATCATAGGTTATGAAATAGGCTTAGGAGGATCCCTTGCGTTCTCAAGTGCTGCTTTCTCATAATTGTGTTTCACATTCATTTACTTGCGTTTTAATATTTAATTGTATTTTCCATTTAGTCTTTCACTACTTAGAAATAATAAAAACAAACAATCAATCATTATATCTTTATTTGCTTCCCTAAGTGCAACCATTCATTATTCGATAAGCATTGTAGTTAACCAAATCGTCTCTGCGAACGATCCTAGAATCACTTATTACTACTTGGGACAACTGTACACTTGCGGTTGTGGTTCGATTACTTTTGCATTTATTTTAGAACACAAAAAGGACCACCACACCGTCAGTATGCCGGCGCCCAAGAACGCGAGGCCTCGGGTAGTGAATTCGGATTTATTGCCGAGAGTTAAAAAAAGGGAGACCTCCAGCACCAGTATGCCGCCGCCGTATGCCGGTCCGATGGCGGTTTGAAGATTTTAATTCCTATTACACTTCTTACGTTATCAAGAGCGAACCCTAGCCTCTCCAATACGAATTTTCTTGCCCCTAACCTTATAAATAGACCTTGAAGCTTGTATAAACCTCCACAATAAACACAACAACATCAATAATTCTCTCCTCCTTCTTCCATACATTCTTCATCAAATTCATCACACTACACCATAAAACACCATTAAGATAATCAAGCTATCAGGAATTCTTCCAAGAATCATCAAGAAACCTTCTTCTATCATCAAGTTCAAGCAAGAAACTCAAGATACACCAATATTTCTTAACTTTATTCCATCCTTGGTGTAACTTGAGTTTGGGGTCAATCAAACATGACAAACAAAACAGATGCTATGGATTATAAGAGGACGTGTTCAATCCTGGGGAAGAAAAAAAATTTGCATGGAGCTAAAGTTGAAAAGGCCATCGATCTTGATGAGCCTATTGAAAAGAAACAAAAGGTAGAGGCACCAGCACAACCATTACACAAGAGATTAAAAGCTAGGATGACCGTACCATCAAGGCCTAAAGAAAAGACACAAATACAAGATCAAGGTTCTTCTTCGTCCTCTTCATATCTGAATAATTCTTGAATACCTCCATGGGCAATCAAATTGAAACATGAAGTCAATCATATAAGAAAAGAAAACAAGGCACTTTGGGAGGAAATTGCACAAATTAATTCACAATTGGGTGAGGTAACTGATGTTGAAATTCTTCTTCTTCTTCTTCGGAGGACATGATGGATCTTTATGGCCGGGTACTCCGTTCTAATTCTTCTTCTTAATTGAGTGTAGGCACTAGGTAGTTTAGTTTAGTTTACTTTTTTATTTTATTGCTTTAGTGAGTCTTTTTCGAGTCATGGGGACACGACTCACTTTTGAGTTTAGGGTGGGGTTCGTTGCCTCATCCCATTTTTTTGTGTTTTACATGATTTCAATAAAATTAATCTTAGGATTGCGTTGATTGTAGAGTATTTTAAATTCCCCCATCAAGCACACTTTTCATGAACTCATGTTAGAAAAATAGTTGACTTTAGGAGTTAGTGTAAAACGCACTTAGATTGCATGCAGATATAAGGTAATTGATAGTAATAATTAATGAACAATGCAAAAGAAGTAAACTTGTGCTTAAGGATAACGAGTGGTTTGTAGAACGTGAGATCTGAATGAGTAGAGAACCCACTTAGGTATGAACTAGAGGCAAGCTGTGTAAATAGGAAAATGATAGAGGCAGTTCTTTGTTAGCCCTTTGAATCCTTTTTGGCCTTCTATCACTGAATTAATTATATCCTTCTTAGCCAATTTTTAGCCTTTAAGCCTTTCTTTTGTCGCCACATTATAAGCCAATATCCCTTTAGTTTGTTAGGCATAACTATATGACCCGCACTTGAATCACAATCCTGAGACTTCCTGTCTTGAGCTTGAGTTTGGGGTGGTGGGCCCATTATTATGGGAATTTACATTGGGTTGGGATATTTGAGCTTATCAATTGTGCTCTGTTTTATATTTTGATGATGATTCCCATTTATTATATTGTAACCCTATGCCGGGGTAAGAGTAAATAAAAAAAAGAGATATGAAAAGTTAGGAAAAGAAAAATTTTGAATGAAAAAATAGCATGATATCTCAACATCAAAAAGAGAGTCATAGCTATACAAAAAAGAAATTTCATATGAAAAGAATATATATTTGGACCGGCAAAGAGGAAATTTTTAGGTATATCATCTTTGGTGCTTATTGGGTTAATCTGGGGACACTAAATTTGCGCGTCAAATGGGTGGTGTCGCCTAGGGTGTGATAAAAATAAGATAAAATAAAGTTTAGGAAACTACGCACTCTCACCCTAGACAGGCACAGTACTGCAAGTATTACAGGACGTATGCAAGTTTTAGTTGATAAGTTGAGTTCGTTCTCAGGGACTTAAGTGTGTTATACGAGTAGGTAACAATAACGAGTAAGCAATAATTAATTAAAAGACAATAAATTAAAGAGAGAATAAATTCGAAATTAATTAAACTAAGAAAATAAAGACAATAAAATAAAAGATAAGAAATATGAGATGAGAAATATAGCTTAGGTTTTGCTAGTATGCACTAATCCTTCTAATTCTTTTTATTAGATCTAGTTAATAAGGGAGAATATTAGCTCTTGTATACTTAGTCAGGATTCTAAATTCCCATTCCTTAGACCTTGAGAGCGACTAAGGAGGCTACGGCACAACCAAGAAGCTGTTTCAAATAGGGTTATCAAACGCTACTAAGGCCCTAAGCAAACAATTAATTCAATTGGTGATATGGTGATTAAATTATACCCTAATGACTATCTAGTTAGAATCGGTTTTGTCAGGACTAATATCGACACTAGACGTTATGTGGTGGTTCAATAGTTAAACACCCAGCTAAGGTGACCATCTAACTACTATTAAAACAATCCTAAAGTGATCAGTTCTAGGACAGACAATAAATCAAAACACATAAACAAATATAAAGCTAAGAAGCTAATATCAGATTAAAACATGTAATTCCCAAAGAAACTTAGATAGAAGAATTAGAATTCATAGTTTATACATGATGCAAAACCCAAGCTATGGGAAGTTTAGTTCATACCTGATGGAAATAAACTAAAAGAAATTACAAAAGACATCATCTTGCTCTCTACAATAAACTGGAAGAATAAAACCTTAAGAACTAATTACTATGAGGCAAGGATGATTTACAAGTGATATAAGGGTGTATTTATAGGTGTTTAGAAGACCTAATTCGTTTTCTTGAGGGAGAGGTTAAGTAATGGACTCCAAGCCCAACTCAAATTTGTATGGAAATAAAGATAAATTCTGCTGAACTGTTTTGAGCATATCTTCTTCGTTATTGGTCGGTGTTTGCTCCACAATATACCAAAAGAATCCTCAGCGAATTATCTACGTCTCTATGAAAGGAATCTTCCAAAATCGGCCTCCTTTTGGAGTTATCACCACTTCTTTAGGCGTTACTGCAGAAATTCAGATTTAGGCAGCTTTTCCTTTTCCATATTTTTAGCTTTTGTTTCCTTATCTCCAATTACCATGCTAATCTCTTTCCATATCTTGTAGTCTTTGACTTGGATTCTAATTAATCTCCATAATTATCTTTAAAGCTTCACACTAAATAAACAATTAAATCCAATATGCTCTAAAAATATTATTTTACTAAATCAAGACTCAGAATAGGAAAGTGCACTATTTCTCAAGAAAATCGACTATTATGACTTCTAAATCACTAAAAATGATGTCTCATCCTAATATAAATCTATAACAAATGAGGAGACATCAATGGGTTGAGTGAGAACATATTCGAGTGTAAACTCAAGCTCTTGGACAGTTGTTGATGGTAAGTGAGGAGAGAGCCAAAAGCTCACTTCAAATTTACCAAAAACATATCATACCGTCCATTAGCCGATATTAAAACCATAAAGACCTAGTGTTTCCTAGTTACATAGTGAGTCTGTGATTCAGCTAATAGGGAGTATGCTAAGTGGAGCGTTCAAAGCAAGTAAGGATCGAGGAACACCCTATAGCCACCATCTTGAGATAAGTAACAAGCGTAACCTTCTAGCATTGTGAAATTAATTTTGGACTGATATTATTTTGTGTTTGATTTTGCATGATATGTGTATGTGTATATTAATTACTAGATCATACTATATGAGATTTGTTTTAAGTTGTGCTTTGGGAATATTTACTAGATTCTACCTTCTGCATTCACCTAAAAGGCCTTTGTTTTTATTTTACTTTGTCGGGACGACAAAGGTTTGAGTTTGGGGTCTTAATGTCTCCCTATTTGTTCTAATTATTAGACCTTAGGAGACATCCTTTTAGGTGAATATTTGACTTATTTGTTAGACTTTTATGCTTATTTCATCATATTACACTTTCTCCCCTTGAAATTAGACTATTTGCATTTTTAGAGTTTTTGTGCGTTAATTTGGTTATTTTTAGTGCAAAGTTAGTAGGTTCATAAATTTCATGGAAAACCAATAAAGGAGGAGAAGTGAGAATTAAAGTTTTAGAGTATTTTTAGTGTGTTAGGTAGTATTTCATTCGAGTTTCTAATTTTAATGTACACTTTCTTATTTCTAGTCTTGATTTAATGATTTAATAATTTTTAAAGCATATGCAGTTTAATTATTTATCTATTGCACATCTTTAAAGTTATATGGTAATTACTTAGAGACCAAGTCAATTCTAAGAAGTAAAGGAAAGATATATACATGGAAATAAGAAGATTAAGGAAGGATACATGCAAAGAAGGAAAAGATAAAGTTACCAAATAAATTTGAAATTCCAACCACGTTCAAAGACAAGCTCATAACTCAAGATTGACTAGGAATTTGAGAGAATGGTCTAGACCAATGGATAGAGCTTTCCGATACAAGTGATTTCGATATAAAGAACGCGTCAAACGGATAAGTATTGAAGGAGATATGACCAAAACAAATCAGCAACAGAATCTTACATTTCCTATATTTTAGGGCTGCGAATTAAAGAGTCCTTTACTTGTCTTCCACTCCAAGTAAAAACGAATTAGGGCTTCCTAGCACCTATAAATACACCCCTTAGCCTCCTCTTTATACACACTTCAGAGAATTACACAAAAGGCTTAAGGTTTTCAAGTTAGAGAAAGAAAGCAAGGAGAAACTAGAGCTAGGGGAATCCCGTTCTTCCATCAACAGTCATCCTACCCTATAGGTTATCAATTTATTTTCTGTAATTGAACATGAACTCCTTTTATTTATTTTCAGTCTTTAATTTTATAATGAGCTAAATTTCCATATACTTGAGAATCGCAATAAAGAGATGAACCTTAATTAATGTAATCTATGTTTTGAATTTGGGATTGTTATGATTTAAATTGAGTTGAGTATTAGATATTGGATATTACTTTGTTTTCATTACTAAATATTTTCTACACAACTAGAATTAGCTTTTAGTATTTGGGCTATTCACTTTAGTGGCGAAGTGATCATCCGACATGGGGTTTTAATACAGACTTAGGTAATACCCGTGTAATGTTCGTTATTGACCGACATACTTAACTAATTACATAGCCAAAGAGGTAAATTCATATCATCCGAAGAGGCATATTCTCCCACATAGGGGTTTATAGTACTTTAGGATAACTTCTAGGTCTACCCGACAGGGGGCTAGGAGACATTAGAGTCCCGACTAATATTATAATACTAGTTCTACCCTTAAACATAACATAGATTATATTGATTAGGTGGATTCCTTGCGAGACTCAAGTATCTCTCATCTCTGAAGTTAGTCAATTTACTTACTTTATATCTTTTTAGTTAATTTACTTTTAGTCTTTATTTTATTTGCATATTTATATTTAGAAAACCAAACAAAAATCTTCAATTTTATTTTTCTGTCAACAATTATTCTTACTACTTGATTAATATTTGGGTTGAGCCTAATCTGTACCTGAGAACGAAACCCAATTTATCGGATATTACTTGGACAACCGTGCACTTGCAGTACTGTGGTTCCTCTTATTTATCACATTTTTTCTAACACCCTAGGACCCACCAGGGATTCAGTCTACAAACAGGTCTTAATCGATGGGGCGGAACCCATCCATGAAGGTCAGAGATATCAAGGTACGGTCCTTTATAGTCAATTACTCCCACACGCAAAAGTATGGTCTATTTTCATAATCCTTTATAGTCAATTACTCCCACACTTCCAAGGTATCACATGAACAACTCATATTTATTAAATGCATACTAGAAAAGAAAGATATAGATGTAGCTAGTGGGATTTATGATTTCATAATGGCTTACACCAAATCACCAATCAAGCAACGCAATCTTAAATTTCGGTGTCTGATTACTACATTATGCAAGACTTTAAAAGTGCCACACAAAAACAAAGACGAGGAACCTCTTGAGTTCGGATATAACATCACGACGGTTGCGATTGCAAATATTCATAAGGAAGCCAAAAAATTGGGTATGGAGTAAAATAAGCCTTTCAGCGAAGATAATAAAGCAAGACCTCCACAAAGAAAGAAGAAGACTCCCAAAGATAATGCGGTGATTGAGAGAGTAAGAAGTTTGGAGGAGACGAAAATCGGATTGGTAAGAACTTTGGGAAATATGACAAAAGAGTTCGAGGTAATGAAGGGCACTTTATTCATGATGAACGCAAGCATTAATGATATTTACACCTTGATGAAGAAGAATTCAGAACCTCAACCTGAGACTCCACGTGATCAGCCTAGTGTTGATTAAGATATGTTTCCCTAACCTTTTCTCATTTAGCGTATATTAGTTATTTGCTTTATCGAGTCCTTTTGGGTCGTGGGGACACGACTCATTTTTGAGTTTTGGGTGGGGTTCGTTCCCTTATCCCAATTTTATGTGTTATTTGTTTTACTTTCTTTCAATAAAATTAATTGAGGTTGTGTTTGACTGTAGAATATTTTAAATGTCCCCATTAAGCATACTTTTAATAACTCTATGATAGTAAATAGTGGACTTTAGGAGTTAGTATAAAACGCACCTTAATTTCATGCAAACATAGATAATTGATAGGAAGAATTAATGAACAATGCAAAAGAAGTAAACTTGTACTTAAGGAAAATGTTTGGTTTGTAGAACGTGAGATCCGAATTAGTAGAGAACCTACTTAGATATGAACTAGAGGCAAGCTATGTAACTAGGGAAATGATAGGGGCAGTTCTTTGTTAGCCATTTGATACTTTTTAGCCTTATATTCTATGAATTAATTATATCCTTCTTAGCCCAATTTTGAGCCTTAAAGCCTTTCTTTTGTCGCCACGATATAAGACCATATCCCCTTAGTTTATTAGGCATGTCCATATGACCCGCACTTGAATCACGATCCTGAGACCTGTCTTGAGGTTGAGTTTGGGGTGGTGGGTTCATCAATGGGAAATTAAATTGGGAGGGAACTATATGTGTTTGTATTGAGGCACAATTTCTGATGATATATACTTTGTAACCTTTTGCCGGGATTGAAAAAAAAGAGAAAAGAAATGAAAAACAAAAACAAAAAGAATAAAGTGACTGGCAAAGTGGAAATGTTTTGAAATCATCTTAGTTCTTATTGGGTAAATACGGGACGCTAAATTAGTGCATCAAATGGGAGAACAATATTTGAGTGTAAACTCAAGCTCTTGGACATTTGTTGATGGTAAGTGAGGAGAGAGCCAAAAGACCACTTCAAATTTACCAAATATACATACCACACCGTCCCCAAGCCTACGCTAAAACCATAAAGTCCTCATGATTTCTAGGTGCATAGTGAGTTTATTATTTAGCTAATAGGGAGTATGCTAAGTGGAGCGTTCAAAGTGAGTGAAGATCAATGAACACCCTATAGCCATCATACTCAGATAAGTACAAGCGTAACCTTCTAGCATTGTGAATTTAATTTTAAGATTGATATTATTTGTGTTTGATTTTTTGCATGATAGGTGCATGTGTATGTTAATTCCTAAGTTTTGCTATATGAGAATTGTTTAAGTTTTGCTTTGAGTGTATTTACTAGATTCTGCATTTCTGCATTCACCTTAGACCATCGCTTTATTTTACTTAGTCAGGACGACAAAGGTTTGAGTTTGGGGTCTTGATGTCTCCCTTTTTGTTCTAATTATATGCCCTTATGAGACATCTTTTTAGGTGAATAATTGACTAATATGATAGAATTTTAGGATTATTTCGTTATATTTCATTTTCTCTCATTGGAATGTACTATATTTTATTTTTAAAGCTTTTGCATGTTAAATGGTTTGTTTTTAGTGCAAAGTTTTTAGGTCCATGTATGCTAGGGAGCACCAATAAAAGGAGAGGAATCGAGAATTGAAGTCTTAGATCGAGTAGAGAAGTCAATGGTGAGAAAAGATATCCCGAAGAGTTGACTAGGAAAGTTGGAATGGAAGGCTGATATTAATTGCTGATTTTGAGCGACTTAAACATGGATTCAGCCTTTGTGTCATGAGATAGAGATTATTCCTTATTGAGTTAGGAAGATTTAGCAACTGGAATGAGTCAATTTGGAGTTGATTTGAGAAAGTTACAACCATTTTACTAAGAGCTACACACCAGTTACGAGATTTCAATTAAAAGATTGGATTTGGGCTTTTTAATTTTTGACCTATTTTATTTAGTAATAGCCCAAGTTCGATTTGCTTCTTATAAATAGGCCTTTAGACTCTTATTTTATAGACAATTCATTCTACGCTTAAATTCAAGAGCAAAAGTCAAGAGCAGAAGGCAAAAGAAGGAGCTAAAGGTGAAGAATCTTTATTCTTCCACCGGAAGTCAATTCCAACGCTTCAATTAGGTTTATTTATTCTGTAATTTGAGACAATGAATTCCTTTTATTTTAATTTAATATTTATATCTTTTATGAGCTAAATACTTTAAGTACTTGAGAATTGCTTTAATGGTTTGAGCCCCAATTTATTTGACTAATGTTTTCGAATTTGGGATTGAAAGATTTAATTTGAATTGGGTAATTTAGTATTGACTATTATCATGAATTTATTTACTGTCTTTGAAGTCTTGAATCAAGAATAGGAATTATTAATTAAGCTATTCATTATAGTGGCGTAATGATCACCTTGACCGGGGGGGGTTTAATTACGGACCTAGGTAATAGACGCGAGGTATAAGTCATTGACCCTGACGGGATTGATTAACCTTGTAGCCAATTGGGTAAAAGACTTGAACATTCGGAGGTAGCTGATAATCACCCTGACGGGGTTTGTAATACCCCTAAGATAGCTCCTAAGTCCACCTTGACGGGGGTTTGGAGAAACTCGAATCCAGACTAATACCAAATCCCGATTCAACCCTTAAACGAAAGCATTGATTAAATAGATTTAGGTGAAACCCTTGAAAGACTCAAGGACCATTATCATTATTGAGTCTATTCATATTTACTTTACCTGCGTCTTATTTATTTGTATTAGCTAAATTAGTTTTTACTTTATCCACACTTTAGTCCTTAAACAAAAACCCAACAAATATTTACCCTTCGTGTCATATAACAATTATCCTCACTTATTGCATAACATTTTAAGTCATATCCATTCCGTCCCTGAGATCGAAATCCCGTTTATCAGATATTACTTGGACGAACCGTACACTTGCGGTACGTGTCTTTCCTTTTTAGGGGTGTTATTTTATAACACACCAGGAGATACCAACGCCTAAAGAGGAAGGTGTTTTAGGTATAAAGAACCTTGAATATCATAATATATTTGCTTAGATAAATCTCATGTGGTCTTGACGTTCTAAGCAAAAAATGCTTTGGTCATGACATGATCACGTTATATTGTTACATGATAAATCTATATGTAAACCATGTACCTCAAGATGATTTTTGGATGTGGAGGAAAATACTCAATTTAAGAGAAATTGTAAATTATTTTATCACATATCAAGTAAATAATGGACATAATAGTTTCCTATGGCGGGACAAATATATTCCGGATTAAAAGAGATCAAATGTCATGGAAATTGAAGAATTTAATGTGTCCAGTTACTACAAAATGGAAAGATTCATAATTTTATTCAAGGTATGCAGTGGAAACGGCCATCTAGTATTCAATTCATGAGTGATTTCACAAGTACCATACACATCGATCCTACAACACAAGATAGGGTTTTTACTGAAGGGAGAAATAAAGCCAACTTCATCATTGCGGAGATATACAATCCTATAAGGCCAAGGATCACAAATATTACACAAAATTAGATTACACGGGACAACAAATTAGACCTCATAATATACTTATACTCTGGTTAACTCAACTTAACATATTATATATTAAGAAGCGACAAGCTTCTTGCAATCTAAATATAAATACATATTGTACATTTTGAAACGAAGAAGAAGATCGTAACCATATTTTCTAGGATGGTCAGGTTGAAAAGAATATATGGATACAAAATATGAGAAATCATATCAATGTTCTCGAGAATTCATCATGGAGCATGGTTATGAACTGGTATATTCAACACCACTAGTCAACACGGAAACGCGACCAATACTTACAAATCAATCTGACTATTGTGTTTTATATCATATGGTGGGAAATAAACAAACGAGTACATGATGTGCTACATAAATATATGGCGGATATGTTAACTGATTATTATATGTTAGTGACTGAATATGTAGTTGTCGCTAGGGTTTACTCACTAGAAGAGGCGAGAAAGTGTTTGGTCGTGTAAGAAAACGAGGTTAAGAGTAAAGTGAAGAGATTGAGTATGGTTCCCGAAATGGTTGGTGAGAGTAGATAGTGGAATTCCTATGTGGAATTGGTACACCTTAAGAAGCTTTAGCTATTAATAGATAGTATCATCAATTGTACTTTCTATTTTTAGTAAATCAGACTTAGTCTTTGATATTTCAAATGTAGGTAGGTTTATTTTAAGTATTATAGGAATTGGAATATTTCCAATTGCCTTTTTTTGTATTCGGTTTGTTGAGTCAATAGAATTTTTTCCCAAGAAAAAAATCTTTATCAGATTTTGCTTATAAATTATTGGCTAATAATTTTACTGTTAGACTTCTAAAACACACGCTCCATGCGTCCTAAAAATAATGTCCAACTTACTAAATATGGAGTCCCAAAAATATTGTTCACTAAGTATATAGAGACATTTTGTTTCCAATTTTTTTTTGTTTATTACCCTTATTAGAAAATTAAATTTTTTATTTATAATGCATATTTAAAACATCAAAACACTTGATGAGGGATAAATTTATAATGGTGTATGCAATTATTAGATTTCTTAATTTGTGTGAAAAGCTAACTTGACATTATTTTTAGGATGGAGGGAGTACATATAAATAATATATTATATGAAAAACAATATGTATATATACCAAGGATATCTATAAAGTTTAATATTTTAATTGCTCATGAAACAATTCACTATCTAAAAAAGAATATAACTTCCATATTATGCAACAATAAAGGCCAATATTTCTAAATTCTATGAACATATGAAATAATATATTTGAAACAAATGATGATTGAGATGGGTTTTTATAAACTAAGGGTTTATTGCATCTTCTGTATTACGATTCTCTCCTACCCGTCGTTGAGTTGAGGCACATGACATGTAGGCAAACGTTTGCACTTGTGCTCCTGTTTCTCTGTCTTTCTTCTAGAGTTGATCTTGATTTGGCATGAGCTTTTCTAGGATATTTCTCGGCTATTTTCTCTATCTTTACAACATTGATTCCTTTCCTTGTGTACTTTTAATCATATCATTGTTTCATTCCCAGACTATACTAAAAAGAACATTAAAAGGACCAAAACACATATAATAACTTGAGTTGTCACAAAAGTACAAATAAGACTGGATCCTCCAAAATGGTCTAAAATAACCTAAAAAGCATGACAAATAATATCTCAAGCGTATGATGTTAACTCAAAACAAGGATACATCTATGAACACCCACACTACAAGAAATAGTATCTTTAGCGGCAAAAAATTTAACACTAAAAATCTTAATTTTGCCGCTAATAGTCGTTATTTGTCGTCTCTATAAGTTCGTCGCTAAAGATACCTTTAGTAGCAAATTATTTGTTTTTGCCTCTATTAACTTTATCTTTAGCGGTAAATATTTCCGCTAAAAAATATAATTAGAGGCTATTTTATTTTAAAAAAATATCATTAGAGGACATTTTATTTGTTGCCACAATAGTTTCGTTGCTAATCCTACTATTTCTTGTAGTGCCACTGATTAGCCTATCACAATCATATAATTGGTCTCATTAAAGAATGTCTTTATGCTCTTCTAACTTGTCTCTGATAAGTATCTTCATCTTGGGTTTAAGGATTCTCCTATTTTCCCCTGGTTTTGATGGATCCAACTAGAACCTTGACTAACCACTCAATGGAAACATATATATCATGGGGACTTTATTAAGTGTTTCGGATTTGTCGAGACTATCAAGGGAGCTTTGATAACATTCTTGGGCTTGAGTTGGTTACCCAGGTGGTAATCACTCCCTTCTATGTGGGGTACTTAATACTGAGGTGATATGTCAAAATCATGACTCGTAATCTGTTTAGTGTCATTCTTCTGATGATAGAGTGGTATGCTCAAACTCACACTGGCTACTACAACCTTGGGAATTACCTTCATGGATGTATTTTTGCGATCCTATATGCATGGCCAACTCCACAAATCGTGTTGGTTGGATGTTTATCCATTGAACCCTCATATAGTATCATAACATGGACATACTTTGATACCTTATGTTTTATCTAATATCATCATTAAGAGTAAGTCGGTGGAGCTTTTGGTATCGATTGGTACCTCTCTTAACAACATGTCCTCACTGACAATCATAATAACCAAAGCATTGCCATGGGGGAACATCAACCCACCGGCATCGTGATAGTCAAATGTAATATATTCCTTGTGCATGAGGTATTTATTTGGTGATGATTAGTGACCTTTCTTGACATATTAGTTTCAGATAGCCATTCTTCCTTTTACTAAAATTTATCTAGCTATAAAGTTTGCATCTTGTGGGGAATCGTTTTTCAGTTTTGCTCTCCAAGGGGCAGGAGTGTATCCCCCTTGTACTTAACCTGCTTCAAAGGGCCATGAGTAAAGTTGACTCATGAGATGGTTGATTGGGCTCGAGGATATTTAGCTGGAAAGGGAAGGTTATGGAAGAATTCTTATTGTAACCTGATGGTTATTCTAATTCCAAGACCGCCATGTAGTTGACTGTCGTCTCTAGAGGTGTGACAAGATAAGCTATTGATTCAACACCCCTAGAGAGCTAATCAACCGCAAGTGTACATATAGTTCTATTTCCAAACAGCGCGCCAGCGTGACAGTCTAGGGCACTAAAGGGCGTCTTATATTTGACCAGGATTTAAATAACTAATAAGTTCAAATAATATGCAACTCACCCTGGCTAACTGTCCCACCGGTCCGATCCGGACCGGTTCTTAGACGTTTTAGGGCTTAACGGTCTAGTCCACTGGTCCAACTCTTACTGATCAGGTCCGGTCTTTTTAAAACAAATTATGAAACCGAACCGGTAAGAAGAACTGATTTTACCGCTTTGGGCCGTTTCCGATCCGGTTCTCTACCGGTTCTGGTTTGATTCTCCCTTAATATTTTTATTTTTTATTTTTTAATAGATAATAAAAGACATTTATTATTGTGCGTTCTGCACTACAAGTCGTAGTTTGTATATCCAATCTAGTCCAAACTGATGGATCATATTGATTATAAGTAAATCTTTACACATCATTAACTTTTGAATCTACACAAGTGTCTGTATAATGTAATTCAGACAAGAATGTATTACAATCTTCATTTTCTTTTGAGTCAATATTTGATTTATGAGAAACACCAGAGTCAATCTTGATCTCTTCTATCATTAGCTACTGGAGAATATACACTTAAATCTGGTGTAGATATGACTCTACAATATTAAATAAATGATTTAGCAGCAATGTCATTAATAGTAAGTAAATATTAATAGTTTCATACCCTGAATTATTATAAGGCCTTTGGAAAGGATATTTTTTTTGTCAACTCGAAAAGAAGATTCAACAGATGCTTGCCCAAATACTTTATTTCGAGGATATTCCAACAAATTTAACTGCAATACCAGAATTGTAAATTAATGAAACTGTCACGGGAAGTAAAGAATGTGAGTCGGAAATTTACCTTCTGTTCCACTATAAATTTATACAATGGACTCATTTACAAAGTTAAGACACACAGTTAAGAAAAGATCTATTTAAAACAAGACATAACTAAAAATCCAAACATGAACACAATTCTATTACCTCAGTCGTGGAGTTGAAATCCCCACAAATAACAACATGAGCCTCATCCCAAAGATTTTATACAGCACATGCCGTATCAAAATGTACACTAATCTATACAAAATCTGTAGTATCAAAAAAAAGATAAATTATACAAATTAATATATATATATATATATATATATATATATATATATATATATATATATATATATATATTGTATATAGAGGCCTTTCTCAATACTTGCCCTTTTGGGGCTGAAAAAAACGTGAATGTTACAAACGACTACTTTATTGTTGTTATAACCTAGAGACTGTAAAAGAGGATTATATAAGTAAGGGCACTATAAAATCCAAGACAATAAAGAGAGTGAAAAAACATACATATTCAATAAACTCCTCGTGTAACAACTTGAGCCTAATGTACCAATTAACACATTTATTTCACACAGATTCACCACCACTAGATTAAAGATACTTTCAAATCGTTGTATAAATAAAATATTCTGTAATCTTCTAATTTTTCAATCCTTAGTCTTCTTTTATCTCTTTTTGCATAAGGACATAGAAAATATCGATGAATAGCATATCGTAAACCACCACGTCCACCACCACGATTACCTTCATGGCACCTTCGAACCACCACCACAATCTTCCCATTTACACTTCTCTCCTCCACTTTCAAATTCTTACATGACCCTAATGTTGTATTTTGTCGCAAAAAAAATCTATTTTTCCTATTCACAAACATAAATTAAATTATTACTGACTATCTTCATATACTTATATTATTAGGAAACCTCCTTCTATCAAAAGGTAAGCGTGAACATTAGAGTCAACTTTCTAAGTAGAAGTCTCATATTTATTATTTGTTAGTATGGATCACAATCTCTGATTGTATTTTACATGTAATTCATTGATATACAATTTATACAGCAAAAGTTTTCAATTATCTCTAACAAAAGATTGATTAAGCCTAATGGATGGATATCCTTAAAAATCTCTTCTTGTTTAGTTAGGATGGAAGCTTCTACATGATAGCATGGTATTAAGTATAAGATTATTGACACAAAGTATTTTCAAAATATCATTATGCATATCTAGACCAAACCTTTTACTTAAGAATGTTTAAAGTAAGGCCTGTTCATAATAAATTTGGAGTCAAAGTCCTACATTACATATGTTAATTGATAATTATAAATGGAAAATAATTGAAGGTCAAGTGTCATAAAAACCATGCACTGTTATGCAACTTAAATAATGACCACTAACATAGACTTAACAGAGTGAAGTAGGTTGGGATAATGAATGAAAATTGTTTTTAATGTGCTTAGTGATTGTAAACGTAACATTTACTTTGTGTAACCTTACCTGACAACAAATATTTTTGCTACTAAATATGTTAACAAGTGAGAGTCGAATTCTGCATTTAATTTTGTTCGATAAATTGAGTTTTCGACTAGGATAGGTACAAACCTTTTTTTATTGCGACTACTGTGTGTCATATTTGGTTGGTCCATATCAATTAAACTTTAGATGTGTAATTCACACCACCCAATATATTTTCTTGTAGATTGTTTATTTTATTTCATGTACGAAAAATTGCTCGTTCTTGCAAGGACGTTGATCATGCGTTGGCCTTTTTTTTATCATAATTATGTTAAAATATATCGCAAGTTCATTCCAAGACAACAAGGGTAAATAGTTATATTGTTTTGAAATGTTTGCATGGTAGAATTGTTTGCATCAATGTTTTGTCTTAGAATGGATGAGGACCATGTCTTCAATTTTTGGTACATTGAGATGAATTCACTAGAAATTCAAGAATTAGCGCATGACGGTGAATACTCTAAGAATCATTCCTATAAAATAACACATAATGGAATGAATATTTTCACACAAAAAAAGCTTTGTATATCACCATATCAAAATTTAATTTTTATGCATTAAGACATACAACGCTAGGAGATCAAATATTCGTTAATGATATATTTTTCATCATTTGTTGTGCGGTCATTTTTTTATAAATATTACATACACATTATGAAAGATATATTGGGTTAAACTATTCATCATCAATATTATCTTTCTATTTTTCCTTCATTTATAGAGATACCTAATATTATTGAATTACTTATTATAAACATACTATTAAATTTAGACGAGAAAAAGAAATGTCATTTATAAAAATAAATTCAGGACAACTACACACTTGGGATAATATCAAATTTAATATAATTTAATTTATCAGCTTTTACTTATCCTTAAAAATAGTCAAAGAATAATTATCGTTCCATATTATGTAATAGAGAAAATTTGGAACATTTTTCTATATAATATTTTGATATAGAAGATACAATATATATAATTCATATCATACAAAGATATAAAGTTTATACCTAGTTTGTTTCTAGCATGTGTACATATCCATTTATCTATACATGACAATGATACAAATATATTAATATAATTCATATAATTTAATGTTAAATATATCTAAAATTACACCAGATTTTGAGATTTCAATATTTTAGGAAAATCTCTATAATTATTTTTCAAGTTTGAGCTTTAGGACACCAATCTCTTCATAATTATCTTTGTTACAATGGAAGTTGGATCAACGAGGAAGAAAGAAAAATGCCGTCAAAAGATTCCTATAGAAAAAATAGGGATTAAGAGTCACCTTCAGGTGACATTTTCAAAACGTAAGAGTGGTGTTTCAAAAATACCAGTGAACTCCACTCTTTGTGATGCTGAAATTGACCTGTTTGTTTTTTCACTAGGGTATACCGAGGACTCATTCGGGCACCCCGACATAAGGTCAATCTTTGATAAATAAAATTTTAAAAATGCTCCATTACTAGAGATCAAAACCAAAAAATAGTTCAAAAGAATCACATCACTCTTCGACAATATTGCTAAGGAATGGGATAATATTGTTAAAATTATCCAGAAAATTCTTGGTTAATTTGCCAATAACTACTCTCAATTTGGAGGGTCTAAAGAAATTGAAAGCTGTAATGTTGAATTTAAATTCTAGCGTTGAAACTTGTCAAAAACATATCCAAAGAGAATCAAATGTTATTTTGGCGAAGATTATTTCTTTCTGGGTCTACCTCTCATTTCAACACTTCATTCAATCATCCTCACAGAAGAGTAACCAACCTGTTGGATCTTCAAATATCTTTTCAACATAATTAATGTACTTTTCATTTCATTTGTGATGCAATTCAAAATCCAGTTTTTCAATAACAGTTTTTCCCTCCATCTATTTGTATTAGGTTTTATTATACTATTTGCAATTATATAAAACTTGTTTGAAAAGTAATTTTTTTTCTTCATATAACCATATCAATACTCATTGTAATAACAACCTAATAACAAATTACAAATTAGAAAAATATCAATAGATTAAAGACTTAAATTAATTATTTTTATTAAAAATGTTTATCTCACTAATAACTTACTAAATTATTGAAGGTTTAAAATTTTAAAAATTTATATGAAAAGAAAATATTGTCTCTAAAGATTGATAAAAAATAGAGCTAGGATTTGTAACTATTTTTAATTTATAAAAATATTAGATAAGGATAAGGATGAGGATGAAGAATTAATTTATTTATCTTCAATCCTTCTTATTAATATTAAATTTAATATTATATTTAGAAAAAATATTAGCTACAGACCTTGTATTGAATATTGATATATCTTAAATCTTTCATATTAATATTAAATTTAACTTATCATTTGTCAATAATATTAATTTTATTAATATATAAATCAGGTCGCGGATGAAAATTTAATTTTTTTTACAACACTTCTAACTCATATTATACTACTTTTTTTTAAACAGATATGGACATACTAGCCACAAAGCTCGTATAGAATAATGGTATATCTATATTAGAACTTATCATTTTCACAAATAATTCAAATAATACATATATACAAGATTATATTTAATTTAAATTTATATATCTTTTCTAAAAAATCGAAAAAGAAAAAGATGATAATATAAGATTTTAAGTCAATACCATCCATTAAAGGTATCAAGTGTTTAATAAATTTTTCCTATTCATAACATTGGTAATAAAAAAAAGAGATAGAACAACCCATATTATAAATTTGTATAGTGAAGTTACACTTAAATGATATATAGTCCTAAGTTTCATAACAAAAATGAGAAAAGGTGCACAAAGGTCTCAATATTGTGTACCAAGAAAGTAGTTTATATTTTGTCGCAAGAGGACTATGGATAGCCAACCACATAATACATCCATTATCTGGAATATAATTTCTAAACTACACAAGTTTAAACCAAGAAAACTTATGAGAGGAGATTCTTATTTGAGTCGAAGTGTGCTTGGAAGAAAAAGACCCACATGGATAACTAATTCCTCAAATCGCATCCTATAAAGTGAAACGATATATAAATGTTGACTGAATACCCCAAACACTCAAGTTTGACCCAAACAGTTGACTAGATACCCCAAACACACAACTTTGACCCAAATAGTTGACTAAATACCCCAAACACACAAGTTTGACTCTAAATATTGACTGAATACCCCAAACACTCAAGTTTGACTCTAAATGTTAACTGAATACCCCAAACACTCAACTTTGACCCAAATAGTTGACTGAATACCCCAAACACTCAAGTTTGACCCAAATAGTTGACTAGATACCCCAAACACACAAGTTTGACTCTAAATGTTGACTGAATACCCCAAACACTCAAGTTTGACCCAAATAGTTGACTAGATACCCCAAACACACAAGTTTGACTCTAAATGTTGACTGAATACCCCAGACACTCAAGTTTGACCCAAATAGTTGACTAGATACCCCAAACACACAAGTTTGACTCTAAATGTTGACTGAATACCCCAAACACTCAACTTTGACCCAAATAGTTGACTAGATACCCCAAACACACAAGTTTGACTCTAAATGTTGACTGAATACCCCAAACACTCAACTTTGACCCAAATAGTTGACTGAATACCCCCAAACACTCAAGTTTGAACCAAATAGTTGACTGAATACCCCAAACGATTGATTGCTTGGAGCTAAATATAATTTATTGATAGTTTGGAATTGAATTTAATTTAAATGATTATTTGGAAGTGAATTGAAATATTGGATTATTGTAAATGGATTTAAGTTTATTTTTTAAATTAAAAAAAATTCTAGCGACTACTTTTGACCTCTAGCGACTAGTTCAATATCATGAACTAGTTGCTAATGACTCTACACCACTAGCGACTAATAAGTAGTCGCGAAATATCGAATTAATTTCCCATTACTCGCTGGCGGTCCATTTTCCCGTCCACGAAAGGACACACGTTTTAGAATGAGGTCTAGCGACTACATTGTAGTCGCCAAAGACCTGTTGACGTGGTCAAAATACAGACACGTGTAAGTAACCAAGTGTCTAGCGACTACTTACCTTATATCTAGCGACTACTTGATGTACTCGCTAGAAAGAATGCCCTATATTACACCGAGAGCTCACTCATCACTTTCATTCCTTATACAACACATCTAAAAAACGAGAGAAAAAATTTCAACCATTCCAAGAGGCCGATTTAAGCAACAAATCTTCGTCAAAGGTAAACAAATCCAAACCACAATCTTATTCCATTCCATTTTCTATCATTTCTTAAGCTCTTTGTTCTCCATTTTTTTAACTCTAATCAATTTTTTTTAATTTGTGTTTAAATCCGAATGAATATGGCATGGATTCATCACCAAATCAGCTTCAATTTCAGCTTAAAAAGGTAATTATTCCAACCATTTTGTGTCCTTTTAATTTTCATGTTTTATTTATTTTATTTTTTTTCTTTGATTGTTAAATGTGTAGTTTAATTCCGAGTATATGTAGTGCTATTAGGGTGTTGTTTGTATTATTTTAAACAAAAAATTGTTGTAAAATTGGAAAAAAAATTAATTAGAGAAATTGAATTTTATTTTTCATTTTTTATGGCTTGTTTATGAAATCCGAAGTTAATTAGTGTTATTAGTTAGGGTTAAGTTTATGTTAATTTAAACATGTAATTCATGCTAGATTATGAAAATTAATTTGTATAATTTTTTGGGAATTTTTTGAGTGTTGTTATGATTTTTAGGGAATTTTAGAAAAAAAAAGTGTTAAAATGAAAATAATATTTGGCCTAAAATTGTGTGAAAAATATATAGGGACTTTTATGTAATTTTATAAAAATATATAGGTACTTTCATGCAATTTTATAAAACTAAATAGGGACTTTCATGCAATTTAAGAAAAATAAATAGGGAATTTCATTCAATTTTAAAAAAATAAATATGGACTATTAAGCAATTTTAAAAAAATATGTCCTTTCATGCAATTAAAAAACTAAATAGGGAATTTTATGCAATTTAAAAAAATATATGGACTTTTATGCAATTTAAGAAAAATATATTTATTTTACTATATAATAATAGATTTTTAACTATTAAAAAAATTATAATTTATTTTACTATATGACTAATATAATTATTTTTGTATAATACAGATTGTACATGTGCTATATATTGGATGATAAAGATTCCGATGTTTTATTTACGTTATCATATTTATTTGATTTATTTAATCTATGGTTGTAATATTTTTTTTTCATGTTTTTTTTGGTGATGTAATAATTTAGTGTTTTTTATGTTATTTTCTATTCTGTATTTTAATTACACTACAAAATGCTAGATGGCCGATGTAATGCATATGCAGCACGGAGGGGACGGTTGGGGTAGGGACCCACACCAGAATCCGAACCGAAATCTAGCCGACTGTCCAAACCAGCCTGGTAAATAAACCAATTTAAATCCGTAATTGCTTAAAAAATAAAGTCAACACTAATTAATTCAATGTTAAAACAGAACCCGTTAGACGGAAAAAAAGGGGTAGCGCTGCCCTAAAAACTGTGATGAGGGCACTCAAAGCCTGTCGGGTGGCCGTTGCCGGTAAATTTCTGTATACTCGATGACACGTGGAGTCCATCAGGCAAGTACGGGCACCACGTTGCCCAGGTGATCGGGATTACAGTACGAGAGATGATTCCACCCTATTATCCTGCTTGGGATAAAGTTCCGGACGCCGATAAACACGCCGTTATTATGAGATTATCGGTAAAAACTAAATTGTTCATAATTTTAAAAATTAATTTATTATTCTAATTAAATTCAAATAATATTTTTTTTATAGAATTTTTTCGACATAAAGACTTGGAGGAAAAGGAAAGACTGGAATTGGATTCACGGTAATTTAGATGATGCGATGAGGATTAGGTTTAAAGATTACAAACATAACGTGAAGAAAAAGTATTGGAGAAAGGGTTTGAAGCCGTTTTGGTTGTCCGATGAGGTTTGGGCTAAATGTTGTGAGTATTGGGAATCGAGAAAAGAAAAGGTAAACTCTCAATTTTTTTAATTTAAGTATATTATTTAAATTATAATTGTTTTTATTAATAATTGAATTTTAAATTTTTTCAGCATCAGGCTGATGAAAATAAAAAGAATCGACAGAAGCAGAAAAATAAGAGTGGAGCGGGGCCGAGAAAGTATTCCCGAACTCGGTATATGCTTTATGAGGTGATTTTTCATTTAAGTAAATTTTTTATTATTAATTTATTATTTATTTTGAATATTTTATTAATGAAACAGGGTGAAGATTTAATCCCGGGAGGGAATTTGGTGATCAGGTATGAGGCTACCCAACAAGACATCCCAATTCCGCGTATGGCTGGTTTTTACGAGGTGGTGGGTAAAAGCAAGAAGACGAAACAGTGGAGGTCGGAGGACTACGAAAAAGCCGATGTAAGTTTTTTTATAAGTTAATTATTAATTATATTTTTCAACTTAAATCAAATTTAATTTATATTTTGTGTTTATTATGTAACAGAAATAGCTCAAGGATGCGATGAAGGAAAAGGTGACTCAGAGTCAATCTGAGTCAACCGATGGTCAAGGCTTGAGTCAAAAGGAGCAATACGATTACGTGAGGAGCACCGCGAAGCAATCGGGTCACCAAAGAGGAGCTTTACACCGGGCATTGGTCGTCCAAAAAAATCGAAGAAGAAAGCTAAGACTACTCCAGCCCAAAACGAGCAGCACGAGGAGATGATGGCGGCGATTAACGAGTTCCGAGTATCCAACGGTCTTCCACTGTTCCCTCGCCCTGAAGTTTGCTCTACTAGCAACGAGCCTCCAGTTTATTCCATGGCTGTTGTGAGTGATGCCATCGCGTATATTAACCAATTGAGGGTAGAGAAAGGTGAGCCCCCCTCCAGGCTATGAGTGCGGACCCCACTCCTCCTAGCGGTGATGAAGATGAAGAAGATGGTGATGATAGTAGTGATAAAGATGAAGACGAGTCCGAGAATGAAGAGGATGTTTATAGCCGGGTCGGACTCTACATATCGTGATTGTTGGTTTTTATTTTATCTATTTTATTGGTTATGTATTAAGACTTTTACTTTTATTTTAATTTGGTTTTGTATGACTTTGGTGGGTTTGACTATGGTTGACTTTGGTTTAATTTTATATTTTAATTAATTATCTTGAATTATTAAATGTATTTTTATTTGTTATTTGTATTTTTATTTATGTTTTGTATTTTTATTTATTATTTGTATTTAAAAAAAATAAAAAAATTAATTGCGACTACTTGTAGTCGCTATTGACTACAAGAAGTAGTCGCTATTTATTAGTCAAATAACGACTACATTGTAGTCGTTAATAATTCTCCTTAATAACAACTACAAAGTAGTCGTAGATAAGTAACATACTAACGACTACCATGTAGTAGTTAGAAGCAACAATAACTAACGACTACTTTGTAGTCGTTATTAAGGAACCATCTCTAACGACTACTCCTTCGCGTGTAGTAGTAAGGTTTTGCTTCTAACGACTAGATATCAGCGACTAAATTCTAACAACTACTTGTAGTCGTTAGAGACTAGATTCACTTTCTCGCGAATACTTTTCTTGGCATTAGCGACTACTCAAGTAGTCGCTAGAAGCTTTGTTCGGCGTAGTGATTATGGATAGCCAACCACATAATATATCCATTATCTGGGTTATAATTTCTAAACTACACAACTTAGAAGAAAAAGGCCCACATGGATAAATAATATATCAAATCACATCATATAAAGTGAAATGGTACATAGAATAATGTATAAAATAATGTTTAAAGAAGATGAATATTCCATCACTCGTTATCATCTTTAACACACACAATTATGAATACAAAAGCTAGTTTTTTGTGGAACACCACTTGACACTGGGTAACTAAGAAGTTACTTTTCAAGTTTATGATCCAATTTGGACTTTGCTTTTAGGGATATTTAATCTTCAACCTAACTCTCATTGCTAATAAAACCTAAAAGTAATTGACTTATACTATTATTAGTTATCAGCATTACGAGTATCTATTTCCAAGATACTAATTTCCATAATCATGTAGTTAGTAGACATGTCTGATTGTTCTAAACAAGTGTGGATATTGTGTGTCAAATTTGGTTAGGCCAAAACAATTAGATTTTAAATGTGGAATTCGCACCACCCAAGATATTGTCTTGTAGATTGCTTATTTTATTTTATGTACGGAACATTACTCGGTCTTACAAGATCGTAGATCGTGCGTTGGCCTTTTTGGTCATAATTATGTTAAAAAATATCACAAGTTCATTCCAAGACAACAAAGGTTAATACTTATATTGTGTTGAAAAATTTGTATGGTAAAATTATTTGCATTGATGCTTTGTCTTAGAATAGATGAGGACCATGTCTTTAGTTTTTTGTACATTTAGATAAATTCACTAGGAATTTAAGAATTAGCGCCCGACGGTGAATACTCTAAGAATCATTCATATGGAATAACACGTAATAGAATGAATATTTTCACACAACAAAATCTTTGTATGTCACTATATCAAAATTTAATTTTTATGCACTAATACAAACAATTCCAGTAGATCAAATGTTTGTTAATGATATGTTTTTTATCAGTTGTAGTACGGTCGTTCTTTTATAAATATTAGGTGCTCATTGAATATTATTTTATTTTATTGGGATCATAGTACATACATATTATGGAAGGTATATTGGGTAAAACTATTCATCATCATCATTATCTTTCTATTTTTCCTTCATTAATTGAAATACCTAATATTATTTAATTACTTATCATAAACATATTATTTAATTCAGCCGATAAAAAGGAATGTCATTTATAAAAATAAATTCAGGACAACTATACTTGGGATAATATACAAATTTAATATAATTTAATTTATACTTATCCTTTAATATAGTCAAAGAATAATTACGTTCCATATTATATAATAGAGAAATTTGGGAACATTTTCCTATATAATATTTTGATATACACGACACAACGTATATAATTAATATCATACAAAAATATAAAGTTCATACCTAGTTTGTCTCTAACATGTGTACATATCCATTTATATATACATGACGTTGATACTAATATATTAATATAATTTACATAATTTTTAAACATATCTATTCTAGGAAAATCGTTATAAATATCTCTCATGTTTGAGCTTTAGGACACCCATCTCTTCACAATTATCTTTGTTTCAATGGAAATTGGATCATCGAGTAAGAAAGGCAAAGGCCGTCAAAGGATTCCTATTGAAAAAATAGGGATTAAGAGTCACCTTCGGGTGACATTTTCCAAACGTAAAAGTGGGGTTTTCAAAAAGGACAGTGAACTAGCCACTCTCTGTGATGCTGAAATTGGCGTGTTTGTTTTTCACCAGGGGATACTGTGTACTCTTTCGGGCACCCCGATATAAGGTCAATCTTTGATAAATTCAGTTCTCACAATTCTTCATTACTAGAGATCCAAACAGAAGAAATAGCTCAAAAGAATCGCAACACTACTGTTCGTCATATGAATCGTGTTCTCACATCACTCTTCGAAAATATTGAATTGGAGGAAGATCGTGCTAAGGGATGGGATAATATTCTCAAAATAATTCAAGACAAGTATTGGTGGAATTCGCCAATAACTACTCTCAATTTGGAGGAATTAAAAAAATGAAGGTTTTGATGTTGGAGTTGAAATCCAGCGTTGAAAATAGTCAAAAACATATCCAGCGACAATCAAATGTTATTTAGGTGAAGATTATTCCTTTTGGGTCTAATTATCATTTCAACATTTCTTTCAATCAACCTCGCCGAAGAGTAACCAACATGTTGGATATTCAATTATCTTTTCAGCTTAATTAATGTACTTTTCATTTAGTTTGCAATTTTAAATTAATTTTTTCATTAACAATTTTTTCACTCTATCTGTTTGTACTAGGTTTTATTATACTATCTGTAATAATATAAAACTTGTTTGAAAAGTATTTTTATTTTCATATAACATATCAATACTCATTGAAATAACAACGTAATGAATAATTAAAAATTAGAAAATTATCAATAGATTAAAGACTTAAATTAATTATTTCTTATATTAAAATATCTATCTCACAAAATTACTTACTAAATTTGAAGGTTTAATATTTATAACATTGATATGAAAAGAAAATATAGTCTCTAAATGGTGATTAAAAATAGAAGTATGATTTGTAACTATTTTTAATTTATATACATATTAGATAAGCATGAGGATATATAATAAATTTATCTTCAATCCTTCTTATTAATATTAAATTTTAATTTTATATTTAAAAAGAAAAATATTAAGTATAGACCTTCATCTTGTATTGAATATATATATATATATATATATATATATATATATATATATATATATATATATATATATATATATATATATATATATATATATAAACTTATTATTTTTGTCAATGATATTAATTTTATATTAATATATAAATGAGGTCGGGGATGAAAAATTAATTATTTTACAGTGTTTCTAACTGATATTATACTAATATGAATATACTAGGCACAAAGCTTGTATAGAATAATGGTATATTTATATTAGAACGTAACAATTTTCACAAATAATTTTATTCAATTAATACATATATACAAGATTTATATATCTTTTCTAAAAAAGTGGAACAAGAAAAAGATGATAAGATAAGACTCTAAGTCAATACCATCCATTACAGGTATATAGTGTTTAGTGAGTTTTTCCTATTCATAACATTGGTAATAATAGAAAGAGAGAGAACAACCCATACTATAAATTTGTATAGTAAAGTTACACTTGAATGATATATAGTCATAAGTTTTATTACAAAAAAAATGAGAAAAGGTGCACAAAGGTCTCAATATTTTGCACCAAGAAAGTAGTTTATATTTTGTGGCAAGAGGAGTATGGATAGCCAACCACATAATATATCCATTATCTGGGTTATAATTTCTAAACTACACAACTTAGAAGAAAAAAGCCCACATGGATAAATAATATATCAAATCATATCATATAAAGTGAAATGGTACATAGAATAATGTTTAAAGAAGATGAATATTCCATCACTCGTTATCATCTTTAACACACACAATTATGAATACAAAGGCTTGTTTTTTATGGAACACTACTTGACACTGGGTAACTAAGAAGTTACTTTTCAAGTTTATGATCCAATTTGGACTTTGCTTTTAGGGATATTTAATCTTCAACCTAACTCTCATTGCTAATAAAACCTAAAAGTAATTGACTTATACTATTATTAGTTATTAGCATTACGAGTATCTATTTCCAAGATACTAGTTTCTATAATCATGTAGTTGGTAGACATGTCTGATTGTTCTAAACAAGTGTGGATATTGTGTGTCAAATCTGGTTAGGCCAAAACAATTAGATTTTAAATGTGGAATTCGCACCACCCAAAATATTGTCTTGTAGATTGCTTATTTTATTTTATTTACGGAACATTACTCGGTCTTACAAGAACGTTGATCGTGCGTTGGCCTTTTTGGTCATAATTATGTTAAAAAATATCACAAGTTCATTCCAAGACAACAAAGGTTAATACTTATATTGTTTTGAAAATTTTGTATGGTAAAATTATTTGCATTGATGCTTTGTCTTAGAATAGATGAGGACCATGTGTTTAGTTTTTTATACATTTAGATGAATTCTTTAGGAATTTAAGAATTAGCGCACGACGGTGAATACTCTAAGAATCATTCATATGGAATAACACGTAATAGAATGGATTTTCACACAACAAAATCTTTGTATATCACTATATCAAAATTTAATTTTTACGCATTAATACATACAATTCTAGTAGATCAAATGTTTGTTAATGATATGTTTTTTATCAGTTGTAGTGCGGTCGTTCTTTTATAAATATTAGGTGCTCATTGAATATTATTTTATTTTATTGGGATCATAGTACATACATATTATGGAAGGTATATTGGGTAAAACTATTCATCATCATCATTATCTTTCTATTTTTCCTTCATTCATTGAGATACCTAATATTATTTAATTACTTATCCTAAACATATTATTTAATTCAGCCGATAAAAAGGAATGTCATTTATTAAAATAAATTCAGGACAACTATACTTGGGATAATATACAAATTAAATATAATTTAATTTATACTTATCCTTTAATATAGTCAAAGAATAATTATGTTCCATATTATGTAATAGAGAAATTTTGGAACATTTTCCTATATAATATTTTGATATACACGACACAACGTATATAACTAATATCATACAAAAATATAAAGTTTATACCTAGTTTGTCTCTAACATGTGTACATATCCATTTATATATACATGACGTTGATACTAATATATTAATATAATTTACATAATTTTTAAACATATCTAATTCTAGGAAAATCGCTATAAATATCTCTCATGTTTGAGCTTTAGGACACCCATCTCTTCACAATTATCTTTGTTTCAATGGAAATTGGATCATCGAGTAAGAAAGGCAAAGGCCGTCAAAGGATTCCTATTGAAAAAATAGGGATTAAGAGTCACCTTCAGGTGACATTTTCCAAAAGTAAAAGTGGGGTTTTCAAAAAGGCCAGTGAACTAGCCACTCTCTGTGATGCTGAAATTGGCGTGTTTGTTTTTTCACCGGGGGATACTGTGTACTCTTTCGGGCACCCCGATATAAGGTCAATCTTTGATAAATTCAGTTCTCACAATTCTTCATTACAAGAGATCCAAACCAAAGAAATAGCTCAAAAGAATCGCAACACTACTTTCGTCATATGAATCGTGATCTCACATCACTCTTCGATAGTATTGAATTGGAGGAAGAACATGCTAAGGGATGGGATAATATTCTCAAAATAATTCAAGACAAGTATTGGTGGAATTCGCCAATAACTACTCTCAATTTGGAGGAATTAAAAAAATTGAAGGTTTTGTTGTTGGAATTGAAATCCAGCGTTGAAAATTGTCAAAAACATATCCAGCGACAATCAAATGTTATTTAGGTGAAGATTATTCCTTTTGGGTCTAATTCTCATTTCAACATTTCTTTCAATCATCCTCGCCGAAGAGTAACCAACATGTTGGATATTCAATTATCTTTTCAGCTTAATTAATATACTTTTCATTTAGTTTGAAATTTTGAATTCAGTTTTTCATTAACAGTTTTTCACTCTATCTATTTGTACTAGGTTTTATTATTCTATTTGCAAAAATATAAAACTTGTTTGAAAAGTATTTTTTTTTCATATAACATATCAATACTCATTGAAATAACAACGTAATGAATAATTAAAAATTAGAAAATATCAATAGATTAAAGACTTAAATTAATTATTTCTTATTTAAAAATATATATCTCACAAAATGACTTACTAAATTTGAAGGTTTAATATTTATAACATTAGACTCTAAATGGTGATTAAAAATAGAAGTATGATTTGTAACTATTTTTAATTTATATACATATTAGATAAGGATGAGGATGTATAGTAAATTTATCTTCAATCCTTCTTATTAATATTAAATTTTAATTTTATATTTCGAAATAAAAATATTAAGTATAGACCTTCACCTTGTATTGAATATATATATATATATATATATATAAACTTATTATTTTTGTCAATGATATTAATTTTATATTAATATATAAATGAGGTTGGGGATGAAAAATTGATTATTTTACAATGTTTCTAACTGATATTATACTATTATCTTTTAAACGGATATGAACATACTAGGCATAAAGCTTGTATAGAATAATTGTATAATTATATCAGAACTTAAAAATTTTCACAAATAATTTTATTCAATTAATACATATATACAAGATTATATTTACTTTTAATTTATATATCTTTTCTAAAAAAGTGGAACAAGAAAAAGATTATAAGATAAGACTCTAAGTCAATACCATCCATTACAGGTATATAGTGTTTGGTGAATTTTTCCTATTCATAACATTGGTAATAATAGAAAGAGAGAGAACAACCCATAATATAAATTTGTATAGTAAAGTTACACTTGAATGATATATAGTCATAAGTTTTATTACAAAAAAATGAGAAAAGGTGCACAAAGGTCTCAATATTGTGCACCAAGAAAGTAGTTTATATTTTGTGGCAAGAGGATTATGGATAGCCAACCACATAATATATCCATTATCTGGGTTATAATTTCTAAACTACACAACTTAGAAGAAAAAGGCCCACATGGATAAATAATATATCAAATCACATCATATAAAGTGAAATGGTACATAGAATAGTGTATCAAATAATGTTTAAAGAAGACGAATATTCCATCACTTGTTATCACTTGTTATCATCTTTAACACACACAATTATGTATACAAAAGCTAGTTTTTTGTGGAACCCCACTTGACACTGGGTAACTAAGAAGTTACTTTTCAAGTTTATGATCCAATTTGGACTTTGCTTTTAGGGATATATTATCTTCAACCTAAATAAAACCTAAAAGTAATTGACTTATACTATTATTAGTTATCAGAATTACGATTATCTATTTCCAAGATACTAATTTCCATAATCATGTAGTTGGTAGACATGTCTGATTGTTCTAAACAAGTGTGGATATTGTGTGTCAAATTTGGTTACACGACCCGTAATTCGCCGTTAATCTTATAAAATTAGCGACGGCAACAACTTACCGGCGAAAAAACAGGCGTCGTTAATTAGCGACAACGGAATTCATCGTAATATAATTGTATTTCGTCGCTATTTGTTTTTCTTTTTGTTTTTATTTTTTTTAATTGCCGATCTGTCGTCGCTATCTTAGCGACACGTGCTTTCGTCGTTATTTTGAAGATTAGCGACGACATGTCTTTGTTTAACGACGACCCGTAATTCGTCGCTAATCTTCAATCCTATTTAATGGAGACAGCAGGTTTTTAGCTCACCAAACACACAAAACACCCAAAAAAATCCTCCGATTTTCTCCAAAAAACTCAACTAAAATCTTTTTTTTTGTAATTGCTTCTCCACTTCATCTTGCATCATTCTTGGTTCAATAATCAAGGTGGGGCTCCATTAATATCATCTTTCATCACACAATTTAAGGTAATAATTGCATGAAATTCACCTTTTAATTTTTTTTTGAATTCTAATTGTGTTTTATTCTTTCTATATGGGTTGATTAGGTGAATTAATACAACTTTCTTGGTGGGGAATTAACATCACTCTTCAATTTATCCATCCAATTCAAGGTATTTCCATTAAATTTCATGCTTTTTAAATTTTTTATTTATTTGATTATATTAGCAAGTTGATATACCATATGATTAGGTTAATTAATTAAATATTTGTTGGTTGATTATGCATGTGTTGTGTGAATTTATATTTTGTGCTCGTATATTTTTACTTGTTTATTTAATTCTTTGTTCTTTTTTTATATATTCATTCATTTAATGATGGTTTGTAATATTTATTCATTTAATGGTTTGTAATTTTTATTCATTCAATGGTTTGTAATATTTATTCATCCAATGAGTTTGTAATTTTTTTTATTTTGTTTATTGTGTTGTAATTTTTATTCATTTTATTCATTGGGTTGTAATAATTATGTATTTTTTTTATATTAATGTAGTCGCATAGTTTACTCAAATTGTTGTTAAGAGATGGCATCGAGTTCGGACATGAGTATCGATAAGAGCTGGTTCGAATTGACGAATGTGTTAGATGGTGAATATATTTTTGGGGTTTATAAATTTATCGATTTTGCTAAGAAAAGTAGAGGTTATACTGGTTACTTGTCTTGCCCGTGTAAGAAGTGCAATAATTTTTGTCGATTAAAAACCGAAGCTGTTATGGCCCACCTTCTACGAGAGGGATTTAACCATGATTATAAGGTTTGGACAAAACACGGTGATGAAGAGATACAAACACATACACCCCCTGCAAGTAAAGATCCAAATATAGTAAATGAAATCCAGCATGTTTATGACGATGTGAGACAGAGTTACGATGTTGGTGGACATCCGGGAGACACCGAGATGAGAGATGCACATATTCCAAGTCGAAGCAGTTTTGACACATTGTTCGAAGAATTGGAGACAGAATTATTTCCTGGTTGTAAATCGATGAGTTCGTTGAATTTCCTTGCCAAGCTAATGCACGTAAAAGTAAAGAACAAATAGACAAACACCTCATTCACCGAGCTACTGGAGTTGTTGGGTCGTATTTTGCCTAAACCTCACAATTTGCCCGAATCTTATGAAGCATGCAACAGGAAGTTGAAAAGTTTGGGTATGGGGTATATTACCATCGACGTTTGTTTGAACGATTGTGTTATTTATTACAAAGAAAACAAAGACCTCGATAAGTGTCCAGTTTGTAGCGAGTCTAGATGGGACCCAAAGAAGGGTATCAAAGTACCGCATAAGAATCTTCGATACTTTCCGATTGCTCCTAGATTACAGCGACTATACGCTTCAAAGCACACCGCTGAAGACATGATTTGGCACCATACCGGTAACAGTGCCGATCCGGATGTGTTGCGTCATCCGGTTGATGGTGATAGTTGGAAGAGATTTGCAGCGCTACACCCTGAGTTTGCTAGTGAACCTCGTAACGTATATCTGGGTCTCGGAATCGATGGGTTTTGTCCTTTCTCTATGCAGAACAACTTGTACAGCATGTGGCCAATCATATTAACTGTATATAACTTTCCCCCGTGGGTATGCATGAAGGAAACCACATTCCAGCTTTGTTTGTTGATTCTGGGACCCCGTTCACCCGGTAAGGACATGGATGTCTTTCTTCGTCATGTTATAGATGAGTTGGAAGAGTTGTGGGATAAAGGGATCGTTACGTATGATGCCCACAAGAAATAAGAGTTTACGATGAAGGTTTGTTTGTTGTCTACCACTAATGATTTCCCCGCTTGGTCATACACTTCGGGATGGTCAGGTCAAGGTTACAAAGCTTGTCCCGAATGCATGGATCATACTCCGTCATTGAGTGTGAACAAAGGGACTGTTTACTTTGACCATAGACGTTGGTTACCTGCCGGGCATCGATTTAGAAGCAAAAATGTTTTATACAAGAAATCCGATTATAGGGGCCCACCGAAGAAATATAGTCCTGCAAATATTCAGACACAGTTAGATGGGCTTCCCATTGTGTTTCCCGGTAAACACAAGGATTTTGGGGTAAAGATCGTGAAGCAATATGTTAATCGGCGATTCAATTGGAAGAAAAAGAGTATTTTCTATCGTTTACCTTATTGGTCCGAAAACTTGTTGAAACATAACATTGACGTTATGCACTACGAGAAAAACGTGTGTGATGCTCTTCTCGGTACAGTTATAGGTCTTGATGGGAAAGTTAACAAAGATAACGTGAAAGCGAGACTGGATCTTGAGAAATTGGAGATTAGAAAAGAATTGTGGTTGACTGAGAGAAATGGTAAAAAAATATTGAAACGGGGAAAGTACACCCTAACACCGGAAAAGCGGACTATTTTTCTTGACTGGCTGAAGGCACAGAAGTTTCCTGACGGTTTCGCATCTAGTATGAGAAACAATGTTCAAAGTGATACGGGTAAGATTATCGGCATGAAATCTCACGACTCTCACGTGATGATGCAATATCTTTTCGTGGCTAGTCTCCCCGGGCTTATTGAAGACAAAGCGATTAGTGATGTGTTTATTGGGTTAGCCAACGTGTTTAGAGTCGTTTGCAATAAAAATCTAAGCAGGAAAGAGTTAGAATCGGGAAAGAAGAAAGTGGTTGAACTTATGTGTAGGCTAGAAATGATTTTACCTCCCGTGTTTTTTGATATAATGATCCACTTGGTGATACACTTATACGATGAAGCATTGCTAGGGGGCCCGGTCCAAATGCGGTGGATGTACCCATTTGAAAGGTATTTGAAAAAGTTGAAAGAGTATATTCGAAATCCGGCTAGACCAGAGGGTTCAATAGCCGAGGGCTACATTGCGGAAGAGACGTTGAATTTCATATCAAGATATCTTAGTGAAGAAAAAACAAGGTTCAACGATCCAGGCAGATACAACGAAGCACCGTCGGTCCCAAAAGAGCTATCCGTTTTCAATTCCCAATGCACTCCAGTTGGCAAGATAGAGTATGTTTCTTTACCATATAAGGAGAAGGAGCACATAAGTTGGTATATCTTGCATAATTGCGACGAACTCGAAACATACATGACGTAAGTAAATATTATTATCTTTATTTATATTTATATATTCATATATTTATATATTTATATGAATATATTTATATATTTATATGAATATTTTTATATATTTATATATTAATTTATTTATACTCATTTACAATTATAATGAACACAAATCCACACTTACGGGAACGAGTAAGGAAATAGATATTACGCATCGTCGAACGTTTAAGGAATGGTTTTTGGAAAAGGTATGTAATTTTAGGCATTGGTTTAAAACTTATATATTTATTATCAAAGTACTAACTATTATTGTTGTATAATAGTTTCATGGAATGCATTCACGTGGAGATCCATTAGCTACCCCCGAAATGGTGTCCTTGGCAAACATGTCTTATGGTTCGGTGCATAAATATGAGTCATGTGTTGTGAACGGTGTCAAGTGGGTAACTAAGTCCAAAGGAGAAAAAAGAGTGACGCAGGATTATGGAGTGTGTACCATTTACAATGATAAACCCTATTACGGGGAGTTAATCAAAATCTTGAAGGTTATGTACACTGGAGGGTGCTCGGTTGTGTTATTTGTCTGTAAGTGGTATAAAAAGTCTGAATCGAGGCCAGAACATAGGGTAACCTTTATCAACACAACAAACTTTGAGTGGGCCGACGAACCATACATTTTAGCATCGCAGGCCAAGAAAGTGTTTTACATCGACGAGATTAGTTCAAAGAAATCAATGAAAGGGTGGAAAGCCGTTTGGGAAATAAACGATCGATACGGATGGAGTCCTGAGTTATGGGTTCAGAATCACTCCCTACAGGAAATGAGAGCATCAGCATACCATTGGATAGCACGGGGGATGAGAACATCAGCATACCATTGGCATCCACCGAGGACATCGAGATTGATCCTGCTCATTTTTTTATTGATTTGTCTTTTGATACGGTTATTGATGAAAATGAGGAAATTCATGATGACACCTTAGATGAATACGGTGATGAAGAAGAACCTATAGAGGTTGATAGCGATGATGAACCCATAGTTATTAGTGGATATGATACTGATTAGGTTTTTTTTATTTTGGTTTATTTGTATTAACACATTTTGTTGGTTTCTGAATATCAACTTTGACTATAAACACTCAACTTTGACTATAAACACTCAACTTTGACTATAAACACTCAACTTTGACCACAAACACTCAACTTTGACCACAAACACTCAACTTTGACTCTAAACACTCAACTTTGACTATAAACACTCAACTTTGACTATAAACACTCAATTTGACTCGAAACAGTCAACTTTGACTATAAACACTCAACTTTGACTCTAAACACTCAACTTTGACTCTAAATACTCAATTTTGACTCTAAACACTCAACTTTGACTCTAAACACTCAACTTTGACTATAAATACTCAACTTTGACTCTAAACACTCAACTTTGACTCTAATCACTCAACTTTGACCACAAACACTCAACTTTGACTATAAACACTCAACTTTGACTCTAAACACTCAACTTTGACTCTAAACACTCAACTTTGACTATAAACACTTAACTTTGACTCTAAGCACTCAACTTTGACTCTAAACACTCAACTTTGACTCTAAACACTCAACTTTGACTCTAAACACTCAACTTTGACCACAAACACTGAACTTTGACTATAAACACTCAACTTTGACTCTAAACACTCAACTTTGACTCTAAACACTGAACTTTGACTCTAAACACTCAACTTTGACTACAAACACTCAAAATTGATTATAAACACTCAACTTTGACTCTGAACACTCAACTTTGACTCTAAACACTCAACTTTGACTATAAACACTCAACTTTGACTATAAACACTCAACTTTGAATATAAACACTCAACTTTGACTATAAACACTCAACTTTGACTATAAACACTCAACTTTGACCACAAACACTCAACTTTGACCACAAACACTCAACTTTGACTCTAAACACTCAACTTTGACTATAAACACTCAACTTTGACTATAAACACTCAACTTTGACTCTAAACACTCAACTTTGACTACAAACACTCAACTTTGACTCTAAACACTCAACTTTGACCACAAACACTCAACTTTGACTCTAAACACTCAACTTTGACTATAAACACTCAACTTTGACTCTAAACACTCAACTTTGACTATAAACACTCAACTTTGACTCTAAACACTCAACTTTGACCACAAAAACTCAACTTTGACTATAAACACTCAACTTTGACTTTAAACACTCAACTTTGACTCTAAACGCTCAACTTTGACTATAAACACTCAACTTTGACCACAAACACTCCACTTTGACTATAAACACTCAAATTTGACTCTAAACACTCAACTTTGACTCTAAACACTCAACTTTGACTCTAAACACTTAACTTTGACTATAAACACTCAACTTTGACTATAAACACTCAACTTTGACTCTAAGCACTCAACTTTGACTCTAAACACTCAACTTTGACTCTAGACACTTAACTTTGACTATAAACACTCAACTTTGACCACAAACAATCAACTTTGACTCTAACTGTTGACTAAACCCCCCGAACACCCAAGTTTGACTCTAACTGTTGACTAAACACCCCGAACTCTCAAGTTTGACTCTAAACGTTAGCTAAACACCCCAAATTAAGAATATGAAAAGGAACAAAAAAAAACATGCAAGAAAGGGTAAGCTTCTTAAACCTTTAAATTAAAAAAAAAAATTTAAAAAAAATAGCGACGACATTCATTGGTTTCGCGACGACATTCAACCTTTGAATGTCGTCGCTAAATATTCGCGACGATATTCAATGGAGTGGTCGTCGCTAATAAATAATAAAAAAAATTATTGGTCATCTTGGGCGGTCAACTTTCCCGCCCACGAAAATTAGCGACGACAAACCAAAAATTCGCGACGGGTAGTCGTCGCTAACCCTTGACACGCAAAGGGCGTGTGTACGTGGGGCGACACGTGGCCCAAATTCGCGACGAAATTCAAAGATTCGCGACGACCTGCGTGTCGTCGCTAATCTTTTTTTCTGAGCTCATTTCTGCCATACACAAACACCCAAAAACACACCCAAAAGCTCCATTTCCGCCATAGCCAAGCTATTCCGAGGAGAAACAACACCAAATCCAACACTAAGGTAATGATTCTAGTCCAAATACACATTCTAATCTTTACTTTTTTGATTTTTTCTTTTTTAATTTCTAATATTTTGTCTTGTGTTTTTTTGTATGATTCGTTCTTCTTGGCATGCATTCATGGACGAAATCTACACCATTTCTACGTAACAGGTTCCAATTTCCGGATCAAACTTGCAATTTTTTTTTTGGTTGTAAAAATTCATGAATGTTTGTGTGATTTGATTAATTCCGAGATTTATGTATATGTTTGTGGGATGTTTGGTAATTTTTTTGTGTTAAAAAACAACATGTAATTGGACTTTGTTAAAAATTAGGGTTTTGGTATGATTTTTGTAATTTTAATGTAATAGTTGGTGTGTTATTGTCCTTTGATTGTGTTTTAAGATATAGGGACCTATTTGCAATATGTTTGATTTGTATGTTTAAGGACTAAAATGCAATTTTGTATGTTTAAGGCCTAAAATGGAATTTTATAAAAAATAGGACTAAAATGCAACTTTATAAAAATTTGGACTAAAATGCACTTTAAAAAAAAAGGACTTAATTGCAATTTTATAAAAAATAGGACTAAAATGCAATTTTAAAAAAAAAAAATAGGACTTAATTGCATATTTTATAAAAAATTAGACTAAAATAATTTTTTTTAGAAATATGACTTATTTGCAATTTTAGAAAAATATAGGACTAAAATACAATTTTCGAAAAATATAGGAATTAATTGCAAATTTTTTTTAAAAAAGGGACAAAAATGCATTTTTTAGAAAATTAGGAATTATTTGCAATTTTTTAAAAATTTGGACTAAAATGCAATTTTATAAAAAAAATTGGACTTAATTGCAAATTTTAAAAATTTTTGGACTTATTTGCAATTTTATGAAATTTTATAGATGGCTGCTGTCATGGGTAGGAGTCACGATGGAGACGGGAGGGGTAACGATCCCCCGAGGGGTCCACCACGTTCGAATGCTGATTGTAACCAACCATCGGGTAATAAAAAATTCAATTAGCGTTTATTTAGTAAATAAGAAAATATATAATTAATAAATATTTTTCACTAAAACAGGTGAACGTAAAAGAAGGAGACCGAAAGCTGCCACCTCTATCCGGACAGCTTAGGAGACCCTGAAGAGAGTCGGCTGGCCCATTCCAGTTGACTTTTCTGTCATAGACGGCACCTGGAACTTCGTGGGCGAGTATAGCAAACACGTGGGTCAGGTGGTTGGTAATGCTGTTCGAGAGGCTGTTCCCCCGTGCTACAAACAATGGTCAGATGTCCCCGACCATAACAAAGGGGTAATTATGCAGCGACTGCAATAGTTTTTTGATTTGGAGGAGTGGACGAGGCGAGACGATTGGGAAGAGATCATTAAGAGATTGAATACGATGACTGGAGGAGCCTACAGGCGATACAAGTCGAATCTGAAGAATGACTACTACTACACGGGTGAAAATCCACCAGATGTTGACCCGGTGGTTTGGGAGGCGACGAAGAAGATGTTTGATGACTTGGCGAAACAGGTAGAAAAAAAAATTATTAATTATTTTATACATTTTTTAATTAATTTTATAACTACTTCTTTTTTATTTGTAACAGAGTCATGCTGATATAAACAAAAAGAATCGAGAGCAGCAGACAGTTCCGAGCAAGGCGGGGTCAAGGAACTGGTCACAGACTCGGGAGGTGATTATTGAGGTATAAAATTTAAACATTAAAACTTTATTTAGTATTTTATTTAATTTAACTGATAACTAATTAATATTTGTTATTTGTATACTGTCCAGGGGAAGCTGAAGACGGTGACGAAAGAGCCGTTGACTTTTACGGATGATGAGACCCAGGAGGAGATGGAGCTTCCTCCTTTAAGCAGCTATTTCGACCACCTATCGTATGATGCAGCTACAGATAGCTGGCGTGACCAGCGTTTGGAGAAAGCTAGTGTAAGTTTTTTTTTTTTAAATTGATTTAAATTAATTTTTTATTTTAAATTAATTTTTTTATTAATCTAATTATTATTTAAATTGAAATCTAATTACAGGGTGTTCTTCGGGAGAAGATGAAGAAGAAGGTTGTGCAGGCCGGAGCGGAGGGTGCTGAAGTTAGCATCCAGGAGCAGATGGATGCCATGCTCGAGACAATCATGGAAGTCCTACACCCACCTAAGACTAAATACTGGGTGCCTACCATTGGTCCGGTCCGGAAACGAACCAGAACTCCTACACAGCCGGACAGGGAGAACGAGGAGCTGCTTAAGGCGATTCTGGCTCGGATGAACGAGCTTCGCGCGGCTCAAAATCTTGCACCTATACCGGATCCATCCTCCGCATCACCCGGGCCCACAGCTTCTTCTAGTCGGCCGAGTCAACCACCGAGCATGGCGGACACTCTCTTCGAGGCATTGAACGGGATGAGAATCGCCCAAGGAATGCAGCCGATCAGCAAACCCGGGCCCACTAGGGAAGAGAGACGAGATGAAGAGAGACGAGATGAAGAGAGAGAAGATGAGGAGAGAGGAGAAGATGAAGACGATCGTGGTGACGATTGAGATTTTTATTTATTTATTTGGTTGGTTTAATTTGTAATTTTAAGACTTTTAAGTTTATTCCGTATGTTTGACTTTCATTTTGAATTTGATTATGTTTGACTTTATTTGACGTTTATCATTTGAATCGAATTATCGTATTTTATATGTATTTTTGGATTTTTATTTATTTATAATTTTGCATTATATTTAAAATCAAAGTAATAATAAAGACTACAATTTAAATAATAAAAAATAAAATTTAAATAATAAACAATAAAATTTAAATAAAAATAAAAATTATATAAAAAAATAAAAATTATGAATAGCGACGACAATTTCATCGTCGCTATCTATCAAATAAAATAAATAAATAATGATTTTCGACAAAATAAAAAAAAATTAAAAAATATTAGCGACGACAAGACTGTCGCTAATATGTTGTCATTAAACAAATAAAAAAAAGAAAATTCAATTAATACAATTTCGATTAAAAATTAAATAAAAACCAATTAATAGATTAGCGACGGCGTGTCGTCGGTAATCCGTCGTCGCCAATCTCTTAATTTCGCGACGCCAGCCCTCGTGGTTAAAACTCTGAGTAATTAGGGACGAAATCACAATTATTCGTCGCTAATCTCAAATTAGCGACGCGGGGATAGAGACGACAGTTTAGCGACGAAATTTCGTCGAAATTAGCGACGATTTTGCCCGGACAATTAGATTTTAAATGTGGAATTCGCACCACCCAAGATATTGTCTTGTAGATTGCTTATTTTATTTTATGTACGGAACATTACTCGGTCTTACAAGAACGTTGATCGTGCGTTGGCCTTTTTGGTCATAATTATGTTAAAAAATATCACAAGTTCATTCCAAGACAACAAAGGTTAATACTTATATTGTTTTGAAAATATTGTATGGTAAAATTATTTGCATTGATGCTTTGTCTTAGAATAGATGAGGACCATGTCTTTAGTTTTTTGTACATTTAGATGAATTCACTAGGAATTTAAGAATTAGCGCACGACGGTGAATACTCTAAGAATCATTCATATGGAATAACAAGTAATAGAATGGATATTTTCACACAACAAAATCTTTGTATATCACTATATCAAATTTAATTTTTATGCACTAATACATACAATTCTAGTAGATCAAATGTTTGTTAATGATATGTTTTTTATCGGTTGTAGTGCGGTCGTTCTTTTATAAATATTAGGTGCTCATTGAATATTATTTAATTTTATTAGGATCATAGTACATACATATTATGGAAGGTATATTGGGTAAAACTATTCATCATCATCATCATCATTATCTTTCTATTTTTCCTTCATTCATTGAGATACCTAATATTTTTTAATTACTTATCATAAACATATTATTTAATTCAGGCGATAAAAAGGAATGTCATTTATAAAAATAAATTCAGGACAACTATACTTGGGATAATATACAAATTTAATATAATTTAATTTATACTTATCCTTTAATATAGTCAAAGAATAATTACGTTCCATATTATGTAATAGAGAAATTTTGGAACACTTTCCTATATAATATTTTGATATACACGACACAACGTATATTATTAATATCATACAAAAATATAAAGTTTATACCTTGTTTGTCTCTAACATGTGTACCTATCCGTTTTTCTATACATGACGTTGATACTAATATATTAATATAATTTACATAATTTTTAAACATAGCTAATTCTAGGAAAATCACTATAAATATCTCTCATGTTTGAGTTAGTAGATCAAATGTTTGTTAATGATATGTTTTTTATCAGTTGTAGTGCGGTCGTTCTTTTATAAATATTAGGTGCTCATTGAATATTATTTTATTTTATTGGGATCATAGTACAAACATATTATGGAAGGTATATTGGGTAAAACTATTCATCATCATCATTATCTTTCTATTTTTCCTTCATTCATTGAGATACCTAATATTATTTAATTACTTATCATAAACATATTATTTAATTCAGGCGATAAAAAGGAATGTCATTTATAAAAATAAATTCAGGACAACTATACTTGGGATAATATACAAATTTAATATAATTTAATTTATACTTATCCTTTAATATAGTCAAAGAATAATTACGTTCCGTATTATGTAATAGAGAAATTTTGGAACATTTTCCTATATAATATTTTGATATACACGACCCAACGTATATAATTAATATCATACAAAAATATAAAGTTTATACCTTGTTTGTCTCTAACATGTGTACCTATCCATTTATCTATACATGACGTTGATACTAATATATTAATATAATTTACATAATTTTTAAACATATCTAATTCTAGGAAAATCGCTATAAATATCTCTCATGTTTGAGCTTTAGGACACCCATCTCTTCACAATTATCTTTGTTTCAATGGAAATTGGATCATCGAGTAAGAAAGGCAAAGGCCGTCAAAGGATTCCTATTGAAAAAATAGGGATTAAGAGTCACCTTCAGGTGACATTTTCCAAACGTAAAAGTGGGGTATTAAAAAAAGCCAGTGAACTAGCCACTCTCTGTGATGCCGAAATTGGCGTGTTTGTTTTTTCACCAGGGGATACCGTGTACTCTTTCGGGCACCCCGATATAAGGTCAATCTTTGATAAATTCAGTTCTCACAATTCTTCATTACTAGAGATCCAAACCAAATAAATAGCTCAAAAGAATCGCAACACTACTGTTCGTCGTATGAATCGTGATCTCACATCACTCTTCGACAGTATTGAATTGGAGGAAGAACGTGCCAAGGGATGGGATAATATTCTCAAAATAATTCAAGACAAGTATTGGTGGAATTCGCCAATAACTACTCTCAATTTGGAGCAATTAAAAAAATTGAAGGTTTTGTTGTTGGAGTTGATATCCAGCGTTGAAAATTGTCAAAAACATATCCAACGACAATCAAATGTTATTTAGGTGAAGGTTATTCCTTTTGGGTCTAATTCTCATTTTAACATTTCTTTCAATCATCCTCGCCGAAGAGTAACCAACATGTTGGATATTCAATTATCTTTTCAGCTTAATTAATGTACTTTTCATTTAGTTTTCAATTTTGAATTCAGTTTTTCATTAACAGTTTTTCACTCTATCTATTTGTACTAGGTTTTATTATACTATTTGCAATAATATAAAACTTGTTTGAAAAGTATTTTTTTTCATATAACATATCAATACTCATTGAAATAACAACGTAATGAATAATTAAAAATTAGAAAAGTATCAATAGATTAAAGACTTAAATTAATTATTTCTTATTTAAAAATATCAATCTCACAAAATTACTTACTAAATTTGAAGGTTTAATATTTATAACATTGATATGAAAAGAAAATATAGTCTCTCAATGGTGATTAAAAATAGAAGTATGATTTGTAACTATTTTTAATTTATATACATATAAGATAAGGATGAGGATATATAATAAATTTATCTTCAATCCTTCTTATTAATATTAAATTTTAATTTTATATTTCGAAATAAAAATATTAAGTATAGACCTTCATCTTGTATTGAATATATATATATATATATAAACTTATTATTTTTGTCAATGATATTAATTTTATATTAATATATAAATGAGGTTGGGGATGAAAAATTAATTATTTTACAGTGTTTCTAACTGATATTATACTATTATCTATTAAACGGATATGAACATACTAGGCACAAAGCATGTATAGAATAATGGTATATTTATATCAGAACTTAACAATTTTCACAAATAATTTTATCCAATCAATACATATATACAAGATTTTACTTTTAATTTATATATCTTTTCTAAAAAAGTGGAACAAGAAAAAGATGATAAGATAAGACTCTAAGTCAATACCATCCATTACAGGTATATAGTGTTTAGTGAGTTTTTCCTATTCATAACATTGGTAATAATAGAAAGAGAGAGAACAACCCATACTATAAATTTGTATAGTAAAGTTACACTTGAATGATATATAGTCATAAGTTTTATTACAAAAAAAATGAGAAAAGGTGCACAAAGGTCTCAATATTGTGCACCAAGAAAGTTGTTTATATTTTATGGCAAGAGGAGTATGGATAGCCAACCACATAATATATCCATTATCTGGGTTATAATTTCTAAACTACACAACTTAGAAGAAAAAAGCCCACATGGATAAATAATATATCAAATCATATCATATAAAGTGAAATGGTACATAGAATAATGTATCAAATAATGTTTAAAGAAGATGAATATTCCATCACTCGTTATCACCTTTAACACACACAACTATGAATACAAAAGCTTGTTTTTTATGGAACACCACTTGACACTGGGTAACTAAGAAGTTACTTTTCAAGTTTATGATCCAATTTGGACTTTGCTTTTAGGGATATTTAATCTTCAACCTAACTCTCATTGCTAATAAAACCTAAAAGTAATTGACTTATACTATATTAGTTATCAGCATCACGAGTATCTATTTCCAAGATACTAGTTTCCATAATCATGTAGTTGGTAGACATGTCTGATTATTCTAAACAAGTGTGGATATTGTGTGTCAAATCTGGTTAGGCCAAAACAATAAGATTTTAAATGTGGAATTCGCACCACCCAAAATATTGTCTTGTAGATTGCTTATTTTATTTTATGTACGGAACATTACTCGGTCTTACAAGAACGTTGATCGTGCGTTGGCCTTTTTGGTCATAATTATGTTAAAAAATATCACAAGTTCATTCCAAGACAACAAAGGTTAATACTTATATTGTTTTGAAAATTTTGTATGGTAAAATTATTTGCATTGATGCTTTGTCTTAGAATAGATGAGGATCATGTGTTTAGTTTTTTGTTCATTAGATGAATTCACTAGGAATTTAAGAATTAGCGCACGACGGTGAATACTCTAAGAATCATTCATATGGAATAACAAGTAATAGAATGGATATTTTCACACAACAAAATCTTTGTATATCACTATATCAAAATTTAATTTTTATGCATTAATACATACAATTCTAGTAGATCAAATGTTTGTTAATGATATGTTTTTTTATCAGTTGTAGTGCGGTCGTTCTTTTATAAATATTAGGTGCTCATTGAATATTATTTTATTTTATTGGGATCATAGTACAAACATATTATGGAAGGTATATCACTACTACAAATCGCACGTTTACCGACGACGGATCACCGGCGAATCACGGGTCGTCGGTAATTGTCTAAGATTACCGACGACTTGGTTGTCGCTAATAATTGCCGACAAAGGGTCATCGTAAATAGTATCGACTTCGTCGGTAATTATTTGGTTTGAATTTTTATTTTTTTTAATCGTAAAAATGGCGTCGCTAAAGGCTGACGACGACGTTTTGGCCATAAATTAGCGACGACTTTTTTTTAAATTACCGGCGAATTTACGTGTCGTCGGTAATTGTCTGTGTGTATTTTTGGAGACAGCAGGTTTTTTTTCTCATAAAACACCCACACACTCTAAAACACCTCCGAATTTCTCCCAAAAAATCACAGAATTTTTTTTTTCCCACTAATTGATTCTCCAATTTGTCTTGTACCATTCCCGGGTCCATAATCAAGGTGGGGCATTATCAATATCCATTTTCATCACATAATTTAAGGTAAATTCATGAAAATCCATGTTTTTAAAATATAATTTTTTTTTGAATTGTGTTTAATTGTTGATATATGATGTGATTAGGTGAATTAGTACATTATTTATATATTTATATATTTATATATTTATATATTTAATGATATATTTATATTCCGTTTCAATTATAGTGAACACAGATCGACACTTTCGGGAACGATTGACGAAATAAATTATATACACCGTCAAATGTTTAAGGATTGGTTTTTTGATAAGGTATGTGACCTTGCAGGTTTAATATATCTACTTATTTTCAATGTATCTCATGTTTTTTTATGACAGGTTCATGGAATGGAATCCCGTGGTGATGCATTAGCTACCCGTGAGGTGGTGTCATTGGCAAACATGCCTTTTGGTGCAGTGCATATGTACGATTCATGTGTTGTGAACGGTGTAAAGTGGATAACAAAGAGCAAAGGAGAAAAAAGAGTGACGCAAGATTACGGTGTATGTGTCATTTACGACGGGTCACCATGTTACGGCGAATTATTGAAAATATTGGAGTTAACGTACAGTGGAGGGTGCTCGGTTGTTTTATTTGTTTGCGAGTGGTACAAGGAGAGTGAATCAAGGACAGAACACGGGGTAACCTTTATCAACACAGCAAGCGTTGGTTGGCCAAACGAACCGTACATTCTAGCATCACAAGCGAAGAAAGTGTTTTATATTGACGAGATTCGTGCAAAGAAAACATCTAAAGAATGGAAGGCCGTTTGGGAAATAAACGATCGGCATGGATGGAGTCCCGAGTTATGGGGTTCGGAATCATTAGCTACCGATAGCGGGAGAATAACAATACCTTTGGTTAACCCTGGTACTGATTCCGGTCCGATGAACTTGGCAAGTACGGAGGAGTTCGAGATTGACCCATCTCATTTTCGTATTCAAATGCCTTTTGAAATGATTACTGATGAGAACGAGGAATTGGAGGATGACACGTGGGAAGAATACGGAGATGAAGAACCTACTGAGTTTGATAGTGATGGTGAGCCTATAGTTGACGGTGGAGATGAATCTGACTAGTTTATCTATTTTTTTATTTATTACATATATGTGTGGTGTTTTGTTATTTGAATTTGAACTTCAAACGCATATCCTTATTCATAATCATTAAATCTCAGTCAACTTTAACATTTTCCAACTTTAACATCTTGTAGAACTTCAAACGCATGTAATCTTTCTAGTATACCAAACACTAACATTTGACTCGTATAGTTGACCAAACATTCCAAACACTAACATTTGACTCGTATAGTTGACCAATCAAACCAAACATTAACATTTGACTCGTATAGTTGACCAATCAGTCCAAACACTAACATTTGACTAGTATAGTTGACCAATCAAACCAAACACTAACATTTGACTCAATTTTGACTCGTATAGTTGACCAAACATTCCAAACACTAACATTTGACTCGTATAGTTGACCAATCAAACCAAACACTAACATTTGACTCAATTTTGACTCGTATAGTTGACCAATCAAACCAAACACTAACATTTGACTCGTATAGTTGACCAAACATTCCAAACACTAACATTTGACTCGTATAGTTGACCAATCAGACCAAACACTAACATTTGACTAGTATAGTTGACCAATCAGTCCAAACACTAACATTTGACTAGTATAGTTGACCAATCAAACCAAACACTAACATTTGACTAGTATAGTTGACCAATCAAACCAAACACTAACATTTGACTCGTATAGTTGACCAAACATTCCAAACACTAACATTTGACTCGTATAGTTGACCAATCAAACCAAACACTAACATTTGACTCAATTTTGACTCGTATAGTTGACCAATCAAACCAAACACTAACATTTGACTCGTATAGTTGACCAAACATTCCAAACACTAACATTTGACTCGTATAGTTGACCAATCAGTCCAAACACTAACATTTGACTAGTATAGTTGACCAATCAGTCCAAACACTAACATTTGACTAGTATAGTTGACCAATCAAACCAAACACTAACATTTGACTCGTATAGTTGACCAAACATTCCAAACACTAACATTTGACTCGTATAGTTGACCAATCAGTCCAAACACTAACATTTGACTAGTATAGTTGACCAATCAGTCCAAACACTAACATTTGACTAGTATAGTTGACCAATCAAACCAAACACTAACATTTGACTCGTATAGATGACCAATCAGTCCAAACACTAACATTTGACTAGTATAGTTGACCAATCAAACCAAACACTAACATTTGACTCGTATAGTTGACCAAACATTCCAAACACTAACATTTGACTAGTATAGTTGACCAATCAAACCAAACACTAACATTTGACTCAATTTTGACTCGTATAGTTGACCAAACATTCCAAACACTAACATTTGACTCGTATAGTTGACCAATCAAACCAAACACTGACATTTGACTCAATTTTGACTCGTATAGTTGACCAATCAAACCAAACACTAACATTTGACTAGTATAGTTGACCAATCAAACCAAACACTAAGATTGAAGAAATATTGTATGGAAAAAATAGAAACAAATAAAATGGGAATCATAGAAAATTTATAAAAGAGAAAGAATAAAGTATAGGAAAAAAAAAAAAAATTACCGACGACGCTCAAAGTTTTACCGACAACATTCATCCTTTGAATGCCGTCGGTAATTTTTTAACGACAATATTCAAACAACTCGTCGTCGCTAATTTTGCCCAAAATTTTTATTGGCCAACATGGGCGGCCAAGTTTCCCGCCCATGAAAATTAGCGACAAATTTTTTGGTTTAGCGACGACACTGTCGTCGGTAATCAGGGACACGCTAGCCTCGTGTGTACGGAGTGGGCCACGTGGCCTTGATTACCGACGAGTTACTAACAATTACCGACGACAAGCACCGTCGTCGGTAATTTCTTTTTCTATATGACCTAACCGAGCTCATTTCTTCCTCACTCACCACAGAAAATTCTCTCAAAAAACGCCATTTCATCCCATTCCAAGCTATTCCGAGGCTGTACAACAACAAATCGAACAACAAGGTAAGCTTAATCCTTCCATAAACACCATTCAATTTCATTTTTTTAATTTTTAATTTCTATTTCTAATATCTTTTTTGTTTGTTTTGTTTTTTGTTTCCTTGTTTCTGGCATGGATTCATGGATGAAAACTACACATTATCCACGTAACAGGTAACAATTTTCGATTCTATTTTGCCTTTTTTTTTTGAATTGATTTTTTTTGTGATTGTAATGCTATGTTTAGTGTAATCCGAATTTTCATGATGTTATTTTAGGTTGTTTAGTATATTTTTGGAATTAAAAACACAACAAAATGATGAATTTATGATTTGTTTTAGAAAACTAGGGTTTTGATATGATTTTTGCATTTTTTGATATGTATGATATGTTTTAGTTATGATTTTTAGAGATTAAAGGACTTGTAATGTGATATAGGGGCCTTTTTGCAATATAAGGACTAAGTTGCAATATATAAAAAATATAAGGACCAAAATGTAAAATTAAAAAAAATTGAAATATAGGGACCTTTTTGCAATATATGAAATATTTTAGGAATAATTGGAAAATGGACAAAAATGAAAAATTAAAAAATATAGGGACTAAGTTGCAATATATTAAAAATATAAGGACCAAAATGTAAAATTAAAAAAATTGAAATATAGGGGCCTTTTTGCAATATATGAAAATATAGGGACCTTTTTTGCAATATATGAAAATATAGGGACCTTTTTTGCAATATAAGAAAATATAGGGACCTATATGTAATTAATTAAAATATAGGGACTAATATGTAATTAATTAAAATATAGGGACTAATAAGTAATTTCTAAAATTGTAGATGGCTGATGTGATTGCACGTTCACATGGTGGTGATGGATCCGGTAACGATCCACCGAGGGGTCCGAATCGGGGACTCCAAGACTGCGACCAACCTTCAGGTAAAAATACTTAATAAATTTCAATTTCATAAATTTGATTTTTTTTCAGTTAAATAACTAATAAATTCTATTCAATGTAACAGGAAATCCGAAGAGAAGACTTCGGAAACCCCGAAGCATCACCTCTATCCGAACCGCCCAAGAGACGCTGAAAAGAGTTGGGTGGCCAATACCGATCGAATTCTCCGTCATCGACAAGACGTGGAATATAGTGGGCCCACACTATAAACACGTGGGTCAGGTGATCGGGCACGCGGTTCGAGAGTTTGTACCGCCCATATACAAACAATGGATAGAGGTGCCCGAAGGTCGGATAGGGGGTATTTACGGCCGTCTTCAAGAATTTTTTGACGTGGAGGGGTGGAGGAGAAGAGGTGACTGGGAGGATATTTGCGAAAAGTTGACCAGTATGCAATCGGCCTGCTATCGGAGATGGAAATCCTACTTGAAGACGGACTACTACAACAACGGTCTAGCTCCCCCGGATGTTAAACCCGAGTATTGGGCTATTGCTAAGAAGAATTGGGATGATGAGAATGCTAAGGTAACAAAAAAAAATTATTTATTACATCTATTTTTCATTATATATTAGATTAATAACTATTTTGTTTATTATTTGTAGGCCCAGGCGGAGATTAATCGGAAAAACCGGGAGCAGCAGACTAGTTCGAGCAGGGCTGGGTCTCGGAACCTATCCCAGACTAGGGAGGTTATTATGGAGGTATAATTACATTTAATAAAAATTTAATTTAATGTTTTTAATAATTTATTTATTTTTAGTTATTTAATATTCGGTATTGAAAATTGTATAGGGGACGCTTAAGACCGTGACGAAGGAGCCGATGATTTTCACGGACGAAGAGACCCAAGAGGAGATGGAGCTTCCTCCATTGAGCGGCTACTTCGATCATCTTGCATGCGATTCGGCTAGTGACAGCTATCGGGACGAGCGGTTGGAAAAAGCAAGTGTAAGTTTTTTTTTCATTACTTAAATATTTTATTTTTAACTTTACTTTGATATTAATCTAATTTATTTTTAAATTAAATCTAATTATAGGCTGTTTTCGGGGGAAGATGCAAACAAAGGTAGTGGAGGCTGCAGCCAATGGCACCGAGGTTTCTACGGAGGAGCAGATGGATGCTATTTTAGAGACCATTATGGAGGTCATGGCCCCACCGAAGTCGAGACATTGGGTGCCTACCATTGGAGGGGTGCGGAAGAGATCACGGAAACAAGCAAAAGCCGATGCTGCGTCCGAGGATCTACTGAAGGCGATGTTCGCAGGCATGAACGAGCTTCGAGTCAAACAAGGTCTTGAACCTATACCAGATCCTACCTCCACATCGACCGGGAGTTCTTCGAGCCAGTCGAGTCAGCCGAGCTTAATGGACACGCTATTCGATACCTTAAATGGTATGAGGATAGCTCAAGGAATGGCCCCGGTCGCCCACCCCCAGCCCCCCAGCCCCCCCCCCCCCCGAGAAGGAGTCCCGAGGAACGAGGAGATGAAAGGAATGATGATGATGATGCTTAGTTGGAGTTGGTTTTTATTTGAGTTGGACTTGGTTTGTAATAGTTTGACTTTTTAATTGGTTTTTTTAGACTTATGTTGATTATGATTCGGTTTTTTTAGACTTTTTTTTGGTGTGTTTGACTTATGTTGACTTATTTTGACTTTTTGTAAGACTTTTTTTATGGTTTTAATTATGATTCGGTTTTTTCTATTAATTATTGAAATTTTTTGTCATATGTATCAATTTTATTCGTATTACATTTATAATAAAAACAAAAATCAAATAAAAAAAAATTTAAAAAAAAATGAATTTAAAAATTTTAAAAAAAAAAAAAGATTGCCGACGACATTCATACTGAATTTACGACGACATTCAACATTTGAATGTCGTCGCTAATTGCATAAAAAAACAATTATTTAATCCGGATTTATATTTAAAAAAAAAACATAAAACATAAAATAGCGACAACAGGTCGTCGGTAATTGTTGTCGGCAATTAGAATATAAAAAAAAGAATAAATAAATTCAATTATCGGCCACGAAAAAAAAAGAAAAACAAATTACATTACATCGGCGAGACTAGTCGTCGGTAATCTTACCAATCAACGACGACGTCGTTTCGTCGGTAAGATTACCGACGAATAGTGCTTTATTCGCCGGTAAGTCTTGATTTACCGACCAATTTCTAGTAACGACGTCTTAACGACGAGGCGTCGTCGGTAATCCCTTTTAACGACGAATTATCGGTGTTTACCGACGACACGTGTCGTCGGTAAACAATCGAATTCCAGTAGTGTATTGGGTAAAACTATTCATCATCATCATTATCTTTCTATTTTTCCTTCATTCATTGAGATACCTAATATTATTTAATTACTTATCATAAACATATTATTTAATTCAGGCGATAAAAAGGAATGTCATTTATAAAAATAAATTCAGGACAACTATACTTGGGATAATATACAAATTTAATATAATTTAATTTATACTTATCCTTTAATATAGTCAAAGAATAATTACGTTCCATATTATGTAATAGAGAAATTTTGGAACATTTTCCTATATAATATTTTGATATACACGACCCAACGTATATAATTAATATCATACAAAAATATAAAGTTTATACCTTGTTTGTCTCTAACATGTGTACCTATCCATTTATCTATACATGACGTTGATACTAATATATTAATATAATTTACATAATTTTTAAACATATCTAATTCTAGGAAAATCGCTATAAATATCTCTCATGTTTGAGCTAGTAGATCAAATGTTTGTTAATGATATGTTTTTTATCAGTTGTAGTGAGGTCGTTCTTTTATAAATATTAGGTGCTCATTGAATATTATTTTATTTTATTGGGATCATAGTACAAACATATTATGGAACGTATATTGGGTAAAACTATTCATCATCATCATTATCTTTCTATTTTTCCTTCATTCATTGAGATACCTAATATTATTTAATTACTTATCATAAACATATTATTTAATTCAGGCGATAAAAAGGAATGTCATTTATAAAAATAAATTCAGGACAACTATACTTGGAATAATATACAAATTTAATATAATTTAATTTATACTTATCCTTTAATATAGTCAAAGAATAATTACGTTCCATATTATGTAATAGAGAAATTTTGGAACATTTTCCTATATAATATTTTGATATACACGACCCAACGTATATAATTAATATCATACAAAAATATAAAGTTTATACCTTGTTTGTCTCTAACATGTGTACCTATCCATTTATATATACATGACGTTGATACTAATATATTAATATAATTTACATAATTTTTAAACATATCTAATTCTAGGAAAATCGCTATAAATATCTCTCATGTTTGAGATTTAGGACACTCATCTCTTCACAATTATCTTTGTTTCAATGGAAATTGGATCATCGAGTAAGAAAGGCAAAGGCCGTCAAAGGATTCCTATTGAAAGAATAGGGATTAAGAGTCACCTTCAGGTGACATTTTCCAAACGTAAAAGTGGGGTATTCAAAAAAGCCAGTGAACTAGCCACTCTCTGTGATGCCGAAATTGGCGTGTTTGTTTTTTCACCAGGGGATACCGTGTACTCTTTCGGGCACCCCGATATAAGGTCAATCTTTGATAAATTCAGTTCTCACAATTCTTCATTACTAGAGATCCAAACCAAAGAAATAGCTCAAAAGAATCGCAACACTACTGTTCGTCGTATGAATCGTGATCTCACATCACTCTTCGACAGTATTGAATTGGAGGAAGAACGTGCCAAGGGATGGGATAATATTCTCAAAATAATTCAAGACAAGTATTGGTGGAATTCGCCAATAACTACTCTCAATTTGGAGCAATTAAAAAAATTGAAGGTTTTGTTGTTGGAGTTGAAATCCAGCGTTGAAAATTGTCAAAAACATATCCAACGACAATCAAATGTTATTTAGGTGAAGGTTATTCCTTTTGGGTCTAATTCTCATTTCAACATTTCTTTCAATCATCCTCGCCGAAGAGTAACCAACATGTTGGATATTCAATTATCTTTTCAGCTTAATTAATGTACTTTTCATTTAGTTTTCAATTATGAATTCAGTTTTTCATTAACAGTTTTTCACTCTATCTATTTGTACTAGGTTTTATTATACTATTTGCAATAATATAAAACTTGTTTGAAAAGTATTTTTTTTCATATAACATATCAATACTCATTGAAATAACAACGTAATGAATAATTAAAAATTAGAAAAGTATCAATAGATTAAAGACTTAAATTAATTATTTCTTATTTAAAAATATCTATCTCACAAAATTACTTACTAAATTTGAAGGTTTAATATTTATAACATTGATATGAAAAGAAAATATAGTCTCTAAATGGTGATTAAAAATAGAAGTATGATTTGTAACTATTTTTAATTTATATACATATTAGATAAGGATGAGGATATATAATAAATGTATTTTCAATCCTTCTTATTAATATTAAATTTTAATTTTATATTTCGAAATAAAAATATTAAGTATAGACCTTCATCTTGTATTGAATATATATATATATATATATATATATATATATAAACTTATTATTTTGTCAATGATATTAATTTTATATTAATATATAAATGAGGTTAGGGATGAAAAATTAATTATTTTACAGTGTTTCTAACTGATATTATACTATTATCTATTAAACGGATATGAACATACTAGGCACAAAGCTTGTATAGAATAATGGTATATTTATATCAGAACTTAACAATTTTCACAAATAATTTTATTCAATCAATACATATATACAAGATTATATTTACTTTTAATTTATATATCTTTTCTAAAAAAGTGGAACAAGAAAAAGATGATAAGATAAGACTCTAAGTCAATACCATCCATTACAGGTATATAGTGTTTAGTGAGTTTTTCCTATTCATAACATTGGTAATAATAGAAAGAGAGAGAAAAACCCATACTATAAATTTGTATAGTAAAGTTACACTTGAATGATATATAATCATAAGTTTTATTACAAAAAAATGAGAAAAGGTGCACAAAGGTCTCAATATTGTGCACCAAGAAAGTTGTTTATATTTTTTGGCAAGAGGAGTATGGATAACCAACCACATAATATATCCATTATCTGGGTTATAATTTCTAAACTACACAACTTAGAAGAAAAAAGCCCACATGGATAAATAATATATCAAATCATATCATATAAAGTGAAATGGTACATAGAATAATGTATCAAATAATGTTTAAAGAAGATGAATATTCCATCACTCGTTATCATCTTTAACACACACAATTATGAATACAAAAGCTTGTTTTTTATGGAACACCACTTGACACTGGGTAACTAAGAAGTTACTTTTCAAGTTTATGATCCAATTTGTACTTTGCTTTTAGGGATATTTAATCTTCAACCTAACTCTCATTGCTAATAAAACCTAAAAGTAATTGACTTATACTATTATTAGTTATCAGCATTACGAGTATCTATTTCCAAGATACTAGTTTCCATAATCATGTAGTTGGTAGACATGTCTGATAGTTCTAAACAAGTGTGGATATTGTGTGTCAAATCTAGTTAGGCCAAAACAATTAGATTTTAAATGTGGAATTCGCACCACCCAAAATATTGTCTTGTATATTGCTTACTTTATCTTATGTACGGAACATTACTCGGCCTTACAAGAACGTTGATCGTGCGTTGGCCTTTTTGGTCATAATTATGTTAAAAAATATCACAAGTTCATTCCAAGACAACAAAGGTTAATACTTATATTGTTTTGAAAATTTTGTATGGTAAAATTATTTGCATTGATGCTTTGTCTTAGAATAGATGAGGACCATGTGTTTAGTTTTTTGTACATTTAGATGAATTCACTAGGAATTTAAGAATTAGCGCACGACGGTGAATACTCTAAGAATCATTCATATGGAATAACACGTAATAGAATTGATATTTTCACACAACAAAATCTTTGTATATCACTATATCAAAATTTAATTTTTATGCATTAATACATACAATTCTAGTAGATCAAATGTTTGTTAATGATATGTTTTTTTATCAGTTGTAGTGCGGTCGTTCTTTTATAAATATTAGGTGCTCATTGAATATTATTTTATTTTATTGGGATCATAGTACAAACATATTATGGAAGGTATATTGGGTAAAACTATTCATCATCATCATTATCTTTCTATTTTTCCTTCATTCATTGAGATACCTAATATTATTTAATTACTTATCATAAACATATTATTTAATTCAGGCGATAAAAAGGAATGTTATTTATAAAAATAAATTCAGGACAACTATACTTGGGATAATATACAAATTTAGTATAATTTAATTTATACTTATCCTTTAATATAGTCAAAGAATAATTACGTTCCATATTATGTAATAGAGAAATTTTGGAACATTTTCCTATATAATATTTTGATATACACGACCCAACGTATAAAATTAATATCATACAAAAATATAATGTTTATACCTTGTTTGTCTCTAACATGTGTACCTATCCATTTATCTATACATGACGTTGGTACTAATATATTAATATAATTTACATAATTTTTAAACATATCTAATTCTAGGAAAATCGCTATAAATATCTCTCATGTTTGAGCTAGTAGATCAAATGTTTGCTAATGATATGTTTTTTATCAGTTGTAGTACGGTCGTTCTTTTATAAATATTAGGTGCTCATTGAATATTATTTTATTTTATTGGGATCATAGTACAAACATATTATGGAACGTATATTGGGTAAAACTATTCATCATCATCATTATCTTTCTATTTTTCCTTCATTCATTGAGATACCTAATATTATTTAATTACTTATCATAAACATATTATTTAATTCAGGCGATAAAAAGGAATGTCATTTATAAAAATAAATTCAGGACAACTATACTTGGGATAATATACAAATTTAATATAATTTAATTTATACTTATCCTTTAATATAGTCAAAGAATAATTACATTCCATATTATGTAATAGAGAAATTTTGGAACATTTTCCTATATAATATTTTGATATACACGACCCAACGTATATAATTAATATCATACAAAAATATAAAGTTTATACCTTGTTTGTCTCTAACATGTGTACCTATCCATTTATATATACATGACGTTGATACTAATATATTAATATAATTTACATAATTTTTAAACATATCTAATTCTAGGAAAATCGCTATAAATATCTCTCATGTTTGAGCTTTAGGACACTCATCTCTTCACAATTATCTTTGTTTCAATGGAAATTGGATCATCGAGTAAGAAAGGCAAAGGCCGTCGAAGGATTCCTATTGAAAGAATAGGGATTAAGAGTCACCTTCAGGTGACATTTTCCAAACGTAAAAGTGGGGTATTCAAAAAAGCCAGTGAACTAGCCACTCTCTGTGATGCCGAAATTGGCGTGTTTGTTTTTTCACCAGGGGATACCGTGTACTCTTTCGGGCACCCCGATATAAGGTCAATCTTTGATAAATTCAGTTCTCACAATTCTTCATTACTAGAGATCCAAACCAAAGAAATAGCTCAAAAGAATCGCAACACTACTGTTCGTCGTATGAATCGTGATCTCACATCACTCTTCGACAGTATTGAATTGGAGGAAGAACGTGCCAAGGGATGGGATAATATTCTCAAAATAATTCAAGACAAGTATTGGTGGAATTCGCCAATAACTACTCTCAATTTGGAGCAATTAAAAAAATTGAAGGTTTTGTTGTTGGAGTTGAAATCCAGCGTTGAAAATTGTCAAAAACATATCCAACGACAATCAAATGTTATTTAGGTGAAGGTTATTCCTTTTGGGTCTAATTCTCATTTCAACATTTCTTTCAATCATCCTCGCCGAAGAGTAACCAACATGTTGGATATTCAATTATCTTTTCAGCTTAATTAATGTACTTTTCATTTAGTTTTCAATTTTGAAATTCAGTTTTTCATTAACAGTTTTTCACTCTATCTATTTGTACTAGGTTTTATTATACTATTTGCAATAATATAAATCTTGTTTGAAAAGTATATTTTTTAAAAAACATATCAATACTCATTGAAATAACAACGTAATGAATAATTAAAAATTAGAAAAGTATCAATAGATTAAAGACTTAAATTAATTATTTCTTATTTAAAAATATCTATCTCACAAAATTACTTACTAAATTTGAAGGTTTAATATTTATAACATTGATATGAAAAGAAAATATAGTCTCTAAATGGTGATTAAAAATTGAAGTATGATTTGTAACTATTTTTAATTTATATACATATTAGATAAGGATGAGGATATATAATAAATTTATCTTCAATCCTTCTTATTAATATTAAATTTTAATTTTATATTTCGAAATAAAAATATTAAGTATAGACCTTCATCTTGTATTGAATATATATATATATATATATATATATATATATATATATATATATATATAAACTTATTATTTTTGTCAATGATATTAATTTTATATTAATATATAAATGAGGTTAGGGATGAAAAATTAATTATTTTACAGTGTTTCTAACTGATATTATACTATTATCTATTAAACGGATATGAACATACTAGGCACAAAGCTTGTATAGAATAATGGTATATTTATATCAGAACTTAACAATTTTCACAAATAATTTTATTCAATCAATACATATATACAAGATTATATTTACTTTTAATTTATATATCTTTTCTAAAAAAGTGGAACAAGAAAAAGATGATAAGATAAGACTCTAAGTCAATACCATCCATTACAGGTATATAGTGTTTAGTGAGTTTTTCCTATTCATAACATTGGTAATAATAGAAAGAGAGAGAACAACCCATACTATAAATTTGTATAGTAAAGTTACACTTGAATGATATATAGTCATAAGTTTTATTACAAAAAAATGAGAAAAGGTGCACAAAGGTCTCAATATTGTGCACCAAGAAAGTTGTTTATATTTTTTGGCAAGAGGAGTATGGATAACCAACCACATAATATATCCATTATCTGGGTTATAATTTCTAAACTACACAACTTAGAAGAAAAAAGCCCACATGGATAAATAATATATCAAATCATATCATATAAAGTGAAATGGTACATAGAATAATGTATCAAATAATGTTTAAAGAAGATGAATATTCCATCACTCGTTATCATCTTTAACACACACAATTATGAATACAAAAGCTTGTTTTTTATGGAACACCACTTGACACTGGTAACTAAGAAGTTACTTTTCAAGTTTATAATCCAATTAGGACTTTTCTTTTAGGGATATTTAATCTTCAACCTAACTCTCATTGCTAATAAAACCTAAAAGTAATTGACTTATACTATTATTAGTTATCAGCATTACGAGTATCTATTTCCAAGATACTAGTTTCCATAATCATGTAGTTGGTAGACATGTCTGATTGTTCTAAACAAGTGTGGATATTGTGTATCAAATCTGGTTAGGCCAAAACAATTAGATTTTAAATGTGGAATTCGCACCACCCAAAATATTGTCTTGTAGATTGCTTACTTTATTTTATGTACGGAACATTACTCGGCCTTACAAGAACGTTGATCGTGCGTTGGCCTTTTTGGTCATAATTATGTTAAAAAATATCACAAGTTCATTCCAAGACAACAAAGGTTAATACTTATATTGTTTTGAAAATTTTGTATGGTAAAATTATTTGCATTGATGCTTTGTCTTAGAATAGATGAGGACCATGTGTTTAGTTTTTTGTACATTTAGATGAATTCACTAGGAATTTAAGAATTAGCGCACGACGGTGAATACTCTAAGAATTATTCATATGGAATAACACGTAATAGAATGGATATTTTCACACAACAAAATCTTTGTATATCACTATATCAAAATTTAATTTTTATGCATTAATACATACAATTCTAGTAGATCAAATGTTTGTTAATGATATGTTTTTTTATCAGTTGTAGTGCGGTCGTTCTTTTATAAATATTAGGTGCTCATTGAATATTATTTTATTTTATTGGGATCATAGTACAAACATATTATGGAAGGTATATTGGGTAAAACTATTCATCATCATCATTATCTTTCTATTTTTCCTTCATTCATTGAGATACCTAATATTATTTAATTACTTATCATAAACATATTATTTAATTCAGGCGATAAAAAGGAATGTTATTTATAAAAATAAATTCTAGACAACTATACTTGGGATAATATACAAATTTAATATAATTTAATTTATACTTATTCTTTAATATAGTCAAAGAATAATTACGTTCCATATTATGTAATAGAGAAATTTTGGAACATTTTCCTATATAATATTTTGATATACACGACCCAACGTATATAATTAATATCATACAAAAATATAAAGTTTATACTTTATTTGTCTCTAACATGTGTACCTATCCATTTATCTATACATGACGTTGATACTAATATATTAATATAATTTACATAATTTTTAAACATATCTAATTCTAGGAAAATCGCTATAAATATCTCTCATGTTTGAGCTAGTAGATCAAATGTTTGTTAATGATATGTTTTTTATCAGTTGTAGTGCGGTCGTTCTTTTATAAATATTAGGTGCTCATTGAATATTATTTTATTTTATTGGGATCATAGTACAAACATATTATGGAACGTATATTGGGTAAAACTATTCATCATCATCATTATCTTTCTATTTTTCCTTCATTCATTGAGATACCTAATATTATTTAATTACTTATCATAAACATATTATTTAATTCATGCGATAAAAAGGAATGTCATTTATAAAAATAAATTCAAGACAACTATACTTGGGATAATATACAAATTTAATATAATTTAATTTATACTTATCCTTTAATATAGTCAAAGAATAATTACGTTCCATATTATGTAATAGAGAAATTTTGGAACATTTTCCTATATAATATTTTGATATACACGACCCAACGTATATAATTAATATCATACAAAAATATAAAGTTTATACCTTGTTTGTCTCTAACATGTGTACCTATCCATTTATATATACATGACGTTGATACTAATATATTAATATAATTTACATAATTTTTAAACATATCTAATTCTAGGAAAATCGCTATAAATATCTCTCATGTTTGAGCTTTAGGACACTCATCTCTTCACAGTTATCTTTGTTTCAATGGAAATTGGATCATCGAGTAAGAAAGGCAAAGGCCGTCAAAGGATTCCTATTGAAAGAATAGGGATTAAGAGTCACCTTCAGGTGACATTTTCCAAACGTAAAAGTGGGGTATTCAAAAAAGCCAGTGAACTAGCCACTCTCTGTGATGCCGAAATTGGCGTGTTTGTTTTTTCACCAGGGGATACCGTGTACTCTTTCGGGCACCCCGATATAAGGTCAATCTTTGATAAATTCAGTTCTCACAATTCTTCATTACTAGAGATCCAAACCAAAGAAATAGCTCAAAAGAATCGCAACACTACTGTTCGTCGTATGAATCGTGATCTCACATCACTCTTCGACATTATTGAATTGGAGGAAGAACGTGCCAAGGGATGGGATAATATTCTCAAAATAATTCAAGACAAGTATTGGTGGAATTCGCCAATAACTACTCTCAATTTGGAGCAATTAAAAAAATTGAAGGTTTTGTTGTTGGAGTTGAAATCCAGCGTTGAAAATTGTCAAAAACATATCCAACGACAATCAAATGTTATTTAGGTAAAGGTTATTCCTTTTGGGTCTAATTCTCATTTCAACATTTCTTTCAATCATCCTCGCCGAAGAGTAACCAACATGTTGGATATTCACTTATCTTTTCAGCTTAATTAATGTACTTTTCATTTAGTTTTCAATTTTGAAATTCAGTTTTTCATTAACAGTTTTTCACTCTATCTATTTGTACTAGGTTTTATTATACTATTTGCAATAATATAAAACTTGTTTGAAAAGTATTATTTTTCATATAACATATCAATACTCATTGAAATAACAACGTAATGAATAATTAAAAATTAGAAAAGTATCAATAGATTAAAGACTTAAATTAATTATCTCTTATTTAAAAATATCTATTACTTACTAAATTTGAAGGTTTAATATTTATAACATTGATATGAAAAGAAAATATAGTCTCTAAATGGTGATTAAAAATAGAAGTATGATTTGTAACTATTTTTAATTTATATACATATTAGATAAGGATGAGGATATATAATAAATTTGTCTTCAATCCTTCTTATTAATATTAAATTTTAATTTTATATTTCGAAATTAAAATATTAAGTATAGACCTTCATCTTATATTGAATATATATATATATATATAAACTTATTATTTTTGTCAATGATATTAATTTTATATTAATATATAAATGAGGTTGGGGATGAAAAATTAATTATTTTACAGTGATTCTAACTGATATTATACTATTATCTATTAAACGGATATGAACATACTAGGCACAAAGCTTGTATAGAATAATGGTATATTTATATCAGAACTTAACAATTTTCACAAATAATTTTATTCAATCATACATATATACAAGATTATATTTACTTTTAATTTATTTATCTTTTCTAGAAAAGTGGAACAAGAAAAAGATGATAAGATAAGACTCTAAGTCAATACCATCCATTACAAGTATATAGTGTTTAGTGAGTTTTTCCTATTCATAACATTGGTAATAATAGAAAGAGAGAGAACAACCCATACTATAAATTTGTATAGTAAAGTTACACTTGAATGATATATAGTCATACGTTTTATTACAAAAAAATGAGAAAAGGTGCACAAAGGTCTCAATATTGTGCACCAAGAATGTTGTTTATATTTTGTGGCAAGAGGAGTATGGATAACCAACCACATAATATATCCATTATCTGGGTTATAACTTCTAAACTACACAACTTAGAAGAAAAAAGCCCACATGGATAAATAATATATCAAATCATATCATATAAAGTGAAATGGTACATAGAATAATGTATCAAATAATGTTTAAAGAAGATGAATATTCCATCACTCGTTATCATCTTTATCACACACAATTATGAATACAAAAGCTTGTTTTTTATGGAACACCACTTGACACTGGGTAACTAAGAAGTTACTTTTCAAGTTTATGATCCAATTTGGACTTTTCTTTTAGGGATATTTAATCTTCAACCTAACTCTCATTGCTAATAAAACCTAAAAGTAATTGACTTATACTATTATTAGTTATCAGCATTACGAGTATCTATTTCCAAGATACTAGTTTCCATAATCATGTAGTTGGTAGACATGTCTGATTGTTCTAAACAAGTGTGGATATTGTGTGTCAAATCTGGTTAGGCCAAAACAATTAGATTTTAAATGTGGAATTCGCACCACCCAAAATATTGTCTTGTAGATTGCTTACTTTATTTTATGTACGGAACATTACTCGGCCTTACAAGAACGTTGATCGTGCGTTGGCCTTTTTGGTCATAATTATGTTAAAAAATATCACAAGTTCATTCCAAGACAACAAAGGTTAATACTTATATTGTTTTGAAAATTTTGTATGGTAAAATTATTTGCATTGATGCTTTGTCTTAGAATAGATGAGGACCATGTGTTTAGTTTTTTGTACATTTAGATGAATTCACTAGGAATTTAAGAATTAGCGCACGACGGTGAATACTCTAAGAATCATTCATATGGAATAACACGTAATAGAATGGATATTTTCACACAACAAAATCTTTGTATATCACTATATCAAAATTTAATTTTTATGCATTAATACATACAATTCTAGTAGATCAAATGTTTGTTAATGATATGTTTTTTTATCAGTTGTAGTGCGGTCGTTCTTTTATAAATATTAGGTGCTCATTGAATATTATTTTATTTTATTGGGATCATAGTACAAACATATTATGGAAGGTATATTGGGTAACACTATTCATCATCATCATTATCTGTCAATTTTTCCTTCATTCATTGAGATACCTAATATTATTTAATTACTTATCATAAACATATTATTTAATTCAGGCGATAAAAAGGAATGTTATTTATAAAAATAAATTCAGGACAACTATACTTGGGATAATATACAAATTTAATATAATTTAATTTATACTTATCCTTTAATATAGTCAAAGAAAAATTACGTTCCATATTATGTAATAGAGAAATTTTGGAACATTTTCCTATATAATATTTTGATATACACGACCCAACGTATATAATTAATATCATACAAAAATATATAGTTTATACCTTTTTTGTCTCTAACATGTGTACCTATCCACTTATCTATACATGACGTTGATACAAATATATTAATATAATTTACATAATTTTTAAACATATCTAATTCTAGGAAAATCGCTATAAATATCTCTCATGTTTGAGCTAGTAGATCAAATGTTTGTTAATGATATGTTTTTTATCAGTTGTAGTGCGGTCGTTCTTTTATAAATATTAGGTGCTCATTGAATATTATTTTATTTTATTGGGATCATAGTACAAACATATTATGGAAGGTATATTGGGTAAAACTATTCATCATCATCATTATCTTTCTATTTTTCCTTCATTCATTGAGATACCTAATATTATTTAATTACTTATCATAAACATATTATTTAATTCAGGCGATAAAAAGGAATGTCATTTATAAAAATAAATTCAGGACAACTATACTTGAGATAATATACAAATTTAATATAATTTAATTTATACTTATCCTTTAATATAGTCAAAGAATAATTACGTTCCATATCATGTAATAGAGAAATTTTGGAACATTTTCCTATATAATATTTTGATATACACGACCCAACGTATATAATTAATATCATACAAAATTATAAAGTTTATACCTTGTTTGTCTCTAACATGTGTACCTATCCATTTATCTATACATGACGTTGATACTAATATATTAATATAATTTACATAATTTTTAAACATATCTAATTCTAGGAAAATCGCTATAAATATCTCTCATGTTTGAGCTTTAGGACACCCATCTCTCCACAATTATCTTTGTTTCAATGGAAATTGGATCATCGAGTAAGAAAGGCAAAGGCCGTCAAAGGATTCCTATTGAAAGAATAGGGATTAAGAGTCACCTTCAGGTGACATTTTCCAAACGTAAAAGTGGGGTATTCAAAAAAGCCAGTGAACTAGCCACTCTCTGTGATGCCGAAATTGGCGTGTTTGTTTTTTCACCAGGGGATACCGTGTACTCTTTCGGGCACCCCGATATAAGGTCAATCTTTGATAAATTCAGTTCTCACAATTCTTCATTACTAGAGATCCAAACCAAAGAAATAGCTCAAAAGAATCGCAACACTACTGTTCGTCGTATGAATCGTGATCTCACATCACTCTTCGACAGTATTGAATTGGAGGAAGAACGTGCCAAGGGATGGGATAATATTCTCAAAATAATTCAAGACAAGTATTGGTGGAATTCGCCAATAAGTACTCTCAATTTGGAGCAATTAAAAAAATTGAAGGTTTTGTTGTTGGAGTTGAAATCCAGCGTTGAAAATTGTCAAAAACATATCCAACGACAATCAAATGTTATTTAGGTGAAGGTTATTCCTTTTGGGTCTAATTCTCATTTCAACATTTCTTTCAATCATCCTCGCCGAAGAGTAACCAACATGTTGGATATTCAATTATCTTTTCAGCTTAATTAATGTACTTTTCATCTAGTTTTCATTTTTGAGTTCAGTTTTTCATTAACAGTTTTTCACTCTATCTATTTGTACTAGGTTTTATTATACTATTTGCAATAATATAAAACTTGTTTGAAAAGTATTTTTTTTCATATAACATATCCATACTCATTGAAATAACAACGTAATGAATAATTAAAAATTAGAAAAGTATCAATAGATTAAAGACTTAAATTAATTATTTCTTATTTAAAAATATCTATCTCACAAAATTACTTACTAATTTGAAGGTTTAATATTTATAACATTGATATGAAAAGAAAATATAGTCTCTAAATGGTTATTAAAAATAGAAGTATGATTTGTAACTATTTTTAATTTATATACATATTAGATAAGGATGAGGATATATAATAAATTTATCTTCAATCCTTCTTATTAATATTAAATGTTAATTTTATATTTCGAAATAAAAATATTAAGTATAGACCTTCATCTTGTATTGAATATATATATATATATATATATATATATATATATATATATATATATATAAACTTATTATTTTTGTCAATGATATTAATTTTATATTAATATATAAATGAGGTTGGGGATGAAAAATTAATTATTTTACAGTGTTTCTAACTGATATTATACTATTATCTATTAAACGGATATGAACATACTAGGCACAAAGCTTGTATAGAATAATGGTATATTTATATCAGAACTTAACAATTTTCACAAATAATTTTATTCAATCAATACATATATACAAGATTATATTTACTTTTAATTTATATATCTTTTCTAAAAAAGTGGAACAAGAAAAAGATGATAAGATAAGACTCTAAGTCAATACCATCCATTACAGGTATATAGTGTTTAGTGAGTTTTTCCTATTCATAACATTGGTAATAATAGAAAGAGAGAGAACAACCCATACTATAAATTTGTATAGTAAAGTTACACTTGAATGATATATAGTCATAAGTTTTATTACAAAAAAATGAGAAAAGGTGCACAAAGGTCTCAATATTGTGCACCAAGAATGTTGTTTATATTTTGTGGCAAGAGGAGTATGGATAACCAACCACATAATATATCCATTATCTGGGTTATAATTTCTAAACTACACAACTTAGAAGAAAAAAGCCCACATGGATAAATAATATATCAAATCATATCATATAAAGTGAAATGGTACATAGAATAATGTATCAAATAATGTTTAAAGAAGATGAATATTCCATCACTCGTTATCATCTTTATCACACACAATTATGAATACAAAAGCTTGTTTTTTATGGAACACCACTTGACACTGGGTAACTAAGAAGTTACTTTTCAAGTTTATGATCCAATTTGGACTTTTCTTTTAGGGATATTTAATCTTCAACCTAACTCTCATTGCTAATAAAACCTAAAAGTAATTGACTTATACTATTATTAGTTATCAGCATTACGAGTATCTATTTCCAAGATACTAGTTTCCATAATCATGTAGTTGGTAGACATGTCTGATTGTTCTAAACAAGTGTGGATATTGTGTGTCAAATCTGGTTAGGCCAAAACAATTAGATTTTAAATGTGGAATTCGCACCACCCAAAATATTGTCTTGTAGATTGCTTACTTTATTTTATGTACGGAACATTACTCGGCCTTACGAGAACGTTGATCGTGCGTTGGCCTTTTTGGTCATAATTATGTTAAAAAATATCACAAGTTCATTCCAAGACAACAAAGGTTAATACTTATATTGTTTTGAAAATTTTGTATGGTAAAATTATTTGCATTGATGCTTTGTCTTAGAATAGATGAGGACCATGTGTTTAGTTTTTTGTACATTTAGATGAATTCACTAGGAATTTAAGAATTAGCGCACGACTGTGAATACTCTAAGAATCATTCATATGGAATAACACGTAATAGAATGGATATTTTCACACAACAAAATCTTTGTATATCACTATATCAAAATTTAATTTTTATGCATTAATACATACAATTCTAGTAGATCAAATGTTTGTTAATGATATGTTTTTTTATCAGTTGTAGTGCGGTCGTTCTTTTATAAATATTAGGTGCTCATTGAATATTATTTTATTTTATTGGGATCATAGTACAAACATATTATGGAAGGTATATTGGGTAACACTATTCATCATCATCATTATCTGTCAATTTTTCCTTCATTCATTGAGATACCTAATATTATTTAATTACTTATCATAAACATATTATTTAATTCAGGCGATAAAAAGGAATGTTATTTATAAAAATAAATTCAGGACAACTATACTTGGGATAATATACAAATTTAATATAATTTAATTTATACTTATCCTTTAATATAGTCAAAGAAAAATTACGTTCCATATTATGTAATAGAGAAATTTTGGAACATTTTCCTATATAATATTTTGATATACACGACCCAACGTATATAATTAATATCATACAAAAATATATAGTTTATACCTTTTTTGTCTCTAACATGTGTACCTATCCACTTATCTATACATGACGTTGATACAAATATATTAATATAATTTACATAATTTTTAAACATATCTAATTCTAGGAAAATCGCTATAAATATCTCTCATGTTTGAGCTAGTAGATCAAATGTTTGTTAATGATATGTTTTTTATCAGTTGTAGTGCGGTCGTTCTTTTATAAATATTAGGTGCTCATTGAATATTATTTTATTTTATTGGGATCATAGTACAAACATATTATGGAAGGTATATTGGGTAAAACTATTCATCATCATCATTATCTTTCTATTTTTCCTTCATTCATTGAGATACCTAATATTATTTAATTACTTATCATAAACATATTATTTAATTCAGGCGATAAAAAGGAATGTCATTTATAAAAATAAATTCAGGACAACTATACTTGAGATAATATACAAATTTAATATAATTTAATTTATACTTATCCTTTAATATAGTCAAAGAATAATTACGTTCCATATCATGTAATAGAGAAATTTTGGAACATTTTCCTATATAATATTTTGATATACACGACCCAACGTATATAATTAATATCATACAAAATTATAAAGTTTATACCTTGTTTGTCTCTAACATGTGTACCTATCCATTTATCTATACATGACGTTGATACTAATATATTAATATAATTTACATAATTTTTAAACATATCTAATTCTAGGAAAATCGCTATAAATATCTCTCATGTTTGAGCTTTAGGACACCCATCTCTCCACAATTATCTTTGTTTCAATGGAAATTGGATCATCGAGTAAGAAAGGCAAAGGCCGTCAAAGGATTCCTATTGAAAGAATAGGGATTAAGAGTCACCTTCAGGTGACATTTTCCAAACGTAAAAGTGGGGTATTCAAAAAAGCCAGTGAACTAGCCACTCTCTGTGATGCCGAAATTGGCGTGTTTGTTTTTTCACCAGGGGATACCGTGTACTCTTTCGGGCACCCCGATATAAGGTCAATCTTTGATAAATTCAGTTCTCACAATTCTTCATTACTAGAGATCCAAACCAAAGAAATAGCTCAAAAGAATCGCAACACTACTGTTCGTCGTATGAATCGTGATCTCACATCACTCTTCGACAGTATTGAATTGGAGGAAGAACGTGCCAAGGGATGGGATAATATTCTCAAAATAATTCAAGACAAGTATTGGTGGAATTCGCCAATAAGTACTCTCAATTTGGAGCAATTAAAAAAATTGAAGGTTTTGTTGTTGGAGTTGAAATCCAGCGTTGAAAATTGTCAAAAACATATCCAACGACAATCAAATGTTATTTAGGTGAAGGTTATTCCTTTTGGGTCTAATTCTCATTTCAACATTTCTTTCAATCATCCTCGCCGAAGAGTAACCAACATGTTGGATATTCAATTATCTTTTCAGCTTAATTAATGTACTTTTCATCTAGTTTTCATTTTTGAGTTCAGTTTTTCATTAACAGTTTTTCACTCTATCTATTTGTACTAGGTTTTATTATACTATTTGCAATAATATAAAACTTGTTTGAAAAGTATTTTTTTTCATATAACATATCAATACTCATTGAAATAACAACGTAATGAATAATTAAAAATTAGAAAAGTATCAATAGATTAAAGACTTAAATTAATTATTTCTTATTTAAAAATATCTATCTCACAAAATTACTTACTAATTTGAAGGTTTAATATTTATAACATTGATATGAAAAGAAAATATAGTCTCTAAATGGTTATTAAAAATAGAAGTATGATTTGTAACTATTTTTAATTTATATACATATTAGATAAGGATGAGGATATATAATAAATTTATCTTCAATCCTTCTTATTAATATTAAATGTTAATTTTATATTTCGAAATAAAAATATTAAGTATAGACCTTCATCTTGTATTGAATATATATATATATATATATATATATATATATATATATATATATATATATATATATATATATAAACTTATTATTTTTGTCAATGATATTAATTTTATATTAATATATAAATGAGGTTAGGGATGAAAAATTAATTATTTTACAGTGTTTCTAACTGATATTATACTATTATCTATTAAACGGATATGAACATACTAGGCACAAAGCTTGTATAGAATAATGGTATATTTATATCAGAACTTAACAATTTTCACAAATAATTTTATTCAATCAATACATATATACAAGATTATATTTACTTTTAATTTATATATCTTTTCTAAAAAAGTGGAACAAGAAAAAGATGATAAGATAAGACTCTAAGTCAATACCATCCATTACAGGTATATAGTGTTAGTGAGTTTTTCCTATTTATAACATTGGTAATAATAGAAAGAGAGAGAACAACCCATACTATAAATTTGTATAGTAAAGTTACACTTGAATGATATATAGTCATAAGTTTTATTACAAAAAAATGAGAAAAGGTGCACAAAGGTCTCAATATTGTGCACCAAGAATGTTGTTTATATTTTGTGGCAAGAGGAGTATGGATAACCAACCACATAATATATCCATTATCTGGGTTATAATTTCTAAACTACACAACTTAGAAGAAAAAAGCCCACATGGATAAATAATATATCAAATCATATCATATAAAGTGAAATGGTACATAGAATAATGTATCAAATAATGTTTAAAGAAGATGAATATTCCATCACTCGTTATCATCTTTATCACACACAATTATGAATACAAAAGCTTGTTTTTTATGGAACACCACTTGACACTGGGTAACTAAGAAGTTACTTTTCAAGTTTATGATCCAATTTGGACTTTTCTTTTAGGGATATTTAATCTTCAACCTAACTCTCATTGCTAATAAAACCTAAAAGTAATTGACTTATACTATTATTAGTTATCTGCATTACGAGTATCTATTTCCAAGATACTAGTTTCCATAATCATGTAGTTGGTAGACATGTCTGATTGTTCTAAACAAGTGTGGATATTGTGTGTGTCAAATCTGGTTAGGCCAAAACAATTAGATTTTAAATGTGGAATTCGCACCACCCAAAATATTGTCTTGTAGATTGCTTACTTTATTTTATGTACGGAACATTACTCGGCCTTACGAGAACGTTGATCGTGCGTTGGCCTTTTTGGTCATAATTATGTTAAAAAATATCACAAGTTCATTCCAAGACAACAAAGGTTAATACTTATATTGTTTTGAAAATTTTGTATGGTAAAATTATTTGCATTGATGCTTTGTCTTAGAATAGATGAGGACCATGTGTTTAGTTTTTTGTACATTTAGATGAATTCACTAGGAATTTAAGAATTAGCGCACGACTGTGAATACTCTAAGAATCATTCATATGGAATAACACGTAATAGAATGGATATTTTCACACAACAAAATCTTTGTATATCACTATATCAAAATTTAATTTTTATGCATTCATACATACAATTCTAGTAGATCAAATGTTTGTTAATGATATGTTTTTTTATCAGTTGTAGTGCGGTCGTTCTTTTATAAATATTAGGTGCTCATTGAATATTATTTTATTTTATTGGGATCATAGTACAAACATATTATGGAAGGTATATTGGGTAAAACTATTCATCATCATCATTATCTGTCTATTTTTCCTTCATTCATTGAGATACCTAATATTATTTAATTACTTATCATAAACATATTATTTAATTCAGGCGATAAAAAGGAATGTTATTTATAAAAATAAATTCAGGACAACTATACTTGGGATAATATACAAATTTAATATAATTTAATTTATACTTATCCTTTAATATAGTCAAAGAAAAATTACGTTCCATATTATGTAATAGAGAAATTTTGGAACATTTTCCTATATAATATTTTGATATACACGACCCAACGTATATAATTAATATCATACAAAAATATAAAGTTTATACCTTTTTTGTCTCTAACATGTGTACCTATCCATTTATCTATACATGAAGTTGATACTAATATATTAATATAATTTACATAATTTTTAAACATATCTAATTCTAGGAAAATCGCTATAAATATCTCTCATGTTTGAGCTAGTAGATCAAATGTTTGTTAATGATATGTTTTTTATCAGTTGTAGTGCGGTCGTTCTTTTATAAATATTAGGTGCTCATTGAATATTATTTTATTTTATTGGGATCATAGTACAAACATATTATGGAAGGTATATTGGGTAAAACTATTCATCATCATCATTATCTTTCTATTTTTCCTTCATTCATTGAGATACCTAATATTATTTAATTACTTATCATAAACATATTATTTAATTCAGGCGATAAAAAGGAATGTCATTTATAAAAATAAATTCAGGACAACTATACTTGAGATAATATACAAATTTAATATAATTTAATTTATACTTATCCTTTAATATAGTCAAAGAATAATTACGTTCCATATCATGTAATAGAGAAATTTTGGAACATTTTCCTATATAATATTTTGATATACACGACCCAACGTATATAATTAATATCATACAAAAATATAAAGTTTATACCTTGTTTGTCTCTAACATGTGTACCTATCCATTTATCTATACATGACGTTGATACTAATATATTAATATAATTTACATAATTTTTAAACATATCTAATTCTAGGAAAATCGCTATAAATATCTCTCATGTTTGAGCTTTAGGACACCCATCTCTCCACAATTATCTTTGTTTCAATGGAAATTGGATCATCGAGTAAGAAAGGCAAAGGCCGTCAAAGGATTCCTATTGAAAGAATAGGGATTAAGAGTCACCTTCAGGTGACATTTTCCAAACGTAAAAGTGGGGTATTCAAAAAAGCCAGTGAACTAGCCACTCTCTGTGATGCCGAAATTGGCGTGTTTGTTTTTTCACCAGGGGATACCGTGTACTCTTTCGGGCACCCCGATATAAGGTCAATCTTTGATAAATTCAGTTCTCACAATTCTTCATTACTAGAGATCCAAACCAAAGAAATAGCTCAAAAGAATCGCAACACTACTGTTCGTCGTATGAATCGTGATCTCACATCACTCTTCGACAGTATTGAATTGGAGGAAGAACGTGCCAAGGGATGGGATAATATTCTCAAAATAATTCAAGACAAGTATTGGTGGAATTCGCCAATAAGTACTCTCAATTTGGAGCAATTAAAAAAATTGAAGGTTTTGTTGTTGGAGTTGAAATCCAGCGTTGAAAATTGTCAAAAACATATCCAACGACAATCAAATGTTATTTAGGTGAAGGTTATTCCTTTTGGGTCTAATTCTCATTTCAACATTTCTTTCAATCATCCTCGCCGAAGAGTAACCAACATGTTGGATATTCAATTATCTTTTCAGCTTAATTAATGTACTTTTCATTTAGTTTTCATTTTTGAGTTCAGTTTTTCATTAACAGTTTTTCACTCTATCTATTTGTACTAGGTTTTATTATACTATTTGCAATAATATAAAACTTGTTTGAAAAGTATTTTTTTTCATATAACATATCAATACTCATTGAAATAACAACGTAATGAATAATTAAAAATTAGAAAAGTATCAATAGATTAAAGACTTAAATTAATTATTTCTTATTTAAAAATATCTATCTCACAAAATTACTTACTAATTTGAAGGTTTAATATTTATAACATTGATATGAAAAGAAAATATAGTCTCTAAATGGTTATTAAAAATAGAAGTATGATTTGTAACTATTTTTAATTTATATACATATTAGATAAGGATGAGGATATATAATAAATTTATCTTCAATCCTCCTTATTAATATTAAATGTTAATTTTATATTTCGAAATAAAAATATTAAGTATAGACCTTCATCTTGTATTGAATATATATATATATATATATATATATATATATATATAAACTTATTATTTTTGTCAATGATATTAATTTTATATTAATATATAAATGAGGTTGGGGATGAAAAATTAATTATTTTACAGTGTTTCTAACTGATATTATACTATTATCTATTAAACGGATATGAACATACTAGGCACAAAGCTTGTATAGAATAATGGTATATTTATATCAGAACTTAACAATTTTCACAAATAATTTTATTCAATCAATACATATATACAAGATTATATTTACTTTTAATTTATATATCTTTTCTAAAAAAGTGGAACAAGAAAAAGATGATAAGATAAGACTCTAAGTCAATACCATCCATTACAGGTATATAGTGTTTAGTGAGTTTTTCCTATTCATAACATTGGTAATAATAGAAAGAGAGAGAACAACCCATACTATAAATTTGTATAGTAAAGTTACACTTGAATGATATATAGTCATAAGTTTTATTACAAAAAAATGAGAAAAGGTGCACAAAGGTCTCAATATTGTGCACCAAGAATGTTGTTTATATTTTGTGGCAAGAGGAGTATGGATAACCAACCACATAATATATCCATTATCTGGGTTATAATTTCTAAACTACACAACTTAGAAGAAAAAAGCCCACATGGATAAATAATATATCAAATCATATCATATAAAGTGAAATGGTACATAGAATAATGTATCAAATAATGTTTAAAGAAGATGAATATTCCATCACTCGTTATCATCTTTATCACACACAATTATGAATACAAAAGCTTGTTTTTTATGGAACACCACTTGACACTGGGTAACTAAGAAGTTACTTTTCAAGTTTATGATCCAATTTGGACTTTTCTTTTAGGGATATTTAATCTTCAACCTAACTCTCATTGCTAATAAAACCTAAAAGTAATTGACTTATACTATTATTAGTTATCAGCATTACGAGTATCTATTTCCAAGATACTAGTTTCCATAATCATGTAGTTGGTATACATGTCTGATTGTTCTAAACAAGTGTGGATATTGTGTGTCAAATCTGGTTAGGCCAAAACAATTAGATTTTAAATGTGGAATTCGCACCACCCAAAATATTGTCTTGTAGATTGCTTACTTTATTTTATGTACGGAACATTACTCGGCCTTACAAGAACGTTGATCGTGCGTTGGCCTTTTTGGTCATAATTATGTTAAAAAATATCACAAGTTCATTCCAAGACAACAAAGGTTAATACTTATATTGTTTTGAAAATTTTGTATGGTAAAATTATTTACATTGATGCTTTGTCTTAGAATAGATGAGGACCATGTGTTTAGTTTTTTGTACATTTAGATGAATTCACTAGGAATTTAAGAATTAGCGCACGACGGTGAATACTCTAAGAATCATTCATATGGAATAACACGTAATAGAATGGATATTTTCACACAACAAAATCTTTGTATATCACTATATCAAAATTTAATTTTTGTGCATTAATACATACAATTCTAGTAGATCAAATGTTTGTTAATGATATGTTTTTTTATCAGTTGTAGTGCGGTCGTTCTTTTATAAATATTAGGTGCTCATTGAATATTATTTTATTTTATTGGGATCATAGTACAAACATATTATGGAAGGTATATTGGGTAAAACTATTCATCATCATCATTATCTGTCTATTTTTCCTTCATTCATTGAGATACCTAATATTATTTAATTACTTATCATAAACATATTATTTAATTCAGGCGATAAAAAGGAATGTTATTTATAAAAATAAATTCAGGACAACTATACTTGGGATAATATACAAATTTAATATAATTTAATTTATACTTATCCTTCAATATAGTCAAAGAAAAATTACGTTCCATATTATGTAATAGAGAAATTTTGGAACATTTTCCTATATAATATTTTGATATACACGACCCAACGTATATAATTAATATCATACAAAAATATAAAGTTTATACCTTTTTTGTCTCTAACATGTGTACCTATCCATTTATCTATACATGAAGTTGATACTAATATATTAATATAATTTACATAATTTTTAAACATATCTAATTCTAGGAAAATCGCTATAAATATCTCTCATGTTTGAGCTAGTAGATCAAATGTTTGTTAATGATATGTTTTTTATCAGTTGTAGTGCGGTCGTTCTTTTATAAATATTAGGTGCTCATTGAATATTATTTTATTTTATTGGGATCATAGTACAAACATATTATGGAAGGTATATTGGGTAAAACTATTCATCATCATCATTATCTTTCTATTTTTCCTTCATTCATTGAGATACCTAATATTATTTAATTACTTATCATAAACATATTATTTAATTCAGGCGATAAAAAGGAATGTCATTTATAAAAATAAATTCAGGACAACTATACTTGAGATAATATACAAATTTAATATAATTTAATTTATACTTATCCTTTAATATAGTCAAAGAATAATTACGTTCCATATCATGTAATAGAGAAATTTTGGAACATTTTCCTATATAATATTTTGATATACACGACCCAACGTATATAATTAATATCATACAAAAATATAAAGTTTATACCTTGTTTGTCTCTAACATGTGTACCTATCCATTTATCTATACATGACGTTGATACTAATATATTAATATAATTTACATAATTTTTAAACATATCTAATTCTAGGAAAATCGCTATAAATATCTCTCATGTTTGAGCTTTAGGACACCCATCTCTCCACAATTATCTTTGTTTCAATGGAAATTGGATCATCGAGTAAGAAAGGCAAAGGCCGTCAAAGGATTCCTATTGAAAGAATAGGGATTAAGAGTCACCTTCAGGTGACATTTTCCAAACGTAAAAGTGGGGTATTCAAAAAAGCCAGTGAACTAGCCACTCTCTGTGATGCCGAAATTGGCGTGTTTGTTTTTTCACCAGGGGATACCGTGTACTCTTTCGGGCACCCCGATATAAGGTCAATCTTTGATAAATTCAGTTCTCACAATTCTTCATTACTAGAGATCCAAACCAAAGAAATAGCTCAAAAGAATCGCAACACTACTGTTCGTCGTATGAATCGTGATCTCACATCACTCTTCGACAGTATTGAATTGGAGGAAGAACGTGCCAAGGGATGGGATAATATTCTCAAAATAATTCAAGACAAGTATTGGTGGAATTCGCCAATAACTACTCTCAATTTGGAGCAATTAAAAAAATTGAAGGTTTTGTTGTTGGAGTTGAAATCCAGCGTTGAAAATTGTCAAAAACATATCCAACGACAATCAAATGTTATTTAGGTGAAGGTTATTCCTTTTGGGTCTAATTCTCATTTCAACATTTCTTTCAATCATCCTCGCCGAAGAGTAACCAACATGTTGGATATTCAATTATCTTTTCAGCTTAATTAATGTACTTTTCATTTAGTTTTCAATTATGAAATTCAGTTTTTCATTAACAGTTTTTCACTCTATCTATTTGTACTAGGTTTTATTATACTATTTGCAATAATATAAAACTTGTTTGAAAAGTATATTTTTTCATATAACATATCAATACTCATTGAAATAACAACGTAATGAATAATTAAAAATTAGAAAAGTATCAATAGATTAAAGACTTAAATTAATTATTTCTTATTTAAAAATATCTATCTCACAAAATTACTTACTAAATTTGAAGGTTTAATATTTATAACATTGATATGAAAAGAAAATATAGTCTCTAAATGGTGATTAAAAATTGAAGTATGATTTGTAACTATTTTTAATTTATATACATATTAGATAAGGATGAGGATATATAATAAATTTATCTTCAATCCTTCTTATTAATATTAAATTTTAATTTTATATTTCGAAATAAAAATATTAAGTATAGACCTTCATCTTGTATTGAATATATATATATATATATATATATATATATATATATATATATATATATATATATATATAAACTTATTATTTTTGTCAATGATATTAATTTTATATTAATATATAAATGAGGTTAGGGATGAAAAATTAATTATTTTACAGTGTTTCTAACTGATATTATACTATTATCTATTAAACGGATATGAACATACTAGGCACAAAGCTTGTATAGAATAATGGTATATTTATATCAGAACTTAACAATTTTCACAAATAATTTTATTCAATCAATACATATATACAAGATTATATTTACTTTTAATTTATATATCTTTTCTAAAAAAGTGGAACAAGAAAAAGATGATAAGATAAGACTCTAAGTCAATACCATCCATTACAGGTATATAGTGTTTAGTGAGTTTTTCCTATTTATAACATTGGTAATAATAGAAAGAGAGAGAACAACCCATACTATAAATTTGTATAGTAAAGTTACACTTGAATGATATATAGTCATAAGTTTTATTACAAAAAAATGAGAAAAGGTGCACAAAGGTCTCAATATTGTGCACCAAGAATGTTGTTTATATTTTGTGGCAAGAGGAGTATGGATAACCAACCACATAATATATCCATTATCTGGGTTATAATTTCTAAACTACACAACTTAGAAGAAAAAAGGCCACATGGATAAATAATATATCAAATCATATCATATAAAGTGAAATGGTACATAGAATAATGTATCAAATAATGTTTAAATAAGATGAATATTCCATCACTCGTTATCATCTTTATCACACACAATTATGAATACAAAAGCTTGTTTTTTATGGAACACCACTTGACACTGGGTAACTAAGAAGTTACTTTTCAAGTTTATGATCCAATTTGGACTTTTCTTTTAGGGATATTTAATCTTCAACCTAACTCTCATTGCTAATAAAACCTAAAAGTAATTGACTTATACTATTATTAGTTATCAGCATTACGAGTATCTATTTCCAAGATACTAGTTTCCATAATCATGTAGTTGGTAGACATGTCTGATTGTTCTAAACAAGTGTGGATATTGTGTGTCAAATCTGGTTAGGCCAAAACAATTAGATTTTAAATGTGGAATTCGCACCACCCAAAATATTGTCTTGTAGATTGCTTACTTTATTTTATGTACGGAACATTACTCGGCCTTACAAGAACGTTGATCGTGCGTTGGCCTTTTTGGTCATAATTATGTTAAAAAATATCACAAGTTCATTCCAAGACAACAAAGGTTAATACTTATATTGTTTTGAAAATTTTGTATGGTAAAATTATTTGCATTGATGCTTTGTCTTAGAATAGATGAGGACCATGTGTTTAGTTTTTTGTACATTTAGATGAATTCACTAGGAATTTAAGAATTAGCGCACGACGGTGAATACTCTAAGAATCATTCATATGGAATAACACGTAATAGAATGGATATTTTCACACAACAAAATCTTTGTATATCACTATATCAAAATTTAATTTTTATGCATTAATACATACAATTCTAGTAGATCAAATGTTTGTTAATGATATGTTTTTTTATCAGTTGTAGTGCGGTCGTTCTTTTATAAATATTAGGTGCTCATTGAATATTATTTTATTTTATTGGGATCATAGTACAAACATATTATGGAAGGTATATTGGGTAAAACTATTCATCATCATCATTATCTGTCTATTTTTCCTTCATTCATTGAGATACCTAATATTATTTAATTACTTATCATAAACATATTATTTAATTCAGGCGATAAAAAGGAATGTTATTTATAAAAATAAATTCAGGACAACTATACTTGGGATAATATACAAATTTAATATAATTTAATTTATACTTATCCTTTAATATAGTCAAAGAAAAATTACGTTCCATATTATGTAATAGAGAAATTTTGGAACATTTTCCTATATAATATTTTGATATACACGACCCAACGTATATAATTAATATCATACAAAAATATAAAGTTTATACCTTTTTTGTCTCTAACATGTGTACCTATCCATTTATCTATACATGAAGTTGATACTAATATATTAATATAATTTACATAATTTTTAAACATATCTAATTCTAGGAAAATCGCTATAAATATCTCTCATGTTTGAGCTAGTAGATCAAATGTTTGTTAATGATATGTTTTTTATCAGTTGTAGTGCGGTCGTTCTTTTATAAATATTAGGTGCTCATTGAATATTATTTTATTTTATTGGGATCATAGTACAAACATATTATGGAAGGTATATTGGGTAAAACTATTCATCATCATCATTATCTTTCTATTTTTCCTTCATTCATTGAGATACCTAATATTATTTAATTACTTATCATAAACATATTATTTAATTCAGACGATAAAAAGGAATGTCATTTATAAAAATAAATTCAGGACAACTATACTTGAGATAATATACAAATTTAATATAATTTAATTTATACTTATCCTTTAATATAGTCAAAGAATAATTACGTTCCATATCATGTAATAGAGAAATTTTGGAACATTTTCCTATATAATATTTTGATATACATGACCCAACGTATATAATTAATATCATACAAAAATATAAAGTTTATACCTTGTTTGTCTCTAACATGTGTACCTATCCATTTATCTATACATGACGTTGATACTAATATATTAATATAATTTACATAATTTTTAAACATATCTAATTCTAGGAAAACCGCTATAAATATCTCTCATGTTTTAGCTTTAGGACACCCATCTCTCCACAATTATCTTTGTTTCAATGGAAATTGGATCATCGAGTAAGAAAGGCAAAGGCCGTCAAAGGATTCCTATTGAAAGAATAGGGATTAAGAGTCACCTTCAGGTGACATTTTCCAAACGTAAAAGTGGGGTATTCAAAAAAGCCAGTGAACTAGCCACTCTCTGTGATGCCGAAATTGGCGTGTTTGTTTTTTCACCAGGGGATACCGTGTACTCTTTCGGGCACCCCGATATAAGGTCAATCTTTGATAAATTCAGTTCTCACAATTCTTCATTACTAGAGATCCAAACCAAAGAAATAGCTCAAAAGAATCGCAACACTACTGTTCGTCGTATGAATCGTGATCTCACATCACTCTTCGACAGTATTGAATTGGAGGAAGAACGTGCCAAGGGATGGGATAATATTCTCAAAATAATTCAAGACAAGTATTGGTGGAATTCGCCAATAACTACTCTCAATTTGGAGCAATTAAAAAAATTGAAGGTTTTGTTGTTGGAGTTGAAATCCAGCGTTGAAAATTGTCAAAAACATATCCAACGACAATCAAATGTTATTTAGGTGAAGGTTATTCCTTTTGGGTCTAATTCTCATTTCAACATTTCTTTCAATCATCCTCGCCGAAGAGTAACCAACATGTTGGATATTCAATTATCTTTTCAGCTTAATTAATGTACTTTTCATTTAGTTTTCAATTTTGAAATTCAGTTTTTCATTAACAGTTTTTCACTCTATCTATTTGTACTAGGTTTTATTATACTATTTGCAATAATATAAAACTTGTTTGAAAAGTATATTTTTTCATATAACATATCAATACTCATTGAAATAACAACGTAATGAATAATTAAAAATTAGAAAAGTATCAATAGATTAAAGACTTAAATTAATTATTTCTTATTTAAAAATATCTATCTCACAAAATTACTTACTAAATTTGAAGGTTTAATATTTATAACATTGATATGAAAAGAAAATATAGTCTCTAAATGGTGATTAAAAATTGAAGTATGATTTGTAACTATTTTTAATTTATATACATATTAGATAAGGATGAGGATATATAATAAATTTATCTTCAATCCTTCTTATTAATATTAAATTTTAATTTTATATTTCGAAATAAAAATATTAAGTATAGACCTTCATCTTGTATTGAATATATATATATATTTATATATATATATATATATATATATATATATATATATATATATATATATATATATATATATATTTATAAACTTATTATTTTTGTCAATGATATTAATTTTATATTAATATATAAATGAGGTTAGGGATGAAAAATTAATTATTTTACAGTGTTTCTAACTGATATTATACTATTATCTATTAAACGGATATGAACATACTAGGCACAAAGCTTGTATAGAATAATGGTATATTTATATCAGAACTTAACAATTTTCACAAATAATTTTATTCAATCAATACATATATACAAGATTATATTTACTTTTAATTTATATATCTTTTCTAAAAAAGTGGAACAAGAAAAAGATGATAAGATAAGACTCTAAGTCAATACCATCCATTACAGGTATATAGTGTTTAGTGAGTTTTTCCTATTCATAACATTGGTAATAATAGAAAGAGAGAGAACAACCCATACTATAAATTTGTATAGTAAAGTTACACTTGAATGATATATAGTCATAAGTTTTATTACAAAAAAATGAGAAAAGGTGCACAAAGGTCTCAATATTGTGCACCAAGAAAGTTGTTTATATTTTTTGGCAAGAGGAGTATGGATAACCAACCACATAATATATCCATTATCTGGGTTATAATTTCTAAACTACACAACTTAGAAGAAAAAAGCCCACATGGATAAATAATATATCAAATCATATCATATAAAGTGAAATGGTACATAGAATAATGTATCAAATAATGTTTAAAGAAGATGAATATTCCATCACTCGTTATCATCTTTAACACACACAATTATGAATACAAAAGCTTGTTTTTTATGGAACACCACTTGACACTGGTAACTAAGAAGTTACTTTTCAAGTTTATGATCCAATTTGGACTTTTCTTTTAGGGATATTTAATCTTCAACCTAACTCTCATTGCTAATAAAACCTAAAAGTAATTGACTTATACTATTATTAGTTATCAGCATTACGAGTATCTATTTCCAAGATACTAGTTTCCATAATCATGTAGTTGGTAGACATGTCTGATTGTTCTAAACAAGTGTGGATATTGTGTGTCAAATCTGGTTAGGCCAAAACAATTAGATTTTAAATGTGGAATTCGCACCACCCAAAATATTGTCTTGTAGATTGCTTACTTTATTTTATGTACGGAACATTACTCGGCCTTACAAGAACGTTGATCGTGCGTTGGCCTTTTTGGTCATAATTATGTTAAAAAATATCACAAGTTCATTCCAAGACAACAAAGGTTAATACTTATATTGTTTTGAAAATTTTGTATGGTAAAATTATTTGCATTGATGCTTTGTCTTAGAATAGATGAGGACCATGTGTTTAGTTTTTTGTACATTTAGATGAATTCACTAGGAATTTAAGAATTAGCGCACGACGGTGAATACTCTAAGAATTATTCATATGGAATAACACGTAATAGAATGGATATTTTCACACAACAAAATCTTTGTATATCACTATATCAAAATTTAATTTTTATGCATTAATACATACAATTCTAGTAGATCAAATGTTTGTTAATGATATGTTTTTTTATCAGTTGTAGTGCGGTCGTTCTTTTATAAATATTAGGTGCTCATTGAATATTATTTTATTTTATTGGGATCATAGTACAAACATATTATGGAAGGTATATTGGGTAAAACTATTCATCATCATCATTATCTTTCTATTTTTCCTTCATTCATTGAGATACCTAATATTATTTAATTACTTATCATAAACATATTATTTAATTCAGGCGATAAAAAGGAATGTTATTTATAAAAATAAATTCTAGACAACTATACTTGGGATAATATACAAATTTAATATAATTTAATTTATACTTATTCTTTAATATAGTCAAAGAATAATTACGTTCCATATTATGTAATAGAGAAATTTTGGAACATTTTCCTATATAATATTTTGATATACACGACCCAACGTATATAATTAATATCATACAAAAATATAAAGTTTATACTTTGTTTGTCTCTAACATGTGTACCTATCCATTTATCTATACATGACGTTGATACTAATATATTAATATAATTTACATAATTTTTAAACATATCTAATTCTAGGAAAATCGCTATAAATATCTCTCATGTTTGAGCTAGTAGATCAAATGTTTGTTAATGATATGTTTTTTATCAGTTGTAGTGCGGTCGTTCTTTTATAAATATTAGGTGCTCATTGAATATTATTTTATTTTATTGGGATCATAGTACAAACATATTATGGAACGTATATTGGGTAAAACTATTCATCATCATCATTATCTTTCTATTTTTCCTTCATTCATTGAGATACCTAATATTATTTAATTACTTATCATAAACATATTATTTAATTCAGGCGATAAAAAGGAATGTTATTTATAAAAATAAATTCTAGACAACTATACTTGGGATAATATACAAATTTAATATAATTTAATTTATACTTATTCTTTAATATAGTCAAAGAATAATTACGTTCCATATTATGTAATAGAGAAATTTTGGAACATTTTCCTATATAATATTTTGATATACACGACCCAACGTATATAATTAATATCATACAAAAATATAAAGTTTATACTTTGTTTGTCTCTAACATGTGTACCTATCCATTTATCTATACATGACGTTGATACTAATATATTAATATAATTTACATAATTTTTAAACATATCTAATTCTAGGAAAATCGCTATAAATATCTCTCATGTTTGAGCTAGTAGATCAAATGTTTGTTAATGATATGTTTTTTATCAGTTGTAGTGCGGTCGTTCTTTTATAAATATTAGGTGCTCATTGAATATTATTTTATTTTATTGGGATCATAGTACAAACATATTATGGAACGTATATTGGGTAAAACTATTCATCATCATCATTATCTTTCTATTTTTCCTTCATTCATTGAGATACCTAATATTATTTAATTACTTATCATAAACATATTATTTAATTCAGGCGATAAAAAGGAATGTCATTTATAAAAATAAATTCAGGACAACTATACTTGGGATAATATACAAATTTAATATAATTTAATTTATACTTATCCTTTAATATAGTCAAAGAATAATTACGTTCCATATTATGTAATAGAGAAATTTTGGAACATTTTCCTATATAATATTTTGATATACACGACCCAACGTATATAATTAATATCATACAAAAATATAAAGTTTATACCTTGTTTGTCTCTAACATGTGTACCTATCCATTTATATATACATGACGTTGATACTAATATATTAATATAATTTACATAATTTTTAAACATATCTAATTCTAGGAAAATCGCTATAAATATCTCTCATGTTTGAGCTTTAGGACACTCATCTTTTCACAGTTATCTTTGTTTCAATGGAAATTGGATCATCGAGTAAGAAAGGCAAAGGCCGTCAAAGGATTCCTATTGAAAGAATAGGGATTAAGAGTCACCTTCAGGTGACATTTTCCAAACGTAAAAGTGGGGTATTCAAAAAAGCCAGTGAACTAGCCACTCTCTGTGATGCCGAAATTGGCGTGTTTGTTTTTTCACCAGGGGATACCGTGTACTCTTTCGGGCACCCCGATATAAGGTCAATCTTTGATAAATTCAGTTCTCACAATTCTTCATTACTAGAGATCCAAACCAAAGAAATAGCTCAAAAGAATCGCAACACTACTGTTCGTCGTATGAATCGTGATCTCACATCACTCTTCGACATTATTGAATTGGAGGAAGAACGTGCCAAGGGATGGGATAATATTCTCAAAATAATTCAAGACAAGTATTGGTGGAATTCGCCAATAACTACTCTCAATTTGGAGCAATTAAAAAAATTGAAGGTTTTGTTGTTGGAGTTGAAATCCAGCGTTGAAAATTGTCAAAAACATATCCAACGACAATCAAATGTTATTTAGGTGAAGGTTATTCCTTTTGGGTCTAATTCTCATTTCAACATTTCTTTCAATCATCCTCGCCGAAGAGTAACCAACATGTTGGATATTCAATTATCTTTTCAGCTTAATTAATGTACTTTTCATTTAGTTTTCAATTTTGAAATTCAGTTTTTCATTAACAGTTTTTCACTCTATCTATTTGTACTAGGTTTTATTATACTATTTGCAATAATATAAAACTTGTTTGAAAAGTATTATTTTTCATATAACATATCAATACTCATTGAAATAACAACGTAATGAATAATTAAAAATTAGAAAAGTATCAATAGATTAAAGACTTAAATTAATTATCTCTTATTTAAAAATATCTATTACTTACTAAATTTGAAGGTTTAATATTTATAACATTGATATGAAAAGAAAATATAGTCTCTAAATGGTGATTAAAAATAGAAGTATGATTTGTAACTATTTTTAATTTATATACATATTAGATAAGGATGAGGATATATAATAAATTTGTCTTCAATCCTTCTTATTAATATTAAATTTTAATTTTATATTTCGAAATAAAAATATTAAGTATAGACCTTCATCTTATATTGAATATATATATATATATATATAAACTTATTATTTTTGTCAATGATATTAATTTTATATTAATATATAAATGAGGTTGGGGATGAAAAATTAATTATTTTACAGTGATTCTAACTGATATTATACTATTATCTATTAAACGGATATGAACATACTAGGCACAAAGCTTGTATAGAATAATGGTATATTTATATCAGAACTTAACAATTTTCACAAATAATTTTATTCAATCATACATATATACAAGATTATATTTACTTTTAATTTATATATCTTTTCTAAAAAAGTGGAACAAGAAAAAGATGATAAGATAAGACTCTAAGTCAATACCATCCATTACAGGTATATAGTGTTTAGTGAGTTTTTCCTATTCATAACATTGGTAATAATAGAAAGAGAGAGAACAACCCATACTATAAATTTGTATAGTAAAGTTACACTTGAATGATATATAGTCATAAGTTTTATTATAAAAAAATGAGAAAAGGTGCACAAAGGTCTCAATATTGTGCACCAAGAATGTTGTTTATATTTTGTGGCAAGAGGAGTATGGATAACCAACCACATAATATATCCATTATCTGGGTTATAATTTCTAAACTACACAACTTAGAAGAAAAAAGCCCACATGGATAAATAATATATCAAATCATATCATATAAAGTGAAATGGTACATAGAATAATGTATCAAATAATGTTTAAAGAAGATGAATATTCCATCATTCGTTATCATCTTTATCACACACAATTATGAATACAAAAGCTTGTTTTTTATGGAACACCACTTGACACTGGGTAACTAAGAAGTTACTTTTCAAGTTTATGATCCAATTTGGACTTTTCTTTTAGGGATATTTAATCTTCAACCTAACTCTCATTTCTAATAAAACCTAAAAGTAATTGACTTATACTATTATTAGTTATCAGCATTACGAGTATCTATTTCCAAGATACTAGTTTCCATAATCATGTAGTTGGTAGACATGTCTGATTGTTCTAAACAAGTGTGGATATTGTGTGTCAAATCTGGTTAGGCCAAAACAATTAGATTTTAAATGTGGAATTCGCACCACCCAAAATATTGTCTTGTAGATTGCTTACTTTATTTTATGTACGGAACATTACTCGGCCTTACAAGAACGTTGATCGTGCGTTGGCCTTTTTGGTCATAATTATGTTAAAAAATATCACAAGTTCATTCCAAGACAACAAAGGTTAATACTTATATTGTTTTGAAAATTTTGTATGGTAAAATTATTTGCATTGATGCTTTGTCTTAGAATAGATGAGGACCATGTGTTTAGTTTTTTGTACATTTAGATGAATTCACTAGGAATTTAAGAATTAGCGCACGACGGTGAATACTCTAAGAATCATTCATATGGAATAACACGTAATAGAATGGATATTTTCACACAACAAAATCTTTGTATATCACTATATCAAAATTTAATTTTTATGCATTAATACATACAATTCTAGTAGATCAAATGTTTGTTAATGATATGTTTTTTTATCAGTTGTAGTGCGGTCGTTCTTTTATAAATATTAGGTGCTCATTGAATATTATTTTATTTTATTGGGATCATAGTACAAACATATTATGGAAGGTATATTGGGTAACACTATTCATCATCATCATTATCTGTCTATTTTTCCTTCATTCATTGAGATACCTAATATTATTTAATTACTTATCATAAACATATTATTTAATTCAGGCGATAAAAAGGAATGTTATTTATAAAAATAAATTCAGGACAACTATACTTGGGATAATATACAAATTTAATATAATTTAATTTATACTTATCCTTTAATATAGTCAAAGAAAAATTACGTTCCATATTATGTAATAGAGAAATTTTGGAACATTTTCCTATATAATATTTTGATATACACGACCCAACGTATATAATTAATATCATACAAAAATATATAGTTTATACCTTTTTTGTCTCTAACATGTGTACCTATCCATTTATCTATACATGACGTTGATACAAATATATTAATATAATTTACATAATTTTTAAACATATCTAATTCTAGGAAAATCGCTATAAATATCTCTCATGTTTGAGCTAGTAGATCAAATGTTTGTTAATGATATGTTTTTTATCAGTTGTAGTGCGGTCGTTCTTTTATAAATATTAGGTGCTCATTGAATATTATTTTATTTTATTGGGATCATAGTACAAACATATTATGGAAGGTATATTGGGTAAAACTATTCATCATCATCATTATCTTTCTATTTTTCCTTCATTCATTGAGATACCTAATATTATTTAATTACTTATCATAAACATATTATTTAATTCAGGCGATAAAAAGGAATGTCATTTATAAAAATAAATTCAGGACAACTATACTTGGGATAATATACAAATTTAATATAATTTAATTTATACTTATCCTTTAATATAGTCAAAGAATAATTACGTTCCATATCATGTAATAGAGAAATTTTGGAACATTTTCCTATATAATATTTTGATATACACGACCCAACGTATATAATTAATATCATACAAAAATATAAAGTTTATACCTTGTTTGTCTCTAACATGTGTACCTATCCATTTATCTATACATGACGTTGATACTAATATATTAATATAATTTACATAATTTTTAAACATATCTAATTCTAGGAAAATCGCTATAAATATCTCTCATGTTTGAGCTTTAGGACACCCATCTCTCCACAATTATCTTTGTTTCAATGGAAATTGGATCATCGAGTAAGAAAGGCAAAGGCCGTCAAAGGATTCCTATTGAAAGAATAGGGATTAAGAGTCACCTTCAGGTGACATTTTCCAAACGTAAAAGTGGGGTATTCAAAAAAGCCAGTGAACTAGCCACTCTCTGTGATGCCGAAATTGGCGTGTTTGTTTTTTCACCAGGGGATACCGTGTACTCTTTCGGGCACCCCGATATAAGGTCAATCTTTGATAAATTCAGTTCTCACAATTCTTCATTACTAGAGATCCAAACCAAAGAAATAGCTCAAAAGAATCGCAACACTACTGTTCGTCGTATGAATCGTGATCTCACATCACTCTTCGACAGTATTGAATTGGAGGAAGAACGTGCCAAGGGATGGGATAATATTCTCAAAATAATTCAAGACAAGTATTGGTGGAATTCGCCAATAACTACTCTCAATTTGGAGCAATTAAAAAAATTGAAGGTTTTGTTGTTGGAGTTGAAATCCAGCGTTGAAAATTGTCAAAAACATATCCAACGACAATCAAATGTTATTTAGGTGAAGGTTATTCCTTTTGGGTCTAATTCTCATTTCAACATTTCTTTCAATCATCCTCGCCGAAGAGTAACCAACATGTTGGATATTCAATTATCTTTTCAGCTTAATTAATGTACTTTTCATTTAGTTTTCAATTATGAAATTCAGTTTTTCATTAACAGTTTTTCACTCTATCTATTTGTACTAGGTTTTATTATACTATTTGCAATAATATAAAACTTGTTTGAAAAGTATATTTTTTCATATAACATATCAATACTCATTGAAATAACAACGTAATGAATAATTAAAAATTAGAAAAGTATCAATAGATTAAAGACTTAAATTAATTATTTCTTATTTAAAAATATCTATCTCACAAAATTACTTACTAAATTTGAAGGTTTAATATTTATAACATTGATATGAAAAGAAAATATAGTCTCTAAATGGTGATTAAAAATTGAAGTATGATTTGTAACTATTTTTAATTTATATACATATTAGATAAGGATGAGGATATATAATAAATTTATCTTCAATCCTTCTTATTAATATTAAATTTTAATTTTATATTTCGAAATAAAAATATTAAGTATAGACCTTCATCTTGTATTGAATATATATATATATATATATATATATATATATATATATATATATATATATATATATATATAAACTTATTATTTTTGTCAATGATATTAATTTTATATTAATATATAAATGAGGTTAGGGATGAAAAATTAATTATTTTACAGTGTTTCTAACTGATATTATACTATTATCTATTAAACGGATATGAACATACTAGGCACAAAGCTTGTATAGAATAATGGTATATTTATATCAGAACTTAACAATTTTCACAAATAATTTTATTCAATCAATACATATATACAAGATTATATTTACTTTTAATTTATATATCTTTTCTAAAAAAGTGGAACAAGAAAAAGATGATAAGATAAGACTCTAAGTCAATACCATCCATTACAGGTATATAGTGTTTAGTGAGTTTTTCCTATTCATAACATTGGTAATAATAGAAAGAGAGAGAACAACCCATACTATAAATTTGTATAGTAAAGTTACACTTGAATGATATATAGTCATAAGTTTTATTACAAAAAAATGAGAAAAGGTGCACAAAGGTCTCAATATTGTGCACCAAGAATGTTGTTTATATTTTGTGGCAAGAGGAGTATGGATAACCAACCACATAATATATCCATTATCTGGGTTATAATTTCTAAACTACACAACTTAGAAGAAAAAAGCCCGCATGGATAAATAATATATCAAATCATATCATATAAAGTGAAATGGTACATAGAATAATGTATCAAATAATGTTTAAAGAAGATGAATATTCCATCACTCGTTATCATCTTTATCACACACAATTATGAATACAAAAGCTTGTTTTTTATGGAACACCACTTGACACTGGGTAACTAAGAAGTTACTTTTCAAGTTTATGATCCAATTTGGACTTTTCTTTTAGGGATATTTAATCTTCAACCTAACTCTCATTGCTAATAAAACCTAAAAGTAATTGACTTATACTATTATTAGTTATCAGCATTACGAGTATCTATTTCCAAGATACTAGTTTCCATAATCATGTAGTTGGTAGACATGTCTGATTGTTCTAAACAAGTGTGGATATTGTGTGTCAAATCTGGTTAGGCCAAAACAATTAGATTTTAAATGTGGAATTCGCACCACCCAAAATATTGTCTTGTAGATTGCTTACTTTATTTTATGTATGGAACATTACCCGGCCTTACAAGAACGTTGATCGTGCGTTGGCCTTTTTGGTCATAATTATGTTAAAAAATATCACAAGTTCATTCCAAGACAACAAAGGTTAATACTTATATTGTTTTGAAAATTTTGTATGGTAAAATTATTTGCATTGATGCTTTGTCTTAGAATAGATGAGGACCATGTGTTTAGTTTTTTGTACATTTAGATGAATTCACTAGGAATTTAAGAATTAGCGCACGACGGTGAATACTCTAAGAATCATTCATATGGAATAACACGTAATAGAATGGATATTTTCACACAACAAAATCTTTGTATATCACTATATCAAAATTTAATTTTTATGCATTAATACATACAATTCTAGTAGATCAAATGTTTGTTAATGATATGTTTTTTTATCAGTTGTAGTGCGGTCGTTCTTTTATAAATATTAGGTGCTCATTGAATATTATTTTATTTTATTGGGATCATAGTACAAACATATTATGGAAGGTATATTGGGTAAAACTATTCATCATCATCATTATCTGTCTATTTTTCCTTCATTCATTGAGATACCTAATATTATTTAATTACTTATCATAAACATATTATTTAATTCAGGCGATAAAAAGGAATGTTATTTATAAAAATAAATTCAGGACAACTATACTTGGGATAATATACAAATTTAATATAATTTAATTTATACTTATCCTTTAATATAGTCAAAGAAAAATTACGTTCCATATTATGTAATAGAGAAATTTTGGAACATTTTCCTATATAATATTTTGATATACACGACCCAACGTATATAATTAATATCATACAAAAATATAAAGTTTATACCTTTTTTGTCTCTAACATGTGTACCTATCCATTTATCTATACATGAAGTTGATACTAATATATTAATATAATTTACATAATTTTTAAACATATCTAATTCTAGGAAAATCGCTATAAATATCTCTCATGTTTGAGCTAGTAGATCAAATGTTTGTTAATGATATGTTTTTTATCAGTTGTAGTGCGGTCGTTCTTTTATAAATATTAGGTGCTCATTGAATATTATTTTATTTTATTGGGATCATAGTACAAACATATTATGGAAGGTATATTGGGTAAAACTATTCATCATCATCATTATCTTTCTATTTTTCCTTCATTCATTGAGATACCTAATATTATTTAATTACTTATCATAAACATATTATTTAATTCAGGCGATAAAAAGGAATGTCATTTATAAAAATAAATTCAGGACAACTATACTTGAGATAATATACAAATTTAATATAATTTAATTTATACTTATCCTTTAATATAGTCAAAGAATAATTACGTTCCATATCATGTAATAGAGAAATTTTGGAACATTTTCCTATATAATATTTTGATATACACGACCCAACGTATATAATTAATATCATACAAAAATATAAAGTTTATACCTTGTTTGTCTCTAACATGTGTACCTATCCATTTATCTATACATGACGTTGATACTAATATATTAATATAATTTACATAATTTTTAAACATATCTAATTCTAGGAAAATCGCTATAAATATCTCTCATGTTTGAGCTTTAGGACACCCATCTCTCCACAATTATCTTTGTTTCAATGGAAATTGGATCATCGAGTAAGAAAGGCAAAGGCCGTCAAAGGATTCCTATTGAAAGAATAGGGATTAAGAGTCACCTTCAGGTGACATTTTCCAAACGTAAAAGTGGGGTATTCAAAAAAGCCAGTGAACTAGCCACTCTCTGTGATGCCGAAATTGGCGTGTTTGTTTTTTCAACAGGGGATACCGTGTACTCTTTCGGGCACCCCGATATAAGGTCAATCTTTGATAAATTCAGTTCTCACAATTCTTCATTACTAGAGATCCAAACCAAAGAAATAGCTCAAAAGAATCGCAACACTACTGTTCGTCGTATGAATCGTGATCTCACATCACTTTTCGACAGTATTGAATTGGAGAAAGAATGTGCCAAGGGATGGGATAATATTCTCAAAATAATTCAAGACAAGTATTGGTGGAATTCGCCAATAACTACTCTCAATTTGGAGCAATTAAAAAAATTGAAGGTTTTGTTGTTGGTGTTGAAATCCAGCGTTGAAAATTGTCAAAAACATATCCAACGACAATCAAATGTTATTTAGGTGAAGGTTATTCCTTTTGGGTCTAATTCTCATTTCAACATTTCTTTCAATCATCCTCGCCGAAGAGTAACCAACATGTTGGATATTCAATTATCTTTTCAGCTTAATTAATGTACTTTTCATTTAGTTTTCAATTTTGAGTTCAGTTTTTCATTAACAGTTTTTCACTCTATCTATTTGTACTAGGTTTTATTATACTATTTGCAATAATATAAAACTTGTTTGAAAAGTATTTTTTTTCATATAACATATCAATACTCATTGAAATAACAACGTAATGAATAATTAAAAATTAGAAAAGTATCAATAGATTAAAGACTTAAATTAATTATTTCTTATTTAAAAATATCTATCTCACAAAATTACTTACTAAATTTGAAGGTTTAATATTTATAACATTGATATGAAAAGAAAATATAGTCTCTAAATGGTGATTAAAAATAGATGTATGATTTGTAACTATTTTTAATTTATATACATATTAGATAAGGATGAGGATATATAATAAATTTATCTTCAATCCTTCTTATTAATATTAAATGTTAATTTTATATTTCGAAATAAAAATATTAAGTATAGACCTTCATCTTGTATTGAATATATATATATATATATATATAAACTTATTATTTTTGTCAATGATATTAATTTTATATTAATATATAAATGAGGTTGGGGATGAAAAATTAATTATTTTACAGTGTTTCTAACTGATATTATACTATTATCTATTAAACGGATATGAACATACTAGGCACAAAGCTTGTATAGAATAATGGTATATTTATATCAGAACTTAACAATTTTCACAAATAATTTTATTCAATCAATACATATATACAAGATTATATTTACTTTTAATTTATATATCTTTTCTAAAAAAGTGGAACAAGAAAAATATGATAAGATAAGACTCTAAGTCAATACCATCCATTACAGGTATATAGTGTTTAGTGAGTTTTTCCTATTCATAACATTGGTAATAATAGAAAGAGAGAGAACAACCCATACTATAAATTTGTATAGTAAAGTTACACTTGAATGATATATAGTCATAAGTTTTATTACAAAAAAATGAGAAAAGGTGCACAAAGGTCTCAATATTGTGCACCAAGAAAGTAGTTTATATTTTATGGCAAGAGGAGTATGGATAGCCAACCACATAATATATCCATTATCTGGGTTATAATTTCTAAACTACACAACTTAGAAGAAAAAAGCCCACATGGATAAATAATATATCAAATCATATCATATAAAGTGAAATGGTACATAGAATAATGTATCAAATAATGTTTAAAGAAGATGAATATTCCATCACTCGTTATCATCTTTAACACACACAATTATGAATATAAAAGCTTGTTTTTTATGGAACACCACTTGACACTGGTAACTAAGAAGTTACTTTTCAAGTTTATGATCCAATTTGGACTTTTCTTTTAGGGATATTTAATCTTCAACCTAACTCTCATTGCTAATAAAACCTAAAAGTAATTGACTTATACTATTATTAGTTATCAGCATTACGAGTATCTATTTCCAAGATACTAGTTTCCATAATCATGTAGTTGGTAGACATGTCTGATTGTTTAAAACAAGTGTGGATATTGTGTGTCAAATATGATTAGGCCAAAACAATTAGCTTTTAAATGTGGAATTCGCACCACCCAAAATATTGTCTTGTAGATTGCTTACTTTATTTTATGTACGGAACATTACTCGGCCTTACAAGAACGTTGATCGTGCGTTGGCCTTTTTGGTCATAATTATGTTAAGAAAATATCACAAGTTCATTCCAAGACAACAAAGGTTAATACTTATATTGTTTTGAAAATTTTGTATGGTAAAATTATTTGCATTGATGCTTTGTCTTAGAATAGATGAGGACCATGTGTTTAGTTTTTTGTACATTTAGATGAATTCACTAGGAATTTAAGAATTAGCGCACGACGGTGAATACTCTAAGAATCATTCATATGGAATAACACGTAATAGAATGGATATTTTCACACAACAAAATCTTTGTATATCACTATATCAAAATTTAATTTTTATGCATTAATACATACAATTCTAGTAGATCAAATGTTTGTTAATGATATGTTTTTTTATCAGTTGTAGTGCGATCGTTCTTTTATACATATTAGGTGCTCATTGAATATTATTTTATTTTATTGGGATCATAGTACAAACATATTATGGAAGGTATATTGGGTAAAACTATTCATCATCATCATCATTATCTTTCTATTTTTCCTTCATTCATTGAGATACCTAATATTATTTAATTACTTATCATAAACATATTATTTAATTCAGGCGATAAAAAGGAATGTTATTTATAAAAATAAATTCAGGACAACTATACTTGGGATAATATACAAATTTAATATAATTTAATTTATACTTATCCTTTAATATAGTCAAAGAATAATTCCATATTATGTAATACAGAAATTTTGGAACATTTTCCTATATAATATTTTGATATACACGACCCAACGTATATAAGTAATATCATACAAAAATATAAAGTTTATACCTTGTTTGTCTCTAACATGTGTACCTATCCATTTATCTATACATGACGTTGATACTAATATATTAATATAATTTACATAATTTTTAAACATATCTTATTCTAAGAAAATCGCTATAAATATCTCTCATGTTTGAGCTAGTAGATCAAATGTTTGTTAATGATATGTTTTTTATCAGTTGTAGTGAGGTCGTTCTTTTATAAATATTAGGTGTTCATTGAATATTATTTTATTTTATTGGGATCATAGTACAAACATATTATGGAACGTATATTGGGTAAAACTATTCATCATCATCATTATCTTTCTATTTTTCCTTCATTCATTGAGATACCTAATATTATTTAATTACTCATCATAAACATATTATTTAATTCAGGCGATAAAAAGGAATGTCATTTATAAAAATAAATTCAGGACAACTATACTTGGGATAATATACAAATTTAATATAATTTAATTTATACTTATCCTTTAATATAGTCAAAGAATAATTACGTTCCATATTATGTAATAGAGAAATTTTGGAACATTTTCCTATATAATATTTTGATATACACGACCCAACGTATATAATTAATATCATACAAAAATATAAAGTTTATACCTTGTTTGTCTCTAACATGTGTACCTATCCATTTATATATACATGACGTTGATACTAATATATTAATATAATTTACATAATTTTTAAACATATCTAATTCTAGGAAAATCGCTATAAATATCTCTCATGTTTGAGCTTTAGGACACTCATCTCTTCACAATTATCTTTGTTTCAATGGAAATTGGATCATCGAGTAAGAAAGGCAAAGGCCGTCAAAGGATTCCTATTGAAAGAATAGGGATTAAGAGTCACCTTCAGGTGACATTTTCCAAACGTAAAAGTGGGGTATTCAAAAAAGCCAGTGAACTAGCCACTCTCTGTGATGCCGAAATTGGCGTGTTTGTTTTTTCACCAGGGGATACCGTGTACTCTTTCGGGCACCCCGATATAAGGTCAATCTTTGATAAATTCAGTTCTCACAATTCTTCATTACTAGAGATCCAAACCAAAGAAATAGCTCAAAAGAATCGCAACACTACTGTTCGTCGTATGAATCGTGATCTCACATCACTCTTCGACAGTATTGAATTGGAGGAAGAACGTGCCAAGGGATGGGATAATATTCTCAAAATAATTCAAGACAAGTATTGGTGGAATTCGCCAATAACTACTCTCAATTTGGAGCAATTAAAAAAATTGAAGGTTTTGTTGTTGGAGTTGAAATCCAGCGTTGAAAATTGTCAAAAACATATCCAACGACAATCAAATGTTATTTAGGTGAAGGTTATTCCTTTTGGGTCTAATTCTCATTTCAACATTTCTTTCAATCATCCTCGCCGAAGAGTAACCAACATGTTGGATATTCAATTATCTTTTCAGCTTAATCAATGTACTTTTCATTTAGTTTTCAATTTTGAAATTCAGTTTTTCATTAACAGTTTTTCACTCTATCTATTTGTACTAGGTTTTATTATACTATTTGCAATAATATAAAACTTGTTTGAAAAGTATTATTTTTCATATAACATATCAATACTCATTGAAATAACAACGTAATGAATAATTAAAAATTAGAAAAGTATCAATAGATTAAAGACTTAAATTAATTATTTCTTATTTAAAAATATCTATTACTTACTAAATTTAAAGGTTTAATATTTATAACATTGATATGAAAAGAAAATATAGTCTCTAAATGGTGATTAAAAATAGAAGTATGATTTGTAACTATTTTTAATTTATATACATATTAGATAAGGATGAGGATATATAATAAATTTGTCTTCAATCCTTCTTATTAATATTAAATTTTAATTTTATATTTCGAAATAAAAATATTAAGTATAGACCTTCATCTTGTATTGAATATATATATAAACTTATTATTTTTATCAATGATATTAATTTTATATTAATATATAAATGAGGTTGGGGATGAAAAATTAATTATTTTACAGTGTTTCTAACTGATATTATACTATTATCTATTAAACGGATATGAACATACTAGGCACAAAGCTTGTATAGAATAATGGTATATTTATATCAGAACTTAACAATTTTCACAAATAATTTTATTCAATCAATACATATATACAAGATTATATTTACTTTTAATTTATATATCTTTTCTAAAAAAGTGGAACAAGAAAAAGATGATAAGATAAGACTCTAAGTCAATACCATCCATTACAGGTATATAGTGTTTAGTGAGTTTTTCCTATTCATAACATTGGTAATAATAGAAAGAGAGAGAACAACCCATACTATAAATTTGTATAGTAAAGTTACACTTTAATGATATATAGTCATAAGTTTTATTACAAAAAAATGAGAAAAGGTGCACAAAGGTCTCAATATTGTGCACCAAGAAAGTTGTTTATATTTTGTGGCAAGAGGAGTATAGATAACCAACCACATAATATATCCATTATCTGGGTTATAATTTCTAAACTACACAACTTAGAAGAAAAAAGCCCACATGGATAAATAATATATCAAATCATATCATATAAAGTGAAATGGTACATAGAATAATGTATCAAATAATGTTTAAAGAAGATGAATATTCCATCACTCGTTATCATCTTTAGCACACACAATTATGAATACAAAAGCTTGTTTTTTATGGAACACCACTTGACACTGGGTAACTAAGAAGTTACTTTTCAAGTTTATGATCCAATTTGGACTTTTCTTTTAGGGATATTTAATCTTCAACCTAACTCTCATTGCTAATAAAACCTAAAAGTAATTGACTTATACTATTATTAGTTATCAGCATTACGAGTATCTATTTCCAAGATACTAGTTTCCATAATCATGTAGTTGGTAGACATGTCTGATTGTTCTAAACAAGTGTGGATATTGTGTGTCAAATCTGGTTAGGCCAAAACAATTAGATTTTAAATGTAGAAATCGCACCACCCAAAATATTGTCTTGTAGATTGCTTACTTTATTTTATGTACGGAACATTACTCGGCCTTACAAGAACGTTGACCGTGCGTTGGCCTTTTTGGTCATAATTATGTTAAAAAATATCACAAGTTCATTCCAAGACAACAAAGGTTAATACTTATATTGTTTTGAAAATTTTGTATGGTAAAATTATTTGCATTGATGCTTTGTCTTAGAATAGATGAGGACCATGTGTTTAGTTTTTTGTACATTTAGATGAATTCACTAGGAATTTAAGAATTAGCGCACGACGGTGAATACTCTAATAATCATTCATATGGAATAACGCGTAATAGAATGGATATTTTCACACAACAAAATCTTTGTATATCACTATATCAAAATTTAATTTTTATGCATTCATACATACAATTCTAGTAGATCAAATGTTTGTTAATGATATGTTTTTTTATCAGTTGTAGTGCAGTCGTTCTTTTATAAATATTAGGTGCTCATTGAATATTATTTTATTTTATTGGGATCATAGTACAAACATATAATGGAAGGTATATTGGGTAAAACTATTCATCATCATCATTATCTGTCTATTTTTCCTTCATTCATTGAGATACCTAATATTATTTAATTACTTATCATAAACATATTATTTAATTCAGGCGATAAAAAGGAATGTTATTTATAAAAATAAATTCAGGACAACTATACTTGGGATAATATACAAATTTAATATAATTTAATTTATACTTATCCTTTAATATAGTCAAAGAAAAATTACGTTCCATATTATGTAATAGAGAAATTTTGGAACATTTTCCTATATAATATTTTGATATACACGACCCAACGTATATAATTAATATCAAACAAAAATATAAAGTTTATACCGTTTTTGTCTCTAACATGTGTACCTATCCATTTATCTATACATGACGTTGATACTAATATATTAATATAATTTACATAATTTTTAAGCATATCTAATTCTAGGAAAATCGCTATAAATATCTCTCATGTTTGAGCTAGTAGATCAAATGTTTGTTAATGATATGTTTTTTATCAGTTGTAGTGCGGTCGTTCTTTTATAAATATTAGGTGCTCATTGAATATTATTTTATTTTATTGGGATCATAGTACAAACATATTATGGAACGTATATTGGGTAAAACTATTCATCATCATCATTATCTTTCTATTTTTCCTTCATTCATTGAGATACCTAATATTATTTAATTACTTATCATAAACATATTATTTAATTCAGGCTATAAAAAGGAATGTCATTTATAAAAATAAATTCAGGACAACTATACTTGGGATAATATACAAATTTAATATAATTTAATTTATACTTATCCTTTAATATAGTCAAAGAATAATTACGTTCCATATTATGTAATAGAGAAATTTTGGAACATTTTCCTATATAATATTTTGATATACACGACCCAACGTATATAATTAATATCAAACAAAAATATAAAGTTTATACCTTGTTTGTCTCTAACATGTGTACCTATCCATTTATCTATACATGACGTTGATACTAATATATTAATATAATTTACATAATTTTTAAACATATCTAATTCTAGGAAAATCGCTATAAATATCTCTCATGTTTGAGCTTTAGGACACTCATCTCTTCACAATTATCTTTGTTTCAATGGAAATTGGATCATCGAGTAAGAAAGGCAAAGGCCGTCAAAGGATTCCTATTGAAAGAATAGGGATTAAGAGTCACCTTCAGGTGACATTTTCCAAACGTAAAAGTGGGGTATTCAAAAAAGCCAGTGAATTAGCCACTCTCTGTGATGCCGAAATTGGCGTGTTTGTTTTTTCACCAAGGGATACCGTGTACTCTTTCGGGCACCCCGATATAAGGTCAATCTTTGATAAATTCAGTTCTCACAATTCTTCATTACTAGAGATCCAAACCAAAGAAATAGCTCAAAAGAATCGCAACACTACTGTTCGTCGTATGAATCATGATCTCACATCACTCTTCGACAGTATTGAATTGGAGGAAGAACGTGCCAAGGGATGGGATAATATTCTCAAAATAATTCAAGACAAGTATTGGTGGAATTCGCCAATAACTACTCTCAATTTGGAGCAATTAAAAAAATTGAAGGTTTTGTTGTTGGAGTTGAAATCCAGCGTTGAAAATTGTCAAAAACATATCCAGCGACAATCAAATGTTATTTAGGTGAAGGTTATTCCTTTTGGGTCTAATTCTCATTTCAACATTTCTTTCAATCATCCTCGCCGAAGAGTAACCAACATGTTGGATATTCAATTATCTTTTCAGCTTAATTAATGTACTTTTCATTTAGTTTTCAATTTTGAAATTCAGTTTTTCATTAACAGTTTTTCACTCTATCTATTTGTACTAGGTTTTATTATACTATTTGCAATAATATAAAACTTGTTTGAAAAGTATTTTTTTTCATATAACATATCAATACTCATTGAAATAACAACGTAATGAATAATTAAAAATTAGAAAAGTATCAATAGATTAAAGACTTAAATTAATTATTTCTTATTTAAAAATATCTATCTCACAAAATTACTTACTAAATTTGAAGGTTTAATATTTATAACATTGATATGAAAATAAAATATAGTCTCTAAATGGTGATTAAAAATAGAAGTATGATTTGTAACTATTTTTAATTTATATACATATTAGATAAGGATGAGGATATATAATAAATTTGTCTTCAATCCTTCTTATTAATATTAAATTTTAATTTTATATTTCGAAATAAAAATATTAAGTATAGACCTTCATCTTGTATTGAATATATATATATATATATAAACTTATTATTTTTGTCAATGATATTAATTTTATATTAATATATAAATGAGGTTGGGGATGAAAAATTAATTATTTTACAGTGTTTCTAACTGATATTATACTATTATCTATTAAACGGATATGAACATACTAGGCACAAAGCTTGTATAGAATAATGGTATATTTATATCAGAACTTAACAATTTTCACAAATAATTTTATTCAATCAATACATATATACAAGATTATATTTACTTTTAATTTATATATCTTTTCTAAAAAAGTGGAACAAGAAAAAGATGATAAGATAAGACTCTAAGTCAATACCATCCATTACAGGTATATAGTGTTTAGTGAGTTTTTCCTATTCATAACATTGGTAATAATAGAAAGAGAGAGAACAACCCATACTATAAATTTGTATAGTAAAGTTACACTTGAATGATATATAGTCATAAGTTTTATTACAAAAAAATGAGAAAAGGTGCACAAAGGTCTCAATATTGTGCACCAAGAAAGTTGTTTATATTTTGTGGCAAGAGGAGTATGGATAACCAACCACATAATGTATCCATTATCTGGGTTATAATTTCTAAACTACACAACTTAGAAGAAAAAAGCCCACATGGATAAATAATATATCAAATCATATCATATAAAGTGAAATGGTACATAGAATAATGTATCAAATAATGTTTAAAGAAGATGAATATTCCATCACTCGTTATCATCTTTAACACACACAATTATGAATACAAAAGCTTGTTTTTTATGGAACACCACTTGACACTGGGTAACTAAGAAGTTACTTTTCAAGTTTATGATCCAATTTGGACTTTGCTTTTAGGGATATTTAATCTTCAACCTAACTCTCATTGCTAATAAAACCTAAAAGTAATTGACTTATACTATTATTAGTTATCAGCATTACGAGTATCTATTTCCAAGATACTAGTTTCCATAATCATGTAGTTGGTAGACATGTCTGATTGTTCTAAACAAGTGTGGATATTGTGTGTCAAATCTGGTTAGGCCAAAACAATTAGATTTTAAATGTGGAATTCGCACCACCCAAAATATTGTCTTGTAGATTGCTTACTTTATTTTATGTACGGAACATTACTCGGCCTTACAAGAACGTTGATCGTGCGTTGGCCTTTTTGGTCATAATTATGTTAAAAAATATCACAAGTTCATTCTAAGACAACAAAGGTTAATACTTATATTGTTTTGAAAATTTTGTATGGTAAAATTATTTGCATTGATGCTTTGTCTTAGAATAGATGAGGACCATGTGTTTAGTTTTTTGTACATTTAGATGAATTCACTAGGAATTTAAGAATTAGCGCACGACGGTGAATACTCTAAGAATCATTCATATGGAATAACACGTAATAGAATGGATATTTTCACACAACAAAATCTTTGTATATCACTATATCAAAATTTAATTTTTATGCATTAATACATACAATTCTAGTAGATGAAATGTTTGTTAATGATATGTTTTTTTATCAGTTGTAGTGCGGTCGTTCTTTTATAAATATTAGGTGCTCATTGAATATTATTTTATTTTATTGGGATCATAGTACAAACATATTATGGAAGGTATATTGGGTAAAACTATTCATCATCACCATTATCTGTCTATTTTTCCTTCATTCATTGAGATACCTAATATTATTTAATTACTTATCATAAACATATTATTTAATTCAGGCGATAAAAAGGAATGTTATTTATAAAAATAAATTCAGGACAACTATACTTGGGATAATATACAATTTTAATATAATTTAATTTATACTTATCCTTTAATATAGTCAAAGAAAAATTACGTTCCATATTATGTAATAGAGAAATTTTGGAACATTTTCCTATATAATATTTTGATATACACGACCCAACGTATATAATTAATATCAAACAAAAATATAAAGTTTATACCGTTTTTGTCTCTAACATGTGTACCTATCCATTTATCTATACATGACGTTGATACTAATATATTAATATAATTTACATAATTTTTAAACATATCTAATTCTAGGAAAATCGCTATAAATATCTCTCATGTTTGAGCAAGTAGATCAAATGTTTGTTAATGATATGTTTTTTATCAGTTGTAGTGCGGTCGTTCTTTTATAAATATTAGGTGCTCATTGAATATTATTTTATTTTATTGGGATCATAGTACAAACATATTATGGAAGGTATATTGGGTAAAACTATTCATCATCATCATTATCTTTCTATTTTTCCTTCATTCATTGAGATACCTAATATTATTTAATTACTTATCATAAACATATTATTTAATTCAGGTTATAAAAAGGAATGTCATTTATAAAAATAAATTCAGGACAACTATACTTGGGATAATATACAAATTTAATATAATTTAATTTATACTTATCCTTTAATATAGTCAAAGAATAATTACGTTCCATATTATGTAATAGAGAAATTTTGGAACATTTTCCTATATAATATTTTGATATACACGACCCAACGTATATAATTAATATCAAACAAAAATATAAAGTTTATACCTTGTTTGTCTCTAACATGTGTACCTATCCATTTATATATACATGACGTTGATACTAATATATTAATATATTTTACATAATTTTTAAACATATCTAATTCTAGGAAAATCGCTATAAATATCTCACATGTTTGAGCTAGTAGATCAAATGTTTGTTAATGATATGTTTTTTATCAGTTGTAGTGCGGTCGTTCTTTTATAAATATTAGGTGCTCATTGAATATTATTTTATTTTATTGGGATCATAGTACAAACATATTATGGAACGTATATTGGGTAAAACTATTCATCATCATCATTATCTTTCTATTTTTCCTTCATTCATTGAGATACCTAATATTATTTAATTACTTATCATAAACATATTATTTAATTCAGGCTATAAAAAGGAATGTCATTTATAAAAATAAATTCAGGACAACTATACTTGGGATAATATACAAATTTAATATAATTTAATTTATACTTATCCTTTAATATAGTCAAAGAATAATTACGTTCCATATTATGTAATAGAGAAATTTTGGAACATTTTCCTATATAATATTTTGATATACACGACCCAACGTATATAATTAATATCAAACAAAAATATAAAGTTTATACCTTGTTTGTCTCTAACATGTGTACCTATCCATTTATCTATACATGACGTTGATACTAATATATTAATATAATTTACATAATTTTTAAACATATCTAATTCTAGGAAAATCGCTATAAATATCTCTCATGTTTGAGCTAGTAGATCAAATGTTTGTTAATGATATGTTTTTTATCAGTTGTAGTGTGGTCGTTCTTTTATAAATATTAGGTGCTCATTGAATATTATTTTATTTTATTGGGATCATAGTAAATAAACATATTATGGAACGTATATTGGGTAAAACTATTCATCATCATCATTATCTTTCTATTTTTCCTTCATTCATTGAGATACCTAATATTATTTAATTACTTATCATAATCATATTATTTAATTCAGGCTATAAAAAGGAATGTCATTTATAAAAATAAATTCAGGACAACTATACTTGGGATAATATACAAATTTAATATAATTTAATTTATACTTATCCTTTAATATAGTCAAAGAATAATTACGTTCCATATTATGTAATAGAGAAATTTTGGAACATTTTCCTATATAATATTTTGATATACACGACCCAACGTATATAATTAATATCAAACAAAATATAAAGTTTATACCTTGTTTGTCTCTAACATGTGTACCTATCCATTTATATATACATGACGTTGATACTAATATATTAATATAATTTACATAATTTTTAAACATATCTAATTCTAGGAAAATCGCTATAAATATCTCTCATGTTTGAGCTAGTAGATCAAATGTTTGTTAATGATATGTTTTTTATCAGTTGTAGTGCGGTCGTTCTTTTATAAATATTAGGTGCTCATTGAATATTATTTAATTTTATTGGGATCTTAGTACAAACATATTATGGAACGTATATTGGGTAAAACTATTCATCATCATCATTATCTTTCTATTTTTCCTTCATTCATTGAGATACCTAATATTATTTAATTACTTATCATAAACATATTATTTAATTCAGGCTATAAAAAGGAATGTCATTTATAAAAATAAATTTAGGACAACTATACTTGGGATAATATACAAATTTAATATAATTTAATTTATACTTATCCTTTAATATAGTCAAAGAATAATTACGTTCCATATTATGTAATAGAGAAATTTTGGAACATTTTCCTATATAATATTTTGATATACACGACCCAACGTATATAATTAATATCATACAAAAATATAAAGTTTATACCTTGTTTGTCTCTAACATGTGTACCTATCCATTTATATATACATGACGTTGATACTAATATATTAATATAATTTACATAATTTTTAAACATATCTAATTCTAGGAAAATCGCTATAAATATCTCTCATGTTTGAGCTTTAGGACACTCATCTCTTCACAATTATCTTTGTTTCAATGGAAATTGGATCATCGAGTAAGAAAGGCAAAGGCCGTCAAAGGATTCCTATTGAAAGAATAGGGATTAAGAGTCACCTTCAGGTGACATTTTCCAAACGTAAAAGTGGGGTATTCAAAAAAGCCAGTGAACTAGCCACTCTATGTGATGCCGAAATTGGCGTGTTTGTTTTTTCACCAGGGGATACCGTGTACTCTTTCGGGCACCCTGATATAAGGTCAATCTTTGATAAATTCAGTTCTCACAATTCTTCATTACTAGAGATCCAAACCAAAGAAATAGCTCAAAAGAATCGCAACACTACTGTTCGTCGTATGAATCGTGATCTCACATCACTCTTCGACAGTATTGAATTGGAGGAAGAACGTGCCAAGGGATGGGATAATATTCTCAAAATAATTCAAGACAAGTATTGGTGGAATTCGCCAATAACTACTCTCAATTTGGAGCAATTAAAAAAATTGAAGGTTTTGTTGTTGGAGTTGAAATCCAGCGTTGAAAATTGTCAAAAACATATCCAGCGACAATCAAATGTTATTTAGGTGAAGGTTATTCCTTTTGGGTCTAATTCTCATTTCAACATTTCTTTCAATCATCCTCGCCGAAGAGTAACCAACATGTTGGATATTCAATTATCTTTTCAGCTTAATTAATGTACTTTTCATTTAGTTTTCAATTTTGAAATTCAGTTTTTCATTAACAGTTTTTCACTCTATCTATTTGTACTAGGTTTTATTATACTATTTGCAATAATATAAAACTTGTTTGAAAAGTATTTTTTTTCATATAACATATCAATACTCATTGAAATAACAACGTAATGAATAATTAAAAATTAGAAAAGTATCAATAGATTAAAGACTTAAATTAATTATTTCTTATTTAAAAATATCTATTACTTACTAAATTTAAAGGTTTAATATTTATAACATTGATATGAAAAGAAAATATAGTCTCTAAATGGTGATTAAAAATAGAAGTATGATTTGTAACTATTTTTAATTTATATACATATTAGATAAGGATGAGGATATATAATAAATTTGTCTTCAATCCTTCTTATTAATATTAAATTTTAATTTTATATTTCGAAATAAAAATATTAAGTATAGACCTTCATCTTGTATTGAATATATATATATATATATATATATATATATATATATATATATATATATATATATATATATATATATATATATATATAAACTTATTATTTTTGTCAATGATATTAATTTTATATTAATATATAAATGAGGTTGGGGATGAAAAATTAATTATTTTACAGTGTTTCTAACTGATATTATACTATTATCTATTAAACGCATATGAACATACTAGGCACAAAGCTTGTATAGAATTATGGTATATTTATATCAGAACTTAACAATTTTCACAAATAATTTTATTCAATCAATACATATATACAAGATTATATTTACTTTTAATTTATATATCTTTTCTAAAAAAGTGGAACAAGAAAAAGATGATAAGATAAGACTCTTTATTTATACCATCCATTAAAGTAATCCAGCGTTTAATGAAGTTTTCCTATTCATAACATTGGTAATAATAGAAAGAGAGAGAACAACCCATACTATAGATTTGTATAGTAAAGTTACACTTGAATGATATATAGTCCTAAGTTTTATTACAAAAAAATGAGAAAAGGTGCACAAAGGTCTCAATATTGTGCACCAAGAAAGTAGATTATATTTTTTGGCAAGAGGACTATGGATATCCAACCACATAATACATCCATTATCTGGGTTATAATTTCTAAACTACACAACTTAGAAGAAAAACACCCACATAGTGAAATAATTCATCAAATCACATCATATAAAGTGAAATGATACATAGAATAATGTATCAAATAATGTTTAAAGAAGATCAATATTCCATCACTCCTTATCATATTTTACCTACACACAATTATGAATGCAAAAGCTAGTTTATGGTGGAACACCACTGTTCACTAGTAAGTAAAAAGTTACTTTTCAAATTTAAGAACCAAGTTGGACTTTGCTTTTAGGGATATTTAAATCTTCAACCTACCTCTCATTGCTATTAAAACGTAAAAGTTTTTGACCACTTATAATATTTTTATTAGTTATTAGCATTACGAGTATCTATTTCCCAAATACTAATTTCCATAATCATGTAGTTGGTAGACATGCCTAGTTGTTCTAAACAAGTGTTTTGAATTCATACTTAAATGTGGTTTCAAATCAGAATCATAAAAAAAGATGATTAGATGAGATTGTAAGTCATTTATAAATTGGAAAAAATACGCAAGGAGAAATAAGATATAGAAAAATCACAATTCATTTAAAATCTTATGCTTCTTCCAAACAATGTACCAATTCATCATCTTCCTCCAGAAAACCTGTAGCAACACATGTTAACTTGAATGAACCATACAATTTAATATTATATGTACGTAGACACTCAAATGATTGGGGTCCTTTAACAAAATGAATATACCATATGCGTTAATAAATCCTCACGATTTTCTCTATAGAATACATATATTGATAAAACTTGGAAACAAAGAGGGTGTATTTTCTATTTTGGAAACAGATCTAGGTGTAATTTGTTGTTCTTTTAACCGCCCGTATATTTAAGCAAGAAACGACTAAGACTCGTTTGCTTTGTGACCAATGTGTTCCTAAAAATTTAGTACTTATTATTTTCTCAATTTTTTGTATATCCTATCTTCTTCTACATCAACCTCAATTTGGATTTATTTTAAATTACAATCACGACTTATGTCTTTGGATGGGTCGCGAATCAAGTTTATAATGTTTCATATCAATATCCACTTATTAGTCTGTTTTTTTTTCTTTTTATACATGTACAAGATTTGTCCTGGTTTCGATGACTTCCTTGCTTGTCACACATATTTTTTTTAGATCAAGAGCACATATTTTACCTTCATACATGGCAAGAATTTCTTCAAGATTTCCGCGAGAGTTAGATAAGACATTGAACCTATTCTTATTTAAATTCCTTGTTCCTAAGACCATGCGTAAAAGTGAGGCATGCTATAACGTTGTTCAATTTTTCTGTATTAGAGGTTGTGTATCTGGATCTCTTTGTACACGTTCATGACGGTTCCCTTTTTTATAGATATAATACCAAGATCAAGGACGAGTCTTTCCCTAAACGTTAAATCCCTGCGCTTCATATGCCTTTAGCCTTCAAATCAAATGCCTGAATATTTTGATTTACTTATAGTCTTAAATGTCCTTTATAAGACATTTTTATATATAGACTCATCTAAATTTTATAGAAAATCTCATTAAAAATTTATAGCATGACACTTATCCTCGTAACTACTTCGTATTGACACGAATCTCGTGTTGGCGCTGATAATGCCACATATGATTTTAGTTGCTTGAAGGATACGAGTAAGTTTTTTCTATTATCCTTGAATGTTTGTGACATTGTATGAGCTTCATACAATTTGTGTTGCTCACTTGATTTACATAACCTCATCAGGTTTGGGTAGCCAATCCTCGAGAATATGATGAAGGAGATATTTCTCCTTGTTACTAATAAGTTATAGTTTATACATTATTGTGTTTGGTTGCTAGAATGTTCTTACAATTTTATTACATATCGAATAGAATTTTTGTAGCATTAATAAGTTAAATCAAAATAATATAAGTCATGGCTAGTGTTATTAAGGTCATTTAACTGAATTCTTACTTAATGCCCTTGTGAATAGTTAATATCTAGGATAAATATACTAAAAGGAGATGAAATACAAAAGGTTAGTTATAAAGAGCTTAAAGGTACAAGTTTGAGAGTTAATTTGAACATATAAATTTGAGAGTTATATTTGAACATATAAATTTACAATCAAAAGTTGTCTATGTATTTTTTGTTTACTTGAAAAAATATTTTGTTTGTTTTTTGAATATGTAATTAAATAGTTAAGTTTTATAATAATACAATTTGAAAATGCGTAGATTAAAATTATCTGTGCTGCACCTAGGTTTCGTATCCATTGAAACTACCGGACCTCTCTACCAAAAACTAGCTTCTATCATGTGGTAGAACATTAGAGGTTCATAGATGATATGATTGGGCACTTTTGTTTTCTACCGTATCAGGTGTCTCTTATTATGAATCCTATGTCTACTAATACCATTAATATGCTCTAGAACGTAGATTCATTAGATGCATACTTTCCAACTAGAGGTATAAGCTAAGGGGACCCATGTCCTCATTTTTATTTGTGATGTATATGTGCATAGATTATAATTCTTTCTCATCGACCAGGTTTACCTGTAAATCACTTTAAATTATCCAAATATACGTATCATACCATCCCTAAGCCAACATGACAACCTGTAAGACCTTATGATTATTTACTATGTGATGTAGAAGTGATGAGCCGTTAGAAAGTAGTAAGGTGGATCTTTGGATACTAGTAAAACTCGATGAACAATCTATAGCCTCCTTGGCAAGCTAAGTGAAGAACTTCTTCTTCGTGAATTGCAAAGCTAGGCTGGTCTTGAATTTGAGTCGTGTTGATCGTGAGTATGACAAGTGTACAGGTAAATTAGTTTATAAATATTATTACATGAAAATTTTCTTTTTAGTTACTTTGAGTTTATTATATATATTTTGCTATCTTCTTCCTATTGTGCTTAATTGAATTAGGTATGTATTAAGAGACTTCCCTTTTTTTATCTTTATTGTATCGGGATGATACAACTGTGAGTTGGGGGTCTTGATGTCTCCCTATTTCTGATATAATAATCTAGGTTGGAGAGCTCATTTTAGGTGTATTTGATTAATTAATTATAGATTTTCATTCGTATTTTGATATATTCTTATTTCTTGACTTGATTTGATGATTTATTATTTTTAGAGTATATTTGGTTTAATTTGTGTGTTAATCTAAAGCTCTAGAGATTATAGAATATAATTATATCCCAAATCAATTCTAATGAAAGAATATGTGGAAGGAATTAAGAGATAAAAGGAAGTAGAGATGAAACAGGAAAGGAAAAGCTGCCAAGTAAATTTGAAATTCTGCATCTACGTCCCTTAAAGTAAATATAACTTCAAATTTGATGGGAATTTGGGTAAGAATTCAAAATAGTAAACGTAGATCTTTTTGCTGCGGTCGTTTTCATATAAAGTAGGCAAACATTGGACCAATAAAGAAGGATATATGATCAAAATAGAGAGTAGTGTTTATGCTCTCCGATATTTTCAGAAAACAAAATTGAGTTGGACTTTTACTCAAATTACTTGCCTTCCACTCAAGATTTCGACTAGGTTCTTCTTAACACCTATAACAACACCCTCTTATCATTGTAAACATGTCCTTGCTCAGTTCTAAACCTTAGTTTCATAGAAGTCATTCAAGTGAAGCAAGTTGACAATATTAATCTTTATTTTAGTTTATTTCTTGTTAGCATGAACTAATTTTCACATAGCTTGGGTTTTCATATGTATAAGTTTGTTTGGGAAAACCTTTTTAAATTGATTATAGCTTCTTAACCTTTATATTTGTTTTATGTGCTTTGATATATTGACCGTAGTTCTTGCTAGCGCACAAGTATAGACTACCCCATTAATAGTAGTTAATGGTCACCCAGAAGGGCTGTCTAATTATTGAAACACAACATAAGCGTCTAGTGTGCGGTAGTGATCTAGAAGGTCTTGCCTAACTATATAGTCATTATGGTTTGAGATTTAACCACCGATAATTGCGTAGGGTCCCCTTAACCAAGTCCTATGATAATTGTTAGGTCGCCACCTAAGTCCACCAGGAAGGGGATAAGGAGGAATATAGAATCCTGGCTACTTACTTTAAGAGCTTTAATCACGTTTATTAACTAGTAGATGAAATAGAAGGATAAGTGCACACTAGCAGATCTAATCTATATGTATCATCTTATTATTACATATTTATTTTATTGTCTTTAGTTTAGTTAATCATTTTTCTCCTCAATCAATACTATTTACTTTTATTGTCTTTCAATTCATTGAGCTATTTAGTACTCGTGCATTCTTGTAATCCATCTGTATAACATACTAAGTCCCTGAGAGCGAATCTAACTTATCATTAAAACTTGCAGACATCCTATGATACTTGCAGTGAGTGACGTGTTTGGTTAGCGTGATAGTTGTGTCTTTTATTATCATATTTTTATCACATTCTACCAACCACCATATACCGATCATGTATGTCAATTTGGACTATATCATGATAGTGAGACACGTGATGTTATGTCAGTGAACTCATTTGATCACATAAATGATGTGATATAAATTTAAAGGGGTCAGAGTTACTGAAATATGATACAACGAAATTATTAGTTTGGGGTACTGCAGGATACTGATGTCTCCCTAATTGTTCTTATTTTCGACCCTTGGGAGACATCATTTTTGGTGTTTATTTACTTAAATTGATAGACTTTTGGACTTAATATGCAATAATCCGGAATTACCTTTTTATTTCTAGCATTTTTAATTTATTAAACTTTTGCGCGTAATATTGGTATTTTTAGTGTAAAGTTTACAGGTTTTAGATGTTAGCTAGGAGAGGAATCCGAGGAGAAAGTCAAAGATCGTGAATTAAGAGTCAAGACTTGAAGATAAATCCCGAAGATATTATTTTTAGAGCTGAAAATCCATTTTCCAGGCCATAGATTGCTGATTTCGAGGTGCTTAAGCGATGATTTAGCTGTTGACCTTTGAAGAGAAATCATTCCTTATCGAGTTACGGAACTTTAGAAACTGGAATGAGGTCAATCGGAGTTGTAACGCATCGGGAAAAGCCGTTTTAGTGAAGGTGTATCAGCAGTTACGGGATTTTGGGCTTGGAAATTGGGCTTGGACATTTAATTAGTCTTTTATTTTCTGGTCCAAGCCCTAGTCCGAATTTATGCTTATAAAAGGAGGTCTGGACTTCTATTTTTCACACAACTCACATTCTACAAGATTAAACACCAGAGAGAAGTCAACGGAAGGAAGAAGAAGAAGCTACAAGAGCTGGAGAGGGTCTATATCTCCGTTCGTAATCATTCCTATTCCGGAAATTAGGTTTTTCTTATCTTTAATTTTGTAATCAAATATGAATTCCTTTATTTTTAATTTAGTATTTCTTTTTAATATGAGCTAAACAATTGATAGTGCTTGAGAACAAATAATGGGTGAATCCCAATCTTATTAATTAACGAATGTTGAATTTGGGTTTTTATTGAATTAAACTAAATTAGGGCTTTTACTCTTTTCAATAAATTGAGATTATTTTACTGTTTCTGGAGTAGCTAACTAAGAACAGGTGTTAGTATCTAGGCTATTCCAATTAGTGGCGATTGGATCATCCTGACGGAGGGTTTAGGTACAGAACCATTTATTCAATCTAGGATAGAAGTTAATGATTCTGACGAGCTTAGCTAATCCTAGGGCCAATGAGGTAATAAAACTTAATCATCCAACGGTGGATCATATTTACCCTGACGGGACTAGTGACACTTTAGGATCGCCTTATAATCCACCCTGACGGGGGTATAAGGAATTTAGAATCCCGACCATTGTAATTGACCAATTTAGCCCTTAAACAACATAAGTTAGGAAGTAAGATTAGGAGGATCCTTGCGTTCTCAAGTGCTACATCTCATATTGCGTTTTACATCATTTTACTTGCGTCTTAGTTTTTACTTGCATTTTAATATTTGTCTTTCATTTACTTAGGCTTATAACAAAAACCAAACAAACATATTATTGTCTTTTATTTTCATAAGTGCATCAATCACTATTTGTTAGACATTGTGATCAACCATTCCGTCCTTGGAACGAATCTGTATTATCAGATATACTACTTGGGACAACCGTACACTTGCGGTTGTGGTTCGATTTACTTTTTGCATTTATTTTAGAACACACATAGGACCACCAAGTTTTTGGCGCCGCTGCCGGGGACAGTAGCGTGTGACCACGGTGTTTATCCTTTAGTGATAGTTGCATTTATTTTTATATTTGTTTTTATCAGTTTTACGCTTTTTTCTTGTTTAGTTTTCTCAGGTTTTTAGGTTTGGTGTATGCGAAGAAGGCTCAGATTTGAACCGCTAGTTCAAATCCTTGATAATCCGGATTCGTTAATCAGACTTGCAAATAAGAAAAGAAGAGAAGAAGAGGAAAGAGAAATGGCGAATATTCAAGATCCATGGTTTACTAATGGTCCACCAGAAGTTCCATTCCGTGCTCCTGCTATAGGAGTAGGTGCTCCAGATATAAATGTTCCGAAGTTTCGTCCAGATCCGGGTATGATAGCTCAATTCCAAAACTTTGGAAATTTTCGTGGTAGAGTTGGAGAAGATCCTCTTAGAGCGATACAGAAATTCAAACAGATATGTGATTCTTACATCACACAAGGAGTTTCAAAAGAACAGATGTACTACGCTGTGTTTAAATTTTTTGTTATTGATGGAGCAAGTGAATGGCACGATACGCAAGATCCGACGAAGGTTACTAATTGGGATCAATTAGAGATTGCTTTCTTTGACAGGTATTACCCAAGTAACATGAGGTTAGATGCTGAATTAGAGTTGACGCAGTTCCGTCAAGAATATGATGAAACTTTGGGTAGGAGTTGGACAAGATTTCAGATGTGCTTACGTAGAGTCCCCAATCATGGCTTTTCAGAACAACAACAATTAAAAATATTTTATAGAGGCCTTGATGGGACTTCAAGAGAGAAATTGGATATGCTATGTGGTGCAGGTTTTCTTCAAGTTCAACCCGCTCATGCAAAGATCATCTTAGAGAGAACAGTCAAGAATGAAGTTGGGTGGAGTTCAGTAAGAACACCAGTTAAAAGAGTGAATAATGTTGATATGGAAGAAAAGTTTGCTACGCTAGAGACAAAGCTTCAGACCACACTAGAACAACAATTGAGACAACTTACTCTAGCCGTGAAAGAAGGTTTCTCGAATAAAAGAGGTGAGGTAAAGGTTGCACAAGAGGTATATGGATGTGAGTATTGCGGTGTCAATGATCATAGTTGGGAAAATTGTCAAAATAATCAAGAATCCGTGATGTTTGTGTCCAATAGAGGTAACTTTAATTCAAGTGGTAATGGATATCAGCCTAACAGAAACCATCCGGGGTTTCAATACTCAAATCCTGATGGAGCAGCAAATCCTACTTATGCGTATCAGCCACGTCCCCAAGGTAACAACTACAATCCAAGACCACACAACAATTACCAAGAAGGACAGAATCAAAATTATGTTCAGAGACAAGCTCCTCAAGACAATTATGATGACACAATGAATCAGAAGGCCTTACCTGCCCATCCGCAAGAAGGAGTTACTCTTCAGAAAACAGTTGAAAGTTTAATCGCTCTTCAGACACAAGCTATGGAACGTCAAAATGCAATCGAAGCTAATATGAATTTGTTCCAGAATCAACTAAGCCAAATTAATAAACAACTGAATCAGCGTCCACAAGGGCAACTCCCTAGCGATACTGAGAATCCAATCCAAATCGAAGACTGTAAAGCTATTACTCTCAGAAGTGGTAAGAACCTTCCTCCACCTCCTTTTCCAGTTATGAAAGAAAAAAGATTTTAGAAAAGAAAAAAAGGTGGTGAATGAAGATAAAGAAGTTGAAGTAGAAGAAGTGGAGAAGTCGAGTGAAGTTCCGAAAAAGAAAGATGATACTATAATAAACCCTCCTCCTCCACCATTTCCATCGAGAGTTCAAAAGAAGGGTGACATGGCTGATTATCAAAAATTCTTTAACAAGGTAAGAGGACTTAGCATAAATATTCCGTTGTTAGAAGCTATTCGAGATGTGCCCAAGTATGCTAAGTTTCTAAAAAGAGCCCTCACCAACAAAAGGCCGTATTGTGATAATGAGATGATTGGTCTCCCTGAGGAATGTAGTGCTATTTGTCAAGGTAAATTACCTCCAAAGTTAGTTGATCCTGGAAGCTTTACGATTCCGATATATATTGGTAATGAGTGGAAGGGAAAAGCGCTATGCGATTTGGGTGCAAGCATAAATCTAATGCCCAAATCGATCTTTGATAAGCTTAATATCGAAGCAAGACCCACTTCTATGGTCTTGCAAATGGCGGATCGATCTCTTGCACATCCGGAAGGCCGAATTGAAGATGTCCTCGTTAAGGTAGGTACGTTAATTTTTCCCGCTGATTTCGTTATACTTGATTACGACGCGGATAGGAATGTCCCCATCATTTTGGGAAGACCATTCCTAGCCACGGGGCGTACTTTGATTGATGTAGAAAATGGCGAAATGATTATGAGAATCCAAGACGAGGAGATGAAGTTTAATGTGTTTAGACCTATGAAGTTTCCGGATTCCAAGGAAGAATGTTTTCGTGTAGAGGTAATGGAACCGGTAAGAAAAGAGCCAATCAATGTTGTGGACACTTTAGGGGTGGAGGAGAAAGAGCTACGAAAGAAACCACCAATTAAAGCTCTTCCATACCCTAAAAATCCACAACTCAATCATGCAAAGAAGAAAGAGAAAGCACGTGCCACGAAGGTTCCGAAAGAACCTAAGAAAGAAAGAAAGAAAAAGGGGTTCAAGGTAGGTGAAGAAGTAGCTATGAAGAAACCAAACCCCCATCCAAAGGTACGTGAATCAAAAAGTTCTTGGCTAGGACCATTCATGGTCGCGAAGGTTATCTCAGATAAACTAGTGGGAATAAAAGCTAAGGGATGCAAATTTCGAGTTGCAAATATTGACAACCTCACTCACTGCTGGGGAGGTTATGTCAATGACTAATGAATGAGGTAACCCGTCGAGCTTAACGACGTTAAACAAAAGCCAATTATTTGTATATTAGCTGAGTTTTTAAATTTTTGCAATTTAGAATAGTTTGATTTTTGTAATTTTAGTGTTTATTATTAAGAAATGAGGAAGGGTAGTTGTTTTTGATGATTTCAGGGATAAAAAGGTCATGAGTTTGGGGTCGAAAAGGCGAAAATAGGAGAAAAATTTGTGGTGTTCCAGGGGCCAAACCGGGTCCCCGCATTTGCAAATGCGGGTACCCGGTTTCGAAAGCTAAAAATTCCAATTTTCTGACCCTGCGTCTTGGGTCCCGCGTTTTGCTGCGTCACCACTGCGTTTTGCTGCGTTTTGGATTCGCGCCATCGACGCAAAACCGGGTACCCGCATTTGCAATTGCGGGAACCCGGTTTCGGAGCTGTACTTTTCCAATTTCTCTGACCCCGCGTTTTGGGAGGTCGCGTTTTGGTGCGTCTTGGCTCGCGCCATCGACGAAAAACCAGGTACCCGCATTTGCAAATGCGGGCACCCGGTTTCGAAGGGCAATTCTCTGACCCCGCGTTTTGGGTCCCGCGTTTTGAGGTAAAAAAAAAAAAAAAAAAAAAAATCTTTTTCGCGTCGACACAGCGACGCGAAACTGGGGCCCCGCATTTGCAAATGCGGGTACCCGGTTTCATCTGTGACAGGGCCGTTTTGAAGCTTTTTATCCCTAGATTTTAACCTCCTTCTTCAACCCAGCCTCCAAAAACACTCCCAAAACCTAGAATTTCCTGAACATCATCATCAACAACCACACAATCCTCAAATCTTGCTCTCTTTCACCACAACAACATGCAATCAACTCATCTCCCATCCGAAAAATATAATTAAAGTCCCACTTTTCTCCAATTGTTCTTCATCCAAGCTTCAAATTAAATCCAATTCCCTCTTCCCCCGCATCAATTAGCCTTTACCCATCTCATATTCCACCATAATCTTCAAGTCTTAAGCCTCAAAACATCAAAGTTCTAAGCCTTAGCTTCTCACTATTTGAAGTTTTGAGTTTGGGGTGGAAAGAGATACCTATCAGAACCGTTTTCATGTGTGCTTATCGAAGGAATTCTCCAAGAAACAGAAACGCTTTTGGTGCTATTCAAGAACAAGCTATTGAGATTCCTATTTCACAAGACTGAAGAGGTTCAAATTAAGGCTATTCCTAGGAAGAGAGGAGTGATTGAGGAACCTGAAAGTGAGGAAGAAAATGATCCGATGATGAGTTGGAATCGAAAATCGAGATGTTGGAAGAGAATCAGGATACGAGGTGCGCTATTTTGGGAAACGTTACAAACAAGTTGAACTTTACTTGTTCAAAGCACAACTTACGATGTCTAGACGCAAGATAAAGTTCATGGACGCAACACCGAAAACCAGCCACACGCTGGTTCAGATACGTTTTCTATCCCTTCTCATTTAGTGTAGATTATTTTATTGCTTTGAGTCTTTTCGAGTCGTGGGGACACGACTCATTTTTGAGTTTGGGGTGGGGTTCGTTGCCTCATCCCAATTTTTATGTGTTATTTGCTTTATTTGCTTTCAATAAAAGAATTTTCGGAGTTGCGTTTGACTGTAGAAATTTTTAAATATCCCTTTAAGCATACTCTTGATAAATCTATGATAGTAAATAGTGGACTTTAGGGATTGATATAAAACGCACTTACAATTGCATGCGAATATAGGTAATTGATAGGAAAAATTAATGAACAATGCAAATGAAGTAAGCTTGTACTCAAGGAATATGTTTGGTGTGTAGAACGTGAAATCCTAATTAGTAGAGAACCCACCTAGATATGAACTAAAGACAAGCTATGTACTTAGGAAAATGATAGGGGCAGTTCTTTGTTAGCCATTTGTACCTTTTTAGCCGTCTATCCCTTGTATTAATGATTATCCGTCTTAACCCACTTTGAGCCTTTAGCCTTTTCTTTGTAGCCACGATATAAGCCATTATCCCTTAGATTATTAGGCATGACCATATGACCCGCACTTGAATCACAATCCTGAGACATGTCTCGAGCTTGAGTTTGGGGTGGTGGGACCACTTAAGGGAAATTTAATGGGTTGGGATTGATGTGCTTTGTATTGTAGCACAATTGCAGATGATATATACTTGTAACCCTTTGCCGGGAATGAAAAAAGAAAAAATGAAAAAAAAAAGAAAAATATCCATACAGTAGGAACCGGGAACCCGGATTCGTCAAAATCGGGAACCCGGTTTGCTTCTGTACAAAAAAAAAAGAGAAAAAGAGAAAAGAAAAGAAAAAGAAAAATACATATGAATAAAACATCCGGCAAAGTAGAATTTTTTCTGAAAATCATCTTGTTTATAGTGGGTAGACATGGGACGCTAAATTGTTGCGTATATGGGTGAGTGAGAACATCTTTTGAGCGTTAACTCAAGCTCGAGGACATTGTTGATGGTAAGTGAGGAGAGAGCCAAAAGCTCACTTCAAATTTACCAAATATACATCCACACCCGTCCTTAAGCCAATATTATAACCGTAAAGACCTCGTGATTCCTAAGTGCATAGTGAATTTATAATTCTGTTGATAGGGAATACACTAAGTGGAGCGTTCAAAGCGAGGTAGGATTAATGACCACCCTATAGCCATCATACAGAGATGAGTACAAGTGTAACCTTCAAGCATTGCGACTTTAATTTTATGATTGAGATTATTTATGTTTGATGTTGCATGATTAGTGTATGTGTATATTAGTTTCTAGAGTTTGCTATATGAGATTTATTTTGAGAATTGCTTTAGGGTTTATTTGCTAGCTTCTACTTGTTTATACGCTTACTTCTACCCCTTTGTTTTGTTTTACTTTGTCGAGACGACAAAGGTTTGAGTTGGGGGTCTTGATGTCTCCCTAATTGTTCTTATTTTCGACCCTTGGGAGACATCATTTTTGGTGTTTATTTACTTAAATTGATAGACTTTTGGACTTAATATGCAATAATCCGGAATTACCTTTTTATTTCTAGCATTTTTAATTTATTAAACTTTTGCGCGTAATATTGGTATTTTTAGTGTAAAGTTTACAGGTTTTAGATGTTAGCTAGGAGAGGAATCCGAGGAGAAAGTCAAAGATCGTGAATTAAGAGTCAAGACTTGAAGATAAATCCCGAAGATATTATTTTTAGAGCTGAAAATCCATTTTCCAGGCCATAGATTGCTGATTTCGAGGTGCTTAAGCGATGATTTAGCTGTTGACCTTTGAAGAGAAATCATTCCTTATCGAGTTACGGAACTTTAGCAACTGGAATGAGGTCAATCGGAGTTGTAACGCATCGGGAAAAGCCGTTTTAGTGAAGGTGTATCAGCAGTTACGGGATTTTGGGCTTGGAAATTGGGCTTGGACATTTAATTAGTCTTTTATTTTCTGGTCCAAGCCCTAGTCCGAATTTATGCTTATAAAAGGAGGTCTGGACTTCTATTTTTCACACAATTCACATTCTACAAGATTAAACACCAGAGAGAAGTCAACGGAAGGAAGAAGAAGAAGCTACAAGAGCTGGAGAGGGTCTATATCTCCGTTCGTAGTCATTCCTATTCCGGAAATTAGGTTTTTCTTATCTTTAATTTTGTAATCAAATATGAATTCCTTTATTTTTAATTTAGTATTTCTTTTTAATATGAGCTAAACAATTGATAGTGCTTGAGAACAAATAATGGGTGAATCCCAATCTTATTAATTAACAAATGTTGAATTTGGGTTTTTATTGAATTAAACTAAATTAGGGCTTTTACTCTTTTCAATAAATTGAGATTATTTTACTGTTTTTGGAGTAGCTAACTAAGAACAGGTGTTAGTATCTAGGCTATTCCAATTAGTGGCGATTGGATCATCCTGACGGAGGGTTTAGGTACAGAACCATTTATTCAATTTAGGATAGAAGTTAATGATTCTGACGAGCTAAGCTAATCCTAGGGCCAATGAGGTAATAAAACTTAATCATCCAACGGTGGATCATATTTACCCTGACGGGACTAGTGACACTTTAGGATCGCCTTATAGTCCACCCTGACGGGGGTATAAGGAATTTAGAATCCCGACCATTGTAATTGACCAATTTAGCCCTTAAACAACATAAGTTAGGAAGTAAGATTAGGAGGATCCTTGCGTTCTCAAGTGCTACATCTCATATTGCGTTTTACACCATTTTACTTGCGTCTTAGTTTTTACTTGCATTTTAATATTTGTCTTTCATTTACTTAGTCTTATAACAAAAACCAAACAAACATATTATTGTCTTTTATTTTCATAAGTGCATCAATCACTATTTGTTAGACATTGTGATCAACCATTCCGTCCTTGGAACGAATCTGTATTATCAGTTATACTACTTGGGACAACCGTACACTTGCGGTTGTGGTTCGATTTACTTTTTGCATTTATTTTAGAACACACATAGGACCACCAGATACGTAACAAATAAGAATTATTTGAGCAACTATGTACCGTAACATATTATTAATAACGTGTGCTCATATGCTTGCCGTTCACGCACAACCATTTGCCAAGTATGATGATTAGTTGGTGCATGTGTGTATATGAGAAGATAGTAGGATGTTGGTACCGCAAATTGGTATAACTTAATTATGGACGAGTGGGAGAATGTAAGAAACTAAATATATAATTATGTATATTTATTTATTATTTTGTTAGTCCGTAAAAAGTAAGTTATATTATAAAAGGTTATTAATTTTGAAATTTAAAATTACTAACTATGGAAGTTAAGATATCAGATACGTGTATATTTAATAAAACTCCCTAACTACCTACTACTTTATACGCTTCTCTTTTAATTTTCTTCTTCTCTCTACTATCCACAAAATATACACTGATCATAAATCACAAGACTATTAGGTTGTGGAAATAGAGGTATCTCTTGCAGTAAGAAGATCCACGCCGCAAGATAATCGGATTTCCAGACAACTCATTTCCGATGCTCGTCAAAAGGTATTTTGTAAAACCTTCTTGTTCTTTAATTATTATCTAATTAAATATTACAGGGATTATCTTCCTTAAAGCTTGGTAAAGGGATACAATGTCCCGCATGTCACGACTCACATAAAGAAAACCTAAAATTAAATTATCATTAAAAGAATATGAAAATGACCCGAACGAAAAACATAATACTTCATGCCTTGAATGGATGACCTAGATGATTCATTTGACCATAAGAAGTAATAGTATTTAGGATGAAGATAAAATATAAAATAGAGAGGAACTTGGTTTCGAGCCTCTTGTAAAGTAAAGTTTCTCTTATAAGAAAGTGTATACTTAAAATGTAGCTTATGGTCTTTGGACAACTTTTTTTATCATTGTTAGAGTGAAAAATTAGATTGGCCTATTTATTAAGTTACATGTTTATAATATCACTTTACTCTATAATGTTTCCTAAAATTGTTTCTCTACATTCTCTATATTCATCTGGCTATATTAGCTATGCATGTAATATTATTTATTTTATATCTTTAATATTTTGATCAATGTATTACTCGAGGACAATCAAAGAGTGAGTGTGGGGTGTGATATGTCAAATAATATGATATATATATATTTTGTTTAGGACAAATTAGGTATATTTTACATAGTTTTCTTATGTCACTAAATGATTCACAAGTAATTTACTATTTACAACCCTTTTCGAAAAAACAATTTGAAATGGGGATATTGCATCTAAATTAGAAAATTGTTATTTTTATCATTTTCCAAAACAAAAATTGAAAGATTAGACATTGACTTAGAACTAAAAGGTGCAATTTTGACCAAAAAAGTATGCCCAAGTAGAAGCCATTTTTGGCACGATACGTGTGTACGTGTGTCAGGAAAATTACCGTCTTGGAAGACAAGACAATACATCTTGGAAAGTGTTTAGAAATTAAAGAGTCAAAGAAAGAAAAATGTATACGAAAAAAAGATTATTCACGCGATAAATACAAAAATCAATTATTAAGACGTAAATAATTAGATATTTATCCGTCTGTCATATAATCGTTCGTCAATTAACCTATTTTCTTTCTTTTATTAGTTTAAATATTATAAAATGAAAATGATAGAACGCTATAAGTGGAAAGTAAATACTAGAGACTAGGATTTAGAATTAAAAGCATGAGGTACTAATAACCACCACTTAAGGCAGTAATATAGGATTTTTATAATAAAATTCATGGTAATTTGAATAAAATAACTAAATTTGATGTACACTCAAGATTCATTCAAAATTGTGGTACTTGAGATATTATTTTGTAAGTAGGAATCAACATCATAAATGATGTAGGGATGTGTGTGGATTCACCATCTCAGCCCAACAAAGTATGTTCCCTCGAGTAATAAAGTCGTGAAGAATAACCAAGACTAAAATAATATCCATTTAAAAAGTACATTGTGATGACTTACCTCTACAATTAAAGCTCCATTATTGGTAGATCCGCAAATGTATTCAACTCCGATTCACTACTTAATTCAGACCCATGAGAACAATCGTATTATCCAAAAATATTTCCATAACTATTCACTCTAATCATTCGATTATGATATATTTTGTTTTTTAATGAATTTCATAGCAATAATAATCACTAATCTTGTAGCTCCCTAAATTTAATTGAATTAGACCTAGAAACTTACTCAATTTACCACCAGTCTCTGAGGATCAATCCTTCATATCACGTAGGGGCAACGAGGAATAAAAATAGTGAAACTAATAGTGTCATATGATAAATTCATTAATTATACTTACATAGGTGATCAATGAGTTTGCAGAAGACATCATGTATGAAAAATATGCAGATATATCAAATGTACATCAAGGATACTTCAAAACACTGAATATTGATTTATAAAATAACACTGCAAAATAACTTCAATTATATTGTGATTATGATTAAGATTCTAGCCGATTCATTTCCAAAAATCACTTAATAATGTCCACAATTACTTTATTCTTTTTCCAACTACTACATATTGTTCGCACATTAATGGGTTGTGGATGAAAATAATATTCAAACCCACCACCAAGCCCTCCATTCACATGAACCACTAACACCTCTCTCACCTCTATTCCTATTATCCTCACACATCCATAATCACTGCATCTGTTACACCATCAACAATAATAGTTTTTTGGAAAAATAATTATTTGAAGGTAAATACAATTTTCATTCATCTTAATTAACTAATTATCCTTTAAATAGTTGACCAATGTCTAGGTAATAAACAGATGGTGGAGTAAAAACCATTATTTTTATAACTTTACAACTTCAGAGAAAAAACCAAGGAGACTAAAATAAAAAAGGAAGTGTAAATGATTCCATTTAATCTTCTAAAGCATTTCAATATCTATATATCTTCTGCTCTAAACTCATATTTTTAATTTTTCATATTGAAATATGGGTAAAACATATATATATATCCTATAAAGTATGATTCACAGTGCTAAAGCAAGATGTACCCAATCCATTCCTATTGCATACGCCAATGCTTTGGAGGAAAGTTAAGCAATCCAACATAGGCTCCATATATATATGATGAGTAATTTTGGATAATTTTTGTACTGAATAATCAAGCTTTAAGTTTTGGTAAATATAATTACTTACTAGTAGCCATTTCTAGGAAATGAGTAAATGATGGTAATATTTTTAATAGAAGTACTATATAAAGAATATGCATGGTAAATATTTTTTGAAAACCATTTAAAATGATGGTTTTATATGGAATTCCAACATCTAGCAAAAATTGAACACGCCTTATTAATGAAGATATAATTTATTATACTAGAAAATATTGAAATTTACTCAAGGCAATCCCAATTCCATCTTTTATTGAACATTATAAATGTCTAGTGGAGGATGAACTCACTCACTGATAATGTATCGATAAAAATAAACTAAAATTCTGGCCACCCTAATATGAACAATGATTAATATGTTAACATCATGGATTGAAGAAAAATATTTTTTTTTGGTGTAGCTTTGGGTATCATTTTACCTATAAAATGCTACTAATATAAAAAATCACAAGTTATAAGAGGAAGATGATTATAGCACAAGTGTTACATGGCCTCTACATGCTATAATTGTTGTAGTTGGACTGATCTCAAAATTTAACCTTTAGGATGCTCAAACTTTCAAGATTATCTATTAATATCTTTATCCTAACTTTGATAATTTATCTTTGTTCATAATTTAAATATTTTAATGATGCATCTTAAAATATTTAAATCGACATAATAAAAAACAAGTAGGATATGTTACATGGAATGGTATCATATTGACATCCGGAGGCTACAATAAAACCATTATGAATCACAATGGTAGGTTGTTACAACTTAGAAAGAGGCTTAGACTTAGTAACTAAAAAACAATATTTAGGCTATGGACACCTTCACTACGCCTAGGATGCCTTTTTCCATACAATGGACGACAATTTCTTCCATCCCTAGATGTAAATATTTAATTATTTTAAATTCAAGGTTAAAAACTTGATCATGCAAGTGGTTATCGGTAAGTTGTGTCTATGTGCGTTGATCTTGATAACTTTGTAAGTTATGTGTTTCCTTCTATATATACGGACATAATAATGTGAAATTACCTATTTTGTGTGTTATGATTTCTGAAGTTGAAGAAAGAAAATTCTCAAATATGGTGGCGCTAGAAGGAGAAGCGAAACCTATTGTAGGAAACATAAAAACCACCAAAAGGGCTATCAAGAAGAGTAGAAAGAGAATTGTAGTAAGAGTAGATTTAGTTGCTTAATATTTAACCAAGATAACATATGTTATGACAAGTTATCTTTTGTTCCTTGATAGTTTAAATTAGTAGCGCTATATGGAATAGTGGTTAATTTGTGTTAGTATTTGATAATTTTGTATGTGTTATTTACAAACCCATTAGTAAAATTGTGCTAGTTCCTAATGTCTTATTCTTTTCATAACATCAATGTTAATATGGTGTAGAAGAAGATATTACATGCCATATTTGTTAATAGGGTGTTGAATAAAATTCTTGCTGTAGCTTTGGGTTATAAATACCATATGTGTTAATAAATTCACGAATTTTCTCTATAGATACAGGAACTGATAACACTTGGAATTGTGTATTTTCTACATTTGGAAACAGACCGAGTGTATTTTGTTGTTCTTTGAACCACACATATATTATATCAAGAAATGACTAAGACTCATTTGTTTCATAACCAATATGTTACCAAAAATGCGAGTATTTATTATTTTCTCTATTTTTTGGATATCCTATTTTCTTTTGATCAATTCGGATTTGTTTTAAATTAAATCATGATTTCTTTCTTGGGATGGGTCAGGAATAAAAAACTCGAGTGTATGGTTTTTTCTTTTTATACACGTACAAGACTTGTCTTGATTCCGATGACATCCTTGCTCGTCATACATTGGTGTTCTTTTTTTTACATCAAGAGCACATATTATACCTTGATACATTGGAAGAATTCGTTCAAGATTTCCGCGAGAGTTAGATAAGACTTTGAACCTATTCTTATTTAAATTCCTTGTTCCTAAGACCATGCATAAAAGTGAGGCATGCTCTAACAATGTTCAAAATTTTTGTATCAGAGGTTATTTTTCAAAATCTCTTTGTACAACTTCGTGATGATTCCCCTTTTTTTAGTTACAATACCAATAGCAAAGATGAGTCTTTCCTTAAACATGTACTCCCTGTGCTTCATATGCCTTTAGCCTTTAAATCAAATGCCTGAATATTTTGTTTTACTTAGAGTCTTAAATGTCTTGTACAAGACATATCTATATATAGACTCATCTAAAGGTTATCGAAAATCTCTTTTAAGATTATAGCATGACACTATCCTCGTAACTACTTGGTATATAAACGAATCTTGTGTTGTCGCTGATAATGTCCTATATGATTTTAGTTTCTTGAAGGATACGATTAAGTTTTTTCTATTATTCTTTATCTCTTATAGACATTGTATGAGCTTCATACAATCTGTGTTGCTCACTAGTTTTACATAACCTCGTCAGATTTGTGTAGCCGATCCTCGAGAATACGATGTAGCTTATAGTCATCCTTATCACTAATAAGTAATAGTTTGTACATAAATATATTTGGTTGCTAATATGTTCTTATATTTAAATTACATATCGAATAGTACTTTTTGTAACTTTATTAAGTTAAATAAAAATAAAAGCAGTCATGGTTAGTGTGTCATTTAACTGAATTCTCAATTAATTCCCTCGTGAAGTGTTAATATCTAGGATAAATATACTAAAGGGAGATGAAATACAAAAGGCCAGTTACAAAAGGCTTAGATAATAAAATATTAGGTACATGTTGAGAGTTGGATTTCAACATATAAATTTGTGACTAAAATTTGAACATATAAATTCACGATGAAAAGTTTCCTATGTTATATTTTTTTACTTGAAAAGATATTTTGTTTGTTATTAGAATTCGCAATTAAATAGTATATGAGTTTTACAATAATACAATTTGAAAATGCGTAGAATAAAATTATCTACATTGCACCTAGATTTCTTATCAATTGAAACTACCCGACCTCTCTACTAGAAACTAGCTTCTAACATATTGTAGAACATTGGAGGTTCACAGGATATATGACAGGGCACTTTTGTTTTATAACATCTCAGATGTCTCTTATTATGCATTTTATGGCTACTAATACCAATAATATATTTTGGAATGGAGATTCATTAGATGCATACTTTCCAACTAGAGGTATAAGCTAAGGGGGCCTCTTTCCTCATTTTTATTTGTGATGTATATATGCATAGATGATAATTATTTCTCATAGACTAGTTTTAACTGTATTTCATACCTCTGTTAAGGTAATTATCTATTATCTTTTGAGGCTATATATGTTAGACAATTTTAAATATAAATATTATACACATAGTTTGTAATGAGACTTTTCATCTCTCAAGGTGTGATAAAAATATGCTAGCAAATACATACCTCGAGAGAGAGAGAACTGCCACAAGTGTATGTATCATTGACAAGTAATAAAGTAAGTATGTTAAGAGAATCATCACGACAAGGACTAAACTCGCTAAATTCAATCTCGCCTTCTTAGAAAGTGTAGATGATACAGTTGTTGTAACTAAAACAAAAATAAAATAGATAGATTTTTTTTTTGGTTTTTGATTAATGATTAAGATGCAAATATCAACTAGATTAAATAAAAAACTAAACCATAAAAATAAAATACGAAGAATGAGATAAGAATTAGATAAAGTTTGCTAGTATTCTCTATCCTACTAAGTCCATGATTCCAGTCATAAGGGTGAATTAGATCGTTATGCTAATAGAGATTCTAATTTCCTTTTAAATCTAGCCACGATAGCTTAGATGGATTCCTTTCTATTAGTAGAGTCCTTGGATATACACAAAAGTTTGGTGATGCAAGATCTGAACCTATATGATTATCCGGCTAGACAAGTTCGTTAGGATCACAACCGCACACTAGACGAATATGAACCAATTATGTTACTAAACCCCCTGTCAGGGTGACAGTTTGCGATACTAAGGTCAATCTATAGTTGGTCAAGTTATAGAAAGTTTTAATTCAATCAAGTCATATGTAGCTACAAACAAATTTCCAGTTCAATTCAATTCAATTCTCAAATAAAGTAGAAATATCAATAAAGTATTCAAGATTTGTACATATTGCAAACTCAAGCTAACAAAATTTAGTGCAAAATTAAATGTATAAAACTAGGTAATAAAAAGTTTGGAATCATTTTTAAGACAAGAAATTAATTCTAATTATCCTAATGATAGAGGTGGAATGATGTAGAAGTGCTTTAGTAATCCCTCGACTTCTAGTCTTCTCCTCAAACCAAATTGCTCTCTTAAATAATAATTCTGAATAACAATTATCGGTCACTTTTTCTAAACTTAATTTATTAATATTATATATAGGGTTTAAAACTTTTTATGGTTTGTGGGCCTCTATTAAATGACCAAATCCAAGTTTTCCCAAAAAGTAGATTGGTTTGAGCCACGATATCTGCAACTTTGATAACTTTTTCAGTCCAACTCAAAACTACAACCATGTGCGCTCCTAAATCCAAGTTATATCTAGAAACCAAAGTGATCCTCTATAATATTCAATAACTGGACTTGGTGACATCAATAAGTCGATTTTTTAAATCTGGCCGACAACTGCTCCCTTTACAAAAGTGGCTTCTTGGTCGTTTTAACCTTGACTTGGGTTTGATATTCCTTTCTCATCTTCTTATCCCTGTATAGGAATCTAATATCATCCAAGTACCTAATATCTACACTTTAACACACAAAATATGCACAAATAACTTTAAATTTAACAATTCTACAAAACTAGACAAGAAATGAGAAACTATCAATATATAGGGAAAATCCTTAAACTGAGCACACTATAACCCTAAAATGATTTCTCGTGACTAGATAAATCTATCATATAAATGGATACATCAAGACTCCACCAACACTGACTCTTGAATATCCCTCATATATTTATCCAAAAACACTCATTAAGCAACACAAAACTACTTAAATAAATGTAGTGGGTTTTGACTTATCAAATCATTACTAACTACCTTCATATACCTATGTTATTGGGAAGCCTCCTGAAGAGTTTTTATCAAAAGGTAATCGTGAACATTAAAGTCAACTTTCTAAGTAGAAGTCTCATATTATCTATTTGTCAGTATGGATCACAATCGCTCATTCTATTTTACGTGTTATTCATAGATTTACAATTCTCACAGCAAAAGTTTTTCAGTTATCTCTGACAAAAGATTAATTGATTTTAAGAGATCTATATCCTTAAAAATCTCTTCTTCAAAGTCCATATAAAAGGTTCTACATGATAGCATAGTATTAAGTATAAGATTATTAACACAAAGTATTTTCAAAATATTGTTATGCATATCTAGACCAACCCTTTTACTTGAGAATGTCTTACATATCTTATATGGTTTGAATGTCTTCCAAAAAGTAATTTGTTGAAATGTAAAATGAGTAAGGTCTGCGCATAATAAAATTTGAGTCAAAGTCCTACATTACGGATGGTAATTGATAATTTTAAAATGGAAAATAATTAAAGGTCAAGCGTCATAAAAACCATGCCATGTTATGCAGCTTAAATAATGACCACTAACAGAGACTTAACAGAGTGACGTAGGTTGGGATAATGAATGGAGAATGTTTTTCATGTTCTTAGTGATTGTAGACGTAACACTTACTTTGTGTAACCTTGCCTGACCACAAATCTTTTTGCTACTAGATATGTTAACAAGTGAGAGTCTGGTTCTGCATTTAATTTTGTCTAATAAATTGAGATTTCGACTAGGGTAGGGAAAAAAATTACTTATTGCGACTATTGTGTGTCATATTTGGTTGGGCCATAACAATAAGATTTTAGATGTGGAATTCGCACCACCCAAGATATTGTCTTTTACATTGCTTATTTTATTTTATGTACGGAACATTGCTCGTTCTTGCAAGAACATTGATAGTGCGTTAGCCTTTTTGGTCATAATTATGTTAAAAAATATCGCAATTCATTCTAAGACAATAAAGGTTAATACTTATATTGTTTTGAAAAATTTGTATGGTAAAATTATTTGCATTGATGCTTTGTCTTAGGATAGATGAGGACCATGTCTTCATTTTTTTGTACATTGAGTTGAATTCACTAGGAATTTAAGAATTAGCGCATGACGGTGAATACTCTAAGAATCATTCATATGGAATAACACGTAATAGAATGGATATTTTCACACAACAAAAGCTTTGTATATCACTATATCAAAATTTAATTTTTATGCACTAAGACATACAATGCTAGTAGATCAAATTTTTGTTAATGATATGTTTTTTATCATTTGTAGTGCGGTCGTTCTTTTATAAATATTAGGTGCTCGCTGAATATTATTTTATTTTTTTGGGATCATAGTACATACACATTATGGAAGGTATATTGGGTAAAACTATTCATCATTATCATTATCTTTCTATTTTTTCTTCATTCATAGAGATACCTAATATTATTTAATTACTTATTATAAACATATTACTTAATTTAACCAAGAAAAAGGAAAGTCGTTTATAAAAATAAATTCAGGACAACTATACACGTGGGATAATATACAAAATTTAATATAATTTATTTTATACTTATCCTTAAAAATAGTCAAAAAATAATTACGTCTCATATTATGTAATAGAGAAAATTTGGAACATTTTCCTATATAATATTTTGTATACCAGATACAATGTATATAATTAATAACATACAAAAATATAAAGTTTATACCTAGTTTTTCTTTAATATGTGTACATATCCATTTATGTATACATGACGTTGATACGAATACATTAATATAATTTACATAATTTTATGTTAAACATATTTAATTCTAGAAAAATCGCTATAAATATCTCTCCTGTTTGAGCTTTAGGACACACATCTCTTCACAATTATCTTTGTTTCAATCGAAGTTGGATCATCGAGTAAGAAAGGTAAAGGCCGTCAAAAGATTCCTATTGAAAAAATAGGGATTAAGAGTCACCTTCTGGTGACATTTTCAAAACGTAAGAGTGGTGTTTTTAAAAAGGCCAGTGAACTAGCCACTCTATGTGATGTTGAAATTGGTATGTCTGTTTTTTCACTAGGGGATACTGTGTACTCATTCGGGCACCCCGATATAAGGTCAATCTTTGATAAATACAGTTCTCAAAATTATCCATTACTAGAGATCCAAACAAAAAAAAAACAGTTCAAAAAAATCGCAACACTACTGTTCGTCATATGAATCATAATCTCACAGCACTCTTCGACAATATTGAATTGGAGGAAGAACGTTCTAAGGGATGGAATAATATTCTCAAAATCAACCGAGACAATTATTGGTGGAATTTGCCGATAACTACTCTCAATTTGGAGAATCTAAAAAAATTGAAGGTTGTATTGTTGGAGTTGAAATCCAGCGTTGAAACTTTTCAAAAACATATCGAGAGACACATTACTACATGCGAGACCTCTAGCGAGGACTTTCTTTGCGAGGAAACGTGTTCCTCGCTAAAGGTTGGGTCTTTAGCGAGGAAACATTTAATGACGAAAAGTTCCTCGCTAATCAATTTTTTTTTATTTTAGTCCCTCAAAAATAATTAAATAATAAATCTTTTGTCGCTAAAAAGAATAATTTTAACGAGGAAATATTTTTCCTCGCCGTTGATGACCCTTTTGTGACGAAACCGATCTCTTTTGCGAGGAACTAAAAGTCCTCATTAAAGAGTAACCTTTTAGCGACGAAAAACTGGCTTTTTCACGAGGAAATTTTTCCTCGCTAAAGCTATTACAGTAATATAGCCAATTACTGCGAACCTTGTTAAAATTCGAGGAGGCCCCACTTTTATGTTAGCTTTACCCCGGCTCACACGAGTTTCAGGTGTAGAAATATGTTCATTTGTTTCTGCACGTGAATGGACAAATGTCTGTTTTAGATAAGAGATGTTTTAGAATAGTAGTTGACTTAAACACTTAAGTTTGACCAAAATAGTTGACTTAATACTCTAAACACTTAAGTTTGACCAAAATAGTTGACTTAACACTTAAGTTTGACCAATATAGTTGACTTAATACTCTATACACTTAAGTTTGACCAAAATAGTTGACTTAATACACTAAACACTTAAGTTTGACCAAAATAGTTGACTTAATACAATAAACACTTAATTTTGACCAAAATAGTTGATTTAATACTCTAAACACTTAAGTTTGACCAAAATAGTTGACTTAATATCTTTAAACACTTAAGTTTGACCTTTATCAGTTGTCTTAAGTTTTCAAGGCATAGGCTTTTTCTGAACTGATTGTCAAATTCAGCATTAAATGCTTCTCTCGTCGCTAATGAAGGATGTGGTTGATAGTACTGTCGTGGGAAAGGATGAATACATGGAAGGAGATAGGGATGATGAGCTGACGCCACGTGTATAATACCTTTAAATGCACTAGTTTGCTCAAATATTATATTTTACATCTATATACGTACAGTCCTTGTCAAACTCAGCATTAAATGCTTCGGTTCTGAATATACAGTTGTTGTTTCCATATGAGAAACAGATAATTGAAGTATAAAAAATAGTGTATATATATTTTCTTCACCTCGTCCAAAAATACAGCAATTTTTTAGATATTATAGCATATTTTTAGATTAGATTAATAGGTTATTTTAAAAAAAATAATCTGGAAATACCTTTTGCGAGGAAATATTCCTTGCTAAAGGATCCCTACCTTTTGCGAGGGGTTCTTAATAAGAACTTCTCGCAAAAGGTAGGGATCCTTTAGGGAGGAATATTTCCTCGCAAAAGGTATTTCCAATTTTTTGGCAGTAAAGAAAGGCGGTCAAAATTCCCGCCGTGGTAATTAGAGCCAACCTTTAGCGAGGACCCTAAGCTTTTGCGAGGAAAAGTTCCTCGCTAAAGCTTTACGCATTATCTACTAAACCCAAACCCTTGTCTTCTTCCCCATTCATTCACACCCCACCATTAAAATACCTCCATTTTTACTCTAAAAATCCGACAAAAATTCCACCACCTAGCCACCGCCGATTACTACCCTAGGAATCCAAGCTACACAAACATCTCTAACATCATTTCAAAGGTAATTTTCATCACCATTTTTTTTTCTCAAAATCAAATTTTTTTTTCTGCAAATTTTGACTCTAATCACTTGTTTATGTGGTTGAATATACTTTGTATGGCTTTTTTATCATAAAAAACACTCCAAACTACGGATTAAAAGGTATGTAATTCAACATTTTTTTCTTAAAATTCTGAAATCTTTATGTTGTTTTTGTCAATTCCGAATTATGTGGGTGGATTTAGGTGATTATTTAGTGTAAAAAACTTGAAAAATTATCTTGTTTTGGTTAAAAAAATATTTGGGAAAAATTACATATAATTTGTGTTGTGGAAAATGAAATTTTTATCTTGATTTTTGTGTTTAGATTGTGTTTTGATTTTGTTAAGATTGTGTTTGGATTGTGTTTTGATTTATGCCTTTTAGTAATTTTAGGTAGTTGAAAATTAATATAAATAAAAAATAAAATTAGGGGTATTTTTTACACCTTACATTGTTTAGGGGTAAAATTGTACTTTTATAAAACTTTAGGTGCCTATTAGTAATTTTAGAGACTTGAAAATCAATTTAAATAAAAAATTAAATTAGGGGCATTTTTGACATTTTAAATATTTTGGGGGTAAAATTATACTTTTATAAAACTTTAGGTGTCTTTTAGTAATTTTAGAGACATGAAAAATAATTTAAATAAAAAATTTAATTAGAGGCATTTTGACATTTTAAATAGTTTATGGGTTAAATTGTACTTTTATAAAACTTTAGGTGCCTTTTAGTAATATTAGAAAGTTGAAAAATAATTTAAATAAAAAATTAAATTAGGGGCATTTTTGACATTTTAAATAGTTTAGGGATAAAATTGGATATTTATAAAACTTTAGGTGCATTTTAGTAATTTTAGAAACTTGAAAAATAATTTAAATAAAAAATTAAATTATGTGCAATTTTGACATTTTAAATAGTTTAGGGGTAAAACTGTACTTTTATACAAATGGCTGAGGTTGCACGCGGACACGGTGGAGATGGTAATGGTCAAGACCCAAGTAGAATTCCGAATAATCGTATCGCGGGACGTAATGCTCCAGGTATTTATTTTTAAAACATCAAATAGAAAAATTGCAACTTTAATCGTATTTTTAAATAGGTAACAAAAATAAAAGGGGCAAGACTACTCTGAAATCGGTGACTCATGCTAGGGAAAAATACGGAGGACGACTCTTTATGGAATTCAGCGCATCAGACTTTACATGGAACCCGGTTGGTCCCTATTCCCACCACGTGACTCAGGTGATAAACCTGACCATCCGAGAGACGGTTCCCCTATACTATGACCACTAGAGTAAAGTCCCGGGAGATTACCTTAATATGGTTTGGCGGTGCCTAAGGGTATATATAGTGAACTTAATTTTTTTTCCTCACTAAGAAAAATATTCACTAACATATTTTTTTTAATTGCTTACAAGACTTCTTTTTAGTGGAGGATTGAAAGGCTCGCCTGATTTTCCTAATATTCAGAAAATGATCATCAACAAGTGCGGAATATGATATTCCCACAACAAAAACCGTACAAAGAAGAAATATTATCCGATTCGGCAGATTCTAGATGACCAGACCCCCGAGAATTGGGAGCTTACCTTGAAGTTGTGGGACTCAATAGCCTCTCAGGTACTTAGTTTATTTTAAAAATATATATAAAATGTTATTTGTGTGAGCTAACTTTTTTTTTTCTATGTATTTAAAAACCAGAACCAGACAACGAAGAATAGGGAGAATAGGGAGCAATTGAAGAACCAGAGCGGGGTTGGTTCAAGGACATATTTGAGGTCGAGATATGAGTTGTCAAATGAAGAGGTACTATGATTACATCGATAATTAATATCATGTTGTTTGTTTGTTTGACTAATATTTGACTAATCGACTTAAACAGGAAGAGGGGAGTAGCAGTGGGACCCGTAGTTTGGTAATCGGGGAGGGATCCAAGCCAGCGACTGAAGAGACTATACCAGTACCAAAGATTCGAAGATTCTTTTTTCAAGTAGGGTTTAATATGAAGAAGAACATGTGGCGGAGCACGAACTACAAGCGAGCGCATGTAAGAAGTATGAACCTAAAACTTGTTTTATGCCAAACTAATATTTTTTATTTTGGTTTTAATTTACAGGCAGCGTTGAAGGAAATTCTCGAATCCCGAGTTCGTGAATCCTAGTCTCGGTGTGGAGATTCTTCTTCTAAGCCCACCTTATCGGAGCAAGAGAAGATTGAAGCTGTTTTGGAGGCGGCGAATATCGGATTAGGCGGCGGGACCCGCAACTGGCTCCCGGGAGTAGGACACCCGTTGTCGCAGAGGAGCTTGAGTGCACATTCATCCGAGCAAGTGACCGTGAAGATGTTGAATGACTACCAGTGGATAGTCAAATCGCTAAATGATTTCCTTGTCTCTATCGGCAAGGAACCAATGCAAGATAATGTATCTGGAGCTTCTACATAGAGAACCCTACCTACTAGAGATGCGATCCACGAGCAGATGACTACGGCCATTCTCACACTTAATCGATGCCGCAGGGAAAACGGAATAGACGAGCTTGATCCCCCATCTCCCAAAAATGCCGAAGATGCCGAAGATGAAGACCTGTGTTTATTTTGACTGTTTTTATATATATATTGACTTTTCATCTCTATTGACTGTTTAAGACTTTTATTCTATTTTTATATTTTTTAATGTTTAAGACTTTAATTTACTATGTATATTAAGTTTCGGGTTTATTCTATGTGTGTGTTTTAAATTTAGTATTTTATTTAATTAGTTTTCTATTCTATACTACAAACAAATAAAAAAACCCAAAAAAACAAAAATTTAAAAAATAAATAAAAAAAGTAAAATAAATAAAATAATAAAAAATAAAATATAAAAAAAGCTTTTAGCGAGGAACTTTTCCTCGCTAAACGTGAGGGTCCTCTAGCGACGGAAACGTCGTCGCAAGAGTACGACCATTAGCGAGAAAAATTTTCTTGCAAAAACATTAGCTTTAACGAGGAAACTACTTCCTCGCGAAAGAGTTGGCTTCTTGGGACGACTATTAAAATCGTTGTTACAAGGTACTTCTTGCGACGAAGTTTTAGGGAGGAACTTCTTGCGACGACTTTTCCTCGCAAAAATTTTTAGCGAGGATTACGGGACATTTTTGCAAGGAAACGCGTCCTCGCGAAAAGTCCTGCCTGTAGTAGTGCAAATGTTATATAGGCGAAGATTATTCCCTCTAGGTCTAACTCTCATTTCATCATTTCGTTCAATCATCCTCACCGAAGAGTAACCAACATGTTGGATACTCAAGTATCTTTTCAACAAAATTAATGTACTTTTCAATTTTGTTTGTGATGCAACTTTGAATTCAGTTTTTCATTAAAAGTTTTTCACTCCATCTATTTGTACTAGGTTTTATTATACTATTTGCAATAATATAAAACTTGTTTGAAAAGTAATTTTTTTCATATAACTTATCTATACTCATTGGACTAACGACTTAATAACTAATTTAAAATTCGAAAAATATCAATAAATTAAAAACTTAAATTAATTTTTTCTTATTTAAAAATAATTATCTTACAAAATTACTTACTAAATTATTGAAGGTTTAATATTTATAACATGGATATAAAAAGAAAATATAGTCTCTAAATGGTTATTAAAAATAGAACTATGATTTGTAACTAATTTTTATTTATGTAGATATTAGATAAGGATAAATATGATGATGAATAATTAATTTATCCTCAATCCTTCTTATTAATATTAAATTTAATTTTATATTTAGAAATAAAAATATTAGCAATAGACCTTTTATTGAATATTTATATATCTATATAAATACTTATTATTTTTGTCAATGATATTAATTTTATAATATATTACTGAGGTTGGGGATGAAAAATTGATTATTTTACAATGTTTCTAACTCATATTATACTATTATCTTTTAAACGAATATGAACATACTAGGCACAAAGCTTGTATAGAATAATGGTATATCTATATCAGAACTTAACAATTTTCACAAATAATTTTATTCAATTAATACATATATAAAAGATTATATTTACTTGTTATTTATATATCTTTTCTAAAAAAGTGGAACAAGAAAAAGATGATAAGATAAGACTCTAAATCTATACCATCCATTAAAGTTATCCAGGGTTTAATGAATTTTTCCTATTCATAAAATTGGTAATAATAGAGAGAGAGAGAGAGAGAGAGAGAGAGAGAGAGAGAGAGAGAGAGAGAGAGAGAGAACAACTCATACTATAAATTTGTATAGTAAAGTTATACTTAAATGATATATAGTCCTAAGTTTCATAACAAATAAATGAGAAAAGGTGCACAAAGGTCTCAATATTTTGCACCAAGAAAGTAGATTAAGAGGATTATGGATATCCAACTACATAATACATCCATTATCTGGGTTATAATTTCTTAACTACACAACTTGGAAGAAAAACACCCACATACTGAAATAATTCATCAAATCACATCATATAAAGTGAAATGATACATAGAATAATGTATCAAATAATGTTTAAAGAAGATTAATATTCCATCACTCGTTATCATCTTTAACCTACACACAATTATGAATACAAAAGCTAGTTTTTGATGGAACACCACTGTTCACTGGTAAGTAAAAAGTTACTTTTCAAGTTCAAGAAACAAGTTGGACTTTTCTTTTAGGGATATTTAAATCTTCAACCTAAAACTAGAAATTATTGACCACTTATAATATTTTTATTAGTTATTAGCATTACGAGTATCTATTTCCCAAATACTAATTTCTATAATCATGTAGTTGGTAGACATGCCTAGTTGTTCTAAACAAGTGTTTTGGAAAGAAGAGTATTCATACTCAAATGTGGTTTCAAATCAGACTCATAAAAAGTAGATGATTAGATAAGATTGTAAGTCATTTACAGATTGGAAAAAATACGCAAGGAAAAATAAGATAGAGAAACCACAAATTCATTTAAAAACTTATGCTTCTTCCAAACAATGTACCAATTCATCATCTTCCTCCAGAAAACCTGTAGCAACACATGTTAACTTGAATGAAACATACAATTTAATATTATATGTACGTAGACACTCAAATGATTGGGGTCTTTAACAACAGAAATATACCATATGTGTTAATAAATCCTCACAATTTTTCTCTATAGAATACATAAAATTGATAACACTCGGAAACAAAAAGGGTGTATTTTCTATTTTTGGAAAGATATCTGGGTGTTTTTTTAACCACACGTATATGTTAGCAAGAAACTATTAAGACTCTTTTTCTTTGTAACCAATATGTTACTAAAAATGCAGTATTATTATATTCTCTATTTTTATATATTATATATTCTTCTGCAGCAACCTCAATTTAAATTTAATTTAAAATTAAAATTACAACTTCTATCTTTAGATCGGTCGCGAATAATAAACTTGAGTATATGATGCGTCATATCAATACCCACTTCTTTTTCTGTTTTTCTACTTTTTATACATGTACACGATTTGTCCTGATTCTTGATGACTTCCTTGCTCGTCATGCATTTTGGAGTATTTTGTTAGATCAAGAGCACATATTTTTTCCTTGATACATGGAAAGAATTTGTTCAAGATTTCTGCGAGAGTAAGATAAGACTTTGAACCTATTCTTATTTAGATTCCTTGTTTCTAAGACCATGCATACAAGTGAGGCATGATATAACGTTGTTCAAAATTTTTGTATCAAAGGTTGTGTATCTGGATCACTTTGTACAAGTTCATGATGATTCCCCTTTTTGTAGATACAATACCAATAGCAAGGACTAGTCTTTCCCTAAACGTTAAATCCCTGCACTTCATATGCCTTTAGCCTTCAAATCAAATGCCTGAATATTTTGATTTACTTATAGTCTTAAATGTCCTTTACAAGACATTTATATATATATATATATATATATAGACTCATCTCAGGGTTATAGAAAATCTCTTTGAAATTTTATCGCATGACACTTATCCTTGTAACTACTTGGTATTGACACGAATCTCGTGTTGTCGCTAATAATTCCATATATGATGTTAGTTTCTTGAAGGATACGAGTAAGTTTTTTATCATCCTTGAATATTTGTGACATTGTATGAGCTTCATAAAATATGTGTTGCTCACTTGATTTAAGTAACCTCGTCAGGTTTGGGTAGCCAATCCTCGAGAATATGATGTAGGAGATATTTCTCCTTATTACTAATAAGTCATAGTTTATACATTATTATATTTGGTTGCTATGAAGTTCTTATAATTTAATTACATATTTAATAGAATTTCTTGTAGCATTAATAAGTTAAATCAAAATAAAGTAAGTCATGGTTAGTGTTATTAAGGTCATTTAATTCCCTTGTGAATAGTTAATATCTAGGATAAATATACTAAAAGGAGACAAAATACAAAAAGTTAGTTATAAAGAGCTTAAAGATACAAGTTTGAGAGTTGATTTGAACATATAAATTTGAGAGTTATATTTGAACATATAAATTTACAATCAAAAGTTGTCTATGTTATATTTTTGTTTACTTGAAAAGATATTTTGTTTGTTTTTTTAATATGTAATTAAATAGTCTATAAGTTTTATAATAATACAATTTGAAAATGCGTAGAATAAAATTGTCCATGTTGCACCTAGATTTCTTATCCATTAAAACTACCCGACCTCTCTACTAGAATCTAGCTCATATCATGTTGTAGAACATTGGAGGTTCATAGAAGATATGACTGTGCACTTTTGTTTTCTATCATATCAGGTGTCTATTATTATGAATTATATGTCTACTAATACCATTAATATGTTCTGGAATGTAGATTCATTAGACGCATACTTTCCAACTAAAGGTATAATCTAAGGGGACCCATGTCCTCATTTTTATTTCTGATGTATATGTGCGTAGATTATAATTTTTTCTCATCGAACAGGTTTACCTATATCGCAAACCTTTGCTAATGTAATCTGATATTGTTTTTTGAGGCTATATATACCAGACTAGTTTAAATAAAGAGATTTTACATATAGTTTGCAATGAGACTTGTCATCTCCCAATGTGATAAAAAATATGCTAGTAAATACACACTTTTAGAGAGAAAACTACCACAATTTTACGTATCATTTACAAGTAATAAATTAAATATATAACAAGAATCGTCTCCACAAGGACTAATGTCGTTACATTCAATCTCGTCTTCTTGGAAAGTGTAGATGATTCAGATGTAGTAACTAAAACAGAAATAAAATAATAGATTTTTTTGGTTTTGATTAATAACTAAGATGCACATATTAATGAGATTATTTAAAATACTAAAACATGTAATATAATGAGATGGGAATTAGATTAGTTTTGCTAGTATTCTCTTATCCTTTTAAGTCCATGATTCCAGTCATATGGGTGAATTGGGTCGTTATGATAATAGGGATTCTAATTTCCTTCTAATTCTAGCAATGATAGCTTAGATGGATTCCTTTATATTACTAGATTCATTGGATCAAATTATTCTACGCAAAAGTTTGGAGATGCAAGGTCTTAACCTATGTGATTATCCGACTAGACAAGCCCATCAAACACACTACCGCAAATATAAACCATTTGTATTCATAAACCCCCCGCCAGGGTGACAGTTTAAGATACTAAGGTCAATCTATAGTTGATCAAGTTATAGAAAGTTTAAATTCAATCAATTCATATGTAGCTATAAACAAATTCCCAATTCAATTTATACCAATGTTCAAATGACATAAAAATATCAATAAAGTATTCAAGATTTGTACATATTACAAACTCAAGCTAACAGAATGTAGTGCAAAACTAATGCTAATTACCCTAATGATAGAGGTGGAATGGTGTAGACTTGCTTTAGTAGGGCCCTAACTTCTAGTTCTTCTCCTCCAGCCGAATTGCTCTCTCTCCAGCTAATAATTCTGAACAATAATGATTGGTAACTGGTGTCGCCTAAGGTGTGATAAAATAATGAATAAAATAAGTGCAAATAAACTCCCTAGGCTGAGCACGGTTCCGCAAGTATACATGACATATGCAAGTTTTAATGATAAATAAGATTAGTTCCTCAGAGACTACGAAAGTTAGAGAGCACTTATGCAATTTATCTAGTGCAGTTATGAAAGCTAGAATAGATAATACGCAAGAAAATAAAGACTAAAGAGATTTTTATTTGGTTTTTATAAAGAGAAAATTAAACTAATAAATTAAAGACAGAAAAAGTAAATAAGCAAAGAACAAATAGTATGAGAGTTTAGCTCGAGATATTAGCAAGTAAACCCCACTAGTCTTATTTATTCTAACATGTAAGGGTGAATCATGTAGTATTGCAATAATCAGGATTCTAAATTCCCATTCCTTAGACCTTGAGAGGACTAAGGGGGCTACGACACAACCACGAGGTACTTTCAAATAGGGTTATCAAGCGCTACCAAGGCCCTAAGCAAACAATTCTTTCAATTGGTGATATGGTGATTAAAACAAACTCTTATGAATATCTAGTTAGGCTGGAGTTGTTAGGACCAAATCCTTATTCTAGACGTTATGCGATATTTCAATAATTAGACACCCCTTTCGGGCGACCATCTAACTACTATTAAGGTAATCCTATATATTTGCAACCGTAAGGAAGACATACAATAAATCAAAACACATAAACAGAGAATAAAATATGAATTCAAATTAAATACGATAGTATCCCAAATCAGATAGAAAGAACTGGGGTTCATACATATATGATAAATCTCAAGCTAAAATTATTTAATTCATACTAAAGAAAGAAAAGAAAACAATTACAGATTTGAAGGTTGAAGATGACATAATATGGTGTTCAACTCCATCCAGACTTCTCTTCTCTTGTTGTAAGCTTCTTATTGGCTTAAGGTTTGCCAAGGATATGCTTCTTTTAATAAGAGGTTGTATTTATAGGGTATAGGAAACCCTAAAACGTTTTCTTGAAGTAGAAGATAGGTATTGGACTCCAAACCCAACTCAAATTCGTAACCCTAAAATATAGAAAAGGTAAGATTCTGGTGATGTTTTGTTTTAGCCGTAACTCCTTCAATACTTATCCGTTTGACATGTTCCAATAGTTGAAACTGATCGTCTCAGAAAGCTCTATGACTTTGATTCAGACCACTCTTCTGAATTCCTAGCCAATTTGGAGTTATGATTACTTTTATGTTCGTAGCTGCTAGAATTCAGATTTGTTTGACAACTTTATCTTTTCCTTTTTCATATTTATTTCCTTTATCTCCAATTTCCATGTTTATCTTATTCACCTTATCTCTTGGAATTGACTTGGCATCTAATTAATTACCATATATCTTTAAAGCTTCACACTAAACAAGTAAATTAAATCCAATATGCTCTAAAAATAATAAATAATTAAATCAAGACAAGAAATAGGAAAGTGTACTAAATCATGTAAAACTCAACCTATATCCTAATAAATACACCTAAAATGATGTATCCAGCTAATATTAAATCATCACAAATGGGGAGACATCAAGACCCCCAATCAAAGTTGTATCGTCCCGATACAATAAAGATAAACACCAGTATGGTAGTCAGAGAAGAAGTAGGAGGATAATTAAACAGAACACAATGAATGATCCTATAGCATAATATCTAAAAAGTCTCATGTGGTAATGCTAAAGAAATAATGCACACGTATGCTTAATATACACATAATCAACAATGCATAAATTCATGCCCAGATTAATTTCGCAATGCCGGAAAGAGAGGTCTCAACTTAGTTCATGTTAATGGCTATAGGTTGTTAACAGGTCCTAATATAGCATCCAATGGTCCACTCACCAACAACCTAATAGCTCCATTGTTCCACCATCAAGTAGTTAGAAATCCTAAGGTCTTTATGGTTATAACTGGGCTTAGTGACGGTGTGGTATATTTGGATAAGAAAAGTGAGCTTTTGGCTCTCTCCTCACATTCCATCAACGAATCGCCCTAGAGCTTGAGTTTTCACTCGAAGATGTTCTCATTCAACCCAATTTTTGATGCCTTAATGTGCATTCCCAATTAATCCCAAATAAAACTTTTTCATGATGATATAGAATTTCCACTTTGTCGGTCTAAATATATATTCTTTTAAATCAATTTTTCATTTTGTATAGCTATGACTCTTTTTTTTATGTTGAGATATCACGCTATTTTTTCACATGTTTTTTTTTTTCAGTTCATGCTTTTCAGCTTTTTTTAATTTACTATTACCCCGGCAAAGGGTTACAATAATACTTTTTTCATCATCAGTAAAATCATAATTACAATTTCCCGAACCCAATGTTCCCTAATGATGAAACCCACCACCCCAAACCCAAGCTCTAAAAACAACTTGTCTCAGGTTTTGCGATTTGAGTGCGGGTCATATGGATAAATCCTATAAACTAAGGGGTATGGCTTATAATGTGGTTAAACAAAAGGCTTTAGAAAGGATCAGAGGGGCTAAGACGGATAAATAACAATAATCAAACAGAAGGGTGACAAAGCTAAAAGGCTTCAAGTGGCTTCAATATGAAAGAGCCTTATTCACTTTTCTAACTACCGGATTTTGTTAATTTTTCACTACTAGTTCATAGACAAGTGGGTTTTCAACTAATTTTAAACCTCCCTTTTTACACACCAAATAACTCTCCCTAAGTCTAAGCATGACTTCTTAGCATTTCTCATTAACTTTTCTATCTTTTATTTCCTGTTCTCATACATGCGTACTAAACATATTTGTAACATCTTTCAAAAACATATTACTTACTATCATTAACGTAATTAAAGCATGCTCAATAGGTACATTCAACATATTCTATGCATATTCAAACCTAAAAAATTTAAATTTTATGCAAAAAACAGAAAGGAAGATGAGGACAACGAATCCCCACCCCCAACTCAAAAGTGAGTCGTGTCCCCACGACTCGAAAAACAATCAAGAAAGAAATAAAATTTAAAACTAGCAGAAATATTGTATATAAAGAAATGTTAGGGAATAAAGATAACATACTATTCGAGGCTATTGCCTCGCATTATCGACGTCCAAAATAGGATTTGCTGGATCTTTCTTTAATTGCTGAATGAGTGTTATTATGTGCTCCTTTTCTGCTTTTGAAAGTTGCGTAATTCCTGCTCCTTTCAAAAAAATTCATGATCCAAGCATTGTCAATATTGTTACTCGTCTTAAACGCAGGTGTCTCTCCTTCACCCAAAATCATATTCGCTTTCCGAACAAGACACGTGATCATAGTGGGATAATTTACATTAAATAACGACATGGGAGAGACCAAAAATCGCATCACCTCCTCATAGATCAACTGTGCCACATCCTTTTCTTCTCCCCTCAAAATATAATTCAACAAAAAGATGTTCTTTAGAACGTCTTACCATGAACGTTGACCAATGGTGGGTCCTTGTGTGTTATAAAATTAAGTACTAAAATAAAAGGAACCACAATACCGCAAGTGTACGGTTGTCCAAGTAGTACTCCAATAAATCGGGTTTCGTTCTCATGGATTGGTGGTATAACCCAAGTGTTCAATATATAAATAGTAGTAATTGCTAATACAGTATAAAATATAAAAGATATTTATTTAGATTCGAGTTATTAAACTACTAGACGTAAAGAAAAAAATTACTGAAAATAAATACTAAAAGACTAAGACGCAGATTTGAGCTATACTTGAGTCTCTCTAGGGAATCACCTAAACTTACCTAATTAATGCTTCGTTTAAGGGTCAAAACGGTGATTAGTAAAAGTCAGAATTCTAGATTCTCCTAACACCGTGAGGGTGGACTTAGGAGCTATTCTAGGGTGTTACAAACCCCGCCAGGGCGATTATAATCCACCTTTGAATGTCAAGTTCTCTACCCAATTGGCTATAAGTTTAACTAAGTCCGTCAGGATCAATAATTTCTACCTTACGTTTATTACCTATGTCCGTAATTAAACCCCCCGTCAAGGAGATCACTTCCCCACCAAAGTGAATAGCTTAATTACTAAATCCTATGTCTAATTGATCAGATTAAAAATAGTGAATAATCCTACGATAATAATCAATACTAATTTCCCAATTCAAATTAAATTATAAAAATCCCAAATCAGAAAACATCAATCAAATTAATTTGGGTTCATCCCATTACGATTCTCAAGAATATAAAGATTAGCTCATATTGAAAGTAAAAACAATAAAGAAATTAATAATATACATGTTTCTAATAACAGAAATAAAATAAGAACCTAGATAGAGGAATTGACTTGAGTTGTTGTTGGAGTAAAAGGATTCTCCAGCTTCTACTCTTGCTTCCGCCACTTGACGCTCTCTCTAAGGATGATTCGATATGAAGGTTTAATGAGAGGTGCTGAATAATGAGGTCTAAGGGGTGCATTTATGGGTTCTAGGAAGCCCTAATTCGTTTTACTCGGAGTGGAAGACAAGTAAAGGACTCTTTAATTCGCATCCCTAAAATCTAGGAAAGGTAAGATTCGGTTGCTGATTTGTTTTGGTCATATCTCCTTCAATACTTATCCGTTTGACGCGTTCCAATAGTCGAAATCACTTGTCTCGGAAAGTTCTATCCATTGGTCCAGACCATTCTCCCAAATTCATAGCCAATCTTATGTTATGAGCTCGTCTTTGAACGTGACTGGAATTCCAGTTTTATTTGGCATCTTTATCTTTTTCTTCTTTGCATATATCCTTCCTTAATCTTCTTATTTCCATGTATATCTCTTTCCTTTACTTATTAGACTTGACTTGGTCTTTAATTAATTACCATATATCTTCAAAAGCTTCACAATATATAAATAATTAAACCGCATATGCTTTAAAAATTAATATATCGTTAAATCAAGACTAGAAATAAGAAAGTGCACTATAAAATTAGAAACTCGAATAAAATACTTCCTAACACACTAAAAATAATCTAAGACTTTAATTCTTACTTCTCCTCCTTGTAGTGGTTTTCCATGAAATTCAAGAACCTACTATCTTTGCACTAAAAATAACCAAATTAATGCACAAAAGCTCTAAATATGCAAATAGTCTAATTCCAAGGGGAGAAAGTGTAATATGACGAAATAAGCATAAAAGTCTATCAAATAAGTCAAATATTCACCTAAAAGGATGTCTCCTAAGGGCTAATAATTAGAACAGATAGGGAGACATCAAGACCCAAAACTCAAACCTTTGTCGTCCCGACAAAGTAAAATAAAAACAAAGGCCTTTTAGGTGAATGCAGAAGGTAGAATCTAGTAAATATTCCCAAAGCACAACTTAAAACAAATCTTATATAGTATGATCTAGGAATTAATATACACATACACATATCATGCAAAATCAAACACAAAATAATATCAATCCTAAATTAATTTCACAATGATAGAAGGTTATGCTTAGTACTTATCTCAAGATGGTGGCTATAGGGTGTTCATCGATCCTTACTTGCTTTGAACGCTGCACTTAGCATACTCCCTATTAGCTGAATCACAGACTCACTATGTATCTAGGAATCACAAGGTCTTTACGGTTTTAATATCGGCTTAGGGACGGTATGGTATGTATATTTGGTAAATTTGAAGTGAGCTTTTGGCTCTGTCCTCACTTACCATCAACAAATTGTCCAAGAGCTTGAGTTTACACTCAAATATGTTCTCACTCAACCCATTTGACGTTCTAATTTAGCATCCCCAAATTAACTCAATAAGCACTAAAGATGATCACATAAAAATTTCTTCTTTGCCGGTCCAAATATTTATTCTTTTCATATGAAATTTTTCTCTTTTCTTTTGTATAGTCATGACTCTCTTTTTGATGTTGAGATATCATGCTATTTATTCAATTTTTTTTTCATAACTTTTCATATATCTCTCTTTTTTTCATTTCCTCTTACCCCGGCAAAGGGTTACAATAAAATAAACCTGTGAATCATCATAAAAATAAACCGAGCACAATTGATAATCTCAACAATCCCAACCCAATGATAAATTCCCATAATGTGGTCCCATCACCCCAAACTCAAGCTCATGACAGGAAGTCTCAGGATCGTGATTCAAGTGCGGGTCAAATGGTAATGCCTAACAAACTAAAGGGATATTGTCTTATAATGTGGCGACACAAGAAAGGCTTAAATGCTAAAAATTTGGCTACGAAAGATATTATTAAATTCAGGGATAAAAGGCCAAAAAGGATTCAAAGGGCTAACAAAGAACTGTCTCTATCATTTTCTTATCTACACAGCTTGCCTCTAGTTCATACTTAAGTGGGTTCTCTACTCATTCAGATCTCACGTTCTACAAACCACTCATTATCCTTAAGCACAAGTTTACTTCTTTTGCATTGTTCATTAATTTTTCCTATCAATTACCTCATATTTGCATGCAATCTAAGTGCGTTTTATACTAACTCCTAAAATCAACTATTTTCTATCATAGATTTACAAAAAGTATGCTTATGGGGACATTTAAAATACTCAACAGTCAAAACATTCCTCAAACTAATTTTTTTTTTAAAAGTAGTAAAACACATAAAATTGGGATGAGGCAACGAAGCCCACCCCAAACTCAAAAATGAGTCATGTCCCCACGACTCGAAAAAGACTCAAGAAAGCAAATAATTAATAAGAATGAGAAAAGGATAGGAAAACGTATCTGAAACAACACGAAGCTGGTTTCCATGGTTGCGTGTAGGTTGATCTCCTTTTGTTGCGTAGGTGGCATGTTGAACATTGCTCACTCCACGTAATATGTTTTTGCATAAGCTCCAACTCTTTTTTGACTTTTCCTATGGTTGTCAACACCTCTTTATGATTATCCTCCACAATTTTCATTCTTTCGACTACATCTTTCAACACCAAAAGTAATAAGAGATTCTTCAACTTCTTCTTCCCCTTCATGGTCTTCTTGACCTCCCAATCTTCGTCATCTTAATGAACCTCAAACTCAAAACATCAAATAATCAAAAACTAGAGAAGAGTTTTGAATTTTGATGTTTTGAGGATTTGTAATGAAGGATTAAGGTGTTATATGAGATGGGTAATGATTATGTAGTGGATTGGGGAAGGTTTAATGAATAGGATTGAAGCTTTGATGAAGAGGCTTAAGGTTGAAGGAGAATATTTCTTGATATTCTTGAAGGATTGTGGTGTTGGATGTGTGTTTGGAATGGAATAGGAGGAAGGATTTAATGTTCTTGGGTGTTTTAGTGGTATGGTGCAGGTATATAAAGGGTTAGGGTCTGAAAAATTCGTGTTGGAGGGGCTAGGGTTACTTCTTGATAAGGTAAGAAGTGGAATTGTACATAAACTCTTCAAAGCCGCCATCGGACCGACATACCGGTGGTGAAGATCTTCCTTTTTGCTTCTCTCAGCAATAAACCCGAATCAGTACCCGAGGCCTCGTGTTCTTGGGCGCCGGCATACAGGTGGTGTCACCGGCATACCGGTGCGCTGCTCTTCAAAAATTCTCGCTTCGTCAAAATACACGAGTCATCAAATCCGAGGGCTCGTGTTTCCTTCTGGCCGGCATACCGGTGCCCTGGGCGGCATACCGGTACGCTCGGTTTTCCTTGGACATGCTCTCGGTAATAAACCCGAGTCCACCAACCCAAGGGTTCGTGTCACCCCACCGGCATACCGGTAGTTTGACCGGCCTTCCGATCAATGGTACGAATTTTTCCCTTTTTCTTTCTTTTTTCGTTCCTTAGCACCCCAAACTCAATTTCTGCACCATTAACACACTACCTTTCTCATTTCTTTTAAAAATAGACACTAAGACTCGACAATTACTTATAATATACACTAGGAATTAAAAAACATTAAAGAAAATTAAAACACGGGTTGTCTCCCAAGAAGCAATTTTGTTTATTACGTCTTTAAGTTCGACGCATTACCTTCCATGAAGATGGTATTGAGGCCTTTGCGTTTATCCTCCGCTTAAACTCGCCTCTTCCTTGGCACGCAAGCTTAATAACCTTCCCACCTCGAATTTAATTCAATCGATCTCTGAAAGGGGAGGGTAGTATCTCCGTTTCGTCTCCTTGCTCTCATGACGGAACTTATTTTCCACCACTTGTTAGTAGATGACCATTCTCCTTGGTATAAGCTCGCTTTTATTCCTCGTTTAAATCTCACATTCCTCTTTAAAATGTGATGGATAGGTTCTCCCCCTTGCCGCTTTACTTTCGCGGTGTGGCACCTTTCTTGCATAGCACATGTTTTAACTTTGTGGTGGTGGAGGTGATTCGAATTTCTCAGCTCCAATCTCATTCATGATTCGGGGGAGAGATGGTAATTGGTGAACTTTTTGTGGTGGAGATTCAACTTCTGTTTTAGCGTGAACCTTGAATTCTTCAATTGATTCTCCAACCACTTCAGATTCGTCTCCGTTGTCAACCCAATCTTCCACTATTACCTCATCATATTTTTGTTGTGGAATCTCTATAACCTCGATCACCACCTCTTCTTGTTTGCGTTCTAAATCTTGATCATGCGCACACACCACAGGAATAGAAATTTCTATGTTAACTTCTTAGATTTGCGTTGCTACTCCTTCTTCCACAATGCTAACAAGATTCTCAACCACATGGTGGTCTGCATTTATAATCGGCACCGTGGTCATATCACTATCACTAATATTTTCTTTCAACACCTCCTCCTCAACTACTTCTTCCGTTTGATTAATATCATCTCGCGGGAAAGTGGAATCTTCATGAGACTTATTACTACTCTTGGCGAAATTAGGAAAATTACAATAGGAATCAATTTCATCTAGTATTCTTTGTGTGCTTTCAATCTGGCATTACTTTCCGCTTCTCTTGCCTTTTTCTATTGATCTGTTGCCTTATTTTCCTCGTACCGGCATTCAAAATTGGGGTCTTCATAAGACTTGATATTTCTCTCGGCAAAGTCATGAGAATTATATTTGGACTCCATTTTGTCTATTATTTGTTGTGTGGATGCACGGATGGCTCTTCTTTCTTCTTCTTCTGCCTTCCATTCTAGATCTCTTGCCTTATTTTCCTTGTGTAGGCGATCGACTCTAGCACTTAGGTCTCGTACTGCCTCTTGTATATAGTTATGAGGTGAATAGTGTTGAGTGTTTTCAACCCACTGGTTGTTCCATCCTTGCTCTTGCTGATAGTGAATGAAGATTGTTGTCCATTATTCACGATCCATTGATTGTTCCATCCTTGCTCTTGCGGGTGTTGATAAGGTTGTTGGTAGAAGTTACTACCCTATTTTTGTTGTTGTCCCGAAGAGTCTTCCCAATAGTCGAATTGATCGGGATCTGGGTAATGTCCTCTATACATCTTTCAATAAAATCTTTTGGTCATTACCTAAATAAAGAACCTGTAAAAACAAAACTAAACAAATACAAGTGTAAAACTGAAAAATAAAAAAATTAAACAATTAAAACTACTTAGGGATTAAACACCTGGGTCACACGCTGCAATCCCTGGCAGCGGCGCCAAAAACTTGGTGGGTTCTTGTGTGTTATAAAATTAAATACAGAATTAAAAGGAACCACAATACCGCAAGTGTATAGTTGTCCAAGTAGTACTCCGATAAATCGGGTTTCATTCTCAGGGATTGGACTGGTATAACCCAAGTGTTCAATATATAAGTAGTAGTAATTGCCAATACAGAATATAAAATATAAAAGATATTTATTTGGTTTCGAGTTATTAAACTACTAGACGCAAAGAAACAAATTACTGAAAATAAATACTAAAAGACTAAGACGCAGATATGAGCTATACTTGTTTCTCTTTAGGGAATCACCTAAACTTACCTAATTAATGCTTCTTTTAAGGGTCAAAATGGTGACTAGTAATAGTCAAGATTCTAGATTCTCCTAACCCCCGTCAGGGTGGACTTAGGAGCTATTCTAGGGTGTTTCAAACCCCGTCAGGGCGATTATAATCCACCTTTGAATGTCAAGTTCTCTACCCAATTGGCTATAAGGTTAACTAAGTCCGTCAGGATCAATAATTTATACCTTACGTTTATTACCTATGTCCGTAATTGAACCCCCCGTCAAGGCGATCACTTCCCCACCAAAGTGAATAGCTTAATTAATAAATCCTATGTCTAATTGATCAGATTAAAAATAGTGAATAATCCTACGATAATAATCAATACTAATTTCCCAATTCAAATTAAATTATAAAAATCCCAAATCAAAAAACATCAATTAAATTAATTAGGGTTCATACCATTACTATTCTCAAGAATATAAAGATTAGCTCATATTGAAAGTAAAAACAATAAAGAAATTAATAATAACATGTTCCTAATAACAGAAATAAAATAAGAACCTAGATAGAGGAATTGACTTGAGCTGTTGTTGGAGGAAAAGAATTCTCCAACTTCTGCTCTTGCTTCCGTCTCTTGACGCTCTCTCTAAGGATGATTTAATATGAAGGTTTAATGATAGGTGCTGAATAATGAGGTCTAAGGGGTGTAATTATAGGTGCTACGAAGCCCTAATTCGTTTTACTTGGAGTGGAAGACAAGTAAAGGACTCTTCAATTCGCAGCCCTAAAATCTAGGATAGGTAAGATTTTTTTCCTGATTTGTTTTGGTTAAATCTCCTTCAATACTTATCCGTTTGACGCATTCCAATAGTCGAAATCACTTGTCTCGGAAAGCTCTATCCATTGGTCCTGACCATTCTCCCAAATTCCTATAAAGTCCTAAGTTATGAGCTCGTCTTTGAACGTGACTGGAATTCCAGATTTATTTGGCAGCTTTATCTTTTCCTTCTTTGCATATATCTTTCCTTAATCTTCTTATTTCCATGTATATATCTTTACTTTACTTCTTAGACTTGACTTTGTCTCTAATTAATTACCATATATCTTTGAAAGCTTCACAATAAATAAATAATTAAATCGCGTATGCTTTAAAAATTAATAAATCATTAAATCAAGACTAGAAATAAGAAAGTGCACTCTGAAATTAGGAACTCGAATAAAATGCTTCCTAACACACTAAGAATAATCTAAGACTTTAATTATTACTTCTCCTTCTTGTAGTGGTTTTCCATGAAATTCAAGAACCAACTAACTTTGCACTAAAAATAACCAAATTAACGCACAAAAGCTCTAAAAATGCAAATAGTCTAATTCCAATGGGAGAAAGTGTAATATGACGAAATAAGCATAAAAGGCTATCAAATAAGTCAAATATTCACCTAAAAGGATGTCTCATAATGGCTAATAATTAGAACAGATAGGGAGACATCAACCAACCCAATCTTTCTCCAATCTCCAAGGATCTTCTTCTATTCTCCTTTACCAACTTCTTCTTCAATACTTTCTCATAAGCAAAAAGAAGTTCCTGTAATTGTTCTTTGCAGAAGCTATCAGGGCCCTTGAAGCTTTCTCTTTTTCTTCGGGTGTAGGACCTTCGATCTAGAGGTTGTGTTGTTTTCTTCACGAAAGCTGGAACCTTTTTGCCCATTGAATCAAACAGATCTAGCTGACCTCTCTTATCTTGACTTGTTTTACCCTTTGTGTTGAAACTAGAACTTTTCTCACTTGATTTCTTCTCAATAGAACCCAATACCTTGCTTTTCTTCATCTCCCTTACAGTTGATAATGTTTCTGTTCTCTTAGTCATCTCAATTGACTCCCAACTCAAAGCTTTAACCACTCGTGAAGTTTGAAACTCTTGATTATTGGTTGTACAAGCTTTATTTTGGTTAGTAAAGGTGTTTTGATGATGATTTTCTATATGGGTAAGATGAATTATTGATGGACATGTATGGATCTAAGAAATTGTAGGATGAATATTGGAACTTTAAGCTTTTGATTCTTGGATTCAATGTGATTTGGTATGATATGGCTGGTTGAATCTTCCTTGTAATGATGTGGAGAAGGGATTGGATGTGTTTTTATGGTGATTGGGTAGTGTTTTGATGTTTGATGAAGGTTTGGTGAAGCCTTAATGGAGTTGGGAGAGGTTTGGGGAAGAAAGAGAGGCTTAAGGATTAGAAAACTCGTAATATACTTGCCTTCCTCTTCTTTATAACCTAAAAACTCGAAATTTTTCTCTTTCCAGCGACGCGGGCCGGCATATCGGTGAGTTGTTCCTCGAAAAGTCTCGCTTCGGCAATAAACCTGATTCGTGAACCCGTGGGCAAGTGTTGTTGTCTCACCGGCATATACCGCTGATATGGCCAGCATACCGGTTCGGCAATTTTTGAAAACCCACCTCTCGGCATAAAATCCGACGCGTGGACCCGTGGGAACTGGTTTTGACACGCCGGCTTACCGGCGGTAGGGGCGGCATACCGGCGAGTAGGTCAGAATGTGCACAAAAATTTCTTTTACCTCCCTAACTCGATTTCTTCAATACCTGAACATCAAAAACACTAATACCTTTCTCAAATATGCAATGTCAACTTGAAAACAACTAAACTAAACATGAATTAAAAACATACAAACATAAAATATTGCGGTTTGTCTCCCGTACATCACTTTTATTTAACGTCTTTTAAAGTTAGATATGTTACCTCGATCATGTTTGAACATGACCTCCCCTGCAACAAGCAAGATTATTAATATTCGGCATGCGAAATTTGAATCTCTTGCCTTTCACTCCCACGAACTTTTCAGATCTATTCTTAGTAGCCATGGATGGTCTCATCTAAGAGTTCTGGGGTGTATGTACGTCTTGTGGTAACTTTATTTCGTTTGTAGCATTACACTCCTCTGGCAATCCATTCATCTTTTCAGTTTCTAAACTTCGTTTGTTAGAAAGAATGTCCTTCATGAATTTAAGATATTCTGTCATTCTTGTGAGCTTCTACAAACGGGATGTTGATATTTAACTTGTTCACCATGTCAAGGAACTTCTTGAATTCTTTTTCATTGTTCTGCTTTTTGACACGTGATGGGAATGGTGGAGGAGGACGTGTATTGGTTACCACTGAGCTCTTTTTCTTTTCTGGTGTCTTCTCGGGGACACTCTTTTGTTCAGTTACCTCTTCCACCTTGTCTTTAACTGTTTCTTCAACCACTTTTTTAGGAATAGAGGTTGGTTTTGATTCTACTTTAGGCAGAGGTAATTGTTTTCCACTTCTTAAGTCAACTGCATGCCAAGCATAATCTTCGGGACCAATAGTGTCACTTGGGAGTTGCCTTTTGGCATGTTTTGAAGTGTACTCGCCATGTGTGACAGTGTATGCTCGAGATTCTTGATTACCTTGGACTGGGTTTGGAGTCTTTGCTGGCTCATCTTCATATTTTCTTCAACTACTTTCATCTTTGCAGCCATACTTGAATCCAAACTCGAAGGTTGATTTTGTGGAGATTGTTGCATTGAATATTGAGGTGGTTCTTGATAAGCTTCTCTATAAATTGGTGCTTCTTGATAGATAGGTTGTGGTGGATAATAAGATCGAGGCCGCGGTTGATAATAAGTATCTTGATTTTTTACCCAATTTTGATTCCGTGGGGACTGATAATTAGCGTAATTTCCTTGAGGATGATGTTAACCATTAAGATAATGGTTTCTTTGATGAGATACGAAGGAAATCGAAGCTAGATTATTCATACAATTCTCCCACAAATGGTTTCTTGCTCCACAACCTGGACATGAAGGTAAAGTATGTACTAGTTTTACCTGAGATATTGTTCGCGCTTGTTCTCGCAATTCCTTGAGTTTTTGGTTTAACTCTTTGAGCCTTAGAGATTCTGAGGTCTCTTCTTGTTTTTCTGATTCAATCGGCCAACTTCTCTCGGTCTCGAGAACTTTCTTCATAATGGTTTCAGCTTCTTCGGGATCTAGTAATATGAAACCTTTATCTCCTAAAAAATCTGCTCTTCTTCTAGACTCGTTATTGAGTCCTCCATAGAACATGGTTAATGAATATTCTGGAGATCATATATGGAATGGACATCTCGCCTTCATCTCATTAAAACGTAACCATGCTTCAACAACACTATCTCCGTCTTCCTGCATAAATTGTTCAAGCTCCAATATATCTTTTAGTCGTCTACTAACCAGATAGAATCGGTCTAGGAATTTGGATTGAAGCTTGTCCCAATCTGGAATAACGTCAGGGTGTTGGGTATCGTACCAATCGCTTGCATCTCCGGTCAAAAAGAACTGGAACATAATGTAGTACATCTGCTCCTTTGTAACTCCTTTAATGATATAAGCGTCACAGATCTGCATGAATTGTTGAACATTCCGGACCGGATCTTGTTGTGAAGCACCGCTAAATTGTCCATGACTCACAAATTGCGCTATCATGCCTGGATCTGGTCTAAATTTAGCGGCTTGGATTTCTGGAGTGCGTATTCCTCTCGGTTGCACTCTGAATGTGATGGGAAGATCAAGTCTCCTTGGGCTCGCCATCTGGTGAAAACCTGTAAAGACAAAACTAAAAAGAAAAGCATAAAACAAAACTAACTGAAATAAAAGCACTAAATATATGCACAAGGACTAACGATGTAGTCCGCGGCAGCGGCGCCAAACACTTGTTGTCGCCTAAGGGGTGATAAAATAATGGATAAAATAAGTACAAATAAACACCCTAGGCTGAGCACGGTTCTGTAAGTGTACAGAACGTATGCAAGTTTTAATGATAAATAAGATTCGTTCCTCAGAGACTACGAAAGTTAGAGAGCACTTATGAAATTTATCTAGTGCAGTTATGAAACCTAGAACAGATAATAAACAAGAAAATAAAGACTAAAGAGATTTTTATTTAGTTTTTATAAAGATAAAATTAAACTAATAAATTAAAGACAGAAAAAGTAAATAAGCAATGAACAGATAGTATGAGAGTTTAGCTCGAGATATTAGCAAGTAATCCCCAATTGTCTTGTTTATTATAACATGTAAGGGTGCATCATGTAGTATTGCAATAATACGGATTCTAAATTCCCATTCCTTAGACCTTCAGAGCGACCAAGGGGGCTATTGCACAACCACGAGGCAGTTTCAAATAGGGTTATCAAGTGCTACCAAGGCCCTAAGCAAACAATTCCTTCAATTGGTGATATGGTGATTTAAACAAACCCTAATGACTACCTATTTAGGTTGGAGTTGTCAGGACCAAATCCTTATTTTAGACGTTATGTGGTGTTTCAATAATTAGACACCCCTTCTGGGCGACCATCTAACTACTATTAAGGTAATCCTATACGTTTGCAACCGCAAGGAAGACAACAGAGAATAAAACATGAATTCAAATTAAATACGATGGTATCCCAAATCAGATAGAAAGAACTAGGGTTCATACATATATGCTAAATCTCAAGCTAAAATAATTTAATTCATACTAAAGAAAGAAAATAAAAAAATTACAGATTTGAAGGTTGAAGATGACATAATATGGTGTTCAACTCCTTCCAGACTTCTCTTCTCTTGTTGTAAGCTTCTTCCTGGCTTAAGGTTTGCCAAGGATATGTTTCTTTAGATAAGAGGGAGTATTTATAGGGTATAGGAAACCCTAAAATGTTTTCTTGGGGTAGAAGATAGGTATTGGACTCCTAGCCCAACTCAAATTCGTATCCCTAAAATATTAAAAAAAAATAAGATTCTGGTGTTGTTTTGTTTTGGTCGTAACTCCTTCAATACTTATCCATTTGACACGTTCCAATAGTCAAAACCGATCTTCTCAGAAAAGTCTATAACTTTGATTCATACCATTCTTCCAAATTCCCAGCCAATCTTGAGTTATGATCACTTTTATGTTTGTAGTTGCTTGAATGCAGATTTATTTGACAACTTTATCTTTTCCTTTTTCATATTTGTTTCCTTTATCTCCATTTTACATGTTTATCTTCTTTACCTTATCTCTTGGAATTGACTTAGCATCTAATAAATTATCATATATCTATAAAGCTTCACACTAAATAAATAAATTAAACCCAAAATGCTCTAAAAATAATAAATAATTAAATCAAGACAAAAAATAGGAAAGTGTACTAAATCATGTAAAACTCGACCTATATCCTAATAAATAAACCTAAAATGATGTCTCCAACTAATATTAAATCATCACAAATGGGGAGACATCAGTAACATTTTTTTAAACTTAATTTATGATATATATAGGGTTAGAAACATGTATGGGTTGTGTCCTCATTTAAATGACCAAATCTAACCCAAAAACATTTTCCAAGAAGAGAGGATCTGTTCAGGCCATGACATCTGCAACTTTTATTACTTTTTCAATTCACCTCCAAATCACAAACTGTCAGTTCCTACGCGCTCCTAACTCCAAGTTCTATCTAGAAACCAAAATGGTCTTCCTGTATATTCAACAATTGGACTTGGTGACAGCAATTAGTTGATTTTTAAATTTGGCCGACAACTACTCTCCCTTTCCAAAAGTGGCTTCTTGGTCGTTTTAAGCCTTGACTTGGGTTTGACATTCCTTTCTCAACTTCTTATCCCTGTCTAGGAATCTAATATTATCCAAGTACCTAATATATGCACTTTAACACACAAAATATGCAAAAATAACTCTAAATTTAACAATTGTCTAAAACTAGACAAGAAATGACAAACTATCAATATATAGGGAAAATACCTAAACTGGGCACACTATAACCCTAAGATGATGTCTCGTGACTAGATAAATCTATCGTATAAATGGATACATAAAGGCTCGACCGACACTATCTCTTGAAAATCCCTCATATATTTATCCAAAAACACTCATTACGCAACACAAAACTACTTAGATAAATGTAGTGTTTTTTATTTATCAAATCGTTACTAACTACCTTCATAAACCTATATTATCGGGAAGCCTACCGAAGAGTTTCTATCAAAAGGTAACCGTGAACATTAATGTCAACTTTCTAAGTAGAAGTCTCATATTATTTATTTATCAGTAATCACTCATTTTATTTTACGTATTATTCATAGATATATAATTCTCACAGCAAAAGTTTGCAGTTATCTCTGATAAAAGATTGATTAAGTCTAAGGGGTGTATATCCTTAAAAATATCTTCTACAAAAGTCCATATGAAAGGTTCTACATGATAGCATGGTATTAAGTACAAGATTATTAACGCAAAGTATTTTCAAAATATCATTATGCATATCTAGACCAAACCTTTTACTTGAGAATGTCTAAAATATTTTTTATGGTTTAAATGTCTTCCAAAAATTGATTTGTTGAAATGTAAAATGAGTAAATTCTGCTTATAATAAAATTGGATCCAAATTCCAACATTACAGATCCTGCAGAAGCCGCCGAATGTATGGAACGTATAATAGAAACTGAAAGGAGTTGGCCACTTTCACGAGCTCCTGTTACAAACACCAGAGGAACGCTTTGATAAGATGCAGAGACTGCTAATTCAGCTCAATTAACCACATTAGAGAATCAAACCAAAGAGATTAAGCTTGATATGCAAAAGCAATAGAATTTAGAAGCAACGAATGTAGTGCAAGAGGCACAAGGTTGTCCAAAGTGTGAGGTACCAAATCGTACATGGGAAGAGTGCGAAAGAAATCCAGCATCTGTTTACTTCATATCAAACCGAGGAACTTACCAACTCGGTAACAGTAATCATCCGTGTATGCAGTATTCATATCCACAAAGGGTCGCGAATCAAGGTACTTATCAACCTCGTCCCTGGAATAACTCTTACCAACCAAGAGGTCAAGTTCCGTATCAGGGAAATCAGAATTATAATCGCCCCGCTCTTCCACAACAACCTGCCAATGACTCTTATACAGATACGTTAACTCAGAAGGGTTTACCATAAAATCCTCAAGAGGGAGTTGTGGGAGATAAGAAATTGAAAAATTTCATGGATCTTATGACTACTAATATGCATACACATAACGAGAAGTTAAGAGAATAAGAATCTTCAATTCAGATCTTAGGTACGCAAGTAGAACAAATGAGTAATATCTTAACGAATTTTGTGGAAGCAAAGGAATTAAAAGTTATTGAAGGAGGAGATGCCAATGTTGGGTTCGAAGCTTGTAAGGCAATTTGCCTTGAAATAGAAGAGAATAAGGAAGTATCGCATGCTTCAGAATTTTCATGGAAGTTCCAGAAACTGAATAAGAACCAACAAAGTCTAGCCCCGAAGACTCTAAATTTTCTGAGAATTCAGATTCATCCGAAAGATTCGAGTTTATAGACCTTCTGAGAGATATACAAGTTGAGATTTAATCGTTTATTGAGCTACAAGCTATAGATCTAAAGAGAAAGAAGAAGAAGCCTCAAAAGAGCAAAAAGATGAAGTTGCACCTGCTGTGCAAAAAAAAGGAAGAAGAAGAGAAGGTGGGTTCACCACCGGTTGTTAAAACAATTTTGCCAACTATTCATGAGACAAATCCGAAGGTTGACATTGAACTCAAGACATTTGTAGAGGTGTATAGTTCGGAAAATCTCAACGCTTAAATGCTTGAGATTGCGAAGAAAGGGCTTACACCGCAACAAGTATTTACAGAAGTTATTCCAAAAAAAGAAGCGAGTGTAGAAGCCAGGAAAGAAACTGTTGCTCGTACGGAGAGAGTCTCAAGAAGAATTGAAAAAGAGTTACCATTAAAGCTTAAAGATCCAGGAAGCTTTAATCTTCCTATTCAAATAAATTGTATTCTCAAGATGAAAGATATGTGTGATATGGGTTCAAGTGTGAATTTTATGCCAAAGTTCGTGTTCGATAGGCCTGGACTTCAAAAAAAAAGAAATCTCCCATGAAGTTACAATTTTGTAGCTCAGTTTCAAAGACATGGGGAGTGGAGGACGTTCATGTCCAAACAGGTAATATCACCATCCCTACTGACTTTGTTATATTTGATTGTGATGCAGATAAGCAGGTTCTAATTATAGTTGGAAGGCCGTTCTTGGCAAAAAGACAAAGCATCATCAACTTCCAGGAGGGAACAGTTACCCTTCATGCTAAAAATGTATCTGAGACATTCCATGTCTGGGGTAAGAAACCAAGGAAGTTAGATCCCACAGTCCCTATTATCCACATCCTTTCACATCACAGAGTCCCAAAAGAATTCCATGCAAAACCTGTGGATACTATACCTAAGAGTGAGTCTGGGGTCGGCCATGAAGTTGTATGGAAAGCCGGAAAACCCGAGAATATGTCGCGAAGTCACAAAGACTCGTGGATGGGACCATTCCTAGTCACTAAAGTTGTTTCAGCTAAGGTGATAGAGATCAGGCCCAAGAGGGGCATTAAACGAAGGTTAGTAGACATTCATAAAATTGCTCATTGCTGGGGAGGCTATATTTTAAAATCTTGATAGAGGTTACACGTCTAACTTTATAAGACGTTAAATAAAAGGGTTGTACGGGAGACAACCGGCAATCTTTTTTTGTTTTATGTCATTAAAATTTTATTTAGATTAGTTGTTTTTAGTTGATATTGCATATTTGAGAAAGGTAGTAGTTTTTTGTATGTTCAAGTACTTAAGAAATCGAGTTAGGAAAAGAAATACGAAAATTCAGCGAAAACCAGACCACTCTCGCGGTACACCGCTTGAGAGGTCTGGTGCACCGCATGAGAAAAACCGTTGCGACGGTTCACAAATCCGTTCTAATGCCAAGACGAAGGGGAGAAAAACGTGTCGCAATTCGGGACCACAGTTTAGGTCAGCAGGTTCGTTAGGTATACCGCAGGAAGATCCCGGTGCACCGCAGGTCAGAATACCGTGACAACGGTTTGTAAATCAGGCACATTGACGGGACCACCTTATCAAAACCGTGTCGACAACTCGCGACCACGGTCAGAAACCCTCGAGTCCGGTACACACCGCACCTCAGTTCCGGTGCACCGCAGCCCGAAGCCAGATCCAAACAGAAAAGGTTATAAGATGGGTATTGAAGAGAAGGTTGGTTTTTACACGAATTTCTTTATCCTTAAGCCTCTCTTTCTTCCTCAAACCTCTCCTAACTCTATTAAAGCTTCAACAAACCTTCATCAAACATCAAAACACTACCCAATCACCATAATTTCACATCCAATCCTTTCCCCACATCATTATAAAGAAGTTCAACCACCCATATCATATCAAAACACCTAGAATCCAAGAATCAAAAGCCATAATTTCCAAATTTCACCCATCAATTTCTTAGATCTATACCAATCAAGCAAGAGTTCATCCTACCCACATAGAGATTCATCATCATAATACCTTTCCTAACCCAAATAAATCTTGTTCAATCAATAATCAAGGGGTACAAATTTCAAGAGTGTTGAAAAGCTTTGAGTTGGAGGTCAATTGAAATGACGAAAAGAACAAAAACATTATCTACTGTTAGAGAGATGAAGAAGAATCAAAGTAAGGTATTGGGTTCTATTGAGAAGAAATTAATTGAGAAAAGTTTAAGTTCCAGTTTAAAGGGTAAAACAGTTCAAGAGAGTAGAGGTTAGCTAGTTGATAAATTCATAGAGTAAAAAGGTTTCAACTTTCATAAGGAAGACACCGCAACCTCTACAAATCGAGAATCCTATGCCCAAGATTAATGAAGTTTCAAAGTCCTTGATAGCTTCTCTAAGAAACGGGTACATAAACTACCTTTTGCTTATGATAGAGTATTTGAAAAAGAAGTTGGAGAACGTGAGTACAAGAGATTCTTAAAGATAGGAGATAGATTAGGTTGGTCTATATTCATGTTGCGAATATCGAATTTATGTTTAGAGTTAGATTTCTATTTAGGCCTCTTTAGTCAAGATAGTAACGGTTGTGTTCCAGTTAGAGGCAAGTTAGTTCCTTTTACAGCTAAAGAGGTTCAAAACCACTTCCAGTTCCAGAAATTGGTTGGACCATGTAAGTATAGAGAAGTGGTGGAAAATATCAAGACTTTCTATTGGAATCTACTTTTTGCGTATGTTTTAGATAAGGATAAAATGCAATCATATAAGGGAGAATTTAAGGCACCTTGGACTTACAATTATCTTCAAGCGGATACAAGAGTTTGGCACAATTTTCTTACACCTAATGCCGTTGGAAACATGAGAACTTCATATGTAACTAAGAAGAACACAATCTTTTTGAATTGTATTCTAAGGGGGAAGAAGTAGATGTGGCACAGTTGATCTTCGAGGAGGTGATGCGATTTTTGGTCTCTCCTACTTAGTTATTTCATTTGAAATATCCTACTATGATCACGTGCCTTTCTCGAAAAGAGAATGTGATTTTGGGTGAAGAAGAGAAACTATTGTATAAGATGAGTAATAATATTGACAAATTATTAGATCAAGACGATTTTGAGAGGAGCAGGAGTTACGAAACATACAAAAGATGAAGAGGATCGTATTTGGCGAGATAAGATGGAGGAGCGATTGAATAAAGTTGAAGCAGCTCAAACTTTCTTGGTCGAAGATGTGGCACAAATCAAAGCCAATCAAGTGCACATCATGACACTTTTGGAGAAATTAAAGATAGATCCAATAAATCCTATCTTGGATGTCGACAATGTGAGGCAATAGCCTCGAGAGTATGTTCTGTTTATTCCTTACCATTTATGTATATGCTTTATCTGCTTATTTTAATTTATTTTTAGAGTCTTTTTCGAGTTGTGGGGACATGCCTCATTTTTGAGTTGGGGTGTGGGGATTCGTTGTCTCTCATCTCCATTTTTATGTGATTTTTCTGTTTTTTTAGGTCGAAATTAAATATTTTTGATACATGGGATTTAGATGTAGAGTGTGTTTAATAGCTTGAAAGCATAAGCTCACTAAGTTAATGATAGAAAGTAGTATGTTTGTGAGTTATTTTATTTTGTATGCTTTGAGTATTTGCCGAAACACACATTAATAGTAAAGAAAAGATTAGTTAGCAATGCGATAGAAAGTATGTTCAATCTCAGGGAGCCTTGAGTGGTGTGTAGGCCGTGAGATCCGAGTTAGTTGATAAAACCATTTGATGAACGTGCTAAGGGTAAGAGAATGACGAAATTGTATTGTTTAGAAAGTGATTAAGGCAGTTCTTTGATAAGTCCCTTGTTGCCTTTTAGGTTGTTGTCCATTTATTATATTTATTATCCTTCTCAACCCTTCTAGCCTTTCTAAAGCCTTTTTATTAGCCATGATATAAGACATATCCCTTTACATTTTAGGACTTTTCCATTTGACCCGCACTCAAATCGCGATGCATAGACAATTGTTTTAAAGCTTGATTTTGGGGTGGTGGGTCAACCATTATGGGGAGTATTATTGGGTTGGGATTTTTGAGCTTATTAATTGTGCTCTATATTTTTATGATGATTCACATGTTTATTATATTGTAACCCTTTGCCGGGGTAATAGTAAATGAAAAAAAGTTACAAAAAGAGAAAAATATATGTGAAAAAATAGCATGATATCTCACATCAAAAAGAGAGTCATATCTATACAAAAGAAAAAAAATTGATATGAAAATATTTGAAATATTTGGACCGGCAAAGTGGAATTTTTATGTGAACATCTGTATGCTTTAATTGGGTTATTAGGGATGCTAATGTGAAGCTTTAATAATATATATGGTAATTAATTAGATGCCAAATAAATTCTAAGGAGTTAAAGAAAGAAGATATGGATGAAAATTGGAGATAAAAGGAAGTAGAGATTAAATAGGAATGGAAAAGTTGCCAAGTAAATCTGAATTTCAGCAGCTACATCTACTAAAGTGAAGTTAACTTAAAATCGGCTAGAAATTTGGAGTAACGTTTGAAGGAAAAGTGAAGATCTTTTTGACGCGGTCATTTGATATAAGGTAGGCAAAAATCGGAGCAATAACGAAGACGTTACGGCCAAAACAAGACAACAACAGTTTTTCCCTTCTCCTACATTTTATTAAACAAATTTGATTTGAAAAAGAAGTCCAATTGCTTGCCTTCTACTCCAAGAAATCCGAACTAGGTTTTCCTGAATGCCTATAAATACACCCTTTAAATATTGTAAGCATGTCCTTGCCTCCCACAATTAGTCCTTAAGTTTATTCATCATTAGATTCATTCAACATAGCAAGTTGATAGTATACATATTTTTTTTTAGTTTTTTTTAGTATGAACTAATTTTTCCATAGCTTGGGTTTTGTATAATCTATGAATTCTATTTTCTTCTATCTAAGTTTATTTGGGAGAACTAATTTAAATTTATTATAGCTTTTTAACCATATATTTGTTTTATGTGATTTGATTTATTGTCTCTTAAATCTAATCAAATTAGGGTTGTGATAATAGTAGTTAGATGATCGCGCGGAAAAGGTGTCTAATTATTGAAACACCACATAAGTGTCTAGTGTGCGGTAGTGAGCGGGAAGGGCTTGCCTAACTAAATAGTCATTAGAATTTGATTCAATCACCAATCATTATTACAGGCTAGTCTCATCTAAGAATCTAGTGGCGTAGGAGCACCTTATTTAAGTCCTTGGTAATTGTTAGGTCGCCACCTAAGTCCACCCAGAAGGGGGTTAGGAGGAATATAGAATCCTGACTACTAATCTAAAAGATATAATCACCCTTATTAACTAGTAGAAGAAATAGAAGGATTAGTGCATACTAACAAAATCTGAGTTATACTTTCTCATCTCATTCTCTCGTATTTTATTTATTGTCTTTAATTTCAATTAGTTTAATAATTAATCTCCTTATTAATCATCTTTATATATTTTTCTTGTCTTTAACTATTATGTGCTACGCTATTTTGTTTATCTATTTGTATAACACACTAAGTCTCTGAGGAACGAATCTTACTTACTATTAAAACTTACATATGATCTGTGATACTTGTAGTGAGTAACATGTTCAGTCTAGGGTGTTAGTGCATCGTTTATCCATCTTTTATTATCATATTTTTATCACACCCTAGGCAACACCAATAACATCATTTGTAAAATCATCATATAATTATACGCGGAATTCATCTTGATTTAAATTATAATATATCAAACGATTTTGCTCCATTGTAGCCCAAGCATATAAAAAAAATTCTTAAATAATTTTACCACCTCTTAATATTGTCGAATATTCGGTAGGATGCTGAAATATGCAGTAAACATAGTAATCCATTTGCATTAACCTTGATTTTGAATATTTATTGAGAAGAGTTTCCCATCGTTTAATTCTTGGTTCCCATCCAAGTTCCCCATATGGAAACATGAGTACATAATGTAAAAGTAAATATGCTGGATGACATTCACTAATCCTCATGAACTGGTTGTTTCCTTTTAGTTGTAGAATGATATCTCTCACTGCAATTATCTTGGTTCTATCCCCTGGTATGATTACAACCATCTCATTTGAAGTTGAATGATTATATCGTCGAGGATCTGTTGTCGTCGCGGAATAATGTAAGTGCACCGGAACATTTCTAGAGGCCATGTCAGGTCGATTTAAGATTGCAGAAGCCTATCGATGTTTATGAGTGAATATGTTATGCTCCAACGTAGATTTTGAATAGTTCTTAAGACATCACTCCTTAGATGAGGATTTTGTTTATTACGAAAGTGTAAGGCACAATCAGGATCATAAATATACAATTGAGAATATTTCGGATCTCGACCTTCTTGTGGTTCTAGTGAACCAGTTTTATGTCGTATTCTCCATGAATTGTGAACACCAACTCTTTCATCCATTTTGATCCCCAAGCTTGTAAATGCATTAGCTGCACTTTACCTCGAGTGTAACGACAAAAAGATATAGACTGGGTTGTTGAGCCATCGTATAAAGCTTGAATTTCGAGTGGAGGAGTGATAAGATCGGGTAGTTTAATTTTGCCTTCCAAATTTTGTTTCTGACACATGAGGTTTATTTAATCTTTCATCCTTCCAATTCAAAGCATTGAAATGCGGCATATTACATTCATATCACTCAATGAAAAACGTACTTCATTTATATCTTCTCCCACTGTATATTGTAGATGGGTTTCACCATCAGATTCTTCATCATTATTAAATTCTTCTTCATAATATGCACTTGTGGGTGCATCAAGTATTTGTTCAAAAAGTGAGGATTCCTTAAGAACTTTTGTTGCAACCATGGAATGTACAAAAAATAGAGCAATATTTTTTGTTGTGATTGGAGTTGAGCGAGTCCCCAGGATTTAATGTCCGACGTGACCCCTTATTTTCCCAACGTAAAAATTGACCTCTTTGACGTCGAGATAACAGATAAACCTCTTGTTCATGATTCAATGAATTAGGATCCATTAAATTGTTTGAGCGTTGAACTTATATATGAACTGGTGGGTTCGGAATTAAAGTTTGTGACATGAAAATATTTACTTGTTGACTTGAAATTTCTTCGTCTCTATGTACGTGTCGATTCAATCGACGTCGAGAATTTTTAAAATGTAATTATTGCTCTATACTGGTCGATCGAGATGTATGAGCTAACAATTCCTTCTCTCAGCGTAAGCGTTGCGCTAATGAAGCTCTTGATATACCAATATTTCATGGAGCCTTATTTATTGTAATAAATATAGAGTTAATTTTGTATATTAATGTGATTGAAATTTTTCAAATGAGAATATAAAAAGTTAAATAGTATACCATTTGCGACCTCTTTTTGTTGGGTTTTAGTTTATCATTGAATTTAACGTTTTCCTTGCCCTTTTTGTTTCTTCGATCATATTTCTTTGTGATGAACAAATGGGTTTATTTAGTTTTACTATTAAAACTATATTATTGACCAACAATACTATATTAAATTATCTTGAATTAAAATATGGTAACGTACTTGGTGAATCGGTTCTTGATTATTGATATTTTGTTGAGCATTTATCCGCTCTCGGTCATTATCATCAAGAATTACAATACCCCTATTTCTTCGAGAAAATTGTTCCATCTATAACATATGAAAAAACATAACTATTACAAAATATTTTATTTTTGTCACAAACTATTTTCTAAAATTTTTATTCACAATAATAATTAAGAACAAATTTAATAATAGATATAAATATAAAAAAGAGTTTGGTAACATACTTGTTGAGCATTCAGTTGAGAAATGATCATGATAGTATCAACGTTTGCTTCTCTATTTGAGTCGTTATGTATAATCTTCATCCGTTTTTTAGAATCCTAAACAAATCATTCATAATAACGAAATATAACATGAAAAAAAGATAACAACATTCTAAAACAAAATCATAAATAAAAGGGTTAGTTGCATAACAACGGTAAATTTTCTTCACTTTTAAACATATGAACATAAATCACTGGGATTGTTTTAAATTTCAAAATAAAATCATAAATAAAAGAGTTAGAGTTGAGATTCAGATATTTTAACATATTTATATGTTCTTGCTAATATGGAATGTTTTGTCTAACACAGTTTCTCATGATTGGAAGATTTCTCAGTGGTTTTTAAATTAATCACTAGGATTATTTTCAATTACAATTATATAAATTTATATGAACATGTGTAGATTCCAAGTTGTACGTGAGAATTATACCGCACTGTAAGAAAAAATAGAGATAAAAGTTGTTAAAAACACTTAAATCTTATTAGATTACCTTATAAACAGATGATGCAAAACAAACTCAACAAATTCAACATCATAAAGTCAGATAAATGGGTTTTCTTTATTTAAAGATTGACAACCAAATATTTAATGTTTTTTGAATAAAGAAAGTTTTTTGTAAAACAGAGTACACACTTTGGTATTAAAAAATTGTAGTAACCAGATAAGATTAGCTCACTGGCCAGGGTCTTGGTCATCCAATCTTGTGGTGAAGGTTCGAACCGAGTCAATGACTCCGAGTCCACAGTTGCTCTCCTATGTAACAAAAAAACTGTAGTAAAACTGAATGATGTAAAATATTAATAATATTAATAATTCAATTAATTATAAATTATATCCACCAAAAAATAATCACATTATGTAACTTATATCATCTAAATCCTAAAAGTATAAAAGAAAATAGAAACTTAAGAATATTCTACAAACGACTGCACTCGTTCAAGGTTAGAACTAAACCCAAAATGTTTCAAATAACTGCTCGATGACCGATAAATGCCAATTTCTTTATGAAATTTCAGAAAAAAATGTTCACTAACCTAGTGGTGGTGATGGAAATGAAAAGAAGATTAATCTTCACAAAACCTAACTGATAAAGCGAATAAAGAATATTAAGAACGTGATAAAATGAACATTTAATAAGTTAAAATGTATAACACTGACAAATAATACATGATTAATGAGCATATGATAAAATTACACTAACGATGACAAAAAAACACATAATCAATAGTAAAAAATAACTGTTTGATGGCCGATAAAACACATTTCACTAATGTTTTCAAAAAATTGTACTTTGGTCTCTAGGATATTAATTCACTTTGGCCTAATTTTACAAAGTGCAACGCTAAACTAATTCATGTTTTGTTCTTAAAAATAATTACATATACCAATCTATTAAAAAATTATTCTCATATTGGAGTGTTTTACGATATCATGTATGTAGTCAATTATTACATGTCAATGCAAATGAATGGCTTACCATGAAATAATATTTCAACTATCAATTTCTTGATTATCGAACTGTAAAATAAACATGATGTCTAAATAAGCCTATATATTGCAGTCTTAAGGAAAATAAAACAAATAATTTTTATTTCTTCTTTTCCAATACACATCATACATGTTGTAAAAAGGCAAAGGTAAAAACTAAATAACTTTAATGTGAAGTAAGTTTGATTAATAAACAATAACTATAACAATAATTGTAAAACAACATTTGTGTTTAGTGTTCAAGGTGCAGAAAAGAAAGTATATTCAGATGAAGAAAATTGTAGTCAAAGTAATGTTTATAACCATGGGAAAAAATACAATTTATTAACATGGCTTGGTTACCAATGAACTTCCCTCAAATTATAGTAGCAGAGATTGTGAATGCAATAAAGTGTGTATGTAGTTTAGATGGTGATGTTTTAGTGAGTAATACAATAAAGAGCGTATGAAATTTGTGTTCAAAGTGTATTTAGGTCATGGGCTTGGAATTAGTTGTAAGTTTTTTAAAAAAAACTGTCAAGTAGTGAGGTACAAATGTAAGATACACATGACACAATCTTTTTTCTTTGTCAATAAAAACAACGAAAGAAATACTACCCCGATCTACTAGTACATTTTAAGGAAGAAAGACTATCGAAAAATTCAACCAAAGATCCCGTCAGACGCCTAGAGATGTTGATATTAAGCCTATCGCATTTGGCAACTTTGTTCGTCATCTGATTAAGTTCTCTTTTGATGTGAATGACATTCCATCATGGAAACCTCTTAATCCAACTAAGTGCTTCACCAATCATTGGACATATTCGCCAGTTGGTTTTTCCTTTTTTTAAAATACATTGAACAATTTCAAGGTTATCAGAGTAGAATGAGCTACTCTGGAAATTAAAATCTGCTACAGATCTCATAGCCTGAAGGACGACCCAGATTTCACCCTCCACAGTTGTATTAATCCTTGCTCTCTTGATAATTTTATGCTTAATCGCCCCTTCCTTATTAACTCATATTGACGTCATGCATGTTGGCTCCCAACTATTGATAATTGAAGCATTATTTAGCCAAATATATTCAGCATCGTCATTAATGAGAGGATTTGTATCTGTTTTATCTGAACTACCCTTATTTCAATCGGATCGCTGCTCGCTAATTATCCCCAGATCATTTGAGAAAATATATTTTAACAATGATTTGATTTTTCGTTGATCTCCATTATGTTCCATGCCTTTTTCTCGAAAAAACCTTTCATTTGCGCTTTCCAAATATTCCAAATTGTTACAAACACCATAGTTGTAACCACTCTCCTATTACATCCATTATTTGAATAATTGTCAATAATACATCTGATCCACTCACTAATAGAACCATTAAAGGATCGTTGATTTTGCACGGGAGTTGAGAATTAGCCCAAACACCCCTACTAAATGGGCATTTAATAAAAAGATGTGTAATACATTTGGATTCCTTCTCACACCATTCGCAGGCATCTGTCTCAATGCATTTTTTCTTTTTGAGAATACTCTTAGTTGGGATGGCGTTATTATGCAATTTCCATATAAAATTCCTGATCTTAAGAGGTATGTTCGAATCCCAAATGATATTCCATATTCTAATATCATTCATTTCACCATCTTTAGAAGATTCCCTTTCTTTATTACCCTCTTTTTGTACCAGTCTATGATATCCAGATTTGGTCGAATATTCTCAACTTTTAGTTTCTGGCCAGATAATTACATCCACTTTTTCCAGCTGCATAATCGGAATTCTTCTAATTTTTGCAATATCCCTCAATTTACAGAAATCCTTCAGAATATTGAAGTTCCAATTAGTAAAATTATTATTGAAGCACTCTGCAAGCTTTTTAACCTTACAATCCTTCGTATTTTCTAATTTGTATCCCTTCGATATCCAGGCATCGTCCCACAAATTACCAACCGGCTAGGTGCATTCATCCTTAAAAAACATTAAAACTTTATAAATACTCCCCCAACTCCAAGATCTCTTATTTTTTAGTTTAGCATTCCACATGTCTGGGATATGGAAATAAATCCCCTTAAGTACTTTCGCGACCAAAGAATCAGGCTTATGAAGGATTCGCCTTGCTTGTTTCCCGAGTAAAGCCAAATTCATTTTATGGAAGACTCTGAAACCAATCCCACCCATTTTCTTAGCTTTTGCTGGCTTTTTCCATTTAACCCAGTGAATCCTCTTCTTGACACCTGAGCTTCACCGAAATTTAGCAACAATACTACTAAGCTTCTTATATAATGTGACCAGGAACTCAAAGATAGACATCGCATAATTAGGGATCGACTGAAGGACGACTTTAACCAGGACTTCTTTACCACCATCCGAAAATAAATTCGAAACCCAACTTGCCGATTTAGCCAAGAAATTGTCTGTAATGTACTTAAAGGTTCTCAACTTTGGATCTTTTAAGGGTCTTCAGTATTCCAAGATATTTTCCCATTGACTTAGTATGTTCAATGCTTAAAGAACAAGCAATATCCTTTGCTTTATTTTCTGAGAGACCATTACTAAACATAATATTTGACTTATTAAAATTGATCTTTTGACCCTAAGCGCCGCAGTATCTAGATAAGACATTTCTACATGCGTTAATTTCCTTGTCATTGACTTCTAGAAAAAAACAAAGAATCATCAGCAAACAGAAGTGTGTAAGTCTAGGTGATGCTCTAGTAAATGATATTCCTTTAACGTTTCCTTCATGACAATCGAAATTAATAAGTCCTATCAACCACTCAGTGAGCATCAAAAATAAAATAGGGGAAAGCGGATCACCTTGTCTAATCCCTTGCTTGGGTTTGAATTTTCCCAACCTTTCACCATTATATTTAACTTGATATGACACCGAAGAAATACAATTAAAGATGAGGTCTCTCCATTTTTTACAAAACCCAAGATTTCTTAATATTGTCATAAGAAAATCCCAATTAACTTGATCGTACGCCTTAACCATATCAATCTTAGCAGCTCCATAGTGCTTGTTGGATCTTCGCTTTGTTTTAAGGAAAAAACCGATGTCCTGTGCAATAAGAATGTTTTCTTGTATACTTCTCCCCTTAATAAAAGCAACTTGAGTTGGAGAAATAATACTATCCATCAAAGGTTGAAGTCTGAGCGCCATAATTTTAGCGATGATTTTATAGCTAAAATTAATACAAGAAATCGGTATGTAATCCTTTATATATTCCTGAGAAGTACCTTTTGGGAGAAGGGATATAATCGTATCATTAATATTGTCGAGAGGGGTATTAAATGCAAAAAAGTCATGTACCATTTTGTAAATATCATCCTTAAGAATGTCCCAAAATTCATGATAAACATAACCCGGTAGCCCATCCGGTCCCGACACTTTTGAACCAGACATAGAAAAAACCGCTACTCTAACCTCTTCCAAATCAGGGATTTTTGTAAGGAGAGAATCAGTATCTTCATCTATCTTACAGGCGTATGTATAGCAACCTCATCAATGCTTGAAACCGGATTCTCTTTGAAAAGATTAACAAAATAGTTTTGGATTATATCTTTAATCTCATTTAGGTCATCACACCATTCATCGTTATCATTTTTTAAACAAGATTTGTGATTTCTCCTCAGAGTAGTACGTGCGAAGAAATACTTCGTATTTTTATCCCCTTTTTTTATATAGATGTCCTGAACCCTGTCTGCCCAAAATGCTTCTTCCTGCTTCCAAAGTCTATCCATTTCTTGTTTAATGTCCGACTCTATTTTAATGTTTTCATCAGAAGCCTCCCTATTTTGAATCTTTTCAAGCATTATTTGATATTTTCCTAGCATTTCCGGGCTATTATAGAAAGTTTCGCGGCTCCAACCTGGCAGCGCGAGACACATAGCATCCTTTTTATTAACAAAATCCTGAATATTTGTAATGTTCCTAGTCTCATTCCAGACCTTATCTACCACTTGCCTACATTGTATATTGTCTAGCCAACGTGATTCAAACATGAAGTGTTTCTTATTATACAATTGGCATCCCTTTGGATGATAAGCGGATAATGATCCGAGCCAATAGCCGGTGGAACTTTAACAATGGTTTGCGGAAAGTTATTGTACCAAAGTTCAAAAGCCAAAGCCCTGTCAAGTCTCTCCTTAACATTCTCTTCTCCTTTACGTTTATTAGTCCAAGTAAAGTGACAGCCTTTATAGGGAATATCTATAAAATTGTTATTATTGATAAACTCGTTAAAACGTATCATACGATCAAGGTTTGGGGCCACTTTACCTTGTTTTTCAGATGACTTAGAAATCTCATTAAAATCCCCGACGATTAGTGCAAGCTCTTTCATTTTTTGTTTCCATTTAGATATATTATTAAAGACTAGATCCCTTTCTTTTTGATCATTCGGTGCATGAATTACAACGAAGTACCACGGCATAGAATTAGGTTCAAAGATACGACAAATAGCATAATACGAACACGAGAAAGTAATCTTAATATTGAAGTTGGTTCTCCACGCGATTATAATCCCTCCGAACCTAAACGCTTTGCCCCCAGGGTTGATTGCAAATTTATTATCGAACTATTTGAGAAAGCAACAAGACAATATTCCTAGACTTGACACGAGACTCCAACAAACAAAGAAGAGAAATATTAAACTTTGAATTCAAGGCGCTAATCATTTTTCTTGTTGAGGTTAGCCTATCACCTTGACAATTCCAAATCATCATATTATCAATCATCTCCGACCGCTTTCACTCCGGGCTGGCCGTTACCCTTAATTTGAAATAAGTTCACATTTTCTTTCACGGGTTCAACCCGGGTACTCAGGTCACCTAAAGTGGCATTCGCAAGCCGATGCCCTGCAATCAACAACTTCCTTTGGACCGCAAACCTTTAAATATTCATACTCCATGAAATGGTCCTTAATCTCTGTTATTAAAAGAACCACCAGTTGTACAAAAGAAATGGTTTCCAGAAAAGAAAAATAATGAGAATAAAAAAACGAATTTAAGTGTAAACAAACTATTACACGGAAAAAACGAAACAAACTATTACACGGAAATTGAAATAACAATTACAAGGAAATTCCAAATACACGGAAATACACTTACACGATAATAAAAAACGAAGTCACCGTCAAACTATTGTTGTTAAAAAGATATTCCGTCGTGACCGATATCTCTAACAGAACTACGGAAAAATATAGAGAGAAGGTGGTGAGGCAGAGTGTTTTTCTTTGTGTGTATTTCGTAGCTGTAGAGAGTGGAAGGGGTGAGGAGTGGAATACCCAAGCCTTCAGAAACGTCCCCATTAAGTCCCACGATTCCCTCCCGGAATTGACTTAATTGGGTTGACGTTTTTGATTGCCTTGTAACCCCCACGTTCTTGTAACTAATCTGATTTGACTTTCCCATTCTCAATTCCCACGTGATGTAACAGCTGCTGGAGTTTAATGCACCGATTTGACTCCTTTGATATTCCCACGTTTTTTATTTGACAAAGTAACAGCATTCCCTTTAACGCGTGCGAGATTGGTAGAGATTTAGCTGGTACAAAATCCATTTCATTTTTCATTTTTTGACTCCCCAAAACTCCCAAAACGACTCACGACCCACGCCGTCGCCGAGCCGGGCCGGGCGGGTGGTGGTGTGTGGGTTAGATCATTGCCTTGCCAAGTGCATGGGTATTGGATCTTTGGACTAAGTTAATATCACAAAGTATAAAAGTAGGAAAAAATCTCTTTGCACCACGGATGTGGGAAATGGGAAAAAACCAAACTTCCATCTTTTGACATTCAACTGTTCCAACAATCTCCCCGTAGGAGCCCGAAAATCAGCTACATCATCAGAGTTACCATCACGCTCATCTTCATATTCAAAGTGTCCATCACACGCAATACCTCCAACAATTTATGCGCTATAGATCTTTGCACCAACGATCTTTAGGCCAACGATCTTTGTATCACCAATCTTTGTGTTAACAATCTAATCCGTAATTTCAGCACCATCTATCTTTTCACCAACGATATTTAGGCCACCAATCTTTGAATCAAAGATCTTTGCATCTACTATCTTTAGGCCAACGATTTCTTTAAATTCCTCAACAAACACATACCAACAGAAGAAGAGACTAGGCCAAAGCCATACCAGTTTTCTAACTTTTCGAACCCATCAGACTTGTTTTGAATACTGTGCTTTGGCTTTTAAGAAACCAACTGAATTTTGCTTACACTTGCTAGACGGACACATAGTACACATGTTTTTTCTACTATGATTCCTTACACGAACTATAAATAAGACTCGTCCATAAGAAGAAAAATTTCCAAATACCAAGCAAATTTCCAAATACCAAACTTGGTAAACAGTAGAGATAGAAGAAAAGAAAACGGCCAAAGATTTCTTCAATTTCCTTATTGAATCGTATCAACATAATAAAAGACTAGGCCAAAGCTGTAAAATAGAAAGAAGTAAATAAGAAAAACCTCAAAGCCATTCTGAAACATCTGCATGTGTTTACAAAGACCTTTGAACAAAAAAAAAGTTTACAAAGACCGATTTTGGATATTTCAAAATTCATAGAACTGACGGCGCTCCTTAAAATATTCACTGAAGTCAATAGGAATTGAGAAGAATAGTGCTGAGCTAAAAAAGCTTGATACGTACCTTCTAGCCTTCTAGCCTTCTAACTAGGCGCGTGAATAGAAAAGGCCCAATTAAAAACCCCTTACAGAAGTAGGAAATAAAATCAAGGTAATAACATCGGTCCAATAGAAAGGTAGAAATCTCATACTTCCTCCATTCCTTAATATATGACGTTTTAGATTTTTTCACATATATTAAGATACCTAAAAAGTAGGGAAAGTTTAGTTAAAAATTACTAAGATATCCCTACTTTTAAGAGAGAGAAAATTAATGATTAACTATTAAAAAAATTAAAAGAAGGATAAAATAGGAAAAAGACCATTTAATGTGTATTGAAACTTGAAATGTAACATATATTGTGGAATAAATTATTTTGGCCAAAACGTTAATTATTATGGAATGGAGGGAGTAGGCAACAACCTAATATACCATATTCATCGATACCCATAATTAGAATAGGCCCAACACAAACTAACATGACCTGTATACAAAAGATAGTCTAATGGTATGTGAAACCCAAAGAGAACCAAAAAAAACTTAGGTGTCATTTGTGTTTTTAAGTAATAAGTGTTGAATACTGAATAAACAGCTGAATAGGATAAGTGGTGGTGTCTGAATGATTCAGACTTAGGAGGTGTTTGTTTGCATCAATAAGACTGTTTGTTTTTCATGACCAATTCAGATCTGAATACTTCTTGATTGGTCTGTTTCATTAAGATTTTAAACCAAGTCTGCCTCTTAAGTTCTATTCAACTGTTCAATCCGCATGTAGTAATTATTACTTAAAAGAACAAACGACACCTTAGTTTGAAATTTTAATGAAACAGACCCGTTAAAGAGCCATTCATATCTGAATTGGACAGAAAAAATAAACAGTTTTATTGATCTAGTGTCTTAATAACCAGATTAAGATCTCATTAACCCTTATCATTAAAGCAAGGCCTTCTCTTAATTATACCTAAGATGTTGTCCTTCCAGAAATTAAAAACCCAGATAACACTCAAAACCGGTTAAGTCCCACCGTTTAAAACTGCATGTTCGTTTGTTGGCTCCTGATCTCAATTATGAGAAATAAAACAGAATCCTCTTGATGTAGACCATCATTTGAAATCATTAATCCACCATGCATGTGACCGATTCTCATATTTGAGACCCAGATTAGGAAAAGAAACTTATTCTGGTTAAACGAGTAAATAAACCGAACTATCCACAACATAATGAGGTCAAACTTAGAGCCCAAGTAATCAAAAAAGGCCCAAAGAGAAAAATGGATACCTGCATATGAATACCACATGCATATTACTAAAATGTAAAAAAGAATTGGGTTGGACTTATCATTAGAATCTGTGGCTTCTCCGTAATAATTAGACTCCCGGATTAACGGGTTAATATTAGTTTGAGTTCCACATAAGAATAACGATCTCTTCTTTATAATTTTTATGAAATATTCAAAGAATTGAATTAATTTTCAAATAGTGGACTTCTACATAACTTCATAGCTAACACCACACCATCTGATAATATACTCAGTACAAAAACTGCAGCAATTCAACTGATAAGATTCATTGTTGAAAGAGCTGTTATAAAGCACATGGCACAATCTCATCCTCTAGAGGGTCATATTTTCCTATAAAGCGATTCAGACCCCTCTTTGACTATCAAATTGTGTCATATAATATAAATCAATACTCATTGGAATAACACCTAATAACTAATTAAAAATTAGAAAATTTTATCAATAGATTAAAGACTTAAATTAATTATTTTTTATTTAATAATATTTATCTCACAAATTGACTATCTAAATTATTGAAGGTTTAAAATTTATAACATTGATCTGGAAAAAAAAATGTAGTCTATAAAGGGTCATTTAAAATAGAACTATGATTATTAACTATTTTTTAATTTATAAAATTATTAGATAAGAATAAGGATAAGGATGAAGAATTAATTTTTTCTTCAATCCTTCTAATTAATATTAAATTTAATTTTATATTTAGAAATAAAAATATTAGATAGACGTATTGAATATTGATATATCCATATAAAAACTTATCATTTTTGTCAATGATATTAATTTTATTAATATATAAATGAGGTTAGGAATGAAAATTATTTTCTTATACAATGCTTCTAACTCATATTATACTATAATTTTTTAAACTGATATGAATATACTAGCCACAAAACTTGTATAGAATAATGGTATGTTTATATCAAAACTTATCAATTTTCACATATGATTTTATTCAATTAATATATATATATATAAAATATTATATTTACTTTTAATTTATATATCTTTTCTAAAAAAGCGGAACAAGAAAAAGATAATAAGATAAGACTATAAGTCATAACCATCCATTAAAGGTATCAAGTGTTTAAAGAATTTTTTATATTTATAACATTGGTAATAAAAGAAAGAAAGATAATAACCCATATTATAAATTTGTATAGTGAAGTTACACTTAAATGATATATAGTCCTAAGCTATGCTGTAAATCTCGGTTTCGCTCCCTGAGTGGTCAACCGGGGCTTAGCGCCTAGGCGAGATTACACGGTTTTGAATCTCGTTGTGTAATTTTGTATATTTAGTAATATATACATACTAAATATAATAATTTTAAGTATTTAAGTCATAAGATTCATCTACACACTATTGTAAATATAAAGATACTAAGATTTGAGTTATAATATCAAATCAAGAATATTTGAGAATAAGAAAAACTAAAAGAAGGCCAATACGGCAATTTTTTACATTAATCGACACTTAGGCGGACATTTTTTATCATTAATCGGAGTCTATGCGGGCTAGACGCCTTTTCCACGACAACTAAGGCGCTAGACAAAAACACTTAGAATTTTTACTAGGCGTAAACGGCTGATAGAGGAGTTGACGACTAGGCGACAATTTCTACAACATAGGTTCCAAGTTTCATTACAAAACTGATAATAGGTGCCCAAAAGTCTCAATATTGTGCACCCGGAAAGAAGTTTATATTTTGTAGCCAGAGGATAATGGATAGCCAACCACATAATACATCCATTATCTAGGATATATTTCTAAACTACACAAGTTTAAACAAAAGAAACTTATGGGAGGAGATTTTTATTTGATCCCAAGTGTGCTTGGAAGAAAGCAACCCACATGGAGAAATAATTCATCAGATCGCATCCTATAAAGTGAAATGATACATATAATAATGTATCAAATTATGTTTAAAGAAGATGAATATGCCATCACTCCTCATCATCCTTAACCCACACATAATTATGAATACAAAACCTTGTTTTTGGTGGAACACCATTGTTCAGTGGGTAAGTAAGAAGTTACTTTTCAAGTTTAAGAACCAAGTTGGAATTTACTTTTGAGTGATATTTAGCTCTTCAACCTAGATCTCATTGTTAATTAAACCTAAAAGTTATTTATCACTTATAATAATTTTATTAAATATTAGCATTATGAGTATCTATTTTCCAGATACTAAATACCATAATCATGTAGTTGGTAAACATGCCTAATTGTTCTAAACAAGTGTTTTGAAATAAAGATTATTCATTTTAAACACTCTGGATCGATCACTAGAAATGGAGAAATATAAATATTCTAACAAATTAATGGTTGTATCAAGGGCATGTAAGTTCACTGCACCTATTCCAAAACTTTGATAATGTTATTGAATTTTATGAGGTAGGAAGAAAGATGTGGAGTATTTATATACTAGAAAGAATCTTACAAACCTTAAAAATAATGCAATAAGGAAACAAATTGTACCCTTGGGGGATACTGAAGAAAATATCATTTGGACTAAAGATCTTATTACCTGAAGTGATCCAAAATAATTCATCCCCAAATGTGGTTTCAAATCAGACTCATATTAAGATGATTAAATAATATTGTAAGTCATTTACAAATTGGAAAAAATATGCAAGGAGAAACAAGATAGAGAAAAACAGCAAAGCGTAGAGTTTACCCGATTCTCTCTACATTGAGGTTGTTGCCGACCTTTTTAGAGTAATTACTTTATCCATTACTCTACTTCTTGTATGATTTTTATTGGCTCTTGTGTCACACGAATTTTATTGTGATTTATTTTGATAAGACTTGATTATTATTGGTACTATAGAGACCATAACTTTTTATTTGATTCTCAGTTGGTTGGCTTGACTATTATTTAAAATAGATGTTGAATCCACATGTAAGCACCTTGTACATCTTCCAACATTAAATCATAGCAAAATTTAATGAATAAATTTTAGGCATTTTGTATTTCATTTGATAATTTTGAACCCCTTTGTCTTATATGACTTATAGTGAGGGCATTGTAAGATTCAAGCGTTCGGTTGGAAGTGGCCACTTAAGATTTGGGTAGGTATTTAACATCTTTAATTTTATACAATGACCCATTTGGTATAAATAAGATATGGTGAGAACACTACAAAAGCAAAGTATGGTGATGTGATAAGCAAAATTTGAATCTCTCAAGTTTTAGAAAATACGAAAATAGACTATATACCATGCTTAGTAAATATTGTTAAATGGATAATTATTTGAGCATTATTAGTATGTATGAGTTAATATCTTCTTTAACTTTAATATTAACATGGGACTTTTGAAATTTACTTGAGATGTTTAATTTTTAGCTCTATTTATGATACAATAGTAGAGACTTGAGTCCTATAGTTGTGTTACAATACTGAGTCAAAATAGGAACAAAAGTTACATATCACATAGACTCACAACAAGAAGCTTTCATAAAAAAAAATATGTTTCACCTCCTAAAGGAGTTGTTATGGAAAAATTAGATATAAGTGTAGTTTCATCAATAATATACGCTAAAAGATTACTATTGGTGTATTATACCTTGAATAAATTCATTAGTGTCTTGAGATAGTAACATACTCATAGGGACGTATCATCTTGATAACCTAAACTCTTTTACTATATGGGATTATCGACCTTAAAGCTTGGTAAAGGGATACAATGTGCCCGCATTCACAACTCACATAAAGAAGACCTCAAAATAAAATTATTATTAAAAGAATATGAAAATGACCAAAACAAAATACTTCATGCCTTGAAGGGACGACCTAGATAATTTCGTTTGACCATAAGAAGTAACAGTATATGGGACCAAGATAAAATGTGAAATAGAGAGGAACTTGGTCTAGAGCCTCGTGTAAAGTAAAAGTTTCTCTTATAAGACAATATATACTTAAAATGTAGCTTACAGTATTTGGACAACTATGTCCATCATTGTTAGAGTGACGAATTAGATAGACTCGTTTAATAAGTGACATGTTTATTAGATCGTTTTACTCTATACAGTTTCCTAAAACTCTTGCTCTACATTCTTTATATTCATCTAGTTATATTACCTATGCATGCAATATTATTAATATATTTTGATCAATTTGAAATGTCAAATAATATGTTATAGGTCTTGTATTTAAGACACATTACGTTTATTTTACATAGTTATCTTACGTCTTTAAAAGATTCACAAGTAATTTACTATTTATAACCCTTTTCGAGAAAATAATTCAAAATGGAGATATTGCAACTAAATTAATAAACTGTTATTTTTAGTAGTTTCCAAAACAAAAATTGAAAGATTAGACATTGACTTAGAATTAGAAGATGGAATTTTGACCAAAAAGGTGTGCCAAGTATAAGTCATTTTTGGCCCGACATGTGTGTCAGTAAAATTAACATCTTGGAAGACAAGACAATCCATTTTGGAAAGTGGTTTGGATATTAAAGAGACAAATAAGGAAAAATATATATGAAAACAATATTATTCACTAGATAAATACACAAATTGATTATTAAGACGTAAATAATTAGATATTTATCCGCCGATCATTTAATCGTTAGTCAATTAACCTATTTTCTTTCTTTATTAGTTTAAATATTATAAAATGAAAATAATAGAATGCTAGAAGTGGAGAGTAAATACTAGAGACTTGGATATAGAATTAAAAGCACGAGTTACTACTAACCACCACTTAAGGCAGGAATATAGGATTTTTATAATCAAATTCATGGTAATTTGAATAAAAGAACTAGATCTGACTTACACTCAAGATCCATTCGAAATTGTGTTACGTGAGATGTTATTTTGTAAGTAGGAACAACCTCGTCAATGATGTGGTGATGTGTTATGATTCACAACCTCAACCCAACAAAGGATGTTCAACCGAGACTAAAATCGTATCCATTCAAAGAGTATAGTGTGATGACTTACCTCTACAAGTAAAGCTCTATTTCTGGGATCCACAAGGTTGCGAGTACAGGTTTGGAGGTTGATCATGCGAAGATATAAGTGATCAAGACCGTTCCACCTTCTATTTCTGTTAAAGGGATGAGACTTTTCTTGGGTCACACTGGGTTTTACCATCGTTTCATCAAGTACTTCTCCAAAATCGGCAAGCCGTTGTGTAACTTACTTGAGAAGGACACCAAATTCCTTTTTGATGGAGCTTGTATGCGGCATTTTTTTGGAAATCTAAGAGAAGCTTGTCTCCAGCCCATTGTAGTTCATCCTAATTGGAACATTCTGTTTGAGGTTATGTGTGATGCTAGTGATCTTGCTATGGGTGTAGTGTTGGGTCAGCGCAAAGAGAAGGTTTTGCATACCATTTATTATGTCAGTAAGACTTTTTCAAGTGCTCAACTAAATTATACTGTGACCGAGAAGGAGATGTTGGTTGTTGTATATGCTTTTGACAAGTTTCGTTCTTATCTCCTTTGGGCAAAAATTGTCGTATACACAGATCATTCTGTAATCAAATACCTAATGGAAAAGAGGGATGTGAAGCCATGTTTGATTAGATGGGTATTGTTGTTACAAGAGTTTAACTTATAGATTCGAGATCAAAAGGGGAGTGAAAATCAGGTTACAGATCATTTGTCGCATCTCAAGGGTTCTAAAGTTAATAGTGGACCAGAGTTGATCAAGGAGGTATTTCCTGATGACAGTTTGTTTATGATGACTGTAACTGGTACTCTTTATTATGCAGATATATAAAATCTCATTGTGAGTGGATCATTCTCTAAGGGGTCTAACTCACAAGAAAAAAAGAGGTTAGTTCACCATGCTAAACAGTTCTCTTGGAAATATCCTTTCCTCTTCAAAGTGTGTAGTGATCAGATGGTGAGAAGATGCATACCTGAAGGTGAAGTTCATGCGCTAGTTGCAAGATATCATGATTCACCTTACAAAGGAAACTTCAAAGGTGATCGCACATCTGCAAAGATACTTCAATTCAGTTTTTATTGGCCTACTTTAGATAGAGATTTTTATACATATGTCAAAGAGTGTCATTGCCAATATACTGGTAATATATCGAAGAGATATGAGATGCCACATAATAATGTTCTTAAAGTTGAGATACTTGACGTATGAGCTATCAAATTTATGGGCTCATTGTATCATCCAATGGAACTCAATACATCCTACAGGTTGTTGATTACGTGTCTAAATGGGTTGCGGCTGTAGCTCTACCTTCGAAAAATTCACGAGTGGTGATAAAGTTCTTGAAATAACAAATCTTCACGAGACATGGGAGGCCTAGAGTTATCATTAGTTATGGAGGACCATATTTTGTTAACATGAACTTAAAGGCGGGGTTTTAGAGAAGTATTGGCTGAGACATCGAGTATCTACTGCTTATCACCCACAAGTAATAGTCAAGCTGAGGTCTCTAATAGAGAGATCAAATTCGTTCTTGAAAAGACCGTTGGACCATTATGGGCGTATCGCAATGCATTCAAAACGACCGTTGGTGCATCTTTGTATCGCACGGTTTATGTCTCTTGAGCTTGAATTAAATGCATATTGGGCGATAGCGGAGTTGAACTTAGTTCTGATCCTATCCGGAGAGAGTAGAATGATGAAACTGAATGAATTAGATGAGTTTTGGTTTCATGCCTATGAGAATCCTAAGCTTTACAAAGAAAAGACAAAAAATGGCATGATAACTGAATTCTTGAGAAAAGGGTTGAAGTTGGACGAAAGGTCCTTAAATATAACTCTATTTCAGCAATTATCTGGAAAAGTTGAGATCAAAGTGGTTAAGTCCTTATACGGTAACCAAAATCATGCCTCACAAAGCTATAGAGATTGAACATTCAATCGAGCATCACACCTTTATGGTGAACGGGCATCAATTGAAAGTCTACGATGAAGGTGAGGATACCAATCGCATGGAAGATCCATATTCTAGGGACGTCATGTACCTCCTTGAATCTGCTTAACACGAGAGGTAACCCGTCGAAGCTTAATGACGTTAAACAAAAGCCAGATTAATTGTATATTGGTTTATTGATTTTGAAGTGTTGATTATAAAGTTTGACGCTTTTAATCTTGACCTTAGTGTTTATTAAAACTAATAGGAGATAAAGGGTTAGTATCTTGTTGTGTAGGTAGGCATAACTTTGAGTTTTGGGTGATTTGGAGAAATTTGCAGCTCTGGGCGGTATACCGGTCCCATGACCGGCACACAGCCCTCCAAAGGGTCGCGACGGTCAAGATACGGTCAAGGTAAAAAACCCTTAGCTGGCTCGACCGGCTTGCCGGCCTTCACAGGGGCATACATATCCCCAAACTGTGTCGACTCTCGCGCTAAAGGGTCGCGACCCTCCAAGTCAGAATGTTACGGAAGTTTGAACGGATAGCCCGCCCCTCCAAGCGGCATGCCAGTGATGGAGAAGGGTCGCGACGGTTCGCTTACGGCAAGATAATCGTGTCATGGTCTGGAGACACGAAATGCAAGGCCGACCCCGGCCAGACAACCGGCATATACCGATGCGGTGGCGGCCATGAACATGAAAATGAGTCCTTATGGTTTCCAATATCAAGGAACCCTAATCCTAGCCTCATCCAACCTCACAAAAACATATATTTCAGTCCCAAATTCCATTAAATTACCAAGAAAGCTTGATCCAACCATAAAAAACACATGAAAGCACTATCAAATATCCCATTCATCCATCATAAACACATAATTATCATCAAATCCATTACATAAAACTAAAAATACCAAAGATTATCAAGTTTTCAAGATTTCTTCCACCACAAGTAAGCTAAATTCCTTCCCTTGTTCTTCATAAACCACCACTCAAACACCATAAAAATCTTATTCCATACAACAACCTCAAGAAACACCAACCATTAGTAAATTTATTCCATACTTAGTGCATCTTGAGTTATGGGTTGGTGAGGATGACAAGAGGGAGAGACACATCATGAGGACAAACAAGAAATCTCTTGGGACAACAATAGAATAAAACCAACCCTAATCGATGAACCATGTGAGAAGAAATCAAAGCCTAAGGTGCCAACACAACAACACGGTTATAACAAAAGAGAGTTTGGGTAATAGAAAAGAGGGAAAAATAAAGTGTTAAAGATCAATGTCTTCCTCAAATCCGCAACAAGGTATGGATAGTTTTGAAAATCATTGGACCTTTTCTGATAGCGAGTTCGAGAAGATGCACAATGGACGTGTAACGTTTTCTAAACCCTCTCCCTAATTTCTTATCTGTTTTAGTGTATAATAGTTAGTTTACTACTTTAGAGTCTTTTTCAAGTCATTGGGACACGACTCAGTTTTGAGTTGGGGTGGGTTTCTCGTTGTTCTCAGCCCAGTTTTTCTGTTTTTAAAGCTTTTTGAAAAAATAAAAACCAAATAAAAATTAGTTTGACGAATGATTTGACTGTAGAGTTTCTTCACTATCCCCATAAGCAAACTTTAGGTAAATTAATGATAGAAAATAGTAGACATTAGAGTTAATGTATAACACGCCTTGAATTCATGTAAACACTAGATTATAGATAGGAAACATTAATGAACAATGCAAATGAAGTAATCTTGTACTTAGTGGGAATGTGTGGTGTGTAGAACGTGAGATCTAAATGAGTATAGAACCCACTTAATTATGATCTAGAGGTGAAAATAGAGTGAAACTATATGACTAGGAAAATTATAGAGACAGTTATTTGATAGCCACTTGTGACCTTTTTAGATTTCTAACCCATTACTAATGACACATCCTTCTTAGCCCCATTTTTAAGCTTTTAAGCCTTTCTTTTGTCGCCACGATATAATCTATATCCCCTTAGTTTTATAGGACTTTCCATATGACCTGCACTTGAATCTCAACCCTGAGACTTCTTGTCTTTAGAGCTTAAGTTTTGGGTGGTGGGTTTTATCATGTGAGATTACATTGGGTGGGAATTTTTTTGCGTTTGTATTACATGCACAATTTTGAAAGATGTATTAATTGTAACCCTTTGCCGGGGTCTTTGGAAAAAAAAGAGAAAAATATTTTTTTATAAGAGACATGACTACTCACATCAAAATGAGTGTCAATGATATTTTACACAAAAAAAGAGAAAAAAGTGAAAAAATAAATGAAAATAAAGTAACCAACAAAGTGGAAATTTTTTGAAATCATCTTGAGAACTTATGGGTTAAGTTTGGGACGCTTAATTAATGCGTTAATTGGGTTGAGTGAGAACGTATTCGAGTTTAAATCAAGATCTAGGGAAATATTTTTATGATTAGTGAGGAGAGAGCCAAAAGCTCACTTTAGATATCCCAAATATACATATCATACTGTCCCTAAGCCTACGCTAAAACCGTAAAGACCTCGTGATTCTTAGATACGTAGTGGAATAACAGTCTTAATAATAGGGAGTAAGTTAAGTGGAGTGTTCAAAACAAGTAAGGATAAATGAGCACCCTATAGCCACCATCTCGAGCTAACTATCAAGGGTAATATTCTAGCATTTTGGAATTAATTTTGGATTGAAATTATTTATTTGTTTTATTTTGCACGATAGGTGTATATTTGCATTGTTCTTAGGTTTTACTACATGAGATTTATTTTTTGTTTTTCTTTGGGTATCATTCTTTAAATTCTGCATTTGTTCTTACTTTGTCAGGACGACAAAGGTTTGAGTTTGGAGTCTTGATGTCTCCTTGTTTGTGATAGATAAATCCCCTTAGGATACATCATTTTAGGTAGAAATTGGACTTGGTTAGTAGATTTATTGGCTTAATTTGAAATAATGCACTTTCTTCCTTTGTTTTTGATGTCTCCTCATTTTTTATAGTAAAATATACTCATGAGACATCATTTTAGGCTTATTTATTAGTTTATAGGTTGATTTTAGCTTAATTTAGTGCACTTTCCTATTTTGAGTCTTGATTTGTAGAATTATTATTTTTAGAGCATATTGGGTTTAATTGTTTATTTAGTGTAAAGCTTTAAAGATAATTATGGAGATTAATTAGAGTCCAAGTCAAAGACTACAACTTATGGAAAGATATTTGCATAGAAATTGGAGATAAGGAAACAATTGTTAAAAAGATGGAAAAGGAAAAGCTGCCTAAATCTAGGATTCTGCACACACGTCTAAAAATTGGTGTTTTTACCTAAGAAATAGGCCGAATTTGGTAATTTCCTTCTAAAGGGTCAAGATAATTCTGTTGCGATTCTTTTGGTATCTTGTGGAGCAAAATCCGACCAATAACGAAGAAGATACACTCAAAACAACGCAGCAGTGTTTTCCTTACGAATTTGAGTTGGGCCAGGAGTCCATTACTTGAAGTTATCTCCACCAAAACGATTTAGGTCAACCTCTACACTATAAATACAGCTTCTTAACACTCTTAAATCATCCTTGGCCAGACCTTAAGGCCAAGAGGAAGCTGCAACACAAGAGAAGAAGTCTAGAAGGAGCTGTGCAACAACTATGTCTCCTTCAACCTCTTATTTTGTAACTCTTTTCTCTTCCCTTCTTTGTATGAATTAATTCTTTATTTTGAGTGTTTAGCATATATGTATGAACCCTAGTTTTGATTGACATCTATCTAATTTGGGAACTTAATGTTTTAAATTGAATTATAGTTTTTATTCTCTTTTATGTGTTTGGATTTATATTCTGTGTTCTTGTGGAACCGCGGCCATATAGAATTACCATCTAGTAATTAAGTCACCATTGACAACGGTGTTTAATTGCATGTTTAGCACATAACGTCTAGAATTAGGTCTAATCTGACAACCCAACCTAGCTAGATAATCACTATGGTTGAGTCTTGTGACTCTTTACCAATTACAGGAAAAGTTTGCTTAGGAAGCCTTATTGACACAGGTAAATCCTATTTAAAACTACCGATAGCATATTGGGACCAATTAGAGAAATACTACATAATTTATCCTTACATGTTTAGAACGGCAAAACTAGTGGGGATTGCATGCTAATAACTCAAGCTAGACTTTCATACTATCTTCTTTTCTTTTCTTTTATTTGTTTCCTGTCTTTTACTTTATTAGTTTAGTTTATTTATTATAAAAACCAAATAAATATTTGTCTGTCTCTTCTTTCTACTTGCGTATTATCTTTTCTATCTCTAATATCTGCACTTGATAATTTGCATAAGTTCTCTCTAACTTTCGTCAGTCCCTGAGGAACGAATCTTCTTATCATTAAAACTTGCATAAGTCCTGTAATACTTGTAGTACAGTGTTAGTTTAGGGTGTGTATTTGCACTTATTTATATCATTAATTTATCACACCTTAGGCCACACCAAGTTTTTGGCGCCGCTGCCGGGGACTACATCGTTAGTCCTTGTGCAATTATCTTGTGCTTTTATTTTAGTAAGTTCTATTTTACGCTTTTCTTTTTAGTTTTTGTTTTACAGATTTTTAGGCGAGAGCAGATTCATTAGGAGATAAAGGTTTCGTGCTATTAGATCCTGAAGAAGCTATTTCAAGATGGAATCTCTAAAGCTCAAGGAGTTAAGCCGACAACTTGAGGAATTACGAGAACAATCGCGAGACAACTAGCTCGGAGGAATCTAGTACACACATCACCTTCATGTCCTAGTTGTGGAGCAAGAGATCACTCGTGGGGACATTGTATGAACAATCCAGTCTCAATTTCCTTCATGCCTTATCAAAGAGACCATGATTATGATGGTTATTATCAATCTCAAGGAAATTATGCTGACTATCAACCCCCACAAAGTTATAATTGGGTCGGATATCAACAGACGTATCATCATGATAACCATTATCATGATGATTATTATCAACCACGACCACAATCTTACTATCCTCCACAACCTATCTATCAAGAATCGTCGATTTATAATGAAGCTTATCAAGAACCACTTTCTTATTCAATGCAGCAACCCATGCAGGAGCAACCTTCGAGTTTGAAATCAAGTTTGGTTCGACTGATGCAAACAATTGAAAATATAGAGAGTCACCAGCAAGAATCCCAAGACTCACAGAGTGCGCTTATGGAGAGGGCGCAGGCAGTGTCACGAATGGTGGAGAAAACTAAAATCCTTGCAGAAAGGCAAATCCGAAGTGATACTACTGCTCCAGAAAACAAAGTTTGTCATGCAGTTGAATTAGGAAGTGGAAAACAACTACCTCCACCAAGACCAGAACCAGAACCAGTCCCTATTCCAGATCAGAGGGGGGAAGAAGCAACAGAAGATAAGGTCGAAGAGGTAGTTGAACAAGAACGTGTCCAAGAGAAGACACCAGAAAAGAAAGAGAGCCCAGTGGTAACCAACACATGTCCTCCTCCACCATTCCCTTCACATGTCAGAAAGGACAATGACCTGGAATTCAAGAAGTTCGTTGACATGATGAACAAATTAAAGAACAGCAGCCCGTTTGTAGAAGCTCTCACAAGAATGTCAAAATACGGTCAATTCATGAAGGACATTCTTTCTAACAGACGAAGATTCGAAGTTATATAGATGAATGGATTGCTAGAGGAGTGTAGTGCTACAAATGAAATCAAGTTACCACCTATTCCCACAAAATCTTGGATGCTACCATCCATGATCATTAAGAATCAAGCTGAAAAGTTCGTGGGAATTAAAGGCAAAGGGTGGAAATTTCGTCATCCTTAATCGAGGTAACACGTCTAACTTTGAAAGACGTTAAACAAAAGTGCTGTACGGGAGACAACCCGTAATTTCTTTTATGTTTTTACGTTTTTAGTTTTTAATTTATGTTTAGATTAGTTAATTTTAGTTGATATTGCATATTTGAGGAAGGTATTAGTGTTTTTGATGATTAGGTATTGGAGAAATAGAGTTAGGGAAGCGAGCAAAAACATTTCGGACAGAAACTTCGGCAAGTCATATCTTTGCGCTCGGATGTCGAAATCAGATGATCTTTGAGCCTAAACTGCATAACTTTTCGAGCTCTACCCCGTGGCACGGGTTTTTACCTTGCGGTGCACCGCGGCTGAGGTCCGGTGTACCGCACGTGGCAAACACCTCCCCATCAGCTAGATCTCGAAAAGTTCTAGGGTGTTTTTGCACTTTATTATATCTTATTTTATCACACCCTAGGCATCACCAAGTATTTGGCGCCGCTGCCGGGGACTACATCGTTAGTCCTTGTGCATATATCTTGTGCTTTTATTTTTAGTTAGTTCTATTTTACGCTTTTTGTTTTTAGTTTTTGTTTTTCAGATTTAGTTACAGATGGAGAACCCAAGGAGACTTGAGCTACCCATCGAGTTCAGAGTGGAGCCACGAGAAATTCGCGCTCCAGAAATCCAAGCCGCTAAATTTAAACCTGATCCTGGGATGCTAACTAAGTTCTCATCTCATGGATTATTCAGCGGAGAGGCACATCAAGATCCGATCCGATATATTCAGAAATTCATGCAGATCTGTGATGCTTATATCGTAAGAGGAGTTACTAGGGAACAAGTATATTACCTGATGTTCCAGTTCTTCTTGACCGGATGTGCAAGCGATTGGTATGATGCCCAATACCCTCATATTATTCCAGATTGGGACAAGCTTCAAGCAAGATTCCTAGACCGTTTCTATCCAGTTAGTAGACGTTTAAAAGATATGCTGGAGCTTGAACAATTTATACAAGAAGAGGAAGCGAGTTTGGGTGAAGCATGGTTACGATTTACAGAGAAGAAAGCAAGGTGTCCATATCATAGATCCTCGCCGGAATATTATTTAACCTTGTTTTATGGAGGCCTTAATGACAATTCAAGAGAAAAAGAAGATTCGTTGGGAAACGCGGGTTTTGTGTTGCTAGATCATGTAGAAGCTGAGTTGGGGATGGAGAGAATTCTTGAGAACGAGAGAAGTTGGCCAAAAAGAGTAATAAAAGAAGACAATTCAACATCTCTGAAGCTTGAAGATTTGGCTAAACAACTTGAAGAACTTAAAGAACAAGCCCGAACACTTGCTCAGGTGAATACGGTACGCACAATTCCTTCGTGTCTTGGTTGTGGATCAAGAAATCATGTGTGGGCAGGATGTATGAATAATCCAGCAGTAGCTTCCGTTCAATATCCTCAAGATAACTATTACTCTAATGGTTATAATTTTTCTCAAGAAAGCTACACTAATTATCAACAACCTCCACGACAAAAGAGTTGGGACAGAAAACAAGAAACTTATCAGCAATCCCAACTTCAACCTTATAATCCTCCACAACCTATTCAGAAAAAGGCACCCATTGTTAAGAAAACTTGTCAAGAACCAAAGAAAGATCCACTCAAACAATCAATGCAATTGGCAAAACAAGAACAGCTCCAGAGTTTGACTTCGAGTATGACTAAATTAATGCAAACAGTTGAGAAGAAAATGAGTCATAACCAACAGAAAGTTCGAACCCAGGAGAAGATTATCAAGCAACTAGAGCATACTATATCACAGATGGCGAGTACATTACAAACAAGGCCGAAAGGGCAATTCCCAAATGATACTGTTGCTCCTAGAGATGATTCTTGCCATTCAGTTGAATTGCGAAGTGGAAAGCAACTGCCTCCACCGAGACCAGAACCAGAACCTATCCCTATTCCAGAACAAAGGGGGGAAGAAATAATCAAAGATACAGTTGAGGAGGTAGTTAAACCAAAGAGTGTTCAAGCCGAGACACCTGACAAGACAAGAAAACCAATGGAACTTAATACACGCCCTCCACCACCATACCCTTCACGTGTCAGAAAGAAGGACAATGACCTGGAATTCAAGAAGTTCGATGACATGGTGAACAAGGTTGAGATTAAAATGTCGTTTGTTGAAGCTATCAAAAGAATGCCGAAATATCTAAAATTCATGAAGGACATTCTTTCGAACAAACAAAGTATAGAAACCACGGATGTGAGTGGATCACCAGAGGGGTGTTATGCTATCAAGTTACCACCAGAAGAGCCCCTTCCCACGAAATCTTGGATGGAACCATCCATACTTATGAAGAATCGAGCTGAAAAGTTCGTGGGAATCAAAGGAAAGGGGTGGAAATTTCGTCATTATTAATCAAATTAATTGAACGAATTGGAGGAGCTTCGTTATCTTGCCTATGAAAATTCGCGTCTCTATAAGGAGAAAACAAAGCGATGGCATGATAAACGGCTCCGTCCAAAGCACTTCGAGATTGGGCAAAAGGTTTTATTATACAACTCTCGATTTTCGAACTACCCAGGAAAGCTTAAATCCCGTTGGGGAGGGCCTTACATTGTTACCAAAGTCACACCGCATGGAGCGATTGAGATTGAAAATCAAGCCGAGCAACGGATATTCATGGTGAATGGCCAGCGTTTGAAGAGATACTATGACAGTGAGGACTTTGGGCAAGGGGAGAAAATCTACCTTGTCGAATGCGCTTAGCCTGAGGTACACGTCTAACTCAAAGACGTTAAACAAAAGTGCTCTTGGGAGACACCCCTTGTGTTAATTGCTTTTTAGATTAGTTGTTTTTGCTTTGTAGTGTCTAATTTTAGGTTAGTATATATTTTTAATTGTGTTTACAAGCTAATAGGAGAGAAAGGTAGTGTGTTATTGTGCAGGAAACGAGTTTGGGGTCAAAAGGAAAAATCTGGAGGAATTTCAAGCCTGGCGCGGACTACCCCATGGTCCGCAGGGATGCACCGCGCCCCAAAAACCCGTACCACGGGTCGGGTACCACGGGTTTCATCCAGAAAGTAAAAAAAAAATTCGATGGACAGGCGCGGTACACCGGACCCTTGTCCGCACGCCGCAAACCCGTGCCACGGGGTCGGGTACCACGGGTTTTTTTGACGGACATGCCGCGGACTACCCCCTGCACCACACCCCTGGTCCGCAGGCACAAAACCCGTGCCAAGGGGTGCTAGCTCGGGTATTATCCAGTGGGCAAAAATTTGGAGCAGCAGAAGTTGCGGTACACCGCGGGATATGTCCGGTGCACCGCAAGGAGGCGGTTTGTGAAGGAATTCTTTTCCTAATCAAATTCTTACCTTATGAGATTAACCCTAGCCTTCCATACACGAAATTTTCAGACCCAAACCCTATATATACACCTTAAAGCTTGTGCAAACCTTCACAATTAACACAACAACTCATCAAATCCTCTCCATCATCTTCCATAAACACAATCCTTCATCAAATTCATCACATTACACCATCAAAACACCATCAAATTCAACAAGCTTTAAATAATTCTTCCAAGATCAATCAAATAACCTTTCTCCTTAACCAATTCCAAGCAACAACATCAAGCTACACCAAATTTGTCCTTAACCTTTTAATCCACCCTTGGTATAACTTGAGTTGTGGGTGAATCAAGCATGACTAACAGATCTAAAGCTATGGAATACAAGAGAAAGTGTTCAATCCTTGGGAAGAATAAGAGATTGCCTGGAGCCACCATTGAAAAACCCATCAATCTTGATGAGGTTTCTGAAGAATCAAAAGAACAGGCACCTGAACAACCACTACCAAAGAAGAGATTAACTGCTAGAATGTCCACACCATCAAGGAGGCCTTTGGAGAAAATAAAAATCCAAGACCAAGGTTCTTCTACCTCTTCTTCCAAAATTGCTTATGATCTTCCTCCTTGGGCTATTCAGTTACAGAACGAAGTTGAAAGATTACGTGAAGATAACAAAGACCTTTGGGTAGAAATCATGCAATTGGAAACAAAGATAGAGAATTCGACCTTGTACAAGAATATAGATGATTACACCGATCCCTCAGCTTCAGAAGATGAGGATGATATGATGGATCTCTATGGCCAGCCAGGTAGGTCATTCTAATTTTTCTTAATAGCTTGTATGCATTAGGTAGTTTAGTTAGTTTTATTTTAAATTTTATTTCATGCTTGAGTCTTTTTCGAGTCGTGGAGACACGGCTCACTTTTGAGTTGGGGGTGGGGATTCGTTGTCCTCATCTTCTTTTCGTTTTTTGCATAAAATTTAAAATTTTTAGGTTGAATTAAGGCATAAAATATCTTGAATGTACCTATTTGAGCATGATTTTATTAGGTCAATGATAGTAGGTAGTATGTTTTTGAAAGATGCAACAAATTTGTTTAGATGCATGTATGAAAACAGGAATTAAAGGATAGAAAAGTTAATGAGCAATGCTAAGAAATCACGTTGAAACTTAGGAATAGTTATTTGGTGTGTAGAACGTGAGGTTTAAAATTAGTTGAAAACCCACTTGTCTATGAACTAATAATGAAAACGTAACGAAATCCGGTAGTTAGAAAAATGACTAAGGCAGTTCTTTCATGATAAAACACTTGAAGCCTTTAAACTTTCTCACCCTTTTATTTGATAGTATTGTTATTTATCCGTCTTAGCCCCTCTGAGCCTTTCTAAAGCCTTTTTATTGAAACACATTATAATCCATACCCTAGTTTTTAGGACTTATCTATATGACCCGCACTCGAATCGCAAAACCTGAGACACTCGTTTTAGAGCTTGAGTTTAGGGTGGTGGGTTTCATCATTAGGGAACATTGGGTTTGGGAATTATTTTTGTGATTTTATTGATGATGAATTGTTATTATTGTAACCCTTTGCCGGGGTAATAGTGAATGAAAAAGAAGCTACGAGCTAAATTTGCCAACAAGGGCATAAAAAGAAAAAGAATATATATATGAAAAATAAAATAGTGTGATATCTCAACACCAAAAGAGAATCATAACTATACAAAAGAAAAATTGATGTGAAAAGAAAATATATATTCGGACCGGCAAAGTGGATTTTATATCATCAAAGGTTTTAATGTGGATTATTGGGGATGCACATTAAAAAGCATCAATAAATTGGGTTGAGTGAGAACATATTTGAGTGAACAACTCAAGCTCTAGGGCGATTCGTTGATGGCTAGTGAGGAGAGAGCCAAAAGCTCACTTTTCATTATCCAAATATACCACACCCGTCCTTCAGCCAAGTTATAACCAAGACCTTAGGATTTCTAACTGTTAGATGGAGAAACAATTGAGCTATTAGGTAAGAGGTAAGTGGACCATTGGATGCTGTATTTGGGACCTATGAACAACCTATAGCCATTAACCTGAACTAAGTTATCATCCTCTCCTTCTGGTATTGCGAAATTAATCTTAACTTGAAGTTATGGAATGTTGATTACATGTATATTAGGCATATTTGTGCATTATTTCTTGAGCATTACTACATGAGATTTTTTGGAATTTATGCTCTAGGAGCATTCATTATATTTTGTTCTTGTTCTCCTCCGACTTCTTCTTGTTTATTTTGACTACCCTACTATTCTTTACTTTTATTGTATCGGGACGATACAACTTTGAGTTGGGGGTCTTGATGTCTCCTCACTTGTGATAGTAAAATATACTCATGAGACATCATTTTAGGCTTATTTATTAGTTTATAGGTTGATTTTAGCTTAATTTAGTGCACTTTCCTATTTTGAGTCTTGATTTGTAGAATTATTATTTTTAGAGCATATTGGCTTTAATTTTTTATTTAGTGTGAAGCTTTAAAGATAATTATGGAGATTAATTAGATTCCAAGTCAAAGACTACAATTTATGGAAAGAGATTTGCATGGAAATTGGAGATAAGGAAACAATTGCTAAAAAGATGGAAAAGGAAAAGCTGCCTAAATCTGGGATTCTGCACACACGTCTAAAGATTGGTGTTTTTACCTAAGAAATAGGCCGAATTTGGTAATTTCCTTCTTAAGGGTCAAGATAATTCTGTTGCGATTCTTTTGGTATCTTGTGGAGCAAAATCCGACCAATAACGAAGAAGATACACTCAAAACAACGCAGCAGTGTTTTCCTTACGAATTTGAGTTGGGCCAGGAGTCCATTACTTAAAGTTATCTCCACCAAAACGATTTAGGTAAACCTCTACACTATAAATACAGCCTCTTAACACTCTTAAATCATCCTTGGCCAGACCTTAAGGCCAAGAGGAAGCTGCAACACAAGAGAAGAAGTCTGGAAGGAGCTGTGCAACAACTATGTCTCCTTCAACCTCTTATTTTGTAACTCTTTTCTCTTCCCTTCTTTGTATGAATTAATTCTTTAGTTTGAGTGTTTAGCATATATGTATGAACCCTAGTTTTGATTGACATCTATCTAATTTGGGAACTTAATGTTTTAAATTGAATTATAGTTTTTATTCTCTGTTTATGTGTTTGGATTTATATTCTGTGTTCTTGTGGAACCGCGGCCATATAGAATTACCATCTAGTAATTAAGTCACCATTGACAACGGTGTTTAATTGCATGTTTAGCACATAACGTCTAGAATTAGGTCTGATCTGACAACCCAACCTAGCTAGATAATCACTATGGTTGAGTCTTGTGACTCTTTACCAATTACAGGAAAAGTTTGCTTAGGAAGCCTTATTGACACAGGTAAATCCTATTTAAATCTACCGATAGCATATTGGGACCGAATAGGGAAATACTACATAATTTACCCTTACATGTTTAGAACGGCAAAACTAGTGGGGATTGCATGCTAATAACTCAAGCTAGACTTTCATACTATCTTCTTTTCTTTTCTTTTATTTGTTTCCTGTCTTTTACTTTATTAGTTTAGTTTATTTATTATAAAAACCAAATAACTATTTGTCTGTCTCTTCTTTCTACTTGCGTATTATCTTTTCTATCTCTAATATCTGCACTTGATAATTTGCATAAGTTCTCTCTAGCTTTCGTCAGTCCCTGAGGAACGAATCTTCTTATCATTAAAACTTGCATACGTCCTGCAATACTTGCAGTACAGTGTTAGTTTAGGGTGTGTATTTTCACTTATTTATATCATTAATTTATCATACCTTAGGCCACACCAAGTTTTATACTTATTATTACTATTAGAGATTTTGTGCATTAATTTGTTTGTTTAGTGTGGATTTCTTAGGTATAAAGTTGCTAGGAGGCACCAAGATGAAGAAAATAAGTGAAGTTTGAAGTCCAAGATCAAAATTAATTGTTAAAGGAGCAAAAGATATCACTTTAGTGAGGGTGGAAGAACATTGAAAACTGGAAAGTCGTCACTTCTAGCCTATTTAGAGCCTAAATGGTGCAGAATCTGACTTGGTGATTCAAATGAAAAAAATAGGCCTCTAAGTTAGCAAAATTTTGTTAAGTGGTTTCAGGTGATTTCGACTTATGATGCAAACGTTATACTTGTTTTACTGGAGTGGTGTACAACCGTGCATAAATAATAAAACAGTTTTGGGCCCCTAATTACTTAATCAAGCCCTAAGGTGGGCCTAATCTGTTTTTTAGCTATATGTAAGACTTTTTAGACCTCTTAATTCAGTACGCTTAATTTTACAACTAAATTTGAGAGAGAGAGAGAGAGAGAGAGAGAGAGAGAGAGAGAGAGAGAGAGAGAGAGAGAGAGAGAGAGAGAGAGAGAGAGAGAGAGAGAGAGAGAGAGAGAGAGAGAGAGAGAGAGAGCAGAAGCACTTGGAAACAAAAGGAGGAATTTGGAGAAGCTTCTTCCACAATCAGCTCAGTCATTACAACCCTTAGGTTCTTTTCAGTTTTACTTTAATTTAGGAGTTATGTATTTCATTAATTGTATATTATTCTGCATTTAATAATGAGCTGAATTCTACATACTTGAGAATCGCAATATATGGGGTAAACACTACGTTTAATGTACTTCGAATTTGGAATTATTTCTGATTTAATTTTAGTTGGGTATTTCATATTGACTATTATTTTAAGGTTATTTACTATTAATATTTTGGCCAATAGAGATAGGTTTTAGTAATTAGGCTATTCGCTAGTGGTGGCGATCATCTGGAAGAGGGGATTTAATTACAAAACTAGGTGATAGACTGGTGGTATTTGTTATTGGGCCTGACGGCCTTGACTAACCACGTAGCCAATTGGGTTTTATTCATAATCATCTAAAAGTAGCTTATAGTCGCCCTGACAAGGTCTGTAATACCGTAGGATTGCCTCTTAAGTCTACCCTGACGGGAGTTAGAAGGATATTAGAATCCCGACTAATACTTAAATATCAACTTTACCCTTAAAATGAATGCATTAGATATACGAACTTAGGTGATTCTCTAGCGAGACTCAAGTATATTCCTCTCATCTTAATAATCTTCTTAGTTCAGATTGAGTTTACTTTATTTCATTCAATTTTCTTGCGTTGAGTATTTTAATATTCAAAAACAAAATAAATATATATTTTTATTAAGTATTGTAATTAATTCTACTTCTTATCTAAACACATTTATCTTACCTCGCAATCCCTGTGGAGACGATAATCACGTAATTACTCACTTATTACTTAGATGAATCATACACTTGCGGTAGCCGCTTCTCTTCTTTAGTGTTGATTTTTATCACATTCTAGGAGAGACCACACAACCTACTACTAATTCAATCACACGTGCGCGTCTAGGAAATATTTTTAAAATCGTCATAACTAATTTTAAGGAATTCAAGAAAACAAAAATATTAAAAAATATTAAAATAATTCAGAAAAAATCATATATGTAATATTAGTTGGTCTCATCCAAAAATGCCATTTTCCTGATTTTTTTAGAATTAGTTATGATTTTTTTTGAAATTCTCAGATACGCGCGTGTGATGTTATTAGTAGTAGTTAGTGATGGTGGTGGTGGTTGTGGTTTTTGTGGTCATGGCTATAGCAATGGTCGAAATTTTATAAACGGTGGTTGTGGTAGTGATGGTGGTAGGGGTGGTTGTGGTGGTGGTGATGGTAATAATGGTAGAGGTGTCCCATTATTTGTTAAATATTATATTAAAATTAAATGAATGTATTTAATAATAAGGAAATATAGGTATGAAAAAACAAAGAGTTTTTTTTTATAAAAAAATATTTTATTAAGCATTTTTTATAAACTATATTATTGGAAGTTGTATTTAACAATTAGTTTCTTTCATTAAACATTTTTAACAAAAACATCATGATTAAAACTTGCACAAAGAAATATATAAGAGTTAAAAAAGGTGAAATATATTTTATTATTTTAATATAATAAACAGGAAACCTTTGTCAATTAGAGAGTATAAAAGATTAATTTAATCCTGTCCAAAAAAAATGAATTTAAGACTTAAATTTAGGTTAAATGACTTATTTATTATAACTCCTTTGAAAAAACAAATCTTTCACTACCCGATAAAAAAATGATTTGCAAGACCAAAAAAATTCAAACTTTTCATCATCATTGTTAAATTAAGTAGAAGACAAGAGAAAGACATTGAAGAAGACCTTTAATCAAGAAGTGTTTCAGGAAGATTTGAAAGAGAAGAAGAGGAAGAAAAACAATGCGTTTTTCATTAAGTGATATTGTATCTCTTTGTACAATGTATATATACTACTTCTATTTTAATGAATCATCCTCTAAAATAGTCTAGATTCATTTAGCAGCTAATAGAAAGATCGAAACAGAATCAACTAACTGACAAACTAACTAAATCTTAGTTGTCAAGTTAATTGCACTCTAGTGAGATAACTTGTGCAGCTCCTTTTTGTCCAATATAATAGCTACATTCCAAGACCCCCCCCCCCATAAGTGGAACATGGATATTTAGAATGTTCAACTTGGAGAGATTGTGATGAAAAGCAAGTGAACCAAGAGGCTTGGTGAACATATCGCAAGCTGATGATTTGAAGGAATATAAAATAGTATTATGATTCCTAATGCCATTTTTTCTCTTGTGATCTTACAATCAATGTCAACATGCTTAATACGTTCATTTCGTACAGGATTTGTTGACACAGCAATTGCGGATTTGCCGACAGAGAAAACAAGAGCTGGGAATTTATGAGAGAACCCATAATCATGTAATGCATATAGTAACCACTGAATCTCACAAGTAGTAGTTGCAAGAGCTCTATACTCAGCTTCAGCTAATGATTTCCTTGTTGTGGATTGCTTTTTTACTTTTCCACGAGATTAAGTAATCACCAAGATAAATTCAAAAGAACGCGATGCTCCTCCTTGTGGCAAGACACCCTTCCCAATCACTATAACAAAAAGCTTTTGACTTTATTTATGAGTTTGAAGAATAAACACACCTTGTCCAGGAGTCATTTTGATATATCTTAACAATCTTTGAGCTGCATTCTAATGTTGTTTTGGGGGTTTGGAGAGGAATTGGCTTAAGTAAATAACTTAGTAGGTAATATTTGGCCTAGAAATTGTAAAATATAACAATCTTCCTACTAATCTTTTATAGGACGTAGGATTGTCAAGGAGGTTATCATGTTCATCATGAAGCTTTGGTATTATTTCCATAGGAAAAGACACAAGTTTTGCTCCTAAAATCCCAAACTCTTCTAAGATGTCAAGATCAAACTTTCTTTGACATAAAGAGATACCCGTTGAGGTTCTTGCAACTTCAATACCAAGAAAAAATTTGAGTTCTCCTAAATCCTTAATTGTGAATTCTAAATGTAGATATACCTTAAGCATAGTAATCTCTTGGATTGAGTTACTGGCTAATATAATATCTTCCACATATACAAGAATTGATATGAAAGATGAGGTAGAGGTGTTAATGAACAAACTATAGTAACTATCTGAGTGTTTACAACCATAAGTACTCGAAGCAGAGGAGAGCTTTTCAAACCATTGTCTAGAAGCTTGTTTCAGTCTATAAAAACTCTTATTTATCTTACAAATTGAGTTAGGAGGTTCCTCAAGTCCAGGAGGAACATTCATATACACTTCTTCCTTTAAATCTCCATGTAAGAATGCATTGATAGCATCTAGTTGATGTAGATGCCAATTATTTATTGAAGCTAAAGCAAGCATTAGTCTAATAGAGACAAGCTTTGCTACATATGGGAAAATATCAAAAAAGTCGAGTCCTTCTTCTTTATTGTAACCTTTGGCTACTAATATTGCTTTATGTCTTTCAAGAGTTCCATCTACTTTGTATTTTAACTTGAACACCCACTTGCAACCAGTTGGGGTCATGTCAGATGCCAAAGGAACACTTTGCCATGTGTTGTTCTTCTCTAGATCCATTAGCTCTTAATGAATAGCATTCATCCAATAATAAGAAGATAAATCTTGTTTGTATGTTTTTGGTTTAGTTGTTGCACTTATAGATGATATGAAAGATCTATCATTTTGAAGAAAGCTGATTTGAACTTTAGAAATCACTAATTGGATAGAGTATACCTTGTCTAGATGAGCCTTCTTGACCTTGATGAGATTAAGTCTTGCATAATGAGGTTGAAGTTATATAATCTTTGAGATAAGATAGTGGTTGTCTTTTTTTGTAGGTTTGGTTGTGTTTTGTGTAATTGTTGTAGAAGGTTGGTGAGTAGTAAATGTAGGAGGTTGTATATCTGAATAGGTAGTTGAGGATGGAGGAAAGATAAAGGTATGAAGGTTTTCAGTTTGTAATGTATCTGCAAAGTGAAAAATATTTTCATAAAAAATAGCATTTCTTGAAATAAGAATTTAATTTGAAGAACTATCAAGTAGTCCGTATCCTTTTGTAGCAATTGGGTAACTTAAGAAAATGCATTTAACAGCTCTGTGATCAAACTTGGATCTATTATGTGTGACTGTTGACGCATAACAAAGTGAACTAAACACTCTCAAATGCTTTAAAGTTGGAGGTTTGTTATATAGAACATGAAATGGAGATAAAATTTTAAGAAATGGGGTAGGTAATTGGTTTATCAGATGAGCAGCTGTAAGAATAGCTTCAAACCAAAATTTGAGAGGTAATTTGGATTGAAACATAAGGGCTCTAGCAGTAGTTAAAAGATGTTGATGTTCTTGTTCAACAAGACCATTTTGTTGAGGGGTTTCAACACAACTAAGTTGATGTATTATGCCAAGAGAAGAATAAAACTTTGGCATAAGAAACTCTTGACCATGATCTGATCTAAGCTGATTTATCTTGACTTTAAACTGATTTAAAGTGAGATTGTAAAAGGAAAGTAAGTCTTGATGAACTTCAGATTTATATATCATTAAGTAGACCCAGGTTCATCTTGATAAATCATCAACAATTGTGAGAAAAAACCTGTGATCTGTGTAAGATGGTTCTCTAAAAGGTCCCCATATGTCACAATGTATAAGCTCAAAACATGAAGAAGTTTTACATTTATAAAGAGGAAAAACTAAGCGTTTTTGCTTAGCAAAATTACATGACTCACAAACATTACAACTGAGAAAAGAAATTGAGGAATAAAATTCCTTAAGGGCTTGTAATTTTGCATTGGATGGATGACCAAGTCTTAAATGCCACAAGTCAAAGCCTTGAGTTGAAGCTGCTAAAGAGAAGGTTGAATGTGATTAAGAGTTTAGGTAGTATAACCCTTGTTTTTCATATGCAATCCCAAGCATCTTCTTGGTGTTGAGGGTCTGTAATTCACAATGAAAAGGAAAAAACCACATAAATGGATGAATCTTGAGTAAGTCTAGATATAGAAATTAGATTGTACTTAAAATTGGAACACATAATACATTCTTTAATTTAATATGTTGAATTGAAAAAAATGTCCCAACTGTGCGTTGATGACACGATATGTCCATTAGGTAAAGTAACAGGAGTTTGATTATTTCTCATATTACTGGTGTATAGTTTAGTAGAATAAACCAAATGATATGTGGCTCCTGTATCAAGAATCCAAGATGAGTTATGGAAAGCACCTTCATGAGTTGAAACTTGATGTACAACTACATTTGTTGTTGAAGAATTATGTGCTAGATCTATTAATTTTCTAACTTCTTTAGGAGTAAATTCATAAGAATTTATAGACTTTGGCTATAACATCTTCCTCAGTTGAATAAACTCAATGCGCTTTAGCTTGATTATTGTTGAACCTTTTCCCTTTTGGACCATTCCATCCATTTGGATATCCATGAAGTTGTATTTTCTTGTTTATCTTTTAATAAATAAATGTATATATTGTATTTCTCAATGAATGTATTTATTCATTTCTTAATTAATGTATTATTTGTTTGTGTAAAATTGCAGATCTTCTGATGGGTGCTTCAATTAAGGTCTCAAATTGGAGTCAGGACCTGTAAAGAAGAAAACCACACAATTCCTAATGGCTCGACAAGGCATGAGATCTAAAGGGAAAACATTTCAGCTTGTAACTAATTACTTCAAAGAGATAGTCACAAATGTTGATGGCATTTGTAATTTTCTTTTTTTCATCATCTGACAAAAAAAAAATCTTACACTACACTGTATGCTTGCACTTTTTTTTAAAATTAATTATTATGATGGAAACTTATACCCTTTTGCATTGTTTTTGAAACAGATTGCTCTATTTCATGAAGATTAAAACCAGTTAATAGGAAAAGTGTAGGCCAAAAAGTGTTGAATTTTGTTGGAAAAGAATTTGCTTACTATGGGGTTAAAAGCTTGTTTAATGTTGCTGCAAAAATCCCTATGAATGCAACTACGAATGCTTTACGTGATCACAAGAATAATCAATTTCATTCTCAACAAGTTTTGAGAATTATGGATATTTGACCTTTGTCGTCCCCATTGATAAATAAAAGAGATTTTGACCCAAGGGGTTTTGAACACCCACTCTCTAATCTTAACCCAATCTCATTTTTTTGCTCTTCTCACTAAAGACTTTGACTAGATTTTAACACTGTAGTCAAAACTCTCATTTACTAATCTACCCTCTTTTGTTTTTCATTTCCTATATATATGATTTTTTATTTCAGAAATTATTTTAATAAAACCCTAATAGCTAAACTCTCTCTCTCTCTCTCTCTCTCTCACTCTCTCTCTCTCTCTCTCTCTATCTCTCTCTCTCTCTCTCTCTCTCTCTCTCTCTCTCTCTCTCTCTCTCTCTCTCTCTCTCTCTCTCTCTCTCGTTTATAGCCTCTCCTCTCATTGGAGCTGCTTCGTCTTCTCTGGTAGCTTCCATCCATAGAAGCTCACCACTCGTGCTATTAGTTTCAACCACCACCTGAATCTTCACGAACTCCGGCCTCCTCGCTGCGTTACTGGACAAGGGAATCTCCGGTGGCAGAACTCCATGAATGCTACAGATCGGGAAGCACAGCAAAGCACCCTCCGTCTTCCAGCCATGGAGGTTTCGTTCGAGGTCACTGATTTGCAGGCGAACGATGGTGCTGCAAAGCTCCCACCGTCTTCCAGCCATGGATTTTCCGTTTCCCTTCGAGTTTAGGCGAATTCCGTCGAAGTTTTTGGGTTTACTTCGAGCCACAAACGCGCGTTGTTGTCCTCTCCAAGTTTAAGTCATGGCGGTGGTGGTGTCTTGTGCTGCAACTCGGAGCTCGGGCGGCAGCTGGCAGGAAGCAACAGTGTGGTGGTGGTGTCATGTCCAGATATGATTCACTGGAAGCAAAATTGTTCGAGCGCCATTTTTTTTGTAACATCTGGTCAAACCAGATCTTTTGGACCTTTTTTTTAATTTATTTTTTGTTGTAATTAGGCTTTTCTATTTTTATTTTGTTTGATAAATGTTGTAATTAGTTTTTCTTTTCCTTTTGTAATAAATGTGTTGTAAAAATGATACACAATTTTTTTTAATAATACTCAGCTTCTTTATAGAATACTCAGCTTTTTTATAGTATACTCTTCAATTTTTGTAGAAAACTCATCAATTTTTGTAGAAAACTCGTCATTTTTTTAAAACTGATCATTTTTTTCCGAAACTCAACATTTTTTTGGTGACCGGAGGTCGGAGATAGGTGTGGCAGTGGAGAGAGATGAACAATGACATCAACTTTTTTTCTTTTAGTGTTAGTAAGGGTATTTAAGTATTTGGGTATCTTTGAGGTCTCTTTAAAGAAGTAAGATTCCCACTAGTTTCTTTAGGAAGAAAAAATATCCTCCAAGTCCCTATGTGTCAATCACCCTTGACAAAATAGAACACAAATCATAGGGGGGGGAGACTCCATCAATTGCGGATCGTAGTTTAGCAAGAATGATAACTAGGGTTATCGTTCGCAAAGATTGATTGCGATTTAAGGTTTTCAATTATAATGTATATGCGTAGAGTTGTAATTCACATAACAAAATGCTAAAGATAAAATGGAAAAAAATGTTTGGTTTTTATAATGATTAACAACTAAAGAAAAGATAAATGTAATTGTGAGTAAACTAATAATGAAAATAACCAACTAAAGTAAATAGACCTAATTCGATGAGAAGGATGCTTGAGGATATTTCTAAGTAATATACTATAGCGCTAATTGACTTTGTTACTAATAAGGGAGAGGTTTTGTTATTCACATTAATCAAGATTCTAGCTCAATCTAAGTCCCCACAAGGGAGAAATTAGCTCTCTACCTTATTCACCCTCTTGGCTATCGGGTAGGCTTAAATCCCTCTTACCTTATTGACTACCTAACGTGAATAATATCGTCCGATAAAAGGCACTACGCGCCTGTATACTAGTTCTGTAATCTCGCCCCCTACCGGGTGTTAAGTCAATTACGACAGCTCTTCCTACTTTGGCCAGAGTACATGAGTAATTATAACACGTATACAAACAATGAAAATATAAATAAAAACCCAGTCTCAGTTAAATATCTCAATGTGATATCCCAAATAAAATAACATAATTAATTAACTAAACATAATGTATTGCAAAAGCATCCTCAAGCAATAAGAGTTTAGCTCATAATAGAATTAAGACTAAAGAATAAAAAAGCTAATTAAAACTAAACCAAATTCATATTTATAACTAAATAAGATAAAGTTATTATGGATGATAGTAGGAAATGGTGAATAGTTGAGGCAGAATGGTTGGGTTCATAGACAACCCCTTGTTCTTCCTCTTCCTTCTATTTAGGCACTTCCTCCTCTTCTTTATGAGGGATAAAATGACTTCTAAATGAAACCTATATGAAGTGGTGCTGATTTGGCGCTGGAAAATGAGCTTATATACCTCCTATATACATTGGGCCCTCTTTATGTTTAAGAAACTAGGTTTAGGAGGGGTCCAACCCGTTTTCACTTAACCAGATTTCTTGTTTGAACCACAAAGGGTGCAAATGTCATAACTTTCTCATCTTAACTCTGAATTGAGTGTCGTCGCTTGCCACACGTCCCTGAATTCAAGATCTTCCCAAATCCAAAGGAATCAGGTCCAAAGCTCTCACCAAAAAGTCATAGTGACAAAAAAACAGGGTGCAAGAATTCTCCGAAAAAACTCTAAGGTGTCGTTATGTACTTAATGCTGAATAACAGCTAAATAGAATTATTCTGTTAAGAGGCAGTGTCTGAATGAATCAGACATGGTTTGAAATCTTAATGAAATAGAGCAGTTAAGAGGTATTCAGATCTGAATTGGTCAGGAATAACAAACAATCTTATTGATTCAGTGTCTCTTAATGAACCAGATTAAGAGCTATGTAAGCAGACCCTCCCCCCCCCCCCCTTAACACTCCACAATGGCTCTAAGATAAATTTCCGCTTTGAATTGGGTTTTCTCTTTACTCTTTGACTTCTTCTCTTTATCTTGGACCCATGCATTAAGAATGTACCTAACAACTACACACTAAACACACTATTAAAGCACAAAAATCTATATAAACAATATTAAGTCCAAAACTAGGGGTAAAAGTGCAATATAGCAAATAACAGAGAAAAAATTTCACTTCGGCCCAATAAACTATCAAAATAATGTCTCATGGATGAATTTATTTGTCACAAATAGTGAGACATCAATATTATGTTAAGGCACTGTGCAGCAAAACAGTATGCTATTAATATTGTTTTATTTGGTTTAGGTGAAAAAATAAGATATTTAAAGTAAAAAATATTCTTCTTGTGTCAGGGATTGTCATATTGATTTGAAAAACTTTTCTAATATAAGTTGTCAAGTATTTACCTCAAATTTCCAAAACACCCAGGGTGGTCTATCTTTGAACATTGGTATTGTTTTTTGAGATCTTTTGTTTGGTTGAAATGCTTAATAGTAAAAAAATGTTATATCTTTACTAAAGTTATCCATACAAGGCCGATTTTGGATTTTTTATCACAAATCAGGGTGTTAAAGATCATGCCTGTCTCAATTAGGTAAAGTTACTTTTCTATTTTCTTTCCTGGTTTTGAGTCTAGTTTTGTTACTCAATCTTGAGTATTTAATGGGGCTTGATTGATTTAGCTAAGAGGGCAAAAAATCTTAGTACTTGTGTCCTTATTTTTTATATATACTTGCACTTATGCAATTACATGACTCATTCTGAACGACCTCTTTGTAAGACAATTTGGTACAACTTCTGATTATTCTCACATTGCAGCTAACAAGGCCAAGGTTGTGAACTGGGAAAAAAGTACACTTTATGAATACTTTCTTAATCCTAAAAAGGTCATAAATAATCTTATTTCAATCTCTAATTCAACTAATTAAAATATATTATATTTAACACCTCTATTTGTGCAGTATATTCCTAAAACAAAGTTTGTTTTCCTCCCGAACAAACTTATGTTTGTTAATGTTAAAGTAGAACTTCATTTATACTTTTAGTAAATTATCCATTTGGTCTTCCATCTTTTTCATTGTGACAGATTAGTCCTTAATCTTGCAAACTTAACATTGATCCAATTAGGCCTCGAATTTAGCATGAAAACTAGAGCATGATTTATGCGGGTGCTATTCTAATCCCAGCTGCATTGATAATGTAATTGTAATCTTAGAATAGTACTATAATAAATTGTAATCTCGGAATAGTGTAATAAATATTTTTAATTTTTTGTACTATTTACCCTTTGGTGACGTTTAACATTTAAATTTTTTGTTTATACGGCCTTAGTAGCGTTTTGAGTTGATATGCCACCAACTATTTATGGTGTTTTTTATAAAAAAAAAACCTCCACCTTTAATATTTGTGGCATTATTGGTAACTGCCACCAAAATATTTAGGCGGCTGCCAACATGGTGGCGTTCCGAGTGGTGTTTGGCTAAGTGCCAAAAAAGTTTAGGTAACGGTAATAATCGTCACTTAAAGGCTAAAAACGCCACATGTTATCGATTTATTACTGTTTTGGATGATTGTTGGACAATGAACCATCATTAATTTGGATTCTCAAAATTTTGTTTCTCCATCTTTATGCTCATGAACGAAAAAATCTCCCATGGTCTTATTGCATATTTTAAAACCCTAAGAGAGGAAATTACTAATTAAGGCACAATTAAGCCAAAACTTATTTTTAAAGGCCTAGCTCATTAACAATACTAACAAAGACCTTAGTTGACAATCTCGTTTGGCCAACTAACATATATACCTTTGCTATTAAAAATAATTAGTTTTATTTAATTCTTTTTTTTTCATTTTGGGTTCTAGATCTGTATTTGGTACGTACCAAGGTCAGTGCGTACCCATCTCGAAACAACAACAAATGTGTTATAAGTCATGTTATAAGGTCTAATTGGTACGTACGAAGATCGGTACGTACCAATGTAGGTACGTATCAATCTCGAAACAACGGCAATATTATGAATTATAGGTACCAATATTTGGGTTTACATCCAGGCCAAATCCTTTTCAAAGTATAGGTAAGGAGTGTAAATGTAAAAAAAATCAAAATCTAATTCAAACTGCGGCATCTCTGGCAATTATTGGTTTTCAAGTGGGTACGTACCTATTGGCACGTACCAATTTCTATATAGAACCATCTCCGGTTAACATAGCACAAAAAAAATTCTTCACACTCTGGTGAACAAAAACAAAAAGTAATCTCTTCACGCTCTGTTGAACAAAAAGCAAAAAGAAATCTCTTCAGTACGATGAACAAAAAACAAAAAGTAATTTCTTCACACTCGTTGGAACAAAAAAGAAATAGAAATCTCTTCACACTTGTTAGAACAAAAAACAAATAAAAATCTCTTCACGCTTGTTGGAACAAAAAAAAAATAGAAATCTCTTCACACTCGCTGGAACAAATAAAAGAAAAAAAAGTAAACGTTAAAAATAGAAGGTGAGATCTGAAAAGATTTCTTTTTTTCTTGTTCAAATCTCAATTTGACCGGTCCACTAATGGTAGAGGTTTTCTTGTACAGTAGAGAGTCGACGGTGAAGAGAGGGCGGCGGTTTTCTTGTGCAACAGAGCGTCAACGAGAAGGCGAGACCTGAGAATGGTCCACGAACGGAGAACGGTTTTTTTATCCACGGCAGTGGAGAATGGTCCACGAACGGAGATCTGAAGAGATCTCTGACCCTTTGCTTGGTGCAGGAGAGAGGCTTGGCACGAAGGTGAAGAGATTTTGTTTTGTTTTTCGTTCCCGTCTGGAAATAGATAGGGGGAGATGAGAGAGCACAGGGAGAGGGTTTTATTGTTTTTCGTAATCTTATTAGGTTTTTGTTTTGGATTTTGTTTTTCCAGTGTAATAAGAGGGGTTTGTTGTTTTCCGTAATCTTATTAGGTTTTTGTTTTTTGGTTTTGTTTTTCCAGTGTAATAAGAAGAGAGAGGGAGGAATTTTTGGGTATTTTCTATTTTTAGTGGGGATGTAATAGACTAATTAGTGGAGGGCCTTTTAATAGGAATGTGGAATGGCCTCATGCCTTTGTAAATAATTCCGTCATTTTTTTTAGTGGGGATGTAATAGACTAATCAGTGAAGGGCTTTTAATAGAAATGTGGGATGGCCTCAGGCCTTTGTTAATAATTCCGCCATTTTCTTTTTTACATAGGAAAGTCATACTCGAAATAATTGACTCGAACCTCCATCGCTAGATTGGATGACCAAGCCCAGTCTAGTGAGCTAAACCCAATCGGTTATAATTCGATATTTAAAACAACACAATATATTTGTAGAGATATAGAGCCCGTTTGGGATTGATTATTTTAGAGCTAAAAGCGTTTCTTGATTAAAATTAAAATATTTATAAAAAATATTAAAAAATATTTTGACATCCAAAATCACTTTAAGTGATTATTTTAATAATCACTAATCTAGTGCTTTTTCTAAAAGTGATTTTAAGAGTCTAAAATATTGCTATGGATCTAAAATCACTTTAAGTTATTATTTTAAAAAGCAATCCCAAACGGGCACATATATTATCTTTTCTAAATACTGTGTTGGGCCCAACATAGGGTTCCTCGGCCCCTGGTTAACTCTTACTCAACCTGCTTCTACCGTTAACTATAAAAAACCTGAAGCAAACCCTAAACCTTTTGTGAAACAGAACCAGTATCTCTTTTTTCTTCAATATTTACGAGGTTTTGTTAGGGTAGACTAATTTTTGTTTGGTTGCGAAGATGGATTTCTGCTCAAAGATGGTTGGACTAATGCTACTCCAGCAGATTGAAAAGGATTCGAACAAGAACATAGTGATGTCTCCGTTGTCATTCAATGCAATATTGAACATGGTCGCAGCTGGCTCAACAGGACCTACTATGGAACAGATGCTTGGATTACTTGATTCCGAAAATATCAAAGAACTAAATTCCAAGTTCTCCAAAATCATGGACATCACAAAAACAACTACTGAGAGTGGTAGTTCATCAAATAATACTGATAGTGGTAGTTCAACAAATAAAAGAAAAAGAAGCGAAGACACCAAGGTCGACAATGGTCCAATTTTATGTTTTGTTAATGGTGTCTGGGTAAACAAGAATTTTCCACTTAGAGATCCATACAGAGAGGTTATTGAAACCGTTTATAACTCAGATGCAAGAAACATTGATGTTTCTAGGGTATGTATCTCTTTCGTTTTTTTTTTTATGGATATTTTTTTTTATATTTGTTATAATTTTTGTAGTTTAACTAAAATATTCTCTTGTTGCTTAAAATATTTTGAAGTATTATTCACTTAGATTTATAGGAATTAAGGTTGGATATCAACCAAAGAAGTTTTACGGCCATTTATAGGAAGTGGTCCATTTATAAAAGAAAGAAAAAATTAACTAAGCTAGAAAAATAATATGATTGGATTATTTAAATTCCATATCACACTAATGATCTTTTGGATACCAATCATTCCTCCTATATGAATTATACTTTACCCAAAGTGCTAATCTCGAGTCATATTACATGTAATTTAATTAAGAAGTTCCTTTTTAGATTGATTTGTTGCTCTGATTCTGCAGTATGATAATCATATTCATGCCATATTCTAGAATGCAAACTAATTATTAAGAAAATTTGTTTGAAGGTGAATGAAGTGGTAGAAGAAATTAATTCTTGGGCCACGTCTGCATCAAAGGGTCTTATTACAAATATTATCGAACCAGGTCAAATTGTACCATTAACAAGACTTATTCTTGGAAATGCCTTGTACTTCAAGGGAAAATGGGGTAAGCCATTCACGCGTGCTTTAACCAAAGATAAATACTTTTATCTTCTGAATGGAGGCAAAGTTAAGGTTCCCTTCATGACTGGCTGCACGCGTTACACATATAAATCATTCAAGAGTTTCCAAGTCGTTCAAATTCCATACCGGGCTGGAGAAGATAAGAAAAGGCTATTTTCAATGTACATTTTCCTCCCAAAAAAGAGAGATGGATTACAAAGTCTATTGCAAAGAGTGAATTCTGATTCTGAATTCTTAACAAAACATTCTAAGCTTGGATATGACAACATTGAAGAGTTCTGGATCCCGAAATTCAAATTCACGTCTATTATGGAAGAAGCACCCGAAACGATGAAGAAAATGGGACTAACACTGCCTTTTGACAAAGAATGTCAGGACCTGGCAAGGATGGTTCATCAACCAATTGGGGAACCACTTTATATCTCAACAATAGTTCAGTCTTCTTTTATTGAAGTAGATGAAGAAGGTACTGAAGCAATAGCTATCAATTCTTGCCGTTTATTGGGGGGGTGCCCTAGACCAAGTGTTCCTATAAGGTTCGTAGCTGATCATCCTTTCATGTTTATGATAAGGGAAGAGAATTCAGGGATTGTATTTTTCACAGGAGCTGTATTGAATCCCATTCTTCAGTAAAACAACTTTGCATTTTTTCCAATGTCATTATTGAACAATTAATTTCTTCTTTTCAAGTCTCTTTATTCCAGATGTTTGGATCAATTCACGTAATTTAATTAACTGATTTTTGTGATGATTGATTGTTGTCCGATTCATGCCGCTACGCCATTTAGTGATGAGGGAGTATAGTATCGCCTTTAATTTGCTCGTTGATATTTTTAGCGTGTGTTTATTATGATATGCATAGCGTGTGTTTACTATGAAATTGCATACGAGACTACTGTGTTATCTCAATTAAGTAAATGTTAGTAGTACTGGTTATCCGTAGGATGGTAATTATATGAGAGAGGAGTCTTATCCTTTATGCTGAAAATCAGATATGATAAAAATCGATAGTTGGTCTAGTGGTTAGATTTTTACTAGTTGGCAAAATATAAAAAGGTAATGGAATGTTAACAAGCAAGATTTTTACTTGTTTGAAAAAGGGTTTTCAGAGACCTGATAAACACAATCATCTCACAAAAAATCCAAAAACGGAGACTAGAACAGGGTGTGGGGCATTGATGGGGTGAAATTGGAAAAGTCTTCAAAAAGATATGAAATTTATAGATTTATTGTCGAACAAAGCCATGAACTAATAATATCTAATCTTGTACATATGCTTCCGTCACAACAAAAAATATATGTTCCTCAAAACAAACAAATAAATCTTTCAAATGATCCTGGTATAGTTTTGTGCCAATCTTACGAGCTTATGGGCAGAAAAGTAGGTGGAAGAGATTGTGTTGGATTTTTAGAGTTGGATCAAAAGAATTATCTTTGAACGAAAAGACAACTTGATAAGATTTACTTTTTTTGAAACCTAAGGTAAAGAACGATGCCACGTCATTGACTTGTAGACTATTAGCAGAAAAGGATAGTTGAGGATCCTATCCCTTAAAAAATCAATCAAACTTTATGAAAGAAATAAAAAAATTATGTCAAAATCTATTTAGATTTAAAATAATCTATGAGAATTTCAAAATCTATACAGTTTTTAAAATCTAAAAAAAAGGTTCTCAGTAATGATATTTGTCATCCCTATTCTTTTCATCCTTTTGTCACCTCCTACATAACAGATTACATGACATGACATGTAAGGAATAAAATAGCAGTCAATTAGAGATTAATGCCTATTGAAAAACTTATTTAAAAAAAGGTGTTATAATAAGATTTTTTATAGAAAAATGTCCCATCCCAAACTACCCTTATAATTAACAATTAAAAAAAAAGAGATTAGAAAAAAACAAAACAAAAACTATTGAACACACGCGCGCGTCCGTGAATTTTTTTTAAAATCGTCATAACTAATTCTAAAAAAATCAAAAAAATAAAAAATTTATATATTTGGATAAAGCAAATTAATATTTACGTCTATGATTTTTTTCAGAATTTTTTGAATTTTTTGAATTTTTTAATTCGCAGAACATGGAATTCCATGTTTTAAACATGGAGTTCCATGTTTTGATATAAGAAATTTGTTTTCCGCAGACACGAAATTCACTGTTTAAAACATGGAATTCCATGTTCTGCAAATTAAAAAAATTAAAAAAAATCAAAATAACCAAAAAATTCAAAAAATTCCGAAAAAAATCATAGACGTAAATATTAATTTGATTTATCCAAATATGATTTTTTTCGATTTTTCTGATCTTTTTTAATTAGTTATGGCGATTTTAAAAAAATTTCACGGACGCGCGCGTGTGATAAAATTAGTAGTAGGTGGTGGTGGTGGTGGTGGTGATGGTTGTGGTGGCTGTAGTGGTGGTGGTGGTTGTGATGGTGGAGGTGGTGGTGGTGGTGGTGGTGGTGGTGAAAATACCTTATTATTTGTTTAAGATTTAAAAATAAATATTGTATTAAAAATAAAATAATATATATATATAATAATAAGGATAGTATAGGTATAAAAAATATAAAGGGGATGTTTACTAAAAATAATTGTTCTATGAGGCATTTATCTCTAAATAAGAAAATTAGAGGCTTAAAAAAATTAAAGGCATCATTAAGGAGGCATTTATCTCTAATTACCCCATAAAATAATTAAGAAAGATAATTAAGGAAATAGTTAATTTAAAGAATAAAACTATATATTAAGATAAGCAAATAAATTACTTACATGTCATGTCATGCAATCTGCCATGTAGGAGGTGACAAAAGGGTGAAGAGAATAGGGTGACAAATATCATTACTCAAAAAATCTATAAACTCCAAACTGAATATACTCTTAATATATTTTTTAGATCTTAATGTTATACTTTCTCCGTTCCTAAAAGGTTGTCACTTATATTAAAAATGGTTATTTCAAAAAGGTTGTCACTTTAAAAATTAAGACACTTTTATTTTCTTTATACCATTTTTATCCCTAATTAGATATTATAATATATATGTTCTTAATAAATATTCAAAAAAATAAGACACTTTATGGAGGATTTTATTTTTTGGGCAACTAACAATTTTATAGCTCAAAACTTTAGTTAATACATTACACATCACTCATAAAGCCTCAAAGTAATAGAAAGAAACAAGCACTAACTATTACAAACAAAACCACCTTAACTAACTTTTAAAACAAATCAGACATTCACTCTCTGAAGACTTCCTTAAGCTCCTAATTTTCTGCTATCTTCAAACGTTCACTTTTACCTTTAAATTTTTTTCTTTCCAAAGGTCTTTACATAGAGACAGTACTGAATCTTATAATTAACTTCCTCTTCAGTACTCACCCTACCTCCATGTAACTGAGCATTCCTATTATACCATATATAGTAAATAAAGGAAGTAAACCAACCTGAGTAAATAGCATCTAAGAATTTTGTCACTAGCCTGAGTTAAAAAAAATCCATTAGTGCATCCCAATCCTGCAGAATTGTCATATGAACTTCACACTTAATAAAACACTTGTATAATAATATCCTAACAGAGAAAGGTCAAAGTACAAAAAGATGATCTCTATCTTCTATACAGTTGTGGCATATCTCGCAAAGACCATTTGGTTGCACTCCCCATTGTTTTTTTTTTTTTTTTTTGCTAAGCCAGCCAGAATATATTATAAATCAGAACAAATAAGTTTTTACATTTTTTGACCTAGTCAACTTTGACTAGTCACAGTAAAAAACAAGTACCCCACTAAAAGGCAAACGTACTTTTAACTACACCACTACACAACTTAAAGTACAAGTGAATCTAACACTCTTTGCCCTAAACCTCTCTCCACCAAAGCGACGCGGTTTCGATCTCTTCTCTTCCAAAGCTCTTTAGTTTCACCATATTCTCCACAACACGCTTCGCAATCTTCTCAATAATGGCTTCCTCAGTACTAAAGGTATGGTTAAAGATACGATTATTTCTCTCCTCCCATACCGTAGTCACAGCTATTGGTAACACAAGGTAAGCTATCTCGTTCTCAATCTTCTTTCTATTCTTCTTTTCAAAATCTTCAATTAGTTTATCCCAATTGTAGATCTGATTTTGGATTTTTGTTTTCTTACTGCAAAAATCCCAAATCCTTTTTGTATAGGAACAACCCCAGAACAGGTGGTCCCTATCTTCACTATTCATTTTACAGAGCTCACAGATAGGGTTCGAAATTGTACCCCAACTTAACAATCTTTGCTTTGTAGGAAGTCTGTTCAGGTTACATAGCCAGAGAATGAATTTATATTTTGGTAAGGCTTTAGATTTCCAAATAGTGTTAGACCATTTGTTAGTTCGGCCTTTAACTCTTAATTCTTCATAAAGATCAGCAAATTTAAACTTCCCATTTTTTGTACAGGTACAGCTGATTGAGTCTTTATTCTCAGATACAGCTATATCTTTAGTGATATCATTCATGAACCTCAGTTTTGCAGGCCATTTCCACGTGTTCTTATAGATGAATTGTGACACTTTACTATCCACATAATAGCCTGAGGCCATATTACTACAGCTGAGCTCATTAAGGCTCTTCTTGTTAGGTAACCAGTAGTCCCACCACAAAGCAATATCCTTACCATTACCTAAATTATATCTGAATAACCATTTAGCAAATTTCCTGACCTTAAGTATTTTCCTCCAACCCCAAGAGCAATCAATTGGAATATCAATTTGCACTCCCCATTGTTGTTATTACCCTTTGTATTATTGTTCGACCTTAATACTATTTTGTTCATCTCTATTTGAGTATCCTCAAATATTTATTTCGTGATGTTTCTACGAGTGTTTCGTTTAGCTAGCGGCATGATTGGGTTTGAAGGTGAAAAATAAGAAGCGGAATGGTATTAGGTTAAGGCTAGAATTGAAATTGAACTGAAAAAAGAAAGGGAAAAAGCTAAAAGGGTTTGAATTCTATGTTAGATCCCAGATTTGGGGAAGAATCACATAACTCTGAAAGGGTGCATTGGATTGGTTTTTTGCTGGAATCAGTTCAAAGAAGTTTTTACGAAGAGAGAGAGAATCCAAGACTCTAAAGAAAACTAAATCGCACTACTCCCGCGCGTGGTAAAGCGCATTCCACATATTTTTAATCGCACTTGTCTCTTTGTGATTATGGAGGATATTTTAGTAATCATATCGGTAATAAATGATATTTTTTAATTTGTGTGCAAAAGCAAATGTGACAACCTTTTTGGAACGGAGTAAGTACTATATTACTATATGATATTGGTAAAGATAAAAAAATATAGGTCAAATATTTCTGATCTTTGTATAGTTTACACCATAACTAATAAATATTATAAAATCAAACATTAATCAATTATATGCATGAATTATAAGAAATCATCTAATATTATAAAATTTACTAAAACAAAAAGCATTGGTAATTAATGATTAGGTGATAAATACATTCACCTATGATATAATATATATGAGGATCCTTAACTATTTTAATTATCAAAGGATTTTGTTATGATTAACAACTACTTAACAAATATTTTTATTTGAATCAAATGAATTAACTAAATTAACATAGAATAATAAAAGACTTATAATAAAACTCTAATAATATTAAGTATACATTTTTTTAAATACAATTGAGAGTCATTTTTACTCAGTAAAATTCGATCTCACAACTTTTGATCACCGTATGAATTATTTAACCACTAGAACAACCATCGATCTTTTAAGAATACCTCTAAATTTGGTGAACAAAAACATGATTTTCTCTCCAGTTTTTTAGTTTATATATCACAATCTTACGATAAAAAAGTGACCGCAACTTATATATCAGTTTTATACCATATCATACCACCATATTAATTATCTAAATATTCTCACATTTAAATGATTCTATCATTCATAACAAAAATTAAAAAATTAATAGTTAAAATATATCATTTATGATTTTATTAATTACACTTAAACTTTTAATATGTTTTTTTAATCTATATCCAAACTAATTTTTTTTTTGCATCAATCCAAATAATGTAATTTTCATTTTTATTCTCTTAGGTCCGGGCATATTCTAATGTTCTCATATTTTCATATTTTCTTCATGTAGTACCTTTCATCACCATCATTTTGACGTTTGATTAAAATAAACATCATTTACATCTAAAAAAAATATTGGGGATGTACGGATAGGCCCAGATTTTTGAAGTGAAATATGAATTTGTTAAAATTTTCTTAAAGAAAAAACAGTAATAGAAAATATAATAACTCTTTCAATCAAAATATTGTCAACCTTTATATTAGATTTACATATTTAAATATTAGTTTTTACCAGATTAAAAATAATTTTTATAACTCATCCAAACTGAAAAATAAACTTAAATTAAATTTTTTGGACGATACTTTGGTCCCCGCTAGGTATTCTAATGTTTAACCCTCCTTAAGATAAATTCCTGACTTTGACCCTATTTCGACCCTATTGAACACATCACATGTTAGAAGCAGAAGTATTATAATTACCATTTTATATGTTTCATGAGTTTCCATATAAGTTAAACAATTAGAGCATAATTTCTCATATATTGAATTTTCTTAAGCTATCAACTAACACTTGCTTAGTATCTTATATAGAACATTTCCTATGTTAAGTTCTAGAGCATTTGAGTATCTTTTACTTAGGAAAAAACATGCAATTCCAATATTATATTATATGTCATGTACTTTCTCTGTCCATTTATGTTGTTCCTACTTTTTGTGGCACAAATCTTAAAAAAGACATTAATTACCTACTCTCTTTACTATATTACTCTTATCTATTAAGTATAAGGTCATTTATTGCACCATTGTGTGATATTGGAAAAATTGGGGAAAAATGTCTTGATAATATAAAAGGAAAAATATTGTTGGACACCTCTTTTTAGAAAGAAGGACAAACATAAGTGGACAGGGGGAGTATTACATTGTATCTTGTTATACTTTAAGAATTTATAGACACTTTTAGCTAACAACTTCCTTAGAATATTTTTACGAATATATCTCGTGAAAGTTTTAGAATGCGAGCAACCGATCAAAAAGTCAAAATCCCAAAACAGGCTATAAAATTAGTGTTTTCCAGGATCCCGAAATAGATATTAAATAGAACCTTAAACGGAACACCATTTTTTTGGAAAAAACGGATATATAAAGAAGAGGTCTTGTATACCAAGGATTATGTCTGGTATACTGGGTTCCCCCGAGGCATCATATAAAACCACACTCTGGGAAGGCTTTTCGCAAGTGTACAAGTTGTCCCCAATAGTATAAGTAATTATTTTTTATCGTTGTCCACAAGGACTGTGGACTTAATTATCGTGTTCTTACGACATATTTGGAATAGTATTCGTGACAAAAATGTAGATGGAAAATATTGTATTTGGTTTTGCTTCTTTTGCAAGGGTAAACACCGGCTACGACCCTTTATCTATATGGCATGTGGCCCTTATGGACCATGATCTTTTAAAGACCCCAAATGACCCTTATCTTCCATTTTTTGTGACACTGTTTGCCCTTCTTTCTATTTTATGTTAGTTGACCATAGTTACCACATGGTGCCACGTCACTTACACGTGGTCAATTTTGCCACATCAGAAAAAATGCCTTGGATTTTTTTTATGAATTCAAATTACCAAAAAAACAAACATACTCCCCAGCAAAGAGATTGACTACGAACTCAACTATGTTTTGTTCTAGGCATGTTAGCTTCTTTAATGACCTTTTAAATTTCTACTTAGCAAGAAATTAAGCACTGTACTTCATTTTATTAACCCATATTGTCAACATCAACAATTCGAACCACCTAACCAAATCAACCTTAGAATCCATCAGAATCCACATCACAGATCACGACATTGCTATGGTTGGAAGTCACTGCAAATGTTATATAGCTACCATTTCCATTTAGGATGATTGATTATAGTAATATTTGTTAAAGTTTTAACAATCTAAGGCCCTTCCTTTTATTAAATAAATATCAAAAGTAAAAAATAAATAAAGTCATTACAATCTTAGTCAAATATTCTTAGCGGACTAATTAAAGTCAAATCATCTATTTAATTTAAAAATCTCTTGGTTTTTGAATTTCTTGATTAATTATAATAGACAAATTAATCTTACTTTCATATCCTCTTTTTTTTATACGCGGGTTCTATGCTATCTTTCGCACACTCAACTAGTCAAACAGAGAATATGCCCAAACATACCATCAACTATTCGAACAACCTAACCAAATCAACCTTAGAATCCATTAGAATCCACATGACAGATCACGACGTCGTTATGGTTGGAAGTCACTGCAATAGTTATATAGCTCCTATTTCTATTTCGGATGATTGATTATAGTAGTATTTTTTAAATTTTAAACAATCAAAGGATCTTCCTCGTATTAAATAAATATCAAAAGTAAAAAATAAATAAAATTATTAAAACCTTAATCAAATATGCTTAGCTGACTAATTAAGTCAAATCATATAGTTAAATTAAAAATATCTTGATTTTTGATTTTTTTAATTAATTATAATGGACAAATTAATTTTACTTTCAAATTATTATTTTTATACGTGGTTCTAGGCTATTTTTTTGTCACAGGCTGACATTTCTCTCTCACTCGAGATGCAAGTTGGGGTCCTAAGCCACACGGGAGGCACTTAATCATGTGCGTTACTGACATGTGATATTCGCGATACATGTGCATATGGTTATTATTTTGTCTTGGTCTGGTTATATGAAGCGCGAATGTGCTATCAACCCAGTGGATAGGCGTGGCCCCTTCCCAAACCTCGGGTGAGAGGGGTGTCGGGCGGCGTCCGAAGTGTCGGCCGGTCTTAATTGGTATCAGAGCGAACTCGTCGTAGTAAAGCCGAAGCAGACACGAGGGAATCCGCAATCGGAGACGACAGGGGCCATTCTGTTGTCGCGGAGTGCGATACGGCAGTGGGGACGGCTGCGAGGGTGCATACTGGTTTTGTCGGTCCGGAGGACTTACCAAACCCAAGGGAAGGAAGAGGATGGGTGGGTCCGACTCCCTTACTTGCGAGTACTGTTGGGATAAAGTCTGCCTAGGAGGGGGGCTAACGAGTCGATCTTGAAGAGCTTCCGCAATGGGGATACTGGATGATAGCATGCTTGAACGAGGTATGACCAAGAAGATGATGGAAATACAAGAGTGTGGCGGGAAACTTGCGCGTGAATGATTGTCTTTGGTGTGTTCGATTTATCCTTGTCAGACCGTGCATTTGGCGGGGGGGGGGGGATAGTTTGTGGCGCAGTCGACGAAAAAGGCAGTCCGCTACGAGGACGTTAGCGGTTTGAGTGGGGGAGTTTGTCATGGGCTGACATTTCTCTCTCACTCGAGATGCAAGTTGGGGTCCTAAGCCACACAGGAGGCACTTAATCATGTGCATTACTGACATGTGATATCCGTGATACAAGTGCATATGGTTATTATTCTGTCTTGGTCTGGTTATATGAAGCGTGAATGTGCTATCAACCTAGTGGATAGGCGTGGCCCCTTCCCAAATATCGTGGGAGAAAGGTGTGGGCAGCGTCCGAAGTGTCGGCCCGTCTCATTTTGCATACTTATGACCTAACTAGTCACACAGAGAATATACATACCTTCCCCAAACATACCTAGACACATCAAAATTAGGTGTTCTAAGAAGGATTCTAACCCTGTATATCTTGGTTGTTTGGCTTTTATATTCTTACTTGAAACTATATAAAGTGCCCGTTTGGAAGTGCTTTTAGCATTTTTAAAGTTTTTTTTATCTTGAAAAGCACTTTTTGAAAAAAGCACTTAAAATAATTTTAGATTTTAAAATTATTTTTAATAATTTTTTTAAATTTAAATTTTATTCTTAAAGCGTTTTTTTCTCTAAAATAAGAACTTCTAAACGAGCCCAAAGATCCGTTCGTATTATAACTTATTTAATGAAGATAATTTTCTTTCGAACATAAACTAATATCTCTTCTCTCTTTTATGCTCTCTCAACTAATGGTCCCCATTATTCAGTCATAGATCATAAATTCTCAATTGCAACAAGACAACAACTCATAAAATGATTAGTTTAATTAACATAACAGGAAGATGTTTTGCTATTATTAATAATTTATTATAGGTTTACTTTTTTCACCAACGACGTCTTATGATTGGTCAATGACAGTTTTATAAATGTATATCTTGTCTTGTAAGAAATTTTGGGAAAAAAAAGTCTTGTAAGAAATTTGATCCACGGATTTTTTTAAGGATTATTGTTCAAGAAACACCTCAAATTAAAATTAATGCCTCCTCACCCCAACTGCCGTCTTTATGCCCAACAAAGGCACCTCTTTTATTTTCTTTCCTATTCTACCCTTACATCAGCCGCGCGCTCTCTCTCTCTCTCTCTCTCTTTTTTCTTATTCGTTACCGACGCTCAATTATCTTTCTCATTACTTCTTTCTTCATAGTTTCGTTGATGATCAATTATTCTTTGCTTCGGGTGTAAATTTAACCTTTTTTTTCTTTTCTTTCCTTTATCTTTTTCATTTCTTGCCGTATATGACTGTTCTTACATTTTCTATTGATGAAAGTAGTGGCAGTTATTGTAAATTTGAGAAGGAATGGGTGGATCAATGAGTCAATTAAATGGATAACAACGACAAATGCAGTATTTTTTCATTAACAGGCTTGCAAATTGGGTAAATTCTTAATTCTTTCAATTTGTTTATATATTTTCAATTTGCAATGGTCATTCAAAGAGGATATGAATTATTTATATGTTAGATTAAAGAAACATAACAAATTTTGCTGGAATTTGAGTTTGATTTTTAACAAATTACACAGAACATGAGTGATGGGAATCTTTCCCAGAACTCAACATTTAGTCCACAAGTACAAAAATGTACTTGCGTAGCCTTTTCTGAGTTCTGGAAATTTTTCCCAGTACTCAACATTAGCCCGCAAGTACAAAAGTGTACTTGCACAAGTACAAAAGTGGACTTGCTTAGTCTTTTCCGAGTTCTGGGAAACATTCCCATTACTCACTTACAGTATAATTTCTTGAGTTTTATGACTCCCATAACTCATCGTTTTATACTTTCCGGTGTTTTATACATAGTGATGTTCATTTTCTTTATATTATCAATGTTATACTTCATTTTTATGTGTTTTGTTAGTTTTGTATCAATTTACTAAGTTTTTTTGCAATTTCTTGATTTCTGGGAAACATTCTCATTACTCACTTACAGTACAATTTCTTGAGTTTTTCTGTCTTTTGTTGCTTAAGGTATATTGTTTGCTTAAGATGAATTGTGTTTATCGTGTTTCTCAGAATACAAGTAACGAAGTGGACAAGAAGCAACTCAAACTTATAACTACAGGGACTTGAAAGCAAATATCCAATACTTGGATTAAATTAGTTAGAATGTACAGCTGTCTTTATGTTATGCTAGTTTGTTAGATACAATACTAGAGCAGTTGTATATATATATACTTATACATAACCAATTTTAGTTAATGAGAAAACAATCTAGCTTTACATTTTTTTTTCTTCTTCTTTCATTTTCTCTCTTCAAATTGAGCTTCTCTGTTTCTTCCTTCAATGGTAGCTCTTGCCTCTTCACAGTGTTTGTATTTGTATATATGTATGTGTTTCATCTGGTGCATGTTTTGTATAATCACTACAACAGCAGCACTACAACAGCAGCGGCATGTTTTTACTAAAGGAAGGGTATTTCGGTATTTTTAACTTAAGTGCCTTTTATGAGCCAGCGGCTAAGGTGGTAGGTGCTTATTGGGCATTCACCTTTTTTTTAATCATTAATCTCAGGTTTCCTCCATTTCGAAAAAAAAATACTTATAGTTCATAAATAGAATAAATGAAAGTTCCATTACAAAATACTTTTTTATAAAATATTTTGAAAAATAAAAAAACTATTGAAAATGAAATTTTTAAAGGAGATCTAAATCGAAAAATATAATGTAAAAGAATCAAAATAAAATATCTTAATATTTTAAGTTGATAATTTTTTAAGATTTTTTTTTAACAAATAAATAAACTTTCAAAAGTAATATCGAGTAATAAGTAAAATCTCATTTTAAGTTATTATATTTTAGTAATTTCTTTAAATTTGGCTTGTCTTTTTCATTTCTCCTCAATATAAATTATATTCAATTTTGGCATCAAATATTTCATTTTTCTAATTTTTACTCTTTTATGGATAATAAGAGAAAATAAGTAATAAATTGAAAGGATGGGAAGAAGAAGGTTTTATTAATCTTTGATCATTATCACAAAAGGATAAGTATTTAAAAAAAATTCATGTCAAAATTGAAAGAAAAAGAAAACCTAAAATTGGAAAAATGAAATATACGACCAAATTTAAATAAACTTATCAATGATAATAGCTTAAAACGAGATTTTACTAATGAGAAATAGGAGTAACTTAGTGCCCGTTTGGAAATGCTTTTTTGGAGAAGCACTTAAAAATGTTTTTAGCATTTTAAGAGTTTTTTTAATTTTCAAAAGCACTTTTTTGAGAAGCACCTATTAGGTGCTTCTTAAAAAAACACTTAAAATAATTTTAGATTTTAAAAATTATTTTTAATAATTTTTTTAAATTTTAAATTTTATTCAAAAAACGTTTTTTTACTCTAAAATAAGCACTTCCAAACGGGTCCTTATACTACAAAAGTATAGTACTTGCTATTCAATTAATGTAATAATTTGAGTTATTTCAATTGTTGACATTTTCTTAAAATATTATAAGAAAAGTATATCTTTAAAGATAATTGTAAACATATATTTTAAATGTTATTCAGACATAGTTTTTTTTTTATATCACCAATATCAGTAACACCAAATTCATTATCATCTATAAATAATATGCTCAGACTTTAATCAGTGGAACCTTTCTAATATCACACATATTTCCTCCATTCTATTATATCTGAGTTATAGAGTATTGTACAAATATTAAAGATCCTACAAACTAGGAAAAAAGTTGTATAAAATGGCTAATATAATCTCATTTTTTCGTTCTAATATTAATCAAAAAGTTATGTAGTTATTAAAAGAATTTAGAAGCAAAAAGTACATAATAGAAGAATAACATTTATTTTAGATTGGAAAATATAGTACGACGTATATTATAAAAAGGGAATGAAAGGAGTAATCATTTTCTCAAGAGCTACTATTATATACTGGCCTTTTAATGATTTCAACAAAAATAAACTCGAGAGAACCCATGTTACTTGTAAGCTGGGAAATATATTAGATTTTCATGTCTTTAAATTTCTTCATGATAACCCAACTTAGTGGCAAACCCAAGATTAAAAATAAGAATAGGATTAAAGTATAAAGAAAGTTTAAGAACTATAATTTAAATTTATATCATATAAAAAATGACATGAAACAAAAATATTGTAATAATAATTAAATAAATAAAATTTATAAAATAAATAAATAAAATCCTTAAATCTAATTTATCGTCTGCATTGCATATTTCGTTTTTATATAATTAATATTCAAGAATAATCAAGTAAAAATAAAAACAATTAACAAAAAATTAAAAAAATTATCCATATATTCCTATTTCATTTATTTTTTTGGACGCCCTATTTCATATATGAAAGAAATAAATCTATATAAGAACATTAATGATTAATTGATAAAAAAAATTAAATTAAATAAAAAAAGAGATAATTCCTAATTAATTACATTTCCTTACTTTTCATTTTTTTTTTAAAAAAAAGAGGAGGAAATTACTTCCTACTTACTCACAAATTTTCAACTTAATTCCCAATTAAACACATTGTCATATTTACCTTCCAATTTTTTAATATTTATTTTTTAAATTTGTTTACAGATTTTTTTTTTCAAAATTTTTTTAAATTTTTTTTTTCCAGAAATTTTTTTTTTATGAAATTTTTTTAAAAAAAATCGAAATTTCGGGTTATGTGTTGATGTAACACACAAATATAGATTTATGTGTTCCTATAACACACAAAGTCATAAAATCAATCTAAAGGATTATTTTCTTTAACAAAATTATTTTTTTATATTTATTAATCGCATATACCTTATTTTTATTCGTCTTTAACTATCTTGATATATTATCTTTTTGTCCAACACTTTTTTGTTATTTTTGTGTTTATGTTTTAGGGTTTTGTGTTATTCCAATTCTGTGTATTCCTGGAACACACAAATCTCATAATTGTGTATTCTTAGAACACACAAATATAAGATTTGTGTATTCATGGAACACACAAATCTCAAATTTGTGTATTCATAGAACACATAAAAATTGAATTTATGTATTACTAGAATACACAAAACTTGATTTTGTTTGTTCCAATTTTGTGTATTACTGGAACACACAAGTCTCTGATTTGTGCGTTCCCGGAACACACAAGTCTCTGATTTGTGCCTGGAACATACAAGTCTCTGATTTGTGCCTGGAACACACAAGTCTCTGATTTGTGTATTCATGGAACACATATAAATCAAATTTACAAAACTTGATTTTGTTTGTTCCAATTTTGTGTATTCCTGAACACACAAATCGTAAAATTGTGTATTACTGCAACACACAAATCTCAGATTTGTGTATTCTTGGAATACAAAAAACTTGATTTTTGTTATTCCAATTTTATGTGTTCCTGACACACAAATCTCAGAATTGTGTGTTCATGGAACACATAAAAAAAATTCGGGGGAAAAAAATTTGAAAAAAAGAATTTCGGGGAAAAAATATTCGGGAAAAAAATTCGAAAAAAAGATTTCAAAAAAAAATCGAAAAAAAAATTTCGGAAAAAAATTCGAATTTTTTTTTTAAAAAAAGAGATAAAAAAACAAAAACAAAAATAAAAATAAATAAATAATATTATAATTAAATCAATTAATTAATTGTCTATGGGTATTTTTGTAATCTTTCATTTTTTGTATGTTTAATAGGAATTAAGTTGACGTTGTAATTAATTGGGAATTTTTACACTCCGTGTAATTAATTGGACATTGCCCTAAAAAGGTATAATTTATAATAAATAAAATGATTGATGACAAAAAAATTCAACTTATTCTTAGTTTATTTTTTTTACTATATGTAATTATAAAATATTAAGAATTAGAATAAAATATTAAATTAGGAATTTGGATTAATTAAAAAAATTATTAATTGTTAAATTTTTGTTATAACAAATTTTGGTTAGTCAATAAAAATTTTAAAAAAAAATTGAAGGTGGTCTTAAGTCCACTCATTACTAACATGGCTCTTTTATTATAACTTATTAGTCAACCAAACCTGAACAATTTTCTAAGTCAAACCTGACTCAATGATATAAAATATGATGATTTCCACACAATGTAACTAGAATACTTCATTAGTCTTCAATTAATAGGATTTACCATTCAATCCAAGCCAAGGATCTCAATTTAGTTGTTTTCCAGTTCACTATAAAAAATAAGTATTTTTTTTTAATTCGTTTGATAGAAAATCATATATTTTAAACCATAAATCAAATAGTATAATTGTTAAGAGACAAATTAACCATTTATGAATGAATAATGATTTATTTCTTTTTGGAACTTCAATTAAAATTCCTCCTTTTCTTCTAACTTTTTTTTGGTTTCTTTGTGTGGTTCATAGAAGGCGTGAATGTTTTGGGATGGTAAAGAAGGATGGTGATGATTGTGTCATGATCATAGTTGTGTGTGATGGTTTGGATAGAAATAGTGGGATAAAAATGTAGAGTAAGGTGAGAGGTGGTGGTGCGGTGATAGGTTGCTATTCAGAGATGGTACAGATGGTGATGAGTTTATGGAAAAAAAAGGTGGTGTTAGCATAGATTAGGGTGTTTGGAAGAGGATGAGGAGGCAGATGTTGTGATGTGTTGTGGGAGTGGTGGTAATGTTACTGGTGATGAGGGTTGTGGTTATGTTAGGTTGATTATGTAGTGTAAAGTCCTAGATGAGGAGATATGAATAGAACTTTTATTTAATCAATGTCCAATTAAAAATTAAAGAACTCTTAAGCTAAGGAAGATAAGGTTAAAATTAGATATGTAAGAAGACAACTAAAAAGCTAGTTATTTATGTAAGAAGACTAAAGATAAAAGTAAGTTGGGAAAGGATTATGTAGCTAAGCTAGTTAGGTAGGATAATAAGATTAGGTTCAAGGTTCTTAATAATAAAGAAAAAACTATAAAACCAAGAAAAGATCCTAAGGTCAAACAATTAAACACCTAAGTCATATAGTGGTTCTATAGAGAATTCTAACAAACACTATGGGATCAACATATAAGTAAGGTTTAATTGATAAACTAGCAAGTAAATATAATGCAAGCATAAAGTAAAATATAGGGGTTAGAAAATACGCGAGTGCTTATAGTGGTTTGGTTTCCATACACCCATTACCCAGGGTCATCCACATAAGATTTTCAAACTTCTATTCAACTAAGTTTTCCTATATATCAAAGGTGAGATATAAACATTAGCACCTAGGTTTTTCTAGGCTAAAATTTCCCAATAATTTTGTCGATTATGTCACAACAACCTAATGAGGCTTTTTAAGATTTAGTTATAACCCGAATATAAACACCCGCATACACTTCTACGCACAAGTTACCACTTCTATAATAGGAAGCCTTTAACATTTTGTCTAAACTCTAGTTAACAATATATGCTCTAATCTAAAATATAATTTAAAAACCTTGGTGGTTGAATATAGTTACAAATAATTGGATAATGATCCTTAATGGGCTAATCTAACAAAAAAGATTGATTAACTTCATTGATGAGTTGATCAATAAATAAAATCTTAAGATGAACTCCTTTTTTAGTAGATTCAAAGTTGAAGCTTTGTATTTTGATCTTCCTCTTAGATTGATATGAAAACTGTGGCTTTCAGAAAAAACAGTTAATTCACTAAGCTTGGATTTAAGATGTGAAAATTCAAGAACAACCTTGTGAATTCTTTCTTGAAGTGTAGGATAGTGTATAGTTGAATTGGTACTTCAAGAGATGTTTTTGTGATACAATATATATATATGATTACTTATGTTCCAACTGCTCCTTGAATGTGATCATGGAGACAGCAAAAATGTTATACCGTTTTAATGGAAACAAGTTTCCATTTGTCCCTAACGGCTATAATCCACAAACCACATTGTGTCTTTTCTTCAAGAAAGATTTACAGAATGGCTCGATCAAAGGAATTAAATTAAGTAGATTTGGTCCCAATATTCATCATCTGCTTTTTGCAGATGATTCAATCTTCTTTTAACAAAATTTAGCCTCTGAAATCCATGCTTTTCGTGAAATTCTCCACAAATTCTGCTTTGCCTCTGGTTTGGAAATCAATCTAAATAAGTCCTCTATCCTCCTAAGTCCTAATACTACCCCACCTATGAAACTTCAGCTTGAAGATGCGTTTCGCATGCCTATTACTCTTGACTTAGGTCTTTACTTAGGTATCCCTACCGAGTGGGGTAATTCGAAAACCAAAGCTATGGATACTCTTGTATCCAAAATTGTTGATAAACTTAGTGGATGGAAACAATCTCTCCTCTCCCTTGCAGGCAGATCAACTCTGATATCCTCGATAATTCATGCATTCCCTACGTATTTCATGTCCATTTTAGCCATTCCCAAAGGAATTATTAAAAAGATTAATTCGCTTACTAGCAAATTCCTTTGGGGAAGAGAGGAAAACTCAGGAATCCATTAGTTGAGTTGGAACAGAATAGCATCACCTAAATTCCATGGTGGGCTTGGTATTAAAAACCAAGAAGTCTTTAACATATCCCTACTGGCTAAACAGGTCTGGTCCATCCTTAACAATCTTGAATCTCTAGTATACCTTGTCCTTAAAGGCCTCTATTTTCACGAAAAAGACTTCGTTAACTCCCCTAAGGTTCGAGTAGCCTCTTGGACCTGGAACAGTATTGTAAAGGGACGAGAATTATTGAAACAACATATCATCAAACCCATAGGAGATGGTCACTACACTTCCATTTGGGAAGATAACTGGGCTGGCTCTTACCTCCCTAAACCTCCTCACTATAGTGATGAGCCCTCTTTCCCCAAATTTGTAGCTGATTTGATTAACACTAATACGAAAACGTGGAAGGTCGAGACTATTAACTCCCTATTCCCACCAAGTATAACCAAACAGATTGCTGAGCTAAATATACCATGGACTGAAGTCCCTATTGATTATATTTGGCCACATACTAACCATGGTATGTACACTAGTAAATTTGGTTATTCTCACGAGATAGAGAGTTATATTCTCCCTCCTAGTTTCCCCACATCATCCTCTTTCCCTAATCATGATCTTCTTTCCCTCAGTTGGGCCTCTAAAGCCCCTTCAAAATTTAATTTTTTCTTTTGGAGGGTTCTTCTTAATGCGCTCTCAACTGAAAGAAATAGATACGTTAGGAACTGTTCAAGCTCAGACTTGTGTAAAATTTGCCTTAAGGAAGAATAAAATACATAACATTTATTTTTACGCTGTGAATGGGTTAGGAGAATGTGGTGTTTATCCCCTCTACATTGTAGTGTTAACCCCTCGTCTATGGCTGGTTTAAATTGTTGGATTGGTAATTTAATAGAGTTAGGACAGAATAAAAAAGAGAAAACTCATATCCTTCTTACCATTATAGCCTGTCTTTGGACTATATGGATTATGCGTAATAAGAAAGTGATTGAGGATATCCCTATTAATTTTGATACAGGTTTAACTCTTATAAATTTAAATTGCAGGGATATCTTTTGTTATAATGAAGAAGAACGGGATATGAATCAAATCCCTCCTCAGCAGAATATGTCAACATGGAAGTCCTTATCCCCTGTTTGGATCAAACCTCCCTCTAATGAAATCAAAATCAATGTGGATGCCTCGTTTATTCCTGGGAAAGCCTTCTTAGCCGCAGTTGCTCGTAATAGCGTAGGTAATGTAGTTACTGGGTTTGCCATATCTTCTACAGCCTGCTCTAGTTTTGAAGCTGAAGCAATGGCGCTACGAAGTTCTCTTCAATTTGCCATTGAACAAGCTCCCTCATGCACCTGTATTGAATCTGATGCAGAAGCAGTTCTTCAAGTCGTGCATTCTTCAAGCGCGTCCTGCCACTGGAAGGTCAGGCCTATCCTTGAAGATATTAGAAGCATGGCTAAAGCCCACCCTCAGATAAAGATTCGTGGGATTCGAAGAAGTGCTAATAAAGCAGCTGATTGGATTGTGAAGGCTTATTCTAGGAATTTATTATCTGTTAATTGGTTTTGTAATTTGCCATCTGACTTTATTTATGTTATTTGTAATGACTCTATGGTCCTTGACTCTACTGGAGTAGGTTGACTACTTCCAGCCCTTTTGGTCCCTTTAATATAAGTTATTTCGACTAAAAAAAATTCTTCAACGGTTAAAAAGTCAAAGACTCTTTAAAATGACATCGTTGAATTGGAAAAGTTCGTGTCATTTTTGCCTAAAAGTCGACCTGTTTTAGGTACAGAAGTCGGCCATGATTTACAAAGTGTCCGATTGCTATTGACTTCATTTGGTTTACAAGTAAAATATTATACCGATTTTTCTTGAAAAATGTTATACTGAAGGGTGCAAGGTTGCCAAATATTTTCTATATGCTGTTTTTCTTAAATAAAAAAGACTTTCTAACATGAGATGTCTTCAAAATAAAGTTATGGGAAAGTTGTAGTCGACCTTGAAGATAATTCTATATATATAAAGAGTTATGGTCAAAATATATTTTCCTAAGTAAGGATGCTTGAACAAGGATGATCTAAACAATGGAAATATTTTTAAAGTATGTAGTTAAGCTTAAGACCTAGTATGCAAATCGCAAAGATAAATGGAATAAAGTTAAAAAAATTTAAAAGATCAAGTGCGAATGATGGTAAAAGGATGTTTTTCACAAGTGTTTTGATAAAGAGATGCATGACACGTGAGATAGCATAAACACCTAGTTAGCACTTAATCGCCTAAGGATTTATCACATTAAAACAACCTATAAAGGACGTATAAATGTAACCATGTGGTGTCGTGGTGCACTGATAAGATGAAGAGATGAGAAAGAATTTTATGTTGCTCACATTGGCTATATAAAACAAAGAAGAAAGAATCTGTAAGAAGAAATGGATGTGCCTAAGTATGTCATAAGCATGCGAGAAAGGATGAGGGGCGTCCAATAATCAACTAAGTGCTTGCTTTACAATTACTTGTAAACTGCTATTTTTTTATAATATTTTTAAAAAATCACCGTGTCAACAATTAAAAAGACTCAAATATACTGTAAACTTCTTTTACTAATATTATATTACAGTGTGATTAATTGCACAATGGAAAATGGATGGAAAAGGATTTAAATATGTGAAACTTGCCAAGAAATATTTTTCACGAAAAATAACTATGCGTTATTTAATAACATCTACTTTCTAGCAGTAAATCAAATATTTTTTCATGAAAACAATACTAAAAGTTCACACGTGAACAAATATATACTGAAAATGAGTTTTAACTTTATAGAGGAAAAGTTTTTCTTGTTTATGGAAAAACTTTACACTTCAATGATCATTTATGGAAAAATGTCATCAAATATTAGGGTTGATCAAAGCAAACCCGAAAAACCAAACCGACCCGAAAAAACAAAAAAGTAAAAAAAAACCGACAAAACATGTTCAGTTCGGTATATTCTTTTTAATAAACCAAAAAAATTCAGTTCGATTTGATTTTTCTATCCTAAACCAAATAAAAATATATTAAAACTAATATATCTTCCTAAATTTTTGAGTTTTGAATGATCTCCTCTCTATCCTTACTTAAGACACGCATGATTTTTCTTATTACTTTTAAAAAACATTATGATAACGGAAAAAATAAAGTAAATTTTGAAAAGAAAAATGTCCACATATGATATACGCATCCCCTTAAAAAGTCTATAAATGTGAAAAATATCTTTGCATAAATCATTGATCATATATCAAAAAAAGATTCTTTGTTTATTGAAAATTCTTAAAACTAAAAGCATACATATTAAATTACAGAATTATTCCTCTATAATTATTATTTTACAATTTAATGCATAATATTTCAGTTCCAAGAATTCAATATTCTTACATAGGTTAACAACATACAAATCAAATACTTCATATATGGATCTGTTAGAAAATAAAACGTTTCGAGTAGACGTCCTTGAGGCCTATCCATTTACCAATTCAAACACATACCAAAACCAAAAAATATATTGAACAAAACAGCATGTCGAATAAAAAAAAAACACTAAACCGTTAAAACCGTTCGGTTCGGTAGCGACAACCGAAATATTCGGTTGTGCTTTTTGATAATAACCAAACCAGAAATATTGACAACCGAAATATCCATGAATTTTTTAAAGAATAATTTAAGCTAGATATATTAGTTTAACAGGTCTAAAAAGGCAATAATCCACCACAACAAATCAACAGTTTTTTTATCCGTTCAAAAGGTTCAAATTACAAGTGATATGCCATTTTTTCCTTCATATGAAAGATTATATAAAACACTTCATTTATTATTGAGACTGCATGATATTCATAACCCAAATTTTCAACAAACTATCCATTTTATATGCTACAATATACGGATATCAATATGGAATGTAAGAAATTTAGATCGTGATCTACTCTCCCTATCTCTTCTGAATATCAAAACAAATGAACAACGTTAAAATCCAATGAAAAGTTCAATATTGAAAATATATGGGTTATATGTATATTATGAGTGGGTTACGTGCACATATATAAGGGTTATGTACATGGTCATGGTCAAGGTGAGAGTTATAGTGGGTTATATGTTTATTAACTATGGGGTATGCATAGTTTTGTATGGGTTGCAAAACATTCCACTCACCCACTATTTATGGCTACATTAACATCCAAGAGTTGGGTTAGTTATTCATTAGACACCCAAATGTGTAGTTTAAAATAATAATTTTCGATTTTGAACAAATGGCTAAGCAACCATAGTTAACACAGTATAATCCACACATATCTCCCATTTCTCAGAATTTTATCAAAGTAAGAAGATTGGGAGACAAGGATACCCCAATAAATTTCTACAAAATTATCAGTTTACGTCTAATCAGACACATTCTCCGTTGTTATCTACTGAATAACACAAATTATACACCAATACACATCTCACTGAAGATTCAATCTACAACACATCAATTTTAGCAGTAAACTCGGTAAAATATGTACCCTTGATCTGCTTAGTCGATTGTTTCTTTGGAACTTTCGTTATTGTTCATTTTCCGCCTAAAAGAATCTTTAATATCGATTTCGTTATTTTTTATGTAATCTGTTAGGCTGTTGAGTGTTTTCAAGGATTTTCAATGTTTTTTATTTTTAAATTGGAAACAATTAGATACTTGCATGTAATCCAGATTGATTGTTATGGACGGGGGAATATGGATGGATCGCGTACTTACCACTGCCAAACTACTTAAAGGGCACGTGTATGTGAAGTGTGATATCATAAGGGAATTTGCGACTTTTTGTTAGGTTGGATCTTTTGGATAATAATTAGTGAGTTATAAATTTTTTAAGTATCCAAGTCCTTGCTTGGTTCGTGAAAATAATGGGTATTTTTTTTCCATTCTCTATATTTTCAAAATACTAATAAAAATGTGTTTGGCGAGAGAAAATAAAAACAAGTTTTAGAAAATTAAATGAAAACACTGCTATATTAGAGAACGTGAAATCAACGTTTTCCATATTTTCTGAAAATATTGAAAAGGAAAATAAAATCATTTTTTGAAAATATATTTTAAAAACGAAATCAGGAAATATTTTCACAAATCAAACATGGTATAACTTTTTAAATTATCGACCTAACGGTCTATTTGAATTGAGAGAAATGGAAAAAAAGGGATGGAATAGAAATGACTTTTTATTTTTTACATTGTTTGTACAGAAAAATTTATAAAAAGAAATAAAATCATTCAAAAAATTATTCCAGTATCCATTTTTATAATCACTCCAAATTGGAGTCACATAAAGAGAAAATAATCTTTTTAAGAATAGAGGCTGAAATTAATTCTTTTCTTTTTTTGTATTTTTGCAGTCCAAAAAAAAAATCCAAAATTATTTATGAAATTTTCTTTTCTAATGTATAATTTGTATTCAAATCTTTAAAAGAAAGAAAATAATAAGAATTTAAAAATAGTAAAAGAATGAAAAATAGTAACCTTGTTTGGATTATAAAAATAATGACAAAGGAAAAGAAAATAATTGATTACTATTTTTTTTATTTGGATTCATATTATTAAAGTAATAGAAATGATTAAATGAAAATTACTTTTATATCATTATATATTAAATTTATAAGCTTGTTAGGACATTTTAAATTATAATTATTTCCTTTCCTTTAAAATATCTCTAATATGGGATGATTGAAAAGCTGGCCTTTTTAAAAGAATCCAAGAAATTGTGCTATCATTTGCATTATTTTCCTTGTATTAAAAATTTAATTCAAACAGAAAAAATAACTTATATTCTTGTCCTTTCTTTTAACAAAAAGAAATCCAAACATTTTATTATCTAACTTTTGGGTAATGCTGGATATCACCCTAAATCATACATTTTTATCGTCTCCTATATAGATTTTAAATTAACTCATCATATCATTTCTCTTTCCTAACTTATTATTTTGTCTTTCTTTTATGATTGGTCTACATAAAAAGCGATAATAAGATGATCGTCCAACATTATTTCTAACCTTTAGAGATTTTTTACTTTGTGCACTTTGGTTAACTATTTAAAAAATGTTGACAAAAAAATCTATGTAAACAATTATAATTTTTGAAATTAAGTTTATCTAAATTAATATCATTTAATAAAAGATTAACAGAAAAATTAAATAATAAAAAAATAAAAACAGTAAAGCATTTACTGGCACACCGGGGATTCCTCCAAGTTGGTGAAGAAAGAGACATAGAGGAATAAGGCCATTAGTTTTCTTTTGCTTGGAAATCCACACAATAAAAAACAAAACACAAATTTCAAAGCACACCGTTTAACTATAAACCGCCCAATCCATCGTTATATATAAAAAGACAACCCATTTTTTATTTCTTTCAATAAATTAAATACTCATTAGGAAAAAGATAAAAAGGGATTTCTTTCTTGTGGGGGAAGAAGAAGAGGAGGAAGAATCTCACACCCTATCTTCTTCTTCATCCCATTTTTTATTTCTATTATCACTAATTTCACAATAATTTAGGATTCTTAGTGCAATTTTCAGCAAAATTTGTTTCTGTATTACCCTTTTGTATATATAGTTTTTTTTTTTTCAATCTTTTGCTTAAGTTTATAGCAATCCTTTGTTAAGACTTTGACGAGGCCCATTCTTGGGTTTGGTGGGCTTCGTCTTAGCCATAACAAAATATAAAAATAGGGTTTGATTGGTCAACCCTTTATTACAATATATAAAAAACCCAAATTCTCTTGTAATAATTAACTTAGAATATACTCTTCATTTTAGCAAATGAGTTTGTGTTAAGTAGCTGATGAACATTGACATTGCTTGTTCCTTTGAAAATGCTTTTCTTCTTCATCATCAGCTTCATTTCTTTCATCTTTTTCTATAATTCTTTCCATTCTAAGCAGCTTCCACATTGGGCTAGTGAGATTACATTAATCTCCCCATTTTTTTTGAAAGATTTGTCATTTTTCTCTATTACCAACTTCATTAAAGCTAGTCTTGTAACATACAAGATGTCTTTCGAGAACAAGTTGTCTAGCCGCTCAAAAGTAGCAAATTCTGATGAAGATTATGATAAGTGCAGTAATTCACACATGTGTTTATTGGATTTGCCTGATTTGGTGTTGGAAACCATTCTTGAAAAGCTTTCACCAGAGGGTCTTTGCGAAATGTCAAATGTGTGCAGCTCGTTAAGAGATCGGTGTATGAGTGATCATTTATGGGAAAACCATATGAAGCGAAAATGGGGTAAAGTTATTGGTGCGGCTGCTTATAGACATTGGCAATGTGATGTTACTTCGAGAAAAGAATCAAACTCTGAAAATCAAATTAATGAAAATGGTTTGATGAGTTATTTAGCTAGCATTTTGCCTTTAGCTTTAGTTAGATCTAGTTTTGGTAGTAGTGAAGAAGATGCAAAGAGGAAGACTTGTCCTCCAATTGATTCAATCATGTCTTGGTATCTTGCTATAGATTCGGGTAAATTTTGGTTCCCTGCTCAGGTCTACAATAGAGAGGTAAGCTCATCTTTAATTCCTATGATCCTCGGTTTTTTTGTAAATTTAATTTAGTTATGTTTTTGCAGAATGGTCATGTTGGATTTATGTTGTCTTGTTACGATGCTGAGATTTGCTATGATTCTAAAACTGATACCTTCCAGGCTAGGTACTTTTGTTAATAATCTTGAATTCAAATAATTTCAAATAATTTAAAATAAAGTATACTAACTATTTATGTTATAAAAATGTAGATATTTACCACATGGTAGAAGAGCAGTAGCTATAGAAACAGGTGTAACATGGGATAGAATAAGAGCGCCACCTGTCGATACAGCTGCTCATGATCTTCACCAATCTGATTGTCTCTCAGAATTACGTCCTGGTGATCACGTTGAAATTCAATGGAGAAGAAACAAAGAATACCCTTACGGTTAGTTAGTTAGTTAGTTTTTAAGGTTGGAAAAGTATTTACCTTGTTTTGTATGCTTTTGATCTGTAGGGTGGTGGTACGGCATTGTAGGTCACCTTGAAACATGTGATGGGAATACAGTTTACTGTCGTTGTCATCAAAGTGGTAAGTAAATTTTTCATGTCTCTAAATTATAATATACAAAAGCTAAAATAAAAAATTAGTGAATTTGTGTAGATAAATTTTACAGAATTAGTATAGGTTAGGTAACTAATATCTAGGCAAACTAAACATCGTGACTCCCATCTTTCATGTCACATTTGTTTCCAACATTTCGGTGCCCAATTAAACTGATTAAATGGATATTTTATGATTATTTTTTTCGGACCCCACTTGTGATTTAGTTTGATTTGTAATATTTCATTAATTAATTATTAGCTACGAGAATTAAAAAATCGTGTCTATTTTAATAGTTATGATGTTGATTATGTAACGCAGAGATGGCCGTGCTAGAGTTCAATCAGTATGCTCCTGGTTCAAGGTGGAGAACAACTAACATTAGTAGGAAAAACCATAAAGAAGAAGGAAATGAAGGTGATGGATTTTACGGTGGAATCCGTAAACTGTGTAGTAATGAAGAAATTTCTATTTGGAAACAGCTATGGCCAGTTGATACCTTGGAATAGATTAAAGGAATTTTTTTAATTTTTTTATCAATTAGGTTAAAGGAAAATTATTTAACCATTTTTATTGGTTCAGAAAGAACCATTGTAAATTATTGAAAGACAAGTAAAACATTTTATTGTTGTACTTGATCCGAAGCTGGACCAGGAATGCAAAAGGCATTCCTCGTTCACTTGATCACCATTGGAGTTGCAAGAGCAGCACGGGAATTGGCAAAGCTCGGGTAACCGAAGCAAGAATTAAAGGCCTTTCCTGAAATTGTTTTCTCCTTTATTATTAGGGGAATTTAAAGAGAGTTTTGACAATGTGAATTTTGTCACCCCCGCCAGTGAAAATTTGATGTACCATAATTTTTTAAAGTTAAATGTAGTATTTTTCACTGTTTAATAGGCAGTTTTGTTTTTTTCCTCTTACTTCCTACTTGATGTTAGAGTTATCAAGTTGATTGACTTGAAAGGATAACTTAGACTGGCTGACCCTAGTAACCGAAAGTAGTTAGACTATTTTGAAACTATTAGGTGGATTATGAGAGAGGAAAATACTTTTTGAAGCCTCTTTTTCCTCTACTTTATAAATTAAAGCCTAACTAAAAAAAATCCATTTTAAAGTCTAGTTTGATTCATCTAGTTAGGTTTTAGACTTTTATACCCCTGATTTGAAAAGTGTTTATTTTGACTTTCGAAAGTACAGACCCACGAACATTCATTTCGAAATTACACTCGTAATGGGTACAGACCAACACACTAGCGTTTTTGTAATTAACCCTTGATGGGTATGGACCTTAATTGATTTTTATGTTTTTTACTTCATAGGTATGTTTTTTAATTAAAAGTTTTGGTTAATGGGACTGGCCCCATGAGGAAAAAAAACGTATTAACGGGATGGCCCCAGTACGTTAGGCCATAGAAAATACAAGACATACATGTTCTCTAATTCAAATGGAATTTATTTCTATAGTTAAGGGTTGTACCCATAATGAAAAAAGAAAACAAAAACTATTTTCACACCACAGGGCCAGCCCCATTACCACCAACATTTTTACAATGGGTTGGCCCCATCAACATGGAACACATATAGGGGCTAGACCCACTACCCAACAATCAGAAAACAAAATATTACGACCCAAATTCATAAAACTATATGGGCTGGCCCATGGATACATAACAGGATATGGGCTGGCCCCATTACACGCGAGGACTGAACGAAAAAAAAAATTATACTCGATCTGCAATCCAAGAAGGCGATGGTGGTGGTTCATCACGGGGGCTGTACCCACGGTCTTGCTTGGGCTGGACCCATGACTAGATGGCCTTCACGGAGCTGGACCCATGACTGGATGGCCTTCACGGAGCTGGACCCATGGTCAGCAGATCTGGACGATGTGGAGGAGAGGGGGCTTAGTTTAGTGGTCAGCAGATCTGGACGGTAGGCTTCGTGCGTGTGGAGGAGAGGGGCTTACCGACGGTTTCTATGGACAACAAATCTGGACCACGGTGGCTATGGTGATGGCTGTTGGTGGCGATGAAGATGCAGGTGTGGTGCTGTTCGCAGTGGTAGCTTCGATGTGCAGCAGCGGTGCTGGGTTGGGGTCTGCAGGGATGAAGAAGGAGGAGAGAGGAGCAAAGCGGTGTTGTTTATGTGTAGTGGCCCTTCACGGCGGCGCTGCTCAATGGTGTTGGTGGGGATGACTCTCGTTTCTGCAGATCCAATTATGGTTGTTGGTTGTCTTGGTGATGGTGAATCGGAGCCCTGATGAAGGTGGGGGGTCGTGGTGGTTCAGGTGGGAAGGGGATGGTGATGGAGGTCAGTTTTTAGGTGATGGTGGTGGGGTCTTCCAGTGACACGAGAGGTGGGGGGTCTCCCATGGTGAGGGTGGTGATGAAGGTGGAGGAATGTGGTGTTCATGGTGATGGTGGTGGGGCTGATCAAGGTGGTGATGGTGAAGAAGGAGGTGGGGATGAAGGTTTGGGGGTCGGTGGCCATGGTGAGGTTGGTGGTTGGGGGCGGTGGTTTGGGTAGTATATAGAGGGTAGAGAGAGAAGATGTAAACGTGTTTCAGACTACCTAATGGATTGGGTTTTTGGTTTGGGATTGTTTCACTGTGAATATAGAGAGGAGGGAGGGTATTTTTGGTTTTTTGTTTTAGTGTAACCAGCTTGGTTACTAATGGCTTTTATTTATAAAGCACTAGTGGCTTTAGGCCTCACAAAATAAATATCCCATTATTAGATCACATGTGTTACGTGTTTTCTGTTCCAAATATCAATTGGAACTAATCTCTAGGAAAAGACTCTCCTCCTTTTTATGTTTTTTTATTTTCTCCGATTTTATTCTTTTTTGTTTAACCTAAATCACCTCAATCCAACCCAACTAGCCATATTTTACCAAAATTACTCATATTATTTTATCCAATTAATTTTCTCTACTCTTCTAACCTTATGTATAATCAAGGAGAAATCCACCATACTTTCAACTTCTCCCTTAAAATATTGCGGTTGCATGAGTTGATCCGAGTGGTTAGTTGAATATTTTTTTTTCAATTTCCTGGCATTTGTGCGTCGTTTGCTCGACTGAGTTTTGGAGTGTCGACTGTAATTTATTGTTGGATTGGGAGAATATCCATTTCCCATTTTGTTTAGAAACTTGCTACGGGGGTTTATAGCTGCAAAGTGAACGACATTGTCACATAGTAATATAAAAGGATTGGTGAACGACATTGTCACATAGTAATATAAAAGCATTGGTGAAAAAAATTGGAGATTGAAACAAATAGAGTGCTCTCTACAATAGAATTTGAAGTGGGTTCATTTTTTCGAATCACTAAAGAAAATTGGGTAATTAACATCGACAACAAGAGCTTTCGTTGAGAGCATCACATCTGAAAGTTTTTGTATGTGGTCCAATATGTTGGAAATTAAAAGAATTTTAAAGAGTTTTAATTAACCTCACACTTTTGGCGAAAACGAAGATCAAGTGTTTTTTTTTAAATGTCCGACATAAAAAGTAGAGAGAGAGAAACATTTTTATATAGTTTTTCCTTTCTATACGTTTTAAACTCAAGACTTTAGAGATGAACAGTAAGAAAAATCACCCCACACGAGCACCACCTCCCCGTCTGGCTGGACACCGACACTGACGTTGGCGTGGTCATGGAAAGATATGGAGAATTGAAAAACAAAAATAAGACCTTATTTTGTAGTTGGAGCTTGTATACTCGTTTGGAAAGTCATATGATATAGAAAAGGTCCAACCTCGAATGCTCCATCCTTAATGTTCATAAACTCCTGCAAGCTTTGAATGCTTCATCCCCAACTGTCAAAAACTCACACACTTATACATCAGCTGGTTACATGAGTTACAAGTCATGTCCATATTCGCTCTTCCACTTGTTGAAGTGAAACATCTAGGTTCGTGTCAGGAATCAAAGAAGAGAAAAAATGTTTTTGGCTTTACGGTAGTAGTTATTGTGAACGGTTTTGAATCTCCTTAAACTACTATACAAGAGTAGTTGGATTCACTTGCAAAACTTCTTAAACACGCATTAAGTAGTTATTGTATTTCGTAAGCACTTTTATTTTACGCCGCTCAAAGTTTGACGTTGTTACCTCACTATTTCTTCTTGATATAGCCTCCCCAGCAGCAGGTGAGGCTATTCACATCTACAAAGAAAAATTTGTAACCTTTGTTCGTGTGTACCTCAATCAATTTTTCCAAAACGACTTGAGTGACTACGAATGGGCCCATCCAATATTTCTTGTGACCCCTCGATTTATTCTCGCGTTTATGGGCTTTCAATGCGATCTCATCCCCTACCCCAAACTCATTTTTTTCTCTTCTTCATGAATTCTTTATGGGATCTCAGGTTTTTCCTTTTTTATCACAACTCGGGACCTCATGTGACTCCTTTTTCTTTGTCTTTCCCGAAACATAAAATGTTTGTGAGTTATCTTCGGTGCGGAGGGTCACGATTCTCTCGCGTACATCGATTATGGTGGGTCTTGTTGCAAAAAATGGACGCCCTAGTATGAACTGGACTATCTAATCTGCAACATAATCAAGCATAACAAAATCAATGGGAATAGCTAGATTACCAGTGTGGACAAGCATGTCCTCGATGATTCCCCGCAACTTTTTTGTAGACCCATCCGCCAATTGCAAGATGGAGGATGTTCCTTTGGCATCTTCGACGCCCAGCTTTTTAAACACACTCTTGGACATGAGATTTACACTCGAAACCCAGTCACACATCGCCTATGCTTCAAACTCGCCACTTTTTTGTAGACCTATCCGCCAATTTCAAGTGGTAGCTTCCTTTGAAATTTTTCCAATACTCTTCCAATAAGAGCCACATTATCGATCTAAATAATTTCACTCTTCTTTGAGGGAATCTTATTGAAGAGTTGCTGATGTCTTGGCTCTTTCTCGATAGTTTCGAGTACTGGGACGCTGATCTTTACTTATTGTGACAACCTTACAAAATTCTTGTACTCGTTATCACCCATAGGATATGTAATTCTTAATGGGTATAGTGGTGATAATAGCAGATGTGGTGGTGGTGAGTCCACCCTACGCTTCTCTTGCACCATCGGTGCAACAACTACCTCTCTCTCGATCTCATCTTCTTCAACCTAATCTTCCACAATCACCTCATCTATGTTTAGCTGGTTGGTGTCTTCTCCAGAATCTTCACTACAATAGATGCAGTTTATGGCAATTCCACTATCTTTTCATCTTGAAAATTAATCTCTTACACGACTCAAACCCAATATTGATTACACTATTTTGTATGGCCTTCACCTCAGTATTCATACTTTGGACAATTTGCATAGGAAGAGCTTGTTGACGGTTTTGAAGATGGTGGCAATTTGGGAGACTTGATTCCCTAATATTTTAACGCAATAGAATACTCGTTGAACCTCTCATTATTTTCTTGCATGTTCTCTTGGGTCATTGCTATGAAAGATTGTAGCATTTTTTGAAACTCATTATTGGGTCCTTCTTGTGGATGAGCAAGCAATGCTTTCTCAGCAAGACTATCGATGTAAGCATTATTAATAGGTTGTGGTGGTGGAGCTTGATTCATATGGACTTGTCACCCTTGATATAGAACTTGGGACCTTAATTGGAAATTGTTATTTTGAGGTTGTGGTTGGTAATATTTACCTTGATTCACGACTCCATCGCATTTGACCATTGAAGGCCCAAATCATTGCAATTCCCATATTGATATCCATTATTACCCGATTGGTAATTTTCTCAGTTCAACACGAAATACAGGAACTCCAGATTACCTTAACAGACTTCTCATATGTGATTATTCACCCTATAACACGGTCACTCTTGTGACTCCTGAACTACCTCTAACTCTAATTGTCTCCTTTGGAGACCTTTTTCCACAACTAGTGTCAGCTGCTTCATTTGAAGCTCTAACAACAAAAACTTCACATCTATAACAACATCACTATCTAAGTGTAACGTATCTCTCAAATTAGTTATAGGAGCTCGTGCGGTGGCCAACTCCTCTCAATTTCTACAATATTTTCTATATGGATGGATGTTTCAGTAGGATCCATGGACACAAAACCACCCTTCCAATATTATCTACCATCAATCGTGAATTCTGGTCAAGTCCTTGATAGAACATCGCTAATTGAAACTTGGGGGTATAACCATGAAGTGGATATTTATCTAACCTCTGTTGAAATCTCACCCATGTCTCGCCTAATTTTTCGACATCGTCTTGGCAGATATTAACAAGTCACATTTGATCCTTCATCATGCTCTGTGGATAATAGAGATCAAGAAATTTCGATTGCAGTTCATCCCATGACGTAATATAATCAGATGGTTGACGATCCAACCGTTCGCTCGCACCACCATTCAAGAAAAACTAAAGCATGAAGTAATACATTTGCTCGCGAGTCACATCTTGAGTAATGTAGGCATCACAAATCTGCATAAACTTTTGAATAGATCAGACCAGATCTTGATGTGCAGCACCACTGTAGTTACCATAACTAATTAATTGATTCAATATTTTGGATCGGTCTTAAACCAAGCAACTTGAATAACTTGAGGGCAAATCCCTAACGGTTGAACACGAAACTGGTCTCCTTGTCCAAAAAGACCTTGCTCTCTACGCGTATTGTTAGGTGTAACGCGTCCATTGTCTCCTACTTGTGGTTGCACTCCTGGGGGAATCAGTGGTGAATCCAGAATCAAATATGAGGGTAGGATTAAACACTAAGGTTTATGGATAACTCTCCAATTTCCCATGACCTCTTGGTCATTGTAAAGTAGTCTAACCATTAAACCAACTATCAATCATAATTAACATTTCTCATAAAAGTAAATATATCAACTCAAACATTTTTGTCAAATTTATGCTTACAAAAAAATCAACAAAAATTCCACCATTGCAACAACACAAATAGATAGGATATTTGTTATGTCCAATATAAAAAGAAATAGGATATTTGTTTTCTTCAAAAATAAATAATTTAATTTTAAATTTAGTAATTTATTAGCAAAATTTCTTATACAATCTCTTGTTTAAAAATATAAATAAATTTCTCTTTTACTTTAATTTATTATCCAAATATAACAAAGATAATAATACATTAAAAAATATACTGCCAAAAAAATTAATTAAACAATTCCAAAGAAATCTATCAAACTATATAATATAAAGAACTAAAATATACTTGATACTAATTATTATGAATGCAGTGATGTAAAATAAACTGAATTATGATGATATAGAACTATAATTATAAGGTTAAAAGTGATAAAAAAAATTTAAAAAACTAAAAGAAAGTAAATGAACATTACAGTATTTTTTAATTAAAAAAAGATTGAGGGTGGGCTTAAGCCCACCTTTTGTACACATATATCCGCCTCTTTAGGGGGGGGGGAATTATATGTTTATTGTTAGGATATTCCCTAGGTGTTGCATCATCTAATCTTTGGATTATATTCTCATGAACTGGTGCAACTACATTTGCCATGACCTCTTGCTTCTTTTGATCTCTTTCTCTGCTCCTTTGAGCTCGAAGTAACTTCTCAAGATCAGAGAGCATACACCAAACCTAAGAATTTGTAAAAGAACAGAAATAAGCGTAAAATGGAAAACCAACTAACTCTACTACACCAAGAAAAAACACAATAATTAATAAACTAGTCCCTAGCAGCAACACCAAAAACTTGTCGCCTCCCAAGGTGTAATAAATAAACATAACTAATTCACACCTTAAGAGAGCTAGCTATCACAAGTGTATGGGTCGTTGACAATAATAAGGTAAGTATGTAAAGAGAATCGTCGCCACATGGACTAAAGTCGTTAATGTCGAGATCATGTTCCTAATAAAGCGTAAATGATTTAGTTGCTAACTACTAAAGATAGAAAACAAATAATTTTTATTTGGTTTTTGATTAATATCTAATATGCAAAAATAAAAATATATTATTAAACTAAATAAGCAAGTAAATAAACCAAAGAGAATGAGATGATAGATTATCACGAGTTTGCTAGTATTCCCATATCCTACTAAATCGATGATTTCATTTATAAGGGTGAATTGGCTCGGTATGCTAATCAAGATTCTAATTTCCTTGTAACTCCCACCATGATAGCTTAGAAGGATGCCTTACTATGACTAGAGTCCTCGGGAGAGATTATTCTACACAAAAGATCGGTGATACAAACTAACCTATGTAAGTATTCGGTTTGGCAAGCCCGTCAGGATCACTACCCACATCAGACGAATATGAACTAGTTTTATTCCTGATCCCCCCCGCCAGGGTGTCAGTTTAGATATTAAGGTCAATATATAGTTGATCAAGTTATAGAAAGGTTGAATTCATTCAATTCATATGCAACTATAAATAATTTTCCCAATTCAGTGAAAAGTAATCTTAAATAACATAAAAAAAATCAATTGAGTATTCAATGTTTATACATGATTTCAAACTCAAGTTAAAAGCATTTAGTGCATAACTAAAGAAAAATAACTAAATAGTAGAATCATATTTAAGACATGAAACTAATACTAATTACCCCAATGATAGAGGTGAAATGGTTTAAAAAAGGTGTAGTAGGACTCTAGCTTCTATTTCTTCTCCTTCAAGTGTTTTCCTTTCTTCTCTGCTTCTTAATTATAAAAATTATGATTGGTCACCCATTTTAAACTTAATTTCTGATATGTAAAGGGTTAAAAACTTTTATGGCCTGTGGGCCTATTTTAAATGACCAAATCCAACTCAAAAATATTTTCTATTAAGAGTGGATTGGTTTAAACCACGACATCTGCAACCTTAATAACTTCTTAATTCAGCTCCAAATCACAATCCGCCAGTTCCTATGCGTTCTTAACTCCAAGTATTATCTAGATACCAAAAGACTCCTCCAGAATCTTCATCAATTGTACGTGGTAAAACCAATAAGTCGCTTTCTAAATCAAGCCGACAACTACTTTCACTTTCCAAAAGTGGCTTTTTGGTCCTTTACCGCCTCGACTTGGGTGTGACCTTTCTTTCTCGACTTTTTATCCTCGTCTTGGGATATCCAATTACCTAAGAACTACACACTTAACAAACAGATTACTCACAAATAACTCTAAAAGTATTAGTTCTCCAAAACTAGATAAGAAACAGGAAACTATCACTATTAGGGAATAATATCGATGATTTGTTGAAATTTAAAATTTGAAATAAAGGTCTGTTTATAAACAATTAATGTTGATGAAATATATAGCGGAAAAATATACACATGAGATTCTGTGAAACGTTGAAATATAGATTACAATGTAATAAATAAATGAGTAAGGAAAATTAAAGAAAATACGCACCTAATGCCTTTTACGGGCAAGTAAAAGACGATTGTGGTCAAAAGGAATAAACAAGAAAATAGTTAATTTATCGAGAATTAATTCACAACTGGGCTTATAAGAACCATTACACTTTTCTACATTGACAAATTAAATGCATTTTGAACCAAAAAAAAAATTCCCTAATATAGAAATAAATAATTACAATCAATCAAACTCAAACAAAATCAAATGGCCTACAATAGAAACACAATAAAAAGATATGAACTACAGTGGAAGAGTAATCTAATCAATTAAATTAATCGTATAGGGTTATTATGTCACAGACTAAATAATAAAGAATTACATTATCAAAACATAAAATCATAAAGGACGACACAATCCCAAAATATATTTAGTAAGAGATATAAGGTCTTAACTAATCATAGACTAAGATCCCCGAATAATATTCAAATAAAATTAAAACTCTAATAGATACAGAACGTATATAATGACTAGGTATAGCCCGTGCCTGAAGGCACTTCGAAAAATAAAATATTAATTAATTGTTCATATTCTGCTTTTACATAGCAAATGCTTAAAAATTAGAATTATTATTTGTTTTAAATATGTAAATCTAAAATTATAGATAGAGTGTATACATAAACGATATTAAAAAATTGGTTATAAAATTCAAATAAATCCTAAATATGTGTATAATTTATCAAAAAACCAATAAATAAGTTAAAACACAAAAATAAATAAAAAGCAACATAATCGAAATGTGTGGATCGTATAAAATTGAGTTTTAATCTGCGTGAATAGATCTCATAACTCTACAAAATGTCGATGTGTCAACATACACATATCGCCCAATATGGGGAACCCGAACAACAACCTGTTCTTTGAAAAGTATAGAAAATTAGTTTATAATTTAAATATAATACATATTAGTGTTAAATTTATATGAATTTTTACCATGTGACTGAGATTCCATCTAACCAAGCGTTTTCCTTTTATCCGGTCATCACGCATGATTTTCTTCCAATGCTACAAAAAAATAAAAATTAACTATTATTAGAAGACAACGAACTTGTATTAGAAAAAAAAATATATATAAGAGTTTTTATTATCTTACTTGTGGATATCTTATGCGATATAATTCCTGCTCGTCCCTTACTGTTACAATCACATTTTCTGTACGAAAAAATTGTACCTGCAAATAAATGCAAGAGTATATTACTGATAAAACATAGACCATCGAACTAAGTACTATTTATAAGATGTATTCACTTACGACATTCATGAGTTGTGGATTTTGTCGCACAAAATGGAACACGGTTTATTGTGCGACTTGTATAGAAAGTCATTTCGATTCTTTTATTTTTTGTGGAACCTGCATATATATATATATATGATCTTTCGTATTGTGTGCTTACTTATAATGTACATTATATTAAAATTTTAGGGTATACAATATTAGTTGTTTGTTCACCACCAGGAAGAAGTACACGTATTTGATCATAACTCGTGCATCTAGATAATGCAGCATATAGTTGTCCATGACTAAATATAGGTATTCGCAAATCGATCCAAACGGATTTCACAAATTGGGCTTGTGACTTATTGATGGTCATGGTATAGGCTAAACGTACAGAAAATTGTCTCCTTATCATCACAAATGTTATTTCAGAGTCAGAAGGTTTCAATGATATTCTTGGAATGAATACCAAATTACTCGATTTATCTCCATTCAAAATGCGAGCCTCTTGAACACCTGACAACCATTAACCGCCTACCGTTACACAATCCGTTCTTCGGGGCAATATTCCTTAACAACATGATAGGAGCACCCACTTTCAATTCTATTTTAAACGGAGGTAACCCACTCGGATTCAATGAGTTTAAATACTCATTTGGATATTGAGACGTCATAGATTTATCTACTTGATCCTCTTCAGCCATCTTATCAACTGCTAGATACGTCTGTAGTGTTCCAGTAAAAATACCAAGTGCAAGATTGTTGATCTCACTAACATCATCATTTCGCGAAGACAGTATAGTATGTTCATTAAGATAAGTGTTAGTTACAGTTTCAAAGTCACGCAAGTTGGAATATGTTGAAGATATCAAATCGTTCAAATATGTGCACTTGCACATTGTCGTTGGGATCTCAATTAATTCTTCCGAGTTAGAGCCAATCTAGAATAATTAACAAACACTTAAATTTTTGAACATAATTAAATACTTTTTATTGAAATTAAAAAAAACCCTTTAAATCACCTTTAGTAGGAATTCGGTAAAATCAGAGTTCCCGTTAATTGAGTTGTTGAGACGCATATTAATATTCAATGTAAACACATGAATTTTTCTCCAAAGTAAATAACGTCTTAATGTGGCTCCCACTATTTGTTCGCATACACCTTTTGTTATAACTGGTAAAATTTGTCGGAAATCACCTCCGAGAACATTAGTGATGCCCCCAAATGGTTGCTCATTTTTTCGTATATCATGTAATGTTCGATTAACAACTTCAACACAATTTTGATTTTGCATCGGAACTTCATCCCAAATTATGAGACTTGTTTTTCGTATCAGCCTAGAGTAACAACTGTAAGATATTTTTATTTTAATTTATTTTTTCAATTGTTTTGCAGTAAATATCCAATTTTTTATTATTTTTATTACATTTTTTGAGAAATTAAAGGGTCTTATAGTGCTATTAACTCGAAATATAGATTATTTTGCATCCAATAGTGCATATTTTACAAAATATATGGCCCTATAGTGCAATTAAGTACAAAGATGGATTTTATTGTATAGTTTAAATACATGGAGTGCATTTTTTGCAAAATACAGGACCCTGTAGTGCAATTAACTCAAGATATATGATTTTGTCGCATAATTTACGGACATGGGGTTGTTTTTTTACAAAATATAAGACCTTAGAGCAATTAACTCAAAATATAGATTATTTGCATCCAATACTGCATTTTTTGCAAAATACAGGACCCTATAGTGCAATTAACTCAAGATATATGATTTTTTGCATAACTTAAGGAGATGTGGTGATTTTTTTACAAAATATAGGGCCTTATAGTGCAATTAACTCAAAATATAGATTATTTTGCATCAAGTATTGGATTTTTGAAAAATATATGGCCCTATAGTGCAATTAAGTACAAATATAGATTTTTTTTGTATATTTTAAGGACTTGGAGTGTATTTTTCGCATAATACAGGACCTATAGTGCAATTAACTACAAATATAGTATATTTGTAAAATTGCACTATAGGTCCCTATATATATCAGTTTGTTTTTGCATATTCTAAAGACATTAGGTGTATTTTCACAAAGTATAGGGTCCTAATTATGTTTTACCATGGCGCAAAATCATGGGTTATGGTTCTTTTATTTACAAAAGATCTCTTCTTTACTCTATTTTATCATATTTTTTAGTTATTTCATTTTTAATTAGCAATATCATATATATATATAGTGTTTCAATTTAGTTCAATTTACATTTTTTTTCCAAAGAGTAGCAAATATTTCCCTGTGTAGGGCTAGATTCAAAAAATTAATGCTTATTACGCCTATGAAAACAAAGGGACAAATGGTGCAAAAAGAAGATAATATTCAAATAAAAGAAGAATATACACCTATAAAACACATAGAAATATAGGAATTAAGAAGACAATATACAAAAAAAGAAAGAATATGCACCTACTTAAAACTCCTCTACTGGGTGATGATTAAAATTCAAAGAGTGGTGAGAAATTTGCCTAGCACACACGAAACAAATGCACAATATATTAGAAAAGATGATAATTTTGGCATAAGCATATTATAAAATGTTATACCTGAAGGTTGCGAAACGAAGTAGAGATAAAATGACTTTTTTTGATATATATAATTGAGCCAAAATAATATAGAGGAAACTTTTTCATTTATATTTGGAAGGAAAAAGTTAAGAGTTAAATAAATTTGTATTAGTTGCTTAAGAGATAATCGGCAGATTAAATATTAGGTAATGTAGTTTATATTTAAGCAAAGATAATTTATATTTAAACTAAGATAAACATGTATGATTCTTGTTAAATTCTTATTAAAGATAAGGATAAAATATAAACTTAAGATATTATAGAAAATAATAATTGGTGATAAATATTAAATATTGTAAAGATCTATATTAAATTCGCAATTTTGCTCTTCATTCTCAGTTTTATTAGTTGTCAATATGTTAAATTTAGTTTATATTAGTTGTCAATCAATTTCATTAGTTGCTCTTCATTTGCTCTTAATAAAACTTAGATAGCTCTTTATTCACGAAAATTAGTTGTCAATTATTTATATCTTTACCATTCTCAGTTTTATTAACAATGTTTTCTAATTTTTTTTTGCATTGTAGCTTTCTTGGAAAAACGAATATAAGTATAAGAGATATTCAAATCCCCGTTGAAGAGTATAAGATATATGAATAAACATGATCAATTAAAATGTAAAATAGCTATCATATTATTCAAAATCACAATATATCACTTCAGAATCAATCTCTGTTCTTTGTCTTTCTTTTCAACTATAATAACATCTCACACAATTATTTCATAAACTTAGCGCATAATGTAGAAGCAAAAACTAAAGAGTAATGATATATGTCACCTCTTTTCATGTCACCCTTTTATCACCTTTCTATATATATGTTTTGATTACCTTGAATAGAAGATAGAGAAAAATTAAATAGGATAGAGAAATTAATTCATTGGTACATGTAAGCATACACGTAGGAGGTGATAAAAGGGTGATACAAAAAGGGTGACAAATATCATTACTTAAAACTAAATTAGTTTATCATAAACTAATTGTTGCATAAAAATTTTTGAAATTGATAACTGAAACAAAATCTATAGAATCTGGAATAAAGATATCTCTAGATAGTAACCAAAATTGAAAGAGCATTGGATGGTTAAGATTGATCATGTACTACCACCACCAATATCTGCAAAATAAAGATACATAAAAAACTATTAGACCTTTATGGAGCATATATTCACTCTAATATCATCTAGCGTTATAGATTACAAAAAAAATATCAAACTACATTAATAAGGCTTTGTTTTACAGCTAGTAAAACAGAAAATTTTCAGGTCATCTTCTTGTGTGTCAACATCCCAAACCCCATCATTTTTCCATCTTGTATTCTTTTATTAGAAAACTTGCGGCAAATGAATATTTACTGCAAAAAATTCAAAAAATGCATTTTACTTAAGATATTAAAAAATATACCCGTAATTTCAAAAAAATAACAAACATAACGAATTTATAAAATTGCATCTTACTCTCTACCTTTCGTGGGCCCCGTTCCAATAGACAATTGAAGAACATTATCAAAAGAGTTTTTATAAACCTCAATTGCCAAATCTCTTAAGCAAAATTACCTAGTAAATAATGTATATTTCAGGAGCCTTCATACACCTACCTGATAAATAACTTATAATTTAGGACCATTTTGTGTTAATTATTATGATTACCTGACAATATCCAATAAAAGATTACTTACATTATAGGTCCCTATATTAAGCAAAATTTGCAGTATAGGTCCTTATATTATGCAAAAATTGCACTACAATATCTCTTATCAGATAAACCTGTCTAGGAATAACACAACATACTTATCAGTTCTCATTATGACAACATAATATTTACTAACAACATTTCATAAAAATTATCTCTAAAATGAAAGCTCTACCCACAAATGTAAACACATATTATTAACTGAATAATCCCTACCCATGGTTAACAACATAGACTTGTCTCACCCCTCTCACCTATATCTTTATTCATATTTGTTTCACCCCTGGTTCGGCATAAAATAAAGTAAACCATAAATAGGCAGAATCAAATTATTTACTATCAAACTAATCACATTCATCATAAATCTTTGCCAAAAAAGTCTCTCATTAAGCATAGAAAACTGGGTGATATAACGTTTACGCATAATAAAGGGACCTATATGCAATTAAATAAAAAAAATACTTTTATCTATGCACTGGACCCCATAAATGCCTCAAAGAGTCCACAACAACTTTCCCAGGAACTTGTTTTCACAGGTTGTTCAGGTGAAGCTATCTAAGACTGCAAGCTAACACCACATATGAAAAAGAAGATTCAAACTTTAATAAATCCATGAGAATATATCGAAAAGGTTGGACCTAAATAATTACAAAAAAGAGCGAGTATAAAACCTGTGTATCTGAGTAATCTTTTATCCTCGAGGATTTGAGTGAGCTTTCAAATGAAGCTTTTCACGGCCATCATTGAATCAAAGAGTCGTAGCAGTAGTGGTTGATCCGATTCAAAGTAAGGAAAGGTTGCGATTGATGCATTTCGATTAATTAACCCACAAACTATGATGCTTGACAAAGAACCGAGACAAACTACTTCAAATCTTGGTCATCTTAACAAACCATCTATTCAAGTAAGATATAATTATTAAATTATTAAATAACGTTGAACATGCATTATTACTCGATAGCAATAAACTATAGAAAGAATGAACTTGAGGAAACTATATAACCACACTGTGCAGTATCGTTACCAAACTATATCATTAATTCAGGAAAGTTATATTTAATGAACAACAACAAACAACAAAAAGGATCTTTATACAATTAATTGCCTTAACTTGAGCTTACATCATTCTCAGTTGCTGCTGACACAAAAAAAAACTGAATACATTCATGAAGTTACCAGTTTGTGGCATGTAGTTATACATAACCACAATCAAATTCTAGTAATCTATATAACCTTTCACCTAATCTATACCCAACTATTTAAATTCAACCTTGTAAAAGTAAAAGACACCTATCTTCCCCTGTATTTTCAGATCAAATAGTAAAATTTGAGAAATCAGTAGATAGAATAGGGTTTTTGTGTCAGACCTTTTCTTGAGTAAGCTTGTTAATTTTGAACCACCACTTAAAAAAAAGAAAGTTAAAAGACTTATAAGCAAATTCAAGTACAATATAAGGATACCTTCTTTGAAACTGCTTTTGAGTCCTTTTTTCCTTTTGTAAGTTTATCCAACTATATATGAAGGAAATGACCAAGTGGTCCTAGATACGCAAACCCAAAAATCTGCAAAAGAGAATAAATTAAATTTATTGCCTAAGTGTTCAACAGATTTTTCCTGTCACCATCTCTAATGAAACAGGGTAAGACTCCAACAGATTTTTTACAACACTATTGTTCAGTAATGCATACCTCAACTCCAGAGAAGGATTAGCATTCACTTCAAATGAAAAGCCTAGATAAACAGTTGATTCATCAATTATAAGAACACCGCGTATCAGAAACACCTAAATAGACCATAAAAATCAAATATTTTGATCAAATCAGCTGAATATGATTCGCTACTAATAAGTAAACTATTGAATTTCATATGAAAGCTAAATTCAACAAAAGTAGTATAATCAAAAACAAAATTGTTTCTATTAATATCATCAAAGTTTGGATCTAGTTCAATATTAATATTTATCACAATCAATCAAATAATTAAATAAAGTAGATAAATTACTAAAAAATATAGTAGTGAGAAAGAGAACTCACAAATGAATAAAGAAGGAAGAAAAGGAAAGTACTTAAATAAGCAATTCCAAGTTTAGATATACAAAATTTTACCTCAAAGAAGAACACATTATAGATTTTACAATTCTACATAAAAAAAAATGAACCTCACAATCTACAATTTTACCCCAAATTATACCCCAATTGTCATTATATTACCTAAAGTCAAAGAATATGTGCATCAATATGATTCACCATGGGTTACCCGAAATTTGTGCAGGAGCATAGCTTGGATAATTCTCAAAAAAAAAAAAAAATGCAGTATAACACCAAATTAAAAATGTAGTATAACACCAAACTGCTCACTGGTGGGGCCTAGGGTGTGATAAAATAAGATATAAATAAGTGCAGATAAACACCCTAGACTGACACGGTTCTGCAAGTATACAGATCGTATGCAAGTTTTAGTTAAATGATTAAGATTCGTTCCGCAGAGACTACGAAAGTTAGAGAAATCTTATGCAAATATCAAGTGTAAATAATTAAACCTAGAACAACTAAACGCAAATAAAAGTAAAGACAAATAGATTTTTGTTTGATTTTCTAATTAACTAAATTAAACTAAGAATTTAAAGACAGAAAATAAATACGAAAGAGAAGTAATATGAGAAGGTACCTTGAGTCACTAGCATGTAATCCCCACTAGTTTTGCCGTTCTAAACGTGTAAGGGTGAATTATGTAGTATTTCAATAATCGGTTCGAATTCGCTATCGGTAGTTTAAAATAGGATTTACCTGTATCAATAAGGCTTCCTAAGCAAACTTTTCCTGTAATTGGTAAATAGCCACAAGAACTAAACCATAGTGATTATCTAGTTAGGTTGAATTGTCAGATCTAAACCGAATACTAGACGTTATGTGCTAAACATGTAATTAAACACCGTTGTCAATGGTGACCTAACTACTAGATGGTAATTCTATATGGTCGCGATCCACAAGAACACAGAATATAAAACCAAACACATAAACAGAGAATAAAAACTATAATTCAATTTAAAACATTAAATTCCCAAATTAGATAGTTTTCAATCAAAACTAGGGTTCATACATATATGCTAAAAACTCAAGTTAAAGAAATTTAGTTCATGAAAGAAAAGAAAGAAATTACAAATTTAAAGGTAGAAGAAGACATTGTTGATTAACAGCTCCTTCCAGACTTCTCTCTTGTGTTGTAAGCTTCCTCTTGGTTTAAGGTTTCACCAAGGATGATTTAAGAGTGTTAATAGGCTATATTTATAGTGTATAGGTTGACCTAATTCGTTTCTTAGAGATAAGGTTAAGTAATGGACTCCAACCCAACTCAAATTCGTATGGATAATTATTGCTGGACTGTTTTGAGCATATCTTCTTCGTTATTGGTCGGTTTTTGCTCCATAATATACCAAAAGAATCGTCACAGAATTATCTACATCCCTATGAAAGGAATCTTCCAAAATAGGCTTCCTTGTAGGAGTAATCATCACTTCTTTAGGCGTGTGCTGCAGAATCTCAGATTTAGGCAGCTTTTCCTTTTCCATATTTTTAGCCTTTGTTACCTTTATCTCCAATTTCCATGTAAATCTCTTTCCATAAGTTGTAGTCTTTGACTTGGACTCTAATTAATCTCCATAATTATCTTTAAAGCTTCACACTAAATAAACAATTAAACCCCATATGCTCTAAAAATATTATGTTACTAAATCAAGACTCAAAATAGGAAAGTGCACTAAACTAAGCTAAAATCAACCTATAAACTAATAAATAAGTCTAAAATGATGTCTCAAAAGTATATTTTATTATTACAAATGAGGAGACATCAAGACCCCCAACTCAAAGTTGTATCGTCCCGATACAATAAAAGTAAAGAACAGAAGGGTAGTCAAATAAACAAGAAGAAGTCGGAGGAGAATAAGAACAGAACATAATGAATGATCCTAGGGAAAAATATCTAAAAAGTCTCATGTAGTAATGCTCAAGAAATAATTCACAATTATGCTTAATATACATGTAATCAACAATCCATAAATTCAAGTTAAGATTAATTTCGCAATGCCAGAAGGAGAGGATGATAACTTAGTTCATGTAAATGGCTATAGGTTGTTCATAGGTCCTAGTATAGCATCCAATGGTCCACTTACCTACTATCTAATAGCTCAATTGTTTCTCCACCTAGTAGTTAGAAATCCTAAGGTCTTGGTTATAACTTGGCTTAAGGACGGGTGTGGTATATTTGGACAATGAAAAGTGAGTTTTTGGCTCTTTCCTCACTGGCCATCAACGAATCGCCCTAGAGCTTGAGTTTCACTCGAAGATGTTCTCACTCAACCCAATTTATTGATGCTTTTGATTTGCATCCCCAATGAATCCCAATTAAAACCTTTGATGATATAAAATCCACTTTGCCGGTCCGAATATATATTTTCTTTTCAATTCATTTTTCTTTTGTATAGCTATGATTCTCTTTTTGATGTTGAGATATCACACTATTTTTTCATATATATATTCTTTCTTTTTATGTCCTTGTTGGCAAATTTAGCTCGTAGCTTCTTTTTCATTCACTATTACCCCGACAAAGGGTTACAATAATAACAATTTCATCATCAATAAAATCACAAATATAATACCCAAAACCCAATGTTCCCTGATGATGAAACCCACCACCCCAAACTCAAGCTCTAAAACAAGTTGTCTCGGGTTTTGCGATTCAAGTGCGGGTCATATAGATAAGTCCTACAAACTAAGGGTATGGATTATAATGTGTTTCAATAAAAAGGCTTTAGAAAGGCTCAGAGGGGCTAAGACGGATAAATCTTAACAATATCAAACAAAAGGGTGAGAAAGTATAAAGGCTTCAAGTGTTTTATCATGAAAGAACTGCCTTATTCATTTTTCTAACTACCGGGTTTTGTTACGTTTTCATTATTAGTTCATAGACAAATGGGTTTTCAACTAATTTAAACCTCACGTTCTACACACCAAATAACTATCCCAAAGTTTCAATGTGAATTCTTAGCATTTCTCATTAACTTTTCTATCCTTTATTTCCTGTTTTCATACATGCATCCTAAACAATTTTGTTGCATCTTTCAAAAACATACTACTTACTATCATTGACTTAATAAAATCATGCTCAAATAGGTACATTCAAAATATTCTATGCCTTAATTCAACCTAAAATTTTTAAATTTTATGCAAAAACGAAAAGAAGATGAGGACAACGAATCCCCACCCCCAACTCAAAAGTGAGTCGTGTCCCCACGACTCGAAAAAGACTCAGGAATGGAATAAAATTTAAAATTAAAACTAACTAAACTACCTAATGCATACAAGCTATTGAGAAAAATTAGAATGACTTACCTGGCTGGCCATAGAGATCCATTATATCCTCCTCCTCATCCGAAGCTGGGGGATCGGTATAACTATCAATATCCCTTTCCAAGGTAAAATCTTCCAGCTGTGATTGCATCTGTATGACTTCTGTCCAAAGTTCTCTGTTATCTTCTTGTAATCTTTCGATTTCGTTTTGTAATTTGCAAGCCCAAGGAGGAATATCATGAACAATTTCAGAGGAAGAGGTAGAAGAACCTTGGTCTTGAATTTTTATTTTCTTCAAAGGCCTTCTTGATGGTATGGACATTCTAGCAGTTAACTTCTTTGGTAGTGGTTGTGCTGGTGCCTTTTCTTTTGATTCTTTAGTAGCCTCATCAATGGTGATAGGATTTTCAATGGTGGCTCCAGGCAATTTCTTATTCTTCCCAAGGATAGAGCACTTTCTCTTGTTTTCCATAGCTTCAGATATGTTAGTCATGCTTGATTTACCCACAACTCAAGTTATACCAAGGATGGATTAAAAGTTTAAGAGAACTTGGTTTAGCTTGAGGTTGTTGCTTGGAATTGATGAAAGAGAAAGGTTTCTTGATGGATCTTGGAAGTAATCTTTAAAGCTTGTTGAATTTGATGGTGTTTAATAGTGTAGTGTGATGAATTTGATGAAGAGATTATGTTTATGGAGGATGGAGGAGAGAATTTGTGGAGTTGTTGTGTTAATTGTGAAGGTTTGCACAAGCTTTAAGATGTATATATAGGGTTTGGGTCTGAAAAATTCGTATGGGAGAGGCTAGGGTTAATCTTGTTAAGGTAAGAAGTTGATTAGGAAAGAATTCCTTCACAAACCGCCTGGCGCGGTACATACCTGCGGTGCATGGGTGTACCACACGGGTACCCCGCGCGTTGTAGCTGTTGAAATTTTGGCCTCGGCAATAGACCCGTGGTAGCACCCCGTGGCACGCGTTCTGGGCGTGCGGTATAGGGGTGCGGTACATGGGTACACCGGAGCTACCCCGTCAAAAAACCCGCGGTACATCACCCCGTGGCACGCGTTTTGGGCGTGCGGTATAGGGGTGCGGTGCACCGCGCCTATCAGCCATCCTTTTTTTCGTCTCGGTATAAAAGCTGTGGTGCTCGACCCGTGGTACGGGTTTTTCACGTGTGGTGCATAGGTGAGGTGTATGGGTACACTGCATGGGTACTCTGCACCAGCCTTCGAATTATTCCAAGCAATTTCCTTCGACCCCAAACTCATTTCCTGCACAATAGTACACTACCTTTCTCTCCTATTAGCTTGTAAACACATTTAAAAATATACACTAACTTAATTGTATACACTACAAAACAATAAAACTAATCTAAAAAGCAATTAAAACAAGGGGTGTCTTCCAAGAGCACTTTTGTTTAACGTCTTTGAGTTAGACGTGTACCTCAGGTTAAGCGCATTCAACGAGATGGATTGTATCCTCTCGCCCGAAGTCCTCACTATCATGGTATCTCTTCAAACGCTGGCCATTCACCATGAATGTCCGTTGCTCGGTTGGATGTTCAATTTCAATCGCTCCATGAGGTGTGACTTTCGTAACAATGTAAGGTCCTCCCCAACGGGATTTAAGCTTTCCTGGGTAGTTCGAAAATCGAGAGTTGTATAATAAAACTTTTTGTCCTCTCTCGAAATGCTTTGGACGGAGTCGTTTATCATGCCATCTCTTTGTTTTCTCCTTGTAGAGGCGTGAATTTTCATAGGCAAGATAACGAAACTCTCCAACTCGTTCAACTGCATCATCCTTTGTTTCCTGGCCAATTCTGGGTCTAGATTCAGAGTTTTAATAGCCCAGTAGGCTCGAGCTTCCAGTTCAATCGGTAGATGACACGCCTTGCCGTAGACCATGCGGTAAGGAGATGCCCCCACTGGTGTTTTAAATGTTGTTCTGTAAGCCCAGAGAGCATCATCTAGCTTTAAAGACCAATCTTTCCTCGATTTATTCACGGTCTTCTCAAGAATAGATTTGATTTCCCGGTTGGAAACTTCAGCTTGACCATTAGTTTGTGGGTGATAACCGGTTGAAGTACGGTGTCTCACTCCAAACTTACGAAGATAGTTTCTCAGAGGAGCATTAAGAAAGTGGGTACCTTTATCACTGATGAGAACACGTGGCGTACCATGTCTTGAAAAGATGTTTGTTTTTAAGAATTTAATCACTGTTTGAGCATCGTTATTTGGTGTTGCCACTGCTTCTACCCACTTTGATACATAATCTACCGCAAGAAAAATATAAAGATTTCCATGGGAGGTGATGAAAGGTCCCATGAAATCTATTCCCCATACATCAAAGATTTCAACTTCTAGGATATTGTTAAGCGGCATCGCGTCTCTTTTTGATATATTGCCAGTAAACTGGCATCTTTGACATGACTGGACAAAACGATGACAATATTTGTGTATGGTAGGCCAATAGAACCCAGATTGAAGAATTTTAGTTACGGTTCTATCGCCTTTAAAGTGACCTCCATAAGGTGAACTATGACAACTTTCAATGATTTTTTCCATTTCACCTTCATGCACACATCTTCTAACCACTTGGTCACTACAAATCTTCTAGAGGTATGGTTCATCCCAATAATACTGTTTGGCCTGGTGATTTAATCTCCGTCTTTGTTGTGGGTGGATATCTTTGGGAAAAACACCACTCACAATGAGGTTGACTAGGTCTGCATACTATGGCACAAACACATGTTTAATAGCAAAAAGTTGTTCATCAGGGAATACCTCTTTAACCAACAATGGTTCTTTGTTCGCATCAGATCCTTCGAGCCTTGATAAATGATCAGCAACTTGATTCTCGCATCCCTTTCGGTCTCGAATATCTATGTCGAATTCTTGAAGCAATAGTACCCATCTAATAAGACGCGGCTTAGCGTCCTTTTTCTCCATAAGGTACCTAATAGCTGAATGGTCCGTGTATACAACAGTTTTCTTCCCAATCAGATAGGAACGGAATTTATCAAAAGCATAAACCACGGCCAACATCTCTTTCTCTGTCACTGTATAATTCATCTGGGCAGCGTTGAAAGTCTTACTTGCATAATAAATCGTGTGGAAAATCTTGTCTTTTCTCTGTCCCAACACAACACCCATAGCGTGATCACTAGCGTCGCACATAAGTCCAAACAGAGCTTTCCAATCAGGAGGTATAACAATAGGTGTGGAGATCAGTTTCTCCTTAATCGTAAAAAACGCTTGAAGACATTCTTCAGTAAAGTTAAAAGGAGTATCCTTTTCGAGTAAAGAGCAAAGCGGTTTGGCGATCTTGGAGAAATCTTTAATAAATCTTTGATAAAATCCTGCGTGACCCAAGAAACTTCTCACTCCTTTAACAGAAACTGGATCTGGTAATGTTTTAATAACTTCAATTTTAGCACGATCAACCTCCATCCCTGGCTTCAAAACTTTATGTCCCAACACAATTCCCTCTTGAACCATGAAGTGGCATTTTTCCCAATTAAGCACAAGATCTTTTTCTCTACATCTCACAAGGACTTTCTCAATATTATTCAAACAATCATCAAAACTATCTCCAAACACCGAAAAATCTTCCATAAAAACCTCCAAATATTTATCAATCATGTCCCAAAATATTGCCATCATGCACCTCTGGAATGTGGCAGGTGCATTGCATAAACCAAACAGCATTCTTCTATAAGCAAAAGTACCAAACGGACAAGAAAAAGTTGTTTTATGTTGATCGAGGGGATCTACACAAATCTGATTATAGCCTGAATATCCGTCAAGGAAACAATAATACTCTCTCCGTGCAAGTTTCCTTTTCTACCCCTTTATAACTTATCAGATATATATTATTTCTTATTCGACAAAAAAAGAAGAAGAATAAATACGTTTTCTCTCCACTGGTCTCTCTGTCGCCATCACCATCGCCGCCGGAATCGCCATCACCAACGCCGCCGGAATCGCCATCACCATCGCCGCCACCATCTACCAACCTGCTATTCGTGATCTCTCCTCCACGATATATCTCGAATTTAGGGTTCTAATGAATTTAATTAGGCAATTTCTCGAATGTTACTGAGCGTTATTATATCATGAGGTTGTGTTGAAGCTACGAAGCGTGATTATATAATTTGGTGGAGGAAGGGAAAAAACGCGATTCAAAGCAATGACGATGTTCCACTTCTTCAACTGCGCAATATTAACGTTTGGCCCTAACGCCGTTTACTACGCCGCCACTCCCCTGTTCGTCGTCGTTTCTTACTCTCGTGATATTTCAATTATTAATTTTATAATTATTATTGCTTAATGCTAATTATCCACTTAGATCTCGTAGTAGCCTCAATTTCATTATATTTTTGATGCGTAAGTATATGTAAAAATGTTACTAAATTCTAAATTTAAAATCGAATTAGCACAATATATTAGTATATTTTGTTTGAATACTTAATGATTAGCTGGTAATGATATTGTTCTGTTAAATTTAGCTAGTTTAATTATATATTTTAATTTAGTTGATCTCTCTATATTCATGTTATCGTGCTTCACTGTAACCTGGAAATTAGAGTTGTACTAATTTAGTTTAATTAAATTTAGCTAGTCAACTTAAATAGAATAGTTTCTGGTTTAGTTGATCTATAAATGTTTATGCATCTGTATAAATGTTTAGCTAGAATGTACCTATGTGTTATACATAACTGTTAATAATTCGTTAGGAAAATATCTTCTGCTATCTGAAACACAGGAGTATATTTTGTTAAATTGTGTAACACAAGGACTAATTGTCCAAATTGCATATTTTTGCAGGTGCTAGTATGATACATTAGGATCATCAGTAAAAGCTGCAGTTTTATATCTTGTAACAGCTTTAGTGAAGCTTGTTTGCCTTGCAAGATTTCTAAAAGTTTCAGAAAGTGATAGCTTTGATCCATATCAGGTTTCTTTAATTTATTTTCTCTTTTTTTTTACATCATTATAATAAAAGAAATTAAATAACAGGAAATTCATCGAAACATTTCTCAGAATCATAAGTGCCAAGCAGTTGGACTTGGTGAGTAAAATAGTTAGTTACATTTTATTTACATTTTGCCCCTTTATTTATGTATATATTGTATTTTTGTATGGTCAGGGTGGCCTTTTGCTGACTCAGTTCTTCATCGATTGGCCCCACTTTGGGTGGGTGCTAGAGGATTAATATTCACATGGGATTATATTTTCCAAAGCCTTGAAGCAAATGCAAATCTGGTAAAAAAAAAGCAAAATATGTAGATTAATAGGACCTTTTATGCAATTTCTTGTGATGAATTTAAAATCTGTAAATTGTCATTAATATCAGGTGTTTAGTATATCACTTGCTGCTTTAGGATCTGTAAAAAATTTGGCCGGAAAAATTTGGTGGGAAAAAAAATCTGGCCGGAAAAGTTAGTCGGAATTTTTTTGGCGGGAATATTTAGTCAAGGATATTATTGTCTACTCATGATTTTTATATTAGACATGACTTTTATGGACAATATGACCACCTCCTAGGGTGGTTATGGTAATTGCCTCTTGTATAAAAGGATAATAATGTTATACTTAAATTAGATAATGTTAAATTGCCAACTCAACCAAAAGTCTGAATTGTTAGGAGTAGGCATTATATTAGTGAAATATTATACTCCAACACGCCTCAAACCCAGGACCTCTCAAGACCGTAGAGCTCTGATACCATGTTAAATTGTCAACTCAACCAAAAGCCCGAACTGTGTTAGGAGAAGACATTATATTAGTGAGATATTATACTCCAACAGATAATTCTGCAAAATTGTAAAAGTGATTAAATTATGTTAATAATTAAATCGAATTCTTAAAATTTCCATGGTAAAAATATAATTTTTTACCTTAATTTGGGTTCTTTGATTGTTGATGCGTCAAATGGCTATTTACTGCAAACCAATTCAAAAGTATTGCTCACTCCAGCATTAATAAAAACAATTAGAAAAATGCAGTATAACCTCAAATTGTTCAATCCAATGGTAAAATTTCTATTTTCAGCGCATCACTTCTCATTAAGTAAAAGGCTTTAGTGATGAGATTATGTTAAAATTAAATTAATTTGTTACCTTAATTTGGGTTTTTCGATTGTGTTCTTCGATTGTTGACGGTGGAGAATGGTCACGGGTAGTGGCGGCGATTTTCTTGATGAGATTAGGTGAGAAGGTGAGTGTGGACAGTGGACAGGAGAGCGGCTTGTGGGAAGGTGAAATTTCTTTTTGTTTTTTTCGTTTAAAATAATGAGAAAGTAAAAGAGATGAGTGTTAAGCTATATGATTGGTTAGTACTCAAATTATGAGAAGGTTAAGGAGCTATTTGGGGTAATTATGAGCTAAATGGGGGATGAGGGAAAATAGGGAAATTCAGGTGAGTCGTATTATGTAATATTACCTTTTGAAGTACATCCATCATCTTTGGATCCTATTTCGAAATGAATCTTTGCAAGCTTTTGGAACAACACTGTCCTTCCCTTGAAGGACTAATCTCGGAACTTTTCTTCTTTGATCTCTTGAACGTAGTCACATCTCCTCTACCATAAATCATATGTAATGACACGACATTTAATTTACAATTGACAACACCTTCCGAGAAAGTAGCAGTTTAACATAATACTATTGAGCTTTCTTTCAAGAGCCCAATAATCTTCTCCAGATTCAACTCTTGTATTATCTTAAAAACACATTTACAGATTCAAAAAAGAACATTCATATAACTTAAATAAAATACAAAAAGAACTTAAAAAAAGGATGAGTTCCGCATCGATATTAAAAGCCTGTGATTCTTAAAAAGAACGTTAAGTGGCTTAAATAAATTATTTGTTAAGTTTTCATTAATATTTGATAACTGTACCAGTTTCTCATTTAAGTTTCCAACTGAAATTAAAATTATTCTCGTTTTGATCAATTAAATTAGTAAACATGAAATTCTGGAGAATATTTTACCAGGTAGATTTAAGAAGCCTCCAGACTCTTTCACCGAGATCCTACTCTCCTCATGTTGCACCAAATCTATCTTTTCCCATAAACCCTCTCACACACATCTTCAAGGTTGTAGCTTTTTCTTTGGTTCAAAGATAAAGTTGTAACTTGTTGAAAGCCAAAAAGAAGCTTAAATACTAACCTATGGAATCATTCAAGTAAACCTCTCGTTTTGATCAATTAAATTAGTAAACATGAAATTCTGGAGAATATTTTACCAGGTAGCTTTAAGAAGCCTCCAGACTCTTTCACCGAGATCCTACTCTCCTCATGTTGCACCAAATCTATCTTTTCCCATAAACCCTCTCACACACATCTTCAAGGTTGTAGCTTTTTATTTGGTTCAAAGATAAAGTTGTAACTTGTTGAAAGCCAAAAAGAAGCTTAAATACTAACCTATGGAATCATTCAAGTAAACCTTTAATTGTATTTATGTTAAAAATTACAAAATTAAATCTTTATGCATAAAAACAGGTCTCGAACGTAGATAATTCTCCTAATATACCTCATAGATTGAAATTCAAGAGACTCGATAAAATAGCAAGGCATATAATACAGGTAGGAATTATTTTCTCTTTTACTTATTTTTTTCATTTGCTTTACAAACACACACTACAGATTCTTGATAAGGAAGCAGTGGAACAACTAAAAATAGAGCAAGAGATACCCGATATAAAACCTGGTCATATAATCCAACTCAAACTGGAATTATTCTCGTTTTGATCAATAAAAGTTGTAAACATGAGAATTTTTTACCTGGTAGATATAACTTTCTGTTTATGAAAGTATTGGTAAAATCTCTTCAAATAGACTTGGCTTGTTTGTGTCCATTATATGACACATAATATACAATCTGCACTTTTCGTGTCTCTCAGTCATTTGATACAGCACTTTAGCGCGATATAAGACCAAAAGTGTTACAACACTATTAAAAAATGCATTATTACCATACCCATAAAAACAATAACATAAGTGCTCACCAGAATCGTGACCTTACTCTCTTTCTCCATCTTCTATACAATGCCTCTCTGGCCACTGAATGCAAGTAAACAGAAACAACAACCTTAATTAGCACTCCCCTGGAAGATCCATGACCATCTCCAATTTCTTAAGTTCTTGTCTTCGCGGCAAACTCCTTTGATTCATTACCAACATATATCATTTAAAAACCTATAGCACAAACAATTACAAAAACTTACTCTATCAAATAAAATATATAAATAAAAGCTTTCAAATGTATTCTTTTTTATAAATTAGCAAGCCATTTTCCTAATGATATTTTATTCTTTATTTCACGCCTCGTATAATTTGAATTCGGAATTGAAAAAAAATAAAATCCACACTCAACATAATCCCAAAATTGTGGGAAGTGGGCTAAAAAAGGGAAACCTTGAATGACTATCTTTAAGATCAATAACCTTACTAATAGTGTACATATAAGACAAAGTTAGTTAGATAAATAGTGAGTCACACATAGGACAAAATAGTACAATTAGCTGCTAGTCATGAATTATCACACACACTCTCTACATTTGTAATATATATATTCTCTCCTTGTAATCAGTTCATTATCAATTCAATATACAAGTTTATATTTATTATTCTCTTGTTAATATGGTATCATAGAGCCAGTAGAGAAATTTTTTTCGAAAGCTTTTCTTTTCTTTTCTTTTCTTTTCTGCCATTAATGGCGTCTTCAAGCTTTCTTTTCTAAAAAAATTTCGTTCGATTCCTTTTGTTTTTCCGTGGAATACATCTTCTCTCTATGGCTTCTTCTTCATCTACACCTTCTTCTTCTCCGATTATTACTTCTAGTGCATCTATTCCTCCAGGATTACTTCTTCTTCGACAGAACTGGAGTGGTTTAGTGCAAGTTAAACTAGATTCCTCTAATTATGTTTTATGGCGAGCTCAAATCGAGGCTGTTCTTGAAGCCCATGGTTACTTAACTCGTGTTACTAATAGAGCTCTTGTTCTAGCTGTTACAGATCCATTATATTCAACATGGATCCTTGAAGATCAACAATTGAAGGTTTCATTGTAGTCGTCAATGATTCCTTCCGTGTTAACTCAAGTGGTTAAGTTATCTAGTGCGAATGATGTGTGGGTTAAGCTCGAAGAGATTTTTATCTCACAATGTAGAACACACATACATCAACTCAAAATGAAGCTTTGTAATATCAAAAAGGGTGATAAACGTATGTCTGAATATTTATCTGAGATTCAAGATCTGTGTGATGGTCTCGAAACAACTTCATCTGCACTACCTCTTGAAGACATAATTATGTACACTCTCAAGGGTCTTCCTCATGAATATAATCAATTTAAATCAAGTATTCGGATCACTAATGCTCATACTTCGACATTAAGTTTTCATTCTTTGAGCAGCTTGTTGATCTCCAAAGAACTTCATATAACTATGGCTGATTCGTCTGAAAATATACAAAGTTCTCACACAGCTTTGTTTACTTCTTCCTCTCCACAACCTTTGCCTTCAAATAGAGGTGGTCGAGGTTATTCACCTCGTGGTAGAGGTCGAGGACGTGCTCGTGGTGCTTATGGGAATACCTCATCAACGTTATCTCAGAATTCTTCAAATACAAGTTATAATTCTTCAAATTCAAGTAATTCAGGTGTACCTACATGTCATTTTTGCTCTGGTTTTGGTCATTCAGCGATAGATTGTTACTCTAGAGCTGATTTTGTCACTTTCCCTTCACCCAAAGCTTTACAAAGACAGAGTTATGCAACTCATAATACTACAGTTGCTAATTATAATTCACCTCACTCAAATTCAGCTCCATCATCTTCATCCTACAATTCTTCACATTCTAATTATAATTCTTCTTCATCAACCTATAATCCCGAGCTTTGGTACTTAGGCTCTGGAGCTAACAGCCATGTCACACCAGATCAAGGTATACTTCAACAATCTTCTACTTATTCTGGTGCAAATTCTGTAGAAGTTGGTAACGGTTGTGCTTTGGACATTGCTAACATTGGGACTCGTAAGCTTTCCTTAAACAACTCATCTTTATATTTAAACTCTATACTCCATGTCCCTAAAATTGCCTCTAACCTACTTTCCATTTCACAATTTACAAATGATAACAATTGTTATGTTGTCTTTAGTGCTCAATCTGTGTCTATTTATGAGGTTGCCTCTCACAAACTCTTATTTCAGGGTCCTTGTGAAGGTGGTCTATATCCTCTTATAATTGAGTCAAACATGGCCTCTCCTTCCTCCATATCCTCCAAGCTTCAGTGTCTTTCTTCTTCAACAGTTTCTACACAAGCTCAATTATGGCATTTTAGGCTTGGACACCCTTCATCAAATGTTTCTTCTAGTTTGTCTCCAATTTTAAATACCAAACTTAATTTCAATGGTGTCTTATGTAACTCTTGTGCTACACCTAAATCTCACAAACTTTCCTTTCCTTTATCTTTATCTAAAAGTACTTTTCCTTTTGCTTTAATACATTCTGATGTATGGGGACCATCTCCTATTGCATCTTGTTCATCATTTAAATATTACATTGTCTTTATTGATGATTTTAGCCGCTTTACTTGGATTTATCCTCTTGCTCTTAAGTCAGATGTCTATAAAGTGTTTCAAATTTTCTATGATATGATTCTTACACAATTTATACAAAAAATTCAAACTCTAAGGTCTGACAATGGTGGTGAATGCACTAGCTCTCTTTTGCAAAATTTTCTTAAATCAAAAGGGATAGTTCATCAAACCTCTTGTCCTCACACACCTAAACAAAATGGTATATCTGAAAGAAAACACAGGCATTTGATAGAAACAACTAGAACCTTACTTGCTCACAGTTATTTTCCTACAAAATTTTGGCTAGAAGCCTTATCTATTAGTGTCTACTTGATAAACATTTTGCCCACACCTTTACTTCTTAATAAATCTCCATATCAACTCCTTTATAATGTTATACTTTCCATACCACTTTTCGCTTGTTTTGGATCCATAGAGACAAAATTACCACGACCCATATTATCTGCTCTCAGCCTTGACTCTCTATCGAGTCCATTATAGAACATGGATAATTGTAATTATGGCGTGTATCCATGTAGTGGACATCTTGCCAACATCTTTTGAAATCTCGTCCATGCTTCGCCAACACTCTCTCCGGCTTCTTGTAAAAAATTCATAGGCTTCAATAGTTCCTTCACTCGCATACTTGTAGGATAAAATTTATCAAGGAATCTTTCTTGAAGCTTGTCCCAATCAGTTATTAGCTCGGGAGGTTGATCATCGAACCAATCGCTTGCTTTCCCGGTCAAGAAAAATTGAAACATTAAATAATACATTTGTTCTTGTGTAACACTTTCATTAATGTAGGCATCACAGAATTGCATGAATTTTTGAACAGATTTGACCGGATCTTGATTTGTATCACCATTAAATTTCCCATAGCTCGCGAATTGATTAATTAAATCAGGATCAGGCTTGAATCTAACGACTTGGATAGTTGGGACGCGAATCCCAATGCGTTGAACTCGAAATTTACTAGGTAAACCTAGCTCTAACCGTTGATTATCCATCTAAAATCCTGAGAAAGACTAAAACAAAAAGAAAGCGTAAAACTGAAAACAAATAAAAACTTCTACACTAAATAAACACAAAATAGATTTAACTTAAAGATAAATCCCCGGCAGCGGCGCCAAAAACTTGGTGGGGGCAAAGGTGTGATAAAATAAAGATAATAATAAAGAGCACACACCCTTGAGAACCACGGAACTCACTGCAAGTATCACAGATCGTTTGCAAGTTTTAATGATAAGTTAAGTTCGTTCGCAGGGATTTAATCCGTTAGATCTACTTATAATTAACAAGCGTAGATGAATTTAAATGTTTATATAAAAATATAATAAGATAAATAATTATCTAACGCAAATAAATAAATAATGAAAACAAATAAATAAGATGAATGTAAGTCAGATAAATTAGGATTAATATTATGAGTCTATTTTACTAAGTTGTTATTCTAACTTGTCATATATTAAGCATTATATATTAACCAGGATTCTAAATTCTACCTAGCCTTTTCTAGGCTTAGGAGCAACCTCTCCACTACCAAGGTCTTGGGTAATGATTGGTGATTAAATCAAACATTTATGGCTATCTAGTTAGGCAAAGGATCAAAACTAGACGATTATGTGGTGTTATCAATAACTAAGAATAATCCTAAGATTGACCAAATCTAAGGATGTAACAGTAAGTCGAAACACATAATAACAATATACGCCAAGCTTAATCAATTAGAATAAACAAATAGTATTTATGAATGTAGACAAAATAATAACCCAACAATTAAAAGTAAAACTTACAGAATAAAAGCTTAGATATATGGTGAAGCCACAATCTATAGCTAAATACCCTAAATATAGAGAAGGTGAGATGTAGAAGAGGAGTTTGTCACTCTCCAACTTCTTGCTTCTTGTCTTCCTCTATAGGTCAGCTTGCTTCTTGGATGAATAGCTTGATTCTAAGGATGAATAATAAATTAAAGGCTAAGCTATTATTTAAAAGTGAGAAAATACAAGTAAGGACCAAGCCTAAGCTTGAAACTGGGCAAGGACATGTTTACAATGGTATGAGGGTGTATTTATAGGTGTCTTGGAAGCCCTAATTCGTTTTCTTGAAGGAGAAGTAAGTGGTGGACTCCAAGCCCAACTCTAATTCGTATAGAAATAAAGATAAACACTGATGGACTGTTTTGGGCATATCTTCTTCGTTATTGGTCGGTTTTTGCTCCATAATATACCAAAAGAATCCTCACAGAATTATCTACGTCCCTATGAAAGGAAACTACCAAAATCGGCTTCCTTGTAGGAGTAATCTCCACTTCTTTAGGCGTTGCTGCAGAAATTCAGATTTAGACAGCTTTTCCTTTTCCATCAATTTAGCTTTTATTTCCTTATCTCCAATTACCATGCTAATCTCTTTCCATATCTTGTAGTCTTTGACTTGGACTCTAATTAATCTCCATAATTATCTTTAAAGTTTCACACTAAATAAATAATTAAACCCAATATGCTCTAAAAATATTATTTCACTAAATCAAGACTCAAAATAGGAAAATGCACTATTTCTCAAGAAATTTGACTAAATGACTTCCTAAATCACTAAAAATGATGTCTCATCCTAATATAAATCTATCACAAATGAGAAGATATCAGTACTCCATAGTTTTTCCGACACTCATCAATTTTTCTTATACTCTATGTTTTTTCGGTGACCGGTGACCGGTGACAGGTGGTCGGTGGTCGGAGGTCGGAGGTAGGTGGGTAGTGGTAGGTAGTGGAGAGAGAGAGGAACAGTGACATCACATTTATTTTGTTTTTTAGTGTTAGTAAAGGTAGAAAAGACAATTATCAAAATAGAGGTCTTTAATAAGAAGGAATTCTTAGACCATACTCTATAGAGAAGAAATATGGTCTCTAAGACCCTATATATCATTCACCATTTAACCTTAAAATAATTATTAATTACATAAATATATATTATATAGTTGTATATATGATTTATTGAATATGACTTAATTCTACTTTACATTAATACTCGAAAAAGACGATATGGTTAAATTATAATTATAATTAATATTCACTTGACATTTATAAACCAAATTTAAATTTAGAGATAATGATACATAGGGTCTTGAACACACCTCCTCTTTTCAATCCAAACCCCTACTTTTTGCTCTTCTTACTAAAGACTTCCAATAAGATTTAACACTAAAATCCAAAAACCCGATTAAAATTATATTCCTTTTTGTTTTTCCCCTATATATACTAAATATATCATTTCTGAATTATTAATCATTCCTAACAAACCCCTAGAAACCTCACTGCTTCTCTCTCCTCTCAACAACCACCACCACCCCACCGACATCACCACCAAGCTCACCTATATTCTCTCTCCGCTCAACAACCACCACCTGCGTTCTCCATGGCCTTGTTGCTTTCTCGAGCTTCGTGCTTCGATGCTGCAGGCGGTGGACATTCGTTAATTCGCCGGAGATTCGTTGATTCGCAGGCGGTGGACTTTCGAGCTTCCGTTGCTTCTCTACTCCATGGCTTCTTATCACGCTTCACAGTCTCCGTTGATTCGTAGAGATCCGAGCTTCTTCTCACGCTTCACAGTCGCCGGAGATGTGAGTTCATATAGGAGATGCGAGCTCAACTGAGAGGCGGCCAAGAACGGAGCTCCATCACTGTTCGATCTGGTTTCCATTGTTGCACAGAAGATAGTTGATGCTCAGAGGTTCGTGGTGATGTTGGATCTGTTTCAGGCTTGGTGGCTTGGGAGTTCTCCACCTCTGTCAGAAGCCATGGAAGATAGTACCGGAGTTCTCCACCTCCGTGAGAAGCCCGTTCGTGATTCGCTGCAACACTGTGTTTTTTTTTTTTTTTTTTTTTTGGTGATGAGCATACTGTGTACGCGAGAGTCTAGTTTTTTTTCCAGATCTGGTCAAACACAAATCTAGATAGTTTTTATTTTAGTTTTTTAATTCGTTTGAATGGCTATTTGTGTTGTAATTCATTTGAAATTGTATAAGAAAGATTGAAAAGTGAATAAATTAATATTTAGCATATTATTCTTTGATTTTTTTAATAATACTCATCAAATTTACAGCGTACTCATCAAAATTACGAAGTACTCATCAAAATTATCGGAATACTCGGTAAAATTATCGGGAGTACTCATCAAATTGTATAGAGTACTCCGCAAAATCTATAGAGTACTCATCAAATTTATAGAGTACTCCATAGTTTTTCCGACACTCATCAAATTTTTCTGATACTCTATGTTTTTCCGGTGACAGGTGGTCGGTGGTCGGAGGTCGGAGGTAGGTGGGTAGTGGTAGGTAGTGGAGAGAGAGAGGAACAGTGACATCACATTTATTTTGTCTTTTAGTGTTAGTAAGGGTAGAAAAGACAATTATCAAAATAGAGGTCTTTAATAAGAAGGAATTCTTAGACCATACTCTATAGAGAAGAAATATGGTCTCTAAGACCCTATATATCATTCACCCTTTAATTTAAAATTAAAGATGGATGCAAATAATTTATTTTTTATTTTAAATTTTTTAAATATATCAATTAAGATATTTAAAAATTAAAATTAAAATTAAAAAATAAAATTATTTTCATATTATTTTGTATAATCGGTAATTAAAAAAATGAATAAAAAATATATTAAGTAGATACATAAAAAATTAAATTCGGACAAATAATACTATGTCATTTGTCAACTTTCTATTGAACCATTAATCACTTTATAATAATACATCACTAAGGGTTATTAAAGTAAATTCTGACAAAGAACTATTTTGCAAATAAATAAATACACCAAGTGGCATCATCTACTCTATTAACCATTTTTATACTCAATTTGGCAACTCCTCCTTAGCTATGCCGTCAACATCATGCTCCATCTTTTTCTCTTTTTCTTCAATTGTTGCATTGAAGAAAATTCCGTTAACGCGAAAATGAAAAAGTCATCTACTTGAGTTTCAAATAAATTTCGATCATTGAAAAAAAAACTTAATATTGACCCAAAGAAAAATGTATGTTGACCCAAAAATATTAATAAAAGATTAAATTTGTGTCAGTTGTCGAACAAACCCGTTGGCTACTCAACGATGGTAAGGGTCCCTTTAAAAGTCCTTATTTTAGAATAAAAAACGTTTTAAAAATAAAATTTAAAATTTGGAAAAATGCATTTTTCAGTGGTTATTCCAAAAAAAAAATCCAAACTGACACTAAATTTGTACGTATAATTAGGCTTAAGAGACCTTTTTTTTTGTTCAGGAAAACCAGCCAAACATTATTTACACATAAGGTTGAGGGAATTAAAAGCTCAAAAAACAGAAAAATCTATCCATTAGTCCAGATTAATGTTACGCCGAGTGCATTTGGCAAGTGCATCTGCCGTTGCATTCAATTTTCTATTAATATGAATTACTTTCCAAGCCGGAAACTTCGAAAGCAATTTCTTCATTTCGGCAATAAATGGATAAATTTGCCATCGAATACCTGATTTTTGCGAAATACCTTGAACAAGCTCAAGTTTATCGGATTAAAAAGAGATACTCTGGTGATTGAGAAAATCAGACTTCCTCATAGCAAGTAAAACAACCCAACATTCACCCACAATATGGCTATCGACAACACATCTTCTCGTAATTTTTTTCCGTAATGAACCCCTACTTGTTGATGCCAATAGAAGCAATACCCGCGGGGTCCCAATCCCTAGTGAAAGAAGTATCACTCATCCAAATAAGGTCTGAATCATCTGAGATAAGTGGGTTATTATCTGACTTCCCTTCAGAAATGTTTTTTGTCACGTTCTCCTCATATCGTTCTCCCTAGATTCTTAGCTCAAAATAATATTTGATCATAGCTTTGACTTTATAATTAATCTAATTAACATTCCAGACTTTGTTTTCAAACAAACCCCTCATTTTAGCTTTCCAGATAAACCAACATGTGAGAAGAAGGCTTGCCGTGATTTCTCTTTTATCCCATCCATTCCTAGTATAAACATCAATAGTCTCGAGTAACCAAGAAGCAAAATTATCATAATTATTTTTATCAATTTTATTTTGCATCTTAGAAATAGCCAAACAGACATACTAAAAGGAAATTGAAGGAAGAGATGTTCAACGTCTTCAGTTTCGGACTCACACCATCCACAAGCGTCACCTATAGCACACTTTCTAAGATGGAGATTCCTTTTAGTTGGGAGAGCCCCATTACAAATTTTCCCACCAAAGTTTCTAACTTTTTTCGGCACACTCGAATGCCAAATAGTGTTCCAGAGAGGATCAATATTATTCTCACCCTGCTTTGATGATTCCACTTCTTTACTTATATCCATCTCAACCAACTTGCTAAGAGACCATAATCCTTCTTAGAGTAATGCTAGATATCACCCCAAATTGCATCACTCTTTTATCGCCTCCTATGTGGATTTCAAATTAACCAATCATATGATTTCTCTTTGCTGATTTATCATTTTTCTCTCTCCTTTATGATTGGTCCACCTAGGAGACGATATAAAGGTGATGTGATTAGATGTGATATCCAGCATTACTCTTCTTCTAAATATAGGCCAAGAAACATATTTATTCTAATTTCAGACATAATTTAGTAACATGTTTTTTTTCCTAACTTTAGGCCAATTGCTAAATTCCTAAACTAAAATACTTTATGGAATAATATCAAAATGATTAATAATTATTTACTAAATCACATAACTAACTCTGAATAGGTATTGTTTTGCTTCAGGTCAGAAAATTAATTTGAATAAAAGTGGGGTGCTTTTCAGTAAAAACACTCCAGCTCAGTTAAAAAATAAACTTTGTAATGTGATGATAATGAATCAGCTCCAAGATCTAGGTAAATACCTAGGTATCCCTTCATCTTGGGGTTTATCTAAAGTGAAATCAATGGAATGGATTATTGAAATGGTACTCAAAAGAATGGATAGTTGGGACACTATTATGCTTTCTAACAGTGGGAAGGAGGTGCTTATTAAAGCTATCATTGGCTCTATTCCTAATTTCATAATGTCAGTTTTTTTAATTCCAAAGAAAGTCACTTCTCGTTTGACTTCTCTGGTAGCTGATTTCTATTGGAATAATAAAGGGGAAAAAAGATGCCATTGGATTAAATGGCAAACTTTAGGGCCCGTTTGGAAGTGCTTATTTTAGAGTAAAAAAACACTTTTAGAATAAAATTCAAATTTTAAAAAAATTATTAAAAATAATCTTGAAATCTAAAATTATTTTAAGTGCTTTTTTTAAGAAGCACCTATTTGGTGCTTCTCAAAAAAGTGCTTTTCAAAGTAAAAAAACTCTTAAAATGCTAAAAGCACTTTTAAGTGCTTCTCCAAAAAAGCACTTCCAAACGGGCACTTAATGTCCTAAAGATGATGGAGGGTTAGGTTTCAAAGATTTTCACTCTCAAAACTTATCTCTCTTGGCCTCTAATGCTTGGAAGTTTATGAATAATGATTCATCTTTGGTTTATAAAGTCCTTAAAGGAAAATACTTTCCAGATTTGGATTTTATTGATGCTACTCTTCAGTCAAACTGTTCTTGGGGCTGGAAGAGTTTGATAGAGGGTAGAAACTGTTTTAAAAATGACATTTTTTGGACTATTGGAAATGGAAATAAAATTAAGGTTTAGGATGATAATTGGATCCCTAATAGGATTCACATCACCAAGCCACTCTTTTGTGAGGTTAAGTTGGTTTCTGACTTATTCAACCTTGATAAGTGCTCCTGGAATTTTGAACTACTTAATGAATTGTTTAACCCATAGGTTGTAGCAACCATAACTGATTTGGAAATACCCTCTCTAGCTTGTGATGACACCCCAATCTGGATCCATTCTAGATCAGGTGATGTTACAGTTAGAGAGAGTTACCAGAAGTTATGGAAGGCTCAAAAACATTATGAGGCTCAGAAAATCAAAGATAAAGGTTGTTCATCTTTTAAATTGGATATTCTTGATTGGAAGTTTATTTGGAAACTTGAAACTCTTCCAAAAGTTAAAAAATTCATATGGAAGTGTTGTGAGAATGGTCTTGCTACTAACTTAAACAGGTTTAAGAGGAGATCTACTCAATCTCCTTTATGTGATATTTGTGGGATTTCTGAGGAAAACTTGGAGCATTTACTGTTTCATTGTCCATGGGCTAGAGCAGTTTGGATTGCTAGCCCATTGAACTTTATCTCTAACATTGAACCCTCTTCAAATTTTAAAAAATGGATTTCATTTTTGAGGCAATGCTCAACTGATAGAACAGATATTATACAAGGTATGGGAGAAATGGCTTGTTTTATAGCATGGTTCATTTGGAAAGGTAGAAATGAATATGTCTTTAAAGGCATGGCCCCTGACCTTATTCAGTTAATTAAAAGAATGATTATAGCCTATGATGAGTTTAAGCAAGCTAATGCTACTAAACCTGAGGCTAAAAATGAGACTTCTCACCAAGGTTATACTCCAATTAGAGTGCTTAACTCTAATGGAGTAAATGATAATTTGGTAAATCATGGTGTCTCACATGTTGATAATAAATGGTTCCCCCTCTTTCTGGGAAGTTTAAGATTAACTGTGATGCCTCATTAATGCCTAAAACTAACTTAGCTTCTTATGCTTGTGTTTTGCGTAATTCTACAGGTCAATTAGTTGAAGGCACTGCTAACAAAATCAACACCAATTCAGTAGTTGTTGCTGAAGGAAGGGATGTTTTGAAAGCGTGTAAGATGGCAGCACTTTACCCTTATGGTAGTGTTGCTATTGAAACAGATTGTTCTTTTTTTGTAAACCAAGTGAATTGTAATAGTAAACTAGATAATATCACTAAAGTGCTAGTTTCTAATGTTAGGCACTTTAAGGTTTTGTATAATATTCAAATCTCTTTTGTAAAGAGATCCAAAAACAAGGTTGCAGATTGGGTTGCGAAACAAGCTCTTAATGGGAGCTTGTTTTGCCTTTGGAGTTTTAACCCTCCTTCCCAATTAGCTAGATTGCTTGGATTGGACTTTGAACCTTCGGGAATTGGTTAAGTTGTAATTTTTGTGGTATTAATGGAATTTCTTTTCGACTAAAAAAAAACTTGTAAAAACACAATTATTATTTAAAAACTTTCTCTCAGTAACATACACTATACCTAAAACACACTTCTAGTTATTTATCAACTGCATTTATTTTTTGCATGGATTTCGAAACTAAAACGTCAACATAAGTTAATGATCGAATAATCTCAAGGACTTCAAGCTAAAAAACGAGGTAAACTCATCAATTTTTATAAAACATTGTTCCTTTTTGGAAAAAAATTACAGAATTTTTTCACCACTTCTGTTTTTGTAATTACCTTTACATTCTCAAGCTTAATACATGTATGTAATATAGCATTTTAATTCATGATTTTTTTTTTGTGTTCTCTTCTAATTTTTAACAAATATCACATGGATTTTGAGTTACTTCATCTATCTATCAACTTCACTTTGTATATTATCTGGGACTTCTTTTTCTGTGTCTTCTTCAGGTTCATTGTCAGACACGTAAGCTCCTACCTTGCATAAGTCCATAAAGTCTTCATCACTTAGGTCCACATTAGACCTATGCCCTGCTGGTTTCACATATGGTGATGAAGTGGGATTAATCTCCACGCTCTTCTCCTCACTTCTCTTTCCTTTCGCACTAAACTTCTTAGTGTTTCTTTTTGGAATCTTACTCGTAACAACATTAAGATTCAAATACTCTGCTCTCCTTTTGAGCATCGCTTTCTTATCCATACCCGCATAACGTCCCACCCTTTGGGGCTCCGCTTTCTTATTAGATGACTATATTTTTCAAAATAACATAACTTAAAAAAATTAATAGATTATACTCATAAAAAAGTACATAATTTGTATATTGTACTTTCGAGTCTTTAGGTAATAAATTTTTATAAAGTTATAATAATAAGTGAAACCCCTATGTATAAAAATGTGCAAATGACTAGTTTTTCTAAAGGATAAAAAGAAAATGATTTTACTTGTAATAGAATTTCAAATGATATTTTTGTGATACAATATATATATACTAGGGATAACCCGTGCCCGAGGGCACTAAATGTTTTTTAACATTATGAAAGAGAATAGAATGCAATAGTTATAGGTGATCTATTCTTCTAAATAAGTTACGTATGATTTGACTTTTACTATTCGAGATTACCTTTTAAATAATGCTAACTTGATTAAAATAGTTTTATGTGGGTTATTTCAGAAGCATAAAGTTAATTAGTAATGATAAAATAACCTATTTGAATCATTTATTCAAATTAAAGTTCCCAAAGAACCACATTCCATATTGGAGGAACTGCCGAGAATAATTGATGATAGAAAAATTTGAGTATATTTTATTTCTAGAAAAAAAACTGTACATATAACATTGAAAATAACATAATTAGGGCAATCTTTATTCTTAACTTATCAATCAAGATATTTACTAAATTTGTTAAGTACTTAATTAAATTATATTAAAATGATACACACTGCTATCTATATCATAGTCTCTGGATAATATGAGAAAATTATGCAAAATGTTGGTTTACTATTATGCAAAAAGAGTTATAATTTTTCTTCCACTCCTTATTAGCCTCATTAAGAAAATTGCCATGTGAATTGTATTTCATGTATCTATAACCGTGCTACTTATATGCACACACATCAAAGAAAAATGAAAGATAATTTTTCTAGAATTGGATGTGTAGAGCTCTCAACTTAATCAAATATTGCTAAAATAGAATTTTCTCTATTTTAGTAAAACATTTCACAATATTCTAATGCAGGTAGAAGTTCACCAAAACAATTGCATGGATATAGGGATAAATTTAAGATGTTACTTAATAATTAAAGTTTATATTGATATACTCAGTTTCACTATTAAGCATTAGTTACAAAGATAACTTTTCAGACTATTACTCTGTGTTGTTTTATTCATTCTCAAATGGTCGCATAGACTTGTGAAAATATATTTACAGATTTCCAATTTAACACAAGTAAACCAAATGAAAAATTACTTTAAATCATAATTAAATTGCATAAACTGTTAATAATATAATTTAATCATAAAACAAAATAAATAGTAGGGAAAAAATCCCTTATTTTTATGTTTCAAAAGACAATTTAATAATACTCAGATGTGATCCTTATAGATAAGCAAATAATCTTAATCAACAGCTCCACCAGAGGTTGTAAAGAGAACAACTTGAGAAGTAGTCCTGAATCAACTTCCTAAGCATATCTGCAAATCGAAACTATGTCCAAAGCCTTCAATTGATGTCCAACTCTATGAGACTACTTGCAAATATAATGGTCTCTTTGTGTGTACTTCATTTACTTTATGTTGTAACTCTTAAATATTTCATTATATCAAGAGTTAGCAACTGGAACAATTAGGGTCTTAAAACTGAATGTCATGGATACGAAAGGGTATTATGTAAAATAGTCAGATATACACATGTTACATGAGTATATATTAGCCATATCATGTAGTAAAACAACAATAATTGCACCAATTACACAAAATTCATTTGTAATGATATAAGCACCATATATTCTTCAAATATTATACCCAAAACATATATAATATGACAATTATCCACTCAACAAAAAATTAACTTGAATGCATACAAAACCATAACAACAATAATTATAAATCATATCACATACTCTTAAACATTAATTTTTTTTTTGCAAATCAATGAAATGTGTCACAATTTTAGAAACTTAATATATATGTACCCTTCATTAAATCTATAGGCCTACATGATTCTTATTAGTCACAAATAACCACGATCATAACATAAGGGAATTTACCGTCTTTCTGTTTGAAACTTGAAGTTATCGTTGCTTCCACTTCATGTTAACGTCCATATGGTTTCGCATAATCAATAACTTTAGTTCATTGATCAATAAATTAGAAACTATAATGAGTAAAAAATAATAGTAATCTTAAATGTCGAACATGTAAAAGAAAGTAGAAATTTTCAAATTAGAAAATAATATGTGTAAAGTTAACATCTATCTACTAATATTTTTTAATGGTTAGATGATGCACAATTGGTAGTACATAAACTCTTGATGGTGAAGAATCTTCGTACAAAAAAATACTGCATAAAAAATAAAATTTTGGTTAATAAAGATTGAGAACTCATATATTAGGTTAAGATATAATTGATTATAATCATGGATTATACTTGTATTGTTTACTTAGTTGAAAAATAGTACATATTTGGTCATCGATCTGTTAAATGTTAAATATAACGCAAGTGAAATGTGTTGTCGGTGGACAAAAAAATTCAGTAGTCTCATATATTCAACCAAAGAATTATGAAAGAAAAATATAATTACAACATAATTTGTACAAATTAGATATTATGAAATACTCTAAAAAATAAATGTATATGAACAATTAGAAATCATTAAATTAAATATGTTTCCTATTAGTCAATTAGTCAATACATTAAAAAAATTAAATAATCTTATATATCCCATCAAAGAATTATGAAATAAAAACACAATTCCAAGTATAATAAAAAAACCTGAGAAAGTAGTATCTTGATTTTCTTTATTTGTGGACAGAGAAGATTCTTGTGTTGTTGATAATTTTGGAATTGGTGAGATACCTATAACAAATAAAAAAAATATCAAAATCTAAAGAAACTTAGATTGACACATGAGAATATTAACAGGTTTATAAAAAGAAGTTGGTTTAGTAGTGGGGTATTAGTAGTGGGGTAATAGTTAGTTATAATAGAATGTAGAATGATAATATTGTTGACACTTGGCGCAATCTTACCCTTTAGAGGTGTCACATATTTTATCTCTTGTGAAATCTTGACCACTCTTTGACTTTCGACTTGTCCCATATAATATAGATATATATATATATATATATATGGCACAAAATCTATTTCAAAGAAAAAACCTCACTACGTGCTTTTTGAGTATTAACATAAGTATAAAAACAATCTTTAAATAATTTTACCTGTTCAAGCATAGCTTTCATGGTGGATGACGCAGAAGCACCCTCATTCTCATTATCTCCCATTGTTTCGGTCACCACTTCTGTTGGTCGTCTCCTCTAAATATTATTTCTATTAGACATGTTTTGTCTTGTTAAATTCTCTAAATCAACAAGTAATTAATTAAGAAATATATGTTTAACTAAGCTTGATTATTTTTTTGTCGAAACTAAGCTTGATTTATAAATACTTAAATTAATAACATAAAGTGTTAGTTTACAAACTACAATAATACTCAATTACTAAATTTATTAAATTTAATTTGTTTAAGAGTAATTATATCCGTGCAAGATGTGAATCCAAGATAAATTACCTCTATTCAGAATAAATAATTTTAAAATCTTTATAATGTTTGATGTTCATTTTAATTGATGAAGAAAATAAAATGGAGATATAATACTTGTTTAAATATATTGAAATAATCATATCGATGACAAAATAAAATTTATAAACAATATTCATTTGATTAGATTTATGGCTGCTCAAAGAATTTTTTTACCATTATTTAAAACTCGCTATTTAGATTAAGGCGATCCATAATTGTTCATAATAGTAGTGAGGCGATCCATCTAGAAAACGTATATAATAAAACAAAAGTTAATTTTTGATTTTTTAAAGATTATTAATTTAATTACTAGTACTAGTACCTCCTTTCTCAAGATGCTATTTTCATGTCTAAGTTGATGTTCATCAAACGACATATCTCCAATTGATGTCGCGTTTCCTCCACATTTCTGACAGCTAGCAGCATTTCTGAGAGCTTCACAAATACTTGTGTTTTCAGCCCTCAATTGTTCATTTTCTGTCAGTAGTTGTGAGTTCTTGGAACGTTCATGTTTTGCCTGTGTGCATGATAAGCAAACATTTGGACAGAGTTCAAAGAATTTAAAACCAAATAATACCATGTTGAAGATTACAATTGATATATTCAAGATAACTAAAATTATGAGAAAAGGGTTTTTTGGTGGGAAATTATGACACTTTAATATTGTCAATCAAGTTCAGAAAAATAAAATATAAAAACACATATTTTACCTTCGTCTGAGTACGCTTATTTTGGAACCAAAATTTGACCTGTGACGACTCCAACTCTAACTCACGACCCATCCTTTGGCATTGCTTGTTATCGGGGTGGGAACATTCTTTAAAAAAACTATAAATTGTAAATATGTAGTGATAAGTGCAATTAGCCTCAATTATATAAATCAAAAATTAAATTTTTTTTTATTATAGTTATATAATCAGGTTAAATTTATAAAAATTGATCAACACCATATAAAGTATATAACACTCATTTGATTAGATCTATGGCTAAAGTATTTTTTCATAAGAAATTAAAACCCCGCTAGCTAAATTGGGCATTGATTAATAAAATTATACATGATTATACCTTTTTAATGTTTTTATTTATCAAACTACTTTAATGGTCATTTAATAAATTATGAAATATAGAAATAATACACATAATTCAACAAGAATTCCATGAACTGTGTTGTGTGTCTCTTTCCCTAATTCTTATTAGATGGATAAATTTAATGACAAACAATATTGAGAATATAGGAAACAAAAGCAATCGTGGAATTTTAATAAAGGTTTTCACGAATTACTTATATATAATTTATTTGAGAGACAAATTTCTCAAGAGGGAAGATCTTGTAAATCATACCTTACGAATCAAGGTTTTAAACAAGGAAGAGGAAGAAATTAGAGAGAGGTTACTAGGTGAGGGTAGGGTTTTAGCTAGAATGAGAAAGTTAGTGTAAAAGTGACTAATATATACATGAGGGATATGATCTTTATAGGTTAGGTAAAATAAGTCAAACTAATAATAAATGTAGAGATATGAGGTAGGTAAAAGTTGGAAGTCTAAGGATAATAGTTAAAAAGGATCTTGGAAAAAGAGTAATGATTTCGTTCACAAAAGGTTGCTATATTTCTTTTGCACATAAATTGATAAAAAACAATTATTAAATTCTATATTTATTAATATTCCTTTCATAAAGTGCCTAGAAAATTTAAATGTTTATTGAAAAAATAATTTTTAATATTTAATTAGGGATAGAATTAGTATAAAGGACGGAAAAAATTCTTGATTTTCTAGATGAACAACCTTTTATGTCACCCTTTTAATATTAACATTGTATCACTTCCTTATGACAATCACATGGTTTAATAAAATAAATATTAAGATAATTTCATTGGATAGTGAAATGTGGAAAATAGATCATGATAGGGATCGGCAGTGGCGGACCTAGAAGTCTATTTTGAGGTGGATTAATTTTAATTCGAATTAAAAAAAAATATATTGCTTCTACCAAGACTTGAACCCTGCTCAACTTACACCACATTTGACTTACCACTGATCTATTAGTTTGTTTTGAACACTAAATAGTACTTAATGCATAAATGAGCTAATTATATTTTTCAAAAAAAAACTACACATACATTACTAAAAAATTTAAATATTATAACTTACCACTTTAATTGTATGGATGATAATGTTGAAATGTTATGGACAACGATCTTGATAGAAACACAATTTTGTATGCAAATACATAAAGCTGTACGGAAAAAAATAGTACTTAGTTGTTTCTTATATATAACATATAATTCATCACACCTAATTAAATAATAAATATGATATTTCTAAATATGTAGAACTAATTTAGTAAATCAGAGAATAATACTCAAATCTGCTTAACTTTGTATTTCTACTATAATATTGATAATATAAAAAGTACACATGTGTGAGTTTCTTTTAGATTGTAAGTTAGTCCAATATGTATTCATAATTTTAAAATAGTTTTGTAACATTATAAGTCACACGTCAATCACATGATAAAAATACATCTCATGTTCAAATAGAATTAAAAATCATATGGTATCTTTTGCACACATTTACTGAATATTATAATATCTTAGAAAAGTGTATCATCAAAGACTTATTTAAAAAAAATTGAAAACAATGGGAGTGAGTTGTAAAGTCTGGCTTACAAGAACCAGTTGAAATGAAAATTAAATTGTACAATTATAATACCTTTTATACATACATATATGATTAGGACTCGTTAATAGTGGTGGGAGTTTAAAATGATGTGTATCCAAAGTTGCATACAAGTAGAAACTTCAATTTTAGTTATAAAAGGCTTAAAGCATGATAAGGGGGATCTATAAAAAATTATTAAAAATCCAGAACCATAATCTGGTAAAAAAAGAATAAAAATGATAATATGAAGACTAAAAGGGTTTAAAAATGAAGATTCCGTCTTTGTTTTTCTTATCAAATTATTAGATACAAAATAAGACTTTGCAAATCTGTTACAAAGGTAACAAAAACAGATTTCTAACTTTAAAATAAAAGGAAAATTAATATTATTCACCAAATTTGACAAAAAATATATTATTACTAATTAAACAATAATAAATAACGAGATCGATAGTTGGTCTAGTGGTTAGTTTACTCCGTAGAGACCAAGAGGTCTGATGTATTAAGAAAAAAACAACAATAAATAACAAATCTTGATAGCTTTGAAGTTTTACACAATGAAATCAAATATAATATTTTTTATGCTAGAAATTGACATTGAATAAAAACTTACAAAACGTACCTATAATTCTTTATAGAGAGAATGTAAAAGGGGAATTGTCGATGATCATCTATGCGGCAATGAATTGAGAGAGTCTTCAAAAGTTGCTTTCTATCGTCGATGATGGTGAATGGATCGATATGTGAGATGAGGATATGGGTCTTTAATGGAGAAATTTATAGGTGATGTGTGTCTCTAATGGATTAAGAGGTTGTGTCGATTGAGAAGGAGAGAGGCGGTGAGATTAGGGTTTTATATGTAAGTTTAATTAGAAATTTAGTCCATTACATTCTTTATTTTATTTTTTATGATGATAGGTAGTGAAAATGTTATAACCGATAGATTACAACCATGAATCAATAGATAATGACAATTGTGGGATTTGGGCCCATTCTCTTTTCAAAGGATTTGAACCCACACCCTTTTAAAGGATTTGAACTCACGCCCTTTCAGACCAAAGCCTAAATCCAGTGTTCTAAAAGGCGCTAGGCGAGCGGTCAACCACCTTCGAGCGCCTAGGGAACTAGGTGGGCACCTAGGCGGAGCTTAGGCGGAGCCTAGGCGTTTTCTTGCTAGGCAATTTTGATATTTATTTAAATATTTTTTTTTCTTTATATAATTTTTAAAATAGATTTATATAATTTTTGGTGTTACAAAATAATTTTTTTATTTTTTCTATTAAAAAATAGATTTTTTTTAGCTTTAGACCTCCCAGGTGCTACCTGGGTCCGCCTAGGCACCGTCTAAACCCGCCTAGGACCTCCTAGGACCTTCTGGGACCGCCTGGAGGCCGCCTGGACCATTTCTGGAAGTTATGCTACCTTCTAGCGCCTAGACGCCGCCTAAGCCGGTTTTTAGAACACTGCCTAAATCTGATGTTTTAGACACTCAATCAAAGTATCAATGTTGTATATTTAAACACATTCATTATATACGTTGATTATTCAATATGTTATTTGTAATACCACTATGATTTGCAACCTATAGAAACAAGACTCAAAACGAAAACTATGCGTGTGGTGAAGAAAAATTTTGTTTACGCAGAAAAGAATGCTAAAAAGTGACAATTATGAATTTGAGTAAATGTGACAACTATGGGATTTGAATGCTTCACCCACGCCTTTTCAGAATATATCGTAAATATCACACCTTGGACCACTTACACAAACTATCATCATTGTATGATCAAACACATTTATGATATAAATCGATCAATCGTTATATTATTCATAATACTTATATGATTAACAACGTACGGAAGTGCCCCTCAAACTCACACTAAGCATGGGTCGTGGAAGGAGTTTATTTATGTGGTAAAAGAACGAGAAAACGTCTCAACAATTGTTATATTGAGTCAATAGTGACAGGTGTGGGATTTATTGACACACCCAACCTAAATATTTCACCTTAGACCACTAGTTTGAATTATCAGTGTTATATAGTTACTTAGGTTAATCATATACATCGATCAATAACTATGTTATTTGTAGGAATACTATACTTAAGGGAATATGGAAGTGTGGCTCGAAGCTTACACTATACATGTGGTGTTGAAGGACCTTGTTTATGTAGGAAAATAATGAAAAAAAAAATTGGTGGGGTAGAAGTTTTTATCCCCATGGTGTTTAAGGAGTTTATTTATGCAAAAATAAAGATTGAGATACAATATATTGTGCCTAGTATGATAGTTGTAGAATTTGAACCAACACCTTTTCAAACTAGAGCCTAAATCGAATATCTTCGACCACTTAACCAAATGTCAGTATTAAATAAATAAACAAAATTATCCTATTATCATATGCATGACGTGACTGTGTTATTTGTAGTACTACCATTATTAGGGGTGTAAAACACCTTAATTAGGTCAGAATAGGGATGGTTTAGAAATTATTGATTTTTTCCAAAAAACAAAATTTTGGAATTCATAAATTAATTTAGAATTCGTAACTTTGGAAATCTGCTGCATTTTGGAATTTTCAATATTTCTATATTTTATAAGTTCCGGAAACTTGTGAATTTTTTTTTTGGAATTTCCACAAGACATACAAATTCATAATAGGAATTCTGCCATTGTAAACCCAAAAATTGTAAATATACCCTTGTAAACATAAAAAGGAAATATACCCTCATAAACCTAAAAAGTAGCATAACACCCACTCATTTTTCTGTAAGTTATTGTTTAAGGCAAAATATTACCATTTGGACCTAAAAAATACCAAATATACCCATTAAAATAATCCCCCTATGTTAGCAAATATACCTTTTATTATGCGACATAACAAATATACTGGTATATATTGGTGTACCATATTTTAATAAGAGTAAATCTCATTTACAAAAAAAAAAAGTGTATTTTCAATTCCAAAAACTTACAGTGATTTACCTCAGTGGTGGTGCATTTCTGGGGCATGTCTAGTGAAAATGTGTGACTTCAAGAATTTGATCACTACTCGTGAATCGTTAGTTGGTAGAGCTATAGCCTCTACCCACTTAGACACGTAATCAACAGCTAGTAGGATGTACAGATTTCCGTTAGATGGTACAAAAGGACCCATGAAATCAATACCCCATACATCAAATATCTCAACTTCAAGAACATTATTACGCGGCATCTCATCTCTCTTAGATATATTACCAGTAAACTGGCATCTATGACATTTCTTGACATATTCATGTCAATCCTTATGTAAAGTAGGCCAATAAAAACTACCTTTGCAGCTGTACGATCTCCTTTGAAGTGTCCTCCGTACGGTGAATCATGACAACCTGCAACAATGGACAAAATTTCCTTATCTGGTATGCATCTTCTTACCATCTGATCACTACATGTTTTGTAGAGGAAGGGGTCCTCCCAGAAGAATTGTTTAGCTCGATGGGCTAGTCTCTTTTTCTCTTGTGAGGTAGCTCCTTGAGGAAAAGAACCACTCACAATAAGATTTGCTATATCCGCATACCAAGGAGTTTCTAATGAATAAATTGAAAACAAACTCTCGTCAGGAAACTCTTCTCTTACCAACTCAGGTCCTCCATTAGACTCAGAACCTTCAAGACGTGACAAATTATCAGCAACCTGATTATCACAACCCTTTATATCCCAAATTTCTAAATCGAACTCTTGTAACAGTAAAACCCATCTAATCAATCCCGGTTTCGCATCTTTCTTCTCCATAAGGTATTTAATCGCAGAATGGTCTGTAAAGACAACAACTTTCGCCCAAAGAAGATAGGAACGAAATTTGTCGAATGCATATACTACAGCTAGTAATTCCTTCTCAGTTACGGTATAATTCACTTGAGCACTTGTAAAGACCTTACTAGCGTAGTAGATGGAATGAAATACCTTATCTTTTCGTTGTCCCAGAACAGCACCCATCGCAAGATCACTAGCATCACACATAATCTCAAACGGAATCTTCCAATCAGGGGGTAATACAATAGGTGCAGAAATAAGCTGCTCTTTAATCTCTTTGAATGCCTTTATGCAAGCTTCATCAAAAAGGAATTTGGTGTCCTTCTCAAGTAAGTTGCACAACGGCTTAGAGATTTTGGAGAAGTCCTTGATAAAACGTCGGTAAAAACCAGCATGAACCAAAAAGCTTCTTACCCCTTTTACAGGAATAGGAGGGGGAAGAGTCTTGATTACCTCAATCTTCGCACGATCAACTTCCAAACTAGCACTTGAAACCTTGTGACCCAACACTATACCCTCGAACCATAAAGTGACATTTCTCCCAGTTCAAAACCAAATCCGTCTCCTTGCATCTAATCAATACCTTCTCCAAGTTCCGTAAACACTCCTCAAAGTTATCACCAAACACAGAAAAGTCATCCATAAATACCTCAAGGAAGTCATCAATCATATCCCAGAAGATTGCCATCATACATCTTTGAAAAGTAGCAGGTGCATTACATAATCCGAATGGCATCCTTCGGAAGGCAAAGGTACCAAAAGGACATGTAAAGGTTGTCTTGTGTTGGTCTTTTGGATCTACATAAATCTGATTGTATCCTGAATATCCATCCAAAAAGCAATAATATTCTCTACCAGCTAGCTTGTCTAACATCTGATCAATAAACGGGAGGGGGAAGTGATCTTTTCTGGTGGCCTTGTTCAACTTTCGATAATCCATACACACTCTCCAACCAACAACGGTCCTTGAGGGAATGGCTTCATTCTGCTCGTTCAAGATGGTAGTGATACCACCCTTCTTTGGTACGCATTGAACTGGACTCACCCATTCACTGCTAGCTATGGGATAGACGATTCCCGCGTCTAGCAACTTGATAACCTCTTTCTTCACCACTTCCTTCATAGCTGGCATCAATCTTCGTTGTCCTTCAACTGACCGCGTGTTCTCATCATCTAGAATGATTTTGTGTTGGCAATAGGAAGGACTAATACTTTTGATATCAACAATAGTCCAACCAATCGCCTCTTTATTAGCTCTCAGTATGCGCAACAGTTTGTCTTCTTGAGGACCTGTTAAAGTAGATGAAACAATAACAGGTAGAGTGTTGTTAGTACCTAAATACGCATACCTCAAGTGTGACGGAAGCGGTTTTTCTTCTAGTTGTGGGGGAGACTCGATAAATGGTTTCTTTTTAGGTGCGATCTCCCCAGGCTCTCGGACTGGCTCATAGGCGAGATGCCTATGTTTCATGTTTCCGGAATTTAAAGCAGCTACGGTTTCTCTTAGTTCTTCCATCAATTCCGGTAAGTCAAGTGTTAGGGCTGCTTGCAAGATATCGTTAAAATTCATACAATCAAACGTTTCTTGCGTAGTCAAATCGAGTACATCCATTCGGAAACACTCTTCAGGAATATCTGGAAACTTCATGGCCCTAAACACGTTGAACTTTACCGTCTCGTCTTGGATTTGCATGGTTAATTCGCCGTTTTCTACATCGATAACATTATGCCCCGTGGCTAGGAATGGTCGACCCAAGATGATGGGGACATTCCTATCCGCGTCGTATTCAAGAATTACAAAATCAACTGGAAAAATTAACGTACCTGCCTTGACGAGGACGTCTTCGATTCGTCCCTCTGGATGTGCAGGGGATCTATCAGCCATTTGTAGGATCATGGAAGTTGGTCTATCGTTTCCTATCTTCAGTTTTTCGAAAATTAACTTGGGCATCAAATTGATACTCGCGCCTAAGTCACACAAAGCTTTCCCTTGCCACTCATTACCAATAGAAATAGGAATCGTAAAACTCCCAGGATCAAGTAGTTTAGGTGGCAACTTACTTTGGCATATTGCACTGCATTCTTCTGGCAATCCTATCATCGCATTCTCACGGTATGGTCTCTTGTTGGTAATGGCTCTTTTTAGAAATTTAACGTACTTCGGAACATCACGTATAGCATCTAAGAAAGAACGTTAATATTGAGACCACGTACCATATTCAAGAACTTTTGATATTCTGCCATGTCTCCTTTCTTCTGAACTCTGGAGGGAAAAGGTGGAGTAGGACGGGTTTCTGTAACATCTTTGGATTTTGGCTTTTCCGGAATCATCTCCACTTCAATTATTTCAGGTTCATCTTCCTTCTCTTCCACATCTTTTACCGGTTTCTCTTTCACAGTTGTTTCTTTTTCTTTCATCACGGGTAAAGGAGGTGGAGCGGGCTTCTTACCACTCCGAAGTGTTACTGCATTACAATCTTCTCTTTGCTTAGGTTCTTCAGTGTCACTCGGTAATTGTCCTTGTTGACGTTGATTTAATTGCTTATTTATCTGAGCCATCTGAGTTTCCATCAATTTAAGTGCTGCGGTGGTAGATTGTTGAATATTGATTAATGTTGTCAAGGTTTGCTGAACATCTAATGCACCTTCTTGAGGTTGAGCAGGTAAAGCTTTCTGGTTCATGGTTTCGGTAAGCATCTTGAGGAGGTTGTCTCTGAGATTGATTTCCGTATGCTTGTCCACCTTGGTAGTTGTTCTGAGGTCTTGGTTGAAAGTTGTTTCCTTGGGGACGTGGTTGATATGCATAGGTTGGATTAGCAGCCCCATTTGGATTTGAATATTGGAAACCCGGATGGTTTCTATTCGGTTGATAACCTTGACCACTTGAGTTATAATTTCCTCGGTTGCAAACGAACATTACGGATTCTGGATTGTTTTGACAAGTCTCCCAATCATGATCTTGTGTACCGCAGTTAGAACATCCATAAACCTCTTGTGTAACATTAACATCTGCCCTTCTACTAGTAATGCTTTTTGTAACAGCTAGAGTAAGCTGTTTCAGTTGTTCGAGTTTGTTTTCTATGGCGGTGAATTTTTCTTCAATCAGTGCAATATTTCCACCTCGGACAAGTCTTCTTACGGTGTTCCAACCTAGTTCATTCGTTACAGTTCTATTCAAAATAATCTTAGCATGGACTGGTTGTACCCGTAAAAATGCACCACCACAAAGTAAGTCTAGATCCTTTTTCGAAGAGCCATCAAGTCCTCGGTAAAATATCTTCATCTGTTGAATTTCTGTGAGGCCATGATCAGGGACTCTTCTTAAGCAAATCTGAAATCTCTTCCAACTTCTACCCAAAGTCTCGTCTTCCTCTTGTTTGAATGACTTTATTTCAACTTGCGCATCTAATCTCATGTTCGCTGGGTAGTATCTATCGAAGAACACGGTTTGTAATGCGTCCCATGTTGTAATTGTTTCGGGTTCTTGAGAATCATGCCACTCGCTTGCTCCATCAATAACGAAGTATCTAAAATGAGCAAAATACATTTTCTCTTTAGTTACTCCTTGCGTAATATAAGAATCGCAAATTTGCATGAACTTCTGTACAGCACGGATTGGATCTTCGGTAGGTGCTCCTCGGATATTGCCATAACTTTGAAACTGAGATAACATACCAGGATCGGGTCTGAATCTCTCGGCATTAATATTTGCAGGGCCAATTCCGAGGGCAGGAGCTCGAAACGGAGCTTCTTCAGGGCCATTGGTGAACCACAGATCATTGTTTTGAGCTGGGGGAGCAGCAGGAGGGTTGAGTTGTTGATTTCCAACTTGACCTTCAGCCATTGTTTCTCTTGCTAATTGCTCCTCTAACTCTTTTGCTTTAGCTTCTCTCTTTCTTTTATTTGCTTCTCGAACTAGGTTTTCGGGATTTGCAAGAATTACGATATCTTCACGCATAACCAAAACCTGTAAACCTGAGAAAGAAAGACAACCCAAAGCGTAAAACTGAAAAATAAAACTAAAACTAAACTAACAATTAAACTACTAAAAGATTAACACCGGGGTCACACACTACCGTCCCCGGCAGCGGTGCCAAAAACTTGGTGGGTCCTAGGGTGTTATAAAATTAAGTGCAAAAATAAAGGAATCACTTAACCGCAAGTGTACGGTTGTCCCTAGTAATATATGATAATCAAGTTCGTTCTCAGGGACGGATTAGGTTCAACCCAAATATTAATCAAGTAGTAAGAATAATTGTTAAATAGAAAATAAAAGATAAGAATTTTTGTTTGGTTTTTGGAAATTAAAATTGCAAATAAAGTAAAGACTAAAAGTAAATTAACAGAAAGAAAATAAAGCAAATAAACGACTAACTTCAAATAAGAGAGATACTTGAGTCTCGCAAAGGAATCCACTTAATCAATATAATCTATGATGTGTTTAAGGGTAGAATTGGAATTATAATATTAGTCGGGACTCTAATATCTCCTAGCCCCCTGTCGGATGGACCTAGAAGCTATCCTAAAGTATTATAAACACCTGTATGGTCGAATATACCTCTTCGGATGATATGATTTTACCTCTTTGGCTATGTAACTAGTTAAGCATGTCGGTCAATAACGGACATTACACGGGTATTACCTAGATCTGTATTCAAACCCCCCCCCCCCCCTGTCGGATGATCACTTCGCCACTAAAGTGAATAGCCCATATACTAACAGCTAATTCTAGTTGCGCGGAAAAGAATTAGTAATAAAAACAAAGTAATAACCAATATATAAAACTCAATCCTATTTAAATCTAACAATCCCAAATTCAAAACATAGATTAATTATTAAGGTTCATCCCTTTAATGCGATTCTCAAGTATAAAGAAATTTAGCTCATAAGAAAATTAAAGACTAACATAAAAGAAAAGGAATTCATGTTCAATTACAAGAAAGAAATAAATAACCTAAAGGGTTGAATGACTATTGTTGGAAGAACAGGATTCCTCCAGCTTCTAACTTCTTCTCTCCTTCGTGCTCTGACTTGAAAACCTTAAGCCTCTTGTTGTATTCTCTGAAGTGTATGAAAGTAAGAGGTTAAGGGGTGTTTTTATAGGTGTTGGAGGACCCTAGGTCGAATTTGCTTGGAGTGGAAAACAAGTTAAGAACTCTTAAATTCGTAGCCCTAAATTCTAGGAAAGGTAAGATTCTTCTGCTGATTTGATTGGTCATATCTTTTTCAATACTTATCCGTTTGAGAAGTTCCAATATATGAAACTGCTTGTATTGGAAAGAGCTTTCTATTGGTGCAGACCACTCGTCCAGATTCCTAGCCAATCTTTACTTATGAATTAATCTTTAAAATGTGGCTGGAATTTCAGATTCACAAAGCAGCTTTATCTTTTCCTTCTTTGAATATATCTTTCCTAAATCTTCTTATTTTCATGTAAATCTTCTTTCCTTTAATCCTTTATCTTGACTTGGTCTCTAAGTAATTGCCATTTATCCTTTAAAGCTTCACAATAAATAAATAATTAAACCGCATATGCTTAAAAAGAATAAATCAATAAATCAAGAAATAGAAATAGGAAAGTGCACTCTAAAAATAGAAACTCTAGTAAACACATTTCCTAGCACTCTAAAATACACTAAGACTTTAATTCTCACTTCTCCTCCTTGGATTGGTCTTTCATGAAATTCAAGAACCAATTAACTTTGCATTAAAAATAGTCAAATTTACGCACAAAAGCTCAGATTCTGCAAATAGTTAATTTCCAAGGGGAGAAAGTGCAATATGATCAATTAAGCCTAAAAGTCTATCAAATAAGTCATTTATTCACCTAAAAGGATGTCTCCAAAGGACTAATAATTAGAATAAATAGGGAGACATCACCGTTACACTACTAATGAGTTCGGAAAAATAGGCTAAGTGTATTAACATATGGAAGTAGTGGAGAGAAATAGTAAATTTAGTAGTATAAATAGATCTAATGTAATTGTATATAGACAATGTAACATAATTTAAGTCATATCATTGATAGAGTTTATTTTTCTCTAACATGGCTTGTTCATTTCTTTGTTCAAACAAATAATTGCAACCCACTACTTTGTCTAACCACCCCCAAACATACACTAAATTTCATCAAAATTACAATAAAGTCTAACTGGTAAAATATATCCCATCACCAACCAAACAACTACACTTGCAAAATAAGCAGGTAGAAGACAATTCCAACCACTTCCTCCAACCACTTCCTTGTGTTGTTACCTTCATTGAGTTGGAGAACGAGTATTTCATCCTTCTTCATTAAAAGTGTCTTCAACAACCCTAAAATCACATGCATCCCCCTCTCACAAATTGGTGGATCCACCAAGCTAAATAACTACATTTCTCAGCAGTACATAACTTCTCACAACCCACTAATCTCCTACCCAAGTTATTCAAAGTCCTAGAGGTCTTGATGCGATAAGTTACCCCACAATAATATTTTGAATAAAAAACTAGAGTTTCAAACATGACAGTGCTTTAGGCAGTGCTATCATGGCTTTCCTTCATTGTCATTGCAAGATTGATCATATAACTACTATCCAAAGAGCAGGACTACAAAATGATGAGAGGATAGGGATATCGTGTTACGATTTACAAGAAAGGAACTGTAATGGTAATTTTTTACACAGTAGTAGTAGTAGTTTTCCAGAAAAAGTCTTTTCTAACAAAGCCGTATTTCAAGATCTAGTCTGGTTACATTTCTATTTAGGCCGAAATATACTTCAAGCTTTAATTTGATTGCTTACATAATTAGATCAGTTTGTGGAGAGAAGGAAGGGGGTTAGAGATTTAAAATAACAACATAATCCTCGACAATAGAGTATTCAACAACAACAAAACATACTCATCAAATAGTAATTCATTTCAAAAGTTAATAAAAATGTTAAGCGATATAGCACATAAAAGGAAAGAGGAATGGGTGTAGAATTAAAACAATGCTGCTTAGTTGCACTAAACACCCCACCAAAAGCTAACAGAAAAACTTGTAGTGAGAGAGCGTACATAGTGCCACCATTTCGGAGGGATGTATAACATCTCACCTTCCTCTAGAATACAGTCCATAAACTCCAAATCCATTATCTTTGGAAATTCTTCCTCCTCTATATTGTCAAGATCAACCTATAATAATAAAGAATATTCATATTTCCCTTACCTTTAATAATTTGAAAGTAATAAAGAAAGTTACCTGGCTGGAATTTCTAAGCATGAACTCTGGGTGTGGGTAAAGCTCTTCTGATAATGAAGCAGGATAAAGCCTTATGTACTTTTTACCTACAACCTGAAGATAAAAAGGGTTACACCTCAGCATATGCAAGCAGGTCAATCATCTTATCTGTCATTATTTACAAGAGAAACTTAAGGCTACTACAATTTAGCATTTATCCTAATACAGCTGGATATGTTTCCTCTATATCAAACAGAAAAATAGAGTTTTTGCAGGGAAGATTTTTTGTGACTAAAGCTGCATGAATATTATGCAGCTAAACATTGTAAATTTGTACCAGTAGAAGAGCCAAATGTCAAACATTAAAAGGCTTAGGCTGGGCATCAATGTTGATTCCAGCTAAAGCATCAGATTTGATTTCCAGCTAGATCATGAACAACGTTTTTGAATTAAGAATCATACATTCAGTATTTATAGTAATATCGAACCTGAGCAAGTATATTATGATGTGGATCATGATGTAATGGTGTTACTGTCCCAGCTGGACCAAACCAAGCGTTAAGTGACCTCATCTCTCCACCCCCGACAAAACAATAGTCTGGGATAATTATATCCTCTCGTAACTCTTTTATCTGCCATTTTACATCAAAAGTGAGCAATTCGAAATTCTAAATTCTAAATATATATATAAGTAATTAAATATAGCACATGCCTGATCAAATAAAGGATGCTGGGCCAGATAGGTAGCGTTCATAGAAGTAGAGTCATTGGTTTGAATCCTTTGAAGAAACTCGGAAAATGTTATTAACTCTTGTTTCCACTCTGGACATAAATAGTTTTTACCTACCTGCATCATTTCTAGTCATATTTGAAACTCATTTACAAGGTATAATCGAGTTTAAGGAAGATAAAGAATGACCTCAACTGGTACAGTTCGAAATCCAGCAATTTTTTGAAGGTAATTGATGTTATTCCATCGTGTAGTAGCAGGCCAATGAGTCATACAATCAGTAATTATGACTGGACACTCTGGCAGAAAATTGTCTTGTAAGAATGTTTCTAAAGATAGACAAGACTTTTTGACGATTAGCTTGCTACAAAGGGACTTGTTTGGTAAAACTTTCCTCATCTGCAAATTCAAATGCCAAACATACATTATGTTCGTGAATATGAAGCTTGATTACTTGTAAAGGGACTATTTGTTGTGCGTTTTAGATGAATTGACTAATGGCATTATAGTGTACTAATGCATTTTCTTCTACTAAGCAAATCATTGACGTATAGATGCAATTACGAACCTTACCTCCTCCACGTTGAACTCTTGGTTCCAAGAATCCTTAGCAATAATTTTACTTTCTTCTCCATTTGTGTCAGAATGAGCTTTGTTGGATGCTTTTTTAATAGCGTTATTCAGGTCATCTCTTAGCTCCATTCCACCCATGATGAGGCCCAAATCTAGGGCCCGAACAGCCTGTTGAAAATCTCCCCAACAGTAGTGAAGCTTTGCCACGTGGAGGCAGGCCATTGCGTAAGCGTCTCTCCAGATAGGGACAACTGAATGCCATGGACCTGAATGAAGCTGCTCCCACGCCATGTCCCTCGCTGCCTCCGCCGCCATCATGTCTTCCCTCTCTGCCGCCGCCGTCGCCATCCTCACAAACGCGTACCCGCCTTCTTTCGATATGTGTTGAAGCAACTTCGCCCTCTCTGCGTCAAGTATTGGTGTCTCTAGCATGTCATCCTTCACGGGGGTGGAGGTAGAGGTGGCGGACATGTCTAGCGGCGGTGGTTGTTTTGTGTAGAAGTTCGGTATCACTATTTAAGATGGAGAAGATATTTTTTTGGGATGTGCTTTTTCAGAGTGCTTTTTGGTATTGTTAGGAAATATCTATGGCCCACATATATAGACTAGATAGAGCTTATCATTAGATATTTGAAAAAAGAAAATAAAAAAAAGATATTTGTGTGGTCTAGTCCATTAGAATATTTTTTTTCATTAATCATAGGCCTTAATAGGCCATACAAGAAATTTACTAAATCCCCGGAGGAATGCTAAAAATAGTTCTAGGAATAGTCCAAGGGTACTTATTCTTAATGAGAAGTTTCCGCATCCCTCTCGGAGGATCCTTGTAGTACATTATATCTCCATCCATATTCGTTCCCATCTTTGCCATAATATCTGCGCTTTAGTTGGTCTCCCTGTATATGTAGATGAACTCAAAACCTACGTGAATTCTGAAAATATCTCTACATTCTAAGAGTAGTGTGTCTAACCAATCCCTATTGTTCTCACCGTCCTTCACTAGCGCGTGCTATTTATGGGTGAGCATGGTTCAGTTTGTTTCGCTTTTTGGCCAAGATCAAACCGAATATTTCGGTTTTTTATAATTTAAAAACCAAACCGGACGGTTTGCATTTGGTTTCATACTTGGTTTTTGGTTTTGAATTGGTTCGTTTCGGTTCGGTTTTGGTTCGCTACGTATTTCGATGCTTGACCAGTAATCTTGTCATACTATTTCTTGAAATGCATGATCCAATATCGACTAATGTTCTAATACTATTATGTTACTATTCTAATAAAAATTATCATAATTTACCATACTAAATAAGTTTATAAAATTAAAACTATTAATTCCGAATTAATACAATCATAATTAATAAGACTAGTCAAGTTAATACTTACTAATATAATCTTAAGTGATATAAAAAAAATTCACTAATAACACCGTAAAATAGCTAAATAAAAGATTTTACGTAGATGATAAATTTTGAACTAAATTTTCTCTCACATAATTCTTATAAAACATTCTCACATTCTCTACTTTTTTCCTTCGCCGGTTCAGATTTTTTGGTTCGGTTTTTGCATAGTAAACCAAACTGAACCAAAAAAACCAGATTTTGAAAATTGAAAACCGAACCATATGTTTTTTCGGTTTTTGTTTGGTTCGGTTTTTTTTCTCATTTGCTCACCCCCAAGTGCTAATTATGAATCGGTGAAATATGTCGTATGAATTTTTAATAATAAACTTTTTTTCATAAAACTGAGGCGAAAAAGATACGCGGTTAAAAACAAATATATACTAGACCCTACATGGCCTTTAAATATAGTCTAGGAGTCGCATAGTCGTTCATATCCTTCATTATGCTACTCCATAAGTAATCAGGGGGATCTAGTTGAACACACGGGCTCTCATCAGGCTTAACACCTTTTCTAGTCTATATATTCGTACACGAATTCACTTCCCAACAGATATAATTCAGCTTAAAGTGTGGTTTATTTCGAAGGATTCCTTTGCATTTTTGCAACACTAAACACACCTGACTCTTCGAGCTTCCACTGCCCTTCACTAGCGCATGAAGCTCCCTCAAGTTTGTTTCTATATATAACTCATTCAATCCTTGACTCACCACCCACTTCAATCCAAAATGTAATGCCAACAACTCAGAGTGGAACGACGATACAACCACACAAGAATCAGAGAAGCTCGCAGTAAATGCTCCTTTCCCATCTCTCAAAATACCTCTTATCCCTGCTACATTATTCGCAAGGTTGTAACTCCCATCTATATTAAGGTTATAACACCCCAAAGGTTTGAACCATTTCAACAAAAATCTCTTTGTCGAGTATATTATTCCACCGTCGCCCTTCTTACCCCATGCAAGTGCAAAATCCCCAGCAATCTATATTACTTTTTTCCTCTATTTATCTCCTTTTTGGTAATGGAGTGTAGGTTCAAACACACCCTTATTTCTCTTGGACCAAATCATCCAAGTAGCTACATAAAAAATAATTTGTCATTCTAACCCATCGCATATCAGGTTATTATTTAAAGTAATTTCTAACCAATTTTTATTGCAGCTGCGAATTGCGTACAACTATCCACTAATTTCCCATCTCTAGCAAAACGTTATGTCCTCTCCAAGAAAGCAACGTGGCCTTGCTGATGTTTCTACAAGGCTTTTTCTCGCCTGTGATTCAAGACCTACTGATGCAGACCAAGACACTTCCACATTTCCTTTGCAAAATTAAACTCTAGAATGTCTTCCTTATCCGCCCCACAATTGGTACATTCCTTCGACTCAAGTACTCCCCACCTCCATAAATTCTCTATAGTTAGAATTTTTATTCAACGCTATTCTCCAAACTAGGATGCATATTTTTTGCAGGTAGCTCACCTTCCAAACCTTCATCCAATCAAACCTTGTATCCTAATCATGTTATTTTAGGGGATTGAAAGCCGATTTCACTGTAAAAAGACCAGATGACTTGTGCTTCCATTTATAGTCAACGCCCTCTTCACACTTCAACTCGATTACCCCCTTCCCTAAGTAATTTGACCCCTGTGATAATCACCTTGCAGACGTTTAAATTTCTGAGTAATCTCTTGCCGAGTTTTGCTAGAAGCGCGATATTATAATTTTTTGCTTTCCGTAAACCTAATTCTCCTTTCGATTTAGCTCTACAGATTTGTTTCCATGAGACCCATTGCAACTTTCTTTTCTCACACGAAGACCTCCATATAAAATCCCTAACAATCCGGTCAATCTCCTCACACACAAAACCCGGTATTTGACATGTCAGGATCACACAAAGGACAGATTGAGCCAAGGTGATGCGACCAACTAAAAATAGTGTTTTTGCCTTTCACGTCGCTAACTTCTCTTTCACGCGTTCCATGATTCGTTAACCCCTTTGGTAAAAGACCTGATTGTATAGATATCCCCAAATATGTTCCAAAAGAATTACATAAGCTAAAAGCTTAAAACCACTTGGACTAGCTAGCTCCTGTTGAGTCGTTTTCAGCATATTCTTTGAGAAATATATAAGTGACTTTTTCGCGATTAAACTTTGACCTTCCTCTTTACAAAATATACTCAAAGTCTCTTGGATCACATGGACTTGTGATAGTGATGCTTCTCCAAATAGTACTGCAAAAAAGGATATGAGATAAATTAGGACCTTGACGTCCCATTTTAATGGCACTCCATATCAAGAGGGACAAACGTTCCATACACATGATGAAAATGTACAGTGATGAAGGATATCCTTGTCGAATCCCCCTAGTCAGCTTCAGAGGTGGTAGAGGTTCTTCGTTCCATAACACTCGCATAATTAAGGCTACCCATTTCGCAGGATCCCATATTTAATCGTATCTTCAATAAAGTCCCACCTAAATTTATCAAAGGCATTCGTTAGATATATTTTCACCTCCATTATACCTTTCTGACCCTTGATCTGACACAATCTATGGTCCACTTCCCTCACTAGAACAATATTATTAGTGGTGGAGCGACTTGGTAAAAAAATACTTTGGCATGGACCAATTATATTAGCGAGTAGAGGCATGAGTCTATTTACCATAGCCTTCATAATAACCTTACAATGAGAGTTTATGAGTCTAATAGGTCTAAATAAACATACCATATCCGGATCAGGAATCTTCTGGATAAGGTGGATAAGTGTTCCATTAAGAGTCGGCGGTAGACACCCCTTCTCAACAGCTTCTCGAGCCGTATTACAAATATTGGGTCCCATTACTTCCCAACATTTTTGATAAAACTTTCCTGACATCCCATATGGTCCAGGCGCCTTCAAAGGACCCGATTGAAATACTGTTTCCTTAATCTTTAACGCCCCAACCGCTTCCTCACCAATAAAATTAATTTGTGGTAGCGTGAAATCTCTTATGGTGTCCCTAGGTGCCTCATAGAGTTGTTTAAAATACCCGAGCATCAATTATTTCACACCACTTTCTTCCTCAATCTAAAGACCATTATCGCTCAACAATTTAGTATGATACAACTTCTCTTTTTTACTATCGTGGATAATTGATAAAACTGCGTGTTTTGTTCTCTCTATGCAATTTACTGCTCCTTGGATTTTTTAAAACACATATTATTCTCTTGTTCCAAGACACTCTCATACTCATTCATCAATCTAAGTCCAAACCTTCGAAGGGATGAATTATACGAGCATTGTAAGGCTTTCTGAATTCCACTAAGTCTCGCTGCTAGTAATCTCTTCCAACCATTAATATCCCAAAGATATCAAACTTATATTTTATCAAATGATTCTGAATGGAGGATATCCCTTTTCCAATTCTGACTACATCCTCATCCCAATTATCTTTCACGAATCCCTGAAAATATTTATGAAGACACCACGCCACTTCAAATCTAAAACGAGGAGTCTTAGTTTTCACTTTTTTAGGCGGGCATATCTGTATTAATATCGATATATGATCTGAATGTATCCATGCTAGGTGGATCACACGTGTATTCGGAAAAAGTGTCTTCCATTCTGTATCCGCCTACGTCCTGTCTAACCGCTCCATAATTGTTCACCCATGTTCCAAGAGTCGCACCATGTGAAATGTGACCCTTTGAACCCAATATCAATCAAACTGAAACTCTTCCTCCAATCTTCAAACTTCTCCATTCGTCTAGAAACACCCTCGACCCCACCCCACTTATCCCTCATCCTTCCCTACTTGGTTAAAAATCTCCAGCCACTAACCACAGAACGTTTAGGCTATAAAATGCTTGATGAAGTACGCTATATAACTCTTCTTGTTCTTTATAGTGAGTTCTCGCATAAATCTTCGAGAATACCCATGAATTACACCCTTCTTCTCATCACCAATCTTCAATGGTTTTAGGCCTTCCGCCTAGTATGTTTCTCGAAAATCTGGGTCTTCACTCTGCCTCAGATTCGTTCTCTAACATATTTAGGCATACCACCTAGTTTCTCATCCAAATGTCTGTACCCTCTCTTTTGAAACCTATTATTCATATCCAAACTTTATCTCCATCTTATTTGCATCCTTTATCTCCATAGCTCTTCAAGATTCTTCATCTAAGCACTCATATACGTCTTCTTCTAGGGAACACTTTAGGCACTCCGCTATTCAGCTCCTCAGATGGATTACCCTCATTAAAGGAGTGATTTTCTTCTTGTAGGGATGGACTTTATTTGTACTAGAGATTTTGTCAGACGTCCTAGCCTTATTCACGAACAAACTAAATTGAGTTAATTGTCTTGAGTCTTCCTTTAATGCACTTTGAGCCACCAATATTATTTCATTTATACACATATTGATGTAATCTTCAATCTCCCTTGAGTTTTGAAATTTAACATCCTCAATCTTGTTTATGTTTCTTAATCATTTCTATCCGGCCAAGCATCTTAGTGAGTCTTCTAGCTTCACCTTCAATTAAGTCCCTCGAATCTTGATCTTTAATCCCTTCAAGCAAGTCCATTGAACTCCCTTGAGTCTTGATTCTTCAAAAGTATTAAAACTCATTCTACTAATTCCCTTGAGTCTTGATCTTCAATATATTCAAGCTTGTTTATTGATCTCCCTTAAGTCTTGATCTTCAATCTTTTCAAGCTCATTTGCTGATCTCCCTTGAGTCTTGGTCTCCATTATCTTCAAGCTCGTTTTTCTTACTCCTTTGAGTTTTACTTCTTTATCTTGTTTGTTGATATTCCTTGAGTCTTAATATTGGGAAACTTTAAAATCGTTCTCTTGACCACTCTATGCACGTGTGATCATATATTGGATTTCCTCAATGGAGTATGATATTTGATCGTTTAACTCTATAACTCCAACCATGCATTATTTTCGCCTATATTATGTATTCATGCTAAACACGCCTCCAACAAATCAACTGTGATTAGATAACAATAAACAGAATAATTATTTAACCATCATAAAAAACACTAAACTAATTGAGGCTAACATTCTCCTATTTTTTTATGATGGCAAACAATGATTTGGCATAGTATGAGCAAGGCATATATTATCATTTTAAACATCACAAAAAGTACTAAATAAATTGAGGCTAAAGGTTCATGGATATGGTTCACAATTAAATCTGGATTGTTGTTCATGGTTCATAGTTTAAGTTTCAATGGGTCATTGTTCATAGTTCAAGGTTCATGGTTTAAAATTTCTAATTTACCATTACTCATACCCATCACCATATTCGCTCAAATGGGTATTGATTATTCTAATGAGTCTAAATCTATTGATTCATAATTAATTGATTATTCAAAGATACTCACCCAATCTCATCCTTATCTGTGATTCTTTGCAACTTATCAAAACCAGTCCCAAAATGGAATCTCTGCTCAATCTCATCTCAGAAAAACTTAGTTGCAAATTATTAAATAGGGCTTTTGATATCTTCTCTCCTATATATTCCTATGTTCCAACACCCGACCATCACTCGTACCTACTGCCATCTCTGCTCAACCAGGATTTGATTATTCTAATGAGGTTAAATCCATTGATTCATTCTCAATTGATTATTCAGAGATACTCACTCAATCTAATCCTTATTTGTGATTCTTTGTGGCTCATCAAAACAATTCCCACAACGGAATATCCACTTGATATCTTCCCTGACAAACTTAGTCTCAAATCATTAAGAGCCTTCTATCTTTTATGTCCTTTACACCAACACCCGCATCGAAAGGTATTATTTTTTATCAAAACCTAGCCAATTTTCTAAGGCTCGAATGTTCAACATAAGGAGAGTCTGAGATCATCTACATCCCTAAAATTACTCTCTTTATTTGAATCCATATTTTGTTATATTTATGTTGGAATTACATATTATTTCCAACCTTTGATAAAAAAAAATCTATAATACAAGACAACTAATATTTTACGTCTCGGACTCTCTACATAACGATCCGATGAGAACGTCTACATCCTTAAAATAACTTTGGTCAATTAATTATATATTTCATTTTTTTGTCATAATTCCATATCCTCTCTCATCTTCAATAAAAAAAACTTGAATGGGTGATAAAAGAACAAACCCTTTCATTTATCTTTCCCTATCTCTTGTTCACCTCACCTGTATCTCTAGCCCCTTAGCCGCCATTACCAACCACGGCTACCATCACTCCTTTTTGCTCTAACCACTACCAATCATATACATCACTTTTATTCAGGGTTGAATCATTGTACTTTGTTTGTTTACATAGACGGTAATCATCGAATTCATTAACATTAAAATTTTTACGGTCTAATAATCTACGTAAAGTGCGTCTGAGGTCGTTTACACGCCCTTAAATTACTCTTTTCAATTCATTCTATATTTTTTGTAATCTTTCCGGACTTTGATTAAAAAAATGTCTATAATACAAAACAATCAATTTTTACGGCCCAAATACTCTACACAAGGAGTGTCTAAGATCGCCTATACCCCTAAAATTACTCTCTTCAACTAATTCCATATTATTTCTAGCCTTTGATAAAAAAAAAGAGTTCAATGAAAAATAAAAGAACAAACCCTTTCATTTACCTTTCCCCAATCTTTTGTTCTCCTTACACGTATTGCTAGCCCTTTCGACGCCATCACAACCATGGCTATCACCACTCCTCTCTGCTCTAACCACTACCACACTTCTATGCCTCTTTTATTCGGGATTAAATACTTGTATTTTGTTTGTTTACGTAAACGGAAATCCACTAATTCAGTTGGGTCGAATTTTCTACTTGTGGTCGGATCTCAGTTTCTTGATGTTTGTGAGCTTCATGGAGGGTCTACTCGTCGATGATTTAAAATGGGAAATGGGTTTTGTTCTTAAAACAACCAACCATATAAATCTCCATGCTCAATCCACAACCATACCCACCACCAATCCTCTACACTCGATACACAACCATATTTATTGCCACGCTCAATCAACAACCATACTCACAGCCTCTCTCTCCGCTCAATCCACAAACACATGCACCGTCATCACTCAACACTAAAACCCTAGAAAGGCTTGGTTAAATTTAAGGTAAAATCTCAACAAAATCCCAATTTAAACTCTATATTTATTGTTTTTGTTTCTCTCAATATGATGTAGTTTGAGAATTAAAGCAAATTGTTATTTATATATTGATTATTCCTTGGTTTATTTTGAAAATTTGTTAATTATTTATTAGTATGATATAAAAATTGAATACTAGATCTAGGGATTCTAGAGGAAAATGAAAGGCTCTCAAATACCGAGGTTGGGTACATAGTTGCAACTGAAGCTTACAAAGAGTTACCATGAATAAAAAAGTTTCTTATTAGTATTGAATTATGTACAAGAAGACTGCATCCTTTATTATGACCATTAGAGAGCGGTTCATTTTGTTAGGAATATTGCTTATCATCGAACCAAGCACATTGATGTAACATATTATTTAATACAAGACCAGTTGAGTCCAAGTTATTACAACTTTAGAAAATGCATACCAAATATAATGGATCAAATTTGATGACGAAGAGCCTGCCATTGCAGAATTTTGAAACATGTTGTTCGAAGGTCAGGTTAGTCATTCATCCCAACTTATCCAAAAATGGGAGTTTGTTGGGTTGGTTTCTCATCTTTGGAAGATAACTCATGTCTTGGTAAATGGACATCTCATTGAAAATGATAAAAGTCACTCTTGTTATTGATAAAGAGTTTATTGAAAATATATAAAGGTGTGACTTGTTAATGTCACACATTTTACCTTAGTTGAGTGACCTCTCTTCTCCTTTATTGAGTATTGTATAAAGAAGACCTTGGATTATCATTTGGCAAGAAGTAAGAACAAGAGATATATTAGAGAGTGAATATAGAGTACAAAAGAGTGAAATATGTAGAGGAGTAAATTTGAAAATCCAGTAGATTCCTTTATGACATAATATTGAGAGCCTTGGATGGATGGTCAAATCAAGTCCGACCGAAATTAAATTTTAACATATTGTTTCTAACCCATTGAAGTTCAAATCCAATGAATGAATTGTCGTTCTAACAATTTGAAATGAAGTTATAACCCCATTTCAGGCCTGGTGAGTTCATTCCAGGTTTGTATATTCTAGTAATTTATTTATTTGGTAAGCCTCTAGTTTTGTATATAGGAACCTCTTGCAATCCCAATGTTATATTATTGTAGTGGAATATTTTCTGACCCTTAGGCATCGTTTGATTTTTTTTTAAGTGATAAGTATTTAATATTGAATAACAGCTGAATAGAACTTATTATGTTAAGAGGCATTGTCTGAATGAATCAGACTTGGTTTGAAATCTTAACAAAACAGACCAGTTAAGAGGTATTCAGATCTGAATTGGTTAGAAAAAACAAACAGTCATATTGATTCAATATCTTAATGAACCAGATTAAGAGCTCATTAAGTGCAAACAAACACCCCCCTTAGTCATATGTGTTTTCTACTTTCTATTTAGAGGATTTCCACATAAATTTAGTGCCACTTTACGTTTCTTTACTTGCTTATTCGTATTACACAAAGAATGAAAATGAGATCAAATATTTTCAGCTGCATATTTTGGTGATCTTTCGCAATACATTTTTTCTAGGGATTTGGTGATCTTTTCCATTACACATTTTTAGGGATGGGTTGAATTCCACTGATCCTTTCCAATCGTATATTTACTTTCTATTTAATCATTTTTTTCGTATTGATATAAATGTTGTAAAAAGACGTATATTATCAAGTGTTACAATAGATTTCAAAGGGAAGTAAAATCTCCTTAAATACTCTTCATTGTTTTGACAACAAACAAAAAGAAAATAAACCGAATCCAAAAAATATCACACAATTTTCTTGCATATGATCCTCTAATAGAAAACACAATAATTTATCTTAACAGAAGATCTTTCCCTGACCTTCTTTGCAATCTAACACTGCAATAATCTCCTAAAGTAGAACATCTTATGTAATATTTTATCATTCGCATTATCCTCATGAACCACATAATAGCCAATGAATAATTAGAGATTTTTGAATATAATATGATAAGTTTTGTTTAGTTTATATACGTGTTTTTATCAAACCCATACATCAAAGACAGATCTAAAAGAGGCGGTGTAGAGAGACCTTCCGCTTAGTTAGATTTTTTTTTATTTCATAAAGAAAAACATTAGTAAAATTATATATAAACTTTTCTTTGTCCTTAAGGGCACGTTTGGAAGTGCTTATTTTAGCGTAAAAAGCGTTTTTTAAATAAAAAATAATTAAAAAAAATTAAAAAGTTTTGAATTTTAAATCACTCTTAAGTGTTTTTTTTAAAAGACACATATTTAGTGCTTCTTATGAAAATACTTTTTAAGGTCTAAAGCACTTTAAAAGTTTTAGAAATACTTTTTAAATATTTTTTTAAAAAACACTTCCAAACGAAAACTAAATATTATTAAAACCTAAAGAAATTAAAAAATGTTTTAAATTCTAAAGACACGCAAAAAATTTATCCATTCCAATTTTATTTTTATTTTTATTTTTTGGGTTGAGGATCCATTCGATATCAACCGATATTATTATATCTAAATAAATTTATCAATAGAATTTTGTCTATTAAATTTAAAAGAAATATATACCTGCAGTATATTTATTGAAATTCAAATCATGCTATAAACGTAAAAATGTTCAGAATAGCACGTGCATTGTCTCAGTTGTCGGTGGCGGACATATTGTATTAATGTAGGGAATAATTAGGGGTATTAATTTTATAAGGCCAAAATACCATTGGTGTTTATAATATAAGTCCAAAACTAATCCTTTCTTAACTACTCTAATTAGGGTGCAGTGAAATACCAAAATACCCCCACCCTGGAAGACCACTATGAAACACCCAAAAACTATTCCCCAAACCCATTATACAGATCCCATCCCATTTAATCTACCCTCCCCTCCCGTCTCTCTATCTTCTCTCTGCATCCCACCATGGACGAGCCCAGCAGCAACGAAACCCACCCACCCCCCCCCCTCAATCTGAGCTTCATCACAGAGCTCCCCACCACCCCCTCGCCGCCCCTCCACCATCACCAGTAATGAAGGATGCTCAGATCTCGTCGCCACCACCATGAAGGAGCCCCCCACCATCATCACCGTGAAGCATAACCGAGACCCACCCCCTCCGATCTGAGGTTCATTCCGGGTCTGCATATGGAAGCCACCGCCGCCGCCATGGAAGCCACCTCCGTGAAGAACCGACGCCAGCGAGGACGGAAGAAGAACGGAACGAAACCCCATTATGTTCTCTCTCTCAGTCTCTGCAACAAGGCGCACCACCACCACCACGGCGCACTTCGTCCATCACCGTCACGGGTACAGCCCACCTACTGCACACGCGAAAACGCCGCTGTTGAGGAACCCCTTCCCTCGCTGCTGTGTGGGTCTCACCTTCCCAGCAGATCAGATCTGAAGATTAATAGTACAATATGATGCTCTCCATTATCGCCGCCGCGCTGGAGTTTATTCAGTCCAGATCTGTTTTTTTTTTTTTTATACGGTTAGGCTTACGGGGCCAGCCCCATTAGGGTTTTGTGAATTATGGGCCAGCCCCATTAGGGTTTTGTGAATTATGGGCCAGCCCCATTGGGTTTTTGTATATTATGGGCCAGCCCCATATAGGTGTAATTGATAATTTTATTATTTTATTAATTTATTAATGGGCCAGCCCCTTGAAAGCTTAATTCCTTTGTTATGGCTCTGATTTAGTATCTATTCTTTATGGGCCAGCCCCAAGTTTGGTTTTATTCATTATGGGGCCAGCCCCCCTAGTTAGTTTTGTTCATTACGGGGCTAGACCCATGTAACTCTGTCTCCAGAAAAAACACACATAAAGACTTAGTTGAATTTAATTAGAAAAATATTAAAATGAGATGGGTCCGTACCCATGACGAACAAGGGTAAAATTGTCAAAAGTCTAACCAGAAAATTAGAAAAAGACCTTAAAAAATAAGTTTTGATAATTAGGCTTTAAATTATAAAATTAGTAAATAGTATGCCTCAATTTGTATTTTCCTCGAATAATTAAAGTGTATAGACATGTCAAAAAAAAATTAAGGTGTATTTTTTTTTTTTGGACAATAAAAGGCGCCCAAGGCACCAAACAAAAGAAAGTTAACCTATTCCTAATTTTTCTAGTTTAGCTGCCGCATCAAAAATACTAAACGTCGCTAGACGTCTAGACATAGCCCTGTGCCTAGCTTCCTTTGCAAGCTTGTCCGCTTTTCCATTGAGCTTCCTACTGATGTGGTAAAAGGAGACCTGCCCAATTTCCCTAGCTTTGCGAACAATTTTGCGTAGAATAGGTTGGATATTCCAACGAGCTGCTGACACTTGCTTAATACCTTGAATAACCTCAAGGTTATCTGATAGGATGATCTTATTATTACTAACAAGGTCACCCCCAAATTCAGTTGCTTTAAGGACTGCATATGCTTCCGCTTCTTCTATCGTGTTGCATTCTATGTCTTCGCTGAGTTCAAAACTTTTGTTTTCTTGTTTGTCTAATCCCACTATTGCAATTCCTGTTGGCTCCCATTTGTTGGAAAAAGATGCATCGCAGTAAATTTTTATATCAGCTTCTTGAAGATCTGGGATTAAGGTTTCCTCTTCAGTGTTTTTATTCGTCATTTTTTTAAGAGTAGTTTCCCTCCAATTAATTCCATGAAGATCTTGCATAAGTTTTGCCGTTGCTATATTAACTCCTGTTCCATTAATCACCGTTCCTTCATGTATTGCCTTCATTTTTCCTTTCCATATATTCCATAGAGTTATCATAATGGTATCCTTGACTATATTCTTGTCCCACCCTCCATCGACGAACGTCTTTATAATTTTTAAGAACCAATCTTCAAATTTGTCCTCTAAATTCTCAGGAATTCTAATTTGGAGAGGAGAGCCCGCCCAAATATCTTTACATAAGGTACAGGTAAGTAAAAGATGTTCTATATTCTCTTCTGGGTAATTACACCAAAGACAATTTTTGGAATCTGCACATTTCCTTATATAGAGGTTTGTTCTCGTTGGTATAGCATTGTTACATAAACGCCAAATGAACATCTTGATTTTCCTTGGTATGTTCGACTTCCAGATAACGTTCAAAATTGGTGAATCATATTTAGATTTTTGGGTTGCTGTTGTCGGTTTGTTGATGACTTTTTCGTATGTGATAACTTTATATCCAGTTTTTGTATCATATGTACCATCTCTTGAGAAAGGCCATATGAATTTATCTTTTGTTTCTATATCTGTATCTTTTATCCTTTTGATCAGTGGTATCACAGGCTCTGGGAAGATACTGTTTAGGATATCGAGATCCCATTCTGTAGTACCTGTTTTCATTAATTCGTTAACTTTGTTGAGGGTAGTGCCAGTTGGTTTGTTGATTTCCCATTCTGTGTCAATCCATTTTTCGCTCCAGATATTTGTGTTTTCACCGTTTCCAATCTTTTTTATTCCATGTTTCATCAGAAAGTCCCTCCCTTCTATTATACTTGCCCAGCTCCAGGTCCTGCTTTGTTTAATTTTACATGTCATGAAGTTAGTTTTATAGAAATAAATACCTTTAAGGAGCTTAGCCGCAAGGTTCTCGGTGTTATTCATTAATCTCCAAGCCTGTGTTGCTAAAAGGACCGTATTCATATTTTTGAAATCCTTGAAACCTAGGCCTCCAATCAATTTACTTATTGTAATTTTTTCCCATGCAAGCCAATGGATTCTATTTTTTTCTCCCGAGTTCCACCAAAAATTAGAAATAGCAGATATTAATTTGTTACAAAAAGAAATAGGAAAAGAAAAAATTGACATGTAGTAATTAGGAATAGCCTGTAGAACTGCTTTAATTAGTACTTCTTTCCCTCATTCTGATAATAATTTGGCCTTCCATCCCTCTGTATTCTTAAAAATTCTCTTTGCTATCCATTCTAGTGATTCCACTTTGGATCTCTTGTGGCAGAGTGGTATACCAAGGTAGAAACCTAGGTCATTAGTCTCTAGAAAATTTAACTCCTTGCAAGTTTTAATTCTAAAGTCTTCTGAGGTTTCTTTACTAAAAAGGATCGCTGATTTGTTGAAATTAATTTTCTGTCCAGACCCGTAACAATAAATGTCGAGGCATTCTTTAAAACTACTAATATCTGTAAGTTCCAGATCTAAGAAAAACAGTGAATCATCAGCGAAAAGCAGGTGGGAGATGCTAGGGCAGTTCCGGTTGATTTGGATTCCTTTAATCGATTCTTTATTAATAGCATGATCTATAATACTAATGAGAGATTCTGTAAGAATCGAGAATAAAAAGGGAGATAGTGGGTCCCCTTGTCTAAGGCCCCTCCCTGATTTGAAGCTATCCAATCTCTCACCATTAAGGTTTAAATTAAAAGAGGCCGAAGTTACGCAATTTTTAATCCAATCTATCCATTTACTATTAAAACCCAGTTTATTTAAAACAAGAAATAGAAAATCCCATCTTACCTGATCGTAAGCTTTTGCCATATCGATTTTTATGGCAGCTAAATGTTTCTTATTTTTCCTTTTTTTTGTCATAAAGAAGGAAAGTTCTTGAGCAATGATGATATTATCTTGGATTGCACGTCCTTTAATAAAACCTGCCTGAGTCTGTGAAACTATAGTATTCATAATTTCTCTAAGTCTATTCGATAATATTTTCGTAATAATTTTATAAATGAAGTTAACACAAGATATGGGTCTAAAATCTCCCAAGTTTTCCTGTGTTTCCCCTTTTGGGATAAGGGTGATTAGGGTATCATTAATTTTTCCCAGAGAGCAATTGTTGTTAAAAAAATCAATAATAACAGTCATAACATCATCTCTAATTATATCCCAAAATTCTTTGTAAAATTTACCATTAAGGCCATCTGGGCCCGGTGCTTTGGAAGATGAGAGTTCATTAATGGCTTTTTCAACTTCTTGTAAGTCTGGTGTTTTTGTTAAGTTCTCATTCATTTGTTCTGTAACTTTTGGTTGTATATATTTTATAGCTCTGTCCATATTTTCCGTAGAACAAGTTTCTTCTTTAAATAGATTTTTATAGTAATCTTGAAAACTTTCTTTGATTTCATCTGTATTCTCTTTCCATATTCCTTCCTTATTCTTAATTCTTGTTATTCTATTGAGTTTCCTTCTTTGGATAGTGGCTAAGTGAAAAAAATTTGTGTTTTTGTCCCAAAAGTTAGCCAGTTTACCCTGGCCCTGTCACTCCAATATTTTTCTTCTCTATTGTATTCGATTTTTATTTGTTCTTTAATTCTATTTTCTTCCTCCGCACACTTAGTTATGTCTAATTTGGAGTTATTGAGGCTAATGAGTTTGTCTTGTAGTTTCTTAATAGTTATATCATGGTTCTTAAAATTTTTATAGCTCCATTTTATAAGGTTTTCTTTCGTATGTTCCCTCTTCCTTAAGAATTTGGTAATTGGGGGGTTAATGTTAGAAATTTTCCAACTTTTTTCGACTATTTCTCTACAACTATTATCTTCTAACCACCTAGTTTCGAATTTAAAGTACTTTTTCCCAATTTTCATATTAATATCATAATGTAGGACAAGAGGAGAGTGATCCGACCCTATAGCTGGTGGCACGAATATTTCTGCGCGTGGGAAATTCTCCATCCATTCGTAAGTAGCGAGCCCTCGATCAATTTTTGTTTTAACTAACTTCCCATCTTCTAATCTGTTAGACCACGTAAAAAAACATCCATTAGATTTTATTTCAATAAGGGAATTTTGGTAAGTAAATTCCTTAAAGTTATTAATACGATCTAAATTAGGAGGGTTTTTGCTCAATTTTTCAGTCACATTGAGTATTTCATTAAAATCCCCAACTATTGTCCATGGTTGTGTTATATCTTTGCTCCAATTTGATATTTCTTTCCATATTTGTGTTCTATGATAAAAATCATTAGGTGCATGTAAGAAAATCATATAATAGGAAAAACTAATTTCATTAATGCAAACGATAACATAAAAGGAGCAACTAAACACTACACTAAGCCGAACAAAATCATGCCACAAAATAAGGAAACCCCCTGAATGAAAAGCTGATCCAGTGGGGTCCACACAAAACTTGTTACCAAAACCCAACTTTGAAACAATGTCTTGAGAGTCTGTCTCTCTCAACATTGTTTCACAAAAAGCAACCAACCCTGGCCTGAACTGTTTCACCATCGAGCTGATCCTGGAGAATGTCAAGGGTGCTCGAATGCCCTGGACATTCCAAAATATGGTCGTCATTTTGCTTTTGCGGCTTTTTTGGAGTAGCCGCCTCCAGCTTTTCCTTTGCTATTCTCTTCCTCCTCTTCTACAGCATCAGCGTAGTTGAAATTCATATCATGATCTTCGCCACCACCTTCATAATCTTTCTCAAAATAGTTCTCACTGTTTTCATAGCTACCTTCTTTTTCTTCTTCAGGTTCAAATTGCGAGTCATATTCATCTATCATTTTTGAGATATCACCGTCATTTTTTGAGCCTTCATGTAGTGATTCTTCTTCATTTTCTTTTTCTTTCACATTCTCAAGCACACTATATCTATTATTGTTCACTAAATTCTCTATAGCGTCCACAACCCTAAGTTTTTTGAAGTTTCCAGCGATATTAGAGCTACCACTTTTATTCCCCCTATCTGATGGTCCTGGCCTTCCTTCTCTCCTCCTTTTAATTTTATGTTGAAAGTTGGAAGACATTTCAACATTTGATTCTGAATTCTCGCTGAAAGTTACTGCATGTTTGCCTTTTATCTTCCTGACCTCTTCTTCAAAAGCTAGCATAACCGCCCTTATATCTCCTTCATTCCCATCTTCTCCCTCATCATTTATGTCGTGTGTCTTTTTAAAGGCTTCAATCTTGAGGGTTGATTCGTGAAGTTCATTACGTAAATCATGCATTTGCCTGTTCCAAGCTTCCCATTCTCTATCTTCCCTTTGATTTTCTTCTTCCATTTCCTTATTATACGCGTATTTTTTTGCTGCTCCTTTCTTCGTGTAGTTGAATTTGCTGAGACTGTTCCCACCACCTTCATTGATTATTATGCTTCTAGTTGGATTAGGATTCCTATGAGAAAGTCCTGCATTTCTTACATTACTATCATTATATATATAGTTTACAAATTCTCCATTAATATTAATATGAAAACCATATATAGGGTTAAAAGGGGGAAATTTCGCCACATTATCTATGCTCCATGTTACTTTCCTTCTTTCATCAATATCTTCTTCTTGTTTGATCATTTTTACTGGGCATTCTCCATACTGGTGGCCTATTCTTCCACATCTGAAGCAAAGAAGTCCTGTGTTTTCATATTGAAAAACTACCCATGCCGCGCCTTCTTCTTGATAAAGATATGTTCCTGGGGGGAGTGGATACTTGGTGTTGAATCTGATTCTGAATCTTAGTATTTTGATGTCTATATTTGTAGCTGCTGGGAGGTCCACTGCTTCTACTTTGATGAAGCACTTCTCTAGAGCTCTAACTGTTGTGAGGTTATTCTGCTTGAAAGCTAGACCCCTAATTTGAACCCAAATTGAAGAGTAGTCAGTTGATATGTCTTTGAACTCCATTTTTAATGGCCAGATTGTCATGCTTATGTGCATTTTGGAGTAGATGCTAGGGCGCATTTCCCATACTCTATTGAATTCCTTCTCATTAAACACTTCAAGTTTGAAAACATTTTCTTTGATATCAGATAATCTGAAGTTCCCCTGGATACCCCACTTATCTTCAATAAATTTCCTGATTTGGACAGCATAAACAGTGGATTCTCCCACTATTTTAAGAATAATGGCTTTCTCTTCTTTCATACTTTCCACTAGTCTGGTCTTCATACCAATGTCGATAACACCCAACATTCGCGCTTTATGGTCATTCAGCTGTATTATAGGAAGTGCGTGATTATCTCTTGTTGCCATGGATAAACAACAGAAACAGGAAGGGTTAATAGTGTTAGGTAAATGTGTAACAGCTTTTGTTGGAACAAAATAAAAGATTATGCAGGGGGTACAAGGAACAGTTTGAAAGGGAGAACAGTAAGTAGAATGAGAAAAGTGAGTGAGTAAGAAAGCTTTACCTTCTTCCTTGCTTAAATAGGTAGATTGTACCTTATTCTTGATAAAGTGCTTCTGTAATACGCTAACCTTTGGTGATCTTGATGGTTTGGGAAAGTAAAACTTACCACGCTTCTTGATTACATCTATTACTGCCCTATATCCACCCTCATAAATGTCTATAGTAATGATTAGTTTTGATAAGGGTATGTTAAAAGGGATTATTCCTATTTTTGATGTCTGAAATTGAACTTCTCCAGCCTAGAATAATAGGTAAACAAATAGCGACTCTTGATCTTCTCCTTAAAAAATATAAATCCTTCTACTACACGCTCACTCCATCGAAGCACTAAAAAAAGATTAAAAAAGGGAAATACCTTTTGCGAGTAGTTGATTCCTGCTGATCTGTAAGTAAATCTTGGGGAACGATAGATTAGTAAAGAAATACTGTTATACCTTTCATCATTAGTCTTGATTGTAACGAGATTTTGTTTACTGCTTCTCCTTTGCCTTGATCTTGAGATTTCCGAAGTTTGATTGGTTTTCCCGAAGCGCAGCGTTCTTTTTCTTTTTCCCCATTTTCCAATACCATCCGTTGATATCCCCATCTTCGCTTGCAACGCTTGGTTGGGTTAGGGTTGAGTTGTGGTGGTTCGGTGATGCAGATAAGCCACGATCCCTAAATCAATTAACAAAAAGAAAGCGTAACCCTAGTAAGAGAAAAGAAAGAGGCCTAAAAATTAAGGTGTATAGGAAGCGTAATAGTATAATATGATTTTATCATTTCTTTAATAAATTCGCATGCTTTGCATATCCCATTTATTCTGGATTATATTATATTTTTGTCCTCTTCAAAATCCAAAAAATCGTCATTTATATTTATAATAAATTCTTCACAAAAAATTGTCATTTAAAAAAATTAAGTTACTTTTTTAATACAATTTTTATACTTAATTAAATATCATAACTATTTTTTAAATAAACATTCAAGATATTAAAAAAAATTATAAAAAATATTTTGGCAATCAAATATATAATAAATAATATTTTTTTAATTTATGTGAAAAATCAACAGGAAATTTTACTAAGAAAGAAAAGATATTGGGAAACGTTCCTAAAAAAAGTATTCCAATTTATTTGTATTATAAATTTATAGAAAAAAGAATTTTCCAATTAATAAAAAGGAAAAAATAATAACACTTATTTAATTATAATTAAAAAATAATACATAGTTAAAACAAAAGCATATCTAATTATTAAAATATTCATGAACATAAAAATGAAAATAAAATCAAGAATTACTAAAATACAACCCATAAATACAAATAACTTACCGAGCCCTAATTCCCTCCACCTTCAGCCATGAACAATGATGGAACACGACAAATCCATGACGGCATTTTGTATTAAGCTGAGCAACTTCGCACCTTCATCCTCTATCCCGACCCTCGCCTGCATTATACTTTCCATGTAGAGTAAGACCTTTCCTCTCTATCTTCCTCTAAATTGCTACTATATGGAAAGTTCTCATCCAGGTTGGATCAGTGGGTCCAATATTCAACAATGATACATATTGTTTGGCTGGTCATGGCAACTAGTTAGCCAATACCCATAACAATTAACACCAATTGGTACATGATTAACTAAGAAAGCTATTTCATCGATTAATAAAGTAATCAACGTAGACCACCCTTCAAATTATTTCCTTGTGAAACTGTACCAGACAGCTGATATTATTATAGGAGAGGGAGGAGAGTATTTGGAGTATTATTTTACCATGATTACTTGTTATGTTCCATTATACCGAGATTGATGTGAGTGTGATTAAGGCAATTTAGAGAGTGTTCGATGTGATGGTAAATGGTGAAAATACGAGTAGAGTGGATGTGTATAAAGAGGTTGGTGATTTTGATGCGTATGATTTTAGTTAATTTGTGAAGAATATGAGTAGTACATGGATAAATGTGAGGCTTGTACCAATTGTTGGTGCTCCGGTCATTTTGTGGGCTCGAGAATCACACGATCGTACATGCTGATCTCAAGACCCTTACTGATCAGGATATGCATTTATATATGATTTTCTTTAGTCATGCATGTTTATTTGTGTGCGTTTGATAAGAATGTGTAGGTGAAAAGCAAAAATATAAGGCTTAAATGTTGAATAAAGTCAATCACTTCTTTATTTGGTTTTTGTTAAGCTGGCAGGATGTTGTGGAATGGGTCTTATATAATTTTGACCAAAGTCAAAGTTTGCTTGGGCTTTTAAGTTGTTACACCGCCTTACTTAGTTTAGACGCGTAGCTCTTCTTGAACTCTTGATCTTATTGATGATTAACGGCTGAGATTAAAACCCTTTCATCTCACATATAAAAGCTTCATTTCTTCACAACTTGGTTAGACTTCTTCTTGGCTTCTTTGACTTCACCTCTTCTACTCTCTCGTTCTATAGCAAATAAAACTTAGGGTTTTGTATATATCAAGTTCTATGATATAAAGAAGGTCGGTTAGAATATGTAGTGCAAGTATTTGGCTTGTATATTGAGTACTATTTCTCAATAGGTTGATTAGGGTTTCCGATTGAAATCTTAGTGGTATTCTATTCTTGTATTGTTGTAAGATTCAGATCTAAAGTTGTAACCTTGCTCAATAGTGCATGAAACATCTTCCGTGGATGGCTTTTTTCAACGTGGATGTAGGACTTAGTGCTGAACCACGAAAAATCCTTTGTGTTCTTTACTTTCAGCAATTCTCTTTACTTGTGTTTTTCTAGGTTTGGAAACGGTTTTAACAATAGATCTTTGGTCTAGTTTTTGGAAAAGAAACTAAAATGATTATACATAGATTTACAACATTACATTTTCAAGCTTATACTAGTTGAGATCCAAAATTTAAACAACCTAATGAACATTAGTCACATTGTGGTTGAAATATAATTATAATGACTATGAGTTTATGCTGGTTGAATTGATTTTTAGTTATTTGCACTGTTGGTCCTTATGTTATGCAATTTGATTCAACATGTTTCTCCTTGGGTTATGTCTATGTTTGGAAATTCGTATCCAACATCTGGTGGGCCTTGTCACAAAACCATGTAATAAATTTGCATTAGCATTGTTAGTGGGAGGATTGACCGTGACTTTTATTGGTTCTTTTGCATTGACTCAAATACTGCTTCTGTTGAGTGGGTGTTTTCAGCTATGAGTATTGTCAAGACTAAATTACGAAATCGAATGAGTGACGAATGGTTGAATGATTCTTTGCTTATCTTTATTGAGAGAACATTTGTAAGAAAACTGAGAATACCAATATCGTGGATATTTTTCAGAAAATGAAAACTCGTAGTGTACAATTGTATTTTTTTGTTATCTTTATATGATATTATTTAATCTATAGATTCATTTGTTTCATATTCTTTCTATTAGATACCCAAAAAAGAAATTTCTGGGGCGTTGCCCCCGAACTCCCTTATTGTTCAAGCCCACCCTCATTTATGTTTCTTGATTTGCCACTGGACTCAAGGTATTATCTCTCACACCACCTCATATTACTATAATTTATGTCTTTATGATGGATCGTATGTTGTGAATAATCTTTTGTTTTAATAGGGGGATTTGGTTTTATTATTGTGCAGTAGAGCATGTTTCGATAAGCTATACCACCTGACTCTGACACTATGGAGTTTGGGGAAGTTTTCCCTCCTTGCACACTTCCTTTCTGCTCGACAGATCTAAACATTTTCTATGACACCTCTTTCTTTTTTGAGAATGAACCTACATGAATTGCGATCATGGGAAAAGATGAACAAGGGGTCCCAACATTTTGGGATGAGAAACTCTATGGAATAGGGACCCCGTGGAAGGGGAGACGACAACAATTTTTAAAAGTTTGTGTTGCGGCTGACCAATTTAGTGATGGACCGATTCTGATTCACACAGATTGTATTGGTATTCCGCAAGGCCTAATCTAGGCATATGTATCTTACTCGAAAGTTAGACCTCTTGTGCGTAGAATTAGGCAGTTTATCCATGATAGACCCTTTATCTCTGATAGGCATGTGTTTTAAAAATAGAAATGTAGAGGTAAATATTCTAGCTAGGAGTTTCAATTGTTTTAACTACCAGACAAATGGTCGTTGTTCCCTATCAACGATCTAACTAGGATTTTGGTAAATTTTGGTAATTCAGCAAGTACTTGTTGATCTTTTTGCACTCTCTATCTCCGCTTTTTATAATACAGTCGTATATTAACAAAAAATCGCATCCAATATATACAAACGATAGTCATACGGTACATATGACACAACTCGAAACTCCCATTTTTTGTTTTAAATCCTTTCTTTATAAGACTATATTATCTAGAAAAAACTTTCATCCCAACCTAGCGAGAAGTGATATGTTGTCTATTCGCACATCCCTCAGACCCAAGTCCCCTCTAAACTTAAACCTACACAATGTTTACAAGACCATTCAATGTAATTTATTGGTCTAATTTGTACTGTCCCAAATAAAATCTCGAATCATGTTAAAAGATAGGTCTTGAAAAGATTATCCTAATTTGTTTTTACTTATTATCCTGCATTTCTACTATTGTCTATATTGACTAATTATTTTGTTATTATATATTTATCTTATAATTAATCATGTAAGTCTCGTCCTACTAAAATTACAAAGTAAACAAAGTAAAATTTGGACTTTCTTAGTTAAGTTAACATCTTCTTTTAAATATATTAAGAGTAATTTTGTACTCAAAATTATTTTGACTCTATTTGAATTTTATACCTCTAAAAAGACAAGTTTCTGACCAATTGATTTTACCCAAATGGTTATTATGTTAAGATTTATAACACCTAATTTTATGACAAAATATTAAGAGTACACATATGTTAGATTATTGAACACAATTTGTAAACTATTCATTGACTTTCTCTTACAAAATATTACAAACATAATCAACATAGAGGTAATTGATATAAAAAAAAAATTTAAAAAAAAAGAGATTCCAACGATACTCCTTTTTTGTTTTCACGAGATCTAATCAACTTCTAACGGGATGAGACTAATTTATCGCTCATATTGCTCGTATTCTGAAAATATCAAGCTAGCTACAATATTTGTTAACTAAAACATCTTCACACAACCTCTGAGTGGCGTCCCACATAGACAATCATTATTAATGAAGGAAGAAGCCTCAAGATGATCAAAAGGCGAACCGGCTGGAATCTTTCCGCATAAGTGGTTATGGCTAACGTCAAAATGACCAACGTACCCCGCCAATGATATTGAGTTTGGTAGCTTTCCTGTTAGCCGGTTGTAGGACAAATCAATTACCATAAAGTAAGACCTTTCATCGAATACGTCTGGAATGTAACCTTGTAGCACGTTTTGGCTTATGTTCAATATACTAATTCTTGAACTAATTAAACTAGGTGGTATAGTACCAGAAAGCTTGTTACCATCTAAGTTTAATGTTGAAAGGACCGACATTTTACCTAGAGTAGGCGGTATAGTACCAGAGAGTTGATTCGAAGAGAGATCAACCTCGACTAACCGATAAATGCTTGATATACTGCTCGGGATTGGACCGGTTAATTTATTTCTACTAAGATATAATCGGCTTAACATTTGTAAATTTCCTAAATTTTGTGGGATGGGACCTGAAATTTGGTTCATACGGAGATCTAAATGCATTAAAGAGGTAAGAGTTGTTATGGTAGTTGGAATAGTACCAGATATTTGATTGTCCGCTAGGTTGAGATATGTGAGCCTAAATAATTTACCTAAATCTGATGGAATGAGACCTGAGATCTTGTTTCCGGTCAAGTCAATGAGTCGAAGAGATGTTAACGAAGTAATGCAGGAAGGAATAGAACCATAAATACCATGCCAATCAGTTAATGTAATGCTTGACAGACTTGTCAAGTTACAAATAGCTGGAGAAATTATGCCACTCATGTAACCAGTGTTCCTGTGCGCCTTTTGGAAGAGGGGATCTTCTGAAACGCCTCGAAGACTAATCAGAGTTACTCGAAGACTTGTTCGATCGCAACTAACTCCGTACCAGTCATGGCAACAGTCATTGCCAATCCATGAGTTGAAAACCCCCACGTAAGGTTCACGGAGAGCGCCTTTAAAGGCCAATAGCGCTGCCTTGTCTGACGGTGGGCAGGAGTTCACGGTGGAGGAAATAGAAACAAGTATAGCAGCTGTGATGTACATGTAAAGGAGGCCTCTCATTGTTGATTCACTCCTAGGAACTGAACTCAGTAGTTTCTTTTTCTAAGACGGGTTTGAATGTGAGTAGTGTTTACTTTACTGTATGGTCAGGCAGGTTGAAGAATGAGCCTGGGTGTTTTAGTTTTATAGAGAGTCAGTTTTTTATAATTTACAAGTCAGTCCTTCATTGTAAATAAGATATTGTTGGGGACAAGATTGAAATCGAAATATATGAAATCAATATGATAATGGCGAATGTGGAAGGTGAGAGGCAATGAGCGGTGTTGGGTCACATGGATACTGATCGACAATGACTTGCGATGTAATATAAATTTTTATTCTTATATTAAAGAATAACAAATGACTCGTAGTCTCGTACTAAATTTCAGAACAATAAAAAGAGCAATGTTGGGGTGATCTAAAAAGTCATTACTTAAACATTACATGTGATGTGGCGGTTAAATAGTTTAATCATAGAAAAAAATCTGGAATTTTTTCCATAATTTGACTACTTCACATTATAGATGATGTTTAAGTGATATATTCTTAGATGATACTTAACATTACTCTATATGCCATCACTTATTACATAGTATGATTTAACTAAAATTAAAAACTACTCTTTCACAAATTTTGAAGATCTTTCCTAAAAATTCAAATACCTTCGTGTCATATTATATTCTTATTAGAGGTTAAAAATTATAGTATTTTTATATATTATTTATATATATATATAAGAATGGTGGTAGTGGTTTATCGGTGTTTTTTATGGTGGTGGTGGTATCGATGTATTTTATGGTGGTGGTGGTTTAAAATTCTAGAAACGTCTTTTGTGGTGGTGGTTTAGGGTTCCCGTGGTGATTCTCGTAGTGGTACTTTAGGGTTCAAACAAGGAGTTAGGGTTTCGCGTTGGCTTTGGGAGACTGAGTTAGAGCAGTGGATGTGATTTGCATGCAACCATGACCAGTGGTCAAACGATCAACGTTTGTGTGCAGGCGGAGGTGGTGGCTGAGCGGCGCTTGTATGAAGGTTGTGCAACCATCATGTTAGCTAGACAAGCTCATAACTGAGTGGTGTTTGTGTGCATCCATGGCTAGGTGGTAGTGGTCATGCAATCTCATGGTGGTCAGGCAAGTCAGAGCGGTTTAGCTCTGCGCTTCAAGTGGTGGAGGTGTCGTAGGTAATAAACACATTTCTAGTTAACCAGAATCCTATTTGGCTATACAGGTGGTGGTTTCCTAAATTTGACCACAGTGCTATCCATAACTCAGATCAACAAGGTTTCATATCTTTTCCCTTTTTTGATTTGTAAGTTTAATTATTTTTTAATTTCAGTTAAGATTCAATTTTTCTAATTAAGTTAAGTGTTTTAACTTAAAATATTTTAGCTATAACTCTTTTCAAAGTATTTAATTCATTTATTTTTGTTAATAAGTTTAGTAAAAATTAATGATCATGTTAAAAAAATGCTCTATAAAATATAGTTAAGATGCTAAATGAAAATAACACTAAGTAAAAAGATATTCAACCTCAATATAAGGTTTGGTTCCTCCAGGATCTCGAAGAGGGTCAAGCTGGTCTCAATAGCTAGTTTGATATGAAAATACTTGTTTCGAAGCCCCCGTATGAAAGCCATCTTCACTAGTGTATTGTCAAAGTTCTTTGTCTTGTACGTCGCGCCGCCAAACCTCTTGTTGTAATCTCTTGATTTTCATTCTTATGGTGGGGTATATAATTAATAGTGATGACGAGTCTCAACCAAAAAAAATCGACGAATAGCGTCTTCATCCTCCACTTACCTGCTTGAATGATACCATTGTTTTTAGTTCCAAATTAAGAAATCAGTGTTGTGTTCTTCCCAACATGGCGGCGAGGAAATAGTGACAAAATATAGCACTGGATTTGATGACCAATTCCATGTGCCTCTTGTACATATTGGCGTGTTGGTCTGGATTAGAGGATCCATTGTAGGCCAGACACTGGGGTGGATCGAAGCAACGATGAAAGGTTACGTCCAAGATCTCTTACATAAAAAGATTGTATTGGTTGCTTTTCACTCCCTTATATGCTCCAATCTACGTGATTCTATGAGGTACTTCGGTTGTATTCAGGGGGTTGGGAGGCGAATCGATCATGCTTGGTACTCGTTCGTGAAAAATTTGTAGCAAATTCTCTAGTGTTAGGGGTTGATTTGGATTATCGGTTGGGGATGATGCATACCGTTTTGATGTTGGACTCAAAAGGACCAACTCTTAATATTTTGAGGGGGACACTTGGTCCATGTTCACTGATGTCTCCCTTTTTGGTCTAAATATAAGCCCTTAGGAGACATCATTTTAGGATGAAAATAGTCTTTTTATATTGACTTTAGTGCTTAAATTGCAATATTACACTTTCTCCCCTTGGAATTAGACTATTTGCATTTATAGAGCTTTTGTGCGTTAATTTACTTATTTTTAGTGCAAAGTTAGTAGGTTTATGAATTTCATGAGAAACCAATCCAAGGAGGAGAAGTGAGAATTAAAGTCTTAGAATATTTCTAGTGTGCTTAGTCGAGTTTCCTGAATTTAATTTGCACTTTCTTATTTCTAGTCTTGATTTAATGATTTATTATTTTTAAAGCATATGCGGTTTAATTATTTATTTCATGTGAAGCTTTAGAGATAATATGGAAATAAATTAGATGCTAAATCAATTCTAAGGAGATAAGGAAAGAAGATCTTGAAGAAATATGGAGATAGAAGGAAGTAGAGTTCAACTAGGAAAAGGAAAAGCTGCCTTATGAATCTGAAATTCCAGCCACGTTTTAAAGATAATTCCATAACTAGAGATTGGCATGGATTCTGGACGAATGGTCTGCACCAATAGAAATCTCTTTCCGAGACAAGCAGTTTCATATATTGGAACTCCTCAAACGGATAAGTATTGAAAAAGATATGACCAAATCAAATCAGCAGCAAAATCTTACCTTTCCTAGATTTTAGGGTTACGAATTAAAGAGTCCTTGACTTGTCTTCCACTCCAAGTAATTCGACCTAGCACCTATAAATACCAGCTCTAAACCTTAGAAAATCATCCCTTGGCTGCATAAGCTTACACATATAATTCATCATAGAAGCAATCAAGAGGATCTAGAGGAGGAAGAAGCAAGAGCTAGAGCCTAAATACATCAATTCAACACTTCTCCATCTCTATTCTTTAGGTAATTTAGTATTAGATCTATTTTGTCTATGAGGTATTTGTAAGCTATTTATTCAAGAAGTTTATTTATGCATAATTTCTCTTTAGGATTGTAATTATATGAACCATTGAATATTGTTTTTCTGTTTTACTTTTAATCTGGGATTTTAGCATTTAATTGAATTGGTTCTTAATTTCCATTGACTATTATTTTGTTTTAATCACTAATTTTGAAGTCATGAATCAAACTTAGCTCATAGTAATTAGGCTATTCCATATAGTGGCGTATGGATCACCTTGACGGGGGGTTTAATTACAGAACTAGATAATAGACGCGTGGTATCCGTTATTTGACCCTGACGGGCTTGACTAACCACGTAGCCAATTGGGTAAAATAGTATTCATCTGAAAGTAGCTTATAATCGCCCTGACGGGGTTTGTAATACCGTAGGATAGCTTCTAGGTCCACCCTGACGGGGGCTAGGAGATAGTAGATTCCCGACTATTGCGAGATTTCCCATTCACCCTTATTCTTAGGAATCATAAATTCAATAGGATAGATTCATACTTGCAACTCCTTATCTTATTTGCATAATTATTTATTGTTTAGTTATTATTTATTTTATTTAGTTAATTATAAAACAAACTCCTTTGCTATTTATCTTTTTAAAGCAATCAAAACTATCTATTCTGATATTGAACACTACTTTAGAATAACTTCTTAAATCCCTGTGGAGACGATAATCCCGATTTTACTTATCTATTACTTGGTACGACCCGTACACTTGCGGTCTGTGGATCCTTTAATCCTTTGCTTTTATTTATTTAATTTATAACACACAAGGACCCACCATTCACCCGCGCTACTGATTCCTTCGACCTTGAGGTGGTTGATCCTGCAATTGTGGCAGGTAATCTAATTCCTCCAAAATGTGATTGAGCGACCATGAGTGGAACTATTCCTTGATCCCCAAAGATTCTTTGTCTTGTGACTTGTCGGAGTTGGAGGTGGTAACTCCTTCTTGTCGATCCATGTTACGTGCTTGCGTCCGACCACTATCTCTAGTTGCGTTGTTTTTTGGTATATCAATGGGCGGAATCTCAATCGCTTCCACAAATGACACCAAACTGATTGGACATATTTTACCAGTTAGTATTAATCAAATCAAAAGTGACTAATTTTACTGAAATAACGGTTTCAAGTGAGATGTTGATTTGGTAAGTGATATAATTAGAGAAAAATAAATTATATTAATGACCATAATTGAAATTGTCTTGTGATTACATGATAATGCATACATATGATTGTGAGCTAACTAATATCGCCTCTTTCTAACTCGAGATATATCTATGTATCTTTCTCTATCGTCTTCTTGTTGATGCAGGTTTATATTTTTATTTTTCCCTAGTGAGTGGGAGGCTGAATCAACTCCTGTATCTATGTCGCCATTTCATGGATACACTTTTACGTGCGATCATGCGAGGACAGAACTAGAAATTTTTCTTTGGGGAATAGAAGGGGGGCAACCGATTTTTTCACCTATATTTTACACTAATTGCACTATATATCCCAAAATAAATTATATCATTAATTTGCATTATAAATTCTTATTCTTAGAAAAAAATACATTATAGGTCCCTATAGGTTGCACAAATTGAATTATAAGACCGTATTTAAAAGGTGAATGTAAGTAAGATTCGGTATATTATTTTATTTGGGGACCACTTAGTTTTTTTATAACTAAAAGATTAAGCTTTTAAAAAATTGGGGGGGGGGGGGGAGGGGGGGGGGGGGGAGGAGCAGGTCCCCAATGGACAAGGTAGATCCGTCTCCGCGATCATGGCTACATACTTGATGTCGTGGACCATATGTTCACAAGTTACCACGTTTCTTCATCGGGTGGTGGCTTTTCTTGATGTCTTATCCCACATGTTAGCTTGATAGATTTGGAGATTGAGTCATTCGAAACTAATGCCGTTATATCTTTATTTGGCTAAGTCAAGGTTTTATTTCCTTTCCTCTCGATGTGGCATTATGCCTTTATCCAGTCTTTTTAAGAAATTTAAAAATAATTAAATTTTTAAGAGAAACTATTTAAGAGGCGTGATTTTTTTATATAATAACTTATATTTAAAGTAAATCTATAATAAAAGATTTAATGTATTTTAACTTTTACTTATGTAAATTTAATAAATATTTGGAGATAATATAAAATTTGAAATAAAAAATTAGAAAACTAAAAGAGTATCATTTCCAAATAAAAATTCAAGCGGTCAAACGGGGGTGTGCATGAAATTACTTTTGTTCCTATGTTAATACTCAATTCCACCTATTAATGATCTTCCAATGATATCGGTCCAGCTGTGAGTAATAAATGAATTGTACCTTCAAACTGTTTGAAAATTAAATAGGATGCCTTTCCCAATGTGAAATGAAAACTTGTCTCTTTTTTTCTTTTAATTTTTATTTCCAAGGGTCTACAGGTTAGCTGTGGGATGACTATATGTACTTATGTAGGGTTGGGCTGGGAACTGTAAACCCGAGTTTTTTTTTCTTTTTCTAAAAGTTACTTCAATTAAAAAACCAACTAACTTATTACACATCAACCAATCAACCAATTCAAAAAAGAACGGTCTCGTTTTTAATAATTCCATCTAGCCTACTTGGGTACGCAAAAGGGTGCGAGTCATTCATGTTGTAAAGAAACTTATGTTTGGCTACCCCAACAACTAAATTATTCCTATCTCTACTTATCCATTTAAAGATAGCCTTACATGTTTCCAAAATATAATAAATACTCTTAATAATATTACAAAGCTTAGGAATAGAAATAAAGTTATTATTCTCTAAGGGAAGCATCACTCTTTGACAGACACTTTCAATAATTGTTTTTTGAGTCTTTCAAATCTCGAGCAATTACACAAGTTTTAAGAATGCCTAGAGTTTCAGCTTCAATTGGAGAGTCTGCTTTGATTTCCCAAACTTTGCAGTCAATTACCTTGTCGAGGTGATCCTTGTTAACACACGCAATAACATCTCCATTATTATTAAATGATGCATCACAGTTGATTTTAATAAAATTTATAAGAGGACGCAAAGTTGTTTATTAACCATATTTCCTTCCATTGTTGAATTATCTTGTGTATTAAGTTGATTTTTTTATTCATTTTACCCTTCATTTTATTACTAACATCATTAGGATACTTCGCATTTTTGTAATCCTCCCAATCTTTTGTAGCCTTACTGATAACTTTCATAGGGTATAGCATGATATATTTATATTTGTTATCATTTCTCGCTTTCCAAATATACCATAGTGGTGTACAAACTTGTTCCAGAATTAAGGTATTGTTTTTTCATATTTTCTATTAATCTTGCCATCCAAGAGTCAAGTTAATATATTAAACTGAGAAGCAAACCAGATAATCCTAACTCAGTCACAATTTAATAACATCTGTTCAGTACTTTCAGCCTCTTTGTTGTATATATTGCAAATAGGTGTTTTTAAGACCTTCTTTTCATAATTTTTTTCATTGGTGGGTAATAAATTCTTAACCACCCTCCACATAATTTTTTTAATCTTTGGTGCTACTTTCAAATTCCAAAACATTTTCCAGATATCTGTACTAATTTTGTGAGAAGAAGTTGGTTTTTCACCGCATTTATTGGATATTTCTTTATCATGGAATTCTTTAAGGAGTTGATAGCTTTTCTTAACTGTATAGGTACCATCAAGATCCTTATCCCAGTAGGGTACATCTTTACCCCCTGAGTAGGGAATGAAAGTGGGTAGGATTATATTAGAAATTTTAGAGTCATACTCTAGTCTAATAATATCCTCATTTTACATTCTTTCATTTTGAATCATTAAATCATTTACTTTCATAGCTAAACCCTTCTTGGGTTTAATTATCTCATTCTTACCTTGTATCCAAATATCACTATGTATGTTAATAGTGTAACCATTTCCAACTTTCAATTTTAGGTTATCTTTAATAATGTCTCTTCCATTTAATAGGCTCCTCCAACCCCAAGAGGGGGAGCTCCTTAGTTGAGCTTCAGTAAAAGAGTTTAAAGGAAAATATTTACCTTTTAATATTTTATATAATAAGGAATCTTGCTTATTAATAATATTCCAAGCCTGTTTTCCCAATAGTGTAAGATTTATGAGATGTAAGTCTCAGAATCCTAATCCACTAGAAAATTTGTTTTTTGTTAAAGATTTCTACTTTTCCCAATGTATTTTTTCTTACCATTACTAGACCACCAAAAATTTGAGATTTGAGAAGTAACTAAATCACAAAAATTTTGTGGAATAAGGTAAGAGGACATATAATAATTTGGTAATCCTTGAATTATAGATTTAATAAGAATTTCTTTACCTGCTGTTGAGAGGACGAGGTTCTTCCAATTTTCTGTTCTCTGTAATGTTTTTTCAACTAGGAAATTTAGGTCTTTAACCTTGGATCTACTCCATTCGTTAGGTAAGCCAAGGTAATTACCTAGGTTGTTGGTAATAGGCATATTAAGCCTTCTAGCAAAGATATTTTCTAAATATTGTGGGGTATTAGGGCTGAATTTTACACCACATTTATTTAAGTTTAGTTTCATACCAGTTGCGTAGCTGTATTTATTAATTACATCCTTAAATCCCTCAATTTCAAAGTTTGTTGCATTCATAAAAAATATACTGTCATCTGCAAAAAGCAAATGTGTAACCGAATGGGCCAATTTCGCAATTCTGATTCCCTCCATTACATTTTTTTCCTTTTTATCTTTAATAAGAATAGAAAGAAGTTGAGTAGTAAGACAAAAGAGTAGAGGCGACAAAGGATCCCCTTGTCGTAAACCCCTTTGTGGTTTATCAATATCTACTGGAATTCCATTTACAAGTATCGCATAAGAGACAAATTTTACACATCTCATAACTTTGCTCACCCATTTATAATTAAAACCCATTTTATACATAATATTTTGAAGACAAAATCCCATTCAACATTCTCGTAAGCCTTTTGTATATCTGTTTTAACCGTCATATAGTATTTCTTTGTATCTCTTTTACTCTTTATTAAATTAATAATTTCATGGGCAACCATCGTGTTCTCTTGAATATGCCTTCCAGGTATAAACGCTGATTGACTCGCGTCTATCAATACATTCATTACTGGTTGTATTCTATTCACGAGAATCTTTGCTATAATTTTGTATATAAAGTTAGAACAGCTGATGGGGCAAAAATGTTTAAATATTAGTGGGTTTCAATATTTTTGGTATCAAAGAAATAAAGGTTTTATTCAAAACCACTATAGAGCCCTCATTCTACCAGAAGTCGTTAATAACTCTAATAACATCAAGCTTTATAATATCCCAATATTTCTTATAAAAGAGGCATGGGTATCAATCTAGGCTAGGAGCCTTATTAGCTCCTGGTGGATCCTTGTGTGTTATAAAATAATGCGTAAGAGATGAGGACTCACAAACCGCAAGTGTACGGTTGTCCAAGTAATAAACCGATAAATCAGATTCGTTTGTAGGGACGAATTGAGTACAACTCAGTTGTGGATCAAATAGTGAGATAATTGCAAATACGGAAAAGTAAATGATATAAAAGATTGTTTTGGGTTTTTTGTTTAGCAACTAGAATGCAAAAGTAAATTAAAGACTAAATAAATTACGTTGAAACGAAAATAATGCAAATAGAATAGTTGGACGCAAGGAAAGAAGTAGGTATTGAGACTCTCTAAGGATGACCTAAACCTTCTTAATTAATGTTTTCAGTTGAGGGCTGAATTATTATATTTGTGCTAGTCGGGATTCTAAAGTCTCGTAGCCCCCGTCAAGGTGAACCTAAAAGCTCTCCTACGGTATTCTAAACTCCGTCAGGATGATTAAAACTACTTTTGGATGATTCAGTCACTTACCACATTGGCTATTGGCTAGTCAAGCCTGTCAAGGTCATTGGCGGATACCAACGACAATTACCTAGTTCTGTATCTAAAGCCCCCGTCAAGGTGATCAATACGCCACTATATTGAATAGCCTAGATACTAAAAATTATCCTTAGTTCATGAATCTAAAGATAATAAATAAAGCATAAAATAAAAGCCAACATAAAATAATAATTCAATTTAAATTACAAAATCCCAAATAAGAAAAACATCAATTAATTACGTTAGGGTTCTGCCCAATTCACGATTCTCAAGTACAAATGAGTTTAGCTAAAGACTAAAGAAATAAAATTAAAGAAATTCATGTTTTATAGAAAGAAAATAATAATAGAATCTAATTGAGAATTGGGTTTTGGCTGTGAATTGGAGAAGGTGAATTCTCCAGCTCTTGGCTTTTTCCTTTTCCTAGCTTCTAACTTTCTCTCTGGCGGACTTGAGCCTTTATTTAGTGAGTTGATGATATATTAAATGACCCAAGTCCACTCTTCAAATCAAAATCCCGTAAATGGTGTACACCCTTCACTAAAACGACTGTAACTTTCTCAAATCAACTCCAGATTGACCCGTTCAACTTGCTAAGGAACAAATCTTCTTTACAAGTCAGAGGCTGAATCCATATTTAAGTAGCTCAAAATCAGCAATTACCATCAGCCTTCCCAATTTGCAGCTTCAACGTGTCAACTCTTCGGGATATTTCTTTTCGCCTTTGACTTCTTTACATGATCTAAGACTTTAATCCTTGATTCCTCTCCTTGCTAGAATTAAGAACCTACAAACTTTACACTAAAACAAACCATTTAACGTGCAAAACCTTGATAGATGAAAAATACTAGAATCCAAGGAGGGGAAATGAAATATAACAAATTAACACCAAAAGTCTATCGAATTAGTCAAATAATCACTCAAAATGATGTCTCCTAAGGGCATATAATTATAACAAAAGAGGAGACATCAAGACACCAAACTCAAACCTTTGTCGTCCCGACAAAGTAAAATTAAAAACAATGGTCTAAGGTGAATGCCGAAATGTAGAAGCTAGTAAATACACCCAAAGCAACACTTAAATTAAACCTCATATAGCAAACACTAGGAATTAATATACACATACACTAATTATGCAAAATCAAACACAAATAATATCAATCTTAAATTAACTTCACAATGCTACAAGGTTACGCTTGTACTTATCTCAATCTGATGGTTATAGGGTGTCATTGATCCTCACTCGCTTTGAATGCTCCACTTAGTATACTCCCTATTAGCTGAATTATAAACTCACTATGCACTTAGGATCCACGAGGATTTTAATGGTTTTTAGAGTAGGCTTAAGGACGGTCATGTATGTATATTTGGTAAATTTGAAGTGATCTTTTGGCTCTCTCATCACTTACCATCAACAACTATCCACGAGCTTGAGTTTTCACTCAAATAATGTTCTCGCTCAACCCATTTGATGCCAGTTCACTGGTAATATATCAAAAAGGGACGAGATGGCGCTCAACAATATCTTAGAAGTCGAAATCTTTGATGTATGGGGAATAGATTTCATGGGACCTTTCATAACTTCCCATGGGAATCTTTCTATTTTGCTAGCGGTAGATTATATATCCAAGTGGATAGAAGCAGTGGCTACACCAAAGAACGATGCTAAAACAGTTATATCATTCATTAAGTCACATAAATTTCAAGACATGGTACGCCACGTGTTCTTATCAGTGATAAAGGTACCCACTTAGTCAATTATCAGTTGAGAGCCGCCCTTCATAAGTTGGGGGTGGGGGGGGGGGGACACCGCACTTCAACCGGTTATCATCCCCAAACTAACGGTCAAGCTGAGGTTTCTAACTTAGAAATCAAATCTATTCTTGAGAAGACCGTGAACAAAACAAGGATGGACTGGTCATTAAAACTAGATGATGCTCTATGGGCTTACAGAAAAACATTTAAAACACCGTTGGGGCATCTCCTTATCGCATGGTCTACGACAAAGCATGTCATCTTCCAATTGAGATTGAATTCTGAGCCTTCTGGGCCATTAAAACTCTGAATCTAAACCCAGACTTAGTTGGAAAACAAAGGATGATGCAGTTGAATGAGTTTGATGAATTTCGTTTCCATGCCTATGACAATTCACGTCTCTATAAGGAGAAAACAAAGAGATGGCATGATAAAAGAATTCGTCCAAAGAGGTTCGAGAGAGGACAAAAGGTATTACTATACAATTATAGATTCTCTAACTATCTGGGTAAGCTTAAATCCCGTTGGGGAGGACCTTATATTGTTACAAAAGTCACACCTCATGGAGCGATCAAAATTGAACATCCAGCCGAGCAAAGGACGTTCATGATGAATGGTCAGCGATTGAAGTTATACCATGATAGTGATGATTTTGGATGAGAGGAGACGATCCATCTCGAAGAACATGCTTAGCCTGAGGTACACATCTAAATCAAAGACGTGAAACAAAAGTGCTTTTGGGAGACACCCCTTGTTTTAATTGCTTTCTAGTTAGTTTTATGTTTTGTAGTGTATACTTCTAAGTTAGTGTATATTATTAATGTGTTTACAAGCGAATAGGAGAGAAAGGTAGGGTGTTACATGTGCAGGAATTGAGTTTGGGGTCAAAAGGAAGGAAAAATTGTGTTAACCACCAGCTTGGTGCGGTATATCGCACCTTAGCTGCGGTGCACCGCAGGTCCAAACCGTGGCAACGGTTTTCCACCACGGTATATTGCCGAGACATGAGATGAAAAACCGTATCGCGAATTTGCACTTACGGTTTTTTCCAGCACGGGTCCGGTGTACCGCAAGGTATGTCTGGTGCACCGCAAGGAGAAAACCGTGGCGACGGTTTTCGAATACGGGTCATTGCCGAGAAGTACCATTAAAAAACGTAGTGAATCTTTGCACCCACGGTTCTAGTCAGCGTTTACGTGCGGTATATCGCACCATATGTCTGGTACACCGCACCGAGGCGGTTTGTGAAGAGATTGTTACCATATCAACTTCTTACCATACCAAATCATAACCTAGCCTCTCCAACACAAATTTTTCAGACGTAAACCTTATAAAAACACCTTGAAGCTTGATTAAAAATCCACAACAAACACAACAACAATAAGAAATCTTTCCTCCATCCTCCATAAACACATAATCTTCATCAAATTCATCACACTACACCATTAAACACCATCAAAGATCATCAAGCTATCAAGAATTCTTCTAAGAACAATCACATAAACCTTCTTCTACCATTAATAATCATTCATCCAAGCTAGAAACTCAAGCCACACCAATCTTTCTTAACTTTATTCCATCCTTGGTGTAACTTGAGTTGTGGGTTAATCAGAGATGACAAACATAACAGATGATATGGATTATAAGAGGAAGTGTTCAATCGTAGGGAAGAACAAGAATCTGGCTGGAGCCACAATTGAAAAGGCCATTGACCTTGATGAGCCTATTGAAAAGAAATCAAAGATAGCGGCACCAACACAACCACTACGAAAGAGATTAACAGCCAGAATGAGTGTACCACCAAGGCTTTAAAGCAAAGACACCAATCCAAGATCAAGGTTCTTCTTTATATCCTAATAATTCATGCATGCAAACAGAATGGGCGATCAAATTACAAGATGATATTACTTATTTGAAGAAAGAATTTGCTGCATGCTGGGAGGAAATTGCAAAGATTAATCAGGTATTAGATGAAGTAACTGCGAATTATTCTTCGGAGGAGGATGACTTGCTAGATCTTTATGGCCAGGTACCCAGTTCTAATTCTGCTTCTTAATTTCTTGTATGCATTAGGTAGTTTAGTTTAATTTTAAATTGTATTGCTTTATTGAGTCTTTTTCGAGTCGTGGGGACACGACTCACTTTTGAGTTGGGGGTGGGGATTTGTTGTCCTCATCTTTCTTTTTGTTTTTGCATAAAATTTAAATAATTTAGGCTTGAATTGGCATTGAATATATTGAATGTATCTATTGAGCATGATTTAATTAAGTCAATGATAGTAAGTAGTATGTTTTTGAAATGTGTCACAAATATGTTTAGTATGCATGTACGGAAACAGGAAATAAAAGATAGGAAAGTTAATGAGCAATGCTAGGGAGAGTTATTTGGTGTGTAGAACGTAAGGTTTGAAATTAGTTGAAAACCCGCTTGTTTATGAACTAGTATTGAAAAAGTAATAAAATCTGGTAGTTAGAAAAGTGAATAAGGCAGCTCTTTCATATTGAAGCCACTTGAAGCCTTTTAGATTTCTCACCCTTTTATTTGAATTTGATTATTATTATTTATCCGTCTTAGCCCCTATGAGCCTTTCTAAAGCTTGTTATTTAACCACATTATGAGCCATACCCCTTAGTTTATAGGACTTATCCATATCACCCGCACTCAAATCATAAAACCCGAGACAAGTTATTTTTAGAGCTTGATGTCTCCTAAGGACATTTATTTATCGCAAAAAGGGAGACATCAGGTGTTTTGTTCTTGCTTTTTACCATTTTGATATTTGTAGTTTTGGTTGTGGAGATATTGTCTTTCTTTTGCTCTTTTGCTTGACATACAATGTCTTAACACACATGATAACACGTAGATTAATATCTATATTTTTACAATCATACATACACACACACACACACTCTCTCTCTCTCTCACACACACACACACATATATATATATATTGTCTTCCACAAAATATCATTTTTTTCCATATCTTTATGTTTTATCCATAATCGTGTTTGTTATTTTTCATAGTTACTTATATAGAATTTAACTTTAGGTTGTAGTAATTTTCAAGTTTTATCACTTCTCTCTTGATAAACTATACATTATTACAATTCCGTAATATCCGTCAAAATTGCTGAGTGTATATCTCTAATGAAGACATTTTATTTTGGAAGGATAATGAAGTTAGTCTAAAACTTTGTGTGATATTAATTTAAAGGGGTCGGAGTTACTGTAATATGATCTATGTTGTAGATCTCCTCGCCTAGGCCCGCCAATGCGTCAACTCCCCCCTCCAACGCTTACGCCTAGTTATAATTCTAGGTGTTTTTGCATAGCGCCTTAGTCGTCGTGGAATAGTCGGCTAGCCCGTCTACGCATCGATTAATGGCAAAAATTGGCCACCTAGGCGCCGATTAATGGAAAAACATGCCCTGCATAGGTCTTTTTGTTATTTTTCTTATTCTTGTGAATTCTTTAATTGATATTATAACTCAACTTTTAGTATTTTATATTTATTATAGTGTTGTTAGATGAATTTTATGACTTAATTGTTAAAATTGCTGTAATTACTACATATATATTACTAAATATACAAAATTACACAGTGGAATTCAAAAATGTATAATCCGCCTAGGCCCCGTGTAATCCCGCCTAGGCGCTAGGCCCCGGTCGACCACCTAGGCCACAAAACCGAGATCTATAGCATATAATATGATACAACATTATTCTTAGTCAGGGGTACTGCAGGATACGTAACAAATGAGAACTATTTTGAGCAACTATAGTCTCAGCGACTTCAAATTGGAATTACTAATGAATTGGGAAAATACTTAGGAATTCCTCTTACAATTAAGAGAGCTAAAAGTGATAATCTGAATTATATTAAATACCGATTGATTGCCAAATCGGCTAGTTGGATTGCTTCGTTATTATCGGAAGGAGGAAAAGAAGTTCTTATTAAAGCCGTTCTTCAGGCTATTCCAGACTATGCAATGTCAATCTTTATGTTTCCAAAAACCTTATGTAAAAAATTATCCAGTATTGTTGCTATATTTCTGGTGGGATTCCGGGAACAACAAGAAAATTCATTGGGTTAATTGGAAAAAAATAATCTAGATCTAAGAGAGTGGGTGGATTGGGTTTCAGAGAGTTCCATAAAATGAACATCGCGTTGTTAGCTAATCAAGCCTGGAGGATTATAAATAACAAAGATTCCTTTGCTCATAAAATTCTTAAGGCTATTTATTTTTCTAGTTGTAGTATGTGGGATGCTAAGTTACCTAGGAGAAGGTTGTGGAGTTGGTCTAGTATTTTTAAAGGATTACAATTATTGAAGAAACATTCTATTTGGCAAATTGGCAATGGAAAAAGTATTAACATTTGGAATCACTGTTGGCTTAGTAAAGGTATCTGTCTGAAAAAACCAATTGATTGTTCAATTAAGTGGGTTTGTGAATTATTTAACGATTGAGGAGAATGATGGAAGAACGAATTGGTGTGTAATCGTTTTTCGCCTACAGTCGCTCAATTTATTACAAAATTTCCAAGGTGCCAAATTGGTGATGAGTATAAAGTTGTTTGGTCATTTAGTAATAATGGTCAATATTCTACTTCAGGGTATCATACACTTCTGAATGAAGAAATTGAGGATGAACCTCAATTGTCAAGTATGGGAGAAGACAAAAACCCCAATATTTGGAGTATTATTTGGAAGACTAATGTCCCAACTCGTATTAAAAAAATTTGTTGGAGAATTTGCAATGATGCGCTACCCGTTAAGAAGAATCTCACAAAGAGGAAATGTGTTAATAACGATATGTGTGAATAGTGTGAGATGGGTAAAGAAGATGTTGTCCATCTTATTCTTATATGCCCATTTAGTATGAAAATGTGGCTTTATCTCCTGTACAGATTAAAATTGATGAAGAGTATAATAGTACTTTGGGAGTGGTTTATGAAAATGATTCAAGCTTATTCTGGGAATGGTTGGGATACTAAGATAGTTACTGCATATAGTATGGCTTTAATGTGGTATTTATGGAAATAAAGAATGACATGTTTTCATGAGGGTAAACAGTGGTGTTGTGATAATATATTAGGTAAAACTTAGAAATTAATTTCCAGGCTATTTGGGTCTTATGAGGAATGGGAAAAGGTGGGATGGTGCGTACAAGGGATATAAAAAATGATTGTCTTAATAATCCAACAGTTGATGATGATTCAGATATGGTATGGACGTGTGATGCTTCTTTTAAACGAATAGGGAGTCTGCTGCTATTGGTGTCAATAAAGATGGTGTTATTACTAGAAAAGTTAATATCATATGTAAAATTAGGGATGGAAATGGTTAGAATATTAACCGTAACGGATGGATATCCGATCCGATAAAAAATTCGTTAGTGGAACCGATGGTGCATCCATGCGGGTTTGGTTCTCACAAAAGGTAACCGGTGGATAATCCGTTAGGAATTGGTTTTTTTACAATAATCCGACGGATAATCCGAAATCCGAATAAAGTATGAGAAATAAAAAGTAAAAATATATATAAAGATATTCTATATATACAGATATCAAACATAATATCGACCAAATAAAATTATTCCTTACATAAAACTTCTAATTGATTTTATTTAGTTTATTACTATATTGCCTAATTTTAACCTATTTATGACCACACAATAATTAAGTAGCTAATTTTATAGTTTTAAAAATATTTTATAAGATTTTTTTATCTAAAGCCTATTGAACAATTACGGATGCGGATTAACCGCGGATAATCCGCATCCGTCGTGGATGCGGATTTGGTAAAAAAATCTAAAACCCGATGGTTAATGGATGCTGATTTGGTTATCGTTTTTCTTAATGGATGTGGATGTGGTTACGCCATTTCTGGAGGATATCCGGTCTGTTGCCATCCCTATGTAAAATCAATACCGTTGTTGAAGGAGAAACTTGGGCCTTAATTATGGCTATGAGGTCTTGTAATGACCTTTCTTGTCAGAGAGTTTCGTTCTACTCTGATAACCTTGAATTAGTTCAAGGAATCATGGGCTCGACCGGACTTCATTAGAGTCTTAAACCTATTCTACACCCGATGCGCTGGCTAAATGCATGAGAAGGAATTTAGACTTATCCAAATGGAGGGATTTTTCGCTTACTGCTTCTGATAATTTCCTTGTTATTATGTATAATAGTGGTAGATAACTCTTTGGTATTTATCATTGACAAAAAAAAGAGCAACTATGCACCCTAACAGGTTATTAGTAACGTATGCTCGTATGCTTACCGGTCGCACGACCTATTTGCCAAGTATGATGATATTTTGATTCAGGTGTGTATATGAGAAGATATGAAATAATGTGATGTGAATTTCATGGATAAGATATAAATTCATTATGGACGAGTGAGAAAATGAAAGAAATAAAATAATTTTTTTTATTTAGATTTTATTTTATCCGCCCATAATTAGTTATTAGTTTATTTTAAATTTGAAATACAAAATATATTAGAAGTTATTTATGTGGGTTTGTTATATAAAACTATCCAACCCCATTATCTTATCTAAATTACCGCATTTACTTATTAGAGAAAAAACATAAGTATAAACAACTTTTATCAGATAAAATTCAATGTTTTTTTTTCTCCTTTTCTGTTCATCACATAAAATACAAAGGAATAATATATGAGGCTCTTAGGTGGTGAACAAAAAGGCTCTTCTTCTATATAAGAATATCCAAGTTTGAAGCAATTTCCTTGCTTCAATTTCCGCTGCACTTTAAAAGATAAACTCAATTGAAACCTCTTATATTTATTTAATTTGATTTTAATTTAATACTATCACGTTGTATAAATAGTATACAAGATTTGGTGCGGATTTATATTGATGGTCAACATGAAGGTATATAATACTTGTCCAGAAAGTTCCATTAATACCTTTATCTATTCCTCTTTTTTTTTTACAATACTTTTTTGGTTGTGAGATACATCTTTTTGTATATGAAGCCAATTTTTTTTAAGGGGTACATATATTATAAAAGATCACGGGACTATAAAATTAACCAATGCCTAGCTTCGAGAACCTGTCAGTAAAAACGTCAAGAGACAAATATCCGTCAATTGCTCTGTGCCTGGCTACTTTTGCTAGATGATCAGCACATGCATTAAACCTTCGGGGAATGTGTTTGAAGAAAACTGGGCCCGATTCCCCAACTAGTTTATGAATATGTCTGATGAAAGGTCGAAAATCCCATCTACCTGCCGACACTTGCTGAATACCTTGAATCAAGTCAAAGTTATCCGAGAGAAAAGTCTTCTCTCGTTGTGGCCATTGTTGTCTAATTTACAATGCCTTAAGAGGCCAATTCAAGAGGCCATTGTATCCAAGTTGTGCAGCATGTGAAACTTTCACAAGGGTACAATGACATATTATTATTATTATTATTATTATTATTATTATTATTATTATCTGAAATAGTTAGTTTGCATGTAATATATGTTGTATAGTTTTTTGGCGTATTCTTCTGCTTTTGATCTAATAGATTCTGCTTATATTTATATTGCTCCAAATCTATGATTTCTTCTTTAAGAAATATGGGACTAGGTTTAAGGGTAACATCAAGCTTAATGGGTGGTAAATTTTGAGATATTAATCTTACACAATCATCTTGGACATACCATGTACCTTTTATTCACAATAATTTGAATTTTCGCTCTTTAGCTTGATAACGCGTAGATTTGATTTACAACTGATCTCGAACTCATCTATTTTTACAGGCAAATTAATTTTATTTTATTTGAAATCAATTTGAATGTGAGATCCGATGGAATAACTTCAATTGAGATTCGCACAGTTTCTCCAAATTTGAAGAGCTCCAAATAGCTAATAGTGAGAAAGTTGAGGAGGCGTTCAAGAACACAAATTCCAAGATCTCTACATTTAAATTCGAACGTGATGTTATAAAATTTGAACTTGAAAAAACTCAATAAAGCTTGCTTCGAAAGAAGCTCAAATAAATTAATCAACTGAACAACTTGGATTAACAAGTGCTTTGGAATATCAAGTCAAAGAAGACATTTCTTCCCTTGAGAAATTATTTACTTCAACTAAAGAAGATCTTCAAGGAAAAGCTCGAATAAATGAATTAATAGAATAACTTGATCTGGAAAGCGCTTCCGTATCTCAAGTCAAAGAAGACATTCTACCCTCAAAAAGTTATTTTCTTTGACTAAAGAAAAACTATGTGAGCTAGAAGAAATCAAATAGAAGCTTCTAGAAGAAGTGAATGCAAAGGAAGGACAAGGCTTAGTTTCAGTCAAAGAATAAGAAGCACTTGAAGCAGCTATGTTGGATTGAATAAAAATGTGTCTTAGATGAAAAATATATGTGGGGCCCTCAAGGTGAAATATCAACTCTCGAATGAGAAATTTCAGAAAACTAAATCACTTTTAACTCAACCTTTATCTGATAGTGTTGATGTTAATATGTGAAGTATTATATTTTGCATAATGTTGGTCTTATAAATTTTGACTCGTCATGGCCACGCTGGCATCTTGTGGTCAACTACTTAAATTGCTACGTGGACTTATCATGACCCTTGGTTTGGTTTGAGATGAGCGTCTGAGATTGCATATGGGGAATGTGTCGTATAAAAGGGCCTTTATCTGTCTTTCCTTATTCTTACTTATTTGATTACTCATCCTCTCAACTCTCTCTCTCTCGAAACCCTAGATTAAGCGAAACCTTTGGTTTTTTTCATTGATAGCTAGTTTGAGTGATTAGGTTAGATTACAGTTTAGCAAATCTGTAAGATTGAATCTATTGGTTCCATCATCAAGTGTATTTCAACGTAGTTGATGTACTAGGAAGATTTGTGGAAGAATTGTAATATTTGATAAACTTGAGTGGTTTTCTCTATGAGGTGTACAAACTTGTAATCCGAGGCATATAGTGAATCTGAGCTACTCTCATCTGGACTCAACGTGGATGTAGGTCTATTTTGACTGAACCACGATATTTCTTGTGTTCTTTATTTTCTGTACTTAAAGTTTCTCTAGAAAACTATTTCGATTAAATCTTTTATTTTCTTGATCTGAAAGTAATCTATTTACAATAGTGGTATCAGAGCTTTCTAAAATCGTTTGGATTCATTTAAAACGTTCTTGGGGTTTTCAGATATTGGTCTTTTGAAAAATTAGGGTTTATCGATATTCTTGATTTCTTGGAGATCTTAAGGTTTCCGAAATCAAAACAAAGGGTTTTCTGATTTTTTTAAAGCGGGTTTTCTTTTCTTCTTGATTAACACCCTAGGATGACGACTTCAACTTGTATTGATATGTTAGTATTCGATGGGAAAATGGATTTTGGTGTTGGCAGAAAAAGATGAAGGTCTTGTTATCTTATCATAAGGTAGGAAGTGCATTAATAAAGGATATTAAAGAATGGCGTTAAGGTGATCTCGAGAATGAAGCATCGATTAATGAAGAAGCGTATAACATTATCTTCTTGAATCTATCTGACTCTGTGATTCGCCAAGTAGATGGCGCTGATACAGCTCTTGAGCTATGGAGTAAACTCGGATCTCTTTATTCTACTAAATCTGTCCCTAATCTTGCCTTCTTGAAAGGTTCTCTGTTTAACTATACAAATGGATAGTTCTAAATCTATTGATGAAAACCTTGATGAGTTTACTAAAACGTGTCTTGTGCTTAAGGGTACCTCTATGGATTTAGATGATACTAGCAAATGCATGATCATATTAAATGTTATTCCTGATTCTTTTCAAGTTGTTAAAGATGTATTTCAATATGATACCTTGTCCCTGAATATGATCAAGTAGTAACTACTTTAAAAACAAGAGAAAATGGACTTAAGTCACTTAAAAGAACTGGTGCAAATATGTTTGTTAAAAGAACTGAGTCTGCCTTGATCGCTGAACCTGTTAAGAATAAAAGATATAAGAAAAACATTAAAGGTAAAGAAATTAGGAAATGTTTTCATTGTGGGAAGGTTGGACACTTAAAGAAGAATTGTTTTAAATTGAAAAACAAGGTGAGCTTTGTGAATAATGAATCTAATGTTGCATGTATGCCTAGTATAGATGATGTATATGAAGTAATGAATGTTGCTAGGGTGTATAACGGTGATAGTTGGAATTCTTGATTCTATTTGTACCTTTCATATGTGCCCTAATGTTGAACTATTTCATGAACTAGTTGAGACTTGCAATGAAACTGTATACATGGGCAATGATCATACTTGTGATGTTAAAGGCATAGGCAAAGTTGATTTGAAACTGAATAATGGTAAAATAATCATTCTGACTAATTTAAGGTTTATTCTTGAATTGAAAAGATTCTTGATTTCTCTTGGTGCATTAGATGATTTAGGCTGTGTGTCTAAAGTTGAGAATGGTATTATACATGTTTATAAGTATTCAAAATTGCTATTAACTGGTACTAAACTTGTTGGACTCTATGTGTTTGATGGTCCTCACTTATCTGCTTGTGTAAATCATGTTACTAACAAACCTTCTCAGGGTGTCACTGAAAAATGGCATTTGAGACTTGGGCATATGAGTCTTCAAGATTTCACTATTCTAAACATGCAAGGTGTTTTTTGTAAGGATACAGTAAGCATTCTTACATTCGGTGAAACTTGTGTGTCGGGTAAACAACATTGACTGAAGTTTTCCTTAAGAGTACATAAGTCTAAAACGTGCCTTAAATATGTTCATGCTGATCTTTGGGGTCCTGAAAAAGTAGATGCTCATGGAAACTTTAAATATTTTCTATCCCTACTGGATGATTTTAGTAGGAAAGTGTGGACTTTTTTGTTAAAATCTAAAGATGAAACTTTTTTTAAAATTAAAGAATGGAAATGTTTACAAAAAATACAATCTGGCTTGGTTTTTAAAGTACTACCACTCATAATGTCCTGGAATTCTGTAATGTGGATTTTGACTCTTAATCTCAAGAAAATGAGATACTCAGGTATAGAACTGTTAGGTATACACCCCAACAAAATGGGGTTGCAGAAAGAATGAATAGGACTTTGCTTGAAAAAGTGAGATACATGATTTTTACATCTGGGTTACCAAACACCTTTTGGGGTGAGGCTTTATACACTACAATATATTTGGTAAATAGGAGTCCAAATAGGACTCTTGACTTTAAAACTCCCTTGGAGGTTTGGAAAGGGTCTAAACCTAATCTGCAACATTTGCGAGTGTTTGGGTGTGCTGCTTATGCTCACACTAAATATGGAAAATTGGATTCTAGGTCTCTTAAATTCATTGTGATAGGTTATCAACGACAACATGGTGGGTTACAGGTTATGGGAAGAGATGCTAGAGGCATCAAAATTATTTGTAGTAGGGATGTGATCTTTGATGAACTAACCTTTCCAGGAAAAGTTCATGATACTGCAGGTAATGATGCTCAGCCTGAACCAGTAAGTCAAAAGGTGGGATTAGAGCTTGAGGTGGAACCCCAAACTGTAGCTAATCATTTGAATGCAGATCCAACTGGTGACCCTGAGGGTGTAGCACAACCAAATCAACCTAATGATGTCAATGAGCCTGAGGGAAATGACCAACCACTACAACTCAGTGAGTCATCGGTGGGGGAGCTTCATGATTACCAGTTAACCAGAGATATAGGCAAAGGAGAAATATAACTGCTCCTTCAAGTTATTCATGTGTTGATTTGGTGTATACTGCACTAAGTCCAGCTGTTGAGGTAAAAAGTGATGAACCTTCTTCTTATCTTGATGCTCCTGAGTCTGCTGAGAATGAAAAATGGTATGATGCTATGCTAGCTGAAATGAACTCTTTAAAATTGAACAATACTTGGATTTTAGTTAAGCTACCTAAGAATCAAAATGTTATTGAGTGTAGATGGATTTACAAACTTAATGAATGTGTTACTGAGCATGACCCCCTAGATATAAAGCTAGACTAGTAGCTCAAGGGTACACTCAAAGGGAAGGGATAGATTATAATGAGATTTTCTCCCCAGTAGTTAAATTCAAAACTATCAGGTGTATGTTAGCTTATTCTATTTGTTATGATCTTGAAGTTGACCAGACATATGTAAAAACTGCTTTTTTACATGGTGAACTAGATGAAACAATTTGTATGAGACAACCTGAGGGTTTTGTGGATATAAACTTTCCTGATCATGTATGCTTACTTAAGAAATCTTTGTATGGGTTAAAACAATCCCCTAGGCAATGGTATAAAAGATTTGACCCCTTCATGCTTGAACTTGGATTTGTGAGATCTGATTATGATGCTTGCTTATATTTCTTATTAAACCAATCTGACAGTGTGTATGTGTTACCGTATATTCATGATATGCTGCTAATTAGTAAATCCTGCCTTGCTATAAAAGTCCTGTAACAGTCTCTGAGTAAGATGATTGAAATGAAATACTTAGGTGAGGCTTGTAGGATACTTGGCGTGATAATAAATAGAGATAGAAAGAATTGCATGTTAAAACTGCAACATGGGCCTTATCTGAAAAACGTTGTCTCTAAATTTGGTAGTTTGAACTGCATATATGTGTTGACTCCCTTGGGTGGTCATACTGTCTTGTCTAAGCAGCTTTGCCCCAAGTCTCAGTCAGAGAGTATAAGAATGAATTCAGTCCCTTATGCTAATGTGATTGGTTCTTTAATGTATGCAATGTTCAGTACTAGGCTAGATTTATCTTTTGCTATATCCATGCTCAGCAGATATATGTCTAATCCAGGGTTTGAACATTGGCTTGTACTTAAACATGTTTTGGCCTATGTCAGCGGTACTTTAAATGTTGGGTTATGTTTCAGAAATCATATTGTTCCTATTGAGTTAACAGGTTAGGTGGATTCCGATTTTGCTGGTGATAAGGATTCTAGAAAATCCACCACTGCTTACTGCTACACTTTGGGAGGCAATTGTGTTTCTTGGAAATCTCAATTGCAGCCACTTGTAGCTTTATCCACTACAGATCAGAGTATGTGGCTATAACTGATGCAACTAAGGAAGGTATTTGGCTTCAGAATTTGTTGAATGAACTTAAGTTATTGAAGTGTAAGGTTACATTGTACTCTGATAGTCAAAGTGCCATTTAGTTAAGTAAAAATCCCGTTTATCATGAAAGAACTAAGCACATTGATGTTAAATTTTATTATATTAGAGATGTGCTTGATAGTGGTCAGTTGAAATTATTGAAAATTGCAACGGAGAAAAATCCTGCAAAATTTGGACCTAAAATTGTTACTAATATCAAGTTTAAACATTGTTTAGACTTGTTGTTTCTTGGGTGATTGTGATGCAGGTGTCCAGATAATGAGAGAGTTAGTTTAGTGCCAATGAAGATTCAAGAAAAGTTGTTTCTGCTATAAGGAATTGGCAAAGCTCTAATACTTCAAGGTGGAGATTGTTAATATGTGAAGTATTATATTTTTCATAATGTTGGTGTTATAAAGTTTGACTCGCCATGGCCATGATGGAATTTTGTGGTCAGCTACTTAAATTGCTACGTGGACTTATCATGACCCTTGGTTTGTTTTGGTTAGAGATGAGCGGCTGAGATTGCATATAGGGAATGTGTCATATACAAGGGCATGTATCCGCCTTTCCTTATTCTTACTTCTTCGATTACTCATCCTCTCAACTCTCTCTCTCTCTCTCTCTCTCTCTCTCTCTCTCTCTCTCTCTCTCTCTCTCTCTCTCTCTCTCTCTCTCTCTCTCTCTTAACCCTAGATTAAGCGAAACCATTGGTTTCCTTCATCGATAGCTTGTTTGAGTGATTAGCTTAGATTATAGTTTAGCAAATCCGTAAGATTGAATCTACTAGTTCAATCATTAAGTGTATTTCAGCGTAGTTTGTGTACTAGGAAGATTTGTGGAAGAATTGTAATATTTGATAAACTTGAGGAGTTTTCTCTGTAAGGTGTACAAACAAGTGATCTGAGGCATATAGTGAATCTAAGCTACTCTCATCTGGGCTAAATGTGGATGTAAGTCTATTTTGACTGACCCACGATAATTTCTTGTGTTCTTTATTTTCTGTACTTAACGTTTTTCTAGAAAACTATTTCGATTAAATCTTTTTTTTATTGATCTGAAATTAAACTATTTACAATAGTTGAGCTTGGAAAGATATTGAAATCTCTCAAAGAACTTCATGGAGAATCAGTGGTAGCTTTTATCGCGAATAAAAAGAATTGTGAGCTAAAGGAATTATTAGTAGCATCAAACTTAGAAACTGAAGAAGCAAATTTGCGTGTTATTTCTTCCGAACAAAAGATCGTAAAGATAGAACGTGAAAATAAACAACTAAGCGATCAAATTCAAGAATTGAATGAAACGATTGCTAAATTTGATTCACGAAACTTAGAGCTCAAGTTGGAACTGAAGAATCTCAAGAGAAATATGGTGAACGTTTCTCACCTGAAAGAGAGTCGGAACTAGAATCTTTTGACAATGATATTGAGTCAAAGGCAGAAGCTGGTGACAATTTTTTATTGCATCCTCATCAACAACACTTTGTGTTTGATCTACTTTGCTCCAATTAGATATTCTTTGCAAATAACGTCATTGATGCACTCAAGAACAACGTAGTTGTGAAAATTGCCTCATTGTTCGTCTTGCATCCATGTATTGGTACAATAACTTCGTTAATCCCTTAGTTTCCATGATTTAACATCAAAAGCCAAGGATGATTGCTAAAAGACAATATATAATGTTGATTAAGATTATTCTAGATATTTACGTATTAAGTTTGGTTTTTGGTTAGAATTTATTGGTCTACGTTAATTTTTCTTCTCAATACAATCATTGTCTCACTTTACGATTGGAAAAATTAAGCATTTCGGATACAAGTGTTACAATACAAGGGGTCATTTTTCTTACTTCACTTAAAAGTCTTTCATTATTGGACTTGAAAGGCTTACATGTCATTGATTATTATATATTTCATGATTAATGTTACATAGGTTATCAAGAAAATGTGTCATTTAGACCTATGGGGAAGCGGAGTATTGAACAGAAGGCGCTGATTTCTCAACACGTTTCCCGAATTAATATTTCTGCATTTGGCTTGGACGAGAGTCACAAAGTTACCTCAAATACTTAATCATGAGTAATTGCACAATACACTCCCTATTAACCTAAAAGACAATAAAGACCCTCTATCAAAACTCATTTTAACCAGAACTACAATATTTTAACTTTCCGGATTCTCCTTTGTATTAGTACAAATTACCTTGCTCACCACGATTTATCAAACTCATCCCTTAATACACTCAGCACTATATAATACATAAAATCAGTAACACGTCTAAATCTTAGGAGTATATTAATCGAAGATGATTCGATTACTTCTACAAAATTTGAAACTTTAGCTAGAAATGTTTCGAATCTCAAAACTTTATTGTTATCGAACACACTTATAAATGATACGGTCATTCCTTACTTCATTATCATGCCTTCACTGGTAAATGTAAATTTCAATATAGATCTTTATATTATTTTTTGATACCCATGAAAAATTTAAAATGTAAATTCAAAATTAAACCTTTAAATTTTAAAATAATGAATTTATTTTTATTAACTTATTAATATGTCTGATTTTTACTCTAGTAATAAAATGATTTGTAAGTTTTTTATTTATGATTTTTATTCAAGTATTAATATAAATTAAATTATAATTTTTTAAATTAAATTTTGTCCAAGTACCTTCAAGTACGGGCACAAGCTAGTATACTTATAAAAATAAAATTCACAATAAACCCCTAACGGGGTGTTTAAAACAATTTTAGGCGTCGACCACCCACTTCTATCTCTGTTGATGACGTCCCACAAACCATCTAGAGGATATGTGTAATGTATTAGACTTCATATTGACTTTGTTTCTCATCTTAACTAGTCAATCAACATACTTATTTACCTCGTAATAAATATAACTCACCCGGGACTTTGTGTTTAATATGTATTTCCTTATCTCTTATATAAACTATAAGAAAACAAGAAATATTAAAAAAATGACATGATATGAGTTTCAATAGTTATTTATCGTATTAAAATAAATCAATATTTTAAATATGTAAAATTAGATCAAATCATAGTTTTTGATAAGAGTTAATTGCCAAACACATGTTTCACAACCTCAACAAGTCCAAATTTTGAATAATTCATGGGTAATATTTGTGTTTATGGGTTGCGAGTTTTTAAGGAGTTACACATTTTTAATAGATTGTGCGTGTGTGGACCTTATTCGGCAACAACTTTTTTGCATGGACTTAATAAGATTTAATTGCTCAAAAAGATCCAAAAACATGTTCTCAACCCATTAAAATACAAAAATAACCCATCGACTGAACAAAATATTATTAATAAACATATTTTTACTAGAATTCTTTATATTATCAAAAGATCGAATGTTTGCGAATACAAACAAACAAACGAACATTAAGAGTTAAACATCTAAACAAATTTTTACTTTGTACAAAATTTTAATCAGTTTGATCATAGTTTTTTCCATTGGAAATGACACATTGTTTAAATTTTCTATAGGTTTCACGACAACAACTATTAACATAAAAATAAAAAGTTGATTTGAAATTAAAACACAAAACAAAATATCTATTAACATAAAATATAACTAAAAACTAATAAAATTAAAATACACATTTGAGAAAAAAAAGTAATCATCTATAATAATGAAGGTTTACATATGAATTAATAGATTAAAATTCATAAGTAATTTAAATTTTGAAATTTAATTTAATTTTATTAATTTAAATTTTGATGTAAAATTTATTTATAATTTATTAATAATGATGAAATATAAATAACTAAAATTTTGTGAAAGATTTTTTTTATTATTTAACCAGTTGGTATTAGATCACTGGCCGACCTTGGTCATCCAGTCTAGTAGTACATGTTCGAACCGAGTAAAATTTCGAGTCTAAAAGGGCTTTTGCGAAAAGGATGAGTTATTGGATATTACAATAGATGGATAGCGTCCAAAAAAAAAAAAATGGATAAGTTATTGAATATTAATTCTAAAGAAAAAATCTCTTATCCAAAATTCCTTGTCATGCATTAAATACATACCACGTATCAATAGCCACTTTTGTTCACATATACATACATCTCCAACTTTAACAAGTTCACAGAGTTTTGTAAAGTTTGAATCCAAAAATGGAAGCAACAACTTTTGCCAAGCTAGCAAACCCTCCAAGCTGCTACTCTGCAACAACATTTTTTGCTCACAATTCTATCACATTTTTGGGATACAAATGCTTACCAAGAAACCTACAACTTAATATTGATGTTAAGCAATTACGATATTGTGGAGCTATAAGGGCTTCTGCTAATTCTACTGCTAGATGGCTTCTTGAACCTATAGGTGAGTGTGTTTTCACCTTTAATTTGATATTAATTTATATACTTTAGAGATACGTAACTTGGCTCAATTTTTTTTTTAAAATTTATGTCTAATTTTAGTTTAAAAGAGTAATTAGGCCCCATTGGCCATAAGGTCACAATGTATGAGTTATGAGGCATCGATTTCTTGTTCATTTTCATGTTCATTCACATGCCAACTTGAGCATAATAAGTCGAACCTGTTGAAAGGAAACATTACTTGATTTGCCTTACTTTGAATGTGAGCATATTCGAATGCCAATAACTAAAAAAAATTCTAAGTATATCTAATCTTAAGTGTCTATATTTGAAAGGATTAATTATTTTATAGAGATAACATTTATCGTGCAGAAGTTCAGTCTTTGTTCAATCCTTTACAAAACAATAGGGTCTTGGGCAAAATATCAACAATAATCCTGGGTGGTTTAATGAACTTCTTAGCTTATTTCGATCTGGCTGTTAATTTGCACCCTCTTGCTTGGATATTGATAATGAAAAGATAGGTGAAATCATTGCTATATATTAACTGATTCAGGTGATGGTGATACGAGGCATATTGGATATAAAACTGCAATGCCAGGCACATACGAAATATCTTCGGTAAATTTCTCAAAACTTTTCATTTTGTTGTACCTCTTGTTCTGAAATTGAACTAATATTGTATTTGCGCTACTTAATTATATTCTTCAGAGTAACGTCACAGTTGGACGGGTTTCTGGAAAGGTAGATATAGTTATTCCAGTTCCAACAGGTATTAAATTAATAAATATTGATAATTTGCTTATCCGCTAAAAGGGTAAACTAATCTGTCTGAAATCAGTTTCTGCAATGCATGCTCGGATCAGGAACACAGAGAAGAGTTTGTTAATAACAGATTTGGAGAGCACAAACGGTACATTCATCGATGAGAAACGCCTTACTCCTGGTGTTCCCTATGTTGCTTCACCTGGAAATAAAGTTGTATTTGGTATGATCATACACCAATCTTTGTCATCACGTGCTTAATTAATTACTAGTTCTGGTTATGAAATAACCTACCCTCTTCTGATAACTATTTTCTAACGTGCTTTGATTGTCTAGGGGATGCTAATTTAGCAATTTTTCGAGTTGCGAAACTTGAAAATGTGGAACCTGTTAGTGAACCAGAGGAGTCGGAAGCTACATCAGCGGATACCGAACCAATCAGCAGTTTAGAAGTGGGGCCGTGAGTAGTTATAATCAATGTAAACACAGGAGAAAATTAAAGGAGTTCACTGTATTATATATTTATGTTTTATACCCCTAAAAATTTTACAGATAAGGAGCTATGTTGAATAATTTTTCTTGATGTCCTAATTGCTGTAACTTATTACAATGAACAAACAGGTCAATCCAGATAGCTTTTAAGAATGATAAGAATATTGGGGGAAAGCAAAAATGGTTTTAGAAGTAATAAGAAAAGTTAGGACAGTGGTCGAGAGCATTTTCCAATTACTTTAAGACCTTCGGATCAGACCTTGTAGGTTACATTGTTCAAAAAAGTCATTTAGACTCGGAGATGCAATAAAAAAAAATCAGTAGATCAAAGAGATTTTTCTCGGATTATTGACTCAAAATCAATGTAAAATGTTATTTTTTTGTGTTGCAAGAAAACAACTTCTCCTATGTCTATCTCAGGTTATCTCATTTTAATGTTGAAGGCACAAAGTCAAAAAGTTAAACTGAGTCAAAATTTGCTCCACAAATTCAGGAACTTCTTAAACAATCTTTTCAAACGGTAACATGGGCTCTTCGACACCGCTGGCCGGCGGCATCATTCCACCGGAGATTCCTCCAGCGCAACAAATGGATACTACGATGGAAACGGTAACATCACTACCAGGGATTAACTAACAGTGCGGAACAAAACAATGAACAAATGAGGGAGGATTTCCCAGAATTCTCAGCGGCAGTTCAGGACCTCCGCGGGAGCAAAAGGCAACGCTCCACCGTACATGACTCTTCTGTGGCTGCTTCGACGAGAGGGAGGGATACTGCTGCAACTGGAGCATCTCTTCCTGCGAGTAAATCAATGGCAGCAGGAATCCCTTTGGCACCAGGTATTAATTCGAAAACTTTTAAAAGGCCGAAACTAGGAGGGTGCAAAGGAACAGTCATGGGTAACAATGTTATCATCCCTGTCATTGAGGACAAAAATGATATTAAGATACGAAATGAAATAGGAGAAGAAGAATTTCTACAATTAGAGGGACTAATAGAGGATGATGTAGAACTTGTGAACGATACGATTCCCACTGTAATCAGAACGAAAGATGAAATACATGAAGGAATTCTCCTTAGGAGGAATACTGTTGTAATTCGACTATAGAAGAGGGAAGTAGGATTCACTTATTTATCGACAAAATTAAGACAAATATGGAACCCGGTTAGATATGGTAAAATCAAGAAAAGAAAGCGGAAGAGAAAGTGGAATCGCCACCAATTGTTCAACCAGTGTCACCAACCATTCCTGATACAAATCTGAAGGGTGACATTGAACACAATACATTTCTAGAGGCGTATACTCCTGAGAATATCAACGCCCAAATGCTTGAGATTGCGAAAAAAAGGCTTACACCGCAACAAGTTTTTACGCAAGTTATTCCTGAGAAAGAAGCGAGTGTAGAAGCTAAGAAAGAGAGTCTCAAGAAAAATAGAGAAGGAGTTACCACTGAAGATCAAAGATCCTGGAGGCTTTAATCTTCCTATACAAATAAATGGTACACTCAAGGTGAAAGCTATGTGTGATGTGGGATCAGGTGTGAATCTTATGCCAAAGTCCGTGTTCGAGAGACTTGGACTTTAGAAATCATAGAAAGCTCCAGTGAAGTTGCAGTTTGCTGACAACCTGGTTACCAAGACATAGGGAACAGTGGAGGATGTACACGTCCGATCATGTAATATCACCATCCCTACTGACATTGTTATACTTGATTTCAATACAGATAAGCAGGTTCCAATCATACTTGGAAGGCCTTTCATGGCCACAAGCCAGAGCGTAATCAACTTCCAGGAAGGGACAATTACCCTTCATGCTAAGAACGTATCTGAGACATTCTATGTCTGGGGTAAGAAACCAAGGAAGTCAGATCCCACCGTGCCTATCATCCACAGCCTTTCACATCACAAACTCCCTAAGGAGAAAATACCCGCAAAACCTGTGGATACTGATCCAAAGATTGAGTTTGGGGTCGGCCATGAAGTTCTATGGAAAGCCCACAAACTAGAGAATAGGCCACGAGTTCTCCAAGACTCGTGGATGGGACCATTTGTAGTCACTAAAGTTGTTTCAGCTAAGGTGATAGAGATCAGGCCCAAGAGGGGCATTAAATGGAGATTAGTAGACGTTCATAGCCTTTCTCGTTGTTGGGGAGGCTATATTCGCAAATCTTGAAAGAGGTAACGCGTCTAACTTTAAAAGACGTTAAATAAAAGTGTTGTACGGGAGACAACCCGCAATTTTTTTTATGTTTTTATGTTTTTAATTCATGTTTAGTCTAGTTGTTGTTAGTTGATATTGCATATTTGAGAAAGGTATTAGTGTTTTTGATGTTCAGGTATTAAAGAAATCAAGTTAGGGAGGAAAAAGAAATTTTTGCGAAAATTCTAGCCTGCCCACCAGTAAGCCGACGGGTCAAAAACAGTGCCCACGATTTCATGAATCAGGTTTTAACCGAGAGAAGATTTTTTTTTTAAAAATTGCTCACCGGGTACCCGGTCACACCACCGGTATACTGGTCAGTCAAAAACCGTGCCACGGGTCTATGAATCAAGTTTTATGCCAAGACGAGACTTTTCGAAGAGTTGCTCACCGGGTAGCCGATTACACCACCGGTAAGCCGGTCCGCGCCGCTGGAGAGAGAAAAATTTCTGCATTTTTAAGGTTATAAAGAAGAGGAAGGCTAGTCTATTACGAATTTTCCTATCCTTAAGCCTCTCTTTTTTCTCCAAAACTCTCCCAACTCCATTAAAGCTTCATTAAAGCTTCCCCAAACATCAAAACACTACCCAATCACCATAAAAATACATCAAATCTTTTCTCCACATCATTACAAACAAGAATCAACCACCCAAATCTTAACAAAACACATTAAATCAAAGAATCAAAAGCCTAAATTCCAAAATTCATCCTACAATTTCTTAGATCCATACCAATACATCAAGAATCCATCTTACCCATATAGAGATTCATCATCAAAACACCTTTCCTAACCCAAATAAAGCTTGTTCAACCAATAATCAAGAGTTTCAATTTTCAAGAGTGGTTAAAGCTTTGAGTTGGAGGTTAATTGAGATGACTAAGAGAACAGAGAAATTAGGTACTGTACGGGAGATGAAGAAAAGCAAGGTATTGGGTTCTATTGAGAATAAATCAAGTGAGAAAAGTTCTAGTTCCAACACAAAGGGTAAAATAGGTCATGAAAAGAGAGGTTAGCTAGCTATGTTTAATTCAATGGGCAAAAAGGTTCCAGCTTTCGTGAAGAAGACAACACAACCTCTACAAATCAAAGGTCCTACACCCGAAGAAAAAGAGAAAACTTCAAAGGCCTTGATAGCTTCTGCAAAGAAATAATTACAAATTCCACCTTTCGCTTATGAGAGAGTATTTGAAGAAGAAGTTGGTAAAGGAAAGTACAAGAGATTCTTGGAGTTTGGTGAAAGATTGGGTTGGTCTACATTCATGGTAAGACGTTCTAATTTTATTCATGAATTAGTTTCTGAATTGTATTTAGGCCTTTTTAGCCGAGATAGTGAAGGTTGTGTTCCAGTTAGAGGAAAGTTAGTTCCTTTTACAGTTGAAGAGATTAGAAACCACTTTCAGTTTAAGAAATTGGTCGGACCATGCAAGTATAGAGAAACGGTGGATAGAAAGAGAATTTTCTATTGGAATTTACTTTTTGAGCATGTGTTTTATAAGGTGAAAGTGCAATCACATAAGGGATAGTTAAAGGCACCTTGTCCTTACAAATATCTCCAACCGGATGCTAGAATTTGGCACAATTTCTTTATCACTAATGTCTTTGGAAACACAAGAATTTTGGAAGTAAGTAAAAAGAACGCTATCTTGTTGAATTGTATTTTGAGAGGAGAAGAAGTAGATGTGGCACAGTTGATCTTTGAGGAGGTGATGAGATTTTCGGTCTCTCCTATCTCGTTATTTAATGTGAAATATCCTACTATGATCACGTGTCTTGTTCGTAAAGCGAATGTGATTTTGGGTGAAGGAGAGAAACTAGAATTTAAAACAAGTAACAATATTGACAATTCTTGGATTATGAAAGTCTTGAGTGGAGCGGGAATTATGCAAGTCTCAAAGGAAGAAAAGGATCGTAGTTGGCAAGAGAAGATGGAGGAGCGATTAAATAACATCGAAGCAGCTCATACTTCCTTAGCCGAATATGTGGCACAAATCAAAGCCAATCAAGTGCACATCATGACACTCCTTGAGAAATTAAAGAAAGATCCAGCAAATCTTATCTTGGATGTCGATAATGCGAGGCAATAGCCTCGAGAGTATGTTATTTTTCTTCCTTACCATTTCTGTAAATGCTTTATCTTTTAATTTGTGTTTCAAGTCTTTTTCGAGTCGTGGGGACACGACTCATTTTTGAGTTGGGGGTGTGGTGGTCCTTTGTGTGTTCTAAAAATAAATGCAAATGCTAATCGAACCACAACCGCAAGTGTACGGTTGTCCCAAGTAGTATAACTGATAAATCAGATTCGTTCCAAGGACGGAATGGTTGATCACAATGTCTAACAAATAGTGATTGATGCACTTATGAATGTAAAAGATAATAAAATATTTGTTTGATTTTGTTTATTAAAGCTAATGAATGAAAGACAAATTATAAATGCAAGTAAAAGCTAAGACGCAAGTAAAATAAGTGAAAACGCAATATGAGATGTAGTACCTGAGAACGCAAGGATCCTCCTAATCTTACTTCCTAACTTATGTTGTTTAAGGGCTAAATTGGTCAATTACAATGGTCGGGATTCTAAATTCCTTATACCCCCGTCAGGGTGGACTATAAGGCGATCCTAGAGTGTCACTAGTCCCGTCAGGGTAAATATGATCCACCGTTGGATGATTAAGTTTTATTACCTCATTGGCCCTAAAATTAGCTAAGTTCGTCAGAATCAATAGCTTCTATTTTAGATTAAATAAATATTTCCGTACCTAAACCCTCCGTCAGGATGATCCAATCGCCACTAATTGGAATAGCCTAGATACTAACACCTGTTCTTAGTTAGCTACTCTAAAAACAGTAAAATAATCTCAATTTATTGAAAAGAGTAAAAGCCCTAATTTAGTTTAATTCAATAAAAACCCAAATTCAACATTCGTTAATTAATAAGATTGGGATTCACCCATTGTTTGTTCTCAAGCACTATGAAAAGTTTAGCTCATATTAAAATTAAAAACTAAATTAAAAATAAAGGAATTCATATTTGATTACAAAATTAAAATTGAAAGAACCTAATTTCCGGAATTGGAATGACTACGAACGGAGCTATAGACCCACTCCAGCTCTTGTAGCTTCTTCTTTCTTCCTTCTGTTGCTTCTCTCTGGTGTTTAATCTTGTGGAATGTGAATTGTGTGAAAAATAGAAGTCCAGACCTCCTTTTATAAGCATAAATTCGTTCTAGGGCTTGGACTAGGAAATAGAATATTAATTAAATGTCCAAGCCCACTTTCTAAGCCCAAAATCCCGTAACTGCTGATACACCTTCACTAAAACCGCTTTTCCCGATGCGTTATGACTCCGATTGACCTCATTCCAGTTGCTAAATTTCCGTAACTCGATAAGGAATGTTTTCTCTTCAAAGGTCAGCGGCTAAATCATCGCTTAAGCACCTCGAAATCAGCACTCTATGGCCTGGAAAATGGATTTTCAGCTCTAAAAATAATATCTTCGGGATTTATCTTCAAGTCTTGACTCTAATTCACGATCTTCGATTTTCTCCTCGGATTCCTCTCCTAGCTAACATCTAAAACCTGTAAACTTTACACTAAAAATACCAATATTACGCACAAAAGTTTAATAAATTAAAAATGCTAGAAATAAAAAGGGAATTCCGAATTATTGCATATTAAGTCCAAAAGTCTATCATATTAATTAAATAAACACCAAAAATGATGTCTCCTAAGGGTCTAAAATAAGAACAATTAGGGAGACATCAGGGTGTGGGGATTCGTTGTCTCTCATCACCATTTTTCTGTTTTTAGGTAGAATTTAAAATTTTTGATACATGGGAATTAGATGTAGAGTGTGTTTAATAGCTTGAAAGCATAAGCTCAGTAAGTTAATGATAGGAAGTAGTATGTTTATGAGTTATTTTATTTTTGTATGCTTTGAGTATTTGTAGGAAAACATAGATTGATAGTAAAGAAAAGATTAGTAAGCAATGCGAAAGAAAGTATGTTCGATCTCAGGGAGCCATGAGTGGTGCGTAGGCCGTGAGATCCAAGATAGTTGATAAACCCATTTGATGAACGTGCTAAAGGTAAGAGAATGACGAAATTGCATAGTTTAGAAAGTGATTAAGGCGGTTCTTTCATAAGCCCCTTGTTGCCTTTTAGATTGTTGTCCATTTATTATTTTATATCCTTCTCAGCCCTTTCTAGCCTTTCTAAAGCCTTTTTATTTAACCACGTTATAAGCCATATCCCTTTAGATTTTAGGACTTTTCCATATGACCCGCATTCGAATCGCGATGCATAGACAGTTGTTTTAGAGCTTGAGTTTGGGGTGGTAGGTCCACCATTATGGGAATTGTTATTGGGTTGGGATTTTTGAGCTTATTAATTGTGCTATGTTATTATTTTGATGATGATTCATAGGTATATATTGTAACCCTTTGCCTGGGTAAGAGTAAATGAAAAGAAAAGAAAAAAATTATGAGACAAATAGCTTGTATCTCAACATCAAAAAGAGAGTCATAGTTATACAAAAGAGAAAAAAATTGATTTGAAAAGAATATATATTTGGACCGGCAAAGAGGAATTTTATGTGAGAATCTTATGCTTTAATTGGGTTACTGGGGATGCTACTTTGTGCATCAATAAAATCATTGAGTTGAGTGAGAACGTCTTATGAGACTAACTCAAGCTCTAGGGTGATTCGTTGATGGCTAGTGAGGAGAGATCCAAAAGCTCACTCTAAATTATCCAAATATACTTATTATATCGTCCCTAAGACAATATTACAACCTTAAAGACCTTTTGATTCTTTGCTATGTAATCTAGAAGTGATTGAGCCAATATAGAGTAGTTAAGTGGAATTTTGGATACTAGTGAAGTTCGATGGACAATCTATAGCCTCCTTGGTGAACTGAGTAAAGATCCTCTCCTTCTTACATTGCGAAACTAATCTAATCTTGAATTCAAGCCGTGTTGATTGTGGATATGAAAAGTATGCAGGTATGTAGTTTGTAAATATTATTACATGAATTTTTTTGAGTAGTTTCTTTAAGTTAATTCTATATATTCTGCTATCTTCTTTCCCACTGTGCTTAATTGACCTAGGTGTGTATTTAGAGACTTCCCTTTGTTTTATCTTTATTCTATCGGGACGATACAACTTTGAGTTAGGGGTCTTGATTTCTCCCAATTTGTGATGATTTAATCTTAGTTGGAGACATTATATTTAGTGTTTTAGAAGTCTAAATACTCGATTTTCATATATATTAGTGCACTTTTCCATTTCTTGTCTTGATTTAATGATTTATTATTTTTGGAGCATATTTGGTTTAATTGTTTGTTAATTGTGAAGCTTTAAAGATATATATGGTGATTAATTATATGCCAAATAAATTCTAAGAGATAAAGGAAAGAAGATATGCATGGAAATTGGAGATAAGGAAGGAAAAGATAAGATATGGAAAGATAAAGTTGCCAAGTAAATCTGAATTCCAACACCTACGACCATAGAAGTGATCATAACTCAAGATTGGCTAGGAATTTGGAACAATAGTCTGAAGGAAAGTTATAGAGTTTTCCGAGACGATCAATTTCGACATATGGAACGCGTCAATCGGGGTTGAAACGAAGAAGTTATGGACAAAACGAAACAACGGCATATTATTACCTTTTCTATATTTTAGGGTTACAAATTTGAGTTGGGCTTGGAGTCCAAGTTACTTGTCTTCCACTCTAAGAAAATGAATTAGGTCTTCTAAACACCTATAAATACACCCTTTAACCTCTGTAAACAATCCTTGTCTCTCATAAGTTAGTCCTTAAGTTTTATATTGTTATAGTTATTGAGGAGAGCAAGATGACATCTTTGTATCATTCTTTTAGTTTATATCTTTCAGGTTTGAACTAATTTTCCCATACCTTAGGTTTTGCATTATGTATAATCTATGAATCCTATTTTCTTTGGGAATTATATGTTTTAATCTGATTCTAGCTGCTTAACCATATATTTGATTTATGTGCTTTGATTTATTGTCTGTCTTAAACTTGATCAATTTAGGGCTTTGCTAATAGTAGTTAGATGGTCGCCAGTAAGGGGTGTTTAACTATTGAAACACCACATAAGCGTCTAGAATAAGGAATTGGTCCTAACAACACCAGCCTAACTAGATAGTCATTAAGTTTTATTTTCATCACCAATCGTCATTAGTAGGTAAGACTACACCTAGGACCCAAGTGGCGCAGGTTAACCCTTTGTGAGTTCCCTCGTGATTGTGAGGTTGCCACCCTAGTCCGCTCTCCGGGAATAGGAGGAATTTAGAATCCTGACTACATATATAAGAGCTATTGTCTCCCTTATAAACTGAAATTTATAGAAAGAATTAGAAGGATTAGTGCATACTAGAAAATACCTAAGCCATACTCTCTCATCTCATATTCTCTCATATTTAATTATTTGTCTTTACTTTTACTTAGTTTAATTATTATTCTCTCAATCAATCGTATTTATTTTCTGTCTTTTAACTATTAATTGCTACTCTGATTTATTTACCCATCTGTCTAACACATTTAAGTCCCTGAGGAACGAATCTTCTTATCATTAAAACTTGCACACGTCCTGTAATACTTGCAGAACCGTGCTTGTCTAGGGTGATTAGTGCATTGTTTCCCGTATTTATTTGTCATAAATTTATCACACCCTAGGCGACACCAGTCTTCAATACTAAGCTCTTCATCAATACTCAGCTCCTTACATTACCATGGTGGTGGGGCCCATGGTATGATTAATAAAGGATAATAAAAGCACACACATTGGAAAGAACCACGAGAAACTCTCTGAAAGTGTACTGATCATTCGCAAGTAATAGTTAAATAAGTAAGAGTTCGTTCTTAGGGATTTATCCGTTAGCTCAAACTCGTATTAAAATATAAGCAGATGAAATTATTTGTTTAAACTAAAACATAAATAAAGATATGATATATGTTTGATTTTTATGATTAAGAACTAAATTAAATAAATATGATTAAACTATAATGCAATTAACTAATATGAATAAGAATGAAAATGAGATGTAGCTTAGGTTCTCAAGTATTTACCTATCTCACTAAGTCGTTATTCAATGTATAAGGGCGACTTGAGCAAATATAAGTAGTCGGGATTCTATAATCCTTCAACTCCCGCCATGGTAGCTTAGAAGGCAACATCAGACATACTATGGAACTTGGGTAAGGGGACCCTATGCAGTGATCGATGAATAATTTCTAACCCTAATGACTATCTATTAAAGAAAGCCCGTCAGGAACACTACCGCACACTAAACGATTATGAACTGTTTCCGTCCTTAAACCTCCTATTAGGGTGACTATATAGTTCACTTAGGTCAAACTCTAGGTGTACATGCTCTAGCAAGTTTAATTGAACACATGCATAATACAGTTATAAAGACAAACTCAAGTCAATTGAAAGGAATATCCAAATAGCATTAAAACAACCAAATAGTAATCTAGGGTTTATACAAAATGAAAACCAAGATATGGGATGATTTGCTCATAATTAAAAATACAAAACTAAAGAGTAAAAAGATTAGAATCATAGTTAATTCAAGGATATAATACAATTTCCCTAATGGTAGCGGTACAATGATGCATGATTGTTGTTGTGGAGACCTCTAGCTTCTGTTGTTTCCTCCTTCTTATCGACTTGCTCTCTCTCTCTCTCTCTCTCTCTCTCTCTCTCTCTCTCTCTCTCTCTCTCTCTCTCTCTCTCTCTCTCTCTCTCTCTCTCTCTGATGAAATTTTGAATAAAATAAAGGAAATGACTTGTTTCTAAAGTCAAATATATATAGGCTCATGTATATTTTAGGGTCATGGCCTAGGTTTAAGTGACCTGGTCCAACCCAAACACGTTTTCTTTCAAGAGTGAACTGTTTTGAGTCACACCAGCTGCAAAATTTATAACTTATTTGTTAGAGCTCCAAATCACGATATGTCAGCAACCACACGTTTTTAACTCATATTCCTATCTGGATATAAAAGGTCTCCTTCAAATTCTTTGTAATTCTCATGTGAAATCGAAAAACAATTCACTTTCTTTATTTGTCCAACAACTCTTGCACTTTCTAAAAATGACTTCTTTGTCCTTTAACTCTTGATTTCCACTTTGATATTATTTCCTTGACTTCTTATCCCTGCTTTTTCAACTAATATCATCCATGTAACCAAGAACTTCACACTTAACACACAAATTCACCTAAAATACTCTAATAGTAACAAATCTCCAAAAGTAGGCAAAAAAAATGAGAATATATAAAATATTAGGGGAAGATCCCTCACTAAGCACATAATGAATCTAAAATGATCTCTCATGACTAGATTATTCTATCACAAATATGGAGATATCACCATGGCTTCTCCAGCGGTATAACAAGAGTCTTTGAGATCCGTTTGGCGACGAGTAGATCGAGCGACCATAACATGAAGTTGTTGATGAATATGTTAAAATAAAGCTAAAAATGGCTTGTTTGAGATCTCCATTAATGAGTACGAAATCGGCTTGTTCGAGATCTCCATTATTGGTTGCTGAAAACCTTTGGAATAGGAGAGAGAGAAGAGGAAATTAGGGTTTATGGGTAATATTATGATTTATGTGTTTATCATATTTAGTATATATATAGTGGCAGCTTGAGGGTATAATGGGTAGTGGGAAAATAGGTCTATATTGTTAAATATTTTAATTGGCCTTTAATAAGAAGAGTAGATTAGTAAGGTGAGGTCATAAGGAGGGGTCTTCAAGACCTGTTGGGTAAAAATCTCACAAAATAATTAGTGATGAATATAAACATCACAAGCTCAAATATATGGATATTTTTATGAATTAGTTACGAATTTTCAAAAGGAGATATTAACCCAAATGGTCCTAGGAACCCCTCCTAAATTACTCAAAGGAAACCAGGCTCGTAAAAGTTATCCTAAAACGCTAAAAATTTCTCTAAAAGGCCAGAGTAAACAATTCTCACATTTTCTTTTCCATTAGACCCCTATTTTAATAAACAAAAACCCAAGTTTCCAAATCAAAAATCAAAATCATACACACATATCGACTCAAAACACATATACATATATACACACCAATAAAGTACACAAACACACACAAACAATCATCTAACCATACAAATAGAGAAGAAATAGTGGTCTGAATGAGAAGAAGATGTTCTATTATGTTGTGACAAGAACATGAATTTGTGATAATGGATATGCGCCTGTAAGTTGGGCTTGGAATGGGTGTGTGTGGTTCAGTGAAACTCCGATTTAATAAGAACGAATATAGTGTGGTTGTAGGCGAGACCTCCTCATTAACCGCTCGTCTAGCTCCAGCTTGGAAAGTGCTTAATGAGGTTATTTGGAACATAAGCTGTAAAACACGCATTATCCTATTAGGCCATAGTTTATTACAATTCCTACCAGAACAAAAAACTTATGAGAGTTTCTATCTAGTTTTAGAACTTATAAACTTATAAACTTATAAACATGAAGTTTTATTATAGTTAAAAGTATGTTTTCTTTAATTCGGTAAAAGGTAAAATATATTATTTCTCCATCTAAGAGTTAGGGAACCCTATACTCTTAGCATGAGCTAATCCTCCAATAGACTAAAAATAATACTAATAAATCACCATATTTGTTTTGCTTAAATTTTAACATATTTTTATTATTGATTGTTCAATTTATTGTTATGCATGCCTACTATATATTTATTGTACTTATAGTTATAATTATTAACTTGATTGCATAATATTGGAATATGAATTTTAAAGATTGGACCTAGAAATAGGGAATATCATAATGGTAATTTAAATTAGTTAATGTTTGTATATGTGTCATATGAATAGGGAGCACGTGGGTTATACAACCATTATATAGTTAGATTCAATTATTTTCTAGGATAAGTAAGGCAATACTAATATCAGGGTAAGAATAGAACTTTATGGGTATGTTTGTATTCAGGAGGGAAAATAATAATAAAATAAAGAAAAAGAAAGTTATGAAAGAAAAGAAAGGAAAAGACAAATCTTGTTTGGATTAGAAAATTTTGAATAAGAAAAAATTCATAAAATATTTTGGATATTTTTTGTTTGGATTGTAAAAAAAATAAGGACAAATAAAAAATATAATAATAAATCTATATTTTCATTATGTTTGTAAGATGCTAAAGTTATTTTTTGTTTGTTAGTTATTTATTAGAATATTTTCCTTCCATTTGACCATGATTTTGAGTGATTATAATTTGTGTCTTATAGGTGATTTTTATAATCACTCAAATTACTTTCTTTTAAAAAAATCTCCAACACAAACTATAAAAAATATTAAATATCACTTTCTTTCCTTTCTTTTCTTCTCAATACCACCAATCCAAACAAACCCTAAATTCCGGTGAGTAGGCATAACATCTTTTATTATTTAGCCAAATTAATATATCTTCTGCAAACAAATCATGTGGGAATCATATGAATACCTATACCCATTTCTATTGAGGTAGCTTCATATATTTACGGTTTTTTATTAGTTCAAACATATTCCTACATAAATAGTAATTGTCTTGACAATTTGGTTTATTTCTTAATAATCATCAATACACACGAACATATTCTATATAAAAAATAATTTCTACGGGATAGATATTAACTTAACAGTAATTATTTGAAAAAAATGTAACTTGGCAGAGTGTAGCACTCCCAGGTGACGTAAAACAAATCATCATCTTGAGAGCGACCAACCATTCCAATGACAAGTTTTAATTCCTTGGGGTTGATGTTTAGTTTTCCGAGCCTAAATAGCATATGGATCGAACTTTTGGTGTCCATGAGGGCTCACATAGTCATTTCTTTACCGACGATGACTAGGATGACTAGAGCGTCTTCATGGGAGAATACTAGTCCTTAAGCATCCTCATTGATAACACATATGCACTCCTCTCGTCAAAACTAGTTTTTTGGAAAAGGTTTGTTACTCCTCACGACATCTATCAATTTCTTAACACTTGGATTTTGACTCTTCTCGTGTTGTAATTCCCACTTCCTTTACGGAATTTCAGTGAGTATTATGGCAAGCCTCTTTGTTTTTGATAGACGATGTCTATATATTGAACACCAAATTATGATAACAAGTCACTCGTACCTCTAACACCTAAACAAGACTTGTAAGACTAATGATCTAGGTATTCCCACATATGACTTTATATCCCAACTTTTGCTACTTATAAGCAAACAAAATTTAGAATCTAGGAGAAGTGGGTTTCCGACGGTGCTTCAATGGTAAATTAGAAGATACTTAGATAGTAGTGAATAGTAAAATAACGTATATATTTGAGTAAATAAAGGGTTATTGTAAGTTTAGTGTCCGCCGATCTATCAGATTATCAAAACAGGCATTCGTCATGTCGGTGTGACTATGTTTCTTAAATCCAATTTGCATGCGACACATTTCCTTCCTCGAGGTGATTCCGATTAGAGGCATCTACTTTTATAGCACTTAAACCCAAAAAATAATCGTTTAAAAGGCCTAACTAAATTTTTTTTTAATAGATCTGGTTATATGATTCTAGTTAAAAATACGTAGTGATTTTACTTTACTACCCCTTTCCTTATTTTAGTGGGTATAAGTCTGTTTTGGTAATGGGCATACCATTGTTCAGAATTTTTCTAATTATATTACAGGTCCTTAGAGTTATATCCACTATCCACAATTTTTTATAATTGCACTATAGATCCTGACAGTTTTGTGATGGACATGTACCAACTATTTTAGGATACACATTGTTTGTCAAGGTCTCTGCCATAATTCGATGGGTATGTACCCACTGTTTCAAGATAAATTTTTTATTGTCAAGGTCCATATAAGCGATGGGTATATACCCACTGGTTTGATATTCTGCACAAGAATAAGACCATCAAATAAAGCTAATAAAATATAACACACCACTATAATGGGTATATACCCACCACTGTACACATACTATATCCACAAAAATGTAGCTGAATGAGTATATACCTATCCACAAAAATACAACTGAATGAGAATATATCCACGAAATACAGATCCATACATATAAAAATTATAGATCCATCCCACAAAAATCAAATCCATACCCATAAAATCATATTCATACTCACAAAAATCAGATCTGTATTCACAAAAATATAGATCCATACCCATAAAAATGCATATCTATATATATATATATATATATATATATATATATATATATATATATATATATATATACATAAAATCTTAAAAATCTCTAGTGTAGTTTGCGAAAAGCAAATAATTTTATTTTAGAAACTCTTACTGTTAGATTTTTTATGGGATGTTGTTTTGATGGGTATGTTATGTGTTGTATAAACTTATCACATCAATTATGCAAATTATACACACACACATACACATACACACACACACACACACATATATATATATATATATATATATATATATATATATATATATATATATAGAGAGAGAGAGAGAGAGAGAGAGAGAGAGAGAGAGAGAGAGATAAGAAAAGTAATGGGTTGGGTTGGAGAGATGTATAAAAATAATGGTTAAATGTTTTTCTTCCTATATTAATTGAATCTTAACTAGTTTATTAGATTAGAGACTTTTTAATAAAATATCAGTTCTATCTAAGGTCGTAGAAAGTTAATGACACTTCCCATCAATGACGATCATGCTCGCTATGGTCGCTAAAACATTAAAAGATATATTATATCTAAAGTCAAAATGAACGAGATACTGATCCAAAATAAAATTAAATATAAACAAATTTTATCAAATTTTGAAGGAGTTTTATCTAAAAATTACATGATAATATGACTGAATCGAATTTCTACTTTTGGATAACCTAATTAATTGATTTTTATCCAATAAAACAAGAACATGTATCCTCTAACTTTTTCTTTTTTATCCTCTAAGTTCAAATATGATCAAGTTATCTATTTTCTTGCAAATTTGTAGCATAATTAAGACATTTTATTTGGGTTTTTTAAAAATGATAAAGATCTGGTAGTGAAAATATTAAAATAGGAAATCAACCGAGAAAAGTATTACTAGTACTAGAAAAAAGAAAAGAAGGTCGGATTCTTCTCCAAAACCTAATCCCTAACCCAACTCAACAGGACAAGCATCAACCGCCACGCGTCCATCAATCTTACCCGTTCATTTTCCTACTTTTAGATCTCAACCATTGCTATATTCTATAAATAGCCATCCCTAGCCCCATCGCCACCTTAACACCACATATAACGAATAACGCTACCGATCGGAAATTCTCAAAAGATAAAAATTAAGAAAACCCCATAACCAAACAAACAGAATTCACAAAAATTTAATCGATGATTAAATCTCCGTCTCAGTCAAGAAAAATAATCAGAAATCCTTTTTTGAAAATTTAATCTTACTAATCGGTCCATAAAAAATCAGATCCACGTTTTAATTCTGAAAAAAATCATTTTTTTTTTTACGATTTTGATTTTTGTTTTTGAAATTTGAATTTTCAGTTTTGAATTGTTTCTAATTTTGTTTGTGAGTTTGCAAATTATGGAGCAAGGACAGATGATGAATCAACAACAGATGATGAACATGAATCAGCATCAGCCTCCTCAGCCGTCACAGCAGGTAACCAAACCACCACTAATACCCAAACAACCACAACTTTTGTCTTCTTCTTCACATAATATTCCGATGAAAATGATTAATCATCATGTTTATACAAACAATTACCTTAAAAACCCTCAGTCTAATTCACAGATGATGATGATGAATCAACAACCTCCTCCTCCTGGCATGAATCGTAGCTACGGATTATGGCCACCGCCTCTTCCTTCGTCTTCCTCAGCACCAATTGATCCCATGAAATTCCAAAACCCTAACCCCAACTTGAAGGCACCACTAGGTGGTGGTGGTGGTGGATATCTTCCCGGTGGAAAACAACAACACCTTGGAGGATTAAAACCTTTGGGACCACGAAGCAATTGGAAGGGAAAAAAGTTCAATGATAAACGAAAAGATGGTAGGAGAAATGAGAATGTTAACATGTCTTTAATGGCTGGATCTGGCAGTGGAGGCTTAATCACCGGTGGTGGTGGTGGTGGATATACTCCACCTACATTAAACGAATTGCAGCAACAGAATAGGGTCAAGGCACGTAGATTTTTCACAAAAAAGAAGTTTAATCCTTATCATCAATATAACAATGGTAATGGAAATGTTAACGGTAACAATAGGGGAAAGTTTGCTCCTAGAAATACAAGTTCTTTTATAATAAGAGCAAAGAAAAGTGGTGGCATTGCTGAGTTAGTATCACCATGTCCAGTTACTCCAGCAGTGTTACCTACACCTATGTTTTCTCCATCTAAAGAAGTTTTAGTGGATATGGCGAAAGAAGAATGGGGAGTTGATGGGTATGGATCGATGAAAGGTTTGATTAGGCTTAGATCATCACCAGGGAGAGATGATGAAGGAGATGATGAAGAAGATGAAGGAGGGTCAAGTGAAAGTGATGTTGAAGAACATGTGGAAGTTGAGAGAAGATTGGATCATGATTTAAGTAGGTTTGAGATGATTTATCCGAATTATAGTGGTGGGATGGAGTATAATAATGTGTTGGAGAATCGTGTAGATGATCAAGATACTCATATTGCTCAATTGGAAGAAGAGAATTTGATTTTGAAAGAGAGGTTGTTTTTAATGGAGAGAGAGTTTGGGGATTTAAGGAGGAGGTTACAGTCTTTGGAAAGACAAGGACATGGTGGTGGTGATGAGATTAATGAAGAGGTGTCTGAGAATGAGACTGAGAGTGGTGGTGATGCTCATTCAGTTGGTGATAATAATGAGGAGTTTATTGAAATACGTTCAGATGTAAAAGAGAAAGAAGAGACTAATAATGTTGAGTTTATTGAAGAGAGTTCTAAAGATGATGGAGTTTCAGAATTGAAGGATGAAGATATTTCAATGGAGGAGAATGGGGAAGCAGAGAAAGCAGAGAAAGCAGAGTAAGAGAGAAGAGAAGGTGATATTTGTATAGTCTCTGGATGATGAATTTTCCTTGGGATCTACTTTTGATTGGATTTAGGGAGTAGTGGAAGTATGTAATGTAGGGACGTACTAGTAGCTTTGTGCAAGTTATTTTAATATTTTTAGATGATTGTTGGCTTTGTATACATGTTGTAATGTTGTTGTTATTTGTAATAACCAACTCCTGAATTGCAAAGCTAAAGACAACCCTTTTATGCATTTGTTTCTTTTTAAGTATATTCTTTGTTTTCAGATTTGTTCTTACATTGTAATTTGCCTTTTCTATTATAGCAATTGTGCTTTTATTTCATTATTTTTGCCTTGAGCAATGTATGTACTTAGAGCAACTCCCTCTTTCTATGTTAGATTTTGGATTCATGAAAAAATTGTGTTGATGGTTTCCTTTTATAGCATAAGAATTAACCTTTCAAATTGAAGAGAAAAGTAGTGCATTAGACATATGGATAACAAAACAGTGAATTAATATAACAGCAATGCCTTAGTTTCACTAGATTTATCTTACCCCATAATTGACTAAGCTTTACCAAAACAATGAAGTATGTAGATGCAGATAACATACAATGACAGAGACTGAGTAAAAAAGATAAACTTCTGAAAGGAATATTTACACTTATATAATGGGAAGTGATGTGTTTAGCATACTTACTCTATTGTCAAATGCAACCAATCTTTCGAGAGGAAGGCATATAGTTATCCATTTACCTTTGTTGAAAAGGTTTGGGTAAAATCCTCGTGTACAGGTAGTAGTTATGCTTCCACTGATTGTGGCTTAACTATTGATGGTGGACCTTAACAATATACATAAAGACAAGAAGATTTGATTTGTCAAATATTATGATGCTCGATGATCATTATGCTTTCAAAAAGATAACATATACTTATCAATGATAGGTTGGCTTTCACATGAACAAGAGGCTCCATCGAATCCTCTTGTGTACGATGGTAGCTATAAAAGAATACAAACACTTATTCATAGTAGCTTGGCTTCCACTAGATTATTTTGCTTTTCTTAAAACCTTTGGTGAAATTTCTGTATATCATATTTGAAAGGAAGATAACTATCAATTCAATTGTTGCCTTATTCATAGAAGGGAACTATGTTTACATATATATTTATGGATTTTGGAGACCATTTTTATATTCCAAAGGCAATTGTCCTAATTCAATTATCTCTAAAAAAATCTTTAAAACCTTATAAATAGGGATGGCAGTGGTTACGATTTTAATCCGAAATCGACGGATTACCGAACCAAATAAAATCCGATTATGTAACCGTGGTTAAATCCGTTAGAGTTTGGTTTTAAAAAGTGAAACCGATGGTTAAAACCGTTAGGTTATGATTTTAGATTAAAAAAAAACCGAAAAACCGAAAAACCGTTATATATATATATATATATATATATATATATATATATATATATATATATATATATATATATATATATATATATATATAAATCTGATTTTATTTTACCTACTAAAGAGGCAAAAATCCATGTATTTTTATATTTTGAAGTCCATCTTTCTTATATTTTTTTGATTTTTAATTACCAAAAGGCCAAAAGTCTCAACCAAACTATATATAAGGATGGAAATGGTTATGGTTTAAAATCAAAATCGATGAAAATTTGAACCGATTAAAAATCGATTATGCAACCATGGATAAAACCGTTAGGTTATGGTTCTGAAAAATGTTACAGATGGTTAAATCCTTTAGGTTAAAATTTTAGATAAAAATAAAACCGAATAACCAAAAACCCGTTTATTATCATCTATTTTTGTATATTTTATAGTACTATAGATAAAAATGTATGTTCATATCTCAAAACTAAAATCTTAATATTAGAATTAACAAAGAAGTAACAAAAACATTATTTAATTAAAGATCAACGATAATTTATATATTGGATATTTTTCATATATTTGTGATCTTGTTTCAATAATTTCAATATATTTAGAGAGTTATAGTTTGGCATGTCACAAGAGCGAGGCGAGGTTAGGAATCCTACTACGAGAGGGACGCCTCGCGAGGCGGGTTATGGTTAAAATCCGGAAATCCGTTTAAAAAACCGAATCCGAATTATTCGAATATGGTTTTGAAAAGTAAGTCCGATGGTTAAATCCGTTAGGGTTTGGTTTTTGATAAATTAAATGGATATGGACATGGTTTTGGATTTTTTTGCAATAATCCGATCCGTTACCATCCCTACTTATAAATCAAGAGTACTTTTTAACTCCGACCACAACCGACCGACTACTGAAACACCGCCGACCACCGCCAGTGCGTCATAAAAAATTACGTGTACTCGGAAAAGTACTCCCCCAGGAGAAGTTTCGAGTACTCAGAATAAGTACTGAGTACTCGGAAAAAGTACTGAGCATTCGGAATAAATATTGAGTCGGCAGAAAAATTACTTAGTACTCAAACAAAATTACCGATGTTACTGATTATTTGGTGAAATTACTAAGTATGCTCAATAACTTTCCTGAGTATGATCTAGAAATATATGAGTAACGTTAAAAAACTAAATTTAAACATGACAATAAAGACAATAAAATCATAATTAATATTTATATACTAAAAAAATTACAAAAATTATAACAATATAATTATGTGTATATTTCGAATAAAGAAATGAAAAAAACAAAAAGAATACTAATCATATTCTTTACATAAAAAGAAAAGGTAAATGAGAAAAAAACTAAAAGCAAACAAAATGTTCAGTGAAAATGTTCGAACAAGGAAAGAAAAAGAAAAAGATAGGCTGAGTCCGGCAAGGCATCTCCTTCACACAGGAAAACCGCCGCCACTCGGAGAAGCAGCCTCGCCGTTTGGAGGCAATTTTTTTTTTTCATAAAAGTTTTTGAAGCTTATTGGAGAAGGAGTTGTTTATGGGAGAAGAGAAAAAAAAAAGGAGAGAGAGACCTTTTATAGGGTTTAGAATTAATTGTGAAAAAGTTAATATATATAGGAAATAAAACCAAAAAGGGATATAATAGTGTTAAACTTTGTTTGTGACTCTTAATAAGAAAAGGGGATTGAGTATGAGTGTATGTGTCTATAGAGGTGTCTCCAGGATCTTTTGGGTAAAAATCTCTTATACTTTTGGATTGACCGTATGTTAATATATACTACATGTTTGACAAGAGGTGTCAATGATTACGGTGAAAAACGAACACCGATGATAATTGAACCGATTTGAGACCGACTTATATAATCGTGGTCACAACTATTAGGTTATGGTTTCGAAATGTGTAATTGGTGGTTAAAACCGTTAGGTTATGATTTTAGATAAAAATAAAAACGAATAACTGGACCGTTTATTTATTTATATTCTCAATTTCTATTATAATATAGATAAATTAGATATATTGAAATTTTAAAACTAAAATCCAAATATTAGATTTGACAAACTAATAATAAATATGCAAATTATTCAAAGACCAACAATATTTTATATATCTTGAAATTTTTTCTTATATGTGTGGTCTTATTTGATGGAAAATAATATATTTATTGAATTGTTATTTGGTTATGGTAAAATACCGCAAGATCGTTTTAATAACCAAAATCGAATAACGTGGTTATGGTTTTGGAAAGTGTGTCTATGGTTAAAACCGTTAGTTATGGTTTTTAATAAATAAATGGTTATGGTTATGATTTTTGATATTTCTGCAAAAAACCAAACCGTTACTATCCCTATGTTCAACGTTAGAAACAAATAAATTGTATATTAAGATAAATTTCTCAAACACTAGGTAATAGATTGCTTAGGCTTTTTAGTTGTTTCTTTTACACCTAAACATGTTGATTTAGTTTTACACGTTTAAGCATATTGCTACCACAATTTACTTACTAGATTAAGTTTTGAGCTAAGCTACACATGTCACGGTTTTGGCTGCAATCTTTATGAATTCTTAGTATGAAATGGAAAACTCTTTGGCAAAAAACAAAAAATATTTACATTAATTTTAGTTACCTAGTCCTAGTGTAGTGTGTGCATCAACCAATAAATAAACCAATATATATTCATAGATAACAAAAACAAATTCTTCAACCAACATACTTCCTTTTCTTTTGCCCCTTTATATTTGTAACAGAGCTCACTATATATCGTGAATTCATAAGCTCCCTAGGAATAGACGCACCAGATGATTTAAGCATTTCAACTAACTCAGGAAACAACTTTCTATTCTCATCATTAACAAACACATACGCAACCCCCTCCTCACCCATTCTAGAAGCTCTCCCAATTTGATGCACATATTCCTTCATATTATTCGGTAAATCAAACATAATAACTTGTCTCACACTCAACAAATCAACACCACGCCCTAACACACCTGTAGCCACAATAACACTCACTTCCCCAATCAAAAACAATCTCAAAATCTCTCTTCTCTCCTTCATACTCTTCTCACCATGAATAGATTTAGCCGTTAAACCAGTCTTGAATATAATCGCTTCGGTTAAAAGATCAGCTCCGAGTCTTGAATCCACAAATACCACAACAGGTGGCTTAAAATGCTGCTTACTTGTTAAAATATCGAAAAGCTTTTGTTTTTTCCGCTTTGTATCTACCCAAATCACTACTTGCTTTACTTTCTCGTTTGGTTTGTTTGGTTTCCCTATCGAAATTACTGTCATACCCTTGACCATAGTATTCGCCATTTTTTCGACGTCTTTTGTTATAGTAGCGGAATACATTAATACTTGGGGATACGATAAAGCTCGGAAAATCTGCATTACTTGCTCGTAAAAACCTGTTTGAAGCATACAATCAACTTCATCGAGTACAAAAGTTGAAATACTATCTAACGGAAATTCATTCTTGGATAAAAGATCGATTAATCGCCCTGGAGTACCCACAATTAACGATACTCCTTGTTCAATACGATAGATTTGTTTAGCCATAGCATCACCTCCAATTATAAGCGCAGTTTTGAAAGGTAAACCTTTCCCGAGTAATTTCGCTTGTTCTTCAACTTGTATACAAAGCTCTCTAGTTGGTGTAAGAATTATCGCTAATGGTGTTTGCTTACTTTGAGATTTCTCCGAATTAATTTTAGCACAGTGAAAAATTATTGGTATTAAAAATGAACCGGTTTTTCCTGAACCAGTTTCGGCTGAGACAAGTAGGTTTTGACCTGCCATAGTTGATGGAATAGCTTGCATTTGAACAGGTGTAGGCATTTCATAACCTACTACTTCTATGTTTTGAAGTAGCTTCTGAGGAAGATTACACGAAGCGAAAGTCAAAATTGGTTCCACTACAGAATCTCCTCCTCTCACTGTAATATCTAGCTTTTTCCGTAAAATGTTTGTTTGATCATTACTTAGATGAGATTTGAACTCGCGTTTATCATTTTTACTGTCTCGAATGTAAAAACACGCATCAGTTGCTGGTAATTTTACTAGAGGAGGGTTAGGAAGTGATGGATGTGATTTTGGGATTCGAGAAAGAAGAATCTGTTTACATTCAAGACTGCAAATATCATCATCAGTTTCGTCACATATATATTCACCGTATCGACCACATATTACACATCGAGGCTCTCCTAGCTCAGCTTCTCTTTGATCCCAACATTGCTTCTTCACATCATCATCCACAGTAGAGCCTTCAATTAGAGACCAGTTAGGAATTACTATCATGATAACAAGATGAAAGGAAACAAAGCAAAGCATTTTAAATAACAACCCAATAAAAGCTAAAAGGTGCAATTAATTCTGGAGTATAGGAATGGTACCTGAAGCTTCATTAACATCTGATGCAGCCTCAGTTGATGTTGATGTTACTGAACCTTGAGATGTTTTATCCATTTCACTGATTAGAACTCTGAAAATTATTACTCCGAAAATCAAATTGAGAATATACAGAAGAATTACTAGGATTTACATAATATAGAAAAAGGTTAAGAAAATTACGTCTTTCTTTGGAGCACAATTTCCCGTCGCCGATGGTTCTTGTTGTGGAGCCTGAGATTGAGGGTGGTGTTGGGCGTAGATTTGGGGGTTGTTAGTAATCGACGAGATTGGGCGGAGGGATGGTGGTTTTTGGGGAAAAGTAATTATTATTTTTGACTTTCAAAATAAAAGAATATATATATATATATATATATATATATATATATATATATATATATATATATATATTCTTTTATTTTTTAATACATGAGAGAGCCACTTTAGATTCGGAGTTATTTTGACTCCAATGAGATTCGATCCGAGGACCTTTTGGTCTCTGCGGAGTAACCTAACCACTAGGCTAACTATCGATCTCTATATATATATTCCATACAACTGAGTTCTCAACAAATACAAGTAATTACAACTAGTTCACTAAATTCTTCATCGAGCGTTCACTTTTGCTTAAAGTGTAGCCCAACCATTTCTATCCTTCGTTAAAAAATTTCATAAACCTTTTGGTGGATCCCTTACTGAGTGGTTCTTCCCTCAATTCAATTCTATTTTCGTCATCCAATCCGCACAAAAGTTCGCCTCTTTCGAAATTAATATGATTTACAATAATGGTCTTACACTCTATAAGTATTTCATCGTACTAATTCCCCTTACTCCCACCGTCTGTCACTAGAGCATGTAGCTCAAGCAAATCGGTTTTAATGAAAACCATCTCATATTTCAGAGTAATTTCCATGTGTAATCCAAAGTGTAGCGCAAAGAGTTTCGCTTGAAACACCTATATTTTTTTTGGCAGGATCCCGCCAAACCTCCTAAGAAATCTCTGTTACTATCGCGGAATACAACCCTAACTCTCGCTCTACTTGACCCATTTACTTAGAGCGTTTCTTCCCGAAAAAATAACCCTCCCATTACGTTCTTGACCCCACGCTCCGAGACAACACACCGCTATGTTTTTAACCGTTGCTCTTAGCGTTCGACTTGATTTCTTATGGGCACTTCCTTCGAAACACATCTCATTCTGATCGATTCAAATATGCCAGCATATGGAGGTTGTGACACTCACCAATTCGAGACACTCTTGTGTCCTCTTACGGCCTAACAACGCCTTCCATCATTCCATGTTTGGCAAACTACCTGTCCCAGTTGCAATATTTGTTATAACATTCATTTTGTTATCTTCTATACTAGTTCGTTGACCTGCAACTTCCCCTTGGTACCAGCTTGTTGTGCGCAAATCGGACTGATAACATTCTCTTGTTGTAGCAAAATTAAATTTCTGTTATACAACATTCCTAAAAAGGTGTTGTTATATTGCATACCAATGCCTGTTACACCCCTGTCCATAATTCCTCTTTCCATATGAGTGTCTCGCTTAATATTCACTTCTGTTACTCAGATAAATCCATCGATAAAGATGCTTTCCAGCCTATCTATATTGTGAACTAAACACTAGACCCTCTATTCACATGGCCCTGCTCCAATGTAGTCCTTGCTACAATGCGCAATTTCACAATCTCAGACTACCCATCCCATATATCATCGTCGTAGCCTCGAAATAAATGAGTTGTTGTTTCTTGGGATACACGACAGACCTTTCACACCGTGGACACATCCATACCACGCTTAATGAGAACAGTCGTGGGTAGGCGGTCCCATAAGGCTTTCCAAAGTAGGACCCGGATTTTTTGCGGACATTTGAGAGCCCATTGCTTATCCCATCTAAACTCCATTGTCGCAACCGATGTCTTGAGCGACTTGTAGACTGGTTTGACTGAGAAAATACCTGAAGCCTCTAAATTCCACTTATACCAACACCCTTCTTCATTATACACTTCTTCAATTTCGTTCACCAGCGCCTCTCGCCCCCAAGTATACTTTTACATACTCTTGAGTCTGAATGCTTGTGAAAACGATTCATAAAGCCTTCCTCAAAATATCTATGCTTTAAAGCCTTGACATAAAGTGCTTGATCCCCTTTAAGAGTCTTCCATCCTAACTTAGCGAGTAGCGCTTTATTCAAGTTTTTTGCATCTGAAAACCCAACCCTCTATCGATCTTATTTCTACACAACTTCTCCCAAGAGAGCCATCATATCTTCCTTGACTCACCATTTGTACCCTAAATGAACTCATGGAATATTTCAATCGATTTCATTACACACATAGGTCGGAAACTTCATTGTTTGCATGTTTCTATGGCGCTAAGAACCGCTTGTGCCAACGTCACCCTTCCTGCTAACAAGAGATTTTGTGACTCTCAATTCGATAATTTATTTCTCATGCTCATAGTTATTCATTTATAGAACCCCTTGGAAGTCGACTTGCACATAGAGGTGTAACCAAAGACATCCTCACTGAATCACTTATCACGAAACCACTTCTTGCTGCTAATTCAACCTTCGTTTCTTGTTTGGCATTTTTTGAGAAGAAGCTTATCTATTTTTCATTTATTAGCCCACTTCGTCATAGAAAGACTTCATTACACCCTTCATAAAATCAACCTAGTTTTCTAACGCCTCCGCAAAAAGAATCAGATCGTCGGCAAAGAACACATGAGAGATCGATGGACCCTGTTTCCTAAGACGGATTGTGGCCCATTCTCCACTATCAGAAAAGCTTTGAATCAAAAGTGACAGTTGCTCGATACACATCACAAACAAATATGGGGAGAGGGGGTCTCCTTGACGGATTCCTCTGCTTGGTGTGAAAGGATCCAGTGGGGCACCATTCCATAATATCTGCATAGAATTAGAACGCATATCAGATATAATAAGACGTACTTAAGTTAAAGGTAAACCAAAAATTATGATGATATCTTCGAGGACCCTCCAACTCACCTTATCATAAGTTTTTGCAAGATCAATGTTTACCGCCATAAATCCACTTTTGCCTGTTTTCTTATATATCCAATCAAGTAGTTTCTAGACCAGAACTATATTATTCGTGGTGAAATGTCCAGGAAGGAAACTAGTTTAATTAGCACCAATATGATCATCCAATATTGGTTGTAATCTATTCATCATCGTTGTCATAATAAACTTAATTGAACATTAATCAAGCTAATAGAGCAAAAATGACTAACCTTCGCTGGATCTTTATTGATTAATAAAAAAACATTATTGATTAATAAAAGAATAACAAACAAGTGATATGAATATATCAATATATTAACCATCTACCAAGGTTGTGTTTATTTCATTTAATGTTATATAGATATTAGGAAGTAAGAAATTATAGGTATGGTATCCAGAATTTTAATTATTTTTTCTCTTTCTCCATTATGATTAAGTTATAAGCAATTAATTGGACACAATAAAAACAACATAAAAATAATAAAAATTAGTTTATAAACATAATGCTTAAGATTGATGAGTTTTTTCTTTTACTATAAATAAATTATCAGAACTTATGTATTGATAATGCGTTAAAAACAATTTAAACATAACGAGAGTAATATTAAGAGGTTTCCTTTATATAATGATACAAGTCTTACCATTTCTTTACTAAATCTACAAAATTGTAAGAATAAATAAAGTGTTACAAAAAGGTAAATATAGGTGTTACAAATCTCCCTAATATTAATCATAATATGTCATAACATTATAAAATTCCTAAGGTCATAATTCTTTTTTTGAATAGATACATATCATAGAATAGAAATTAGAAAACAAAAAGAAACATAAACAAATGCCTTACAAAAAATAACTGTAAAGCAAAATCGGTTTTTAAAGAACTTCCATCATAAAATAACAAAAAGAAGACCACGTAAGTCAAATTTTAATTATTTTTTTTAGATCGATCAACGTATGTTTAGTTCTAAAACTTTTGAAAGCTATGTGTGAAACTTCCAATTAAGTCTCTTATATTAATACAAATATTATAAACTAAATTCAATAAAATCCAAAAAATTTATATAAGAGATTTTCTTTAACTTAAGTGTAGATAACGTCTCAATAATTTATTATATTTTTGATTTTTCCATTTATAGAGTAATACAAATATTATCCAATATATGTTTAACATGACATTTTTCTCTTACTTGATATAAAAGTTAGATTTATCTTAAATTTTAATTAACTTAAAATTTATATGAAACTATTATAATATTATAAAACTTTATTATATTTAGTAAATATATATCATTATTTTAAATCTTTATATTAATATAGGTTAAAAGTATCTAAATATAAATATAATTTTTATTTACAATAAAAAAGTATATTCATCAACAAATATAAGTATTAAATCAATAATAGTTATAATTTTTATATAATTTTTTAATAATATTTTTTAATATTCAAGTGAATGACCTGAACTATTTCAATTAAAACTCCTAATTATTTTTTAATATTTCATATGTTTTTATTCTACCTAACTACAACACTTAACCAACTATTCTTAATAACCCTTACCTATCTTTTACCCTTACTTAAATAAGTATATACTACTTTGTTTTTAATATAATATTTATTTATTTTTTAATATTAAACCGTATAAATATTAACTTACTTGATATCTCAAGGTAACCCGTCATTAAAAATCTCTAATATTATTCGATTCGATTCTCAAATCTATATATGCCTTATCTATTCACCTAGCTTGGTAAACGAGAAACCCGATAATTTAATAAATATTGGTTAACTACATATTATTCTACGCAAATCATCGAAATTCTACTTCAATGATCCTATAACTAAGAACAAATTCAGATATAGGCTACATTCTCATTATCAGAACTCTAAATGGTATCTGATTTGTAATTTGATCAAAAATCCACATTTATATTATGTAGATAAGTATTACAATCATAAATGTTTGTCAGAGACTCAAGAGACCGTGTATAGTTGACACTTGTATTCAATTCGTTATTAGACGATCGGAATTAAGGGAAATAGTCCCGACATACTCTCATACATGTCATATGATGCATATACAATCTCATATACCACGTGGGTACAATAGATCATCGGGGCAGAGAGGCATTAACGACGTCTCTAATCAGGTGATGGAAAATGTAATGATAACATGGAGTGCATAGTAGCTTTGTCAGAGCCCGCAAATCCCTAAGAACCAGTAGGGTGATAGGTTAGGCGGTTTCAGTTACAACTTTGCAAAAAGTTGGGGAAAGAATTGTGAGCCGAGAGATACATATAAAAGATTTTAGTGAAATTATTTATAATGAATTGTAATGACAGAGCACAATTCTGTGATTAATATATACTTTGTACAGCCTTTCTTATAACAACATATGGGAAGTAATGTTAATATGATGTAAGTAATTTACTTCTGCTTCGATCCATCCACACGTAAATGGACAAAGAGAATATTGTTGTAGCCCCTGGAAATCCTGATCTTCTCGTCAGTATATCTGCAAACAAACCATAATAAGGCAGTTCATTTTATAAAGCTATCCCCTTGTAATTTAGCTAATTAATGATGTAATGATGATAAATGGCAGTATTACAGTAGTTCTATTTTGAACTTGCTTGTCATCTCTACTGGAATTCCATATGGACCGTTCAAGATTGCAGCATCGTCCATGGTGACATCATATGTATTAGTCTCAGACTTCCTGCATTTACACAAGCAACATCGAAAAATTATTACTTGACCAACTTTAAAAGGTAAAGATACATCGTATACTCAGAAGTTACTGTTTTAAATCAGTTACTTACACATATGTGCCATTTATTGAGAATCTGAACCCGAGCAATATGGTGACCACAAATTTCAATTCCCCATTAGGTTTGACAATCTGAATAAGTTATAGAAAAGAAACTGAGGATTGGTATGAATTAAAATTGAAGCATAAATTAAGTAAGAGCTACTGCACCTGTATGCCCATAAGACCATTTGCCGCATTTTCAAGCCAACTATCTGTTTCCATCTGTGATAAATTGTGGAGAATCAGTTAAAAGGAAAAGATGAAATGTTTTACAAGTTTATCGATAAATTACCTGTGAACTCCAAAGCATTTGCCATTCTCCCTCAAGAAGTTCCATTTCACCTTTCAATTCATTGCGCTTCGATGATATGAAGTCACTAATTGCCTGTTTAAAGTTGTCTAGTTCGAACTTGAGCAGAAAGAAACATGACAAGAGTTCATAAATCAAGAAAACCAATACCTTTTCGACCCGAGAACCTGATGAAATAGCGGAGAGCAATTTTTGCCTTGATTCAGTTACCTTTTGCAGTACAAATGTAGTTCCCTGCACTACACAATCATTTGTGGTTGTACTTAATCTTAGAGATTAAGCAAAGAAGAAAACAAGTTATTAAAGATAGTTTGACTTGTGCTAACCTTATTTCCTCTTGAGATACGAACATTACCGGACTGAGATAAGTAAGTAGTCTCTAACCAGCCCTTAGCTTCATCCCCCAATAATCTAAAAGGTACAGGATATGGAACCTTAAACGGAAGAAATTTCAAAGAAAAAGCAGCTCTATCAAACCGGAACAAGATTCTTTTGCCATCCTTAATAGACGCTACTGCCTGCATAAATTGACACCTAAATTTTTTTAGATTCTTCCTACCTAATAATACTATTTGCATGATTTATAGTTTTGTAAGATTGTAGATACCTCGACTTTAAGCTCTCCAATAACATCTGAAAACTTAACAATATTTGATACGCGTTGGTCATCTGATCGTAGAGAAACATCTTGAAATACATTGAAATTGTCAACACCAACAAATGTTCTCTGAATTGGTGATGCAGTTCCAGGTCTTGTGGTGAACATTAATTGCCACCGACCTTCAATCAAACTTGAGCTTGTCTGCATATTTTTGAGTTTGATCCATTTTATGATATTGATTTCTTGGTGTGACCAACATTTTATACGATAAATACAGTATGTTGTTACTTCACTATCATTTTTAAGTCAAATCATTCGATCAACATTACGAGAGGAAAACTTATGCGTGTGCATCATTGCATCATAATGAGCAAAATTAACCAAAAGTGTACATTTAGAACACTAAGCATTAACTCAACGAATTGTGGGAAAAGAGAAGGAAGAGATTACTCACTGGATCAGGCACACCTGGTAAGCCTTCTAGAACTTGCACTGCACTTTCTACATCCTGCATATTTAAGAATTCTTTTAAACATGACGTTATCATTTTAAAAGGTTAATTACCAAGATAATCGTTTTAATTAACTGAGCTAAACATGTTTAGTTTTCCTAGGTTAGATTATAAACATGTGGTCTCAGTAATCATTGACATTGACATGATTAAAATGTTAAACAAGTAATGGAAATGTAATAAAGTATGTACTTGGAGTTGTTGAGGTGTAGCAGAGCGACCACGTCCTTGAATGCCAATAAGAGCATCGATCAATCTGTTTTCTTCTCTGCTAAATGCTGAAACTTTCCCATCTTCTTGAAGCTGTGTTTGTTGGTTGAGTTGAGAACGACACATAAAAACAGGTCCAGGATTGAGTATTTCAGGGCGTGGCCTGAACATATGCAAGCCTCCTCCACCTGATAAGCTTGTTAGCTGGATAGCAGCCATATTCACAGCACCGGAGAAGAACCGTTAACCGTTAAATGGACTAAGATTTTTTTTTTTTCTTTTCATTTACGATTCTGTCTTTGTTCCTAGTTTTTGATTTGATGAGCTTAGGTGGATGATTTTGCGCCAAACGCCTTACCAGTGGTAGGGTATTCTTTTATCTTTGCCTTTTCATCGTAACATAATTAGTTTTTGAGATTTTTAACCAACGGTGCCTATATTCTTTCCCAACTCTACTTATCCTTTTTTTTTACTATACACTTCAAATAAAATTTTACTGATAAAAAATTCAATTATATATTTACTTTTTTTTCTTTTTTATTTCTCTATATATACTAATTTATAGGGTAATTAGAGATAAATGCTTCCTTAATAATGTCTTTAATTTTTTTAAGTCTCCAATTTTCTTATTTAGAGATAAATGCCTAATAGAATAATTATTTTTAGAAAACATCCCCTTTATATTTTTTATACCTATACTATCCTTATTATTAAATATATTATTTTATTTTTAATACAATATTTATTTTTAAATCTTAAACAAATAATAGGGTATTTCCACCACCACCACCACTACAGCCACCACAACCATCACCACCTTCACCACCACAACCACCACCACCACCACCAACTACTAATTTTATCACACGCGCGCGTTCGTGGAATATTTTTTAAATCGCCATAACTAATTCAAAAAAAATCAGAAAAATCGAAAAAAAATCATATTTGGATAAATCAAATTAATATTTACGTCTATGATTTTTTTCGGAATTTTCTGATTATTTTGGTTTTTTTTATTTTTTTTAATTCGCAGAACATGGAATTCCATGTTTTAAACAATGAATTTCGTGTCTGCGGAAAACAAATTTCTTATATCAAAACATGGAATTCCATGTTCTGCGAATTAAAAAATTCAAAAAAATTCAAAATAATCAAAAAATTCAAAAGATTCTGAAAAAAATCATAGACGTAAATATTAATTTGTTTTATCCAAATATATAAATTTTTTATTTTTTTGATTTTTTTGATTTTTTTAGAATTAGTTATGACGATTTTAAAAAAATTCACGGACGTGCGCGTGTGTTTATTAGTTTTTGTTTTGTTTTTTTCTAATTTCTTTTTTTTAAATTGTTAATTATAAGAGTAGTTTGGGATGGGGCTGTTTTCTATAAAAAGTCTTATTATAGGCACCTTTTTTTAAATAAGTTTTTTAATAGGCATTAATCTCTAATTGGCTCATTTTTTATTTCTAAAACACTCTCTCTCTCTCTCTCTCTCTCTCTCTCTCTCTCTCTCTCTCTCTCTCTCTCTCTCTCTCTCTCTCTCTCTCTCTCTCTCTCTCTCTCTCTCTCTCTCTCTCTCTCTCTCTCTCTCCTCTTTTCTCCGTTTTTTGTCAAATCCACCCACATTAGTATTCTCTCTCCTATTTTCTTCATATTATCAACCAAAATCAACCGGATCTACTCCGGCAAGCCAGTACCGGTGTGAAGCAAGCCGCCATGGTCCGTTCAGTCCGACGTTTATCCGGAAGCAAGCAGAGCCATGGTGAAGCCTTTCGCCGAGCAGCAACAGTCCGGGGCTTGGTGCGAGACTTGACCTTTGATCGAGCTGGTGTAGCGAGATCTTCCCTCCATTCGAGAAGGTGGTGCTAGTTGACCTCCGTTCGAGACATAGAAGCTGTCGGACGTTCGAAGCTTCGCCTAAGAGCAGGAAGACGAAGCTGAGTCCGTTTTCCATTAACGCCAGTCCTTTGAAACTCGGACGTGAGAAGACACCCGAGATGCTGCACAAAGAGATCGTTGCTTTGAATCATTTTTTCGAGTCCGTTCCAGATCGAGATCTGACGTGCTCCGGTCGTGCTCTCCAACTCCGACGAGGCAGGTTTTGTCCAGCTTCGCGTTCAAGATCTAGGTTGCTGCGTATAGTAGCTTCATGGAAATCTATCCATAGAACACTCAGATGCTGCTTTTTTTTGTGTTTGTGTAGTTACTGCCTAGTGGTGTCGCCTAGGGTGTTATAAAAATATGATAAATAAATACGGGAAACATGCACTAATCACCCTAGACAAACACGGTTCTGCAAGTATTACAGGACGTATGCAAGTTTTAATGATAAGAAGAATTTGTTCTCAGGGACTTAGTGTGTTACACAAATGAGCAAATAATTAGAGTAGCAATAATTAATTAAAATACGGAAAATAAATACGATTGATTGAGAGATTAATGATTAAACTAAAAAAAAGTAAAGACAAATAATGAAAGACGAGAGAAATATGAGATGAGAGAATATAACTTTAGGTTTTGCTAGTATGCACTAATCCTTCTAATTCTTTCTATCAATTTCAGTTAATAAGGGAGATAATATCTCTTAAATATGTAGTCAGGATTCTAAATTCCTCTTCCTATCCCCGAAGAGCGAACTAGGGAGGCGACCGCACAATCACGAGTTGATTCAAATAGGGTTATCCTACGCTACTAGGTTCCTAAGAAAATCTTTCCTTCAATTAATGATATGGTGATTTAAAACAACCCCAGGTGTTGTCAGGACCAATTCCTTATTCTAGACGTTTCTGTGGTGTTTCAATAATTAGACACCCCTTCCGGGTGACCATCTAACTACTATTAAGAATGCCTAAAGTGATCAGGTTTAGGACAGACAATAAATCAAAGCACATAAATCAAATATATGGTTAAGCATCTATAATCAGATTAAAACATATAATTTCCAAAGAAACATAGATAGAAAGAAAATAGAATTCATAGATTATACATAATGCAAAACCCAAACTATGGGAAAATTAGTTCATACCTGAAGGAAATAAACTAAAAGAATGATACAAATAATTCATCTTACTCTCTTCAATAACTCTAATAATGAATAAAACTGAAGGACTAGTTTACGTGAGGCAAGGATGAATTTTACAAAGGTTAAAGGATGTATTTATAGGTGTCTAGAAGCCCTAATTCGTTTTCTTGGAGTGGAAGACAAGTAACTTGGACTCCAAGCCCAACTCAAATTCGTAACCCTAAAATATAGAAAGGTAAGATTCTGTTGCTGATTTGTTTTGGACGTAACTCCTTCAATACTTATCCAAATGACGCGTTCTTTATGTCGAAATCAATAATCTCGGAAAGCTATACAACTTTGATTCATATCATTCTTCCAAATTCCTATCCAATCTTGAGTTATGATCACGTTTTTGAACGTGGTGAATTTTAGATTTACTTGGCGACTTTATCTTTCCATATCTATCTTTTCTTTCACTTATCTCCAATTTCCATGCATATCTTCTTTACCTTATCTCTTATTCTTGACTTGGCATCTAATTAATTACCATATATATCTTTAAAACTTCACAATTAATAAACAATTAAACCCAATATGCTTTAAAAATAATAAATCATTAAATCAAGACAAGAAATAGGAAAGTGCACTAATACATAGGAAATTCGACCAAATAGACTTCTAAAACACTAAAAATGATGTCTCCAACTAATATTAAATCATCACAAATGGGGAGACATCAAGACCCCCAACTCAAAGTTGTATCGTCCCGATACAATAAAGATAAAAACAAAGGGAAGTCTCTAAATACACACCTAAGTCAATTAAGCACAATTGGAAAGAAGATAGCAGAATGTATAGAATAGACTCAAAGCAACTACTCAGAAAATTTCATGTAATAATATTTATAAACGACATACCTGCATGCTTTTCATATCCACAATGAACACGACTTGAATTCAAGATCAAATTAGCTTCGGAATGTAAGAAGGAGAGGAACTTTACTCAGTTTACCAAGGAGGCTATAGATTGTTTATCGACCTTCACTAGTATCCAAATATCCACTTAACTACTCTCTATCGGCTCAATCACTTCTTGATTACATAGCAAAGAATCGAAAGGTCTTTAAGGTTGTAATGTTGGCCTAGGGACGGTATGATAAGTATATTTGGATAATTTAGAGTGAGCTTTTGGCTCTCTCCTCACTAGACATCAATGAACCGCCTTATAGCTTGAGTTACTCTCATAAAACATTCTCACTCAACCCAATGATATTCTTGATGCACAAAGTAGCATCCCCAATAACCCAATTAAAGCATAAGATGTTCACATAAAAATTTCACTTTGCCGGTCTGAATATATTTCATAATTTTTTTTCTTTTGTATAGCTATGACTCTCTTTTTGATGTTGAGATATCATGCTATTTTTTCTCATAATCATTTTTTTTCTTTTCATGCTTTCATAGATTTTTCTTTCACTATTACCCTGACAAAGGGTTACAATATAAACCTGTGAATCATTATCATATATAGAATAGAGCATAATTAATAAGCTCAAAAATCCCAACCCAATAATATTTCCCATAATGGTTGACCCACCACCCCAAACTCAAGCTCTAAAACAATTGTATATGCATCGCGATTCGAGTGTGGGTCATATGGAAAAGTCTTATAATATAAAGGATATGGCTTATAATGTGGCTAATAAAAAGGCTTTAGAAAGGCTAAAAGGGGCTGAGAAGGATATAATAAAATATTAATTTGGACAACAAGCTAAAATGCAACAAGGGGCTTATGAAAGAATCTCCTTAATCACTTTCTAAATTATGCAATTTCGTCATTCTCTTACCTTTACCACGTTCATCAAATGGGTTTGTCAACTAGCTTGGATCTCACGACCTACATACCACTCATGGCTTCCCTGAGATCGAACATACTTTCTATCGCATTGCTAACTAATCTTTTCTTTACTATCAATGTGTGTTTTCCTGTAAATACTCAAAGCATACAAAATAAAGCAACTCATAAACATACTACTTTCTATCATCAACTTACTAAGCTTATGCTTTCAAGCTATTAAACACACTTTACATCTAATTCCCATGTATCAAAAATTTAAATTTCTACCTTAAAACAAAAAATCACAAAAAAATGGAGATGAGAGAAAACGAATCCCCACACCCCAACTAAAAAATGAGGCGTTTCCCCACGACTCGAAAAGAAATTAAAATTAGCAGATAAAGCATTTACAGAAATGGTAAGGAAGAAAGAGAACATACTCTCGAGGCTATTGCCTCGCATTTCCGACATCCAAGATAGGATTTGCTGGATCTTTCTTTAATAGCTTAAGGAATGACATGATGTGCACTTGATTGGCTTTGATTTGTGCCACATCTTCGGCTAAGGAAGTTTGAGCTGCTTCGATTTTGTTTAATCGCTCCTCCATCTTCTCTTGCCAACTACGATCCTTTTCTTCTTTTGAGACTTGCGTAATTCCCGCTCCTCTCAAAACTTTCATAATCCAAGCATTGTCAATAATATTACTCATATTAAACTCAAGTTTCTCCCCTTCACCCAAAATCACATTCTCTTTCCGAACAAGACACGTGATCATAGTAGGATATTTCACATTAAATAACGAGATATGAGAAACCGAAAATCGCATCACCTCCTTAAAGATCAACTGTGCCACATCCACTTATTCCCCTCTCAAAATACAATTCAAAAAGACAGCGTTCTTCTTACTTACTTCCGAATTTCTTGTGTTTCCAAAGGCATTAGAGGAAAGGAAATTGTGCCAAATTCTAGCATCCGGTTGGAGATATTTGTAGGGCCAAGGTGCTTTTAATTCTCCCTTAAGTGATTGCACTTTCTCCTTATCTAATACATTCTCAAAAAGTAAATTCCAATCAAAAGTCCTTTTATTATCCACCGCTTCTCTATACTTGTATGGTCTAACCAATTTCTTAAACTGGAAGTGGTTTCTAATATCTTCGACTGTGAAAGGAACTAACTTGCCTCTAACTGGAACACAACCTTTACTATCTCGGCTAAAGAGGCCTAAAAAGAATTCGGAAACTAATTCATGACATAAATATGAACGTCTTACCATGAATATAGACCAACCCAATCTTTCACCGATCTCCAAGAATCTATTGTACTCTCCTTTACCAACTTCTTCTTCAAATACTTTCTCATAAGCAAAGGGAAGTTTCTGTAATTGTTTCTTTGCAGAAGCTATCAAGGCCTTTTGAAGCTTTCTATTTTTCTTCGAGTGTAGGTACTTTGATTTGTAGAGGTTGCGTTGTCTTCTTCACGAAAGCTGAACCTTTTTTCCCATTAAATTAAACACAGCTAGCTGACCTCTTTTCTCTTGACCTATTTTACCCTTTGTGTTGGAACTATAATTTTTCTCACTTGATTTCTTCTCAATAGAACACAATACCTTGCTTTTCTTCATCTCCCTCACAGTAGATAATGTATCTATTCTTTTAGTCATCTCAGTTAACCTCCAACTCAAAGCTTTAACCACTCTTGAAATTTAAAACTCTTGATTATAGGTTGAACAAGCTTTATTTGGGTTAGAAAAGGTGTTCTGAAGATTATTCTCTATATGGGTAAGATGGATTTCATGTTGATTGATATGGATCTAAGAAATTGTAGGATGCATTTTGAAAGTTTAGGCTTTTGATTCTTGGATTCAAGTGTTTTTGGTACGATTTGGGTGGTTGAATCTTCTTTGTAATGATGTAGAGAGAGGATTGGATGTGTTTTTATGGTTATTGGGTAGTGTTTTGATGTTTGGGGAAGCTTTGATGAAGCTTTAATAGAGTTGGGAGAGGTTTGGAGAAGAAAAGAGGCTTAAAGGATTGGAAAATTCGGAGTAAACTAGCCTTCCTCTTCTTTATAACCTAAACAAAATTCTCCAGTGGCGCTGACCGGCTAGTCGGGGATCTGGGCGGCTTACCGGTGGATGACTTCATAAACCGTATCGACCAATGTGACCACGGTTTTCTTGTGTTGCTCTCGGCAATAATCCTGACTCGTAAAACCGTGTCACGGGTTTTGGTTGGCTGGCTTACCGGCGATCTGACCGGCATTACCGGTGCGACACTTTTTCAAAAACCACCTCTCGGCATAAAACCTGATTCATAAACCGTGGGCACTGTTTTTGACCCGCCGGCTTACCGTTCGTAGGGCCGGGTTACCGGTGGGCAAGTCAAAATATACCCAAAAATTTATTTTTCTTCCCTAACTCGATTCCTTTAATACCTGAACATCAAAAACACTAATACCTTTCTCAAATATGCAATATCAACTAAAAACAACTAAACTAAACATGAATTAAAAACATAAAATCATAAAAATTGCGGGTTGTCTCCCGTACAACACTTTTATTTAACGTCTTTCAAAGTTAGACGTGTTACCTCTATCAAGATTCGCTAATATAGCCTCCCCAGCAACGAGATAGGCTATGAGCGCCCACTAATCTCCGTTTAATGCCCCTCTTGGGGCTGATTTCTATCATCTTAGCTGAAACAACCTCAGTGACAATGAATGGTCCCATCCACGAGTCTTTGTAACTTCGTGGCCTATTTTCTGGTTTGCGGGCTTTCCATAAAACTTCATGGCCGACCCCAAACTCAAGTTTTGGCTCAATACCCAAAAAATTTGCGTGGATTTCCTTTGGGACACGATGATGTGAAAGTTTGTGGATGATAGGAACGGTGGGATCTGATTTCCTTGGTTTCTTACCCCAGGCATATAATGTCTCAGATATGTGTTTAGCATGAAGGGTAATTGTCCCTTCCTGGAAGTTGATTATGCTCTGACGGGTGGCTGATGTCTCCCGATTTGTTCTAATTAATAGCCCCTTGGAGACATCCTTTTAGGTGAATAAATGACTTATTTGATAGACTTTTATGCTTAATTGATCATATTGCACTTCCTCCCCTTGGAAATTAACTATTTGCAGAATCTGAGCTTTTGTGCTAGGGCTGTAAACGAACCAAGCCGCTCGCGAGCCGCTCGAGCTCGACTCGGTAAAAAGCTCGTTCGAACTCGTTCGTTTATATAAATGGGAAAAAAAAGTTCGTTCGAACTCGTTCGTTAAAAAAACGTGTTCGTTCGAGCTCGTTCGTTAACTCGTTAAAAATTTATAATCTGTAAATTAATGGTTTAGTTATCAATATATATATTGTTAAAATTATAAAAAAATAAATTATTCGTTAAAAACTCGAGATCGGCTCGAAAAAAACTCGTTCGATATGTTATCAAGCCTTAAAATTTGAGCTCGGCTCGACTCGTTAAAATTTGAGCTCGACTCGGCTCGACTCGTAAATCTTATCAAACAAGCTTGCACATCTAGTATCCGGCTCGACTCGGTTCGTTTACAGCCCTATTTTGTGCGTAAATTTGACTATTTTTAATGCAAAGTTAATTGGCTCGTGAATCTCGTGAAAGACCAATCCAAGGAGAAGAAGTGAGAATAAAGTCTTAGTGTATTTTAGAGTGTTAGGAAATGATTTCTAGTCGAGTTTCTAATTTTAGAGTACACTTTCCTATTTCGATTTCTTGATATATTGATTTATTCTTTTTAAGCATATGCGGTTTAATTATTTATTTAATGTGAAGATTTTAAAGATAAATGGTAATTACTTAGAGGCCAAGTCAAGATAAAGATGAAAGGAAAGAAGATTTACATGGAAATAAGAAGATTTAGGAAAGATTTATTCAAAGGAGGAAAAGATAAAGCTGCCTTTTGAAATCTGAAAATCCAGCCACGTTTTAGAGATTAAATCATAATAAAAGATTGGCTAGGATTCTGGACGAGTGGCCTGCACCAATAGAAAGATCTTTCCAAGACAAGCAGTTTCATATATTGGAACTTCTCAAACGGATAAGTATTGAAAAAGATATGACCAAATCAAATCAGCAGAATCTTATCTTTTAAGAGCTACGAATTTGAGAGTCTTTGACTTGTCTTCCACTCCAAGCAAAATTCGACCTAGGGTCTTCCAACACCTATAAATACACCCCTTAACCTCCTACTTTCAGACACTTCAGAGAATTACACAAGAGGCTTAAGGTTTATAAGTCAGAGCAAGAAGGCAAGGAGAAGCTAGTGCTGGAGGAGTCTTGTTCTTCCATCATCAGTCATCTTAACCTTTAGGTTCTTTATTTTCTTTTTGTAATTCGAAACTATGAATGCTTTTAATTTAATTTTAGTTTTCCATTATGTTATGAACTAATTTCTTTAGTACTTGAGAATCGCTATATGGGTTGAACTTAATTCTGTTTAATTTATGTTTTCTGAATTTGGGATTTAATAGTTTAAATTAGACTAGGTATTTTGTGTTAACTATTATCTTGTTTTAATTACTAATTTTGAAGTCATGAATCAAACTTAGCTCATAGTAATTAGGCTATTCCATATAGTGGCGTATGGATCACCTTGACGGGGGGTTTAATTACAGACTTAGATAATAGACGCATAGTATCCGTTATTGACCTTGACAGGCTTAACTAACCATGCAGCCAATGAGGTAAATTATTATTCATCTGAAAGTAGCTTATATTCACCCTGACGGGGTTTGTAATACCGTAGGATAGCTCCTAGGTCCACCCTGACGGGGGCTAGGAGATATTAGAGTCGCGACTAGCATAATAATACCAGTTTAGCCTTTAAACAGAAGCATGAATTAGATAGATTAGGTGAAACCCTTGCGAGGATCAAGTACTCTTTCTCATCTGAAGTTTAATTCTCTTTTATTTGCTTTATTTTATTTCTAGTTAATTAATTTAGTCTTTAATTTATAAAACCAAACAAAAATCTTTACTTTATTTGTTTCTGTTAAGCAATTATTCTTACTTTTTGATTAATACCTGAGTTGTGCCTAATCCGTCCCTGCGAACGAACTCGATTTATCGAATATTACTTGGACAACCGTACACTTGCGGTGATTGTGGTTCCTTTACTTTCGCATTAATTTTATAACACATCAGGACACACCAGTGGCCATGAAAGGCCTTCCAAGTATGATTGGAACCTGCTTATCTGCATCGAAATCAAGTTTAACAAAGTCAGTAGGGATGGTGATATTACCTGATCGGACATGAACGTCCTCCACTGTTCCCCATGTCTTGGTAACTGAGTTGTCAGCAAACTGCAACTTCACTAGAGCTTTCTCTGATTTCTGAAGTCCAAGTCTATCGAACACGGACTTTGGCATAAGATTCACACCAGAACCCACATCACACATAGCCTTCATCTTGAGCATACCATTTATTTGAATAGAAGAGTAAAACCTCCAGGATCTTTTAGCTTCAATGGTAACTCTTTCTCTACTACTCTCGAGACTCTTTCAGTATGAGCCACAGTCTCTTTATGGCTTCTACAACCGCTTCTTTCTCAGGAATAACTTGCGTGAAAACTTGTTGCGATGTAAGCCCTTTCTTTGCAATCTCAAGCATTTGGGCGTTGATGTTATCAGGAGTATACGCCTCTACAGATGTCTTGAGTTCAATGCCGCCCTTTGGATTTGTATCAGGAATGGTTGGTGACACTGTTTGAACAATTTGTGGTGATTCCACCTTCTCTTCTTCCTTCTTTTCTTGCACAACAGGTTCAACTTCTACTCTTGTTATGATAGAATTTTAGGATTAATTCGTTATATTTTAATTTCTCTCCTTGAATTTTATTATATTTCATTTTTAAAGATTTTGCATGTTAAATGGCTTGTTATAGTGCAAAGTTTGTAGGTCCATGGATGCTACGGAGAACCAATACAAGGAGACAAATCGATAATTAAAGTCTCGTAACGAGTAGAGAAGTCAAAGGCGAGAAAAGATATCCCGAAGAGTTGACTAGGAAAGCTGCAAATCTGGAAGGCTGATAGTACTTGCTAATTTTCAGCGACTTAAACATGGATTCAGCCTTTGGGTCGTGAAAGGGAGATTATTATTTATTGAGTTAAGAAGATTTAGCAACTGAAATGGGTCAATTTGGAGTTGATTTGAGGAAGTTACCGTTTTACTAAGGGCTGCACACCAGTTACGGGATTTCAATTAAAAGATTGGATTTGGGCTTTTTAATATTTGACTTATTTTCTTTAGTAATATCCCAAGTTAGTTTTTCTTATTATAGATAGGCATTTAGACTCTTATTTTACACACAATTCATTCTACGCTAAAATTCAAGAGCAAGAGTCAAGAGCAGAAGGCAGAAGAATGAGCTAAAGGTGAAGAATCTTCATTCTTCCACCGGAAGTCAAATTCCAACGCCTCAATTAGGTTCTTTTATCTTATTCTTTAATTTGAGACAATAAATTCCTTTTATTTTAATTTAGTTTTTCTTTCCGTTATGAGTTAATTTCCTTTGTACATATTGAGTAGAACCCTAACTTGATTAATTATTTTTTTTTCTAATTTGGGATTTAGTAATTTAAATTGAATACATTATTTTGTGTTGGCTTTTAATTTATTCTTTATTATTATCTTTGAAGTAATGAACCAAGGGTAGTCCTTAGTATTTAGGCTATTCACTATAGTGGCGTAGTGATCACCTTGACGAGGGGTTTGAATACATACCTAAGTTAAACCCGTTGGTATTCGCTAATGACCTTGACAAGCTTGACTAACCAATAGTCAATGAGGTAAGAAACTTAACCATTCAAAAGTAGTTGTAATCACCCTGACGGGGTTTATAATACCGTAGGAGAGCTCCTAAGTCCACCCTGACGGGGGTTAGGAGGCTTCAGAATCCCGACTAGCACAAATATAACAATTCAGCCCTTAACCAAAAGCATTAATTAAGAAGGTTTAGGTGAAACCCTTGCGTGACTCAAGTATTACTTCTCTTCCTGCGTCTAGCTTATTTATTCACTTTATTTCATTTCAGTTAAATTAATTTAGTTTTAAATTTATTTTATTTGCATCTTAGTCCTTAAACAAAAACCAAACAAACTTTATATCTTTTATTTTTCTGTACTTGCAATTATTCCACAATTTGATTCACACTTGAGTTGTACCTATTCCGTCCAACACATCCAATTTATCGGTTTATCACTTGGACAACCGTACACTTGCGGTTTGTGAGTCCTCAACTTTCATCGTATTATTGTATAATACACAAGGACCCACCAGTACGGTCTAGTCGTTGGGCTATTGGTAATTCTAGATCTATCAAGACTAATAAAGACTTTAGATTGACAATAGTAGTGACATTGTCTCTCTTTATTTGGGATTTGTGGGTATATGAGTTTTGTTGTAGAATAGCGAGTTTTAGACCGAGTTTCAAAATAGGTTTAAACAAGAAATTGAAGATAAACAGAAAGTAAGGAACACATGATATATCATGGTTCGACAAAATAGTCTACATCCACGTTAGGCTCGAATTTGAGTGCGCCTTTCCACTATCACCACTTTTTATCACTGATTACAATCTTCACAGTTACAGAAAAACCACCGAATTCAACAAACCCTAAGTTTAGAACCAGCGAATCTAAACAATACTCAACTACGCTGAATATCTAGCCTTGAATCAGTAAGATTCAAGGAAATCACAAGATTACACTATCTATTACAGATGATTTAATCACTTGAATACAATGAATGAGCAAACCCTAGTTTGTCTCGGAAAAGAGGCGAGAGAGAATATCTGAAAAGAGTGAAGGAGAGTATGAGAGAGTTGTGAAGAATCAAGGCTATTTATATGAGACATAAATTGACTCAATCTCAGCCGTTCATATGATATAAGATCAACGCTCCACATTCATTCTGCCTTTACTTAATTAAAACGACACTCTATAGTTGAGTAGGAAGTCAAAGTAGAAAAGACCATTCTAACTTGGTCAATCCTTCCACATAAGCTAATACACTTCACATATTCCCACAAGTTTAGTGTCTGTTATCCTAAGATCATTATAAAAAAGAAAGAGAAAAAAACAGACTTTTTTCAGTCATTATCTTAATTTAGAAAAAAATTGTTTTTGAAATTGATTAGGTAGCTTTTGGGTGGAGTTTTATTTTCATAAAAATTCAAACCTTTATCATTATTGTTCCAAGTCTTTTAGGATTTTTTTTTGGTATAAAAAGATTGTGAGGGATGAGATAAGATTAAAGGATACTATCAATCTATTTATTTGTTTGGAGTAGGAGGGATTAGAAGGGAAGATTAGTAAGGTATTCTAGAATACCTTATGTCCACATATATTTAATCATTCCAATTTGGTGCCATTGGAAGGAAGATTGTATTGTAATATCTTAATTAGCCTCATTCTATATTTATAAAATATATTAATAGGGGTATATAAGTAATTTAATTATATAAGGATCCATTCCTACAATTATTCTTCTACTCCAAATATCACACATATAATCTTTTAATAAAATTATATCTCTTCTTTTACTATACTCCTCTTCAATTCCTTTCTTAGAGAGTCTCTCCTCAATAAAAATAAACCCTAGTTTTAAAGAAGGTTTTAGTATTAGTTTTAGTTTAGCAATGTCTAAATAGTAAGGAAATTTGGATCCAAGCAAGAGATTTCGGGAAGATGGGGACAAATAAAGTTTGAGCATCAAATTATCACCACCTGGTTCATGAATTTGGTTAGTCTCTTCTTAATTATAATGATTTGTTTTATGAACATGAATAGCTAAATATCTCATAACTTTAAATGTTCACATGAATTTGTTATTTTTCATTATATGTGAGTTTTTATTTAGTATTTTATAATATATTCTTACGTGTTTGTGTTAATGGTTCGATAAATATCTAGATTATTATAAATGTTTTTAGCTATTTTTCATAATCTAGGAAACACTTGTAGGACGAATCATACATCAATCAATATAGTAAGCATGTGATTCAAACTTGAGATAGTCATTGTATTGTATTGCTATTGGTTATTCAGTTATAGTATATCAAACAGACACGCTGTATTATTCAATTAATCTATTTATCGTGAAAGGTGACATTTTTTAGAAATAGACGTAAGAAATTATGTCTAACTTTGTCGAAAGATTAGTCCATATCTAGTTCAACAAACGCATAATGTTTATTATTTTTGCTCTGACGAAGAAATAAGAAGCTCCCTGAACTAGGACAAGTTTATTTATGTCCTTTGATAAGTTCATGTTGCAGTGGTGAGATAATGGATTCTATGAAAGATTGCAAAATCAATAATAAGATTTTTTTTGAGATAATTTTATATATGTAGTTGGCACAAGAGACCAACTAGAAATGGTTGCCAATATCCTGGATATTGTGTTCCAAGACCAGAGCTTTAATAGTATGGTTATTGCATTGGATAAATTTATCTACCAAGAAGAAAACACCAATACATTCAAAAATATATCAGTATATAGTTTCAGTATAGAGTTTAAAGTAGAATTATTGGAACATAGATTTGAGCTCCAACATATCAAAAGTTCATTTTATAGGTAAGTACTTAATATACTAAAAACGATAAAGGGTTACAAAAGTTCAGCCAACACCCGTAGACTAACAAGCAATAGCAATTAGAATGGCTAACTGAGGTATCGGTAGCCATAAGATTTTATATACCTAATCACCAAACAACATGACACTAAACTATTGTTTGATTACCATTCATTAGTTTGATTCCCACCTTCTATTAATAAAGGATAATATTACAACTATCAGCGACTAAGGTTGCAACATATGTAATTATTACATAAAATTTTCTATTATTTGTTAAAAGGTTCTTACTAATTGGACCCATAATGATTTTATAACCATTAACAAAAAAACAACTTAGAACTTATGTACATTCATGCAAAAAACACAAAAACATTTCTTTATCTCATCATTGATTCTAGATATACAAACCATATCCAAAATCCTAATTATATTTGTAGGATTAGCCTTAAATTCTATCATAACATTAAACAAATATTCTAACTCTAAGACTTTTTTTAGGGTAGTTCTATTATAACAAGATTCAAACCTATCTATGTATATAGGTTACCTAGTTCTGATTTACCTGAAAATATGAATGAGTAGTCTTGTATAATTCTGTAGAAATAGTCGTGGTGCGCGCAAGCTGACCCGGACCACCCGTACCAAAAAAGAAAACATAATTCTATTTTTCTTTATTATTAATTTTCTATCCAAAAACTATAATTTTTACTTATTGTCATTCTCCCTTTTCATTAATTTAACTATTTTTATATTCTTTTTGGGAAAACTCATATAAATGCTTAATTTTCATGCATGCCATTTTCCAAAATAACAACCATCATTTTGAATTCCCTCGGAGAAACATTTCAATCCTATCTGATTTGTAAAAACAGAATATGTTCTAATATAGATCATATTGACTAAATATAGAAGACAAAACAACCACATATTCATATTGACTGAATATAAAGGACAAAACAGCCACATATTCATCATACGTTGGTGTCTTAGGGGACATTCAACGCATGTGGTTGTGGTTCTGTTATTACCGTTGTCCAATTTTGCCACCATGCCACCCCACCACCTCTTCTATCAATTCTGATGAATCCCCTTGAAACAAAACTCAAAAATAATATTCTTAAATTTTTCATTATTATCACATAACATATCTCTATATTTGATATACGTATATATTATGTGCATGTAATGTATCTTACTTGCATACATAGATCCATAATTTTGATATAAACATCTCTTCAAGATTGAGGTTCATTTTCATTATCTTATATAATAAGCTTTCTTCATTTCAAGGTAATTGATTTCCCTTATTATCATTTACGAGATACAGAAGCTAAGAATCGCATAAAATTAAAATATTATGATCGTTGATTTAGGTATTTAAAGGGAGGAAGAAAAGATTTATCAGCACATTTACTATAAAACCAACGGAAAAATGGAGGCGCCAGCTGGAACACCATGCACACCACGGAGAAAAATGGCGAGACAATTAACAGGGAAACGTGATGACACACCATTGCATTCTTGGGCTAGAGCTGGAAATTTGATAGGTATCAGGGATCTTATTAATGATACACCAGAAGAAGAATTGGAAGAAGTTTTGATTAAGCAAAACTCAGCTGGAGAAACAGCTTTGTATGTGGCTGCAGAATATGGTTATGTGGATTTAGTAGACGAGCTTATCAATTATTATGATCTCGCAGCTGCTGAAATTAAAGCAAGGAATGGCTTTGATGCACTTCATATTGCTGCTAAAGAAGGCGATTTGGGTATTATTTCTTGATAAATTATTTTCGATTCAGTTATTGTTAAGTTAGTGATTATTTTATTTTTTGTATAGAGGTGGTGAAGATTTTAATGGAAGCGCACCCAGGACTATCTATGACAGTTGATAGTGCAAACACAACAGCATTGCATACAGCTGCAACTCAAGGGCATGTTCAATTAGTAAATTTTCTATTGGAGGCAGAAAGTAGCTTAGCCGCTATAGCTAGAACTAATGGAAAAACGGCTTTGCATTCCGCAGCAAGAAATGGTCATGTTGAGGTTGTGAAATTACTTTTGAGTAAAGATCTTGGAATTGCAACACGAATTGATAAGAAAGGACAAACTGCTCTTCATATGGCTGTTAAGGGACAAAACCTTGTGGTGGTTGATGAGCTTATAAAGGGAGATTCTTCTTTATTAAACATGGTTGATTCCAAGGGTAACACACCATTGCATATAGCTACTCGCAAAGGAAGGATCCAGGTAATAGTTTCGTATTATATTTAGGCTTATAAACGATTTTTTTTTAAAAAATTGCGTAAACTAAATTTTGTAGATTGTAAAGCTACTTTTGGAACAAAAAGAAACGGATATGAAAGTTGTTAATAAGTCTAAAGAAACGGCCTTAGACACCGCTGAGAAAACCGCGCAACCTGATCTTGCGACCCTCCTTGTGGAGTACGGTTGTGTAAGTGCTAAAACACTGAATCCTAACCCGGGACGAGAGTTGAAGCAAACTGTAAGCGAGATTAAACATGAAGTTCACAACCAATTGGAACACACTGTACAAACTAGAAAACGTGTTCAAGGAATTGCAAAACGACTTCATAAACTACAACATGAAGGGCTTAATAATGCTATCAATTCAACAACAGTTGTAGCTGTACTTATAGCAACAGTTGCATTTGCAGCCATTTTCCAAATTCCAGGACAGTTTTGGGATAATCCTGAACATGTCCCTGATGGTCAATCCTTAGGGGAAGCTAGAATTGGTAAAGACCCGGCATTCATGGTGTTCTTTATATTTGACTCTATCGCACTTTTCATTTCTCTTGCTGTGGTGGTTGTTCAAACCTCACTTGTGGTGATTGAAAGTAAAGCGAAGAAACAGATGATGGCGATTATTAACAAGTTAATGTGGCTGGCTTGTGTGCTTATATCAGTTGCATACTTAGCATTGTCTTTTGTTGTTATTGGAAAGAATAATAAACGGCTAGCAATTAGTGTGAGCATTATAGGAACTTTGATTATGGCTACTACTTTGGGTGTTATGATCTACTGGGTTATTATGCATCGTATTGAAGCTGCAAATAGAAAGAGCATGAAGAGGAACCAATTAGGTGCAAGCAGATCACGAACTTGGTCAGTTTCAGTTGCTTCGGATATGGATATAAACAATGATTACAAGAGAATGTATGCACTTTGAGAGCTTAGGCCAGGCCTGACTAGGCAAAAAAGAACTATATAATTATGTGACAAACATATATAATATCCTTTGCACTTCTTTCCATACAATTGATACCTTAGTAAACCCATGTTGTGATTCATTAAGAATTCTTGGTTTCACGCCTGCGAATTTGTGGAAAGAAAGTCGTGAACACAATTTTAAGTTATCGGTTTTGTGTTAATGACTTTGAAGAGATTTGGATGGAAATTTGTATGATATTGACTTAATTTTGTTTTCAATTTTCAAATGATTGCTTATTTTTTTGGTACTTACTCTTGGTTTATAAATCTGCAATGGCTAACATATCAACGCCTTATTCATATACATGCAATAACCTATATAAATATACTAGGTATACCCGTGCTTAAAAGCTCGAAACCCCTCCCTAAACTAGGATAACCTAGTTTTGATTTATCATGAGAATATATATGGGGAGACATGTATATCTCCATAGGATTAGCCGGGTGCACGCAAGCTAGCTCGGATCACCCATTTAACAAAATAAAAATTAAAAATAAAAATTAAAGCAATATAAAATAATGTAAGGAAAATAATGAGATAAAATTGGATGCAATACCCTTGGTTGTCGGATGTGGTGCAAATTCAACCATTTTATACCTACATTAGCCTACATATCATTATGCTTGATTAAATCAATGAATTGTATACTATTCCCTACTAAAGTCATAAAATTACATGAAAAATAAACTTTATATCCATATTATTACAAAATCGATTTTACAATTATAAAAATAAATAAATGAAACAAAATGTTTTACATGATTAATATGGTGGATTGTTTATATTTGGTTCGAAATTGTTGATTGAATTTACTGTATTATTCGAAATTGATGGAAAAGGTTAGTAGTTGATTGCAAAGTAGTCCCTATATATATTTTGAAAATTGCAATTAGTTGGTTTAATTACATGTGATATACGAAATTTGTAAAGTAGTCCCTGTATATTTGCAAAGTAGTCCCTGGACTCTTCAATGAAATAAAGAAAAGGAGGTTGTGATAATGATCTTTCTATGCACATAGGGAATAAGTATTGTGATGTGATTCGTATCTTGGCGGGGCACCCCGTATGATAATGGTTATTGTTGGGTTTTGATGTCTCCCTAAATGTTCTAATTTTATACCCTTGGGAGACATCATTTTTTGTGTTTATTTGACTATTTAGATAGAGTTTTGGTGTTTATATGCAATAATTCAATTTTCCTCTTTAAATTCTAGTATTTTTCATTTATTAAACTTTTGCACGAAATATGGTTTGTTTTGAGTGAAAAGTTTGTAGTTTTTGAATACTAGCTAGGAGAGAAATAGAAGATGAAAGTCAAAGACCGTGTAATGAAGTCAAAGCAAGAAGAAAAATCCCAAAGAGTTGACAAAATTCAAGCTGCAAATCTGGAAGGCTAATGATAATCACTGATTTCGAGCTAGCTAGGCATGGATTCAGCCTCTGACTTGTGAAGAAGATTTATTCTTTATCGAGTTACGAAGATTTAGCAACTGGAACGGAGTCATTCCGAGTTAAAACGAAAAAGTTACAACTAATTTAGTGGAGGTTGTACAACAGTTACGGGATTTGGGCTTAAGTAATGGACTTGGGCTTTCTAATTTTCATTTAATCCTTTAGAAAAGCCCTAGTCCGAATTTTATATTATAAAAGGGATTTTAGGCTTCTATTTTGACACACAATTCATACTCTTAAGAAAAGAGAGAAGCTAGTACACCAGAGAAGAAGCTAGAGCAAGGAAGAGAAGAAGCCAAGAGCTGGAGAATTCCAACCTCTCCAATTCTCAGCCAATTCAACTTCGTAATTAGGTTCTTCTATTTTATTCTGTAAAACAATTATGAATTCCTTTTATTTTAATTTCTTAGTTTTTCGTATTAGTATGAGCTAAACTTATAAAGTGCCTGAGAACGCATAATGGGTTAATCCCAATTCTATTTCATTTCATGTGTTTGAATTTGGGATTATAATAATTGAATCAAATTGGGTAATTAGTATTTTTCATTAATTTGCACTTATTGACTATTACTGAAGTCGGGTATCAATAATAGGACTTAATACTTAGGTTATTCGATTTAGTGGCGAATGGATCACCTTGACAGGGGGTCTAGGTATGGAACCAATTAATGAATGTAGGATAGAAATTAATGACCTTGACGAGCTTAATTAATCCTATGGCCTATTGGGTAATAAGAACTTAATCATTCGAAGGTGGACTATAATCACCCTGACGGGGTTTATAGCACCTAAGAATAGCTCCATAGTCCACCCTGACGGGGGTAAGGAGAATTCCGAATCCCGACCATTTCTATTTACTGATTTGTCCCTTAAACAAACCATGAACAGAGTTAGGTGAAATCCTTGCGTCTTTCAAGTACTACCTTTCATACCTTGCGTCTAACTATTTTATTTACTTGTGTTTAGTTTAATATTCACTTTAATTTATTCTTTCAATAAATTGTCTTAGTTATAGAAAACCAAAACAAACATTCTTAAAACCAGTTACTTGCTTTTACGTGCAATTAATCACTATTCGATAAGCATTAGAGTCAACCAATCCGTCCCTGAGAACGAATCTGTATTATCACATATATTACTTGGGACAACTGTACACTTGCAGTTGTGGTTCTCTTTTCCTTATTGCATTTATTTTAGAGCACACAAAGGACCACCAGGTTTGCAGCCATGGCATGGGTAGACTTACACTCTTTATATATTTCCATATAATAACTGATCCGAGCCTCCATATAATAAATATTATGTTTTTGTTTTCTTGTGTATTAATGTAATATTTAGTAGAGAAATTGATGCAAAGAGGTGAAGTTTCTTTGCACAAAGCAATGTCTCTGGTTCATAAGAGAAAACATGATTATGTTGCATTTGAAGAATCAACCATTAGGCCAAGGTTTGATTTAACCTTTCTCCTAATTACATATCAATCCTTAAAAATTAACATTTCCTTAATTTTTCAGCATTCTCTCCTAGTACGGAGTTCATGGCTTTCCTACACTTTTTCTATTAAATTCCACATTGCGTGTGTTATCATGGTTCATGAACCCTTGAATCCTTAACTTCTTTCTATACTGATGTTACTGGTAAAGCTCAATGAGATGGAATATCTCTAGATAAATTAAAATATTTCTCGGATCATCAAAAGGGCAATTTAAATGACCGAGAAAGCTGTCCATTCACATGGACAAGATCTCCCAAGAATTTATTCAGACAAGAGACTTTTTTGTTTTGTTTTTTTTCGATTTGTTTTTGTGTTTTCAATGCTATTTGTAATTTGTCTCCTTTGGAAAAAGGAATTGCATGTTATTTTTGTTTTATTTCATTATAGGTCCCTATATTATCATGGGAAAAACAAAAGAAATTGATTTTTTAAAATATTCAAGAGAAGTAAAATGTATTTTATTAGTTATTATAAAAATAGAACCGTTTTGGTAGGACCAGACCGGAACCGGTCAAACCGTTTCTTCTTATATATTCGTGTCTCTCAATTATTCCCTTTAGAATTGGTCTGGACCGGTTCGCTAAAGGGAGGACCGGTGGACTAGAACGGTCCAATAAAGCCTACGATCCAGTAAGAACCGGTCCGGACCGGTCCGAACCGGACCGTTAGCCAGACTAAGGTAGGAGACAGGTATTTAGGGCTTCCTTGTTGGCTTGAATACCAACCCTACTAAGGGCAGCCGCCTTTTCCAGAAGAGGCTGACATACTAAAGATGTTTATTCAAAAGTTGGGCAACAAGTTGCTCCGGCTATCAACTCTTTATGACGGTGTTAGTGTACACCATCGAGAGGCATCGAAAATGGCAAATAATTCTCGGGGTAAATCGAATAAAGCTCAGGTGGAGGTTACCCAAGCTAATGAGCAGTAATCAAGGACTTATCTTTGATAAAGGAGCTTACTCGAGAGTTGAGGTAGTCCAAAGCTTCTTGCAAGAAGAGTGATGCTCGAGTCATGGAGACCTATAAATCCCTAGTTGAGTATTTACATTACACATCATTTTAGAACAATGGTGTGCAAGATGGGTATATACGACACGTCCAAGATATCATGCCTAGTCATTCGGACTTGCCATCGAGGGTCAATAAAGACATTCTACTTGTACCCGAGGCACCAAGGACTAACATGTATTCAAAAATATAGTCGATTCCTACAGAAAAAGATGGAAACCAAGGCTTCTCATAGCCCTATCCAATTTCGTGCTTCTTCCAAGACCAGGTACCCAGTCCACTACTCTTTCACAGGTTAACCACGTCTCCCTTGTAGATCGACCTTTCATACTTAATAATCTTTGTAATATGCCTTTTTTTCTTTCTTGGGCATAATTCATGTGATCTCTTTTGAATATAAATACGATATTTTGTATTTTGCTAATTTCTATAATAATTGGAATACGAATTCACTTTACTTTACACTGAACAAACCTGACCTCAACTATGCGTAGATGATCATTTTTTGTTTCACTCCCAAAGTAAGACATATGTCATGAAATCCCTTTTACCCTCTTTGATTTAGGAAAGATGGAAATATAGTTTTGATTCCTGATTTTGGTCAGATTTTTTCTTAGATTATTGGTATTGAATTTGGAGATAAGGTGTCCATTGTGGAGGGAAACGAAGCGTTTGATGGTGATATCCAAGTTTGAAAATATTTGGATATGGTAAAGCGCAACTTTAATCTGCGACTTTCTTTGGTCTGATTGATATATTGTCTGACCCCCCCCCCCCCCAGTATTGAGCCTTAAGGTTTCAGGTTAGTTTTGATCTACGCCATGCTTAGGTCAGTGTTTCATTAACCAAATCTCAACCTTGAATCTTAGGGTTTTGGAGCACCTTGATTTATGACATGCTTACATCGGTGTTTAATTGACCAAGCGACTGTCTTCGAAATATAAGGATCCAGGTAGTTTTGATATGCGACATTCTTAGTTTGGTGTTCTGTTGACTGGCCCCCTAACTTCAAATCTTAGGGGTTCATGGTAGTTTTGATATTCGACATGCGTAGTGTGGTGTTCCGTTTCCCAACCTCCCTAGCCTCGAATCTTAAGGGTCTAGAGATTTTTTTATATATCACATGCTTAGGTTGGCATTCCATTGACCAATCCCTAGCTTCAAATCTTAGGGGTTCGAGGTAGTTTTTGATCTACGATATGCATATGGCAGTGTTTTGTCGACCGGTCCCCTTCATTCGAACCTTAGGGGTCTAGGGAAGTTTTGATCTACGACATGCTTAAATCGATGTTTCGTTGACTGACCCCTTACTTTTAATCCGAGGGGTCCGGGGAAGTTTTGATCTACGAGATGCTCGGTCGGTGTTCCGCTGACCGACCCCTAACTTTGGATCATAAAGTTTGGAGCAGTTTTGATCTATGACATGCTTAAGTAGGTGAATAGCTCAGTGGGTATCCTAGCTTTTAATATTTAGAGACCAGGGTAGTTTGGATATACAACTTGCTTAGGTCCATGACTAGCTTTATTTATTTCCTTGCTTTGAATATTGAGAGAATTATGAAGTTTTGAAATACGACGTGCTTCGGTCGATTAGTAGCTTGGCCAATATCCTAAGTTTTAATGTTAAGAGATCGGGGGAGTTTTGGTATAAAATGTTCTTAGGTCACTGGAGAGTTCTCCGGTATCCTGGCTTTTACTCTTTAGAGACTGGGGTGGCTTCAACATACAACGTGCTTAGGTCCATCTACAACTTATACAATTTCCTAGTTTTGAATATTAAGAGACAAGGGTTGTTTGCAAAATAGTTGGGGGAGAATCTAGACACGCACACACATACACATATATACAGAAAATGTTGTGAGCATATATCAAGATCAGGATTTTCATCGACCTCCATATAATTTGCCTCTTGAAAAACCTCATTGGATAAAACCCTAAGGGAAAAACCCTAGATAAGGAAAATAGTGCAGATGAGTTTATTAGACCCAAAATTCCATTCCTACAAACATAAAAGGGAAACAAAAGAGCAACACCAGTAAAACATAAATTGGTAGAATAGTTTTTTGTGTTGTGCGACTAATGAACTTGGGAAGGATGGTAATAAATCCAAGTAGCGCATCTTTATTCTTCCCAAAAATTAGTTTTTTAGGGATATATATATACTGAACAACATTAATTATTTTATTTTTCATTTAAAATTACATTCTCTTCAATCCCAGTTATTTGTCTTTATCTCCTAAAAGAAAGTAGAAACCCAAGCTCATACCTAACCTTAAAAACAAACGTCGTGCTATTGACCACCACCAATCTCCACGAATGATGTTTTACCACTACAAAAACACGTTATTAGCCTCCACACATTGTTACTTCCCCTGTACTACGAAACACACACGTTGCACCAATCCCACGTCGTTCCTTCTCTCATCTACATCGCTTCCCCGATCAACGACACTTCTCTTCCAGACAAACATATTGCATCCCCTCTGTCACAAACAAAATAGGTTTTCTCCTTCGTAAACATATCACATCGCCTCCGCCTTGATGCTTGCAAATCCATAGTCGTTCAAATCAACCAATCAACCGTCGAACCTTATTCACTTCCCTTGAACTACCATTCAAACATACATGCCTCTTTCACACATAAACCACGTTCGTGCATGGAACACCATGTTTTTTAAACCCAAACTAAAATATACAACTTTCGAACACAAAATTCATATGTTTCTTCAACCAAAAAAATACCAGAAATTATAGCTTCCAGTTGAACCACTTTCCTTGTCCATCATCAATCTCAACCACCCCTTGTAAATTTTCCCCACCTTCCATGATATTTTTACACATCCAACAGTAGAAAGCCTTGGCCTCGCGATGTAAGAAGTTACGAAAGTATTTTTGCGTGATATCCTTGACCTATAACACTCGATGGTCTTGAAGTACCGTCCATCTTAATTTGGCCAGAAAAGATTTGTTAAAGTTATGCATATTTTGAAATCCCCATCCACTGTTCGTCTTTACTTTACATATTTTGTCCTATTGTTACCAAATGTTTTTCACGCCTTTTGTTGAAGAACCCCAAATAAAGTCACGTATGTCCCTCTCTCTATATATAATTACACATTTGCACTAGAAGTTTCATGGTCTGCATTATGTACATTAGCGTAGCCAACATGATACACCCAACTAATGAGAGATTTTATCCAAACCATTCCGATAATATGTTATTCATACTTGCGTTCACCTTACCAAAAAAAATCACCTAGGGGCTCGACCTTGTCAAATAGGTTTGTCTGGATACATTCTTAGAGACTCACTCAAACATAAACCGCTACATCTATGATAGTTGTTCCCCAACTGTCATACATATTCTTCCTAGATAAATAAATTATTGAATTCTCCTACCCATACCCCCTCTCTCTAATCATATATTTATAGTCTCCTTAACTAGTACATTTTACACTAGGGGAGAGCATGAGTTGATTTTCCTTACTTTTGAGTCTAAGGGTACACTTTCCCCCTCCCCTGAGCTATCTAGTTTACCACTCCTTGCAATTTGGTGTTTTATTTCTCCCTGAGAATTTACTGCCACTGAGACCATGCTTGCTTGTTCCCAATTGTTAATATAAGATGTATCGCTGAGCCACACGATAGGGTAAATTTTTTTTGCCCTCAAGTTAATTCGGATAATCACCATTAGTTAACCATGGTCAAACTTTTTTTAACACATGAAAAAGTATAAAAATTGACTAATAAATCTGAAAAAGGTTAAATAATCATCATTATATATTAGACTCACAAATAGTATCTATAGAAAAATGAAATTAACAAATTCGACATTACAAACTAAAAAATAGGTCATAAATTTGAAAAATCAAGGAGATAGTGGTTTAATAGTCTCTTATTTAGTTATTCAACCAAATGTTATTTTAGGCCACTAATATTTTCTATTTTTTAGCTCGGTTTAAGGTAACACTGGATTGGTTTTCGGGCCCTATTTTGCACTATAATTTCACCTCGTTCTTTTGTGAAAAGGTAGTACATTTCAATGGGCCAGACGAGCTCATTAAGTCTATATTATTTTCTGAACAAAAAAGGCCCATACCATTAATTTTCTTCAAAAAGTTAATCGGGCCCAACATACATCTTCAGTAGTCAGCAGAGTTTCTTAGCTGAGTAACTGAAAGTAAAACCCATCTCTCCCATATATATTCTTCCATCATTTCCACTAATCACAGACGACGAAAAATGGATGAAGAGTTACTTGAACTGCAGAAGCAATTCGAATTCGCACAACAAGCTAAATCAAGTATACGCTTATCTGAACGAAACGTCGTTGAATTGGTCCAAAAATTACATCAGCTTCAAATTATTGATTTTGATCTCCTCCACACTGTCTCCGGCAAAGAATACATCACTCCAGTATAATCTCTAATTTCTCATCTATCCATACATATCTGTATATCTATTTATGTTCGAATTGATCCGTACAATTTTTATTGATACATAAGTGGTTATTACGGTTGTAAAATTCATAAATAGTCAATGCGTAAACGAGTTTTAGTTTTTGTTCCTTTCTTAATTCTTAAACTCGCCTAAATTTCATGTTTAATTTCTTATATATATGTAAGCAGTTTTGTATTAATAAGGCACATAATTTTATATATGAGATAATTTCATACGCTTTGTTTTTCAATAGTTTGTCTCTTTAATCAAAATCTTGAGCAGGATGACTTGAAATTTCTGCTCTTTGATCTCAATTATGTAAAATTGAGTTGGAATACGATGTAATTAGTTATTGATTTAAGAGACTTTAATTTTTCCAAATATAGTGTTCAAACTAACTGAGTAGATCAAGTTTCTTGTGTTTAACTGTAATAATATGCATGTGATAGGAGAAACTGAGGAACGAAATTTCGTCAGAGATAAAGAGATTAGGACGTGTTTCAGTGATTGATTTAGCAGATATAACAGGAGTAGATCTATACCATGTAGAAAAACAAGCTCAAAACGTAGTATCAAATGACTCATCACTAATGTTAATCAATGGTGAAATCATATCAACTACATATTGGGATACAGCTGCTGAAGAAATTAACGAAAGACTTCAAGAATGTAGTCAAATTGCATTAGCTGAAATCGCAGGTCAATTACAAGTTGGCTCAGAACTCCTTGTCACAATTCTAGAACCTCGTCTCGGAACTCTGGTAAGGTTTTGATCAGTTTTAGATAAGTTTTTCAAGGTTTGATGTGTCTATATATATATATGTATGTATATATGATGTGTTTAGGTAAAAGGAAGGCTTGAAGGTGGACAAATATATACACCAGCATATGTATCACGTGTAAATGCTATGGTTCGTGGAGCTGGAAGAGGAATATCTGTTCCTATTAATTTATCGGGATTATGGAACTCTTTACAGACATTATTACAAACAATGGATGGGGCTACTGGTGTAGCTGTTGAAGGCTCCTTTTTTCAATCTTTGTTTAATGGTTTGGTCAAAGATGGTCAAATACTTGGATCTCTTCGTGCTGGTGTTCATTGGACACCTACTGTATGTCATATCATTTTCTTTAATTACTTTCTTATAGATATATCTAATTATTAACTCTTTTGCTGAAACTGAAATTCTATAGGTATTTGCTATTGCTCAAAAAGAATGTGTTGACTCTTTATTTTCACAGGTACGAAATTTATACTCGGAAACAATTTTTCTTGGTTCTTATTTGTGTGTACATTTTGTATGTAGGATTCATTTATAAGCTATGAAGCTCTACAAAAACTTGGAATTCCACAGTCGATTCAGTTTCTCCAGGTAATAGGACGCTCTAAAGTGTGTTGAAATCAGTTAAATTACGAAGTTTTTACTTATCTTTTTTTTTTACTGTGGGTGAAAATTTTAGTCGAGATATCCAGAAGGTATACCTCTAGCTAGTGTATTTGCTCACCCATCGATAGTTGAAATGTTAGATGTAGCTGTGGAAGATGCTATAGAACGTAATAGCTGGTGAGAATTTTAATTTTTCTTTTTTTTTTTTTCAAAAAAAAAAAAAAGATAAAACACCAATATAATGTGTATATGCAGGATCGATGCATTATCTGTTTTACCATCATCATTTGGTTCTCAAGATGGATCGAAGATTTTATCTCTATGTCCATCTGTTCAGACAGCACTTAAAGTATGCTAATTACTGTGTAATAGTTTATGTTAATTTATTCATATATTTTTGCTAATCAGTGTTTTTTGTTTCAGTCTAATAAAGCGATTATACTAGGGGAGTCATATGTGTTTGGGAGTGGGTTTGTTAAGGTAACCTTTGTAAATTATACGTGGCTTAACCATAGTTAATTTTAATTTTTCGTTTTTTATTTTTTTGGGTAGGATCTTTTTGATCGTATGGAGAAAGAGATGGAAAGTTTAAATCTATTTAGTTTATCTGATGATTTACATTCTAATAAAGATGATAATGATGTGAATAAAACTGGAAACGATAATGTGAGTAATAATAATAATAAACAAGCTTCAGAAAAAGGATCCAAGAAAAAAAAAGGAAAATCTAGTGGAAATTCGAAAAGTGGAGCAGTTGAAATTGATCAAGATTATCAAGAAACGGGTCCCACTAGGTCTAAAAAGAATCAAAAGAAAAGTAAAGGTTCAGCTTCATTTCAAGATTCAGATTCAAAATCAGGTCCTAATAAAGATAATGATAAATCAAAAAGCGAAACCTCAAATTTCATTTCTCAAGATTGGATTGTTCAAAAGATTATGTTACTAACACCTGATTTTCAAGAACAAGGTTAGCTAAATTTTATTATATTTTTTTTTTAGTGTATTAGCTAATTATTGATAATTATATAGGTCTCGATGATCCCGAAACTATACTTGTTCCTTTAGCAAATCAGTTAAAACCTATGCTTATTAATTCATATAAAGAAAGGAAAAAAACAGCTTTAACCGAGAATTCTCAAAGAATTAAACGTGTACTTGATGGTTTACAACGTAAACTTGATGAGGTCAGCAAATTCTTTTTTTTTTTTTTTTTTTAGTTTTGTGGTAAAATAAAAGCACTTGATTATAATGTTTTGTTGTGTTCAGACCTCCTTAAATATTCAGTTATATGAAAAAGCTCTTGATTTGTTTGAAGATGACCAATCAACTTCAGTAAGCTATTATCTCTTTTTATTTTTTATTATTTTTTTAATATGTTAAAGTAATTTCTTTAATTATGTTTAGGTTATTTTACACAAACATTTGTTACGCACCTCTGGTATTCCGTTAGTAGATAACTTCTTAATTAACATGGTAAGATACGCAAAATACTTAGTTTATAGGGACTAAACTTGTTAATAAATATTCTAAATCCTTTGATACAGGATATACTCAATAAACTGAGAAATGGAGTTGAAGTTGAAGAATCACAAAGTCTTGAAACTGTATCTCTTAGTTCCGGAGAAAGAACTACTCTTGTAAATTTACTATATTAGCCCTATTTACAGTTATTATATTCATTTCGATTTTTACTTCACTATGAGCTTATTATATATATATTTTTTGTTCTATTAGGCAAAGAGTTTACCTGGGCCTTTATCAGTTAAAGCTTGTGCTTTAATTGAAGCTTTGGAAGGGAAGGTAATATTTTAACCTTATATTTGATGAATTTATTAGACTCATGAACTTTATTTATATTACAGAGGGTTGAAACATTTATTACTGCTCTAAAGGCAATGGCAGATGAAAGGTATAAATGGTGTTTTATTTATTGTCTGCTTTTAAAGATTTGACTTAGTCAATGATTAATTTTATTTTGGTAAATTTACAGTGGGTTACTTTTTAAGAAGATTGATAAAAAGTTGGAAAGAACTTTGTTACATTCGTATCGTAAGGTATTTCATCTCTTTTCCATAGTAAAAAAAAAATTATTTAAAAAAATTAAATTGTCTTTTTTTGATTTTCAGGATTTAACAGCTCAAGTTTCTGCTGAAACTGATCCTGTTACTCTTCTAGCGAAAGTTGTATCTTTGCTTTATATACAGGTTTATTATTTAAATAAAATTAAGTAATTAATCAGAAATAATTGGAATTTGACAAAAAAATAATTTATTAATTTTACGTTTTGTTCTCAGATTTATGGGAAAGCTCTTCAGGCTCCTGGTAGGGCTATTTCAGTTGCTGTATCTCATCTCAAGGTTTGACTTTTTGATTTTTTTTGGATTTGTAAATTGTAATATATTTTAAATTTTGATTTATTTTTTTAGGAAAAATTAGATGATTCAGCATTTAAGACGTTAGTGGATTATCAGAGTGCTACTGTAACACTTCTAGCATTAATATCTTCAGCTACTGGTGATGTGAGTTTTTCAACTTTGGATACTTGATTTTTATGTGCTTATTATGTTTGGAGAATATTTATTTGTATATATGATGATGATAATTACACAATTGTCCTTTACTGGTTTAGGAAGAAGAGTCTATATCTGATAAAGTTTCGAGTAAAAAGGAGTTACTCGAGAGTTTGATGCCTGCATTAAAAGGCTTGGTTTTGGGTACTACTGCACAACCTTGATTATGAAGCAGTGGAAAGAACAATGATGAACCTTATAGTTTGATCCTTGTAATTGTCTACAACATAGTCAAGTGATAGATAATATGTAATCATGAGATTAGAAAGTTTTATCTTTATATGATACTGGTGGTTTTTGGAAAAAAAAAAAAATACTGGTGGTAAAAGATATATGGTTGGTAAGTAAGGGAGTTTATTTTTAGGTAATGGGTAGAATGGAAAAAAAATGATGCTTTAAAATGGACCATCATATGTATACCTTTGGAATGAATAGATCACCAACAATATAATTTGCGAATGTTATAAATTTCATTTGGACTAATTGATGAATTATGGATTTAGTTTTGTCCGTGTTTTAGTGTTGAAAAGGTAAATGAGTTACGGTGGCTTAATCTCTAATCTAATTCAGGCCGTGCTTAGTGCTTAGACTTTTGTTTAATGTACTTGGCTACACATGCGCTGATTGTACTCAAAATTATTCTCTTTTACCATATAAATACACCTGCCACGTGGGATAGGTAGGGTTGTATCCCTTGGACTTTTGCTTATCTTTGTGTTTTAAGAAAAGAAGATGCATAACCATGCATCTTATTGATGACATCGCTTCGTGCTTGAATTGAGTTATCAATGTTAACAATAAAATCCTTACATAAATATCGTGTAAACAGAACGTAACATAATTGATGAAATTTGGGACATATATGTATAAAAAAGAACCCAAAAAATATGAAAGATATAGTAGTAGAACCAACAAATATATTTGTATGACATTAATCAGGCCCGTCCCAACATCTGGGACCCTCGGCGAAATTTAAAATCCGGTCTATTATTTTAGTCAAACTTTCTTTGTCCAATAATGCTCAAACTAGTTGTTTCTGACACTAGTATTGGCCTTTTGAACAAAAAAGAAAAAGACACTAGTATTGGCATAACACCTCAAACTAGTCCTCTTGTGCTAGGGTTGGTTGCTCACAAATTCTTCATTTGACCGACCCACTATCTCTTTTCTTCACTAATGCTTTCGATTCAGGGGCAAAGCCACAACGGGGTCATGGACCCTCCTGAGTTTTAAAAAAAAAAATTATAATCTTTAAAAAAATTTATATATATATATAAACAGAATTGACTTCCAGATTTTTGCTTGACCTTTTTTTACTTTTACGAAATATCGTAATTTTTTTATATAATATCTCACTTTTTTGAATTTCCTGTATAAAAGATAGACCGTATCGCCTTCTTTTCCAACTTTGTCCTCAACTGGTCGTCTCGTGCCAAGTGAAAGGGCTTGCTGAATCCGAGTTTGCTGCTCCAACTATTACTAATACCGCACCTTGGTTTAGTTTCCACACGGCTGACACATCTGTTAAGTACTACATTGGCTTAACCATCGTCTAATAAGCCCATAAAGTCAATCATTTATCCAACATAGACTCGTGTATTTAAGCACATTAAGTTAATAATATAGTATTTTGTGAAATATAGAGACTTTTACAGCATTTTTTTTAAAATATAGGGACTTTTACGTACTTTTTGCAAAATATAGGCATGCATAGTGTAATTAACCAAAATAAAAAAAAATCGGGGTGTTGCCCCCGAACCCCCTTAGCCCCCCTCGAACATAAATCCTGGCTCTGCCCCTGTTTCGATTAGTATTTATTTTCTTTAACTTTTATTTTATTTTAAAGGTAACTAAATTATTAGAGTAATTTTGATTTAGGGGTGAATGACATAGGTTTTGAAAATTAATGTTTCTTTCTTAAGGAATGTGTGGAATTTTGTTTCTTTTTTTAAGGGCCTGCTTGGATTGAGAGAAATAGAAAAAAAAGAATAAAATATAAATAATTTTTTATTTTTTACACTGTTTGTATTATAAAATTCTATAAGAAAAAAAAATTATTTTAAAATCACTCCCGTATTCATTTTTATTATTACTTTAAATTGGAGTCAAGTAGAAAAAAAAGATTTTTTTTAATGAATATAAACTAAAATTAACTCTTTTTTCTCTTTTCTTTTGTATTTTTTCAATCCAAAAAGAAAATATCGAAAATCATTTATAAAATATTTTTTTATAAAGATTTCAAACTCAAAAAAAATAATTTTTTTCTTTTCTTTTCTTTTCTTTTATAATTTTTTTCTTTTTCTTTATTATTTTTTTCTCTCTTAAATACAAAGAGACCCTAAGGAAGCCACTAAATTTGTAATTGTCTATTATATTTTCATATAAAAAAACTAAAAGACAAAAAATAACTATTTAGTATTGGCACTGTTCAACTCCAGTCACCATCCACCATCCACTGATAAAAAAAATTAGAAAAATATTTATATATAAAAAAATATTACAAAAATTGTTTGAGTATATAATTATTTTGAATAGAAAAAGAAAAAAGTTAGTAACTAGTCTACACAAAAGGACAACGAAAAAGAAAATGAAAATTAACTATTCGTTGACCAAAAAAAATACGAACTAGATTTTTTCTTTTGTCAAAAAAAATATAAGACGCTAGCCTATTTCCCTATTCCTACGTAAAACTTTAAGACGATTATAAAAATCAATGAGTGAGTTGACTCAGTCTGGATATTCGGTGACGTTAATTCCAAGTCTAATGCACTTAGCGTAAATGTCAGTCACGCCGTTAAAGTCTCTTTTCACATGATAGACTTTCCACCTAGGGAATCGTTTTCATCCATTTTTAAATTTTGTTAGTCATGGGTTGGATTCTCCAATTAACTCATTTTTCGTGATTAATACCTTGTACGACTTCAAGATTGTCAGAGTAGAAAGAACAACTCTGATGGTCGAGATCTACTGCAGACCTCATGGCCAGAATGACGACCCATATTTCCCCCTCCGCTACGCTATCTAGTTTACCACTCCTTGCAATTTGGTGCTTTATTTCTCCCTGAGAATTTACTGCCACTGAGACCATGCTTGCGGGTTCCCAATTGTTAATATAAGATGTATCGCTGAGCCACACGATTTCAGCGTCATCATTAAGTAAAGTATTATCGTCCTCCGCCGAGGTTTTTCTCTAAATATCTTGGCTGTCAACTACTCATTTCGGATTGAGATCCCCACCGCAAAGGTTCTTAACAGAAGTTACTGTATTATTATTTATTTCCCACATGTTTTATTCTTTTTTTTAAAACCGTTCATGCGTGCTCTCCAAATATTCTACATTGTGCAAAAAATAATTGTCGTGACAACCATTTTATCCCATCCATTCTTCGAGTAATTTTCAATGATCAATTTTAAATCAATTTGAACATTCGTACAAAGAAAAAAGAAAAAAAAACTAAGCCATCTTCTTAGTTCGTTCATGGTGTAAGGAAAAAACAAAAAAGAAAATGAACAGCTCTTCGAAGAAATCTGCTCATTGGTCACCGAAGCTTTCGTTCATCATGAAACCTGCCTCGTTGTTTAGAAAATGGAAGTTGCCTCACTGTCTAAAATGTGAGATATTTAAATATGTGGAAAAGAGAAAATAGGAAAATAAAAATACTATATCGATAATAAGAGAACCATAAAGGTTAGAGAACAAGAGAATACTACTAGAAACTACATTGTGAATCGTTGTTGTCTAACACAATAGAATGAGACCATATATGCAGGTCTAATTATTGGGTTAATAAGAAAGGTAAGACTAAACTAATTAGGAAAAAAATACGATATAAAAATAAATTAGTATAATAAGGTAATAATAAATTATGGTTGATGTCTCCTCATTTGTGATAGATTTATATTAGGATGAGACATCATTTTTAGTGTTTTAGAAGTCATTATAGTCGTTTTTCTTGAGAAATGCTACACTTTCCTATTTTGAGTCTTGATTTAGTAAAATAATATTTTTAGAGCATATTGGGTTTAATTATTTATTTAGTGTGAAGCTTTAAAGATAATTATGGAGATTAATTAGATTCCAAGTCAAAGACTACAACTTATGGAAAGAGATAAGCATGGTAATTGGAGATAAGGAAATAAAAGCTAAAAACATGGAAAAGGAAAAGCTGCCATAATCCTGAATTTCTGCACCTACGACCACAAATCAGCTTATATCTCAAGAACGGTGTGGAATTTGGAGAAACGGTCAAGAGCAAAGTCGAAGAGCTTTCCGAGACGATCAATTTGGTGTACTCATACGCGTCAAACGGACGATTATTGAAGCTGTTAGAGCCAAAAGAAAATCGGACCTGATTTCATGTTTTTAGGGTTACGAATTTGAGTTGGGCTTGGAGTCCACTACTTACTTCTCCTTCAAGAAAACGAATTAGGGCTTCCAAGATACCTATAAATACACCCTCTTATCATTGTAAACATGTCCTTGCTCAATTGCAAAGTATAGGCTTAGTCTTTACTTATATTTTCTTAGTTTTAAACAATAGCTTAGTCCTTTAGTTAGATATTCATCCTTAGAATCAAGCTATTCATCCAAGAAGCAAGTTGACCTATAGAAGAAGACAAGAAGAAGAAGATTGGAGCCTGACAACCCCTCTTCTACATCTCACCTTCTCTATATTAGAGTAATTAGCTATAGATCTATTCTCAACCATATTTCTAAGCGGTTATTCTGTAAGTTTACTCTTAATTGTTGGATTTTATTTTGATCTTTAAATACTATTTGGTTATTTTAATTGATTAAGCTTGGCGTATATTGTATTATGTGTTTTGACCTATTTCCTAGATCTGATCAATCTTAGGATTATTCTTAGTTATTGACACACCACATAATCGTCTAGTGTGACTAGATAGCCATTAAGGTTTGATTTAAATCTCCAAACATTACTTAGGAATCCTTAGTAGTGGAGAGGTTGCTCCTAGGTCTAGAAAAGGCTAGGTAGTTGTTGCAATCCTGGTTAATATATAATGCTTAATGTGACAGGTTAGAATAACAATTTAGTAATAGACGTAGTAATCCTAATCTATTTGACTTACTTTCATATTTAGTTATTTGTTTTGTTTAATTGTTTTATTTATTTAATTGCGTTAGATAGTATTCTTATTATTTTATCTTTCATATTTTATTCCAAACATCTAAATTCATCTACGCTTGTTAAACATAAATTGATCTAACGGATACAATCCCTGCGAACGAACTTGACTTATCATTAAAACTTGCAAACGATCTGTGATACTTGCAGTGAGTTCCGTGGTTCTCAAGGGTGTGTGACTCTTTATTTATTTATCTATTATTTTATCACACCTTTGCCCCCACCAAGTTTTTGGCGCCGCTGCCGGGGATTTATCTTTAAGTTAAATCTATTTCGTGTTTATTTAGTGTAGAAGTTTTTATTTGTTTTCAGTTTTACGCGTTTTCTTTTTAGTCTCTTCTCAGGTTTATTAGGTATGGCAAATTATTACGCACCAAATATGTATGGGGCCCGAAGTCAAAATTTGTATCAAGAAGGTTCGAGCTATCAATTTCAAGCTCCACCACAACCCATGCATAATCCACAACAAGAAGCTATAACCAAGCTCGAAGGACTGATGGGTAATTTAGTGAATCTGGTTCAAAATGTTGTGCAGCTCCACAGTGAGCAAACTGCAAAAGTGGAGGCCTTGGAGACACAAGTCACGCAAGTGACCAATTCTTCTCTAAAATATCAGCAAGAGACTCCACCGTTAATCCGAAGCATCATAGAAGAACAGGTTCTACAAGCATTTCCATCTCACCGAGTTTTTGAAAGTATAAGTTATCTGGAGAGTATGGAAAAGCAAAATGCGTTAAAGATAGATGCTAATACAACCTTGATACGTTCTATGCACCAAAAATATCAAGCAATGAAGCAAAGATTAACGGACCTCACTACGATCAATCAACAGTTACAAAAAGAATTACATAAGAAACTGGGTTATAGCAATGTTGGGTTCGAAATTTCAACCATAGAGGAACCAACCAAGCTTAGCTTAGAAGAAGTAATTGTTAAAGATCAAATCGCGAAGGAGGTTGATCCAGAATTCAAGCATGTGGATGAAGAAAAAGAAACCGATAAAGAAGAGACAACCGCACAAAAGGTGCAAAAAGAAGAAAGTAAGGTGGAACCACCACCTACACAACCATCATCGCCAATCAAAGTTCACACAAACGAGGTAAAAATCGAAGATTGGGAGAGTGAAGACGAGGTTGAAGTTTTAACTGCGAGTAGTACAGCAGTAATTCCAACACTAGAAGAACCAACGAAGCTTAATTTAAACATAACAATCAGAGATAGGGTTAAAAAGGTTGGAAAAGAAGAAAACAAGGCGGAGACACCGCCTACACATCCGCTATTATCACCACCTCATCTACAAAGAATTACATATCCTGGTGGTGATACTAAATCTAAAGCGTCAAGCCCAGAAAAAAGCATTGTTCCTATATTCGAAGTCCCATACATGCAAACTGGCCCAGGTACAAAAATTGATGATGAGGCCACTGAAAGCGATAGCGATGTTTGGTTTGATGTTGTTGAAGAATTCAGCCTTCAGGAAGAGGAGGAAGTGGACTCACCACAAGTTCCACTTAATGAACTAGATATTCCGAGAAGGGAAGAAGAAAGCACGCTATGCATAGAGGACGTAATCGCATATAAAGAGCCTAAATCACCGCCAGTCTGCAAGGAAGATCTGTCCAAGAAGAGTGAAAGTGTAGAAGTGGAGATCGAGAATAGGGACCGTGCTAAAGAAAGCTTGACAACCATCCCAAAGAAGCTACCACAAAAGATGCAAGAATTTGGAGCTTTATATCTCCAAATTAATATAGGTGGTAATTTCAAAGCTAAAGCGATGTGTGACTTGGGTTCAGGAAGGAATATCATGCCCAAGAGTTTGTTCGAGAAATTAGGCATGGGAGATGCCAAGAGAAAAGATATTGATTTGCTGCTCCTAGATAATTCAACGATAAAACCATGGGGAGTCATTGAAGACGTGCTTGTCCAAGTAGGTACTTTAACTATACCTACAGATTTTGTTATCCTTGATAGCATTGCAGGTCAACATGTTCCATTGATACTTGGACGCCCATTCTTGGCGACAAGTCATAGCATAATTGATATTCATAGGGGAACCGTGACTTTCCAAGTGGGAAAAGAATCTAAAATATTCCACTTGGTGGATGAAAAGCATGAGGAATCACGTATAGAAGCCCCGACACTCCGAGTTGTGAAAAAAGAAATTAAAAAGAAAGTCCACATTCAACCCGTGAAAAAGAAAATCAAAAGTGAGTTTGGGGTTGGTGACATGGTTGCATGGAAAGCCCCCAAACAAGAGAATAGACCACGGGGATTCAAGGATTCGTGGATGGGTCCGTTTGTAGTTACGAGAGTTATTTCGTCAAAACGGATTGAAATACAAGCTAAGAAGGGTCACAAACTTCGGATAGTAGATGATCATGACCTAGCCTGTTATTGGGGAGGTTATGTACGCAAGCCTTAATCGAGGTAACACGTCTAACTTTGAAAGACGTTAAACAAAAGTGCTGTACGGGAGACAACCCGTAGTTTTTTAAATTTTCATGTCTTTTACGTTTTTAATTTATGTTTAATTTAGTTGTTCTTAGTTGATATTGCATATTTGAGAAAGGTATTAGTGTTTTTGATGCTTAGGTATTGGAGAAATCGAGTTAGGGAGGCGAACAAAATTTTTTCAGACAGAAACTTCGGCAAGTCATATCTTTGCGCTCGGATGTCGGAATCAGGTGATTTTTGAGCCTAAACTGCATAACTTTTCGAGATCTAGCTGATGGAGAGGTTTTTGCCTGGTGCGGTACACCGGACCTCAGCCGCGGTGCACCGCACGGTAAAAACCCGTGCCACGGGGTAGAGCCACGGGTTTTATCCAGTAACGAAAAAAAAAATAGCTGATGGGTCCGGTATACCGGACCCTATACCGCGCCATGCACCGCACAAACACGTACCACGGGGTCCTACCACGGGTTTTTTGACGTAGGAGACGCGGAACACCCCCGCGGTGCACCGGACCATGGTCCGCAGCTCAAAAACCCGTACCACGGGGTCCTACCACGGGTTTTATCCAGAAGCTAAAAAATTTTGATCATCAGATGTTCCGGTATACCGGAGGATATGCCCGGTATACCGCGCCACGCCGCCAGAGAGAGAAAGTTACGGGTTGAGCTTATAAAAGAGATATAGAGCTATTAATTCCGAATTTCATAAACCTCAAGCCTCTTTCTCCTCTCCAGAACTCTCCCAACTCCATTAAAGCTCCAACAAACCTTCACCTAACATCAAAACATCACCAAATCACCATGAATTCTCATCCAAATCCTTCCCTACATCATTACAAAGAAGATTCAAGCACCCAAATCATATCAAGATACCTAGAAACCAAGAATCAAAGCCATGAATCTCAACATCTTTTTCTAAAAATCCTTAAACCCACACCATTAAAGCTTGATTCCATCATACCCACATGGAGAATTGTCATCCTAACACCTTTCCTAACCAAAATAAAGCTTGTTCCACCTATGATCATCAGTTACAAATTTCAAGAGTGTTCAAAGCTTTGAGTTGGGGGTCAAAAGAGATGATTAAGAGAATAGAGATATTATCAAGTGTTATGGGTTATGAATAATCAAAGCAAGGTATTGGGTAAGCTCTAGAAGATTTCAATTGAGATGGGTACTAGTTTGGGAATAAATTACAAGGTAAATCGGATCAAGAGAATAGAGGAAAGCTAGCTGTGGTGAATTCAAAGAACAAAAAGGTTTCAACTTTCATAGAGAAGACACCATAACCTCTTCCTATCAATATCCATCTACCCAAGATGAACAAAAGCTTCTGGGACACTAGTAGATGTATTCAAAACATATTCCTGAATGAACAACTGTCACATGAGAGATTATTCAAAGAGTAAAGTTGGAAAAAGATAAACAAGAGATTTCTAGAGTGTGATTGATTAGGATGGAGCATAAGAAGATGTAAGGGAAAGCGAAATTGGTGATAATAGAAGTTTCATACATGGAAAGCACTGCACCCTACTCCGGGTATTGATCAGGCGAGGCAATTGCCTCGAAGAGTATGTTTTCTTTCTTCCTTACCATTTCTTTATGTGCAATATCTGTGAAATTTTAATTTTCTTTTATTTTTTGAGTCTTTTCGAGTCGTGGGGACACGGCTCATTTTTGAGTTGGGGGTGTGGGGATTCGTTGTCTCTCATCTCCATTTTTCTGTTTTTAGGTAAAATTAAAATTTTTGAAGGTTTAGATGTATGTAGAGTGTGTTTAATAGCGTGAAAGCATAAGCTCAGTGAATTAATGATAGAAAGTAATATGTTTATGAGCTATGTTATTTGTATGCTTTGAGTATTTGCAGGAAAACACACATTGATAGTAAAGAAAAGATTAGTTAGCAATGCAATAGAAAGTATGTTCGATCTCAGGGAACCTTGAGAAGTGTGTAGGCCGTGAGATCCAAGCTAGTGACAAAAACCATTTGATGAAAGTGCTAAAGGTAAGAAAATAACGAAATTGCATAGTGTAGAAAGTGATTAAGGCGGTTCTTTACTATTGAAGCCCTTGAAGCCTTTTTATACCTTCTCACCTTGTCATTTTTTATTTTATATGCTATATCCTTCTCAGCCCCTTCTAGCCTTTCTAAAGCCTTTTTATTTAACCACGTTATAAGCCATATCCCTTTAGATTTTAGGACTTTTCCATATGACCCGCACTCGAATCGCGATGCATAGACAGTTGTTTTAGAGCTTGAGTTTGGGGTGGTGGGTCCACCATTATGGGAATTGTTATTGGGATGGGATTTTGAGCTTACTAATTGTGCTCTGTTATTTATATTGATGATGTTTCACAGATTTGTATTGTAACCCTTTGCCGGGGTAATAGTGAATGAAAAAGAAGCTACGAGCTAATTTTGCCAATAAGGGCATAAAAATATATATATGAGAAAATTAGTGTGATATCTCAACATAAAAAGAGAGTCATGGCTATACAAAAGAAGAAATTGATTTGAAAAGAAAAATATATATATTCGGACCGGCAAAGTGGAATTTTTAAGTGAACATCTTATGCTTCAATTGGGTTATTGGGGATGCTAAATTGTGCATCAAAGAAATCATTGGGTTGAGTGAGAAACGTTTTATGAGAGTAACTCAAGCTCTAGGGCAATTCGTTGATGGCTAGTGAGGAGAGAGCCAAAAGCTCACTCTAAATTATCCAAATATACTTATCATACCGTCCCTAAGCCTACATTACAACCTTAAAGACCTTTTGATTCTTTGCTATGTAATCGAGAAGTGATTGAGCCAATAGAGAGTAGTTAAGTGGAGCTTTGGATACTAGTAAAGGTCGATGAACAATCTATAGCTTCCTTGGTGAACTGAGTAAAGTCCCTCTCCTTCTTACATTGCGAAACTAATCTGATCTTGAATTCAAGCCGTGTTGACTGTGGATATGAGAAGTGTACAGGTATGTAGTTTTTAAATATTATTACATGAAATTTTCTGAGCAGTTGCTTCGAGTCTATTCTCCATATTCTTCTATCTTCTGTCTTCTGTGCTTAATTGACCTAGGTGTGTATTTAGAGACTTCCCTTTGTTTTTATCTTTATTGTATCGGGACGATACAACTTTGAGTTGGGGGTCTTGATGTCTCCTCATTTGTGATAGATTTATATTAGGATGAGACATCATTTTTAGTGTTTTAGAAGTCATTATAGTCGTTTTTCTTGAGAAATGCTACACTTTCCTATTTTGAGTCTTGATTTAGTAAAATAATATTTTTAGAGCATATTGGGTTTAATTATTTATTTAGTGTGAAGCTTTAAAGATAATTATGGAGATTAATTAGATTCCAAGTCAAAGACTACAACTTATGGAAAGAGATAAGCATGGTAATTGGAGATAAGGAAATAAAAGCTAAAAACATGGAAAAGGAAAAGCTGCCATAATCCTGAATTTCTGCACCTACGACCACAAATCAGCTTATATCTCAAGAACGGTGTGGAATTTGGAGAAACGGTCAAGAGCAAAGTCGAAGAGCTTTCCGAGACGATCAATTTGGTGTACTCATACGCGTCAAACGGACGATTATTGAAGCTGTTAGAGCCAAAAGAAAATCGGACCTGATTTCATGTTTTTAGGGTTACGAATTTGAGTTGGGCTTGGAGTCCACTACTTACTTCTCCTTCAAGAAAACGAATTAGGGCTTCCAAGATACCTATAAATACACCCTCTTATCATTGTAAACATGTCCTTGCTCAATTGCAAAGTATAGGCTTAGTCTTTACTTATATTTTCTTAGTTTTAAACAATAGCTTAGTCCTTTAGTTAGATATTCATCCTTAGAATCAAGCTATTCATCCAAGAAGCAAGTTGACCTATAGAAGAAGACAAGAAGAAGAAGATTGGAGCCTGACAACCCCTCTTCTACATCTCACCTTCTCTATATTAGAGTAATTAGCTATAGATCTATTCTCAACCATATTTCTAAGCGGTTATTCTGTAAGTTTACTCTTAATTGTTGGATTTTATTTTGATCTTTAAATACTATTTGGTTATTTTAATTGATTAAGCTTGGCGTATATTGTATTATGTGTTTTGACCTATTTCCTAGATCTGATCAATCTTAGGATTATTCTTAGTTATTGACACACCACATAATCGTCTAGTGTGACTAGATAGCCATTAAGGTTTGATTTAAATCTCCAAACATTACTTAGGAATCCTTAGTAGTGGAGAGGTTGCTCCTAGGTCTAGAAAAGGCTAGGTAGTTGTTGCAATCCTGGTTAATATATAATGCTTAATGTGACAGGTTAGAATAACAATTTAGTAATAGACGTAGTAATCCTAATCTATTTGACTTACTTTCATATTTAGTTATTTGTTTTGTTTAATTGTTTTATTTATTTAATTGCGTTAGATAGTATTCTTATTATTTTATCTTTCATATTTTATTCCAAACATCTAAATTCATCTACGCTTGTTAAACATAAATTGATCTAACGGATACAATCCCTGCGAACGAACTTGACTTATCATTAAAACTTGCAAACGATCTGTGATACTTGCAGTGAGTTCCGTGGTTCTCAAGGGTGTGTGACTCTTTATTTATTTATCTATTATTTTATCACACCTTTGCCCCCACCAATGGTAATAATATATTTAACACCCCCCTCAAACTCAAGTAGGTCAGAGAGTGAACAACTTGAGTTTGAGATATAGATCGTTGATGACGTGTCTTGAGTGTTCTTGATTAAGAAGCATGACATATGAGTTGACATGGTGACAATGTTGATGTTGTGGCGTTCTAGTGAGGTAGATAGATGAGACGAGCGATGATAACTGTGAATCATGAACCGAGTATTGATTGAATTACCAAGATGAGACCATTGAAAGGCCTAACGAGATGATACCATTGAATGGCCTAACGAGATGAGACCACTGAATAACCTAACGAGATGAGACCATTTTGACCAAATGAGATGAGACCATTGAATGCCTAACGAGACGACGAATTCTACGAGAGTATTAAGATTTTGATTCTTACGAGATGAGTAAGAGAAAAGTTTTTTTTGCGAAGAAGCAATTGAAACGAGAATGAAGGAGTGACATGAAATATGGAGATTAGCGAATTACATAAGCGAACAAAACGATAACGAGAAAACACTTTAGATTGTGGCTCTAATACCATGTGAGATATTTAATTAAGCGGAAGAGATAAAATAAGAAAAGAGAAATACTATATTGATAATAAGAGAGTCATAAAGGCTAAAGAACAAGAAAATACCAGAAACTACATTGTGAATGAATTTCTGTCTGATACAATAGAATGAGACCATATATAGGTCTAATTACTTTGTGAGCAAGAAATGTAAGACTAAACTAATTAGAAAATATATATGATATGGAAATAAACTATTCTGATACGGTAATGATAAATTATGGTAAAAATATATTTAATGTTGAACATGGAAGTTTCCTCGTCGAAGACTCGAAAGCCTCCATTGAACAGATCTGCGAAGATTACTGAGTAACAACTTCCATCAAAGGTTCAGATCTACTCGGCGGAGCTACAAACGTTGCCGGAGAAGGAGATCCTGCGCAGCCAGAGAATAAGCTTCACCGCAAGAACTTTGTAGTTTCTAAAAACCGTCGGAGAAGGAGAAGGTCTTGCATGAGCTCCATTTCTTCAAAAATGGAGCAACCTTCGAAAATGGCCACCAAATTTCTGCCTTTAGCCTTAAAAAATGATGGCTTACATAGAGCAACCTTCCAAGAGAGAGAGAGAGAGAGAGAGAGAGAGAGAGAGAGGGGAGTTGATGGAGAGAGAGAGAGGTGAGGGAGCAGCTAGGATATTTTTAAAATTATTTATATAAATAGTAAATAAAGAAGGGTATGGTAGGTAGAAAGATTTTTGTGGTCTTTAGTATGAAAATTAAATAGGGTAGGTATGGTTAGATCTTGGGGGGGGGGGGGGGGGGGAGGGGTGTTCAAGACTCGTTGGTTAAAAATCTCTTGTTTTAGTTATTAAACTAGAAAAGTTTCTAAAAAAATAAATATATTAAATTGTTTTAAAAATGTTAATTTCAAGAACTAATGTCTAATAAATTCTTCATTTTATATTTTAATCCCTTTCATCAAAATTATATTTTTTTAACCATAAAAGATATCATATTTTGAGTTTTTCTAGTTATATTCTTATATTGAATGATGAATGCAGCACATCATTAGTTTTGTTTGTAACTTAATTTGAAATGCACCAATTATTGTTTGAAATTTGAAGAATTTATCAAGGAGGCTAAGTGCAAACTAAATTATGAGAATGTTTGTTGTGTTGTTGGTTTATTAGCATGTGTGGTAATAGTAGGTCTGAGTAGGTCTTGTGTTTGTGGTGGTAGTAGGTGGTGTGGGTGTAGCAGGAGTTGGGATGTTAGGGTTGTCAGAGTGATTAGGTTTTTGGATTGGGGTTAGGTAAAGTGACCTAAGTGTGGGGTTTAGGGCTTTTATATATCCCGAAAGACATCTGCATCTCACGTGCGTGGTGAGGTGTTAAAAAATTCATGTCAGCTGCCATGTTGTTCATTAAAATTTTGTCCACATCAACCAACACGTTTCTTTTATCAGCAAAGCTCTTTTCCACATCAATTGAGTTTGACGACACTATTTTCCTTTCCCATTTATTACTTGAAACTTCTTTGTTCACCTTCTCTTTTGTTTTCTGGTCTTTATCCGATGTGTTTTGGTCTGCATCTTCGATATAAATCAAAGCGTGTTGAGGAGGTTTGTTCCTTATCCTTTATCATTCAAATTAAATTAATGATGTGGATAAGATGGTTTCTTAAAATTGGTTTGACTTGATCTTGAAACGCCAATTGTCATTCTCTTCTCTTGAAATTATCTTGTTGGGTTAATCAAGTCTGGATTTAGGAGTTGTGTAGAGATCTTGATCCAACTTCCTAATTTAGGTATGTTTTTATTTGTATTATTGCTATTCTTTCATCACAACCATAGCAAACCCGACCTAGGTTCTCAAAATTGAACTTAAGCCAACTAGGAGTTTTAGTATATTCACACAAATTAAACCCAAAAAATATCAACATATTTAGGTCCCAATCAATCTTGATTCTTTTGAATGATTGATCACTAATAAACCTTCACCGGATAAAATTATTTCATGAATTTTTCCAATTTGTTTATATATTTTTGTGATGCTTTTACTGTTGAGTACTTTCGGCGGTAAACCAAACATCTGAATCCATAAGATTGTATGATTTGAACTCCTTATATTGTTGTTGTAATCATTTAAGGCCAAGTGCTTGCCCATAAGTGTCCATGACCTTTTTTTCCCCAAACTGCAACTTCTTTGTAATTTGACTTAAAATTTTAAAAAATGAATTTCGAGGATGAAATTTTTTAAGGTAGGAAGAGTGTGATTGTAAAAAATACCTAATTTCTTTTATACAAATCATGCCCATATAAAAAGTTGCTAACTAAAATAATTTGTTTTAATAAATTCAAAACCTATAATTTACTATAGTTATCGACTAATTAAAATTATTAAAATAAATTAATAGATTATGAATCATTACACTCTTCCTACCTTAATATAATTTTGTCCTCAAAGTTCATCTTATTAAATTTTAAGTCAAATTACAAAAAAAATTAATCTTTTATAGTGTGTAGGCGTGTGTGCGCGCGCGTGTAGGTCTAGCAGGGGAGGGGGTGTGCGTGTGCGTGTGTGTGGACGTGTTCTTGCACGTGTGCTCGCGTGTATGAGCGTGTGTGTGAGAGTGTGTTTGTGTGTGATAATTTTCTGGATTGTTAGTCTGGACAATTTGCTTTAATGCTACATTTTTTTAATTTGTTCCCATAATTCATTGGCTAATTCAGTGTTGAGAATGGTGTCATGATTTTGAGAATCTATGTTTTACATTATTTTCAACGTTTTTGATTTTATAGTTATATTTAATCTTTAAAACATATTTATTTCTTCTGGATTACTGGTAATGGTGATGATGGTGGTGATTACTAATGCTTGGGAAAGATGAATATGTGTTGGATCTGTGTGTGTATAGAAGATGGGTCATATGTGGGTGGAGATTTTTGTGGGGTTAAAATATTAGTTTTTCAAACTTAAGGGATGAGTTGGATGTGAGTGCTAGAGGTATGCGTGAGTTAATTTGGGGTGAAAAATAATTAACCCGCAAACAACCAGTTCTTATACAGGTCTTGAAAAGTTAAACCTAAACCTGCTTAATACAATATGTAAACCATTAAGTTCCGAGTATGGCGAGTTTCAGATGACTTGAGGTGATAAAAAAATCATATTTATATACGGATTCATTGAAGATTGGCAATTTTATTTTAAAAATGATCATTGTAACAGAAAAAATTAGGATCCCAGAAACACTTCAGATAATTTTCGATTTTGAAAAATATAAACTAATATTTTAAGAAAATAAAATTGGAATCAAATTTAAATAGATATAATATAATAACTAGATATGAAATTACATTTATATATGAGATATTGTTAAATTATTTTTACAAGAAGAAAAAAAAATAAGTAAGGTTTGAAGCATATGATCCTTATTATCTATATAGTTGTTTATACTACAAGGGTAATTGGGTTGCAAGTTTTCAGGTTTCAATTTTAAAATTTGTAATACGCAAAAAATATGTATATATATTTTTTAAATTTAAATCGCAACCCACACAAGAAAAAATTAGCTTATTGAGTTTTGGGTTAGTGTGAACGAGTTATGCGGGTTCAACGAGTTCTCTTGCACAATTATACATGAGACAAAGTTAAAATAATTTAGAAGATTAATTTTGATTTTTTAAACTTTTTAGTTAGATGTACATAGAAAGAGAAAGGGAAATAGAAAGTAAGGTATTTGAAAGAAAAACAAAAAGTTTAAGAGATAATTTTTTTTTTTAAAAAAACTTACGAGCTAAAATGATAATTTAAAATAATTTAAATTAAATAAAAATGATTAAAAATGAAACTTCTAAACCAATCCGTAAAAAATGATAACTAAGCACAATAATGAATACTACCTCCATTCTATGATAATGGTCTCTTTAGAGGTTTTCATAATTATTAAGGAACCTAAAATGTAGATAAAAATTAGTTTAAATTGACCAACCTATCTCTAATTATAAGAGAGAGAAAATTAAATATTTAGTTAGTAAGAGATTTTAGAAAGAGGATAAAATGGGAAAAAAATCATTTATTATGTATTGAAACTTTAAATGTGACAAATATTGTGGAACAAAATTTTTTTAGCTAAAGAGACTATTATTATAGAATAGAGATAATACATGATTAGAGAGTAATAGTAATAATTCAGAAATATTTGGTGTATTTACCCTAATTAATGTAACATCTACACACTACTACAATTCGGTCGTTTACCGACGACAGATCACCGGCGAATCACGGGTCGTCGGTAAGTGGCCAAGATTACCGACGGCGTAGTTGTCGCTAAATATTGCCGACAAAACGTCGTCGTGAATAGTATCGACTTCGTCGCGAATGTGTTGGTGTGAATTTTTATTTTTTTTAAACGAAAAAGGGTCGTCGCGAAAAGATGACGACAACGTTTTGGAAGGTAATTACCGACGACTTACTTAAAATTACCGGCGAATTTACGTGTCGTCGGTAATTGTCTGTGTGTATTTTTGTAGCCAGCAGTTTTTTTATCTCATAAAACACCCACACAAATTAAAACACCTCCGAATTTCTCCCAAAAAATCACAGATTTTTTTTTTTTTTCCCCCTAATTGATTCTCCAATTTGTCTTGCACCATTCCCGGGTCCATAATCAAGGTGGGGCATTATCAATATCCATTTTCATCACATAATTTAAGGTAAATTCATGAAAATTCATGTTTTTAAAATATTTTTTTTTTTTTTAATTGTGTTTAATTGTTGATATATGATGTGATTAGGTGAATTAGTACATTGTCTAGGTGGTTTGTGGTCATCAATCCTCTTCTTAACCATCCAATTCAAGGTATTTTCAAGAAATTTCATGCTTTTTCATTTTTTTGTAATTGATATATGTTAGTTGCTATAATTATACATGATTAGGTTGATGAATTACATATGATATGGTTTATTTTTTTATTATTATGTCTTGTAGTATGCATGTTTGGTTGTATTTAATTTTTTGTGTTCATATATTTTTATTTGTTTTATTAATTATATGAAATTTATTATCGATATATTGTGTTGTAATTTTATTTATTCAATTGTTTGTAATTTTATTCATTCAAAGGTTTGTAATTTTTATTATGTCATTTATTGTGTTGTAATTTTTATTATTCTTTTTAATTGGGTTGTAATAATTAAATATTTTATTTGTCTAGTTGTATAAAATTGTTGCCAAGAGATGAATCCGGATTTGGATAAGAGTTGGATCGATACAACTAATTATTATACGAAACAATATGTATCTGGGGTTTTTCGTTTTATGGAATATGCAGAGAAAAATCAAGAGTGTACCACTGGTTACATGTATTGTCCGTGTACGAAGTGTAATAATTACTCTCGAAAACCCATCGACGAAGTTAGGGCCGACCTTCTAAAACAAGGTTTCAACAAATCATATCTTGTTTGGACAAAACACGGCGAGAAAGAGGTGGTTATTCCCGAGACAATTCAAGAACCAAACATAGATAGCGAGATGCATCGTGTTTATGAGGATGTGAGACAAAGTTACTATGTTGGTGGTCATCCGGGAGATATTGATATGAGAGACGCACATCTTCCTACTGAAAACAGTTTTAATTCGTTGTTTGAAGAATTGGAGACAGAATTATATCCTGGTTGTACAGCGATGAGTTCCTTGAATTTCATTGCCAAGCTTATGCACATAAAAGTAAAGAACAAGTGGAGTAACACATCATTTACCGAGTTGTTAGAGTTGCTTGGTCGTGTTTTACCGAAACCTCACAACTTGCCCGATTCTTACGAAGCATGCAACAAGAAACTTAAAAGTTTGGGTATGGGGTATGTTACTATCGATGTTTGTTTGAATGATTGTGCCATTTTTTACAAGGAGAATGAAAAACTCGACAACTGTCCAGTATGTGGTGAATCAAGATATGACCCGAAGAAAGGTAACAAAGTACCGCATAAGAAGCTTCGTTACTTTCCGATTGCTCCGAGATTGCAGCGACTATACGCTTCGAAACAAACCGCTGAAGAAATGATATGGCACCATACCGGAAAAAGTGTCGATCCAGATGTGTTGCGTCATCCGGTTGATGGTGATAGTTGGAAGAGATTTGCAGCGCTACATCCTGAGTTTGCCAGTGAACCTCGGAATGTATATTTGGGCCTGGGGCTCGATGGGTTTTGTCCGTTCTCCATGCAGAACAACTCCTACAGTATGTGGCCTATTATATTGACCGTCTACAACTTGCCACCTTGGACATGCATGAAGGATACCACATTTCAGCTTTGTTTGTTGATTCCGGGTCCCCGCTCACCCGGAAAGGACATGGATGTCTTTCTCCGGCCTGTTATAGACGAGTTGGACATGCTGTGGAAAACAGGTATCCATACGTATGACGCCCACACGAAGCTAATGTTTTTAATGAAGGTTTGTGTGTTGTCCACGACCAACGATTACCCCGCTCGGTCTTACGCTTCAGGATGGTCGGGTCAAGGTTACATGGCTTGCCCAGAATGCATGGATTCCACTCCTTCGTTGAAGGTGACGAATAAGGTTGTTTACTTTGATCATAGACGTTGGTTACCTAAGTGAAAGAGTATATTCGAAACCCAGCTAGACCAGAGGGTTCAATAGCCGAGGGTTACGTGGCGGAAGAGACGTTGAATTTCATATCCAGGTACCTTTAGTGAAGAAAAAACAAGTTCAACGTTGTTATTTGTATTTATATATTTATATTTATATATTTTACATTTATATTTGTATCCAGGTACCTTAGTGAAGAAAAAACAAAGTTCAACGATCCAGGCAGATACAATGAACCACCGCCAGTGCATAGAGAGTTATCCGTTTTCAACTCCCAGTGTACTCCAGTTGGCAAGAAAGTATCTGGTTCTTTAGCGTATAAAGATAGGGAGCACGTTATTTTTTATATTTTGAATAACTGCGACGAAATCGAGACATTTAGGACGTAAGTAATATTTATATATTTATATATTTATATATTTATATATTTAATGATATATTTATATATTTATATATTTAATGATATATTTATATATTTATATATTTAATGATATATTTATATATTTAATGATATATTTATATATGTAATGATATATTTATATATTTAATGATATATTTAATGATATATTTATATATTTAATGATATATTTATATATTTAATGATATATTTATATATGTAATGATATATTTATATATGTAATGATATATTTATATATTTAATGATATATTTATATTCCGTTTCAATTATAGTGAACACAGATCGACACTTTCGGGAACGATTGACGAAATAAATTATATGCACCGTCAAATGTTTAAGGATTGGTTTTTGGATAAGGTATGGGACCTTGCAGGTTTAATATATCTATTTATTTTCAATGTATCTCATGTTTTTTTATGACAGGTTCATGGAATGGAATCCCGTGGTGATGCATTAGCTACCCGTGAGGTGGTGTCATTGGCAAACATGCCTTTTGGTGCAGTGCACATGTACGATTCATGTATTGTGAACGGTGTAAAGTGGATAACAAAGAGCAAAGGAGAAAAAAGAGTGACGCAAGATTACGGTGTATGTGTCATTTACGATGGGTCACCATGTTACGGCGAATTATTGAAAATATTGGAGCTAACGTACAGTGGAGGGTGCTCGGTTGTTTTATTTGTTTGCAAGTGGTACAAGGAGAGTGAATCAAGGACAGAACACGGGGTAACCTTTATCAACACAGCAAGCGTTGGTTGGCCAAACGAACCGTACATTCTAGCATCACAAGCGAAGAAAGTGTTTTATATTGACGAGATTCGTGCAAAGAAATCATCTAAAGAATGGAAGGCCGTTTGGGAAATAAACGATCGGCATGGATGGAGTCCCGAGTTATGGGGTTCGGAATCATTAGCTACGGATGGCGGGAGAATAACAATACCTTTGGTTACCCCTGATACCGATTCCGGTCCGATGAACTTGGCAAGTACGGAGGAGGTCGAGATTGACCCATCTCATTTTCGTATTCAAATGCCTTTTGAAATGATTACTGATGAGAACGAGGAATTGGAGGATGACACGTGGGAAGAATATAGAGACGAAGAACCTACTGAGTTTGATAGTGATGGTGAGCCTATAGTTCACAGTGGAGATGAATCTGACTAGTTGAAAAGTTTATCTGTTTTTTTAATTATTACACGTATTTGTGGTGTTTTGTTATTTGAATTTGAACTCGTATATTTGTGGTGCATTTGAAGAAATATTTTGCAATCCCTCTTTTGTTTTCAGTCAAACCAGACACTAACCAATCAGTTGACCAATCAGTCCAATCACTGACATTTGACTCGTATAGTTGACCAATCGAACCAATCACTGACATTTGACTCGTATAGTTGACCAATCGAACCAATCACTGACATTTGACTCGTATAGTTGACCAACCAAACCATACACTAACATTTGACTCGTATAGTTGACCAATCAAACCATACACTAACATTTGACTCGTACAGTTGACCAATCGAACCAATCACTGACATTTGACTCGGATAGTTGACCAATCGAACCAATCACTGACATTTGACTCGTATAGTTGACCAACCAAACCATACACTAACATTTGACTCGTATAGTTGACCAACCAAACCATACACTAACATTTAACATAAAAATTAGCGACGACATCCTTATGTTCACCGACAACATTCATCCTTTGAATGTCGTCGGTAATTAATTACCGACAATACTAATAGAACCCGTCGTCGCTAATTATTTCCAAAATTTTCATTGGTCAACATGGGCGGTCAAGTTTCCCGCCCATGAAAATTAGCGACAATTTTTTTGGATTAGCGACGACTCTCTCGTCGGTAAACATGGACACGATACCCTCGTGTGTACGGAGTGGGCCACGTGGCCCTAATTAGCGACGACTTACTTAGAATTACCGACGACACGCTCCGTCGTCGGTAATTTCTTTTTCTATATGACCTAACCGAGCTCATTTCTTCCTCACTCACCACAGAAAATCCTCTCAAAAAACGCCATTCCAACCCATTCCAAGCTATTCCGAGGCTGTACAACCACCAATCGAACATCAAGGTAAGCTTAATCCTTCCATAAACACCATTCAATTTCATTTTCTTAATTTTTAATTTCTATTTCTAATATCTTTTTTGTTTGTTTTCTTTTTTGTTTCCTTGTTTCTGGCATGGATTCATGGGTGTAAACTACACATTATCCACGTAACAGGTAACAATTTTCGATTCTATTTTGCCTTTTTTTTTTTTTAATTGATTTTTTTTGTGATTGTTATGCTATGTTTAGTGTAATCCGAATTATAGTGATGTTATTTTAGCTTGTTTGGTATATTTTTGGGATTAAAAACACAACCAAATGATGAATTTATGATTTGTTTTAGAAAACTAGGGTTTTAATATGATTTTTGGATTTTTTGATATGAATGTTATGTTTTAGATATGATTTTTGGATTTTTTGATATGAATGTTATGTTTTAGATATGATTTTTGGATTTTTTGATATGAATGTTATGTTTTAGATATGATTTTTGGATTTTTTGATATGAGTGTTATGTTTTAGATATGATTTTTGGATTTTTTGATATGAATGTTATGTTTTAGATATGATTTTTGGATTTTTTGATATGAATGTTATGTTTTAGATATGATTTTTGGATTTTTTGATATGAATGTTATGTTTTAGATATGATTTTTGGATTTTTTGATATGAGTGTTATGTTTTAGATATGATTTTTGGATTTTTTGATATGAATGTTATGTGATATAGGGGCCTTTTTGCAATATATGAAAATATAGGGACCTTTATGCAATATATGAAAATATAGGGACTAAAATGTAATTAATTAAAATATAGGGACTAAAATGTAATTAATTAAAATATAGGGACTAATAAGTAATTTCTAAAATTGTAGATGGCTGATGTGATGGCACGTTCCCATGGCGGTGATGGATCCGGTAACGATCCACCGAGGGGTCCGAATCGGGGACTCCAAGACTGCGACCAACCTTCAGGTAAAAATACTTAATAAATTTCAATTTCATAAGTTTGATTTTTTTTTTAATTAAATAACTAATAAATTCTATTCAATGTAACAGGAAATCCGAAGAGAAGACTTCGGAAACCCCGAAGCATCACCTCTATCCGGACCGCCCAAGAGACGCTGAAAAGAGTTGGGTGGCCAATACCGATCGAATTCTCCGTCATCGACAAGACGTGGAATATAGTGGGCCCACACTATAAACACGTGGGTCAGGTCATCGGGCACGCGGTTCGAGAATTTGTACCCCCCATTTACAAACAGTGGATAGAGGTCCCCGAAGGTCGGATAGGGGGTATTTACGGCCGTCTTCAAGAGTTTTTTGACGTGGAGGGGTGGAGGAGAAGAGGTGACTGGGAGGAGATTTGCGAAAAGTTGACGAGTATGCAATCGGCCTGCTATCGGAGATGGAAATCCGACTTGAAGTCGGATTACTACAACAACGGTCTCGCTCCCCCGGATATTAAACCCGAGTATTGGGCTATTGCGAAGAAGAATTGGGACGATCTGAATGCCCAGGTAACAAAAAAAAATATTTATTACAACTATTTTTCGTTATTTATTAGATTTATAACTATTTTTGTTTATTATTTGTAGGCTCAGGCGGAGATTAATCGAAAAAACCGGGAGCAGCAGTCTAGTGCGAGTAGGGCTGGGTCTCGGAACCTATCCCAGACTAGGGAGGTTATTATGGAGGTATAATAACATTTAATAAAATTTTAATTTAATGTGTTTTTAATAATTTATTTATTTTTAGTTATTTAATATTCGGTATTGAAAATTGTATAGGGGACGCTTAAGACCGTGACGAAGGAGCCGATGATTTTCACGGACGAAGAGACCGCAGAGGAGATGGAGCTTCCTCCATTGAGCGGCTACTTCGATCATCTTGCATACGATTCGGCTAGTGACAGCTATCGGGACGAGCGGTTGGAAAAAGCAAGTGTAAGTTTTTTTTTCATTACTTAAATATTTTATTTTTTACTTTACTTTGATATTACTCTAATTTATTTTTATATTAAATCTAATTATAGGCTGTTTTACGGGGGAAGATGCAGACGAAGGTAGTGGAGGCTGCAGCCAATGGCACCGAGGTTTCTACGCAGGAGCAGATGGATGCTATTTTAGAGACTATTATGGAGGTCATGGCCCCACCGAAGTCGAGACATTGGGTGCCTACCATTGGAGGGGTGCGGAAGAGATCACGGAAACAGGCAAAAGCCGATGCTGCGTCCGAGGATCTACTGAAGGCGATGTTCGCAGGCATGAACGAGCTTCGAGTCAAACAAGGTCTTGAGCCTATACCAGATCCTACCTCCACATCGACCGGGAGTTCTTCGAGCCAGTCGAGTCAGCCGAGCTTAATGGACACGCTATTCGATACCTTAAATGGTATGAGGATAGCTCAAGGAATGGGCCCGATCGGCCACCCCCAGCCCCCCCAGCCCCCCCGGAGAAGGAGTCCCGAGGAACGAGGAGATGAAAGGAGTGATGATGATGCATAGTTGGAGTTGGTTTTTATTTGAGTTGGATTTGGTTTGTAATAGTTTGACTTTTTAATTGGTTTTCAAGACTTATGTTGATTCTGATTCGGTTTTTTTAGACTTCTTTTTGGTGTGTTTGACTTATGTTGAATTGTTTTGACATTTTGTAAGACTTTTTTTATGATTTTAATTATGATTCGGTTTTTTCTATTAAGTTTTGAAATTTTTTGTCATATGTATCAATTTTATTCGTATTACATTTATAATAAAAAAAAAATCAAATCAAAAAAAAAAAAAAATGAAATTTAAAATCTAAAAAAAAAAAAAAAAAAAAACAATTGCCGACGACATTCATACAGTCTTGACGACGACATTCATCCTTTGAATGTCGTCGCTAATTGCATTAAAAAGAATTATTTAATCAGGATTTATATTAAAAAAAAAAAACATAAAACTTAAATTACCGACAACAGGTCGTCGGTAAATCTTGTCGGCAATTAGAAAAATAAAAAAAAGAATAAATAAAATCAATTATCGGCCACGAAAAAAAAATAAAAACAAATTATCTTTTACCGGCGAAGGTACTCGTCGCTAATCTAACCAATCAACGACGACGTCGTATCGTCGGCAAAATTAGCGACGAATTGTGCATTATTCGCCGGTAAGTCTTGATTTACCGACCAATTTCTGGTAACGACGTCTTAACGACGAGACGTCGTCGGTAATCCATGTTAGCGACGAATTGACGGTGTTTACCGACGACACGTGTCGTCGGTAAACAATCGAATTCCAGTAGTGACAAGTCATGATAATATATCCTTAGACCTAGGTTAGAGATTGGGTTAGGTTTTGCTGATATAGAGACTTAAGTATAATAAACTCTTGTTTGAATTATTATAAAGTGACACCTATGCCGTAGATCTTGGTTTTGCGGCCAAGATGGTTGACCGGGGCCTAACGCCTAGGCGGGATTGCACAGGGTTTAGGCGAAATTATACGGTTTTGAATCCTAATGTGTAATTTTTTATATTTTGTAATATATATATAGAGTAATTATAGTAATTTTAACTATTTAAATCATAAAATTCATCTAACAGCACCCTAGTAAATATAAAAATACTAAAGTTAAGTTATAATATCAAGTAAATAATTCTTGAGAATAAGAAAAATAATAAGAAGGCTTATGCAGACATGTTTTGATATTAATCGGCGCATAGGCGGCTATTTTTTGTCATTTATTCGGCGCCTATTCCACGACGACTAAAGCGCTAGGAGAAAATGCCTAGAATTTTAAATAGGTGTAAGTGACTGAGGAGGGAGTTGACGCCTAGACAGAAAGATCTACAACATATGCCACTTTATTTTATATTCCGTGTTTCCAGGATTTTATATCTGTATCTTTCATACCTGTTAATTTAAGTTCAAAATTTGTTGGCCAAAAGACCATGTATTGGTTTTCTATTTAATTAAGAATCTTGCACATCCATGAGATTTATTCTTGAGTGCGGCGTGTGACATCTCTAGTATTATTTATGCTAGATATCATAGTTTGTTACATTGCAGTCATTGATAATCTTCCAGTAATCAAGAGGCACCCATATATACCTTACCGGTAGAGAACATTTTGGAATGTTAAGTATATCTTTTGATTTCCTACTTAACTGTAACAGAGATTTCTCATAAAATATGTTATTCATGTTATCACTTAATTGTGAATTTCAAAGATTCTAAGACAAGTGCTATTCTTTCTTAATAAGAATAGTTGATTGCCTTGAGAGTTTAAAAAATACAAAAAGATAATCAGCTAATATTAAGTTGTTTATCTTCAATCTACCACATTTTGGTGCCATTGAAAGCTTCTTTCCTTTCCAATTTGTTGTAGCATCTGTGTGAAAACCTCCATGCAGACTAGAAACAAGTAATGTCAATATGTACTCCTGCAAAAACATTATATAAAAAGGAGTTAAAATGATGACATAATATTATGCATCAAAGTAAGACGGATAAAATGCGAAAACTATACTTATTTTAATAGTTCAAAATGACTTCAGATTAATTCATTAGATCTAAATATTCAAGAATGAATGTGCCAGTATAACTTAATGTATGCTGACTATATACTAATATTATAGGATAACTATTTTGGAAGAGTAATATTTCCAAGTCCACTAACCTGAATCTGCAGTTCCAACTGCTGTATCTGCAACTCCAGCTGCTCCTTCCTTTTTTGCATTTGGAGGCGAGCAGGAGCAGCACATTCTGGGGCAGCACATTCTGACACATCTCACACAGAAAAAATACGATACGAAAATGCCCACGATAAAAGAAATGCACGCAAACACGAGTTCAACCAGTAAGACTTTCGGGGCTGCCGTTTTTGTAGGTGGACTGCTGGAATTGTACAACCCATAGTTTCTTGCAAAGCTTAAAAACATACAACTGAACAACTTACACTACAACTATAGGTTTTCATACCTAATACAAGCTGGAATTGTAGTATGAATGTTTATTAGAAAACATAAATTTTTATTATTTTAATAGGGATAATAGTTGAAAAAAATGAGAATAAAGGTCTTGATATTGTAATTAGATAAATTTTTTAAAAATTATATTTTTAATAACTGGACAAACTTTGTAAAATAGAGGAAGTACTGTATTATATATGTACCATTTATTGAATTAGCCAGCTTACTTAGTTTTCAAGTTCATATTTTGTGTCACTGATGATGGTATTAGTCCGGTGAAATTATTATCTGATAGATCCCTAGAAATTAAGAAGCACATAATGGTAAGCAACAAAATGATATAGTACATTGCATACGAATCGAAACATATTGCTAACTTACAGTTCCTTTAGCTTTGGAAATCTCCCAAGAAATTCAGGAATCAATCCAGTCAAATTATTGCCATGGAGAGCTCTACCATTGAGACAAAATCGTATAATTTGAAGCCATTTGTACTAATAACAAAAAAAACTAATTAAAATTATATATAACAATTTCAGTACATTATTTCAAGAGCATCCATGGAACTGAAGTTAGGAAGTACACCAGTTAGAGATTTGACACCAAGGTTCCTGTAATTTATATCAAGAAAAGAAAATAAATACATTTACTTTGAATCAAAGTTTATGGGGTAGTTCTCAGGGGCGGACCCAGGAATTTACGGTGAAGTTGACAATATCTTACAGTTGTGTCACTCGGTGCGAAGAGTCATTGTTACATGTAATCCAGGTCACCTTGACTGGATAACAAGGATCAACATGTTAACAATGGAAGTAATGAACAGAAATTGTATATATTTTTGTGTGTATTACAATGATAGAGATATATGTGTTTATATAGATACAATTCACTCTCTCACTTTACACACACAAGTCACTCATATACATACAGCTATAATGTATGTATTTGTCTAACTATATTTGATTCCTTCTTATCCTTCTGTTATGACAGCTGTAGGTGCATTGCTGGAGTTTGACTGCTGAGCTGGAGAGTTTGACTGGTGAGCTGTATATACACTATCATCCCCCCTCAAGCTGAACTGTTGTAACAAAGGAAGCTTGTGAAGAAGATTTGTAAACACAGCCGTTGATAAACTCTTAGTAAATATATCAGCAACTTGTGATGAAGAAGGTACATGAATAAGAGATAAGCACTTGGCTTTGACTTGTTCTCGAACAAAATGAAAGTCAATATCTATATGTCGCGTTCGAGAGTGAAACACCGGGTTGGAAGCTAGAGCAATAGCTGAGATATTATCACACGCAAGAACAGGAGTGTGAGAGATGAACTTCAAATCTTTGAGCAGAAAAGAGATCCACTTGATTTCAGCAGATACAAAGGCCAAAGCTCTATATTCAGCTTCAGTTGAAGATCTAGATACAGTTGATTGTTTCTTGGAGCCCCAAGAAATCAAATTGTTACCAAGAAATATACAATAACCTGTTGTAGATCTTCTATTTGTAATGTCACTTGCCCAATCTGAATCTGAGAAGGCTTTAATATGTATATTTGTAGATGTGGTAAAAGATAAACTGTAATGTAATGTGCCTTTAATATATCGCAGTAATTTCTTCAATGCATCATAGTCTGAGTTAGTTGGTTTATGCATACTTTGACATATTTGATTTACTGCATAAGAAATATCTGGGCGAGTGATTGTAAGATATTGTAGTGCACCGGTTAAACTACGAAATAGTGTAGGATCTTCAAAGGGAAGTAATCCATGATTTGATGCAACTGTATATTTATTAACCGTAGGTGTTGGTGAGGATTTACAATCCGATAAACCAGCTCGTTTTAGAATAGAGGCTGCATAATTAGCTTGTGACACAAGTAAATGAGTTGATGAACGAGTAACTTCAAGACTCAAAAAATATGATAATAATCCAAGATCTTGCATCTTGAATCGTGATTTTAGAGTGGATATGACTTGTGCTATAATAGACTTATCTGCACCTGTAATTAGTAAGTCATCCACATAGACTAGTATAATTGTTAAAGTAGTTGATGATCCTCGAATAAACATTGAAGAATCTGAGGCACTAACTGTAAAACCATTCGAGATAAGAAATGAGTTTAACAGTTGATACCAAGCACGAGGAGCTTGCTTCAGCCCATACAATGACCTGTTCAATTTACATACAAAGGTAGGATTTTCTTTATCAATAAAACCAGTTGGTTGAGCCATAAATACTTCCTCATCTAATATACCATTTAAGAAAGCATTTGAGAAGTCTAATTGACGTATATCCCATGAATAATGAGTAGCCATACTTAAGATTATACGAATTGTTTGATGTTTAACAACGGGGCTGAATGTTTCCGTATAATCTAACCCAAATTCTTGTAAGAATCCTCGAGCCACTAAGCGAGCTTTGTAACGAGCAATATCGCCATTTCCATGACGTTTTATTTTATAAATCCACTTACAACTTATTGGTATACGACCAAGTGGAGGTGGAACTAATGTCCAAGTATTTTGACTGGTTAAAGCCATGTATTCATCATTCATTGCTTGTTGCCAACATAAGTGTTTAGAAGCCTCTTTATATGACACAGGTTCACTAGGAAAAGACTCAAGAACTAAGGACTGACATTTATAAGATGGACGCAAAGTACCTGTTTGACGCCTAGTGACCATGGGATGACATGAATTTGAAGACAAGTTTGAAGGTGGTGGAGGAGGTGGTGGAGGTGGTGGTGAAGGTGGTGGAGAGTTATTTTGTGTATGAGATGTATTATCAAGATTAGATTGAGGTATCTGAGATAAACTATTTAGATTAGGTAAAGGGTTAAACAGATCAACATATGAAGCTGAGGTTGAATTTGATAATGAAGATGAACAAGAAACTTCACTAGATTTTTGAAAAGGGAAGTTAAGTTCATTAAAAAGAACATGTCGTGAAATGAAAATTCGGTTTGTTTTGATAGATAAACATTTATAACCTTTTGAATGTGTGCAATAGCCTAAGAACACACATGGTTCAGATCTTGAAGCTAATTTGTTTGTAGCATAAGGTCTTAGCCAAGGGTAACAAAGGCATCCAAACACACGAAGGTGTGAATATGTAGGTAAAATGTGATAGAGTTGTTGATAAGGGCTTATATTTGATAAGGTTGGAGTAGGTAGAAGATTAATCAAATACCCTGAGACAGACAAAGCTTCAAGCCAATATTTTGAATTAAGTCCACTATGAGACAGTAGTGAAAGGGTAGTTTCTATTAAATGTCTATGTTTTCGTTCAGAAATACCATTTTGTTCTGGGGTATGGGGACAGGTTGTTTGATGTACAACACCATTTGATTGAAGGAATAAACGCAAAGAGTGACTTAAGTATTCCCCACCATTATCTGATCTAAGACACTTTATAGACATTTGAAACTGAGTTTGAATAAGTTTGTAAAATGATTGAAAGATAGCACATACTTCATGCTTATGTTTCATAGGAAACACCCAAGTAAAACGAGTGAAATCATCAATAAAGACTATGTAATAGGAAAATAAAGAGCAAGATGTAATGGGAGAAGGTCCCCACACATTAGTGTGTATTAGTTCAAAAGGAGTACAAGATTTTGTAGTAGACAGTTTAAAAGGCAATTTATGAGATTTAGAAGTAGAACAAGCATTACAATTTATTCCATGGTAATCTAGTTTAGTCTGCAAAGTTGAGGATAGAGGAATAGAAGCATTTGATGAAGGATGTCCTAATCTCAAATGCCACAACATTGCAGAGGAGGAGACCACTTTTGAGGATAGACATTGAATGGAAGTTGACTTTGAAGAAGGAAAAGACACAGAAGAACCTCCAAGTGTAAGTGGATATAATCCATCCTTACAAAGGCCCTGAAACAAGACTTTGTGAGACACATTATCACAGATTTTGACACAATTACTTGTAAATATAAGGTAGCAATTGTTGTCACTAGTAAACTTTGAGATTGAAAGAAGATTTGAAGCAATATGTGGAACATGAAGAATAGAGTTTAGACAAAAAATTGATGAGGAATTAGAGAACTTACTATGGCCTATGTTAGCAATTTCCAATGAATGGCCATTGCCTACTGAGACTGTGCTTGAACCATTATAAGGTGTAGCAGTTTGAAGATGAGAAACATCATTAGTCACATGGCTATTAGCTCCTGAATCTAAGTACCATAGGTCAGGATTTGAAGCTACATCTTGTTCAGGAGTTGAAGTAACATTATACGCTACTTTAGCTTGAGCTTTAGGTGAAGGAAAATTAACAAAATCGGTTCTAGACCAACAATCAATAGCAATATGCCCAAAACGTGTACAAATTTGACAAGTGAATGAAGCATTACCAGTATTAGATGAGTTATTAGAAGCATTTGAGTGTGAGAATGATTGATTGAAATTGCCACGAGATCTACCACGACCTCTACCTCTATTCGAAAAACCACGACCTCTACCTTGCACTGAATTAGGAGAAGGCATAGAAGGTGTAAAGAGAGCAGTGTGAATCGAGTTAGATGATTCAGCAGAACTAGCCATCTTCATATGTGATTCTTCAGAGGTGAGAAGGCTGCCCAGTGAATGGAAACTCAGAGTAGACGTCTGAGCATTGCTTATACGCACACTTGACTTAAATTGATTATACTCCGATGGAAGCCCTTTTAAAGTGTATAGAATTACATCTTCCAAAGTGAGGGAAGAAGCAGCTGTATCCAAAGCATCACAGATATCTTGAATCTCAGCTAGATATTCTTGCATACCTCGTTCACCCTTCTGAATATTGACCAAACGCATCTTCAGTTGATGTACATGAGTACGACATTGACTCACAAAAATTTCCTCCAATTTGTGCCAGACATCATAAGAATATGGAAGTTTGACAACTTGTGAGAGAATCGAAGGAATCATAGCTGAAAACAGAGATACCCGGAGTTGTTGATCCTCAATTAGCCAAGTAGAGAACTCAGAACTAGTGGATGAGGGTCGAGTAATTGAACCATTGACATGATTTAAGTAACCATGAGCTTCTAGCACAGCTTCAAGTTGTGCTTTCCACAAGACATAGTTCGTGGAATCCAATTTGATTTGAATCAACGAAACCCAATTTTGACGAAGTAATAATAGAGCAGCCGGAACAGCAGCACTGGAAGAGATCAATGGTGATGCTGTAAATGAAGACGCCATGGAAGAAGACGCCATTGACAGCGGAAAGGATCGAAAAGCAGAGAGAAGCTCTAAAAAAGCAACGAAAATTCTCTCTTATGAGCTCTTGATACCATGTTAACAATGGAAGTAATGAAGAGAAATTGTATATATTTTTGTGTGTATTACAATGATAGAGATATATGTGTTTATATAGATACAATTCACTCTCTCACTTTACACACACGAGTCACTCATATACATACAGCTATAATGTATGTATTTGTCTAACTATATTTGATTCCTTCTTATCCTTCTGTTATGACAGCTGTAGGTGCATTGCTGGAGTTTGACTGCTGAGCTGGAGAGTTTGACTGGTGAGCTGTATATACACTATCACAACAACCGCCTCATACAGTTGTGGATACTGGCGAACAAGTAAGTCCCATCCTTTAACTGAACTGCCGAAATTAACGTTACGTAAAGAAAAAAATTTAATCATTGTTTAATCTCAAAAAGTAATTGTACTCTATATGCTCACAATCATTTTCATTTGTAGTTTTGCCTATCACAGCTTCTGTAAAGTAGACCCTTCCTGGTTTAATCCAGCATATAATTAAGTACAACAACTTACAATGAACAAAATGATAACCAACAGTTACGTTAGTTCATATGTGTGAGGTTTTACCATCAATAAAGACCACCAGAAGGCACAAGGCTAGAAGACTCCATCTAGAATCGCCAGCCATGGAGACGAACATATGGTTGAGACGTCTATTCTAACTCTAATATATATAATGCGAAATTTATATGAAGTTTATCATCCTATTACTGAGATATTGTCCTGAATGCTATTTATGTGGAATGATGATTATTTTAGCTTTTTAAGATTGTTTTTGTTAATAATAATGCACTTTAAAGGTCGTAAGTGGTGAAGCACTGAATAATGATTAGATCAGGTAAACGCTCTGAACTTTATACCACTGCGTGCATTTTTTTTTTATGTGGATGGTCTAGCAAGACTCAAGTTAAACTAAAGCTAGTTGCAATTTTTATTTTTTTTATCCCCCCCCCCCCAAACCTTTGGATTAGTAAGTTTGGAATGTCACGAAGATCGAGAGCAAGTAGGGGTGTGTATCGGGTTAGAAAACCCGCATAACCCGACCAACCCGACCACACTAACCCGAAATTATACGAGTTAGTTTTTAATTGGGTGGGTTGCGGTTTACATTTTCAAAAAAATATACACATTTTTGCGGGTTGTGGATTTTAAACTTGAACATATACTCGATTCCCTTGTAGTATAAAAATTAGAAAAATCCGTATTGCTCATTTTATTCAAATAAAATTGTGGGGGTCATGTGCTTTTCACTCTACATTTTTTTTAATCCTCCCCTTTTTTAAAAAATATTTTGAAATCCCTCAATATTTCAATAATATTTTATCTAATGAATATGTTTTTCCATTTCAATTATGATATTATCTGTACTCTTTGTTCAATTCATATATTTAGTTTCCTAAAATCTAATTTTATATATTTTAATCATAGATGATGTGAAATGCATATGCGTATCCTAAACAATATTTTTCGTTCTAATTTTCATTTGTAATATAAATTTGACTCGCCAAATGAATATGGATACAAATTCGTCTTCTTTATCGAACTAAATCACCCGCAATGCACCCGCAACCCGCCTAACCAGAAACTCAGTAGTTTAAGTAATGTATTGGGCGGGTGCGGGTCTTATTTTTCAAAATCCGCACAAGAACGGACGGTTTGTGGGTTGAACATTTTTCATAGAAAACCGACCCGCGCACACCCCTAAGAGCAAGGCTACTTGATTATAACTGATAAAAAAAACAGGCTTTTTTGATAATTTATAAAGAGCAGTATGAGTTTCAAGTATTATTATTGTTTTTTTTTCTAAAATAATTACTAGATTAATGTAGTAAATAGTGAAGTTAGTTTATGATATCTATTTATTAGTTACTAATTAATCGATTCACCATTAATTGTGTTTTATTCTATATTTTTTTTTATACATATAATAGTTTATGATTTCTATTTATTAGTTACTAATTAATCGATTCACCATTAATTGTGATTTATTTCTATATTTTTTTAATACATATGAGAGCCGAATAATGTTATTATAATTGTTCTAATAGTTAGTTTTTTAAGTAAATGCTTCAAAAGTTTAACTATATATATATATGTGCGTGTTTTTTTTTTTCTTTAGAATTGTGCTAGTTCAAACAGTGTTTTTTTATAAGTCCAACATTGAACTTTTTATTTGGACAGCACTACTTATGGACTTTTTGGACTTGAGTCCAATACGGTATCGTTTTATTAAGTAAACATGTGATGGATTAAATATGTTGATCTTGATTACTTTAGACGGGTCAAATTAAAACCCTACCTATTTATATACATAAGACACTTTTCTTTAGGTTTTGACTCATTCTCTTGTTCTATTATATTGTTTTCTTTCTGTCGGCTCTTTTAAATATACCTAGGGTTTTATCTTCCGAATAGATTAGATTGTGAAATCTCTTGTAATAGCTATATTAGTCTAAATATAACAAGAATTATCTTGATCTTTATTTAATTAGCCAGCGTAGTAGGCTTGAGTGATTTAGATTAGCATATAACTTGAGATTTTGGTTTGATTTTTTGAATATTATTGAGAAACAAGTGTAATTTGTAAACGATAATATTATAGTGGAGGTGCATCTCTCACGGAGCCCAACGTGGATGTAGACTTTTGTTGAACCACGATAAACTGTTTGTGTTCTTTATTTTTTATTTTTAAATTGTTTAAAACTCAAATCTTAATCGAAACGGTTTTACAACAATTATATTATGAATATTATATAACAAAAATAAAAAATAAAAAATAAAAAATAATTAATAAATAATAAATGTGGCATTAAGAGTAATTGTGATATAAAATTAACCTTATGAAAAATATTTTCTTTAACTAATTCTTCTTATTAGTTGAGAAAAAAAAAACATTAATTTATTATCAGGTAAACATTACCCTATATAATATTTATCTATTTTTAGTATCAATCAAATATTCACTACCATTCTCTATGGGACCACCATTACCTTCAACCAAAAACACCTCTGATCACTTATTTCTTGTCACCGTATCTAACCAAATTTTAAAAACGTTCTAATTAATTCAGAAACAATAAAAAAAATTATATGGATGTGAGCTTTTTAATTATTGTATCATATATAATTTTTTTTAGAATGTTTGAAATAAATAATAATTTTTTATTTGATCTTTGACCAACAACTCACCAAAATATATAATTTTATATTTTAAATTCCAATTTTAACACATGATCTTGAATGTTCAAAATAATTTTAGACATTAAATTTCATATTCAAACATTAAAAATATAAAACCTTCGTAGAAGTTGATGTTTTGAATAATGATTTTTTTTGTTTTGCAATACATATATGATCAATAAAAACATATCAAGTCTCATTAAAGATATTAAAATCAAATTTGGCAACAGAGATTCAAGTTCCATTAATATATCTTCAAGGTTTTGAGAAAATTGTCGACCTGTGATATCATATCAACCGTAATGTATCAAAGATAGAACTAACAACACAAAGATGTTTTCCTAGATAAAGTAACTTCTTGACAATGTTAGTTCTTGCTAGAGGTTCTTATACAGACCATGTAGACTTCAGACGTCCTTGAAGTGTTCCTTTTCATCCATGCCTTGATCTTTCCTACGCCAATGGTGAACGACTGCATCAAGAGCACACCTTACTTTAGTATATCAACTTTGATGTGATAATATTGAACTTTCTATTGGAGAACATAAAAAGGAATTACGTGTGAGATGCAGAAGATACGAACCTCCTATATCGCTTAGGTTAGGGACTTTCTTCTCCATCACCCCTCTCAATTCGTTCAACATGCCTAGAATTTGAGTTTTTGCTAACACAAAATTCACTTGGACTAAGCCTCACAAATAGCTCAATCCTTCACCATCTCAACATTATGGGGATCATATTCAATAAATGAAACTTTAGCATTAAGCTATGATAAGATATCGGGAAACTCTTGAAATGCAGACCTAGCAGAATTGGTCCTTTTCCAGAATTCTGGAGTAACGCAACCATATATCTTCAAAGAAAAAAACTATCCTGCAAAGAAAAAATTAATTAGCTACAAATTATATTTAACAAACACAATATTATTAAACTAAATTTGGTTACAACCTCAACAAACTTTCCAAGGGTCTTGGTCAATCCACGAGACAAAATGATCCAAGAGACTGATAAAACACGTGTGGGTCCAAACAAGAGTAAAAAGAGATCAACGGTTCCTTCTTATCTACATGATTACAGTTATATACATGGAAACCCAAGAAGATTCCAAAACATCATGGAAGCCCAAGAATGATAACCATCCTTCTTATATTCAGTTTTATCGTTAGCCTAGGATCTATATATAGATCTATATGAAGACAAGATAAAACATCCAAAAAAAATTGTTGTCTTTACTTTTAGTTTATTCAGTTTACAATTTAGTCTATCCTGTAAATCAGTTGTATATATATTATATCTATAATACATAAATTATCCATCAATAAAACATGCGTGTTTATCCGAATTCATTACAAATTTGGTATTTTAATTGAGTTTTCATTGGTGTCGACTCAAGTTGTGGATGAGGCCCTAAAAAAGTATCAAGATGATCATACAATATTTGATGGCAGACTCACAACTATAGAAAATACCATGGAAAAATTTGGAAAATTACTTCAAAAATAATTCTAGTCAAATAAAGTCGCTTGTTCCGCAATTCAATTCGGTGTTTCCGCAAAAAGGTTCCTGCCCAACACCAAACTACAATTTATCAGATGTTTTTCTGTAAGTGGGTTCTAGATCGGCATTGAATGTCCAATCTCCCAGCATGTTCCCTTCATCGGGAACCGTTCCGCCTGCATTTGGACATGGTCCTCCGGTTCAAGCATGTTCGATGATCTTAGAGTTTCCTTCTTATGATGGATTGAAACCTTCTGTTGGATCGTTAAGGAAGAAATATTTTTTTGATTATCATAGAAATCCTTCAGATCAACGCTTAATCATCAGTTCTTTCCATATGAAGGGTCGTGCTCTTTCGTGGTTCCAATGGATGCCAAAAAATCATCAATTTGTGTCATTGGATCAGTTTTCTAGGGCGTTCAAAGTTCGTTTTGGTCCACTAGTGTTTGAAGATCCTCAAGGGGCCACGACTAAACTGATGCAAACATCTAGAGGAGGCTTACTAGACACAGTTCAAAGCTTTGGAAAAAGGACATTGGGTTTATCTTCATTATTTCTTATCAGTTTCTATGTTGCTGGTCTTCGTCTAGATACCCGGGCATAAATTTTATCATTTCGTCCAATGTCTTCGTCTCACGCTATGGGATTGGCTCGATTACAAGAGGCTAACTTGGCTGAGCAACGTAAGCTAATTCAACGAAGCGACATATCATATTCTTTTTTACAACCGACGCTACCAAAATCAAGTCATTTGGTGCAACCCTCTTATCAGGCTATCTCCTTGCAATCTACAATACGCCGTGTATCGCCTCATGAAATGAAATTACGATGTGAGAGGGGACTTTTCTACAATTATGATGAAAAGTATGTACCTGGTCACCGTTGTAAAACAAAACCTCAGTTGTTTGTCCAGGCAACTAAGTCTGAGGTCGAGGAAGTATTCGGTTATGGGGTCAATGTAAATGAGGTCATTCCTTCTGAAGAATGTCTATCATTACAGATATCTTTAAATGCTCTATCAAGTAATCACTCTCCAACTACTCTTCGTTTTCACGAAAAATTTTCAGGATTGCTGATAAAAGTGTTGGTCGATGGAGGAAGTAATCACAACTTTGTCCAGTCTCGGGTAGCTCATTATTTGAAATTGCCAATTGAAACTACACCAGATATTGCGGTCGCGGTCGGTAATGGTTACAAATTGATAAGTGAAGGGTGTGTAAATAGTGTTACACTAATGATTCAAGGATATCAAATCATTAGAAATTATACATGTTGCATATTGTGGGGTCTGATATTGTGCTGGGTGTTTCACGATAACGACTCTGGGACTTGTTATTCAAGATTATCTTAATCTCAAAATAAAGTTTAAATCAAACGAGAAATAAGTACTTTTACGAGGAACATGAGCGCGCATAATTTTTAGAGATTCCATACAAAAGAGTGCGTAGATTGGAATAAGCAGGATCGATTGCAGCATTGTTCAGTTTGTCTGTTTGTGAGAACACTGACCAAAAAAACAATTCTTCTAATATTGTGTTGCAGCCCCTATTGCAACAATATAAGAGTATTTTTTCTATGCCAACTACTCTGCCATATCAAAGTCAAAATGATCATACTATTCCGCTACAACCAGTATCATCTCCTGTAAATGTCAAGCCTTACATGTATATGCACTTCCAAAAAAAAATGAAATTGAAAAATTGGTGGCAGAATGATGGATGCATGTACAGTTCAACCCAATTAGCCCATTTTCGTTACTTGTATTGCTGGTTAAAAAGATGCATGTGGAGATTATGTACAAATCATAGGGCTCTCAAAGATATTACAATAAAAGATCATTTTTTCGATTTCTACGATTGACGAGTGATGTCTCCTCATTTGTGATAGATTTATGTTAGGATGAGACATCATTTTAAGTGATTTAGAAGTCAATAATGTCGTTTTTCTTGAGTTTTAGTGCACTTTCCTATTTTGAGTCTTGATTTGTAGAATTATTGTTTTTAGAGCATATTGGGTTTAATTGTTTATTTAGTGTGTAGCTTTAAAGATAATTATGGAGCTTAATTAGAGTCCAAGTCAAAGATAACAACTTATGGAAAGAGATTTGCATGGTAATTGGAGATAAGGAAAGAAAAGCTAAAAAGATGGAAAAGGAAAAGCTGCCTAAATCTGGGATTCTGCATACACGTCCAAAGATAGGCGTTTTTACCTAAGAAATATGCCGAATCTGATGATTTCCTTCTACAGGGCCTAGATAATTCTGTTGCGATTCTTTTGGTATCTTGTGGAGCAAAATCCGACCAATAACGAAGAAGATACACTCAAAACGGTGCAGCAGTGTTTATCTTTATTTCCATACGAATTTGAGTTGGGCTAGAAGTCCATTACCTTAACTCTTCCTCAAGAAAACGAATTAGGTCTTCTAAACACCTATAAATACACCCTTATATCACTTGTAAATCATCCTTGCCTCATAGTAATCAGTTCTTAAGGTTTTATTCTTCCAGTTTATTGTAGAGAGCAAGATGATGTCTTTTATTATTTCTTTTAGTTTATTTCCTTCAGGTATGAACTAAACCTCCCATAGCTTGGGTTTTGCATAATGTATAATCTATGAATTCTAATTCTTCTATCTAAGTTTCTTTGGGAATTATATGTTTTAATCTGATATTAGCTTCTTACTTTATATTTGCTTATGTGTTTTGATTTAATGTCTTTCCTAGAATTGATCACTTTAGGATTGTTTTAAGAGTAGTTAGATGGTCTCCTTGACAGGGTGTTTAACTATTGAACCACCACATAATGTCTAGTGTCGATAGCAGTTCTGACAAAACATACTTCTAACTAGATAGTCATTAGGGTTTGTTTTAACCACCGTATCACCAAGATTGCAGTATTTGCTTAGGGCCTTCGTGGCGTTTGATAACCCTATTTGAAATCACTTCTTGGTTGTGACGTAGCCCCCTTAGTCGCTCTCAAGGTCTAAGCTTGGGGAATTTAGAATCCTGACTAAGTATTACCAAGAGCTAATATTCTCCCTTATGAACTAGATTTATAGATAGAATTAGAAGGATTAGTGCATACGAGCAAAATCTAAGCTATACTTCTCATCTCATATTCTTAATCTTTTACTTTATTGTCTTTATTTTCTTAGTTTAATTGTTAATCTCGAAATTACTTGCTTTATTTTCTGTCTTTTAATTATTTACTTTCACTCGTCATTGTTTCCTACGCGATTAACACACTTAAGTCCCTGAGAACGAACTCTATTTATCATTAAAACTTGCATACGTCCTGTAATACTTGCAGTACTGTGACTGTCTAGGGTGAGAGTGCGTAGTTTTCCATACTTAAATTGATCTTATTTTTATCACACCCTAGGCGACACCAAGTTTTTGGCGCCGCTGCCGGGGATCGAACCCGGGTCACCCGCGTGACAGGCGGGAATACTTACCACTATACTTACCACCAAGTTTTTGGCGCCGCTGCCGGGGACTTGTGTCTCGTTAGCGTGTGGGTTATCTATTTCGAGTTTTAGTTTTTAATTAGTTTTACTTTTCTGTTTTTAGTTTAGTTTTTATTTTTCCAGATTTACGCTTGTGGTTTGCTTTAGTCTTTTTGTCTTTTTCAGGTTTCACAGTGTTTAATTCTTGGCCTCCCTTATCGGAGCCTGAGAGGAGCTTCAGACCTTACAACAAACGAGTTTGTGAGGAAAGAGCCTTGAGAAGAGCTATGGCATCCCAACAAGAGCCACCACTTGGTGGAGTTCAACAAGATCCACCAGCAGGAGGACAACAATTACCGGGAGGAGATCCACCACTTGGACCACCTCTTGGTCAACAAGATCCACCACTCGGTGGACTAGAAGGACAACAACTACTAGTAGGAGGAGGTAATGGGAACAATCTTCATAATCAACAAAACCGAGTTGAACAAGACCTTCCTGGCCTTAATGTACCATTCCATGTTCAACCAATTGGTTACTGCCCTCCTGAGATTCCGAATATCAAATTTAGACCCGATCCGGGCATGCTCAGTCAATTTCAAAGTTTCGGACTCTATACTGGTACAGCTATTCAAGATCCGGTAAAAGCGATTCAGAAGTTCATGCAGATTTGTGATGCCTACATTACTCCTGGCATTACACGCAAGCAACTGTATTGCCATATGTTTTCGTTTTTCTTGACTGGAAGAGCTAGCGATTGGCTAGAGAGACAACCACATGGAACCATTCACTCTTGGAGAGAACTTCAAGCCGCATTCTTTAACCGATTTTATCCGAAGAGCATGAGACTTAAAGATCAAACCGAGCTTGCGAGATTTTCCCAAGAAGATGGAGAAACAGTGGGAGAAGCATGGACAAGGTTCCAACAAAAATTAACAAGATGTCCGCTCCATGGTTATACACCTGCTCTACAACTTGCTATGTTCTATGAAGGCCTTAATGATAAAGGTAGAGAAAAGGTGGATAACATTGGAAAGGGTAATTTTGTTTCCATGAATCACAATGAAGCTTCCGAGGTGTTGGAAAATATTATGGAACAAGAAAGAAGTTGGCCTTCAACGCGAGCTTCTGTAGCAAAGACCCGAGGAACGCTTCGTTTAGACGCAAAAACTGCAAACTCAGCTCAAATATCCTCATTAGAAAATCAAATCAAGGAGCTGAGAATCGCGATGGAGAAGAATTTAGCTGCTACAAAGGTAGTACAAGAAGCACAAGGTTGTCAACAATGTGGAGTTAACGATCATGCATGGGAAGAGTGCGAAAAAATACGCAATCTGTGTACTTCATATCCAACCAATGGGGCAACCGCAACCATCCGGGTATGCAGTATTCAAATCCACAAGGGGCCGCTAATCCTGGTCAATATCAACCGCGAACCCAGAACAACTCTTACCAACAGAGAGGTCAGTACCAAAACCAATATCAGAATAGACCTGCTCCTCCACAACAACCTGCTCAAGACGCCTATACCGAGTCCTTAGATCAGAAAGCTTTACCTCAGTATCCGCAAGAAGGATCTATGGTCAATACACAGATAGTACAAGCTCTAGACCGTTTGAACACAACTCTTAATGCTCAAGACGAGAAGGTCAGAGGACATGATGCCATACTTCAAATGCTAACTACTCAAGTAACACAGTTAAACAAAGTGTTAACAAGTGTTGTAGAACAAAAGGAAGTAAAGGCAATCGAAGGAGGTGAGGACAAGGATGAGTTCGAAACTTGCAAAGCTATATGTCTTGAGATTGAGGAAGCAAAAGGGGAAGCACCACATGCTGCCATTAGTGTCGTGGAAGTTCCCAGTATTGAAGAAGAACCAACCAAGTCTAGCCCCGAGGAATCTGACTGTTTAGAAGTTTATGTGGAGGACGATCAAGAGAAGGACGGGTTCATAGAGTTACTGAGGAAGGTGCAAGAGGATATTCGATCGGTAGTGGAATATGCAGCTGAGTTGGCTAAAGAGAAAGAGGAAGAAGCCTCAAAGGAGGAATCGAAAGATGAAGTGGCACCTGCTGTGCTAGAAGAGAAAGAAGAAGAGAAGGTGGAATCGCCACCTATTGTTCAACCAGTGTCATCAACTATTCCTGATACAAATCCTAAAGATGACACTGTTCTCAAGACATTTGTAGAGGCGTACAAACCTGAAAATATCAACGCCCAAATGCTTGAGATTGCGAAAAGAGGACTTACACCGCAACAAGTTTTCACGCAAGTTATTCCTGAGAAAGAGGCGAGTGTAGAGATCCCGAGAGAGAACCTGAGGGTTTCGAGAAGAAGTGAGAAAGAGCTACCATTAAAGCTTAAAGATCCGGGAAGTTTTAACCTTCCCATTCAATTACATGGTATGCTCAAGGTGAAAGCTATGTACGATGTGGGTTCTGGTGTGAATCTTATGCCTAAGTCCGTGTTCGAGAGACTTGGACTTCAGAAATCAGAGAAGACTCCAGTGAAGTTGCAGTTTGCTGACAACTCAGTTAAAAGGACATGGGGAACAGTGGAGGACGTCTTAGTCCGTGCAGGTAATATCGCCATCCCTACTGACTTTGTTATTCTTGAGTTTGATGCAGATAAGCAGGTTCCGATCATACTTGGCCGGCCTTTCATGGCCACAAGTCAAAGTGTGATCAACTTCCAAGATGGGACCATCACACTTCATGCTAAGAATATATCCAAGACCTTCTATGTCTTGGGTAAGAAACCGAGGAAGTTGGATCCCACAGTGCCTATCATCCACAACCTTTCACATCACAAAGTCCCTCCTGAAGAGATCCACTTAAAACCTGTGGATACTGAGCCAAACATTGAGTTTGGGGTTTGCCATGAAGTCCTATGGAAAGCCCACAAACGCGAGAACAGGCCACGAAGTTTGAAAGACTCGTGGATGGGACCATTCATTGTCACTAAGGTTGTTTCAGCCAAGGTGATAGAAATTGGCCCCAAAACTGGGGTCAAGCGCAGATTAGTTGACGTTCATAGCCTTACTCGTTGTTGGGGAGGCTATATTCGCAAATCTTGACAGAGGTAACACGTCTAACTTTGAAAGACGTAAAACAAAAGTGCTGTACGGGAGACAACCCGTAGTTTTTTATGTTTTCATGTCTTTTACGTTTTTAGTTTAAGTTTATTTTAGTTGTTTTTAGTTGATAATGCATGTTTGAGGAAGGTATTAGTGTTTTTGGTGTGTAGGAATTGGAGAAATCGAGTTAGGGAACGCGAGGAAATTTTTTTGGAGCAAAGGAATGCACCCCGCGGACTACCCCACGGACTACCCCATGGTCCGTACCCTGGTCCGCGAGGTCAAAACACGTGCCACGGGTTGCACCGCGGGTTTGATCCAGAAACAAGAAAAAAGTTGACCGCGGACTACCCCATGCACCGCACCATGGTCCGCGCCTCAAAAACGCGTGTCACGGGGTAGGTGCCGCGGGTATATTGACGGAGTTAGCTACAGATGTCGCGGGGTACCCTCCGGTACACCGGACCCTAGTCCGCAGCCCAAAAACACGTGCCACGGGGTCCTACCACGGGTCCAATCCAGTGAGCAAAAATTTTCGAGCATCAGATGTCGCGGACTACCCTGCGGTGCACCCCATGGTCCGCAGGGGTAGTCCGCAGCGCCGCCAGAGAGAGAGAAACCTACGGGATTGAGTTATAAAGGAGGTATAAAGCTTATTATTCCGAATTTTATAACCCCAAACCCTCTTCTTCTTCTCCACAACTCTCCTAACTCCATTGAAGCTCATCAAAACCTTCACCAATCACCAAAACACTACCTAATCATCAAGAAAAACACATCAAACCTTCTCTCCACATCATTACAAGAGAGAATCAAACACCCAATCTTCACCAAATTCATTCAAATTGAAGAATCAAAGAGCCAAATTTTCAAAATTCATCCTACAATTTCGAAAATCCAAGCCAACCCATTACAAATCCACCTCACCCACATAGATATTGATCATCAATTCATATTTCCTAAGCCAAATCAAGCTTGTTCAACCATTAATTCAAGCGTAAATTTCAAGGGTTGCTAAAGCTTTGAGTTGGGGGTTAATTGAGGATGACTAATAGAACAACAATCTTAGCTAACAAGAGGGAGGTGAAGAGTAACAAGGGATGGGATTTAAACAAGAAGAAATCAATTGACAAAGGTGCTAGTTCTAAATCAAAGGATAAAGATAATGTGAAGAAGAGTGGGAAACCTTCGTATGATAGTAATGGTAAAAAGCTTTATTATTATGCAAAGGAGAGAACTCAACCTCAACAAGATCTTATACCTATAGAGAGAGTGGATACTTCAAAGGCCTTGAAGACTTCTATAGAGAAACAATTAAAAGAACTACCTTTTGCTTATGAGAAAGTATTCAAGGAAGAAATTAGAGATGGAGAATATGCTAGATTCTTAGAGCTTGGTGAGAAATTGGGTTGGTCTACGTTCATGGTAAGACGTTCTGAATTATGTCATGAAATAGTTTTGGAATTCTATTTAGGCCTCTTTAGCCGAGATAGTAATGGTGTTCCGATTAGAGGAAAGTTAGTTCCTTTCACAGTTGAGGAGATTAGGAACCACTTCAAGTTTAAGAAACTGAAAGGTTTTTGCAAATTTGAAGAAGCAGTTGCTAAGCGAAAAATCTTTGATGAGGAATTACTTTTTGAGCATGTATTAGACAAAGAGAAAGTGCAATCACATAAGGGAGAATTGAAGGCACCTTGGCCTTACAAATATCTTCAAGCAGGTGCGCGAATTTGGCACAATTTCCTTGTCCCTAATATCTTCGGAAACACACGAACTTTGGATGTGACTATGAAGTACGCTCTACTATTGGACTGTATTTTGAGAGGAGAAGAAGTTGATGTGCCACAGTTGATCTATGAGGAGGTGATACGATTTTCGGTCTCTCATAAATCAGTTTATAATGTTAAATTTCCTACTATGATCACGTGTCTTGTGCGAAAAGCGAATGTAGTATTGGGTGAAGAAGAGAAGCTCGAATTTAAAGCGAGTTATATTGATAATGCTTGGATCAAGGAAATTCTTCGAAGAGCGGGGTCTACACAAATCTCGAAGGAAGAAAAGGAGGAAAATTGGCAAGAAAAGATGGAGGAGCGTTTAACGAAATTTGAAGCAGCTCAAACTTCCTAAGTCAATGATGTGGCACAAATCAACGCTAATCAAGTACACATCATGAAACTCCTTGAGCAATTAACGAAAGGTCCAGCAATTCCAACCTTGGATATCAATGATGCGAGGCAATAGCCTCGAGAGTATGTTCTCTTTCTTCCTTACCATTTCTGTAAATATATCTATCTGCTAATTTTAATTTCTGTTTTTCGAGTCGTTTTCGAGTCGTGGGGACAAGGCTCATTTTTGAGTTGCGGGTGTGGGGATTCGTTGTCTCTCATCTCCATTTTTCTGTTTTTGGGTGAAATTAAAATTTTTGATACATGGGAATTAGATGTAGAGTGTGTTTAATAGCTTGAAAGCATAAGCTCAGTAGATTAATGATAGTAGGTGATATGTTTATGAGCTATGTATTTGTATGCTTTGAGTATTTGCAGGAAAAAACACGTTGATAGTAAAGAAAAGATTAGTGAGCAATGCGATAGAAAGTATGTTCGATCTCAGGGAACCTTGAGAAGTGTGTAGGCCGTGAGATCCAAACTAGTTGAAAAACCATTTGATGAAAGTGCTAAAGGTAAGAAATTTTCTAAATTACATAGTGTAGAAAGTGATTAAGGCGGTTCTTTCATATTTTTAAGCCTTTGAAGCCTTTTTATACCATCTCACCTTGTGATTTTGAGTTTATATGCTATATCCTTCTCATCCCCTTCTAGCCTTTCTAAAGCCTTTGATTGAAACACGTTATAAGCCATATCCTTTAGATTTTAGGACTTTTCCATATGACCCGCACTCGAATCGCGATGCATAGACAGTTGTTTTAGAGCTTGAGTTTGGGGTGGTGGGTCCACCATTATGGGAATTGTTATTTTGTTGGGATTTTTGAGCTTATTAATTGTGCTTTGTGCTTTATTATTGATGATGATTCACAGAATTGTATTGTAACCCTTTGCTGGGGTAATAGTGAATGAAAAAGAAGCTTCGAGCTAATTTTGCCAACAAGGGCATTTAGAGAAAAAATATATATATATGAGAAAATTAGCGTGATATCTCAACACTAAAAGAGAGTCATAGCTATAAAAGAAAATTGATTTGAAAAGAAAAGAAAATATATATATTCGGACCGGCAAAGTGGATTTTTATGTGAACATCTAAAGCTTTAATTAGGTTATTGGGGGATGCTAAATGTGCATCAAGGAATTCATTGGGTTGAGTGAGAAACGTTTTATGAGAGTAACTCAAGCTCTAGGGCAATTCGTTGATGGCTAGTGAGGAGAGAGCCAAAAGCTCATTCCAAATTATCCAAATAAACTATCATACCGTCCCTAAGCCTACATTACAACCTTAAAGACCTTTTGATTCTTTGCTATGTAATTGAGAAGTGATTGAGCCATTAGAGATTAGTTAAGTGGATCCTTGGATACTAGTGAGGTTTGATGAACAATCTATAGCTCTCTTGGGGAACTGAGTAAAGTCCCAATCCTTCTTACATTGCGAAACTAATCTGATCTTGAATTCAAGCCGTGTAACTGTGGATATGAGAAGTGTACAGGTATGTAGTTTATGAATATTATTGCATGAAATTTTCTGAGTTATGTGCTTTAGGTTTATTCTATATATTCTGCTATGCTTTTCTCCCTTGTGTTGAGAATTTTATAAGAGTGTATTTCTAGACTTCCCTATGTTTTTATCTTTATTGTATCGGGACGATACAACTTTGAGTTGGGGGTCTTGATGTCTCCTCATTTGTGATAGATTTATGTTAGGATGAGACATCATTTTAAGTGATTTAGAAGTCAATAATGTCGATTTTCTTGAGTTTTAGTGCACTTTCCTATTTTGAGTCTTGATTTGTAGAATTATTGTTTTTAGAGCATATTGGGTTTAATTGTTTATTTAGTGTGTAGCTTTAAAGATAATTATGGAGCTTAATTAGAGTCCAAGTCAAAGACAACAACTTATGGAAAGATATTTGCATGGTAATTGGACATAAGGAAAGAAAAGCTAAAAAGATGGAAAAGGAAAAGCTGCCTAAATCTGGGATTCTGCATACACGTCCAATGATAGGCGTTTTTACCTAAGAAATAGGCCGAATCTGATGATTTCCTTCTAAAGGGCCTAGATAATTCTGTTGCGATTCTTTTGGTATCTTGTGGAGCAAAATCCGACCAATAACGAAGAAGATACACTCAAAACGGTGCAGCAGTGTTTATCTTTATTTCCATACGAATTTGAGTTGGGCTAGAAGTCCATTACCTTAACTCTTCCTCAAGAAAACGAATTAGGTCTTCTAAACACCTATAAATACACCCTTATATCACTTGTAAAACATCCTTGCCTCATAGTAATCAGTTCTTAAGGTTTTATTCTTCCAGTTTATTGTAGAGAGCAAGATGATGTCTTTTATTATTTCTTTTAATTTATTTCCTTCAGGTATGAACTAAACCTCCCATAGCTTGGGTTTTGCATAATGTATAATATATGAATTCTAATTCTTCTATCTAAGTTTCTTTAGGAATTATATGTTTTAATCTGATATTAGCTTCTTACTTTATATTTGCTTATGTGTTTTGATTTAATGTCTTTCCTAGAATTGATCACTTTAGGATTGTTTTAAGAGTAGTTAGATGGTCTCCTTGACAGGGTGTTTAACTATTGAACCACCACATAATGTCTAGTGTCGATAGCAGTTCTGACAAAACATACTTCTAACTAGATAGTCATTAGGGTTTGTTTTAACCACCGTATCACCAAGATTGCAGTATTTGCTTAGGGCCTTAGTGGCGTTTGATAACCCTATTTGAAATCACTTCTTGGTTGTGACGTAGCCCCCTTAGTCGCTCTCAAGGTCTAAGCTTGGGGATAGAATCCTGACTAAGTATTACCAAGAGCTAATATTCTCCCTTATGAACTAGATTTATAGATAGAATTAGAAGGATTAGTGCATACTAGCAAAACCTAAGCTATACTTCTCATCTCATATTCTTAATCTTTTACTTTATTGTCTTTATTTTCTTAGTTTAATTGTTAATCTCGAAATTACTTGCTTTATTTTCTGTCTTTTAATTATTTACTTTCACTCGTCATTGTTTCCTACGCGATTAACACACTTAAGTCCCTGAGAACGAACTCTATTTATCATTAAAACTTGCATACGTCCTGTAATACTTGCAGTACTGTGCCTGTCTAGGGTGAGAGTGCGTAGTTTTCCATACATAAATTGATCTTATTTTTATCACACCCTAGGCGACACCAACGAGTTACTCGATGAATTACATGGTGTTACTATTTTTCCAAAGTTGGATATATGATCGGGGTACCACCAAATTTGTGTTCGTGCTGGAAGATGTTCATAAGACTGCTTTTCGCCACGAAGGCCATTATGAATTTCTTGTGATGTCTTTTGGTCTTACAAATGCACCTTCAATATTTCAAGCTATTATGAATGAGACATTTTGACCATCTTTGTGTAAGTTTGTTCTTGTTTTATTAATGATATACTTGTGTATAGCAAAAATTTAGCTTTGCATCAGGAACATCTGGAACAAGTTCTATAGTTAATTGTATTGCATAACTTTTATGCAAAAGAGACGAAATGTGTCTTTAGTCAGGATGATGTAGAATATCTTGGGCACGTGATCTCCGGGCATAGCGTAGCAATAAACAATTCTAAGATACAATCTATTTTGGATTGGCCGGTTCCACGTAACATTAAAGGTCTTTGAGGCTTTCTGGGCTTGACTGGATATTATCGGCGTCTTATAAAAAAATATGCTAGCATTCCAGGCCCCTTTAACTGAACTTTTAAAAAAGGATGGATATTCATGGTCAACCGAGGCTACAACTGCGTTCACCAAACTTAAAACGACGGTCACAACAACTCCAGTTCTTGTTATGCTTGATGACTCAGTACCTTTTGTTGTAAAGACAGATGCTTTAGTTTTGGGAATTGGTACCATGTTACTTCAAAAGAATCGACCTATTTCCTTATTTTGTAAGTAGTTATCTGCAAGTTCAAAGGTTGCATCAACTTATCAAAGAGAAATGTTTTCCATTACGTCTGCTATTTTCAAGTAGAGACAGTATTTGTTGGGAAGGTGGTTCAAATTTTACACAGATATGTGTAGTCTAAAAAAAATTTGATGGATCAAATATTGAAACACCTGACCAACAAAAGTGGTTAAAAAATTATTGGGGTTTGATATCAATATTGTTTACAAAATTGGACGTGAGAATCAAGTTACAGATGCTTTATATAGAATTGAAGGTGAATGTTTCAACATTTCAACTATTCAAGTAGAGTTTTTGAATGATCTAAGAATGTCTAATAAAAACGATACATACATTCAAAAGATGCAAGAGGATCTACACAATGACCTACATTCAGTGCAGGGATATTCTTTGGTGCAAGACTTATTACTCTATAAACAGTACCTGGTGATTCCAACGATCTTATGTAATAAAGTAATGGAGGAGTATCACTCTACATCAGAGAAAGGACATGCCAGAAACCTTTGTACGTTTCAAAGAATAGCGGCCGATTATTATTGGCTAAATATGCGGAAGGATATTAATAAATTTGTTGCAAATTGTTTGGTATGTCAGCAATCTAAGGTGAGCAGCTTGGCACCCGCTGGTTTTTTGCAACCCCTGCCCATTCCAAATCAAATTTTGGAGGACATATCAATGGATTTTGTGCAAGTTTTACCATCATTAAAAGGAAAGTCACAAATATTCATGATAGTTGATAGATTGTCAAAATATGCTTAATTTGCAGCTCTTTCAACAAATGTGAAAGGTACTCAAGCGGCTGAAGTATTTATAAATCAAGTAGTCAAACTTCATGGGATGCCACATACCATCGTAAGTGACCAAGATAAAATACCCGAGATAAATTATTTATAAGTTCATTTTGGAAAGAGTTATTTTGTTTGCAAGGATCCAAGTTAAGTATGAGAACAATCTATCATCCGCATTAAGATGGACAAACTAAATTTTTTAATCGGACATTGGAGATGTATCTCAGAAGTTGTGTGATGGATTCTCCTTAAATGTAAATAAAATTATTGCCGTGGGCTGAGTATTGGTGCAACCCATCTTTTCATAAATCTGCTAGTATGATTCCTTTTCTCGCGGTCTATTAACAACATCCGTCGTTCACTGTTGCTGTTGAACATGACTTACAACAGCGTGATGCTATATTATCTGCTCTTAAGATAATTTTTCAAAAGGCACAACAACTAATAAAATAACAAACATATAAGCATCGTACAACATGAGAATTTGATGTTGGAGACTGGGTTTTGCTTCGTTTACAACCGTGTCGGCAAGTTACTGTTCGAGGGTATGGAAATCAAAAGTTGGCCCACAAGTTCTTTAGTCCATTTAAAGTTGTACAACGCATTAGGAGTGTTGTTTATCATCTTTCATTTCCTACTACAACAAAGACACATCCTGTTTTTCATGTATCACTACTTAAAAGAGCAATTGATGTAACAGATCGTTCGTCCGTGCCAACTGTGTTGCCCTCCTCGGGCTGATTTACCTGAAGCTTATCCATTGGGGTGTTATCAAGATAAAATATCAATGTTAACAATGTGGTCATACGACAAGTTTTAGTTCAATTGGAATATTTACCGCTTGAAAAAGTATCATGGGTTGATATTTCAAACTTTTGTTCAGCATAGCCAAATTGAAAACTTGAGGACAAGGTTCTTTCCGGAGAAGAAGGTGATGTAATGATCCAAGAGATAGATAAAACACGTGTAGGTCCAAGAAGGAGCAAAAGAAAATCAACGGCTTCTTCTTATCCACAGGATAATCGTTGGATACGTGGAAAACCAAGAAGAATAAAAAACAACGTGGAAGCCCAAGAATGATAATTGTCTTTATTTTATTCAAATTTACTTAACCTAGGATCTATATATAGATTTATATGAAGACAAGATAAAATATCGAAAAATAATTGTTTTCTTTAGTTTTAGCTTATTTAATTTACAATTTAGTGTATCCTGTAAAATCAGTTGCATATACAGTATATTATATAATGTATATAAATTATCCATAAAAAACGTGCGTGTTCATCCAGATTTGTTACACAAACTTAAGGCAATATTACTACAGGCAAACTGGAGAACCTTTTTGGAGACAATTCGGAGAAGGGGGTGGGAGTGAGTTGCTCTATAGATCAAAGAAGGGAAAACAATGTTAATATGCAGATTAGGGAAGGGGAGGGTTGGTGGTTTATTTTAGATCAAAGAAAAAAAAGAGGTAGAGACGAGCGACAACGAGTGGTAGCGATGATAGGTAGCGGGGAGAAGAATTGGCTAACCTCTTTGTGTCGCAAAGTTGTCGAAAATGATGTTTGATACCATCAATAGAATCTCCTATATAAACAAGGCAACTCAAATGGGAGTGGCAGCAAAAAGAGGTAGTAGTGAGATAGTAGATCGTCGAAAAGATAGAGAAAAGATAAAAAAGAGGGGATTGTGATGGATTGAAAATGTAAATTAAATTAGAAATGGTTTAGGATAGTTCTTCATTAAATAGGAAATAAAAATCAAAGTACATGTATTTTAGTTTGAGTAAGATTTTCATTCAATTTAATAAAGGATGGAAGATTTTTTTTCTTTTGGTAAATAATAAGTAATGTTGAGAAGAAAGATTTTTATTTCGAGGATGTTATTAGTTAATAAGTTAATTATGAGAATTTTATTGGTTCATTTTTTTAAATAATTATGTTTACATAATTGGGCCCTTTAGGGACCCCTATGCGCTTAGTAGGCCTATACATTGGGTGGACGGACAATAATGAATAAGACATATACACATGAGCCACTTCAAAATTAATTGCAATTAATGAAAATTCAAGAATAATAGATATACATGAATATTGATATGTAAAAATTACAGTACGTATCAATAAGATAATGCATCCTATCTTTTGAGCTAAGGATTATTGTCTTGTCCGTATGCAGGTTGCCTGTTTGGTATTTGTTTCAGGTGTTTGTGGCGATATTTGGGCTACTTTGTGCTGAACAAAAATCATATAAACAAAATTTAGAATGTAGAGAGTAAAAATATACTATATAATATCCCGCCATTAGTTCGGTTGAAGGGTAATAGGTTTTCCTAGTGGTCCTTTGGTGTAACAACTAACAAATGAGAATTCAAGTTACTTATGGAAGTTAAAATATCCTGATGCGGCTTACTAACTGACCTGCATTTGCAACTGCAATGGCTGATAGTTCTTTTTCTCTCTTACGCAAGAACAAAATAATTCCGACCGTGCTAATGGAAAACAATGGAATTGTGGTCCCAAATATTATGGGTAGTTTGCTTTTCTTCTTCTTGCTATAAGAATATTCAGGAATATCACTAAAATCTGGAGTAGTCCCACCAGTTGGTGGGGTCTGGAAAAATGGAGGGGTACTGCCAGATATGTACAAGTCTGGGTTTCCTGAAAAACTACAATTCAAACAATTGAACAAGTTTTAGTACCACTACAAGATTTCTGCTACATTGAAACCGAATATTGTTCGACTATCTTACTCTTTCACCAAATTCTTATTTTGTGCCAATGAAGTTGGTATTGATCCGGTGAAATAATTATTTGCCAAATTCCTTGAAATCAGAAAAAGAATATGGTAAGTCACTGTTTGTTAATCGATAGAAAAATTGCAAACGAATCACAACTCAACATATATAGCACTAACTAACAATTCTTTTAGATTTGGAAATTCTCCGAGAAATTCAGGAATAGGTCCAGTCAAATAGTTGGCATGGAGATCTCTGCAATTAAAACAAGAAACTTGTATTTAATAAGAAAAAGATACGGACTAACTTAATTAGAAATTTTGTCCCAATTTCAGTACATTATTTCAAGAGCAATCCATGGAACTGAAATCTGGAAGAGACCCAATCAGATAACTGATACCGAGGTTCCTATAATCGATAAATATCTTGAGAAAACAAATATAAGGGCATATATAGATAAAGAAAAGAAATGCAATCATTCTCGATCAAAGCTAATTATGAACCTAGTACTGCCTGATCTTGTCTATGTATTGTATGTTATTGTACTAGAAAGGTTAAACTGTCTTACAGTGCTGTCACTCGAGGGGAGGGGTCATTGTTACATGTAATCCAGGTCACCTTCACTGGATAACAAGGGTCAGTAACCAGTTCGAACGACAGAATTGGAAACTGGGTGACAAGTATCTGCAACCCTCTTACTGAATCACCAAAACGTTAGATCAAGGTTGCGTAAATGAAAAAAAGGTATATGACATTAAGGATCAATATTTAACAATGAAATGTAAATTTTTAATTTATATGCTCACCATCATTTACATTGGTTTGTCCTGTGGCAGCATCGGTAAAGTACATCCTCCCTAGTGTAATCCAACATTAAGTAGAAGAGCTCAGGAAGGAAATTAACTAAAGATAATTAAGAGCTTATTTATCTGTGTGAGATTTTACCATCAATCAACACCATAAGAAGACACAATGCTGAACATAGTGTTCTAGAGCTATGATTTCTGGCCATGGAGGTGATGCAGTGAGAAATATTCTTTTTTGGTTGAGACGACTATTTTCATTCTAATATAAATACATAATTTTGAGTTCTGTATTGTGATTACTGGCAAAATTTTAGAAATTCTCCCCAAGTAGTTACTCGAACCTGATTATATTATTAGAATTTAGGAAGACTTTTCATTTTTGGTTAGATAAACAGATAATATTATAATAGAAAACACAATGTCATCCTATTACGTAGAATTTAAAGTCAGAGGATAATTAAAGACTTGATTGGGAATCAAGATGTTCAAGTTGCTGATATTTTATACATTATTTTACCTACTTAAGATTGTTTATTGTTGGAATTTTTTAAATAAAGACAATTTATTTTATTAATTCTTTCATGTTTTTGGAAGAAGTGGAAAATACCATTTGTGTATAATAGTCCCACTTTATTATTTGGGGGAAAAAAACCATTAGAATTATTCATTATTCTTCATTATGGATTAATGGTTCTTTATGTATTAGTTGTTATAGGAGTTACAAAAACTTGATAAAGAAAAAAAAACGGACGACTTTAATGAGCATTGACGAGCATTAATGTGACGGTTTTCTTGTCTTGCTATTTCTTCTATAAATAGTGACTTTGTCACTTTCATTTCAAGAGAAGAAGAAAAAAGATTATTCTTGAGAGAATGGAAAAATATAGAGAGAATAGAAAGAAAAAAAAATATTCTAGAGAGAATAAAGAATAGAATGTAAAATAAAACTAAGAATTAGAAATACTATTATATTTCTCTCTCAAATATTCTAGTATAATATTTCTATAGAATAGAACTTTTGTTAGAGATAACCGGCACGACCGGAATATCTTTTTAACGCCATTTACATTCCGTGTAATAGTTCTTTTCTCATATTTTCGGTGTAAGTTTCATTATTTTCTGTTCATTGTAATAGAGTAGTATTACTTTAATTGAGAATTATTTTGTTTTTCTATTGGAATTCTATTTCTTCATTTATTAAAACCAGTGATTGTTATTTTTTCCAACAATTTAAAAAGATATTACTTTTATATCACTGGTTGTTGTTTTTATTGAAATGGTTTTCCTATCTTGGCAGTTGCTTCATTATTGAATGCAAATGACTTTCCGATGTGACTAAGTTGGAGCCTTTCAATGGTTCCAACTACAAACGTTGGGCACAAAAGCCACTGATATGTCTTGAACAACATGAACTAGACCTTGCCGTTCTCAAGGTATTCCCTGCCATTGAGGCCAATGGGGAATATACCAAAGAACTACATGCTAGGTTTCTGGATCTAAAAATTGGGTTCAAGAAAGCTAATTCAGTGGTTAGAGGATGGATCTTGGATAATGTGACGAAACCCTCCTTTTATTTGTGTACCGTTGAGAAGTCAACAAAGACTATCTGTGAAACGGTTTAGAAAAGGCATGAGGGTGATGATTCTGATGAGAATAAGTACGTCACCGGGAAATGACCCAACAAGATCTAATTAGTCCCCATACAAGTCGAAAAGTGAATCGACTCATGGATAAGTTCCTTAGGTTTCCTTGTTTTTATGAGTTTAAGGATTACTTTGGCCCCTTATATTATCACTTTTTAACTCTTGTTGCCCTAAATTTCATTCACAAACATGAATATATATCAATTGGATATTAAATATATGTGTGAATGAAGATCTATGTGAAGAGATCTATATGGTGCAACATGAAGGGTTGGTGGTTTTGGATTAAGGGGATAAAGTATGAAAACTAAGGAAATTGTTTTGTGTTTTTTTTAATGGGCACCGTGTTAATGAAATAGAATCCTAATAAAAGATGGATCGGTTTGTGCTACACTTTTATCAATATGTGTACGACATGATCCACTTTTGGTACTTTCATTCATGGGACTTACTTCTTTTATTCTTCTATTTGTGAATAAAATATGTGGGGAAAGATGAGCCTAAGGGAAAAATTCGTTAGAGTCAATTATAGAATTTACCTTAGTTAGTCTCACTTTGTTGGAAAGGTTTGACTCCATTGATATAATATCTAGTAAAAAAGAAATTCCTTATAATACTAGTATTCATAAATAAGAGAATTGTGGGGGGTGTGTACCCCTTAATGGATATAAAATAATTATAATGATTATGATGCTCTTAATGAATAAAACCCAACTTGGTATTGTCCATATTGTAAAGAGACTAAAGTGGTGACCATTGGGTTATTATTATTTTTTATTTAATAAAGTACGAGAGATGTACTATTGATCTATATGATTCACTAACTTCTCATCCATATAATGTAAATTGTGCATACATGAGCAAATTAAAACTTAATGAATTCATAGCCATGTGTGGTGGTCCTATTGAGACGGACTTGATGAATTCACCGTTTAGGTTGTTATATATTCCTCATACTTAATGAATTCATAGCCATGCGTGGTGGTCCTTTTGAGATGGATTTGATGAATTCACCGTTGAGGTTGTTGTATATTGCTCATAATATGATTACAAGGAGACGTCATTGATGTTCCCAAGGGATGAGTTGTTAGAATCACCACAAATTCATAGCCCGTAAGGTTGGTCCTAAAGAGAAGGGACTTGATGAATTAGAGAGACACATAATGAGGATGAGCTTTATTGCTCTTAATGATCTCGAAATCCGAGAGGGTCGGCTAATGAGGCTAGACGCTCTTGGAGATCACCTATGTGCATGGAAAGGGTGATGTTTGAGGAATCTGTAACTATCAGTCGGGTAGAGTATGTGTTGTGAGGGTCTCGATCGAAAACTATCAAGTTCAAGAGTACGTTCACTTGATATGTTTTTGGTGGTTGCCTCACTTCACTACGTGTCAATTCAAATCGAAAGATATTGACACTTAAGTACAATTCACCCAAATGCTGATATTTATGGAAACCTGTTCACCTTCTTTCCCAAAGAACATGAGTGGGGGATTGTTGGAATTTTTTAAATAAAGACAATTTATTTTATTAATTCTTTCATGTTTTTGGAAGAAGTGGAAAATACCATTTGTGTATAATAGTCCCACTTTATTATTTGGGGAAAAAAAAAAACCATTAGAATTATTCATTATTCTTCATTATGGATTAATGGTTCTTTATGTATTAGTTGTTATAGGAGTTACAAAAACTTGATAAAGAAAAAAAAACGGACGACTTTAATGAGCATTGACGAGCATTAATGTGACGGTTTTCTTGTCTTGCTATTTCTTCTATAAATAGTGACTTTGTCACTTTCATTTCAAGAGAAGAAGAAAAAAGATTATTCTTGAGAGAATGGAAAAATATAGAGAGAATAGAAAGAAAAAAAAAATATTCTAGAGAGAATAAAGAATAGAATGTAAAATGAAACTAAGAATTAGAAATACTATTATATTTCTCTCTCAAATATTCTAGTATAATATTTCTATAGAATAGAACTTTTGTTAGAGATAACCGGCACGACCGGAATATCTTTTTAACGCCATTTACATTCCGTGTAATAGTTCTTTTCTCATATTTTCGGTGTAAGTTTCATTATTTTCAATTCATTGTAATAGAGTAGTATTACTTTAATTGAGAATTATTTTGTTTTTCTATTGGAATTCTATTTCTTCATTTATTAAAACCAGTGATTGTTATTTTTTCCAACATTTATATCATTAGAAATCCAACTTTGGTAAGTGGTAAAGCATTGCAGAATTACGTGCAATGCATTCATTCTTGGATGAAATGTGTCATTAGGGTATATATTGAAATACAAAAGTAAAAATAAAAAATAAATGAAACATAATAGGGATAATGCCCATTTAAATCATGAATCACATTGTCTATACCCAAATGTTGACAGGTGAATATTTCTTCCCAAATAAATTAGGTTGTTTCCCATTTAAATCAAATTCATATTGTACAATTACATTGGTACCCTTCTAGTCAAAGTCAACATTTTGTTTTTTTTTTAATTTCTCGCCGCCGCCGCCGTATATAAAGGCCTTTAAATTCATTTTGTTCATTAATCTAAACCCAGTTTCAATGATTTCTTTACAAGTGAAATTGATTTTCTTCATTAATGAGTCCATTAATTTTCAATTGAGAAGATAGCAAATTCACTCCATTAATACATCGTCTTTGTCAATTACGTCGCAGATGAGAGTTTGTTCAATTTTTAGCAAATTTTTCATCATCTATTTATGCATCATCTATTCCTGCAAATTTTTCACAGTTCTTTATTCTTCAATTTCTTTCGATATCTTCAATTTTCCAGGTTTGTTCTTCTCTATCTACAGTTCTTAAGTTTTTAGTTTTTCGCGTTTTTTTGTTTCTTCAATGTTTCTTCAATTCATAAATTTGACGAATTGGTAGGGTCCTGTGTTAGTTGTTGATAGTTTTTGCATATTTTAATATGTTTCGGTGTTTGATTAGACATTTATGTGTTTTTTGCTTTTGATTGTTTATTCAAGGTCTGCGCTGCAATTTTTTTTTTTTTGATTCTTACCTGAGTTTCTAGAGTTAGTTGCGAGTTCCTTCTCTAGTTTTAGTGTTACTTAGCCTCAATCCTTCAATGTTTCTTCAGTTTATTGATGGGACGAACTGGGGTTTGGTTTTTGTGGTTTTTGGTGTGGTTTATTCATAGGTGGGATTATTCATGTTCTGTGTTTTTTGTTTTCAGGCTTTGTATTATGGCATCAAATCCTATTGTTGAATTTGAATATGGTGATCAACTTGCTCTGTATCTCTTTGACTTTTTCGATTCATTCCAGTATATCAAGGATTATGTTATTGGTCGGTGGATAGATTTGAGAGTTGCTTGTTAGAATACAGATACACTTTTGGCAATCAAAAGTCTTATTTAATGCTTGGTGAAGCTGATTTTGCTACTATTGTATGGTTATTTCATAATTTGTCAACTCCATTGAGTAACCTTCTTATTGAGATTAGTGTTATGATGATTTTAAAAAAATTAACACTCTTCAAACGATCAATTTGTTGTTGTGCAGAAACTATTCATACTGATTGAAAACAGAGATGGGACAAACCAGATATGGGACAAATCCCATCTTAATTTTTAACGTCGCGAAACAGCACATCACCATCTCTAACACATTCTATCTTTAATTAGTTTTATAATAGAGATGGGACAAATCCCATCTTAGTTATGCAATAGAGATGGGACAAATCCCATCTCAATATTAGAATGGAGATGAAACAAATTCATCCCAATCTTATAATTAGAGATGGGACAAATCCCATTTGAAAAAAAAAGTAAAAAAAAACCATAAAAAAACCAAAAAAACAAAAAATTAAAAAAAAAAACCGAAAAAAATCATAGTCGTAAATATTAATCTGTCTCGTCCAAAAATGCAATTATTTTATTTTTTTTATTTTTTTAGAATTAGTTATGACGATTTTAAAAAAAATTCACGGACGCGCGCGTGTGATGGAATTAGTATTAATAGATGGTGGTGGTATAGGCGGGGTGGTAGGGGTGGGGGTGGGGGGTGGTGGGTGGGGGTGGGGTGGGGTGGTGGTGGGGGGGGGTGGTGGTGGTGGTGGGGGTGGTGGGTGGGGGTGGGGTGGTGAGGGGTAGTGGTGGTGTGGTGGGTGGTAGGGGGTGGTGGGTGGGGGCGGGTGGTGGTGGGGGGTGATGGGTAGGGGTGGGTGGTGGTGGGGGTGATGGGTGGGGGTGGGTGGTGGTGGGGGGTGATGGGTGGGGGTGGGGTGGGGGTGGGGTGGTGGTTGTGGGTGGTGAGGATGGTGGTGGTGGTTGTGATGGTTTTTAATTAATGTTTCTTATTATTTAAAAATATAGATGAACTTTCATGTTTAGATAATGTTTGATTTAAATGGGAATAACAACTACAATAAGGGTATTTTTGTAATGTTTGAACCTAAAATATTGTGTAATCTAAATGGGAAGGTAGTTTGTTATTTTGATTTAAGAGGGCATTGACCCAAAATAATATTTACCTGATCTACAAATTACATGTAATCATTAAAATTTACCCTAACATAGAAATCTTAGAATATGAAAACAACCTTTTACTATGAACTTGAATGTAAAATAAGAAAAGATAAACAAGAGAAAAAAAATAATAATCTTATTAAGAGTCAATGCTACAATAACTATCAGTGGTGATTACATTTGATACTAGTTATCGTTAACGATAGTGTTCCTTATCCGCGACGACATATTGTCGCTTATATTTTGTCTCCAATAAATCGTTGTTAGAGATACCCATACGTGACAAAATTTAAAGAATCATTGCCTTTTGGATCACTGATATTGTTGAAGACACGTATCGTCGTGGATGATAGCATCAAGGACGATATCAGCCTTTCATTGTCGGTGTACTAGTTATGCGCGACGAATGTAGTAGTCGTCGAAAAAAATAGCATGGGCAACAACACCTGTTGTCGCCAGTATGTTCCTTGCGAGTACAAGGTGTCTAGTTATCCGCGAAGATTATTTTGTTGCGAGTAACTTCTTTTTATTAACTTTTTATTACTATTTGTATATTTATTTATGTTAAAATTTGTAATTAAGTTTTTTTTATATTTATTAAATAACAATAAATCTCGAAACACTATCTGCACAAATAATAATGGTATTCATCCAAAGTAAATTATTTTTGTTCGTATAATTACAAACGGTTAAATAATTTTAAAAGTCGATAAAAGAATTCAAAACACCAAAAAGTCTAAATTAAAAGTCATTAAACGTACAGTCTGGTATAAATATTAATCAATCATTTGATAACTTTTCATCTTCTTCATTTTCAAGATGTCTTTCGAGGCACAACTAGCTGAATCATCGGAAGAAGGACCAGGAAGAGTACTGCTGGATCTGGCGGGATTATAAGTCGATAGGCCCTCAATTGTCTATATCTGACTAACCCAATTTACGGCTCCACTCAAATCATCGAGGTCGTACGTTGGATAGATGAAAATTGTGGAGCTCGTGGATCTAGATCTGGCAGCCTCCAAAATGTATGGCGGCTGGCCCCTCAAGATCAGGTAGTTGTTGATGGCCACATCATCTCGTTCCATATCCTGCACCAATTGATAGATGACACAACAACAGTTCTTGAATGTTTGGCCTTCGGAGGGGCTCCAACACCAGGCGCCCACCTCCGCGTCCCTTCTCCCTTCTACGTCAAAACAGGTACAAATGAATACGATCCAGATTGAGTTTGTGTTTCCTTGACTCTTTCACGCACGATGGATCTCAATGCATCCTATTACATGAAATAAATACATAGCAACTAATAAAATTTCAAGCATAAAATAAATAATTGAAATCTTATGATTTTTAAATGCTTATATCGGATATTTCATACCGATCAGTCCTCCACTCATTTCTTTCTTTGTCCAAGGAATTACTGAAAGAAGATATAAGAGAAATCAGGAGATAAAAGAAAGCAAAGTTGAATTAAGAATGGAAAAGCTCCCAAATAAATCTGCCCAGTTCTGCAGCTACGTCCACTCAAGTGAATATAACTCTAAATCGACTGCGGTTTTGGATGAGCCTTTAAATGTTTAGGTAGATATTTTTGCTGCGGTCGTTTTGATATAAGGTGACCAAAATCGGCCTAATAATGAAGTAGATATGACCAAAAGTGAGCAATGTTTATCCTATCCTATATTTTAGGAAACGAATTGGAATTGGACTTGGATTTCAATTACTTGCCTTCCACTCCAAGATTTCGACCTAGGGTTAGAAAACACTTATAAATACACCATTTTATCATTGTAAACATGTCCTTGACTAGTCTTTGCTTAAATATTAATCCTTAGTTTCAAGTAGCAAGATCAAAAGAAGCATAGTATCAGGTTTGTAGAATTTTAAACCTTATGCCAGTTTTGAAATGTAAGCTCATATAAAAATCCTTCTTTTCAGGTTCTCACAAACTCAATCTACACAAACAAATAGTGTGGGACCCGTAGAATCTGTAAGTTATTTCATTTCATGTGTTATATTCATAGAATATTACTTCAACTGATAATTGACCTCTTACTTCTCAGAAGACAGCTATTAATGGAAAAGCAAGTGGTGTGGCCTGAAATCTCAACGTTATTTTATCAGATTGTAAGCTCTTTTGATATTAGTTATGAACAAGCGGATTAAAGATTTAGTGGTCTGGTTAATAATCGGGTGAAGCCATGGTTAAATTAACGGAAACTTTCTCAGTGTTAAGATATCTCAGATGACCTATAAACACTATTCATGGTATCTACAGTTTAAGAACAACACCCCAAAAGCATTTTTAGTTAGTAAAATCTTTTATACTTTTTTTCTTTGTTTTTAGTTTATTTATCATCGAAATATATCTGACTGGTATGTTATTGTAATCTCCCAAACTAATACAGTCTAGTTTGCATCACATAAACTTTGTTGCATGTCTATTAATTTTATAGAGTCTTTGTTACCATATCAAAAGATTTTTATCAAATTTTCTTTTTTGAACTATCTTTCATATTTTTTAATTAGTAACTCAAGTTTTTATCAAGCCAAAGTGAATTTATCTTGTGATGAATCTTTTCATAAGATGATGAGATATTAACTAGTGTTAAGTGTTAAGATATTGTGGAAGGTAAGCTCAATTTTTGTGGTCTCTATAATTATGTTCACTTAGCAATGTGATACTTGTAGTGTAAGTTTACTTAGCAAAAAAAGAAAAAACTTGTAGGGTAAGTTAGTCCATGATGATTAGTTGATGGTGAAGTAGTTAAATTTGCAATTTCTTTTGTTTTGATTTTTCTAAAATTGGGGTGCAACAACTTAAATCTGCTGTGGATTTTTAAAGTGTTACTATTAGAATGGATCATCTGGAATATATATTAGCACTGAGAAGATTCTGGTTAATTACCTTGTATTTCACCTGATTATTCTGTTAGGAGTTTAAATTACAGAAATGCTTGGAGGATTATGTTTGAATTTCGTTGTAATTTAATTTCTTTTGTACATTTCTTGGGAACAATTTAAATTTATTTACTTGGACTAATATTATCTTTTGGTGTTCGTTTTTTATTTTAGTTAAATTATGACAAGTTTCTTATTATTACTAGGCGGTGTATGTGATTTTTGCTTGCCAAAACTATGATTATTGAAGTTGTTCTTGTTTTGTTTTATTATATTGTTACGCCTGCCAGCAAGCTATATACATGAAAAGCAAGGGAGTAATATGTTTTGTTAGTATTTCAAATTTAAACAAGTTATATAAGTTATTGTTATATGATAATATATAAGGATGAGCAAATGAAAACCAGAAAACTGAACCGAACTAATAACCGGAAAGATCTGAACCAAAATAACCGAAAACCAATAAACCGATTGGTTTGGTTTTAAAATTTACAAAAACTGAAACTTCTGGTTTGGGTCTGTGTACTATGCGCACCGAAGTATGAATGTGTACTATGCTGTTTTTGCTTAAAAAACTGATCCTGGAATAGGAATTCGCAAGTCGTATGATCCTCTGCAAAGCTTGTTCCATGATACCATATTTTTTCCTGAGTGATAATAGCTTATGCATCTCATACTCGTTTGTTCTTTGCTCACAAGCAAATTACACAAGGCATTGCATGTTTCAAGCTATGAAATAGGTTTAGAATAGGTTTTAATATTTACTCTTTCACAATCAAACTGGACTGAAACCTGGCTCAGTTCTGAAGTGTCAATTTTATCATTCATAGGCGTGCAAACAAATGGTGGTGCTTTATTTTTATTTTACTATGCCTCAAATCGATTGTTTCCTCGCTTGAACGCCAAACACCTGATGACGCCTATATATAGCCCGTAAATTACTCATCATATTCCGTATCTCGCTATTATCTGATAGTTATCATACCCACTAATCAATTTACCACCTGTGATATTCTTTCCTCATCATACATTTAAATGAGTTTTGATCAACATCTTCTCCCATAGGGACTAAAAAAATATAAAACGTTAGATGGTGTAGGGTAGAAAGAAAAAAAATCAGATGGGGGTAGGGTAGACTATATCGTCTCATGCTTTTGGATCGAGAGGAGAATGGTGTAGATCATGGAAGCTAGTTCGAGGAGAAGTATTATAGTAGTAACCTCTACATTTTCCTTTGTTGCCTCTGTTATCTCTATATATCTGCTGAGTATTATTAGTGTTTTGATAGGAACCGCTTGAAGTAAAGAGTGCAGTGTGAGAAGGTACGGTAACGTGAAGATTTTGAGCCATCTAGAGATGAAGAGTTTCACCCATAAGAAGAGTACGTTTATTATAACTAATGATCTAATGTTGAGCATTATTAATGCAATAGCAGACCTGAACTGTTCATAATCATTAGGTAAACACACATGATGAAGTCAGAATCACTTAATTCCTTTTCAACAGAAATAATCAGTCAAACAACAAGAATAAACGATAGCTTAAACCATATACTATCATTTTTACAAAGAACATACCTTTTCAACTCGACATATTTAATTTCTGAGAGAAAGAGAGCAAACACGTATCTCATTCTTAAAGCAAGAGATGTAGTTCCTCCACTTTCACGATCTAAAGAGAGTAAAATCTCCAACAAAACAATTAAAAAAAGGAACAATTTGCACCAGCCGGGAGTCGAACCCAGGTTTGTACGTGGCAGGGTACTTTTCTATCACTAGACCATTGGTGCTAGATGTCTAAATGTATTAAACACTTTAATTCGACTTCTACCTAAGCCTTCTCTAGGGTGTACTTTAACCGACACTCAGTTGACACGAGAGTCATTGCCCATTGGTACTGTGGGATACGCGGCACCCGAATAGCTAAGACATGGACGTGCCTTGGTCCTATCAGATGTTTACAGTTTCGGGATAGTAATTTTCGAGGTGGTAATATGTAGAAGAAGATCTATAGAAGAAAGAAAACTAAATTTAAAAATGAGCTAACGCAGTTCTAGAATTCCATATCTGATATCTACAAGTATCTAACAACCTTATAGTCATATCAGAGAATTCCTTGAAAGTTTCCCTAGCTAATGCATTGTGACTGTTGAGTCATGAAGATTGTTCATCAAAAAGTTTAAGTCTCCTCCAAATATTTTAGATGGTGAACACAAAATTTGAAGATTTTATACAACTGCTCAACCTGAAATGACAAAAGGATCGGTAATTCCCTTTAATTAGGTTTATTAGGTAAATCAAACCTTGTCACATAAGCAAATGCTTCAAATGATATATGAATGTACTCAGCCATATTTTCGATCTACAAGGTTAAGCAAGGTTGGGTCCCAACCAGAAGAACTTTCGACCTGATGTGGCTGACAAAAATATATTAATTTAATTGTTTCAACTCACTGACATATTATGTTTCTTAGATAACTTTATGTACATTTTGTTTCAGAAATTTAGAGTCTTAATAATTGAACAATAACAAGACTAGTTAATAAAGGGATATGCCGAGGCTCAAAAGAAATTGACAAGCCAAAAACTGCAATCTTCAATAATCCCTCATTATTAACTAGAAAATTTGAACTCTTAATGTCTAGGAAGAACTAACAATGCTTGAGTCTAAATAACAACTTATGCCTAATTGCATATAGCATTTGACCTAGAGATTAATTGAGGTTAGATATTAATTTATACGTTACACAAAAAATTGTCAATGAAACAGAAAAACTGTTGGATATAACCTGAGGTTTAGTAAGCTTGATATTAGGGGTGGACACAAGTCCAGTGAGATCATGTTCTATGTATTCAAGAAAAAGGTATAGGCACTCAGAGTCATAGATTTTCTTGAAGTGACCACAGCAAATGTGATTAAGCCTTCACATATATATTTAGTATTTCCCTTTCCTTTAGTGTTACCCATAATTTACTACCAAAACATATATACAAAAAAATTATAAATTCGAAGGTAGTCACTTCTTTCAGAAAAGAATACACATTTTAACATACATCTGACCAAATGGCATTCAGAAATAATCCTACTAATCCTGTTAGGGTGCTCAAAACGATCCTAGGCATATTACTAATTACTCATATCTGTGGATCTCTAGCGATAAAGTCCCTAAGCCATAAGGGGATATGTATACAGTACCGGCCCGTTCATTGGACCTCCCTTTACGGCCAATCAGCACATGCATTTGAGTTGATTTGACTTTGCCTCTTTATGACGTGACACACCTCAAGCACCAAATGAGTATGAATTGAACTTTTATACAAAATTGAAACTTGTCAAAACATATGTTTCTTAAATAACCACCTGTTAGAAGCATCAAACAAAACTAAACTACTGAAAACAATGCTACTCAATTATACTTGCATGTGTACTATGAAACAAAGGCAATTAGAAAGAAGGAGCACCTCGCCCCACCACACCCGCCTCACTTTGACTCCTTTGACTTTAAATTTTATTATTCCTTGGTCGACGATATTTTTCTTCCTTTGTTTCTTGAATACATTTTGAAGTCGAAACTTTGACTCAAATTTCATTTTTTTTCTTAACTAGGTTATATCAATTTTGTAAAATATTATATGACTGAGAAAAAGAAACCTACACTAACCTTTTATAATTTGTTATGAATATGAGATCGAGACATATCGACATAATAGTATTACAAGTTGGAGATTGTCGCAACAAATGCTTTTTTCGGGAGGTGGGCTTTTCAAATTTGCACGAACTCATAAACTGCTCGTACTACATCTTTGTATGTAGTTTCACTGTAATTTTTACAGTTTGTAAGTTCAACATATCCACTTTATGTTTGAATCTCGTTGCTTGAATAGCCGATGAGCAAATCTTAAGTGGTTGCACGTGTAACTGTAAGCCTTGAGCTCCTCTTACTTGATTAATTTGAGGGACTCAATTTTTCTCTACTGAGATTTCCCGTTTCATGTTGCACATAAATTATTGGTGGTACCAGACCAACTGATGTAACTAGATTATCTCTTTCGAGATTCTCATTGTTTAGACCCTTTAGACCCACTAGGCGGTGGTACAAGCGCATCATACACCGGTAGTGCAACTATTGCTTCTTGTTTCTTTTTTCTTCTCTCGCTTTTTTTAAAGAAAATATAACTTCTTAGAATCGTCTATAATGGACTAAATATAATACTTGAAAGAAGATCTAAACAAAAACAAGCGTAAAATAACAAGGAAACACTAAAAGTAACTAAAAGAACAAATAAATAGTGAATCTCCGATAACGACCCCAAAAAATTGTTGTCTTCCGAGACATGATGTAAAATTAAAACTCTAAAGATAAAAAATCACAAATGTACGGGTATCCGCAAGTAATAATAGATGGTAAATCAATCTGTCCCCACAATGGTTAACAAGATAATAAGTAATCTAGTTTGATATAGATAATACGTTGACAACTAAAAGAATATCATAAATACAATTTTTATTTAATTTTTTATTAGATTACTACGAAGATGATAATTAAATACTAAATTAAATCATAAAAATAAACTAATGATTTGAATGGATGGAGAAAAACTAGCTCGAGACACTCATACTCTCACCACTAGTCAAGACGAGGATTTAATTGTAATTTTGAGGAAAAAATGGGATGTTGTTGCTAATTGTGATTTAACTGTACACCCAAAGTCTCTTCCGCGCAAATAAGGGCTTCTATTTACCACTAAAAACCTCTCCCGAGCATGAACCTACAATTTTATCTAACGATTAAGACTAAATTATGCTCATGCAATTGTCTAATTAGTTTAGCTATTTCGAGTTTTCAACTCAAAAGGCGTAATTGTACTAGTTCCACTACCAAATCATCCTCCTGGGTGTAATATAATACCTAACAAACTGTATATATATGTCCACCAAACAATAATTAAAGAACATGTTTAAGCATAATTACAACATCAACAACAACAACCCCTATTTTATTTAAATTTAAAATTCCAAAGTCATACAATAGAGATTCAAACCAATAACTAGGGTTCATACTTTAAGTATCTCAAGATACTAATGAAAATCAAAGAAAACAAAATCTAAAAGAATCTTAATTGAAGACATAATATAAAAATAATGAGAATTACACTGATTAAGATGACAAAGTTGTGAAATAAGGTGTTATGAATGAACTCTTTCCTTCTTTCCCTTTCTCTCAACTTTCCTTGCTCCAAAATATAATAAATGATCTGTTTTGAGGCTAAAAACTAGGATATATAGTCCCCATCTACGTTTTAGCTCAACTGAGCCAACTTAAGTGAGTCAAAAGTGGCCCAACCGACTCTTCTAAATATGGATAACTTTGGATCTTGTCAGTAAAACATCCATAACTTCTTCAATTCAACTTCCAATAGAAAACCGTTTATTCTCACTTGATTTATACTCAAAGGTATATCTTGAGATCTGATTTCTTGATCATAATATTTACCAATTATGAATAATGACCCTTGAAAGTTGATGGAAATATTCTACCTACAATTCCTATTGACCTTTAAATGGACTTCCTGGATCCTTTTGCGTCTTGCTTTGGGTTTTTTCTTGAAATTTGAACTTCCTAGTTCATCTTGGGGTCTAAAGGTCATCCATGTACCTAGTATCTACACACTTAACACACAAATTATCTCAAATTGCTTTAAAACACATATATCATCCAAGATTAGCTAAAACTCAAATAACGTTATTTAAAGGGGTAAATCCTACAATTAGACCTAAAAAACCAACCCAAATAATATCTCTTAAGTATCCAAATCTATCACAAAAGGAATGACATCAAACGTAAACTAACACAACTTCAAAACTGTTCAGTAACGATACAATCGCAAGGACAGGATGATAGAATAAGAGACACTGGACGTGTTATTGTCAAACGAGGAGCAATACTGGATAGATGGGGCTGAACAACAATGGATACACAAAGACGACAACAGTACGAAGATTTTTCATTCAACGAAAAAATATTAATATGATTATAAGAATCAAGAATGCGCAAGGAGTTTGGCAAGGGGATTGGACAACAACACATAACACTTTCACACATTTCTATTCGGAGTTATACAAAGTGAACAACAATGGATATTCAAGAGGGAACAAAGTTCATTACAAAAAGGGTTACTCCAGAAATGAATAAAGCTAACACAAGCATTAACCATGTAGGAACTTCGCATGGTAGTGTTTAACATGTCACCATCAATGGCACCCAGACCGGGCGGATTGAACCACAAGTTTTATCAAAAAATTGGGAGATTATAATATGGGACGTGTATTTAACATCACATGATTTATTCAACAACAAAATCTCTTTGGATCAGATCAACGAGACACTTATAACACTTATTCATGAAGTGGTTTCAAAGCTTCATGGGCGAGCTAGTTTCACCAACACAATAAACATTCATTAAAGGAAGATCCATACATGAGAATATTCTCATAGCTCAAGAATTTTCTTATTTTATGAAGAAAAAACAGATAAATCCAAGGTTAGTGGAAGCAGTCAAACTGGATATTGCGAAGTCTTATGACCACATCCGGTAGGATATTAAATTAACATTTTTACAAAAGATGGGATTCAATGAGACCTGGATTGAATATATACGACATTACATTTTGTCAATTTAATTTCAGTTGAATTTTAACGTGGATAGTTTACCACGTTTTAGAAGGATAGATGATTAAGTCAGGGAAATCAGTTTTTGCCCCTTCTCTTTACACTACTCACATAATCTCCAATTAGTCTTATTGAGAAACGAATACATATGAGGACTATCAAGGGTATTCATACTACACATAATTGTCTAATTATTTGCAGATGACTCAATATTTTTCTTACCGCTGGAAAGAAGGGAAGTTACAGAATTCAAAGAAAGAATTGATATTTAGTGCGATGGGTTAGGACAGAGAGTTTATTTTAGCAAGTCGACAATCTCTTTCAGTTAGGATACACAATAGGAAATTAAGGATTGTACAAGAACACAATAACATGTCCAATTGAGATATAATTTGGGAGATTACATAGGGATACATTATGTCAGCAAAGATCGAAAGTCAATACACTCACATGGATCACAGAGAATGTATTTTCAAAGTCTCAAGCTTGGAAATTGAAGCTGTTATCAGATATGGAAATGAAGTTCTCATCAAGGTAGTTGGTGTGGCCTAAGGTGTGATAAAAAGATGTATAAAATAAGTGCAAATAAACACCCTGCGCTAACACGGTACTGCAAGTATTACCGGACGTATGCAAGTTTTAATGATAAGAAGATTCGTTCCTCAGGGACTGACGAAAGTTAGAGAGAACTTATGCAAATTATCAAGTGCAGATATTAAAGATAGAAATGATAATACGCAAATAGAAAGAAAAGATAGACAAATATTTATTTGGTTTTTAAATAATAAAACTAAATTAATAAACTAAAGACAGAAAATAAATAAAAGAAAAGAGAATAGTATGAACGTTAGCTTGAGTAAATAGCATGTAATCCCCACTAGTTTTGCCGTTCTAAACATGTAAGGTTGAATTATGTAGTATTTCAATAATCGGTTCCAATTAGCTATCGGTAGTTTAAAATAGGATTTACCTGTGTCAATAAGGCTTCCTAAGCAAACTTTTCCTCTAATTGGTAAATAGTCACAAGAACTAAACCATAGTGATTATCTAGTTAGGTTGGGTTGTCAGATCAAACCTTGTACTAGACGTTATGTGCTAAACATGTAATTAAACACCGTTGTCAATGGTGACCTAATTACTAGATGGTAATTCTATATGGGTGCACTTCCACAAGAATATAGAATATAAATCCAAACACATAAACAGAGAATAAAAACTATAATTCAATTTAAAACATTAAAATTCCGAAATTAGATAGATGTCAATCAAAACTAGGGTTCATACATATATGCTAACACTCAAGCTAAAGAGAATTAATTCATACTAAGAAAAGAAGAGAAAAAAATTACAAAATAAGAGGTTGAAGGAGACATATGGTGTTCTGCTCGTTCCAGACTTCTTCTCTTGTGTTACAGCTTCCTCTTGGCCTTAAGGTCTGACCAAGGATGATTTAAGAGTGTTAAGAGGCTGTATTTATAGTGTATAGGTTGACCTAATTCGTTTCTTGAAGGAGAGGTTAAGTAATGGACTCCAAGCCCAACTCAAATTCGTATGGAAATAAAGATAATTACTGCTGAACTGTTTTGAGCATATCTTCTTCGTTATTGGTCGGATTTTGCTCCATAATATACCACAAGAATCCTCAGCGAATTATCTACGTCCCAATGAAAGGAAATTACCAAAATCGGCTTCTTTCTTGGAGTTATCACCACTTCTTTAGGCGTGTGCTGCAGAAATTCAGATTTAGGCAGCTTTTCCTTTTCCTATTCCTAATTGAACTCTGTTTCCTTCTATCTCTAATTACCATGCATATCTCTTTCCATATCTTGTAGTCTTTGACTTGGACTCTAATTAATCTCCATAATTATCTTTAAAGCTTCACACTAAATAAACAATTAAACCCAATATGCTCTAAAAATATTATGTTACTAAATCAAGACTCAAAATAGGAAGGTGCACTAAATTAAGCTAAGATCGACCTATAAACTAATAAATACGCCTAAAATGATGTCTCGGACGTATATTTAATTATCACAAATGAGGAGACATCAGTAGTTTTACAAGTTATTTCAAGGTACGCAGTGTCGGTGTTTTTTTAGAAATCTCTTTGTGAGAAACTATACAACAAGATCTTAATTTTTTGTGAAATTCAATCGAACCCAACAGGATTAATTGGGTCTTGCGGGAAAATATACCTAGTAAACCAACTCATAAGCATTCAGGGACTTTCAACGTATAACATTGCACTTTTAGCAAGACAGAAATGGCAACTGGTGCAAAATCCAGAATCACTAGCATCAAGAGTGATGAGGAAAATCTTCTTTCCTTATAAACACTTCATGGATGTCAAGCTTTGACAAGGTACGCAATGCCAATGTTTTTTTTTGAAATCTTTTTGTAAGAAACTATCCAACATGATTGCAAATTTTTGGTGGAATTCAACCAAATCCAACAGGAGTCATTGGGTCTCGTGGGAAAAATATACCAATAAACCAACTCATCGGAGGACAAGGATTCAGGGACTTTCAACGTATAACATTGCGTTTTTAGCAAGACGGAAATGCAACTGATGCAAAATCCAGAATGACTAGCATCAAGAGTGATGAGAAAAATCTACTTTCCTAACAAAGACTTCATGGACGTCAAGCTATGACAAGGAAGGTCATGGACATTGATGAGTATTTACGAGGGCATGAAGTTCTTACATAGACATGGAATAATGCAAACATGTAGCGGGAAAAATACTAACATCTGGCAACACATATGAGTGGATGTTCCTATCTAGCTTGAGGGACCAGTAAAAACACATGTACAACAGGTTTCACAACTTATAGGAGGCAATGTAGATGAACGGCATATATAGATGTTCGATGAACTTTTTATTGAGTCGACGAAAAAGAACATAACACGGAATCAAATTCCTCATTGGCAACAACATGACAAGTTGGCCACATACAAAGATATGAGCTTATTCTACAAGACCATGGTACTATATTCTTACGAAAAAAAGAACTATCATCAACAACACAATCGACAACGACCAATGAGAACTCCGAACCAGAGATCTAGAAGCTAGTTTGCCAAAAAAATGTATAGACAAAAAATTGTATTTTTGGTTGGATATGTTGCAAGACGCCTTTCCTACGACGCTACCCCGAGGAGTCAAAAGTACAGAAAAGAAGATAAATGTTATTAGTATTGACATAGCAGAACAGGTTGAACATTTAATGTTATGTTGCCTTGTAAGTATTCTTATTTGGCCAGGATCTACACTACAAATTTAGGTGGACAATACAATTGAGGAATCAATTGGCGATTGGATGATCCAAATTGTCAAGACATATGGGGAAGGAGGATGGGATACTAGAATTTTTAAGACATTCATCTTACTAATTATTTGGAATATTTAGAAGGCAAAGATGAAGGCGTACCATAAGAGCAGAAACATCAACTAGACACGATCATACCATCTACAGGAAAAATGGTAATAAAGGTATTTGAACTTAACTGGGCATCAAGATCACCCTCTCTTCCCAACGGTGGTAGAGTCGTACCTAATTGGGGTTGCCACCAAAGTAGGATGGTTCACTTTTTTGCGATGCATAATTCACTTAGGCGTTAAGGACATCATTTATTCAAAGTAATACATTATGATTCAGCTATTGAAGGAGAGCCACATACAGTTTTGCATGCTACGAAATTTTGCGAGCAGTTCAAGGATCAAGGGAAGACTATATTCTCAAATAACCTTGATTTTATTCAAGGTATTCAACAATTGTCAGCATCTAGTTTGCATACTCGACCCATTCTTCTGATAATTAGTGAAATGACAGAACAATATACCCTTGTATCTTTTCACTATGTTCCTCGAATCTTCAACTTTAGGGATGATGTCATCAATAGTAGGGATGGAAACGGTTCGAATTTTTGCAAAAATATAAAAAACCATAACCGTTAATTTTATTAAAAATCGTAACCTAACGGTTTTAACCATCGGTTACACGTTTCAGCACCATAACCGCATTATTTGGTTTTGTTTTTTTAATGGGTCAATTACCCAAAGAGACTTGAGGAGAATCAATGTGCCATATAGAACCAAGAGATTCCTCTCTCCTACTTAGAGGCCAATAAGATGTTCAATGTCATAGCTACCCTTATAGTGTATATAAGACAAAAAAATAGATTTCTCTCTCCTCCACTACCATTACACTCTCTCCCCTATTACCATTAATCTCTCTCCTCCTTTATCATTTTTATCTCTCCTTCTTCATTAATTATCAAATAATTTCCAGCTCCGACTACAACCGCCGACCACCGCTGGCCACCGCCGGAAAAAGTTCTGAGCGTGGAAAAAAGTTTTGAGTCTGGAAAAAAAGTTTTGAGTCTGAAAAAATAGTTCTGAGCATGGAAAAAAGTTTTGAGTCTGAAAAAATAGTTCTGAGCATGGGGTATTGGACATGGAAAAAGTACTGAGCATGGGCTACTGAGCATGAAAAAAATTGCTGATTATCGGGAAAAAGTTATGAGTGTCGAAGAAAATTGCTGAGTATTCGAATTTTTTTATTGACTGAATTTACTGAGCATGCTCGTTTTCTCAGTATCTTTACTGAACATGCTCAGTAACTTGCTGAGTGTTTCTCGTAAATCAATAAAAGTGTTGAGCATTTCTCGTATAATCAGGAAAAGTTTTGAGCATTTAGACAAAAGTATAGAGTTTAATACAAAAATCTATTTTACATTAAAAAAATAAAATTGTTACAGTATAATTAATCAAAGATTCAATTTAATTTGATCCCAAACCAAAGATTCAATTTAATCAAGTAAACCTGATTTGCTCTTTAAATGCTTCTTGAAATCCATGATATCACCATTCCATTTAGTAACACTTAAATTCTCACAAACCCAAATCTGATGTGCAACTTGATTAATAAGCCTAAAGTCATGACTCACAAGAACCATACCACATCCCATTCATTCAAAGCTTCAGCTAACGAATCAATAGTTTCCATATCCAAATGATTAGTCAATTCATCCAATAAAAGCATTTGTGGTTGTCTAAAAGCTAACCACGCAAATATCACACGACTCTTTTGTCCAGCTTCCATTGTCTTCCCCACCTTTCATTTATAAAGAATCAAATCGGAAATTAAATCAACAAGCGAAGCCCATTTGCCGTCTCCGTCCAAAACGAGTTGCACCACCACCACTCCACGTCTTCAACAACAACACCACCACCGGAGATCGAGATTGTAGCGGAGGAGCAGAGCGCGTAAAGCTTCACGAACGGAGATCGGAGATCTCGATCTCGATCGGATTTACCTTGCTTTAATTTGCAGCCATGTTTGAGAGCTCCATTAACGCCGTCAGTGAAGGCTCCGACATGTTTGAGATCGGATTTTCCTTGCTCTAATTTGCAGCCATGTTTGATATCGGATTTTCCTTGCTTTAATTTGCAGCCATGTTTGAGAAAGTTGGGAAAAGAGAAAAGAACGAGCAGTGAGAGGAGAGAGAGATAAAATATTAGGTTTTATAAAATATTTCTAATTAAATAATTATATATAGAGAAATAAAAAATAAAAAAGGGTAAAAAAGTAATTGGTTTTTTAGCTTTTAGTGTTAAATTTCTGTTGTGGCCTTTAGTAAGAAGAGGCTATAGAGCCGGTCTTCTTAGGTCACGAGGTGGTCTCTTCAAGACCCTTTGGGTAATAATCTCTTTTTTAAAAGGTCTTGTGGTTTTTAACCATAAACAAATGATAATATAATAATTATATTATTTTTCATCAAATACCACCATATAAATAAGAAAAATTTCCAAGGTATATAAAATATTGTGCTGATCTTTGATTAAATTGCATACTTATTATTTAGTGCTTTGAATCTAATATTTGATTTTGGTTTTAGAATTTTAATATATATAATCTAACCTAGACTATTATAGAATAAAAAAAAAATGATAATAAATGGTTACAACCATAACTTAACGGTTTTAACCATTGGTTACACTTTTCAAAATTATAACCTAATTGTTTTAACCACAATTATATAATTCAATTTTTAATCGGTTCGGTTATAATCGGTTTCCGTTTTTTACCGTAACCATTGCCTTCCCTAATTACTAGGTCTATTAGACGACAGACAATCTCAAGACTAGTTTTTATGATTACGAACCTAGTTTAACTCGACTCAGGATTGGTTAGTGAGTACCTATTGTATTTTTTTAATTTTATACCATGTTGTTTTCTTAGGTTTATTTATAAATGTAATCTCCCAAAAAATAATGAGGGCCCACCTTTTTGGCGTGTGAATCTATGGAGTGAGTAGTTTGCTTTTTTATGCTAAAAATATAATATTTTACAGTATTCCCGTGCTTGCCAAATTTTTTAAAGATTTTTCTTGGAGATGGTCTTTTATTTTGTCAGATTGGAGATGGTCTAAGAGCACAACTAAAAGATGTTTATTGATAATTCAACATGATGATTGTAGCCCAGAGAATGCAACACTCTCCCCTAACAAACCAAGCACGAGTGATGAGTAGATAGATAGATACATTTTGCTAAACGAAAGGGACAGGATATTGCACATTCTTATCACACTCTTAAGCTAAACTACTTATTCCATCAAATATCGACTAATGCTCCGTTATGTTAAATAAAATTATTCTCAGTTTAACCAACTTTAACCGTTCGTCCTTGTTCCATAGAGATCTGAAGCTTTTGTTTTACAAGGTGTAAAGATTCAAGAACCTCTTTTACTGTAGCATCAAGAATATCTGGGTCCATGGTCCGCTTTGTCTCTATCTTCGTCACAACAGGGACCAATGCCATTGAGTTATCAACATCCTCTACTTTTGGAGTTTCTAAGCTAAGAAAATAAATCATGGGTTAGTACTCTAAAAATTAATAAACATAATGTTATATGTTACATACCTATGATCATATGTATTTAAATTATCATAGTATCCACTGAATTCGAGCCGATTGATTGATCTCTCACAAGAGGCTTCACCTGAAGAATTGGATTCTTCACCTTGGCTAGATGTAGTAGTACTTGTTTGTAAAGCGTTTTGCTCAACATTATTAGAAGCAATTGATGAATATTCCGTCTCAGTTGACTTCCCAGAGTGAGATTTTGGACTCTTAAATTCAGCAAAACAAGCATCACTTACAAAATCTAAAGTCTCTTCAGCTGGATTATCATCTTTTCGGCTAGATAAACCATTGTCCGAAACCATTTGGCCAAGATTCTTGGAAACGGATGATATATTTAAGGATTTAAGCTTCTTTGTTAAGAATTCTAACTTCTTTTGAGCTCTGTTTCTTGATTTAATCTCTTCCTTTAGCAGATTCTCAAGCTCAATCAACTGTATAATTCATTATTTCATTGAATTAAAATGAAAATCACTAAATCAAAACAAACATGTATATTTGTTTAGAAATACCATAGACCATTTTGATAATTCCCAAAAAAGTTCAAAAGTGTGTATGTTGACTAAATTAACCAAGAAAATTCTATTCGGATCCAGTAAAAATCCTTTAAATATATATACGCTAACACTTGAAAAATTAATTTTCTAAATCTATTCCTATATTAAAGGGAAGGGGAGAGATGATGAACCTTGTTTTCCAATTTGTCATTCTCTTGTTTTGCATTTCTTGAAGCTTCCCTCTCTGCAAGTAATCTTCCTCTAAGACACTCCACTGTCTTCAAATCATCTTCTTCTTTCATCTTCTTCTCACTAAAAATCAAAATGTTGCAAGATTGTAAAAGCTACTTATAAATGATCACAATTTTTCAAGAGAGAGAAAGATAAGGAAAGTGAAATTACCTCCATTTCTCTCCTACATGACTCTCTACGAGGATCTTCTGCATTTTTCTGCTTTTTCACTTCACTTAAAAAAGAAAATGAACTAGTACTTTTTCTGTAGCTGAATCATTAATGAAATGGTTAGCTTTTCAAGACTAGGAGACAAGAAATGAACTTTGCTTGGTCTGAGTGAGCTACTAGTATGAGATTTAGATCACGGGTTTTAAATTTTGAATGTTGTGAAGGTGTTAAAACAAGTACTTGAGCGGTGTGAATTTTATACTCCAATACGTGTACTTAATTAATTTTTAAATGGAAAGAACAAAAATGCTCTCAAGACAAGCGTCAGGGACTTGGACGGTTCTGTTGCCCCCACCATTAATGGCTTTTAGCTCCACCTCTGTGCTGCCATATCTTTTACGTTACTTAACATTAAAGCGTAACAGGTAATTTACTGATAGTTATATATTTAATTTTCTTTGTCTTTTTTCTACAGGTATATAAACAAGGAAGTCATTCTTCCCCATGACTCGATCGTATGACTTTTTCTTAGGATTAGTTTTTTATTATAATACATGGGAAGTTCTAGGATTGTGGTAACCAAATTATATTAGACAACCATGCCCTTCTAAAGTGAGGACTATAAATAATTTTTGAAATTTTACACTCGCAATTATCTCGTGTTATATACCTTTATATCCGATCAGGTAGATCTAGATATGTCAACATAGGAGCCACTTGAAAAACTTGGTATGTGTCATGCAATCAACACAAATGTTTGCTTCTTTATTAATGCCCATAATCTTAAAGGACGTATTCCTGCATCGTATAATCTGAATGACCTCAATCTACGGATCCCGTGACCCTAGCTCGTGGCTTTTGTACCAACGCTATGATGACTTCTTGGGATTCAACTTCACAACGATATATTGGCTCTGAGCTCCCCAACCAATACCAGCCCCTCGTGTTAAGTTATCAACTCTGCAACAATCAACAAGGTAATAGTAATCTTCATCGAAAAACCTCATATACCCGTTCCCTCCTTGTCCTGTATTAATCCACCCACACCCTGCGCTTTCACCTGGAGTTCACGCTTCCATTGGTATTTAGATTCCATCCTTAATGTGGTTTGCACCACCCCACTAGTTTAATTTGTTCCCGTCGTCTTGAGAATCCCCTTAAGGATCTTCCCCACTCTCGAACATACTCAATTGCGAAAAACATGGTCTTGTTGATTTCCGTCACGCCTTACATGAACTATATATTCTCAAAAGCGCATTTGTTCATAGCGATCCATATTAAGGCTTCAAAATCCATATGTGGGACCGAGCTTGATCCTTGTTTTCAGAATCAAATTCTGACTTGGAGATAAAATACCTTTTATTTTTCTGTAAAAAAAAGATTACTTCAAAAGGTATGTTCCAATATACCTCAACAAAAAGTCACTTACGAGATAAAATCTTGATTCCCCTACTCCTTAGAAGATATCTAGGAGGACTATAAAAACTGGCTTGTAGTGACGCGAATTACTGATATATGTTTTTACTGCTATATATTGGGATTTATGCTTTTTACTAGATGATCCAGATGCCATAACTACTGACTGCCTCAGACCCTGAACACTTAGTCGGTTGTTTCTCACCCCAATTTCTCCTCCTGTTTTTGTAGCTGACCCGCCGTTCCAACCACCCGCATGGTGACTACTAGCCCCCTTGTCAAAAAGTCGTGATCAAGGGTTGTTTGATGTTCTTTTGATATTACATAATTGATTTTCTATTTAAGTATGATGCATATTTGTTGTGTTGACGAGCAATTCCCAGAACAAATGTCAAACGTTTTCATATGAGACCCCAGATTACATTTAAGTAGGAGATATCCCTACCCTTAGTTTCGTCAAGTTAAAAAGAATTACTAACTTGTCTTGAATAGCATGCCACATCAAAACTCTATTTTTTTTAAAAGATATCAGAGATTCTACACCCTACCCACTCACCAACCTCATTCACCTCTATTTCAATCCTGCTCATATTTGTCATTTTTATCCAAGTAAATCCCGTGAGCTTCATTCTAGCATGATAAGTAGTCTGGAATCTCTATGTCACTCCCCAAATGGACTCTTGTGAGCTCTAATAACTAGTGGTAGGGAGAAAATATTGGGAACCTTCCCTTTTCGATGAGCCACCACCCCTCACAAAGAACTCTACTTCTTTAACTATTACATTATTTCAAATTGGGTGTAATGGTAATTCAGTTAGCGGTGTATCTCTTAAACATTATCAAGCCAGGATTCCACGCTCTTACCTTATTGTATAATTTATCAGAATCCCCATCTAACCATGATAATACCTTCCCCGATTGATTTTGAAAATTTGTGTTTCGGTTGTTCAAGGCTCATAATGTAATAGGTTTCTCTTGAAATACATTTGATATAAGGATTTCAGTCAGCTACCTGATGTATCGTGCACTAATTTCCTTCCTAGTTTATGATGTGTCCTATTTATATGGTATTGTACCTATATTTATGACACATTTTATCTATTTTACCCCGTGACTTATGATACTGCACGGTTTATAGGTAAATGGACAATTCAATCCCTTAAAGAGAAAATGATCTCAAAAAGAAGATATATCAATTAATATATCATGGATTTTAGTTGTTGTTAGAGGATAGAAATATAAGTTGGATCATAAACCAATGCACATAAGGAACATTTAGATAAACTAAGTGGGTCCATAAGTATAGAATTACCGACCTCACTATGGATAAATAAAAGTTGATAGTCTAAGGAAGCCAGATTAAATAAAAGAGAAGGAAAAGGAAAAGAAAAAGAAAAGAAAATCAGGAAAGAACGTGTCTCACATATAATTATACCTCTTTAGGATAAAATATAATATTTTAAACTCTATGACTATCCTAAATGAAATATAAGCTAGACTAAATATATCTATATAATTATGGAGAGTTGAAGTGTATGTCCTAAAAGTCGTGGGTTACAAAACCATTCTCCTTTCTTCTTTATGACACCATAATTGGTCTCATATGTAGGGTCATTTGTACCTATAAATATGAGACCCTTCTATCATTGTAAACACTACCAGTTGAAAAAAAAAACATATAATATACAATTTATTTTCTTCTTTGTTTGTTTTATAACACATTATCAACACGAATCGTCACTATCAATCATCACTTTTTATTTTAAAGTACCATTGTGAACATTACCAATCTTAAATGTTTCTCGAAGAAACTTCTTAACTTGGGTCCTTGATGCTGAGACCCACTTGAAAGAAAAGTACTTGGAAAATTGCATTAAAGAAATAAATGCAGCTAGTGAACAAGACAAGGCTCCAAGAATGATTTCCTTTGCCACCATATTGATGACAAGTGGAAATCTGAGTATGTTGGTGTAAAAGACCCTTCTATTTTATGTAAAAACTTGCAAGAAAAATATGATCACCAAAAGAGTGTGATGTTACCAAAGGCTCGCTATGATTGGATGCATTTGAGGTTGCAATATTTTAAAATGGTAAACGAGTATAACTTTACATCATTCAAGATTATGTCTACGTTGATATTGTGTGAAGACACTTTTAAAAGATGAGATTTGATAGAGAAGACATTCTCTATATTTCATCCATCCAACATGGTTGTGCATACTACATATAGTGAAAAGGATTTTGAGAACTACTTAGAATTGATTTCATGTCTCCTTGTTGCTAAGCAAAATATGAACTCTGGTTGAAGACTCATAAATTTCATCCTACCAGATCACTTCCATTCCCAAAAGCAAATGCAAGTGGCTTATTCCCATAAATGTATACAAGAAATTTTGGAAAGGATTGGAATATTTATGCTCCAAAAAATCACCCATATGCCTCGAAGTGGAATACCTAATGATGGAAAGCAAAAAAAGGCAAGTGAATACAAAGCTGTTGAGAGTGACCTGAATGATATTACTCATTTGGATGTTGAAGATTTCCTGAACGAGTCAAGTGGAGGAATTGCCGAAATTGAAGTTTTATCGTGTGTTGGGCATAATTACTAAGTCTTTTGACTTGAGTATCTACCAAAAAAAATTTCAAAGTCATGTGCAAAACAAGTGGATCATTTTTACACCATTTTCAAGATTTTTATTTCTTTAGGAAGGACAAACCATATTCTTTAAGTGGCTACAATTTTCCACGATGTAATGTAGATGTTGGAAGCATGGAAACTTCCTTTTGACAAGGCTCTTCATCACATCTCTTCCCAAGTTATATTCTATCACAAATCTGTTTGGGAATATAAATTTAAAGGTCAAATGAATAATAAGTTGAATATTGCATGAAAACCTGTACAACACGAATTAGATCTTCTCCAGGTGCTCCTCGGAAATTTCCATAATTATGAAATTGAGACAACATACCAGGATCGGGTCTGTATCTCGCGACATTAATATCTGCAGGGCCAATTCCAAGGGCAGGAGCTCGATATGGAGCTTGTTCAGGACCATTGATGAACCACAGATCGTTAATAACTGGAGGTTGAACTTGTGGAACAAGAGGAGGATCAATCTCGTGTTCTTCAGCCATTGCTTCTCTCGCTAATTTCTCCTATTTTTCCTTGGCTTTCACTTCTTTTTTCTTTCTTTTGTTTGCTTCTCGAACTAGGATTTTGGGATTCTCAAGGATCATAGGATCTTCGAGCATATAACAAACCTGTAAGCCTAAAAAGAAAGAACAAACCAAAGCGTAAAACTGAAAAATAAAATAACAATTAAACTACTAAAGATTAACAACGGGGACACACGCAAACGTGCCCGGCAGCGGCGCCGAAAACTTGGTGGGTCCTGCGGTGTTATAAAATTAATGCGATAAATAAAAGGAACCACAATACCGCAAGTGCACAGTTGTCCAAGTAATATCCGATAAATCGGGTTTCGTTCTCAGGGACGGATTAGGTTCAACTCAAGTATTAATCAAGTAGTAAGAATAATTGTTTAACAGAAAAATAAAATAAAAGATTTTTGTTGGGTTTCTAAATTTAAAAGATGCAATAAAATAAAGTCTACTTAAAATAAATAACTGAAAAGAAATAATACAAATAAAAGACTAACTTCAAAGATGAGAGATACTTGAGTCTCGCAAGGAATCCACCTAATTAATGCAATCAATGTTTTGTTTAAGGGTAGAATTGGTATTATTATATTAGTTGGGACTCTAATGTCTCTTTGCCCCCAGTCGGGTGGACCTAGGAGCTATTCTAAAGTACTATAAACCCCTATATGGGCGAATATGCCTCTTTGGATGATATGTATTTACCTCTTTGGGTATGTAATTAGTTAATCCTGTCGGTCAATAACGGACATTACACGGGTATTACCTAAGCCTGTATTCAAACTCCCTTGTCGGATGATGACTTTTGCCACTAAAGTGAATAGCCCAAATACTAAAAGCTAATTCTAGTTGTGCATAAAAGAATTAGTAATTAAGAACAAAGTAATATCCAATATATAAGACTCAATTCAATTGAAATCATAACAATCCCAAGTTCAGAACATGGAATAAATTAATTAAGGTTCATCCCTTTATTGCGATTCTCAAGTATATGAAAGTTTAGCCCATAATCAAATTAAAGACTGAAATTAAATAAAAGAAAGACATCATATTCAATTACAGAAAAAAATAGATAACCTAAAGGTTTGGTTGGCTGTTGTTGGAAGAACAGAATTCCTCCAGCTCTAGCTTTGCCTCTGCCTTCTTGCTCTGACTTGAAAATACGAAGCCTCTGATGTAATTCTCTGAAGTGTGTGTAAAAAGAAGGCTAAAGGGTCTATTTATACAAGTAAAAACGGATTAGGGCTTAGGTTAAGAGGATTAAGTCAAATTATAAAAATCCCAAGTTCATCTTCTTCTTTAATTCCCGTAACTGGTGTGCAACCTTTAGTAAAACAACTGTAACTTTTGCATAACAACTCCAAATGGGCTGATTCAACTTGGAGAATCTTCCTAACTCAATAGGGCATCCATGTTTCACGGCACATGGCTAATCCGCTCCTAAGTAGCCCAAAAACAGCAATCTTTAACAGTCTTTCAGATCTGCAACTTCTTTAGTTAAGTTCTTGGAAATTCTTTTCTTTAGCTCCTCCACTCGATCTAAGACTTTAATTCTCACTTCTCCTCCTTGTATTGGTTCTTCATGAATTCATAAACCTACTAACTTTGCACTAAAACAAACAAATTAACGCACAAAAGTTCTATAAATACAAATAGTCTAATTCCAAGGGGAGACAGTGTAATATGACGAAATAAGCATAAAAGTCTATCAAATAAGTCAAATATTCACCTACAATGATGTATCTTAAGGGCTAATATTTAGAACAAATAGCGTGACATCACCCATTAAATGTAGCTTAAAGAATTCGACCCAAACAAAAGTCCAAAATGCCCTCTACTCCGCACAATTAGCATACGCACCCGTCCAATTTGTTTGTCGTGTAATTTACACACCCTTAAATAACTCACACGCCATAACTATGATACCCTTTTTTATGTAGTAATTGAAGTTAGATTATTACTTTAGAAATTTCATATTTATTTAATATACATAATTAGGTCTATAATTAACTAAAATATTTAAATCATTAAATTAAAAAAAGGAAGAAGTAAAACAATAAAAGAAAAGTCTTAAAAGAAATTGATTAGAAAAATAATAAAAAAAGAAATTAAACACTTCATTGACCAACCTCTTTATTTCTTCACTGTCGAACCACCTCCCCAATTCTTATAGTTGACAGTACTTGTAGAATCGTTTACATAAACACTAAAGCTATACTGTCAAGCATCGGGTCAAAAAGTTAAGTTAGCTAAGTCGTCAATCCTCTTCAGCAAAGATACACCAAACCATCTGAAAGAAAAAGTTACGAATGGACTAAATATTAAAGGCACGGATTCATTGGGTAAATATTTGGGTTTACCACTAACGCTTAAAAGATCAAAAGTTGAAAATCTGAACTATATAAAAGATAGACTTCTCAGTAAATCGGCAAGCTGGACGGCATCTCTCCTTTCTGAAGGGGGAAAAGAAACGCTGATTAAAGCTGTATTACAGGCAATCCCAAACTATGCAATGTCAGTTTTTGAATTCCCCAAAACACTATGTAAAAAACTTACGGCCATGGTCGCAAATTTCTGGTGGGACACAAAAGATAAGAAGAAAATACATTGGTGTAACTGGAACAAAATGACGACATCAAAGAAAATTGGAGGAGTCGGCTTCAGGGACTTCCAGAAAATGAACCTCGCTATGTTAGCCGGTCAAGCTTGCAGAATTATTAATAACATAGATGCACTGGTCCATAAAGTGCTAAAAGGAATATACTCTCCGAATGAAAGCATGTGGGACACAAAATTAAGAAATAAAAGATCGTGGAGCTGGGGTAGCATATATAAAGGTATACAAATATTGAAGAAACACGCAATATGGCAAATTGGTGATGGGAGGAAAGTGGATATTTGGAAGCATAAATGGCTTATTGGTAACTACCAATTGAAAAATACACAATCACGAAATATTAAGTGGGTATACGAATTAATGGACAGCGAGCAAGGGGCTGGAATATCGGGCTTATTAAAAGAACGTTTGACCCAATTATAGCCAATGAGATTTTCAAAATATTGTTAACGCGAGTGTCAAAGAAGGATAAATTGGTATGGCCCTTCACAAAAGATGGGCTATATTCAACCAAACCGGGATATCATACATTAGTCAACGAAGAAATGGTAGTCAAAGCGCAATCATCAATTAAAGGAGAAAAAGAGAATGATACAAATATTTGGAATCAAATATGGAAAGCCAATGTTCCGTAAAAAATAAGGAATTTTGCATGGAGAATATGTAACGACCTTCTTCCGTCAAAGCTCAATTTAAAAAAGAGAAAGTGCAAGGAGGAAGCTATATGCGAATGGTGTGAAACATAAATTGAAAATACAGAGCATATTACATTAAGATGTCCTTTTAGTATGCAAGCTAGGGCAGAATCAGCTCTCCAAGTAAAAATTAATAGAGAAAGCAAAGACACATTCGAAGATTGGTTCCAGAACATAGTCGTCAACTACTCAAATAATGGATGGGATAAGCGGAAAGTGGTTGCGATCGTGCTCACAACAGCATGGAACATATGGAAGGAGAGAATGATAGGCTTCTTCGAGAAAGAAAAGTGGGCAGTTAATAATATCACTTCCAACACAAATGAAATTATTAATAAACTTTTTGTAGAAAAAATAAATAGGATTCAAGGAACAGAGGAAGATAGAGGAAAGGACGGAAATGTCGGAGAAGGAGATCCGAGGACAGAGGATATGGCGGAAATGATTTGGTATAATGATGCATCCTATACAAAAGAATGGGAACCAGCAGCAATTGCAGCCATTGGAGTTAGTAATCAAAAGATTGTCACTTGAAGGAAAGCAACGAGGTGTATAATAAAGTCTTGTATTGAAGGGGAAGCATGGGCTCTTCTCCTCGCCCTTAGAACAGCTGGAGCTAATAAAACTCAGAGTAGCCTGATCTACTCTGATAACCTTGAACTTGTTCAAGGAATTAACAAACAAGGAGGACTATATTGGAGTCTTAACCCGATCATCGATGAGATTAATGGGTGGAGGAACGAATTTCCATTATGGAAAATATCGTATATTAGGAGAGAATATAATGAGATTGCGGATGCACTTGCAAAATGCGTGAGAAGAAATATTAGCTTGATGGGATGGAAAGACTTCTCGATCAATAGATCAGCTAGCTATTTAGTTAATTTTTGTCCTCTTAGTTTTAGTTTTGTAATCGTTTTGTCAAAAAAAAAGACAGTACTTGTAGCTTTTCATTTTATTATGTTTATATTTTATAATAATAAATCAGCTTCTTAGTAACCCAGTTAATATTATTTGTTACATTGACCAGTTGACTAACGTTTGGTCATCCATTTCCTAGCACCCATATATTATACCTAATTCCTCTTGTTATTAGTCATTAGGACATTTGTCCTCTCCCCAATCCGTGTAATAAACCGCCTCCCATCTTTTCTTCTAATATATACTACATCCAAGAATAACAAAAATATCTTCAGTAATACCTCTCTATTATAAAAGGATTAATGCCCAAGAAACACCTCAAATCAAATTTAATGCCCCCTCACCCCTGCCGCTCTTCTTTTGCCCATAAAAGGCACCTCTTTTAATTTTTATCCTATCCTACCCCTTTCTACCGCCGCCGCTCTCTCTCTCCACGAGTTCATAAACAAATAACTATGATAGCTGCTCTCTCTCCCTTTCGTTTAAATCATCAGCATATACACAAACACTGTGAATTATGAGAGCACCCATTAATGACGAATTTAGCAAGAAAAATAAAGAAACAGAGAGAAGAATAAGAAGAAGAATGAATAAGAGAGGAAGAAGAGATGTTTTATTTCTTGTTACAGTTACAATGTACAAAACTAGTTTATATACAATCATGTCTAACTAGATATAGCTGTAATCTAACTAATTTTTAAGTAGAAGAAACAATTTGCATTTTGGTCCCTGTATTATTTCATTTGCTGTATTAAAAAATAGATTGACATCTCCACTGAAACATGATATTTGAGTATTGGGAAAGTAAGAAATTATGATTGAATTGTGCGAAAGTTTGTATAGAATAAGTTGATTGATTAACGTTGAAAAACTAGAAGAAAAAAACAATTCAAATGAGTAATGGGAATCTCTCCCAGAACTCAACATTTAGTCCACAAGTACAAAAGTGTACTTGCTTAGCGTTTTCTGAGTTCTGGGAATTTATCCCAGTACTCAACATTTGCCACAAGGCCAAAAGTGCACTTGCACAAGTACAAAAGTGGGCTTGCACAAGTACAATTCGAGTTCTGAGTAATGAGAATCTATCCCAGAACTCAACATTTAGTCCACAAGTACAAAAGTGGACTTGCTTAGCCTTTTCCGAGTTCTGAGAATTTTTCCCAGTACTCAACATTTGCCACAAGTCCAAAAGTGCACTTGCACAAGTACAAAAGTGGGCTTGCACAAGTACAATCCGAGTTCTGAGTAATGGGAATCTATCCCAGAACTCAACATTTAGTCCACAAGTACAAAAGTGGACTTGCTTAGCCTTTTCCGAGTTCTGAGTAATGGGAATCTATCCCAGAACTCAACATTTAGTCCACAAGTACAAAAATGTACTTGCTTAGCTTTGAATAGAAAATTTGAAGATTTGAAGGAATGTGGAAAAGTTTTATTACTCCATCTTGAATCTTCTCTCGAGTAATCTTACAATCGATGTCTACATGCTTTGTGCGCTCGTGATGTACATGATTTGTAGACATAGCAACAGCAGACTTGTGGAAGAGATCGTTGGCCACAGCGCTGTTAAAGAAAAGCAAATTTGTGGTGAGTGGGAGAATCGGCCGGCAGCGCTGTTGAAGAAGAGCAAATAAGGGACAAGGGTATTTTTGTATTTTGCAGCAAGGTGTCTTTTATGGTAAAAGGTGTAAGGTGGCAGGTGTTTAATGGGTATTAACCCATTATAAAAACCATTCCTACATATTTTTAGCAACACGAGATAATAAGACACTCCTATAAATATTAATATTATATAATGTTATTTTATGATTAGAAAAGAGATTTAAATAATATATGGCCGAGCACATATACAAAACGGGGAATTGGTGGTTCTGGTCACTACAAGAAATAGTAGCATTAGCGACGAATCTATTGCGGCAACAACTAAAATAACCTCTAATGATATTTTTAAAAACCAAAATAGCCTCTAATTATATTTGTAACGGCAATATTCGCAGCTAAAGATAAAGTTAATAGAGGCAAAAACAAATAATTTATAGCGACGAACTTATAGAGGCAACAAATAACGATTATTAGCGGCAAAATTAAGATTTTTAGTGTTAAATTTGTTGCCGCTAAAGATACTATTTCTTGTATTGGGTTAGGAAGACGGCTACTTAATAAATTATATGTTAATAGCCTCTTAATCAGGTGAGAGTTTAAATAATCTTTAATATGTTTATCTTTAATCCTATTTAAATTATTCAGTAATATATTTAATTCGATGATTTTGGACTCTGTGTGTTATTATTTATCTGAATTATATTGTCTCGTTATTATTGAGTTGATTGTATTATTTCGTTATTATATGATTAATTGTATATTTGGGATAGCACGACCTACTTTGTCGTCTATCCATTAATTGTTAATTGTTCGACATGGTACAACCGTGTTACACTGGGCGGCAGCGGGCTTGCCAGGGTTAACAAGACTACCATGATCTATTCCCACCTGGCGCATGTGACAGAGAGTTCCTTGGCCAGTAGATCGTAGGTTCGGTTTACCCGGGTTATTACCAGTAGGAGTGATAAGGGACCAAGAGTTGCGGGGGAGTTATAAGGGCAAGACCACAGTATCCTTTGCAACGTGATTATTACTTGCTAGTGTATGTAGCCTGCTTGGTAGTATGGGCTGCCTAGTTTGATATACCCTTATTTGATTTATATATCACTTTATGAATGCTTATTTTATATTTTGACCTTTACCAGTTCAATGACAAGGTATTAATAGAATTACTGCCCCTAGGTTAAAGTCTACATATGACCATTATTTATTTTCTCGCTGAGCCAGTGGAAGCTCACCCCCTTTCCCCCACCCTTTCAGGTTAAGATAACTTAAGGACTTGGGTAGTGGTCAGTAGCACGGGAGCAGGTGCAGAACAAGAATAGATTTTTGAGGTTATTAGTTGTATTTACTTAATTTTAACTAGTGTAATGTAATAAATAGTCAATTATTGTAATAAATATGTTTTTAATTATTTTAAATTAGATAGAATAGTCGTGCTTTTCAGGGCGTGACAATAACCATCATCAGCGTAATGAATCAAAACTTATCTCTCCAATCCAACTCGTTTGAATCCAATCAAATACATAAACCACTTTGTAACCCAATAGTACTGTGTTACGCAAGGTATAATTCATGAAACGAAGTTATTTTCACATCAAACATATAAGCATTTAGAACACCATATTTATTGGCGCTAATTTAAAATATATGTATGTTGTTGAGGACTTTCTAATCAAAAGTGTGGTGATAATGTGCCAATGACATATATTATTTATATGGTGTAGTGACTCCTATCTGGATGTTAATAAAGTGTTAAGGCCATATATTGTTGATATATAAAATGTTGTGCATAAAAAAGTTAACTCAACGTTTATTCTTTGCAAATATATATGATGTAGTTTTGGATTAACATATGATTTTTGGGCCTTAAAAGGAGAAATTTTGATTGGGTCTTATATGATCAACACCTCAAGTTCGAGGTAGTTAACTAATATTTGAAGTGGATCTCTCTAGGTCTAGAATGACAAACTCAATAACATTTTGACAGGTGTTACAAATTTTTTACTATTTCTTATATTTTATATTATATACACAATTTACACAACTATTCACCGTGTGAACAATTATAGTTCTCTTTATATAGACTTTTACAACCCTAGCCGCCGCCGCCTTCTTCTTCTTCTTCTTCTTCTTCTTCTTCTTCTTCTTCTTCTTCTTCTTCTTCTTCTTCTTCTTCTTCTTCTTCTAAGCACAGTAGTTTAGACCAATAGTTTTTCTTGAATTGTCAATATTTTATTGGGATTTCTTATATTCATATTCTAACCCAATTGATACATGATTCAAGCTTTTGGTGATGGATCCAGAGAATATAAAACAAATCTAGATGGTAAGTTTCATACATATCGTTGGTGATTGAATTAATTTTTTTTAAATATAAACTATTATTTTCGAGATAAATTTGCGTAATTAATATTATATGTATTCCTACCTAAATTAACTATCATATCTCAATATTTTGTATCCATTGTTTGTGTCAGTATCTAGGTATGGTATTCTTTTTTCCATACGTCGAAGGAAAAGGGGGACAACAATACTTATACTCAGAATTATTTTAGTAAATCAGAGATTCGCACACACACACACACACAAATATATATATATATATATATATATATATATATATATATATATATATATATATATATGTGTGTGTGTGTGTGTGTGTATGACATTTATTTACGATTTACAATTTACATATTATAAAATATATAAACTTAATTAAAAGTATATATGACTAATTCGATGATATCTTTATAAAATTGATTGGCACATATTTAAATGAATTTGTAACATGTGTTTTTATATAGAAAAATCGCATGAATTGTTGAGCAATAGATACAATGTTCACATTACTAATAAACAAGACTTGGCTTTTTATTATTGTTATTCTGAGTACAGGTTTTGCATTTCATAAAAAGATACTTATTTCACTTGAAGATGGTCGCTGGTCATGAAATTTCAATTAATACTACATATATACGGTAAGACTATCACATCTATTAAATCTATAAAATGTAACAAGTTTATATGTATAAATAATAGTTTGGACCAACTTGTTAATGTCGTAGTTAAATATATCAAAATCTGTGTAGTTTTATATGGTATTTCTATTTTACAAAATGGATATGTGAAAATCGTCCTTTTCAAGAAATGTTTAAGGGTGTTCCCTTTCAAATGTCTCGGTAATCTACGTCTTTGAACATTTATAACCTACTAGAAAATAAAAGTGTGAGAGAAATAGATGTTGTAATAGGCCTAATTATTTCCCATCACTACTTTCTCAAGCATATTACATATTCATAACACCTCACCTTTTGGTCTTTGCAACAAGGACACATGAACCTTGGAAGTCAAAGAGTACTAGATTGGTTTACATAGTATTCTCTTCACATGCTAACTAACCCTTCCATAATCTCATAGATCCCTTCTATCTCATATATATAAAAAGGAACAATTAGATACACCATATGAAACATTGGTCAAGCCACTATGTGACTATGGTGCACCTTAATTTCCACAATAGCTTGTTAGTCCAGCTTAAGGATTGTGACTACCAAAGGATTATTTGATGTTTCATAGAATATATAATCCTTGTCTCAAAATGTTTAAGATAACTATTACATTTTTAATCTATCTTATACACTAACACCAAGCTTTCTTATGAGTTGTTCTCAAAATATTCACTATGGGTGGGTATATTTTATACATTAACCGATGTGTGTGGTGATGTAAAATTGGGAGCTTTCTCTTAGGGTAGAGCTAGAACACTTGTTTATTTCTTACATATGACAATTAAAGTATTTGGTAGATGTGAAAAGGCAATTTCTAAATTATATAGTTCAATCATTACACAGTACAAGAAAGAGATGCTTTTTAACCTTGGAAATGTATGTATGAATGTGTCAATTCCCTACTATACTCGTTGCGAGCTCTTCACCATGCCATTCATACATGGACAAAGAGGTTGTGGTGAATGCATCCGTTATGGTTTCTCCCGTCCTCGTAGTAGACTAAGAGGTCATTTATTGCACATAGGAATACACTCACTCAAGGTGTAGAAAGAGAAGTTACATGGGTTTGCACTGTCACACAAAGTTTGCATGTTCTCTACATGTCCAAGGCATTGCTTGGCCTACTGTATAGTCTGATTATCCAACTAGGGTTTCCAGAGATTTAATTCTCACCACCTTCCCTACTTTATTATATATACATTTTGTTAGGTATATTGGAATGAAAGCCTTTTCTCCATAACCCATAATTGCAACATAGATATCCATATCATGTCAGATCTAGAGATATAGAAGGTAGGGACCACCGTGCAGTCGAGTATGTTAAGATAAGAAACATCCAAATGTATTGACTTAGTACATATATATGGAAATAAATACTTACGAAATAGAAATACACACAAAAAGGAATCATTGTGAGACTCAATTTTGACATGGCTTATTTTCCTTGTCTTGTTGAAACTCTAGCCCCTTTTATAAGGAAGACTTAAATATATAGAAATACAGTTTTACTAATTAGATATATCCTCACTAATGAATGAAAAAAAAGAATATATATATGTTTAAATAAGTATAGTAGCACTCAAAGTCTTCAAAATGGTCTTGGTCAACCCTGAAACATGTTTAAAAGTTGACCAACAAGATAAATCACATGTTTATGTTGTTCAACATTACCTTGCTATCAAACTGATACACATCACTAGAAAGCAAGCTTTCTGTTTTTTTATTTTTGTTTTGATCAAATCCCCCTTCCTAACCTAGGCAACAAAATCGACTCATAAAATCTCCATCTCTCGTGGAATTATTCATAACCTTTCAATATGACCTTGGATCAGTGAGTGGTTATCCAATATTCCTAGATATATGTTGAATTAGAGTTGACATATTGTGTTTTTTGTATGCTTCTAGGGTTTGACTCAAGTAGTCTGGGGGTTTATTTTATCATATATTGGTCTCATGTACCCATGTCTTATCTCATTATGTTTATACACCTCATTCTAGGCTAATCAGCATAAAACACATCAAATAGTCCCAAAAGACATAGATGACTCTATTATGCACAACAAGACTCAATCATTAAAAAAAATCATTTATTTCCAATAATTTATAAATTCTAATGAATAAATTCAACAGTAAGGACATTGTATGAATTTACTTTTATTATAATGCATAATTTAAGAAATAAGATTATAATTTGTTTTTGTTTGTTTTTTCCTCTTTACATTAATAGGGGCCTGAGAAGATGAACAACAAAGAATTTGATCAGATAAGAGAAGTTGAGGCTTCTTATGCTTTACTAGAGCTGTCAGGTGCGTGTGTCACGTATGCACCTCCACGGGAACCTGGGTTTTCGTTTTCAATCATCCATCTTCTTTCAGTCGTTTGCATTGCATTGGTTACTCCACGTGCAAGCCAAAGTGATCTAATAAACGGGAACAAGAACATAAACTCCTTCACAACAGCTGAACTTGTGAATCGGGTGAAATCATATCCTGGAGATGCTCATGCTCTTGAAGTGGGTATTCCTTTTTGGGAATTAGTTAGAGGAGTTTTACGTATATTCATGTCAAAAACTGCACTCGCGGGAATAAAGGAATGGAGACCACTTATAGAGTATGACATGCAAAGTAGAAAATGGTATTGGACCGGTCCACTCCCATCTTTTCTACAACTTTCACACAGAATGGATGAAGAGTTATATCCCATGACTTGGGGGATTTAACATAGAACTCTCTGGAAAATGGTGGATGCCTATGCTGACTGGCTTAAAGCTTTCCTAGAAGTGCTCCAAAAAATTCAAAGTCTTCCAGAACCGCCATTTACATTATTGCAATGCCGGGGGGGTATATGAGAGATTCAAGAATGGAAAAGCTAAGAAAAACCGTCCAACTATAAGCTTGAGCAGTGAAGAAGTTAGGGAATATTTCTGTCCAGAAGAAGCGTTAAGGTACTCCGTTCCTGATCATGCCTTCCCATATACTGCCCCTGACAGAAATAAATCAAGGGTTGTTCCTTTAAGCTGTTTTGGTGGTACTCCAGACACTAGTTATTATAGATATTTACTTCTCAAGGAAGATCACCCTACGCAATTTTCTGTTCTTTGTCTGGTGAGAGATGTAGCTGCAAGACTACCTGATCGAGTAGTGACAAAATTGGACTTATGCTGTCTAGTAAGAGACTCGCAGTTCATTCGAGAAGACATGGATGATTATACAATTGGCAACATTGTAGGTGTAATGATTGATCTATTGCGTTATGAAATTGATCCTTGTGTAAAATTTGATAAAACTCAGAATTGTTTGGTTTACTTGCATACCAACAGATGTTGTGACCAGTTTGATGTAGATGGCACTGCTAACTAGTGAACGTGATATCTTGAACTATTCAGCTTTTGTGTAAACCAAGACAATAGAACTTACATAGTATACTTCCAAACATTATTTGGTTCTCACGTTTGTGTCCATTTACGGCCCTGAACAACTCCTTGTATTTCATGAATAACCGTCAGAAAATTTCGCCTTTAAAATTTCTCGTAGGGCGGCCCTACCCATGTTATTCATATAGGTGGTTTCTTGTCGAGAGTATTCTGCATTACTCTATCTTATGTTATCTAAGATACAAGAACCATTAAAAGTTAAACGTATCCTTCACTTTTACAAGTAGCACTGTTTAATTTTGTCCTAGGAATGGTTTGGGGAGGTCTCTCCACAGTGCGTTGCACCAAGTTGCAGTTTTATGATTCAGTTTTCCCTTTGAACCTAGATTGTAGGATCTCCACTCTGCTAGTTAGGGTTCCCATCATGGCAACTCAACTTTCGTAGGCTTAAGACCCATTCCCATTGACAACACTCGCACTTGCTCTCTTTGTAGACCTTTGGTCAGTGGATCCGCTATATTATCCTTTGACCGAACATAATCAACTATGATAACTCCGTTTGAGAGCAGTTGTCTAACGGTATTGTGTCTACGACTTATGTGTCTAAACTTAGCGTTATACATTTTGTTTAGTTCCTTACAAATGGAACTTTGACTATCTCAACATATGCAGATAGCTGACGCAGGCTTTGGCCAATTAGGAATATCCTCTAAGAAATTCCGAAGCCACCCGGCTTCCTCAATAGCTTTGTCTAAAGCTATAAACTCAGATTCCATAGTGGATCTAGCTATGCACATTTGCTTAGTGGATTCCCAAGACGCAACTCCTCCTCATAACATGTAGACAAACCCACTTGTGGATTTTGAGCCAGTGGAGTCTGATATCCAATTTGCATCACTGTATCCTTCTAGTACAGCTGGATATCCTGTGTACAACAACCCTTCGTTCATAGTGTATCTAAGATACCTAAGAACTCTTACAATAGCAATCCATTGGTTCTTCCCCGGATTATGTGTAAACCTACTTAGCTTGTTTACTTCATGTGCTATATCTGGCCTAGTTCAGTTTCTTAGGTACATGAGACTCCCAATAATCCGAGAGTACTCCAACTGGTTGATCGTATCACCAGTGTTTTTCGCAATATGTAAATCAACAAGTGTCTTGGAAATATTTGTGTCGCCATTACTAAATTTGTTTAATACATTCTCAATATAGTGTGACTGAGATACTATAATACCTTTAGATGTTCGGAGAATCTTGATACCCAAAATAACATCCGCAAGGCCTAGATCTTTCATGTCAAACTTACTTGAAAGCATCCTCTTGGTGAATGTAATCACATCATTGTTACTTCCAGCATATCATCCACATATAAACAGACAATGACATATCCTGTCTCATTTCATTTTACATAAACGCATTTGTCACATTCATTGATCTTGAAATCATTCAAGATCATGTATCTATGACATTGCTTCGGTACCTGTTTTAAACAATATAATGATTTAACAAACTTACATACTTGGACCTCCTTCCCTGGAAATACGTAATCCTCAGTTGTTCCATATATATCTCTTAATTTAGTTCTTCATTTAGGAAAGCTGTTTTTTACATCCATTTGATAAATTTCAAGCTTGTATATTGAAGTTATAGCACTTAGCATTCGACTGGATGATATTCTTGTGACTGGAGAATAAGTATCAAAATAGTCAAGTCCTTCTCTTTGACTATAACCTTTTCCAACAAGGCAAGCCTTGTATTTATTAATAGACCCATAGGTCTTTAGTTTCTTTTTGAATATCCATTTGTATCCAAGTGGTTTATTCCCAGGAGGGGATACACTAGTTCAAACGTATGGTTTTGCATAATGGATTATATCTCGCTATTCATCGTTTCTTATAGTAAGAGGTGTCAAGGGTTGACATAGCATCCTTGAATGTTCGTGGTTCGTCATCTAGAATTTAAGATAGAAAGTCAGGACCAAAAGACGTAGAGTTTCTCATCCGCTTACTTCTTCTTGGTTCTCTTTCATTTGGAAATGATTCTTTATCTTGCTTTTTAGCTGGCAATGATTCTTGATCTTGCTCTTCTTGAACTGTATCACGTGTTCTCTTCAAGAAACCAGATTCTGGTGTTGTACGGAAAGGTTGTTCCAAAGAAATGTGCATTTTTTTATTCAATCACCGTATTGACGTGAATGTCAACATGACAAGATTTGAGTACCAGGAGTCTATATGCATAACTGTTGTGAGCATATCCAATGAAGACGCAATCAATGGTCTTTGATCCTATTTTGACCATTTTATGAGCAGTAATTGATACCTTTGCCAAGCATCCTCACACTTTTAAGTATTTGAAGGAAGGTGGTTTTCCTTTCCATAATTTGTAAGGAGTTTTATCTACCTTCTTGTGTGGTACCTAGTTGAGGATGTATTTGCGGTGAGAAAAGCCTCTTCCCACAAGTTTTGTGCTAACCCAGAGTTAATTAACAAGGAATTCATCATTTACTTCAACGTGCGGTTCATGCGTTCAGTAATCCCATTTTGTTGAGGCGAGTAGGGGGCCGTGGTTTGATGGACGATTCCATGTTTAGCGCAAAACTCCTCAAAAGGAGACACATATTCTCCTCCCCTATCTGTTCTAAGATTCTTAATCTTTTTCTTTAGTTGATTCTCAACTTCAGTTTGCACAAATACTTTTTAAAGAAAGTATATTTGACAATACCTTGTGCAATCGTCAATGAAAGTTATGAAATACTTTTTACCACTTCTAGTTTGCACAAATTTCAAGTCACATATGTCACTGTGAATTAACTCTAAAGGTACCGAAGTCTTTTCTATAGATTTAAATGAGGTTTTTGTTAATTTTGACTCAACGCATACTTCACATTTCTTTTGAGAATTGAAGTTCACATTAGATAGTAACCCGACGTAAATTAACTATAATGAACCAAAATTAACATGTCCTAATCTTTCGTACCATAAATTAGGTGAGTCAAGGATATATTACTTTCTCGGTTACATTTTTGGTAGGTACTACGGTCATTACATTCATCTTAAATAAATCATCACATAGGTACCCTTTGCCCACAAATATCCCACCTTTAGTGAGAATATATTTATTAGACTTAAATACTAGTTTGAAGCCATTCTTACTCAATAATGATCCTGAAACTAGATTCCTTCTAATGTCAGGCACATGGAGAACGTTATAGAGACTCAACTCTTTTCCAGATTTTATTATTATAATAATGATTCCAGATCCAACTACTTCTGATGTAGAGAAATTTCCCACAGATAAAGTCTCTTTAGTAGTTGCAACTTTGTATGTCTTGAACATACATTTCAGGTGGCCCAGTATCCACCCACCAGTGTTTGGTATTGCCAACCAAATTTACTTTAGAAACTACTGTAGTAAAATCAATCTTATTTGATCTTAGTCATGGTTGCTTGGCCTTGTTTTCCTTTCATGGAATAGCCTTTACCGTTTCTCTGTGATTTCGGCCATCTACTCCTTTACACAGATAGTAATTTCCATTTAACTTCTTAGACTCCTCAACGGGTCTATAAGAGTCGGGATCATGTCCCACAAATGCATTTTCCACAAGTGGAACTGCTGATGGTATGTTGTAATTGATTCCATCATTTCTGGACATTTCGTTTATCTTGGTAGACATCATTTCAATCACCAAGGATTACACAATATTATAGATAATTCAAACAAACTAATTATTCAACCTTTCTCACTAAAAGACAACACACAAAAACAATTCTTTCTTACGACAAAATGATTAAATTAATTTTAATTTCCCAAGTTTTTATATTCTTGTTAGTCCCCCAACTTTTTATATTTTTGTTGTAGAGGATCGATGAAATTGAAGAGATAATCAATTCACGTAAAAGGAGAATCTCAATCAATTAAGAATTCTTTAAGCGGAAAATTTTCAAACCACAAGGTACGACAAGTATAGATACTAGCAAGATTGATATTAGTTGTTAAAAACACACTAATATTACAACATAATATGACGTTAGTAAGCGAGTATTTTTCTAGTATGTATACACAGCCTAGTATTTTTCTTAAGTTCGTTGAAATTCTTAAGAATTCGTGTGTCAGTTTCTTTTGAATAGTTTTGTCGTTGTATCGTGGAGGTTGAAGCCAGCAAACGTAAGACACTTGTACGTGGCCTAAATACCTTAAATTCATCGGATCCAATCCGAGCCTCAATAAGTAAAGTTATTTATTTATTTACTTTTATTTAATTTCTACATTAGTTTCTATATTGTTTTACTGGTTTATACAAATAAAACACAACAGGCACATCTGCAGCAAAGTAGGCTGAAAAACCAGTCACCATAGAAAGAAGTTTTTGAGCAAGATTTGCAGATCAGATGAAACTTTGCGAAAGCAAGCTTATAAATATGTTAAATTAATTATGTCGCTTTAATTTGTTTTGGTATGTTTTCCTCATAAACTTCAAGCATGTTTTGATGTGTTTCCTTATTTCTAAACTTTATATGCAAGTTTTTCTGCATCTAGTACTTGAATGCTTCCGTAAATTATTATAAGACACTTATGAAACGTAGATCTCGACCGTATTTGTATAAAGTCAAGCTGGTAATATGATCATGTTATCACATAAACCTACTCTCTTGCAACTGGATATTTCGAATTGGCTTATAATTTTTTTTTATAGTAACCGACTAGATTCATTCACATTAAGTAATAAAGACAAGACAAAGATTCAAAAATATGTAGGATCGCAAGGCCACACCTACACATTACAAACAAAAAACCAATGAAATTTTCCAACCCCTTCAGAGTCAATACTCAAGCTTGTAGAAAGCCTTCTGGTCCAAGACTTGCATTCCATGTTCTTGCTTATTTTGCTAGTTAACACAGGTGAATATGATAGTTGTTGTTGGGGAACTTGGTGGATGAGATTAATAATATTCTCTAGTTGAGGCACTCAAACAAGGAAAGGTATACAAGCCTGTGTTTGATTAAGTCAGTGTGGTACTTGTACAACACTCTTCAAGACAGAAGTACAATTTGGTCACGAGCGGCTACAATTTGGTCACACACATGCTATCTATCTATCTACAAAATCTGTCTTCTCCTATATCACTACCAAATGGACTCACTCCACAGTTTATTTTTATTTTTATGAATATTTGGCAGTTCATATGATAGAATATAGTGACTTGTGCAATTAATTACTTCAATTTTTTTATAAAATAGAGACACGTGGTACAATTTTGAATAATATAAGAACCTATAATGCAATTAAGTAAAAATAAAAATAAGAAATGGTGCGTCGTTCACAAAACCCTCGGTCCTCCCTCCTGACAAAATTTTCTGACTATGCCCCTGTAACCACCCTGTCTAGTTTTTTGACTGCTTTTGTGATTAGGGTGTTTTTGTTCCTATTGTATTAGAAGCATTTGAAGATTCAATTAAGGATACATTTGTAAAGTTGGTAAAATCTCAATCCCATTATGAGCTGTGATACTTTACATATTATATCTCCTACCTAAATTTTACATACTTTACATATCAACATGTTTGTATATTTATTTTTATACTTTATTTCCAAACTTAATTATGTAGATCCAATTCTTAGTAGAACTAACTTTTGTAAACACATTTTTTGTCATAAATTGTAAAATAGTAGAATACCTAAAGTGGCCAAATAAAGAGGGAATTTTTTTATCACTTTGATAATTAATTACTTTGATGCTAACCGAAAAGGTATACGGGGTACGTCGGGTGGTATCATCGTCCTATGGAAATAGTATGTTAACCTAGTTGTTGTATTGTCGATTCATAACCTTGTAATATGTTGTGTGTTGGATAATCAAGATTTGTGTTGGTATGTTTTGTTTGTTCATGCACCAACAAAATTTAGTGAATGTATGAAACTCTGGAGAAATATTTCAGATTGGAGTTAAACTCGTAATGATCCGTGGATTATTAACAGAGTTTCTAATGAGGTTTTGAGAGCTTCTGAGAAAATACAGGCAAAAGAGGCACACTACCAACGTTTGGAAGTGTTTGTTGACTTTGTTAATATTATTAATAACTTAGTGGATATACCTCCTAAAAATTTATTTTTATACATGGACGAATAAGAGGAGGTATAAGGACCATGTGAAGGGAATTGGATAAAATTATATGCAGTCATGAATGGATGCTCCGATTTCCATAATTCTTGTTTGTTGGTTCCACCGACAATAGAATCAGACCATTCACCATTGGTTTATTTCATGTGAAACAATAAACCGCCCGTCCAAAAACTATTTAGGTTTAGGTCCTCTGGTGTGATGAGAGTACATGTCAGGATCTTATCAAGTTTTCTTGGGACGAGTTAGATGAGTTTGTGTATATAAAATCTTTATTCTTAAGAAAAAGGTAGCACGTTTGGTTCCAGAGAGATGGATTAAGACAAATATAAAAATAACTGAATGATGATTAAGAAGTAGGAAAATAGATACTCTAAACATTTGGCACGACAGTATGAAAGATGTAAAAAGAATGTTTCAATAACTATACAACGAGCTGTTTAAGTAACTGAATGTTGCATATTCTTCAAAGCCGGTAAATGAGGTGCCGTGTAATGTCGTAGATCAAATGAATGATATTTTCATGACGGAACTGACAATGGAAGAAGTAAAGATGGAGGGTTTCAGTATGTCTCCCTCAAAGGCTCCAGGATCAGATGGTCTGCATGTCATTTTTTTCATAAATATTGGAGACTCTTATATATTTGCGATGGTTAATTTTTTTAATAAATAACGCGTCGTTGAAGGCTTAAATCACACATTAACGTTTTTGATCCTGAAGGGAGAACATCAAGAGCCACTGGTTAATATTATACCTATTTTGTGTGTGGAATTTGCACATAAAATTATTTCTGAGATTCTTGCACTCAGGTTGCAACCATTTAGTGAACAAATCATTCCTTCGACACAATTGACATGTACTAAAGGGCTAGGTATATAGGATAACATCATGATTGGTTAGGAGTTAGAATAAATTTAAAAGGAAGATGAACTCAGATAACCACTATAAAGTAGTGAAGTTGGATATGATGAAAGCATATGAACGGGTAAGATGAGACTTTTTATTGATAGTTCTACGGAGACTTGGTTTCCATGACATGTTTATCAATTGGATTCGTATTTGTATTACCAAGTGACGTTTGATAACAAATTTAATGGGAAGATTTACCTTTGAAGGCATTCACCTAGGGAATTAGACAAGGTGACCTCTTGACATCATTTATTTTTTATCTTACGACTGAAGGACTCGTTCCTTTTTTAATAGAGAGTGCAATAATGGGAATATAAAAGGGTTGTGGTTATCATGAGAGTGTCTAGCACTGATGCATCTGTTGTTTTCCGATGGTTAATTGTTCTTGACGTCAACTAAGAAAAAGGAGATTTAAGCATTTTATAAAGTTAATAGGATTTATTGTAGTTGTTCAGGGCGGTCAATTAACCTGCAAAAGTCAATGATTTGCTTCTCAAAATGTAAGTCTTCTAACAGTATTTAGGAAATGATAGACTCATTCGAATTACAAGACTTAATAATTTAGGAAAGTATTTGGGAATGTTGATAAGTTTATCAATATGACAATGAGATGGATGGGATTTTCGTTAATGAAAGGGGGTAAGAAAGTACTAATTAAAGAAATATTATTACGATCATGAATTTCGCAATGTCAATTGTTTTATGAATAACAAGTTGAAGTGTTCATAATTTAGTACACAATAGATAACATATCTGAAATGCTTCTTTTAGGATGTACGCCTCAATTTTCAATTTCTTTTATACATTTTAATAAAGGAAATCAATTTCATTTTATTTTATGTGAGCCAAAGGCTTCAATTTCTTATGTCAAAATATTTCATTGTTCTTGCTTATTGTTGGATTTGTTTCCTCGATTACTTTTCTCACATAATGAGAATTATTTATCTCCAATATTGACGGCGGTTTCTTATCACAAATTATTTATCTTAATACATTTAATTAACAAGACATATAACTTTTTATTTGAATTTTATCAAATTATTATTAATAAGTATTTTAAACTCAATCAATAATAGTGCTCCATCTTTGGAACATTTTATTTCCAATGGTATTGATCCATTTGGGTATTACATGTTTGATGTTGTGCACCTTCCTTAAAAAATCCCAAATAAAATTCTACTTAGTAATTCTTTCAGATTCAAATGACCATACTTTTCTTTGATAACTTTTATGAGTATTAAATCAATCATGTAGGTAATTCCCTAAATTTAATGAATTCAAATTTAATTATAACCATTATTGCTGAGATATGCCTAAACTTTACAGGTAAATTTATTTACAAATCATATATTTTCCTTGAGAATCTCACTTAAAAATGTGATCCAACATGTGAGTAAATGGGTTTTTGGGTTTGTTTTCGATAACCTCACGTAGGATGAAAAATAAGTATATTTATATCTTGATGAGTGCAACCAACCAAGGTCTGAAATTTGATAGACTCACATATGGTTAATCGAGCATATCAGTGACTCTCAATGAGTTTAACCAATTAGGTTTTAGTTTTGATTACTTTATATAGGGGTTAATGGAGCATATCAGTGTCTCTCTTTGATTTTAACCAACTTACCTTGTTTAGGATTTAGTCGAATGTGATGGTAACTTTCTTGAGTTTGAACGATTTTGTTACTAGCTTCGATATACTTGCATATGGTTTAATCGAGTGTGTTGGGACCTTCCTTGAGTTTAAACAATTTAATTATTACCTTTGATAACCTCACGTAGATTTTAAGCGAGTGTATTCATAATTTTCTTGAGTTTAACCAATTTAGTTTTTAGTTGCGATAACCTTGCATAGGGTTGAAACGAGCGTAGTGATAACTTTCTTGAATTTAACCAATTTGGTTTTTAGATTTGATAACCTTTCATAGGGTTTAATAGAGTGTATTGTAAATTTTATTGAGTTTAACCAATTTAGTTTTTAGATTCGATAACTCCACATATAGTTTAATCAAGTGTATTGGTAATTTTCTCGAGTTTAACCAATTTAATTTTTAGCATAGATAACTTCACCAAGGGTTTAATCGAGCATATTAGTAAATTTCTTGAGTTTAACCAATTTAGTTCTTAGCTTCATTAACCTTGCATACAGTTTAATTTACTGTATTGGTAACTTTCTTGAGTTTAACTAATTTAGTTTTTACCTTCGATAACCTTGTATAGGGTTCAATCGAGCATATGTGTAACTTTTTTGAGTTTAACCAATATAGATTTTAGCTCCCATAACCTTGCGCATGGTTTAATCAAGCGTATTATTTTAACCAACTTAGTTGTTAGCTTCGATAACCTCACATAGGGTTTAATCGAGCATATTGATAACTTTCTTGAGATTAAACAATTTTTATTTCTATATAGGGTTTAACTGAGTGTGCGTCTTAGGAGTAATTATTTTCTTTTCACTTAGTTAGGGTTAGCATACTTGTGCATGGACATACTTCAATTTCGTAATATGAAATCTTATTAGTTTAAAATAATTGAAACTAGACATAAAGCAACTACATTATTAATCATCCGCAACCTCGTTAATAACCTCCCAATGAGGAAAAAGAGTTTGACGAAGATCATATCGACATTTACCTATTTACGTTTCATGATATATATTATCTTCCTTTATCGAGATGAGTAAAATCTCTTCTCCAGAAATAGATTGATGTGTACCTTGATTCGTACGACTTGAATGAACAACTGCCATCTCCCATTTTATTCTAAATATATGCCCTTAGGAGACATTGTTTTAGGTGAATATTAGACTTATTTGATAGAATTTTATGCTTATATTGATATACTACACTTTCTCCCCTTGGAATTATGTTATTTTCATTTTAGAGCTTTTGTGCGTTAATTTGTTTGTTTTTAGTATAAAGTTCTTAGCTCCATGGATGCTTTAGAGCACCAAGATAAGGAGGATAAGTGAGAATTGAAGTCTTAAATCAACCAGAGACGTCAAAATCAAGAAAATATTATCCAAAAAGTTGACTAAAAGAGATGAAAATCTCGAAATCCGTCACTAATTGCTGATTTCGAGCCAATTCCGAACTGATTCAGGCTTGGAGATTTGAAAGAGAAAAATGCGCCTTTGAGTTAGGAAGATTTGGGGACTATAATTAGGTTATTTAGACGTGAGATGCAAAAGTTACGACCGTTTTACTACATGATGTACATCCGTTATGAGATTCTTAAAGATGGACTTGGACTTTTTATATTTTGACTTATTATTCTTTAGTAAAAGCCCAATCCGAATTAGAGAATTATAAATAGGCTTTTAGACCTCCTTTTTACACACACATCATGCAATTCAATTCCAAGCTTCATTACTTTCAAGTCAGAGCAAAAGGAGAAAGCTAGACCTGGAGAATTTCCATTCTTCCAACAACCGCCAATCCTATCCTTTGGTTATCTATTTCTTTTCTGTAATTGAGAATAATGTCTTTTATTTATTTAATTTCAATTTTTAGTTTGAACATGAGCTAATCTCATAAGTACTTGAGAATCGCATTTATGGGTTGAGCCCTAATTTATTTAGTTATTGTTTTTCCAAATTTGGGATTGTATGATTTAATCTAAATTGGGTATTTTGTATTGACTATTATTTTGAGATTATTTACTATCTGACTTAGCTATTTAAAAATAGGTATCAGTAATTAGGCTATTCACTTTAGTGGCGAAGTGATCACCTTGATGTGTGTGTATGGGGGAGGGGGGGGGGTCAATTACAGACCTAGGCAATAGACGCGTGATATTCGTCAATGATCCCGACGGGCTTGACTAACCACGCAAGGCCAATTGGGTAAAAGATCTCAACATTCGAAAGTATATATAATCGCTCTAACAGGGTTTATAATACCGTAGGATAGCTCCTAATTCCACCCTGGTGGGGTTAGGAGATATTAGAGTCTCGACTAATACATAAATACCAGTTTAGCCCTTAAATAGAAGCATTAAGTCTATAGATTTAGGTGGATCCTTTGTGAGACTCAAGTACCTATCTCATTCTTGCGTCCAAACTCATTTACTTTCAGTATTTCATTTCAATTAATCAATTTAGCATCTTATTTTACTGCATTATAAGTTATAAATCAAAACCAAACAAATATCTTATCAATTTTACTTTTCTGTTTTAATAGTTACTTCTACTATTCTAATTAATACCAGTGTTATAACTATCCGTCACTGAGAACAAAATCCGTATTAGATTTTAAACTTTCTCTTTGGAAGGTATAAATGAAAACATTGGTGCTCTAGCTCCAACTCTTGTGTAACCATGAATACATAAGCTAAACCTCAGTTGATTAAGCGTGAAGTAGGTGCTCGAGTTGAATGTTGATTTCACTTGGATCCTTATCCACCCATTATTAGGGCTGAACAAAATTAATGTTTGTGTTCTTGTGATTTCAAGACCACTTACCCAAAATTTCAGGATGGTGGCTTCAATTTGTAAACATTTCTCCCTGGCATGTCTATGGCAAAGTTGTCTGATCCTACTAGAGAGTTGAGATAACATTACCAGACCCAAGCTTGATTGCCTCCAATTGTGACTACTCCTTCCTTTGTCGGAAACTTCATGGTAAGATGATATGTAGAAATTATAGCTTCAAGTTTTTTGAGGATATCGTGATATGTTGAATCGCATTCTACAACCACAAAATTTGTCTTGATTGCAATTACTTTTCATGAGTTTTAATTTTCAATGACTACTCGATGTGCCCTATTGGTATATCACTTTGCCCATTAAATCCTCGTATGGGTTCGAATAGGTTAATATATCTATCCAATGGACTATCATCTTATTGATCATAGAACCAAATACCTATGATTGACCTGTATCGACTAATAACCTTTTAGTTAGAGCGTTACCGATGATAGCAAGAATTACAAGCGCATCATTGTGCGAACACATTAAACCCTTTGCATCATTGTCAGTGAAATTGACATCATCATGATGCTTGAGTCTTGAGGATGGGGACTGCTTGACATATCAATATCTTCTAATACGAGTCATCCTTGCTGCAAATCCTCCCCTGATGCTATTCAAAGCCATTTCAAAACGTCCTTTTGGGGAGTTGTCCCTATCCTATTTCTTACAGGATTATGATTTTTCATTTGTTCTTACAGACAGTTCTACTCTCCCTTCTCGATGTTAGTTGTTGAAGAAGTTACATCGTGGGGAAAATTTTCTCCTTTTTGAGTAGTTAATTAGATTACATTGATTATCTGGATGAGGAAATTTTCCTAAACCCTCTAAACTATGTTGTAGATCTCGGTTCCGCGGCCTAGGCGGTCGACTGGGGCCTAGCGCCTAGGAGGGACTACGCGGGGCCTAGGCGGGATTACGCGGTTTTGAATCCTGCTATGTAATTTTATATATTTAGTAATACGCGTGTATAATTATGATAATGTTATCTATTTAAGTCAAAATATTCATCTAACACCACTACATTGAATATGAAAATACTAAAATTAGAGTTATAATATCAATTCAAGAATTTTTTTAGAGTAGAATAAATTTAATTGAGGGCCTAGGCGGCAAGTTTTTGCCATTAATCGTTGCCTAGGAGGGCTAGGCGCCTCTTCCACGGCGACTAAGGCGTTGGGCAAAAATGCCTAGCATTTTTACTAGGCGTAAGCGGTTGAGGGGGGATTTGACGCCTAGACGGCGCCTAGGCGGCGATATCTACAGCATAGCCTCTAAATGCCTTATCTCAGCAAGGAACATTAGATATTAGTTTGTCTCGTGACCAGTGTATTTGTGAAAGCACAATATTTAGTCTAGTTTCTTTTATTCAGATTTCCTATCATCTTCGAATCTCCCCCTCAACTCGAGGTCCTTCTTGATTAGACTCAACACTTCTCCTGAACTTGTTCCCAACCTTTGAATTGAGAATATGAAACATCATTCTGATACCCACTTTGCTTCTTGGTTTTGCTTCTCTTTTGACTCAAGGGAGAGTTTTCTTTCCTATGATGGCTTTATTACTACTGCGCATTCGAGTCCATTCCTTTGATATTGACAATATATCCTCAAAATCAATGGATGGTTCGGTTTCTTCCAAAATTTCAGCAATAGTAAGGTCATGCTTTGTGTGCAACTTTATTTTTAATTCTTTGTTCCTAAGACCATGCGTAAAAGCAAGTCATGCAATTGTATTGTCAAAGTTCTCAGTGTTGTATGATGCCTTTCTAAAGCGCTTGTTTTAACTTAATAATGATTCTACTTTTTGTTAATATAGTTCTAGTAACGATGATGAAGCTCACTCTGAACATTTTCTTACTACGAAAAAAACTCTAAACCTTCAACTTAGATGGTTGAACAGTCCAGTTGATTGGTTCCCGAGTTCAAAAACCATTGATGTAATCTTTTAGATAGAGTTGATGGAAAAGCTCGACAAAATATGGCATCATATTTTTTATTAAATCCATGTGTCTCTTGTTCATATTGACATGTTGGTATTGATCCTTCGGTCCATCAAACGCCTACAACTGTAGTGGCTTGATCCTTCATGGTAGTGACACATCTAAAATTTCCAAATAGAAGGGACTAACTTGATTTAACTCGGCCTACATATATGCCTTGTACAACTCTGATATCCATGCAGAAAACATTGGTTCTTAAATACCTGAATTGACATTCAAATGGGTGTGGAAGTTATGACATGTCGTTGTTGTAGAGTTTAAAGTAGATGGCCCAATTTTAGGAGTTGATCTCTACCATTGGAGATGGTTAATTCATAACTACATTTACATTAGGTGCCACAGGGGGCAGGGTTCTCTTAAATGGTTGGTTGCACTTGTTCTATGATGATTGGGGTTGTTTCATCCCCCATATCATTAGTGTTACTCATTTTTCTACTACATGAGCAACAATTTTTGTTATCACAAGCACAGTTGACTCTTGTGGAGCTTTTCCTTGCACCTTTAGTGAGTTTTAATTATTAGTTTTTATAGAAATAGAGGGTGTCACTCCATATTTCAGTTATTCATAATGTACTTGTCTCATTAGCTCTAGTTTTATCAACTGCGGTATCTCAATGGGTTAAAAACTTGTGGCTTCCATAGACGACGTCAATCAAATAGAACATATTCTACCAAATAAAGTAAAACAACGTAATTAATGAAAAAGAATAGTTTTATTGCAAATATAATAATGTATTGTGGTGTAATACAAAAACTGAATAACCCTTATCATTTACACAATGATTATATTTTATAGACCTCAATAGTAGTTATGGCATGATTTTTTGTGTTGATTTGTAGCTTGACACCTGTCGATGCAACTGCTTGGTTGAGAGCCACGAGCTCAAGGTTGTCGTTGATGATTCCAACTTCCAGGTCAGTTTATTGGATAAGGTAAGACAACTTTTCTTACCATCGTGGTGTTGAAGTGGCATTTAATTACCTCTCAGTCGACGTTTGTCGCTTATTTCCCTTAACTTTGTAGGTTAATACTCCATCCTCGGTAGTATGAGGTCAAGGAAAATTCTCTTTATCAGATATAATGTAGATGTTATCATAATTTTAATATTTCTTATTTACAAATGTATTGATTTACATTTTCTCGTATATTTTTTTAAATAAATCTAGTATTTTTATATTATTTTAAAATTTTGAAAAATATAAAATAATTAAAGTTTTAAATTTTTTAGAAATTTAATTCAATGATATATTCTAACATACAATCTATATATGACTGCATATATAGATAATTAATAAACAATATATTATATCAAATGAGTCATCATATTTAAAAAACAAAAATCATTAAATTCTCTAATTATTCATATTTCTTTCTTTATCATTTGGTATTTTTTTTAATGACGCATCTTATCTTCCAATTTTTTTTACCTAGGCTAGAGATCATATCCCCACATATGGTCATAATTCATTAATTTATTGACACATTTTTATTATTTATTTAATATCATATAAAAGTTACTTTAATTAACTACAATTAATAATGGAGTCAATTAAAATATTATACAAGTATTCTTATAATCCACTGAATTAAAAGGAGAGAATTTTAAAACTATGCTTTTATGTTGTTTATGTCATCAAATTATAATGGTAAAGAAACAAAATATAATCATATTCCTAAATATACATATAAGTATTTGAACATTTTTTTAATATACTATTTTTTTAATTTTTTTTTTAGGATTGTAACATTCTTTTTTTGAAATATAATATATTTTTAGTTTATCATACGATTTTTTTAATCAAAATTTTGATTAGATTTATATTTAGAAAGAGAAATATTTAATTTCATACATTATGAGTACTACTATTTATCAATAGTTGTCATATTCCTCAAGATAATTTAATGACAAAATTATTAAGAAAAACTTATAATATATGATTGATGTTATAAACTAAGATAAGACAAACAAAGAGAATAAGTAAAATTATATTTCTTTCATTCAACTTATGTACAATATAATGATCTGAGAGTCATATATATAGGTAATATATGACCCTTCATTTGACAAATAGTTATATCAGAAAGGAGAGAGTATGAAGGGTTTGTAAAACCTAAAGATTTAGGACATCCACTAATTATATTCCATTATTCATAATACTCCCTTTTAGATGTCCGTCCATTACAAATATACCTCGTTAAAACCTTGCCAAGAAAAACCCTGTGTGATAAAAACTTGGTCGAGGGAAAAAAAGTACATACTCATAGAACTAATCATCCTAAAATGCTGCCTCGTTAAAACCTTTCCAAGAAAAATCTAATGAGATAAAACTTGGACGAAGAGAAAAGAGTACATTGTCTTGTCCGCGCCCCCCTTGATACTGGTAAGAGATCTCTGAGTGGCCGCATTCCAGCATTGTAGATCAACTTCTTAAATGTAGTAGTTGACAATACTTTGGTGACAAAATTAGCAAAATTATTACATAATTGTATTTGATGAATGTCAATATCTCTATTTCCTCTGTAACTCGTGTGTGTAGAAAATATAGGTGATATATATTTTAGTTTTTCGCCTATTATGTAGCCATTTTGAATTTGTGTGATACCAAAAACAATATCCTCATACAATACCATCAGTATATTTCTTATTGAAGATATATTACACTTTTCTCGAATATTTTAAAGTATCCACTTAAACAAATATTTTATATCACTCCCCTTGGATATTCACTGAAGGATATGACTCATTAAAACCTTATCAAGAAAGCCCTTTCAGACAAAACTTGATGAAGGAAAAAACAATTACATCATTCCTTGGAGGTATGACACATATTCAATCTGCCTTGTTAAAACCTTTCTAGGAAAACCCCTTGGGAAAAAACATGGTGAAGGAAAAAGAGTACAGAGTGTTGATATATTCTCCTTCTCATTGCGATGTCAAGTATTTATAATAATTATTTTTTTACTTGTGGGCTTGCAACTCGCATATTGTTGTTGATAAAGACTTAGTGAAAGAAATCTATTGGATTCTCATTTGATCATTCATTCAATATCAATAAATAGTGGATTGATATAGGGAGTGGTATATTTTTTTTCTTTATGATAGTAGACATTTGGCATGCCTCGTTAAAATCTTAGTAGGAAAAATCATGTTGAAGAAAACCTTAGTGAAGGATAAAGAGTACAACGCACAAATATCGTCACCCCCTCATTGTAACATGCACTATTACAACAATTATATTAGAATCACATAATAGCCTACCATTTAACATAAGTACACAATATAGTTTTAGTTGATGAATCTACTGGAGTCTCGCATGGACAAATTTGTTGAATACATTGTCGAATTCGCTGCAAAAATCCTTTAGGTGAGATATATTTCAATATCTCACGAATTGATCTTCAGTTGTCGTAATATCTTATGAATGATAAGAATATATGTATGATTTGTGAGGAGCTCATCGGTCATTCTCTATATCTTGAATCTCCAGGACGAGACAATATCATCATAAGATAATATCGTACTTGTGAGGAAGTAATCCATGCCAACTGCTTCCTATTATATAACTAAAAAATCTTTTCTGTTGTGCTTCATGCACTTTAAGTTCTTCAGGAAACTTTATACTCCAGGCACTTCTCGTTCTCTGAGAATCTAATATTTTCATACGCCCTAAGTGCTTGGGAACCTATCACGCTTTAGAAACTTATGTTTTTGGTACAAGTGTTCATCAAAAGCATTAATATCAATCCAAGAATCATATCATTGATTTATCATAGTAAACTCTTTAATAGTTTCCAAAAAGTATATCCTTAACTTCATTGTATCCACTACACGAGGATGTCTCCTCATAATAAATTATAGGTTTTTGCATGAACCTTTGTGATACAAGTCGGGTTATGGAATTAATAATATTGTATGGTTATTTATTTATTTGTCAAAAAATTTCACAACTTTGTTATTTATGATACTCTTTATTCATTTTCAACCACAATGAAATAATATATATCAATCCCATAAACCTTCTCACGATCATCTATTTTCGCTAGATAAATAATTTACATGGGTTTATATATCTAGGTACAATACTCTTACTTCCTTTTAAGAGTAATGCATGAGCCAATATTAGCTGGCTCAATAATTCTCCGTCATATTACGTGGATGTGCACATTCATCGGGTTTTACCATTTCATCATATACTCATTAGATTTCCTTCTTTGGAAAGTCGTATATTTTAAATCGACAAGTCAACCACGTTTCATGTGTTGGTTATATGCGTTACAGGTCTACCACGCTTAATGCATTGGTTAGACGGATTACATATCCACCACGATTCATGTGTCAGTTAGTATTATTATAATCTCACCACGCTTCAAGCGTCAGTTAAATGCATTAGCTGACATATCTTTCATATGTCCTTCTAGGACAAACATCTATATTATAGTGTTAACAGTTAATTTAAGGTCTTTTACAATACTATATTGTATCATGTCAATGCATTTCGTGTATTATTTGCAAAACTTTGCAAATGACTCTTCTCTTGAACTTAAATTTCAAATTCTTTAATTAGTGGATAGAGATGAGACAATAAATTGTATTCCAAGATACGTCACACAATACTTCAGGTTGTGATGTTTCTCCCCCTATAAAGGGATAAATAATATCATTAAAATAACATTCTACAAATATGTTTTTAAAGATATCACATCCCAAGTGTTCAAGATATCGAATAATAAAAGACAATCAAAATCAATATAACTCTCAGCTGCCCATTGAGATAGTCTCATAGTCAATTTTACTAAATAACATTAAACATATGGGTATTTACTTTATAAAGGAAACTTCTTGTTCTTTTAAGTATAGTTCAAGTGAATTCTTGGTGTGGCCTAAGGTGTGATAAAAAGATGTATAAAATAAGTGCAAATAAACACCCTAAGCTAACACGGTTCTGCAAGTATACAGATCGTATGCAAGTTTTAATGAATAAGTAAGATTCGTTCCTCAGGGACTGATGAAAGTTAGAGAGAACTTATGCAATTTATCAAGTGCAAATAATTAATCTAGAAAAGATAATACGCAAGTAGAAAGAAGAGATAGATAAATATTTATTTGGTTTTTCAATAATAAAACTAAACTAATAAACTAAAGACAGAAACTAAATAAAAGAAAAGAAAAGAAAATAGTATGAAAGTTAGCTTGAGTAAATAGCATGCAATCCCCACTAGTTTTGTCGTTCTAAACATGTAAGGGTAAATTATGTAGTATTTTCCTAATCGGTCCCAATTCGCTATCGGTAGTTTCAAATAGGATTTACCTGTGTCAATAAGGCTTCCTAAGCAAACTTTTCCTGTAATTGGTAAATAGTCACAAGAACTAAACCATAGTGATTATCTAGCTAGGTTGGGTTGTCAGATCATACCTAATACTAGACGTTATGTGCTAAACATGTAAGTAACCACCGTTGTCAATGGTGACCTAACTACTTGATGGTAATTCTATATGGTGGCCATCCATAAGAACACATAATATAAATCCAAACACATAAACAGAGAATAAAAACTATAATTCAATTTAAAACATTATGTTCCCAAATTAGATAGATGTCAACTCAAAACTAGGGTTCATACATATATGCTAAAACTCAAACTAAAGAAATTTAGTTCATACAAAGAAGAGAAAAGAAAAGAATTACAGAATAAGAGGTTGAAGAAGACATATGGTGTTCTGCTCCTTCCAGACTTCTTCTCTTGTGTTGCAGCTTCCTCTTGGCCTTAAGGTCTGGCCAAGGATGATTTTAGAGTGTTAAGAGGCTGTATTTATAGGGTATAGGAAGACCTAATTCCCTTTCTTGAAGGAGAAGGAAAGTAATGGACTCCTAGTCCAACTCAAATTCGTATGGAAATAAAGATAAACGCTGCTGGACCGTTTTGAGCATATCTTCTTCGTTATTGGTCGGTTTGAGCTCCATAAGATACCAAAAGAATCGCAACAGAATTATCTTGCCCCTAAAGAAGAAAATTACCAAAATCGGCCTATTTCTTAGGTAAAAACGTACATATTTAGACGTGTATGCAGAATCCCAGATTTAGGCAGCTTTTCCTTTTCCATCTTTTTAGCTTTTGTTTCCTTATCTCCAATTACCATGCACATCTCTTTCCATAAGTTGTTGTCTTTGACTTGGACTCTAATTAAGCTCCATAATTATCTTTAAAGCTACACACTAAATAAACAATTAAACCCAATATGCTCTAAAAATATTATGTTACTAAATCAAGACCTAAAATAGGAAAGTGCACTAAACTAAGCTAAAATCAACCTATAAACTAATAAATAAGCCTAAAAATGATGTCTCTGAAGTATATTTAATTATCACAAATGAGGAGACATCAATTCTCTATTATCGATATATCATTAGTTTCCTTGGATGACCAAGTCGATCATGTCATAATACAAAGTTCTTTGTATTGTGATATTTTTGCTTTATCACAATGTGCGTTTAAACGACTCGAATCTGTATATACAACCCCGAAGATATAGCAGAGAACTTTTCTAATACACACTTCTGGTATGTCTTTAAAAAACAATGCATAGATATATATTCGTAGAAATACTTGTGGTTTATACAAAATATTCGTTGCGCTGAATATCCTTAACTTTAGTAAGTTTCTTCGAGATTTACTTAAAAACATAATCTGTCAGTTTATGTCAATTTAGTACCACAAGGTAACATAAATTTTGAACATCCAAATCTTTTAATTATATTGATCAAATGGTTTAGCATACAACATGTATGCAACCGGTATATAGTATCACTATATCGATATTATTTATTGTTATCATCTCGTGATGCCTTGTTTTCAGTGACTTTTTACTTTCGTGATATTTGTATTTATTCCACTTTTGGTGATAAGAATTTTATTTCTTAGTACCATTCATACTACTAATGTATCAAGAGTTAATTATTTAACAATATCAACCTCGATTGGAGTTTGGGTCACCACGACATCAATGCAAGATAAATTGGAGGACATTGTATTTTCTTCTGGTAATGCAATTTTCATTCACTTTCGGGAATTTCTTCTAGTCAGGGAATAAAATATTTTAACTATCCACTCTAGCCACCCCACGTCTATTTTCATAGAAATAGAACGTGTTATTCACTTAAGAGAATGTAGCTTTATCCATTTTGGGAAATACAACTCAACTAGTGGAACGTGAATCGTGATTTTAAATCAACAATTCACTATTTTTCTTACTTAGAGGAAAATATAATTCCAACCCATAATATTGGAAAAAACCTTTGCTCACGATAGTATTACTCCAGGAATATAATCGTGGTTTATAAAGTTGGAGACGAAATTCTCGAACACGTATTCATCTGGAAAACGTTATCCATTACGATATCTATAATATAAATTTCAATGAATAGAGATATTACATGGGGTCTACTTGTTATGCATGCCATATAGAAAAATATACAAAACTCTAAGAAACAAATATACATAATTGAATAGTACAAATTAGTCCCATAGTTAAACTTAAAAATTATATTCATTTATGTATTCCCGCTCTCATTTTCGACGAGGTATTCAAGATTTTCAGTTCCTCATCAAATAAGTCATTGATTTCTACAGATAAGCCATAAATAAAAAAATTAGCATGGTCATCAGGACCATTATAATCGATATAATAAGTTCATTGACCTTTTTCTATGATTTCATTTCTACTCGATATATATCAATAAGATACTTTGACATACGACAGGTATGCGCCCAATGTCAGTATACTTATAACATTTAGTGTTATCATTTTGTGATAAAAAATTAGTGATTTTACCACTATTTTTCAGTTTCCGATGACGATGATTATTTTTCTTAATAGTATTCTGCCTACTATAAGCAGTACTCTGACTACCATGAGACTACGGGTTATTCTTTTTACGACCTTAGACTTTTCTAGAGTTCTAGTCACCAGAATTTCAGTTTCAGACATAGTAAAATATATTGTATTTTTTTTCAAGAAATACAATTCCATTCACTACATGGAATGTTTATTTTACTTTTTATTATAATAGGTATTAAAATTATTCCATTCAAATTAAGAAATGGTGCTCAACCAGAGGAATGTAAATTATGTCAACAATTTAATATAAAGGTCTAAGAGTAATTTGTAATATCTCGTAAAACATCTTTTCACGATATTTCTATTAAAGGAGTGTATTTATAATATAGGGCATGTTCACAATATTATTAGCGCACAGGAGTATATTCGTGATATGAAAAAAATATTTATCCATAATATATGTTCCATATAATACTGTTATCCCAATTGACCCATGCATGTTTTGAAATCTGAATGTAATTTTCTTTCGATTCATTTGATCATAAACTTTGTGGGCATAAATAAAATTCCTTGGCCGCAAAATTGTTTATATTGCCGCGTAAGTAATCAAAGAAAATAACAATATTTAAAGAGAATCTTATGAATTCTTTTATATAGAACATCCCGATCATATTTTTTCTTTTCCATAACATAGATGTAAGTGCACTGGATGAGTTGCTAACAAAAGTAAGGGATTCTATACCATTTTTACTAATTACTTTCTTCGTCCCAAAAATAATGTCCACATTACTAAATGTGGTATTCCAAAAATAATATCTACTTATCATTTCAAGACAACTTTTTTTTACCTTTTTCCCTTATTACCCCTACTTTTCTTTTAATTTATAATTATTTGAATTATTATTTTATACTTGATTGCATTTTCCTAGGCATAGAAATAGGTGTACATTATAACATTTATTAGGGGTATTTTTGTACATATAGAATTCAATAATAACATTTTTTAATCTGTATAAAAATACTAAGCGGACATTATTTTTAGGACAGAAGGAATAACACCTATGACATTAATATTAGAATATGAAAAGATGAAAACTAATAATAAACAAGCCTATCAAATCTAAAAGTTCACAAATAAAATATTTCTGGACTATCTCTTTTTAAATATGTAAAGTTAAGCTTATATTATACAAAAAAAATCTTGCCAAATTAGCGTATGTTTTTTTTTCTATGAAAAATACAACTAGAAAATATAAATTATATATATAGTTTGAAAAAGAAAAACTCTGAATTTTTCTTTACTATTTGTTGTAATAAAAAAACGTAGAAAAAAGCCGTATTTCATCTGTAATACTTATTTCATATAAATTTTAATAAAATAAATTATTTTATATGAAATAAAAATAGGGGTAATTAGAGATAAATGCCTCCTTAACGATGCATTTAATTTTTTTAAGCCTCTAATTTTCTTATTTAGAGATAAATACCTAATAGAACAATTATTTATAGAAAATATCCCTTTTATATTTTTTATACCTATACTATCCTTATTATTAAATATATTATTTTATTTTTAATACAATATTTATTTTAAAATCTTAAACAAATAATAGGGTATTTCCACCACAACCACCACCACCACCACCACCACCACCACTACAACCACCACAACCATCACCACCTCCACCACCACCACCACCACCTACTACTAATTTCATCACACGCGCGCGTCCGTGAAATTTTTGTAAAATCGTCATAACTAATTCAAAAAAAATCAGAAAAATCGAAAAAAATCATATTTGGATAAATCAAATTAATATTTACGTCTATGATTTTTTTCGGAATTTTCAAAATTTTTTGGTTTTTTTGATTTTCTTTTAATTTTTTAATTCGCAGAATATGGAATTCCATGTTTTAAATAGTGAATTTCGTGTCTGCGGAAAACAAATTCTTTATATCAAAACATGGAATTAAACATGGAATTCCATGTTCTACGAATTAAAAAATTCAAAAAGATTCAAAAAAATCAAAAAATTCAAAAAGATTCAAAAAAATCAAAAAATTCTGAAAAAAATCATAGATGTAAATATTAATTTGCTTTATCCAAATATATAAATTTTTTATTTTTTTTATTTTTTTAGAATTAGTTATGACGATTTTAAAAAAAATTCACGGACGCGCGCGTGTGTTTATTAGTTTTTGTTTTGTTTTTTTTTCTAATTTCTTTTTTTAATTGTTAATTATAAGGGTAGTTTTGGATATGACTGTTTTCTATAAAAAATCTTAGAGTAATGATATATGTCACCCCTTTTCATGTCACCCTTTTATCACATTTCTATATATATGTTTTGATTTCCTTGAATAGAAGATAGAGAAAAATTAAATAGGATAGAAAAATTAATTCATTGGTACATGTAGGCATACACGTAGGAGGTGATAAAATGGTGATACAAAAGGGGTGACAAATATCATTACTCAAAATCTTATTATAGACACCTTTTTTAAATAAGTTTCTTAATAGGCATTAATCTCTAATTGCCTCATAAAAATATACATACTTACTCGTTTATCTTCTTTTTTGGTAACATTTTCAAGGAAAATATCTTCTTTTTTGTTCACTTCGATTTATCTTACACCTTAATTTTTGCTTTTTGAGGTGCATTAATAAATTTGTTAGTTATTGACTTTGTGTTTATTAAAATCCTTAACTTTTTTTTATCATCTCTAAATTCCTTTATTTTCATTTCGTGGATTCAATATTTTTTCTATAAATTATCTGACTATGTTCATAATTTTTTTGATTAAATAACTAAAAAATAATTTAATAAGAATTATGTAGTCCACGAGCTATTTTTTTAAAAATCATTTTACAAACACTACTACGTTGGATTCAGTTTCACCATTCAATTACCAACCTTTATTTAGTGAATACAATATTCAGTTTTTACTTATCCATGATAGGAGAAGGAATATGGACAAAAAAAACATAATCTATATATGTGGCAAAAATCTTAAAATTACCTTAATATTTTCATCTTGGGGTCTCGAATAAAATTACCGCATAAGACATCTTCAAGCATCATAAAAAGGTTTGGTGTTGAAGCTATCGGGAGCTTAAATATGTTATTGAAAATTATTTTACACAATTTTATATATTCATGTTGACGATCTTTCTCGTAGTAAATATTCGAAACATTGTTATAAATAATTTTGATTAAATTGATAAAGATTTGTGCTGATAACGTATTATAAACTGAGATAAGACAAACGAAGAGAGTAAAGTATACTCATATTTCTTTCTTTCAACTAACGTGATGCCTAAATATTTAGGACATCCACTAATTATATAGAATTACATTTAGAAGATAAAAAATCGAACATAATAATTTTTTCTTAAAATAATTTAGTTTTTTTGATATATAGCTTAATGATTAATATAATACATGCAATGTCATTTAGTGTAAAATAAACATACGTTTCTTTTATTTAATATCCTATCTTTGTTTTTTGAATAATGATTATGCATATAGTGTTGTAAACGAGTCGAGCGAATACTAGATGTGCAAACTTGTTTGTTTAAGTTCTTGAGCTGAGCTCAAATCACAATGAGCTAGTAATATATGTTCAAACTTGTTGATTTAACTTTTCAAACGAGTTTTTTTTTTATTTGAACTCAAGTTAATATTTTGACTATATTAATATATCCACTTTGAGCTTGTTACGAACAAACAAATTCACACGAGTTTTTTCTCGAAGCAAATCCAGACTACTTTAGAACGATTTGCTTCATTCAAAACTATAGGTGCATACACAACAAAGAGCTTAAATAATAAAAAATATGAATTTAATATGTCAATATTTTAAGTATATTTCTCTTTATATATTAAACTTTTGTTTTATAATTTTTTTATTATGATATCAAGAAATATGATAATAATCTGAAATTAAAATATATTATTTTAAAGATAAATCTAATATATTTTATTAGGTTTGATAAAAAAATGTAAGGTTGATAAACTCAGATAACATTATAATTTATTAGTAAAAAATATATTATACTATAAAAATCAAAATATATAGTCAAACATGTTTACTCCTTTTTTTCAAGACATTATAACACAATATTATTATTAAATACAAAAAAAAAACAATTTTTTTTAATATATCCTTGATTTCTAAAATTCTTTTAAAAAAAACATAGACGTAAATATTTATTTTGCCTTGTCCAAAAATGCAATTTTTTTAGAATTAACTATGAATTTTTTTTTTTTGAAATTTCATGGACGCGTGCGTTTGATGGAATTAGTTGGTTGTGATTGGTAGTGATGACGGTAGCGGAACTAGTTGATGGTATTTGTGGGTGAAGGGTATGGTGGTCGGTGGAGAATAATGAAGGTGATAGTGGTTGGTGGAGTAGGTATGAGGTGGTGGCGGTAGTTGGTGGTGACTACTTGAGGGGCTGAACACTAATAGAAACAACGTCTTTAGGGACGAAAAATTACCGACGACCCGTACTTCGTCGGTAAGTTTTCAAAATTACCGACGACAAATAACATCGTCGTAAAATAGCGACGACAAAATTCGTTGATAATTGGATGTATTTCGTCGGTAATTCATTTTTTTTATTTGATTTTTTTGGCCTCCGAAATATCGTCGCTATATTTGCGACAACGTATATCGTCGGTATATTGTGTAGGTTACCGACGACATCAGTATAATTACCGACGAATTACGGGTCGTCGGTAATTAAAAAATCTATTTAATGAAGACAACATGTTTTTTAACTCACAAATCACCCAAAAACCCCAAAAAATTTCTCCGATTTTCTCTCAAAAACACAACTAATATTTTTTTTAATTTCTAATTGATTTTTCACTTCATCTTGCACCATTCCCGGGTCAATAATCAAGGTGGGGCACTATCAATACCAATTTCATCACACAATTTAATGTAATTGCATGAAAATTCATTTTTTTAATTTTTTTTTCTGGTTTCTAATAGTGTTTTATTCTTGCTATATGGTTTGAATAGGCGAATTAATACATTTTCAAGGTGGGGCATTATCATCAATCTTCATCTTATCCATCCAATTCAAGGTATTTTCAATAAATTTCATGCTTTTTAATTTTTTTTATTTATTGGATTATACTAATTGATATAACATATGATTAGGTTCATGAATTACATGTTTTATGGTTGACTTGTTTATTAGTATGTTAAATTATGCATGTTTTGTGTTATTTATATTTTGTGCTCATATATGTTTATTTTTTTAGTTAATTATATGATTTTTTTTATATATTTATTGTGTTTTAATTTTATTCATTCAATGGGTTGTAATATTTATTCATTCAATGAGTTTGTAATTTTTAGTCATTCATTCGGTTGTAATTTTTATTATGTTATTTATTGTGTTGTAATTTTTATTCATTTTATTAATTGGGTTGTAATAATTATATATTTTATTTTTATATGAATGTAGTTGCATAATTTTATAAAATTGTTGCTAAGAGATGGCTTCGGGTATGGATAAGAGTTGGATCGATACGACAGAGTATTACACGCCAGAATATATTTTTGGGGTTTTTTAAGTTTATCGATTTTTCTAAGAAAAGTAAAGTTTATACTGGTTACTTGTCTTGCCCGTGTAAGAAGTGTAATAAGTACTGCCGATTACCCACCGAAGATGTTATGGCGCGCCTTCTAAAATCCGATTTTAAGAAAACATATCAGGTTTGGACAAAACACGGTGAGGATGGGATACAAAAACATACACCCCATGCAAGTCAAGATCCAATTATAGTAAATGAAATGCAACATGTTTATGACGATGTGAGACAAAGTTACGATGTTGGTGGACATCCGGGAGATACCGAGATGAGAGATGCACATCTTCCAAGTCGAAACAGTTTCGAAACATTGTTCGAAGAATTGGAGACATAATTATATGCTGGTTGTACATCGATGAGTTTCTTGAATTTCATTGCCAAGCTTATGCACGTAAAAGTAAAGAACAAATGGACTAACACATCATTCACTGACCTATTGGACTTGGTTGGTCGTATTTTGCCCAAACCTCACAATTTGCCCGAATCTTATGAAGCATGCAACAAGAAGTTGAAAAGTTTGGGTACGGGGTATATTACTATCAATGTCTGTTTGAACGATTGTGCCATTTTTTACAAAGAGAATGAAGACCTCGACAATTTTCCAGTTTACGGTGAATCGAGATGGGACCCAATGAAGGGTCAGAAAGTACCGCATAAGAAGCTCCGTTACTTTCCGATTGCCCAGAGATTGCAACGACTATACGCTTCGAAGCACACCGCTGAAGACATGATATGGCACCAAACCGGAAAGAGTACCGATCCAGATGTGTTACGTCATCCAGTTGACGGTGATAGTTGGAAACGATGTGCAGAGATACATCCAGAGTTTGCCAGTGAATCTCGGAATGTGTATTTGGGCCTGGGTGTCGATGGTTTTTGTCTGTTTTCTATGCAGAACAACTCGTATAGCATGTGGCCTGTCATATTGACCGTCTACAACTTGCCACCGTGGATTTGCATGAAGGATACCACATTTCAGCTTTGTTTGTTGATTCTGGGTCCCCGATCACCCGGAAAGGACATGTATGTCTTTCTCCGCCATGTTATAGATGAGTTGGACATGTTGTGAGAAACAAGGGTCCTTACGTATGATGCTCATATGAAGCAAATGTTTACAATGAAGGTTTGTCTGTTGTCCACTACTATTAATTAATTAGCCAAGACATTGATGTCGTCGCTAATATATAAAATAAATTAATAAATAAATCCTATATGTTGGAATAAAGAAAGAAAAAACATAGTGACGAAATTTCTGTCGCTAAGTTCCGTCGGTACAATAATAAAAAAAGAGGAAAATGTAAATCAATAATCAACGAATAAAAAAAAACTAATTACTTAATTACCGACGAACCTAGTCGTCGGTAATTTGTAAACCTAGCGACGACACGCGTTGTCGGTAAAGCTTCTGAGTAATTAGGGACGAAATCACCATATTTCGTCGGTAATAGAACAATCACCGACGAATCTCTAAGGACGACAGATTACCGACGACATGTCGTCGTTAATCTTGAATGCCGACGAATTACGGGTTATTACCGACGACGCGTGTCGTTGGTAAACATCCTGAATCTTGTAGTGGAAGTTTAAAATAAAAAGAAAAGAAAATAAATAATATTACATTATGAATATTATATAATAAAAATAATAAATAAGTAATAAATGACATTTGGTGTCGCCTAGGGTGTGACAAAATTAATACAAATAAAGGTCAAGAAAACTAAGCACTCTCACCCTAGACAGGCACAGTACTGCAAGTATTACAGGACGTATGCAAGTTTTAGTTAGTAAGTTGAGTTCGTTCTCAGGGACTTAAGTGTGTTAATCACGTGGGTAGGAATAACGAGTAAGAAGTAAATAATTAAAGACAGAAAATAAAAGCAAATAGATTTCGAAATTAGGAATTAAAACTAAGAAAATAAAAGACAATACAGTAAATACTAAGAATATGAGATGAGAAATATAGCTTAGGTTTTGCTAGTATGCACTAATCCTATTAATTCTATCTATTAGATCTAGTTTATAAGGGAGAATATTAGCTCTTGTATACTTAGTCAGGATTCTAAATTCCCATACCTTAGACCTTGAGAGCGACTAAGGGGGCTACGGAACAACCAAGATGTGGTTTAAAATAGGGTTATCAAGCGCTACCAAGGCCCTAAGCAAACACTTCAGCCAATTGGTGATATGGTGATTAAAACAAACCCTAATGACTATCTAGTTAGAATCATGTTTTGTCAAAACTAATATCGACACTAGACGTTATGTGGTGGTTCAATAGTTAAACACCCAACTAAGGCGATCATCTAACTACTATTAAGGTAATCCTAAACGTTGGGCACCGCAAGGAAAACAATCATTTAATCAAAACACATAATCAAAAATAAGGGTAAGTAGCTAATATCAAATTAAAACATATAATTCCCAAAGAAACTTAGATAGAAGAATTAGAATTCATAGATTATACATGATGCAAAACCCAAGCTATGGGGAGTTTAGTTCATACCTGATGGAAATAAACTAAAAGAAATTACAAAAGACATCATCTTGCTCTCTACAATAAACTGGAAGAATAAAACCTTAAGAACTAATTACTATGAAGCAATGATGATTTTACAAGTGATATAAGGGTGTATTTATAGGTGTTTAGAAGACCTAATTCGTTTTCTTGAGGAAGAGATAAAGTATTGGACTCCTAGCCCAACTCAAATTCGCATGGAAATAAAGATAAACACTGCTGGACCGTTTTGAGCATATCTTCTTCGTTATTGGTCGGTTTTTGCTCCATAATATACCAAAAGAATCCTCACAAAATTATCTACGTCCCTACGAGAGGAAATTACCAAAATCGGCTTCCTTGTAGGAGTAATCACCACTTCTTTAGACGTGTGCTGCAGAATCCCAGATTTAGGCAGCTTTTCCTTTTCCATATTTTTAGCTTTTGTTTCCTTATCTACAATTACCATGCTAATCTCTTTCCATATGTTGTAGTATTTGACTTGGACTCTAATTAATCTCCATAATTATCTTTAAGGCTTCACACTAAATAAACAATTAAATCCAATATGCTCTAAAAATATTATTTTACTAAATCAAGACTAAAAATAGGAAAGTGCACTATTTATCAAGAAAATCGACATTAATGACTTCTAAAACACTAAAAATGATGTCTCATCCTAACATAAATCTATCACAAATGAGGAGACATCAAGAGCCCCAACTCAAAGTTGTATCGTCCCGATACAATAAAGATAAAAACAAAGGGAAGTCTATAAATACACACTTATAAAATTCTCAACACAATGGGAAGAACATAGCAGAATATATAGAATAATCCTAAAGCACATAACTCAGAAAATTTCATGCAATAATATTCATAAACTACATACCTGTACACTTCTAATATCCACAGTCAACACGGCTTGAATTCAAGATCAGATTAGTTTCGCAATGTAAGAAGGATTGGGACTTTACTCAGTTCCCCAAGAAAGCTATAGCTTGTTCATCGACTTTCACTAGTATTCAAGGATCCATTTAACTACTCTCTAATGGCTCAATCACTTCTCAATCACATAGCAAAGAATCAAAAGGTCTTTAAGGTTGTAATTTAGGCTTAGGGACGGTATGATAGTATATTTGGATAATTTGGAGTGAGCTTTTGGCTTTCTCTTCACTAGCCATCAACGAATCGCCCTACAGCTTGAGTTACTCTCATAAAACGTTTCTCACTCAACCTAATGAATTCCTTGATGCAAAATTTAGCATCCCCAAAAACCCAATTAAAGCCTAAGATGTTCACATAAAAATTTCACTTTGCCAGTCCGAATATATATGTTTCTTTTCTTTTCAAATCAATTTTTCTAGCTATGACTCTCTTTTAATGTTGAGATATCACGCTATTTTCTCATATATATATCTTTCTTTTAATGCCCTTGTTGGCAAATATAGCTCGTAGCTTCTTTTTCATTCACTATTACCCCGGCAAAGGGTTACAATAAAAATCTGTGAATCATCATCAATATAAAGAACAGAGCACAATTAATAAGCTCAAAAATCCCAACCCAATAACATTTCCCATAATGGTGGTGGTGTGGCCTAAGGTGTGATAAAAAGATGTATAAAATAAGTGCAAATAAACACCCTACGCTAACACGGTACTGCAAGTATTACAAGACGTATGCAAGTTTTAATGATAAGAAGATTCGTTCCTCAGAGACTGACGAAAGTTAGAGAAAACTTATGCAAATTATCAAGTGCAAATATTAAAGATAGAAAAGATAATACGCAAGTAGAAAGAAGAGATAGATAAATATTTATTTAGTTTTTAAATAATAAACTAAACTAATAAACTAAAGACAGAAAGTAAATAAAAGAAAAGAAAAGAAGATAGTATGAAAGTTAGCTTGAGTAATTAGTAAAGGTGAGCAAAACTAAACCGAAAAACCAAACCGATCCAAAAAACCGAAAAAACCAAACCGAAAAAACCGAAAACCGACAAAACCGTTCGGTTCGGTATAAGCTTTTTAAAAAACCGAAAAAGTTCGGTTCGGTACGGTTTTACTATGCTAAACCGAACCGAAAAACCGAACCGAAAAAAATACAAAAACCAAGTCATTCTTGAATCAAAATTATATTTTTGAAGATATTATGACAATGTGATAAAAAATGAAGTAATTTTTTAAAACAAAAATATTCATATATGACATGCACCGCCTCTATAAATGTTATAATGTGCAACATATTTTTACATAATTCATTAGTATATATATTAAAAAATCTTTCGTTTATTAATATTTGTTGAAGATAAAGCATACACATTAAATTTTATAAATATTCCTTTGAAATTATATGTTTACGACTAATATATAATATCTGAGTTCCAAAAATACAATTTCCTACATGAGTCAATAACGTGAATATTCCTTTGAAATTATTTGTTTACGACTAATATAAATATTCCTTTGAAATAATTTGTTTACGACTAATATATAATATTTGAGTTCCAAAAATGCAATTTCCTACATGGGTTAATAATATAAAAATCAAACACTTCATATAAGGATTTCTTTAGAAAATAAAATATCTCATCTAAACACTCTTTAAATAACTATCGAATGAAACACATGCCAAAACCGAAAAAAATTCGAACCGAACATATAAAAAACCGAAAACCGATAAAACCGAACTGATAAAAACCGTTCGGTTCGGTATCGACATCTTTAAAAACCGAATCATTCGGTTATGGCAAAAAACCGAGCCGAACCGAACCATGCTCACCCCTAGTAATTAACATGTAATCCCCACTAGAATTGCCGTTCTTAACATGTAAGGGTGAATTATGTAGTATTTCAATAATCGGTTCCAATTCGCTATCGGTAGTTTAAAATAGGATTTACCTGTGTCAATAAGGCTTCCTAAGCAAACTTTTCCTGTAATTGGTAAATAGTCACAAGAACTAAACCATAATGATTATCTAGCTAGGTTGGGTTGTCAGATCAGACCTTGTACTAGACGTTATGTGCTAAACATGCAATTAAACACCGTTGTCAATGGTGACCTAACTACTAGATGGTAATTCTATATGGCCGCAGTTCCACAAGAACACAGAATATAAATCCAAACACAAACAGAGAATAATAACTATAATTCAATTTAAAACATAGAATTCCCAAATTAGATAGATGTCAATCAAAACTAGGGTTCATACATATATGCTAAAACTCAAACTAATAAGAATTAATTCATACAGAGAAGAGAAGAGAAAAGAATTACAAAATAAGAGGTTGAAGAAGACATATGGTGTTCTGCTCCTTCCAGACTTCTTCTCTTATGTTGCAGCTTCCTCTTGGCCTTAGGGTTTGGCCAAGGATGATTTAAGAGTGTTAAGAGGCTGTATTTATAGTGTATAGGTTGACCTAATTCGTTTCTTAGAGATGAGGTTAAGTAATGGACTCCAAGCCCAACTCAAATTCGTAAGGAAATAAAGATAAATTCTGTTGAACTGTTTTGAGCATATCTTCTTCGTTATTGGTCGATTTTTGCTCCATAATATACCAAAAGAATCCTCAGCGAATTATCTACGTCCCTATGAAAGGAATTTACCAAAATCGGCTTATTTCTTGGAGTTATCACCACTTCTTTAGGCGTGTGCTGCAAAAATTCTGATTTAGGCAGCTTTTCCTTTTCCTAATTGAACTCTGTTTCCTTCTATCTCCAATTACCATGCATATCTCTTTCCATATATTGTAGTCTTTGACTTGGACTCTAATTAATCTCCATAATTATCTTTAAAGCTTCACACTAAATAAACAATTAAACCCAATATGCTCTAAAAATATTATTTTACTAAATCAAGACTCAAAATAGGAAAGTGCACTAAATTAAGCTCAAATCAACCTATAAACTAATGAATACGCCTAAAATGATGTCTCTGAAGTATATTTAATTATCACAAATGAGGAGACATCAAGACCCCAACTCAAAGTTGTATCGTCCCGATACAATAAAAGTAAAGAACAGTAGGGTAGTCATATAAACAAGAAGTTAGAGGAGAATAAGAACAGAACACAATGAATGATCCTAGAGCAAAAAATCTAAAAAGTCTCATGTAGTAATGCTCAAGAAATAATGCACAAGTATGCTTAATACACATGTAATCAACAATCCATAAATTCAAGTCTAGATTAACTTCGCAATGCCAGAAGGAGATGATGATAACTTAGTTCAGGTTAATGGCTATAGGTTGTTCATAGGCCCTAATATATCATTCAATGGTCCACTTACATACTACCTAATAGCTCAATTGTTTCTCCACCAAGCAGTTAGAAATCCTAAGGTCTTGGTTATAACTTGGCTTAAGGACGGGTGTGGTATATTTGGATAATGAAAAGTGAGCTTTTGGCTCTCTCCTCACTAGCCATCAACGAATCGCCCTAGAGCTTGAGTTTTCACTCGAAGATGTTCTCACTCAACCCAATTTATTGATGCTTTTGACTTGCATCCCGAATAAATCCCAAATAAAACCTTTGATGATATCAAATCCACTTTGCCGGTCCGAATATATATTTTCTTTTCATATTAATTTTTCTTTTGTATAGCTATGATTCTCTTTTTGATGTTGAGATATCACACTATTTTTTCATATATATATTCTTTCTTTTTATGCCCTTGTTGGCAAATTTAGCTCGTAGCTTCTTTTTCATTCACTATTACCCCGGCAAAGGGTTACAATAATAACAATTTCATCAGCAATAAAATCAGAAATATAATTCCCAAAACCCAATATTCCCTATGATGGAACCCACCACCCCAAACTCAAGCTCTAAAACGAGTTTGTCTCAGGTTTTGCGATTCGAGTGCGGGTCATATAGATAAATCCTACAAACTAAGGGTAGGGATTATAATGTGTTTCAATAAAGGCTTTAGAAAGGCTCAGAGGGGCTAAGATGGATAAATAATAACAAATATCAAATAAAAGGGTGAGAAAGTATAAAAGGCTTCAAGTGTTTTATCATGAAAGAACTGCCTTATTCATTTTTCTAACTACCGGATTTTGTTACTTTTTCATTATTAGTTCATAGATAAGCGGGTTTTCAACTAATTTCAAACCTCACGTTCTACACACCAAATAACTCTCCCTAAGTCTCAACGTAACTTATTAGCATTGCTCATTAACTTTTCTATCTTTTATTTCCTGTTTTTATACATGCATCTAAACATATTTATGACATTCAAAAATATACTACTTACTATCATTGACCTAATAAAATCATGCTCACATAGGTACATTCAACATATTCTATGCCTAATTCAACCCAAAAAAATTTAAATTCTATGAAAAAAAAACAAAAAGGAAGATGAGGACAACGAATCCCCACCCCCAACTAAAAAAATGAGCCGTGTCCCCACGACTCGAAAAAGACTCAAGAAAAGTAAAATTTAAAATTAGCATACATATTGCACATAAATAAATGGTAGGGAAGAAAGAAAACATACTCTTCGAGGCTATTACCTTGCCTTATCGACATCCAAGATAGGATTTGCTGGATTTCCTTTAATTGCTCACGGAGTGTTATGAGGTACTCCTTCCTTCTTTTGAAAGTTGCGTAATTACTCTCAAAACTTTAATGATCCAAGCATTGTCAATATTGTTACTCATCTTAAATTCATGTGTTTCTTCTTTACCCAACTTCATATTCGCTTTTTCGATCAAAACACGTGATCGTAGTAGGATATTGCATTAAATAACGACATGAGAGAGATCGAAAATCGTATCACCTCCTCATCGATCAACGGTGTCACATCTTCTTCTTCTACTCACACAATACAATTCCCAAAAAGAACGTTTAGAACGTCTTACCATGAGCGTAGACCAACCTAATTTTTCCAAATCGCCACGAATCTTCTTGTATTCTCCTTATCAATTTCTTCTTTGAATACTTTCTCATAAGAAAAAGGTAGCTCTTTCAATTGTTTCTCTGCAGAAGCATTCAGGGCCCTTAGGCTTCCTCTTTCTCTTTGGGTGTAGGACCTTGTGGAAGTTGTGTTTTCTCCTTTGGATAAAAGTAAAGCTTTTTACCATTACGATCAAGCAAAGGTATCGCACCATCTTCTACTTTATCTTTACCCTTTGAATTAGAACTAGAACCTTTGTTATTTGATTTCTTCTTGCTTAAATCCAATCCGTTGCTTTTATTCACCTCCCTCTTGTTAGCTAATATTGTTGTTCTATTAGTCATCCTCAATTAACCCCCAACTTAAAGCTTTAGCAACCCTTGAAATTTGGACTTGTGAATTTTTTGTTGAACAAGCTTGATTTGGCTTAGGAAATATGAATGGATGATGAATCTCGATGTGGGTGAGGTGGATTTGTAATTGGTTGGCTTGGATTTAGGAAATTGTAGGATGAATTGTGAAAATTTAAGGTCTTGATTCTTCAATTTGATGGATTTGGTGAGGATTGGGTGTTTGATTCTCCTTTGTAATGAGGTGGAGAGAAGATTTGATGTGTTTCTTTTGATGATTGGGTAGTATTTTGATGATTGGTGAAGGTTTTTATGAGCTTTAATGGAGTTGGGAGAGTTTTGGAGAAGACAAAGAGGCTTAAGGTTTAGTAAATTCGGACTAATAAAAATTAACCCTCTTTTATAAGCTCAAAAACCTGTTTTTCTCACTCCAGCGGCGTCATGCGGACCATGGCTGCGGTATAGGGGGTACACCGCAGGGGTACTCCACACCTGCTCAGAATTTTTTTTTGCTTCGGCAAAATACCCGTGATAGCTACCCCGTGGCACGTGTTTTGGGCTTGCGGACCATAGGTGCGGTATAGGGGGTACACCGCAGGGGTACCCCGCACCTTCTGTAGCTTCAAAAAATTTCCCTCGGCAAAATACCCGTTGTAGCACCCCGTGGCACGCATTTTGGGCTTGCGGACCATAGGTGCGGTATAAGGGGGTACTCCGCACGGGTCTTTTATCCTTTCCGAAAAATTCTGTTTCTTCCCTAACTCGATTTCTCCAATACCTAGTCATCAAAAACACTAATACCTTTCTCACATATGCAATATCAACTAAAAATAACTAAATTAAACATAAACTAAAAACGTAAAAGACATAAAATAAAAAAAACTACGGGTTGTCTCCCGTACAGCACTTTTGTTTAACGTCTTTTAAAGTTAGACGTGTTACCTCGATTAAGGTTGACGAATTTCCACCCTTTGCCTCTAATTCCCACGAACTTTTCAGCTCGATTCTTTATAATCATGGATGGTTCCATCCAAGATTTTGTGGGATGGGGTGTTTCTGGTGGTAACTCGATAGTATTACACTCCTCTGATGATCCACTCATCTCCTTAGTTTCGAATCTTCGTTTGTCAGAAAGAATGTCCTTCATGAATTTTATATATGTCGGCATTCTCTTGAGAGCTTCTACAAACGGTATTTTAATCTCTAACTTGCTCACCATGTCAACGAACTTCTTGAATTCCAGGTCATTGTCCTTTTTTCTGACATGTGAAGGGTATGGTGGTGGATGACATGTGTTGGTTACCACTGGGCTCTCTTTCTTTTCTCGTGTCTTCTCTACGACACTTTTTTGTTCAACTACCTCTTCGACTGTATCTTCTGTTGTTTCTTCTTCCCCCGTTTCTGGAATAGGGACTGGTTCTGGTTCTAGTCTTGGTGGAGGTAGTTTTTTTCCACTTCTTAGTTCAACTGCATGACAAACATTGTCTTTTGGAGCACTAGTATCACTTCGGAGTTGCCCTTCTGCAAAGATTTGAAGTTTATTCACCATTTGTGACACTGTATGCTCAATCTTCTTAAGCGCATTGGATGAGTTTTGGAATCTTTGCTGGCTAATCTCCATATTTTCAATTAGGTTCATTATCTTAGCCATGCTTGAATTCGAACTCGCAGGTTGTTCTTGTACGGTTTGCTGCATTAAATAAGGAGGTGGTTCTTGATAAGCTTCATTATAAATCGGCGCTTCTTGATAGATAGGTTGTGGAGGATAGGAGGATTGTGGTCGTGGTTGGTAATAACCATCATGATAATGGTTATTATGATAATAGGTCTGTTGATCTCCGACCCAATTGTAATTCTGTGGGGGCTGATAATCAGCGTAATTTCCTTGGGATTGATAATAACCATCATAATAATGGTCTCTTTGATAAGGCATGAAGGAAATTGAGGCTGGATTATTCATGCAATATTCCCACGAGTGATCTCATGCTCCACAACTAGGACGTGAAGGTAAGGTATGTACTAGATTCCTCTTAGCTAGTTTTCGTGATTGTTCTCGTAATTCCTCAAGTTGTTGGTTTAACTCCTTGAGCTTTAGAGATTCCATCATAGTATTAGCTTCTTCAGGATCTAATAACACGAAACTTTTATCTCCTAATAAATCTGCTCTTGCCTAAAAAAAATCTGTAAAACAAAAAAACTAAAAAGAAAAGCGTAAAATAGAACTAACTAAAATAAAAGCACAAGATAATTGCACAAGGACTAACGATGTAGTCCCCGGCAGCGGCGCCAAAAACTTGGTGTGGCCTAAGGTGTGATAAAAAGATGTATAAAATAAGTGCAAATAAACACCCTACGCTAACACGGTACTGCAAGTATTACAGGACATATGCAAGTTTTAATGATAAGAAGATTCGTTCCTCAGAGACTGACGAAAGTTAGAGAGAAATTATGCAAATTATCAAGTGCAAATATTAAAGATAGAAAAGATAATACGCAAGTAGAAAGAAGAGATAGATAAATATTTATTTGGTTTTTAAATAATAAAACTAAACTAATAAACTAAAGACAGAAAGTAAATAAAAGAAAAGAAAAGAAGATAGTATGAAATTTAGCTTGAGTAATTAGCATGTAATCCCCACTAGAATTGCCGTTCTAAACATGTAAGGGTGAATTATGTAGTATTTCAATAATCGGTTCCAATTCGCTATCGGTAGTTTAAAATAGGATTTACCTGTGTAAATAAGGCTTCCTAAGCAAACTTTTCCTGTAATTGGTAAATAGTCACAAGAACTAAACCATATGATTATCTAGCTAGGTTGGGTTGTCAGATCAGACCTTGTACTAGACGTTATGTGCTAAACATTCAAATAAACACCGTTGTCAATGGTGACCTAACTACTAGATGGTAATTATATATGGCCGCGGTTCCACAAGAACACAAAATATAAATCCAAACATATAAACAGAGAATAAAAACTATAATTCAATTTAAAACATAAAATTCCCAAATTAGATAGATGTCAATCAAAACTAGGGTTCATACATATATGCTAAAACTCAAACTAATAAGAATTAATTCATACAGAGAAGAGAAGAGAAGAGAAGAGAAAAGAATTACAAAATAAGAGGTTGAAGAAGACATATGGTGTTCTGCTCCTTCCAGACTTCTTCTCTTGTGTTGCAGCTTCCTCTTGGCCTTAGGGTTTGGCCAAGGATGATTTAAGAGTGTTAAGAGGCTGTATTTATAGTGTATTGGTTGACCTAATTCGTTTCTTAGAGATGAGGTTAAGTAATGGACTCCAAGCCTAACTCAAATTCGTAAGGAAATAAAGATAAATTCTGCTGAACTGTTTTGAGCATATCTTCTTCGTTATTGGTCGGTTTTTGCTCCATAATATACCAAAAGAATCCTCAGCAAATTATCTACGTCCCTATGAAAGGAATTTACCAAAATCGGCTTATTTCTTGGAGTTATCACCACTTCTTTAGGCGTGTGCTGCAGAAATTCAGATTTAGGCAGCTTTTCCTTTTCCTAATTGAACTCTGTTTCCTTCTATCTCCAATTACCATGCATATCTCTTTCCATATATTGTAGTCTTTGACTTGGACTCTAATTAATCTCCATAATATCTTTAAAGCTTCACACTAAATAAACAATTAAACCCAATATGCTCTAAAAATATTATTTTACTAAATCAAGACTCAAAATTAGAAAGTGCACTAAATTAAGCTCAAAGCAACCTATAAACTAATAAATACGCCTAAAATGATGTCTATGAAGTATATTTAATTATCACAAATGAGGAGACATCAGGTGGACCCACCACCCCAAACTCAAGCTCTAAAACAACTGTCTATGCATCGCGATTCGAGTGCGGGTCATATGAATAAGTCCTATAATCTAAGGGAATATGGCTTATAACGTGTTTCAATAAAAAGCTTTAGAAAGGCTAGAAGGGGCTGAGAAGGATATAGCATATAAAATCAAAAATTAACATGGTGAGAAGGTATAAAAAGGCTTCAAAGGCTTCAAATATGAAAGAACCGCCTTAATCACTTTCTACACTATGTAATTTCGTTATTTTCTTACCTTTAGCACTTTCATCAAATGGGTTTTCAACTATCTTGGATCTCATGGCCTACACACTTTCAAGGTTCCCTGAGATCGAACATACTTTCTATCGCATTGCTCACTAATCTTTTCTTTACTATCAACGTGTGTTTTCCTGCAAATACTCAAAGCATACAAATAAAATAGCTCATAAACATATTACTTACTATCATCAATTTACTGAGCTTATGCTTTCAAGCTATTAAACACACTCTACATCTAATTCCCATGTATCAAAAAATTTAATTTCTACCTAAAAACAGAAAAATGGAGATGAGAGACAACGAATCCCCACACCCCTAACTCAAAAATGAGCCGTGTCCCCACGACTCGAAAAAGACTCGAAAAACAAATTAAAATTAGGAGATAAACATATTTACAGAAATGGTAAGGAAGAAAGAGAACATACTCTCGAGGCTATTGCCTCGCATCATTGACATCCAAGGTTGGATGTACTGGACCCTTCGTTAATTGCTCGAGGAGTTTCATGATGTGCACTTGATTAGCATTGATTTGTGCCACATCATTGATTAAGGAAGTTTGAGCTGCTTCAAATTTCATTAAACGCTCCTCCATCTTCTCTTGCCAACTTTGCTCCTTTTCTTCTTTCGAGACTTGCGTAGAACCCGCTCTTCGAAAGATATCTTTGATCCAAGCATTATCAATATAACTCGTCTTAAACTCTAGTTTCTCTTCTTCACCCAATACAACATTCACTTTTCGCACAAGACACGTGATCATAGTTGGAAATTTAACATTATAAACTGATTTAGGAGAGACCGAGAATCGTATCACCTCCTCATAGATCAACTGTGCCACATCTACTTCTTCTCCTCTCAAAATACAGTCCAACAGTAGAGCGTACTTCATAGTCACATCCAAAGTTCGTGTGTTTCCAAAGACATTAGGAATAAGGAAATTGTGCCAAATTCTCGCATCCGATTGAAGATATTTGTAAGGCCAAGGTGCCTTCAATTCTCCTTTATGTGATTGCACTTTCTCCTTGTCTAATACATGCTCAAAAAGTAGTTCCTCATCAAAGATTTTTCGTTTAGCAACCGCTTCTTCAAATTTGCAATAACCTTTCAATTTCTTAAACTTGAAGTGGTTTCTAATCTCATCAACTGTGAAAGGAACTAGCTTTCCTCTAATCGGAACACGACCTTTACTATCTCGACTAAAAAGGCCTAAGTAGAATTCCAAAACTAACTCATGACATAATTCAGAACGTCTTACCATGAACGTAGACCAACCCAATTTCGCACCAAGCTCTAAGAATCTTGCGTATTATCTTGTACCAACTTCTTCCTTGAATACTTTCTCATAAGCAAAAGGTAGTTCTTTTAATTGTTTCTCTGCAGAAGCTTTCAGGGCCCTTGAAGCTTCCTCTTTCTCCTTGGGTGTAGGACCTTGTGGAAGTTGTGTTTTCTCCTTTGCATAAAAGTAAAGCTTTTTACCATTACGATCACACAAAGTTATACCTCCACCTTCAACATTATCTTTACCCTTTGATTTAGAACTAGAACCTTTGTCAATTGATTTCTTCTTGATTAAATCCAATCCCTTGCTTTTATTCACCTCCCTCTTGTTAGCTAATATTGTTGTTCTATTAGTCATCCTCAATTAACCCCCAACTCAAAGCTTTAGCAACCCTTGAAATTTGAACTTGTGAATTAATGGTTGAACAAGCTTTATTTGGCTTAGGAAATATGAATGGATGATGAATCTCTATGTGGGTGAGGTGGATTTATAATGGGTTGGCTTGGATTTAAGAAATTGTAGGATGAATTGTGAAAATTTAAGCTCTTGATTCTTCAATTTGATGGGTTTGGTGAGGATTGGGTGCTTGAATCTCTCTTGTAATGATGTGGAGAGAAGGTTTGATGTGTTTTTCTTGATGATTTGGTAGTGTTTTGATGATTGGTGAAGGTTTTGATGAGTTTCAATGGAGTTGGGAGAGTTTTGTAGAAGAGAAAGAGGCTTGAGGTTTATAAAATTCGGAATAATGGCTTCATACCTCTTTTATACACTTAAATCCCGTTTCTTTCTCTCTCCAGCGGCGCTCTGCGGACCATAGGCGCGGACTAGAGGTACCCCGCAGGATGTACCGCAGCTTCTGTTGCGTGAAAAATTTTCGCCTTGGCAAGATACCCGTGGTAGAACCCCGTGGCACGGGTTTTGGCCGTGCGGTGCATGGCACGGACTAGGGTCCGGTGTACCGGACCATCTGATGCTCCAAAATTTTTAGCTTCGTCAATAAACACGGGGTAGCATCCCGTGGCACGGGTTTTGGCCGTGCGGTGCATGGCACAGACTAGGGTCCGGTGTACCGCAGCCAACAGCTCCAAAAAAAATTTCTAGGTATAAAACACGTGGCATCGACCCGTGGTGCGGGTTTCTTCCTCCGAGGTATACCGCGGCTGAGGTCCGGTATACCGCAGCTCTGCTTTAGCTTTTCCGAAAAATTTTGTTTGCTTCCCGAACTCGATTTCTCCAATACCTAAACATCAAAAACACTAATACATTTCTCAAATATGCAATATCAACTAAAAATAACTAACTATACATAAACTAAAAACGTAAAGGCATAAAAACTAAAAAAACTACGGGTTGTCTCCCGTACAGCACTTTTATTTAACGTCTTTCAAAGTTAGACGTGTTACCTCTATCAAGATTTGCGAATATAGCCTCCCCAACAACGAGTTAGGCTATGAACATCAACTAATCTGCGCTTGATCCCTGTTTTGGGTCGAATTTCTATCACCTTGGCTGAAACAACCTTAGTGACAATAAATGGTCCCATCCACGAGTCTTTGAAACTTCGTGGCCTATTCTCGCGTTTGTGAGCTTTCCATAGGACTTCATGGCCAACCCCAAACTCAATGTTTGGCTCAGTATCCATAGGCTTTAAGTGGATCTTCTCAGGAGGGACTTTGTGATGTGAAAGGCTGTGGATGACAGGAACGGTGGGATCTAACTTCCTTGGTTTCTTACCCAAGACATAGAAGGTCTCGGATACATTCTTAGCATGAAGGGTGATGGTCCCTTCTTGGAAGTTGATGACACTTTGACTTGTGGCCATGAAAGGCCGTCCAAGTATGATTGGAACCTTCTTATCTGCATCAAACTCAAGAATAACAAAGTCAGTAGGGATGGCGATATTACCTACTTGGACTAAGACGTCCTCCACTGTTCCCCATGTCCTTTTAACTGAGTTGTCAGCGAACTGCAACTTCACTGGAGTTTTCTCTGATTTCTGAAGTCCAAGTCTTTCGAACACGGACTTAGGCATAAGATTCACACCGGAACCCACATCGTACATAGCTTTCACCTTGAGCATACCGTTAATTTGAATAGGAAGGTTGAAACTTTCCAGATCTTTAAGCTTTGTTGGTAGCTCTCGTTCACTTCTTCTTGAAACCCTCAGGTTCTCTCTTGGGATCTCTACACTCGCTTCTTTCTCAGGAATAACTTGCGTAAAAACTTATTGCGGTGTGAGTCCTCTCTTCGTGATCTCAAGCATTTGGGCGTTGATATTTTCAGGTTGGTACGCCTCTACAAATGTCTTGAGTACAGTGTCATCCTTAGGATTTGTATCAGGAATAGTTGGTGACACTGTTTGAACAATAGCTGGCGATTCTACCTCCTCTTCTTCTTTCTCTTCTTGCACAGCAGGTGCAACTTCATCTTCAACTTTCGAATTTAGCTCAGCTTGATAATCCATAACCGATCGAATTTCCTCTTGCATCTTCTTCAGAAGTTGTATAAATGCGGCTTTCTCTTGATCGTCCTCGACATAAACCCCAGAACAGTCAGATTCTACGGGGCTAGACTTGGTTGGTTCTTCTTCGGTACTCGGAACTTCCATGGCACTAACGGCAGCATGCGGTACTTCCTTCTAGTCTTCTTCAATTTCAAGGCCAATAGCCTTGCAAGCTTCGAACCCAACATTGTTTTCACCTCCTTCGATTGCCTTTACTTCTTTTTGTTCCATTAAATTTGTTAAGACTTTGTTTAACTGTTCTACTTGAGTACCTAAAATCTAAAATACGGCATCTTGTCCTCGGACTTTCTCTTCCTGGGCGTTCATACTAGTGGTCAAACGATGCAAGGCTTGCATTACTTGCTGATTATCCATAGATCCTTCTTGAGGATACTGAGGTAAAGCTTTCTGATCTAACGAATCGGTATAGGCATCTTGAGTAGGTTGCTGAGGGGGAGCAGGTCTATTCTGATATTGATTTTGGTACTGACCTCTCGGTTGGAAAGAGTTGTTCTGGGGGCGCGGTTGATAATGACCATGATTAGCGGCCCCTTGTGGATTTGAATACTGCATACCCGGATGGTTTCGGTTACCCCATTGATAACCTCCGCGGTTGGATATAAAGTAAACAGATTGTGGATTTGATTCGCACTCTTCCCATGTATGATTATTAACCCCACATTGTTGATAACCTTGTGCTTCTTGTACTACGTTTGCAGCGGCTAAATTCTTTTGCATCTCTATCTTCAGCTCTTTGATTTGATTTTCTAATGCGGATATTTGAGCCGAGTTTGCAGTTTCTGCATCTAAACGAAGCGTTCCTCGGGTCTTTGCTACAGAAGCTCGCGTTGAAGGCCAACTTCTTTCTTGTTCCATAATATTCTCTAAAACCTCAGAAGCTTCATTATGATTCATGGACACAAAATTACCCTTTCCAATGTTATCCACCTTCTCTCTACCTTTATCATTAAGACCTTCATTGAATATAGCAAGTTGTAGAGCGGGTGTATAACCATGAAGCGAACATCTAGCTAATTTATGTTGAAACCTTGTCCATGATTCTCCTACTGTTTCTCCATCTTCTTGACAAAATCTTGCAAGCTCGGTTTGATCTTTAAGTCTCATGCTCTTTGGATAAAAACGGTTAAAGAACGCGGTTTGAAGTTCTGTCCAAGAATTAATTGTTCCATGTGGTTGTCTTTCTAGCCAATCGCTAGCTCTACCGGTCAAGAAGAATGAAAACATATGACAATACAGTTGCTCGCGTGTAATGCCAGGAGTAATATAGGCATCACAAATCTGCATGAACTTCTGAATCGATCTTACCAGATCTTGAATTGATGTACCATTATAGAGTCCAAAACTTTGAAATTGACTAAGCATACCCGGATCGGGTCTAAATTTGATATTCTGGATCTCTGGAGGACGGTAACCAATTGGTTGAACATGAAACGGTACATGAAGACCAGGGAGGTCTTGTTGTATTTGATTCTGTTGATTAACGTTATTCTGCCCATTACCTCCTCCTAACGGATGTTGTTGTTGTCCTTGTATACCAGGATGATCCTGTTGTTGGATCCCAGGTGGATCTTGCTGGGCTGCCATTACTCTTCTCAGGGATCTTTCCTCACGAACACGTTTGTTGAAAACTCTGAAGCTCCTCTCAAGCTCTGGTAAAGGAGGCCAATAATTAAACACTGTGAATCCTGAAAAAGACTAAAGCAAACCACAAGCGTAAATCCAGAAAAACAAAAACTAAATACTTAAAAATAAAAACTAATTAAAAACTACTACTCGAAATAGATAACCCACACGCTAACGAGACACAAGTCCCCGGCAGCGGCGCCAAAAACTTGGTGTCGCCTAGGGTGTGATAAAATTAATACAAATAAAGGTCAAGAAAACTACGCACTCTCACCCTAGACAGGCACAGTACTGCAAGTACTACAGGACGTATGCAAGTTTTAGTTAGTAAGTTGAGTTCGTTCTCAGGGACTTAAGTGTGTTAATCACGTGGGTAGGAATAACGAGTAAGAAGTAAATAATTAAAGACAGAAAATAAAAGCAAATAGATTTCGAAATAAGGAATTAAAACTAAGAAAATAAAAGACAATACAGTTGATACTAAGAATATGAGATGAGAAATATAGCTTAGGTTTTGCTAGTAAGCACTAATCCTTCTAATTCTATCTATTAGATCTAGTTTATAAGGGAGAATATTAGCTCTTGTATACTTAGTCAGGATTCTAAATTCCCATACCTTAGACCTTGAGAGCGACTAAGGGGGCTACGGCACAAACAAGATGTGGTTTAAAATAGGGTTATCAAGCGCTACCAAGGCCCTAATCAAACACTTCAATCAATTGGTGATATGGTGATTAAAACAAACCCTAATGACTATCTAGTTAGAATCATGTTTTGTCAGAACTAATATCGACACTAGACGTTATGTGGTGGTTCAATAGTTAAACACCCAACTAAGGCGATCATCTAACTACTATTAAGGTAATCCTAAACGTTGCGCACCGCAAGGAAAACAATCATTAAATCAAAACACATAATCGAATATAAGGGTAAGTAGCTAATATCAAATTAAAACATATAATTCCCAAAGAAACTTAGATAGAAGAATTAGAATTCATAGATTATACATGATGCAAAACCCAAGCTATGGGGAGTTTAGTTCATACCTGATGGAAATAAACTAAAAGAAATTACAAAAGACATCATCTTGCTCTCTACAATAAACTGCAAGAATAAAACCTTAAGAACTAATTACTATGAAGCAAGGATGATTTTACAAGTGATATAAGGGTGTCTTTATAGGTGTTTAGAAGACCTAATTCGTTTTCTTGAGGAAGAGATAAAGTATTGGACTCCTAGCCCAACTCAAATTCGTATGGAAATAAAGATAAACACTGCTGGACCGTTTTGAGCATATCTTCTTCGTTATTGGTCGGTTTTTGCTCCATAATATACAAAAAGAATCCTCACAGAATTATCTACGTCCCTATGAGAGGAAATTACCAAAATCGGCTTCCTTGTAGGAGTAATCACCACTTCTTTAGGCATGTGCTGCAGAATCCCAGATTTAGGCAGCTTTTCCTTTTCCATATTTTTAGCTTTTGTTTCCTTATCTCCAAATACCATGCTAATCTCTTTCCATATGTTGTAGTCTTTGACTTGGACTCTAATTAATCTCCATAATTATCTTTAAAACTTCACACTAAATAAACAATTAAATCCAATATGCTCTAAAAATATTATTTTACTAAATCAAGACTCAAAATAGGAAAGTGCACTATTTCTCAAGAAAATCGACATTAATGACTTCTAAAACACTAAAAATGATGTCTCATCCTAACATAAATCTATCACAAATGAGGAGACATCAACATTAAAGGTAGTTGTGGTATAAAATTATCTTTTATCACTAACTGAGAAACATTTTCTTTAACTAGTGATTAAATATGAAGTTAAAACCTCATTTCCATTAGTAAGGAATGAAAAGTATGGACTTGTAATTAATTAGAAATTATCCCTATATATTAAGACAATTGTGTAAAGAAAGAAAATATTAGATACCCTTTTAAAGTCTGTGCATTGAAAAGGTGAACAAATCAAGTTAGACAGACATATAAAGTATCGTTATATTTATCACAAACAAATTCAAAAATAATAATATATTACATGTTGTTTAATAAATAAAAAATATATTATTTCAATTATTTATTTTTTATATTTTTTATATTTTTAATTCTCTATACAAAAATTACGGATCTTCCTTGTTTAATTTCTTTAAATATGAACTAGATCATTTCAGGTATTTTCAGTAGTCAGTATTTTGTATCTTATATGATGATAACTTATTAGATTCTTACACTTAATCTTTTTATTTTTATTTCTAGACAATAAGGATTTTATTATCCTTTTATCTTTCCTTTATAGTTCCAAAAATGAATAAATTTTGCTAGAAAAAATATTCTCTTTTTTGTTTGAATTTATATCAATAAGTTACTGATATGTATAAAGGTATTAATCAAATTATTTATGGTAGAGAAACAATCTAATTGGATTAAAATATGGTAATTAATATACATTACTAGACTGCGTCTCTTTAGGGACGGGATCTTAGAGACGACATGGTTGTCGTCCTTAAAGATAAACCTTACCGATGCGCTAAGCATGTCGTCGGTAGTGGGCGCTATTAAAAAAAATATAATGTCTTTTGAGACGAAATTGTTTTGTCTCGAAAGAGCCAAGTCATAATCGGCAATATGTTTTTGTTTATAATGATATCTTTTGCGAGGACTTATTTTTAATTTAAAGAAAATTGTTTTATTGGTAATGATTACGAGAGACAAAATTAGTCATCTCAAAAGATGTCATTACGAAGACTTGTAAGATCTTTATAGACGACATAGTAAATTGGGAAAATACAGTGTTAGTGCAAGTTCATATACTACTAAATTAATTGAGAGTTTTGAACAAACAAATATAATATTATCGGGTGGAACATATACTCGGCTCCTTGTATCATATCACGCATATACTCCCGAAGTTGATGTAAAAATCATAATACACATTTCCATTGACTGAATACTATTCTCTGAAATTATTAGAGTTGCATTCCCAAAAATGAATGTAATCATTTTCAAATGTGTATTGAAATAAACATTGTGGTAGGAAGATTTGATTGGATGAGATCACATTCTCTGGCTCAAGACCATTCTCTGTAGTGGATGAAATTGCATTCCTTGTAGTGAGTGTTGCATTTTTAAATATATATGAAAATAGACATGGAACATAAAGATGATAGGGTTAAAACTAATTAATATTGTATTCTCTGGCTAAAACTATTCCTTGTGGTGAATGAAAATGCATTTTTTGAAGAAAATACTACACCTTCTAATGTGTATTGGAATAAACGTGGTTGTAATCATGGATCCAATTGAGGTTGAGATCATGGTAGGACTAACATCAAGTTCATTAATGATATGCATATTTCTAATAAATTTCTGACCACATAAGATATATCATGAGGAATATTATAAAATTTAAAGTCAAGAAATATAAACTATCACGAACTGACAACCATGAATTTTATCGATAAAGTAGAAGTTGGAACCATATACTGTTTGTGTACCTGTGTAAGACATTTAGTTGACCTAATTAAATTTTTTGGATGTCTAATAGTTATGCTATCTTGTGGTACAAAATTGACATAATTGAAACGTATGATTTTATTAAGAGTAATAATATGTATCACCCATAATCATACCACCCGATTACCACCTATGACGGGGCGTAAATTGGTTGTCAATAAATCGTTAATTAGGTCAACAAAATAAATAGATTAACGATTTATAACTAACCAATTCACGCCACGTCATGGGTGGTATACTTGGGTGGCATGATTTTGGTTAGTATATATCATTACTCTTTTATTAATTTCGGAAGAATTTTATTAAATGTAAAGATATTCACCGGAATTAATATTTTGTATGAATCACAAGTATCCGTAACAATATATATTTTCATTAGTTTTTTAAGATAACACCAGAAGTGTGTATTAGAAAATTTTCCTACGATTTCTTCAAGGTTGTATTATTTACATATACGAGCTGTGAGAACACTCATTGTGCAAAAGCAAAGATATCACAATCCAAAAAACTTTATATTATGACACAATTAATATAGTCATCCAGGGACAATAATGATATGTCGAATAATAGAGAACTCACACACTCTCTAATTAAAAGAATTTGAACATTCTTGTACAAAGTGACTATCCACATGTTTTAATACTTTAGTAAACTTTATTGACTATCCCAACCAAAATTTTGGGATTTGTCTTGAATTTGATATCTTTCTATTATTGGATATTGTGAAAACCTGAAATTTGATATTTTAAAATAAGATTTGCAGAGTGTTAATAAAAAGAGAAGATCTGCCCCTTATTACCTGAGAGACAAGACAACCTGAAATTGTGTAACAAATAAAAGAATGCAACTTATAGTCTCATATCTATCCACAAACAAAAGAATTAGAAGTTGAAATTTGAAAGACAATGCATTTGCAAAATATTTCAAATTACATACATAATGCATTCGCAGACATAGAGAATATTATGAAATCCATCTATTGTAAACGCTCTATCAAGATTATTGTCTTAGATGGACATATAGAAATATTTCAGCGAATGCATCCAACCAATGTATGAAGCGTGGTAAACCTGTAATGCATCTATCCAGCATATGAAACGTGGTAGATCTGTATTTCATATAACCAACGCATGAAGCATTGTAATCTTGTCAGTCAATATATACCATGCCCGGAAGAAGGACATCTCATTAGTAAATAAAAAAATTGTCAAAATTTGTGGAATGTGCACATACATGTAGTATGACATGTATTATTGAGCCAACTAATATTGGCATGAATTACTCCTAAAGGAATTAGTGTTCATTGAAGAGACCAAGGTACCTGAAAACGAGGAAAGTTATACAGATTTTTGTCTACTCAATATAAATAAAAAACCGTGAGATATTCTATGAAATTTATATATTTCATTTTCTATAGCGCTTGAAATAAAAATAAGGATACGAAAACACAAAGTGATGAAATATGCCGACAACAATAGAAATGATAATAGTTAATTTTGAAATAAAAAATCTACTTGTATCACGGAGGTTCCAGTAGAAACCTAGAATTAATATGGGGAGACGTCCTCGTTTTAATGATATTGATACAGTGGAGCGATGATTATGTGTACATTAAAGTTCTCGACAAACACAATATGTGCTCAAAGCACCATAGTTTCCTGAAGTATGAAAAGTGCCCAAACACGAAAGGTGTTTGACGCACAACAAGTGTTTAGAGCACGATTGGTGCCAAAAGTACTTAGAGCGTCTAAATTAGAAATTCTCAAAAATAAATCTGGAGCATAAAAAGTCATTAAGAACATAATTTAGTTAGAGTACGAGAAACAAGTGTCTGGATTATGAAAGGCTACTCGAAATAATTGTTGTTATAATTCATGTCATCATGAGAGAGATGCGATATTTGTGTATTGTACTCTTTTACCTTCACTGAGATTCCTCTGGGTTTTCTTAGTGAGGTTTTAACGATGCATGCCAAATATTCATTGTCAAAAGAAGTATATACTCTTCTTATTGATCAATAAAATAATATTACTAACACTCAATACTCTCAAATAAAAATCTAGAAAATTTACTAATTAAAGTTTTATTAACGACGACAATTAACGTATAAGTCCACAAGTATTTATTGTATTATAGAAAATATATAATGTTGTAATGAGGGAAGAATATATTTAAATTCGGCACTCTTTTCAATCACCACGGTTTTTTCCATTGGGTTTTTCTTGGTAAGGTTTTAACGAGACAAATTGAATACGTGTAATAACCCCCAATGAATGATGTACTTTTTTTCCTTCATCAAGTTTTGTTCCTATGAGTTTTATTGAACAGGTTTTAATGAGGCATATATTTCAGTGAATATTCAAGGGAGAGTGGTATGAAATCATATATTCAAGTGGACATTTCAACATATATGAGAGAAGTATGGTTTATCTTCAATAAGAAGTATACCAACAATATCGTATGAGGATATTGTTTCTTGTATCACGCGAATTCAAACCGACAACATCAAAGTAGAAAAAATGAAACATTATCACCTAAATTTTTTAATTACACGAGTTAAAGAAGAATTGAGATATTGACATTTATCAAATACAATAATGTAATAATCTTGCTAATTTGCGCAACAAAGTATTGTCAACCACAACATTCAAGATAATGGTTCACAATATTGGAATGCGCCAACACAAGGATCTATTACCCATTCAGGGCATGAGCACAAGTAAATACACAATACTCTTTTCCCTTCGTCTAATCTTTTATCACATTGGATTTTCTTGGCAAAGTTTTAACGAGACATTGTTTTACGATGATTAGTTCCATAAGTATGTCTTTTTTTCTTCGACCAGGTTATTTATCTCACATGATTTTTCTTGGCAATATTTCAACCAGGCATATTTCCTAATAGATGGACATTTAAGGGGAGTATTATGCATAAATTATACTATTAATGGTGGATATCCAAAGGACCAAGATTTTATTATCCTATTAATGGCTTGTATATGTGTCAAGTGAAGTGTCACTAATTTTATATAAATATAAGTCTTATTTTATTGTAATACTCCGAGTTATAGAAATATAAGAATAACATTCTCTCCAAAGGTCTGTTCTGGATTGCTTTTTAAAATAATCACTTGAAGTGATTTTAGATTTCTAAAAATATTTTAGACCTTTAAAATCACTTTTAAGAAAAACACTAGGAGTCCGTTTGTGATTGATCATTTTAGTGTCAAAGGCGTTTTCAGTTAAAATTTAAATATTTTAAAAAAAAAAAGTAAAATTATTTTGACATATAAAATCACTTTAAGTGATTATTTAAATAATCACATATGTTGTGTTTTTCCTAAATGTGATTTTAAAGGTCTGGAGTATTTTTAATGATTTAAAATCACTTCAAGTAATTATTGTAAAAAGCAATCCCAAACAGTCCCTAGATATGTGATTATTAAAATAATCACTAAAAGTGATTTTAAATGTCAAAATATTTTTAATTTTTTTTACAAGTATTTTAATTTAATTGAAAAGCGCTTTTAAATCTAAAATAATCAATTCCAAACGGTCTCATTATCTCTTCTTTTCCTTTACTTTATTTAAAAACTCTTTAATTATTCAGATTTTCCTCTTTATTATTTGGTCATTTTTTCTACTTTTTCCAACAACACACCTTACCACTTTCTTCTCTTTATATACATCTACTCAAACAATATTTTCAATCTTTCTCTGTCTCTCTCTCTCTCTATCTTTGTTCAAATCTTTTCATAATTGTTACAAGGTTGTACTAGTTTAAGTATTTATTCAAATTATTTCTTTTTCGTACTAAATTTTGACAATTGTCTTATTTGCAGATTCTGGCCCCGTATTGGTAGAAAATATAGATTTTTGATTGATATCTTGTCACTACCACTTTGTTTGATTAAAATAAGTAAGCAAATTTCTTACCTTTAAAACTATATGTGATACTTCTTTGATTTTTCATACATTATTCATTGTTATTATAAAACAATTAAATGATAATAGATGATCCTTTTTTTCAACTCAAATTAACTTTTCTGCTGGATGTGTATTTCTTTAATTAAATTGAAAATGTATGATGCCAATTGTTTAATTTTTATATTTTCAACCCCTATACAAAAATCTTAGATCTTTTCCGCATAATTTCAATGGGTCCAATGTTATTCAATGAATTTTTTCTATATGAATTAGATATTTAGATTTTTATTGACCAACAAAACAGTATTTACCAAACTTTTTTGCAAGGTTGGCTTAGAAAATAGATTAAACTGGTGTCCAAGGTTCACTGTCATGCATAGATTTCATTAGCTTTATATATTCACCACATCGTCTATAAGATGTAAGTTGTGAAGATGTATCTTTCTCACCCTTGTTGGTAAAATTATCAATGATTTTTTCAATCTACTTGTCAATGTTGGTACACTCATGTCGATCAATACACAAGTGAACATGCCCGACTTCTTAGTGGGCGTTTACTAATAAGATGGAAAACGTTTTCCTTTCCCCATCCACATATTATGATCTTATTTTTAGAGTCATATTTAATCTAAAACAGATTTTTTTGAACTATAAGGCATTCCAACAACATTTCCATACAAATATTCATATATTTGTAAGGGTCGAGACTTTCCGAATAAAATTCCAAGTTTTCCTATAGCCCCCACCAGTGGTGACAGAGCTGGAGGTGGAACCCATCTTCTTTGCCACCGTAAGAGCATGATATGCTTATTTAGTAATAACATACAATCTTTTGTGTGGGCTCGGATTAGACTATCATTTTATTCCCATGGTAGCATAATTCATAATTTCAATAATATTAACCATCGGTCACGGGAAGATTCTAAAGATGATATCACGCTTCTATCCTTCTCCATGAGTGATGAAATGATGGCTAACCACTTTGAGATTACATTGTGGAGGTTTTATCAATTGGAAGGATTGTGGAAATCCATGCATGTTTTTAAATATCTACACTTCCTTTTTTTCCAGTTTGGAACACACACCCACTTTTAAATGAATTTTAGAGTTCTTGATGGTAACGACCAAACCTATGATTGTCCATTAGTTTTCTTTACATCTCAACATTCATATTTTGGGAGATAAATAAATTTTAGAGTTCTTGATGGTAACGAATTTGGGTTGTGGTATAAACCCATGCCTAACCAGCGAGTAACAAAATATTTGAACTCTGGAAATCCTAGAATCCCAATTCTTTTGTTAATCAAGAGTCTCTTCCTCAGAGGCGGCGGATGTACATTAACAAAGGGTGGGCTTAAGCCCACCCTCAAATTATTAAGAAAAAATAATTATAGTTTAATTATTTTTAAAATTTAATCTATAATTAAGGTTTTAACCCATTTAGCTTTACTTATAAACTTTAACTTTAAAATTATATTTACTTCCATCATAAATTTCACATAATTCAAAATTACAATCGGTATTAACAACTTATCATTAATCTTCAAGTAATTTTTTTGATTTTTGTTAATTTTTTGATATATTATTAAGGTTTTCTTATTTTAGTTAAATATTATACATACTGTGTAAGTAGATAATAATTTTTTTATATAATTTAGGTTTAATAGTTTGATTTAGATTAATTTTTAGAAAATAAAATTATATAGTATATAAATAACTGGTATTTTTTAATATAGTAAGTAAATTTATATAATTAAATTATTTCTTAATTGATTTAATCTATAAATTCATTTTTATGGGGTTTTATCAAATACCAAAAAAAAGTGTTTCCCCGAAACCCTAATGATTTAAACCCACCCTCATATATCTTTCTAGATTCGACACTTCTCTTCCTAGTTAATAAACACAAGAAACAAGGCACCATCAACAAAAATAAGGTGTGTAAGATTCGTATATTCTCTTGTGGTTTTTACCTTTGATCATCCCTTCCTATATCCTGCATTAATATGGCTGACAAATGCCTTTATGAGGAGGAAGATCGAGAATAGTGACAAGGGGTCCCCCTTGTATAATTAGTCCTCTAGGAGGTTTGTAAGGCCCAAGATGTTTGACATTAAAATTCACCTGAAAAGAGAACTTAGTAACATAATTATGTACCCATGCAATCAATTTCTCCTGGAACCCAAGATTTTAAGTGGTTCAAACAAGAAATCTCATCTACCGCTTATATGCCTTGGTCATGTCAAGTTCGACTACTACAAAATGTTTCCCAGATTATAGTTTTTTCTTCAGAAATTGAGAGACCTCCTAAGCCACAAGGGTGTTCTCATGAAACAAACAATCTTTAATGATAGACGAATGTGTAAGGTCGACAATAGAAGATCCCCTGAAGACGCAAAAATACAATTATTGCAATGATTTCCGTAGACAAAGTTTGCACACTCTACCAGCTTAAAATAACACATTATTTCTTAGCAATATCATTTATGAACAAGGGTTAAAATTGTGCCGTTCAACCCCTCCAACTTCACGTTGACAAGCGCAAAGACATCCACACAAATTAGATCCCAATTTATTTTGAAAGAATAAACTATGGAATTCATCCAAGCTTGAAACATGCTAAACACCGCAATTTTGACCTCTTCCATAATTTATTCTCAGATTGAAGTATCATTCATTTCTTTCATAATCTTATAAGGAGTTTGATTAGTATCTCCAAAATTCTTCTCCATTTCTGTTGGCATATAGCCTCCCTTAATAGGTTGTTTTAATGTGACAAATCCTCTTGTGTTTAGTGTGCTAATTACTATTGTTATATACATTCTATCTTGCACTCTAATTCATCAAAAAGCACATTCTTTATCTTTTAGATCAAAGCTTTATTGTTTTATCTTAAGAAACTAATTCTCATACAAATGATATTAACCTTATCTTTGTGTACATTGAGAATTAGCTTTAGTGATCAACTACACAGTTTATTAGAATGATGTTCTCTACAACTCTCGTGAAGAAGGTTTTCTAATCCGAGCATCATAGGAAAAGATATACTCACTAGAAGGTGTTTTAAACCTTTGGTGCGGTACACCGGAGTCTCTGTGCGGTACACCGCAACCCACGGACTACACCACGGACCAGGGGGGCTAGCCCGTCAGAGAGCGAGTAAATGTGCGGTACACCGGACCAACCCCGCGGTGCACCGCAGATTAGGGTTTCCTGCAGCAAAATGAAGACAAAAGAAATATATCCGTTGGGGATATTAATATATCCGTTGGAGACAAGTCTTATGACCGTTGGGAGCATTTTGCAGCTATAAATTGAAGGTCTTTCAAGGCTACAATCACACCTTCAACCCATATACATTAAGGGGCTTAATTGTGATCATCCAAGAAGGTGTCAAGAGCTATAATTGTCATATCTACTCATTCAAGGAGTAAATCAAAGGAGCTTCAAAGTTATTATCTACTCAAGAGAAGTTTTAAGCTTATAGTTATATCATCTCTTTAGGAGTCCATTAGCAAAGTTGTTTCACCCTTTAAACACTTTGTATTTATCCTCTTAATTCTAGTTCTTGTAATAGATAGGTTAAGAGAGAATTTGAGTATCGGGAGTATACTCGGTGTCCTTGTGTTGTGATTACACAAGAGTTTCCTTCGTGGTTTCGAAGAGGTTGTCCTTCGTGTTATCGAAGAGGTTGTAAGGGTTATTGTGTTCTCGACCCGGTTAAGAGAGACACGGGAGCTTAGTGAAAAGCTTGAAATCCTAAGGAGGCTTCTTAGGTAGTGGATGTAGGGAAACCGAACCACTATAAATCGTGTGTATCTTTCTATCTCTACTCTATTTACTTTCCGCACTTTATATGTTTGATAATATGCTAGTTTGAATATTGTGATATTGATTTTCTAGTTTATCTAACATATTGTCATCTAGAGTAGTAATAGATTAGAAACTCGTTTTACTTGTATCACTTATATATCGAACCTCTTAGCTTATCAATTGTATGATCCCTTAAGAGTTTGATATATTAGTTGACTTAGAAGTTTCTTTCTTAAACTTATAATTGTCCAAAAGATTTTTAATTAGGCATTAATCTTATTAGTAATCCTATTCACCCCCCCCCCCCCCTCTAGGACTTTTAATTTCCCATCTATTGAACATACATTTGAAGTGTTAACAATCAATTCAAGACTTGTAAGATCATCATGTTAGATTCCCATCTACTCTACAATCTAATAATGTTATTCCTCTTTCTTCTCTACACGGAAATACCATGGAAAATTTTGTATTTCTTTCTCCCTTATCAATCAATTTGACTTTTTCTATGTCCACCAATTTTTTTTGGCTTCAACACAACTTTCAAATCTACATTTACATATGTAAAGTAGTCAGTAACTTTGCAGATTGCAATTTTACTCTTATTTTTTTAAAATATTTTATTCAGTTTTACAAGTGGTTAATTATTCCGATGTTCTTATATCTTTATATAGGAAGTTGATTTTTCTGAATATATAATAACAAATCGTGTTTCAATCTTTATCAATAACCATTAAAAATAGACTTAATGCGGTTACCTCATAAATTTATATTTCCATAAAATAGATTTACTGTATAAATGTAATAAATTTTTTGAAGTGAGAAAATATTACTACTATTTAATAGTTTTCTTACAAATTATAACTATGAACAATAATTTCTCTAATAGGTTTCTTACCAATTATAACTATGAAAATTCATTTGATTGCATATTATTTTATCTCATTTGATATATTTCTCTAATTGAAAAGTCATTTATATAATTTTGTAAGTATCCATAAGGTGAATGATATATAGTGTATTAGAGACTATACTTTTGTCTTATATCGAAGGGTGGAAATCTCATTTCACGAAAGAGACCACTGTATGACCAAATACTAAAATACCCTTATATAAAACAAAAAACGCTAAAAAACTAAAAGACAAAAAAAACTGTTGAGTGTTGTCACGTTCCAGTACGGCCACCACCCACCACCCACCGACCACCGCCACCACCAGTGATGTACTCAGTAATTTTATTGAGTACTCAGCAAATAAAAAACACAGAGTATTAGAAAATTACGGAGTATCGGGAAAAATATGAACTATATGAATTAAAACACTAAGTATCAAAATAAATACAATGAGTACCCATTAAACAACACCGAGTAATATTAAAAAATACGGAGTACTCAATAAAAAATATAGAGTATATTATTCAAAATTACCGAGTATTAGCCAAAATATTATATTTTATTTAAATTTCACACAACTTACACTATTACAATAATCAGCTAAGTACTTTTGAAAAAAAAGGCCATGTCCGATTTGTGAGATCTGAGTAATACAATACAAAATAAAAAAAATTCAGCTGCGACTCTGAAGGTCACGGAAGAACACGAAGCCTGCTTGCTTCTCTCTTGATGTTCACAACTACACGAACAAGATCTCACCCCCTATGCACACGATCTCGCCGGAGGTTCACTCTAGAAGAACATGAGTTGTACACGAATATGTTGGCCTCGAACAAATCTCCTTCTTCTCCAGCCAGAGCTCGTAACAGCGCCTGCTCGCACCACCATCTCACCAACGCACCACCTCGTTGGGATTTCTCACTCTAGCTTCTAATGGATGACCTTCCTCATCTGAACTTCAAACTAGCTACGTACGACGAGACTTCTCCTTCACACAAGAAAAACGCCGCCACTTATCCATGGCTAGATCTTCAGAGTGAGCTTTGATTTTTTAGCTCATTGAGAGAGTTTTGTGAGGTAACCGTGAGGAAAATGGAAAGAGAGAGTAAAAAAATAGAAAAGAAAAAAAAACATATTAGGGGTTTTGAAATAAAACATGAAACATTATGTATAATATCGAAAAATAAAAAACAAAAGGAGGTAATTATAAATATGATTGCAAATTTGGATTATAGTGTAAAAATTTATTTAGAATCTTTAATAATTAAGAAGAGAATGTAAATAGAATTGGAAAAAAGACATAAGGGATATTTTCAAGACTAGTTGGGTGAAAATCTTTATCTAAAAAACTTATTAAAAATGTATGTAATATTAATAAAAAATGCATAGATTATAACTTAGTGTATAAAAAAAGTATATACATCAAAATTGAGATTTTAGTTTGATTTAAATATATAAAATATTTGACTGATTAAAAAACTTATAAAAAATATATCTCTATAAAGTATAAATACGCATAATTCATAGTTTATAATTTAACTCCATAGAGTAAATTTGATTTCTATATTAGGTAAAGATTACACCATTGAAAAATTGATTTTAAGCATTCTTCAATTAAAAATGATAGTCAGTCTACAAAGCTTCACTAGTAAACAATATATGAAGTTTGGAAAACAATGAAATAAATATATAAAGTGGTTTAGTGTAAAATAGTGATGGCATTACTATATAACGAGTAATTGAGACGATATTTATAAATTTTAATGAATAAATTCAACTGTAAGGACATTGTATGAATTTACTTTTATTATAATGCATAATTTAAGAAATACGATTATAATTTGTTTCTGTTTGTTTTTTCATTTTTACATTAAATAGGGGGCTTGAGAAGATGAATAACAAAGAATCTGATCAGATAAGAGAAGTTGAAGCTTCTTATGCTTTACTAGAGTTGTCAGGTGCGTGTGTCACGTATGCACCTCCACGGGAACCTGGGTTTTCGTTTTCAATCGTTCATCTTCTTTCAGCCGTTCGTATTGCGTTGGTTACTCCACGTGCAAGCCAAAGTGATCCAATAAACGGGAACAACAACATAAATTCCTTCACAACAGCTGAACTTGTGAATAGGGTGAAATCATATCCTGGAGATGTTCGTGCTCTTGAAGTGGGTATTCCTTTTTGGGAATTAGTTAGAGGAGTTCTGCGTATATTCATGTCAAAAACTGCACTCGCGGGAACAAAGGAATGGAGACCACTTATAGAGTATGACATGCAAAGTAGAAAATGGTCTTGGACCGGTCCACTCCCATCTTTTCCACCACTTTCACACGGAATGGATGAAGAGTTATATCCCATGACTTGGGGGATTTCACATAGAACTCTCTGGAAAATGGTGGATGCCTATGCTGACTGGCTTAAAGTATTCCTAGAAGTGCTCCAAAAAATCCAGAGTCTTCCAGAACCGCCCTTTACATTATCGCAATGCCCGAGGGTATATGATAGATTCAAGAATGGAAAAGCTAAGAAAAACCGTCCAACTATAAGCCTGAGCAGTGAAGAAGTTAGGGAATATTTCCGTGCAGAAGAAGCGTTAAGGTACTCCGTTCCTGATCATGCCTTTGCATATACTGCCCTTGACGGAAATAAATCAAGGGTTGCTCCTTTAAGCTGTTTCGGTGGTACGCCAGACACTAGTTATTACAGATATATACTTCTCAAGGAAGATCACCCTACGCAATTTACTGTTCTTTGTCTGGTGAGAGATGCAGCTTCAAGACTACCTGATCGAGTAGGGACAAAATTGGACTTATGCTGTCTAGTAAGAGACTCGCAGTTCATTCGAGAAGACGTGGATGATTATACAATTGGCCTCATTGTAGATGTAATGCTTGATCGGTTGCGTTATGAGATTGATCCTTGTGTCAAATTTGATAAAACTCAGAATTGTTGGGTTTACTTGCACGCCAACAGATGTTGTGACCAGTTTGATGTAGATGGCACATCTGCAGCAAAGTAGGCTGAAAAATTAGTCACCAAAGAAAGAAGGTTTGAGCAAGATTTGCAGATCAGATGAAACTTTGCAAAAACAAGCTATTAAATATGTTAAATTAATTATGTCGCTTTAATTTATTTTTGTATGTTTTCCTCATAAACTTCCAGCATGTTTTAATGTGTTTCCTTATTTCTAAACTTTATATGCAAGTTTTTCTGCATCTAGTACTTGAATGCTTCCGTAAATTATTATAAGACACTTATGAAACGTAGATCTCGACCGTATTTTATAAAGTCAAGCTGGTAATATGATCATGTTATTACATAAACCTACGTACTCTCTTGCAACTGGATCTTTCGAATTGGCTTATAATTTATTTTTACAGTAACCGACTAGATTCATTCATATTAAGTAATAAAGAAAAGACAAAGATTCAAAAATATGTAGGATCACAATTCACAAGGCCACACCTACACATTACAGACAAAAAACCAATGAATTTTTCCAACCCCTTCAGAGGCAATACTCAATCTTGTAGAAAGCCTTCTGGTCTAAGACTTGCATCCCATGTTCTAGCTTATTTTGCTGGTTAACACAGGCAAATATGATAGTTGTTCTTGGGGAACTTGGTGGATGAGATGAATATTCTCTAGTTGAAGCACTCAAACAAGGAAAGATATAGCCTGTGTTTGATTAAGTCAGTGTGGTACTTGTACAAGTCAGAAGTACAATTTGGTCACACGATGAGCGGCTAAATTTATATGTCTTCTTCTTTATTACTACCAAGTGGACTCCCTCCACAATTTTTTTCTTTTATGAATATTTGGCAGTTTATTTGATAGAATATAGTGACTTGTGCAATTAATTACTTCAATTTTTGTATACAATAGAGACATATAGTACAATTTTGAATAATATAAGAACCTATAGTGCAATTAAGTAAAAATAAAAATAAGAAATGGTGCATCGTTCACAAACCCCTCGGTCCTCCCTCAAGACAAAATTTTCTGACTATCCCCCTGTAACCACCCTGTCTAGTCCTTTGACTGCTTTTGTGATCAGGGTGCATGTTGTTGTTCCTACTAAATTAGAAGCATTTGAAGATATTCAATCAAGGAAACATTTGTAAAGTTGGTAAAATCTCAATCCTATTATGAGCTATGCTACTTTACATATTAAATCTCCTACCAAAATTTTACATACTCAAAAACTTCACTATTTATTAGAATTAGCATTTAACAGCAACCTTTGGTCATATACTTAAATTTGTGATGAAACGTTCATAGATTGCGGTTCCATTGTTGCGCCAAAGAATCCAAGTTTGGATACCTAAATTACTCTTATATATGGAAATATTGTATAATTCATGAATAATGCTTATTGAAATATTTTAATCTGAATTTTTCTACCTTTTTGGGTGATGCAGGTGGATACTATCGCCTCAGATAAAAGTCTTCCAGCAATTGAATGATTATTTTACTAGAGTTACAAGTTAATGGGGAGCAACGAAATGTAACACCAAAATTTAGCATCATCACATATCCCCAATATTAAAAAGAACGTTAGCTAACTGGTGAATGAAAAATCTTGAGAACCAACTAAACATAAACATTACCCTTTTCCGTAAGGGGAATCATGTAAGAGGGCTAAACCACACGGGTACTTGAATTCACCTATTTACAAAAAACTAATGAACATATAATAATAAAATAAAAACTGTTATAATGAAATCAAAACTAATTTGAAGTTTCTACACTATTAAATGGACTTTTGAATCTAATGCACATTGCATCATATCGGGTCATAGGTTGTAGGTCAACCTGGCTAAAGGTCCGTTTCAGACCAGTTCTTAGAGGAACTGGGCCTTATCGGTCCGGTCTACCGGTCCTTTCTTACCAGTTCCGGTTCGGACCGGTTCTTGGTTACTTGAAGGAGAGAACCGCACCGCTTTGGGAACCGCCACTACCGGTCCGGTTCCTAACGTTCCCAAATTTATTTTTTTATCGAATAAATATTGTATTTTGAAAATAAATAAAAGGATTGGGCTAGGGAAAAGCTAAATAGGATTTGGGCTAAGTAGGAAAGCGTTTGGCTACAAACATGAATAAAAAAAAAGTTAACGGACCGGTCCGGTTCCGATACGGTTCTGGTCCAGTGATATTTTTAAAACATGAAGAACCGAACCGATAGATCATGGACCGGTCCGGTCCAGTTCGTATCTCTCATGCAGTTTCGTTCCAATTCGGTTCTGGAACCGTCCGGTAGCCAGGCTGAGTTGTAGGGGAAGCACGGGTGTTATCTTGTGAGGTTAGGATAAATCAAGAGTAATAATCTCAATTCAAGAAATTACAAAGGTAAACCAAAGCAGTGTAAAAAAAACTACCCTTTAGTTAGATCGGTAACCTTTAAATTAACCAATTAGTCAATATTGGTCAAATTATTTTTTTAACATATGAGAAAGTATAAAAAAGTGACTAAAAATATATAAAAGCTTAAATGATTATCAACAAACATCAAATTCACAAATATTATCTATTACAAACTAATGAGACTCTCTCGTCTGATACTGCTGGGATTAGAGAATGAGAGAAAGAGAGGAGATACTATATTCGAAAACACTGAGATAATGGGTCTCTCTCGATTAACTTAAATCTTTTGTATTTTATTAATTTCTAAAAAAAATTACCACGGAAACATAAAAATAAAATCCCCCCGGCCCTCACTAGAAAAGTAAATTTTAGATAAAATATTAAAAAATTTACCTCTCGAGCCACTTCCTCGAAAAAGAAATATATGAAAAAATTACCCCGCCAATGCTAGTACAAATAAAATTAAAAAAATAGTTGCACGGGCCATCTGCTAGACTAGAAAAGTAAAAGCATTTATTAATATTTTTTGCCACCGAGTCCTCGGAAAGACAAAAATATCTAGAATTTTTCCCGTAAGACACCCAGTAGGAAAGCATAGAAATCAAAAAAAATAAAAGTAAATTCCCACTACCCATTCCTTGAAAATTTAAAAAAAAAATTGAAAAAATTCATACAAACACCCCGTTAGAAAAGTACAAGAATCTAAAAATAATTGTCCACCCAAGCCCCCTAGAAAAGGAAAAAAACAAATCCTTTTTGCCCCAAGCTCGCGGTTAGAAAAGTAAAAAATTTACAAAAGAATTCTCTCCAATACTCTCTTAAAAAGTGAAAAAAAAAATCTAAAAACAAATAATTTTCCCTTAAACCCTCCTCTAGAAAAGTAACAAAATCTAAAAAAAAAAATGTTCCTCGAATCTTTGCTAGAAAAGTAAAAAAATCTAAAATAAAAGTTGTTACAATAATAACAATTTCATCATCAATAAAATCACAATTATAATTCCCAAAACCCAATGTCCCTAATGATGAAACCCACCACCCCAAACTCAAGCTCTAAAACGACTTGTTTCAGGTTTTGCGATTCGAGTGCGGGTCATATAGATAAGTCCTACAAACTAAGGGTATGGATTATAATGTGGTTCAATAAAAGGCTTTAGAAAGGAATAGAGGGGCTAAGACGAATAAATGATAACAATAATCAAATAAAGAGGGTGAGAAGGTATAGAAGGCTTCAAGTGTTTTTATCATGGAAGAACTGCCTTATTCATTTTTCTAACTACCGGATTTTGTTATTTTTTCATTATTAGTTCATAGTCAAGTGGGTTTTCAACTAATTTCAAACCTTACGTTCTACACACCAAATAACTCTCCCTAAGTTTCAACGTGAATTCTTAGCATTGCTCGTTAACTTTTCTATCCTTTATATCCTGTTTTCATACATGCACCTAAACAATTTCTAACATCTTTTAAAAACATACTACTTACTATCATTGACCTAATAAAATCATGCTCACTAGGTACATTCAACATATTCTATGCCTAATTCAACCCAAAAAATTTAAATTTTATGAAAAAAAAACAAAAAAGGAAGATGAGGACAACGAATCCCCACCCCCAACTCAAAATTGAGTCGTGTCCCCACGACTCGAAAAAGACTCAAGAAAAATAAAATTTAAAATTAGTATACATATTGCACATAAAGAAATGGTAGGGAAGAAAGAAAACATACTCTTCGAGGCTATTACCTCGCCTTAATGACATCCAAGATAGGATTTTGCTGGATTTTTCTTTGATTGCTCGAGGAGTGTTATGATGTACTCCTTTTCTTCTTTTGAAAGTTGTGTAATTACTCTCAAAACTTTAATGATCCAAGCATTATCAATATTGATACTTATCTTAAATTCACGTGTTTCTTCTTCACCCAACTTCTTATTCGCTTTTCCGATCAAGACACGTGATCATAATAGGATATTGCATTAAATAACGACATGGGAAAGATCGAAAATTCGTATCACCTCCTCATAGATCAACTGTGCCACATCTTCCTCTTCTCCTCACACAATACAATTCACAAAAAGAACGTTTAGAACGTCTTACCATGAGCGTAGACCAACCTAATCTTTCCAAATTGCCACGAATCTTATTGTATTCTCCTTATCAATTTCTTCTTCAAATACTTTCTCATAAGAAAAAGGGTAGCTCCTTTAATTGTTTCTTCGGAGAAGCTATGAGGGCCCTTGAAGCTTTCTCTTTTTCTTTGGGTGTAGAGTCTCGATCTATAGAAGTTGTGTTGTCTTCTTCACTAAAGTTAGAACCTTTTTGCCCATTGAATCAAACACAGCTAGCTAACCTCTCTTTCATGACCTATTTTACCCTTTGAATTGGAACTAGGACTTTTCTCACTTGATTTCTTCTCAATTAAATCCAATACCTTGATTTTCTTCAGCTCCCTTGCAGTAGATAATGTTCATGTTCTCTTAATCATCTCAATTGACCCCCAACTCAAAACTTTAACCACTCTTGAAAATTGAACTTTTGAATTATTGGTTGTACAAGCTTAATTTGGGTTAGGAAAGATGTTTTGATGATGATTCTCTATGTGGGTAAGATGGATTCTTCATGGATTGGCTTGGATTTAAGAAATTGTAGGATGAATTTCTAAAATTTAAGCTTTTGATTCTTGGATTCATGTGTTTTGGTTTGATATAGGTGGTTGAATCTTCTTTGTAATGATGTGGAGAATGTATTGGATGTGTTTTTATGGTGATTGGGTAGTGTTTTGATGATTTAGGAAGCTTTGTATGAGCTTTAATGGAGTTGGGAGAGTTTTGGAGAAGAGACAGAGGCTTGAGGTTTAATAAATTTCGGAATAATAGCTATTACCTCCTTATATAAACTCGAATCTGCACTTTTCTATCTCCAGTCGGCGCGCTGCGGTGCATGGGTGTGGTACATGGGTACACCGCATGGGTGTACCGCAGCTTCTGTAGCTTAACAAATTTTTGCTTCGGCAAAATACGCGTGGTAGCACCCCGTGGCACGGGTTTTGGGTGTGCGGTATAGGGTCTGGTGTACCGGACCCATCAGACTTATTTTTTTCCGTCTCGGCATAAAACACGTGGCACCTACCCGTGGTACGGGTTTTTCTCCTATGCGGTATACCGCGGCTGAGGTCCGGTATACCGCACCCCTGCTTCAGTTTTTCCGAAAAATTTTGTTCGCCTTCCCTAACTCGATTTCTCCAATACCTAAGCATCAAAAACACTATTACCTTTCTCAAATATGCAATATCAACTAAAAGTAACTAAACTAAACACAAATTACAAACCTAGAAACGTAAAAACATGAAAGAAACTACGGGTTGTCTCCCGTATAGCACTTTTGTTTAACGTCTTTTAAAGTTAGACGTGTTACCTCGATGACAAAATTTCCACCCTTTGCCTTTAATTCCCATGAACTTTTCAGCTCGATTCTTTATAATCATGGATGGTGCCATCCAAGATTTCGTGGGACGGGGTGTTTCTGGTGGTAACTCGATAGTATTACACTCCTCTGATGATCCACTCATATCCTCAGTTTCGAATCTTCGTTTGTTAGAAAGAATGTCCTTCATGAATTTTATATATGTCGGCATTCTCTTGAGAGCTTCTACAAACGGTATTTTAATCTCTAACTTGCTCACCATGTCAACGAACTTCTTGAATTCCAGGTCATTGTCCTTTTTTCTAACACGTGAAGGGTATGGTGGTAGAGGACATGTGTTGCCACTGGGCTCTCTTTCTTTTCCGGTGTCTTCTCTTGGACATTTTCTTGTTCAACTACCTCTTCGACCTTATCTTCTGTTGTTTCTTCTCCCCCCTTTTCTGGAATAGGGACTGGTTCTGGTTCTGGTCTTGGTGGAGGTAGTTGTTTTCCACTTCTTAATTCAACTACATGACAAACATTGTTCTCTGGAGCACTAGTATCACTTCGGAGTTGCCCTTCTGCAAAGATTTGCAGTTTATTTACCATTTGTGACATTGTATGCTCAATCTTCTTAAGCGCGTTGGATGAGTTTTGGATTCTTTGCTGGTTATTCCTCATATCTTCAATTAGGTTCATTATCTTAGCCAGGCTTGAATTCAAACTCGAAGGTTGTTCTTGTACGGTTTGCTGCATTGAATAAGGAGGTGGTTCTTGATAAGCTTCATTATAAATCGGCGCTTCTTGATAGATAGGTTGTGGAGGATAGCAGGATTGTAGTCGTGATTGATAATAATCATCATAATAATGGTTATTATGATAATCAATCTGTTGATCTCCGACCCAATTGTAATTTTGTGGGGGCTGATAATCAGCGTAATTTCCTTGGGATTGATAATAACCATCATAATAATGGTTTCGTTGATAAGGTATAAAGGAGATTGAAGCTGGATTATTCATGCAATATTCCCACGAGTGATCTCTTGCTCCACAACTAAGACATGAAGGTAATGTATGCACTGGATTCCCCCGAGCAAATTGTTCGCGTAATTCAGCCATTAGCTGGTTTATCTCGTCCATTGCTGCAGGATCTAGTAATACAAAACTTCCTTCTCCTGATAAATCTGCTCTCGCCTAGAAAATTTCTGTAAAACAAAAACTAAAAGAAAAGCGTAAAATAGAACTACCTAAAATATAAGCACAAGATAATTGCACAAGGACTAACGATGTAGTCCCCGGCAGCGGCGCCAAAAACTTGGTGTGGCCTAAGGTGTGATAAAAAGATGATATAATTTAGATGCAAATAAACACCCTAAGCTAACACGGTACTGCAAGTATTACAGGACGTATGATAAGAAGATTCGTTCCTCAGGGACTACGAAGGTTAAGAAGAACTTATGCAAATATTCAAGTGCAAATATGAGAGTTAGAACAGATAATACGCAAGTAGAAAGAAGAGATAGATAAATATTTATTTGGTTTTTAAATAATAAAACTAAACTACTAAATTAAAAGACAGAAAATAAATAACAGAAAAGAAAAGAAGATAGTATGAAAGTTAGCTTGAGTAATTAGCATGTAATCCCCACTAGTTTTGCCGTTCTAAACATGTAAGGGTGAATTATGTAGTATTTCGATAATCGGTTCCAATTCGCTAGGTAGTTTTAAATAAGATTTACCTGTGTCAATAAGGCTTCCTAAGCAAACTTTTCCTGTAATTGGTAAATAGTCACAAGAACTAAACCATAGTGATTATCTAGCTAGGTTGGGTTGTCAAGTCAAACCGTATACTAGACGTTATGTGCTAGACATGTAATTAAACACCGTTTTCAATGGTGACCTAATTACTAGATGGTAATTCTATATGGATGCACTTTCACAAGAACACAGAATATAAATCCAAACACATAAACAGAGAATAAAAACTATAAATCTATTTAAAACATTAAGTTCCCAAATTAGATAGATGTCAATCAAAACTAGGGTTCATACATATATGCTAAAACTCAAGCTAATGGAATTAATTCATACTAAGAAAAGAAAAGAAAAGAATTACAGAATTGAAGGTTGAAGAAGACATGATTGATGCACAGCTCCTTCCAGACTTCTCTTCTTGTGTTGCAGCTTCTTCTTGGCCTTAGGGTCTGGCCAAGGATCATTTTCTAATGTTAAGAGGCTGTATTTATAGTGTATAGGTTGACCTAATTCGTTTTCTTGAAGGAGAAGTAAGTGGTGGACTCCAAGCCCAACTCTAATACGTATGGAAATAAAGATAATTACTGCTGAGATGTTTTGAGCATATCTTCTTCGTTATTGGTCGTTTTTTGCTCCATAATATACCAAAAGAATCCTCACAGAATTATCTACGTCCCTATGAAAAAGAATTTACCAAAATCGGCTTCTTTATTGGAGTTATCACCACTTCTTTAGGCGTGTGCTGCAGAAATTCAAATTTAGGCAGCTTTTCCTTTTCCTAAGTGAACTCTGTTTCCTTCTATCTCCAATTACCATGTTTATCTCTTTCCATATCTTGTAATCTTTGACTTGGACTCTAATTAATCTCCATAATTATCTTTAAAGCTTCACACTAAATAAACAATTAAACCCAATATGCTCTAAATATATTATGTTACTAAATCAAGACTCAAAATAGGAAAGTGCACTAGATCATGATAAATTAGACCTATACTCTAATAAATATGCCTAAAATGATGTCTCTGAAGTATATTTAAATATCACAAATGAGGAGACATCAAGACCCCCAACTCAAAGTTGTATCGTCCCGATACAATAAAAGTAAAGAACAGTAGGGTAGTCAAATAAACAAGAAAAAGAAGTCGGAGGAGAATAAGAACAGAACATAATGAATGATCCTAGAGCAAAATATCTAAAAAATTTCATGTAGTAATGCTCAAGAAATAATGCACAAGTATGCTTAATACACAGGTAATCAACAATCCATAAATTCAAGTCCAGATTAATTTCGCAATGCCAGAAGGAGAGGATGATAACTTAGTTCATGTTAATGGCTATAGGTTGTTCATAGGTCCTAATATAGCATCCAATGGTCCACTTACCTACTACCTAATAGCTCAATTGTTTCTCCACCAAGTAGTTAGAAATCCTAAGGTCTTTGGTTATAACTTGGCTTAAGGACGGGTGTGGTCTATTTGGATAATGAAAAGTGAGTTTGTGGCTCTCTCCTCACTAGCCATCAACGGATAGCCCTAGAGCTTGAGTTTCACTCGAAGATGTTCTCACTCAACCCAATTTATTGATGCTTTTGTGTGCATCCCCAATAATCCCAATTTAAAACCTTTGATGATATAAAATCCACTTTGCCGGTCCGAATATATATTTTCTTTTTCATATCAATTTTTTTCTTTTGTATAGCTATGATTCTCTTTTTGATGTTGAGATATCACGCTATTTTCTTCATATATATAATCTTTTTATGCCCTTGTTGGAAAATTTGGCTCGTAGCTTCTTTTCCATTCACTATTACCCCGGCAAAGGGTTACAATAATAACAATTTCATCATCAATAAAATCACAATTATAATTCCCAAAACCCAATGTGCCTAATGATGAAACCCACCACCCCAAACTCAAGCTCTAAAACGACTTGTTTCAGGTTTTGCGATTCGAGTGCGGGTCATATAGATAGGTCCTACAAACTAAGGGTATGGATTATAATGTGGTTCAATAAAAGGCTTTCGAAAGGCTCAGAGGGGCTAAGACGGATAAATGATAACAATAATCAAATAAAGAGGCTGAGAAGGTATAGAAGGCTTCAAGTGTTTTTATCATGGAAGAACTGCCTTATTCATTTTTCTAACTACCGGATTTTGTTACTTTTTCATTATTAGTTCATAGTCAAGTGGGTTTTCAACTAATTTCAAACCTCACGTTCGACACACCAAATAACTCTCCCTAAGTTTCAACGTGAATTCTTAGCATTGCTCATTAACTTTTCTATCCTTTATTTCCTGTTTTCATACATGCACCTAAACAATTTCTAACATCTTTCAAAAATATACTACTTACTATCATTGACCTAATAAAATAATGCTCACTAGGTACATTCAACATATTCTATGCCTAATTCAACCCAAAAATTTTAAATTTTATGAAAAAGAACAAAAAAGGAAGATGAGGACAACGAATCCCCACCCCCAACTCAAAATTGAGCTGTGTCCCCACGACTCGAAAAAGACTCAAGAAAAATAAAATTTAAAATTAGTATACATATTGCACATAAATAAATGGTAGGGAAGAAAGAAAACATACTTTTCGAGGCTATTACCTTGCCTTAATGACATCCAAGATAGGATTTTGCTGGATTCTTCTGTGATTGCTCGAGGAGTGTTATGATGTACTCCTTTTCTTCTTTTGAAAGTTGTGTAATTACTCTCAAAACTTTAATGATCCAAGCATTATCAATATTGTTACTTATCTTAAATTCACGTGTTTCTTCTTCACCCAACTTCTTATTCGCTTTTCCGATCAAGACACGTGATCATAATTGGATATTGCATTAAATAACGACCTGGGAGAGATCGAAAATTCGTATCACCTCCTCATAGATCAACTGTGCCACATCTTCCTCTTCTCCTCACACAATACAATTCACAAAAAGAACGCTTAGAACGTCTTACCATGAGCGTAGACCAACCTAATCTTTCCAAATTGCCACGAATGGATGTTTTGAATGCGGTTCTATACGCCCATAAGGCATCATCCAACTTCATAGGCCAATCCTTGCGAGTTGGCCCCATAGTCTTCTCAAGAATGGATTTGATCTCTCGATTAGAGACCTCGACTTGACCATTTTCTTGAGGATGATACGTAGTAGATACTCTATGTCTCACCCCATACTTCTCTAAAACTGCCTCCAAGTACCTATTAACAAAATGTGAACCTCCATCACTAATGATAACTCTAGGTGTCCCATGTCTCGTGAAGATGTGTGATTTCAAGAATTTTGTCACCGCTCGCGAATCATTTGTAGCTAAGACTTCAACCATTTCGATACGTAATCAACAACTAGGAGGATGTATTGATTTACATTGGATGGTACAAATGGACCCATGAAATCAATACCCCACACGTCGAAAATCTCAACCTCTAATACATTATTACGTGGCTTTTCATCCCTCCTTGATATGTTACTGGTTTATTGTCATCGATGGCATTCTTTGACATAAGAATGACAATCTTTATGAATAGTAGGCCAATAAAAACTAGACGGAAGTACCTTTGTAGTTGTGCGATCACCTTTGAAGTGTCCTCCATAGGGTGAATCATCACAACTTGCGACCACAACATGAATTTCGGTCTCAAGTATTCATCTTCTAATCATTTGGTCACTACACACTTTGAAAAGGAATGGATCTTCTGAAAAGAATTGTTTTGCACGGTGAGCCAACCTCTTTTTCTCTTGTGAGTTACTTCCAATGCTGAAATATCCACTCACAAATAGATTTGCTATATCTGCATACCAAGGTTAATTTTGCGGTCATCATAAATAAGATCTCATCATGAAATACCTCATTGACCAACTCTGGTCCACTGTTGACGTTATACACCTCGAGACGCGATAAATGATCAACAACTTGATTCTCACTTCCCTTTCGATCTCGGATCTCTAAGACGATCTCTTGCGTCAGCAATAGCCATCTAATCAAATGCGGATTTGCATCCTTCTTTTCCATAAGGTGTTTGATTGCTGAATGATCTGCGTATACAATAACTTTCGCTCGAAGGAGATAGACACAAAATTTATCAAAAGTATATATAACAGCCAACAATTTCTTCTCGGTCACGATATAATTCACTTGTGCATCTGTAAAAGTCTTAATAACATAATAAATGGTATGAAATACCTTTTTTTGCACTGACCCAATACGACACCCATAGGAAGATCACTTGCATCACACATAACCTCATACAGAAGGTCTCAATAAGGATAAACTACAATAGGCGTGGAGATAAGCTTCTCTTTGATGGCCACAAATACCGCCAAACATGTTTCATCAAAAAGGAATTCAGTGTCCTTCTCAAGTAAGTTGAATAACGGTTTGGTGATTTTGGAGAATTTTTTTATAAAGCGACGATAGAACCCAACATGACCCAAAAAGTTTCTCACACCCTTAACAGAAATATGGGGTGATAGAGTGCTGATCACCTCTATCTCCGCATGATCCACCTCCATACCTTACTTTAAACCTTGTGTCCCAAAACGATTCTTTCACGAACCATGAAATAACACTTCTCCCAATTCAATAAAAGATTAGTCTCCTTGCAACGAATTAGAACTTTGAGAAAATACATTTTTGAATGTGAAGTAGCGATGCATCCTAAGAATGACTAGCGATGCATCGCTAGCAAACTTAAACAAACTATCACAAAATACAACACTAGTGAGTTGAGTAGTGACACGATGCTTGGGAGCATCTTCGCCATCAACAATACAATATTAACATAATAGTACTAAAAATTTGAAGGGTGAACAAAAACCAAGACCCTTGTAAGTGAGATAATGACCTGACAAATTGTAAAAAAAAAAAAAAATTGATCAAGATGTTTGCACATATGTGTTGGGTTGATCAAGTAGCGGAATTTGGTTTAATTAAAATGTAAATATAATAGATATTAATTTGTATGTTTTTAATTGAGAACTTTTGATTTTCCTCGTTCAATGCGTGATTTTGTAAATAATATTGTTAGCCTAGCTTACATTAGAGTCAGTGAACATTGACGTGTAGTGAAGTTATAAATGATTCAATTTCTTCTTATGGGTGAAGTTAATTAGATGGCGATGGAGTATTAGTACATTTTGATCCGTTGCGAGCGAAACTCTTCCCCGGAACTATTCATGACAAACGTTAGATATGTGTTGCCTTCCGGCCAGGATCACAGTGTTGAGAAACTATTACCGCTTAATCTCAATTGAGTATCGAAAAGGCCAAGTATATTTCCTGAAATGATTCTGATGTGCCAAAACTTAAGGAACAATCTTCATCTGTGATGGCTTGCAAGGTTGAGAATTTGGTGATCAAATTCTAGAGAAAGTTGTTACTTTAGATGGTTGTATTGAAATTAATTTGTGATTAATTATATATTTTACTAAACACCCCTTGAGCTGCAGTGAATACTACTTAATTGTCAACTATATTTAATTCTATTTTTCCTTAAGTTTCATATATGATAAAATTATCATCATCCACACAAGAGTTATCATAAATATAAAAAAGGTATTTGACCACTTTGAATGTGGAGTTTAGGGAGGGGTCTATAATTTGAAACAAGGATAATCATCAAATTTAACACAATTACTTGATTCTAAAAGTTGATATTTAGAATCTCAACTTGACTGAGAAGCTCCCACAGTTAGGTTAAATCATTATGAGGTGATTCGAGACAAACCTCAATTTAAAACCTGCAAAAATCAAAAAACATAATCAATGAAAATAAACATAAACAATGTCAAGAAACACAAAAGACAAGTCATGTTCATACGAGTAAGAATACAAGAGACACATAGAGCAAAAGCTTGTAAAGGTGACATAGATGAATCAAACTCAACTAAAAACTTATCCTTTTCCAAGGCCATAAGCGAGAACATCTTGTTAGCACCACCCTATAAAACATTAAATCATAATCAATTGAAGAAGCCTGTGTTAAAAATCAATAAAAATAAGTAAGTTTTTACGTGGCGTGTCATTATCAGTTGCTTATCCGTAGTTACATACTTGTTGGTAATGAACACATCGATCTTGCAGCCAAGATCCCACCCCTCACATCTACTTAACCTACCATACATATAATCCATTACCAAGGATCCGTAACCTAATTTCCCATGCAAAGGACACGGAAGTACCATGACACAAGAACACTCAGTGATCCTTGATTCATTTTTAGGTTTTTTCACTAGTATTTCCGCCACTTCCACTTTTGATCCAACTGGAACAAATTCATAGATCACAGAGTCTGTGTATAAGTCGTCAAAGTAACTGTTATTGAACTTCATTTCGCCTATTCTCACACGCCTACTATTAGTATTATCATCTCCTTCGTTCTTATATACTCTCATGAAACTATACGTGACAATATTCTTCAACCTCTCTCTCTCTTTTTGTAGACCACTTGCAGTTGATGTTGATGCTGATGCTATTAGTACATTGTCCGTCTTACCATCATCATACACAAATTCATACACCATCATATAATTAACCAATTTCAAATGCACATAACCTTTAATTTTAGGAAGCTCATGGTACTTCATCATTGACTCAACTATTGATGGTGATCGGATGCAAATGGCCTTGTCTTTCTCTCGATTGGAATCAGTACAACCTAGTTCGGAAGATTTTGAAAAACTCCAGTAGTTCATCAAATTCTTGCAAGTCTTGCCCAACATATCAATGATACTATGTGAACCTTGCACTGTACTGGATTCACCTCTTCCTACTAGATCACAATTCCCTGCTTCCATATTTGACCTAAAAAACACCAATTCATATCAGGAAAAACCCAAACCTCGCTCACTATACCCAACCCTTATGCTAATTTTATAAAATTTCAATTCTCAATTCTAGATCCTACTATTTACATATACATACTCTTCATCTCATCTCAAACAATTCATACATAATTATGGAATTTACATCACGATTCTATCATCAAATAAACAAGATATTCAAACACCACTGAATTCGTTAATTCCTAAATTGAACAAATAAATAAATTAGCCTTAGTTTCTAAATAATACCTCTTGTCTTGTTATGTGAGATTATCTTCTTGTGATCGTTAGTAGTCGTCTGTTATCGACTATTGATGCTTAAAGTGTTGACGGCGGTTGCTTGTGTAGTGTTAAATAGTCGGAAAATCCCTCGTCAGTGTTGTTTGGAGAAGAGGAAAGGTTTTGTTACTCTAGTATAATAAAGGGTTTGCTAAAGATGGAAACATTGCGAAAAGATCGAGCATAAAATGTGTAAAGTAAATAGTGTTATTGAAGAGGAGGCATGGGCCATTTTAATGACAATGAGATTAAGCAAAAATTTGGTAGCTTAGAGTATTTCATTTTATTTGACAACCTTGAATTAGTTCAAGAAATTATGGGTTGACTGGGCTCCATTGGAGTCTTAAACCTATCCTTTCAGAAATAAAGAAATGGTTAGGTTCGTGGTTCATATTGAAACATTGTCCATTAGATAGAAGATATAATTCTACAACAGATGCGTTTGCTAAGTATACTAGGAGGGATATGGATCTAATTACATAGAAGGATTTATCTCTTATTGCTTCGAATGATTATCTAGTGAACTTATGTAATACTTATAAATAACTTATGTGTAAGGTTTCTTTGACAAAACAAAAAAAGGGTCTCGTTTCCTTTTTAAAGTCATTATTCCGATGGTTTTCTTAAGATATGTACGAACGAGGAGGGTTCAAAATCTTTTTAGATTTGGATTCCTAGAAAAACAATCTTATTTGGCCAAAAGACCACATTTCTTCTATTACCTCAATTTCATGTTAATAAATTACTTTTAGCTTTCAAAATAATACTTTACCATTTAATATAATTCTACTTGTTTGATAATAACTTTTTCTTAGTAGTTTATACTTGTATGTTTTTTATTGTTCATGACGCGTCGTTGCTTGTGTTCTGTGAAGTGAAGTGGTCCTTGGACAAGTGTAAAAAAATTTAGTTTAGTATCTAGGGTCAAGTGATTATTACGATGGTTTGTCAAGAGATGTAAGTCTCTTTGAACAAGAGTTCAATATCTTCCTAAATGTGTGGATATATACAAAAATAAAAAACAATCTTATTAGTCAAAAACAATATAATAGAATAAAAAAATCCTACTAATATTTACTTTAAAGGTTTCCTAATATATAATCAAATAGAAAAAATAAAAACTCCATATAAAAATAATAGACTTTATTAGAAAACCCAAATTAATACAATTCAACAACCTTTTTCTTTAATAAAATTAATCCTTTGAAGTGTTATTACTTGTCTATTTAAAATCTAAGTGGTGCAGGTTCGAACCGAGTCAATAACTCCGAGTCCAAAGTGGCTCTCCTATGTAACGAAAAAAATAATCTAAGTCTTTTTTTTTGTTTGGCATCAATTTGTTAACAATTTATTTTTGATCGATGGCAACAACCACCGATCACCGCCGTCCACTTTCGGTCACCGCCGGAAAAAGTTCTGAGCGTGGAATAAAGTTCTGAGCGTAGAATAAAGTTCTGAGCATGAAAAAAAGTTCTGAGTCTCGGTACTGGGCATGGAAAAATTAGTGAGCATGGGCTACTGAGCATGAAAAAAGTTGCTGAGTATCGGATAAAAGTTGCTGAGTGTCGAAAAAAGTTGCTGAGTATTCGATTTTTTTTATTGACTGACTTTACTGAGCATGCTCGTTTTCTTAGTATCTTTACTGGGCATGCTCAGTAACTTGCAGAGTGTTTTTTTGTATAATCAGTAAACTTATGGAGCATTTATCGTATAATCAGTAAAGTGCTGAGCATTTAGACAATAGTTATTGAGTTTAAATAATTTTCTTGATTTAATTATTGGAGCACCTAAAAAACACATTTCACTTATCGATTCAATTGATAACAATTAAATAGCAATATTCTGTAATCACTTATTGGGTTACTGGAATATATTGTTTAATACCAATAACAATTAAATAGCAATATATTGTTTAATAGTTGAGCACGTGTAGAAGGAAATAAGAATAATTAAATAGCAATATTCTATAAACATTTGATAACAAAAAGTATTGAGCATTAAAAAGTTGAGCACGTATAGAAGGAAGTAAAAAATTAAAAAAACAGTAAACTATTATATTTTATAAGCAACAGCTGTAATCTCTCCTCCTTTAATGCCAATCGATTTATCTTCCTGCCAACATATCCAAATCTTTACCCCTTTAACCTGTGATTCCCTTGTTCATCTACCAGCTATTGGTGTTTGTTCATCAGCTCAACCTGTAAATATGAAGTTGAGCATTTAGCAATACCAAGTCGGAATCGTTGACCGATAATCACTACGCTCGGAAAATCTAAGTAGATCGAGCAAGAACCACCACCAGCGATGGGATCTTTGAACAATTAATCACCAAGCTGGAAACCAGATCGAGCCACCACCGGCTTGTCTTCTCAGCGGATCTACGCGAACGGAAAATACCACCTCGCACCAGCAGCCGTTCGTGACCCACGCCTGCGCAGCAAAGCTCCGACACGAACGGAGCTGTAGAAGAGGAGAAAGGAGTTGTAGAACGGAGGTGTAGAAGAGGAGCTGTAGAACGGAGGTTGCAACACCGAGTGAGCTCCTCCGTCTCCTCCAGCAACGAGATCCGCCAGAGCTTCGATAATGGAGGCTGCTTTAGAGAGGAGGATGAAAATAGAGAGTAGAGAGAGAGAGAGAGAGAGAGAGAGAGAGAGAGAGAGAGAGAGAGAGGAAATATAAAATGATAATTAGGGTTTCAAATATTGTGATATAAATTAGTATATATAGGAAAATAAAAAACAAAAAAAGGGTAGAAATGTCCTTGGATTTTTGGGGTATAGTGTTAATTTTTTGTTGTGGCCTTTAGTAAGAAGAGGCTATAGAGCCGGTCTTGTTAGGTCGCGAGGTGGTGTTTTCAAGACCCTTTGGGTAATAATCTCAATAAAAAATCATTTTTATTCCTTTAAGATATGTACGAACAAAGAGGTCCAATATCTTTTTATATTTGGATTCCTAGAAAAACAATCTTATTTGGCCAAAACACCACATTTCTTGTACTACCTCAATTTCATGATAATAAATTACCCTTAGTATGTGGACTCTTTGAGTGGAAAAAAGATAGCGCATCGGCACATATGTAAATCATCATTTCGGTGCGTGTCAATTCTATGTTAGGGGTAAAGGCTTTTCCGGTTATGGGGTTAATGGTAGTTTGAATTAGGCTAGTGGTACCCTTTTTATGGACGTTTCTTATGTGTTGACAAATTTTGCAGTGGATTTATCAGTTGGCAAGGGGTAAAAGACTTTGCATACCTTGCATTCAGCCATAAACACATGGGGTTTGTCCTTCACGAAGAAATCCCACGCTATTGACCTAGCAACTCTCGTTTTTTGTGTCTGTTGTCAAGACTGTAATGAAAAAAGTACATAAGGAACTTAGAATAAGTCTTGCGGACGAGCTAAAGAACCTTACCAATAGATGTTGTTTAACCTCCAACATGTGGGAAGCTAAGAACGGCTTGAAAATACTTTGTGTAACCTGTCATTGGATAGATACAAACTGGTTACTCCAGAAGCGCATCATATTTTTTTGTGTAGTGACTGAACGTGCTATTGGTAGCAACATCAACGACTTAATAACAGATACTGCATTGGCTATATATAATATAACTAGTCGTGTCCTTACGTGTACATTTAACAATGGGTCAAATTTGTTTGCCGTTATACCCGCCCTAATTCAAACCTTCACCGATAGGTCGTCCTTTTATTCTGCACTTTTTCATATCCGTGGTAACTGTCACATACTATATTTGATAGTTACCGAAGGTCTGGATGGTCTGGGTGTAACTTATTATACTTCCCAGTCTGGTCAAAGAATACCGGGAACGAATACAGCAAGCAAGATTAAGAAAGCTTCAAAAAACATTAGAAACACTCCGGCCTTAGTGAGGGCCTTTAAAAAGAAATGTACGTCTACATGTGTTAAGTATAAGAGACTACGGTTAGTTTGTTCAACAAGATAGAATTCAACATACTTGATGTTACAACGCGCCATGGAGTTTAAGGATATTATAAAAAGCATCAACAACAAGCACTTTGGTGATAATTTTATTGAAAATGCGGATTGGGAAGTTATTAACGAGTTATTCAACTTCCTCCACCTTTTTAGCTATATCACAACAATTTTGTCAACAACATACACCCCTACAAGCCACCGGGTATTAGAATCAGTTAATGACGTAGTTGTACACATGAAAGAGCATGAGTTCACTAAGGGACTTGAAAAGATACATGATCCAATGAAGGTTAAGTTCTTGAAATACTACGATCCTGTCCCATATAATTTTTCTATATGATGCGTAATTGATCCACATTACAATGTGAAGTTTACAAGGGTATTTATCGCTGAAATCTATGAATCTATGAAGCACTGCAGCTATGAGGTCAATGACTACATGAAGACTGTTTTGGAGATAATGAATTACTTGTATAAGACATACAAGGCTAAGTTGTGTCGCAACGGTAGACCGCCCGCATACCCCAACCAGTATAAGTGGGTGTTAGTGAGATCAAAAGTCGGAAGGATGATAGACGCATCAAACGCATCAAACACAGATGAACAAGAAGGCTTGAATGAAATCGACTGCTACCTTAATTCTGCCCAAGTGACTCATGTGGAAGACTTCGATATCCTGGGTTATTGGAGAAAATATTCTACCAGCCCTATTCTGTCTCTGATGGCACGTGACATACTCACTATACTAGCCTCATCAGTTCCATCAGAGTCAGCTTTCAGCGAAGGTAAGAAACAACTCTCCGATCAGCGGCAGAGTATGATCGGTTCTACATTAGAACGGGTGGTGCAACTACAAGACTGGATGAAGGCAGATGTTCGAACACGGGAACAGTTGGATGCTTTATCTGGCGAGTAGGATCTAGTGTTCAGCCTATCTAGCTCAAGTAACGGCTCAAACCCTTCAGGATCATACATACCAGATGAAGATGAGTGGTGAGTTCTTTCTTGTACATTTATTTATTTAAAGTCATTTATCGAAAAACTTACTAACATCTTTATCAAGGGGGTTTAAAGAACTACATGGTGGCTTGATCTTTTTATGGGTATGCATTTCACATTACCTATAGAAAAGATACGTAGGCAGCCTAAATTCCATGGGCACAGTCACCAACCCCCCTATTCCCCACAGGTTTATGCTGTTGTTTTTGTAATCTTTTATTAATTCTATAAACTTATAATTGTAATGAGTTATTTTATTATCTGTTGTAATTTATTTAATCAATAAACTTAACGAGTTGTGAATTGGATTATTGTTATCACGGAGTTGTTTTACTTACAAATAAAAATGTTACGGTGTCTTTTTATTTTATCTTTTATAACAACTGATAAAACCCAAACAAATAATGCAAACAAAACATTGGAAATAATTTTTGAGGATAAACTAATTAAGTGTTCAATGAATTTATAAAAACAAATTTAATAACTCAAGAAAACAATAAAATTACTTAAACAAAAAGAATTAACAAAATTGGTTAAAGAAGAAGAAGAAGAAGAAGAAGAAGAAGAAGAAGAAGAAGAAGAAGAAGAAGAAGAAGAAGAAGAAGAAGAAGAAGAAGAAGAAGAAGAAGAAGAAGAAGAAGAAGAAGAAGAAGAAGAAGAAGAAGAAGAAGGAGGAGGAGGAGGAGGAGGAGGAGGAGGAGGAGGAGGAGGAGGAGGAGGAGGAGGAGGAGAAAAAAATAGAGGCGAACCGGAACCGGAAAACTGGTGTTGCTTACCAGTTCGTACCAGTTACCTTTCCGACCAAGAATCGGACCAGACCGGACCTCTAAGGGGGGAACCGGTGGACGGGAACGGTCCGGTAAGGAACAGATCCGGTAAGAACCGGATCGAACCGGTCCGGATCGGTCCGTTTACCAGGATGAGTCCCAAGGTCTTCTCAAGAACAGATTTAATCTCTCGATTAGAGACTTCATCTTGACCGTTTTCTTGTGGATGATAAATTGTGGAAATGTCTCGCCCTATACTTCTCTAAAACCGCCTTCAAGTACCTATTAACAAAGTGTAAACCTCCATCACTAATGATAACTGTAGGCGTCCCATGTCTAGTGAATAAGTGTGATTTCAAGAATTTTGTCACCGCTCGCGAATCATTTGTTGCCAAGACTTCAACCCATTTTGATACGTAATCAAAAACTAGTAGGATGTATTGATTTACATTGGATGGTACAAATGGACCCATGAAATCAATACCCCACACATCGAAAATCTCAACTTCTAATAAATTATTACGTGGCATTTCATCTCTCTTTGATATGTCACCGTTCTATTGGCATCGATGGCTTTCTTTGACATAAGCATGACAATCTTTATGAATAGTAGGCCAATAAAAACAAGACAGAATTACCTTTGTAGTTGTGCGATCACCTTTGAAGTGTCCTCCATAGGGTTGATCATCACAACTTGCAACCACTACATGATTTCGGTCTCAAGTATTCATCTTCTAATCATTTGGTCACTACACACTTTGAAAAGGAATGGATCTTCTGAAAAGAATTGTTTTGCACGGTGAGCCAACCTCTTTTTCTCTTGTGAGTTACTTCCAATGCTGAAATATCCACTCACAAATAGATTTGCTATATCTGCATACCAAGGTTAATTTTGCGGTCATCATAAATAAGATCTCATCATGAAATACCTCATTGACCAACTCTGGTCCACTGTTGACGTTATACACCTCGAGACGCGATAAATGATCAACAACTTGATTCTCACTTCCCTTTCGATCTCGGATCTCTAAGACGATCTCTTGCGTCAGCAATACCCATCTAATCAAATGCGGATTTGCATCCTTCTTTTCCATAAGGTTTGCTGAATGATCTGCGTATACAATAACTTTCGCTCGAAGGAGATAGACACAAAATTTATCAAAAGTATATATAACAGCCAACAATTTCTTCTCGGTCACGATATAATTCACTTGTGCATCTGTAAAAGTCTTAATAACATAATAAATGGTATGAAATACCTTTTTTTGCACTGACCCAATACGACACCCATAGGAAGATCACTTGCATCACACATAACCTCATACAGAAGGTCTCAATAAGGAGAAACTACATAGGCGTGGAGATAAGCTTCTCTTTGATGGCCACAAATGCCGCCAAACATGTTTCATCAAAAAGGAATTCAGTGTCCTTCTCAAGTAAGTTGAATAACGGTTTGGTGATTTTGGAGAATTTTTTTATAAAGCGACGATAGAACCCAACATGACCCAAAAAGTTTCTCACACCCTTAACAGAAATATGGGGTGATAGAGTGCTGATCACCTCTATCTCCGCATGATCCACCTCCATACCTTACTTTAAACCTTGTGTTCCAAAACGATTCTTTCACGAACCATGAAATGACACTTCTCCCAATTCAATAAAAGATTAGTCTCCTTGCAACGAATTAGAACTTTGAGAAAATACATTTTTGAATGTGAAGTAGCGATGCATCCTAAGAATGACTAGCGATGCATCGCTAGCAAACTTAAACAAACTATCACAAAATACAACACTAGTGAGTTGAGTAGTGACACGATGCTTGGGAGCATCTTCGCCATCAACAATACAATATTAACATAATAGTACTAAAAATTTGAAGGGTGAACAAAAACCAAGACCCTTGTAAGTGAGATAATGACCTGACAAATTGTAAAAAAAAAAAAAAAAAAATTGATCAAGATGTTTGCACATTTGTGTTGGGTTGATCAAGTAGCGGAATTTGGTTTAATTAAAATGTAAATATAATAGATATTAATTTGTATGTTTTAAATTGAGAACTTTTGATTTTCCTCGTTCAATGCGTGATTTTGTAAATAATATTGTTAGCCTAGCTTACATTAGAGTCAGTGAACATTGACGTGTAGTGAAGTTATAAATGATTCAATTTCTTCTTATGGGTGAAGTTAATTAGATGGCGATGGAGTATTAGTACATTTTGATCCGTTGCGAGCGAAACTCTTCCCCGGAACTATTCATGACAAACGTTAGATATGTGTTGCCTTCCGGCCAGGATCACAGTGTTGAGAAACTATTACCGCTTAATCTCAATTGAGTATCGAAAAGGCCAAGTATATTTCCTGAAATGATTCTGATGTGCCAAAACTTAAGGAACAATCTTCATCTGTGATGGCTTGCAAGGTTGAGAATTTGGTGATCAAATTCTAGAGAAAGTTGTTACTTTAGATGGTTGTATTGAAATTAATTTGTGATTAATTATATATTTTACTAAACACCCCTTGAGCTGCAGTGAATACTACTTAATTGTCAACTATATTTAATTCTATTTTTCCTTAAGTTTCATATATGATAAAATTATCATCATCCACACAAGAGTTATCATAAATATAAAAAAGGTATTTGACCACTTTGAATGTGGAGTTTAGGGAGGGGTCTATAATTTGAAACAAGGATAATCATCAAATTTAACACAATTACTTGATTCTAAAAGTTGATATTTAGAATCTCAACTTGACTGAGAAGCTCCCACAGTTAGGTTAAATCATTATGAGGTGATTCGAGACAAACCTCAATTTAAAACCTGCAAAAATCAAAAAACATAATCAATGAAAATAAACATAAACAATGTCAAGAAACACAAAAGACAAGTCATGTTCATACGAGTAAGAATACAAGAGACACATAGAGCAAAAGCTTGTAAAGGTGACATAGATGAATCAAACTCAACTAAAAACTTATCCTTTTCCAAGGCCATAAGCGAGAACATCTCGTTAGCACCACCCTATAAAACATTAAATCATAATCAATTGAAGAAGCCTGTGTTAAAAATCAATAAAAATAAGTAAGTTTTTACGTGGCGTGTCATTATCAGTTGCTTATCCGTAGTTACATACTTGTTGGTAATGAACACATCGATCTTGCAGCCAAGATCCCACCCCTCACATCTACTTAACCTACCATACATATAATCCATTACCAAGGATCCGTAACCTAATTTCCCATGCAAAGGACACGGAAGTACCATGACACAAGAACACTCAGTGATCCTTGATTCATTTTTAGGTTTTTTCACTAGTATTTCCGCCACTTCCACTTTTGATCCAACTGGAACAAATTCATAGATCACAGAGTCTGTGTATAAGTCGTCAAAGTAACTGTTATTGAACTTCATTTCGCCTATTCTCACACGCCTACTATTAGTATTATCATCTCCTTCGTTCTTATATACTCTCATGAAACTATACGTGACAATATTCTTCAACCTCTCTCTCTCTTTTTGTAGACCACTTGCAGTTGATGTTGATGCTGATGCTATTAGTACATTGTCCGTCTTACCATCATCATACACAAATTCATACACCATCATATAATTAACCAATTTCAAATGCACATAACCTTTAATTTTAGGAAGCTCATGGTACTTCATCATTGACTCAACTATTGATGGTGATCGGATGCAAATGGCCTTGTCTTTCTCTCGATTGGAATCAGTACAACCTAGTTCGGAAGATTTTGAAAAACTCCAGTAGTTCATCAAATTCTTGCAAGTCTTGCCCAACATATCAATGATACTATGTGAACCTTGCACTGTACTGGATTCACCTCTTCCTACTAGATCACAATTCCCTGCTTCCATATTTGACCTAAAAAACACCAATTCATATCAGGAAAAACCCAAACCTCGCTCACTATACCCAACCCTTATGCTAATTTTATAAAATTTCAATTCTCAATTCTAGATCCTACTATTTACATATACATACTCTTCATCTCATCTCAAACAATTCATACATAATTATGGAATTTACATCACGATTCTATCATCAAATAAACAAGATATTCAAACACCACTGAATTCGTTAATTCCTAAATTGAACAAATAAATAAATTAGCCTTAGTTTCTAAATAATACCTCTTGTCTTGTTATGTGAGATTATCTTCTTGTGATCGTTAGTAGTCGTCTGTTATCGACTATTGATGCTTAAAGTGTTGACGGCGGTTGCTTGTGTAGTGTTAAATAGTCGGAAAATCCCTCGTCAGTGTTGTTTGGAGAAGAGGAAAGGTTTTGTTACTCTAGTATAATAAAGGGTTTGCTAAAGATGGAAACATTGCGAAAAGATCGAGCATAAAATGTGTAAAGTAAATAGTGTTATTGAAGAGGAGGCATGGGCCATTTTAATGACAATGAGATTAAGCAAAAATTTGGTAGCTTAGAGTATTTCATTTTATTTGACAACCTTGAATTAGTTCAAGAAATTATGGGTTGACTGGGCTCCATTGGAGTCTTAAACCTATCCTTTCAGAAATAAAGAAATGGTTAGGTTCGTGGTTCATATTGAAACATTGTCCATTAGATAGAAGATATAATTCTACAACAGATGCGTTTGCTAAGTATACTAGGAGGGATATGGATCTAATTACATAGAAGGATTTATCTCTTATTGCTTCGAATGATTATCTAGTGAACTTATGTAATACTTATAAATAACTTATGTGTAAGGTTTCTTTGACAAAACAAAAAAAGGGTCTCGTTTCCTTTTTAAAGTCATTATTCCGATGGTTTTCTTAAGATATGTACGAACGAGGAGGGTTCAAAATCTTTTTAGATTTGGATTCCTAGAAAAACAATCTTATTTGGCCAAAAGACCACATTTCTTCTATTACCTCAATTTCATGTTAATAAATTACTTTTAGCTTTCAAAATAATACTTTACCATTTAATATAATTCTACTTGTTTGATAATAACTTTTTCTTAGTAGTTTATACTTGTATGTTTTTTATTGTTCATGACGCGTCGTTGCTTGTGTTCTGTGAAGTGAAGTGGTCCTTGGACAAGTGTAAAAAAATTTAGTTTAGTATCTAGGGTCAAGTGATTATTACGATGGTTTGTCAAGAGATGTAAGTCTCTTTGAACAAGAGTTCAATATCTTCCTAAATGTGTGGATATATACAAAAATAAAAAACAATCTTATTAGTCAAAAACAATATAATAGAATAAAAAAATCCTACTAATATTTACTTTAAAGGTTTCCTAATATATAATCAAATAGAAAAAATAAAAACTCCATATAAAAATAATAGACTTTATTAGAAAACCCAAATTAATACAATTCAACAACCTTTTTCTTTAATAAAATTAATCCTTTGAAGTGTTATTACTTGTCTATTTAAAATCTAAGTGGTGCAGGTTCGAACCGAGTCAATAACTCCGAGTCCAAAGTGGCTCTCCTATGTAACGAAAAAAATAATCTAAGTCTTTTTTTTGTTTGGCATCAATTTGTTAACAATTTATTTTTGATCGATGGCTAACAACCACCGATCACCGCCGTCCACTTTCGGTCACCGCCGGAAAAAGTTCTGAGCGTGGAATAAAGTTCTGAGCGTAGAATAAAGTTCTGAGCATGAAAAAAAGTTCTGAGTCTCGGTACTGGGCATGGAAAAATTAGTGAGCATGGGCTACTGAGCATGAAAAAAGTTGCTGAGTATCGGATAAAAGTTGCTGAGTGTCGAATAAAGTTGCTGAGTATTCGATTTTTTTTATTGACTGACTTTACTGAGCATGCTCGTTTTCTTAGTATCTTTACTGGGCATGCTCAGTAACTTGCTGAGTGTTTTTTGTATAATCTTTAAACTTATGGAGCATTTCTCGTATAATCAGTAAAGTGCTGAGCATTTAGACAATAGTTATTGAGTTTAAATAATTTTCTTGATTTAATTATTGGAGCACCTAAAAAACACATTTCACTTATCGATTCAATTGATAACAATTAAATAGCAATATTCTGTAATCACTTATTGGGTTACTGGAATATATTGTTTAATACCAATAACAATTAAATAGCAATATATTGTTTAATAGTTGAGCACGTGTAGAAGGAAATAAGAATAATTAAATAGCAATATTCTATAAACATTTGATAACAAAAAGTATTGAGCATTAAAAAGTTGAGCACGTATAGAAGGAAGTAAAAAATTAAAAAAACAGTAAACTATTATATTTTATAAGCAACCGCTGTAATCTCTCCTCCTTTAATGCCAATCGATTTATCTTCCTGCCAACATATCCAAATCTTTACCCCTTTAACCTGTGATTCCCTTGTTCATCTACCAGCTATTGGTGTTTGTTCATCAGCTCAACCTGTAAATATGAAGTTGAGCATTTAGCAATACCAAGTCGGAATCGTTGACCGATAATCACTACGCTCAGAAAATCTAAGTAGATCGAGCAAGAACCACCACCAGCGATGGGATCTTTGAACAATTAATCACCAAGCTGGAAACCAGATCGAGCCACCACCGGCTTGTCTTCTCACCGGATCTACGCGAACGGAAAATACCACCTCGCACCAGCAGCAGTTCGTGACCCACGCCTGCGCAGCAAAGCTCCGACACGAACGGAGCTGTAGAAGAGGAGAAAGGAGTTGTAGAACGGAGGTGTAGAAGAGGAGCTGTAGAACGGAGGTTGCAACACCGAGTGAGCTCCGCCGTCTCCTCCAGCAACGAGATCCGCCAGAGCTTCGATAATGGAGGCTGCTTTAGAGAGGAGGACGAAAATAGAGAGTAGAGAGAGAGAGAGAGAGAGAGAGAGAGAGAGAGAGAGAGAGAGGAAATATAAAATGATAATTAGGGTTTCAAATATTGTGATATAAATTAGTATATATAGGAAAATAAAAAACAAAAAAAGGGTAGAAATGTCATTGGATTTTTGGGGTATAGTGTTAATTTTTTGTTGTGGCCTTTAGTAAGAAGAGGCTATAGAGCCGGTCTTGTTAGGTCGCGAGGTGGTGTTTTCAAGACCCTTTGGGTAATAATCTCAATAAAAAATCATTTTTATTCCTTTAAGATATGTACGAACAAAGAGGTCCAATATCTTTTTATATTTGGATTCCTAGAAAAACAATCTTATTTGGCCAAAACACCACATTTCTTGTACTACCTCAATTTCATGATAATAAATTGCCCTTAGTATGTGGACTCTTTGAGTGGAAAAAAGATAGCGCATCGGCACATATGTAAATCATCATTTTGGTGCGTGTCAATTCTATGTTAGGGGTAAAGGCTTTTCCGGTTATGGGGTTAATGGTAGTTTGAATTAGGCTAGTGGTACCCTTTTTATGGACGTTTCTTATGTGTTGACAAATTTTGCAGTGGATTTATCAGTTGGCAAGGGGTAAAAGACTTTGCATACCTTGCATTCAGCCATAAACACATGGGGTTTGTCCTTCACGAAGAAATCCCACGCTATTGACCTAGCAACTCTCGTTTTTTGTGTCTGTTGTCAAGACTGTAATGAAAAAAGTACATAAGGAACTTAGAATAAGTCTTGCGGACGAACTAAAGAACCTTACCAATAGATGTTGTTTAACCTCCAACATGTGGGAAGCTAAGAACGGCTTGAAAATACTTTGTGTAACCTGTCATTGGATAGATACAAACTGGTTACTCCAGAAGCGCATCATATTTTTTTGTGTAGTGACTGAACGTTCTATTGGTAGCAACATCAACGACTTAATAACAAATACTGCATTGGCTATATATAATATAACTAGTCGTGTCCTTACGTGTACATTTAACAATGGGTCAAATTTGTTTTCCGCTATACCCGCCCTAATTCAAACCTTCACCGATAGGTCGTCCTTTTATTCTGCACTTTTTCATATCCGTGGTAACTGTCACATACTATATTTGATAGTTACCGAAGGTCTGGATGGTCTGGGTGTAACTTATTATACTTCCCAGTCTGGTCAAAGAATACCGGGAACGAATACAGCAAGCAAGATTAAGAAAGCTTCAAAAAACATTAGAAACACTCTGGCCTTAGTGAGGGCCTTTAAAAAGAAATGTACGTCTACATGTGTTAAGTATAAGAGACTACGGTTAGTTTGTTCAACAAGATAGAATTCAACATACTTGATGTTACAACGCGCCATGGAGTTTAAGGATATTATAAAAAGCATCAACAACAAGCACTTTGGTGATAATTTTATTGAAAATGCGGATTGGGAAGTTATTAACGAGTTATTCAACTTCCTCCACCTTTTTAGCTATATCACAACAATTTTGTCAACAACATACACCCCTACAAGCCACCGGGTATTAGAATCAGTTAATGACGTAGTTGTACACATGAAAGAGCATGAGTTCACTAAGGGACTTGAAAAGATACATGATCCAATGAAGGAAAAGTTCTTGAAATACTACGATCCTGTCCCATATAATTTTTCTATATGATGCGTAATTGATCCACATTACAAGGTGAAGTTTACAAGGGTATTTATCGCTGAAATCTATGAATCTATGAAGCACTACAGCTATGAGGTCAATGACTACATGAAGACTGTTTTGGAGATAATGAATTACTTGTATAAGACATACAAGGCTAAGTTGTGTCGCAACGGTAGACCGCCCGCATACCCCAACCAGTATAAGTGGGTGTAGTGAGATCAAAAGCCGGAAGGATGATAGACGCATCAAACGCATCAAACACAGATGAACAAGAAGGCTTGAATGAAATCGACTGCTACCTTAATTCTGCCCAAGTGACTCATGTGGAAGACTTCGATATCCTGGGTTATTGGAGAAAATATTCTACCAGCCCTATTCTGTCTCTGATGGCACGTGACATACTCACTATACTAGCCTCATCAGTTCCATCAGAGTCAGCTTTCAGCGAAGGTAAGAAACAACTCTCCGATCAGTGGCAGAGTATGATCGGTTCTACATTAGAACGGGTGGTGCAACTACAAGACTGGATGAAGGCAGATGTTCGAACACGGGAACAGTTGGATGCTTTATCTGGCGAGTAGGATCTAGTGTTCAGCCTATCTAGCTCAAGTAACGGCTCAAACCCTTCAGGATCATACATACCAGATGAAGATGAGTGGTGAGTTCTTTCTTGTACATTTATTTATTAAAAGTCATTTATCGAAAAACTTACTAACATTTTTACCAAGGGGGTTTAAAGAACTACATGGTGGCTTGATCTTTTTATGGGTATGCATTTCACATTACCTATAGAAAAGATACGTAGGCAGCCTAAATTCCATGGGCACAGTCACCAACCCCCCTATTCCCCACAGGTTTATGCTGTTGTTTTTGTAATCTTTTATTAATTCTATAAACTTATAATTGTAATGAGTTATTTTATTATCTGTTGTAATTTATTTAATCAATAAACTTAACGAGTTGTGAATTGGATTATTGTTATCACGGAGTTGTTTTACTTACAAATAAAAATGTTACGGTGTCTTTTTATTTTATCTTTTATAGACAACTGATAAAACCCAAACAAATAATGCAAACAAAACATTGGAAATAATTTTTGAGGATAAACTAATTAAGTGTTCAATGAATTTATAAAAACAAATTTAATAACTCAAGAAAACAATAAAATTACTTAAACAAAAAGAATTAACAAAATTGGTTAAAGAAGAAGAAGAAGAAGAAGAAGGAGGAGGAGGAGGAGGAGGAGGAGGAGGAGGAGGAGGAGGAGGAGGAGGAGGAGGAGAAAAAAATAGAGGCGAACCGGAACCGGAAATCTGGTGTTGCTTACCAGTTCGTACCAGTTACCTTTCCGACCAAGAACCGGACCAGACCGGACCTCTAAGGGGGGAACCGGTGGACGGGAACGGTCCGGTAAGGAACAGATCCGGTAAGAACCGGATCGAACCGGTCCGGATCGGTCCGTTTACCAGGATGAGTCCCAAGGTCTTCTCAAGAACAGATTTAATCTCTCGATTAGAGACTTCACCTTGACCGTTTTCTTGTGGATGATAAATTGTGGAAATGTCTCGCCCTATACTTCTCTAAAACCGCCTTCAAGTACCTATTAACAAAGTGTTAACCTCCATCACTAATTATAACTGTAGGCATCCCATGTCTAGTGAATAAGTGTGATTTCAAGAATTTTGTCACCGCTCGCGAATCATTTGTTGCCAAGACTTCAACCCATTTTGATACGTAATCAAAAACTAGTAGGATGTATTGATTTACATTGGATGGTACAAATGGACCCATGAAATCAATACCACACACATCGAAAATCTCAACTTCTAATAAATTATTACGTGGCATTTCATCTCTCTTTGATATGTCATCGTTCTATTGGCATCGATGGCATTCTTTGACATAAGAATGACAATCTTTATGAATAGTAGGCCAATAAAAACTAGACGGAAGTACCTTTGTAGTTGTGCGATCACCTTTGAAGTGTCCTCCATAGGGTGAATCATCACAACTTGCGACCACAACATGAATTTCGGTCTCAAGTATTCATCTTCTAATCATTTGGTCACTACACACTTTGAAAAGGAATGGATCTTCTGAAAAGAATTGTTTTGCACGGTGAGCCAACCTCTTTTTCTCTTGTGAGTTACTTCCAATGCTGAAATATCCACTCACAAATAGATTTGCTATATCTGCATACCAAGGTTAATTTTGCGGTCATCATAAATAAGATCTCATCATGAAATACCTCATTGACCAACTACGGTCCACTGTTGACGTTATACACCTCGAGACGCGATAAATGATCAACAACTTGATTCTCACTTCCCTTTCGATCTCGGATCTCTAAGACGATCTCTTGCGTCAGCAATAGCCATCTAATCAAATGCGGATTTGCATCCTTCTTTTCCATAAGGTGTTTGATTGCTGAATGATCTGCGTATACAATAACTTTCGCTCGAAGGAGATAGACACAAAATTTATCAAAAGTATATATAACAGCCAACAATTTCTTCTCGGTCACGATATAATTCACTTGTGCATCTGTAAAAGTCTTAATAACATAATAAATGGTATGAAATACCTTTTTTTGCACTGACCCAATACGACACCCATAGGAAGATCACTTGCATCACACATAACCTCATACAGAAGGTCTCAATAAGGATAAACTACAATAGGCGTGGAGATAAGCTTCTCTTTGATGGCCACAAATACCGCCAAACATGTTTCATCAAAAAGGAATTCAGTGTCCTTCTCAAGTAAGTTGAATAACGGTTTGGTGATTTTGGAGAATTTTTTTATAAAGCGACGATAGAACCCAACATGACCCAAAAAGTTTCTCACACCCTTAACAGAAATATGGGGTGATAGAGTGCTGATCACCTCTATCTCCGCATGATCCACCTCCATACCTTACTTTAAACCTTGTGTCCCAAAACGATTCTTTCACGAACCATGAAATAACACTTCTCCCAATTCAATAAAAGATTAGTCTCCTTGCAACGAATTAGAACTTTGAGAAAATACATTTTTGAATGTGAAGTAGCGATGCATCCTAAGAATGACTAGCGATGCATCGCTAGCAAACTTAAACAAACTATCACAAAATACAACACTAGTGAGTTGAGTAGTGACACGATGCTTGGGAGCATCTTCGCCATCAACAATACAATATTAACATAATAGTACTAAAAATTTGAAGGGTGAACAAAAACCAAGACCCTTGTAAGTGAGATAATGACCTGACAAATTGTAAAAAAAAAAAAAAATTGATCAAGATGTTTGCACATATGTGTTGGGTTGATCAAGTAGCGGAATTTGGTTTAATTAAAATGTAAATATAATAGATATTAATTTGTATGTTTTTAATTGAGAACTTTTGATTTTCCTCGTTCAATGCGTGATTTTGTAAATAATATTGTTAGCCTAGCTTACATTAGAGTCAGTGAACATTGACGTGTAGTGAAGTTATAAATGATTCAATTTCTTCTTATGGGTGAAGTTAATTAGATGGCGATGGAGTATTAGTACATTTTGATCCGTTGCGAGCGAAACTCTTCCCCGGAACTATTCATGACAAACGTTAGATATGTGTTGCCTTCCGGCCAGGATCACAGTGTTGAGAAACTATTACCGCTTAATCTCAATTGAGTATCGAAAAGGCCAAGTATATTTCCTGAAATGATTCTGATGTGCCAAAACTTAAGGAACAATCTTCATCTGTGATGGCTTGCACGGTTGAGAATTTGGTGATCAAATTCTAGAGAAAGTTGTTACTTTAGATGGTTGTATTGAAATTAATTTGTGATTAATTATATATTTTACTAAACACCCCTTGAGCTGCAGTGAATACTACTTAATTGTCAACTATATTTAATTCTATTTTTCCTTAAGTTTCATATATGATAAAATTATCATCATCCACACAAGAGTTATCATAAATATAAAAAAGGTATTTGACCACTTTGAATGTGGAGTTTAGGGAGGGGTCTATAATTTGAAACAAGGATAATCATCAAATTTAACACAATTACTTGATTCTAAAAGTTGATATTTAGAATCTCAACTTGACTGAGAAGCTCCCACAGTTAGGTTAAATCATTATGAGGTGATTCGAGACAAACCTCAATTTAAAACCTGCAAAAATCAAAAAACATAATCAATGAAAATAAACATAAACAATGTCAAGAAACACAAAAGACAAGTCATGTTCATACGAGTAAGAATACAAGAGACACATAGAGCAAAAGCTTGTAAAGGTGACATAGATGAATCAAACTCAACTAAAAACTTATCCTTTTCCAAGGCCATAAGCGAGAACATCTCGTTAGCACCACCCTATAAAACATTAAATCATAATCAATTGAAGAAGCCTGTGTTAAAAATCAATAAAAATAAGTAAGTTTTTACGTGGCGTGTCATTATCAGTTGCTTATCCGTAGTTACATACTTGTTGGTAATGAACACATCGATCTTGCAGCCAAGATCCCACCCCTCACATCTACTTAACCTACCATACATATAATCCATTACCAAGGATCCGTAACCTAATTTCCCATGCAAAGGACACGGAAGTACCATGACACAAGAACACTCAGTGATCCTTGATTCATTTTTAGGTTTTTTCACTAGTATTTCCGCCACTTCCACTTTTGATCCAACTGGAACAAATTCATAGATCACAGAGTCTGTGTATAAGTCGTCAAAGTAACTGTTATTGAACTTCATTTCGCCTATTCTCACACGCCTACTATTAGTATTATCATCTCCTTCGTTCTTATATACTCTCATGAAACTATACGTGACAATATTCTTCAACCTCTCTCTCTCTTTTTGTAGACCACTTGCAGTTGATGTTGATGCTGATGCTATTAGTACATTGTCCGTCTTACCATCATCATACACAAATTCATACACCATCATATAATTAACCAATTTCAAATGCACATAACCTTTAATTTTAGGAAGCTCATGGTACTTCATCATTGACTCAACTATTGATGGTGATCGGATGCAAATGGCCTTGTCTTTCTCTCGATTGGAATCAGTACAACCTAGTTCGGAAGATTTTGAAAAACTCCAGTAGTTCATCAAATTCTTGCAAGTCTTGCCCAACATATCAATGATACTATGTGAACCTTGCACTGTACTGGATTCACCTCTTCCTACTAGATCACAATTCCCTGCTTCCATATTTGACCTAAAAAACACCAATTCATATCAGGAAAAACCCAAACCTCGCTCACTATACCCAACCCTTATGCTAATTTTATAAAATTTCAATTCTCAATTCTAGATCCTACTATTTACATATACATACTCTTCATCTCATCTCAAACAATTCATACATAATTATGGAATTTACATCACGATTCTATCATCAAATAAACAAGATATTCAAACACCACTGAATTCGTTAATTCCTAAATTGAACAAATAAATAAATTAGCCTTAGTTTCTAAATAATACCTCTTGTCTTGTTATGTGAGATTATCTTCTTGTGATCGTTAGTAGTCGTCTGTTATCGACTATTGATGCTTAAAGTGTTGACGGCGGTTGCTTGTGTAGTGTTAAATAGTCGGAAAATCCCTCGTCAGTGTTGTTTGGAGAAGAGGAAAGGTTTTGTTACTCTAGTATAATAAAGGGTTTGCTAAAGATGGAAACATTGCGAAAAGATCGAGCATAAAATGTGTAAAGTAAATAGTGTTATTGAAGAGGAGGCATGGGCCATTTTAATGACAATGAGATTAAGCAAAAATTTGGTAGCTTAGAGTATTTCATTTTATTTGACAACCTTGAATTAGTTCAAGAAATTATGGGTTGACTGGGCTCCATTGGAGTCTTAAACCTATCCTTTCAGAAATAAAGAAATGGTTAGGTTCGTGGTTCATATTGAAACATTGTCCATTAGATAGAAGATATAATTCTACAACAGATGCGTTTGCTAAGTATACTAGGAGGGATATGGATCTAATTACATAGAAGGATTTATCTCTTATTGATTCGAATGATTATCTAGTGAACTTATGTAATACTTATAAATAACTTATGTGTAAGGTTTCTTTGACAAAAAAAAAAAAGGGTCTCGTTTCCTTTTTAAAGTCATTATTCCGATGGTTTTCTTAAGATATGTACGAACGAGGAGGGTTCAAAATCTTTTTAGATTTGGATTCCTAGAAAAACAATCTTATTTGGCCAAAAGACCACATTTCTTCTATTACCTCAATTTCATGTTAATAAATTACTTTTAGCTTTCAAAATAATACTTTACCATTTAATATAATTCTACTTGTTTGATAATAACTTTTTCTTAGTAGTTTATACTTGTATGTTTTTTATTGTTCATGACGCGTCGTTGCTTGTGTTCTGTGAAGTGAAGTGGTCCTTGGACAAGTGTAAAAAAATTTAGTTTAGTATCTAGGGTCAAGTGATTATTACGATGGTTTGTCAAGAGATGTAAGTCTCTTTGAACAAGAGTTCAATATCTTCCTAAATGTGTGGATATATACAAAAATAAAAAACAATCTTATTAGTCAAAAACAATATAATAGAATAAAAAAATCCTACTAATATTTACTTTAAAGGTTTCCTAATATATAATCAAATAGAAAAAATAAAAACTCCATATAAAAATAATAGACTTTATTAGAAAACCCAAATTAATACAATTCAACAACCTTTTTCTTTAATAAAATTAATCCTTTGAAGTGTTATTACTTGTCTATTTAAAATCTAAGTGGTGCAGGTTCGAACCGAGTCAATAACTCCGAGTCCAAAGTGGCTCTCCTATGTAACGAAAAAAATAATCTAAGTCTTTTTTTTTGTTTGGCATCAATTTGTTAACAATTTATTTTTGATCGATGGCAACAACCACCGATCACCGCCGTCCACTTTCGGTCGCCGCCGGAAAAAGTTCTGAGCGTGGAATAAAGTTCTGAGCGTAGAATAAAGTTCTGAGCATGAAAAAAAGTTCTGAGTCTCGGTACTGGGCATGGAAAAATTAGTGAGCATGGGCTACTGAGCATGAAAAAAGTTGCTGAGTATCGGATAAAAGTTGCTGAGTGTCGAAAAAAGTTGCTGAGTATTCGATTTTTTTTATTGACTGACTTTACTGAGCATGCTCGTTTTCTTAGTATCTTTACTGGGCATGCTCAGTAACTTGCTGAGTGTTTTTTCGTATAATCAGTAAACTTATGGAGCATTTCTCGTATAATCAGTAAAGTGCTGAGCATTTAGACAATAGTTATTGAGTTTAAATAATTTTCTTGATTTAATTATTGGAGCACCTAAAAAACACATTTCACTTATCGATTCAATTGATAACAATTAAATAGCAATATTCTGTAATCACTTATTGGGTTACTGGAATATATTGTTTAATACCAATAACAATTAAATAGCAATATATTGTTTAATAGTTGAGCACGTGTAGAAGGAAATAAGAATAATTAAATAGCTATATTATGTAATTAATATTCTATAATCATTTGATAACAAAAAATATTGATCATTAAAAAGTTGAGCACGTATAGAAGGAAGTAAAAAAATTTAAAAAACAGTAAAATATTATATTTTATAAGCAACAGCTGTAATCTCTCCTCCTTTAATGCCAATCGATTTATCTTCCTGCCAACATATCCCAATCTTTACCCCTTTAACCTGTGATTCCCTTGTTCATCTAACAGCTATTGGTGTTTGTTCATCAGCTCAACCTGTAAATATGAAGTTGAGCATTTAGCAATACCAAGTCGGAATCGTTGACCGATAATCACTACGCTCAGAAAATCTAAGTAGATCGAGCAAGAACCACCACCAGCGATGGGATCTTTGAACAATTAATCACCAAGCTGGAAACCAGATCGAGCCACCACCGACTTGTCTTCTCACCGGATCTACGCGAACGGAAAATACCCCCTCGCACCAGCAGCAGTTCGTGACCCACGCCTGCGCAGCAAAGCTCCGACACAAACGAGTTGTAGAAGAGGAGAAAGGAGTTGTAGAACGGAGGTGTAGAAGAGGAGCTGTAGAACGGAGTTTGCAACACCGAGTGAGCTCCGCCGTCTTCTCCAGCAACGAGATCCGCCAGAGCATCGATAATGGAGGCTGCTTTAGAGAGGAGGACGAAAATAGAGAGTAAAGAGAGAGAGAGGAAATAAAAAATGATAATCAGGGTTCTTTAAATATTGTGATATAAATTAGTATATATAGGAAAATAAAAAACAAAAAAAGGGTAGAAATGTCATTGGATTTTTGGGGTATAGTGTTAATTTTTTGTTGTGGCCTTTAGTAAGAAGAGGCTATAGAGCCGGTCTTGTTAGGTCACGAGGTGTTGTTTTCAGACCCTTTGGGTAATAATCTTAATAAAAAATCATTTTTATTCCTTTAAGATACGTACGAACGAAGAGGTCCAATATCTTTTTATATTTGAATTCCTAGAAAAACAATCTTATTTGGCCAAAACACCACATTTCTTGTACTACCTCAATTTCATGATAATAAATTACCCTTAGTTTTCAAAATAACATTTTACCATTTAATACAATTCTACTTGTTTGATAATAACTTCTTCTTGGTTGATTGTACTCGTATGTTGTTACTGTTCACGACGCGTCGTTGCTTGTGTTCTGTGAGTGGTCCTTGGAGAAGCAGGGGCGGAGCCATGCATACCCCAGAGGGGTCTATGGCCCCCCTAACTTTTCAAAAAAAAAAATTACTACTTATTAAAAAATGAAAAAAATTATTATAGTTATTTATTACCCAAAAATTTTTAAAATCTTCTTTTGGCATCCCCTAACTTTTAAAGTTTATTTTATTAACCTTATAATTATATTATTTATAGAATAATTAAATTTTAAAAGAATTAATACTAAGATTTATAGTGCAATGTTTCTTTAATATAAGACTTATAGTGCAATCTTTACCTAATACAGAATTTATAGTGTAATTTTGTAAAATTTAAGGACTTATTTTACTGTTTTACATAATATAAGGACTTATATTGCACATAATTCGAAAAAAATAATTTCGGGGGCGTTGCCCTCAAACCCCCTTGGCCCCTCCTAATGACTAATCCTTGCTCCACCCCTATGGAGAAGTGTAAAAAAATTTGGTTTAGTATCTAGGGTCAAGTGATTATTGGGATGGTTTGTCAAGAGATGTATGTCTCTTTGAACAAGGGTTTAATATCTTCCTAAATTTGTCGATATATACAAAAATAAAAAACAATCTTATTAGTCAAAAACAATATAATAGAATAAAAAATCCTACAAATTTTTACTTAAAGGTTTCCTAATATTAATAATAAAATAAAATAAATAAATACTCCCTATAAAAATAATAGAATTTATTAGAAAAACCAAATTAATACAATTCAACTACCTTTTTCTTTAATAAATTAATCCTTTGAAGTGTTATTGCTTGTCTATTTAAAATCTAAGTGGTGCAGTTTTGAACCGAGTCAATGACTTTGAGTCCAAAGTGGGTCTCCTATGTAAAAAAAAATCTAAGTCTCTTTTTTGTTTAGCATCAATTTGTTAACAATTTATTTTTTGATCGATGGCTAACAACTATAACAATTTTTTTGGCCGATGAATCACAATTGTTTTTTAGCCGATAGTAACATCAATTCTTTTTGCTGCAGTGATTTACAAAACGAACACAGTTTGATTCCATCTTAAACATAATTTTTTTCTAGGGTGAATGAGACAGAGGGTCTTGGAGTTTAGATTTCTGTCCTATAACAACTGGTGGAAATCTTATTTGTTTGAAGGGATCTCAAGAATGACCAAATACTTAAATACCCTAATATAATACAAAAAACTCTAAAAGACAAAAAAAGTTGATAAGTGTTACACTGTTCATCTTCGGCATCCGACCACCACCCATCGCCGGAAAAAGTATAGAATATTGGAAAAAAAGTATAAAGTATAAAAAAAATAGAGTATCGGAAAAAAAATATAAAGTATCTTAAAATATATAGAGTATTGATAAAAATAATGAGTGACAAGATTATAATTATGAGTACTAAAATAAAAAAACAGTGTAATATTCAAAAAATACATACTACTCAATAAAAAATATAAAGTACTCTATAATAAATACTCTATACAAATAGAGAGTTTTCAAATAAAATAAGAGTATTACATTTTTTTCAAAAAACTAACTTTAAAAATACAATATCTATTACATTTTTTAATAACAATTTCTGAATTCAAATTTATTTAAATAAATACATAAAGGAAACCTACAGTAGTAGGTCACTGTTCGAAAAAAGAAAAAAAAAGGAGATCTAGATTTGACTATTAAACTTTTATTGTCTGATTTACATCCTCTAGGGATTAGTTAAGTGTAATTGTTTCTATATAATCTAAGTTTATTTTGACCAAAAAAAAAAAAAAGTGTGTACGAAATAAAAGAAAAGAAAAGAAATGGAACTCAATCTTCAAGCTTCCATGGAGTCCGGCGACGAGGAAGAAAGGGGACGACTGCGTTCGAGCTAGGGTCGTCACTCCTGCGCCACTCCATCTTCACAACTCTTTTCCAGCGCCACTCCACCTGAGCTCACAAAAAAACCATTCGAATGGACCAGATCTGCTGCGGGAGATGGCTTCGTGAACTAAGCAAGCAACATCGCACTTGATGGCTACGCGAACAGAGCACCTGAGAACCGCTGATGGAGATGGCATCTGGTCTGAGAACCGTTGCTGGTGGTGGTCTTGCTCGAACAAGATCTCAAACTCCAAGAACCGAAGCATCGCATCTCACATTTGAAGGCTTCGAACGGAGTCTTCTTCGCCGGGAAATAGGCGAGAGGCTCAGCCTTTGCTGTCGAGCTCTCGTGCTTCAACCCGACGAAGAGTGTCAGCGATGTTGGGCAATATTTTTTTCTTTTGTTCTATTAAGATATTACATTTCTTCTTGATATTTCTATTTGTTTTTTAGTAGCATAGGTATCTTTAACCCTTTTAGGTTATTTGTTTGTAAGAGCTATAATTTTTCCATATTTAGCCTCAAAAAGTATTTTGTGCTAAAATTATATTCATCATAGGCTGAAATAGCTAAATATAAGGTCTTATTTAGTCTTAGCTTCATATTGTCAAATATGTAAGCAACTCTTGATTTTCAGATTTTCCAAGCTATATAGATTTCCACATCCTCTAGATCTGTACCTTTAGGTCATATATGGCCTTAAAAGAATTGAGTTTAGAGAACCATAAACCAACTCTTTGGGTTATAGGCAGGTCCTGGTATTTTTGGGGCCTTGTGCAAAAATTTAAATTTAGCCTCCTAAAAATACTAACTATATTATAAAATAAATATTTAAAGTATGTACCACTTAAAATGAATATTTACGTATTGATAAAAAAATTCATTAAAATTAATATTAAATAACAAGGTTTTCGGAGGCCTTGTTACAACCGTGTATGAAAAAAACTCCTATATAGCACTCTCATGTGTTTGTTTAGCCAAAAAGAAAATGTAAAAAGACCAAAAAAAAAAAATTTAGTTGAATTAAAAGTGAAAGTTTTAAATTGAATTTTAAAACTCTGCAAATATTAAATTTAACTTTCTGCACATTTCTACTAAGGTTTCCAAACAAAAAGAGTGAAAGAAAATCGATTTAAATTTTACTATACATAATTCATGATAAGATAAAGCTAACAACAACTATATGACAACTCAGCTCAACAAGAAGACAGCTGCAATTAGTTAGTTAGTTAGTTAGTAGAATTAGTTAGTATGATTGTGTATGTATTGTGTATGCATTGTTTGTTATATATACAACACATACTCGAGATGTAAACATAATTCATTCTAATAAAATCTTCTACTCTCATTATGGTATCAGAGCCAAAGAAAGAACAAGCTCTTAAAACGCCATTAATGGCGTGAAAACCAGAAAAACAACAAAGAGCTTTGCTATCTTTCGCTCTTATCGATCTTCTGCGCTTCTTAATCTCTTCTAATGGCAGAATCATCGTCTTCAACACCTCATATATCATCCATTTCTGAAATTCCAGCTGGATTATTGCTATTTCGACAAAATTGGGCCTCGCTTGTTCAAATCAAGCTTGATTCTACAAATTATGTAGTTTGGAAAGCTCAGCTTGAAGCTGTTTTAGAGGCACATGGATATCTCGATCACGTCACATGATCTGTATCTCCACCTTCATCTGCTCATCCTACATACTCTACTTGGATAATAGAAGATCATCAATTGAAGGTATCGCTTCTATCTTCTATGATTCCATCTGTGTTTTCTCAAGTAGTGAGATCAAGTTCTGCTCATGAGGTGTGGGTGAAACTTGAAGAATTGTTTGTTAATCAATGTCGTACACATGTTCATCAACTAAAAATGAAACTGTGTAACATTAAGAAAGGAGACAAGTCAATGACTGAATATTTAGCTAGTATACAAGATATATGTGATGAATTAGACACAGCTGCTGCTTCACTACCACTTGAGGATGTGATTATGTACACAATTAAAGGTTTACCTTCTGAGTATAATCAGTTTAAGTCTAGTATTCGGTTAACAAATGCACAAACATCAACTCTTAGCTTTCATTCTCTTGGTAGTCTATTAGTTTCTGAAGAATTACACATGAAAATGGTTGATTCAAGTGATTCTTCTGTGCATCATACTGCTCTATTTACACCATCTGCTATGAACTTCTCCTCGAATAATTCAAATCGTGGTCGATGACCTTCAAATCGAGGAAGAGGATATGCAAATAGAGGTCGTGGTAGACATTTCTCGCAGCAAAATAACTCTGTTTTGGGTGCACCTCCGTCACACAATTCTAGTATGAATTCAAGTGCTCCTACTTGTCAAATTTGCACTCGTATAGGTCATATTGCTCTTGATTGCTGGTATATATATATATATATATATATATATATATATATATATATATATATATCATATTTTATGAATTATCCATCACCAAAGGCTCAAAATCGAGTTGTTTTAGCAGCTCATTCCACCTATACACCACCTCAAGTTGCATAACATCAATCTTATGACCCCGAGATGTGGCATTTAGACAGTGGTTCTAATAGTCATGTTACAAATGACCCTCACTTACTTGAGAATACTCAACCTTATCATGGTTCACACTCAGTTTCAGTTGGAAATGGACAAAATCTTGACATTGCAAGTGTTGGTCATAGTAAGCTGAATATTTCTAACTCTTCATTTTCTCTAAATTTTGTACTTCATGTTCCATCTATCTCTTCAAACTTGTTATCTATTTCAAAGTTTACAAGTGATAGCAATTGTGTCATTTCATTCACCTCAAAATCAGTCTCTATATATGATTCTTGCTCACATAAGTTGCTATTTCAGGGCCCTTGTAGGGATGGCTTATATCCACTTTCAGCTGGTGCAAGCTCATCATCTGCAATGGCTAATACTTGTACTCCTCAGTCTTTGAAACGTCTCTCTTCTAAAGTTGAGTCTTCATCAGCTGTTTTGTGGCATTTGCGCTTGGGACATCCATCATCTCAAGCTTTAACTCAGTTTTACATACTAAACTAGATCATTATGGTGTTAACTGTAATTCTTGTGCTGTTTCTAAAGAACATAAACTACCTTTTTATTTGTCTATTACACACTCTAAACATCCTTTTGATATTGTTCATTCAAATGTATAGGGACCCTCTCCAACATCCTCTTGAAACTCATTTACATATTATGTGTTATTTGTGGATGATTATAGCAGGTTTAGTAGGGTTTATCCTTTGAAGCATAAGTCAGAAGTGTGTGAGGTGTTCAAAGCCTTTACCACAATGATCCAGACACAGTTCAACACACAAATCAAGTGTCTAAGATCAGATAATGGTGGAGAATACACTAGAACTTCTTTCAAACTGCATCTACAATCTTTGGGTGTTATACATCAAAGTTCTTTCCCCCACACTCCTAAACAAGATGGAGTTTCTGAGCGCAAACACATGCATTTGATTGAGACTACACTGGCTTTACTCACTCATGCTTCATTACCTATGAAATTCTGGTGAAGCTCTAGCTGCTTCTGTTTACTTGATTAATCTACTACCTAGCCCTTCTCTTCAAAATACTAGTCCTTATGAAGCCTTGTTCTCAAAATCACCAACCTACAATCATTTAAGAGTTTTTGGCTGCTTATGCTACCCTTGCACAAAACCATATAATCAACACAAGTTTGCCTTGAAATCTGAACCTTGTGTGTTCATGGGCTATTGTTCATATTCAAAGGGTTACAAGTGCCTCTCTATATCTTCTTCTCGTATCTTCATTTCAAGACATGTTCAATTTAATGAGTCTTCTTTCCCTCTTGCTTCTAAGCCTTCAAATTCTCCTCCATCTATTCCTACCTCTTCAACATTTACTGATATATTCTCAAGTATAAATTTGTCATCATATTCTCAACCATTTCTTTCTATAAATTCTACTCCCTCTTTACCCATCTCTAATACATCATCAATGCCAAATTCAACTTCTCAACCTTCTACTTCTCATATCTCTGACTCATCAGCTCCAAATATACCTTCACAGCCTCCTCCTCAACCTCACCATCCCATGGTTACAAGAAGACAAACTGGATCTCTTAAGACTTCATACAAATGTCAAACCCTCATACAAACCCCAACCTTACTTGAACCATCATCATTTAAAGAAGCAGCTAAGTTTCACTGTTGGTAAGAAGCAATGCAAGAAGAATATGATGCATTGATAAGCCAAAACACTTGGACTCTTGTACCTGCACTACATGGACGCACTCCCATTACATGTAGGTGGATTTACAAGGTCAAACGTCATGCTGATGGTACTATAGCTCGCTATAAAGAAAGACTTGTAGCAAGGGGATTCTTACAAAAATATGGTTTGGACTACACTAAAACCTTCATTCTTGTAGTCAAACATCAAAAAATACGAGTTGTCCTTGCTTTAGCTGTCTCACAAAATTGGGCAATTCGTCAACTTGATGTATCTAATGCGTTTCTCCATGGTGAGCTTGATGAAGAGGTGTATATGACACAACCACAAGGCTCTATTGATTCAGCAAAGTCATCATATGTGTGCAAATTGATCAAGTCTCTTTATGGTTTAAAACAAGCTCCTCGAGCTTGGTATTCTCTGTTACATTCTTTTCTTGTTCTTCAAGCATTCAAAGTGAGTACTGCAGATTCTTCAATGTTTGTCAAAGGAGCCTCTTCATCATTGACAATTATTCTGGTATATGTTGATGATATACTAGTAACTGGTGCAAATGCTGAAGCCATCTCATCTGTTATAGCTGCTTTGAAGAATAGATTTCAAATGAAAGATATAGGGTCCTTAGCCTATTTTATTGGACTTGAAGTGTCTCAATATCATGGTAATATGATTGTCTCACAAGCTAATTATGCTCTATCTATACTCAAGAAAGCTGGCTTAAGTGAGTGTAAAGCTTCCACCACTCCTACCCTCAACAATATGGAGTTTTATCAAACTATCGCAAGCAATTATATGAGGATCCATTCATGTTTAGGAGTTTAACATGTGCTTTACAATATTTGACTATTACAAGACCTGACATTTCTTTTGCTGTTAATCAAGTATGTCAAGCAATGCATAGACCAACGAATGCTGACTATGAAGCCTTAAAGAAGATACTTAGATATCTTAAAGGAACATATCATTACAGTCTGCAATTTTCTCCTTCATCTTCAACTCTTCATGCCTTTTCTGACTCAGATTGGGCTAGTAACACTCAAGATAGAAGGTCTACAACTGGCTATTGTATATTCTTGGGCAACAATTTAGTGTCTTGGGGCTCAAAGAAGCAAACTACAGTCTCAAGGTCTTCAACTGAAGCTGAATACAGGGCTCTTGCTCATGTTTCAGCTGAGCTCAAGTGGTTCACATTTTTACTTCAAAGTCTTCATATTCCTATTGTAACTCCAACTCTATCTTGTGACAACATGTCAGCTTTAGCTTTAGCCACTAATCCTGTCTTTCATACAAGAACTAGACACATTGATGTGGATTTTCACTTTGTGCGAGAACAAGTGAAGTCTAAAGCACTCCATCTCAGACATGTTTCATCTTCTAACCAACTAGCTGATATTTTGACTAAGGGTCTTGGAGTTACACAATTTACTTCACTTCTTACCAAGCTTCCCATGCTCAACATGCTTAGCTTGGCGGGGGATGATAAGATAAAGCTAACAACAGCTATATGACAGCTCAGCTCAACAAGAAGACAGCTGCAATTAGTTAGTTAGTTAGTAGAATTAGTTAGTATGATTGTGTATGTATGGTGTATGCATTGTTTGTTATATATACAACACATACACGAGATGTAAACATAATTCATTCTAATAAAATCTTCTACTCTCATTAGTTCATTCATGAAATTTAAAGAAATCAATTAAATAAACAATTTGATATTTCAATTAAAATTAAAATGTTCAACAAAACAATAAAGCAAACATTGGAGTTTCTGTTTTCTACACAATTCAGTTTGATATTCTAAATAAAAGAAAGGAAGCAAACAAAATAAATTAATGCTTCTGAATAGTAAAAATAACTTGAGAAAAAATCTAAATTATCTAAACCCTAATTTTATCATTGAATTCATATATAAAATCCTAATTAAAATACAAAATACAAAATCAAATATTTAAAACTTTGAAATTATTTTAAATTGAATATAATATTGAATAATTAGATTAAAATTATTAAAATAGTATGTAACACATTCATAAGTATATTTAAAAAAAATACAAATTAGATATTAAGAAAAATACTTACTGATGAATGATGATTGATGATTAAGTTGTACAGAACCATTAATCAAGATTGCCTTTATATACAAATAGTATTACTTAAACTCTACCGATTAGTGATAATATATTTTTTGATATATGAAAAAGAAAAGGCTAAGAGTGTTTTTTTGTTCATTGTTAATTTTTTTCACATTGTTATATATGGAAAACTGTAAGGTTTTTTTTCCAGCATTTTGGAATTGTAAGAGTTTGAGGTTTTTTTTATACTAAATATTGAAATGAAAAAAAGACTGAATCTAATATTTATATAGAAAAATTGGGCCTCTAGACATTTTGGGCCCGGTGCAGTCGCACCACTTGCACCTGCCGAGGACCGGCCCTAGTTATAGGCTTAACGGAGAGTAGTTACATAGGGGCAGAAAACCAACTACTCTTGCCCAAGAGCATTCAAATAGGAGGAGTTCATAAGTTTCCTTTGCATTATCACATAGTTTACAGCTTCCTTATATATTTACTTTCTTTAGTTTGTAGAGACCATTTATAGGACTTCCAAAGGATTTTTTTTTTTCAATTTAGAAGGAATTTTCAGGGCCCATATGTTCTTCTATAGATTCTTAGGGGTGATATAGGAAGATGAGGGTGTATTATATTTTCTTTCTTTCTAGAGTTTTTCTTTTTTTCCATAAGATGGTTATACATTCTCTTAGATGTAATATCTCTATATTTTGATAAGGTCCAACTTGCCTTATCTTCTGAAAAAGTAATTGGGGGTCAATATATTCAGCACTTTACTAGCTATTTCTTCTTTACACTATCTATATACTTTATTTTCATCCCATATATTAGTACCTTTATACAACAACTTAAAAACTTAACTACTATCTTCATTAAGTGGGTAGCCATGTGCCTCACAAGTACTTCTTACTCAATAATCATTAATGGAGTTCCTCAAGGTTTTTTTAGAGGTGAAAGAGGCCTCAGACAAGGAGACCCCCTCTCCCCATACCTGTTTGTTATTGGTATGGAAGTTCTCTCTCAAATACATATACATGTGGGAAATAAGGATGATTTCAGTTGGCACCCAAAATGTGGAAAGTTAAAGATCAATAATTTGATGTTTGCTGATGATCTATTAGTTTTCTTCACCCCAACTGTAGAATCAGCTAAATGGATTAAAAAGGGCCTGAATTTATTCTACAATCTCTCAGGACTCAAGATAAGTGATAGTAAAAGTAATATTTTTTATGGGGGAGTTCCTGAGGTAATAAAGGATGAAATAAATCTCATCCTCAACATACAAGAAGGCTCTCTTCCCATGAAATACCTTGGTCTCCCTTTAATTACAGGAAGACTAAGCCTCAATGATTGTAAACCTTTGGTGGATAAAATGTCTAAAAGGATTGATCACTGGAGCTCAAGACATCTTTCATATGCAGGAAGAGTACAACTCATCAAATCAGTTCTTGGAGGTATTGCTAGTCACTGGTGTAGTGTATTTACCTCCCAAAGAAAATTATAAAGCTTTTACAAGGTAAAGTTATGGCCATTTTGTGGTGTGGTAAGAGTTTATATGAGGGTGGTGCTAAGGTTTCATGGAGTACTGTCTGTAAGCCTACTGATGAATGTGGATTGGGTATTAGAGATTTGGACATACAGAATAAAGTATGGTCTTTAAAATTACTTTGGGGTTGTTGCCTTCCTAAATAGACACTATGGTCTAAATGGTTGCAACTTAACCACCTTAAAGGAAAATCTGTCTGGCAAATTGATATTCCTCTAGATTGTTCATGGGGTTGGAGAAAGATTTTGAAAGTCAGGAAACTTGCTAAAGGTTTATTCAGGTATAAAATGGGTAATGGAAAAGATATAGCTATTTGGTGGGATTATTGGTTACCTAATAACAAAAGTCTAAATGAAATGAACTGCAGCAATATGGCTTCAGGCTACTATGTGAATAACAAAGTAGCTCAGTTTATTTATAAACAGAACTGGAAATGGCCAGCAAAACTGAAATTTATGAATAACCTTACAAAGAACATAACTATCTCTGAGGAAAAAGACATTATTAGCTGTACCTGCACAAGAAAAGGCAAATTTAAATTTGCAGAAATATACGAAGAACATAGAGATAAAGGAAATACAAACAATTGGCACATATTAGTTTGGAAATTGAGAGCATTACCTAAATACAAGTTCTTGCTTTGGCTCTGTAATTTAGACAGATTTCCAACTAAACAGAGATTAATGAGTTGGGGTATAATATCAAACCCTATCTGCGAATTCTGTAAGTTGAATAGTGAAGATAGGGACCACCTCTTCTGGGCCTGTTCTAGTACGAGTCTGGTGGAGGCAAAGGTGTGATAAAATAATAGATAAATAAAGATAATAATAAAGGCTACACACCCTTGAGAACCACGAAACTCACTACAAGTATCACAGATCGTTTGCAAGTTTAAATGATAAGTTTAGTTCGTTCGCAGGGATTGTATCTGTTAGATCTACTTATATTTAACAAGCGTAGATGAATTTAAATGTTTTAGATAAAGATATAAAAAGATGAATAATTATCTAACGCGAACAAATAAATAATACAAATAAATAAATATGAATGTAAGTCAAATAAATTAGGATTAATATTATGAGTCTATTTTACTAACTTGATATTCTAACCTGTCACAGATTAAGCATTATATATTAACCAGGATTCTAAATTCTACCTAGCCTCTATTAGGCTTAGGAGCAACCTCTCCACTACTAGGGATTCCTGAGTAATGATTGGTGATTAAATCAAACCTTTATGGCTATCTAGTTAGGCAAAGGATCAAAACTAGACGATTATGTGGTGTTGCCAATAACTAAGAATAATCCTAAGATTGGCCAAATCTAGGGTTGAAACAATAAGTCAAAATACATAATAACAATATACGCCAAGCTCAATCAATTAAAATAACAATAGTATTATGAAATTTAAGACAAAATAATAACCCAGTAATTGAAAGTAAAACTTACAGAATAAACGTTTAGAAATATGGTTACACATAAATCTATAGCTAATTACCCTAAATATAGAGAAGGAGAGATGTAGAAGAGGAGTTTGTCAATCTCCAACTTCTTCTTCTTGTCTTCCTCTATAGGTCAGCTTGCTTCTTGGATGAATAGCTTGATTCTAAGGATGAATAATAAATATAAAGACTAAGCTATTGTTCAAAAGTGAGAGAATACAAGTAAGGACTGTTGTGATGTTTTCTTTTTTGCAATTCCTTTTTTATTTTCATTTTTGTACAGTTATTCTTTTAAGAGATGTCTACACTAAAAAGGAAAAGCCTCCAAAAAAAAGGACTCGCCAAATTTCTAATGTGGCTCAATAGAATCAATCTACTGCGCAAGCGTTTAAGGCTTACACTTACATGTTAATGTAAAAAGGAAACCAGCCTTTTTAATTTCAGACCTAAATTTAATGAAGCAATGAACACATTCATAATGGAAAAAAATGACATCTCATAATCAAAACAATTCAAGTCATTCATCTAACTTATTTGTACAGTCTTACCTTTCATGAATAAAAGCAACTTATTGACAAATTAAGGGTGAATAACACATGTTTCTATGTGATCTATTCTTATAGTACAAAAATACCATTTACTCCAAAAAATTACAAGAAATCCGTATGTGATCTACTTTAATAACATGAAAACCCCATATACTCTAAAAATTGCAAAAACTTTCTATGTGGTCTAAAATATTAAACACGAAACCCTTTTCGATTATTTTTCTTATTTTAATTAAAAATTGATTGAAAAGGGGTTTCGTGCTTATTATTTTTAAACCACATAAGATTTTCTGCAATATTGATGTCTCCCCATTTGTGATGATTTAATATTAGTTGGAGACATCATTTTTAGTGTTTTAGGAAGTCTTTGAGTCGATTTTCATATAAATTATTACACTTTCCTATTTTTAGTCTTGATTTAATTATTTATTATTTTTAGAGCATATTGGGTTTAATTATTTATTTAGTGTGAAACTTTAAAGATAATATGGAAATAAATTCGATGTCAAGTTAATTCTAAGGAAATAAGGAAAGAAGATCTTGAAGAAATCTGGAGATAGAAAGAAACAAAATTCATTTAGGAAAAGGAAAAGTTGTCAAATAAATCCGAATTTCTGCAGCTACATCTAAAGAAGTGATGATAACTCCAAATCCGAGACGATTCTGAAAGATCCCTTTCATAGGTAGATAGATAATTCCGTGAGGATCCTTTTGATATCTTACGGGCCAAAAACGGTCCAGTAACGAAGAAGATATGGTAAAAACAAGTCAGCAGTAATTATCCTTATCTATTTACGAATTTGAGTTGGGCTAGGAGTCCATTACTTACCTTCTTGATGTCTTCTCATTTGCCATGAATTAATATTACGATGAGACATCATTTTTAGTGATTTAGAAGTCTTTCTAGTCGATTTTTCGGTGAAATGTTACACTTTCCTATTTCTAGTCTTGATTTAGTAAATTATTATTTTTAGAGCATATTGGGTTTCAAAATTATTTAGTGTGAAGTTTTAAATATAATTATGGAGATTAATTAGAGTCCAAGTCAAAGACTAAGAGATATGGAAAAAAGATAAGCATGTAAATTGGAGATAAAGAAAGAAAAGCTAAAATATGGAAAAGGAAAAACTGTCATAAATCTGAATTTCACCACCCACGACCACAAACCAGCTTATATCTCAAAATCAGTGAGAAATTTGGAAGAACGATCAAGAGAAAAGTTAAATATCTTTCCGAGACGATGAATTTAGACTACTCATACGCGTCAAACGGATAAAAATTGAAGCTGTTAGGACCAAAACAAAAACGGGTCTGATTTCATATTTTAGGGTTACGAATTTGAGTTGGGCTAGGAGTCCACTACTTACCTTCTCCTTCAAGAAAACGAATTAGGTCTTCTAAACACCTATAAATACACCCTTATATCACTTGTAAATCATCCTTGTCTCATAGTAATTAGTCTTTAGGTTTATTATCATCAAAATTATTGTAGAGAGCAAGACGAAGTCTTTCATTATTTCTTTTAGTTTATTTCCTTCAGGTATGAACTAATTTTCCCATAGCTTGGGTTTTGCATCATGTAAAATCTATGAATTCTATTTTCTTTCTATCTAAGTTTCTTTGGGAATTATATGTTTTAATCTGATATTAGCTTCTTACCCATATATTTGTTTATGTGTTTTGAATTATTGCCTGTCCTAGAACTGATCACTCTAGGCTTTCTTAATAGTAGTTAGATGTTCACCTTAACTGGGTGTCTAATTATTGAAACACCACATAACTTCTAGTGTCGATATTGGTCTTGACAACACTAATTCTAACTAGATAGTCATTACGGTATATTTTCACCACTATCATCATGCTTGGAATTGAATTGCTTAAGGCCTTGGTGGCACTTGATTACCCTAGGTTTAGGCTGCCTCATGATGTGTCTGTAGCCCCCTTAGTCGCTCTACATGTCTAAGGTATGGGAATTTAGAATCCTGACTAAGTATCTAAGAGCTAATTATCTCCCTTATTAACTAGAGTTTGATAGAAAGAATTCGAAGGATTAGTGCATACTAGCAAAACCTAAGCTATACTTCTCATATTTCTTCGTATTTATTTATTTGTCTTTAAGTTTCCTTAGTTTAATTAATTTACTCATCTTTATTTTCTGTCTTTTAATTAATTACTCTCTACTCGTTATTATTTACCCATTCGTATAACACACTAAGTCCCTGAGAAGGAATTCAACTTATCATTAAAACTTGCATACGTCCTGTAATACTTGCAGTACCGTGCTTGTCTAGGGTGCTTTAGTGCATTGTTTTCAGCGTTTATTTATCATATTCTTATAACACCCTAGGTGACACCAAGTTTTTGGTGCAGCTTCCAGGGACTTGTGTCTCGTTAGCGTGTGGGCTATCTATTTCGAGTAGTAGTTTTTAGTTAATTTTTATTTTTCAGTATTTGGTTTTTATTTTTCCGGATTTACGCTTGTGGTTTGCTTTAGTCTTTTTCAGGGTTTAACTGTGTTTAATTCTTGGCCTCCGTTACGGAAGCCTGAGAGGAGCTTCAGAGGTTATAACAAGCGTCTTCGAGAGGAAAGAGCCTTAAGAAGAGCCATGGCAGACATACGAGATCCGATAGATCCACCACTTGTCCCACCAGGAGGACAACCGCAAGTACCACCACAAGTAAGAGGTAACGGGAACAACAATAATCAGAACCGAGTTGAACAAGACCTTCCAGGCTTGAGAGTGTCGTTTCATGTTCAACATATAGGCTACCGTCCTCCGGAGATCCAAAATATTAAATTTAGACCCGATCCGAGTACGCTCAGTTAGTTTCAAAGTTTTGGACTGTACAGTGGTACAGCAATTCAAGATCCGGTAAGAGCAATTCAAAAGTTTATGTAGATTTGTGATGCTTATGTTACTCCAGGCATTACACGCGAGCAACTGTATTGTCATATGTTTTCGTTCTTTCTGACCGGTAGAGCTGGTGAGTGGCTAGATAGGCAACCACCGAGGACAATTAATTCATGGACAGAACTTCAAGTTGCTTTCTTTAACCGTTTTTATCCGAAGAGTATGAGACTCAAAGACCAAAGCGAGCTTGCAAAGTTTTGTCAAGAAGATGGATAAGAAGTAGGAGAAGCATGGACAAGGTTTCAACAGAAGTTAGCTAGATGTCCGCTCCATGGTTATACCCCCTCTCTACAATTAGAAAATTCTATGAAGGTGTCAACAGAGAAAGTAGATTGAAGGTAGATAACCTTGGGAAAGGAAATTTCATGTCCTTGGACCCTGCTGAAGCTACCGAGGTTTTAGAAAATTGCATTGAACAAGAAAGGAGTTGGCCATCTTCGCGAGCTCCCTTTACAAAACCCGAGGTACGCTTCGATTAGACGCAGAAACTGCAAACTCAGCTCAATTATCCGCATTAAAGAATCAAATCAAAGAACTTAAGTTTGAGATGGAGAGGAATTTAGCCGCAGCAAATGTAGTGCAAGAAGCACAAGGTTGTAAACATTGTGGGGCAATGAATCATACTTGGGAAGAGTGCGAAGGAAATCCACAATCTGTGTATTTCATATCCAACCGAGGAGGTTATCAATTTTGTAATAGGAATCATCCGGGTATGCAGTATTCAAATCCACATGGGGCCGCTAATCCTGGTGGTGTCGCCTAAGGTGTGATAAAAAGATGTATAAAATAAGTGCAAATAAACACTCTAAGCTGACCACGGTTCTGCAAGTATACAGATCGTATGCAAGAGTTTAATGAATAAGTAGAATTCGTTCCTCAGGGACTACGAAGGTTAAGAAGAACTTATGCAAATTATTCAAGTGCAAATATGAGAGTTAGAATAATAATACACAAGGGTAAAGAAGAGATAGATAAATATTTATTTGGATTTTACATAAAAAACTAAACTACTAAATTAAAAGACAGAAAATAAATAAAAGAAAAGAAAAGAAGATAGTATGATAGTTTAGCTTGAGTAAATAGCATGTAAACCCCACTAGTTTTGCCGTTCTAAACATGTAAGGTATGAATCATGTAGTACTTCAATAGTTTGGTTTCAATTGCGCTTGGTAGTTTCAAATAGGGTTTACCTGTGTCAATAAGAACCTAAGCAAACTGTTCCTGCAATTGATAAAATAGCAATACACTAAACCATTTACTATCTAGTTAGGCTGTGTTGTCAGATCAAACCTTATTCTAGACGTTATGTGCTAATTCTGTAGTCAAATATACCGGTTATCTAACTACTATGCTGGTAATCCTATATGTTTGCAACCATAAAGAACACAGAATATAAATCCCACACATAAACAGAGAAATCAAAACATAAATTCAATCAAATTAGATAGATGTCAACCAAAACTAGGGTTCATACATATATGCTAAAACTCAAGCTAAATAGAATTAATTCATACTAATAGAAGAAAAGAAAATAATTACAGAATTAAAGGTTGAAGAAGACATGATTGATGCACAGCTCCTTCCAGTCTTCTATTCTTGTGTTATAGCTTCTTCCTGACCTTAAGGTTTGGTCAAGGATGATTTTCTAATGTTGAGAGGCTGTATTTATAGGGTATAGGAAGACCTAATTCATTTTCTTGAAGGAGAAGGAAAGTAATGAACTCCTAGTCCATATCAAATTCGTAGGTAGATAAGGATAATTATTGCTGACTTGTTTTTACCATATCTTCTTCGTTACTAGACAGTTTTTGACCAATAAGATGTCAAAAGAATCCTCACGGAATTATCTACGTCCCTATGAAAGGGATCTTCCAGAATCGGCTCGGTTTTGGAGTTATCACCACTTCTTAGACGTAGCTGCAGAAATTCAGATTTATTTGACAGCTTTTCCTTTTCCTAATTGAACTCTGTTTCCTTCTATCTCCAATTTCCATGTTTATCTTCTTTCCTTTAGCTCTTAGACTTTAACTTGGACTCTAATTAATTACCATATATCTCTAAAGCTTCACACTAAATAAATAATTAAACCCAATATGCTCTAAAAATAATAAATAATCAATTCAAGACCCAAAATAGGAAAGTGTACTAAATCAAGCTAAAATCGACCTATAAACTAATAAATACGCCTAAAATGATGTCTCAGAAATATATTAAATCTTCACAAATGAGGAGACATCACCTGGTCATTATCAACCACGTCCCTAGAATAACTCATTCCAACCAAGAGGTCAGTATCAAAATCAATATCAGAATAGACCTGCTCCCCCACAACAACCTGTTCAAGATGCATATACCGATTCGTTAGCTCAAGAAGCTTTACCGCAGTATTCTCAAGAGGGAGCTGTGGATAATCAACAATTGACGAAGTTTATGGATCTTATGACCACTAATATGCATTCCCAGAGCGAGAAGTTACGAGAACAAGAAGCTTAAATTCAGATTTAGGTACTCAAGTAGAACAGATGAACAAAGTTCTGACAAGTATTATGGAACAAAAAGAATTGAAGGCTATCGAAGGAGGTGATGAATATGTTGGGTTCGTAGCTTGTAAGGCAATCTGCCTTGAGATTGAAGAAAAGAAGGAAGTACCACATGCTGCCGTTAGTGCCGTGGAAGTTCCGAGTACCGAAGAAGAACCAACCAAGTCTAGCCCCATGGACTCTAACTGTTCTGAGAGTGATGTGGAGGAAGATTCAGAAAAATCCGAATTTATACAGCTTCCGAAAGATATGCAAGAAGAGATTAGATCGGTTATGGAGTTCCAAGCTGAGCGAGCTAAAGAGAAAGAGGAAGAAGCCTCTGAAGAACCAAGAGTTGAAGTTACACCTGCTGTGCAAGAAGAGAAAGAAGAAGAGAAGGTGGAATCACCACCAGTTGTTCAAACAGTGTCATCAAATATTCCTGATACAAATCCAAAGGATGACACTGAACTCAAAACATTTGTAGAGGCATACACTCTTGAAAATATCAACGCCCAGATGCTTGAGATTGCAAAGAAAGGGCTTACACCACAACAAGTTTTTACGCAAGTTATTCCTGAGAAAGAAGCGAGTGTAGAAGCCAAGAGAGAGAACTTGAGAGTCTAAAGAAGAAGTGAAAAAGAGTTACCGTTGAAGCTCAAAGATCCGAGAAGTTTCAACCTTCCTATCCAAATAAATTGTATGCTCAAGGTGAAAGCAATGTGCGATGTGGGTTCAGGTGTGAATCTTATGCCTAAGTCCGTGTTCGCGAGACTTGGACTTCAGAGATCAGAGAAAACTCCAGTGAAGTTGCAGTTTGCTGACAACTCAGTGGTGGTCCTTTGTGTGTTCTAAAAATAATGCAATAGGTAAAGAGAACTACAACCGCAAGTGTGCGGTTGTCCCAAGTAATATTAGTGGTAATAGGATCGTTCGCAGGGACGAAATGGTTAACCTTAATGCTTATCAATTAATGAGTAATTGCACGTGAAAACAAATAAATGATTTTAAGATTGATTGTTGGTTTTCTAAATTCTAAGATAATAAAATAAATTACTAAATAAATGTAAGTAAATAACTAGACGCAAGAAACTAAAGTGTTTACGCAAGAAGAGGAAGTAGTAGTTGAGAGACGCAAGGGTTTCACCTAATTATCATTCATTTCATACATTGTTTAAGGGACAAATTGGTAAATTTGTATTGGTCGGGATTCTATAATCTCCTTACTCCCGTCAGGGTGGACTAAGGAGCAACTCTCAAGTGTTACAAACCCCGTCAGGGTGATTATAGTCCACTCTCAAGTGATTAAGTTTAAATTACCCAATTGGCCATAGGATTAATTACGCTCGGCAGAGTCAAATAACTTCGATCCTACATTCATTAACTAGTTCCGTATCTAAACCCCCCGTCAAGGTGATCCAATCGCCACTAACTGGAATAGCTTAGATACTAAGTCCTCTAATTGATTGATCAGGTCAAAAATAGTAAATAAAGTGCAAATTAAAGAAAAATATAATTTACCCAATTTGATTTAAATAATAATTATCCCAAATCCAAACATATGAAACGAAATCAAATTGGGATTAACCCATTATGCGTTCTCAAGCACTAATTAAGTTTAGCTCATAATTATTGAAAAGATAAAGACTAAAGAAATAATTGGGTTCATAATGTTTTACAGAATAAAATAAAAGAATCTAATTATGGAGTTGAATTGGCTGAGAATCGGAGATATAGACAGTCTCCAGCTCTTGCTTCTTCTTCTCCTGCCTCTAGCTTCCCCTCTGGTGCCTGACTCTTAAGCGTATGTTATATTCTGGAAAAGGTGTGTGAAAATAGAAGTCTCAAGCCCTTTTATAATGTTAAAAACGGATTAGGGCTTTTCCTTAAGGATTAAGTTAAAATAAGAAAATCCCAAATCCATAATTAAGCACAAATCCCGTAACTGCTGCACCACCTCCACTAAAACAGCTCTAGCCCATTCGTTATGACTCCGATTGACCTGAAATCACTTGCTAAATTTCCGTAACTCGATAAGGAACATAATATATTCAAAGGTCAGCGGATAAATCAACTCGTAAGTGCCTCAAAATCAGCAATCGTTGGCCTGTTTCCAGATTTGCAGCTTCAAAATATATTTCCTTTCGGGATTTATCTTCAAGCTTTGACTCCATATAACGATCTTTGACTTTATTCTTGAGTTACTCTCCTAGCTAGTATTCAAAACCTACAACTTTTCACTCAAAACAAACCATATTACGCGCAAAAGTTTACTAAATGAAAAATACTAGAATTAAAAGAGGAAAATCGATTTATTGCATATTAACACCAAAAGTCTATCTAAATAGTCAAATAAACACAAAAAATGATGTCTCCCAAGGGTATAAAATTAGAAAATTTAGGGAGACATCACTTAGTTACCAAGACATGGGGAACAGTGGAGGACGTCCTAGTCCGAGCAGGTAGTATAGCCATCCTTACTGACTTTGATATACTTGATTTCGATGCAGATAAGCAGGTTCCAATCATACTTGCAAGGCCTTTCATGGCCACAAGTCAGAGTGTCATCAACTTCCGAGAAGGGACCATTACCCTTCATGCTAAGAACGTATCTGAGACCTTCTATGTCTTGGGTAAGAAACCAAGGAAGTTAGATCCCACTGTTCCTGTCATCCAAAGCCTTTCACATCACAAAGTCCCTACAGAGAAGATCCATGTAAAACCTGTCGATACTGAGCCAAACATTGATTTTGGGGTTGTCCATGTAAAAAACTTGGTGTCGCCTAGGGTGTGATAAAAATTAGATAAATATAAGTGAAGAAAACTACGCACTCTCACCCTAGAAAGGCACAGTACTGCAAGTATTACAGGACATATGCAAGTTTTAGTTGATAAGTTGAGTTCGTTCTCAGGGACTTAAGTGTGTTATACGAGTAGGTAACAATAACGAGTAAAAGTAAATAATTAAAAGACAGAAAATAAAAGCTATGGATTTCGAAAATAAATAATTAAACTAAGAAAATTAAGGACAATAAAATAAAATACTAAGAATATGAGATGAGAGATAGAACTTAGGTTTTGCTAGTATGCACTAATCCTTCTAATTCTATCTAGATCTAGTTTATAAGGGAGAATATTAGCTCTTGGTATACGTAGTCAGGATTCTAATTTCCCATACCTTAGACCTTGAGAGAGACTAAGGGGGCTACGGCACAACCAAGACGTGGTTTCAAATAGGGTTATCAAGCGCTACCAAGGCCCTAAGCAAACGCAACAATCAATTGGTGATATGGTGATTAAAATAAACGCTAATTACTATCTAGTTAGAATCATGTTTTGTTAGAACTAATATCGACAGTAGACGTTATGTGGTGGTTCAATAGTTAAACACCCAGCTAAGGTGATCATCTAACTACTATTAAGGTAATCCTAAATGTTGCACACCGCAAGGAAAACATACATTAAATCAAAACAGATAATCAAATATAAAGATAAGTAGCTAATATCAAATTAAAACATATAATTCCCAAAGAAACTTAGATAGAAGAATTAGAATTCATAGATTATACATGATGCAAAACCCAAGCTATGGGGAGTTTAGTTCATACCTGATGGAAATAAACTAAAAGAAATAACTAAAGACATCATCTTGCTCTCTACAATAAACTGGAAGAATAAAACCTTAAGAACTAATTACTATGAGGCAAGGATGATTTTACAAGTGATATAAGGGTGTATTTATAGGTGTTTAGAAGACCTAATTCGTTTTCTTGAAGAAGAGATAAAGTATTGGACTCCTAACCCAACTCAAATTCGTATGGAAATAAAGATAAACACTGCTAGACCGTTTTGAGCATATCTTCTTCGTTATTGGTCGGTTTTTGCTCCATAAGATACCAAAAGAATCCTCACAGAATTATCTACGTCCCTACAAGAGGAAATTACCAAAATAGGCTTCCTTGTAGGAGTAATTACCACTTCTTTAGGCGTGTGCTGCAGAATCTCAGATTTAGGCAGCTTTTCCTTTTCCATATTTTTAGGTTTTGTTTCCTTATCTCCAATTTCAATGCTAATCTCTTTCTATAAGTTATAGTCTTTGACTTGGACTCTAATTAATCTCCATAATTATCTTTAAAGCTACACACTAAATAAACAATTAAACCCAATATGCTCTAAAAATATTATTTTACTAAATCAAGACTCAAAATAGGAAAGTGCACTATTTCTCAAGAAAATCGACATTTATGACTTCTAAATCACTAAAAATGATGTCTCATCCTAATATAAATCTATCACAAATGAGGAGACATCAAGACCCCCAACTCAAAGTTGTATCGTCCCGATACAATAAAGATAAAAACAAAGGGAAGTCTATAAATACACACTTATAAAATTCTTAATACAATGGGAAAAACATAGTAGAATACGTAGAATAACTTAAAGCACATAACTCAGAAAATTTCATGCAATAATATTCATAAACTATATACCTGTACACTTCTCATATCCACAGTCAACACGGCTTGAATTCAAGATCAGATTAGTTTCGCAATGTAAGAAGGATTGGAACTTTACTCAGTTCCCCAAGAAAGCTATAGATTGTTCATCGATTTTCACTAGTTTCTAAAGATCCACTCAACTAATCTCTAATGGCTCAATCACTTCTCAATTACATAGCAAAGAATCACAAGGTCTTTAAGGTTGTAATTTAGGCTTAGGGACGGTATGATAGTAAATTTGGATAATTTGGAGTGAGCTTTTGGCTCTCTCCTCACTAGCCATCAACAAATCGCCCTAGAGCTTGAGTTACTCTCATAAAACGTTTCCCACTCAACCCAATGACTTCTTTGATGCATAATTTAGCATCCCCAATAACCCAATTAAAGCCTAAGATGTTCACATAAAAATCCACTTTGCTGGTCCGAATATATATTTTCTTTCTTTTCAAATCAATTCTCTTCTATAGCTATGACTCTCTTTTAATGATGAGATATCACGCTATTTTCTTTTATATATATTTTTTCTTTTTAATGCCCTTGTTGGCAATTTTAGCTTTAGCTTCTTTTTCATTCACTATTACCCCGACAAAGGGTTACAATAAAAATCTGTGAATCATCATCAATATAAAGCACAAAGCACAATTAATAAGCTCAAAAATCCCAACCCAATAACAATTCCCATAATGGTGGACCCACCACCCCAAACTCAAGCTCTAAAACAACTGTCTATGCATCGCGATTCGAGTGCGGGTCATATGGAAAAGTCCTATAATCTAAAGGGATATGGCTTACAACATGTTTCAATAAAAAGCTTTATAAAGGCTAGAAGGGGCTGAGAAGGATATAGCATATAAAATCAAAATAACAAGGTGAGAAGGTATAAAAAGGCTTCAAGGGCTTCAAATATGAAAGAACCGCCTTAATCACTTTCTACACTATGCAATTTCGTTATTTTCATACCTTTAGCACTTTCATCAAATGGGTTTGTCAACTAGCTTGGATCTCACGGCCTACACACTTCTCAAGGTTCCCTGAGATCGAACATACTTTCTATCGCATTGCTCACTAATCTTTTCTTTACTATCAACGCGTGTTTTCCTGCAAATACTCAAAGCATACAAATAAAATAGCTCATAAACATATTACTTACTATCATCAATTCACTGAGCTTATGCTTTCAAGCTATTAAACACACTCTACATCTAATTCCCATGTATCAAAAATTTTAATTTCTACCTAAAAGCAGAAAAATGGAGATGAGAGACAACGAATTCCCGCACCCCCAACTCAAAAATGAGCCGTGTCCCCACGACTCGAAAAAGACTCGAAAAACAGAAATTAAAATTAGCAGATAGACATATTTACAGAAATGGTAAGGAAGAAAGAGAACATACTCTCGAGGCTATTACCTCGCATCATTGACATCCAAGGTTGGATTTGCTGGACCTTTCGTTAATTGCTCAAGGAGTTTCATGATGTGCACTTGATTAGCGTTGATTTGTGCCACATCATTGACTAAGGAAGTTTGAGCTGCTTCAAATTTCGTTAAACGCTCATCCATCTTCTCTTGCCAATTTTGCTCCTTTTCTTCTTTCGAGACTTGCGTAGAACCCGCTCTTCGAAAGATATCCTTGATCCAAGCATTATCAATATAACTCGTCTTAAACTCGAGTTTCTCTTCTTCACCCAATATTACATTCGCTTTTCGCACAAGACACGTGATCATAGTAGGGAATTTAACATTATAAACTGATTTAGGAGAGACGGAATATCGCATCACCTCCTCATAGATCAACTGTGCCACATCAACTTCTTCTCCTCTCAAAATACAATCCAACAGTAGAGCGTACTTCATAGTCACATCCAAAGTTCGTGTGATCCCAAAGACATTAGGAATAAGGAAATTGTGCCAAATTCTCGCATCCGTTTGAAGATATTTGTAAGGCCAAGGTGCCTTCAATTCTCCCTTATGTGATTGCACTTTCTCCTTGTCTAATACATGCTCAAAAAGTAATTCCTCATCAAAGATTTTTCGTTTAGCAACCGCTTCTTCAAATTTGCAATAACCTTTCAATTTCTTAAACTTGAAGTGGTTTCTAATCTCCTCAACTGTGAAAGGAACTAGCTTTCCTCTAATCGGAACACAACATTTACTATCTCGGCTAAAGAGGCCTAAATAGAATTCCAAAACTAATTCATGACATAATTCAGAACGTCTTACCATGAATGTAGACCAACCCAATTTCTCACCAAGCTCTAAGAATCTCTTGTATTCTCCTGTACCAACTTCTTCCTTGAATACTTTCTCATAAGCAAAAGGTAGTTCTTTCAATTGTTTCTCTGCAGAAGCTTTCAAGGTTTTCAAAGCTTCCTCTTTCTCCTTGGGTGTAGGACCTTGTGGAAGTTGTGTTTTCTCCTTTGCATAAAGTAAAGCTTTTTACCATTACGATCACACAAAGTTATACCACCATCTTCAACTTTATTTTTACCCTTTGATTTAGAACTAGAACCTTTGTCAATTGATTTCTTCTTGATTACATCCAATCCCTTGCTCTTATTCACCTCACTCTTGTTAGCTAAAATTGCTGTTCTATTAGTCATCCTCAATTAACCCCCAACTCAAAGCTTTAACAACCCTTGAAATTTGAACTTGTGAATTAATGGTTGAACAAGCTTGATTTGGATTAGGATAGATGAATTGATGATGAATCTCTATGTGGGTGAGGTAGATTTGTAATGGGTTGGCTTGGATTTAAGAAATTGTAGGATGAATTGTGAAAATTTAAGCTCTTGATTCTTCAATTTAATGGATTTGGTGAGGATTGGTAGCTTGAATCTCTTGTGTAATGATGTGGAGAGAAGATTTGATGTGTTTTTCTTGATGATTGGGTAGTGTTTTGATTATTGGTGAAGGTTTTGATGAGCTTCAATGGAGTTGGGAGAGTTTTGGAGAAGAGAAAGAGGCTTAAGGTTTATAAAATTCGGAATAATGGCTTTAATACCTCTTTTATACACTTGAAACCCGTTTTTCTCTCTCCAGTCGGCGCGGCGCGGTATACCGGGCATATCCTCCGGTAACCCGAACATCTGATGCTCCAAAAATTTTCGTCTCGGCAATAAACACGCGCTAGCAACCCGTGGTACAGGTTTTTGGACCCACGGTATACCGCGCATAGGGTCCGGTATACCGGGCTCATTGGTCAGATTTTTTTTCTCCTCGGCATAAAACTCGTGGCACCTACCCGTGGTACGGGTTTTCTTCACCTGCGGTATACCGGGGCTGAGGTCCGGTATACCGCCCCCTGCTTCAGCTTTTCTGAAAAATTTTTGTTCGCTTCCCTAACTCGATTTCTCCAATACCTAAGCATCAAAAACACTAATACCTTTCTCAAATATGCATTATCAGCTAAAAACAACTAAACTAAACATAAACTAAAAACATAAAAGACTTAAAAACATAAAATAATTGCGGGTTGTCTCCCGTACAACACTTTTGTTTAAAGTCTTTCAAAGTTAGACGTGTTACCTCTATCAAGATTTGCGAATATAGCCTCCCCAACAACGAGTTAGGCTACGAACGTCAACTAATCTGCGCTTGACCCCAGTTTTGGGTCGAATTTCTATCACCTTGGCTGAAACAACCTTAGTGACAATGAATGGTCCCATCCACGAGTCTTTGAAACTTCGTGGCCGATTCTCTCGTTTGTGAGCTTTCCATAGAACTTCATGGCCAACCCCAAACTCAATGTTTGGCTCAGTATCCACAGGCTTTAAGTGGATCTTCTCAGGAGGGACTTTGTGATGTGAAAGGCTGTGGATGACAGGAACTGTGGGATCTAACTTCCTTGGTTTCTTACCCAAGACATAGAAGGTCTCGGATACATTCTTTGCATGAAGGGTAATGGTCCCTTCTTGGAAGTTGATGACACTTTGACTTGTGGCCATGAAAGGCCGTCCAAGTATGATTGGAACCTGCTTATCTGCATCAAACTCAAGAATAACAAAGTCAGTAGGGATGGCGATATTACCTGCACGGACTAAGACGTCCTCCACTGTTCCCTATGTCCTCTTAACTGAGTTGTCAGCGAACTGCAACTTCACTAGAGTTTTCTCTGATTTCTGAAGTCCAAGTCTCTCGAACACGGACTTAGGCATAAGATTCACACTAGAACCCTCATCGGACATAGCTTTCACCTTGAGCATACCATGTAATTGAATAGGAAGTTTGAAACTTCCCGGATCTTTAAGCTTTTTTGGTAGCTCTCTTTCACTTCTTCTTGAAACCCTCAGGTTCTCTCTTGGGATCTCTACACTCGCTTCTTTCTCAGGAATAACTTGCGTAAAAACTTGTTGCGGTGTAAGTCCTTTCTTTGCAATCTCACGCATTTGGGCGTTGATATTTTCAGGTTGGTACGCCTCTACAAATGTCTTGAGCGCAGTGTCATCCTTAGGATTTGTATCAGGAATAGTTGATGACATTGGTTGATCAATAGGTGGCGATTCCACCTTCTCTTCTTCTTTCTCTTCTTGCACAGCAGGTGCAACTTCATCTTCTTTCTTTTTCGAATTTAGCTCAGCTTGATAATCCATAACCGATCGAATCTCCTCTTGCATCTTCCTCAGTAGCTGTATAAATTCGGCTTTCTCTGCATCGTCCTCCACATAAACCTCGGAACAGTCAGATTCCACGGGGCTAGACTTGGTTGGTTCTTCTTCGGTACTCGGAACTTCCACGGCACTAACGGCAGCATGCGGTACTTCCTCTTTTTCTTCTTCAATTTCAAGGCAAATAGCCTTGCAAGCTTCGAACCCAACATTGTTTTCACCTCCTTCGATTGCCTTTACTTCCTTTTGTTCCATTAAATTTGTTAAAACTTTGTTTAACTGGTCTACTTGAGTACCTAAAATCTGAAGTACGGCATCTTGTCCTCGGACTTTCTCTTCCTGAGCGTTCACAGTCGTGGTCAAACGGTCCAGTGCTTGTACTATCTGTTGATTGTCCATAGATCCTTCTTGAGGATACTGAGGTAAATCTTTCTGATCTAATGAGTCGGTATAGGCGTCTTGAACAGGTTGTTGAGGGGGAGCAGGTCTATTTTGATATTGATTTTGGTACTGACCTCTCTGTTGTAAAGAGTTGTTCTGGGGACGCTGTTGATAATGACCAGGATTAGCGGCCCCTTGTGGATTTGAATACTGCATACCCGGATGGTTTCGGTTACTCCATTGATAACCTCCGCGGTTGGATATGAAGTACACAGATTGTGGATTTGATTCGCACTGACGAAACCATCTGACGAAACCCCTATCCCAAGAGAGATGAAGAGTGAGGCGTGTGGAGAACAACACACGCGAGGAGAGATCACCACCGAAATGATGGTGCACCAGAGGCAAGAAGATTTTCGGCGAGAAAATCGTACACGAGAAGAAAAAAAATAAAGCAATGTTTTCTCTTCAAAGGAATGTTTTCTCTCCAGTTGCTAAAGTTCCGTAACTCGATAAGGAATGTTTTCTCTTCAAAGGTCAGCGGCTAAATTATCTCTTAAGCACCTTGAAATCAGCAATCTTTGGCCTGGAAAACAGATTTTCAGCTCTAAAAACAATTTCTTTCGGGATTTATCTTCAAGTCTTGACTCCATATCACGATCTTTGACTTTCTCCTCGGATTCCTCTTCTAGCTAACATCCAAAACCTATAAACTTTTCACTAAAAATACCAATATTACGCGCAAAAGCTTAATAAATTAAAAATGCTAGAAATAAAAGAGGAAAATCATATTATTGCATATTTAACTCAAAAGACTATCAAATTAATCAAATAAACACAAAAAATGATGTCTCCCAAGGGTCGAAAATAAGAACAATTAGGGAGACATCAAGACCCCCAACTCAAACCTTTGTCGTCCCGACAAAGCAGAACAAAATTAATCAGAGGGGTAGAAGTAAACGTAAGAACAAATAGAAGCTAGCAAATACACCTAAAGCAATTCTTAAGATAAATCTCATATAGCAAAACTTTAGGAACTAATATATACATACACTTATCATGCAAAATCGAACATAAATATTCTCAATCATAAAATTAAAGTTGCAATGCTTGAAGGTTACACTTGTACTCATATCTGTATGATGGCTATAGGGTGGTCATTAATCCTAACTCGCTTTGAACGCTCCACCTAGCATATTTCCTATCAACAGAATCATAAATTCACTATACATTTAGGAATCACGAGGTCTTTATGGTTTTAATAATGGCTTAAGGATGGTGTGGATGTATATTTGGTAAATTTGAAGTGAGCTTTTGGCTCTCTCCTCACTTACCATCAACAATGTCCTCGAGCTTGAGTTTACGCTAAAAAATGTTCTCACTCACCCGTTTGACGCGCTAATGTTGCGTCCCCATGCCAACCCAAATAAAACTAAGATGATTTCCAAAAATATTGCACTTTGGCGGTTTATTTTATTCTTTCTTGCTTTTTATATTCTTTTTCATTTCTTTTCTTCTTTATTTATTTATTTTTTATTTTTTAAATCCCGGCAAAGGGTTACAAATAATAATATAATCTACATTTTTGTGCCTCAATATAAACACATAAATCCCACTGATGTCTCCCTAATTGTTCTTATTTTCGACCCTTGGGAGACATCACTTTTGGTGTTTATTTAATTAATTTGATAGACTTTTGGACTTAAATTGCAATAATTCGGAATTCCCTTTTTATTTCTAGCATTTTTTATTTATTAAACTTTTGCGCGTAATCTTGGTATTTTTAGTGTAAAGTTTACAGGTTTTTAGATGTTAGCTAGGAGAGGAATCCGAGGAGAAAGTCAAAGATCGTGAATTAGAGTCAAGACTTGAAGATAAATCCCGAAGATATTATTTTTAGAGCTGAAAATCCATTTTCCAGGCCATAGAGTGCTGATTTCGAGGGGCTTAAGCGATGATTTAGCCGCTGACCTTTGAAGAGAAAACATTCCTTATCGAGTTACGGAACTTTAGCAACTGGAATGAGGTCAATCGGAGTCATAACGCATCGGGAAAAGCCGTTTTAGTGAAGGTGTATCAGCAGTTACGGGATTTTGGGCTTAGAAAGTGGGCTTGGACATTTAATTAATATTCTATTTTCTGGTCCAAGCCCTAGAACGAATTTATGCTTATAAAAGGAGATCTGGACTTCTATTTTTCACACAATTCACATTCCACAAGATTAAACACCAGAGAGAAGCAACAGAAGGAAGAAAGAAGAAGCTACAAGAGCTGGAGTGGGTCTATAGCTCCGTTCGTAGTCATTCCAATTCCGGAAATTAGGTTCTTTTTATATTTTAATTTTGTAAACAATATGAATTCCATTTATTTTAATTTAGTTTTTAATTTTAATATGAGCTAAGCTTTTCATAGTGCTTGAGAACCAACAATGGGTGAATCTTAATTTTATGAAATAACGAATGTTGAATTTGGGTTTATCTTAAATTAAATTAGATTGGGTTCATTACTCTTTTCGATAATTTGCGATTATTTACTGATTTTAGAGTCGTGAACTAAGATTAGGTATTAGTATCTAAGCTATTCCATATATGTGGCGTATGGATCATCCTAACGGAGGGTTTAGGTATAGAATTAATTATTCAATCTAGGATAAAAGCTATTGATTCTGACGAACTTAGCTAATTCTAGGGCCAATGAGGTAAAACACTTAATCATCCAACGGTGGATCATATTTACCCTGACGGGACTGGTGACACTTTAGGATCGCCTTATAGTCCACCCTGACGGGGGTATAAGGAATTTAGAATCCCGACCATTGTAATTGACCGATTTAGCCCTTAAACAACATAAGTTAGGAAATAAGATTAGGAGGATCCTTGCGTTCTCAAGTACTACATCTCATATTGCGTTTTCACTTATTTTACTTGCGTCTTAGCGTCTACTTGCATTTAATTATTTGTCTTTTATTCATTAGCTTTAATCAACAAAACCAAACAAACATTTTATTATCTTTTACTTTCGTAAGTGCATCAATCACTACTTGCTAAACATTGTGATCAACCATCCGTCCTTGGAACGAATCTGTATTATCATACATACTACTTGGGATAACCGTACACTTGCGGTTGTGGTTCGATTAGCATTTGCATTTACTTTTAGAACACACAAAGGACCACCAAGTTTTTGGCGCCGCTGCCAGGGACAGTAGCGTGTGACCACGGTGTTTATCCTTTAGTGATAAGTGCATTTATTTTATTTTATCAGTTTTACGCTTTTTGTTTGTTAGCTTTTTCAGGTTTTTAGGTTTGGTGTATGCGAAGAAGGCTATTCAAGGATCTAGAGCCAACACCTCCGATCCTTAGTAATCCAGAATTGTTGATCAGACTTGCAAACAGAAGAAGAAGAGAACGAGAAGCTTCAGAAGTAGAAGAATTAAGTAACAAAATGGAGAATATCACTCTCCAAGGTCAACAGAATGGACAAGGCCAACTAGATGCAAATGGACAACCTTTAGCTCCAGGCGTTATTCCTCCAGTTCCACCAGTGGTTCCTAATCCTCAAGTTTAGATCACGATGAATCAAGATCCGTGGTTTACTAATGGTCCTCCAGAAGTTCCATTCCGCGCTCCTGCTATAGGAGTAGGTGCTCCAGATATTAATGTTCCGAGATTCCGTCCAGATTCGGGTATGCTAGCTCAGTTCCAAAACTTTGGAAATTTTCGCGGAAGACCATCGGAAGATCCTCTTAGAGCTGTACAGAAATTCAAACAGATATGTGATTCTTATATCACACAAGGGGTTTCAAGAGAACAGATGTATTTTGCTGCTTTTAAATTCTTTGTCATAGATGGAGCAAGTGAATGGCACGATACGCAAGATCCTACGAAGATTACTAATTGGGACCAATTAGAGATTGCGTTCTTTGACAGGTATTACCCAAGTAACATGAGGTTAGATGCTGAGTTAGAATTGACGCATTTCCGTCAAGAATATGAGGAAACTGTGGGTAGGAGTTGGACAAGATTTCAGATGTGTTTGCGTAAAGTTCCAAATCATGGTTTTTTAGAACAACAACAGTTAAAGATCTTTTATAGAGGCCTTGATGGAACTTCGAGAGAAAAATTGGATACGCTATGTGGTGCCGGTTTTCTTCAAGTTCAACCCGCTCATGGCAAGATCATTTTAGAGAGAACAATCAAGAATGAAGTTGGGTGGAGCTCAGTAAGAACACCAGTTAAGGGAGTAAATAATGTTGACATGGAAGAGAAATTTGCTACGCTTGAGAATAAGATTCAGAATACTATAGAGCAACAGTTGAAGCAGCTTACTTTAGCTGTAAAAGAAGGTTTTTCGAGTAAGAAGGTAGCTGTGCATGCTGCACAAGAGGTTTATATGTGTTCGATTTGTATGGTAGATGATCATGATGAGGAAAGTTGTCCGAATAACCAAGAATCAGTGAATTTTATGTCCAATAGAGGTAATTTCAATTCAAGTGGTCATGGATATCAGCCTAACAGAAACCATCCTGGGTTTCAATACTCAAATCCCAATGGGGCAGCCAATCCTACTTACGCGTATCAGCCGCGTCCTCAAGGCAACAACTATAATCCAAGACCACACAACAATCATCAAGGAGGACAGAATCAAAACAATTATGTACAAAGACAAGCTCCTCAGAATACCTACGATGAGAATTTAAACCAGAAAGCTTTACCTGCCCATCCACAAGAAGGAGTAGTTACCCTTCAGAAAACCGTTGAAAATTTGATTGCTCTTCAAACACAAGCTTTGGAACGTCAGAACGCAGCTGAAGCGAATATGAAGATTTTCCAGAATCAGCTAAGTCAAATTAATAAACAGCTGAATCAGCGTCCACAAGGGCAACTTCCTAGCGATACGGAAAATCCAACACAACGTGAAGATTGCAAGGCTGTTACATTAAGAAGTGGTAAGAACCTCCCTCCACCTCCTTTTCCTGTTATGAAAGAGAAAGAAGTCCCAAGAAAAGAAAAGGAAGTTGGTGAGAAAGAGAAAGAGAATGAGAAAGATAGTGAGGTGGAAGAAATAGAAAGACCAAGAGAAATTCCGAAAAAGAGAGATGAAATTGTAAGCCATCGCCCTCCACCACCGTTTCCATCGCGAGTTCAGAAAAAGGGTGATATGGCTGATTTTCAGAAGTTCTTTAATAGAGTGAAGGGTTTGAGTATTAATATTCCGTTACTTGAGGCAATTCGAGATATTCCTAAGTATACGAAGTTTTTGAAGAGGGCCCTCACTAATAAAAGGCCCTACTGTGATAATGAGATGATTGGCCTTCCTGAAGAGTGTAGTGCGATTTGCCAGAGTAAATTACCTCCGAAGTTAGTTGATCCGGGGAGTTTCACGATTCCCATATCGATTGGAGAAGAATGGAAGGGAAAGGCGCTATGCGATTTGGGGGCAAGCATCAACTTGATGCCCAAGTCAGTGTTTGATAAGCTTAAAATTGGAAACGCAAGACCTACCTCTATGGTCTTGCAAATGGCGGATAGGTCTCTTGCTCATCCTGAAGGCCGCATTAAGGATGTTCTTGTTAAGGCAGGTACACTTATATTTCCTGTTGATTTCGTAATTCTTGAATACAATGCAGATAGAAATGTCCCCATTATTTTGGGTAGACCGTTCCTAGCTACAGGGAGAACATTGATCGATGTAGAAAATGGCGAATTGACAATGAGGATACAAGATGAGGAAGTGAAATTCAATGTATTTTGAGCTATGAAATTCCCAGATTCTCAGGAAGATTGCTTCAGAATGGATGTAGTAGAGCAAGCATCGCAAGAGGTATTTAATTGCTTAAATTTTGATGATATCTTGCAGGCTGCTTTGACATTAGATTCACCTGAGATGATGGAGGAGCTTACCGAAACAGTAGCAACTCGCAATTCTGAAAATCCGAAATATAGGCGTCTTGCCTATGAACCTGTGAGAGGACCGGGGGAGATTATTCCTAAAAAGAAGCCCTCAATTGAATCTCCTCCGGAGTTGGAAGAAAAACCATTGCCAGCACACTTGAGGTATGCTTATTTGGGTACTAATGAAACTCTACCTGTTATTGTTTCAGCTAATTTAACAGGTCCTCAAGAAGATAAACTGTTGCGTGTGTTAAGAGTCAACAAAGAAGCAATAGGTTGGACAATTGCTGACATCAAAGGCATTAGTCCATCCTATTGTCAACACAAAATCATACTTGAAGATGTTAACGCACGCTCAGTTGAAGGCCAAAGGAGATTGATGCCCGTGATGAAAGATGTGGTAAAGAAAGAGGTGATCAAGCTTTTAGATGCGGGGATTATTTATCCCATTTCGAGTAGTGAATGGGTGAGTCCGGTTCAGTGTGTACCAAAGAAAGGAGGAATGACAACAATTCTTAACGATAAAAATGAGGCGATTCCTTCAAGAACGGTAGTAGGTTGGAGAGTTTGCATGATTACAGAAAGCTGAACAAGGCCACCAGAAAAGATCATTTCCCTTTGCCCTTCATTGATCAGATGTTAGACAAATTAGCCGGAAGGGAATATTACTGTTTCTTGGATGGCTACTCCGGGTACAATCAGATTTACGTGGCTCCAGAAGATCAACATAAGACTACTTTTACATGCCCTTTTGGTACGTTTGCATATCGCAGAATGCCATTTGGGTTGTGTAATGCTCCCGCTACTTTTCAAAGATGCATGATGGCCATCTTCTGGGATATGATTGATAATTTCCTAGAAGTGTTTATGGACGATTTCTCCGTGTTTGGTGATGATTTTGATAAGTGTTTGGATAACTTGGAGAAAGTGTTGGTTAGATGCAAGGAATCAGACTTGGTGTTAAACTGGGAGAAGTGTCATTTCATGGTTCGCGAAGGTATTGTTCTGGGTCACAAAGTTTCGAGTGCTGGATTAGAGGTTGATAGAGCAAAGATAGAGGTAATTAAAACTCTTCCCCCTCCTGTTTCTGTTAAAGGGGTAAGGAGTTTTCTTGGCCATGCTGGCTTTTATAGGCGTTTTATTAAGGATTTTTCTAAGATTGCTAAACCGTTATGCAACTTACTCGAAAAGGATTGCAAATTCCTTTTTGATGAAGGCTGTTTAGCGGCCTTCAAAGCAATCAAAGAAAAGCTTATTTCTGCTCCTATAGTGTTACCTCCAGATTGGAATTTACCGTTTGAAGTTATGTGTGATGCGAGTGATTTGTGTATGGGAGCTGTATTAGGACAGAGGAAAGAGAAGGTTTTTCATTCGATTTACTATGCTAGTAAAACTTTTAGTGGTGCTCAGATTAATTACACAGTTACAGAAAAAGAGTTGCTAGCAATTGTATATTCGTTTGATAAATTTCGCTCCTATCTTCTTGGAGCGAAAGTTATTGTTTATACAGATCATTCCGCGATCAGATTTCTTATGGAGAAGAAAGATGCGAAACCAAGGTTAATCAGATGGGTGTTATTGCTTCAAGAGTTCGATTTAGAGATCAAAGATAGAAAGGGTTGTGAGAATCAGGTTTCAGATCATCTATCGCGTTTAGTGGGTTCAGAGATGAATAGTGGTACTGAAGCAGTTAGAGAAGAGTTTCCTGATGAGAGTTTATTCGTTGTTCGAGATTATGAGGCTCCGTGGTATGCATATATTGTGAATTTAGTGGTGAGTGGTGTTTTTCCTGAAGGTTCTACTTATCAAGAAAGAAAGAGGTTAGCTCATCGTGCTAGACAGTTCTTTTGGGAGGATCCGTTCCTCTATAAAGTTTGTGCTGACCAAATGATACGAAGATGTGTAGCAAGGGAAGAGACTCAAGCCATTATAGCTGGATGCCATGATTCATTATATGGAGGACATTTCAAAGGAGACAGAACTGCTGCAAAGGTATTTCAATCAGGTTTTTACTGGCCTTCTCTTATAAAAGATTGTCATGAATATGTTAAGAAATGTACGAGATGCCAGTTTACCGGAAACATATCCAAGAGGGATGAGATGCCGCGTAATAATGTGTTAGAGGTCGAGATATTCGATGTGTGGGGCATAGACTTTATGGGTCCTTTCGTTCCTTCAAATGGTAACCTCTATATCTTATTGGCTGTTGATTATGTGTCTAAGTGGGTAGAAGCGGTAGCTTTACCTACTAATGATTCACGAGTGGTGATCAAGTTCTTGAAATCACATATTTTCACTAGACATGGCACACCTAGAGTGATTATTAGCGATGGAGGATCTCATTTCGTTAATAAATATCTGAAGACTGTTCTAGAGAAATGTGGAGTTAGGCACCGTGTATCTACTGCGTATCATCCACAATCCAATGGTCAAGCTGAAGTATCGAACCGCGAAGTCAAGTCAATCCTAGAGAAAACCGTTGGTCCTACAAGAAAAGATTGGTCAATAAAGTTAGATGATGCGTTGTGGGCCTATCGTACTGTGTTTAAGACTCCAGTTGGTGCATCTCCCTATCGTATGGTGTATGGTAAGGCTTGTCACTTACCTTTAGAGCTTGAAATGGGTGCCTATTGGGCAATTGCGCAGTTGAACTTAGATCCTATCTTAGCCGGAAAGAATCGTATGATGAAGCTTAATGAACTTGACGAATTCCGGTTGCATGCTTATGAAAATGCCAAACTTTATAAAGAAAACACAAAGAAATGGCATGACAATCGGATTCGTACAAAGAACTTTGAAGTGGGGCAAAGAGTGTTGAAGTATAACTCAAAGTTCAGCAATTATCCGGGTAAGTTAAGATCTAAGTGGTCAGGTCCATACATAGTGACCAAAGTCACACCTCATGGGGCGATAGAAATAGAACATCCACTAGAGAACCGTACCTTTATGGTTAACGGTCACAGACTAAATATATACCATGGAGGTGAAGATACCAATCGCTCGGAAGATCCACATCCCGGGGAGGTCATGTATCTCCTCGAGACTCCTTAGAAGCGTGAGGTAACCCGTCGAGCTTAACGACGTTAAACAAAAGCCAATTCATTGTATATTAGCTGAGTTTTACATTTTTGCAAATTAGATTAGTTTGATTTTCATAATTTTAGTGTTTATTATTAAGAAATGAGGAAGGGTAGTTGTTTTTTATGATTTCAGGGGTAAAAAGGTCATGAGTTTGGGGTCGATTCGGCGAAAACAGGAGAAAAAGAGGATGGATGTCCAGGAGAAACCGGGAACCCGGTTTCGCACAAACCGGGAACCCGGTTTTGGAGCTGGTACCGCCCTCTTCAAACGCAACACTTGGCGTCTTGGTTCACGACACAGCGTCAGAACCGGGTACCCGGATTTTCGAAACCGGGCACCCGGTTTTGGTGCTGTGATTTCTGAAATTTTCTGACCCGGCGTCTTGGTGGCTTGCGTTTTGCTGCGTTTTGCTGCGTTTTGGTTCGCGCCATCGAGACAAAACCGGGAACCCGCATTTGGCAAAACCGGGTACCCGGTTTCGGAGCTGCAAAAGTCCAAAAGTTCTGACCCGGCGTCTTGGAGTCCTGCGTTTTGGCGCGTTTTGACTCGCGCCATCGAGAAAATCCGGGAACCCGCATTCCACAGAACCGGGTACCCGGTTTCGGCGAGTAAAATCTCTGACCTAGCGTCTTGGGGTCCAGCGTTTTGGTGCGTTTTGGAAAAAAAAAAAGTCTTTTAGTTAATTTTCCGCGCCGTCACAGCGACGCGGAACCGAGAACCCGGTTTTGAAGCTGTGATGTCGGTTTTTGAGGCCTTAACCTAGTTTTCTTAGCCTCTTTTGCAAGTCTTTACCTAAAACACACCAATAGCCTCCCCACCTCCGAAATTCATCATCCAAAACACTATATATCATCAATTCCTACCCTCTTTCACCACAAAAACACAAAATCAACTCACCTTCTCTCCAAAATAACATCAAATCCTTAGTTTTTCCCAAGATTCTTCTTCACCCAACCCTTAAATTAAACCCAATTCTTTCTTCTCCCATTCAAATTAAACAAGACCCATCTCATATTCACCCTAGTTCTTCAATTCCTAAGCCTCAAAACATCATAATTCTAAACTTTTTCTCTAAGTTTTTCATTATTTGAAGTTTTGAGTTTGGGGTGAAAAGAGATGACTAACAGAACCGGTGATTTTCGAAGAACGGCTCCTAGAAGAAAGACCACCATTGGTGGTTCACAAGATCAAGCTATTGAGATTCCTGATTCGCGTCCTAAACGAAAAATTGACGAAGTTAAGCTTGATTCTAAAAGAAAAGAAATCACGGGTCACAAGAGAAGATTGATTGATGAGATTGAAAGTGAGAAGGAACCAGAAGAGGAAATTGCGAAGAACATTGAGGAAGAAACTGAACAAGAGATTCCGAAAGCACCCGTTACAAAATCTCCGCGTATGAAGATGTGGGCCCACAAGCCTAAGAGGGTTTACACTTGTTGGAATACTCAGGTTCGTGAAAGAATTGAATTTTTGAAATTTGGTGAGGAGACGAATTTTCCTAAGGGTATTATGAGTAGTGATTACAAGGAATATGCTGTGACATGTGCTAAGTTTGGTTGGAAAGAGTTACAAGAAAGGAAGCTTGAGTTTATTCCTACTTTTGTGCGCGAATTTTACGAAGGTTTAGCTACTTCACGTGATGTCATTGATATCCGCAAAAAGGTAGTTCCTTTCTCTATTGAACGTATTCGGAAATCATTGAAACTACCCAATTTTTCTGGAACATGCCCCTTCCAAGAAACTCTTAATGACCCTTCTTTTGATTTTGAATCCCTTTGGGGGACCGTGCTTGTTAATGGGACTAGCCCAATTCCTGAAGGTGAAAGGTATCCTGGACAGTTTTACAGCAGTAGTTTGACACCTCGTGCTAAGGTTTGGTCTCGTTTCGTAATACCCACTTTCTTTGGTATTAAACACACTTCCGAGTTGTGAAGAAAGAGCACATATTTGTTATTAAGTGTATTTTGGAGGAGAAACCATTTGATGTTGCTAAGATCATTTATGATACAATCATGGAGTTCGCGAAATCACCAATGAAACAACAAAATCTGAAGTTTCCTTGTACTATTACTCAGTTGTGTCTAGACGCAAAGATTCCGCGTAAGGACGCAGATATTGATACTGTTTCAGTTGGTGTGAGTATAGCTTTGAGCAGAATCAAGAACATCCATGAAGAAGCAACACGAACTACAAGAAGTCCGAGAACTCCTCAATCAAAGAAAGTAAAAACTGTACCTGAGTTGGAAGTGAAGATTCAGGTGTTGGAAGAGAATCAGGAGAAGATGATTGCTACCTTGGGAAACGTTACCAAAGAATTGGACCTGCTTCGAAATTTAATCCTAGGCGTAAATACACTTCAAAATGCGATATATGATGCTGTTACGCGAGATAAAGGTCCAGAACGCAACACCGATAACCAGACTCGCGCTGGTTAAGATACGTTTTCTAAACTTTCCTCTTAGTGTAGATTAGTTTAAATGCTTTATTGAGTCTTTTCGAGTCGTGGGGACACGACTCATTTTTGAGTTTGGGGTGGGGTTCGTTGCCTCATCCCAATTTTTATGTGTTATTTGCTTTATTTGCTTTCAATAAAAGAATTTTCGGAGTTGCGTTTGACTGTAGAAATTTTTAAATATCCCTTTAAGCATACTCTTGATAAATCTATGATAGTAAATAGTGGACTTTAGGGATTGATATAAAACGCACTTACAATTGCATGCGAACATAGGTAATTGATAGGAAAAATTAATGAACAATGCAAATGAAGTAAGCTTGTACTCAAGGAATATGTTTGGTGTGTAGAACGTGAAATCCTAATTAGTAGATAACCCACCTAGATATGAACTAAAGACAAGCTATGTACTTAGGAAAATGATAGGGGCAGTTCTTTGTTAGCCATTTGTGCCTTTTTAGCCTTCTATCCCTTGTATTAATTATTATCCGTCTTAGCCCACTTTGAGCCTTTAGCCTTTTCTTTGTAGCCACGATATAAGCCATTATCCCTTAGATTATTAGGCATGACCATATGATCCGCACTTGAATTACAATCCTGAGACATGTCTCGAGCTTAAGTTTGGGGTGGTGGGACCACATATGGGGAATTTAATGGGTTGGGATCGATGTGCTTTGTATTGTAGCACAATTGCAGATGATATATACTTGTAACCCGTTGCCGGGAATGAGAAAAAGTGAAAAAGATTGAAAAAAATGAAAAAAATGAAAAATCCATACAGTAGGAACCGGGAACCCGGATTCATCAAAACCGGGAACCCGGTTTGCTTCTGTACAAAAAAAAAGAGAAAAGAAAAGAAAAAGAAAAAATATGAATGAATAAAACATCCGGCAAAGTGGAATTTTTTCTGAAAATCATCTTATTTATAGTGGGTAGACATGGGACGCTAAATTGTTGCGTATATGGGTGAGTGAGAACATCTTTTTGAGCGTTAACTCAAGCTCGAGGACACTGTTGATGGTAAGTGAGGAGAGAGCCAAAAGCTCACTTTAAATTTACCAAATATACATCCACACCCGTCCTTAAGCCAATATTATAACCGTAAAGACCTCGTGATTCCTAAGTGCGTAGTGAATTTATGATTCTGTTGATAGGGAATACGCTAGGTGGAACATTCAAAGCGAGGTAGGATTAATGACCACCCTATAGCCATCATACAGAGATGAGTACAAGTGTAACCTTCAAGCATTGCGACTTTAATTTTATGATTGAGATTATTTAGGTTTGATGTTGCATGATTAGTGTATGTGTATATTAGTTTCTAGAGTTTGCTATATAAGGTTTATTTTGAGAATTGCTTTAGGGTTTATTTGCTAGCTTCTATTTGTTTATACGCTTACTTCTACCCCTTTGTTTTGTTTTACTTTGTCGGGACGACAAAGGTTTGAGTTGGGGGTCTTGATGTCTCCCTAATTGTTCTTATTTTCGACCCTTGGGAGACATCACTTTTGGTGTTTATTTAATTAATTTGATAGACTTTTGGACTTAAATTGCAATAATTCAGAATTCCCTTTTTATTTCTAGCATTTTTTATTTATTAAACTTTTTGCGCGTAATCTTGGTATTTTTAGTGTAAAGTTTACAGGTTTTTAGATGTTAGCTAGGAGAGGAATCCGAGGAGAAAGTCAAAGATCGTGAATTAGAGTCAAGACTTGAAGATAAATCCCGAAGATATTATTTTTAGAGCTGAAAATCCATTTTCCAGGCCATAGAGTGCTGATTTCGATGTGCTTAAGCGATGATTTAGCCGCTGACCTTTAAAGAGAAAACATTCCTTATCGAGTTACGGAACTTTAGCAACTGGAATGAGGTCAATCGGAGTCATAACACATCGGGAAAAGCCGTTTTAGTTAAGGTGTATCAGCAGTTACGGGATTTTGGGCTTAGAAAGTGGGCTTGGACATTTAATTAATATTCTATTTTCTGGTCCAAGCCCTAGAACGAATTTATGCTTATAAAAGGAGATCTGGACTTCTATTTTTCACACAATTCACATTCCACAAGATTAAACACCAGAGAGAAGCAACAGAAGGAAGAAAGAAGAAGCTACAAGAGCTGGAGTGGGTCTATAGCTCCGTTCGTAGTCATTCCAATTCCAGAAATTAGGTTCTTTTTATATTTTAATTTTGTAAACAATATGAATTCCATTTCTTTTAATTTAGTTTTTAATTTTAATATGAGCTAAACTTTTCATAGTGCTTGAGAACCAACAATGGGTGAATCTTAATTTTATGAAATAACGAATGTTGAATTTGGGTTTATCTTAAATTAAATTAGATTGGGTTCATTACTCTTTTCGATAATTTGCGATTATTTACTGATTTTAGAGTCGCGAACTAAGATTAGGTATTAGTATCTAAGTTATTCCATATATGTGGCGTATGGATCATCCTAACGGAGGGTTTAGGTATATAATTAATTATTCAATCTAGGATAAAAGCTATTGATTCTGACGAACTTAGCTAATTCTAGGGCCAATGAGGTAAAACACTTAATCATCCAACGGTGGATCATATTTACCCTGACGGGACTGGTGACACTTTAGGATCGCCTTATAGTCCACCCTGACGGGGGTATAAGGAATTTAGAATCCCGACCATTGTAATTGACCGATTTAGCCCTTAAACAACATAAGTTAGGAAATAAGATTAGGAGGATCCTTGCGTTCTCAAGTACTACATCTCATATTGCGTTTTCACTTATTTTACTTGCGTCTTAGCGTCTACTTGCATTTAATTATTTGTCTTTTATTCATTAGCTTTAATCAACAAAACCAAACAACCATTTTATTATCTTTTACTTTCGTAAGTGCATCAATCACTACTTGCTAAACATTGTGATCAACCATCCGTCCTTGGAACGAATCTGTATTATCATACATACTACTTGGGATAACCGTACACTTGCGGTTGTGGTTCGATTAGCATTTGCATTTATTTTTAGAACACACAAAGGACCACCACCCACCCAATGTAAATTCCCAATTATGGACCCTCCACCCCAAACTCAAGCTCGAGACATGTCTCAGGGTTGTGATTCAAGTGCAGGTCATTTGGTCATGCCTAATAATCTAAAGGATAATGGGCTTATATCGTGGCTACAAAAGAAAAGGCTTAGGCTCAAAATTTGGCTAAGACGGATAAAATTAATATAGGGGATAGCAAGCTAAAAGGCTTCAAATGGATAACAAAGAACTGCCCCTATCATTTTCCTAAGTACATAGCTTGTCTTTAGTTCATATCTAGGTGGGTTCTCTACTAATTAGGATTTCACGTTCTACACACCAAACATATTCCTTAAGTACAAGCTTACTTCATTTGCATTGTTCATTAATTTTTCCTATCAACTACCTATGTTCGCATGCAATTCTAAGTGCGTTTTATATTATTCCTTAAGGTCCACTATCTACTATCATTAATTCATCAAAAGTATGCTTAAAGGGACATTTAAAATCTTCTACAGTCAAACGCAACTCCAAAAATTATTTTATTGAAAGCAAATAAAACATATAACACATAAAAACTGGGATGAGGCAACGAACCCCACCCCAAACTCAAAAATGAGTCGTGTCCCCACGACTTGAAAAGACTCAACGCAATAAAATAAACTAAACTAAGCTAAAACGCGGAAGGGATAGAAAACATATCTCAACCAGCGCGTGGCTGGTCATCGGTGTTGCGTCCATGAACTTTCTCCTTCGTAAGTAGACCATAGGTGGCGTGTTGAATTGTGCTCACCCCCATTAACATGTTACGGAGAAGTTCTAACTCTTTTGTAACGTTTCCCAAAGACGCAATCATCTTCACTTGATTTTCTTCCAACACCTTCACTTTCGCTTCCAACTCATTAGTCGTATGCATATTCTTCTTTGGAGGAGCTCTAGGAGTTCTAACTGCTCTTAACACTTCATCATGAATATTCTGGACCAAAGCTATACCCATGTTCTCACCAACTACCACACGGTCAATCTCTGCGTCTTTACGCGAAACTTTTGCGTCTAAGCACAAAGTAGTGACGGTACACGGAAATTTGAGATTTTGTTGCGAAGTTGGGGTTTTAGCAAATTCCATGACGGTATCATATATCACACGAGCAACATACATAGGTTTCTCCTCAATAATACACTTAATGAACAAAAGATGCTCCTTCTTCACTTCCGATATGTGTTTATTTCCGAAGAAGGGAGGGAATATGAAACGTGACCATACCTCAGCACATGTGATGTCTCCTCATTTGTGATAATAAAATCTATTCATGAGACATCATTTTAGGCTTATTTATTAGTTTATAGGTTGATTTTAGCTTAGTTTAGTGCACTTTCCTATTTTGAGTCTTGATTTAGTAACATAATATTTTTAGAGCATATTGGGTTTAATTGTTTATTTAGTGAGAGTACAAGTCAAAGACTACAACTTATGGAAAGAGATTTACATGGAAATTGGAGATAAGTAAACAAAGGCTAAAAATTAGGAAAAGGAAAAGCTGCCTAAATTTGAGATTCTGCCCCACACACCTAAAGAAGTGATGATTACTCCTACAAGGAAGCCGAGTTTGGAAGATTCCTCTCATAGGGACCTAGATAATTCTGTGACGATTCTTTTGGTATATTGTGGAGCAAAAGTCGACCAATAACGAAGAAGATATACTCAAAACGGTCCAGCAGTGTTTATCTTTATTTCCAAACGAATTTGAGTTGGGCTAGGAGTCCATTACTTAGATTTATCTCTAAGGAACGAATTAGGTCAACCTATACACTATAAATACAACCTCTTAACACTCTTAAATCATCCTTGGTGAAACCTTAAACCAAGAGGAAGCTTACAACACAAGAGAGAAGTCTGGAAGGAGCTGTTCATCACAATGTCTTCTTCTACCTTTGAATTTGTAATTTCTTTCTTTTCTTGCATAAACTAAATTTCTTTAGCTTGAGTTTTAGCATATATTTATGAACCCTAGTTTTGATTGACATCTATCTAATTTGGGAATTTAATGTTTTAAATCGAATTATAGTTTTTATTCTCTGTTTATGTGTTTGGATTTATATTATGTGTTCTTGTGGACTGCAGCCATTTAGAATTACCATCTAGTAGTTAGGTCACCATTGACAACGGTGTTTAATTGCATGTTTAGCACATAACATCTAGTATTCGGTTTAGATCTGACAAATCAACCTAACTAGATAATCACTATGGTTTAGTTCTTGTGACTATTTACCAATTACAGGAAAAGTTTGCTTAGGAAGCCTTATTGACACAGGTAAATCATATTTTAAACTACCGATAGCGAATTGGAATCGATTAGGGAAATACTACATAGTTCACCCTTACATGTTTAGAACGGCAAAACTAGTGGGGATTACATGCTAATAACTCGAGCTATATTCTCAAACTACTTCTCTGTCGCATTTATTCTCTGTCTTTTAAATTCTTAGTTTAATTTAGTTTAATTAGAAAATCAAATAAATATCTATTTGTCTTTACTTTTATTTGCGTTTAGTTGTTCTAGCTTTAATTATGTGAACTTGGTAAATGCATAAGATTCCCCTAACCTTCGTAGTCTCTGCGGAACGAATCTTAATCTAAAACTTGCATACGATCTGTAATACTTGCAGTACTGTGTTAGATTAGGGTGTTTATTTGCATCTAAATTATATCATCTTTTTATCACACCTTAGGTCACGCCAAGTTTTTGGCGCCGCTGCCGGGGACTACATCGTTAGTCCTTGTGCATATATCTTGTGCTTTTATTTTCAGTTTATTCTAGTTTACGCTTTTGTCTTTTAGTTTTTGTTTTTTTAGATTTAGTTACAGATGGAGAACCCAAGGAGACTTGAGCTACCCATCGAATTTAGAGTGGAGCCACGAGGAATTCGCGCTCCAGAAATCCAAGCCGCTAAATTTAAACCTGATCCAGGGATGCTAACTCAGTTTGCAACTCATGGACTATTCAGCGGTGCTGCACATCAAGAACCGATCCGATATATTCAGAAATTCATGCAGATCTGTGATGCTTATATCATAAAAGGAGTGACTAGGGAACAAGTGTATTACCTGATGTTCCAGTTCTTCTTGACCGGATGTGCAAGCGATTGGTATGATACCCAATACCCTCATATTATTCCAGATTGGGACAAGCTTCAAACAAGATTCCTAGACCGTTTCTATCCGGTTAGTAGACGTTTAAAAGATATGTTGGAGCTTGAACAATTTATACAGGAAAACGGAGAGAGTTTGGGTGAAGCATGGTTACGATTTTCAGAAAAGAAGGCGAGATGTCCATATCATCAATCCTCGCCGGAATATAATTTAACCTTGTTTTATGGAGGCCTTAATGACAAATCAAGAGAGAAAGTAGATTCATTAGGAAACGCAGGTTTTGTGTTGCTAGATCCTGAAGAAGCTGAGTTGGGGATGGAAAGAATTCCTAAGAACGAGAGAAGTTGGCCAAAGAAACCAGACAAAGAAGACAATTCAGAATCTCTGAAGCTTAAGGAATTGGCTCAACAACTCAAAGAGCTACAAGAACAAGCCCGAACAATTGCTCAGGTGAATGTGGTACGTACAATTCCTTCGTGTCCTGGTTGTGGATCAAGAAATCATGTGTGGGAAGGATGTATGAATAATCCAGGAGTAGCTTCCGTTACATAATCCGCAAAATAACTATTATTCGAATAGTTGTAATCAGCCTCAAGAAAGCTACACTAATTATCAACAACCTCCACAGCAAAAGAGTTGGGTCAGAAAGCAAGAAACTTATCAGAAACCCCAACCTCAATTCTATAATCCACCACAACCTATTCTGAAAAGGCACCCATTGTTGAAAAAGCTTGTCAAGAACCAAAGAAAGATCCACCTAAACAATCAACACAACTGGCAAGGAAGGAACTAATCCCAAGCTTGAATTCGAGTATGGCTAAATTAATGCAAGCAGCTGAGAAAATGAGTCATAGCCAACAGAAAATTCGAGCCCAGCAGAAGATTATCAAGCAACTAGATCACACTTTATCACAGATGGCGAGTACATTACAAAATCGGCCAAAAGGGCAACTTCCAAGTGATACTATTGCTCCTAGAGATGATTCTTTCCATGCAGTTGAATTGCGAAGTGGAAAACAACTACCTCCACCAAGACCAGAACCAGAACCAATCCCTATTCCAGAACAAAGGGGGGAAGAACCAATCAAAGATACAGTTGAGGAGGTAGTTAAACCAACGGGTGTCCAAACCGAGACACCTGAGAAGACAAGAAAACCAGTAGAACTTAATACACGCCCTCCACCACCATACCATTCACGTGTCAGAAAGAAGGACAATGACCTGGAATTCAAGAAGTTCGTTGACATGTTGAAGAAGTTGGAAGTTAATATACCACTTGTTGAAGCTCTCAAGAGAATGCCAACCTATCTTAAATTCATGAAAGACATTCTCTCCAACAAGCGAAGTATAGAAACAATTGGATTACCTATGGAGTGCAGTGCTATATGTCAAAGTAAGTTGCCACCAAAGCTAGAAGATCCCGGAAGTTTCACAATTCCCATCGGCATTGGAGATAGTTGGACCGGGAAAGCATTATGTGATTTAGGCGCGAGCATCAATCTCATGCCTAGATCCCTGTTCGAGAAGCTTAATATTGGAGAAGTAGTACCCACATCTGTGGTATTACAAATGGCGGATCGCTCCCTTTCATGACCAATAGGTAAAATTGAAGATGTTTTAGTTAAAGCTGGCTCTTTTATTTTTCCTTGTGATTTTATTATTCTTGACTACGACGCGGATAAGAATGTCCCCATCATCTTGGGTAGACCATTCTTAGCCACGGGGCGTACACTAATTGATGTTGATCATGAGAGTACAAGGCGAACAGATATGATTCAATGTGTTTCAGGCTATGAAGTTTCCAAATTCGAAAGATGAATGTTTCAAAATAGATGTCATCGGAAAAATTGCGGAAGAAGTCTTCAATGAAGCTAGCTTAGATGATGATCTTGACGAAGACTTAGCACTTGAATCCCCAGAGGAACTCGAGATTCCCCCTGAAGATGTTGCTGCATTAGGATCAAATGTACGCGAACTACTTCGAGAATCAGGTGACATTGAACCAATGAAACAACCATCTATAATATGTCCACCTGTTCTCGAGGAAAAACCGCTTCCAGATCACCTACGCTATGCATATCTAGGTACGAACAAAACTTTGCCTGTTATTATTTCTGCTAACCTTTCAGGTCCTCAAGAGGAGAAGTTACTTCAAGTACTTCGCGCAAACAAAGAAGCAATCGGATGGACTATTGCCGACATCAAGGGAATTAGTCCTTCCGTTTGCAAACATAAAATCATTCTTGAGAACGAAGGTGGGCGATCTATAGAGGGACAGAGAAGACATATGCCAGCTATGAAAGAAGTGGTGAGGAAGGAAGTTATCAAGTTGTTAGACGCAGGAATTATCTATCTGATTGCAAGCAGTGATTGGGTTAGTCCAGTGCAATGTGTTCCAAAGAAAGGAGGTATCACTACCATCCTTAATGATCAAGGCGAAGCCATACCATCAAGACCAGTTGTGGGGTGGCGAGTGTGCATGGATTACCGAAGACTGAACAAAGCTACAAAGAAAGATCACTTCCCGCTACCATTCATTGATCAGATGCTAGACAAACTTGCCGGGAGAGAATATTATTGTTTCCTAGACGGATATTCGGGTTATAATCAGATTTGTGTAGATCCCCTCGATCAACACAAAACAACTTTTACTTGTCCGTTTGGTACTTTTGCGTATAGAAGAATGCCGTTTGGATTATGCAATGCACCTGCCACGTTCCAGAGGTGCATGATGGCGATATTTTGGGACATGATTGATAAATATTTGGAGGTTTTTATGGATGTTTTTTCGGTGTTTGGAGATAGTTTTGATGATTGTTTGAATAATCTTGAGAAAGTCCTTGTGAGATGTAGAGAAAAAGATCTTGTGCTTAATTGGGAAAAATGCCACTTCATGGTTCAAGAGGGAATTGTGTTGGGACATAAAGTTTTGAAAGCAGTGATGGAGGTTGATCGTGCTAAAATTGAAGTTATCAAGACATTACCACCTCCAGTTTCTGTTAAAGGAGTGAGAAGTTTCTTGGGTCACGCAGGATTTTATCGAAGATTTATTAAAGACTTCTCCAAGATCGCCAAACCGCTTTGTTCTTTACTCGAAAAGGATACTCCTTTTAATTTTACTGACGAATGTCTTCAAGCGTTTTTGACGATTAAGGAGAAATTGATCTCTACACCTATTGTTATACCTCCTGATTGGAAAGCTCCGTTTGAACTTATGTGCGATGCTAGTGATCACGCTATGGGTGTTGTGTTGGGACAGAGGAAGGACAAGGTCTTCCACACGATTTATTATGCAAGTAAGACTTTCAACGCTGTCCAGATGAATTATACAGTGACGGAGAAAGAGATGTTGGCCGTGGTTTATGCTTTTGATAAATTTCGTTCCTATCTGATTGGGAAGAAAACTGTTGTATTCACGGACCATTCAGCTATTAAGTACCTTATGGAGAAAAAGGACGCTAAGCCGCGTCTTATTAGATGGGTACTATTGCTTCAAGAATTCGACATAGACATTCGAGACCGAAAGGGATGCGAGAATCAAGTTGCTGATCATTTATCAAGGCTCGAAGGATCTGATGCGAACAAAGAACAGTTGTTGGTTAAAGAGGTATTCCCTGATGAACAACTTTTTGCTATTAAACATGCTTTTGTGCCATGGTATGCAGATCTAGTCAACCTCATTGTGAGTGGTGTTTTTCCCAAAGATTTCCACCCACAACAAAGACAAAGATTAAATCTCCAGGCCAGACAGTACTATTGGGATGAACCATACCTCTGGAAGATTTGTAGTGACCAAGTGGTTAGAAGATGTGTACATGAAGGTGAAATGGAGAAAATCATTGAAGGTTGTCATAGTTCACCTTATGGAGGTCATTTTAAAGGCGATAGAACCGCAGCTAAAATTCTTCAATCCGGGTTCTATTGGCCCACCATACACAAAGATTGTCATCGTTTCATCCAGTCATGTGACAAATGCCAGCACACTGGCAATATATCGAAGAGAGACACGATGCCGCTTAATAATATTATAGAAGTCGAAATCTTTGATGTATGGGGAATAGATTTCATGGGACCTTTCGTCACTTCCGATGGAAATCTATATATCTTACTTTCGGTAGATTATGTGTCAAAGTGGGTAGAAGCAGTGGCAACACCGAAGAACGATGCTCAAACTGTGATTAAGTTCTTAAAATCAAACATCTTTTCAAGACATGGTACGCCACGTGTGCTAATCAGTGATAAAGGTACCCACTTTCTTAATGCTCCTATGAGACATTTTCTTCTAAAGTTTGGAGTGAAACACCGAACTTCAACCGGTTATCACCCACAAACTAACGGTCAAGCTGAAGTTTCCAACCGCGAAATCAAATCTATTCTTGAGAAGACCGTGAACAAATCGAGGAAAGATTGGTCTTTAAAGCTAGATGATGCTCTCTGGGCATACAGAACAGCTTTTAAAACACCAGTTGGGGCATCTCCATATCGCATGGTCTACGGAAAAGCGTGTCATCTACCGATTGAACTCGAAGCTCGAGCCTACTGGGCTATTAAAACTCTGAATCTAGACCCAGACTTGGCCGGGAAGCAAAGGATGATGCAGTTGAACGAGTTGGAGGAGCTTCGTTATCTTGCCTATGAAAATTCACGTCTCTATAAAGAGAAAACAAAGCGATGGCATGATAAACGGCTCCGTCCAAAGCATTTCGAGATCGGACAGAAGGTTTTATTATACAACTCTCGATTTTCGAACTACCCAGGAAAGCTTAAATCCCGTTGGGGAGGACCTTACATTGTTACCAAAGTCACACCTCATGGAGCGATTGAGATCGAGAATCCAGCCGAGCAACGGACATTCATGGTGAATGGCCAGCGTTTGAAGAGATACTATGACAGTGAGGACTTTGAGCAAGGGGAGAAAATCTACCTTGTCGAATGCGATTAGCCTGAGGTACACGTCTAACTCAAAGACGTTAAACAAAAGTGCTCTTGGGAGACACCCCTTGTTTTAATTGCTTTTTAGATTAGTTGTTTTTGCTTTGTAGTGTTTAATTTTAAGTTAGTATATATTTTTTATTGTGTTTACAAGCTAATAGGAGAGAAAGGTAGTGTGTTATTGTGCAGGAAACGAGTTTGGGGTCAAAAGGAAAAATCTGGAGGAACTCAAGGCCTGGCGCGGACTACCCCATGGTCCGCAGGGATGCACCGTGCCCAGAAAACCCGTACCACGGGGTGGGTACTACGGGTTTTATCCAGAAAGTAAAAAACATTGCGAAGGACAGGCGCGGTACACCGGACCCTAGTCCGTACACCCAAAACCCGTACTACGGGTTGGGTACCACCGGTTTTTTGACGGACATGGCGCGGACTACCCCCTGCACCGCAACCCATGGTCCGCACGCTCAAAACCCGTACCACGGGGTGTTAGTTCGGGTATTATCCAGTGGGCAAAAATTTGGAGCAACTGCGGTACACCGCAGGTTTTGTCCGGTGCACCGCAAGAGGCGGTTTGTGAAGGAATTCTTTTCCTAATCAAATTCTTACCTTATGAGATTAACCCTAGCCTCTCCCACATGAATTTTTCAGACCCAAACCCTATATAAACATCTTAAAGCTTGTGCAAACCTTCACAATTAACACAACAACTCATCAAATTCTCTCCATCATCTTCCATAAACACAATCCTTCATCAAATTCATCACACTACACCATCAAAACACCATCAAATTCAACAAGCTTTAAAGAGTTCTTCCAAGATCAATCAATTAACCTTTCTCTTTCATCAATTCCAAGCAACAACATCAAGCTAAACCAACTTTTCTTAAAACTTTTAATCCATCCTTGGTATAACTTGAGTTGTGGGTGAACAAGCATGACTAACAGATCTGAAGCTATGGAATACAAGAGAAAGTGTTCAATCCTTGGGAAGAATAAGAAATTGCCTGGAGCAACCATTGAAAAACCCATCAATCTTGATGAGGTTTTTGAAGAATCAAAAGATCAGGCACCTGAACAACCACTACCAAAGAAGAGATTAACTGCTAGAATGTCCACACTATCAAGGAGGCCTTTAGACAGAATAAAAATCCAAGACCAAGGTTCTTCTACCTCTTCTTCTAAAATTGCTTATGATCTTCCTCCTTGGGCTATCCAGTTACAGAACGAAGTCGAAAGATTACGTGAAGAAAACAAAGACCTTTGGGTAGAAATCATGCAATTGGAAACAAAGGTAGATAATTCGACCTTGTACAAGGATATAGATGATTACACCGATCCCTCAGCTTCAGAAGATGAGGATGATATGATGGATCTCTATGGCCAGCCAGGTAAGTCATTCTAATTTTTCTTAATAGCTTGTATGCATTAGGTAGTTTAGTTAGTTTTATTTTAAATTTTATTCCATTCTTGAGTCTTTTTCGAGTCGTGGGGACACGGCTCACTTTTGAGTTGGGGGTGGGGATTCGTTGTCCTCATCTTCTTTTCGTTTTTGCATAAAATTTAAAATTTTTAGGTTGAATTAAGGCATAAAATATCTTGAATGTAACTATTTGAGCATGATTTTATTAGGTCAATGATAGTAGGTAGTATGCTTTTGAAAGATGCAAACAAATTTGTTTAGAATGCATGTATGAAAACAGGAAATAAAGGATAGAAAAGTTAATGAGCAATGCTAAGAAATCACGTTGAAACTTAGGAATAGTTATTTGGTGTGTAGAACGTGAGGTTTAAAATTAGTTGAAAACGCACTTATCTATGAACTAATAATGAAAAAGTAACGAAATCCGGTAGTTAGAAAAATGACTAAGGCAGTTCTTTCATGATAAAACACTTGAAGCCTTTAGACTTTCTCACCCTTTTTATTTGATATTATTGTTAATTATCCGTCTTAGCCCCTCTGAGCCGTTCTAAAGCCTTTTTGAAACACATTATAATCCATACCCTAGTTTTTAGGACTTATCTATATGACCCGCACTCGAATCGCAAAACCCGAGACAACTCGTTTTAGAGCTTGAGTTTGGGGTGGTGGGTTTCATCATTAGGGAACTTAGGGAATTGGGAATTATCTTTGTTATTTTATTGATGATGAATTGTTATTATTTTAACCCTTTGCCGGGGTAATAGTGAATGAAAAAGAAGCTAGGAGCTAATTTTGCCTACAAGGGCATAAAAAAGAAAAAAAATATATATATGAAAAAAAAATAGTGTGATATCTCAACATCAAAAGAGAATCATAACTATACAAAAGAAAAATTGATGTGAAAAGGAAATATATATTCGGACCGGCAAAGTGGATTTTATATCATCAAAGGTTTTAATTGGGATTATTGGGGATACACATTAAAAAGCATCAATAAATTGGGTTGAGTGAGAACATCTTCGAGTGAAAACTCAAGCTCTAGGGCGATTCGTTGATGGCTAGTGAGGAGAGAGCCAAAAGCTCACTTTTCATTATCCAAATATACCACACCCGTCCTTAAGCCAAGTTATAACCAAGACCTTAGGATTTTTAACTACTAGATGGAGAAACAATTGAGCTATTAGGTAGTAGGTAAGTGGACCATTGGATGCTTTATTTGGGACCTATGAACAACCTATAGCCATTAACCTGAACTAAGTTATCATCCTCTCTTTCTAGCATTGCGAAATTAATCTTAACTTGAATTCATGGAATGTTGATTACATGTATATTAGGCATATTTGTGCATTATTTCTTGAGCATTACTACATGAGATTTTTTGGATTTTATGCTCTAGGATAATTCATTATATTTTGTTCTTGTTCTCCTCCGACTTCTTCTTGTTTATTTTGACTACCCTACTGTTCTTTACTTTTATTGTATCGGGACGATACAACTTTGAGTTGGGGGTCTTGATGTCTCCTCATTTGTGATAGTAAAATATACTCATGAGACATCATTTTAGGCTTATTTATTAGTTTATAGGTTGATTTTAGCTTATTTTAGTGCACTTTCCTATTTTGGGTCTTGATTTGTAGAATTATTATTTCTAGAGCATATTGGGTTTAATTGTTTATTTAGTGTGAAGCTTTAAAGATAATTATGGAGATTAATTAGAGTCCAAGTCAAAGACAACAACTTATGGAAGGAGATATGCATGGAAATTGGAGATAAGGAAATAAAAGCTAAAAAGATGGAAAAGGAAAAGCTGCCTAAATCTGGGATTCTGCACACACGTCTGAAGATTGGTGTTTTTACCTAAGAAATAGGCCGAATTTGGTAATTTCCTTATAAAGGGTCTAGATAATTCTGTTGCGATTCTTTTGGTATCTTGTGGAGCAAAATCCGACCAATAACGAAGAAGATACACTCAAAATGGCGCAGCAGTGTTTATCTTTATTTCCTTACAAATTTGAGTTGGGCTAGAAGTCCATTACTTAAGTTATCTCTAAGGAAACGAATTAGGTCAATCTTTACACTATAAATACAGCCTCTTAACACTCTTAAATCATCCTTGGTGAAACCTTAAGCCAAGAGGAAGCTTACAACACAAGAGAGAAGTCTGGAAGGAGCTGTCATCAACAATGTCTTCTTCTACCTTTAGATTTGTAATTTCTTTCTTTACTTTCATGAACTAATTTTCTTTAGCTTGAGTTTTAGCATTAATGTATGAACCCTAGTTTTGATTGACATCTATCTAATTTGGGAATTAATGTTTTAATTAGAATTATGTTTTTATTCTCTGTTTATGTGTTTGAATTTATATTCTGTGTTCTTGTGGACGGCCACCATTAGAATTACCATCTAGTAATTAGGATACAATTGACAACGGTGTTAAATTACATGTTTAGCACATAACGTTTAGTTTTAGGTTTGATCTGACAACCCAACCTAGCTAGATAATCACTATGGTTTAGTCTTGTGACTATTTACCAATTACAGGAAAAGTTTGCTTAGGAAGCCTTATTGACACAGGTAAATCCTATTTTAAACTACCGATAGCATATTGGGACCGATTAGGGAAATACTACATAATTCACCCTTACATGTTTAGAACGGCAAAACTAGTGGGGATTATATGCTAATAACTTAAGCTATATTCTCATATCACTTCTCTTTCATATTTAATTTTCTGTCTTTAATTTCTTAGTTTAATTCAGTTAATTAGAAAATCAAACAAAAATCTATTTGTCTTTACTTTTATTTGCGTTTAGTTGTTCTATCTTTAATTTATTTGCACTAGGTATTTGCATAAGATTCTCCTAACCTCTGTAGTCTCTGCGGAACGAATCTTTATCTAAAACTTGCATACGATCTGTATACTTGCAGAACCGTGTAGTTTTAGGGTGTTTTTGCACTTTAATTATATCTTATTTTATCACACCCTAGGCCCCACCACATATGCAAGTTGCCATGTTCTATAAGAGTCTCGATACGAGTTCAATGGAGAACCTTGATGTTATTTGTGGAGGGGGATTCATGTTTGTCCCTTCTAATCATGCACTTATGGTGATAGATTCAATTGTAAATAATGAGGTTTATGGATCGAATCGAGGGACTCTTTGAGTTGATTCCGAGATGGCTATTAACGCAAAATTAGAGTCAATTGAAAATAAACTAAAATTCATGGCTTTCTGAAACAAGGGGTCAAGTTAGTGTTCAAGTTGTACAAGATTTTGTGATGTTTCAAATATGAGGAAATAAAGAGTATATGTGGGAAGAGAGTAAAGGAAATCTTGAATCAAGTTATCTATTGGGTAATTGAGGTGGTTATTAAGGTTAAAAAAAGTATCAAAACCAAAGTAACCAATACCAGGGTAATCTAAATAACCATCTGGGTTTTTAATGGTCAAATGCTAGTGGAGACAAGAATCAATTTCAAGTGATACCTTTAGAAATTCAACATCAAGGTGAAAAATATAATGGAAATTGCACCAATTCGCTGCACATCTACAATTATTATGCGATAATTTAGCTAAAAAGGCTCTCATATCATATCCACAGGAAGGTGAAAGTGAAAGAAGTTAGAGGAAACAATCAACAGATTTGTAAATGGCATGTGTAAGTATATTATTAAAACCAATGGGACTCTTAACTCATATGGGAAACTTTGTAAATACTAAAGCAACGGATATCTCAACTTACCAAAGCTTTTAAATCTTAACAGCAAAGTCAAAGCCCGAGGATCACCCAAGACATGTATATCAATCGGAATGTGGAATCGTGTAATGTCGGGGAGGTTCTGAATGGGAAAGTATTGGCCCCAACACTAATAGTGAATGAAAAGTCTCATTCAAACCCAAAATAATTTCTCGCCGATGAGAAGGAGACTTACAAGCTAGGTTTAGATGAGGTGATCGTAGATGATTGGCTTGATGACGAGGAATAAGACGTGGTCAAGAAATCGGTTGAAGCACCAAGGGTGCAAGAGGAAAATAAAGTTGCAACTCCCCCGCAAGAATTTTGACCACCACCACCTTTTCCACTGAGGGTAGCATCAAAAAATGATGTTTCATAGTATAATAAATTCATTGAGATGCTAATTAATTTGTATATTATCCTTCCTTTAATTGAAGCGATCAAGAAAGTGTTGAAATACCTTAGATTATTTAAGGAGAAACTCTTCAATAAAAACATTTTGAGCAATATTAAGACCATGGCACTAACGAAATAGGCCGTCTCTAAGTGAAAAAAGAATTTAACATCTAAGTTAAATGATCCAAGAAGTTAATTTTTTATTATGATTGGGTTTACATTCAAAGAAGAAGTTTTATGTGTTTTGGGGGTTGATGTCTCCTCATTTGTGATAGATTTATATTAGGATGAGACATCATTTTTAGTGATTTAGAAGTCATAATAGTCGATTTTCTTGAGAAATAGTGCACTTTCCTATTTTGAGTCTTGATTTAGTAAAATAATATTTTTAGAGCACATTGGGTTTAATTATTTATTTAGTGTAAAACATTAAAGATAATTATGGAGATTAATTCGAGTCCAAGTCAAAGACTACAAGATATGGAAAGAGATAAGCATGGTAATTGGAGATAAAGGAAAGAAAAGCTAAAAACATGGAAAAGGAAAACCTGCATTAATCCTGAATTTCTGCACCTACGACCACAAATCGGCTTATATCTCAACAACGGTGAGGAATTTGGAGAAACGGTCAAGAGAAAAGTTGAAGATATTTCCGAGACAATGAATTTGGTATATTCATACGCATCAAACGGACAAAAACCAAAGCTGCTAGGACCAAAAGAAAAACGGGTCTGATTGCATGTTTTTAGGGTTACGAATTTGAGTTGGGCTTGGAGTCCATTACTTAACCTCTCCTTCAAGAAAACGAATTAGGTCTTCTAAACACCTATAAATACACCCTTATATCACTTGTAATAATCCTTGCCTCATAGTAATTAGTTCTTAAGGTTTTATTCTTCCAGTTTATTATAGAGAGCAAGATGATGTCTTTCATTATTTCTTTTAGTTTATTTCCTTCAGGTATGAACTAAACCTCCCATAGCTTGGGTTTTGCATCATGTATAATCTATGAATTCTAATTTCTTTCTATCTAAGTTTCTTTGGGAATTACATGTTTTAATCTAATATTAGCTGCTTACCTATATATTTGTTTATGTGTTTTGATTTAATGCTTGTTTTCCTTGCGGTGCGCAACGTTTAGGATTACCTTAATAGTAGTTAGATGATCACCTTAGATGGGTGTCTAATTATTTAAACACCACATAACGTCTAGTGTCGATATTAGTCCTGACAACACTGATTCTAACTAGATAGTCATTAGGGTATAATTTAATCACTATCACCATGTATGGAAATTGATTGCTTAGGGCCTTGGTAGCGCTTGATAAGCCTATTTGAACCAGCCTCGTGGTGTGTCCGTAGCCCCCTTAGTCGCTCTCAATGTCTAAGGTATGGGAATTTAGAATCCTGACTAAGTATACAAGAGCTAATATTCTCCCTTATTAACTAGATCTAATAGAAAGAATTAGAAGGATTAGTGCATACTCGAAAAACCTAAGCTATACTTCTCATCTCATATTCTTCGTATTTATTTTATTGTCTTTATTTTTCCTAGTTTTAAGTAGTTATTTTCGAATTCTATTCCTTTAATTTTCCATCTTTTAATTATTTACTTCTTACTCGTTATTGCTACCCATTCGACTAGCACACTAAGTCCCTGAGAACAAACTCAACTTATCAACTAAAACTTGCATACGTCCTGTAATACTTGCAGTACTGTGCCTGTCTAGGGTGAGAGTGCGTAGTTTTCTAGACTTATTTTATCTTATTTTTATCACACCCTAGGCGACACCAGGGGTATATTATGCACTGTGTTTGATAAGATGGGGATTAGAGAAGCAAAGCCAACTTATGTGATACTACAAACGTGGGTACTTAGGAGAGCTTATCTGTAGGAATGGTCAAGGACGTGCTCATTAAAGTAGGTATCCTCGTAACATCGGTGATGTCTCCTCATTTTTGATAGATTTATGTTAAGATGAGACATCATTTTTAGTGATTTAGAAGTCTTTCTAATCGTTTTTCTTGAGAAATGAAACACTTTCCTATTTTGAGTCTTGGTTTAATAAAATAATATTTTTAGAGCATATTGGGTTTAATTATTTATATAGTGTGAAGCTTTAAAGATAATTATGGAGATTAATTAGATTTCAAGTCAAAGACTACAAGATATGGAAAGAGATAAGCATGGTAATTGGAGATAAGGAAAGAAAAGCTAAAATCATGGAAAAGGAAAAACTGCCTTAAATCTGAATTTCTGCACATACGACCACAAATCAGCTTATATCTCAAAATCGGTGTGGAATTTGGAGAAACAGTCAGGAGCAAGTTGGAGATCTTTCTGATATGATGAATTTCGACTACTTATACGCGTCAAACGGATGAGTATTGAAGCTGCTAGGACCAAAACAAAAATGGACCTGATTTCATGATTTAGGGTTACGAATTTGAGTTGGGCTTTGAGTCCATTATTTACCTTCTCCTTCAAGAAAACGAATTAGGTCTTCTAAACACCTATAAATACACCCTTATATCACTTGTAAATGATCCTTGCCTCATACTAATTAGTTCTTAAGGTTTTATTCTTCCAAGTTATTGTAGAGAGCAAGATGATGTCTTTTATTATTTCTTTTAGTTTATTTCCTTGAGGTATGAACTAAACTTCCCATAGCTTGGGTTTTGCATCATGTATAAACTATGAATTCTAATTTCTTTCTATCTAAGTTTCTTTGGGAATTACATGTTTTAATCTGATATTAGCTGCTTACCTATATATTTGTTTATGTGTTTTGATTTAATGACGGTTTTCCTTGCGGTGCGCAACGTTTAGGATTACCTTAATAGTAGTTGGATGATCACCTTAGCTGGGTGTCTAATTATTGAAACACCACATAACGTCTAGTGTCGATATTGGTCCTGACAACACTAATTCTAACTAGATAGTCATTAGGGTATAATTTAATCACTATCACCATGTATGGAAATTGATTGCTTAGGGCCCTAGTGGCGTAGGATAACCCTATTTGAACCAGCCTCGTGGTGTGTCCGTAGCCCCCTTAGTCGCTCTCAAGGTCTAAGGTATGGGAATTTAGAATCCTGACTAAGTATCTAAGAGCTAATTATCTCCCTTATTAACTAGATTTAAGAGAAAGAATTAGAAGGATTAGTGCATACTATCAAAACCTAAGCTATACTTCTCATCTCATATTTCTTCGTATTTACTTTATTGTCTTTTAATTTCTTAGTTTAATTTAATATTTCAAATTATTCTCTATTTATTTTCTTGTCTTTTAATTAATTGTTTCTTACTCGTTATTTCTACCCATTCGATTAACAAACTAAATCCCTGAGAACGAACTCAACTTATCATTAAAACTTGCATACGTCCTGTAATACTTGCAGTACTGTGCCTGTCTAGGGTGAGAGTGCGTTGTTTACTGACTTATTATTTATCTTATTTTATCACACCCTAGGCGACACCAAGTTTTTGGCGCCGCTGCCGGGGACTTGTGTCTCGTTAGCGTGTGGGTTATCTATTTCGAGTAGTAGTTTTTAGTTAATTTTTTTATTTTATTTTTCAATATTTAGTTTTTGTTTTTCCGGATTTACGCTTGTGGTTTGCTTTAGTCTTTTTTAGGTTTTACAATGTTTAATTCTTGGCCTCCGTTACCGGAGCCTGAGAGGAGCTTCAGATCTTATAATAACCGTGTTCGTGAGGAAAGAGCCTTAAGAAGAGCTATGGCAGGTGTACAAGATCAATTAGATCCACCACTTGTTATCCCACCTGGAGGATTACCATACTTTGCACCAGAAGGACCACCACCATTTATTCCACCTGGTGTACAACAACAAGGACAACAACCACTAGGAAGAGGTAACGGGCAAAACAATGTGAATCGAGACCGAGTTGAACAAGACCTTCCTGGCCTCCACGTGCCGTTTCATGTTCAACCAATGGGTTACCGTCCTCCGGAGATCTAAAACATTAAATTTCAACCCGATCCGGGTATGCTCAGTCAATTTCAAAGTTTTGGACTCTACAGTGGTACAGAATTCAAGATCCGGTAAGATCGATTCAGAAGTTTATGCAGATTTGTGATGCTTATGTTACTCGAGGCATTACACGCGAGCAACTGTATTGTCATATGTTTTCGTTCGTTCTGACCGGTAGAGCTGGTGAGTGGCTAGATAGGCAACCACCAGGGACAATTAATTCATGGACATAACTTCAAGCCGCTTTCTTTAACCGATTTTATCCGAAGAGTATGAGACTCAAAGACCAAAGCGAGCTTGCAAGGTTTTGTCAAGAAGATGGAGAAGCAGTAGGAGAATCATGCACAAGGTTTCAACAGAAGTTAGCTAAATGTCCGCTCCATGGTTATACCCCATCTTTACAGTTAGCTATATTCAATGAAGGTCTCAACAGCCAAGGTAGAGAGAAGGTGGATAACATTGGAAGAGGAAATTTCGTGTCCATGAACCATAATGAAGCTACCGAGGTTTTAAAAAATATTATTGAACAAGAAAGGAGTTGGCCTTCTACGCGAGCTCCTGTAGCAAAGACCCGAGGTACGCTTCGATTAGACGCAGAAACTGCAAACTCAGCTCAAATATCCGCATTAGAGAATCAAACAAAGAACTTAAGCTTGAGATGCAGAAATATTTAGCCGCAACAAATGTAGTACAAGAAGCACAAGGTTGTCAACAATGTGGGGTTAATAATCATACTTGGGAAGAGTGCGAAGGAAATCCACAATCTGTTTATTTCATATCCAACCGAGGAGGTTATCAATTTGGTAACCGAAACCATCCGGGTATGTAATATTCAAATCCTCAAGGGGCCGCTAATCCTGGTCATTATCAACCGCGTCCCCAGAACAACCTTTTCCAACCAAGAGGTCAGTATCAAAATCAATATAAGAATAGACCTGCTCCCCCACAACAACCTGCTCAAGATGCCTATGCCAATTCATTAGATCAGAAAGCTTTACCACAGTATCCTCAAGAATGAGCTATGGATAATCAACAATTAGTAAAAGTGTTGGACCGTTTGACCACGAATATGAACGCTCGGGATGAAAAGTTACGAGGACAAGATACCGCAATTCAGAATTTAGGTACTCAAGTAGAACAATTGAACAAAGTTTTAACAAATTTAATGGAACAAAAAGAATTGAAGGCTATCGAAGGAGGTGATGACAATGTTGGTTTCGAAGCTTGTAAGAATATTTGCCTTGAAATTGAAGAAAAGAAGGAAGTACCACATGCTGCCGTTAGTGGCGTGGAGATTTCGAGTACCGAAGAAGAACCAACCAAGTCTAGCCCGTGGAATCTGACTGTTCTGAGGTTGATGTGGAGGACGATTCAAAAAAATACGAATTTATTCAGCTTCTGAAAGATATGCAAGAGGAGATTAAATCGGTTATGGATTATCAAGCTGATCTGGCTAATAAGAAAGAGGAAGAAGCCTCAAAGGAGGAACCAAGAGTTGAATTTAAAGTTGCACCTGCTGTGCAAGAAGAGAAAGAAGAAGAGAAGGTGGCACCGCCGCCTGTTGTTCAAACAGTGTCACCAACTATTCCTGATACAAATCCAAAGGATGACACTGAACTCAAGACATTTGTAGAGGCGTACACTCCTGAAAATATTAACGCCCAAATGCTTGAGATTGCAAAGAAATGGCTTACACCGCAACAAGTTTTTACGCAAATCATTCCTAAGAAAGAAGCGAGTGTAGAAGTCCCAAGAGAGAACCTGAGAGTCTCAAGAAGAAGTGAAAGAGAGTTACCAATGAAGCTTAAAGATTCGGGAAGTTTCAACCTTCCTATTCAAAAAAATGGTATGCTCAAGGTGAAAGCTATGTACGATGTGGGTTCTGGTGTGAATCTTATGCCTAAGTCCGTGTTCGAGAGACTTGGACTTCAGAAATTAGAGAAAGCTCCCGTGAAGTTGCAGTTCGCTGACAACTCAGTTACCAAGACATGGGGAACAGTGGAGGACGTCTTAGTCCATGCAGGTAGTATCACCATCCCTACTGACTTTGTTATACTTGAGTTTGATGTAGATAAGCAGGTTCCAATCATACTTGGACGGCCTTTCATGGCCACAAGTCAAAGTGTCATCAACTTCCGAGAAGGGACCATTACCCTTCATGCAAAGAATGTATCCGAGACCTTCTATGTCTTGGGTAAGAAACCAAGGAAGTTAGACCCCACCGTTCCTGTCATCCACAACCTTTCACATCACAAAGTCTCTACTGAGAAGATCCACTTAAAACCTGTGCATACTGAGCCAAACATTGAGTTTGGGGTTGGCCATGAAGTTCTATGGAAAGCTCGCAAACGCGAAAATAGGCCACGTAGTTTCAAAGACTCGTGGATGGGACCATTCATTGTCACTAAGGTTGTTTCAGCCAAGGTGATAGAAATATGACCCAAAAAGGGGATCAAGCGCAGATTAGTTGACGTTCATAGCCTAACTCGTTGTTAGGGAGGCTATATTCGTAAATCTTGATAGAGGTGACGCGTCTAACTTTGAAAGACGCTAAATAAAAGTGTTTTACGGGAGACAACCCACAATTTTTTTATGTTTTTATGCGTTTTACGTTTTTAGTTTGTGTTTAGTTTAGTTGTTTTTAGTTGATATTGCATATTTGAGAAAGGTATTAGTGTTTTTGATGTTTAGGTGCTAGAAAAATCGAGTTCGGGAGAAAAAACGCAAGTTTATGGATTACTCAGATGATGTCTCCTCATTTGTGATAATTAAATCTACTTCTGAGACATCATTTTAGGCGTATTTATTAGTTTATAGGTCGATTTTAGCTTGATTTAGTACACTTTCCTATTTTGGGTCTTAAATTAATTAATTATTATTTTTAGAGCATATTGGGTTTAATTATTTATTTAAGTGTGAAGCTTTAGAGATATATGGTAATTAATTAGAGTCCAAGTTGGTAAAGAGAGCTAAAGGAAAGAAGATAAACATGGAAATTGAGGATAAGGAAGTAAAAGCTAAAAACATGGAAAAAGAAAAGCTGCCTTAAATCTGAATGTCTGCACCTACGACCACAAATCATCTTATATCTTAAAATCGGTGAGGAATTTGGAGAAACGGTCAAGAGAAAAGTTGAATATCTTTCCGAGACAATGAATTTGGCGTACTCATACGCATCAATCGGATAAGTATTGAAGCTGATAGGACCAAAAGAAAAGCGGGGCTGATTGCATGTTTTTGGGCTACGAATTTGAGTTGGGCTATGAGCCCATATTTACCTTTTCCTTCAAGAAAACGAATTAGTTCAACCTATACACTATAAATACAGCTTCTTAACATTAGAAAATCATCCTTGACCAAACCTTAAGGTCAGGAAGAAGCTACAACACAAGAAGAGAAGTCTGGAAGGAGATGTGCATCAACCATGCCTCCTTCAACCTTTAATTTTGTAATTCTTTTCTTTTCTCTTCTTAGTATGAACTAAATTCTATTTAGCTTGAGTTTTAGCATATATGTATGAACCCTAGTTTTGATTGACATCTATCTAATTTGGGAATTTTATGTTTTAAATTGAATTATTGTTTTTATTCTCTGTTTATGTGTTTGGATTTATATTCTGTGTTCTTGTGGACTGCAGCCATATAGAATTACCATCTAGTAGTTAGGTCACCTTTGACAACGGTGTTTAATTACATGTTTAGCACATAACGTCTAGAATAAGGTTTAGATCTGACAAATCAACCTAACTAGATAATCACCATGGTTTAGTGTATTGCTATTTTACCAATTGCAGGAACAGTTTGCTTAGGACTCCTTATTGACACAGGTAAACCCTATTTAAAACTACCTAGCGCAATTGGAACCGATTATTGAAATACTACATAATTCACCCTTACAGGTTTAGAACGGCAAAACTAGTGGGGATTACATGCTATTTACTCAAGCCAAACTTTCATACTATCTTCTTTTCCTTTCTTTTATTTATTTTCTGTCTTTTTATTTATTAGTTTAATTTTATTTTATCAAAAACCAAATAAAAATCTATTTTCCTTTTCTTTCTTTGCGTATTATCTTCTCTAACTTTTATATCTGCACTTGAATAGTTGCATAAGTTCTTCTTAACCTTCGTAGTCCCTGAGGAACGAATTCTACTTATTCATTAAAACTTGCATACGATCTGTATACTTACAGAACCGTGCTCAGCTTAGGGTGTTTATTTGCACTTATTTTATACATATTTTTATCACACCTTAGGCGACACCATCAGACTGCCTCACCGGCATACCGGGGGATTCTTCCTGTATACCGGCGAGCAGAAAACCCGAGCCCACGGGGTGCACCACGCGTTCATTACCGAGAGGTCCGATTTCGCGAAAATTCACCACCGGCATGCCGGCGGATTCTTCCGGTATACCGGCCAAGCAAAACCCGTGGCCACGGGTATCACCACGTGTTCATTGCCGAGAGGTCTCTAAATCGAACAATAGCAGCACCGGTATGCCGGGCCCTAGCGCCGGTATGCCGGCCAGAAGAAACTAGTGACCACGTGTAGGGGACTCGGGTATTTCGACGTAACTTGGGAAAGACAAAACTCCAGTACCGGTACCGCCCGACGCCGCTGGAAAGAGAAAAAAGCTTTGTTTTTAGGTTATAAAGAGAAGGAGGTTGGTATTGTTCCGAATTTTTAATCCTTAAGCCTCTCTTTCTTCTCCAAACCTCTCCCAACTCCATTGAAGCTCATTCAAAACTTTCCCCAAACATCAAAACACTACTGATGTCTCCCTTTTTGGTCTAAATATAAGCCCTTAGGAGACATCATTTTAGGATGAAAATGGTCTTTTTATATTGACTTTAGTGCTTAAATTGCAATATTACACTTTCTCCCCTTGGAATTAGACTATTTGCATTTATAGAGCTTTTGTGCGTTAATTTACTTATTTTTAGTGCAAAGTTAGTAGGTTTATGAATTTCATGAGAAACCAATCCAAGGAGGAGAAGTGAGAATTAAAGTCTTAGAATATTTCTAGTGTGTTAGTCGAATTTCATGAATTTAAATTGCACTTTCTTATTTCTAGTCTTGATTTAATGATTTATTATTTTTAAAGCATATGCGGTTTAATTATTTATTTAATGTGAAGCTTTAGAGATAATATGGAAATAAATTAGATGCTAAATCAATGCTAAGGAGATAAGGAAAGAAGATCTTAAAGAAATCTGGAGATTGAAGGAATTAGAGTCCAACTAGGAAAAGGAAAAGCTGCCTTATGAATCTGAAATTCCAGCCACGTTTTAAAGATCAGTCCATAACTTATGATTGGCTAGGAATTTGGGCGAGTGGTCTGCACCAATGGAAAGCTCTTTCCGAGACAAGCGGTTTTATATAGTGGAACTCCTCAAACGGATAAGTATTGAAAAAGATATGACCAAATCAAATCAGCAGCAGAATCTTACCTTTTCTAGATTTTAGGGCTACGAATTAAAGAGTTCTTGACTTGTCTTCCACTCCAAGTAATTCGACCTAGCACCTATAAATACCAGCTCTAAACCTTAGAAAATCATCCCTTGGCTGCATAAGCTTAATATACACAAATAATTCATCATAGAAGCAATCAAGAGGATCTAGAGGAGGAAGAAGCAAGAGCTAGAGCTTAATTTCATCAATTCAACACTTCTCCATCTCTATTCTTTGGGTAATTTAGTATTAGATATATTTTGTCTATGAGGTATTTCTAAGCTATTTATTCAAGAAGTTTTATTATACATAATTTCTCTTTAGGATTGTGATTATATGAACCATTGATTATTGTTTTTCTGTTATAATTTGAATCTGGGATTTTAGTATTTAATTGAATTGGTTCTTAATTTCCATTGAATATATTCTTGTGCTTGTTGTGCTTGTTCACTATTTCTGACCTAGCTAATTAGAAATAGGTTATAGTAATTAGGCTATTCCATATAGTGGCGTATGGATCATCCGACAGGGGGGGTTTAATTACAGAACTAGAATATAGGCGCGTGGTATCCGTTATTTGACCGACAGGCTTGACTAACCACGTAGCCTAAGAGGTAAAATAGTATTCATCTAAAGAGGCATATTCGCCCATATAGGGGTTTATAGTACTTTAGGATAGCTCCTAGGTCCACCCTGACGGTGGCTAGGAGATATTTGATTCCCGACTAGTGTGAGATTTCCCATTCACCCTTGTTCTTAATAATCATAGATTCAATAGGATAGATTCATATTTGCAACACCTTATCTTATTTGCATAATTATTTATTATTTATTGTTTATTATTATTTATTTTATTTAGTTAATTAGAAAACAAACTCCTTCGCTATTTATCTTTTTAAAGCAATCAAAACTATCTATTCTGATATTGAACACAAATTTAGAATAACTTCTTAAATCCCTGTGGAGACGATAATCCCGATTTTACTTATCTATTACTTGGTACGACCCGTACACTTACTGTCTGTGGATCCTTTATTCCTTTGCTTTTATTTCATTATTTTATAACACACAAGGACCCACCAAGTTTTTGGCGCCGCTGCCGGGGATTTATTATAGTTATTCTATTGAGCTTTGAACGATTTTAAAACCCCAGCAGCACCACCAAGTTTTTGGCGCCGCTGCCGGGGATTTATTATAGTTATTCTATTGAGCTTTGATCGATTTTAAAACCCCAGCAGAACCACCAAGTTTTTGGCGCCGCTGCCGGGGATTTATTATAGTTATTCTATTGAGCTTTGATCGATTTTAAAACCCCAGCAGCACCACCAAGTTTTTGGCGCCGCTGCCGGGGATTTAAAGCGGTTATTTTATGTTGTGTTTAAGTTAGGTTGGTAGTTTTAGTTGTTTTCAGTTTTACGTTTGTTTTGTTTTAGTCTCTTTTCAGGTTTTTCTTTAGGTATGGAGGTTTTCCCCTATCAAGAGCAAGTTCCAACACAGACCTGTTATATACCAGTACAACAATTCATGGATCTAACACGCGGAAGCTTGACAGATCATTATAATAGGCTCATGAAGTTGGAGGACTCCCTCAGTTGTTTCATGAAGGCCACAGAGGATAATATAATAAAGAGTAATGCGAAAATCGATGCTATCATATCATTAGTGCAAGTCATGCAACAAAGCCATAAATTAATGGAGCAACGATTGACGCAACTCACAGAAACAATTGAGAAATTACAACAAGTACCATCTATGCAAATAGGCCAAAGTACAAATTTAGATGATGAAGCCATTCAAATTGATAGCGATGTTTGGTTCGATGTAGCCACAGAGTTTAGCCTTCAAGAAGAGGAGGAAGTGGAATCGCCACAAGTTGCACCTAGTGAACTAGAGATTCCAACAATTGAAGAATCAACCACGCTAAGAATAGATGAGTCAATTGTTGGCAATGGAATCGAAAATGAATTTACACCTTGTGAAGGGACGATTACATCCATGGAAAACCCAGCCAAGCCAGGTTTAGAGGAATTAAATATTGAGGTCTTGGTTACAAAAGAGATAGAAGAAGAAGATACTAGGATGGATTCACCACCTAGTACTCCATTGATGTCACAACCCAATCCTATCAAGACGAATCATTCAATTGGTGACATCGATAAAGCATTTGAAGAGGTGTGTAAAGAAGACAAGACCTACACCCAAATGCTTGAAAGTAATACAAAAGAACTCACACCGCAACAAGTATTCATAGAACCTATTCCAGAAACAAAGGAGAATGCGAGTGTAGAGATCGAGGTTGAAGACATGGCCCTCATAATAAAAGCAAGTTCTGAAACATCCGTTGTTTTTAGACAAAATTCTAGAGGAGGAGCCACTTGGGTTCCCCATTGTTCCAGAAGTATCTAAAGAGGTTAAAGAGAAGGACCACCACCATGAACCTGTGAAGAAGAGAGCTAAATATGAGTTTGGGGTCGGAACCATAGTTGCTTGGAAGGCCTCCAAACAAGAGAATAGGCTACGAGGTTTCAAAAATGAGTGGATGGGACCATTTGTTGTTACTCGAGTAGTGACACCAAAACTAATAGAGATACAACCTTCTAGAGGTCAAAGGACGCGAATTGTAGACATACATAACCTCACCCACTGCTGGGGAGGCTACATAATCAAGGGATAATGGAGGTAACCCGTCAAACTTTAAATGACGTTAAATAAAAGTGCTCTTGGGAGACAACCCAAGCTTTAATTGCTTTCTTAGTTTAGTTTTTTTTTAGTGTATATTATTTAGTTTACGTATTTTTTTTAGTTGATAGTGCATTATTGAGGAAGGTATTAGTGTTTTTGATGATTAGGTATTGGAGAAATCGAGTTAGGGAAGCGAGCAAAATTTCTCGGAACGGAGAAACTTCGGCAAGTCATATCTTTGCGCTCGGATGTCGAAATCAGGTGATCTTTGAGCCTGAACTGCATAACTTTTCGAGATCTAGCTGTTGGGGAGGTTTTTGCCGAGTGCGGTACACCGGACCTCAGCCGCGGTGCACCGCAGAGGAGAAACCCGTGCCACGGGGTAGAGCCACGTGTTTTATCCAGAGACGAAAAAAATTGGAGTTGTTGGCTGCGGTACACCGGACCCTAGTCCGTGCCCTGCACCGCAAGCCAAAAACACGTTCCACGGGGTTGCTGCCACGGGTATTTTGACGAAGGATGCTGCAGAGCCGTGGGGTACCCCTGCGGACTACCCCCTAGTCCGCACCATGGTCCGCACGAAGCCGCTGGAGAGAGAGAAAAAGTTGCGTTCTGAGCTTATAAAGGGAGGAAATTAGGTATTATTCCGAAATTACAAATCCTTAAGCCTCTTTTTCTTCTCCAAACCTCTCCCAACTCCATTAAAGCTCATTCAAACCTTCACCAACCATCAAAACACAACCAAATCACCATGAATTCAAATCTAAATCCTTCCCTACATCACTACAAAGAAGTTTTAATCACCCAAATCATATCAAACACCTAGAACCCAAGAATCAAGATCTCTAAAGTGTTATTGATTGGGATGGAGCACAAGAGGATGTAAGGGAAAGCGAAATTGGTGATACATGGAGTTTACATACAAGGAAATCACTGCACCCTATCTTGGGTATTAAGCACGCGAGGCAATTGCCTCGAAGAGTATGTTTTCTTTCTTCCTTACCATTTTCTCTATATGCACTATTTGCTATTTTTACTTTTATTGAGTCTTTTCGAGTCGTGGGGACACGACTCATTTTTGAGTTGGGGGTGGGGATTCTTTGTCCCTCATCTCCATTTTTATGTGATTTACTGTTTTTTTTAGAGAAATTTGAAAATTTTGAAATTTTTAAGAGATGGATTAGATGTAGAATGTGTTTAATAGCTTGAAAGCATAAGCTTAGTAAGTTGATGATAGAAAGTAGTATGTTTATGAGCTGCTTTATTTTGTATGCCTTGAGTATTTGCAGGAAAACACACATTGATAGTAAAGAAAAGATTAGTTAGCAATGCGATAGAAAGTATGTTCAATCTCAGGGAGCCATGAGTGGTGTGTAGGCCGTGAGATCCAAGCTTGTTGATAAACCCATTTAATGAACGTGCTAAAGGTAAGAGAATGACGAAATTACATAGTTTAGAAAGTGATTAAGGCGGTTCTTTCATAAGCCCCTTGTTGCCTTTTAGCTTGCTGTCCATTTTATTATTATACATCCTTCTCAGCCCCTTCTAGCCTTTCTAAAGCCCTTTTTATTAGCCACATTATAAGCCATATCCCTTTAGTTTATTAGGACTTTTCCATATGACCCGCACTCGAATCGCGATGCATAGACAATTGTTTTAGAGCTTGAGTTTGGGGTGGTGGGTCCACCATTATGGGAAATATTATTGGGTTGGGATTTTTGAGCTTATTAAGTGTGCTCTGTTCTATAATTGATGATGATTCACAGGTTTATATTGTAACCCTTTGTCGGGGTAATAGTAAATGAAAAAGAAGCTAAAAAGCTAAAATTATGAAAAGGCATAATTTATGAAAAATAGCGTGATATCTCAACATCAAAAGAGGATCATAGCTATACAAAAGAAAAAAAATTTGATATGAAAAGAATATATATTTGGACCGGCAAAGAGGAATTTTATGTGAACATCTTATTGCTTTAATTGGGTTATTGGGGATGCTAATTTGTGCATCAAGGAATTCAGTGGGTTGAGTGAGAACGTTTTACGAGAGTAACTCAAGCTCTAGGGCGATTCGTTGATGGCTAGTGAGGAGAGAGCCAAAAGCTCACTCTAAATTATCCAAATATACTTATCATATCGTCCCTAAGCCAACATCACCACCCTAAAGACCTTTTGATTCTTTGCTATGTAATCTAGAAGTGATTGAGCCGTTAGAGATTAGTTAAGTGGATCTTTGGATACTAGTGAAGTTCGATGAACAATCTATAGCCTCCTTGGTAAACTGAGTAAAGATCCTCTCCTTCTTACATTGCGAAGCTAATCCAATCTTGAATTCAAGCCGTGTTGATTGTAGATATGACAAGTGTGCAGGTATGTAGTTTGTAAATATTATTACATGAAATTTTCTAAGTAGTTGCTTTGAATTTATTCTATATATTCTGCTATCTTCTTCTCCCCCGTGCTTCATTGACTTAGCTGATATTTTCGAGACTTCCCTATGTTTTTGTTTTTATTGTATCGGGACGATACAAGTTTGAGTTGGGGGTCTTGATGTCTCCCTTTTTGGTCTAAATATAAGCCCTTAGGAGACATCATTTTAGGATGAAAATGGTCTTTTTATATTGACTTTAGTGCTTAAATTGCAATATTACACTTTCTCCCCTTGGAATTAGACTATTTGCATTTATAGAGCTTTTGTGCGTTAATTTACTTATTTTTAGTGCAAAGTTAGTAGGTTTATGAATTTCATGAGAAACCAATCCAAGGAGGAGAAGTGAGAATTAAAGTCTTAGAATATTTCTAGTGTGTTAGTCGAATTTCATGAATTTAAATTGCACTTTCTTATTTCTAGTCTTGATTTAATGATTTATTATTTTTAAAGCATATGCGGTTTAATTATATATTTAATGTGAAGCTTTAGAGATAATATGGAAATAAATTAGATGCTAAATCAATGCTAAGGAGATAAGGAAAGAAGATCTTAAAGAAATCTGGAGATTGAAGGAATTAGAGTCCAACTAGGAAAAGGAAAAGCTGCCTTATGAATCTGAAATTCCAGCCACGTTTTAAAGATCAGTCCATAACTTATGATTGGCTAGGAATTTGGGCGAGTGGTCTGCACCAATGGAAAGCTCTTTCCGAGACAAGCGGTTTCATATATTGGAACTCCTCAAACGGATAAGTATTGAAAAAGATATGACCAAATCAAATCAGCAGCAGAATCTTACCTTTTCTAGATTTTAGGGCTACGAATTAAAGAGTCCTTGACTTGTCTTCCACTCCAAGTAATTCGACCTAGCACCTATAAATACCAGATCTAAACCTTAGAAAATCATCCCTTGGCTGCATAAGCTTAATATACACAAATAATTCATCATAGAAGCAATCAAGAGGATCTAGAGGAGGAAGAAGCAAGAGCTAGAGCTTAATTTCATCAATTCAACACTTCTCCATCTCTATTCTTTGGGTAATTTAGTATTAGATCTATTTTGTCTATGAGGTATTTCTAAGATATTTATTCAAGAAGTTTTATTATGCATAATTTCTCTTTAGGATTGTGATTATATGAATCATTGATTATTGTTTTTCTGTTATAATTTGAATCTGGGATTTTAGTATTTAATTGAATTGGTTCTTAATTTCCATTGAATATATTCTTGTGCTTGTTCACTATTTCTGACCTAGCTAATTAGAAATAGGTTTTAGTAATTAGGCTATTCCATATAGTGGCGTATGGATCATCCGAGAGGGGGGTTTAATTACAGAACTAGAATATAGACGCGTGGTATCCATTATTTGACCGACAGGCTTGACTAACCACGTAGCCTAAGAGGTAAAATAGTATTCATCCGAAGAGGCATATTCTCCCATATAGGGGTTTATAGTACTTTAGGATAGCTCCTAGGTCCACCCTGACGGGGGCTAGGAGATATTTGATTCCCGACTAGTGTGAGATTTCCCATTCACCCTTGTTCTTAATAATCATAGATTCAATAGGATAGATTCATATTTGCAACTCCTTATCTTATTTGCATAATTATTTATTATTATTTATTTTATTTAGTTAATTAGAAAACAAACTCCTTCGCTATTTATCTTTTTAAAGCAATCAAAACTATCTATTCTGATATTGAACACGAATTTAGAATAACTTCTTAAATCCCTGTGGAGACGATAATCCCGATTTTACTTATCTATTACTTGGTACGACCCGTACACTTGCGGTCTGTGGATCCTTTATTCCTTTGCTTTTATTTCATTATTTTATAACACACAAGGACCCACCAACTACCCAATCACCATACAAACAAATCAAAGCTTCTCTCCACATCATTACAAAGGAGATTCAAGCACCCAATTCTCACCAAACACATTAGATTAAAGAATCAAAAGCTTAAATTTTACAAATTCATCCTACACTTCCATACACCCATACCAATCCATCAAAAATTCACCTTACCCACGTAGAGATTCATCACAATTCACCTTTCCTAAACCAAATCAAGCTTGTTCAACCAATAATTCAAAAGTTCAAATTTCAAGAGTTGTTAAAGCTTTGAGTTGGGGGTCAATTGAAGATGACTAAAAGAACATAAACATTATCTAACAAAGGGGAGGTGAAGAAAAGAAAGGTATTGGGTTCAATTGAGAAGAAATCAAATAACAAAGGTTCTAGTTCAAATTCAAAGGGTAAAATCGATGTTGAAAAAGGAGGAAAGCCGGCTATAATTGATTTAATGGGTAAAAAGTTTGCCTTTTATTCCAAAAAGAGAACACAGCCTCTTCTTTCCAAAGTTCCTACACCCATGGATAAAGAGAAAGCTTCAAAGGCCTTGATAGCTTCTGCAGAAAAACAATTAAAGGAACTACCATTTGCTTATGAGAAAGTATTCGCTGAAGAAGTTGGTTCAGGAGAGTATACGAGATTCTTGGAGCTTGGTAAAAAATTGGGTTGGTCTACGTTCATGGTAAGACGTTCTGAATTATGTCATGAGTTAGTTTTAGAATTCTATGTAGGCCTCTTTAGCCAAGATAGTGAAGGTTGTGTTCCGATTAGAGGAAAGTTAGTCCCTTTCACATTTGAGGAGATTAGAAACCACTTCCAGTTTAAGAAATTAATTGGACATTGCAAGTATAATGAAGCGGTTTCTAAACGAAAAATCTTTGATGAGGAATTGCTTTTTGAGCATGTTTTAGACAAGGAAAAAGTGCAATCACATAAGGGAGAATTGAAGGCACCTTGGCCTTAAAAATATCTTCAACGGGATGCGAGAGTTTGGCACAATTTCCTTATTCTGAATGTCTTTGGAAACACACGAACTTTGGATATGACTAAGAAGAACGCTCTACTTTTGGATTGTATTTTGAGAGGAGAAGAAGTGGATGTGGCACAGTTGATCTATGAGGAGGTGATGCGATTTTCGTTCTCTCCTAAATCAGTTTATAATGTTAAATTTCCTACTATGATCACGTGTCTTGTGCAAAAGCAAAAGTTACATTGGGTGAAGAAGAGAAACTCGAATTTAAGAAGAGTTATATTGATAATGCTTGGATCGTGAAAGTCTTGAGAGGAGCGATTTATACGCAAGTCTCGAAAGAAGAAAAGGAGCAAAGTTGGCAAGAGAAGATGGAGGAGCGTTTAAACAATTTCGAAGCAGCTCAAACTTCCTTAGCCAATGATGTGGCACAAATCAATGCTAATCAAGTGAACATCATGAAACTCCTTGAGAAATTAACGAAAGATCAAGCAAATCCTACCTTGGATGTCAATAATGCGAGGGAATAGCCTCAAGAGTATGTTCTCTTTATTCCTTACCATTTCTGTAAATGCTTTTATCTGCTAATTTTAATTTCTGTTTTGAGTCTTTTTCGAGTCGTGGGGGCACGACTCATTTTTGAGTTGGGGGTGTGGGGATTCGTTGTCTCTCATCTCCATTTTTCTGTTTTTAGGTATAAATTAAAATTTTTGATACATGGGAATTAGATGTAAAGTGTGTTTAATAGCTTGAAAGCATAGGCTCAGTGAATTGATGATAGTAAGTAGAATGTTTATGAGCTATGTTATTTGTATGCTTTGAGTATTTGCAGGAAAACACACATTGATAGTAAAGAGAAGATTAGTGAGCAATGCGATAGAAAGTATGTTCGATCTTAGGGAACCTTGAGAAGTGTGTAGGCCGTGAGATCCAAGCTAGTTGACAAACCATTTGATGAAAGTGCTAAAGGTAAGAAAATAACGAAATTGCATAGTGTAGAAAGTGATTAAGGCAGTTATTTCATATTGAAGCCACTTGAAGCCTTTTTATACCTTCTCACCTTGTTATTTGATTTTATATGCTATATCCTTCTCAGCCCCTTCTAGCCTTTCTAAAGCTTTTTATTGAAACACATTATAAGCCATATCCCTTTAGATTATAGGACTTTTCCATATGACCCGCACTCGAATCGCGATGCATAGACAGTTGTTTTAGAGCTTGAGTTTGGGGTGGTGGGTCCACCATTATAAGAATTGTTATGGGGATGGATTTTTGAGCTTATTAATTGTGCTATGTTCTATATATTGATGATGATTCACAGATTTTTATTGTAACCCTTTGCCGGGGTAAGAGTGAATGAAAAAGAAGCTACGAGCTAAATTTGCCAACAAGGGCATAAAAAGAAAAAATATATATATGAAAGAATAGCGTGATATCTCAACATTAAAAGAGAGTCATAGCTGTAGAAAATTGAGTTGAAAAGAATATATATATTCGGACCGGCAAAGTGGAATTTTTAAGTGAACATCTTATGCTTTAATTGGGTTATTGGGGATGCTAAATTGTGCATCAAAGAATTCCTTGGGTTGAGTGAGAAACGTTTTACGAGAGTAACTCAAGCTCTAGGGTGATTCGTTGATGGCTATTGAGGAGAGAGCCAAAAGATCACTCTAAATTATCCAAATATACTATCATACCGTCCCTAAGCCTAAATTACAACCTTAAAGACCTTTTGATTCTTTGTTTTGTAATCGAGAAGTGATTGAGCCAGTAGATAGTAGTTACGTGGATCTTTGAATACTAGTGAAGTTTGATGAACAATCTATAGCTTCCTTGGTGAACTGAGTAAAGTCCCAATCCTTCTTACATTGCGAAACTAATCTGATCTTGAATTCAACCTGTGATGACTATGGATATGAGAAGTGTACAGGTATGTAGTTTATGAATATTACTGCATGAAATTTTCTAAGTAATTGCTTTAGCTCTATTCTATATATTCTGCTATGTTCTTCCTATTGTATTGAAAATTCCATAAGTGTGTATTTATAGACTTCCCTTTGTTTTTATCTTTACTGTATCGGGACGATACAACTTTGAGTTGGGGGTCTTGATGTCTCCTCATTTGTGATAGATTTATGTTAAGATGAGACATCATTTTTAGTGATTTAGAAGTCTTTCTAATAGTTTTTCTTGAGAAATAGTACACTTTCCTATTTTGAGTCTTAATTTAGTAAAATAATATTTTTACAGCATATTGGGTTTAATTATTTATTTAGTATGAAGCTTTAAAGATAATTATGGAGATTAATTAGATTCCAAGTCAAAGACTACAAGATATGGAAAGAGATAAGCATGGTAATTGGAGATAAGGAAAGAAAAGCTAAAATCATGGAAAAGGAAAAGCTGTCTTAAATCTGAATTTCTGCACCTACGACCACAAATCAGCTTATATCTCAAAATCTATGTGGAATTTGGAGACACGGTCAAGAGCAAAGTTGGAGATCTTTCCAATACGATGAATTTCGACTACTCATACGCGTCAAACGGGTGAGTATTGAAACTGCTAGGACCCAAAAAAAAACGGGCCTGATTTCATGATTTAGGGTTACGAATTTGAGTTGGGCTTTGAGTCCATTACTTACCTTCTCCTTCAAGAAAACGAATTAGGTCTTCTAAACACCTATAAATACACCCTTATATCACTTGTAAATGATCCTTGCCTCATAGTAATTTGTTCTTAAGGTTTTATTCTTCCAAGTTATTGTAGAGAGCAAGATGATATCTTTTATTATTTCTTTTAGTTTATTTTCTTCAGGTATGAACTAAACTTCCCATAGCTTGGGTTTTCCATCATGTATAAAATATGAATTCTAATTTCTTTCTATCTAAGTTTCTTTGGAAATTACATGTTTTAATCTAATATTAGCTGCTTACCAATATATTTGTTTATGTGTTTTGATTTTGAAAGAAATAAAATAAATTAAAAGTTATTTTATTCCATGTCACCCATGATGGGGTGACATGAACGTATTGTGGGAAGTTAGTCAGGAAGTTACAATGGTAACTTCCCCACTAAGAGACATGGAAATAATGGAGATAGTGGAGTAATGGTTTATTATCAGTTAATAAACCAACGCTCCTATCCCTCTATAAATAGGAGTCTGCTTCTCCTCTCCAGACACAAAAAAAAAACACAACAGCAAAAATTCTTCTCCCGTTAAATCAATTTTTTCTTATACACTTACCAAGAAATTCTCAGACACTTAGGTGGTGAAAAAAAGGGCTTAATTCTAGTAATTAAGTTCACGATCAGAAAGCAAGAATTCAGAAAGTTAGAATTCGGAAATCAATCCGCTGCGTAAGAAGGTTTGTCTAAAACCTTTACTATTTAATTTAATAGGTAACAATTGGTATCAGAGCGTTTGTTACCTAAATTAAATTTTTGCTTCGTATTGCTTCTTCTGTAATTTTGCAATTCATGTTTGATTTTAAAAAAAAAAAAGAAAAAAAACCTGTCGAATGTTTTTTTTGAAAAGAAATTGTCTAAGAAGAAGTAGTAACGTATGATATATATATTGGATATGTATTAGGTTTGCAAGCCCATTCCATTTTTTTTTTGGGCCATAATTAATTTTAGATTTAATTAATTTTTTTTGGCCGAACCTATTTAATCTTTTGGGCCAAATTCAGGTGATTCAATTAATTTCTTTTTTGGGCCAGATTTTATCTATTAAGATTAACTCCGAATTAATTTTTTCTTTTTTTGGGCCGAATAGAGGTTGGCCGTAGCTTTAATTTTTATTTTTCGGACCAAATTAGATAGTAAAATCTAAATGTTTGTAGAGAGATTCGAACCCTGACCAATACTACTAGAGACTAATAACTTAACCACTCAATCTATACAGTTTGTTGTCAATTAAAAAGAATATATGTTTCATTTATAACAAATTTCAGAAATGTATTATTTTAATTCAAAAAGGTGGTGAATTATTTTTTGTTCTTAATTTTTCTATAGAGGAAAATGGTGATTACACGATCCCGGGGATTACGTGCATTCATACGCGACCTGTTGATGAACTACATGACTGATTACAAGAACATAAAGAATACTAATGAACCAAAATTGGTTTACACCGCCGAAGAACCCGAGTCAGATGGACAAAGGGAAGATTTGAAAAACAAAATACTGACACTTCGAAATTATAAGATGAAATCATCACATTCTTTAATACAACACGTGAAGATTGTAAATGATATGATACAAGGTGTCATAAAATATGCCTATCACATGAATGAGAATGACAAGGTTGATCCCTTCTCAGGACTTTGCCAAAAGACTTGAGAAAAGATCTCCTTGATATATGGAGGAATGTGAATCCCGAAAATTATGTCGATAGGAGATCAAAAACATATGGTTGGGTCGTATATGCCTTCACTGAATCTCATATGTGGAATCATTTTAAAAGGCATACAAGTTTTTGCAAATGTCCTTGTGAGATGAATTCGCCTACTAAGTATGATCCGATAAGTCTCTATGTAAAAGAGGGTTTTGAAAAATCGATTCCTTTGAAAACGAGATACGAGTGATTGTCATGTATAAGTTAGAGTTTTCTTTGCTAGGTTGTTTATTTTGGTAGTTCGTTTCAAATGTTAGTCTTTGAATTTTATTTGGTTATTTGTTTACCAAACATGTTTTTTCATTTATGTATGAATTCAACTAGATTATTTGCTTTTATGTTATTAGTTGTTTATTTTTCATACATTTTTTGCTCTATTCATGTTAGAGTAAGTGGGAGTTCTTGAAGAACTTAATTTTGCAGTTAATGAAATTGATTGAATGGTTAAGACAAACAAAATATAGTGGTTCATGATTGGGAACATAGTGAACTTTCTTTATCACTTATTTTGTTATCTTTCTTTTTCATTTCGTTTGCATTAATAGCATAGAGTTGTTAAATAAATGTATGATATTAATGGAAATATCTTACTTTATAGAGAAAATGGCATCGAAAACCATCATTGCTGATCTCAACAAAGGAGAAAAGATGAATGGTGAGAACTATAACCTTTGGAAGCTCAAGATACACTATGTTCTAGAAGAGCAAGATGTTCTTGAGGCTGTTAACAATGTCATGGCTCAGCCTGAGGAAGGCAACACAGCTCAAAACAGAAGGGACATGGAGGCTTATGAGAAGTGGAAAAAGAAAGATTCCACTGCAAGAGGCATCTTGATAGGCTCCATGAATGACGATCTTGTCTATGAATGTCAACGAGACCTCACTGCTCACGAAATGTGGAATGCTCTTAAGGAGAAGTATGGGGGTACGACTGTGACTAAGTTGCGTCAATTGACCATTAAGTTTGACACTTGCAAGAAGAAGCCTAATCAAACCATGAAACAACATCTCCGAGAGATGTCTAACATGATTAGGGAACTTAAGAATGCAGGTCATAACCTTACTGATGAACAACAAGTTCAAGCTGTGATCCGATCTCTTCCAAATAACTGGGAGCATTTGAAGATAAACTTGACTCACAATGACAACATCAAAACCTTTGATGATGCTGCTCGTCATGTGACATTGGAAGATGAACGTCTAGATGCAATTAAGCCTCAGGGTCAGGCTTATGTTGCTGAGTCAAGTTCCCACAAAGTTTCTGGCAATAAGCGCAAGAACAATGGGAAGAAGAACGGAAATGAGCATGTTTCCAAGAAGAACAAGAAGGGTGGTAACAATAATGGAAAACGTTTCCGTAAGAAGAAAGACAAGAGTAAGATGAAATGCTTTAACTGTGAGAAAATGGGCCACTTCGCTCGCGAGTGCAGCGAGCCCAGAAAGGTAGCAATGTCATTTACTTCTTGTAATTTTACTTATGTTACCAGTACTGTATTGCTTGCTGATTCTAATCCTTTGTGGACTGTGGACTCAGGAGCGACAGACCATGTAGCCAAAGACCGAGAGGCATATGTAGAGTACCGTCGGATTCCAGAGGGATCAAGGTGGATATATGTAGGAGACAACAATAAAGTTGAAGTCAAAGGAGTTGGCACTTGCAAGTTGAACTTGCGAGGTGGTCAAACCTTGTACCTGCATGATGTACTTTACGCACCTGACATTCGACGGAACTTAGTCTCGGTCACTGTTCTTCTAGGATTAGGTTTTAATTTGCATTTTCATAACAAACAAGTAGATATCTATTATGATGCTAGGTATTATGGTTCTGGTTTTATTTCGCATGGTTTAATTGTACTAGATGATGATAACTCGTTTAATAGTTATTATTTAAGTAGTTGCTTTTCCACTAATACTTCTTCTAGTAATTCTAATGTAGAAGAAAATGTATGGCATGCTAGATTAGGTCATATTGGTCAAGACCGTATGAATTTGTTGGCTAAGTCAAACCTTTTGGGTTCGTTGACTAAAGTCAACTTGCCAACTTGTGAAAATTGTCTAGCAGGTAAAGCAAAACGGAAACCATTTGGAAAGGCTAAACGAGTCGAGTACCCATTACAAGTAATTCATTCAGACATCTGTGGCCCAATGAGTGTTCAAACTAGACGTGGGGAACGTTATTTCATCACTTTCATAGATGATTTCACTAGGTTTGGTTATGTCTACCTGATTTCTCACAAATCTGAAGCATTGAAATGTTTTATGACATTTATCAATGAAGTGGAAAATCAGTTAGAGAGGAAGGTGAAAAACCTAAGAACCGATCGAGGACGTGAATATCTATCTGATCAGTTTAAAGAACTGTGTGATGAAAAAGGGATAGTAAGACAACTTACAATTCCTAGAACACCACAACAGAATGGTGTGGCTGAAAGGAGGAATAGAACACTCCTAGAAATGGTTAGGTCTATGATGGCACAAGCAAATCTTCCAATATCTTATTGGGGAGATGCCTTGTTAACCGCCTGTTATATACTTAACCGAGTACCCACAAAGACTATTCCATCAACTCCTTATGAACTATGGACAGGTAGGAAACCTAATCTGTCATACTTGCGACCTTGGGGGTCGGCAGGCTATGTTCATGATCTATCTCATAAGTATGGGAAGTTAGGTCCAAGAGGTAAGAAGTGTATCTTTATTAGATACCCGGATCACTCTAAAGGATATGTGTTGATTGGTGAACATAATGATGGGCGTCTTACTGAAATTGAGTCACGAGATGTTACATTCTTAGAGAATGATTTTCCTAGCAGAGGCGAGGTTGACAGAAATTCCATTTTATGTGAATTAAATGAGATTCAGGAAGATGATATGCAAACAAATGTGACGCCTGATGAGGTAACACATACTCAAGAAATAGAGACGAACACTCCTCTAAATCTTGAGACGGAAGAAACCATTGCATCATCTAGTAATCCTATTTCTCAAGATTCTCAACTTAAGAGAAGTGCTAGAGTTTTAGTTCCTCGTCGCCGATTTGAAATCGAAGGAGAAGTCTTTATGATAACTCCACAAGACGAAGAAGAACCTCGAACAGTTAATGAAGCACTCTCATGTCCCGCTAAGAATGAATGGAGGAAAACAATGGAAGAAGAAATGGAGCCGATGAAGAAAAACCAGGTATGGGAACTGGTTGATCTCCCGAAAGGACGTAAGGCAATTGGGAATAAATGGGTTCTCAAAATAAAGAGGAAACCTGACAATTCCATTGACAGGTATAAAGCTCGCTTGGTAGCGAAAGGCTATACTCAACGGGAAGGAATAGATTTTGAGGAAACTTTTTCTCCTGTTGTTAGATTTACCTCAATACGTCTTATTTTAGCTATAGTGGCGCATCTCGATCTGGAGTTGCACCAAATGGATGTTAAAACTGCATTTCTAAATGGAGATTGGTAATTTTCATGGAACAACCCTCGGGTTTCATTGCAAAAGATCAAGAGAATAAAGTATGTAGATTGTTGAAATCAATCTATGGTCTTAAGCAAGCCTCGAGACAGTGGAATTTAAGATTTCATGAAGTTATCTCATCAAATGGATTTGAGATGATAAGTGAAGACCACTGTGTTTATATTAAACGTTCCAAGAAGAATTTCATGATTTTATCTCTATATGTGGATGATATCCTATTAGCTGGGAATGATAAAGAGTTTATTCAAGCTAACAAGGAGTGGCTAGCTTCTCAATTCGATATGAAAGATATGGGAGAAGCAAATTATATTCTTGGTGTTAAGATTCATAGAGATAGGTGTAGAAGACTATTATCTTTATCTCAAGAACCTTACATCATGAATGTACTTGAGTGCTTTGGTATGACTACGTGCAATGCCATTGACACTCCTGTAGCAAAGGGAATAAACTTAACTCTCGACATGTGTCCTAGTACTACAGAAGAAAAACAGAAAATGTCATCAGTACCATATTCTAGTGCCATTGGTAGTCTTATGTATGTTATGATGTGTACGAGACCAGACATTTGTTATGCAGTAGGTTTAGTTAGTTGTTTTCAATCGAACCCGGGACAAGAGCATTGGAAAGCTGTGAAAAGGATATTGAGATACCTAAAAGGCACCAAAGATCATGCCTTATGCTTTCGAGTAGATAGATTACGCCTAGAGGGATATACAGACGCTGATTGGGCTGGTGATAAAGATGGGCGTAAATCCACTTCAGGTTATGTATTCTTGCTAAATAATTGCGCAATCTCATGGAGTAGCAAGAAACAAACCTGTGTAGCTTTGTCAACGATGGAAGCTGAGTTTGTAGCTTGCTCAGCTGCGGTTCAGGAGGCTGTTTGGTTAAAAAGGTTCTTTGAACATTTAGGATTCTCTGGTGATAGTGGGAGTCCAATAACAATATACTGTGATAGTCAAGCTGCAATGGCTTATGTGAAAGATCCAAAATATCACAGCAAGACCAAACACATTGATATAAAGTATAACTTCGTTAGAGATATAATTGCACAAAAGGATGTTACTTTGCAATATATACCCACACGCAATATGCTTGCTGATCCATTCACAAAAGCTATCCCAAGGGATGTATTCATGGATCATGTGAGATCTATAGGATTAAGCAAGATATAATGTATGAATTATTGCTAGTTTATGTGCATTCATGTATATATTTCCATTAGTATGTTTATTTAACTGTTTATTTTAATGATATCATGTTTGATATGTATTATATATATTGCGTGTGAGTTTGTAAGTATGTATGTCCTATAGACTGAGATTGACCCTGTCACACGGGCAATCGCCTTTGGCATAAGAAGTGCGCAAAGATGAGACTAACTCATAGTAGTGAAGAACCCTTAAGATAACTTGAGTTAAGATAGTCGCCTTAACTAAGTGTTAAGATGAGATCATAAACATGGATAAACCATGTTAAGCTTATATTATGATTGAAGTAGAATTCCACTATCTACTTAGTCTATAATAGCCAGATATGAGTTGCTTGATTGATTTCATAAAAGGGTTGATCGATCGAAGAATTCATCTTAGGCAACGAGGCTTGTCTAATTATATATTTGTATGGTATTTGTAAAATTGTGACATACAATTTGAGATATATGAATAATACCATAACACGTGTGTCATACCACGTGTGCTTTCGACCAAAAGGAAGTGAAGAATTGATCCATGTTTCTTCACTGTGTGATACCTTTGATTTGTGCCCTTATTACTTTTGACTATATCTTGATATTTTGATTAGGTGTATGCTCCTTTGAACACATTACCAATGATCATGAGTGATTCGGTCTAATGGGGTATGTTTGGGAAAGCAACCTAATCAATATAAAAGGATATAAGTGTAAAGGGAAGACTAGAATTGTGTATCAAATGTGTGCTTGCAGGTTAACCGATCATGTAAGTCAATACGGACTATAACATGATAGTGAGACACATAAACGAAATGACAGTGAACTCTTTTTCACATAGAAGTTGTGATATAAATTTGAAGGGGTCAGAGTTACTGTAATATGATACAACATATTGTTAGTCTGGGGTACTACAAGATACGTAAGGAATGAGATTTCATTTGAGCAACTATGTACCCTAACAGGTTAATAGTAACATATGCTCGTATGCTTGTCGGTCGCACGACCTATTTGTCAAGTATGATGAATTATTGTAGTAGTGTGTATATAAGAGAATTTTGAGAAATTTTGATGTATGGGACATTGTGATGCACGTACCTAATAGTACGATGGTAACCCCATCATGTGCGAGTGGGAGAATGAAAGAAATAAAATAAATTAAAAGTTATTTTATTCCATGTCACCCATGATGGGGTGACATGAACGTATTGTGGGAAGTTAGTCAGGAAGTTACAATGGTAACTTCCCCACTAAGAGACATGGAAATAATGGAGATAGTGGGGTAATGGTTTATTATCAGTTAATAAACCAACGCTCCTATCCCTCTATAAATAGGAGTCTGCTTCTCCTCTCCAGACACAAAAAAAAACACAACAGCAAAAATTCTTCTCCCGTTAAATCAATTTTTTCTTATACACTTACCAAGAAATTCTCAGACACTTAGGTGGTGAAAACAAAGGGCTTAATTCTAGTAATTAAGTTCACGATCAGAAAGCAAGAATTCAGAAAGTTAGAATTCAGAAATCAATCCGCTGCGTAAGAAGGTTTGTCTAAAACCTTTACTATTTAATTTAATAGGTAACAGATTTAATGACTGTTTTCCTTGCGGTGCGCAACGTTTAGGATTACCTTAATAGTAGTTGGATGATCACCTTAGCTGGGTGTCTAATTATTGAAACACCACATAACGTCTAGTGTCGATATTGGTCCTGACAACACTAATTCTAACTTGATAGTCATTAGGGTATAATTTAATCACTATCACCATGTATGGAAATTGATTGCTTAGGGCCCTAGTGGCGTAGGATAACCCTATTTGAACCAGACTCGTGGTGTGTCCGTAGCCCCCTTAGTCGCTCTCAAGGTCTAAGGTATTGGAATTTAGAATCCTGACGAAGTATCTAAGAGCTAATTATCTCCCTTATTAACTAGATTTAAGAGAAAAAAATTAAAAGGATTAATGCATACTAGCAAAACCTAATCTATACTTCTCGTCTCATATTTCTTCGTATTTACTTTATTGTCTTTTAATTTCTTAGTATAATTTAATATTTCAAATTATTCTCTATTTATTTTCTTTTCTTTTAATTAATTGCTTCTTACTCGTTATTTCTACCCATTCGATTACCACACTAAGTCCCTGAGAACGAACTCAACTTATCATTAAAACTTGCATACGTCCTGTAATACTTGCAGTACTGTGCCTGTCTAGGGTGAGTGTGCGTTGTTTTCTGACTTATTATTTATCTTATTTTATCACACCCTAGGCGACACCAGTCGGTTAATTTAATTATTCTTTATTGTGATGCAAATGAAAACACCCCTACGATATTGTGGTGTCCATTTTTAGCCACAAGACATACAATTATCTATGTACACAGAGGTGTGGTTACGATTAGTATTGAGGATGAATTCCAAACCTTATATGTTTTGGGAGAAACGAATAGGAAAAGATTAAAAATATCTCCATAATTCAAAGTGTTGTAATTTATATGAGTTTGAAGAGACCGTGACAATATAGGCGCATGAGCGAAAAAGATAAGTTGGGTCAGGAAAAGAGGTTGTGTAGAAACCTCCCAACCCCAAGGATAAGCCTCGAAATCGCTAAGTTACATGGATTGGACCAAATCTGGTCACAAAAATCATCTTAAAATAGGTGGTTGAAGTGCAAGAAAAGAAAACATGGAAGCGTCGTATAGTCCCTCTAGGAAATCTCTCACATCATTTGAGAGTTACATCAAAGTCAAAAAATAAGTGAGGTACAAATGTCAAGCTTAACGACATAAAAAACAAAAGTGTTTGGGGGGGGGGGAGACAACCCACATTTTATTGTTAATTTGTTTAGTTTATGCTTTTATTGGTGTGTTTTTGTTTTCTTATTTCATGTATCCTAAACTTAGCAAGAGATGTTTCATGTTCCCGTTGATTTATACTTCTTATCCAGGACCAATGGAGTCATCAGTGATACAACAAGAACGGTTAAGACTACAATTTATGCAAATGAATGGATTTCCATTATTGGAAAATGATCGTTTAATGAAACAAGGCATTAGACCGTGCAATTTTTAGAGATGTAAGGCTTAGATGTTTCCATGATAGAAGGGACAGAAGGAACCAAATTATAAAATTGGTAAAAGATAAAACGAGAATATGTCTATATATTAATTGGACAAAACAATCTACGATAATGAGCCCTTGATTCACGATTACTAAGGGTTTCAAAAATGTCATAATGCCTGAGAAATGTTCACAATAGACAAAAACAAGGAGAATTATCATTAATTGTAGAAATGGAAAGTTGACACTATCTAGATACATATTTAAATGAAAGCGAAGAAAATGAGAAAATAAAAAGGGAATATTTGGTTAAGTGGATTCACAAAATTTTCTCTTTAAGCACATTCCCCAAATCCGAGGGAGTTATTCGTAGGAAATTAACTCCTTGGCTGCATCTCAACTAAAAAAGGTCACAATGATAAATGACAGGTACTCATTTGAATAAAGTAGTCGAGAAGTATGAAAGGAAAAATCTTCGAAAGCCCCCCTCGAATGTAAGAAAAGTTTACCTGGAAGAAAGCAATACTCTGGTAACGTGTGCTCTCCTCCTTATCCTTATATGAGTAAACCGAAAATCCTAAAAACGATATCACTAAGTATATGTACGCATATACGTGTCGCAATGATCTTGTTCTCCACTAACATTTCTGGTACACAATATGTTCCAACTATAATGCCAATATAGGTATGAAAACTACCATTGCATCCTTATTTATGAAACTTGACATTCTAAAGAGATCACAACATCAACCTATATATAGTTTATAGACTCTATTGGTTAAGATAACTGATATTCTTATGTGCGAATAACACCAGTTTCACATACAAACTCACTTGCTTCTACAAGTTTCCTTACTTGAGGGACACTAACACAATTATGCACTGATTCATCGGGAGATTACTTCTCGATGGTCTCACTGATTTACTACTTGTGCATGTCATTAACCAACTCATTTCGATTTTAACTAGTGTGTTGTCTATACCCGAGCATGCATGCATAAAATATTTTTTTCTTTATCAAAAACTCATATTATCAATATATTATAGCATCATCCCCGTTTAAGATTAAGAAACATATAAAAAATTAACCCAATCACAATTACAATCTAGTGGAAACTACAACAAACGTAAAAAGGTGGATAACTCATATATGAAAAGTAAAAGAGTCTAGAACAAAATTATCCATTGGCTGAATAATGGCTTTCTCTCTCTAAAATCACGCCCTCTCGCCTCTCTCCTCTCCTTACGATCTTCTGCTCGAAAAATCTCTAAAAAATTCGTTATTCACGGTTTTGTTTCCAAGCTTTCTTGTCTTCATCACGCGTGGAGTCTATCTCACACGCCTTCCATCTTCTCAGCGGATATGGGGGTCTCTTCGGATGGCACAGGTAAGCTAGGGTTAGGGATTAATAATTTCAATTTGGGGAAATGGCTTTTAGATCGGAAACAAATCACAACTATTGGGCAAAATCTTACCGTATGGAGTATTGAAAGAATCAAGAGTAATAATGAGTGGCTAAAGCAAGAACTTAAGTTGTTGATTGAGATTACCAAGACCAAAATGGCTGCAGGAATTTTTTTGCCGAGTACCGAGGTTAATCTCTTTTCAAAACCCATCTCTTTTGTTTTTGTTTTATATTGCGTGCAGGATTTAATCAAAGAAGGAAGAGTGATCAAGTTAAGAAGTCGAAGAGGCGGAAACTATGATGACAACATTAGACGCCAAAATAATAAATCCAAAATAGACCTAAACAATTTGTTTCTTCCAAGAGTAATAATTGCTGTGAGTAATAATTTGGAAGAGAGGAACAAGGTTAGAAGAAGCGTGAGAGTCTATTACACTTCTCAAGACTGGCGTAGTAACCGTGATCCTCACTCTAGCAGAAGTAAGGTAATTAGCTCAGACATATTCTACTACCTATATAAGACTGTAGTTTCTTCTCGGTTAGTCACTTACTTCCTTCATATACTCATTTGCTCTTATTTTCAGTTTTCTCCTTCCACTCCTAGTTTCTGCTTTTCAAAATCCACTTTCCTTTTTCTGTACTTTTGGTATTTTGGTGTGTGCTCTGCGTTTGGTTTTTTCTTATCTGCAGGTGTTAACATGGCTTCTAGAGAACACCACGCCCTCCCTATCATTCCTCTTAATGATCACAAGGCCAGGAAGTTGGGGGTTATCAACATTTGTTCAAAAGCTAGGCTATCTGAAAGCATGAAAGAGGAGAAGGATATTCTCATTAAAGCTATTGGAACTTCACCAATATATGCAGTCCAGCTGAGGAATTACATTGAAGATAGGTGGAGTATCCAAGGGCACTACAGATTAACTGACGTGAAAAGAAATATGTTCAAGTTAGAGGTTTTTAATGAGAAGGAGTTTAGAAGAGTCTGGGAAATGAGACCGGGATTATACCAGAAACTTCATCTCAGCCTGACTTTATGGCCACTCACGGTTGATTTCAATGACCTTAATACAGATTACTCCTCCATTTGGGTCCAGGTCAGAGGTCTAGCTTTCATATAGAACAATGTTGAAACTGTCAAAGCTCTTGAGGTGTGCTTCATCAGGATAGAAGCTGTTGATCTTCCAACTACCCAGAATTGTGATGTGAAGGTCTTGAGATTCAGAGTAAGGATTAATACCAAACAACCATTACCACCTGGTGGTGGTCCTTTGTGTGTTCTAAAAATAAAAGCAAATAATAATCGAACCACAACCGCAAGTGTACGGTTGTCCCAAGTAGTAATTCTGATAATCAGATTCGTTCCAAGGACGGATGGTTGATCACAATGTTTATGCAAATAGCGATTGATGCACTTATGAAAATGAAAGAGGATAAAATGTTTGTTTTGGTTTTGTTTGTTAATTCTAAATAAATTAAAGACAAATATTAGATGCAAGTAAAAGATAAGACGCAAATAAAATGTATGAAAACGCAATATGAGATGTAGTACTTGAGAACGCAAGGATCCTCCTAATTTTACTTTCTAACTTATGTTGTTTAAGGGTTAAATCAGTCAATTACAATGGTCGGGATTCTAATATCCTTATACCCCCGTCAGGGTGGACTATAAGGCGATCCTAAAGTGTCACTAGTCCCGTCAGGGTAAATATGATCCACCGTTGGATGATTAAGATTTATTACCACATTGGCCCTAGGATTAACTAAGTTCGTCAGAATCAATAGTTTTTATCCTAGATTGAACAATTATTTCTGTACCTAAACCCCCCGTCAGGATGATCCATACGCCACATATATGGAATAGCTTAGATACTAACACCTAATTTTAGTTCGCGACTCTAAAATCAGTAAACATTCACAAATTGTCGAAAAGAGTAAAAAGCCCTAATTTAATTTAATTCAATAAAAACCCAAATTCAACATTCGTTATAATAATAAAATCAGGATTCACCCATTGTTTTGTTCTCAAGCACTAATGGAAATTTAGCTCATATTAAAATTAAAAACAAAATAAAAAGAAATGGAATTCATATTCGTTACAAAATTAAAATAAAAGAAAAACCTAATTTTCGGAATAAGAATGACTACGAACGGAGCTATAGACCCACTCCAGCTCTTGTAGCTTCTCCTTTCTTCCTGCTGTAGCTTCTCTGGTGTTTTTAATCTTGTGGAAAGTGAATTCTTTGTAAAATAGAAGTCCAGACCTCCTTTTATAATAAGAAAAACGGATTAGGGCTTGGACCAGAAATTAAAAGCCTAATTAAATGTCCAAGCCCACTCTTTAAGCCCAAAATCCCGTAACTGATGACAGGCCTCCACTAAAACTGCTTTTCCCGATGCGTTACAACTCCGATTGACCTCATTCCAGTTGCTAAAGTTCCGTACTTCTATAAGGAATGTTTTCTCTTCAAAGGTCAGCGGCTCAATCAGCTCTTAAGTCCCTCGAAAACAGCAATCAAGGGCCTGGAAAATGGATTTTCAGCTCTAAAAATAAAATCTTCGGGATTTCTCTTCAAGTCTTGACTCTATCTTTTGATCTTTGACTTTATCTTCGGATTCCTTTCCTAGCTAACATCTAAAAACCTGTAAACTTTACACTAAAAATACCAATATTACGCGCAAAAGTTTAATAAATTAAAAATGCTAGAAATAAAAAGGAAATTCCGAATTATTGCATATTAAGTCCAAAAGTCTATCAAATTAATTAAATAAACACCAAAAATGATGTCTCCTAAGGGTCGAAAATAAGAACAATTAGGGAGACATCACCTGGTGCTTATCTTTATCAAGAAGAAGGCCCTGCTTGGGTTCTCTTCCAATACGAGAACACAGGCCTCTTGTGTTTTAGATGCGGTAGAATTGGTCACCAATATGGTGATTGCCCAGTTAAAGTCATCAAACAAACTGAAGACATAGATGAGCGCAGGAAAATGTCATGGAGTATGGACAACGTGGCGAAATTTCCACCTTTTAATCCTATTTATGGATTACACATTAAAGTTAATGGAGAATTTTCTAACTTTTTATATGGTGGGAATTATGTTAAAAATGCAGGTTCGAGTGTCAAGATTAATAACCAGACTAAAGGGAGGCAAGTTCAAGATGATGAAGAAGATGTCCTCAGTAAATTCAACTACACCAAAAGGGGGGGCACTAGCACGAAAAACAACCTAGCTCAGACTGAAGAAGAAAGGCAAAGAGAGAACCAAGATTGGGAGAATTGGAACAAGCAGATGCACGATATTCGCAATGAGCTGCACGAATCAACACTAAAAATGGAGGCGTTTAAAAAAACACATGGTATAACACAACAGGGAGAAGAAGGAAATGAGGGTGACATACGAGCTGCGCTTCTAGCTTTTGAGGAAGAGATGGAGAAAATTAAAGGGAAATATGCAGCAAGTAATAGTAATACCTCTGACCAACACATGGATACTTCATCCAACTCCCAGAAATATTAAAAGAAGAAGAGATGGGAAGGGAATTCGAATTGAAGCAGGTAGTGGCGAGATTAGCTCTAAAGTTGCAGGGAATTTTAAAAAACTCAGAGTTGTTGATCCCATTGAGAACTTCGTCAATAATAATCAATTTAGCTTGTTGGAGAGTGAGAAAGAAGGCGAGGAAGGAATTTACCCATTGAAGAGTAAAGGTAAAGAGTCAGAAAACAGCTCTAAGCTTAATAAGGAGTTTAATTCGCAGTTTGAGCCAGAAGAGGAGGAAGGGAATTTCGAGAGTAGCGAGAATTATTTTGAAAAATATTATGAAGGAGGAGGAGACGATCATGACATGAATTTTCAATATGAAGATGCGTTGGAGGATGGGGAGGAAGATTTTGAAAGTAAAAGTGGAGGCGGCTACTACAAAAAAGCCGCGAAAGCAAAGTGACGACCATTTTATGGAATGTCCAGGGTCTTCGAGCGCCCTTGACACTATCCAAAGCTTGCTCGATGGTGGCTCAATTTCGACCTGGTGTTGTGGCTTTTTGTGAGACTATGATGCGAGAGGTGGACTCTCAGAATGTGTTGGCTCGTTTGGGTTTTGAAAATTCCTTTTTTGTGGAGCCCTCGGGAAATGCTTTTCATTCCGGGGGTTTCTTGGTTTTGTGGCACTCTTATGTGCGTTTGCTTGTTATCTCTAGTTGTAGTTCGTATGTAATTGTCCTGATTAATGAACTTTCATTTTCGTATTATTTAGTTTTCTTACACGCGCCTAATGATTATAATCTAAGGCTTAATATTTGGAAAGATATAACCAATTGGAGTAAAGACATTGATCTACCTTGGGCTATTATGGGTGATTTTAACGAGATACTTAATATAACGGAGAAACAAAGCAAGAACCAAGCTAACATAGATCATATTAACGCTTTTGTAGACTTAACTAATATTAATTCCTTAGCAGAAATAGACTCTAACGGATGTTTCTTTACTTGGTCAAACAGGATGGAAGGGGAGAAAAATGTTAAAACAAGAATAGACCGAGGACTTGCAACATACGAATGGATAAGAAGATATCCAAGATCTCAAATTCATATCCCTCCGGCTATTGGGTCGGATCACTCTCCCTTAATACTTCATTTTGATATTGATACGAAAATTGGTGAAAAATACTTTAAATTTGAAACTAGGTGGCTAGATAACGAAAATTGTAGAAAAATTATAGATGATAGTTGGAGAATCCCTAATGATTATATCCCCATACCTAATTTTAAAAAAAAAAGAGAATATACTAAAAAGAAACTTAAAAATTGGAGTGATAAAAACTTTAAGAATCATGAGAAAACAATTAGAAATTTACAAAATAAACTCATAAAACTAAACTTAGCTAATAACACTGAATCTACTAAAGAAGAAATCGAGATTAAAGAAAAAATCAAACAAGAGTATGAAAAAGAAGAAAAATATTGGAGTGATAGAGCGAGACAAAACTGGCTTGTTTATGGAGATAAGAATACTAAATTTTTCCATTTAGCAACTATTAAAAGAAGAAAATTGAATAGAATCACAAGAATTAAAAACAAGGATGGAACTTGGGTAGAGGATACTGAAAATATTAAAATTTGTTTCCAAGAATTTTACAAAAAACTTTTTGAGGATAATGAAGTGGATGAGAATATTACTAATGAAGCTATTGCATTAATTAAACCTCGAGTTACGGAAAGCATGAACGAAGAGTTAACAAAAAAACCGGATATCAATGAAATTGAAAATGCTGTTAAGGAATTATCAGCATCCAAAGCTCCGGGACCTGATGGTTTAAACGGTAAATTTTACAAAGAGTTTTGGGACATTATCAGAGATGATGTTATACAGGTTATTATGGATTTTTTTGAAAATAATTGTTCAGTAGAAACTATTAACGATACTTTGATAACACTTATCCCGAAAGGTGTAACTCAAGAAAACTTAGGAGACTTTAGACCCATTTCTTGTGTAAACTTTATTTATAAAATTATTACAAAAATTCTCTCGAATAGACTGAAAGTAATCATGAATCAAATCATTTCACCCACACAATCGGCTTTCATTAAGGGACGAGAAATACAAGATAATATTATTATTGCACAAGAAAATTCTTTTTTTATGAGCAGGAAAAGGAAAAAAGGAAAACATATGGCTGCTGTCAAAATTGATATGGCTAAGGCCTATGATCAAGTCAGATGGTCTTTCCTTTTTAAAATATTGAGGCAATTGGGTTTCAATGACACTTGGATAAAATGGATGGAAAACTGCATCACCTCTTCATCTTTCTATATTAACATAAATGGTGAAAGACTTGAAAACTTTAAACCAAACAGAGGAATCAGACAAGGTGACCCACTTTCCCCTTTTCTTTTCTCTATTATGACAGAATCTTTAATCAGCTTAATGGACAGCTACGTCGAAAACAAATTCATCAATGGCATTAGGATAAATAGAAACTGCCCCACGATATCTCACCTTTTATTTGCAGATGATTCTCTTTTCTTCATTGACCTAGAAGATACAGATGTTAGCAAATTCAAAGAATGCCTAGATACTTATTGTCATATCTCCGGACAAAAAATAAATTTCCACAAATCGGCAATGATTTTTAGCAAAGAAACTCCAGAGGAAACCAAAAAAGAAGTAATTGGGATAATGGAAATAGAAGAGACACAGGACTTAGGTTATTACCTAGGGATTCCCCTTTGTCACAAGAGATCAAAAGTAGAATCTCTGGAATGGATAGCAAAAAAGGTTTTCAAAAATACGGAAGGATGGAAAGCTAAACTTCTTTCTGAAGGAGGGAAGGAAGTGCTTATTAAAGCTATCTTACAAGCTATTCCTAATTATTATATGTCTATCTTTTCTTTTCCTATCTCCTTTTGTAACAAACTTATTTCAGCTATTGCTAATTTTTGGTGGAACTCAGGTGAAAGAAATAGAATACACTGGGTAGCATGGGAGAAGATTGCGGTAAGCAAACTTATAGGTGGATTGGGTTTCAAAGATTTCAAAAAAATGAATACGGTTCTCCTTGCGGCTCAAGCGTGGCGTCTAATGCATAATCCTAATAACCTGGCAACAAAGCTCTTAAAAGGTATCTATTTCAATAAGTCTAGTTTCTTGACATGTAAATTAAAACAAAGCAGGACATGGAGCTGGTCAAGCCTAATAGAAGGAAGAGATTTCTTAAAGAAACATGGTATAAAAATTATTGGGGATGGGAGAGATACGAGTATATGGGATGAAAGATGGATAGATACAAAATGGGAGTTAGAGAAACCGGCAGGGACAAAGTTAATGAAAGTAAGCGAACTAATGAAAAAAGACAAAGATGAATGGGACACAGAGATATTGGATAATCTACTCCCAAAACCTATTATACAACTCATCAAGAGAACAAAAATTAAAGAATATGGGACACACGACAAGTACATTTGGCCTTTTTCAAGAGATGGGAAATACGATACTAAAACAGGTTATAAAATTATGATCGAAGAGCAAAATGACAAAAAAGCTACAACAATAGATACTAAAGCAAGGGAAGATTCTGAAATATGGAAAACAATATGGAAGTCAAACATACCAAAAAAAATTAAACTATTTATGTGGCGACTAGTCAACAACGCAATTCCAACTAGAGTAAACTTATTTAACAGGAAATGTGCGGATGGGAAAAATTGTTTATGGTGTAACAACGAGAAAGAAGATGTCAAACATTTACTTCTTCAGTGTACTATGTGCAAAGATATTTGGGCAGGCTCCATCTTACAGATAAAGATTACGGAAGAACAGGAGGATGAGATAGAAGAATGGTTCATGAAGGTAATTAAGGCTTATACTAAAGGAGGATGGGATGAAAACGTGATACGAGACTTCTTAATGATAAATTTATGGAATATATGGAAAGCAAAAATGAAGGCGACATATGAAGGAACAGTAGCCGATGGAACAGGAATCAACATTGCATCGAAGAAATTGATGCAAGAGATTCATGGGATCAACTGGATAAGCAAGGGATATGAAGGATTTAGAAATAACAGTGAAACAAACGTAGACTTAACAATAGAAGAACAGGAACAAGACATCAACTTATTTTGCGATGCATCCTTTTCAAACAAATGGGAACCAACAGGAATAGCAGTATGGGATGAACAAAAGGAACAAATTTCACCTATCAAACATAGCACAAATATGGATTGTAACTCAGCCCTGGAAGGAGAAGCAGAAGCAGTTCTTAAAGCTACACAAATTGGAGCTTATTTTCCGGGGAAAAGAATTACTATCCATTCAGACAACCTTGAGATTATTCAAGGTATTAAGCAGGTGTCAGCAGCTCGTTGGAATATCCAACCCATCCTACAAAAAATTACACGTAAGTCTGAAGAGCTCGGAAATATTTCCTTCAAACACATCAGTAGGAAGCTCAATAAGAATGCGGATAAATTGGCGAAGGAGGCTAGACACACAGCAACTTTTGCTTATCGGAATACTTGCAGTATCTTCGATTTATCTTCAGCTTTTAGGAAAATAGGGATAGGTTAATTTTGGTTTTTTCTTTTGGGTGCCTTAGCACCCTCTCAATGTCAAAAAAAAAAAAAAAAAGAACAAAATTATCCAATAACTAAAATACTATTCTTGTTTTTAAAGACGACCGTTTCTAGTTTTTCCTTCTTAAATATTACGAGATTTCTTTTTTTAGTTTTCCATTCCTTTTTTTGTTTTCCTTTTCTATCTTTAGAATAATCTAATTAAGAGTGCTTGACGCTTTAGATCCAAGCGAAGCTTTCATCCTTGTCTACAGTATTCCAGTTTCGCCAGATCCAGCTGATCTCCCGACAAAAAGGGCAGTTTCGTCACAAGAAATTCCACTCCAATAATACCTTTGTCTTCGCCAGTTCAACACACCTCGAGATTCCGTGTCTCCGCCGTGAAAATGACGAAACTACCCTTCCTCCTCCTCATCTTCCTCACAATCGCCACCAATTTCACATCTGCCGAGATCAAATCGGAAGAAATCATTTCCGACGACCGCCCTATGATCCTCTTTGAACGATTCGGTTTCACCAACGTCACGCCGTCATCTCTGTATCCTCCGTATCCGTAACATCCACCGTCGCCACCCCTGACCCTTCCCGCCTCGGCTTCTTCCTCCTCTCCGATGAATCCTTCATTCAAGTCCTAATCGAACTTCAACAAAACCCTTCAACTTGCGTTCTTGATTCGCCATTTATCCTCAAACTCTTCACTTTCGAATCCATTTCCCCTCCACCAGATGCCTCCTTCAAACAATCATACCCAATTACAGCTCCTAACGTATATTCCGTCTTCTTTGCTAACTGCGCACCCGAGTCGAAAGTCACCATGAATGTCCGAACAGAGCTATTCAACTATGAAATTCACGAAAACGGTGTAAAAGATTACCTCCCAGCAGGACTAACACAGCTTCCTACGCTTTATTTTCTTTTCTCATGTGCGTATTTCGTGTTTATAGCGATCTGGGTATACACTTGTTTAACCAATAAACATTCAGTTCAAATAATTCATTTATTAATGGGTTTGTTAGTAGTAATGAAGGCGTTGAATTTAATATTCGCAGCCGAAGATAAACATTACGTTAAAGTCACAGGTAGTGCACACGGATGGGATGTATTATTCTATGATAAAAGTAGAGAAGCTTGAGGTTTATACTGTCAAGCTTCCATTGAAGAGAAAAGAAAGAAGAAGAGGAAGAAGATGAAGCAAAATGGAGAGAAAAGAAGAGTAGAAGTGAAAACGTGTTTATTGCATAATATTTTGCTTAAGCTGAAATGAGCTTAATGCTTAGTTTAAATAGTTGTTACAACTAACTAACTATCAATAATTACAAAGTAACCCCTCTTGTTTTACTTAACTAACAAGCTAGCCTATAGACTATATCTATATATCAAGAGCCCCCCTCAAGCGCAACATGTATATTTGATATGTTAAGCTTGGATAAATTGTTGTGAAACTTAACTGATCCAAGTGGTTTTGTAAACATATCCGCAAGTTGTAAATTTGAGGGAATATGAAATAATTTGATCAAGCCTGCTTGAATTTTCTCGCGTGTTATTTTGCAGTCGATGTCAACATGTTTTGTTTTCATGATGCACCGGATTTGTGGACATTGCAATAGCTGATTTGCTGTCTGAATATACGAGTGCTGGAGTGCAATCATTAATCCATAGTCTTTTAATGCATAAATCAACCATTGAATTTCACATGTTAAAGCAGCGAGTGCTCTATACTCTGCTTCGGCTGAAGAACGGCTTATAGTTGTTTGTTTCTTGCTTTTCCATGAAATCAGTGAATCTCCAAGGAAAATACAGAATCCTGTGATACTTCTTCTTGTGTCAAGACACCCAGCCCAATCGCTATCACTATAGGCTTTGATTTTGAGTTCAGAAGTTGAAGAGAAGAAAAGCCCTTGTCCTGGTGTTTTCTTTATGTAACGTAAGACTCTTTGAGCAGCTTTCCAATGGCTGTTACATGGTTTTGCTAAGAATTGACTAAGTGAGTTTACGGAGTAGGATAAATCGGGTCTTGTTATTGTTAAATATAATAATCGCCCAATTAACCTTCTATAAGAAGATGGATCTTCAAACTCTTGATCATCTTCTTGTCTTAATTTTAATGTTGTTTCCATTGGAAAATTAGTTGGTTTTGCAGCCATAACTCCACATTCATTTAAAATGTCGAGTGCAAACTTTCTCTGGCATAAGGTGATTCCAGTTGATTTTCGAGCTACTTCTATACCTAAGAAGTATTTTAGTTCACCTAGATCTTTGATTGTGAACTCAGAATGTAGATGCTTCTTTAAGTTCTTTACTTCATCCATACTATTACTTGCTAGTATAATATCATCAACATATACTAAGAGTGCAATAAATGTAGAAGCTGACTTCTTAATAAAGAGACTGAAGTCACTTGAAGAATGTTCAAAGCCATAAGCTATTAAGGAAGATGATAATTTTGCGAACCATTGTCGTGAAGCTTGTTTTAGACCATACAAGCTTTTATTCAACTTACAGACTGTTCCTTTCTGAGCTTGGAGGCCTTGTGGTATAGTCATATAAACTTCTTCATCTAATTCGCCATGTATAAATGCATTGTTTACATCAAGTTGATGTAAAAACCAATTATTGATTGAGGCTAGAGCAAGTATTATTCTTATTGAGACAAGCTTTCCTACAGGAGAGAATGTATCAAAGAAATCAAGTCCTTCTTGTTGGTTATAACCTTTAGCAACTAACCTGGCTTTGTGCCTTTCTAGCGAACCATCTGCTTTGTATTTTAGTTTAAAAACCCATTTTGATCCAATAGGTTTCATTGAAGATGTTTGAGGAACAATTGTCCAAGTATTGTTGTCTTGGAGAGCTTTAAGCTCTCTTTGAATTGCAGAAATATATTCATCTGAGGTTGAAGCTTGTTTATAAGTTTTTGGTTCTATTTGAGAAGATATGTTCTCAATGTAGTTGGCATATTTTGATGTAAGTCTTGATGTACAAATGTAATCTTGTATAGGATAGAGTGGTTGAGGTTTTGAGTTACAATGAGAGGTTGAATGGTATATATAATCCTTCAAATAAGAAGGTGGTTGTCTATTTCTAGTTGGTCGATTTTGTTGAGATATTGTAGGCTGATTAGCTGAGTTTTGTGTGTTATTTTGATCAGTGATAATGTTGAGGTTTAGAGGTTCTATGTATGAGTCAGAAGGAGGGAAAAGAAATGTGTGAAGGTTTTCAATAGGTTCAATTTCTGAGAAGGGGAAAATAGTTTCATGAAAAATCACATTTCTTGATATTATTACCTTGTTGTTTGAAATGTCTAGGAGTTTGTATCCTTTAGTAGATGGAGGATATCCTAAGAACACACATTTTGTAGCTCTTGTATCAAATTTTGATCTGTTTTGTTGAAGTGTTGAAGCATAACAAAGTGATCCAAACACTCTTAGATGATGTAAAGTAGGTGGTTTGTTATATAACTTTTGGTAAGGAGTAAGATTATCTAATGGTGGAGTGGGCAATGTATTGATTATATAGGCAGCTGTAAGTATTGACTCGGACCAGAATTGTAATGGGAGATTTGCTTGAAACATAATAGCCCTTGCAGTAGTTAAGAGATGTTGATGTTTTCTTTCCACTAAACCATTCTGTTGTGGAGTTTCAACACAACTTAATTGATGAATTATCCCATTGTGTGTATAGAATGTTTGAAGATTAAACTCAGGTCCATTATCTGATCTTAACACTTTAATTTTTAAGCCAAACTGAGTTAATATCATTTGGTAAAAACTGTTTAAATGTAGGTGAACTTCTGACTTAGCACTCATAAAATAAATCCAAGTTGATCTTGAGAAATCATCTACTATTGTTAGAAAGTATCTATGACCTGTGTGAGAGACTTGTTTGAAGGGACCCTATATGTCACAATGGATTAAATCAAAACAAGACTTTGAACTAGATGTAGAAAGAGGAAAAGAAAGTTTTGTTTGTTTAGCAAAGTGACATGGTTCACATACATTGTCTTGTAAAAAAGTAATAGAAGAATCAATCCTTTTGAGTGCAAGTAATTTTGCTCTTGATGGATGTCCTAATCTTGAATGCCATATATCATCCTTTCTTGTTGAAACGGCTAAGATTTTATGAGGTGTTGATGAAGACTTTAGATAATAGAGTCCATTTCTTTCATAAGCAATCCCAATCATCCTCTTGCATAGTTGATCCTGTATAGTGCAATAAGAAGAAAAGAAAGCAACTGTAACAGCTGAATCTTGTGTCAATTTTGATATTGAAAGTAAATTACACTTGAACTTTGGAACACATAACACATTTTCTAATGTAATGTGGTCGTTTAAGCTAATATTTCCTTTATGTATTGCAAATATTGTCTCTCCATTTGGTAATGTAACAGGAATATGAACATTTTGTGGCTTGTTTATGTACATAGAAGCTGAGTATATCAAATGATCAGTAGCTCCTGTGTCTAAGATCCAAGTAGAGGTGCAAGAATTACCTTCATTGATTGTGACTTGATGTACAGCCGAGTTGTTCATCTTTTCTGTGTGTGCAAGAGCCATGAGTTTGCTTATCTCTCCTGGTGTGAATTCATAGCTATTGAGAGGCTTGAGTGCTTGTTCATTCTTGAATTCTTCTTGAGTATCAACAAGATGTGCAGAATGTTGTTGGTTTTGAACAATCCTTTTACCTTTAGGTCCTCCCCATCCAATTGGATATCCATGTAACTGGTAGCATTTTTCAACTGTGTGACCATAATATCCACAATGTGTACATATGACTCGTTTCTTTTCTGCAAAATTATTTGATTTCTGGTGAGGATTTTGAGTGTTCTTTGAGTAAAAGGCATGAGTTGGTGCAGAAAAACAAGAATTTGACAACATTCTTTGACTTTCTTCTTGTATAAGCATTGCAAAAACAGAATTTATCTGAGGTAAAGAAGTCATTAGCAGAATTTGACTTCTTACTGCAGCAAAAGATTCATTCAAACCTATCAGAAACTTGATCACGAAGTCACTATTCTATCGTTCAATCAATGAATCAAGAATTTTACAGCTGCATTGGTTCATATTTCCACAAGAACATATAGGCATAGGCCTAAAATGAACATATTCATCCCAAAGCGTCTTGATCTTCGCGAAATATTCTGAAATAGTGCTTGAATCTTGAGAAATCGAGCTGAGTGATTTCTCAAGAACAAAGACTCTTGTACCATCGCTTTTCCCAAAACGCGTTTTTAGCTCATTATAGAGATCATGAGCTGAGTTTACATACAACAAGCTACCTCTAATTTCTTTAGAAATTGAATTAAGCAACCAAGATAGAACAAGGTTATTAGCTCTATTCCAAGCTGAGAAAAGTATTAAGTCTGTGAGAGGAGGTTGGATGATTTCTCCATTAATGAAGCTGAGTTTATTTTTAACTGATAGTGCAATCTCAATTGCGCGACTCCATGACAAGAAGTTGTCATTGTTAAGAACTTCCGAAACTAATGAAGCTCCTGTGTTTTCACTTGGATGGATGTAAAATGGCGATGAAAAATTCTCTGTTACAGAGTTAGCCGCCATTGAAGAGGTTTTTGGAGGTCTCTTGATTTCTTGATCTAAAGCAAGAATCAGTGTCTAGAATTGCAGAATTAAGCTTTGCTCTGATACCATGATAAAAGTAGAGAAGCTTGAGGTTTATACTGTCAAGCTTCCATTGAAGAGAAAAGAAAGAAGAAGAGGAAGAAGATGAAGCAAAATGGAGAGAGAAGAAGAGTAGAAGTGAAAACGTGTTTATTGCATAATATTTTGCTTAAGCTGAAATGAGCTCAATGCTTAGTTTAAATAGTTGTTACAACTAACTAACTAACTATCAATAATTACAAAGTAACCCCTCTTGTTTTACTTAACTAACAAGCTAGCCTATAGACTATATCTATATATCAAGATTCTACATATTCCAATCTATTCGTGTAGTCTTACTTTTCACTGTAATTGTCTTGATCGGTACGGGATGGTCTTTCCTAAAACCATTCTTGCAAGAGAAAGAGAAGAAAGTGTTAATGATTGTGATCCCATTACATGTTTTAGCAAACATAGCATCTGTTGTAATAGGTGAAACAGGTCCGTTTATCAAGATTGGGTAACATGGAATCAAGTATTCTTACTAGTAGATATAATCTGTTGCTGTGCTATTATATTCCCGATCGTTTGGTCCATCAGATCATTACGTGAAACATCAAAAACCGATGGAAAAGCAGCTAGAAATTTAGCAAAATTGACTCTATTTAGACAATTTTACGTTGTAGTAATTGGGTACTTATATTTCACAAGAATTGTTGTGTTTGCTTTAAAGACTATAGCTGCTTATAAATATCAATGGGTAGCTTATGCAGCTGAAGAAATAGTGAGTTTTGCCTTTTACATAGTAATGTTTTACATGTTTAGGCCAGTTGAAAGGAATGAATACTTTGTTATTGATGATGAAGAAGAAGAAGCTGCAGAGATGGCTTTAAGAGATGAAGAGTTTGAGCTCTGATTCATATAATTCTCCACTTTTACGATGTGAGTTGTTTAGTGTATTAGAATTGATCTGCGAGATCAATTCTGTAATTTTTTCCCTTTTATACTTGTTCGTGACGTTAGTTTTTATGTAATAGTATTCTTTACTATTTGTAATGCAATTGTATGTTATTTTGTGATATGTGTTTAGTTACTTAATTATGCATGTGCGTGAATTGTATTAATTTCTAAAGTTATGAATATGTCCAAGAGTTTTTATATAAAAAGATATGAAAATTGAGGTATAACTACAATTTGTGTACGTGGCTTGAGTAATAGTGAAAGTTTCTCCTCTAATTTGTCATTTTATTCATTAATGTATGATGTTGAAAGTTTAATTAAAACTTTATCATATGATATAAAGTTTGTTGGTGTTTGAATTCTATGTATGCAATTGTTGAGAAATTTTGATGGGTCTCCTAGAGTGAGCATGAGTTGCTTGGTTGGTTTGTAGGGATTTTTGAGTAACTACAAGTAAAACAAAATCCATCTATATATAGGTAAGTATATAACTAAAAATCTATGTTGTTCCCGTATAATTACTTGTACCAAATGAAGTAAAATTAATTTTTAATTAACATTCTAGTTAGGTCTAAGCACACAGATTTATGACGATGACTTGTGTCGTATAGTATTGTTTATGACTTCATAGTTCTGTGTTGTTAAAATCGAAAAAAGCGCACGATTAATTGGTAAATCAGTGCGAATCTAGCCTGTTACGTTTCACCATAGATAGAATTATGATTAACCCAGAATTACGTTTTTTTATCTGTCTTTTCTTGCTTTGGGTTCTATATTAATCGCACGCTTCATGCGTTTTTGGGTTTCAGTAAAATTATGTTTGAAAAATAATTATCCGCCCTAAATATATCTGAACCCTAAACCCATACTAAACTAAAACACTTATAAATTAAATAAAAGATGCGTGTATGAATTCACTATGTCTTACCATCGATCAAACTAAATCTGTTAAATCTTGCATAGTGACGAGATCAACGATCTATTATTGTGATAAACAAATTTGCTTTTGTGACCGACTTAGACTTGGTTTCTCATTTTGTCTGGTTATTGTAATAAAATAATTAGTTACAATTTCCATGAATAATGATTATGACATTGTGTAAATATATTTAATATGTGTCCATCTTATTTGTTGCAGACTTAGACTTGGTTGTTGTGATAAAACAATTCAGTAAATGGTTGAAAAATAATGGTTTATCAATAAATGTCCTTATTTGTTTGACATTGCCGGTTATATCTTATTTTTGTGATATGAACAAATTTGACAATATGTTTTGTTTTTAGAGATTTTTAATTTTTAAGTATGTTTCATGTTTTAATTATATAAATTTTAATTTTATAATATTATAAAAACGCTGTGGTACTTTAATCTAGCTATTAATTGAGTATTTTGCGTTCCAGACTATTTATGATTTTATTGTTTTTTTGCGTCTCTCGTATTTATTATAATTAAAACATGTGACGAACAGTTTCTGATGTCTGTATTTTGTTAGTAAAAAAAATTCTTAAAATTATGGCTAAGTTGAAGTTACTTTGTGTTGGAAATATGAATTAGTCATTTTTATATTCTATATTTTTTCCCGTGATTGATTGGTGACAATAATTTATTAATTTTTCTTAATACATCGGAGTTACATTGGTCTGACTTTATGATTGGACCAAAAACTTTTTGTCACCAGGTATCGACCGCACTTTCCTTAAATACATATATTTATAAATACTTACTTGAATATTAAAACATAAAAAAAGACACGAATGAAAGAGAAAAATGGTAACTATATATATATATATATATATATATATATATATATATATATATATATATATATATATATATATATATATATATATATATATATTATCAATTATTTGTTTAAACAATTCTGATAAAAGATATCTTTAACAACTACTATTTTGAGAAAAAAAAACTATTCTAATTGATACTTCCTTTTCATCTTAAAAAACTTAAATCACATCCATAGACAAGAGGTATTTTTTACCTAAATTTATAATTTTTTTTTTTTTTATTTTAAATTTCAAAACTTATTATTTTCTTAACGCATATATTAATCTCAATCTAGTTTTTAAAATCGATTATAAAAATTTGAATAGTTTGAACAAAATTTTAAATTAGATATCTTTTATTCATATAAAAAATAATTTACTATTATATAACCCATCAAATTACTATTTTTTTAGTCGAGATATCGATTAGTATTTAAGAAATGAAAATACTTGCGAGTCTAAAAAGTTTGAGTTAAGTTTTTTTTATATTTTGAGGACAATACTTAATGTTTTATAGCATTTAGATCATTTTAACTTATAGGTAAGCGACTTTTATAATATACATCTTAACATGACACTTAGTTCGAATTTTAATAAAAGTTAGTTTTGTCTTAAATTCAAAACTAAATAAAAAATAGAAAAAAATACTATAATATTATAAAATTTCATATTATTTTTTAATTATATATTATCTCTTATATTGATATAAATATAAATTATATTGAAACTTTACATATAAATATAGTTTATATTTATGATAGAAAAAGTTTATCATCAATATTTATAAATTATTATTATGTTAGTAATAGTTATAATATATTAAAAAAATATGATTTTCAACAATGTTGCATCTTATCCAGAGAAAAAACATTCGAGTTCATTAATTTAATTTATTATAAAAAATTGTATATTTTATAATGAGTATTTTTTAATTATTCTTTTAAAATAACATATTTAAAAGTAAATATATAATATTAATCACATTAACATATGTATTTTGAAAAAGAGATAATTCCCACTTAATTACAATTGCTCATTTTTCATTCTCAAAAAAAAGGAAGAAAGAAATTAGTTCCTACTTACTCACAAAAAATCAACTTAATTCCCAATTAATTACTTTTGGCATTTTTAGCTTCCATTTTTACCCTTTATAAATACCTACTTTATATCTTAATTATATCATTAATGCTGAAACCCTAACATTTAATAATTTACTAATTTTCATTTTCTTCTCTTTATTACTCTCTACAATTCAACGTTGCCATTAAAGTCAAACACCATAACTACTTTCTCACCTTCATCTCTCTCGCGGCAAGCTCACTTTGATTTTCAATTTCTGCTTCAAATTAATTCTCGAATTCTCTTGATTTTTGCTCTAATCATTCACACATATTGTATTACTACTTCACACGGTATGATTTTTGTTAAATCACCTCGTTTTTTTCTTAATTTTTTATTCGTTTAATGCTTTCTTTTCTCATAATATCAGTTGCTGATCATGATTCGTTGTTCGAATTTGATTTTTATCACGTTTTATCTCGTTGATATTTCTGTATAATTCATTTGTTCATGCTTTTTGTTACATATATTGAATTTTTCTATCTTTATTGTATTTCACAGTTATAATTTGATGTTTTGCTTATAATTTTGGTCTTGAATTTTCGTGATTTGATTTTGTGTAGTTGTTATACACTACCTTATGCTGGTTCAATTGTTACTTCACATTTAGTATTGTATAATTTTTTGATTTTTTGATGTCTTTATTCTTAATTTTTTGCAGGTAGTTCATTCATCGTGTTTTTTTAGTTGCTTTGCTTCACTATATGTGTGTTGATTCACTGTATGAATTGTGTCTATATGAGGTGTTGTTATCACAATAGATTATTTTCTATTTACTTTCTCTGGATTGCCTTGATGTTTATAGCTCCATATCTACCTATATGTCTTTGTCATGAAAATTCATAAAACTTTCTGCTAATTGCGTGTTTTGTTTGAGTATGAACACTTTAGGGACCTATAGTGCAATTATATTCTACAAATCCTCCACATGTTATTGTATATGCTTAATTATCTACATGAACATATTATATCGTTTATATTACGATTTTTGTATAATAGTTGCAATTTATTGGAATCTTTATGTATCGACTCCCGTAATTTAACTCAGGGACCTATGATGCAATTATACAACTGTTTGTATGCTTCATATCGTTTTTTTCTGTGTGTTCGTTAGTTGCAGGGTGCATTCTTTTGTGTTGAGTGGACACAATATTTATGTGATTTTGTCTTGCTGTAACACATAACTATTATGTGTTGTGCATACTTGTTTGTTTTTTTGATTTTTTTTTCTTTTTGATTTTTTTTTCTTTTTTTTTTCCCATTCTCTCACGTTATGATAATTGCCTACTGCTCTCTTGTGTGTTGCATGAACACAATATTGAGTGGTCTATTGTATTGCTGCAACTCACAACTGTAATGCTTTGTATATTGTTTTTTCTGTCCTACTGCCTTCTTACCTTTACTTCTCAGTTTTTTGTTTTGTTCATTGTAGATGTCTTCTCCGCTCATGGTTATCTTCTAGTTTGGGCAGATTCAGTCCGTCCAACGATTCGAGCTTTTCAATTGTCTAGGTTCCTTGGATAGCTTTGTCGCTTCGAAATGGACATGTCTTGATTCCGACTACATCTCACTTCATTACTCAATCGGAGAGTTGGGACGCTTGTTGTTAGACGACGACGATGCTTATTGCAACATGCTCACTATGTTAACCATCAATCCAGTCTCGGTTTTCGAAATTGCTGTCACGGATTGTAGATATGTTCGTCCTGATTCCTCCTTGTCCGTTGCTCTTTCCGGGACTGCTTGTTGTCAACCTTCAGCCAGTTCATCTTCCTCGACTAGTTCCGGAGTTGTCCACCCTGAAGAGGACCCAACTGCACTTGGCACTGCGACGGTTCTCAAAAGCAACGGAAGGGGCACTTCCTTGCACAGTATTGGCCAATGTTTTTACGGTGGAGCCAAGGATTTCCGTTACACCCTGTGGAAATACGCTAGCGAGCTTGGATTCGAGTTTACACTCGAATGTAATTGTGTTGACCGAATAGGCGCACACTGTGTCTATTCTGAAACTTCTGGATGTTTATGGAGAGTATATGCAGCTGTCCAAAAGTCAACTGGGTACTTTTATATTAAGAAGTTTGTATCGGAACATACATGTGGGTCGTTGATGAAATCAGCCACGAGTAAATACATGTCAGCCGAGTTGGTTTCCCATCTTGTCCTTGAAGACGTCAGATCTCGTCCTAGCATGACCGTAAATGATATCGTTATCGAGCTCCGTAAAGGTTACGGATACGATATTACGTATAAAATCGCCTGGCATGCCTTGAATAAAGCCAAAGACGCGATTTACGGAGACGAGGACCTATCCTATAACCGGCTACACTCGTATCTGCTTAACCTTAAGGCTGCCGATCCCTCAACCGAGTACTCCTTCCAGAGTAACGCAATAACCAACCAGTTTGAGCATTGCTTCATAGCTTTCGGTGGTTGTTTGAAAGGTTTCAAGTGTTGTCGCCCGATGATCTTCTTAGACGCCACTTTCCTTATTAACAAATACAAGGGCAATCTACTTTCAGCTACTGCCAAGGATGGCAACAACGGTACTTTTTTTTTTGTGTGTTACGTGTATGTATTGTAAGTGTGTTGTTGTTTATCTGTTTTTTATGTGAGTTGTGTGTTGCTGCAACACACATATGGTGTTGTTGTGTGTTGTATGAACGCAAAATTATGACTTCTGAAATTATTGTGTATGAATGCCTGTAAATTGTGTGTTGCTGTAACACATCATCCGTTTTCTTGTGTGATTCTGCAACACATAATCATACTGTTTATGTGTTTAAGCAACACATTGTATTTATTATTTTATCCTTATATTTTTTCTGTCCCGTATGCCCTTACCTATCGTTTGTAGTTCTTATATACTTCTTCCACCTGTCTTCAGGTATTTACCCTATTGCATTTGGTATTGTACGTTCAGAGAACACTGAGAATTGGACTGATTTCCTTAAGTTTCTGAGGCCTTTTATAAGTGATCGGAAGTTGACATTTATATCGGATCGTCATCCGGGCATACTGAACTCAGTTCGCACTGTATTCCCTTACGACCATCATTCGTTCTGCATGTATCATGTTGGTAACAATTTGAGAGCTGCTTTAACAGGTCGTGGTGACGGTCCGTATAGGGAGATGATGGTCGGGAAGCTTAATGCTTGTGCTAGTGCAATGACAGTCCATCATTATGAGAAATGCCTGGAATCTTTCCTAAAAGATTCCGACCATCGCGGTGTAACCTTCATGGACAATCTTTCCCGGGAGAAGTATGCCAACGCTTATTTTAAGGGTAAACGGTACGGTGAAATGACCTCGAATGCCGCGGAGTCGTTTAATTCTATGATTAAGGATTACCGTGATCGTCCTGTCTTGGAACTTGTGAATCTTATCCGTGTACGAACGATGGACCTAATATCAAAGCGTTTAACCGAATCTCGTAAATGGACAGAAATTCTTTGCCCGAAGAAGCTTTTGAATTTCAACGAAAACTTTAATGTAGGGCGTCCTTGGGTTTGTCATAGATGTACCGATAGTGTGTATCAGGTTGATTCGAACCCTCCTATGGTAGTTGACATCGTGAAAGGTACATGTTCCTGCTGCCATTGCCAAACTAAGGGATTCCCATGTGCTCATGCTATTAAGGTTTTGTCAGCTTCTCAGCATCCTTCTATTCATTATCAACATGTCGAGATTTATTTCCACGCGGACGAATACAGGAAGTGCTATTCTTCTAATGTTCCTGCTATGTCTACTTTCGATGCTCCTATACTTGACTGGTGTCGCCTAGGGTGTGATAAAAATAAGATCAATTTAAGTATGGAAAACTATGCACTCTCACCCTAGACAGGCACAGTACTGCAAGTATTACCGGACGTATGCAAGTTTTAATGATAAGTAGAGTTCGTTCGCAGGGACTTAAGTGTGTTAAACGCGTAGGAACAGATAACGAGTAAAATAATTAACTAGAAGGCAGAAAATAAATATTTGGATTTTCGATTTTATGAATTAAAACTAAATTAGAACTAGGAAAATAAAGACAATAATTGAAACCTTGTCCATGCTTCTCCCACTGTTTCTCCATCTTCTTGGCAAAATCTTGCAAGCTCGGCTTGATCTTTAAGTCTCATGCTCTTCGGATATAATCTGTTAAAGAATGCGGCTTGAAGTTCTCTCCAAGAGTGAATGGTTCCATGTGGTTGTCTTTCTAGCCAATCGCTAGCTCTTCCGGTCAAGAAAAACGAAAACATATGACAATACAGTTGCTCGCGTGTAATGCCAGGAGTAATGTAGGCATCACAAATCTGCATAAACTTCTGAATCGCTTTTACCGGATCTTGAATAGCAGTACCAGTATAGAGTCCGAAACTTTGAAATTGACTAAGCATGCCAGGATAGGGTCTAAATTTGATATTCGGAATCTCAGGAGGGCGGTAACCGATGGGTTGAACATGGAATGGTATATTAAGGCCAGGTAGATCTTGTTCAACTCGGTTCTGTTGATTATTGAGATTATTCTGCCCATTACCTTCTCCTACTGGTAGTTGTACACCAGGTGGAATAAACGCAGGAGGTCCTCCTGGTGCAAAGTAAACTAACTCCGGATCATTAACTTGTTCTGCCATAACTCTTCTCAAGGTTCTTTCCTCACGAATTCGTTTGTTATAAGCTCTGAAGCTCCTCTTAGGCTCCGGTAAGGGAGGCCAAGAATTAAACACTGTGAAAACCTGAAAAAGACTAAAGCAACCCAAGCGTAAATCTGGAAAATAAAAACTAAAACTAAACTAAAAACTGAAAAGTAAAACTAATTAAAAACTAAAACTCGAAATAGATAACCCACACGCTAACGAGACACAAGTCCCCGGCAGCGGCGCCAAAAACTTGGTGTCGCCTAGGGTGTGATAAAAATAAGATCAATTTAAGTATGGAAAACTATGCACTCTCACCCTAGACAGGCACAATACTGCAAGTATTACCGGACGTATACAAGTTTTAATGATAAGTAGAGTTCGTTCGCAGGGACTTAAGTGTGTTAAACGCGTAGGAACAGATAACGAGTAAAAGTAATTAACTAGAAGGCAGAAAATAAATATTTGGATTTTCGATTTTATGAATTAAAACTAAATTAGAACTAGGAAAATAAAGACAATAAAATAAAAGATTAAGAATATGAGATGAGAAGTATAGCTCAGGTTTTGCTAGTATGCACTAATCCTTCTAATTCTATCTATAAATCTAGTTCATAAGGGAGAATATTAGCTCTTGGTAATACTTAGTCAGGATTCTAAATTCCACTTGAGAGCGACTAAGGGGGCTACGGCACAACCAAGAAGTGATTTAAAATAGGGTTATGAAACGCCACTAAGGCCCTAAGCAAATACTGCAATCTTGGTGATATGGTGATTAAAACAAACCCTAATGACTATCTAGTTAGAAGTATGTTTTGTCAGAACTGCTATCGACACTAGACGTTATGTGGTGGTTCAATAGTTAAACGCCCAGTTACGGTGACCATCTAACTACTCTTAAAACAATCCTAAAGTGATCAGTTCTAGGAAAGACATTAAATCAAAACACATAAGCAAATATAAAGTAAGTAGCTAATATCAGATTAAAACATATAATTCCCAAAGAAACTTAGATAGAAGAATTAGAATTCATAGTTTATACATATGCAAAACCCAAGCTATGGGAGGTTTAGTTCATACCTGAAGGAAATAAACTAAAAGAAATTACAAAAGACATCATCTTGCTCTCTACAATAAACTGGAAGAATAAAACTTTAAGACCTAATTACTATGAGGCAAGGATGATTTACAAGTGATATAAGGGTGTATTTATAGGTGTTTAGAAGACCTAATTCGTTTTCTTGAGGAATAGTTAAGGTAATGGACTTCTAGCCCAACTCAAATTCGTATGGAAATAAAGATAAACACTGTTGCGTTGTTTTGGTCATAACTTCTTCGTTATTGGTCCGTTTGAGCTCCACAAGATACCAAAAGAATCATAACAGAATTATCTAAGCGCTTCAGAAGGAAATCTCCAAATTCGGCCTATTTCTTAGGTAAAAACGCATATCTTTGGACGTGATCTGCAGAATCCCAGATTTAGGCAGCTTTTCCTTTTCCATCTTTTTAGCTTTTATTTCCTTTTCTCCAATTACCATGTAAATCCCTTTCCATAAGTTGTTGTCTTTGACTTGGACTCTAATTAATCTCCATAATTATCTTTAAAGCTACACACTAAATAAACAATTAAACCCAATATGCTCTAAAAATATTATTTCTACAAATCAAGACACAAAATAGGAAAGTGCACTAAAACTCAAGAAAATCGACATTATTGACTTCTAAAACACTAAAAATGATGTCTCATCTTAACATAAATCTATCACAAATGAGGAGACATCAAGACCCCCAACTCAAAGTTGTATCGTCCCGATACAATAAAAGAAAAAAACATAGGGAAGTCTAGAAATACACACTTATAAAATTCTCAACACAAGGGAAAAAGCATAGCAGAATATATAGAATACACCTAAAGCACATAACTCAGAAAATTTCATGCAATAATATTCTTAAACTACATACCTGTACACTTCTCATATCCACAGTCAACACGGCTTGAATTCAAGATCAGATTAGTTTCGCAATGTAAGAAGGATTGGGACTTTACTCAGTTCCCCTCGAGAGCTATAGATTGTTCATCAAACCTTACTAGTATCCAAGGATCCACTTAACTAATCTCTAATGGCTCAATCACTTCTCAATTACATAACAAAGAATCACAAGGTCTTTAAGGTTGTAATGTAGGCTTAGGGACGTAGGATAGTATATTTGGATAATTTGGAGTGAGTTTTTGGCTCTCTCCTCACTAGCCATCAACGAATCACCCTAGAGCTTGAGTTACTCTCATAAAACGTTTCTCACTCAACCCAATTAATTCCTTGATGCATAATTTAGCATCCCCAATTAACACAACTAAAGCTTAGGATGTTCACATAAAAATCCACTTTGCCGGTCCGAATATATCCATTTTCCTTTCTTTTCAAATCAATTTTCTTTTATAGCTATGACTCTCTTTTAATGTGAGATATCATGCTACTTTTCTCATATATATATTTTTTCTTTTAATGCCCTTGTTGGCAATATTAGCTCGAAGCTTCTTTTTCATTCACTATTACCCCGGCAAAGGGTTACAATACAATTCTGTGAATCATCATCAATATAAAGCACAAAGCACAATTATAAGCTCAAAAATCCCAACATAACAATTCCCATAATGGTGGACCCACCACCCCAAACTCAAGCTCTAAAACAACTGTCTAAGCATCGTGATTCGAGTGCGGGTCATATGGAAAAGTCCTAAAATCTAAAGGATATGGATTATAATGTGTTTCAATAAAAAGGCTTTAGAAAGGCTAGAAGGGGCTAAGAAGGATATATCATAATAAATCAAAATCACAAGGTGAGAAGGTATAAAAAGGCTTCAAAGGCTTAAAATTATGAAAGAACCGCCTTGATCACTTTCTACACTATGTAATTTAGAAAATTTTCTTACCTTTAGCACTTTCATCAAATGGTTTTTCAACTAGCTTGGATCTTACGGCCTACACACTTCTCAAGGTTCCCTGAGATCGAACATACTTTCTATCGCATTGCTCACTAATCTTTTCTTTACTATCAACGTGTGTTTTCCTGCAAATACTCAAAGCATACAAATACATAGCTCATAAACATATCACTTACTATCATTAATCTACTGAGCTTATGCTTTCAAGCTATTAAACACACTCTACATCTAATTCCCATGTATCAAAAAATTTTAATTTCACCCAAAAAACAGAAAAATGGAGATGAGAGACAACGAATCCCCATACCCCCAACTAAAAAATGAGCCGTGTCCCCACGACTCGAAAAAAAGACTCGAAAAACAGAAATTAAAATTAGCAGATTGGCATATTTACAGAAATGGTAAGGAAGAAAGAGAACATACTCTCGAGGCTATTGCCTCGCATCATTGATATCCAAGGTTGGAATTGCTGGACCTTTCGTTAATTGCTCAAGGAGTTTCATAATGTGCACCTGATTAGCGTTGATTTGTGCCACATCATTGACTAAAGAAGTTTGAGCTGCTTCAAATTTCGTTAAACGCTCCTCCATCTTTTCTTGCCAATTTTGCTCCTTTTCTTCCTTCGAGGCTTGAGTAGAACCCGCTCTTCGAAGACTTTCTTTGATCCAAGCATTATCAATATAACTTGCTTTAAATTCGAGTTTCTCTTCTTCACCCAATACTACATTCGCTTTTCGCACAAGACACGTGATCATAGTTGGAAATTTAACATTATAAACTGATTTAGGAGAGACCGAGAATCGTATCACCTCCTCATAGATCAACTGTGCCACATCAACTTCTTCTCCTCTCAAAATACAGTCCAAAAGTAGCGCGTTCTTCATAGTCACATCCAAAGTTCGTGTGTTTCCAAAGACATTAGGAATAAGGAAATTGTGCCAAATTCTAGCATCTGCTTGAAGATATTTGTAAGGCCAAGGTGCCTTCAATTCTCCCTTATGTGATTGCACTTTCTCCTTGTCTAAAACATGTTCAAAAAGTAATTCCTCATCAAAGATTTTTCGTTTAGCAACTGCTTCTTCAAATTTGCAAAAACCTTTCAATTTCTTAAACTTGAAGTGGTTCCTAATCTCCTCAACTGTGAACTATGCTGTAGATCTCGGTTCCGCGGCCTAGGCGGTCGACTGGGGCCTAGCGCCTAGGAGGGACTACGCGGGGCCTAGGCGGGATTAAGCGGTTTTGAATCCTGCTATGTAATTTTATATATTTAGTAATACACGTGTATAATTATGATAATTTTATCTATTTAAGTCATAAAATTCATCTAACACCACTATATTGAATATGAAAAATACTAAAATTAGAGTTATAATATCAATTCAAGAATTTCCGAGAGTAAAATAAATTTAATGGAGGGCCTAGGCGGCAAGTTTTTACCATTAATCGGTGCCTAGGCGGGCTAGGCGTCTCTTCCACGGCGACTAAGGCGTTGGGCAAAAATGCCTAGCATTTTTACTAGGCGTAAGCGGTTGAGGGGGGAGTTGACGCCTAGACGGCGCCTAGGCGCGCCTAGGCGGCGATATCTACAGCATAGACTGTGAAAGAACTAATTTTCCTCTAATCGGAACACAATTACCATCTCGGCTAAAGAGGCCTAAATAGAACTCCAAAACTAATTCATGACATAATTCAGAACGGCTTACCATGAACGTAGACCAACCCAATTTCTCACCAAGCTCAAAGAATCTCTTGTGTTCTCCATATCTAATTTCTTCCTTGAATACTTTCTCATAAGCAAAAGGTAGTTCTTTTAATTGTTTATCCGCAGAAATCTTCAGAGCTCTTGAAGTATCCACTTTCTCTATAGGTATAATATCTTGTTGAGGTAGTGTTCTCTCCTTTGCATAATAATAAAGCTTTTTACCATTACGATCATACGAAGGTTTCCCACTCTTCTTCACTTTCTCTTTACCCTTTGATTTAGAACTAGCACCTTTGTCAATTGATTTCTTCTTGTTTAAATCCAATCCCTTATTACTCTTCACCTCCCTCTTGTTAGATAAGATTGTTGTTCTATTAGTCATCTTCAATTAACCCCCAACTCAAAGCTTTAGCAACCCTTGAAATAAACTCTTGAACTAATGGATGAACAAGCTTGATTTGGCCTAGGATGGGTGAATTGGTGATGAATCTCTATATGGGTGAGGATGATTTGTAATGGGTAGGCTTGGATTTTAGAAATTGTGTGATGAATTTGTGAAATTTGGCTTTTTGATTCTTCAATTTGAATGAATTTGGTGATGATTGGTAGCTTGAATCTCTCTTGTAATGATGTGGAAAGAAGATTTGATGTGTTTTTCTTGATGATTGGGTAGTGTTTTGGTGATTGGTGAAGGTTTTGATGAGCTTCAATGGAGTTAGGAGAGTTGTGAAGAAGAAAGAGAGGGTTAAGGTTTATTAAATTCGGAATAATAAGCTTAATACCTCCTTTATAACTCAATCCCGTAACTTTCTCTCTCCTCTGGCGGCGCTGCGGACTACCCCTGCGGACCATGGGGTGCACCGCAGGGTAGTTCGCGACATCTGATGCTTGAAAATTTTTGCTTTCTGACCTAAACCCGTGGTAGGACCCCGTGGTACGGGTTTTTGGCTCGCGGACTAGGGTGCGGTGCAGCGGAGGGTACACCGCGGCTTCTGTCGTGGACTCCGTCAAAATACCCGTGGTGCTCACCCCGTGGTACGGGTTTTTGGGGCGCGGACCATGGCGCGGTGCACCGTGGGGTAGTCCGTGAAATTTTTTCTTGTTTCTGGATCGAACCCGCGGTGGCAACCCGTGGTACGGGTTTTGACCTCGCGGACCATCCGTGCGGACCATGGGGTAGTCCGTGGGGTAGTCCGTGGGGTAGTCCGCGGGGTGCATTCTTGCGCTCCAAAAATTTTCCTCGCATTCCCTAACTCGATTTCTCCAGTTCCTACACACCAAAAACACTAATACCTTTCTCAAATATGCATTATCAACTAAAAACAACTAAAATAAACTTACACTAAGAACATAAAAGACAAGAAAACATAAAAACAAAAAACTTCGGGTTGTCTCCCGAACAGCACTTTTGTTTAACGTCTTTCAAAGTTAGACGTGTTACCTCTGTCAAGATTTGTGAATATAGCCTCCCCAACAACGAGTAAGGCTATGAACGTCAACTAATCTGCGCTTGACCCCAGTTTTGGGGCGAATTTCTATCACCTTGGCTGAAACAACCTTAGTGACAATGAATGGTCCCATCCACGAATCTTTGAAACTTCGTGGCCTATTCTCGCGTTTGTGAGCTTTCCATAAGACTTCATGGCCAACCCCAAACTCAATGTTTGGCTCAGTATCCACAGGCTTTAAGTGGATTTCCTCAGGAGGGACTTTATGATGTGAAAGGCTATGGATGATAGGCACGGTGGGATCCAACTTCCTCGGTTTCTTACCCAAGACATAGAAGGTCTCAGATACATTCTTAGCATGAAGGGTGATGGTCCCATCTTGGAAGTTGATCACACTTTGACTTGTGGCCATGAAAGGCCGTCCAAGTATGATTGGAACCTGCTTATCTGCATCAAACTCAAGAATAACAAAGTCAGTAGGGATGGCGATATTACCTGCACGGACTAAGACGTCCTCCACTGTTCCCCATGTCCTCTTCACTGAGTTGTCAGCAAACTGCAACTTCACTGGAGTTTTCTCTGATTTCTGAAGTCCAAGTCTCTCGAACACGGACTTCGGCATAAGATTCACACCAGAACCCACATCGTACATCGCTTTCACCTTGAGCCTACCATGTAATTGAATGGGAAGGTTAAAACTTCCCGGATCTTTAAGCTTTGTAGGTAGCTCTCTCTCACTTCTTCTCGAAATCCTCAGGTTCTCTCTTGGGATCTCTACACTCGCCTCTTTCTCAGGAATAACTTGCGTAAAAACTTGTTGCGGTGTAAGTCCTTTCTTTGCGATCTCAAGCATTTGGGCGTTGATTTTTTCAGGTTGGTATGCCTCTACAAATGTCTTGAGAACAGTGTCATCCTTAGGATTTGTATCAGGAATAGTTGATGACACTGGTTGAACAATAGGTGGCGATTCCACCTTCTCTTCTTCTTTCTCTCTAGCACAGCAGGTGCCACTTCATCTTTCGCTTCCTCCTTTGAGGCTTCTTCCTCTTTCTTTTTAGCCAACTCCGCTGCATACTCTACCATCGATCGAATCTCCTCTTGCACCTTTCTCAGTAACTCTATGAACTCGTCTCTCTCTTCATCGCTCTCCAGACAAACTTCTAAACAGTCAGATTCCTCGGGGTTAGACTCGGTCGGTTCTTCTTCAATACTGGGAACTTCCACGGCACTAATGGCAGCATGTGGTGCTTCCTCTTTCTTTTCCGTAATCTCAAGACATATAGCCTTGCAAGCTTCGAACTCATCCTTATCTTCTCCTCCTTCGATTGCCTTTACTTCTTTTTGTTCTGCAACACTTGTTAACACTTTGTTTAACTGTGTCACTTGAGTAGTTAGCATCTGAAGTATGGCATCATGTCCTCTGACCTTTTCTTCCTGAGCGTTTATAGTTGTGTTCAAACGGTCTAGAGTTTGTACTATCTGTGTATTGTCCATAGACCCTTCTTGCGGATACTGAGGTAAAGCTTTTTGTTCTAACGAATCGGTATAGGCGTCTTGAGCAGGTTGTTGTGGAGGAGCAGGTCTATTCTGATATTGGTTTTGGTACTGACCTCTCTGCTGGTAAGAGTTGTTCTGGGGTCGCGGTTGATAATGACCAGGATTGGCGGCCCCTTGTGGATTTGAATACTGCATACCCGGATGGTTGCGGTTGCCCCATCGGTTGGATATAAAGTAAACAGATTGCGGATTTGATTCGCACTCTTCCCATACATGATCGTTAACTCCACATTGTTGACAACCTTGTGCTTCTTGAACTACCTTTGTAGCGGCTAAATTCTTCTCCATCGCGATTCTCAGCTCCTTGATTTGATTTTCTAACGAGGATATTTGAGCTGAATTCGCAGTTTCTGCATCTAAACGAAGCGTTCCTCGGGTTTTTGCTATAGAAGCTCGCGTTGAAGGCCAACTTCTTTCTTGTTCCATAATGTTTTCTAACACCTCGGAAGCTTCATTGTGATTCATGGACACAAAATTACCCTTTCCAATGTTATCCACCTTTTCTCTACCTTTATCATTAAGACCTTCATAGAACATAGAAAGTTGTAGAGCAGGTGTATAACCATGGAGTGGACATCTAATTAATTTTTTTTGAAACCTTGTCCATGCTTCTCCCACTGTTTCTCCATCTTCTTGGCAAAATCTTGCAAGCTCGGCTTGATCTTTAAGTCTCATGCTCTTCGGATATAATCTGTTAAAGAATGCGGCTTGAAGTTCTCTCCAAGAGTGAATGGTTCTATGTGGTTGTCTTTCTAGTTAATCGCTAGCTCTTCCGGTCAAGAAAAACGAAAACATATGACAATACAGTTGCTCGCGTGTAATGCCAGGAGTAATGTAGGCATCACAAATCTGCATAAACTTCTGAATCGCTTTTACCGGATCTTGAATAGCAGTACCAGTATAGAGTCCGAAACTTTGAAATTGACTAAGCATGCCCGGATAGGGTCTAAATTTGATATTCGGAATCTCAGGAGGGCGGTAACCGATGGGTTGAACATGGAATGGTATATTAAGGCCAGGTAGATCTTGTTCAACTCGGTTCTGTTGATTATTGAGATTATTCTGCCCATTACCTTCTCCTACTGGTAGTTGTACACCAGGTGGAATAAACGCAGGAGGTCCTCCTGGTGCAAAGTAAACTAACTCCGGATCATTAACTTGTTCTGCCATAACTCTTCTCAAGGTTCTTTCCTCACGAATTCGTTTGTTATAAGCTCTGAAGCTCCTCTTAGGCTCCGGTAAGGGAGGCCAAGAATTAAACACTGTGAAAACCTGAAAAAGACTAAAGCAACCCAAGCGTAAATCTGGAAAATAAAAACTAAAACTAAACTAAAAACTGAAAAGTAAAACTAATTAAAAACTAAAACTCGAAATAGATAACCCACACGCTAACGAGACACAAGTCCCCGGCAGCGGCGCCAAAAACTTGGTGTCGCCTAGGGTGTGATAAAAATAAGATCAATTTAAGTATGGAAAACTATGCACTCTCACCCTAGACAGGCACAGTACTGCAAGTATTACCGGACGTATACAAGTTTTAATGATAAGTAGAGTTCGTTCGCAGGGACTTAAGTGTGTTAAACGCGTAGGAACAGATAACGAGTAAAAGTAATTAACTAGAAGGCAGAAAATAAATATTTGGATTTTCGATTTTATGAATTAAAACTAAATTAGAACTAGGAAAATAAAGACAATAAAATAAAAGATTAAGAATATGAGATGAGAAGTATAGCTCAGGTTTTGCTAGTATGCACTAATCCTTCTAATTCTATCTATAAATCTAGTTCATAAGGGAGAATATTAGCTCTTGGTAATACTTAGTCAGGATTCTAAATTCCACTTGAGAGCGACTAAGGGGGCTACGGCACAACCAAGAAGTGATTTAAAATAGGGTTATGAAACGCCACTAAGGCCCTAAGCAAATACTGCAATCTTGGTGATATGGTGATTAAAACAAACCCTAATGACTATCTAGTTAGAAGTATGTTTTGTCAGAACTGCTATCGACACTAGACGTTATGTGGTGGTTCAATAGTTAAACGCCCAGTTACGGTGACCATCTAACTACTCTTAAAACAATCCTAAAGTGATCAGTTCTAGGAAAGACATTAAATCAAAACACATAAGCAAATATAAAGTAAGTAGCTAATATCAGATTAAAACATATAATTCCCAAAGAAACTTAGATAGAAGAATTAGAATTCATAGTTTATACATATGCAAAACCCAAGCTATGGGAGGTTTAGTTCATACCTGAAGGAAATAAACTAAAAGAAATTACAAAACACATCATCTTGCTCTCTACAATAAACTGGAAGAATAAAACTTTAAGAACTAATTACTATGAGGCAAGGATGATTTACAAGTGATATAAGGGTGTATTTATAGGTGTTTAGAAGACCTAATTCGTTTTCTTGAGGAATAGTTAAGGTAATGGACTTCTAGCCCAACTCAAATTCGTATGGAAATAAAGATAAACACTGCTGCGTTGTTTTGGTCATAACTTCTTCGTTATTGGTCCGTTTGAGCTCCACAAGATACCAAAAGAATCGTAACAGAATTATCTAATCCCTTTAGAAGGAAATCTCCAAATTCGGCCTATTTCTTAGGTAAAAACGCATATCTTTGGACGTGATCTGCAGAATCCCAAATTTAGGCAGCTTTTCCTTTTCCATCTTTTTAGCTTTTATTTCCTTTTCTCCAATTACCATGTAAATCCCTTTCCATAAGTTGTTGTCTTTGACTTGGACTCTAATTAATCTCCATAATTATCTTTAAAGCTACACACTAAATAAACAATTAAACCCAATATGCTCTAAAAATATTATTTCTACAAATCAAGACACAAAATAGGAAAGTGCACTAAAACTCAAGAAAATCGACATTATTGACTTCTAAAACACTAAAAATGATGTCTCATCTTAACATAAATCTATCACAAATGAGGAGACATCATTGACCATATTGGGTCATATTGCGTTCTTCCTCCTGCCTGCACGGTACAACCTGGAAGGCCACGTACTAAGCAGATAAAAAGTCAAGGCGAGGGTATGCCTAGACGCATGTGGTGTGGTCGTTGTAAGCAATACGGTCATCACAATAGGAAGTCGTGTCGTGCGATCATATGATTTACGTTAATACGTTTAGTTATCTTATACTTTACTTTTTATTATTAATCGTTTGATACCAATTGGATGTTTTTTGATTTTGTTTTGTTTTTTGTAATTGATGCTTATCTTTCTGAATCAAACATTATGTTATCTTTCGTGTTCTGTATTTTAGTGTTGCAGCTTTCCACAATATGAATGTTTTTGTGTTGCTGCTTTACACAATTTCTGTTCTTGTGTGTTGCTATTACACATAATTATATCATTCTTATACCTTTTAGTCAGTTCACCTATTGTGTCATCAGTATTTGATGGGTTGTGTGATGCAGCTTCACACAACATTAGTTATTTTGTGTTGCATCTTCACACAATTTATTGTCTTGTGTGCTGCTTTAACACAAAATTATACCATTCTTAAACCTTTTCGTCAGAAATGATACTTAAGCTTGTATTAATATAATACACCATTCTACTGATTTAGAATTGTTTATCAAGATACCTATTCTGAACTTCTTTTTTTGTTACTTTATATGTATTAACTTAAATATTTATTTAGTTAATTTTTGTTGCTAACTCTTTTTTACTGATTGTGTGTTGCTTCAACACATAATCATATTGATTATGGCTTGCAGAAACACACAACCTAACATGCCTATCCTGTTATTATTTATACATATGTTTTGTTATGTATTGTTCTTGTGTTATTTGTTGTGATTGTGTTGTCCATTATAATTGTTTGAACTTGAATTCAGTGTGTGTGTTTTTACTGTTTAGTTGTTTTTTTTGTCTTATTTTCTTTACTTATATAATTTTGTGTTATTGGAACACACAACTCGTGCATTGTGTGTTGATGCAACACATACACTGGTTGCAGAAACACATAACACATACAAATTTTGATGTGCTGCAATACAGAACAATTGAAAAACATACACAACATATCATTTAACCAAATTCATCACAAACCAATTCAAAAACATCAACCTAATTTGTTCATTGACATGAAATTTAAACTAAACATAAAACTGAAACTACAAACATAACATTCACCAACATACATTTGACCTAAAACAAACAATTTGAATCCACCTTTAGCATAATCATCAAACTTATATATTAATATCCTTTTCTTGCACAGCTGGATTTCGTAGAAACCGTTCTTTTGTTGATCCAGTTTTGTTCATCCATGATAATCTTCTTTCTCATCTTGACCCGGAAGTCTGTATGTGCTGTTCTTTTGATGTATCTGTGCTCTACCTCAAGCTTTTTGTAGATGTCTTGTGCGTACATCAGTGTATATGCACCTGCATCTTCCTTCCTTTTCTGCTTATGACACACTCCGTGATGAATATTTCCGTAAGGAGCTTGCACATAACCCTCGACCTCCTTGCAGTTTTCTCGTATGCTGTCGTACAATAGTTGTGCATTTTTGTCGCTTGCATCCGCGATTGAGTTTGGACCTTTGTATATTGCTGGATTGTAGTGTGCCCATTTGTTGTTTCTCAGATCGCACACTAGTAGGGACCAGTGTGAGGTGCTTTCATTCCCTTCTGCGTCTTCACTTGGTGTGTGTATCGGGAATAACAGAACACACAAGCCGAGGGGGTCTTTAAGAATATTGATATAGAGGTTATATATGTTGTCTCTTGCCCTGCTTTTGTCCCTTGATAGTATGTCATACTGTACATCAATCAATTACGTGTTATTATTTTTTTCCAATAATCGAGGTGTAATATTATATATATATATCGAGATTTAAAACCTTACCATGCAATCCGGACTGAAGTGCATGACTTCTATCTGTCTACGTTCATGCTGGGGCCCCATCTGACATTCAACCATGTGGTCGAATTCCATTATTTTGAAACATGCCTCATCACCTGCCTCGATAAACGTGTCAAATATTAATATGTTACATTACGTTTTTGTGTTATAGAAACACACAATCCATACAGTTTTGTGTTACTGTAACTCACACATCAAACAGTTGTGTGTTACATTAACACACAATTGTTATTTTTGCAAAACTGTAAATGATTAAATAAATTGTGTGTTCTACCAACACAAAACCCACAATGTTGTGTGTTACTGTAACACATAATTCAAGCAATTGTGTGTTGCATGAACACATAACCAGATGATCATCCTACCTGTACATCATTTTCTGTAACTTTGTGTACAAGTACTATGACTATCTAATTTTGTGTTCCTGCATCACACAATTTGTAATTTATGTGTGTTCAGCAACACAATACCATACATGTCGTGTGTTCATGCAACACACAACACATATGATGTTGTGTTACACTAACACACAATTTTCATATGTACTAATCATACATCATGATATTCTAGTTTTACCTTCACATATGCCCTTACCTCCATCCTTATTTCGTTCCCGTGATCCAAGTCGTCAAAGTCATTGAACGTGACAATCACATCACGATACTGAGACTTCCAGAAGTGTTTCCTGTATACATTGTTAATGAATTATTAGTATATCGTTACCTATATAAAATAATCTGTAAAACTATCATTTATACTACTTACCCTATCCTTTTGTCCACGGCGGGTCTCAGGTATCGTTTTCCTTCCAAACGTGGGCGATTGTTCATCACTGTCCAATCTTGTTGAACCTCCTATATGTCGTGGTATTAATGGATGATCGCGTTTTATTTTACGTCTCCCAGCTGTCCTCTTAAGTCTTGGTGTTGAAATTGTCATCTCCTTATCTTCTGTTTTTTCTGTTTCTTTCTTCCCTTTTTCTTCCTCGTTTTTTCCGGCCCCTGAATTGTTTGTTTTTGTGTTTGCCTCGTCTATCCCACCGTCAGTGTCCTTGTTTACATCTTCGTCGTCTTTTTTATCCTTGCCACTGTCACCATATTCCTTTTCTTGCCCAGCTCCACCGTCTTCTTGGTCCTCTTTACCCTTATTCTCCTTATCCTCATTTCCCTTATCATCTTTGTCATTCTTATCTTCCTTCTCATTGTTATATCTATCTTTCTTTTCCTTGTCCTCTCTATCTTTTCTCTCTTTGTCTTCTCTTTCCTGCTTATCTCTATCTTCTTTATCTTTCTTCTCTCTCTCCTCCTTGTCTTTTTTGTCTCGTTCTTCTTTATCCTTTTTCTCTCGGTCTTCCTTTTCTTTCTTCTCCCTTTCTTTTTTTTCTTTCTTCTCATTTTCTTCTTTTTCCTTCTTTTCCTTGTCCTCCTTTTCTTTATTCTCCTTATCTTCCTTCTTCTTCTTCTTTTCTTTATCTTCTTTTTCGTTCTTCTCCTTCTCTTGATTCTTTTTTTTCTCCATCTCTGCCTTCTCCCTTTTCTCCCTCTCATCTTTGTCCTTCTTCTCTCTTTTCTCCCTTTCTACATTTTCCTTCTTGTCCCTGTGGTGGGGAATAGGGTGTGATAAAATAAGATATAAATAAAGTGCAAAAACACCCTAGAACTACACGGTTCTGCAAGTATACAGATCGTATGCAAGTTTTAGTTAAAAGATTAAGATTCGTTCCGCAGAGACTACAGAGGTTAGGAGAATCTTATGCAAATACCAAGTGCAAAAAGATTAAAGATAGAACAACTAAACGCAATTAAAAGTAAAGACAAATAAAGATGGACTGATAAACTAATTAACTAAATTAAAACTAAGAATTAAAAGACAGAAAATAAATATGAAAGAGAAGTGATATGAGAGTATAGCTTAAGTTATTAGCATGTAATCCCCACTAGTTTTGCCGTTCTAAACATGTAAGGGTCAATTATGTAGTATTTCCCTAATCGGTCCCAATTCGCTATCGGTAGTTTAAAATAGGATTTACCTGTGTCAATAAGGCTTCCTAAGCAAACTTTTCCTGTAATTGGCCAATAGTCACAAAGACTAAACCATAGTGATTATCTAGCTAGGTTGGGTTGTCAGATCAGACCTAATACTAGACGTTATGTGCTAAACATGCAATTAAACACCGTTGTCAATGGTATCCTAATTACTAGATGGTAATTCTAATGGCTGCAGTCCACAAGAACACAGAATATAAATTCAAACACATAAACAGAGAATAAAAACTATAATTCTATTTAAAATATTAAATTCCCAAATTAGATAGATGTCAATCAAAACTAGGGTTCATACATATATGCTAAAACTCAAGCTAAAGAAATTTAGTTCATGAAAGTAAAGAAAGAAATTACAAATTTAAAGGTAGAAGAAGACATTGTGATGAACAGCTCCGTCCAGACTTCTCTCTTGTGTGGTAAGCTTCCTCTTGGTTTAAGGTTTCACCAAGGATGATTTAAGAGTGTTAAGAGGCTGTATTTATAGTGTATAGGTTGACCTAAATCGTTTCTTTAGAGATAAGTTAAGTAAGGGACTCCTAGCCCAACTCAAATTCGTAAGTAAGTAAAGATAAACACTGCTGGACCGTTTTGAGCGTATCTTCTTCGTTATTGGTCGGATTGAGCTCCATAAGATACCAAAAGAATCGCAACAGAATTTTCTTGACCCTTTAGAAGGAACTCATCAGATTCGGCCTATTTCTTAGGTAAAAACGCCTATCTTTGGACGTGTAAGCAGAATCCCAGATTTAGGCAGCTTTTCATTTTCCATCTTTTTAGCTTTTGTTTCCTTATCTCCAATTTCCATGCAAATCTCTTTCCATAAGTTGTTGTCTTTGACTTGGACTCTAATTAATCTCCATAATTATATTTAAATCTTCACACTAAATAAACAATTAAACCCAATATGCTCTAAAAATATTATGTTTCTAAATCAAGACCCAAAATAGGAAAGTGCACTAGAGTAAGCTAAAATCAACCTATAAACTCATAAATAAGCCTAAAATGATGTCTCATGAATATATTTTATTATCACAAATGAGGAGACATCAAGACCCCCAACTCAAAGTTGTATCGTCCCGATACAACAAAAGTAAAGAACAGTAGGGTCGTCGAAATGAACAAGAAGAAGTCGGAGGAGAATAAGAACAGAACATAATGAATGATCCTAGAGCAAAATATCTAAAAAGTCTCATGTAGTAATGCTCAAGAAATAATGCACAAATATGCCTATTACACATGTAATCAACAATCCATAAATTCAAGTTAAGATTAATTTCGCAATGCCAGAAGGAGAGGATGATAACTTAGTTCAAGTTAATGGCTATAGGTTGTTCATAGGTCCCAAATACAGCATCCAATGGTCCACTTACCTACTACCTAATAGCTCAATTGTTTCTCCATCTAGTAGTTAAAAATCCTAAGGTCTTGGTTATAACGTGGCTTAAGGACGGGTGTGGTATATTTGGATAATGAAAAGTGAGCTTCTGGCTCTCTCCTCACTAGCCATCAACGAATCGCCCTAGAGCTTGAGTTTTCATTCGAAGATGTTCTCACTCAACCCAATTTATTGATGCTTTTTATGTGCATCCCCAATAATCCCAATTAAAACCTTGATGATTTAAAATCCACTTTGCCGGTCCGAATATATGTTTTCTTTTCAAATCAAATTTTTTTCTTTTGTATAGCTATGATTCTCTTTTGTTGTTGAGATATCACACTATTTTTTCTTTTCATATATATTCTTTTTATGCCCTTGTTGGCAAAATTAGCTCGTAGCTTCTTTTTCATTCACTATTACCCCGGCAAAGGGTTATAATAATAACAATTCATCATCAATAAAATCACAAAGATAATTCCCAATTCCCAAAGTTCCCTAATGATGAAACCACCACCCCAAACTCAAGCTCTAAAACGAGTGTCTCAGGTTTTGCGATTCGAGTGGGGGTCATATAGATAAGTCCTAAAAACTAGGGTATGGATTATAATGTGTTTCAATAAAGGCTTTAGAAAGGCTCAGAGGGGCTAAGACGGATAAATAACAATAATATCAACAAAAGGGTGAGAAAGTCTAAAGGCTTCAAGTGTTTTATCATGAAAGAACTGCCTTAGTAATTTTTCTAACTACCAGATTTCGTTACTTTTTCATTATTAGTTCATAGACAAGTGGGTTTTCAACTAATTTTAAACCTCACGTTCTACACACCAAATAACTATTCCTAAGTTTCAACGTGTTTTCTTAGCATTGCTCATTAACTTGTGTATCCTTTATTTCCTGTTTTCATATATGTATCTAAACAAATTTTGTTGCATCTTTCAAAAACATACTACTTACTATCATTGACTTAATAAAATCATGCTCAAATAGGTACATTCAAGATATTCTATGCCTTAATTCAACCTAAAAGTTTTAAATTTTATGCAAAAACGAAAAGAAGATGAGGACAATGAATCCCCACCCCCAACTCAAAAGTGAGCCGTGTCCCCACGACTCGAAAAAGACTCAAGAATGGAATAAAATTTAAAATAAAACTAACTAAACTACCTAATGCATACAAGCTATTGAGAAAAATTAGAATGACCTACCTGGCTGGCCATAGAGATCCATCATATCATCCTCCTCATCCGAAGGATCGGTATAATCATCAACATCCTTATACAAGGTAAAATTCTCTACCTGTGTTTCCAACTGTATGACTTCTGCCCAAAGGTCTTTGTTATCTTCACGTAATCTTTCAACTTTGTTTTGTAACTTGAGAGCCCAAGGAGGAAGATCATAAACAATTTCAGAGGAAGAGGAGGAAGAACCTTGGTCTTGGATTTTTATTTTTTTCAAAGGCCTCCTTGATGGTATGGACATTCTAGCAGTTAATCTCTTCCTTGGTAGTGGTTGTGCTGGTGCCTTTTCTTTTGATTCAGTAACCTCATCAAGATTGATGGGTTTTTCAATGGTGGCTCCAGGCAATTTCTTATTCTTCCCAAGGATTGAACACTTTCTCTTGTATTCCATAGCTTCAGATCTGTTAGTCATGCTTGTTTTACCCACAACTCAAGATATACCAAGGATGGATTAAAAGTTTAAGGAAAATTTGGTGTAGCTTGATGTTGTTGCTTGGAATTTGTGAAAGAGAAAGGTTATTTGATTGATCTTGGAAGAACTCTTCAAAGATTGTTGAATTTGATGGTGTTTTGATGGTGTAGTGTGATGAATTTGATGAAGGATTGTGTTTATGGAAGATGTAGGAGAGGATTTGATGAGTTGTTGTGTTAATTGTGAAGGTTTGCACAAGCTTTAAGATGTTTATATAGGGTTTGGGTCTGAAAAATTCATGGGTGGAAGGCTAGGGTTAATTTCATAAGGTAAGAATTTGATTAGGAAAAGAATTCCTTCACAAACCGCCTCTCTGCGGTGCACCGGACCAGACCCGCGGTGTACCGGACCTAACAGCTCTTCAAATTTTTGCCCACTGGATAATACCCGAGCTAGCACCCCGTGGCACGTGTTTTGTGCCTGCGGACCAGGGTGAGGTGTAGGGGGTAGTCCGCGCCATGTCCGTCAAAAAACCCGTGGTACCCAACCCCGTGGCACGCGTTTTGGGCGTGCGGACCAGGGTCCGGTGTACCGCGCCTCCAGGTCGATTTTTTTTCACCTTTCTGGATAAAACCCGTGGTACCCGACCGTGGTACGGGTTTTCTGGGCACGGTGCATCCCTGCGGACCATGGGGTAGTCCGCGCCAGGCCTTGAGTTTCTCCAGATTTTTCCTTTCGACCCCAAACTCGTTTCCTGCACAATAACACACTACCTTTCTCTCCTATTAGCTTGTAAACACAATTAAAAATATACACTAACTTAAAATTATACACTACAAAGCATAAACAACTAATCTAAAAAGCAATTTAAACAAGGGGTGTCTCCCAAGAGCACTTTTGTTTAACGTCTTTGAGTTAGACGTGTACCTCAGGCTAAGCGCATTCAACGAGAAGGATTGTCTCCCCTCGCCCAAAGTCCTCACTGTCATAGTATCTCTTTAAACACTGTCCATTCACCATGAACGTCCGTTGCTCGGTTGGATTTTCAATCTCAATCGCTCCATGAGGTGTGACTTTAGTAACAATGTAAGGTCCTCCCCAACGGGATTTTAGATTTCCTGGGTAGTTCGAAAATCGAGAGTTATATAATAAAACCTTTTGTCCTATCTCGAAATTCTTTGGACGGAGCCGTTTATCATGCCATCGTTTTGTTTTCTCTTTGTAGAGGCGTGAATTTTCATAGGCAAGATAATGAAGCTCCTCCAATTCGTTCAACTGCATCATCCTTTGCTTCCCGGCCACGTCTGGGTCTATATTCAGAGTTTTAATAGCCCAGTAGGCTCGAGCTTCTAGTTCAATCGGTAGATGACATGCTTTGCCATAGACCATGCGGTATGGAGATGCCCCCACTGGTGTTTTAAATGCTGTTCTGTAAGCCCAGAGAGCATCATCTAGATTTAAAGACCAATCTTTCCTCGATTTGTTCACGGTCTTCTCAAGAATAGATTTGATTTCCCGGTTGGAAACTTCAGCTTGACCGTTAGTTTGTGGGTGATAACCGGTTGAAGTACGGTGTTTTACTCCAAACTTTCGAAGAAAATGTCTCAGGGGAGCATTAAGAAAATGGGTACCTTTATCACTGATGAGAACACGTGGTGTACCATGTCTTGAAAAGATGTTTGATTTTAAGAATTTGATCACAGTTTGCGCATCGTTCTTTGGTGTTGCTACTGCTTCTACCCATTTTGATACATAGTCTACCGCAAGCAAAATATAAAGATTTCCATAGGAAGTGATGAAAGGTCCCATGAAATCTATTCCCCATACATCAAAGATTTCAACTTCAAGAATGTTATTAAGCGGCATCGCGTCTCTTTTTGATATATTACCAGTGTGTTGGCATCTGTGACATGACGGGACAAAACGATGACAATCTTTGTGTATGGTAGGCCAATAGAACCCGGATTGAAGAATTTTAGCTGCGTTCTATCTCCTTTAAAGTGACCTCCATAAGGTGAACTATGACAACCTTCAATGATATTATCCATTTCACCTTCATGTACACATCTTCTAACCACCTGGTCACTACAAATCTTCCAGAGGTACGGTTCATCCCAATAATACTGTTTGGCCTGGTGATTCAATCTTTGTCTTTGTTGTGGGTGGAAATCTTTGGGAAAGACACCACTCACAATGAGGTTGACTAGATCTGCATACCATGGCACAAAAGCACGTTTAATAGCGAAAAGTTGTTCATCAGGGAATACCTCTTTAACCAACAATGGTTCTTTGTTCGCATTAGATCCTTCGAGCCTTGATAAATGATCAGCAACTTGATTATCGCATCCTTTTCGGTCTCGAATGTCTATGTCGAATTCTTGAAGCAACAGTACCCATCTAATGAGACGCGGCTTAGCGTCCTTTTTCTCCATGAGGTACCTAATAGCTGAATGGTCCGTGTATACAATAGTCTTCTTCCCAACTAGATAGGGACGAAATTTATCGAAGGCATAAACCACGGCCAACATCTCTTTTTCCGTTACTGTATAATTCATCTGGGCAGCGTTGAAAGTCTTACTTGCATAATAAATCGTGTGGAAAATCTTGTCTTTCCTCTGTCCCAACACAACACCCATAACGTGATCACTAGCATCGCACATAAGTTCAAACGGAGCTTTCCAATCAGGAGGTATAACAATAGGTGTAGAGATTAGTTTTTCCTTAATCGTAAAAAAGGCTTGAAGACATTCTTCAGTAAAATGAAAAGGGGTATCCTTTTCGAGTAAAGAGCAAAGCGGTTTGGCGATCTTGGAGAAATCTTTAATAAATCTTCGATAAAATCCTGCGTGACCCAAGAAACTTCTCACTCTTTTAACAGAAACTGGAGGTGGTAGTGTTTTGATAACTTCAATTTTAGCACGATCAACCTCCATCCCTGCCTTCGAAACTTTATGTCCCAACACAATTCCCTCTTGAACCATGAAGTGGCATTTTTCCCAGTTAAGCACAAGATCTTTTTCTCTACATCTCACAAGGACTTTCTCAAGATTATTCAAGAAATCGTCAAAACTCTCTCCAAACACCGAAAAATCATCCATAAAAACCTCCAAGTATTTATCAATCATGTCCCAAAATATAGCCATCATGCATCTCTGGAACGTGGCAGGTGCATTGCATAAACCAAACGACATTCGTCTATAAGCAAACGTACCAAACGGACATGTAAAAGTTGTTTTGTGTTGATCGAGGCCTTTTTAAGGAAGGCCTCGGTCCAACTCTATTTGTGTTTCGGCCAAGATAGACAGAAACCAAGGGTGTGTGGTGAGGTTTTGGCCAAGTTAGCGGTTAGACGTTGGCCAAGGGTGTGCCGTGGGTGGATTTTTCCAAGAAAAATCCATTTCGGACGAATCGGGAGCTTTTTGCTTAAAAAATTCAACGTGTATATTTTCCGCCCAAAAAGTGTCCTTTATCCAGAAAAAGGACGTAGACTGCGGGCACTTGGGTTTCGTCCGAAAAAAGTACTATAGGGGGGGTGTTTAGCCTCCTCCCAAAAAGTGTCCTTTATCCAAAAAAAGGACGTACACTGCGGGCACTTGGGCATCGTCCGAAAAGTGTACTATAGGGAGGGTACAGGACTCATAGGCACGAAATGAAAAAAATTGGGCATCGACCACACGGAGTGCAAGGCGTGCAAAAGGTGCATCGTTGCCCAATTTTTTTCATTTCGTGCCTATCGAGTCCAGAAAATGAAGAAATTGGGCACCGGCCACATCGAGTGCAAGGCGTGCAAAATGTGCATCGTTGCCCAATTTTTTTCATTTCGTGGGGGGGGAGGGTCTCGAAAGTCTGAAAGGAAAAAATTGGGCATCGGCCACACGGAGTGCAAGGCGTACAAAATGTGCATCGGTGTCTTCTTTTTTTCATTTCGTGCCTAGCGAAACCTGCCAATGACGACTCATTGCTACCGATTGCCCAAATAAGTCGTGTCCCCACGACTCGAAAAAGACTCGAAACAGAAATTAAAATTAGCAGATGGAAGCATTTACAGAAATGGTAAGGAAGAAAGAGAACATACTCTCAAGGCTATTGCCTCGCATTATTGATATCCAAGGTAGGATTTGCTTGATCTTTCGTTAATTGCTCAAGGAGTTTCATGATGTGCACTTGATTAGCGTTGATTTGTGCCACATCATTGGCTAAGGAAGTTTAAGCTGCTTTGAAATTGTTTAAACGCTCCTCCATCTTCTCTTGCCAACTTTGCTCCTTTTCTTCTTTTGAGACTTGCGTAAAAACCGCTCCTCTCAAGACTTTCACGATCCAAGCATTATCGATATAACTCTTCTTAAACTCGAGTTTCTCTTCTTCACCCAATATAACATTCGCTTTTCGCACAAGACACGTGATCATAGTAGGAAATTTAACATTATAAACTGATTTAGGAGATACCGAAAATCGCATCACCTCCTCATAGATCAATTGTGCCACATCCACTTCTTCTCCTCTCAAAATACAATCCAAAAGTAGAGCGTTCTTCTTAGTCACATCCCAAGTTCGTTTGTTTCCAAAGACATTAGGAATAAGGAAATTGTGCCAAACTCTCGCATCCGGTAGAAGATATTTGTAAGGCCATGGTGCCTTTAATTCTCCCTTATGTAATTGCACTTTTCTCCTTGTCTAAAACATGCTCAAAAAGTAATTCCTCATCAAAGATTTTTTGTTTAGCAACCGCTTCACTATACTTTCAATATCCAATTAATTTCTTAAATTTGAAGTGGTTTCTAATCTCCTCAACTGTGAAAGGAACTAACTTTCCTATAATCGGAACACAACCTTTACTATCTCGGCTAAAGAGGCCTAAATAGAATTCCAAAACTAACTCATTACATAATTCAGAAGGTATTACCATGAATGTAGACCAACCCAATTTTTCACCAAGCTCCAAGAATCTCTTATACTCTCCTGTACCAACTTCTTCAGCGAATACTTTCTCATAAGCAAAAGGTAGCTCCTTTAATTGTTTTTCTGCAGAAGCTTTCAAGGACTTTGAAGCTTTCTCTTTATCCATGGGTGTAGGACCTTTTAAGGGAAGAGGCTGTGTTTTCTTCTTTGAATAAAAATAAAGCCTTTTGCCATTAGGATCAAACATAGCTAGCTTACCTCCATCTTCAACATCGATTTTACCCTTTGCTTTGGAACTAGAACCTTTGTTACTTGATTTCTTCTCAATTGAACCCAATACCTTGCTTTTCTTCACCTCCCTCTTGTTAGATAATATTTCTGTTCTTTTAGTCATCTTCAATTGACCCCCAACTCAAAGCTTTAACAACTCTTGAAATTTGAACTTTTGAATTATTGGTTGAACAAGCTTGATTTGGTTTAGGAAAGGTGAATTGATGATGAATCTCTATGTGGGTAAGGTGAATTCTTGATGGATTGGTATGGATTTAAAAAATTGTAGGATGAATTTTGAAAATTTAAGCTCTTGATTCTTCAATCTAATGTGTTTGGTGAGAATTGGGTGTTTGAATCTCCTTTGTAATGATATGGAGAGAAGATTTGATGTGTTTTTATGATGATTGGGTAGTGTTTTGATGTTTAGGGAAGGTTTGTATGAGCTTTAATGGAGTTGGGAGAGGTTTGGAGAAGAAAGAGAGGCTTGAGGATTTGTAAATTCGAAATTATATCAACCTCTTGCTTCTTATAACCTAAAAATGCAATTAATTTCTCTCTCCAGCGGCTACCTGCGGTATACCGGAACTGAGGCACGGTATACCGCAGCTTCTGTTCCTCGAAAATTTTAATGCTCGGCAAAAAATGCGTGTCTTCTACCCCATGGTCACGGGTTTTGATCCTGCGGTGTACCGGAACTATGGTCCGGTGTACCAGACCTATAGTTCTGATTTTTTTCTTCTCGTCCAAAAACCCGAGTCAATACCCCGTGGTCACGGGTTTTCTGCTCTGCGGTATACCGGAAGGGTCGTCCGGTGTACCAGACTGATGCTCTGAATTTTCCGAAAGATTTCGTTTTCTCCTCCCAAACTCGAGTTCTCCAATACCTAAGCATCAGAAACACTAATATCTTTCTCAAATATGCAATATCAACTAAAAACAACTAAACTAAACTTAAACTAAAAACGTAAAAGATATAAAAACATAAAAAATTGCGGGTTGTGATATACTATATGCGTCCTAGAAGGGGGGGTTGAATAGGACAATAGAAATTAATCGGCTAATTTTATTTCAAGTAAATAAAATTAAAAGCTAATTTGAATCCTATTGTATTAGCAAACTAAATAGTATAAAACTAGATAATCCTAATAGACAATATTATCAAACTATTCAAGTAGGCATTTTATCAAGCATATAGAGTGCGGAAAATTAAAGAGTGTAGAGATAGAATACGATACACAACGATGTATAGTGGTTCGGTTTCCCTACATCCACTACCTAAGGAAGCCTCCTTAGGATTTGCAAGATTCTCAACTAATCTTCGTAACTCTTAACCGGGTGAGATACAAACCCTTACAACCACTTCAAAAACCCTTTGAAGGAAAATACTCTTGTGTTATCACCAACACAAGGAACCAAGCATAAACCTATGCTCACACTACTCTCTTAATCTATTACAAGAACTAAGAGGAAAAGGGAAAAGTGTTTAGGGGTGCTTTGTAAAAGCTTTGTAACTAAACTCCTAAATGAGTAAATAAGAACTAATTAGCTTCACAATGAATATGACTTGAATGCTCCTTTGAAACCTCCTTGAATGATAGAATTAATTGCTCTTAAGATTGGTAGTTGGAAGGCTTAAGTTGTGTCTTGAATGAGCTCCATTTTATAGCTGAAAAGATGGTCCAACGGTCATAAGGCTTCTCTCTAACGGATCTATTTATCTCCCAACGGATATAAGCTTTGTCCTCTAGTAATAGAGCTGAAATGCTCTCGTGCGGTGTACCGCGGGTAGGGTCCGGTGCACCGCGGGACTGTTCGACTTGATTATGAGCTTACTGGTCGGACTACTCCATGTACCGCACACCTGGTCCGTTCCTGGGTCCGGTGTACCGCGCTTGATGTCCGGTGTACCGTGCAGTTTTTCTAAGCTTACTGGTCGGGCCATCTAGTGCACCGTGCTTCTGGTCCGTGGTGCTGCGGTGCACCGCGTGATTCTTCCGGTGTACCGCGGAGCTGTTCTTAAGAATATTACGCTAAGTACAAAGAGATAAACACAACTAATCTAATGAGGGGTTTTGGAAAACATCTAAAGTGATACCAAAATGAATTTTAGTTTAAATAATGATTTGTCGAATATTAAAACGGGAATAAAAACAAGGTGAGGCTAACAATCTCCCCCTTTTTGATGTTTGACAAATCATAAACTTTTGAAGATGCCTAAGATTTAGTTTTGATCAAAAACTCCCCCTCAACCTAATCACTAGAGTTTTTATAAAAACTCCCCCTCACAAAATGCATTTTAAAAAGTTCAACTAAAATTTCTCCCCCTTTGTCAACAACAAAAAGAACAAATGATATAATTTTGAAAATTCGAAGGGGTCAAAACACATTTTGAGTAAAAACAAGGACTAAGAAATAATTGGATAACAATTAGAAGCTTCAAGGGACCTATAACATCAAGACAAAGATTAGCAACAAGATTATATACACAAAAAGCTCTAAACAAAAATATGACATGAAAGAAAGGTTAGAGAATTTGCATGCCAATCTCACAACGAATTTTCTCAAAAAGATCTTGGGGTAGAGGTTTCGTAAAGATATCGGCTAGTTGATTTTCGGATGTGACAAATTCAAGTACAATATCCCCTTTTTTGAGTATGATCACGGATAAAGTGATGGCGGATTTCTATGTGTTTCGTTCTAGAGTGTTGAATAGGATTTTTGGTAAGATTGATAGCACTAGTGTTATCACAACGAATGGGAACACGATCATATTCTAATCCAAAATCTAGTAATGTTTGCTTCATCCAAAGGATTTGGGTCACACAATTTCCGGCCGCAACATATTCGGCTTCGGCCGTGGATAGAGCAACACTATTTTGCTTTCGACTAGACCATGAAACAAGGGATTGACCTAAGAATTGGCAACTCCCACTTGTACTTTTTCTATCGAGTCTACACCCGGCATAATCCGCATCCGAGTAACCTATTAGCTCAAAAGAGGTAAATCTAGGGTACCAAAGTCCTAGACTAAGGGTTCCTTTCAAATACCTAAAGATACGCTTAACGGCACTAAGGTGGGATTCTTTTGGAGAGGATTGGAATCTAGCACAAAGGCATACGGGGAACATAATATCGGGTCTAGAAGCGGTTAAATAAAGTAAGCTACCAATCATACCTCGATATACTTTCTCATCAACATTTTTACCGTCTTCATCTTTGTCTAGTTTGGTGGATGTGCTCATTGGAGTTCCAATTTCCTTTGCATCTTCAAGTCCAAATTTTTTGATCAATTCTTTTGTATATTTGGCTTGATTGACAAAGATGCCATCCTTCATTTGTTTGATTTGAAGACCAAGAAAGTAATTCAATTCTCCCATCATGCTCATCTCAAATTCCTTATGCATGCTTTTAGAAAAATTCTCACAAAGATTTTCATTAGTAGCACCAAATATAATATCATCCACATAAATTTGAACAAGAAGGATATCTTTAGAAGACCTTTTTATAAATAAAGTGGAGTCAATTTTTCCTCTTTTAAAACCATCATCTAATAAAAATTTGCTTAAACGTTCATACCAAGCACGAGGTGCTTGTTTTAAACCATATAAAGCTTTTGAGAGTTTAAAAACATGATTTGGAAATTTTGGATCCTCAAAACCCGGTGGTTGTTTAACAAAGACTTCCTCGTCTATAAAACCATTTAAAAAAGCACTTTTGACATCCATTTGATAAAGTTTAAAATTCATATAACAAGCAAAAGCAAGTAGCATACGAATAGATTCAAGTCTAGCTACCGGAGCAAAAGTTTCATCGAAATCAATACCTTCTTCTTGATTGTACCCTTGAGCAACTAACCTTGCTTTATTTCTAGTAATGATCCCGGTGTCATCTAGCTTGTTGCGAAATATCCACTTAGTGCCAATAATAGTGGGGCCAATTGGTTTCTCCATTAATGTCCAAACTTTGCTACGCTCAAATTGATTTAATTCCTCATGCATAGCATTAATCCAATGATCATCTAACAAAGCTTCTTTAATATTCTTGGGCTCAATTTGAGATAAGAATGCTTGATGAGCACAAAGAGCAATAATACGGGAGCGAGTGATAACACCTTCTTTTGGATCACCTAGAATTAATTCACTTGGGTGATCTTTGATATGTTTCCAACACTTTGGTAAATCCGTACTAGCTTCATTTAACACTTGATCATTTTCCTTAAGAGATTCTTCATGAGATTTAACTTCTTGAGTAGGAGATTCTAAGGGTTGATCTAGTGGAGTATCTTCAACAACATCTACCACTTTCTTGATACAAAACGGATTAGTTTCATCAAAGTCAACATGCATATATTCCTCAATGGTACGAGTATGTTTGTTGAAAATGCGATAGGCTTTTCCTTTAGTGGAATAACCAAGAAAAATGCCTTCATCCGATTTAGCATCAAATTTTCCCAAATAGTCCCTAGTGTTAAGGATAAAACATTTGCACCCAAAAACACGAAAATAAGCAATAGTTGGTGGTCTACCATTCCAAAGCTCATAAGGGGTTTTCTTAATAAGGGGTCTAATAAGAACTCTATTTAACACATAACAAGCCGTATGAACGGCTTCACCCCAAAAGTATGTAGGCAAGCTATGTTCTTTTAGCATTGTTCTAGCCATTTCTTGTAGAGTTCGGTTTTTCCTTTCCACTACCCCATTTTGTTGGGGAGTTCTAGGGGCCGAAAAATTATGCTCAATCCCAAATTCATCACAAAAATGCACAAAAGGAGAATTCACGTATTCACTACCATTATCACTACGAATGCAAGTAATAGAGTAGCCTTTCTCATTTTGCACCTTTCTACAAAGTTTTGCAAATTCATTGAAGGCATCACTTTTTAAAGCAAGGAACATCACCCATGTGAATCTAGTGTAATCATCAACAACAACAAAGACATATCTAGACCCTCCTAAACTAGTGACATCAACGGGACCAAAAAGGTCCATATGCAATAATTGAAGTGGCCTAACGGTGATGACCTTATTAATGGATTTAAAAGATGAACGATGTTGTTTACCAAGTTGACATGCATCACATAATTTATCTTTATCAAATTTGTAAATAGGCAAACCAACAACAAGATTTTTTCTAGATAATTTTGAAATCAAATCCATGCTAGCATGTCCTAAACGTCTATGCCAAAGCCAACTATCATTAACCACGGATAAGCATTTAATATTTTTGCACATAAGACTCTCAAGATCAACAACAAAAACATTATCCGATCTTTTTGCAATAAACATAGTATCTAACTCATCATTTTTGAAAACAACACATCTAGATGCTTCAAATTTAACACTAAAACCAACATCACAAAGTTGACTAATACTAAGCAAGTTAAAAGAGAGACCCTCAACAAGTAACACATTAGAGATAAGTAAAGAGTCCATATTACCAATATTACCTTTACCCAAAACGCGTTTCTTAGTGTTGTCGGCAAAAGTAACTTTATCACCTTTAGTTTTATATAAATTTGTAAATAACGATGGATTTCCGGTCATGTGTCTTGAGCATCCACTATCAAGTAGCCATATATTTTGCTTCTTGATGCTCAACCCCTACAAACAAACGATAATTTAAGCTTTAGGTACCCAATTAGGATTGGGTCCATGAGGGTTAGTGGATTTTCTTTTTAAGACCCATTTAGGTCTTTTCCAAATTGGCACAAGAGATCCCAAATCTAGTAATTTACGATAGTAACAATGAGATGCATCATGACCAAGTTTTTCACAATAGGTGCAAGTGATAGAAGATTTTGAAGAGGATGGAATTGCATTTGAAATTTTTGATTTTACAAAGACATTTTTCAAAGGTTTTTGGTGAGTGAATGGATCATATCCAACACCACTTTTTTCACAAGCCATTCTTTGAGAACCTAAAATCAAATCCAAGTTTTCTTGCCCACTAGTAAATTTCAAAATAATAGCATTTTGATCAAAAATCTTTTTCTCTAATAAAGCTTTTTCTTCCAAAAAGTTTTTCTCACTAAGATGAAGTTTTTCATTTTCATCTAGACATTCATCACAAAGATTTTGACAATCTTCCAAAGCTTTCAAAACCTCTTTAGTTCTATTTTTCTCAAATTCTAAATCTTTTGTTAAAACTTTGTTTGTTTCAATAGAATTTAAAAAGTCATTATAAAGAGAATCAAATGCCTCATGAATATCTTGTTCACTAGCATCATCATTAGTTAAAGAGAGTTTGGATTTTGGAGTTACCTCATCATGATTTGCCATAAAGGCAAAGTGAGTAGTACCGGTATCATCATCCGAAGAAGCATCTTCATCATTCTCAACTTTTCCCATAAAAGCAACAAGATTGACATTTTCATTATCACTTTCTTCTTCATCCGAATTTTGAGTATCCCAAGTGATATTAGCATGCATAGCTCTTTTCGGTTTCTCCTTTTGAAGAAGAGGACAATAGGTTTTGATGTGACCAACCTTCTTGCAATGATAGCAAGTGGGTTCATCTTGTTTGATAGCTCTATCATTCTTCTTGTAAGGTGTGGAGGAGCTTCCTTTCTTGGCAAAGCGTTTATATCTCATGAATTTTTTCATGTCTCTTGCTAGCATAGCCACTCCTTCATCTTCACTAGTTTCTTCTTCATGAGAGTTTTCATCTTCACTTTCTTTCCTTTCTTTTCGTTCTTTCAACTTAGAGCTCATGGCATGGAAAGCAATAGATTTCTTAATTTTCTTCTCCTCATCATCTCTTATCTTTTCTTCTTCAAGCACAAGTTCTTCCGTCATGAGGTTGCAAATGAGTTCATGAACCGTCATCTTTGAAAGATCTTTAGTGTCTCTTATAGAGTTGATCTTTGTCTTGTATTTCCTTGGAAGAGCAAATAAGATTTTTCGGCATTGTTCTTTGTTGGTGTACTCTTGACCAAGAGTCTTTAAGGTGTTAACAATGTTAGAGAATCTTTGATGCATAGCATTTAAGGCTTCATCGGGCTCCATACGAAAAAGCTCATACTTAGTGATAAAGAGACCAATTTTGGTTTCTTTTATATCCTCCGTTCCTTGATAAGAGAGCTCCAAGAGTTGCCACATTTCATGAGCGGAATTGCATTCACTCACTCTAGCATATTCCGTGACACTTAATCCATTAATGAGGATGTTCATAGCTTTGTTGTTTTTGGTAAGTTTAGCTATGTCTTGATCATTGTAATCATCTTCATCTTTTACCTCCGTTGTACTTCCGGCAACGTAAGGAATGTACGGACCCTTTTTGATAGCCATCCATAAAAAATAATCGATCCCTTTCACATGAATCTCCATCTTCTTTTTCCAACCAAAGTAGTCTTTTCCTACAAAAAGCGGAGGTCTAGTAGAACATGAACCTTCCGGTTGATTAGAATCCATATCGTATTAACTCTAGAAACGATTAAGTACAATAGAGCTAGGCTCTGATACCAATTGATATACTATATGCGTCCTAGAAGGGGGGGTTGAATAGGACAATAGAAATTAATCGGCTAATTTTATTTCAAGTAAATAAAATTAAAAGCTAATTTGAATCCTATTGTATTAGCAAACTAAATAGTATAAAACTAGATAATCCTAATAGACAATATTATCAAACTATTCAAGTAGGCATTTTATCAAGCATATAGAGTGCGGAAAATTAAAGAGTGTAGAGATAGAATACGATACACAACGATGTATAGTGGTTCGGTTTCCCTACATCCACTACCTAAGGAAGCCTCCTTAGGATTTGCAAGATTCTCAACTAATCTTCGTAACTCTTAACCGGGTGAGATACAAACCCTTACAACCACTTCAAAAACCCTTTGAAGGAAAATACTCTTGTGTTATCACCAACACAAGGAACCAAGCATAAACCTATGCTCACACTACTCTCTTAATCTATTACAAGAACTAAGAGGAAAAGGGAAAAGTGTTTAGGGGTGCTTTGTAAAAGCTTTGTAACTAAACTCCTAAATGAGTAGATAAGAACTAATTAGCTTCACAATGAATATGACTTGAATGCTCCTTTGAAACCTCCTTGAATGATAGAATTAATTGCTCTTAAGATTGGTAGTTGGAAGGCTTAAGTTGTGTCTTGAATGAGCTCCATTTTATAGCTGAAAAGATGGTCCAACGGTCATAAGGCTTCTCTCTAACGGATCTATTTATCTCCCAACGGATATAAGCTTTGTCCTCTAGTAATAGAGCTGAAATGCTCTCGTGCGGTGTACCGCGGGTAGGGTCCGGTGCACCGCGGGACTGTTCGACTTGATTATGAGCTTACTGGTCGGACTACTCCATGTACCGCACACCTGGTCCGTTCCTGGGTCCGGTGTACCGCGCTTGATGTCCGGTGTACCGTGCAGTTTTTCTAAGCTTACTGGTCGGGCCATCTAGTGCACCGTGCTTCTGGTCCGTGGTGCTGCGGTGCACCGCGTGATTCTTCCGGTGTACCGCGGAGCTGTTCTTAAGAATATTACGCTAAGTACAAAGAGATAAACACAACTAATCTAATGAGGGGTTTTGGAAAACATCTAAAGTGATACCAAAATGAATTTTAGTTTAAATAATGATTTGTCGAATATTAAAACGGGAATAAAAACAAGGTGAGGCTAACAGGTTGTCTCCCGTACAACACTTTTATTTAACGTCTTTTAAAGTTAGACGCGTTACCTCTATCAAGATTTGCGAATATAGCCTCCCAACAACGAGTTAGGCTATGAACATCAACTAATCTGCGCTTGATCCCCCTCTTGGGTCGAATTTCTATCACCTTGGCTGAAACAACCTTAGTGACAATGAACGGTCCCATGCACGAGTCTTTGAAACTACGTGGCCTATTTTCGCGTTTGTGAGTTTTCCATAGTACTTCATAGCCAACCCCAATCTCAATGGTTGGCTCAGTATCCACAGGTTTTAAGTGGATCTTCTGAGGAGGGACTTTGTGATGTGAAAGGCTGTGGATGACAGGTACGGTGGGATCTAACTTCCTCGGTTTCTTGCCCAAGACATAGAAGGTCTCAGATACGTTCTTTGCATGAAGGGTAATGGTCCCTTCTTGGAAGTTGATGATACTTTGACTTGTGGCCATGAAAGGCCGTCCAAGTATGATTGGAACCTACTTATCTGCATCAAACTCAAGTATAACAAAGTCAGTAGGGATGGCGATACTACCTGCTCGGACTAGGACGTCCTCCACTGTTCCCCATGTCTTAGTAATTGAGTTGTCAGCGAACTGCAACTTCACTGGAGCTTTCTCTGATTTCTGAAGTCCAAGTCTCTCGAACACGGACTTAGGCATAAGATTCACACCAGAACCCACATCGTACATAGCTTTCACCTTGAGCATACCATTTATTTGAATAGGAAGGTTAAAACTTCCCGGATCTTTGAGCTTCATTGGTAACTCTCTTTCACTTCTTCTTGAGACTCTCAGGTTCTCTCTTGGGATTTCTACACTCGCTTATTTCTCAGGAATGACTTGCGTAAAAACTTGTTGCGGTGTAAGCCCTTTCTTCGCAATCTCAAGCATTTGGGCGTTGATATTTTCAGGAGTGCAGCCTCTACAAATGTCTTGAGTTCAGTGTCACCTTTTGGATTTGTATCAAGAATAGTTGATGACACTGTTTGAACAACAGGTGGCGGTTCCACTTTCTCTTCTACTTTCTCTTCTTGCACAGCAGGTGCAACTTCAATTTCAACTCTAGGTTCCTCCTTTGAGGCTTCTTCCTCTTTCTATTTAGCCAGCTCAGCTTGGTAATCCATGACCGATCTAATTTCCTCTTGCATATCCTTCAGAAGCTGTATAAATTCGGATTTTTCTGAATCGTCCTCCACATCAACCTCAGAACAGTCAGATTCCACGGGGCTAGACTTGGTTGGTTCTTCTTCGGTATTCGGAACCTCCACGGCACTAACGGCAGCATGTGGTACTTCCTACTTTTCTTCTTCAATTTCAAGGCAAATAGCCTTACAAGCTTCGAACCCAACATTGTCATCACCTCCTTCGATAGCCTTCAATTCTTTTTGTTCCATTAAATTTGTTAGAACTTTGTTCAATTGTTCTACTTGAGTACCTAAAATCTGAATTGCGGCATCTTGTCCTCGTAACTTTTCATCCTGAGCGTTCATATTCGTGGTCAAACGGTCCAAGACTTTTACTATTGTTGATTATCCATAGTTCCCTCTTGAGGATACTGTGGTAAAGCTTTCTGATCTAATGAATCGGCATAGGCATCTTGAACAGGTTATTGTGGGGGAGCAGGTCTATTCTGATATTGATTTTGATACTGACCTCTTGGTTGGAAAAATTTGTTCTCGGGACGCGGTTGATAATTACCAGGATTAGCGGCCCCCTGAGGATTTGAATACTGCATACCCGGATGGTTTCGGTTACCAAATTGATAACCTCCTCGGTTGGCTATGAAATAAATAGATTGTGGATTTCCTTCACACTCTTCCCAAGTATGATTATTAACCCCACATTGTTGACAACCTTGTGCTTCTTGTACTACGTTTGCTGCGGCTAAATTTCTCTGCATCTCAAGCTTAAGTTCTTTGATTTGATTTTCTAATGCGGATATTTGAGTTGAGTTCGCAGTTTCTGCATCTAACCTAAGCGTACCTCGGGTCTTTGCAACAGGAGCTCGCGTAGAAGGCCAAATCCTTTCTTGTTCTATAATATTTTCCAAAACCTCGGTAGCTTCATTATGGTTCATGGATACAAAATTTCCCCTTCCAATGTTATCCACCTTCTCTCTACCCTGACTGCTGAGACCTTCATAGAATATAGCTAACTGTAAAGAGGGGGTATAACCATGGAGCGGACATCTAGCTAACTTCTGTTGAAACCTTGTCCATGATTCTCCTACTGCTTCTCCATCTTCTTGACAAAACCTTGCAAGCTCACTTTGGTCTTTGAGTCTCATACTCTTCGGATAAAAACGGTTAAAGAAATCGGTTTGAAATTCTGTCCATGAATTCATTGTCCCTGGTGGTTGCCTATCTAGCCACTCACCAACTCTACCGGTCAGGAAGAACGAAAACATATGACAATACAGTTGCTCGCGTCTAATGCCTGGAGTAACATAAGCATCACAAATCTGCATAAACTTCTGAATCGATCTTACCGGATCTTGAATTGCTGTACCACTGTAGAGTCCAAAACTTTGAAACTGACTGAGCATACCCGGATCGGGTCGAAATTTAATATTTTGGATCTTTGGAGGACGGTAACCTATCGGTTGAACATGATACGACACGCGGAGGCCAGGAAGGTCTTGTTCAACTCGGTTCTAATCAACATTGTTTCGCCCATTACCTCTTCCAAGTGGATGTTGTCCTTGTTTTTGTACACCAGGTGGAATAAATGGTGGTGGTCCTCCTAATGCAAAGTATGGTAATCCTCCAGGTGGGATTACAAGTGGTGGATCTAACTGATCTTGTGCGGCTGCCATCGCTCTTCTTAAGGCTCTTTCCTCACAAATACGTCTGTTATAAGGTCTAAAGCTCCTCTCAGGCTCTGACAACGGAGGCCAAGAATTAAACACTGTGAAACCTGAAAAAGACTAAAGCAAACCACAAGCGTAAACCCGGAAAAACAAAAAAAATAAATACTGAAAAATAAAATTTAACTAAAAACTACTACTCGAAATAGATAACCCACACGCTAACGAGACACAAGTCCCCGGCAGCGGCGCCAAAAACTTGGTGTCGCCTAGGGTGTGATAAAAATAAGATAAATAATAAGTCAATAAACAACGCACTCTCACCCTAGACAGGCACAGTATTGCAAGTATTACAGGACGAATGCAAGTTTTAATGATAAGTTGAGTTCGTTCTTAGGGACTTAGTGTGTTAATCGAATGGGTGAATAATAACGAGTAAGAAGTAAATAATTAAAAGACAGAAATTGAATAGAGAATATTCGAAATTACTAAATTAAACTAAGAAATTAATGACAGTAAATTAAATACGAAGAAATATGATATGAGAAGTATAGCTTAGGTTTTGCTAGTATGCACTAATCCTTCTAATTCTTTCTATCAAATCTAGTTAATAAGAGAGATAATTAGCTCTTAGATATTTAGTCAGGATTCTAAATTCCCATACCTTAGACTTTGAGAGCGACTAAGGGGGCTACGGACACACCACGAGGCTAGTTCAAATAGGGTTATCCTACGCCACTAGGGCCCTAAACAATCAATTTCCATACATGGTGATAGTGATTAAATTATACCCTAATGACTATCTAGTTAGAATTAGTGTTGTCAAGACCAATATCGACACTAGAAGTTATGTGGTGATTCAATAATTAGACACCCAGCTAAGGCGATCATCTAACTACTATTAAGGTAATCCTATACTCGTGCACTAGCAAGGAAAACATTCATTAAATCAAAACACATAAACAAATATAAAGGTAAGCAACTAATATTAGATTAAAACATGAAATTCCCAAAGAAACTTAGATAGAAAGAAATTAGAATTCATAGTTTATACATGATGCAAAACCCAAGCTATGGGAATTTTAGTTCATACCTGAAGGAAATAAACTAAAAGAAATAATAAAAGACATCATCTTGCTCTCTACAATAACTTTTAAGAATAAAACTTTAAGAACTAATTACTATGAGGCAAGGATGATTTACAAGTGATATAAGGGTGTCTTTATAGGTGTTTAGAAGACCTAATTCGTTTTCTTGAAGGATAAGGTAAGTAATGGACTCAAAGCCCAACTCAAATTCGTAACCCTAAATCATGAAATCAGGCCCGTTTTTGTTTTGGTCCTAGAAGCTTCAATACTCATCCGTTTGACGCGTATGAGTAGTCGAAATTCATCGTCTCGGAAAGATCTTCAACTTTGCTCATCACCGTTTCTCCAAATTCCACAAAGATTTTGAGATATAAGCTAATTTGTGGTCGTAGGTACAGAAATTCAGATTTAAGGTAGCTTTTCCTTTTCCATGATTTTAGTTTTTCTTTCCTTATCTCAAATTACCATGCTTATCTCTTTCCATTTCTTGTAGTCTTTGACTTGGACTCTAATTAATCTCCATAATTATCTTTAAAGCTTCACACTAAATAAATAATTAAACCCAATATGCTCTAAAAATATTATTTTACTAAATCAAGAGTCAAAATAGGAAAGTGTACCATTTCTCAAGAAAAACGATTAGAAAGACTTCTAAATCACTAAAAATGATGTCTTATATTAACATAAATCTATCACAAATGAGGAGACATCAACGCATTAATGGGTTGAACCCCAATCTATTTCATTCTATGTTTTTGGATTTGGGATTATTTTAATTGAAATCGAATTGGGTAATTAATATTTTTCCTTAATTTGCTTTTATCTACTATTATTGAAGTCGCGAATCAACAATAGGACTTAGTACTTAGGCTATTCCATTTAGTGGCGAATGGATCACCTTAACGGGGGGGGGGGGGGGGGGGGGGGGGGGGGGGTCTAGGTACGGAACTAATTAACGAATGTAGGATAGAAATTATTTGACCTTGACATGCTTAATTAATCATATGGACAATTGGGTAATTATGATTTAATCATTCGAAGGTGGACTATATTCACCCTGACGGGGTTTGTAGCACATAAGAAGAGCTCCTTAGTCCACCTTGACGGGGGTAAGGAGAATTCAAAATCCCGACCATTATTATTTACCGAATTCGTCCCTTAAACAATACATGGAATGAATAGATTTAGGTGAAATCCTAGCGTTGCTCAAGTACTACCTCTCATACCTTGCGTCTAGCTATTTTATTTACTTGCGTCTAGCTTAATATTTGCATTAATTTAGTCTTTTAATCTATTGCCTTAGTTATAGAAAACAAAACAAACAATCTTAAAATCATTTACTTGCTTTCACGTGCAATTATTCACTATTTTATAAGCATTAGAGTCAACCAATTCGTCCCTGCGAACGAATCTGTTTTATCACTTATATTACTTGGGACAACTTTACACTTGTAGTTGTGGTTCTTTGTTCCTTATTGCATTATTTTTAGAACACACAAGGGACCACCAAGTTTTTGGCGCCGCTGCCGGGGACGGTAGCGTGTGACCCCTGTGTTTATCCTTTAGTGTTAGTTGCATTTTATTTTTCAGTTTTATGCTTTGTTTATTTATCTTTTTCAGGTTTCTAGGTTTGGTGTATGCGAAGGAAGCTTAGGGATCTTGAGACACTACCTCAGATCCTTGAAAATCCTGAATCATTAGTCAGACTTGCTAACAAGAAAAAGAGAGAAGAAAAAGAAGCGAAAGAGTTAGAGGAGAGATTAGATAGAGAAATGGCCGACCTTCCGATTAATAATAATGGTCAGAACAATGGACAAATTCCACCTCCTAATCCTACAGTTCAAGCCCAAGTAGTTGATACATGGCTCATTAATGGTCTAGAACAAGAACCGTTCTGTGCTCCTCCTCTTGGGATTGACCCATCCGATATAGATGTTCCGAGATTCCGTCCAGATTCGGGTACTTTAGCTCAATTCCAGAATTTCGAAAATTTTCGTGGCAAGCCCGGAGAAGATCCTATTCGCGCGGTACAAAAGTTTATGCAAATCTGCGATTCTTACATCACTCAAAGGGTAATAAAAGAGCAAATGTATTTTGCTACATTCCGATTTTTCGTAATAGATGGAGCGAGTGATTGGCATGATTCGCAAGAACCTGGAAACATTACGAATTGGGAACAATTACAAACAACGTTTTTTGACAGATACTACCCATCCAACATGAGGTTAGATGCTCAACTTGAGTTAACACATTTCCGACAAGAATATGATGAAGCTTTGGGTAGAAGTTGGTCGAGATTTCAGCTTTATTTGCGAAGAGTCCCCGATCATGGCCATTCAGAACAACAACAAATGAAAATATTTTACAAAGGCCTTGATGGACAATCAAGAAAGGATTTAGATTTGTTATGTGGTGGTGGATTTTTACAGGTGCTACCCGTTCACGCGAAGATCATCTTAGATAGAACGGTAAATAATGAAGTGGGTTGGAATACTGTAAGAACAACTGTTAAAGGGGGAGTTAATAACGTAAATATTGAAGAAAAGTTCACCTCCTTAGAGAACAAAATACAAACCTTATTGGAACAACAATTGAAACAACTTACGTTAGCCGTGAAAGAAGGTTTTTCGAGTAAAAGGGTTGAAGTGAATGCTACGCAAGAGGTCTATGGTTGTTCTTATTGTGGTGTGAATGATCATGAATGGGAGACTTGTCAGAATAATCAAGAGTCCGTGATGTTTGTCTCCAACAGAGGTAACTACAATTCGAGTGGTCAAGGATATCAACCAAACAGAAACCATCCTGGGTTTCAGTATTCAAATCCTAATGGGGCAGCAAATCCGACATACGCGTATCAGCCGCGTCCCCAAGGTAACACGTATCAACCTAGACCACAAAATAACTATCAGGGAGGGCAAACTTATGGAAACTATGTTCAAAGGCAACGTTTTCAAAATAGTTATAACGATACAATGAATAAAAAAGCCTTACCTGCTCAACCTTAAGAAGGAATAGAAGATCTTCATGTAACGGTAGATAAATTACTGGCACTTCAGGCACAATCCATGCAGAATCCACAAGCTAACGAAGCCGCACTAAAACTACTAGGTAATCAAATGGAACAAATTTCGAAACAATTAAATCAGCGTCCACAAGGAAGACTCCCTAGTGATACTCAAATCCCAAGACAAACCGAAGATTGTAATGCCATAGCGTTGAGAAGTGGTAAGAAACTTCCTCCACCTCCATTTCCGGTCATGAAATAGAAATAAGTGACAAATAAAGAAAAACCAGTAGTGGAGGAGGAAGAGAAAGAGAATGAACCTGAAGAGATAAAAGTGGAGAAAATTCCAGAAGTTCAGAAAAAGAAAGATGTTGTGGAAAACCGTCCTCCTCCACCTTTTCCTTCGAGAGTTCAAAATAAAGGAGACATGGCCGAGTATCGGATATTTTTGAATAGGGTAAGAGGTCTCAACATCAACATTCCGTTGTTAGAAGCTATTAAAGATATACCGAAATACGTGAAGTTTTTGAAGAGAGCCCTAACTAACAAGAGGCCATATTGTGATAATGAGATGATTAGGTTACCCGAAGAGTGCAGCGCTATTTGTCAAAGTAAGTTGCCATCTAAGTTGCTTGATCCTGGGAGTTTTACAATTTCGATATCAATTGGTAAGGAGTGGCAAGGAAAATCACTATGTGATTTGGGTGCAAGTATTAATCTTATGCCCAAATCAATTTTCGATAAGTTGAGAATGGGAGATGTGAGACCTACGTCTATGGTCTTACAAATGGCTGACAGGTCCCTCGTCCATCCGGAGGGACGAATCGAAGATGTCCTCGTTAAGGCAGGTACTTTAGTTTTTCTCATTGACTTTGTTATTCTTGAATACGACGCGGATAGGAATGTCCCCATCATTTTGGGACGACCATTCCTAGCCACGGGGCGTACTTTAATTGATGTAGAAAACGGAGAATTAACCATGAGAATCCATGACGAGGAGGTGAAGTTTAATGTGTTCAGAGCCATGAAATTTCCAGATGTTCCAGCAGATTGCTTTCGAATGGATGTAGCTGAACAAGCCACACAAGAGGTATTTGATTGTTTTAATTATAATGATATCTTGCAGGCTACTTTGACACTAGACTTACCTGAGATGATGGAAGAGCTTGCCGAAACAATGGCAACTCTAAATTCGGGAAATCCAAAATATAGGCGTCGTGCCTATGAACCTGTGAGAGAACCGGGGGAGATGGTCATTAAAAATAAACCATCCATTGAATCTCCTCGGAAGCTAGAAGAAAAACCATTGCCAGCTCACTTGAGGTATGCGTATTTGGGTACTAATTATACTTTACTTGTTACCTTTTTTTTTACCATTTTGTTTTTCTTGCGTAGCTCTGTCCTTACCTTTTGTACCAATTTTTGTCCTTCTTTCCTTGTTTCTTTCTGCTGGTTCACTCGGGTTTTGACTCACCGAGTTGAGATTATCTGAGTTTGTATCCATGGCGGTGAATATGAACATAGCATGAGGATTTTCAGCTACATCGTCTTCCATAGCTAGGAAATATTTTTCCACTCCATGAATCCATTTACCAAGCATTTTCTTCAATTTTATCTTACTATTACATTCATTTTTAGTGTGGTCAATATGACCACAAGCAAAGCAAAATTCTCCAAGTCTTTCATATTAAATCATACCTGTAAGGCTTCGATTCTGCGAGATATTAAAGAAGTATGTAGATTTAAGTGGTTGATTTATATTCCACTCTAGTCCAACTCTATAATAGCTAATCTCCTTAAAGGTTTTAACTGGAGGGAGTTGAATTTCCTCAATTTTTCCTAAGCTTTCTGCTATAATTTCTACATTTTCTTCAGAGATATAGTTTCCAGGTAGACCATGGATTTGTGCCCAGAATACTGTGTTGCTTTGGGAATCTAGAGCTAGGTTTTTATCTTCTTTCCATTCCTGAATGAGAATATGTTTTCCAGCTAAGTTCCATGGCCTTTTCTTGAGGATTTTTTGATAATCTTCATCTGATTAACAGTTGATTAAGCAAGAATTGAACCCAGTTTTCTCTGTTGTTACTTCGTCCTTAAGGCCCCAAGATTTTTTGATTGTTTTTTGGAGGAAGTTGAAACTGATTGGTTTGTTGTAAATGATTTTAGCAAGTAATTTGGGTTTTTCGATAGTATTGTAGACAGAGTTGTGAACCGGCTTTAGTATGATTTTGCTCGGTATTAGTTTTTGTCGATTGGAGTTAGTTTGATGTTGTTCCATTTTCATGAGGCTGGGGTTGTAAAAGAAGAGGGAGAGAAGAAGACGGGAATGAAATAGAAAAAGGGAAACTAAGAAAGGAGAAACGAGAAAGAGAAGAAGAATACTAACCTGGAAATTTTTTAGGGAGTTTAAAGGTAGGAAAGGAAGGGAAATTTTTGGTGGTGGTGGGTGGTTATGTGGCGGTTTATGGTGGTGGGTTGAGAGAAAAACGATGACATTTTTTCTCTTTATGTGATGAAACTTTTTTTTTCTCTCTCTTTCCTAATCCTCAAGAGCACAAAAAATTCTCTTCCTTGATGAGAGATCTAAGCACTAATATATCCAGGTTTTTCAATGTTTTTCTCTCTAGCGCTCACTAATAGAGTCTTCAATTAGCGGGCCTCTTTTAGCTCCTTTTTCCTTTTTTATCTGCCTTATTTCTTTCTTTCTGATTTTGTTTCCTTTCCGAAGCGAGTAACGGTAACTTCGATGGCCAACCATGGGCGGCCACCACCGCCTGCACCACCGAACTCAGGTGGGAATAGGGCTTGGAAGGCCACAAATACAGCGGCGAAATCGTCGTCATCGTTGCCCTCCACCCCAAGCGAAAGGATTGGTCATACACAAAGCAAGGCGGAGAGTGTTAAGAAATTGTCTGCAAAACGTATCTGTTTGTTTTCTCAGCCACATGATGAGTCTAAAGAGCGCCTACCACATGGCACAACATTGAAGGCAGACTCCATGGGAGGTGGTAGGAAAACGCCTAAGCGGGCACTTAATTATTCTGAGCGAGAGGAGCTTTCCCCTGTGATGGCGGAAGGGGTGAATTCAAGTCAGGCTACAGAGATTGGTTCCTCTGCTGTAATGGGTGAAAATTCACTACAGGCAAGAAATAGCCAGGAAACGGATTTAATGGTGATCGAAAATCCCACTTTCGACGTGTCTAATACTGGAGGTGATCAAGAGATGACTGAGGAGCAACGCCGACTGGATTTAACTCCAAAACTAAGCCATGCCACATCAGGTACACCTTCGAGGCATAATGGTTTATTGCTAACTGGTGTTGAATTGGTTGCAGGTTCAGAGATTGTACCACCTTCATCGCGAGATAATGAAGGCCCAATGCTAATCACGGAGGATACTGGGAGACGTGTTAGATCATTCAGGGAGATGCCCAATGGTGTCCCACCTGATACATCGCAACAGCAGACTCAAAATGGCTCGCCTGGAGATGGTACGCAGGGAAACTCCAACAAGTCTGATCATGGAATTGAAGCCTTCATGATGGAGGATGATATACCTGTTGAAGACGAAAGTTATCCGCAATTGGTAAGAACAGCTGAACAAAAAAGAGTAGGGTGTCAGGTATGGCAAAAAACTCTAATTATTAAGTTGCTCGGTTACAACGTTGGTTTTAAATATCTCTTAAATAAGCTAAATCAAAGATGGGCTCCGAAGGCACACATTGATTTAGTTGATGTGGGCTTTGGTTATTTTACGGTGCAATTCATTAGTACAGAAGATTACGATAAGGCCCTCAATGGAGGCCCTTGGATGATTCTAGATAGGTACTTAATTATTCGTACATGGGACCCTCTCTTTATGCCACAAGATGCACCAATAGTTAGTACTACCGTATGGGTTCGTTTACCATGGCTTCCTCTGATTAACTATACGGAAGATATATTGACCTCAATAGGGAATATAATAGGAAGAATGGTGAGAATAGATCCGTTTACGAGGTCGCGTGTGAGGGGAAATTTTGCGAGAATAGCAGTCGAGGTAGAGCTAGATAAAACTCTTATTTCGATTATCCGAATTCAAGATCATCTACAGAAGGTCGAATACGAGGGTTTACACTTGATTTGTTTTAATTGTGGTAAATTCGGACATGTTAAGAATGAGTGTGGGGTTTCTAAACTAAGCGCGGTGGGCGGAATCGGTCAAGCGAGACAAGAGAGTGTACATGTTCCAAGAGAAAAAGATACAAATAAACCGGTACAACTATACGGGGAATGGATGACGGTGGATAGAGGTAGAGGTCGGGGGCGCCAAAATGGGGGGAAATCGCTAGGTAGAGGTATGTCAATGGGAGGTAACATGGGTGTGAGAAAAGGAGCGCAAACTCTGTCCAAAGCAAAAGAGAAGCAGGCCGTAGAGAGGGACAGGGGGTCGAGGTATGGAGTACTTTCCTCCGAGGAACTAGGGGAGTATAGTGGGAATGAGAAAAGAGGGGACGAGAATGAGATGACTATTGGAACAATTGTGCAAAAAGAGGGAGCTGCAGTTGGGAAAAAGTTAGGGGATGGAACCGGAACGCCTAATCATACGGTACTGGAATCGCGGACACATGATATAGTAGGTGGTTTTTTTAATTCAGAGAAGGTAAAAGTGGTGGATGGGGAGTTAATGAGCCCGTCGTCAAAAAGAAAAGGAAAAAAGAGTGGAAAGAATTTGGGACAAAAAGAGGGGTCGAGATTGGCTGTGTTAGCGGAGGGACAGGAAATAGACAACATTGGGGCTGGATTAGTGGTTCGTAATGGGGTCGATGGGGGTGTACAAGGTGGGGCGAGAGTGGAGGAAAATATAGGAATAGAAGCTAGTGGTTCGAATAGGAAAGGAGCTATTGATGGAGGCCCAAGAACAGATGGAGAGAAGGGGCTTTGGGACAGGGGCTTATCTGCAATTTTGGAAAGTTGTGAGCCCTCCACAGAAGCTGTACGTGATCCGACAGGGACCAGCAGCTTCCCACCGCGGATGGACGTGAACGGAAAGGTCCCTCTTGACCTTCCGCGTCATGATGTACCCCGCGCTACTGATGATCAATCCAGCAGCATCCTAACATTTGCAGCAGCTCGCCTTGGAGATGGCGCACCTGATGCTCTTGTGAAAGGAGCTGATGCGAATAAAAAACAGATAGAATTGGGTAAGGTTGGCAAAATGGCTCTGAGGGAATATTTCGCGGATAAGATGGATGATCCGGACTTAAAGGACTTCCATCTCGAAGACTCAGACAATAGCATGGAAGATAGAAGTCCCGAGCAGACAAGCGATGTTAATTCAGGCGTGGCTCAGATGGAGCTTGGGGATATTGAGAGGGATCAGTAGCTGTTCCTCTACTTCGGGAGTTTTTCTTTTCAATATTTAGCTTTTTCCATTTTCTATATATATATATATATTTATTTTATGACGAATACAACTAATACTTTGTCTACAGGAGGGGAGCGTGCGTCTAACCTTCCGTTTAACATTCTTTTCTGGAATTGTAGAGGAGCTAATAGTGATAGTTTCCGCTGAACGTTCAATGATATGAATATGCGTCACAAACCCGTAGTGGCGATTGTAGTAGAAACGAAGGCGTCGGGACCTAAAGCGACTTCCATTATTAAGTCGCTCCGAATGGAGAAATCAATTAGAGTTGAGGCGGATGGGTTCTCTGGAGGAATCTGGATTATTTGGAACTCGTCCGGCTTTGCGATTCAAATCCTTTCGGCCTCGAAACACGTAATTAATTTGCGTATATCTAATGACTTATGTGTTTCTTGGATTCTTTCTGCAGTTTACGCTAGCCCGAGGGATTGTCTTAGGGACCACCTTTGGGAGGCACTCGAGGAAGCGTCGACAATCATTATTGAGCCGTGGTTAGTGATCGGGAACTTTAACCAAATTGGAAATGAGGAGGATCAAATAGGAGGGACGGAGGGTACAACACGGAATATGGTCAAATTTGAGAGGTGGAGAAATAGTTGTGGTTTGGAGGATTTGGTGTATTTCCCCATTTGTTAAAACTGAGTAAGAGGCAGAGGTTATACAAACCATAAGTTTTCTTACCCAGTCTTTGTTAAAACCATTTTAATCATGAGATCTTGTAAAACATCCCATTCAATATATCCATAAGCTTTTTTTTATGTCAGTTTTAACCGCCACCATATATTTTTTAGTTTTTTTTCTTATTTTAATGTGAGTAATAAGTTCATGTGCAATCATAGTGTTTTCTTGAATAAGCCTGTAAGGAACGAAAGCACTTTGATTTTCACCTACAAGTGAATTCATAAAAGGTTGCAATCTATTAACCAAAATTCTAGCTATAATTTTATAAATAAATTGGAGCAACTAATAGGTCTATAGTGTTTGATATTAGAAGGTTCAATCTTAGGGATTAAAGTTACCAGAGTTTGGTAGATATCACTAAGATCTCCATTGTTATTAATGACTCTCATTAAATCAAGATTAATCATTTCCCAGTACGTTCTAAAGAAATTTCCATTATAACACTCTGGTCCCAGAGCCTTGTTAAAACCAAGTTCCCAAGTGGTTTTCTTAACTTCTTCCTCACTAATGTGTTTATTGAGGCTATCAACTGATTTTTTTTATCAATTTTACTAGATATAAGGTCAAGAGCACTACTATAGTCTCTATTGCCTATTGTTGTAAAGATATTCTTAAAGCAGTCGACTATTTCCTTTTTAATTTCTTCCCTATTTTCAAGCAAATTACCCATATCATTTGTGATTCCGGTAATTTTGTTTCTACTCCTTCTTTATTTAGTACAAACATGGTAATATTTTGTGTTTTTATCACCTTTATTGAGTCAGGGGTTTCTAGATTTTTCCTTCCAGAAACTCTCCTCTCTTTTCCATGTATCCTCAAGATTTTTGACAATATTGTTATACTCATCCCAATCAAAATTTGGATTATTTGAATTAGAAAAGGTTTCTAATTTTTTTTAATTAATTTCTCAATTTGGATTTTGTTGTTCCCAAACGTTTTTCTATTCCATTCTCTTAAGGCAAGACTAAACTTTTTAAATTTATGGTTGATTAATGTATTAGGCGTTCCCCTTAGTGTCTTATAATCCTCCCAAACTTTTTTAATAATATTTAGACAATTGGTTTCAGTTGTCTAGAAAGATTCAAAATATAATCTTATTTTTTTATTATTATCTTTCTTATGGTGTAAAATAATGGGGCAGTGGTCAGATCCAAAAGTTGGGACCACAGCAACCCATGCATTGGGAAATAGACTGTCCCAATTTGAATTGTGTAAGACTCTATCAAGTATAGCCTTTATAAGTTTGTTACCCGCTTTTTTGTTGGTCCATGTAAATCTACACCCATAAGAGGTGGTTTCTTTCAAATTGTTAAGGTTGATAAATTTTTTAAAATTTTTAATAGATTTTTTGTGATAAATATTGTCCCCTAATTTTTCTTTGAGAAATCTAATACAATTAAAGTCCCCAATAATAGTTCAAGAAAAGTTAGGGGGTTTAATTGCATTTAAAAAATTTAGGGAGAATTTTTTATTTTTTTCATAAAGACTAAGCTAAACATAAGTGTAATATATCTTTATATTATTTTCAGCATTAAAGCATACTTGTATAAAATACTCATTGCTTTTAATTTTTTTTATTTTTAACCCTTTTTTCCCCAACATCGCTAAACCGCCACTCAACCTAACTGGCTACACAGTATGTGTTGATATTTGGTAAAGTCAAAGTGTTTGGTCAAAGGGTCCAGTTGGCATCTTATGTGGCTACACACTTCAGCAAGTAATATGGGTTATTTCTCGGGTTATGACTTGCACCGCCTTACTTATGAGATTTAATCTCACGCGTTGATCAGTAGGCACTTTGGACGGCTCAGATTAAAACCCTTTGAGGGCCATATAAAAGACCAAAGTCTTCAGACTTGGTCTCATTCTCACTCTCTCGTCTTTGACTCTTCGCTCTCTTCTCTCTCTATTGTTCTTCAGATATTGTTAGGGTTTGTAATATTAACAATCTAATCTATAAAGATTGTTAATTAGAATAGTGTAGATCAAGCCTATTGCTTGAAGATTGAGTAGCTGTTCTCGATTGATCTTAGGGTTTCACGCTGAAACTCTTGTGGTGTTTAATTCTTGTAAACCTGTGTAATCTGAAGTTGTAACCGTGTTCATATAGTAAGTGAAGCATCATCTGAGGGTGGCTTCAACGTGGATGTAGGCATATTGCTGAACCACGATATATCCTTGTGTTCTTTAATTTCTGCATTTATCTTTCTGGGTTTGATTTGTGTTTCCAACCATAGATCTATTTGATCTATTTTCGCCAAAGATTTATTGCGTTTTATTAAGGGTTTTTACAACAGTGGTATCAGAGCTTTGTTTAATCGATCTTTAAAAACGTTTTAAGAAAAAATTTGTTACTAATTTTAACAGATCTGTGTTTTGGCGTGTTAAAAATTTCTGAAAATCTTTTCTCAACAATACAATTTCATTATCTTGTATTGTAACTCACAGATCTAAAATCTCTAGGGTTTTCCGAAAACTTAAAATCCTTGAATAACATTTTCTAGGGTTTTTCGGTTTTTTAACTAACCCTAATATTGTGTTGCATGTGTTGTTTCTTTTTTGTTTCTTATATACAGAATTTAAGGAATGGCAACAACACGGCTTGAAATATCTGTGTTCGATGGTAAGGGTGATTTCAGTGTATGGAAGAAGAAAATGCGAGTGTTACTTTCACATAACAAGGTCATAAATGCTCTTGAGCCTGATCTTGAAAAATGGTCCGAAGAATCTCTGAAAAGAACAAATGAAATACGAGAAGAAGCTTATAATTTGTTGTTCTTAAATCTTTCTGATAACGTGATACGAAAAGTAGATGGAGCAGATACTGCACTTGATTTATGGGGTAAGCTTGAATCTCTTTACTCTTCTCAATCTGCTCCTAATCTTGCTTTCTTGAAAGGAAATTTGTTTTCGTATAAAATGGATTCTTCTAAAACAATTGATGAAAATGTTGATGAGTTTTTAAAACTTAATCTTGTCCTTAAAGGTTCTGATATGGCTTTAGATGAGACCTCTAAATGCATGATCCTTTTGAATGCTATTCCTGACTCTTATCAAGTTGTTAAAGATGCGTTTCAATATTCTACTGTTATTCCTACATTTGATCATTGTTGCCTCTCTGAAAACTAGGGAACTTGAATTAAAGAATATTAAACGTGTTGGAAATAATTTGTTTGTGAATCATAAAACTGATAATCATGAGCATGCTAAGAACAATAAGAACAAGAAGAAATTTAAGGGAAATAAAAATAAGGAAACTCGTAAATGTTATCATTGTGGTAAACCAGGCCATATTAAGAAGAATTGTTATGCGCTTAAGAACAAAAATAACAATAATAATATTGAAACCAATATTGCATGTATGCCCCATAAGATTGATGATACTTGTGAGGTCCTTAATGTTTCAGACATTGCTTGTAAGTCTAATTGGATTTTAGATTCTGGTTGTACATTTCACATGAGCCCTAATAAAAATTGGTTTGTGGATTTGATTGAAACTAATGTTGAAACTGTGTATATGGGTAATAATAATACATGTCAGGTAGCTGGTATTGGTAAAATAAATTTGAAACTGAATAATGGTAAAAATGTGACCCTTACTGATGTTAGATGGATTCCTGATCTAAAAAGAAACCTTATATCTTTAGGTGTTTTAGATGATTTAGGATGTGTTTATAAAGTTTCAAATGGTGTTATAAATGTGTTTAAAAATGACAAACTTGTTCTATGTGGTAAGAAAATGTCTGGCCTATACATTCTTGATGGTTTGTGTATTGAAAATGATATGAATTTTGTTAGTACTAACACTGATAATGCAGCTACTGTTAAGTGGCATTTAAGACTTGGCCATATGAGCCAATTAGGCTTGAATGTGCTAAGTAAGGATGGAATGTTTGGTAAGGATACTATCTCTAATCTTTCATTTTGCGAGCCTTGTGTGTTAGCTAAGCAACATAGAATGAAATTCAATGTGGGTGTTCATATGTCTAAATCAATACTTGAATATATACATGCTGATTTGTGGGGTCCTGATAAGTATGAAACACATGGGGGTAGAAAATATTTCTTGTCCCTTGTAGATGATTATTCTAGGCGTGTTTGGACTTTTTTGTTGAAAAATAAAAGTGATACTTTTGAAACAATAAAAGATTGGCTTATCTTGTATGAAAACCAAACTGGAAAGCATGTTAAAACCTTTAGAACTGATAATGGCCTGGAATTTTGTAATGAAGAATTTGATAACTTTTGTAAATTGCGAGGCATATTAAGGCATAGAACTGTTAGAAAAACACCACAACAAAATGGTGTTGCTGAAAGAATGAATAGGACTTTATTAGAAAAAGTTAGATGTCTCTTATTTACATCTGGTATGCCTAAATCTTTTTGGGGTGAAGCATTATATACTGCTACCTATTTGATTAATAGAAGTCCCAATAGATCCCTTAGTATGAAATGTCCCATGGAATTGTGGAACAATAAAAAACCTGATTTGTCTAAATTGCGCATTTTTGGTTGTGCTGCATATGCTCATAATAGGGAAGGAAAATTAGACCCTAGATCTCTTAAATGTGTTTTCTTGGGTTATCAAACTATGCATGGTACTAAAGGTTATAGATTGTGGGATAAAAGTGCTAGGGGTATTAAAGTTATTATTAGTAGGGATGTAATATTTGATGAATCTAACTTTCCTTGCAAGAATGAATCTGTGATTTCAGGTATTGACTCAAATAAGGCAGATACTACACCTGAACAGGTCACTACAGATAGAACAGAGTTTGAGGTGGAGCCTTTGCAAGCTGGAAATGATGAGAGCAATCCTGATCCAGCTACTGAAGAAGAAGATTCAGAGCCTCAGCCATCTGAGCAGCCAGGTAACTCTGAGCCACACTCAGGAACTGAGGATCTTCAAGAATCACTTCAACAAAGCCTCTCAAACTATCAGTTGACTAGAGATAGAGAGAAGAGGGATCCTAAACCCTCTACAAGGTATTCTTATGCTGAGTTAGTCTATACTGCCTTAATTGCAGCTTCTGAGGTAATACATTCTGAACCTGAAACTTATAGTGAGGTGCTTAAGTCTAGTGATAAACATGAATGGTTAAATGCTATGAAAGAAGAGATGAAATCTTTGCATGATAATAAAACTTGGATTCTTATTAAAAAACCACCAGAACAAAAACTTGTTGATTGTAGATGGTTGTTTAAATTAAAAGAGGGTGTAAATGATTCTGATCCCCCTAGATTTAAGGCTAGACTTGTAGCAAAGGGTTATACACAAAGAGAAGGTGTTGATTTTCATGAAATTTTTGCTCCTGTTGTGAAATTTAAAACTATAAGAGTTATGCTTTCTTATGTAGCTTGTTATAACTTAGAACTTGAACAACTTGATGTTAAAACTGCCTTTTTACATGGTGAACTTGAGGAGAAAATTTATATGAAACAACCTGAGGGTTTTCTTGATATTAAACATCCTGATTATGTGTGTTTGCTTCAAAAATCTTTATATGGACTTAAGCAATCCCCTCGGCAATGGTATAAAAAATTTGATAATTTTTGTTTTGAGCCTTGGTTTTAAAAGAAGTGCATATGACAATTGTTTATACTTTAACATTGATTCAAAGAATGTGGTATTTTTGCTATTATATGTTGATGATATGCTACTGATTAGCAATTCTTTGCAGAGTATAAATGTTTTAAAAGCAAATCTAAATTCTGAATTTGAAATGAAGGATTTAGGTAAGGCCAAGAAAATATTGGGTATGATTATAGAAAGAGACAGAAATAAAAATAGCCTCAAGTTACATCAAAAGCCTTATCTTATAAAGTTGGTTGAGAAATTTGGTAATCTGAATTGTAAAAGAGTAGAAATGCCTTTAGCTGGGCATTTTATCCTAAGTAAGACTCAATGTCCTCAAAATGCTACTGAGAAAGTAAAAATGAGTTATATACCTTACTCAAATGTCATTGGTTCTATCATGTATGCAATGATAAGTACTAGGCCTGATCTGTCATATTCAATATCTTTACTCAGCAGATTTATGTCAAATCCTGGTCCTGAACACTGGATAGCTTTAAAATGGGTAGTTTCTTACATTAGCAGTACTTTAAATGTTGGATTACAGTATGGTAAGTATGATGTACCTTTTGAATTGTGTGGATTTGTGGATGCTGATTATGCTGGTGATAGAGATAGTAGAAAATCTACTACAGCTTACTGTTTTGTACTTGGGAATAATTGTGTTACATGGAAATCTCAGTTACAGCCCTTAGTGGCCTTATCAACCACTGAATCTGAATATGTAGCTATTTGTGACTGTTTCAAAGAAGCTATTTGGTTACAAGGTTTGACTAGGGAATTACAGTTGACTAAGTCAACTGCTACTATATTTAGTGACAGTCAAAGTGCTATACAATTAAGCAAGAATCCTGTGTACCATGAGAGAACTAAACATGTGGATGTAAAGTTCCATTTTATTAGAACTTGGCTTGTAACTGAAGGAATTAAATTGTTGAAAATAAAGACTGAAGATAATCCAGCAGATATGGGAACCAAAATTGTTACAGTTAGCAAATTTAAGCATTGCTTGAATCTGCTGAATATTCTCTAAACTCTTTATTTTCTGATTTTTGATAAATTATAATTATTAACTTGTGGTTTTAATAATTATTGCAGATTTAATTATTTTGAAGCAACCAGATGGTGCTGAGCTTATTTGAACACGTGGAGGACAACTAATGATGAAGAGTTGTGAAGTTTGACTTTAAGGTGGAGATTGTTGATATTTGGTAAAGTCAAAGTGTTTGGTCAAAGGGTCTAGTTGGCATCTTATGTGGCTACACACTTCAGCAAGTAATATGGGTTATTTCTCGGGTTATGACTTGCACCGCCTTACTTATGAGATTTAATCTCACGCGTTGATCAGTAGGCACTTTGGACGGCTCAGATTAAAACCCTTTGAGGGCCATATAAAAGACCAAAGTCTTCAGACTTTGTCTCATTCTCACTCTCTCGTCTTTGACTCTTCGCTCTCTTCTCTCTCTATTGTTCTTCAGATATTGTTAGGGTTTGTAATATTAACAATCTAATCTATAAAGATTGTTAATTAGAATAGTGTAGATCAAGCCTATTGCTTGAAGATTGAGTAGCTGTTCTCGATTGATCTTAGGGTTTCACGCTGAAACTCTTGTGGTGTTCTATTCTTGTAAACCTGTGTAATCTGAAGTTGTAACCGTGTTCATATAGTAAGTGAAGCATCATCTGAGGGTGGCTTCAACGTGGATGTAGGCATATTGCTGAACCACGATATATCCTTGTGTTCTTTAATTTCTGCATTTATCTTTCTGGGTTTGATTTGTGTTTCCAACCATAGATCTATTTGATCTATTTTCGCCAAAGATTTATTGCGTTTTATTAAGGGTTTTTACAACAGTATGCATAGGGTCCATGTTTAACAGATTAGCCAAATCATACACTTTATTGAAGACATTTTTAGTTTCAGAAAAAAAATTACCTCTGATTGGTGTTTGAAGCAGAGGTCATGAGTTGCCTGGTCTAATAGTGGGTTGCCAATTCCCTGACAGTTCCAGGCAATATGAATTATTGTTGGCAATGGGATTGAATAGGCTCAACCCCAGAAGGCTCGATATCATCCAAATTTTTAACGTCTTTCTTCACCTACGCTACCATATTATCTTGTTCAATTCCAATCGGTTGCTCCACCGAATTACTACGTTCTTCCTTCCCATAATTTCTTTTAAATTCATCGAATAGTCTCTTACCCCAATTACTGAATTCATCCACTATATTATTCTGATTCTTGTTAAATTTTTTTTCTTCTAATTTCTTTTGTATATGCTTCGAATTTCTTCTTTTTTCCCTGTTGCTTTGTATCTGAGTTTATATGACATCACAACTTGATCTTCCACCTTAAATTTTTTAGTAAGAACAAAATATCGGAAGATTACAAAAAAAAACCTATAAACTTAATTCTACATATTATTTAATTTTTATTATATTCAAAATTTATTATATAATAAATATTTTTCACCACCACCATCCCCACCAACACCACCACCCCCACCACCACTACCCCCATCACCACCACAACCACCATTATTCTCCATCGAATACCACCACATTCGCCATAACCACTACCGACTAAATCCGGCACTACCAATCGCCACCAACTAATTCCATCACACACGCACGCCCGAGAATTTTGAAAGAAAAATATATAGCTGATTTTAAAAATCGTAAAAATAAAAATTTGCATTTTTGGACGAAACAAATTAATACTTAAGTCTATGATTTTTTTTGTTATTGAATTTTTTTAATATCGATATTCCGTTTTATGTGTTGCTATAATACACAAACAAAGTTATGCCAATTCCACCAAACGCGCGCGTCCGTGAATTTTATTATAAAAATTCATAATTAATTCCAAAAAAATCAATAAAAAAAATTCATTTTTTGATGGGGCAAGTTTATATCTACATCAGCAAAAAGATTTAATTTTTTTTAAAATTTCAATATTTAGTTTCATGTGTTTTTCGTGTATTATAGAGAGGGAAGACGTTGGATCCGATAAGACCGAAGCGTGGGATTAGACAAGGGGATCCCATTTCCCTTTATTTATTTGCTATTTGCATGGAGAGACTGTCATTTCTTGTTCAGAAGCTTGTGGAGGAGAAGAGATGGAAGCCTATCCGAATATCACCAGGGGGTTTCCTATTTCACATATTTTTTTCGCAGATGATCTTATTTTATTTGCAAAAGCGTCTATTGATAATATTGATCTTTTGCAGGATACCTTGCACATTTTTTGCCATGATACAGGCCAAACAGTCAATAATGATAAGTCAATCATCTATTTCTCGAAGAATATAGAGGAGGGAGTAGCCTCGGCTATCGCGTTGCGTAGTGGTTTTCAATGGAGTGAGGGATTCGGCAAATACCTTGGAGTACCTATTTTATCTGGGAGGCGTCCCAAGGATTTCTACGGAGAGCTTATTAACTGCCTTCGAGGCAAATTGGCGAAATGGGTAGGTAATTCTTTGTCACTTGCTAGTCGTATAACTTTGGCACAGTCGGTTCTTAGTGCCTCACCGATGTATATAATGTAAGTGGAGAAGTTACCTGGGTATGTTTGCGAGGAAATTGACAAGATTCGAAGAGAGTTTATTTGGGGAAACGTGTATGGACAGAGGCATATCTATTGGGTGGCATGGAAGAACATATGTAGACCGAAGAAGGTGGGAGGACTAGGATTTCAATTTGCGGAAGATATGAACAAGGCTCTTTTGGGGAAGTTGGGTTGGAAATTGGTACATGATGAGAAGTCAATTTGGCCGTGTATTATGCGTCAAAGAATATTTTAAGGGTCCGCTTCTTCAATATGTACCGAGGAAAAATGATTCTAAAATGTGTAGAGCCATCGCGGAAGGTATTGCCGTAGTTAGACGGGGATCCCGATGGCTCGTACGTGATGGGACTTGTGTTTCGTTTTGGTTGGATGTGTGGGTTGGAAATTCTCCTCTGGTGGATTTTGTGGTTGGTGAAATTAATGGGAGTGACATGAATATGAGGGTGTGCGATTTGGTGACTAGTGACGGTGTATGGGATTGGGACAAGTTTCAACATCTCTTGCCTCCCTCGGAGGTCTTGGAAATCACTATGGTGCGCGTGGAGGTTCATGGTGGGGAAAGGGACATTCTGTCTTGGTTATTGGAAGAGCGTGGAGAATTTTCAGTTAAATCGGCTAGGTGGGATATGGATGATCGTGAGGATAATAATGAATTTAATTGGGCAAAATTGTGGGGGTTGAAATGTCCGCAACGTATTAGAATACTTTTATGGCGAGCCGTAAAGGATAGGCTAGCAACGCGGGGTAATTTGAAGCGGCGAGGGATGGATGTGATTGAGACGTGTCCGTTTTGTGGAATAGTTGAAGAATCAGCTATACATATTTTTCGAGATTGTAGTGTGATAAGAGATGTCTGGAAATTGATTAAAGTTGAGGTCCATCTAGGTTTCAATGGACATTCAGTTGGTAACAGGGATATGGAAGACGCAAGGTGGAGTGGTGATTCAACACTGTTGCAGGTAGGCGGAGCTCGGGTGCTGCAGGTGCAAGGTCAGGCATTGTCTCGGTTGTCGGAAGATGGCCTGGTGCCACATGTTCGTCACATTGGGGTCGCGCAACAGCAAGGTCAACAAAGTTCGCGTCAGCAAACCAGGGGGACCTTACAGCAGCTGCTCGACAATTCTGCAGAAAATTCACAGCAGGTCCCCTTCGCTCATGATGTGCAGTGGTGGTCCAAACAGGTGTCCTATAATGGGTTATTTGCTGGAATTAAATGGGGTACATTTTTTGGATCATTAGTTGAGGTCGTGTGGAAGACAAGAAGTGACATTGTCTTCAATGGTGGTGTAGTTCCGAGCAGCAGGGATTTGATTCGTAAATCACAGTACTTGGCTGCATCTTATGCGCGAATTTGGGGTTCTCATTCGGGCAAGGTTCCAGATGCATCAAGGAGTGCGAGTTTGGTGGGCTGGGTTAAACCAATCAGTGGTTTCAAAATGAACACTGATGGCAGTAGTAATCAGTGGAGAAATGAGGGAGGAGGTGGAGGTTTACTTCGGGATAAAGAAGGCAATTGGATCAACGGTTTATCTATGAAGATTAGGCATGATTCGCCTTTGTTTGTGGAGATAATAGCTTTGTGTGAAGGATTTAAAATGGTAGAAGAAATGCAATTAACGGAAGTGACGTTTGAAGTCGACTCATGGGAAGTTCTAGATGTAATTCGCAGCACGGGAGTAGGAAGAGGACCTCTAGCACCTTGGATTGATTATATTCGTAGAAGCTTAGAGAAGAACAAATCATTTACACTTAAAGGCATCTACAGGGAAGCAAATTGTAGCGCGGATTGGCTTGCTCGTGTAGGTCTATTGCAGCAAGAGGATTTCGTGATATATCAAGATCCACCTAAGGGAATCTGGAAGGCCATTATGAGGGATCGGATGGGATGGAAAACTCCTAGGCTTGTATTTAGTCCTGGATTGACGAGTGCGGTCTTAGAATAGTATAACACGATCCGTTTTGGGTCTCCATGTAACAAAAAAAAAATATAGAATTAAACCAGCCCATTAACCATATATATAAACTTTCGGTCATTAATTCGGACTGTTCTGAACACCGAGTTGAGCCAAAATTAGGCTTGCACCCCCAACCCTACTTAAAATATATCTATATTATATGTCCACAGTTTTATGGTTTGAAATATCTATTCTGTCTAATATAGATATAATATATTTCAACCCTACTAAATTCCATAATAATAATTGCTATCTATATTATTTCAATGTCTTGTACCTGGGGTTGGTGTTGTCACTAAATTCCATCCCATTTCATTTTTCACTATTCTGTCTAAAATTATTGTTGCATGGGCTGGCATTACCAATAAGATCCCACATCCGCATAGTAGATCTAACTCTTTTCTTACACTTCCATCAAGGCCTTCATAAAAAAGTGACATTTGTTAAACTTTAGAATAGCCATGATCTGAAACTCTTCTTAAACACATTTGAAATCTGGTCTAACATGTCCCTACTGGTTCATCTTGCTCTTGACGGAGTGATGTCAACTCTAGTTGTGGTTCAACCTCATGTTTCTTGGATAGTAACGGTCAAATAACGGTGTTTGTAGCTCATCACAATCAGTGATTCGGTCACGTGGTTGTTGATCAAGCCACTCACTTGCTGCGTCTATGAGAAAGAATCGAAAAAATGTGAAGTACGTTTGTTCTCTTGTCACACCTTGCGTGATGTATGCATCGCATATCTCTTTGAACTTCTGCACTGCTCGAATTGCATATTCACCGGCCACTCTTCGAAAATTTCTGAAGTCTCAGAATTGATTCAACATACCCGGTTCAAGCTTGAATCTAGCAACGTTAATATCTGGAGGGCCAACTCCGAGACCAGGCACTCGAAATAGGTGTTGTTCTAGAATTTGCACGAACCATGGATTATAGACTAGCTAGAGTTGAGCATTTCCTACTGGTGGACGTTGAACGACTTGATTCTGAACCTCTTGATTCTGTGGGATTACAAGGATCCCATTCTCATCAACTTATACCTGAATGTTGCCATTCAATGCTTCCATGTCTAGTGCTTTCTTTTATTCCCTTTTTCTTTGCTTTTGGGCTCGGATTTATTTCTCAGGATTTGAGAGCATACACCAAACCTATAAAGATCTGAAAAAGACAAGAATAAAAGAAAAGCGTACAACTAAATATACTAAAGGGATTAAACACAGGGACCACACGCTATCCCCGGCAGCGGCGCCAAAAACTTGGTCGCTTCTAGAGTGTGTAAAAATCAACACTAAAGAAGAGAAGCGACTGCCGCAAGTGTACGGGTCGTCCAAGTAATAAATCAGTAAAAACAAGTTAATCATCTCCACAGGGATTGCTAGGTAAGATAGATTTGTTTAAACAGTGAGTAGAATTAATTGCAGTAAAAATAAATAAAAGATGAATAAATGTTTGTTTGGTTTTTGAATTAATAAACTACTAGACTCAAGAATGTAATTAAGTAAGACTAAAACAGAATAAAATTAAAGAAAGACTAAAAGATTAAACGCAGATATGGGAGTATACTTGAGTCTCGCTAGGGATCCACCTAGATTCATACATTTAGTGCTTTCGTTTAAGGGACAAGTTGGTAATTCTATATAGTCGGGAATTTAATATCCTCCTAACTCCCGTCAGGGTAGAGTTAGGAGGCAATCCTACGGTATTACAGACCCCGTCAGGGCGACTATAAGCTATTGTCAAATGAATTAAGTGATTACCCAACTAGCTACATGGTTAGTCAAACCCGTCAGGATCAATGACGAACACCATGCATTTATTAATTAATTTAGTAATTAAACCCCTCTTTCCGGATGATCACCGCCACTAGTGAATAGGCTAACTACTTTAACCTAATTCTAATTCCTGGCTTAATTAAAATTAGTAAACAAGCATGAACTAATAAACAATATGAAAAACCTAACTTGAATTAAATCTAAACAATCACAAATTCTAATATACTAAATCAAATAAAATAGGGCTTAACCCATTATGCAATTCTCAAGTATTTGTAAGTTTAGCTAATACTGAAATTAAATACTGAAAAGAAATTAAAATTACACATGTTCCTAATGACAGAAATAAAATAAGAACCTAAATAGACGAATGACTTGCGCTATTGGCTCTGTTGTTACCTCTGCCTTGTCTTCTCTCAGAAAATTAGACATAAAATGAAGCATACGTAATTTTGAGGCTTAGGAAATCTTATATAGAGCTTAAAAACGGATTGGGCCCTTTATTAACTAACTAAATGATTTAGGGCCCAAGTCCATTTTACAATTTCCGCAACTGCTGAAAACACTTTAGTAAAACAAGAGTAACTTTTGCATCGTAAGTCCAAATCGCCTGATTCTACTTCTCAAATTTTGCTAACTCGGAGTTGCATCTTTTTCATTTGAACTACCAGGTCTGAATCTGCACTGTTTGGGCGCAGGTTGGGCTAGAAGTGACGACTTTTTAGTTTCAAATGCTCCTCCTCCTTCACTAAAGTGATATCTTTCTCTCATTTGATACTTCCTCATGCTCTAGGACTTTAAAATCCACTTCTTCTCTTCATTATAATGTCTCCTAGCATCCATGTACCTAATAACTTCACACTAAACAAGCAAATTAACGCACAAAAGCTCTAAAAGTAACAATAATACAAATCCAAAGGAAGAAAGTGTGATATATCAAAATATGCTCATAAATTAACTAACTAAGTCAAATTTATACCTAAAATGATGTCTCTTAAGGGCATTTATTTATAACAAAAAGGAAGACATCATTATCCCACCCCCACAAGGCATTGTTACCCATTGACGCACCCCAAAACGATTTACTTGGGAAATAAATCTCTTTCAGGGTACGAGAAACAAGTGACTCGGTAACTTCCGTGATTTCTGACCTTGCTTAGCACAAGAGTTAGGTTATAAGCTTGGAAATCTTTGATATTAAACCCACCTTCAGGTTTAGGAGTATACATGTTTGTTTAACTTGGTCATTTATTTGTACGGGTCAAACTTAATAAAAGGCTCGATTGTTAAACGAGACAATCAAATTCGTTCATACTTTACTTGTTATATTTATAGATAGAGTAATGCTGGATATCACCCCAAATTGCATCGCCTTTATATCGCCCCTTATGTGGACCAATCATAAAAGAGAGAGAGAGAGAGAGAGAGAGAGAGAGAGAGAGAGAGAGAGAGAGAGAGAGAGAGAGAGAGAGAGAGAGAGAATGATAAATCAGGAAAGAGAAATCACATGATTGGTCCATTTAAAATTCACCTAGGAGGCGATATAAAAGCGATGCAATTTGGGTGATATCCAACATTACTCTTATAGATATTCATTGATATCAATATTTGTATAAAATAATCAAAGTCACTTGTAAACCGTTCAAACTCAGTTTTAAAATAGGGTTAATTCCCTCTTAAATCAAAATGACAAACCAACTTCCTATTTAGATTACACAATAATTTAGATGAAAAGATTACAATAATACCCTTATTGTAGTTGTTGTCTTCGACCAAATATATATTCCCATTTAAATCAAACATTATCATAGATGTGAAAATCCACCTATTACTAATTTCATTGTACGCGCACGTCCAGGAAATTTTCTTAAAATCGTCATTACACATTTTTAAGAAAATCAAAAAAAATCAAAAAAATTACATTTTTAGATGAGACAAAATAATATTTATGTCTATGATTTTTTCGTTTTATTTTGAATTTTTGAATTTTTATGATTTCTTTTCAAATTTTTTAAATGGGATTTTGTCCCATCTCTAATTTTAAGATTGGGATGACTTTGTCTCATCTCCATTCTATCACTGAGATGGAATTTGTCTCATCTCTATTGTATAACTAAGATGGAATTTGTCCCATCTCTATTGTATAACTAAGATAAGATTTGTCCCATCTCTATTGTATAACTAAGATGGGATTTGTCCCATCTCTATTGTAAAACTAATTAAAGGTATAATGTGTTGGAGATGATGATGTGCTGTTTCGCGAGGTAAAAAGCCTTGACCTGGTGGGGTTATGTATGTATGTCGAGTGATTGATAGGATTGTTCTGTCCAGTTTTACTATTTCTACTGTGATTTTGTTTGCAGAGCCTTCAAACAAAATTTGAGATGGAATTTGTCCCATATATAATTTGTCCCATCTCTATTTTCAAATTGAGATGCGATTTGTTCCTTCACCGAAGACTCAAATTTGAAGTGCTTAGATGATAGGCTGTTAAAAAAGTCTTTTGTCTCAACACAACCCTTTTAACATGATGTTATAGGTAACTACCTTCACTACCCCACCACCACCACCCACCACCACCACAACCACCACCATCACCCTATTAATACCACCACCACAATAATCACCACCACAATAACCACCACAGCAACCACCACCACCACCACAACAATAACAACCACAACCTCCACCACCATCACCATTACCTACTACTAATTCAATCACACGCGCGCGTGCGTGAATTTTTTTTTAAATCGTCATAACTAATTCTAAAAAAATCGGAAAAATAAAAAAATTTGTATTTTTTGATAAAGCAAATTTATATTTAAGTCTATGATTTTTTTTGAATTTTTAAACTTTTTAAATTATTTTTGGCAGATGAATTTCATGTTTGCGAAAAGAAAATTCACTGTTTCGAACCGTAAATTTCATGTTTTAAACAGTGACTTCCGTGTCAGCGAAAAAAATTAAAAAATCAAGAAAATCAAAAAAAAGTTATAGACGTAAATATTAATTAGCTTTATCCAAAAATGCAAAAAAAAAAATCTGATTTTTTTAAAAATTAGTTATGGCGATTTTTAAAAAAATTTCACGGACACACGCGTGTATAATGGAATTAGTAGTAGGTGGTGGTGGTTGTGGTAGCTGTAATGGTTGTTAAATACATGGTAGTGGTGGTAGTGGTAAGAATACCCTATTATTTGTTTAATATTTAAAAATAAATTTGTATTAAAAATAAAATAATTATTCAATAAAAAGGGTGGTAAAAGTATAAAAAATATAAATAGACGTTTTCTATAAATAATTATTTTATTAAGTATTATTTTATAAAATAAATTATTGAATGCTTAATTTAACAATTAAATACTTTTATTAGACTTTTTAGCAAATAATCTCATTTTTTAATTAATAACAATAAAAGAGGTAAGAAAGTAAAATGGTAATAGATTTTTAATTTAAATGGGAAAATTGATAATTTAATTGGAATGTCAACTTTTAGGCATGAACTTTTCTAATCATGATTTTTTTTTTTTTTTTGGACATTAGAAGGTGCCGTAGCACCAAAAGAAATAATCATGATTTAAATGGGCATTTTCTCTTTAAAATACCCGTTCAAAATAAATGAGCTAAAATAAAAAGTTCAATTCAAATTTCAAAAATCTTTTAAATTAATTTAAGTGACTAATTTTTTATTTTCACGTCTCTAAGCTTATTGATAGAGTAGATAGGAAGGGGGAGGGTGGTTTGTCACTTTGTTGACATGCAATTCCTAAATTAATTTTGTTCGTTAGAGTAAATAGTGGGCTTCTTCCTTCTTTAATGTAGTTTGTTGGAGATAGCATACATTTTTCAATCTGATGTTTGCATGGACAATGATAGTGTATAGCCAATTTCAACGGGAAATTCTTGGGTAAACTATGACCACACGTGGGTCATAGTTTTAGTATTTAAATAATACCTTCTATACATAAGAGAGGAAAGAGAATAGTTATTTACTTCTTTTTTTCCTTTCATGATTTACTTTATTTTTTTTTTTCGACACTTAATAGCAGAAAAATTATATGCCAAATGTAATTTCAGTGAGCTCCCATGTCCAAAGAAAAAAAAAATGTAATTGAAGAAAATAGAAATTTACCATTTTTTCGATCGAACATTGTTTGAGATCTTTTTTTAAAAAGAAAATAATATATAAAGTTATCATTTTATTATAAAAATAGAGAATGTATAAATATTTGTATTAATATCTGAATGTATTTTTTTTACTTTTAATAATATAAATTGGCTTATGCCTATTAGGGTGTGAAAAAATTATCATATACACTAGGGTGTTCAAACCGATTCGAAAACCCGACCACCCGCTCAAACTGACCCAAACCGACCCAAAAAAACACATACTCGTTAAGTCCCTGATAAATAATATAATTACTAATTGCAACAGAAGTAATTGATAAACGCAAAAACAATTAATTATAATTAAACTAAGCTCAAAATAAAGACATCGAAATAAAATACTAAAGAAAAAACTGTGAGAGTTTAATTCGAGAACTAGCAAATAATCTCCACTAGCCTTGTTCTACGTTTATTGTTTAAGGGAGAAATGTGTGATAAATAAGCAATAGTTAGGACTCCAAATTTCCCTTTTAATTCCCATCAAGCTAGCTTAGGAAGGGGACTTGGATAAGGGTACCCTGCTTAATGATTGGCGGTTAAATTAAATTCTATTGATTATCTAGTTAGGCAAGCCAGTCAGGATCACTACCGCTTACTAGACGATTAAGCGCAAAGGCTCTAAAAATAGCAAAACACCTAAAACTAGACAAGAAAATGTAAAACATAAATAAATGAGAAAAAATCTCGTAAATAAGCACTAAATACCTCTAAATTGATGTCTCGTTACTAGATTATTTTATCACATAAATGGAGAAATCACGATTTCGATCTCATCTGTACCAAACAATATTCGATCTGAGAAAATGACATTCTTTTATTTCATTAATCTATCTTTAATAAAAATGATATTAAGATTTTAAAAAAAATTCCTTCTTTATTTTTTATAATATGCATAATTAATTTATATTTTCATTAAATTTTACCTGTAGTTTTTTTCTATCAATGTTTGATAAATCAATGACTCGAATAAATTTATATTTGATGATATGATCTTTTTTTATTATTAAAGTAAGTGTCGAAAGAAAAGGAACAAAACTAAATCATGAAATGAAAAAAAAAAAAAAAGCAAAGCAAACAAAAAGTAAGTGTCGTATAAAACGTATTATTTAAATATTAGAGCCCGTTTGGGATTGATTATTTTGGAGCTAAAAGCGCTTTTTGATTAAAATTTAAATATTTGTAAAAATTATTAAAAAATATTTTGATATCTAAAATCACTTTAAGTGATTATTTCAATAATCACTAATCTAGTGCTTTTCCTAAAAGTGATTTTTAGAGTCTAAAATATTACTATGGATCTTAAATCACTTTAAGTGATTATTTTAAAAATTAATCCCAAACGGGCACTAAAACTATGACCCTACGTGTGGTCATAGTTTACCCAAGAATTTCCCCATTTCAACGGTAATAAAAGGAGAAAACAATTATGTTTTATATTCTTGGTGAGGTTCTTAAACATAACTCATATATCTAACGTTGATTTAAAAAAAATTGAAATTGAAAATGAAAATGAAAAAAGTAAGGAGGTGAGGACAGGGACAGAACTATGTGTTAGCTTTTGGGGCCATGACCCCCTATTTTTAAAAAGCCATTTCTTCACTCTTATAAAAAAATTATAAAGTTCGGTCCTTCCAAATTTTTTGAACTATTTACTTCGCCCCTCCCAAATATAAAATCCTGATTCCGTTCCTCAATGAGGACCTTCGTAGAAAGAAAAGTTTTAAAATCACTTATGGTCAAGTATAGCCTTATTTTGAAAGTAACTAATGGACCAACCAATTGGAGTAGTATTTTTTGGATAAACTATTGAACAACCAGAATATTTTTGTCCCGCACCAATTAACTAGATTGTGTTCTTGATAACACCCCTCGGAGGATCGGTTAAACTATTTAATATATTTGGTTTTAGTTGGCAAAAAATATAGCCCTTAATTTAGAAAAGAAAAGTATAGTTATTTTTTGATTTGTTTGAAACGATGTTAAGTTCTTTCAATTCGCAAAAGTTGGTTAGGAAGCTACTTTTTTATCAAATTTTTGTTTAAATCCCTAGTGGCCATGCTTATAGGTCAAGGGTATTTTGTTTTTGTGGAATATCGTTTTAATTTTAGTATAATTTAATCATGTTATAATTATGTAATTAGCTTAATTATGATAATAGTTTGATGTGGTATATTGTTTGTGTTCATATCCCTACTAGTTTTGATGATATTATTTAGTTATGGAACGAGTTATCGAAATGGAAGAACACACATTCTCAGCAATGGGTAGTTATAGGGATTTTAATGATATTACAAAAACTGTCGAAAAGATCAGTAAAAACCCTTTGAACTATAATCAATCTCTTTGTTTTAAGGAATTCATTTTGCATACCTATCATTATCGATTTTTCTACTAAAGGGTGTTTTTATACTTGGACTAATCGTAGAGAGTCTGACAATCTCGTCAACGAACAAATTGATCAGGAGAAAATATTCCACTCCCTTTTCGTTCATCATGCATTAATTAGTTGTAATAACACATTGATTTAGAATTGAATTTATTATCAAGTGCATATATGATTTGTATAGCTATTGTTATGAAGTAGATGTATATAGCTACTTTTCATGTATTTTTAGTAGAACCCATCACAGTGGTGGTGAAATTTGATGTTATTTGCAGCTTTTAGACAATGCTTTGTAACTGAGTTATTGGATTTGATTTGCATAAGAACACATTTCGGGCTTGTAGTTACATAAAAAGTAGTTCAGGATTCATGTTGTTATTTATTTTTAAACATTACTGAGAAATGTATGTACTATGTTATTTGATGTTATATTTACTTGTTGCTGAATGGTTTTTTTTTTGCTAATGCACACAATGCATGCTTAACTCTGGATTTATTGTACTTGTCGTATTCACAATGCTTTGTAACTGAGTTTTTGGATTTGATTTGCATAAGTACATATTCTGGGAATGTAGTTACATAAAAAGTAGTTTAGGATTCATGATGTTATTTGTTTTTAAACATTACTGAGAATTGTATGTACTATGTTATTTGATTTTATATTTACTTGTTGTTGAATGGTTTTTTTTTGCTAATGCACACAATGCATGCTTAACTGTGGAGTCAAATGTACTTGTTGTATTTTGAAACCTTGATGAGAAAACGCTGGAGTTGTTTCGGTTCTTTGATTTGTTTGACTCAATCAAGAAATGTGTCGTCTCCACAAGACCCAGGTTGGATGGTAAGTGTGTTGATTTTTTTTATTCATTTGGTGAGCGCCAAAAGTGCAAGATTTTTAGCGAGAATGACTTCCCCACGATCATTTGGTTGTTGGATCGTAGTCTTATAACTAAACTTAAAATCTTATTAATAGAATAGATTGTTATCATTGAATTAAATTTTCCATTTGAGATCGGCCATGATCCTTTTGTTGGGCAAATGGGATTCTACCCAAGTTTTGACTATGTTTACGATTTTAGTCGGTGACTCAATTTAATAAAATGATTCAGATATTAATACGTTTATTCAAGTTGTAAAGATTAACGTAATATATTCACTTGGTTAAAATCATTTGAAATTGAGTCATGTAATTTGAAGAAATTAAAAAAAAAATAACAGTATGTGTTATTTTATTTCTTTTTGTTATAAAGCAAAGCAAAGAAAGAAGAAGAAAAAAAGGGTTTGGTGGGGATTGAACCTAAATAGGGATGACAATGGTTCAAATATTAACCATAACCGATGGATATCCGATCCGATAAAAAATTCGTTAGTGGAACCGATTGTGTAGCCATGAGGGTTTGGTTCTCACACAAGGTAACGGTGGATTATCCGTTAGGATTCAGTCTTTTACAATAATCCGACGGATAATCCGAAATCCGAAATCCGAATAAAAATATAAAAAATAAAATATTAAAATATATATAATATATATAAAGATATTCTATATATGCAAATTTTTTACATAATATCGACCAAATATAAATATTTAATACATAAACTACCTAATTGATTATTATCTACTTTATTACTATATTGCCTAATATCATTTTATGATCTTCCAATAATTTTGTAGCTAATTTTAAAAATTTGAAAATATTTAATAAATTTTTTTATTTAAATTTTTTTAAACAATTGCGGATACGGATTAACTGCGGATAAACCGCATCCGTCGCGGATGCGGATTTGGTACATAATTCTAAAATCCGATGGTTAATGGATGCAGATTTGGTTATTGTTTTTCTTAATGGATGTGAATGTGGTTATACAATTTTTTGAAGATATCCGATCTGTTGCCATCCTTAAACCTAAACATTAGCTTTGTTGGGCTTTTAGGCCTTAGGTTCATCATACCATCTGAATCAGGCCAAACTTTTGTCTTTATTAAGTAAACGTTGTATGTTATATTAATACAACGTATCTCCAAATGAAACATCACAATTGGCAAGCCACCTTTTCATTTTCTATTAATAGTTGGCCAACTCAAACATTTTATTCATTCATTCTTTAAAGCATCAAGCATTAAAAATTATAGAGAGAGAGAGAGAGAGAGAGAGAGAGAGAGAGAGAGAGAGAGAGAGAGAGAGAGAGAGAGAGAGAGAGAGAAGCAACTTTATTAAGTTCGTTGAAATTTTTAAGAATTCGTGTGTCAGTTTCTTTTGAATAGTTTTGTCGTTGTATCCTGGAGGTTGAAGCCAAGCAAACGTAAGACACCTGTACGTGGCCTAAATACCTTAAAGACATCGGATCCAATCTGAGCCTCGGGCAAGTAAAGATATTTATTTATTTACTTTTATTTTATTTTATTTATGCATTAGTTTTTATATTGTTTTGCTAGTTTATACAAATAAAATACAACATCTTTCACCCACTAGTTGATCTTTGACCTCATTCCTTACTACTTATTCAATACAAGATCTAGCTTTGAGCTCGTCTAGACCCTCTTTCTAGTAGAGTTGGATTGTTTAGCATCCCTCTTTCTCTTTCTAAATATGACTTGCTTACTCAATTTCTTACCAACATCCTCTGCTTCCGACAACATATGTCCAGAGCCGGCCCGGGCCCAAAGCAGCCAAGGCGGTCGCTTTGGGCCCCGAAATATTGAGGGCCCCAAAAAAAGAAACATATATATATATATATACTATTATTTATATATAAGTTATGATTTATTTAGCGTGATTCGTTTGTTAGCATAGCGGAAAGGCCAGTGCGTTTTCAAGTAATAGGTCTTACGTTCGAGGCTTCTTGCCTGCTTGAGTTTTTGAGTTTCGTTAGATCTCTTACTTAGACAACAGTTAATATACCGCAAAGTAAGATTGATTTTTTATTTTATTTTTATTTTTTATATATTTAATTATATCTAATATTTTATACATGATTTAATTTAGAATTTAATTATACTATTTTTATATATATGATAATATAGGATTTGCTAAATCTACTTCAAACCACAAGCGAATTTAATAAACAAACTAAGAAACGGAAAATTATTGGAAAACTTGTCAAATAAACTGGTTCATTTATTGTACTCGTCAAATAAACATGTTTTACACGGGTTTTGTTATTTTTTTTATCAAACCGTAAAATTAATATACATGATTAGGTTTTGGTAAATCTACTTCAAACCACAAGCAAATTTAATAAACAAACTAAGAAACGGAAAATTATTGGGAAACTTGTCAAATAATTTGGTTCATTTATTGTACTCGTCAAATAAACATGTTTTACACAGGTTTTGTTGAATTTCTTATCAAACCGTAGAAAGGCCCCAATTTTTTTATCTCGCTTTAGGTACCCAAGCCGCTCGGGGCGGCCCTGTATATGTCTTGTAACTGAGGATGATGAGGCGACTGAAAAGACATATCATCACGAGGAGGAGGTTTTGAAAAGCAACATGTGGAGTCAGGCTATAAAATATTTTGGACAATGCTTGCATGATTGCATGAAAGAGTTCAGGTGTACAGTTTTGAAATACGCTTGTGAGATCAGGTATCTATTTGATTTTAGCCTCAACATACCAGGTAAGGTGAGTGTATACTACATACTGAGAAAAAATACGAGTTATAAATAGTTATGTTTACATTTTGGTTGACAATGTTAACCAAGCCCGACGCTTGAGAATCTTTGAAGATATAGTTCTAGAAAATCTACTACTGGAGATGAATTTTTCTCGGGTGAGATTCAAATCTAACACCAAGAAGTAAGAGCAATGTAGTACTCATATTGAAGTTGTCCTTAGAATTTACTCTGTATGTATAGAATTCCGTACATTATAATTATTACAATTTCATACATTACTTTACCTCTTCTTTTTATTCTTTATATTTTTTTATAAAATTTTCACAACTATTACAAATTTTGGAGCCCAAAAATCAGAAAAATTTATCGAGTTTGGGGTCTTAGTACCGGCCACCGGGCACGGCCTATGTGTGAGCTACAGTGAGCCGGGCCCAATTAAACATGACAGACCGTTATTTAACAAAAACATCTAAGCCATAAAAAATCTTTACGGTTCAAATTAACTATAAAATAATATATATTCAGAACCAAGAAAATAGTTCATGTTTATATATATATATATATATATATATATATATATATATATATATATATATATATATATATATATATATATATATATATATATATATATATATATAAGATCGCTTTAAAAACTTCTTTCTAAAAAATAAGAAGATCGATGGCCTAGAAAACAGTTTCTTCCAAAAACCATCTATCAAACTCCATGGATTAGCTTTAATCGTCCATTAAAATGAATTCACTTTACTCTTTTCTGCAACTCATCATCATCCCAACCATTTATTTCCAATTTGACTTTGACCCAGGACCAAAATTTCCTTCTATTTGTATTTCTCTGGATTTTGTAGTGGGTTTTCTTTTTTCTCCAAGGTTCATCCACATGCAGACTAAATTTGGCTATGGATCCTCCTTTCTATTGGTTATTAGCTCCATTAATGCTACTGTAAAGCTCACTTCTTATACTTATGGTCACATGCAGACTCTTTTGACCTCCTTTAATTACCTTTTTGTAATTAATATCGTATCTATGTGGACTTTTATGATGTCCTGCTTAACTAATCTTATTATCTTGGAATGGATCTCAGTGGATGATATCATTAGAAAGTTAATTTGTGGGACTTCAATTATTATGTTTTATTCGGTCATGCATGGTCTAATGGAAGCTATTTTATCATCTATTCCCAAGCAGCGGCGGAGAGTTATTCTAATTCGTCTCCATATGATCTTGTTTATTCTTAGATTAATCATCCCAATTAATTGCAGTATGTTTCCTATACTCTTCTCTAGCTTCTTAAATGTTATATATGTCAGGGGTTGCTTTATCTTTTTTTGTGAGTTGGATTTTGTTATCTCCTCTGAACTCAATTATAGACTTGGAGAGGTTAGCAGAATTTCTTGGCTTCTTATACAGAGCTTATTAATATATTTTACTTTATGCGGCTGTTTCCTGATCTTGGATGGGCTCTTATCTTTATTTGTTAATTATTCGAGAAGTATTTTAACTGAACAGTTTAGCTTCTGCGATAAGTCTTATTTCAATCTTTCAAGGATCTTTCTTGTTATGTGTATTTTTTCGGTGCTTATATTTTATAAGGTATATACATGCAAAAGTCTCTCTTTCTATTGGCGTATGAATTTTTATTTGCAGCAGATTTGTCCTATTCTTACTATTATGTGTTGTAGTCTTGCTTTGATAAGTGAGAATCCTATCTTATGGGGAGTTCTTTATAAGCACGCTTGTGTGAAGATTCTTCTTTCAAATCATATTATTGATTCTTTAAAGGCTATTTTCTTTACACCTGAGAAGAACAAAATGTGCTGTTTATATAGATTTTGAAAGTATATTCACTCTTCTAGTGAAATTAGGGAAAGAAATTTGGATTTTGAACATGTAGCAGAGATCGGTGGTGATAAAATTTGTAATACAGAAATGATTTATGCAGAAGAGAAAGAAGAAGACTTCTATGGTGATAATATTCGAGCTAATGGAGAGCACTTTTTTTGTAAAGGAGATGACTGTCAAGGTCATCATGATGGTGTTTCAAATGAAGAATCCTCTACTGACAAGGCCACGAGTACACAGGTAGTACCCGTGATGGAAAGTGGGCCTTTACTTGCTCATGTGGATGGCGGCCTGTCCCTTAAGAGGGCCGGGGTTGATGGATAATTGTCTTGTTTGGAACTGTCGAGGAGCGAGGGCACCCTCGACAAAGAGTATGTTTAAGTCCCTTATATCGAAATTTCATATTTCCGTTGCCTGTTTGTTAGAGGCTAAGTTAAAGTCTAGTAAGTTTGCTTATTGTAACCACTTTTAATCTTTTGATCATTCACACATAGTCGAACCTAGGGGCAGATCTTATATGTCTGGGGGGATTCTATTGTTGTGGAAAGATTCCGTGAACTTGAGGGTTATAAACTCTACCTTTTCTTTTGTAATGGTTGAAATTATGGAATCTAATAAAGAAATGTGGTACTTGGTGTGTGTGTACGCTCCTACTTGTGAGAATGAAAGAAATAAGCTATGGGAATCACTTTCAAAATGGTATTCAAATATAAAGGTACCTACTCTTTTCATCGGGGACTTTAATGATATATCACGAACATCGGAAAAAATAGGTAAAAGAGCAGCTAATTTTGATATAATCATAAAATTCAACAATTTCATTAATCAAAATGAGTTGTTAGATTTACCAAGTAAAGGTTGTTATTATACTTGGACGAATAAACGTAAGGGTGATGAAAATGTTAAGGAAAGATTAGATAGAGGCCTCGCTTCTTTATCTTGGTGTGAAAAATTCCCTAATGCTACAATTCAAGTACCTCCGGCCATTGGATCCGATCATTCTCCGTTAATACTCTCCTTGGATGAGGCAAAAGCAAGGTTTGAAAAATACTTCATGTTTGAGTCAAGATGGCTAGAAAATGGAAATTGCAAAGAATTTATAAGTAAAACTTGGAATAAACAAGGTAATGTCCTTTCAATTAAAGATTTTTGTACAAAGAGGGATGCCTTGTGTCTATCTCTTACAGGATGGAGTAAAAAGATGTTTTGCAATAACCGGAAACTTATAGAGAAATATCAAAAAGAACTAGCTATAATTCAAGATGAGGTAAGAACGGATTTAAACTGGAGGAAAGAAAAGGAAATATATGGGAAACTAGAAGAAGCTTGGAAGCAAGAAGAGCTTTTTTGGGCGGATCGAGCTAGGGATCAATGGATAAAAAAAGGAGAAAAGAATACAAAATATTTCCATGCGAAAACGATTTCTAGAAGGAAGATAAATAAAATCAAAGTAATCAAAAACAAGGACGGAAAATGGACAGAAAATGAAGATGAAATTAAGAACATAATCCGAGATTATTACATAGATCTATTTACAAATAAAAGTACAAATCAAGGAGAAAATATTTCTGAATATATACCTAACAAAATCTCCGGAAAAATGAATGAGGAATTAATTATCATACCGGACGTTGAAGAAGTTAAAAAGGCTGTGTTTGATATGTCAGGATCAAAAGTTCCAGGGCCGGACGGATTGCCAGGTAATTTTTATCAAGAAAATTGGGAGACTCTCAAAGATGATATATTCACAGTTGTCAGGAACTTTTTTGAAAACAACACATCGCTAAAAGGTTTAAATGATACGCTTATTACGCTCATCCCTAAAGGTGAATCCCAAGAATCAGTGGCGGACTATAGACCCATAGCGTGTCTTAACTTCATTTATAAAATTATATCTAATATCTTGGCCAATCGATTACAACCACTTATGGATGACATAATATCGCCTACTCAGTCAGCGTTTATAAAGGGAAGGAGCATACAAGACAACATATTAATTGCCCAGGAAGTTTCTTTCTATCTTAAAAATAAAAGAAAGTCAAATAAGCATGTTGCGGCAGTCAAAATCGATATGGCAAAAGCATATGATCAAGTTAATTGGGGATTTTTAATTCAAACTTTGAAAGCTATGGGTTTTTATGATAAATGGACAGATTGGATATATAATTGCATATCGTCGGTCTCTTTACAAGTTAAAGTCAATGGACAAAGACTTAAGAAATTCTCACCGACCAGGGGAATTAGACAAGGCGATCCATTATCTCCTCTTCTTTTCTCAATCCTCACTGAAAGCCTTATTGGACTAATTAATTATCAATGTCGGAGAGGATGCATAAAAGGTATTAAAATCACTAGGAACTGTCCAAGCCTTACGCACCTATTATTCGCAGATGACGCTCTTTTTTTCATTAACATTGATGCTAAGGAGATTGAAACTTTCAAAGATACTATAAATCTTTTCTGTCAAGCATCGGGACAAAGGATCAACTTCCAAAAATCATCAATCTTATTCAGCAAAGGAACACCTGAAAGTACATGTGAAGAAGTAGCCAGAAATCTAAATGTTACAAGAACATCTTCATTCGGAAAATATTTGGGAATTCCTTTCTCTCTTAAAAGGGCAAAATCGGAAAATCTGAACTATATTAAAGATAAGCTTCTAAACAAATCTTCTAACTATTTTGCTAATTTACTGTCGGATGGAGGTAAGGAGATACTTATCAAAGCTGTACTTCAAACAATACCAAATTATGCGATGTCCATATTCGAATTCCCTAAATCATTATGTAAGAAGTTATCAGGAATTATAGCAAACTTTTGGTGGGACTCAAGCAATAAGAAGAGAATTCATTGGGTAAAATGGAAAAGAATTGCGAGAGCTAAAAATATTGGAGGAATTGGATTTAGAGATTTCCAAAAGATGAATTTAGCACTCTTAGCCAAACAAGCATGGAGAATAATGGACAATCCTAACTCGCTAGTAGCTAAGGTTCTTAAAGGTATATATTCACCGTTTGATAGTTTCTTTAATGCAAAATTATCTAATAAGAGATCATGGAGTTGGGCTAGCATATATAAAGGAATTCAATTCATCAAACAACACTCAATTTGGAGAATTGGAAATGGCCTGAGTATCAACATATGGGATCATAAATGGGTCAATAATAGGATAACTCTTGAAAGACCGGCTGGATGCAAAGTGGAATATGTAGCACAACTTCTTAATGAGAACATGACAAATTGGAATGTGGAACTACTTAGACAATTATTCCCTCCGAACATAGTAAGTGATATTTGCAAGATACCGTGCTTAATTAGCAAAGAAGATGATAAGATGATCTGGCTTTTCTCAAAAGACGGTATTTACAGTACGAAGTCAGGATATCATAGAATGGTCGATTTGGAAGTTCACAATGAAGGTCAATCATCATCACAAGGTAAACATGAAAATAGTGACCTTTGGGGAATCATTTGGAAATCAAATGTCATGAATAAGATCAGGGCCTTTGGCTGGAAAATATGCAATGGAGCCATACCCACTAAAAGAAACCTTAAAATAAGGAAATGTATCAAAGATGATATATGCGAGTGGTGCGATTTAGGTAATGAAGATATAGAGCATCTCTTTATTAAATGTCCCCTAAGTATGGAGATTTGGGCCAAATCGAGGCTACGATTGCTTATTGATAAAGAGAAGAAATATGAATTGGGAGATTGGTTAATTGAAACACGTAAAAAATATATCAAAAATGGTTGGGATCAGAATGAGGTTACGGCTTATCTGCTACTAACTCTTTGGAACATATGGAAGGCGAAAATGAAGGGATTATGAAGGGATTTCATGAAAAATCTCCATGGGTAGTCAAAGATATCCTGTTTAAAATTCAATCAACAATGGACGATATGTTTAAAAATAGAGATATTATTAAGAAAAGCATAAAAGATATCAACGAAAAAAGAGTTGGTAATAATGAGGAAGAGTTGATTGAGAATAACCCTATTCTTTCAGATGATGCAGAATATATCTTTATGAGTGATGCATCTTTCAAAAAGGAATACGAACCTGCAGGAATGGCGGCAATTGCTATTGATAAAGAAGGTAAAGTGGCCCATATGATTGAGTCGAGATCTATTATTAGAAGTTCTATTGAAGGAGAATGTTGGGCGGTCCTTCTTGCTATGAGAAGGGCGGCTAGTTGTGATTTACGAAGTGCCTCTTTCTACTCCGACAACCTTGAACTGATTCAAGGTATTTCAAGAGAAGCAGGTCTTCGATGGCAAATTTCACCTTTCATTGCCGAAATGAAGAGCTGGTTGGCGAAGTTCCCTAATTGGAAGGTCAACTTCGTTAATAGGAAATTTAATAACGTCACAGATCTCGCAGCTAAAAGTGCAAGACGGAACATTGATACGTCGAAATGGAAGAATGGGTCTCTAAATGATTTTTATATTTTCTTAAAATCGCTGTATAAACGCTCTTAATGTCTTTTTCCTGACAAAAAAAAAAAAAAAAAAGATCGCTTTCGTTCTCTCACCACTAAAAAGCTATTACATTGGGAATTTCAGTGTTGAGGTAATTTGGTACTGCATACATACCTTCAAAATGCGCTTCCGGTTTATTATTTTTTTTGTTCGAAAGCCTCCTGAATTTACTTTCTTCTGTAAAGTGTAATTTGAGTTGGACATTCAGAATTCGCTAAATTTGGGTTCGTGTCCTCTTTTCGTGAATTTGATTGTTAAATGTAAATCTTTTATCCTGTATAAAATATAGGTTTTATTGATTGAATATTGCTTTTATTAACCTATATCATATTATAAATCTGTTAGTTTATTCCGCAACTTTGTTCAATTTATACATATAGACTAATGAAATTGGAAATTTTCATTATACAGGGAATAATTTAGAACGATTAAATCTATATAATAAATTACAACGGCAAAGAGCTGCTAAGATTTAGCTATACCAAAACATAAAAGGACATTTCAGATTGTGACAACAGCAAAAAGAATCTACCTTCCCTTTTTCTTTACATTGTAGCCACCTTTCTTCAAGTATCTTTAATATGCGTGTAACTGTTTATGTTTAACTTTTGCATATCGTTAAATAATCCTGAATCAAATTTGCAGCATTAAAATGCCTCGATATAATGATCGACATGGTAACTCTACACGGCTCTATGTGGGACATTTGTCTTCACGGACTCGCTCTCGTGACTTGGAACACATTTTCGGTAGATATGGAAGGTACTAAATAATTTGATATGATAAACTTTTGTAGCATTATTGTATTATAATATGCTCCTTTTCCTCTATGTGTTACCAGCAAATATCTTTCAAACTATCTTTTCAATTTTGACGGCTAGTCTATCATGTTTCATGCTAATTATTAGGGTAGAGCATTGACCGAGTCAACCCGGTCAAAAAACGAACCCGAGTCAACCCGGTCCGAGTTATACCTAACCCTGGTAAACGTCAAGGGCTTAAGTCGGATTAAAAAAATAAAGAGTAATGCTGGGTATCACCCAAAAAGTGATCACCCAAATATCACCTTCTTAGGTGGCCCAATTATACGGTTTCTCTTTCCTGATTACATTTTTTCTCTCTTTTATATGAAACTGTATAATTAGGCCACCTAGAAAGGTGATATTTGGATGATCACTTTTTAGGTGATACCTAGCATTACTCAAAAATAAAATGCCAAACCGTTGTGTTTTGGCCGGATTAATAAAAAAGAAAAAATCTATTAACCCAACCCGTACATCCGGTTTTAGCATAAAGTCATTTTTCTTACATACCTATATTACTTTACTTACCCACTAATTACCCTAAATCTTCTCATTTCTCGGCTCTGCTTCACTATTTTCTCTCATCCTCTTCTCTTTTACTGATGAACTATATATGAGACAGATCTGTGGTTAGTGTGCGTGTGATGGTGGGTTCATTGTTGTTCAGATTTTTCGAGAACTTCATATACAATAACTATGGATTTTCAGAAATAGTTTGAGGCAAATCATATTCCGGTTCCTTTTTTTTAATTGAATTCAGGTTCCTTCTCTTTTTTTATTGAGTCATTTCTTTAATTTCTTAATTTCCTTAGTAATATTTATTTTAATCTATATAGTAGATATGAGATTAGGTATTTTCGAGTTGAAAAATAGAACTTAGTGATTCCAAAGTGGATAAATAAGTGTATATATGTGATATCAATTGATTTAGGATATCAATTGGTTTACAGAAATTCAGAAATTCTATTATGTTGCTGAAAGTAGTTATTTTTTAGATTAAAAATAGAATTTGGTGATTCTGAAATGGATAAATAGGTGTATTAATGTGATGATATTACTTGATTCAAAATTAAAAAAACTATTATGTTATTGAGATTAGTTAGAATTTAATTATTCCACTGAATTCTTAAAGTTTGGGGAAATTGATAATCTTAAGGTAAAATGAAATACGGGTTCATTTGCTTTAAACTTATAATTTACATAATGAACAAATTAATATCCACCTACAGGTATCCAGAAATAGTTCAGTTAATTTGCGAGGCAATGTTTATGTCCACTCTAAATCTTTGCAATCAGTTGTGCTATCTTATAATTCCATAAATGGTCTTTATTTTGCTGGCAAACGGGTATATTCTATTTCTTTATCTATATTATGTCCATTACTCGTCCCTAACTAAATCAAATTCTTTTTAGAAGACCTGTAAATCTATCACTCGATGGACAGTTGCACACATATATATTTATTGGCAGACATGTTCTCAGTGGAATGAAAGATAGTTGAGTCATGTGAGTCTTGTGATTAAAACCAGATTTTTGAACTTTGAGGTCGGTGATCCTTGATTTATTCTTTTACTAACAAGATCTTGAGCTGTACAGTTACCTGAGACTTCTTGTTTGAAGACCTGCGTAATTAAAGGACATCGCCGTCCTATTTATTATGTTATATTTATGTAATATTTTGTGTTTATTATGTGATATTTTGTGTTATCGTCAAAGGATCAATTTCTTTTCTTAATAAAATTTGATAATTGTCTTCACAGATTATAGCTATGTATTAATTTATGTATGAACCATTACATTACAGTGACTAATTGTTTGAACTTATTTTATATTTTTAAGTTTAATGTTTTCTTTTTAGTTACTAAATGTTTATAGGAATATACAGATTTTACGGCAAACAAACCCGAGTTAACCCGGTGTGTAACCCTTGGTAACCCGGTGTTTGGAACCCGGGAGGGTTCCATAAGAAAAAACCGGGTTGAGTTTTCTAAATCCCAATCCGGGATGTTACAATCCAAGGTTAGCAAAAACCTAAACCCGGTGTTAACCCGGGTTATGCTCTACCCTACTAATTATGTATTAGGAAGAGGGACTTGTCTTGCAAAATATATGAAATCCGTTGGTCAGTTTGCATTTAAGGGTGGGTAAGTTTAACTTAAATGATGTTTTTGACAGTTCATGGCCTGGTGGGGTCCATGGTGTAAGAGATGGAAAATCTTCCCAAGTGTTGATTCATTCTATAATGTGTTTGCGTATCTTGAGGAGCAAGTAATTAGAATTCCCCGTGCTTAAGTATTGATGGCCTTACTATTTCTGGCAAACATTTCTGCAGAGTACGCGATGTGGATATGAAATGTGACTATGCCTTTGTTGTAAGTATCTTTCTCCGTTTCTCATAAATCCAATAAATAAGATTTACTAAAACATTATATTGCATGGATTGTTCTAAACTTCTCTTTACAGGATTTAAGTGATCCTCGTGATGCTGACGATGCAAGATATAGCTTGGATGGTCGAGAAGTTGATGGACGAAGAATAATAGTGGAGTTTGCTAAAGGAGTGAGTTGTTTAATTAATAGCAATATCTTCTCATCAAAACCTATTTATTTTTCTAACAATGATCATCTTGGTTTAGGTGCCACGTGGACCAGGTGGTGTACGAGAGTATGTTGAGAGAGGACCCCCTCCAGGGACAGGACGTTGCTTCAATTGCGGGCTTTATGGTCATTGGGCCCGAGATTGTAAAGCTGGGGACTGGAAGAATAAATGTTATCGCTGTGGAGAAAGAGGACACATTGAAAAAAACTGTCAGAATAGTCCTAAAAAACTCAGGTAATTTTAATTCCAATAATATCCTTTTCATTTGCTTTATCTACATGTGTTCACTAATAAAATTGTTAGTTCAAGACATGGTAGGAGTTACTCTCGCTCACCTCCTTGCCGTAGTTATAGCCGAAGCTATAGGTTAGTTATTTAACTTTGTTACTTTTGTATTTCTAAATAAATTTATTGTTTTATTTTGTATATTTAGTTAAGCTGATTTGTGTTTTCTGTTGTTAGCCGCTCAAGATCCCCTCCTCATAGGGAAAGAGTTGTTCATAGGGTAGAGAGGAGCAGGTCAAGAGCCCTAGCAACAGTTTGAGTCCAGAGCCAAAGAAGGGTGATCATTCCTCTAGTCCTACACCAGATGAGGGTATCCCAAGAGAGAAGAGTCCTTCCTTAGAAAGAAAAGAAGAAGATGGTTACATCTAGAGCCCTCAAGATAGGGATAAAAGTTCTGTAGGCCTGGATAGAGATGGTGGTGATGAAAGCCCTTATGGGAATGATGAAGGAACACCTAGTCCTGGTTTAAGGGGTGGTAATGAGAGCCCTTATGAGAATAATGAACGCACTCCCAGCCCTAACCCAAATGATGATAGGAGCCCCACTATAGATGATGATGGTGAGATTTGAGTATCAAGGAATATGCATAGATAGTTGTAGTATGCTAAGTTATTCATGATTTATTCTGCAAACATCTTTGGGACTTTTTTTTGTCAAAAACCTTTGTGGGACGAACCTTTATATAAGAATATGACATGACTTAATAATATTATGGAATAATTAGAGATTTATAATTAGATAGTATCATGTGACTTACGTGTCTTTTAGTTGGTATAATTTGCTTTTTATATCCCCTGCATTTATGTATGTCGTGTAGAGTAATATGTGATACGCAGAATACTGGGTTTTTTTCTTTTCTAAACGCCTTTCATTGATAAGGAAATGACAAAAATACTTAGCCCATCCTGGAAGGTGTGGGATTCATCCACTCCCCAGGACATTTGCCTAACATATTTTTTGCTACCCAATCTGCGACTAAGTTTTTTTCTCTTTTAACAAATGAGAAATAGATATTACAAATGCTTGGACTATATTACGATTGTTTGCGAGAGGAAGCATTAAAGCTTTGTAATCGTTTTCTATGATGCATTGAGTGCCTTTGTGATTTCTCTTTCGAAGAAAATGCCTGATCCCAAAAGTTTCAGCCTCCATAACACTCTCCGCAGCAATTTTCCAAACTTTGCAGTTAATAACTTCACCTTTAGCATTCCTGACATTTGCTCAAGTGAGAGATCTTTGTAGGCCTTTAATAGCGTGCAATAAAGCGGCATATTTATTGCTCTGGTTTTTGTACATCTGTTCTTTTCTTAATAATGAATAACATATTTTTACATGCACTTCAAGATTACAAATTTGTGAGCTTATCTTATCTGAGTGGTGAGGCGAAGGATGAAATATCGATACCCTAATACGGAGAGCTAACAGTCCAACCCTTTAGTAGAACTCTGGGGGTAGAGATTAGAGAGCATTGTTAGTGGATCTTTAGTGGTTTTGCAAAAATATTAAATTCAATTTATTCGTTCAATCATCATCTCACATTCGACTATATAGTTATACATTAGCTACCAAAGTACAATTAACTCCAACCACCATCATCACCACCACCTGCCATGCCACCTCTACCATCTCTAACATTTGATGCAAATCACAAAGTACAATTTTATCTAAATATTACACAAGGACCAAAGAGCAATTAAATCTTCATTCAAGATTCTAAACGCATCAAAGATCCAACTGATGTTGGCTATTTTTCTTTTTGTTAAATCACGGACTTCTAGTGAGAGAAGAAAATGTGTTTGTGTGTTAATCTATATGTAAATATTTTTGTAAAATCTTAAGGTGACAATAATAATTTTATAATCTTTAGGGTAAAGAAACTAACGAAAATGCAAAAAAATTTAACCTAAATAGAAAAAAGAAAAAAAATGAGGCAAGTTTGCATGGCCAAAAGTATATCAGGGGTTAGGATGAATATATGAAACAATAGGGGCAAACATGCGTTTCAAACAGAAGTTAAATCTAAGTGAATCAACTTCAAAAATTCTTCTTCAGTGTATAAATAATGTATGGCTTCTTTCAAGTGCTAGTAGCTCAGTTTTGTATACAACTCATACAACCTCATTTCTTACAAAACACAATTATCACCCCAACTTATTTAAAACAGATCACACATTAATTTCTATACAAATTAGTGTGGTATTTCACAAAATATAAGAGTAACAATCAAAATCTTTTTGTGGTGCAAAATCTGAAGAAACAAAATTATAATTTTCCCCCCTCAAATAACACCCCCAAGAGGACCAATACCCAGCTCATCCTCAATATCATCACCATCTTCGAATAATTTCAAGAATCGAGCTTGATCTTTTTGTCTCTTTCTCTTCTGATAATACTTATAACCCATTAATAATCCAAGAATGAAAATAATCGATACGAAAACACTTATCAATACAATTATAGCCCAATGCATTACTGTTCCTCCACTTTGCGAATCTGATGAACCAATTGAATCTGTTACAACATATTAATTCATCATTAGTTAGTACAAATACAAAATGTATACACTATATGGATCCTATACATGGGCAAAAAAGAGAAGAATTAGAAGTATTACTTACCACTTCCATGAGGGGCTTCACTTTCATGGGGCACACAATCTGGGCATAAAAACGTAGCATTAAAGTCCTTTTCTTTGAAGCACATATATATCCCATCAGATTTCGAAAAATCTGAAGCACAAAATTCCCACTCCTCCAATATATTATCTGGTAATAAAGGGTCTTCCTCGTAAAACCCACATCTCTTGCACTTTTTATCTTCAAGTTCTTTCAGAGGCTGTAATAACAAAGACAATTGAACACACGGAATTATAGTGTTAATACATTAATCATTAATGGTGCTATTATTGGTGATTAAGCTTCTTGTGTTCAAAGTTAGACAAGATCATTATTTACTAGACTTAATTCATGTTCAGAATAAATTCACAATAATACAAGCAGTATTCATAATCAACAAAATCCTAATTATTTTCAATAAATTTATTCCATTTATTCTCAAGCCACATTCTACTGGATATAATTAAATCATTAATATCCGGTGCTAGTGAGTAGTGAACTGTGTTGTTCTAATGAGATTCATCGAAATTAACAGTAATTAGATACTAGAGACGAGGAATTTGAATATACCTACCAAGATTCTTCACCCTTGAAGGTATACAAAACATGTTTTTCCTTAACATCGGGTAAAATCGTCTTGTTCTCGCCATTACACTTAAAGTAAACTGATGGTTTGGAGATAAACACCCCATGGGTTTTATTTATTTCAAACGAATTCAAAGTAACGATAGCTGCTGATACTGATTCTGCAAAGATCAAAAATAAAATATTTACAGATATTGGAAGAAAATAATACTCTTAAAGAAATTGAAAGAAAAGAAAAGATTGTAATTATGCAGAGAGAATTGTTACCTGGAATCCAGCTGAAAATAATCAAGCACACTAGAAATGCTATAGAAGACCTAAGATCAGGACGACGTCGCATCCTCAATAAGCAAAAGAGCGATGAACTATCGAGCTAAATTATCTATGGCGATCTGGTACGACACCGTTCCGTTGGATGTTTCGCTCGTACTTCAACGGTTCTTGCGTAGGCAAACAGTTTTCTTCTCGGATTCTCGGAGGGGATTTAAATCAAATTGATTTCAAATGATTTCCTTTCAATTTCAGTTACATTCAAAATATTGTAACTCATCTCCACGTAGAATCAACCCCTCCCCCCACCTAAAAAAAAAAGGCACGTGGAGGATATGAAATAGTATGGAAAAAAAATTAATTTTCACATTAACTAGACACGACATCCTGATTTTCAATCAAAATGATAGCATGATACGTTGTTCACCTAGCATAACTAATGATAATCGGAGAGGTGTCGTTAATCAACAATCTGATATCTTTCAGAATTGGTAGGGTTTTTTAGTATGTTGGGCTATTGGGATACTTGATAACTTGGATCTCTGATAAACTATCACATTTGACGATAACGCGTATAAACAACGACTATTTGGCATTCGTGATAACTAAATATTTGGCAGTAAAATGGAACTAGGAGTCACGCGACTAGTGCTCGCATAAACAACACCCCTCATGTTTTCTACCAATAAATGATGTAGCCACTATAAAAAAAATCGGGTTGACCAATTGGAAATGTCTCACTTTATCTCAAAATATTTTGACTTTAGTAACTCAAAATTATTCGAAAAACAAACCGAAGTTATAGCTTTATTATTAATATCGTGGGTGGTTTGGGCCAACTAGTGCGCACCACGACTAGTCCTATGGAGAACTTGCACGCATTCCTATGCATATCTCAGGTAAATCAGAACTATGTTACCCAAGTTCAGGGAGGGGATTCGAATCCAATACATCTCGTTAACACCCTTTTAAGTGCAGAAGAAATGGAAAGACCTTGACCAATTGAGTTGACCCAACGGTTAAACCATTAAATATTGAATTAGATATCCAGCCCTTAAAGTGACAAGTTAGGTTGATCTGGAATTTTTCTACATCAGAAATACAAAAAAAATTATGTGATGACCTTTAATTTGTTATAAGACTTGGACCCTAGGGGTGCACACTTTTTAAAGTAGGAAGACCTAGACCCTTCACATATGCTCGCGGACTAGGCAGTCGGTTCGAGCTCGTGGTTGTGGCGTGGTGTGGTGTATTAGCTGGTCTAATTTAATTAATTATTTAATCTATATTTTATCCTAATGGCTAGTTTCTTGCAAAACATACATCTTTTTCAATGGTGTCTTTTCTATGACAATTATTTCTGAACAAATGTAACCCTACCTGGTGATTGTTGGACTAGTTCTAACAAGTTTCATTGCACCTATAAATGCCTACGAAACAAAGACATTTCATTCACCAAGTATTTAAACATTAGCAATAAAAACGAGAAAGAGAGATTCCACAACAATGTTATAGTTCGAAGAAATTGGAAGAATTCGAGTCTCTGTTTGTTACAATTGCTGCCGTTCAATTCCGGAGGTTGAATCCAAACTAACGCGGTATATTGGTATGTGGCTTGAATACCTTAAAATATCAAATCCAATTCGAGACCTGTCAAGTAGATTCTATTTTCTGTGTTTATGGTTTCTATCATTTCCATTATAGTAAATACATCTTTTACCCTCTGTAATATGGCATGATTGACTACTTACCCCATGTTTTCGAAACTGCGACTATTTACCCCTTATACTAAGTTTTCGTGACTCGTCACTCTATGCTTCCCCCACTTAACGGAATCCATGCACGTTTCGTGACTATTTATCCCATATACGAAAATATACAAAAACTTAGTATAAGGGGTAAATAGTCACAAAAACGTACACGAATTCCGTTTAGTGGGGGTAACGAGTAACAAAAACTTAGTATAGGGGGTAAATAGTCGCATTTCCAAAAACATGGGGTAAGTAGTCAATTGAGGCATAGTACAGGGGGATAATTATTGTATTTACTCTTGTTATTAATATATAAAGCTTTCTGGTTTTACAAAATATATAACAACAACCACTCCATGGGGATCGACAACCATGTCTACGATAATAATGATGATTTCTTGCATGAGAGGTGTTTAAATAGATATGTCAATTAAACTGGAATATCATACATAAACTAAAAAAGGAGTGAAGGTTCATTCGAAACATTAGTAAAAAAATCATATATATATATATATATATATATATATATAGTAATGCTGGGTATCACCCAAAAAGGTATCACCTAAACATCACCTATGATGTGGCGGTTAGGTGTACCAATCATGGATTTTCTCTTTCCAGATTTACTTTTTTCTCTCACCTCCATGATTGGTACACCTAACCGCCACATCATGGGTGATGTTTAGGTGATACCTTTTTGGGTGATACCCAGCGTTACTCATATATATATATATATATATATTCAGATGCATGAGAAGAGGATGCACATTAATGTGAGTGTGTTCAGTGAAATAATTACTTTGTGCCAACCATTTTGCCCAAAAAGAGTAGACCATCCTTGGGATTGATTTCTTCGTTTCAACGTCATTTTGCACACATTTAGAGCTAAAGTCACTTATCCACTGGTCAAAGTCTTCTCAAAGAAATATACCTTAGTTGGAAGAGTTTTATTTAACCAGAGTTTTTAGGTAAGCATCGAACTAACGTAGGTTCCACTCTCTCACCCGCAAGGTTGTAGAAGCTTCAAATAGGGAATATTACACACTTTGCAAAATATATATACTTGTGCATGGATTGTGGCAAGACTTCCAGAGAGATGTTTAAATTTGTATGGAAGAAGACCTTTCCATATCTTTTTTCAAGAGTGCGGTTCGGTGGGAAGGGAAATCTTGTTCGCCCCCGTGGATTATCATTAATTGCAAAAGGAATTTTAAGTGATTGGTTATACCAGTCCTCATTGTATGTCCCACTTCTTATATGGAGCTAAATTACTTGATCATGTCGCGCCTAGTAAATGAGTGGAATAGAGATGTTTATGACCCGAGCAAATAATTGGGTGTTCATAGATAATTAATCGATTCATATTGTTGGTTGAAATATTATTAGGGTGACCAGGTTAGATTTAGGAATTTTATATGGGGGCCTAAAAGTTAGAACAACAAGTGGGGTTTTGGGAGGGGTGAAAGTCTTATATTTAGTTTAGTGAGGGATAATATTTAGGTCGGCTGGATAATGTATTTTTTACTAACATTTATTCCTTACAAAATTGAGAAAATTCTCACTGCATCCTGGGGGATGTCGTAAGACACCCTTGTTGCAAGAGTGTTATTTAATTAGATTTAGTGGGCTCATCGAAAAGGTTGTAGAGACTGCATATAGGAATATTACACATTTTCTCTTAAATCTGTTTACTTATAAGGGGATTGTGGCACGTCTTCCAGAGATCATGTTAATATGTAGGGGAGAATACCCTTCTATATCTTCACCAAGTATGGGTCGGTGGAAAGGGAAAATTTCGTTCGGACTTTTGAATTATCATTAAGTGTACAGAAGTATTTAAGTGATTGGTTATACCCGATCTTCATTGTGTATGTCACGCTCTTGGTATGGGTTCAAATTAGTTGGTCATATCTTATCAGGTAAAGGAGCCCAGTAATCTATATTTAGTTATGCATTTCCATGTACTGAACCTGGGTTTATTAGTTCTATGTAGATGGTCAACTGGTGGGTGCAAAGGTGTGATAAAATAATGATTTAAATAATAATAAAGATAAGGACACACACCCTTAAAAACCACATAAACTCACTGCAAGTATCACAGATCGTTCGCAAGTTTAGTTAATAAGTAAAGTTCGTTCGCAGGGATTTGATCTGTTAGATCTACTTGTGTATATAGAGAAGTGTAGGTGAAGTTACTTGTTTTATGAAAAGACAAATAAAAAGACATAATGTTTATTTGGTTTTCAGATTTAAAATATAATAATGCAAACAAATAATTACTAAAGAATGGAGATGAAAGATATAACTTAGGATTGCTAGCATGCACTTATCCTTCTAAATCTAGTTCTAGTTATAAGGGTGATTAAAGCTCATAGAGTAAATAGTCAGGATTCTATATTCCTCATAACCCCTATTTGGGCGGACTTAGGTGTCAACCTAACAATTACCAAGGGACCATGTGCAATGATCGGTGGTTAAATCGAACCTTAGTGACTATTGAGTTAGGCAAGCCCGTCATGATCACTACCGTACACTAGACGTTTATGAGGTTCATCTCTAGTTTGGAGAATTGTGTGATTTTCTGTCTAAGTGAACTTGTTGATTCTCAAGAGGGGTCACTTTGTTTGGTACATGTTCAATCTGATAATGATCAATGAGACTCGTGTATTCCAGTTTTATATATAGTTAATGAATGATCCTGGCTAGCTAGTTGAATCTTGGATTAAACAATTTTTTGTTGATATTATTATCCTAACTAGCTAACTGAATCTTGTATTAAGCAATTTTTTTGTTGATATTGATTTTTATACAAGGATAAAAGGTGTCAGTGGTAAAATTAACCTATACGAAATTCCAATAAGAACATAGGGACCGATGTGCCAATAAGAACATATGGACACATGCATAGTGCAATTAACCCATTCAATACTCATGTATAAGATTACTCCTTTTGAGTATGGAGATCATATCTTGAGCATGTAAGAAATATTTACAATTCGGTCCTCATGTCTTGGCCTTTATGATTCCGTCTTCTTAATTTTTCCTTTTTGTGCAGGTTCGGAAAAATAAGTTCAAACTAGACGAGATCGATTTCTCTGTTTTGTGATGGTATTCATCCCATTAACACAACCCATATACAAAAATGTCGAATATATAATACAAGGATAAATTTAGTTGGGTAGTTTTTTAAATGGCTTAGGGAATTTTTTTATTTTGTCTAGGCATCTTGCTCTGGAAGCCAAGTATAAACGAGCTAACACCATGGCTCGAGGGTGGATGTTGAACAATGTCTCAAACCTCATTTTTTATCTTCTTGCCAAAGAAAAATCGGCAAAGATCATATGGGAGACACTTGAGAAAAAATATGGGGCTGAGGATTCGGGTAAAAAGAAATATGTCACTGGGGCTTGGTACAACTTTCGTCTCACCGATCAAAAACCCATGACCGAACAACTCCACGTCTATGAGAACCTTTGCGCAGATGTGATTGCTGAAGGTATGAAAATGTGTGAAGTTCTCCAAGCCAATATCTTGCTAGAAAAATTTCCACCTTCCTGGAGCGAATACCGTAATCAACTGAAGCACAAGAAGAAGGAAATGACACTACAAGATCTGATTAGCCACATTCAAGTCGAAGAGGCTAATCGACTCAAAGACAGGTCTATCTCTTTTCCTACTCAATCCTCCAAAGCTAATCTTGTTGAAAGTTCTAGTGAAGGTAACAAAGGCAGGTTCAAAGGAAAGGGTAAACAACAAGGCCACAACAAATCCAAATCTGGGGGAAACAAGAATCGCGGCAACTCCAAAGGTGGTGGGTTCAAAACCTCTGGTAAGATTCAAAAACCCAAAGGAGCGTGTTACTGTTGTGGGAAGGAAGGACATAAGGCTTTCGAGTGCAAACTTAGAGCTGATCAAGGTCCCAAACCTGCCGCAAATCTGGTCGAGACCGAAGAGGTTATTGCTGCAGTGATGGTTGAGGTAAACTTAATTGAGAACAAAACCGACTGGATTCTTGACACTGGAGCATCTCGTCATTTCTGCTCAACGAGATCCATGTTCAAGAAATTCGAAGAAGCAACAAATGGTGAATTTGTCTACATGGGTGACTCCTCAACCGCCATGGTCTTCGGTAAAGGACAGGTTTCTCTCAAACTCACTTCTGGTAAAACCCTAGAGTTGAATGATGTTCTCTTCGTCCCCTGTCTCCGTAGGAACCTAGTTTCCGGAGCTCTTCTTAATAAAGTAGGCCTTAAACTTGTATTTGAAGGGGGGAAAATGGTTATTACCAAAAATGATGAATTTTTGGGGAAAGGGTACATGAATGGTGGTTTGTTTGTTTTAAATACTGTACCAATGAATGAGAATGCCTCTGATTTTGCTTATGTTGTTGAATCTCTTGACACTTGGCATGGTAGACTAGGTCACCTTAATATATCTTCTATTAAAAGGCTTAAAGAACTTGGACTAATACCCCTCAATAAAATAGATGACTTTTCCAAATGTCAAATTTGTGTAGAGTCCAAACTTGCGAAGAAGCCCTTTAAGCCCGTGACCACTAGAAAGACTAGTCTCCTTGAATTAGTGCATTCTGACTTAGCTGATTTTAAAAACTCCGCTAGTAGAGGAGGAAAACTTTACTATATAACCTTTGTAGACGACTACTCTAGGTTCACTAAAGTGTATCTTCTTAAAACTAAAGACGAGGCGGAAAACGCGTTTTTAAAATACAAAGCTGAAGTAGAAAATCAACTAGACTGTAAAATCAAAAGACTTAGGTCACATAGAGGAGGCGAATATAGTTCTAATTCACTTAAAGAGTTTTGTGAAATAAATGGGATAATCCACGAACTTAGTGCCCCCTATACACCCCAACAAAATGGCATAGCTGAGAGAAAAAATAGATCCCTTAAAGAGACTATGAATGCTATGTTAATAAGTTCAGGTTTACCAACCAACATGTGGGGCGAAGCTGTTCTATCAGCATGTTATGTCCTTAATAGGGTACCCCATAAATCCCTAGATAAGACCCCCTATGAGATGTGGAAAGGGTTTCCACCTAACCTGAAATTTTTAAAAGTGTGGGGGTGTCTGGCTAAAGTCAAACTACCCGATTTTAAAACAGTCACTGTTGGACCCAAAACAATAGACTCTGTATTCATAGGGTATGCTCAGAATAGTGCAGCCTATAGATTCCTATCATTAGATGATAACTCCGTTTTTGAATCTAGAGATGCTGAATTCTTTGAAAACATCTTCCCTTTGAAAACCGTGCATACTGTTGATGCTCCTTTGTCTTCTAGTAACTTATCTGATGAGGTTAATGTTCCTTTATGTGATAGTGCTCCTGGCCCCTCTACCTCCTATGTGCCTAGTAGTATTCCTGAGGAAGAACTTAGGAGGAGTAAGAGGCGGAGGACCGAGTCCAGTTTCGGACCTGATTTTATCACAGCCTTCTTAACCGAAGGTTTTCACATTGACCTGATAAGTGAACAGGTTGTCACCTGTCTCCTCATGGAGGAAGACCCAGAAACCTATGCCGATGCTTTGAGATCGGTAGATGCTAGTTTTTGGAAAGAAGCTATTAATAGAGAACTTGAGTCTATTAAAAGTAATCATACGTGGGATTTAACTGACTTACCCAAAGGCAGCAAACCCATAAACAGCAAATGGATTTTTAAGAAAAATTTGAGACCAGATGGCTCAATAGAAAAATTCAAAGCTAGGTTGGTTATTAAGGGTTTCACCCAAAAGAAAGGCCTTGATTACTTCGACACTTATTCCCCTGTGACCAAAATCGCCACCATTAGGACCCTCATCGCTCTTGCGGTCATTCACAAACTTGTCATACATCAGATTGATGTTAAGACTGCGTTTCTGAATTGGGACCTAGATGAAGAGATCTATATGGCCCAGCCTGAAGGGTGTGTGGTTCCTGGTCAATGGGATAAAGTGTGCAAGTTAAAGAAGTCTTTGTATGGCTTAAAACAGGCACCCGAAAAATGGTATGAAAAACTCGATAGATACCTTATCTCCAATGGGTTTGTGGTCAACACTTCTGACTCATGTGTTTACTCCAAAGTAAGAGGATCAGAGTGTACCATCATCTGCCTGTATGTAGATGACATGCTCATCTTCGGCACTTCTCTTCATACCATAAATGAGACCAAACGCTTCTTGTCCTCTAAGTTTGACATGAAAGACATGGGAGAAGCAGATGTAATTCTTGGGGTAAAAATCATTAGAAGCAGTAATGGTATTTCCCTGAGTCAGTCTCATTACGTAGAAAGGATGTTGAAGAAATTTGACTCCTTTGAGGTGACACCTGTAAATACTCCCTATGATTCTAGTATTCATTTGTCTAAAAACTCTGGAGATGCTGTATCCCAAAATGAATATGCCAAAATCATAGGTAGTGTGATGTTCTTAATGAACTACACTCGACCCGATATTGCCTACGCCGTTAGTAGACTTAGTCGCTATACTCATAACCCGAGTAATGACCACTGGGTTGCACTTCGTCGTCTTCTAAAGTACCTGCGAGGTACTATGGATCTAGGTCTGCATTTCAGCTCATTCCCTGCAGTACTCGAGGGATTCTGTGATGCAAACTGGGTCTCTGACAATGACAAAGTTAACTCCACCAGCGGTTATGTTTTCTCCTTAGGAGGAGGTGCTATATCGTGGAAATCCTCTAAGCAGACTTGTATAGCACGCTCCACCATGGAGTCTGAGTTTATAGCACTAGAAATGGCTGGACAAGAAGCTGAGTGGTTGAGAAGTCTCTTATCAGATGTGCCCCTTTGGGAAAGTAAGGCCACACCTGTGTGTATCCATTGTGATTCACAAGCAGCCATTGCAGTCGCTCATCAAAGTGCCTACAATGGAAAGAAGAGACATATACGCATCATACATGGCTCAGTAAAACAGTTACTGAAGAATGGTGTGATAGCCTTAGAGTATGTACGATCAGAGGAAAATCTCGCTGATCCATTTACCAAAGGCTTACCCAGGAGAGTAGTCCTGGAAACGTCGAGGGGGATGGGGTTGAGACCCATCAATGGGGAACATGTGACTCTTGAGTCAATGTGATCTCCATTCATCCATATGGCATAAAACTAAAATAATATGGATTCATAGCCACTTGTGGTGGTCCTTTTGAGAAGGACTTGATGAATCAGAATTCATAGCCCCTATAGTGGTCCTTTCGAGAAGGACTTGATGAATTCAAGGGTAGTAGAAAAACCCAAACCTTTATGAACAAAATGTTAAGGAGACGTCCTTGAACAAATGTAAATAAAGGTATCTACAAAGTTCATAGCCCGCAAGGGTGGTCCTTTAAAAGGGCTTGATGAACTCAACTGGAAGGTGAGGTTCGAGGTAACTATAACTTTCAGCAGGGTAGAGTATGTGTTGTGAGGGCCTCAATCGAAAACCGTAAAAGTTCAAGACTAGGTTCACTTTAAACGGAATTCGGTGGTTGCCTCACTTCACTACGTGACAATTCAAATCGAAAGATATTGACACTTAAGTACAATTCACCCAAATGCAGAAAGTCGTGGAAACCTGATCACTTTCTCTCCAAACCTCTGTTAACACTTCAAATGTGTGGGGGATTGTTGGACCATTTAAAGTGGAAGTGGGAAAGAGATGTTTCCCACATCGGTAGAAAGAAAAAGGCTAAAAGTCTTTTTAGCAAATGTGATGGCATTAGCTTCCAAAGAGCCCAACACCATGAACATGAAAAAGCATTGGAGAAGGCCACACGCGCGCACCACCACCACCACCACCCACCCGCCCGGCCCGGCCCGGCACCGGCACCGGCACCGGCGGCGGCGTGGGCGTGGTTCGTGGGGAGTTTGGGCAGTCAAAAAATGAAAAATGAATCAAGTTTTACCATCAGCTATTAAAGGGTCGTTAGCAATCAATCAAAGGTAAAACGTAAATCAAAGATTCCACAAATCACGCGTGCGTTAAAGGTTAATCCATCAGCTGGCCGAGTCAACAAGTCAACCAGCAGTTACACATGAATCCAAAACGTGTGGAATAAAGAAGTCAACTAAAACATGGGATTAAAAGAATCAAATCAGAAAACGGTCAATCAATTAGTAGGAGGGAATCGTGGAATTGATTGGTCCGTTACTTTGGTCAAAGGTTTCAAACTCCCCCTCCCCCTATAAATAGAGTTCACTCCTCAGCAGTATCAACTACGAAAATCACAACAAAGCTAAAGCAAAAACGCTCTCTCTACCTACTCACTTCTCAGAGATAAACCGTAGTAATTGTAGTCCTCTAGTCTTTTCCGTTTGAAGATACCGGTACGCCGGAATATCTTTTAAACGCTAGGCTTATTTCCGTGTAATCGTTTTTTGCTTTGTATTCCGGTTTTGATTTTCGTTTGTAATAGATAGTTGACGCTTTAAATCGTATTTTCTATTTCTGTTTTGATTTGCTTTTCATTTCGAACGGTGAATATTTCACCTACATTACTGTATTAAACATCTGTGTCCAGTATTGTGCAAATGTGATATACTGCAACTACAAGAAATTATTAGGGACCCTATGGAAAGACTGTAGATATGAGCGGCATATTGTTACCATTTTATTAAGTATTTGAAATTTCTATATAAAATCTTACGAGTAACATGAGTAACTGGACTTTTATGAAAAATTGATAGATTTTGTAGTATGGAAATGAGAGTTAAACATTAAACTATGTGAAATATGAGAATCAAAGTCCAAATACTTCAATTTTCGAATCCAATCATTTTTAGTTTATATTACAATGGTGAATTACATAATGGAGTTATTTCCTCTATTAGCCATGAGATCCCAAATACTTTATGGATTTTTCTTAACTAGACTAAGACCATATTTCAATAACGTGGTCATTGTTAGTGAATAATAAGCAGATCATTCGATACAATGTCTCCTACAAAATAAACAATATTATTGTATTATGTCAATAACATGGTTATTGTTTATGAATTTTAAGCACACCATTCAATATCTCCTACAATATAGACAATATCATTATACTTGGAGGAGAATGCATTTAACTTTATTGACATCATCAATTACAAATCGAGATGGTCGATCTCAAACTTATTGACATTATCAAGATATTGCAGTTCAAGACTCCAGATTCTTTCTTGATGGACTAATCCCATCAAGTCGAGGAAATATAAGAACACGATTATTAAATCTCTAATTTATCCACCAAAACTCAGGGTGGCTATCGGTCCGTTTTGGACCGGTTCGGACCGGTCCTTATCGGATCTGGGCCTTATCGGTCTGGTTTGGCTTATCGGTTCCATTCTTACTGGACCGGTATGGTCTGGTTCTTGGTTATCATAGTGGTGGTTACGAACCGGTAAGGAGAACCGGTTCAACCGTTTCTGGTTCCGGTCCCGAACCGGGTCTTACCGGTTCCAACTTTTTATTTTATTTTTTATTTTATATTGCTTTAATATATAAATAGAGTTTTTTTAATACTTTTAAAAAATTGATTTGCTAGAGAGATTTTCTAAAGATAGTATTTTAAACATGTTTTTCATTCAAACTTGAGTTATATTTAATTTTTTTGTTTGTTTAGAATCATAAATTATTTTTTTCTTTACCTACGAAAAGTATTTTGTTCATACTTAAGTTGTTAATTTTTTTCATATATATATATATATATATATATATATATATATATATATATATATATATATATATATATGTTAGACTCTTATTGATAAAATATGTATCTTCTACTCTTATTGATAAAATATGTATCTTCTATTGATTTAGTCATACAAATACAATTCACAACATATAAAATTTACTGATTAAATAAATTATAAGTTATAATAAAATTTACTGATATAATAAATTACAAGTTATAATAAATTGCAACAACACCAAAATAATGACATGTGAGAAAAAGGGGAGGGGGGGGGGAGGTTGGTGGTTGTGCCCATAGAATTTAGGCTGCATACTAGGGATGGCAATGGTTACGGTTAAAAACCGAAACCGATGATAACCGAACCGATTAAAAACTGAATTATATAACCGTGGTTAAAACCATTAGGTTATGGTTTTGAAAAGTGTAACCGATGGTTAAAATCGTTAGGTTATGGTTTTTGATAAAAATAAAACCGAAAAACCGAAAACCGTTTATTATCATATATATTTTCAAATTTTATAATAATTAAGGTTAAATTAGATATATTGAAATTCTAAAAGTAAAATCAAAATATTAGATTCAACCAAATAAATAATAAATATGCAATTTAATCAAATGTCAACACAACATTTTATAAACCTTGTACTTTTCTTTTATATGTGTGGTTTTATTTTATGAAATCTAATATATTTATTGAATTATCATTTGAATATGGTTAAAAACCGTAAAACCGTTTAAAAAACCAAAACCGAACAATATGGTTATGGTTTTAAAAAATGAAACTGATGGTTAAAACCGTTAGGATATGGTTTTTAATTATAAAAACGGTTATGGTTTTTGGAATTTTTGCAAAAAAACGATCCCTTGCCATCCCTACTACCTACATACCTTTATGCAAGTAGAATGAAATGCATACTCAGAAAAGGATCAAGCCACCACATAATTCTTTTAACCCCCTTGGTAAAACTGTTAGTATATTTTTTGATAAATAACTTTAAATATATAAATATACGAGAAAGAACTCACCACTCGTCTTCATCGGCCTGGTATGATTCTAAAGGACCTGAACCGTCACTTGAGCTGGACAAGTTGAACGCCAAATCCTCGTCGTTAGATAAAACATCCAATTGGTCGTGTGTTCGGGTGTCTGCCCTAAAAAAATTATTTTCACAACTAAGTGGTTATATCAAAGTCCAAGGTTAAGAAAAACCTGTTTTGTGTTAAGAAAACTTGTTAGAAACAGTTTGTAAACAAAGTAAAGAAACATTTCTAACATTTTTTCTTAACACCACTATATACACAAAGTTAAGTACACAGAGTTAAGTAGATGAAAGAAATTACCTTCTTGTGGTGTTTGTAATACAATTGCAGGTTTGAATAAGTTGTAAAAGAAACTTGAAAGTTGAAATTATAAACTAGAATGTGAACACTTTTGATTCGTAAGTAAAATAATCTTTGCAAGGTGAGTATTACAAAGAAAGAGACACGCTTATATAGGCAAAAGGAATGTGTTTAAAGATGGTGGTTGAAATTAATTTAGTAGATGAGATGTGACTTTTTTTAAGAGAATAAATACAATGCTGAAAATAGGACTTCTTTTTCTATCAAAATCATAATCACAAAAGATATTTACTCATTTTGAAGTGACAAGAATCAACCATATTTAATAGCAGTTCAGAAAATTCAAACAAACCCCTACTTTAATTTACAAATCAGAAAATTTAAACCCCATTTATATTTTTAAAATGTTAGAAATACAACAACTTGACAATTTCATGTTACATTGCAAATACTCTAAACTTAAATTTAATCTAGTAATGCATTGTCATCAACAAAACCTCCAGAGTGATAATTTGGTCCAGAAAAGGAAAATCAAATCGTGTAGGGACTAAAATGCTAAAATTCATATTTGAAATCATCATTTTTTAAAGGTAGATATGCTTTTGTGAAATTTTTGTCCAAATCCAAAATTTATGAAATATATGGGGTCATTTTGTCATCAAAGATGTATTCAATTAAATTTGGCCATCATTTTTGTTTAAAGAAGGGGTTGTTTTGAAAATTTACCAACTAAATCTTAAAACCATCAATTCTTAGAACCACTTGATCTTACAAATGTGAATTCGAAAATCAATACTACATAGTAACCTCCATATGCAAATTGTTCAAACATAGGGTCCTTAGTTAACAATTTTCTTAATTCACTCAATTCGCAAATTAGGATTTCTTAGGGATCAATCTTGCAAATTCAATACTCAAAAGGAATCCACATTGGCAACTTGAAAGAAATACAATTTCCACTATCAATTACAATGTGTAAGTGATGTCTCCCCATTTGTGATGATTTAATATTAGTTGGAGACATCATTTTTAGTGTTTTAGAAGTCTAAATACTCAATTTTCCTATGTATTAGTGCACTTTCCTATTTCTTGTCTTGATTTAATGATTTATTATTTTTAGAGCATATTTGGTTTAATTATTTATTTAGTGTGAAGCTTTAAAGATATATATGGAGATTAATTAGATGCCAAATAAATTCTAAGAGATAAAGGAAATAAGATATGCATGGAAATTGGAGATAAGGAAAAGAAAAGCTAAGATATGGAAAGATAAAGTTGCCAAATAAATCTGAATTCCAGCACCTGCGACCATAGAAGTGATCATAACTCAAGATTGGCTAGGAATTTTGATAAATGGCCTGAGGCAAAGTTAAAGATCTTTCCGATACGATCATTTTTTACTCTTGGAACGCGTCAAACGGATAAGTATTGAAGGAGTTACGGCCAAAACAAAACAACAGCATATTATTACCTTTTCTATATTTTAGGGTTACGAATTTGAGTTGGGCTTGGAGTGCAAGTTACTTATCTTCCACTCTAAGAAAATGAATTAGGTCTTTGAAACACCTATAAATACACCCTTAAACCTTTGTAAAATCATCCTTGCCTCCTATTAATTAGTCCTTAGGTTTTATATCATTAGATTTATTGAAGAGAGCAATATGAGTTCTTTGTATCAATCTTTTAGTTTATTTACTTCAGGTATGAACTAATTTTCCCATAACTTGGGTTTTGCATTATGTATAATCTATGAATTCTATTTTCTTTCGATCTAAGTTTCTTTAGCACAAAATATGGACTTCCCATATCATATTTCACAAATACCAGGGACCTCAAAAGTAATTTTCGCCTAACAGAAGGGACTAACTCAACAAATTTAATAAAAGGCAGAGAATTGATTTCCAAAAACGAGATTACAAAATTGCAGAAAATCCAAAAACCCTCATAACCAGAACATATAAACCGGGGTTCAAAGCCTTCTACTTAGCAAAGTAGTCAGTAAATAAACCATCAACAATAACTCCAATCTTCATCAACAGTACACAATTTCAACATGCCAACAAGGAAACAAAGTGTAACCATTAGAGAAACTTATTAAAAATCATAAAACATATACATTTAAATGTTCATTTCATAACTTACATTATGATTTTCAAATTGAAGATTAAAAGAAAGAACAGTTCCATAAACCCTCACAAAAACAGAAAATCAAAGCTCATCAATGTCAAAATGTATTGAATAGTTGAAGATTAAAGAATTAGACAAACCACCATAGCAAAGAATTAGACAAAACACCCTCCACCATGCGTAATACGAACCGAAACCACCACCAAAGCCACCGAATAATCAAGCCACCCATAATAAATCAAACCACCGCCAAGTAACTTCTCCATAGTGAAGATTAGAGTTGTATTTCAGATGAGAATTGAATGGGAGAAGTGGGTTTGGTGAAACGAATTAACGCTTAGGAGAGATGGAAAGAGTGGAGTGGGGTGAATTGAATGGGGTCGGTGGGTTTGGGTAGGCTAGAGATAACGCGTAGAGTGGGTTGAATGGGGTCGGTGGGATGGGTTTTACTATTTATTGTTATTAAAAAAGCTTATCGGTCCGGTCCGTTCCGGACCGGTTCAAATGTTATGGTTTTTTTTTGGGAAGAACCAAACCGTTAGTGGTACCCTCGGTTCGGAGCGGTTCAGAACCGCAATGTTGGCCCGGTTCGGACTCGGTTCCAGAACCGACCGGTTCAGTTCGGTGGACCGGAGAACCGGACCCGTTAGTCAGGCTGAACCAAACATATCTCACTAAGAATAATACTCAATATGAAACTATATAGTTTCCCGTATATAAGGTAATCCATATGATTACACTTTAAAATCGACTAAAAGAGCTTTTGCATATCTAAAATCTCTCAACAACCTATAAATTGATTCATTAGTTATACAATACATAAAAAGCCACGGGCAGTATGGTAATTAGACCATGGCACCATACATATATTATGCAAAATAGATAAATTGCACCATTACACCCTATGTTATAAAGAATACCAAAATATATACAACGCGTTTTATCAAAAAGAAGCAAAAATACACCCTGTGAAGTTGTAGACTTATAACGTTATCTATATAAAACAGTAAAACTTATGCTAATTCTTGAAAAAACATAGTTATATTTGGATTTTCCTGATAACACAGGGACAAACAATGCAATTATTCAAGAAAGAAGTGTATCTACTTGATGTCTCTCTAATTGTTCTTATTTTCGACCTTTGGGAGACATCATTTTTTATGTTTAATTGAATATTTTGATAGACTTTTGAGTTAAAAATGCAATAATCCGGAATTTCCATTTTATTTCTAGTATTTCTGATTTATTAAACTTTTGCGCGTAATCTTGTGTATTTTAGTGGAAAGTTTGTAGGTTTTAAATATTAGCTAGGAATGGAATCCGAGAAGAGAGTCAAAGATCATGATATGGAGTCAAGACTTGAAGATAAATCCCGAAAGAATTTGATTTTAGAGCTGCAAATCTGGAAAACAGGCCAACGATTGCTGATTTCGAGGCACTTAAGAGATGATTTAGCCGCTTACCCTTGAAGAGAATACATTCCTTATCGAGTTACGGAACTTTTGCAAGTGATTTCAGGTCAATCGGAGTTATAACAAAGCGGTTAGAGCCGTTTTAGTGGAGGTGGTGCAGAGGTTACGGGATTTTGGGCTTAGAAATTGGGTTTGGACATTTAATTAGTGTTTTATTATTAGGTCCAAGGCATATTCCAAATTTTAGCTTATAAAAGTAGTTCTTGACTTCTATTTTTCATACAATTCACTTTTTACAAGATTAAACATCAGAGAGAAGCAACAGAAGGAAGAAAGAAGAAGCTGCAAGAGGTGGAGAGGGTCTATATCTCCGTTCTCAGTCATTCCAATTCCGGAAATTAGGTTTCTTTTAATTTTAATTCTGTAATACATTATGAATTCTATTTCAATTAATTTAGTCTTCTTTTTAATTAGTATGAGCTAAACACATTTTAGTGCTTGAGAATGCTTTATGGGTGAATCCCAATCTTATTGAATTTCATATGTTGAATTTGGGTTTCTGTTAAATTAAATTAGACTGGGACTTTTACTCTTTTCGATAAATTAAGATTATTTACTGTTTTTAGAGTCATGAACTAAGAACAGGTATTAGTATCTAGGCTATTCCAATTAGTGGCAATTGGATCATCCTGACGGAGAGTTTAGGTACGGAAATATTTATTCAATCTAAAATAGAAGCTATTGATTCTGACAAACTTAGCTAATTTTAGGGCCAATGTGGTAATTAACTTAAACATCTAAAAGTGGATCATATTTACCCTGACGGGACTAGTGACACTCTAGGATAGCCTTATAGTCCACCCTGACGGGGGTATAAGGAATTTAGAATCCCGACCATTGTAATTGACCAATTTAGCCCTTAAACAGCATAAGTTATGACATAGGATTAGGAGGATCCCTTGCTTGCGTTCTCAAGTGCTACCTTCTCATACTTGCGTTTCACACTTATTTACTTGCGTTTTAATATTTACTTGCATTTTATATTTAGTCTTTCATTAATTAGAATTAATACAAAAAAACCAAATCAATCATTATATCTTTACTTGTTTTCGTAAGTGCAACCAGTCATTATTCGATAAGCATTGTAGTTAACCAAACCGTCCATGCGAACGATCCTAGAATCACTTATTACTACTTGGGGACAACCGTACACTTGCGGTTGTGGTTCGATTACATTTGCATTTATTTTAGAAGACACAAAGGACCACCAAGTTTTTGGCGCCGCTGCCGGGGACGGTAGCGTGTGACCACGGTGTTTATCCTGTAGTGATAATTGCATTTATTTTTGTTTTTATCAGTTTTCCGCTTTTTGTTTGTTCATTTTCTCAGGTTTTTAGGTTTGGTGTATGCGAAGGAGACTCTTTAAGGATCTAGAGCCAACACCTCCGATCCTTAATAATCCAGAATCATTAATCAGACTCGCTAACAAGAGAAGAAAAGAACAAGAAGCTAGAGAGGTAGAAGAATTAATTAACAGAATGGAGAACATTGATATTCAGAACCAACAAAATAACGGACAAGGTCAGCTAGACGCAAATGGCCAACCTATAGCGCCACCAGGCATTATTCCTCAAGTTCAGCCACTAAATCCTAATCCTCAAGTCCAAGCTCAGATAGTGATTAATAAAGATCCATGGTTTGTTAATGGCCCGGAAGAAGTACCTTTTCGTGCTCCTGCTCTAGGAGTAGGTGCTCCAAATATAGATGTTCCGAGGTTTCGTCCAGATTCGGGTATGTTAGCGCAATTCCAAAATTTTGGGAATTTTTGTGGTAGAGCTGGAGAAGATCCTATTCGAGCAGTACAGAAATTCAAGCAGATATGTGATTCTTACATCACACAAGGGGTTTCAAGAGAACAAATGTATTTTGCTGCGTTTTGATTCTTTGTTATTGATGGAGCAAGTAAGTGGCACGATTCGCAAGAACCTACGAAGATAACAAACTGGGACCAATTAGAAACCGCTTTCTTTGAGAGACATTACCCAAGTAACATGAGGTTAGATGATCAACTTGAATTAACACATTTCCGTCAAGAATATGATGAAACTTTAGGTAAGAGCTGGACAAGATTTCAAATGTGCTTACGAAGAGTTCCCAATCATGGCTTTACAGAACAACAACAGCTAAAAATATTTTACAAAGGCCTTTATGGGACTTCAAGAGAAAAATTGGATTTGCTATGTGGTGCAGGATTTCTTCAAGTTCAACCCGTTCATGCAAAAATCATCTTGGAAAGAACAGTAAAGAATGAAGTTGGGTGGACTCCGGTAAGAACCCTGGTTAAAGGAGTGAATAATGTCAATATAGAAGAAAAGTTCGCTACACTTGAGAATAAGATTCAAACCACCATAGAGCAACAGTTGAAACAGCTTACCTTAGCTGTAAAAGAGGGATTTTAGGGTAAGAAGGTAGCTGTGCAAGCTGCACAAGAGGTTTATATGTGTTCGATTTGCAGGGTAGATGATCATGATGAGGAAAGTTGTCTGAATAATCAAGAGCCTGTGATGTTTGTCTCCAATAGAGGTAACTTTAATTCAAGTGGTAATGGATATCAGCCTAACAGAAACCATCCTGGGTTTCAATACTCAAATCCTAATGGGGCAGCCAATCCTACATATGCGTATCAGCCGCGTCCCCAAGGTAACAACTTGGTGGGGGCAAAGGTGTGATAAAATAATAGATAAATAAAGATAATAATAAAGAGCACACACCCTTGAGAACCACGGAACTCACTGCAAGTATCACAGATCGTTTGCAAATTTTAATGATAAGTTAAGTTCATTCGCAGGGATTGTATCCGTTAGATCTACTTATATTTAACAAACGTAGATGAATTTAGATGTTTTAAATAAAAATATAAAAAGATGAAATAACAATCTACGCAATTAAATAATTAAAACAAATAAACAAAACAAATAACTAAATATGAATGTAAGTCAAATAGATTAGGATTACTAATATGAGTCTATTACTAAATCGTTATTCTAACCTGTCACAGATTAAGCATCATATATTAACCAAGATTCTAAATTCTACCTAGCCTTCTCTAGGCTTAGGAGCAACCTCTCCACTACTAGGGATTCCTAAGTAATGATTGGTGACTAAATCAAACCTTAATGGCTATCTAGTTAGGCAAGGGATCAAAACTAGACGATTATGTGGTGTTGTCAATAACTAAGAATAATCCTAAGATTGGCCAAATCTAAGGTGTAACAATAAGTCAAAACACATAATAAAAATATACGCCAAGCTCAATCAATTAAAATAACAAATAGTATTTATGAATTAAAGACCAAATAATAACCCAACGATTAAAAGTAAAACTTACAGAATAAAAGCTTAGAAATATGGTTGAGCATAAATCTATAGCTAATTACTCTAAATATAGAGAAGGTGAGATGTAGAAGAGGAGTTTGTCACTCTCCAACTTCTTGCTTCTTGTCTTCCTCTATAGGTCAGCTTGCTTCTTGGAAAATAGCTTGATACTAAGGATGAATATTAAATTAAAGGACTAAGCTATTGTTTAAAAGTGAGAAAATACAAGTAAGGACTAAGACTAAGCTTTAAACTGAGCAAGGACATGTTTACAATGGTATAAGGGTGTCTTTATAGGTGTTTGGAAGACCTAATTCGTTTTCTTGAAGGAGAAGTAAGTAGTGGACTCCAAGCCCAACTCAAATTCGTAACCCTAAAAACATGCAATCAGGCCCGTTTTTCTTTTGGTCCTAGCAGCTTCGATATGCGTATGAATATACCAAATTCATCGTCTCGAAAAGATCTTCAAATTTGCTCTTGACCGTTTCTCCAAATTCCACACCGTTCTTGAGATATAAGATGATTTGTGGTCGTAGGTGCAGAAATTCAGGATTAAGGCAGCTTTTCCTTTTCCATGTTTTTAGCTTTTATTTCCTTATCTCCAATTACCATGTGATGTCTCCTCATTTGTGATAGTAAAATATACTCATGAGACATCATTTTAGGCTTATTTATTAGTTTATAGGTTGATTTTAGCTTAATTTAGTGCACTTTCCTATTTTGGGTCTTGATTTGTAGAATTATTATTTTTAGAGCATATTGGGTTTAATTGTTTATTTAGTGTGAAGCTTTAAAGATAATTATGGAGATTAATTAGATTCCAAGTCAAAGACTACAACTTATGGAAGGAGATTTGCATGGAAATTGGAGATAAGGAAACAATTGCTAAAAAGATGGAAAAGGAAAAGCTGCCTAAATCTGGGATTCTGCACACACGTCTAAAGATTGGTGTTTTTACCTAAGAAATAGGCCGAATTTGGTAATTTCCTTCTGAAGGGTCAAGATAATTCTGTTGCGATTCGTTTGGTATCTTGTGGAGCAAAATCCGACCAATAACGAAGAAGATACACTCAAAACAACGCAGCAGTGTTTTCCTTACGAATTTGAGTTGGGCCAGGAGTCCATTACTTGAATTTATCTCCACCAAACGAATTAGGTCAACCTCTACACTATAAATACAGCCTCTTAACACTCTTAAATCATCCTTGGTGAAACCTTAAGCCAAGAGGAAGCATACAACACAAGAGAGAAGTCTGGAAGGAGCTGTCATCAACAATGTCTTCTTCTACCTTTAATTTTGTAATTTCTTTCTTTTCTTTCATGAACTAAATTTCTTTAGCGTAAGTTTTAGCATATATGTATGAACCCTAGTTTTGATTGACATCTATCTAATTTGGGAATTTAATGTTTTAAATAGAATTATAGTTTTTATTCTCTATTTATGTGTTTGGATTTATATTCTGTGTTCTTGTGGACGGCCGCCATTAGAATTACCATCTAGTAATTAGGATACCATTGACAACGGTGTTTAATTACATGTTTGATGTCTCCCTATTTGTTCTAATTCTTAGCCCATTGGAGACATCCTTTTAGGTGAATAAATGAGTTATTTGATAGACTTTTAGGCTAATTTGATCATATTGCACTTTCTCCCCTTGGAAATTAACTATTTGCAGAATTTGAGCTTTTGTGCATAAATTTGACTATTTTTACTGCAAAGTTAATCGGTTCTGGAATTTCATGAAAGACCAATCCAAGGAGAGAAAGTGAGAATAAAGTCTTGATGTATTTTAGAGTGTTAGGAAATGTTTTTACTCAACTTTCTATATTTAGAGTGCACTTTCCTATTCTGATTTCTTGATTTATTGATTTATTCTTTTTAAGCATATGCGGTTTAATTATTTATTTAATGTGAAGCTTTAAAAGATATATGGTAATTACTTAGAGGCCAAGTCAAGATAAAGATGAAGGGAAAGAAGATTTACATGGAAGTAGGAAGATTTAGGAAAGATTTATTCAAAGGAGGAAAAGATAAAGCTGCCTTTTGAAATCTGAAAATCCAGCCACGTTTTGGAAATTAAATCATAATAAAAGATTGGCATGGATTCTGGACGAATGGTATGCACCAATAGAAAGAGCTTTCCAAGACAAGTGGTTTCATATATTGGAACTTCTCAAACGGATAAGTATTGAAAAAGATATGACCAAATCAAATCAGCAAAATCTTACCTTCTAAGAGCTACGAATTAAAGAGTCCTTGACTTGTCTTCCACTCCAAGTAATTCGACCTAACACCTATAAATACCAGCTCTAAACCTTAGAAAATCATCCCTTGGCTGCATAAGCTTATTATACACATATAAATCATCATAGGAGCAATCAAGAGGATCTAGAGGAGGAAGAAGCAAGAGCTAGAGCTTAATTTCATCAATTCAGCACTTCTCCATCTCTATTCTTTGGTAAATTAGTATTAGATCTATTTTGTCTATGAGGTATTTCTAAGCTATTTATTCAAGAAGTTTTTGTATGCATAATTTATCTTTAGGATTGTAATTATATGAACCTTTGATTATTGTTTTTCTGTTTTAATTTGAATCTGGGATTTTAGTATTTAATTGAATTGGTTCTTAATTTCCATTGACTATATTCTTGTGCTTATTCACTATCATTGACGTCGCGAATCAAGGGTAGGTTTTAGTAATTAGGCTATTCCATATAGTGGCGTATGGATCACCTTGACGGGGGGTTTAATTACAGACATAGAATATAGACGCGTGGTATCCGTTATTTGACCCTGACGGGCTTGACTAACCACGTAGCCAAAGAGGTAAAATAGTATTCATCTGAAAGTAGCTTATAATCGCCCTGACGGGGTTTGTAATACCGTAGGATAGCTCTTAGGTCCACCCTGACGGGGGCTAGGAGATAGTAGATTCCCGACTATTGTGAGATTTCCCATTCACCCTCATTCTTAGTAATCATAGATTCAATAGGATAGATTCATACTTGCATACCCTTATCTTTCTTGCATACTTGTTAATTGTTTATTGTTATTTATTTTATTTAGAAAACAAACTCTTTTATTATTTATCTTTTTAAAACGATTAGAACTACCTATTCTAATATTGAACACGAAGTTAGAATAACTACTTAAATCCCTGTGGAGACGATAATCCCGTATTTACTTATCTATTACTTGGTACGACCCGTACACTTGCGGTCTGTGGATCCTTTATTCCTTTGCTTTTATTTTATTATTTTATAACACACAAGGACCCACCAAGTTTTTGGCGCCGCTGCCGGGGATTTAAAGCGGTTATTTTATTTTGTGTTTAAGTTAGGTTGGTAGTTTTAGTTGTTTTCAGTTTTACGTTTGTTTTCTTTTAGTTGTACAGATTTTTATTCAGGTAATGATCAAGAAGTGTTATTGAAGATGTATAGAGGACATTACCCGGATCCCGATCCATATGACTATTGGGAAGACTCTTCGGGACAACAACAATGGGGTAGTAACTTCTACCAACAATCCTATCAATACCCGCAAGAGCAGAATTGGAACGACCAATGGATCGGGAATAATCAACAACAAGAGCCATATCACTATCAACAAGAGCAAGGATGGAACAACCAATGGGTTGGAAACATTCAACAACCTCCACCTCATCACTATCAGCAAGAACTCCAGCGCTTATTAGAAGAAACAAACGCCATCCAAGCACGCATGCAACAGATGGTAGACGAATGGGGTAGTATGTCTTATAAAGATTCCACTCCCCCGAGGGATGAAAGAGATCAACTGGAAGAAGTAGTTGAGGAGGAGGTGTTGAAGGAAGATATTAGTGATAGTGATATGACCATCATGCCGGTTATAAATGAAGACCACCATGTGGTTGACAATTCTATTAGCATGGTGGAAGAAGGGGTAGCAACGAAAATTGAAACTGAGGTTGCTATTCCTATGGTGCGTGCACATGATCAAGATACTGAACGCAAACAAGAAGAAGAGGCGATCGAGATTTTTGATATTCCACATCAAGAATATGATGAGGTAATAGTGGAAGATTGGGTTGAAAGCGAAGATGAATGTGAAGTGGTTGAGGTATCCACCGAAGAATTCAAAGATCACAATACAATAGAAGTTGAATCTCTACCACAAAAAGTTCACCAATCACTATCTCCACCACAACTCATCATTAGAGATAACATATTGGAATCACCTCTATCACTACAAATGATCAATAGGTGCTACGCAAGAAAGGTGCTACACCGCGAGAGTAAAGCGGCAAGGAGAAGCACCTACCCACCACACTTTAAAAAGGAATGCGAGATTGAAGAGAATACAAATGAGCTTATACCGTTGAGAACGGTTATCTACTATCGTGTGGTGAAGAATACGTTTCGCCATGAAAGTAAGAAGGCGAAACGGAGATACTACCCTCCCCCTTTCAGAGATCGATTGAATAAAATTTTAAGGGGGAAGGTTCTAAAACTTACATGCCAAGGACGAGGCGAATTCAAGCGAAGGAGAACCGCAAGGGCCTCAATACCATCTTCATGGAAGGTAACGCGTCGAACTTAAAGACGTAATAAACAAAAGTGCTTCTTGGGAGACAACCCATGTTTAATTTGCGTTATGTTTTTCAATTCCTAGTGTATATTATAAGTAAGTGTCAATTTTTAGTGTCTACTTTTAAAAGAAATGAGAAAGGTAGTATGTTATTTGTGCAGGAATTGAGTTTGGGGTGCTAGGAAACGAAAAAAGGAATCACTTGGAAAAATTCGCAGGTCGGTCCGGTGCACCGCACCAGACCCCCGGTATACCGCGCCTGAAAAACCCGTACCACGGGGTGGCCCCCACGGGTTTTATACAGAAAGGAGAAAAAAATTTTGATGCGCGGTCCGGTATACCGCGTGAGATGTCCGGTATACCGCAGGAGGGAAAAACCCGTACCACGGGTTAGGTACCGCGGGTTTTTTGACGGAGTTGGTGCGGACTACCCCATGCACCGCACCCCTACACCGCAGGGGAAAAACCCGTGCCACGGGGTGCTAGCTCGGGGTCAAGACAGGAGCGAGAAAAAACGAAACAACAGAAGCTGCGGTACACCGCGGCTTAGGTCCGGTGCACCGCGCCATGGCGGTTTGTGAGGAGTTTGAGGCCCATTCAACTTCTTACCTTGTCAAGACTAAACCCTAACCTCCTCCAATACGAATTTTTCAGAACTTCACCCTTATATACCTGCACAAAGACCACTACAACACTAAAGAACATCAAATCCTTCCTCCTATTTCATTCCAAACACACATCCAACACCACAATCCTTCAAAGAACATCAAGAAATCTTCTCCTTCACCCTTAATCCTCTTCATCAAAGCTTCAATCCTATTCATTAAACCTTCCCCAAGCCATTACATATCCATTGATTGGGAGGTCAAGAATACCATGAAGAGAAAAGAGAAGTTGGAGAAGCTTGTATTACTTTTGGGTGTTGAAAGATGTAGTTGAAAGAATTTTGGGAGGATAATCATGAAGAGGTGTTGAAACCCATAGGAAAAATCACAAAAGAGTTGGAGCTTATGCAAATCATATTACGTGGAGTGAGCAATATGCCACCTACGCAACACAAGGAGCTCAACCTACACGCAACAATGGAAACCAGCTTCGTGCTGGTTCAGATATGTTTTCCTATCCCTTTCTTATTTGTTTTATTTGTTTATTTGCTTTATTGAGTCTTTTTCGAGTCGTGGGGACACGACTCATTTTTGAGTTTGGGGTGGGGTTCGTTGCCTCATCCCAATTTTTTGTTTTACTGTTTTTTTAAAATTTATCTAAGGGTTGCATGACTGTAGAATGTTTTAAATGCCCCCATCAAGCATGCTTTTTGTGAATTAATGATAGTAAATAGTTGACTTTAGGAGTTAGTGTAAACTGTACTTTGATTGCATGCAAGTATGAGATGATTGATAGGAAGAATTAATGAACAATGCCAAAGAAGTAAACTTGTGCTTAAGGATAATAGGTGGTTTGTAGAACGTGAGATCTAAATGAGTAGAGAACCCACTTAGGTATGAACTAGAGACAAGTTGTGTAAATAGGAAGATGATAGAGGCAGTTCTTTGTTAGCCCTTTGAATCCGTTTTGGCCCTCTATCCCTGAATTAATTTTATCCTTCTTAGACAAATTTTTAGCCTTTAAGCCTTTCTTTTGTCGCCACATTATAAGCCAATTTCCCTTTAGATTATTAGGCATGACCATATGACCCGCACTTGAATCACGATCCTGAGACTTCCTGTCTTGAGCTTGAGTTTGGGGTGGTGGGTCCACTATATGGGAATTTACATTGGGTTGGGATTTTTGAGCTTATCAATGATGCTATATGTTGATGATGATTCACAAGTTATTTATATTGTAACCCTTTGCCGGGGTAATAGTGAATGGAAAAGAAGCTATAAAGCTAAAATCATGAATAGGCATGAAGAAAAATAGCATGATATCTCAACATTAAAGAGAGAGTCATAGCTATACAAAAGAAAAAAAATATATATAGAAACAAAAAGTTATATGAAAAGAATATATATTTGGACCGGCAAAGTGGAAATTTTTAGGTGAATCATCTTAAGTGCTTATTGGGTTAATTTGGGGACGCTAATTAAGCGCGTCAATTGGGTTGAGTGAGAACGTAATTCGAGTGTAAACTCAAGCTCTTGGATAGTTTTGTTGATGGTAAGTGAGGAGAGAGCCAAAAGCTCACTTCAAATTTACCAAATATACATACCATACCGTCCTTCAGCCTATGCTAAAACCTTAAAGACCTCTTGATTCCTAGATTCACAGTGAGTTAATAGGGATTATTCTAAGTGGAACATTCAACACAAGTAAAGATCGAGGAACACCCTATAGCCACCATCTTGAGATAAGTATTAAGCGTAACCTTCTAGCATTGTGAAATTAATTTTGATTTGATATTATTTTGTGTTTGATTTTGCATGATAAGTGTAGGTTTATATTAATTCCTAGATTAGACTATATGAGATTTGTTTTAAGTTTTGCTTTGGGAATATTTTCTAGATTCTACCTTCTGCATTCACCTAAAAGGCCTTTGTTTTTATTTTACTTTGTCGGGACGACAAAGGTTTGAGTTTGGGGTCTTGATGTCTCCCTATTTGTTCTAATTCTTAGCCCATTGGAGACATCCTTTTAGGTGAATAAATGAGTTATTTGATAGACTTTTAGGCTAATTTGATCATATTGCACTTTCTCCCCTTGGAAATTAACTATTTGCAGAATTTGAGCTTTTGTGCATAAATTTGACTATTTTTACTGCAAAGTTAATCGGTTCTGGAATTTCATGAAAGACCAATCCAAGGAGAGAAAGTGAGAATAAAGTCTTGATGTATTTTAGAGTGTTAGGAAATGTTTTTACTCAACTTTCTATATTTAGAGTGCACTTTCCTATTCTGATTTCTTGATTTATTGATTTATTCTTTTTAAGCATATGCGGTTTAATTATTTATTTAATGTGAAGCTTTAAAAGATATATGGTAATTACTTAGAGGCCAAGTCAAGATAAAGATGAAGGGAAAGAAGATTTACATGGAAGTAGGAAGATTTAGGAAAGATTTATTCAAAGGAGGAAAAGATAAAGCTGCCTTTTGAAATCTGAAAATCCAGCCACGTTTTGGAAATTAAATCATAATAAAAGATTGGCATGGATTCTGGACGAATGGTATGCACCAATAGAAAGAGCTTTCCAAGACAAGTGGTTTCATATATTGGAACTTCTCAAACGGATAAGTATTGAAAAAGATATGACCAAATCAAATCAGCAAAATCTTACCTTCTAAGAGCTACGAATTAAAGAGTCCTTGACTTGTCTTCCACTCCAAGTAATTCGACCTAACACCTATAAATACCAGCTCTAAACCTTAGAAAATCATCCCTTGGCTGCATAAGCTTATTATACACATATAAATCATCATAGGAGCAATCAAGAGGATCTAGAGGAGGAAGAAGCAAGAGCTAGAGCTTAATTTCATCAATTCAGCACTTCTCCATCTCTATTCTTTGGTAAATTAGTATTAGATCTATTTTGTCTATGAGGTATTTCTAAGCTATTTATTCAAGAAGTTTTTGTATGCATAATTTATCTTTAGGATTGTAATTATATGAACCTTTGATTATTGTTTTTCTGTTTTAATTTGAATCTGGGATTTTAGTATTTAATTGAATTGGTTCTTAATTTCCATTGACTATATTCTTGTGCTTATTCACTATCATTGACGTCGCGAATCAAGGGTAGGTTTTAGTAATTAGGCTATTCCATATAGTGGCGTATGGATCACCTTGACGGGGGGTTTAATTACAGACATAGAATATAGACGCGTGGTATCCGTTATTTGACCCTGACGGGCTTGACTAACCACGTAGCCAAAGAGGTAAAATAGTATTCATCTGAAAGTAGCTTATAATCGCCCTGACGGGGTTTGTAATACCGTAGGATAGCTCTTAGGTCCACCCTGACGGGGGCTAGGAGATAGTAGATTCCCGACTATTGTGAGATTTCCCATTCACCCTCATTCTTAGTAATCATAGATTCAATAGGATAGATTCATACTTGCATACCCTTATCTTTCTTGCATACTTGTTAATTGTTTATTGTTATTTATTTTATTTAGAAAACAAACTCTTTTATTATTTATCTTTTTAAAACGATTAGAACTACCTATTCTAATATTGAACACGAAGTTAGAATAACTACTTAAATCCCTGTGGAGACGATAATCCCGTATTTACTTATCTATTACTTGGTACGACCCGTACACTTGCGGTCTGTGGATCCTTTATTCCTTTGCTTTTATTTTATTATTTTATAACACACAAGGACCCACCAATGTTTAGCACATAACGTTTAGTTTTAGGTTTGATCTGACAACCCAACCTAGCTAGATAATCACTATGGTTGAGTCTTGTGACTCTTTACCAATTACAGGAAAAGTTTGCTTAGGAAGCCTTATTGACACAGGTAAATCCTATTTTAAACTACCGATAGCATATTGGGACCGATTAGGGAAATACTACATAATTCACCCTTACATGTTTAGAACGGCAAAACTAGTGGGGATTACATGCTAATAACTTAAGCTATCTTCTCATATTACTTCTCTTTCATATTTAATTTTCTGTCTTTTAATTCTTAGTTTAATTTAGAAAACCAAATAAAAATCTATTTATTTTTACTTTTACTTGCGTTTATTTGTTCTAGCTTTAATTATTTGCACTTGCTATTTGCATAAGATTCTCCTAACCTCTGTAGTCTCTGCGGAACGAATCTTTATCTAAAACTTGCATACGATCTGTATACTTGCAGAACCGTGTAGTTCTAGGGTGTTTTTGCACTTATTTGACATCTTATTTTATCACACCCTAGGCCCCACCACCATGCTTATCTCTTTCCATATCTTGTAGTCTTTGACTTGGACTCTAATTAATCTCCATAATTATCTTTAAAGCTTCACACTAAATAAATAATCAAACCCAATATGCTCTAAAAATATTATTTTACTAAATCAAGACTCAAAATAGGAAAGTGCACTATTTATCAAGAAAATGGACTCAAAGACTTCCTAAATCACTAAAAATGATGTCTCATTCTAATATAAATCTATCACAAATGAGGAGACATCAAGACCTCCAACTCAAAGTTGTATCGTCCCGATACAATAAAGATAAAAACAAAGGGAAGTCTCTAAATACACACCTAGGTAAATTAAGCACAGAGGGAAGAAGATAGCAGAATATGGAGAATAAACTTAAAGCAACTACTCAGAAAATTTCATGTAATAATATTTGAACAACTACATACCTGTACACTTCTTATATCCACATCAACACAGCTTGAATTCAAGATTAGATTAGCTTCGCAATGTAAGAAGGATTGTGACTTTACTCAGTTCCCCAAGGAAGCTATAGATTGTTCATTGAACTTTACTAGTATCCAAAGATACATTTAACTACTCTCTATTGGCTCAAAAATCACAAGGTGAAAAGGTATAAAAAGGCTTCAAAGGCTTAAAATATGAAAGAACTGCCTTAATCACTTTCTACACTATGTAATTTCGTTATTTTCTTACCTTTAGCACGTTCATCAAATGGGTTTGTCAACTAGCTTGGATCTCACGGCCTACACACTTCTCAAGGTTCCCTGAGATCGAACATACTTTCTATCGCATTGCTTACTAATCTTTTCTTTACTATCAATGTGTGTTTTCCTGCCAATACTCAAAGCATACAAATAAAATAGCTCATAAACATATTACTTACTATCATCAATTCACTGAGCTTATGCTTTCAAGCTATTAAACACACTTTACCTACATCTAAACCTTCAAAAATTTTAATTTTACCTAAAAACAGAAAAATGGAGATGAGAGACAACGAATCCCCACACCCCAAACTCATAAAATAGTCGTGTCCCCACGACTCGAAAAGACTCGAAAATAAAATAAAAGAAAAATTAAAATTTTAGCACATATTGCACATATAGAAAAGGTAAGGAAGAAAGAAAACATACTCTTCGAGGCTATTTACCTCGCCTAACCAATACCCGGAATAGGGTGCGGTGCTTTCCATGTATGAAAACTTCTAGCATCACCAATTTTGCTTTCCCTTACATCTTATTATGCTCCATCCAAATCAACCACACTCTAAAAATCTCTTGTTTATCTTCTTCCAACTTTTCTCTTTGAATAATCTCTCATGTGACAGTTGTTCATCCTGGAATATGTTTTGAACACGGCTACTAGCGTCCCAGAAGCTTTTGTTCATCTTGGGTAGATGGATCTTGATAGGAAGAGGTTATGGTGTCTTCTTTATGAAAGTTGAAACCTTTTTTCTCTTTGAATTCACCATTGCATGCTTTACTCTACTCTCTTGATCCGATTTACCTTGTAACTTATTCCCGAACTAATACCCATCTAAAATTGATTTATTCTTGATCTTAACCAACACCTTGCTTTGATTCTTCATATCCCATAACACTTGATAATATCTCTATTCTCTTCATCATCTCTTTTGACCCCCAACTCAAAGCTTTGAACACTCTTGAAATTTGAAACTCTTAATTATAGGTTGAACAAGCTTGATTTGGTTTAGGAAAGGTGAATTGATGATGAATCTCTATGTGGGTATGATGGAATCAAGCTTTAATGATGTAGGTTTAAGGAATTTGAGAAGAAGATTTTGAAATTCATGGTTTTGATTCTTGGTTTCTAGGTGTTTTGATATGAATTGGGTGCTTGAATTTTCTTTGTAATGATGTGGGGAAGGATTTGGATGAGAATTCATGGTGATTTGGTGGTGTTTTGATGTTGGTTGAAGGTTTGTTGAAGCTTTAATGGAGTTGGGAGAGGTTTGGGGAAGAAGGAGAAGCTTAAGGATTAAAAAATTCGTAATAGAGCAACCTCCTCACCCTTATAACCTGAAAAACGCAATTTTTCTCTCTTTCCAGCGGCGTCGGGCGGTATACCGGCCATGGGGCCCGGTATACCGGACCTAAGGGTCTGATTTTTTTTCTTCTCTGCATAAAACCCGTGACGTGAACCCGTGGCACGTGTTTTTTCGTAGCCGCGCCGGTATACCAGTGAAATGAGCGGTATACCGGTGAGAGGGTCAGATTTTCTCCGATTTTTTTTCTTTTTCTCCCTAACTCGATTTTCTTAGTACCTGAACATCAAAAACACTACTACCTTCCTCAAGAATGCAATATCAACTAAAAATAACTAAACTAAACATAAACTAAAACCGTAAAAACACGAAAACATAAACGGGTTGTCTCCCGTATAGCACTTTTGTTTAACGTCTTTTAAAGTTAGACGCGTTACCTCGGTTATTTCTTTTTATAGCATCCCCAGCAGTGAGTGAGATGATTAACACTTACCAACTCGAGCTTGCAACCTTCGATAGATTTTATTTCGACCACTTCTTCTGAGATAAATTGCGTGATAATGTTTGCTCCCTTCCAAGAACTGTTATGTTTGGGGTTGGGAGGTCTCCATGCTACCTCGTCTCCTACCCCAAACTCAATCTTTTTCTCCATGGTTTCTTGGGGGCTTACAGGTTCCAGCTTCTTGGTTACAACTCTGATTGGATATAGTTCTTTCGACTCATTTTTCTTTTTCTTCTTCCCCGAAACATAGAACGTTTCACAGTTATTTTCAATACGGAGTGTCACGGTTCCTTCATTCACGTGCACTATAGTATCGCTGGTGGCTAGGAATGGACGCCCAAGAATGAATGGGACGTTCTTATCTAAAATCCTGAGAAAGACTAAAACAAAAAGAAAGCGTAAAACTGAAAACAAATAAAAACTTCTACACTAAATAAACACAAAATAGATTTAACTTAAAGATAAATCCCCGGCAGCGGCGCCAAAAACATGGTGGGGGCAAAGGTGTGATAAAATAATAGATAAATAAAGATAATAATAAAGAGCACACACCCTTGAGAACCACGGAACTCACTGCAAGTATCACAGATCGTTTGCAAGTTTTAATGATAAGTTAAGTTCGTTCGCAGGGATTGTATCTGTTAGATCTACTTATATTTAACAAGCGTAGATGAATTTAGATGTTTTAAATAAAAATATAAAAAGATGAAATAATAATCTACGCAATTAAATAATTAAAACAAATAAACAAAACAAATAACTAAATATGAACGTAAGTCAAATAGATTAGGATTACTAATATGAGTCTATTACTAAATCGTTATTCTAACCTGTCACAGATTAAGCATTATATATTAACCAGGATTCTAAATTCTACCTAGCCTTCTCTAGGCTTAGGAGCAACCTCTCCACTACTAGGGATTCCTAAGTAATGATTGGTGATTAAATCAAACCTTAATGGCTATCTAGTTAGGCAAGAGATCAAAACTAGACGATTATGTGGTGTTGTCAATAACTAAGAATAATCCTAAGATTGGCCAAATCTAAGGTGTAACAATAAGTCAAAACACATAATAACAATATACGCCAAGCTCAATCAATTAAAATAACAAATAGTATTTATGAATTAAAGACCAAATAATAACCCAACGATTAAAAGTAAAACTTACAGAATAAAAGCTTAGAAATATGGTTGAGCATAAATCTATAGCTAATTACTCTAAATATAGAGAAGGTGAGATGTAGAAGAGGAGTTTGTCACTCTCCAACTTCTTTCTTCTTGTCTTCCTTTATAGGTCAGCTTGCTTCTTGGATAAATAGCTTGATACTAAGGATGAATATTAAATTAAAGGACTAAGCTATTGTTTAAAAGTGAGAAAATACAAGTAAGGACTAAGCCTAAGCTTGAAACTGAGCAAGGACATGTTTACAATGGTATAAGGGTGTATTTATAGGTGTTTAGAAGACCTAATTCGTTTTCTTGAAGGAGAAGTAAGTAGTGGACTCCAAGCCCAACTCAAATTCGTAACCCTAAAAACATGCAATCAGGCCCGTTTTTCTTTTGGTCCTAGCAGCTTCGATATGCGTATGAATATACCAAATTCACCGTCTCGAAAAGATCTTCAACTTTGCTCTTGACCGTTTCTCCAAATTCCACACCGTTCTTGAGATATAAGATGATTTGTGGTCGTAGGTGCAGAAATTCAGGATTAAGGCAGCTTTTCCTTTTCCATGTTTTTAGCTTTTATTTCCTTATCTCCAATTACCATGCTTATCTCTTTCCATATCTTGTAGTCTTTGACTTGGACTCTAATTAATCTCCATAATTATCTTTAAAGCTTCACACTAAATAAATAATCAAACCCAATATGCTCTAAAAATATTATTTTACTAAATCAAGACTCAAAATAGGAAAGTGCACTATTCCTCAAGAAAATCGACTCAAAGACTTCCTAAATCATTAAAAATGATGTCTCATCCTAATGTAAATCTATCACAAATGAGGAGACATCAGAACTACAATCCAAGACCCCACAACAATTATCAAGGAGGACAAAACCAAGGGAATTATGTGCAAAGACAAGCTCCTCAAGATACTTACAATGAAACCATGAACCAAAAGGCCTTACCTGCCCATCCACAAGAAGGAGTAGTTACCCTTCAGAAAACCGTTGAAAGTTTAATTTCTCTTCAGACACAAGCTATGGAACGTCAACAAGCATCTGATGCAAATATGAAGCTATTACAGAATCAGATGGATCAATTTGCAAAACAGCTTACTCAGCGTCCACAAGGGCAACTCCCTATTGACACAGAAAATCCAAGACAACATGAAGATTGCAAAGCTGTTACACTAAGAAGTGGTAAGAACCTCCCTCCACCTCCTTTTCCTGTTATGACAAAGAAAGAAGTTCCGAGAAAAGAAAAGGAAGTGAGTGAGAAAGAGAAAGATGTTGAGGTTGAAGAGATAGAGAGGCCGATTGAAATTCCAAAGAAGAAAGATGATATTGTTAGTAATCGCCCTCCACCACCGTTTCCATCTCGAGTTCAGAAAAAGGGTGATTTGGCCGAGTTTTCAAAGTTCTTTAATAGAGTGAAGGGCCTTAGTATTAATATTCCATTGCTAGAGGCTATTCGAGATATTCCTAAGTATACGAAGTTTTTGAAGAGGGCCCTCACTAACAAAAGGCCATACTGTGATAATGAGATGATTGGTTTTCCTGAAGAATGTAGTGCGATTTGTCAAAGTAAATTGCCTCCAAAGTTAGTTGATCCGGGGAGTTTCACAATTCCGATATCGATTGGAGAAGAATGGAAAGGAAAAGCACTATGCGATTTGGGTGCAAGCATCAATTTGATGCCCAAGTCAATCTTTGATAAGCTAAAAATTGGAAAAGCAAGACCTACTTCTATGGTCTTGCAAATGGCGGACAGGTCTCTTGCACATCCAGAAGGCCGAATTGAAGATGTCCTCGTTAAGGCAGGTACGCTTATTGGTGTGGCCTAAGGTTTGATAAAAAGATATATAATTTAGATGCAAATAAACACCCTAAGCTAACAGACGTATGCAAGTTATAATGATAAGAGGATTCGTTCCTCAGGGACTGACGAAAGTTAGAGAGAACTTATGCAAATTATCAAGTGCGGATATAAAAGATAGAAAGATAATACGCAAAGAAAGAAAAGGAAAATAGATTTTTATTTGGTTTTTATAAAGAAAACTAAACTACTAAATAAAAGACAGAAAAAAACAAAGAAAAGAAGATAGTATGAAAGATATAGCTTAGGTTTTACTAGTATGCACTAATCCTTCTAATTCTATCTATTAGATGTAATTTATAAGGGAGAATATTAGCTCTTGGTATACTTAGTCAGGATCTTAGACCTTGAGAGCGACTAAGGGGGCAACGGCACAACCAAGAAGTGATTTCAAATAGGGTTATCAAACGCCACTAAGGCCCTAAGCAAATACTGCAATCATTGGTGATATGGTGGTTAAAACAAACCCTAATGACTATCTAGTTAGAATCATGTTTTGTCAGAACTAATATCGACACTAGACGTTATGTGGTGGTTCAATAGTTAAACACCCTGTCAAGGAGACCATCTAACTACTATCAAGGTAATCCTATACTCGTGCACTAGCAAGGAAAACAATCATTAAATCAAAACACATAATCAAATATAAAGGTATATCAGATTAAAACATATAATTCCCAAAGAAACTTAGGTAGAAGAATTAGAATTCATAGTTTATACATGATGCAAAACCTAAGCTAATAGAATTAATTCATACAAAGAAAAGAAGAGAAAGGAATTACAAAATAAGAGGTTGAAGGAGACATGATTGATGCACAGCTCCTTCCAGACTTCTTCTCTTGTGTTGCAGCTTCCTCTTGGCCTTAAGGTCTGGCCAAGGATGATTTTAGAGTGTTAAGAGGCTGTATTTATAGGGTATAGAAGACCTAATTCGTTTTCTTGAAGGAGAAGGAAAGTACTGGACTCCTAGCCCAACTTAAATTCGTATGGAAATAAAGATAAACTCTGCTGGACCGTTTTTAGCATATCTTCTTCGTTATTGGTCGGTTTGAGCTCCATAATATACCAAAAGAATCGCAACAGAATTATCTCTGTCCTTATGAAAGAAAATTACCAAAATCGGCCTATTTCTTAGGTAAATAACCACTTCTTTAGGCGTGTACTGCAGAAATTCAGATTTAGGCAGCTTTTCCTTTTCCTAATTGAACTCTGTTTCCTTCTATCTCCAATTACCATGCATATCTTCTTTCCATATCTTGTAGGATTTGACTTGGACTCTAATTAATCTCCATAATTATCTTTAAAGCTTCACACTAAATAAACAAATTAAACCCAATATGCTCTAAAAATATTATTGTTACTAAATCAAGACTCAAAATAGGAAAGTGCACTAAATTAAGCTCAATTCAACCTATAAACTAATAAATAAGCGTAAAATGATGTCTCTGAAGTATATTATATTATCACAAATGAGGAGACATCACTTATATTCCCTGTTGATTTCGTTATCCTTGAATACGACGCAGATAGGAATGTCCCCATTATTTTGGGAAGACCATTCTTAGCCACGGGGAGTACATTGATTGATGTAGAAAATGGCAAATTAACGATGAGGATCCAAGACGAGGAGGTCAAATTCAATGTGTTCCGGGCTATGAAATTTCCAGATTCTCAAGAAGATTGCTTCCGAATGGATGTAGTTGAGCAAGCATCGCAAGAGGTATTTGATTGTTTTAATTATGATGATATTTTGCAGGCCGCTTTAACATTAGACATGCCTGAGATGATGGAAGAGCTTGCCGAAACAGTGGCAGCTCTCAATTCTGAAAATCCGAAGTATAGGCGTCTTGCCTATGAACCTGTGAGAGAACCGGGGGAGATTATTCCTAAAAAGAAGCCTTCAATTGAATCTCCTCCGGAATTGGAAGAAAAGCCATTACCAGCACACTTGAGGTATGCGTATTTAGGTACTAATGAAACTCTACCTGTTATTGTTTCAGCCAATTTAACAGGTCCTCAAGAAGATAAACTGTTGCGTGTGTTGAGAGCCAACAAAGAAGCACTAGGTTGGACAATTGCTGACATCAAAGGCATTAGTCCATCCTATTGTCAACACAAAATCATACTTGAAGATGACAACGCACGCTCAGTTGAAGGTCAAAGGAGATTAATGCCCGTTATGAAGGATGTAGTGAAGAAAGAGGTGATCAAGCTTTTAGATGCGGGGATTATTTATCCGATCTCGAGTAGTGAATGGGTGAGTCCAGTTCAGTGTGTACCGAAGAAAGGAGGAATGACAACAGTTCTTAATGATAAAAATGAGGCGATTCCTTCAAGAGCGGTAGTTGCTTGGAGAGTTTGCATGGATTATAGAAAGCTGAATAAAGCCACCAGAAAAGATCATTTCCCTCTTCCCTTCATTGATCAAATGTTAGATAAGTTAGCTGGAAGAGAGTACTATTGCTTCTTGGATGGTTACTCCGGGTATAATCAGATTTACGTGGCTCCAGAAGATCAACATAAAACTACATTTACATGTCCCTTTGGTACTTTTGCATATCGTAGAATGCCATTTGGGTTGTGTAATGCTCCTGCTACCTTTCAAAGATGTATGATGGCCATCTTCTGGGATATGATCGATAATTTTCTTGAAGTTTTTATGGACGATTTCTCCGTGTTTGGTGATGATTTTGATAGATGTTTGGATAACTTGGAGAAAGTGTTAATCAGATGCAAGGAAACAGATTTGGTCTTAAACTGGGAGAAGTGTCATTTCATGGTTCGTGAAGGTATCGTTCTGGGTCACAAGGTTTCAAGTGCTGGATTAGAAGTCGATAGAGCGAAGATTGAGGTAATTAAAGCTCTTCCCCCTCCTGTTTCTGTTAAAGGGGTAACGAGTTTTCTGGGCCATGCTGGCTTTTATAGGCGTTTTATTAAAGTTTTTTCTAAGATTGCTAAACCGTTATGCAACTTACTCGAAAAGGACTCCAAATTCCTTTTTGATGAAGCTTGTTTAGCGGCCTTCCAAGCAATCAAAGAAAAGCTTATTTCGGCTCCTATAGTATTACCTCCAGATTGGAATTTACCGTTTGAGGTTATGTGTGATGCGAGTGATTTGTGTATGGGAGCTGTATTGGGACAGAGAAAAGAGAAGGTTTTTCATTCGATTTACTATGCTAGTAAAACTTTTAATGGTGCTCAAATTAATTACACAGTTACAGAAAAAGAGTTGCTAGCAGTTGTATATTCGTTTGATAAATTTCGCTCTTATCTTCTTGGAGCAAAAGTTATTGTTTATACAAATCATTCCGCGATTAGATATCTTATGGGAAAAAAAGATGCAAAACGAGGTTAATCAGATGGGTTTTATTGCTTCAAGAGTTCGATTTAGAGATCAAAGATAGAAAGGGTTGTGAGAATCAGGTTGCAGATCATCTATCGCGTCTAGAAGGTTCAGAGATGAATAGTGGTACTGAAGCAGTTAGAGAAGAATTTCCTGATGAGAGTTTATTTGTTGTTCGTGATTATGAAGCTCCTTGGTATGCAGATATTACGAATTTAGTAGTGAGTGGTGTTTTTCCTGAAGGGTCTACTTATCAAGAAAGAAAGAGGTTAGCTCATCGTGCTAGACAGTTCTTTTGGGAGGATCCTTTCTCTACAAAGTTTGTGCTGACCAAATGATACGAAGATGTGTAGCAAGGGAGGAAACTGAAGCTATTATAGCTGGATGCCATGATTCACTCTATGGAGGGCATTTCAAAGGAGATAGAACCGCTGCTAAGGTATTCCAATCAGGTTTTTACTGGCCCTCTCTCATTAAAGATTGTCATGAATATGTTAAGAGATATACGAGATGCCAGTTTACCGGAAACATATCCAAGAGGGATGAGATGCCGCGTAATAATGTGTTAGAAGTTGAAATATTCGATGTTTGGGGTATAGACTTTATGGGTCCTTTCGTTCCTATAAATGGTAACCTCTACATCTTGTTAGCTGTTGATTACGTGTCTAAGTGGGTAGAAGCGGTGGCTTTACCCACCAATGATTCACGAGTGGTGATTAAGTTCTTGAAGTCACATATTTTCACTAGACATGGCACACCTAGAGTGATTATTAGCGATGGAGGATCTCATTTCGTTAATAAGTATTTAAAGACTGTTCTAGAAAAGTATGGAGTAAGACACCGTGTATCTACTGCATACCATGCACAATCCAACGGTCAAGCTGAAGTTTCGAATCGTGAAGTCAAGTCAATCCTAGAGAAACCCGTTGGTCCTACAAGGAAAGATTGGTCAATGAAGTTAGATGATGCGTTGTGGGCCTATCGTACTGTGTTTAAGACTCCATTTGGCGCATCTCCCTATCGTATGGTGTATGGTAAGGCTTGTCACTTACCTCTTGAGCTTGAAATGGGTTCCTATTGGGCGATTGCGCAGTTGAACTTAGATCCTATCTTAGCCAGAAAGAATCGTGTTGATGAAGCTTAACGAACTTGACGAATTCCGATTGAATGCCTATGAAAATGCTAAACTTTACAAAGAAAACACGAAGAAATGGTATGACAATCGGATTCGTACAAAGAACTTTGAAGTTGGACAAAGAGTATTGAAGTATAATTCAAAGTTCAGCAATTATCCGGGTAAGTTAAGGTCTAAGTGGTCAGGTCCATACATTGCGACCAAAGTTACACCTCATGGAGCTATAGAAATAGAACATCCGCTAGAGAACAGTACCTTTATGGTGAACGGTCACAGATTGAAGATATACCATGGAGGTGAAGATACCAATCGCTCGGAAGATCCACATCCCAGGGAGGTCATGTATCTCCTCGAGACTCCGTAGAGGCGTGAGGTAACCCGTCGAGCTTAACAACGTTAAACAAAAGCCAATTCTTTGTATATTAGCTGAGTTTTTAAATTTCTGCAATGTAAAATAGTTTGATTTTTGTAATTTTAGTGTTTATTATTAAGAAATGAGGAAGGGTAGTTGTTTTTAATGATTTCAGGGGTAAAAAGGTCAAGATTTTGGGGTCGATAAGGCAAAAATAGTAGAAAAATAGGTTGGATGTCCAGGAGAAACCGGGTACCCGGTTTCGCAAAAACCGGGAACCCTGTTTTGAAGCTGGTACCAACCTCAAAAACGCAACACATGGCGTCTTGGTTCTCGACACAGCGTCGGAACTGGGTACCCGGATTTTCGAAACCAGGAACCCGGTTTTGGTGCTGTGATCTTTGGGAGTTCTGACCCAGCATTTTGAGATCTGGCCATCAGCTGTGTTTTCATCCTCGACTTTGGCCGAAACCGGGAACCCGCATTTCTCAGAACCGGCAACCCGGTTTGGTGCTGTGATCTTTGGGAGTTCTGACCCAGCGTCTTGGGTCCTGTTCCGTGGCTGCGTCTTGGCTGCGTCTTAGCTCACAACATCGACGAGAACCGGGAACCTGCATTTGACGAAACCGGGAACCCGGTTTTGAAGGGTAAAGCTCTGACCCAGCGTCTTCGGGGTCAGCCTTTGGCTGCGTTTAAAAAAAAAATCAATTAAGTAATTTTCCAAGCCGTCACAGCGACGCGGAACCGGGTACCCGGATTTTCGAAACCGGGAACACGGTTTTGTAGCTGTGATGTCGGTTTTGAGTGTTTTAACCTAGTTTTCTTAGCCTCTTCTGCAAGTTTTTACCTAAAACGCACCAATAGCCTCCCCACCTACGAAAATCATCATTGAGACCTATAAATACCATCTTTCTCTACCCTCTTTCATCACAAAAACACATAATCAACTCCCCTCTTCTCCAAAACATCATCAAATCTTTAGCTTTTCCCAAGATTTTTCTTCACCCAATTCTTTCTTCTCCCACACAAAGTAAACATTACCATATCATATTCCACCTTAATCTTCAATTCCTAAGCCTCAAAACATCAAAGTTCTAAAATTTTCTCTAGTTTTTCACTTTTTGAAGTTTTGAGTTTGGGGTGGAAAGAGATGACTAATAGAACCGGCGATTTCCGAAGAACAGCTCCTAGAAGAAAAACCACCCTTGGTGGTACTCAAGAACAAGCTATTGAGATTCCTGATTACCGTCCTAAACGAAAGACTGATGAAGTTAAGCTTGTTCCCAAGAGAAAAGAAATCACAGGTCAAAAGAGAAGATTAATTGATGAACCCGAAAGTGAAGAAGAGAATAAAGATGAGATTGAGAAGGATGTTGACGATGCAACAGAACAAGAAGTTCCGGAAGTACCAGTTCAACAGAAACCCCCGAGAGTAAAGATGTGGGCCCATAAACCTAAGCGGGTTTATACTTCTTGGAATGATCAGGTTCGTGAAAGAATTTAATTTTTGAAGTTTGGTGAAGAGATGGACTTTCCTAAGAATATTATGAGTAGTGCTCATAGAGAATATGTTGTTGTGTGTGACAAGTTTGGTTGGAGAGACTTACGAGAAAGGAAGCTTGAGTTTATTCCTACTTTTGTACGAGAATTTTATGAAGGATTAGCTATTTCCCGTGAGGCAATTGAAATTCGCAAAAAGGTAGTTCCTTTCTCTATTGAAATCATTCGGAAATCTTTGAAATAACCCAACTTTACTGGTTCATGCCCATTCGAGGAGACCCTTCGTGACCCTTCTTTTGATTATGATTCCCTTTGGGGTACTGTGCTTGTTAATGGGGCTCGCCCAATTCCTGAAGGAGAAAGGTATCCTGGACAGTTTTACATCAGTAGTTTAACACCTCGTGCTAAGGTTTGGTCTCGATTCATCATACCTACTTTTTTTGGAATTAAACACACATCCGAGTTGAAGAAGGAGCATGTAATTTTTATCAAGTGTATTGTTGAGGAGGAACGAATGGATGTGGCTAAGATTATTTATGACACCATCATGGAATTCGCGAAACCTCCGATGAAACAACAGAATCTCAAGTTCCCTTGTACTATCACAAAGTTGTGTCTAGACGCAAAGATTCCGCGTAGGAATGCAGAGGATGATGTTGTGTCAGTTGGAGTAAGTATGGCTTTAACTACAATTCAGAATATCCATGATGAAGCACCAAGAGCTACGAAAACTCCTAGAGCTCCTCCACCAAAGAAAGCAAAGAGTGCTCCTGAGTTGGACTCGAAAATAAAGGTGTTGGAAGAGAATCAAGAGAAGATGATTGCTACCTTGGGAAACATTACAAAAGAGTTGGACCTACTTCGAAATTTGATCTTAGGCGTAAATACACTTCAAAACGCGATTTATGATGCTGTTACGCGAGATAAAGGTCCAGAACGCAACACCGATAACCAGTCTCGCGCTGGTTAAGATACGTTTTCTAATCCTTCCTTTAAGTGTAGATTAGCTTAATGCTTTATTGAGTCTTTTCGAGTCGTGGGGACACGGCTCATTTTTGAGTTTGGGGTGGGGTTCGTTGCCTCATCCCAGTTTTTATGTGCTATTTGTTTTAAATTGCTTTCAATAAAAGAATTTTCAGAGTTGCGTTTGACTGTAGAAAATTTTAAATATCCCTTTAAGCATACTTTTGATGAATCTATGATAGTAAATAGTGAACTTTAGGTATTAGTATAAAACACATTTAAAATTGCATGCAAACATAGGTAATTGATAGGAAAAATTAATGAACAATGCAAATGAAGTAAGCTTGTACTTAAGGAATATGTTTGGTGTGTAGAACGTGAAATCCTAGTTAGTAGAGAACCCACCTAGATATGAACTAAAGACAAGCTATGTACTTAGGAAAATGATAGGGGCAGTTATTTGTTAGCCATTTGTAACCTTTTAGCCTTATATCCCTTGTATTAATTATTATCCGTCTTAGCCCACTTTGAGCCTTTAGCCTTTTCTTTGTAGCCACGATATAAGCCATTATCCCTTATATTATTAGGCATGGCCATATGACCCGCACTTGAATCACAATCCTGAGACATGTCTCGAGCTTGAGTTTGGGGTGGTGGGTCCACTTATGGGGAATTTAATGGGTTGGGATTGATGTGCTTTGTATTGTAGCACAATTGCAGATGATATATACTTGTAACCCTTTGCCGGGAAAGAGAAAAAAATGAAAAAGAAAGAAAAAATGAAAAATTTCGAAAAAATCATACAGTAGAAACCGGGAACCCGCATGACAAAACCGGGAACCCGGTTTGCTTCTGTACAATCTAAAAAAAAAAGAGAAAAGAAAAAGAAACATACATATGAATAAACACCCGGCAAAGTGAAAATTTTCTGAAAAATCATCTTGTTTATAGTGGGTAGACATGGGACGCTAAATTGTTGCGTATATGGGTGAGTGAGAACATCTTTTGAGCGTTAACTCAAGCTCGAGGACATTGTCGATGGTAAGTGAGGAGAGAGCCAAAATCTCACTTCAAATTTACCAAATATACATCCACACCGTCCTTAAGCCATTATTAAAACCATAAAGACCTCGTGATTCCTAAGTGCATAGTGAAATTATGATTCTGTTGATATGGAATAAACTAGGTGGAGCGTTCAAAGCGAGTTAGGATTAATGACCACCCTATAGCCATCGTACAGAGATGAGTACAAGTGTAAGATTCAAGCATTGCGACTTTAATTTTATGATTGAGATTATTTATGTTTGATGTTGCATTTTAGATGTATGTGTATATTAGTTTCTAAAGTTTGTTATATGAGATTTGTCTTAAGACTTGCTTTAGGTGTATTTGCTAGCTTCTATTTGTTTATACGCTTACTTTTACCCCTTTGTTTTGTTTTACTTTGTCGGGACGACAAAGGTTTGAGTTGGGGGTCTTGATGTCTCCCTAATTGTTCTTATTTTCGACCCTTGGGAGACATCATTTTTTATGTTTAATTGAATATTTTGATAGACTTTTGAGTTAAAAATGCAATAATCCGGAATTTCCATTTTATTTCTAGTATTTCTGATTTATTAAACTTTTGCGCGTAATCTTGTGTATTTTAGTGGAAAGTTTGTAGGTTTTAAATATTAGCTAGGAATGGAATCCGAGAAGAGAGTCAAAGATCATGATATGGAGTCAAGACTTGAAGATAAATCCCGAAAGAATTTGATTTTAGAGTTGCAAATCTGGAAAACAGGCCAAAAATTGCAGATTTCGAGGCACTTAAGAGATTATTTAGCCGCTGACCCTTGAAGAGAATACATTCCTTATCGAGTTACAGAACTTTTGCAAATGATTTCAGGTCAATCGGAGTTATAACGAAGCGGTTAGAGCCGTTTTAGTGGAGGTGGTGCAGCAGTTACGGGATTTTGGGCTTAGAAATTGGGTTTGGACATTTAATTAGTGTTTTATTATTAGGTCCAAGGCCTATTCCGAATTTTAGCTTATAAAAGGAGTTCTTGACTTCTATTTTTCATACAATTCACTTTTTACAAGATTAAACATCAGAGAGAAGCAACAGAAGGAAGAAAGAAGAAGCTGCAAGAGCTGGAGAGGGTCTATATCTCCGTTCTCAGTCATTCCAATTCCGGAAATTAGGTTTCTTTTAATTTTAGTTCTGTAATACATTATGAATTCTATTTCAATTAATTTAGTCTTCTTTTTAATTAGTATGAGCTAAACACATTTTAGTGCTTGAGAATGCTTTATGGGTGAATCCCAATCTTATTGAATTTCATATGTTGAATTTGGGTTTCTGTTAAATTAAATTAGATTGGGGCTTTTACTCTTTTCGATAAATTAAGATTATTTACTGTTTTTAGAGTCATGAACTAAGAACAGGTGTTAGTATCTAGGCTATTCCAATTAGTGGCGATTGGATCATCCTGACGGAGGGTTTAGGTACGGAAATATTTATTCAATCTAAAATAGAAGCTATTGATTCTGACGAACTTAGCTAATTTTAGGGCCAATGTGGTAATTAACTTAAACATCTAAAAGTGGATCATATTTACCCTGACGGGACTAGTGACACTCTAGGATAGCCTTATAGTCCACCCTGACGGGGGTATAAGAAATTTAGAATCCCTACTATTGTAATTAACCAATTTAGCCCTTAAACAGCATAAGTTATGACATAGGATTAGGAGGATCCCTTGCGTTCTCAAGTGGTACCTTCTCATACTTGCGTTTCACACTTGTTTACTTGCGTTTTAATATTTACTTGCATTTTATATTTAGTCTTTCATTAATTAGAATTAATACAAAAAAAAAAACCAAATCAATTATTATATCTTTACTTGTTTTCGTAAGTGCAACCAGTCATTATTCGATAAGCATTGTAGTTAACCAAATCGTCCCTGCGAACGATCCTAGAATCACTTATTACTACTTGGGACAACCGTATACTTGCGGTTGTGGTTCGATTACATTTGCATTTATTTTAGAACACACAAATGACCACCACTACTCAAGGAAATCTTTATGGTGTAGGGATTTATCGCATCAATATTTATTTGTTGGAATTTATCCCATCTAATAACGTATAATACTCAGATACTACAAACCACACTTTACACTTTGCATATTCTACCATTTGATAATATTATATTACTGAATGAATAATTTCATGCTTATAATAGCATTTTTGCTTTAATCATATCAATATAAATCTAATTGTGATGATAAGTGTTACATAAATATTACTTGTTTCTCACCATTCATTCACATATAATGTTGTATCTAGACTTAGTCTGTATAATATATATATATATATATATATATATATAAATATCACATGTTCCTAAAGCCTTTTCCATCCAGAGCACCAATTTCCAAGAAAGTAAAAGCTAACTGCTCCTCGAGACTAAGTCGGTATGTCAAGAACAACTTCCCTACAACAAAATCACATCATCAAGGAACAAGATAAAACCTCCTTAAATCATATCCAAGTTAGAAGTGCTCGGAAAAAGTGGAAAACAAAAAAAAATATTGGGTTTTATACCATGTGTTCTCTAGACAAAGTGTTTGAACACCACAATGTTGCGGCTTTCCATTAGAAGAGGAATAAGCCTTTGGTAGGTGAAAGTAGAACTATATCTCCCATCTGGATTACCCATGGACTTCCACTTCTCCAATAAATTGTTATATCCTTCCTTATCATAGCATGAAACTGGATTTTCTATCGAAATCGGTAAAGAACTATCCCAAGCAACAATTTGCACCTGATACCCCAACCTAAATATTTATTTATACAAGGATAATCTGGTGTCGCCTAGGGTGTGATAAAAATAAGATAAATATAAGTCAAGAAAACTACGCACTCTCACCATAGACAGGCACAGTACTGCAAGTATTACAGGACGTATGCAAGTTTTATTTGATAAGTTGAGTTCTCTCAGGGACTTAAGTGTGCTAGTCGAATGAGTAGCAATAACGAGTAAAAAGTAAATAATTAAAGAACAAAAAATAAAGAGGGATTGAATTCGAAAATAACTAATTAACCTAGGAAAATAAAGACAGTAAAATAATATACGAAGAATATGAGATGAGAAGTATAACTTAGGTTTTTCTAGTATGCACTAATCCTTCTAATTCTTTCTATTAGATCTAGTTAATAAGGGAGAATATTAGCTATTGTATACTTAGTCAGGATTCTAAATTCCCATACCTTAGACCTTGAGAGCGACTAAGGGGGCTACGGACACACCACGAGGCTGGTTCAAATAGGGTTATCAAGCGCTACCAAGGCCCCAAGCAATCAATTTCCATACATGGTGATAGTGATTAAATTATACCCTAATGACTATCTAGTTAGAATCAGTTTTGTCAGGACTAATATCGACACTAGACGTTATGTGGTGTTTCAATAATTAGACACCCATCTAAGGTGATCATCTAACTACTATTAAGGTAATCCTAAACGTTGCGCACCGCAAGGAAAACAATCATTAAATCAAAACACATAAACAAATATAAAGGTAAGTAGCTAATATCAAATTAAAACATGTAATTCCCAAAGAAACTTAGATAGAAAGAAATTAGAATTCATAGATTATACATGATGCAAAACCCAAGCTATGGGTGGTTTAGTTCATACCTGAAGGAAATAAACTAGAAGAAATAATAAAAGACATCATCTTGCTCTCTACAATAACTTGGAAGAATAAAACCTTAAGAAATAATTACTATGAGGCAAGGATGATTTACAAGTGATATAAGGGTGTATCTATAGGTGTTTAGAAGACCTAATTCGTTTTCTTGAAGGAGAGGTTAAGTAATGGACTCCAAGCCCAACTCAAATTCGTAACCCTAAAAACATGAAATCAGATCTGTTTTTCTTTTGGTCCTAGCAGCTTCAATACTCATCCGTTTGACGCGTATGAGTACACCAAATTCATCGTCTCAGAAAGATCTTCAACCTCTACACCGTTTTTGAGATATAAGCTGATTTGTGGTCGTAGGTGCAGAAATTCAGGATTAAGGCAGGTTTTCCTTTTCCATATTTTTAGCTTTTCTTTCCTTTATCTCCAATTACCATGTCTATCTCTTTCCATATCTTGTAGTCTTTGACTTGAACTCTAATTAATCTCCATAATTATCTTTAAAACTTCACACTAAATAAATAATTAAACCCAATATGCTCTAAAAATATAATTTTACTAAATCAAGACTCAAATTAGGAAAGTGCACTATTTCTCAAGAAAAACGACTATTATGACTTCTAAATCGCTAAAATGATGTCTCATCTTAATATAAATCTATAACAAATGAGGAGACATCAAGACCCCCAACTCAAAGTTGTATCGTCCCGATACAATAAAAATAAAAACAAAGGGAAGTCTATAAATACACACTTATGAAATTTTCAACACAATGGAAAAAGCATAGCAGAATATATAGAATAGATATAAAGCAACTACTCATAAAATTTCATGCAGTAATATTCATAAACTACATACCTGTACACTTCTTATATCCACAGTCAACACGGCTTGAATTCAAGATCAGATTAGTTTCGCAATGTAAGAAGGATTGGGACTTTACTCAGTCTCCAAGGAAGCTATAGATTGTTCATCGAACTTCACTAGTATCCAAAAATCCACTTAACTACTCTCTAATGGCTCAATCACTTCTCAATCACATAGCAAAGAATCAAAAGGTCTTTAAGGTTGTAATTTAGGCTGAGGGACGGTATGATAGTATATTTGGATAATTTAGAGTGAGCTTTTGGCTCTCTCCTCACTAGCCATCAACGAATCGCCCTAGAGCTTGAGTTACTCTCGTAAAACGTTTCTCACTCAACCCAATGACTTCTTCGATGAATAATTTAGCATCCCTAATAACCCAATTAAAGCATAAGATGTTCACATAAAAATTCCACTTTGCCGGTCCGAATATATATATTTTCTTTTCAAATCAATTTCCTTTATATATAGCCATGACTCTCTTTTAATGATGATATATCACGCTATTTTTCTCATATATATATATATATATATTTTCTTTTAATGCCCTTGTTGGCAAAATTAGCCCGTAGCTTCTTTTTCATTCACTATTACCCCGGCAAAGGGTTACAATAAAAATCTGTGAATCATCATCAGTATAAAGAACATAGCACAATTAATAAGCTCAAAAATACCATCCGAATAACAATTCCCATAATGGTGGACCCACCACCCCAAACTCAAGCTCTAAAACAACTGTCTATGCATCGCGATTCGAGTGTGGGTCATATGGAAAAGTCCTATAATCTAAAGGATATGGCTTATAATGTGTTTCAATAAAAAGACTTTAGAAAGGCTAGAAGGGGCCGAGAAGGATATAGCATATATATTCAAAATTAACATGGTGAGAAGGTATAAAAAGGCTCAAGTGGCTTCAAACATGAAAGAACTGCCTTAATCACTTTCTACACTATGCAATTTAGTTAATTTCTTACCTTTAGCACTTTCATCAAATGGGTTTGTCCACTAGCTTGGATCTCACGGCCTACATACTTCTCAAGGTTCCATGAGATCGAACATACTTTCTATCGCATTGCTCACTAATCTTTTCTTTACTATCAACGTGTGTTTTCTTGCAAATACTCAAAGCATACAAATAACATAGCTCATAAACATACTACCTTCTATCATCAATTCACTGAGCTTATGCTTTCAAGCTATTAAACACACTCTACATCTAATTCCCATGTATCAAAAATTTTAATTTCTACCTAAAAACAGAAAAATGGAGATGAGAGACAACGAATCCCCACACCCCCAAATCAAAAATAGGCCGTGTCCCACGACTCGAACAAGACTCGAAACAGAAATTAAAATTAGCAGATAAAAATATTTACATAAATGGTAAGGAAGAAAGAGAACATACTCTCGAGGCTTATTGCCTCGCATTATTGACATCCAAGGTTGGATTTGCTTGATCTTTCGTTAATTTCTCGAGGAGTTTCATGATGTGCACTTTATTAGCGTTGATTTGTGCCACATCATTGACTACAGAGGTTTGAGCTGCTTCGAATTTGTTTAAACGCTCCTCCATTTCTCTTGCCAACTTTGCTCCTTTTCTACTCTTGAGATTTGCGTAGCACTCGCTTTTGCTTTTCTCAAGACATCCATGATCCAAGCATTATCAATATAACTCTCCTTAAACTCGAGTTTCTCTTCTTCACACAACGTTACATTCTCTTTTCGCACAAGACACGTGATCATAGTAGGAAATTTAACATTATAAACAGATTTAGGAGAGAACAAAAATCGCATCACCTCCTCATAGATCAACTGTGCCACATCCACTTCTTCTCCTCTCAAAATACAATCCAAAAGTAAAGCGTTCTTTCTAGTCACATCCAAAGTTCGTGTGTTTCCGAAGACATTAGGAATAAGGAAATTGTGCCAAACTCTTGCATCCGGTTGAAGATATTTGTAAAGCCAAGGTGTCTTCAATTCTCCCTTATGTGATTGCACTTTCTCCTTGTCTAAAACATGCTAAAAAATTAATTCCTCATCAAAGATTTTTCGTTTAGCAACCGCTTCCTCATACTTGAAATTTCCAATTAATTTCTTAAACTTGAAGTGGTTTCTAATCTCATTAACCGTGAAAGGAACTAACTTTCCTCTAATCGGAACACAACCTTTACTATCTCGACTCAAGAGGCCTAAATAGAATTCCAAAACTAACTCATGACATAATTCAGAATGTCTTACCATGAACGTAGACCAACCCAATTTTTCACCAAGCTCTAAGAATCTTTTATATTCTCCTGTACCAACTTCTTCCTTGAATATTCTCTCATAAGCAAAAGGTAGTTCTTTTAATTGTTTTTCTGCAGAAGCTTTTAAGGCCTTTAAAGCTTCCTCTTTTTCCATGGGTGTAGGACCTTTGAAGGGTGGAAGTTGTGTTTTCTCCTTTGAATAAAAGTAGAGCCTTTTACCATTACGATCAAACAAAGCTAGCTTACCTCCATCTTCAACATCGTTTTTACCCTTTGATTTAGAACTAGAACCTTTGTTATTTGATTTCTTCTTGATTAAATCCAATCCCTTGCTATTCTTAACCTCCCTCTTGTTAGATAATGCTTCCGTTCTTTTAGTCATCTTCAATTGACCCCCAACTCAAAGCTTTAACAACTCTTGAAATTTGAAATTGTGAATTTTTGGTTGAACAAGCTTGATTTGGCTTAGAAAAGATGAATTGATGATGAATTTATATGTGGGTAAGGTGGATTTTTGATGGGTTGGCTTGGATTTAAGAAATTGTAGGATGAATTTTGAAAATTTAAGCTCTTGATCTTCAATTGATTGTGTTTAGTTAGAAATTGGTGCTTGAATCTCCTTTGTAATGAGGTGGAGAGAGGATTTGATGTGTTTTTATGATGATCGGGTAGTGTTTTGATGATTGGTGAAGGTGTTTATGAGCTTTAACGGAGTTGGGAGTGATTTGGAGAAGAAAGAGAGGCTTGAGGTTTTGTAAATTCGGAATAATAGCATTATCTCTATTTTATAAACCTTAAATCTGCACTTTTCTCTCTCCAGCGGCGCTCTGCGGTGCACTGGAAGTTTTAGTGCGGTATACTGCAGCTTCTGTTGATCCAAAAAATTTCGTCTCGTCAATAAACACGCGCCACATACCCGTGACACGGGTTTTGGTCCCGCGGTACACCGCGTATATGGTCCGGTATACCAGACATATTGATATGATTTTTTTTCGTCTCGGCATAAAACCCGAGCTACCTACCCGTGACACGGGTTTTTCCCTGCTGCGGTATACCGGGGCTGAGGTCCGGTATACTGGACCGATGGTTCAACCTTTCCGAAAATTTTTGTTTTCTCCTTCCCTAACTCGATTTCTCCAATACCTAAGCATAAAAAACACTAATACCTTTCTCAAATATGCAATATCAACTAAAAATAACTAAACTAAACATAAACTAAAAACGTAAAAGACATAAAAACTTAAAAAAATTGCGGGTTGTCTCCCGTACAACACTTTTATTTAACGTCTTTCAAAGTTAGACATGTTACCTATATCAAGATTTGCGAATATAGCCTCCCCAACAACGAGTTAGGCTATGAACGTCAACTAATCTGCGCTTGATCCCCTTCTTGGGTCTGATTTCTATCACCTTGGCTGAAACAACCTTAGTGATAATGAATGGTCCCATCAACGAGTCTTTGAAACTTCGTGGCCTATTTTCGCGTTTGTGAGCTTTCCATAGAACTTCATGGCCAACCCCAAACTCAATGTTTGGCTCAGTATCCATAGGCTTTAAGTGGATTTGTTCAGGAGGGACTTTGTGATGTTAAAGGCTGTGGATGACAGGAACGGTGGTATCTAACTTCCTCGGTTTCTTACCCAAGACATAGAAGGTCTCGGATATGTTCTTTGCATGAAGGGTGATGGTCCCTTCTTGGAAGTTGATGACACTTTGACTTGTGGCCATGAAAGGCCGTCCAAGTATGATTGGAACCTGCTTATCTGCATCAAACTCAAGTATAACAAAGTCAGTAGGGATGGCGATACTACCTGCTTGGACTAAGACGTCCTCCACTGTTCCCCATGTCCTGGTAATTGAGTTGTCAGCGAACTGCAACTTCACTGGAGTTTTCTCTAATTTGTGAAGTCCAAGTCTCTCGAACACGGACTTAGGCATAAGATTCACACCAGAACGCACATCGTACATAGCTTTCACCTTGAGCATACCATTAATTTGAATAGGAAGGTTAAAACTTCCCGGGTCTTTAAGCTTTGTTGGTAATTCTCTTTCACTTCTTCTTGAAACTCTTAAGTTCTCTTTTGGGATCTCTTCACTCGCTTCTTTCTCAGGAATAACTTGCGTAAAAACTTGTTGCGGTGTAAGTCCTTTCTTCGCAATCTCAGGCATTTGGGCGTTGATATTTTCAGGAGTATACGCCTCGACAAATGTCTTGAGTATAGTGTCATCCTTAGGATTTGTATCAGGAATAGTTGGTGACACTGTTTGAACAACAGGTGGCGGTTCCACCTTCTCTTCTTCTTTCTCTTCGTGCACAGCAGGTGCAACTTCAACTTCAGCTCTTGATTCCTCCTTTGAGGTTTCTTTCTCTTTCTCTTTAGCCAGCTCAGCTTGATAATCCATAACCGATCGAATCTCTTCTTGCATATCCTTCAGAAGCTGTATAAATTCGGATTTTTCTGAATCGTCCTCCACATAAACTTCAGAACAGTTAGATTCCACGGTGTTAGACTTGGTTGGTTCTTCGGTACTCAGAACTTCCACGGCACTAACGGAAGCATGTGGTGCTTCCTTCTTTTCTTCAATTTCAAGGCAAATAGCCTTACAGGCTTCGAACCCAACATTGTCATCACCTCCTTCGATAGCCTTCAATTCTTTTTGTTCCATTAAATTCGTAAGAACTTTGTTCAATTGTTCAACTTGAGTACCTAAAATCTGAATTGCGGCATCTTGTCCTCGTAACTTCTCGTCCTGAGAGTTCATATTCGTGGTCAAACGGTCCAAGGCTTTTACTAATTGTTGATTATCCACAGCTCCCTCTTGAGGAAACTGTGGTAAAGCTTTCTGATCTAATGATTCGGTATAGGCATCTTGAACAGGTTGTTGAGGGGGAGCAGGTCTATTATGATATTTATTTTGGTACTGACCTTTTGTTTGGAAAAAGTTGTTTAGGGGGCGCGGTTGATAATGACCAGGATTAGCGGCCCCCTGTGGATTTGAATACTGCATACCCGGATGGTTTCGGCAACCAAATTGATAGCCTCCTCGGTTGGATATGAAATAAACAGATTGTGGATTTCCTTCCCACTCTTCCCATGTATGATTATTAACCCCACATTGTTGACAACCTTGTGCTTCTTGTACTACATTTGCTGCGGCTAAATTCTTCTGCATCTCTAGCTTAAGCTCTTTGATTTGATTTTCTAATGCGGATATTTGAGCTGAGTTCGCAGTTTCTGCGTCTAAACGAAGCGTACCTCGAGTCTTTGCAACGGAAGCTCGCGTAGAGGGCCAACTCCTTTCTTGTTCAATAATATTTTCCAAGACCTCGGATGCTTCATTATGATTCATGGACACAAAATTACCCTTTCCAATGTTATCCACCTTCTCTCTACTTTTATCATTGAGACCTTCATAGAATATAGTTAATTGTAGAGAGGGGGTATAACCATGGAGCGGACATCTAGCTAATTTATGTTGAAACCTTGTCCATGATTCTCCTACTGTTTCTCCATCTTCTTGACAAAATCTTGCAAGCTCGCTTTGATCTTTGAGTCTCATACTTTTCGGATAAAAACGGTTAAAGAAAGCGGCTTGAAGTTCTACCCATGTATTAATTGTTCCCGATGGCTGCCTATCTAGCCACTCACTAGCTCTACCGGTCAGAAAGAACGAAAACATATGACAATATAGTTTCTCGCGTGTAATGCCTGGAGTAACATAAGCATCACAAATCTGCATAAACCTCTGAATCGCTCTTACCGGATCTTGAATTGTTGTACCACCATAGAGTCCAAAACTTTGAAATTGACTGAGCATACTCGGATCGGGTCTAAATTTGATATTTTGGATCTCCAGAGGACGGTAACCTATTGGTTGAACATGAAATGGCACGTGAAGGCCAAGAAGGTCTTGTTCAACTCGGTTCTGATTATTATTCTGCCCATTACCTCCTCCTAGTTGTTGTCCTTGTTGTTGTCCACCAGGTGGGACGAGTGGTGGTGGTGGTGGTCCCCTTGGTGGATTAAGTGGTGGATTTAACGGATCTTGTACGCCTGCCATAGTTCTTCTCAAGGCTCTGTCCTCACGAACACGATTGTTATAAGATCTGAAGCTCCTCTCAGGCTCCGGTAACGGAGGCCAAGAATTCAACACTGTGAAACCTGAAAAAGACTAAAGCAAACCACAAGCGTAAATCTGGAAAAATAAAAAAAATAAAAACTGAAAAATAAAAATTAATTAAAAACTACTACTCGAAATAGATAACCCACACGCTAACGAGACACAACTCCCCGGCAGCGGCGCCAAAAACTTGGTGTCGCCTAGGGTGTGATAAAAATAAGATAAATATAAGTCAAGAAAACTACGCACTCTCACCCTAGACAGACACAGTACTGCAAGTATTACAGGACGTATGGAAGTTCTAGTTGATAAGTTGAGTTCGTTCTCAAGGACTTAAGTGTGCTAGTCGAATGGGTAGCAATAACGAGTAAGAAGTAAATAATTAAAGGACAAAAAATAAAGAGGGATTGAATTCGAAAATAACTAATTAACTTAGGAAAATAAAGACAGTAAAATAAAATACGAAGAATATGATATGAGAAGTATAGCTTAGGTTTTTCTAGTATGCACTAATCCTCCTAATTCTTTCTATTAGATCTAGTTAATAAGGGAGAATAGTAGCTCTTGTATACTTAGTCAGGATTCTAAATTCCCATACCTTAGACCTTGAGAGCGACTAAGGGGGCTACGGACACACCACGAGGCTGGTTCAAATAGGGTTATCAAGCGCTACCAAGGCCCTAAGCAATCAATTTCCATACATGGTGATAGTGATTAAATTATACCCTAATGACTATCTAGTTAGAATCAGTTTTGTCAGGACTAATATCGACACTAGACGTTATGTGGTGTTTCAATAATCAGACACCCATCTAAGTTGATCATCTAACTACTATTAAGGTAATCCTAAACGTTGCGCACCGCAAGGAAAACAATCATTAAATCAAAACACATAAACAAATATAAAGGTAAGTAGCTAATATCAAATTAAAACATGTAATTCCCAAAGAAACTTAGATAGAAAGAAATTTAAATCAAAACACATAAACAAATATAAAGGTAAGAAGCTAATATCAAATTAAAACATGTAATTCCCAAAGAAACTTAGATAGAAAGAAATTAGAATTCACAGATTATACATGATGCAAAACCCAAGCTATGGGTGGTTTAGTTCATACCTGAAGGAAATAAACTAGAAGAAATAATAAAAGACATCATCTTGCTCTCTACAATAACTTGGAAGAATAAAACCTTAAGAACTAATTACTATGAGGCAAGGATGATTTACAAGTGTTATAAGGGTGTATTTATAGGTGTTTAGAAGACCTAATTCGTTTTCTTATAGGAGAGGTTAAGTAATTGATTTCAAGCCCAACTCAAATTCGTAACCCTAAAAATATGAAATCAGATCCGTTTTTCTTTTGGTCCTAGAAGCTTCAATACTCATCCGTTTGACGCGTATGAGTACACCAAATTCATCGTATCGGAAATATCTTCAACTTTGCTCTTGACCGTTTTTCCAAATTCCACACCGTTTTTGAGATATAAGCTGATTTGTGGTCGTAGGTGCAGAAATTCAGGATTAAGGCAGGTTTTCCTTTTCCATATTTTTAGCTTTTCTTTCCTTTATCTCCAATTACCATGTCTATCTCTTTCCATATCTTGTAGCCTTTGACTTGGACTCTAATTAATCTGCATAATTATCTTTAAAGCTTCACACTAAATAAATAATTAAACCCAATATGCTCTAAAAATATATTTTTATTAAATCAAGACTCAAATTAGGAAAGTGCACTATTTCTCAAGAAAAACGACTATTATGACTTCTAAATCACTAAAAATGATGTCTCATCTTAATATAAATCTATCACAAATGAGGAGACATCATTATCAAAATGTGATCAATATTTATTTGATAGGATTGATCTCATATAATAATGTGATTGGATTCATCCAATCAAACTTGTATCACAAACTGATGCAGCACTAAAAATTTCATGAACTAAAACTCTACTTTAAATTACACATTTAACACCAAAATACATTCACAATATATCATATGTACACCAATATTTGTGCATAGGGCTGCAAACGAACCGAGTCTAACCGAACTTTAGCTTTTTTGAGTTTGTTTGCTAATGTTTTAGTGAGTTTAAGCTTGGTTTGAGTTTGAAACGAACCGAGATGAACTTTAGCTTTCTTGAGCTTGGTTCGTTACCTAAACGAGCAGAACACAAACAAACTCTTAGCGAACTTATTTTTTCCAAGCTTGAGTTCGGCTTGTTAGAAAAATCGATCAAACTAAAATACAAAATAAATAAATAGATCGAAAAAGAGTAATGATACCTCCGAACATTGATGTCTTAAGAAAATTTTCCTTATGTTTTGTTCTTCCAAACTCTCAAGCATTCAACTATAGATTGTGTATAATTTTTGTGTGAGTGAATTGAGTTTAGGGACCAAAACTCTAGTTTATATAATCAAGCTCCCATCAAGCTTTTTAATGGCAATGAATTACTAGGTGTTACAACTTTTCATTTGCAAATGGTTAATAAAAAGTGTTACAAATTTTCATTTGCATAAGATTAATGAAAAAAATCATTAAGATAAAATTAGTGGATGGATTAATGTTGGATCATGAAAAGTCAAAAGTTATAAGTTTATTTTATATATCAATTTAAAATAAAGACAAATAAAATAAAATGAAGTTTTATATTAATAAAATAAAAATGACTTATATTCTCCCACTTGATCCAAACACTATACTTGATATTTTATCTTAATCATAAATATATGAATCGTGGCGATAAGTCCTCCAATAATGAGAAAGTAGTACTTTGACAAAAAATAAATAAAGAGAGAGAGTAGTATCTTGCATGTATCACAATATATTTATCTCTTTATTTTTTATGTTGTAACTATACTTAATGAATAAACCATATGTTTATTCTTGGTCCTAACTAAATTATTTTCTCAAATGAAATTAAGGTGGGCAATGTATATGAGAAAATATCACAATAGATAATTATTATATTAATGATATTGTCATACAAATAAACACTACATGATGGGACCAAGCCCCATACTCACTACATGATCCTTGAATTTCATTGGTGGCATGCCTTTAGTCAATGGATCATCGATCATTAATTCAGTACTAATGTGTTCAATGACCACCTTTTTATCTTTAACACGTTCCCTTATGGCTAAATATTTAATGTCGATGTGCTTACTTTTGACTTCCACTTTTATTGTTTTTAGCCATAAAAACAGCTGCTGAATTATCGCAAAATATTCTTAATGGTCTAGAGATAGAATATATAATTCTAAGTCCAGATACAAAACCCTTAAGCCATACACCTTGTGAAGTAGCCTCGAAACAAGAGACGAACTCAGCTTACATAGTAGAAGTTGCAGTCATAGTCTGTTTGACACTCCTCCATGACACAGCTCCGACGGCCATCATAAAAATGTATCCTGATGTTGACTTGCGTGAATCAACACAACCGGAAAAATCGGAATCTGAGAATCCGACCGCCTCTAAATTGTTTGTTCGCCTATACATAAGCATATACTCCTTGGTTCCTTGGAGATATCTCATTACTTTCTTTGCAGCTTTCCAGTGGTCAATACCTGGGTTACTTTGATATCTACCCAGCATTCCAACTACAAATGCGATATCAGGTCTTGTGCAAACCTGAGCATACATCAAACTTCCGATAGCAGAAGCATATGGAATATTCTTCATTTGTTCTCTCTCTAAATCATTCTTTGGGGTTTGGTTCAAATTGAATTTATCACCCTTCACTATGGGAGCAACACTTGGTGAACAATCCTTCATCCTAAATCTCTCTAAAACTTTATTGATATAGGTTTCCTAAGACAAGCCCAAGACACCTTGAAATCTGTCTCTATGAATCTTAATGCCAATGACATAAGACGCCTCACCCATATCTTTCATATCAAAAAATTTAGAGAGAAATTGTTTTACCTCATGACGCAAACCCTTATCATTAGTCACAAGAAAAATATCATCCACATATAAAACAAGAAAACAAATTTTGCTCCCACTAATCTTTTGGTATATACATTGATCCATGGGGTTTTCAACAAATCCAAATGATGAAACTACTCCATGAAATTTAAAATACCATTGACGGGAAGCTTGTTTTAATCCGTATATGGATTTCTTAAGCTTACAAACTAACTGCTCACCAGCGCTAGAGATAAAACCTTCAGGTTGTTTCATATAAACCTCTTCCTCTAGATCTCCATTAAGGAATGCCGTTTTCACATCCATTTGGTGAAACTCAAGATCAAAATGTGCGACTAATGCTAAAATAATGCGTAAGGAATCTTTCTTAGATACAAGAGAAAAAGTCTCTGTGTAATCAATTCCTTCTTTCTGAGTAAATCCCTTAGCAACAAGTATGGCTTGGTATCTATCGATATTGCCTAATGAGTCTTTCTTGGTTTTAAATACCCATTTACAACCAATTGCTTTAGCCTCATTAGGCAATTCCACAAGTTCCCAGACATCATTTTTCTTCATGGAATTCATTTCCTCTTTCATCGCATTATACCATAAACTTGATTCTTTGCAACTTATGGCTTGTGAAAAGTCAGCTCCAAAATTATAGTCAGATTCTTGAAGATATACTACATAATCACTAAAAATTGATGATTTCTTAAACCTGGTAGACCTTCTTAATATTGTATCATCATTATCTGTATGAGGTTCAACTTGTTGTTCATAATTACTAGGTTCATCATGAACAACTTGATCTATCAGAATATCGTCAACAACTTGTGGTTCTTCAACGATTGAACGTTCAACACTAGATTGTACTTGAGGGGTGTTATGAACAATAATCATTCTATCACTTGAAGTGGAAGGTTGAATTTCTGAATGGTCAATATCAGAAATTACATTTCTAATTTGATCGCTCCCACTGATTAAGTCATATTTAAGAAACTTTGCATTTCTTGATTCCACAAATCTAGTGTTGTGGGATGGACAGTAAAATCTGTAACCTTTAGACCACTCAGCATATCCAGTTAAATTCCCACTGATGGTCCTTGGGTCCAGTTTTTTCTCTTGTGGATTATAAATCCTGACTTCAGACGGGCATCCCCATATGCGCATATGTTTCAAACTCGGTTTCCAACCTTTCCATAATTCAAATGGTGTCTTTGAGACAACCTTGGTTGGAACTCGGTTTAACACTGCCGTTTTTAAAGCTTCAATCCACAAGTTTTTAGGAAGATTGGAGTTGCTAAGCATACTCCGTACCATGTCCAATAATGTTCGGTTTCTCATTTCTGCTACACCATTCTGATCCGGTGAACTAGGCATGGTGTACTTGGCAACAATCCCATGCTCTTGGAGAAACTGAGCAAACGGACTAGGTGCTTTTCCATCTTCAGTATATCTACCATAATATTCACCACCTCTATCTGATCTCACAATCTTTATATGTTTTCCACATTGTCTCTCTACTTCAGCCTTAAATATTTTAAAGGCATCTAATGCTTCGCTCTTGTTATGAAGCATGTAGAGATACATATATTGTGAGTAATCATCAATAAAGGTTATAAAATATTTCTGACCATGCATATCCATGTCAGGACAACATATATCTGTATGTATGATTTCTAATACATCTGAACTCCTATTGTCACCTTCTTTGACTTGTTGGTCTGCTTTCCCTTAATGCAATCCACACAAGTTTCAAAGTCGGTAAAATCTAGAGTACTAAGTACTCCATCTTTTACCAACCTTTTGATTCTTTCAATAGAGATATTCCCTAATCTCCGGTGCCATAGAGTCGAGGAATCCTCATTTATATTACACCTCTTTGTACCAATTTGGACATGAAAATTATTATTAGTAGCATTGTTTTGTAAATTAATACAATAAAGACCTTCAGACAAAATACCATTCCCAACATATTCAGATTTATTGAAAATACTAAAAAAATGTCTCTGAAAATGTAAAGGAATAACCCAAAGGTACAAGTCTGGAAACAGAAATCAAGTTTCTAGAAAAGCTTGGAACATAAAAAGTCTTTTCTAATTTCAAAACATAAACACTACTCAGATATATATAACATGTTCCAACGGCTTCCACATGTGAACCCATCTTATTACCGGACAAGATGCATTGCTCACTGCCCACTGGTTTCCTTAGGTTTTGCATACCCTGTAAAGAGTTGGTAACATGGATTGAAGAACCAGAATCAATCCACTAGGTGTTAATATTAACATTAATAGTATTAGATTCATAACAAACTAACGAGGTAGGATTACCTTTATCCTGAAGCCATTTCTGGAATTTAGCACATTCTTTCTTCATGTGACCTTTCTTTTTACTGAAAAAACACTTAGCTTCTTTCTTAATATCATCTTGAGGTGCTATTTTACCTTTCCCCTTCTAATTTTTCTTTGGTTTGCCTTTTCCTTGAGTAACCATCATTGCACTTTCACCTTGTTCCATTAACAACCTTTCTTCTTCTTGAACACACATGGTCATGAGTTCATTAATTGACCATTTATCTTTATGTGTGTTATAGGAGATTTTGAAAGGTCCATATTGATTTGGAAGGGTGTTCAAAATATAGTGTACAAGAAAAGACTCGGAAATCTGTACCTCGAGATTCTTAAGTTGAGCCGAAATATCTCTCATCTGCATGATGTGCCCACGCACACCTCTAACACTTGTGAGCCTAAGTGAAGAGAGCTTCATTATTAGAGTGCTTGCTAAAGCCTTTTCTGAAGTGACGCACTGGTCATCAATGGCTTTAAGTAAATTTTGGACATTATCATGGTGATTTACTGAACCACAGATGCTTGCTGCTAATTTTGTCTTAATAAACATCACATTGAGGCGATTGGATCGCTCCCATTTTTCATAAAGTGCAATATTTGCTGGAGTGCTTTTGTCTGTAAGAGCAGGTGGTTCAGTTTTCCTAATAGCATCATCTATGTCCATCCACCCTAAGCGAAGGAGAACTCTTTCTTTCCATGACTTATAATTATCCCCATTAAGTTCGAGAATGTCACTACAGATATCAGAAATATTAACATGTTATGATGCTGCAAATAAAGATTACATGCTTATTAATAAAATATCATGTTTCACCAATGCAAATCATGATCTAATAAATCTAAGACATAAAAAATTGCATGTGGGCTAAATTTTTAATTCAATAAGATTTATAATCATATGACAAAATATATAAAAATATTCTATCATTACTAAATAATAAAACTATCAAATATTTATTAAGTCATAATTCCTATGGGAAAATTATGAATAATTTGATATTTTATCCTAATTAGTTATTTAAATATAATAATATTCATGTGGGATAAAATTATTATATTAAAATAAATAATTATAATTTATGTTTAATTTCATTATGTGATCTTATACCATAATACATATTTTATTCAACTAAGATGATCTGGCTATTCTTTGATTAAATAAATAAAATATGTTGATCACTTAGACAATTTAATATACCATACTGAAATTTTATGAGTACATAAAAATATATAACAAAAATAGAATAAAATAAACCATATATTTTATTCACATTTTGTTTACCCAATTATACTCATAAAATAAATAAAGTACATGAAGTATGAATATAAAAATATAAATATAAATAAATACCTGGAGACCGAAGTAAAACTTAAGGATAAAAATCTAAAAGTACCATAAGTCTAAATGAAAACAAAAATGTCTCATGGATTCTAATCATCTTCAACTGTAGGACATGTTAGATTCAACACAAAAAAAAACATTTTGCAAAATTATTTTGGCTAAATTACTTCAGCCATAAACTAAGCAAAAAAATATAAAAGTTTAACTAAATCAAAACAGTATGCTTTAGGCTCTGATACCAAATGTTAAAAAAATCGATCAAACTAAAATGCGGAATAAATAAATAGATCGAAAAAGAGTAATGATACCTCCGGCCATTGATGTCTTAAGAAACTTTTTCTTATGTTTTGTTCTTTCAAACTCTCAAGCATTGAACTATAGATGGTGTATAATTTTTGTGTGATGTATTGAGTTTAGGGACCAAAACTCTAGTTTATATAGCCAAGCTCCCATCAAGCTTTTTAATGGCAATGAATCACTAAGTTTATAATTTTTGTGTGATGGATTGAGTTTAGGGACCAAAACTCTAGTTTATATAGCCAAGCTCCCATCAAACTTTTTAATGGCAATGAATCACTAAGTGTTACAACCTTTCATTTGCAAATGATTAATGAAAAAGTGTTACAACTTTTCATTTGCATAAGATTAAAGGAAAAAATTCATTAAGATAAAATTAGTGGATGGATTAATGTTGGATCATGAAAAGTCAAAAGTCATAAGTTTATTTTATTCATCAATTTAAAATAAAGACAAATAAAATAAAATGAAGTTTTATATTAATAAAATAAAAATGACTTATATGGCTCAGATTGGTTTATTTAAGACTCATTTAAGTCTCGTTTATTTTTCTATGATATATATCTATATTATATTACAACATTTTCTGATAAGTAGTGGCCGGGATTGATTCTGGCCAAACATAAGTGGTGGTCAGGATCGTTTCTGGCCCCACCTATCATTAATACCATTAACTATTTATTTTTTAATCAAAAAATCTATATTATAAAGCAGAATGAAACCTAACTCTCCCTATTTATCCTCAAACTTCCCAATTCATCTCATAATTCCCCTATTTGTCTCATAATTCCCCTATTTTTCTCATTCTTTCATTTATTATATACACATACGCATAAAATATTAAATAATATGAAATCTATTTAACCTTCATATAAATAAAATTTATTCCTTTTTATTAAAATTTACAAAGTACTAAAAAATTTAAAAAATTTATCAAAATTTATTATAAGAAAAGTTCAACTAGATATAATATAAAATTAAAAAAATCACTTTACATTACAATATTTAAATAATTTTTTATTTCTTTTATTTTTTTTGTCAAAACACGTATAATTTCGAAAGAAATCATTTCAACTTTATAAAAATAAATTTTTCAAGACAAGAAATATATTGATTCATCCAATAAAAAATTATATAATATTAGAAAGTCAAGATGGAATTATAATAAATATATATATATGTGTCTATCATATAAAAACTTAAAATCAATAAACACTTAAAGGATAATTAATAATTAAAATAATCTGATAATTGACCATTAACATTTATTATCCATTATATCTCTATATCTATGTAATAAAGTACTTTTTTAAACGGGTTGGACCCTCTACAAAAAAGCGAGCATGATCGTTTTTGGTCCCTTAATTAATTTCTTCACATTAATTGCATTAATTTTTTTTCTAATAAAAACTTAATTGTCCCTTATCCCACTCCATTAGACATCTAAAAGTTTCGTATTTGATCCACGATGACCGCAAACCTCTAACCTTAACCTAAATTCTTAACCGTAACCTAAAACTTAACTTTAACCTTAACCTCAAAGTCAACCTCAACCTCAACCTTTGAATTAAACTTAACATCCACCTCTAACTTAAATTTAACCTTAACTTTAACCTTAACCTAAAACTTAACATCAACCTCAACCTTGAATTAAACTTAACATCAACCTCTAACTTAAATTTAACCTTCACATTAACCTTAAACTTGACCTTAACCTTCTCCTTAACCCTAGCCCTGGCCCTATCCCTAGCCCTAGCCCTCGACCTAGCCTTAGCCTTAGCGTTAGCCTTAGTCTTAGTCTTAGCCCTAGCCTTGGCCTTAGCCTTAGCCTTAGCCTTAGCCTTAGCCTTAGCCTTAGCCTTAGCCTTAGCCTTAGCCTTAGCCTTAGCCTTAGCCTTAGCCTTAGTCGTAGCCTTAGCCTTAGCCTTAGCCTTAGCTTTTAGCCTTAGCCTTAGCATTAAACTTATCCCTAGCCTTAGTCGTAGCCTTATTCTTAGCCGTAGCCTTAACCATAACCATAAACTTAGCATTAACCTTAAACTTAACCCTTAACCCCTTAACTCCTTAACCCCTTAACTCCTTAACCCCTTAACCTTAACCTTAACCCCAACCTCAACTTTTTAAATAATAACCTTAACCCTAACCTAACATTAACTTTAACCTTAACCTTAAACTTAAACTTAAACTTAAACATAAACATAAACTTCAACTTACACTTAATGTTAAACTTAAACAGAAACTTAAACTTAAACTTAACCTTATTGTTAACGTTAACCTTACCCTCACCCTTACCCTTAACCTTAACAATAATATTAACCTCAAATTTAACCTTAAACTTAACCATAACCTTAGATATTACACCTTAAACCTAAACCTTAAACTTTAAACCATAACCCTAATCTTCATCTTCACCTTCACCTTAACCTCAACCTTAACTTTAAACTTAAAGCTTAAAAATTTACATTATAATTATCCTTAACCTTAAACCTTAAACCTTGAACCTTGAACCTCAAACCTTAACCTTTACCTTAACCATAAACCTTAAATTTAACTTTCACCTTCACCTTCATCCTTACTTTTTTAACCTTTATCTTAACCTTAAAGTTAAAACTTAACTTTAAACTTAATTATAAAATTAATCTTAAGTTGAACCATGAACCTTAAAGCTTAAACCTTAAACCTTAAACCTTAACCTTAATACTTAAAAACCCCTTATTCTTCTCATAATTTCCATATTCTTCTCATAATTAATTAATATAAAATAAAAACATATATATACTTACGTTTTACCTCATATTTTACTCAAGTAAGTAACAAATTTATTTCCTTCAATCTCGGAGTTTATAGTATTCAAAAAATAGTGTTGTTTTAATAATAAATATATCTAAATATAAACTCATATATGTAGCAAACATACGGATAAATTAAATTGGAAGATGATTACTCATGAAAGACACGTTTAAGCATTCTATTTTTAATAAAGTATGTGTCATTCTATACTCAACGTAGCTATATATGTTATATAATATCTATCATGTATAAATTAGAAAAACAATTTTTGCTATTAAAAGACCAAGTTTTGCATTTTATATTTGAATCATAAAAAAATAATACTTATTTAATTTTCAAATTTACCTTATCTATATAAAATAGGATACACCTAACTTTTAAATTTTTATCAATATTAAAATATGACCAAATGAGCATCACAACTTAATTGCATATTTTCTTATTCATTTTTATTACAAGATCGTTTATATTATATGAACTAATCAAACATTTTTTTAAAATTAATATATATATCAGAATACTAACGTCTACCTTAAATTTATAATATAAAACCATTCCTTACAAAACTTCCCAAATTTCTCAACCTTAAAATTAGCCTTAACCTTAACCTCAACCTTACCTTACCCTTGACCAAAAGCTTGATTTTAACCCTTAACCCATAAACTTAAACCTTAACCTTAATTTTAACCTTAACTCTTACATTAACCTCAACCTCAACCTCAACCTTAAACTTAACCTTAACCTTAACTTGAAATTTATCCATAGCCTTAGCCTTCACTTTATCCTTAGTCGTAGCCTTAGCCAAAGCCTTAACCTTAACCTTAACCTTAACGTTAACCTTATCCTTAACCTTAAAATTAAAATAACCTTTACTTTAACTTTAACCTTAACATTAACATTAACCTTAATTCTAACCTTACCCGTAACTTAACCTTAACCCCTTAACTATTAACCTTAACCATATACTTAAGCTTATCATTAACCTTAACCTAACATTAAACTTAACCTTAACCTTAACTTTAATCTTAACCTTAATCTTAACCTTAACTTTAACTTAACCTTAAACTTAACCTTAAACCTAATCTTAACCTTAACCTTAACCTTAATTTGTCTCAGATTTTATGTTTTGAAGTGTCTTAAGGCACGGGCTATACCTAGTCTATATAATAAAGTAGAATGAAACCTAACTCTCCCTATTTATCCTCAAACTTCCCCATTCATCTCATACTTCCCCCATTAGTCTCATAATTCCCCCATTCATCTCATAATTTCCTCATTCTTCTCCTTTATTTTCATTTTACATATTTTCATTTTACATATCCTATAATCGTTTGGAAAAAACAACTTTTACCCATAAATCCCCAATCAAAACGTAGCATCATAGAACAAATATATATTATTAAATTTTACATTTTATAATATATATTTAAAAAAATTTACATTTGTACAAGAATACGTTATACATGTTGGATTTAATAAAAAAAATTAAAAAAATATAAAACAAATGGAATTTACGTGGGTTTAAGAAAAAAGTTGTAAAAAAAAGAAAATACAAATAATTTAGTAAACAATAAAATATTTTATTTATTTATATTTTGATATAAAAATATGAAAATAATTGATAATTAAATAATTAAAATACTACTAAAATTAATAATTACTATTTGTGGCATTTAGTATATCTATATTTTTATTATAAAATCGTAAAATCCTATTTATTTTTTGTTAATAAACTAAAAAAAGAATCTGAATATTTTAATTAGTAATCGTATTACTATTTGAGTAGTTTGTAGATAATATTTTCCATTTCGAATACTCACTTTTAAAAAATATAGCATACAAATATTTACATATAATTTTTTCTATTCATAGTTATTTTTTGCAGGCTAAAACAAAAAATACAATGGACACACTCGAAATGCTAACTAAGACTATAACAAATTAATACGATGAATATGGTGAAATCGATAATATAACCCTTTTATGGACTGAATTCACTGACGAACCAATGAATTCAACTAAATCTGTGCTTGATCACATTAAACGAAAGGAAGCAATTTATTATTCCATTAGGAGTAGTACAAACGTTCCTTTAGATCTGCCCTCCTTGCTATATGTCATACTTGCCACGCTTCCTCAAGATTGACCAATAGCAAATATTCAACCTCTACCAAAAAATATGGATAAACTAGAAAATTTCAAAGTTTTACTTGATGATATTGAGTTTACGATGCTAGTAGATTTAACCCTTGCTAATATGGAGCAGGGTACCTTATGTTCGAATGGTCGTTATTTATCAATGTAATAAGTTTTTGGGAGTGGATTTTAATAAATTAGTCTAGATTCGACAATAAATTTATGGTATTGATTTGCTACTTTTTCATGAATAATCGTTTTTTGGGAGTCATTTGTAATAAATTGTTCATGATTCGATAATAATTGTATTGTATTGGAGAACTACTTTTTTATGTATTGAAATAAATTAGTTTAACTTATTAAAATTATACTTACGTGTGTCGTATTTCAGTATATATATTACTATATTAATTGTTTCATTTGTATACCATGTAATATAGATTTATCGTTTTATTTACCAAATGTTAATAAATCCTCCTATATTCAGATCATTGTACTATCAAATGACGAGTGTATCGAATAACAAAAACAAGGTATCAAACATGAGTGCATCCCGAGTCCAATCAAATGCAAATGTTCGCAGACCTTAAGTAAGCCTAGAATTTCACTTTATGATCGAATACGTGTATTTCTTCTTGATATTGAACAAACAACACCTAATATTATATACCTTGAAGTTTCGAAATAATGTTTATTATAACTAAACACACAACACGAATGTCATTATATTGTAACTAATACATAATTGATATTATTATATAGGTTTCGCAGAAAAATAAAAGAATCGAAATGACTATCTACACAACTCGCGCAATAAACAGTGCTCCAATTTTGAAACAAAATCCTCAACTCATGAATTGGAACTTGGTTGTGGAAAATCGATTAGTAAGAGAACATTTACAACTTCAAAGGGAAGCGAAAGATAGGGATGCAGATATAAACGTTGATCGACTTAACAGTGTACAAAGGCGCGCATACGATAAGATTGTTGATTTTGTGTCTAATAGTAAAGGTGTATCTTCCTTCTTGAATGGAGGTGCTGGAATTGGAAAAACCTTTTTATACAATACGATATCAATAAAATGTCGGAGTTTAGATTATTTTGTGATTAATGTAGCTTCGTCAGGAACCGCATCTTTGTTATTGATTGGAGGTCGAACTACACATTCCCCATTCTCGATACCACTGAATATTGTGGAAGATTCTATTTGTCATATTTCTGAACAATCCCTCCAGGCTAAGTTGATACGGAAAACAAGTCTCATAATTTGGGATGAAGTTCTGATGCAACATCGAAATTGTGTTGAGGCTGTTAATCGAACGTTACAAGATATACATAAAAATGAGAAGCCATTCCGGGGCATCACTGTTCTTCTCGGAGGTATTTTCTGACAAATTTTACCAGTTGTACCAAAAGGTGTACGCGAACAAATAGTCGGAGCCTCATTAAGACGTTCTATACTTTGGAGAAAAATTCACGTGCTTACATTAGATGTTAATATGCGTCTCAACGACTCAATTAGCGGGAACTCTGATTTTGCCGACTTCCTACTAAAGGTAATTTGAATGGCTCTAAATTTTGTTATAAATTTTTTTTATACTCATAAATTTAAGTGTTTGTTAATCATTCTAGATTGGCTCTAACTCAGAATAATTAATGGAGATCCCAACAACAATGTGCAAGTGCACAAATTTGAACAATTTGATATCAACCACATATCCTAACTTGCATGACCTTGAAACTGTAACTAACACATATCTCAATGAACGCACTATATTGTCTGCGAGAAATGATGATGTTAGTGAGATCAACAATCTTACACTTAATATTTTTCCTGGAATACAGAAGACGTATCTAGGAGCTGATAAGATGGTTGAAGAGGATCAAGTAGATAAATCTATAACATCTCGATATCCAAATGAGTATTTAAACTCACTGAATCCAAGTGGATTACCTCCGTTCAAATTGGAATTAAAAGTGGGTGCTCCTATCATGTTGTTAAGAAATATTGCCCCAAAGGATGGATTGTGTAATGACACGCGGTTAATGGTTGTCAGATGTTCAACACGTGTTATTGAAGCCCGCATTTTGAATGGAGATAAATCTGGTAATTTGGTATTCATTCCAAGAATATCATTGACGCCTTCTGACTCGGAAATACCCTTTGTGATGACAAGGAGACAATTTCCTGTGCGTTTAGCCTATGCCATAACCATCAATAAATCACAAGGTCAATCTTTGAAATTCGTTGGGATCGATTTGCGAACACCAGTATTTAGTCATGGACAATTGTATGTTGCATTATCAAGATGTACGAGTTATGATCGCATAAGTGTACTTCTTCCCGATGGTGAACAAACAACAACTGATATTGTATATCCTGAAGTTTTAATATAATGTTTATTATAAGTAAGCACACAAGACGAATGATCATATATGTATTTTCGATTCTGTTTCTTTTTAATTTTTTTCGTATTTCAACTTCTTTATTAGTTGTTTGATAAATTATACACATATTTATGTTCATTCGAATTTTATAACAAATTTTTTTTATAATTTTTGTATAACACACTACCTATAATTTCAGTTTTTAAATATTCAATACCAAAAATCATTCTAATTTTAAACATTTCATATGTATCAACAGTAAATGAACAAGTAACTGGAATATTATTTTTTGGAGTGCCTTCAGGCACGGGCTATACCTAGTTATATTATAAAACAAAATACCTTAAATCACTCCCTTATTTCTCCCATTGTTCTTTTATTCTACTCATAAATCTCTTATTAATTAATCTTTATTTACTTAATAAAAAAAATTATATTTTGAAACAAAAAACCTTAAATCACTTCCTTATGTCTCTCATTATTATTTTATTTTTCTCATAAATCTCTTAATATTTTTTTTATTTTCACATTTATTATATCTATATAAAAACCACATTGGTCTTTTAAAAGATTTTTTTTTTTAAATTGAGAATATAGGAGCAGTGTATTACCCTACACGATTTTTCAAAAAGAAAATAAGAAAAATAATATTGAAATATATGGTGGAGTTAAAAAAAATATCTTGAAACACTTAAAGAACGATTTTGGTCTTTTAAAAGAATTGTTTTTTAAATTGGGAATATAGGAGCAGTGTATTACCCTACACGATTTTTCAAAAAGCCAATAAGAAAAATAATATTTAAATATATGGTGGAGTTAAAATAACAATAACAATAATAATAATAATAATAATAATAATAATAATAATAATAATAATAATAATAATAATAATAATAATAATAATAATAATAATAATAATAATAATAATAATAATAATAATAATAATATCTTGAAACACTTAAGAACAATTGGGCAAATCCGATTTGGACCTTTACAACCAAATTACAACATATGGATTGTTTGATAATACTTTAATAGCGGAATGAAGTATATTTTATTTAAAAAAATATCAATAAAAGTTACATTATTGATTATAAATACCCTTATACACAACCTTAACTTTGACCTTGACCGTAAACGTGACTTTGACCTTGACCTTGACATTGACCTTGACCTTGACCTTGACGTTAACCTTAACCTGAACATTAACCTTAAACTAAACCTGAGCCTTAGCCTTAACTCTCAACCCCTTATACATAACCTCATACCCTTATACCCTTAACTATCAACCTTAACCTTAACCTTAACCTTAACATTAAATTTTCCCTTAACCTTAACCTTAACCTTAACCTTAACCCAAACCCAAACCCAAACCCAAATCCAAATTCCAAACCTTAACCTTAACCTTAACCTTAACCTTAACCTTAAACTAAACCCAAACCCAAACCTTAACCTTAACCTTAACCTTAACCTTAACCTTAACATTAACCCTAACCTTAACCTTAACCTTAACCTTAAACTTAACCTTAACCTTTAACTTTATTTTTAACTTTACCTTTACCCTTACCTTTACCTTTACCTTTACCTTAACTTTAACCTTAACCTTGACCTTAACCTTGACCTTAACCTTAACCTTAACCTTAACCTTAACGTTAACCTTAACCTTAACCTTAACCTTAACCTTAACCTTAACCTTAACCTTAACCTTAACCTTAACCTTAACCTTAACCATAACCTTAACCTTAACCTTAAGCTTAAGCTTAACCTTAACCTTAACCTTGACCTTTACCTTGACCTTAACCTTGACCTTAACCTTAACCTTAACCTTAACCTTAACCTTGACCTTAAACTTAAACTATACCTTAACCTTAATTAACCTTAACCTTGGACTTAACCTTGACCTTAACCTTAACCTTAACCTTAAACTTAAACTATACCTTAACCTTAACCCTCAACCTATTATCCATAACCTTAACCCCTTAACTATTAACCTTATTCTTAACCTTATCCTTAGCCTTAACCTAACCCTGACCGTAAACTTAACCTTAACCTTAACATTAACCTTAATCTTAAACTTAACATTAAACTTAAACTTAAACTTAAACCTTAAACCTTAAACCTTAAACCTTAAACCTTACATCTTAAACCTTAAACCCTAATCTTCATCATCAGCTTAACCTTAACTTTAATCTTAATCCTTAACCTTTAACATTAGACCTTACACCTTAAACCTTAAACCTTGATCCTTAAACCTTTACCTTGAACCTTAAACCTTACAACCTTATCTTTATCTTCACTTTAACCTTAACTTTAACCTTAACCCTTAAACCTTAAACCTTAAATCTCAAGCCTTAACGTTTACCTTCACCTTCATCTTAAGTTTAACCTAAATATTAACCATAACCTTAACCATAACCTTAACCTTGAAGTTAAAACGTAATCTTAATCTTGAACCTTGAACCTTGAACCTTAAACCTTAAACCTTAAACCTTAAACCTTAAACCTTAACCTTATCCTTGACCTTCACTTTCAACCTTAACTTTCATCTTAATTGTAACCTTAACCTTCACCTTAAAAAATGAAGAATCATCGCGCTAATATTCGACCTTAAACCTGGAATTTTGTTAAACCTTAAATATTTAATCTTAAACCTTAACTCTAACTCAACTTTAATCTTAAAATTAAATTTAACCTTAACCTTGACTTAAAATTTAACCTTAACCCTTAACTTTAACCTTAACTTTAACCTTATCCTTAACCTTGACCTAAACCTTAAACTCAACCTTAACCTTAATGTTAACCTTAACCTTAACCTGACCTTCTTCTTGATGAGCAATAAAAGAAAAACCTTAACCCTAACTTTAACCTTGACCTTCACCCTTGGAATCTGTGTTCGATTTCCGTTAGCATCACAAATGTTTTCTTTAGTGTCTTCAGACACGGGTTTACCTAGTATATATATATATATTATATTTTCAGAGTTTTTTCTACGGTCCAGATTTACCGGCATAAGTGGTGGCCAGGATTAAATCTGGCTAAACATAAGTGGTGGCCAGGATTAAATCTAGCCAAACATAAGTGGTGGCCAGGATTAATCTGGCTAAATATAAGTGGTGGCCAGGATTGATTCTGGCCCCACTTATTATTAATACCCAAATAAAATTAAAAAAAATCAAAACATACCATTAATATAACTTATAATCAATTACATTTTTTTTTCTATTTTCCTCCATTTTCATAAAAAAACCTATAAAATCCCCTTTTATCTCCTAAACCTTCTCTAAATGCATTTTCAAGAATTAAAACTCATCTCTTCACACTCACCTTTCCACCGCGGCCACTCGAAAACCATTCTCCATTATCAATTGGTTTGGCTATCGCGTCCAAAAAAAATAAAATTGGTTTGGCTATCAACAATCGAAGAACCCAAATCGAGTACAAAAATGTTGAAAATGCGTGTAACACTTAGCTATTAATAGATACAATTAAATTGGTATCTATTGTTGTGGATTCAATCTCAATTCGTTATTTTCATGCTCATCCACATCATCGTCAGCTATTATATTCGGGAAATTCTTACCTAAACTATGACCATGTCCCTACAAATGGTCATAATCCATTAATTTTTTGACATGTCATTTTTTATATTTAAATATAGTATAAAGTGTTAATTCTATTAACCATGGTTAATCTTAAATAAACAATAATGAAGAGAGAAATGTAAGTTTTAATTAAATAAACAATGAGGAAAGAGAATATAGCAATCTTTTTTTTTTTGGTCGAACGTAAAAGTACAGAATATAAAGGTCTAAATTAGCCTATCCCCAGTCTCGTAAAAGCCGACCCCAATTCCAAGGGGTCCAAATGATTCGGTGCCGATTGCCTAGCTAAACGCGCGGCTCGGTCAGCCAGACCGTTCCATCTACGCGGAAGATGTTTGAAGCACAGCGCTCCATGATCCTCAACCATCTTGTGGATTCGCGTAACGTACGGACGGACTTTCCACCATGCAGCTGGCAACGACTTAAGACCTTGAACAAAGTCAAGGTTGTCTGAACAGATGACGGTCTTCAAGCCTGGGTGAGCCAGGCTAAGCCTAGAAGCTTCCAGAACTGCTGAAGCTTCCCCTTCCGCCGCTAAATCTGTCCAGATAGGTTTCGAGAAAGTAACACGTTGGCCTATACGGGTATTCCGCTGAACTATTCCAATACCACTTGGCTTGTCGGCAGAAAGAAATGAAGCATCACAGGTGTAAACAAAGATAGCATTGTTCAAATCAGTATCATTCATTGGGTTAACAACCGGTATCCTGGTAATAGGAGGTGCAGGAGATGGTTGGGAGTCCCAAGAGGCCCCAAAGAGGTCTTTCATACCTGCATGAATAGTAACCACAATTTGTTGTGGTCGAATATTAAGTTGTTCATGAAGCATTTTCATTTTAGCCTTCCAGATGTTCCAAAGTGTCAGTTGTAGGCATGCTATTAAAATGTTCTCCTCCCAGATAGCGTTGTCCATTGAATCACAAATTTTGGTTAGCCAGTCTCCAATCGAGTCTGGATCATCCTCCGGTATCCGTACCTGTACTGCAATACCGGCCCAAACCTGTTTTGCAAAATTACAAGATAAAAGCATATGTACAACCGTATCCGTCATGTTCTCGCACCAGGTACAGTATTTGATGTCGCTACAATGTCGTTTTTAAAGATTCAGCTTAGTAGGTAGTAAATTCCGGCAAGCTTTCCAGTTAAAAGATCGCACTTTGTTGGGAACATTAGATTTCCAAATTCTATTCCACAGTTTCGGGTTGTTCAGTTCCGCTTGAATTGAGGTTTGTGCTGTTCCACTCACCGCAATTTGGGATAATAATTTGTATCCCGTTTTCGTAGTATATGTACCAGATTTTGTAAAAGGCCAAATAAAAGTATCCTGTCCCTCCGGTTCAAGGAGAGGGATCCTAGCAACCTCTCCATGAACAGGCTGAGGGAGGGTGTTATCAATCACCGCCCAGTCCCAACTATTTCCCCTGATTTGTCATCAATTGATTGACGGTTACAAGATTAGTATCAATAGGATGATCTTTAATAATACCTGAGGGTAACCATTTGTGTTTCCAGATGTTGGTAGATTCTCCATTTCCAATCTGGATGTGGCCATGTTTAACAAGTAAATCCCTTCCTTCAATCAGGCTAGCTCAGGACCACGTCCGACTTTGTCTCAATTTAATATCCAAAAAAGTCCCATGCGGGAAATAAATCCCTTTCAGTACTCTAGAAACCAGAAGATTCGGGTTACTAAGAATTCTCCAAGCCTGAGCAGCTAAGAGTGCCCTATTTGCCCTTTTCAGGTCCTGGAAACCCATACCCCCTACAACTTTGGCGGCAGTCATCTTTTCCCATTCCAACCAATAAATTTTCCTTTTCTCCAAAGAGTTCCACCAGAACCGAGCAATGATAGATGAGAGTTTCCTGCAAAAACCAATAGGAAAAGAAAAAATAGACATAGCATAACATGGGATAGCCTGCAAAACAACTTTGATAAGTATTTCTTTGCCGCCTTCCGAAAGGAGTTTGGCTATCCATCCTTGGGCTTTGTTAAAAACCCGTTCCACTATCCAGTTTAATGTTTCTATGCGTGATCTCTTGTGGCAAAGTGGAATGCCTAGGTACTTACCCAGGTCACGTGACTCAGTAATCTGTAGAGTTGCTACCACCTGTTGACGTAAATCTTCAGGTGTTTGTGTAATGAAGTATATTGAAGATTTGTGGTAGTTAATCTTCTGTCCTGAACACCGGCAGTAAGTCTCAATGCATTCTTGAAATTCCTGCAAGTCTTGTCCATCTAACGAGATGAAAAACAAGGAATCGTCTGCAAAGAGAAGGTGAGATATAGTCGGACAATTCCGTGTCATCTGAATACCTGTAATACTTCCGTGTTCAACCTTGGTTTCCAATAGAGAGATAAGTGATTCAGTAAGTAAAGCAAATAGCAATGGTGATAAAGGATCTCCTTGACGAATGCCTTGGCCAGGTTTGAAGGGAGGTTGGCGCTCTCCGTTAATATTAATTTGAAAGGTAACCGTCGATATACAATTCCAGATCCATTGTACCCATTTGGGTGCAAACCCCAATTTCTCAAGTAACAAGCGAAGAAATTCCCAACGAACCTGGTCATAAGCCTTTGCCGTATCAAGTTTAATAGCCGCAAAGTTAGCTTTGTTCTTCAATTTACGCTTCATAAAGAAGGAAACTTCTCGAGCAATGAGGATATTGTCTTGAATCGCCCTTCCTTTAATAAAAGCAGATTGGGTAGGTGAAGTAATATCATTGATTAAAGCCTGCAACCTATTAGCCAATATCTTTGCTATCACCTTGTACACAAAATTCACACATGAGATAGGACGGTAGTCTCCCACCCCTATCTGACAATCGCCTTTAGGAATCAGAGTAATAAGTGTTTCATTCAAAAGAGTTAGTGGTGTATTATTAGTAAAGAAGTCAACCACGAGGTCAACTACATCAGGTCCAATTATGTCCCAATATTCCTGAAAGAATTTACAATTCAGGCCATCAGGGCCTGGAGCTTTATTCGGGCTCATATCAAAGGCAGCTTGTCTAATTTCATTTTCATCTGGAATCTTAGTCAACGTATCATTCATGTCAGTTGTCACCTTAGGAATTATATCACTTAATGCTTCAGTAAGATCTGTAGGTTCCTGTTCATGTAAAAGATTAGAGTAAAAAGTATTAAATTGTTCTTTTATTTCATTCTCCGTTTGGATCTAATCCCCGTCAGAGTTCTGGATTCCTGCAATTCGGTTACAGTTACGTCTTTGAGCCGTGAGCGCGAAAAAGTATTTAGTGTTTTTATCACCAAAATGAATCCACTGGTCTCTGGCTCTATCCGACCAATAGATCTCCTCCCTTTTCCAGTAAAGTAGGAGTTGTTCACGAATCAAGATTTCCTCCCCTTGTTGTTGAGGGGTATAAGGTGCATTAGAGGTCTCAATTAATTGTCGTTCTAATTCTTTGATCTTGGTCTTGTTATTAGGGAATGCGAGTTTTCCCCAAGTTGCCAAGGCATTGGAAGTAATCTCTCTTTTCTGAATTATCACTTGGAGAGCAGAGTTGTCCACAGGAGTTTTCCACGCATTATCAACAATATCCCTACAATGAGGGTGAAGGTACCTGTTTGTTTCAACTCTAAAGTGTCTCATGTGTCTTTTCCCTTTACCATGAGGAAAAAGAACGAGGGGAGAGTGGTCAGACCCCACGGCAGGTGGGATGAACACTGTTGCATTGGGGAATTTGTCAGTCCACTCCGTAGAAGCGAAAACCTTATCAATTTTGGATTTGACCACGTTCAACTCATCTTGCCTATTAGTCCAAGTGAAAAAACTACCATAGTTATGAATTTCTGTTAGCATATTGTTAGAAATAAAAAGATTAAAGTTTAAAATATATTGTTGATTAGGTGGAGATGTGCTGAGCCTTTGGTTGCTACTGGAGATATCATTGAAATGCCCCATTAAAATAATTGGGCCTGCGTGCCGTGATCTCCACTCTGTAATTTTGTTATACAAAACTTGTCGTTCAAGATAAACATTAGGAGTATGGACAAACATATAGTAGTACGAATTTAAACTATCATTAATACTAGCAGTAATATAGTAGGGGCAGGAGTCCAAAATACAAACCGAGACCTTCGAGTCCCACATCAACAAAAAACCCCCAGAGTGATTCAAACTGCCCTGGGGGTTCACCACAAAAAAGTTTTCAAAATTTAAGTTCCTAACAAAGAGTTTAGCATCAGAATCCATCAGCATTGTTTCACAAAAACAAGCCACAGCTGGTCTATACTCCCCAACCATGGCCTTCAAAACTTGAACTGTCAAGGGGGCCCTAATCCCCTGACAGTTCCAAAACAGTGTAATCATTTTCCCACCGCGGCCAAAACCGGGTGGCCGCTACCTCTAACTTGCCTTATCCTTAGTCTTACGCTCTTACCAGTACTCCTACGATAGTCATTAGCCACCACATTGATCCAAACAAGCCATAGGTACATAATGAGATTACACAATACATAAAAGGTTACCTGAGATTTAAAGTAGTATCCAGTTGCGCGCCCTTGAGTTGCAAAGTTAATCCAAGATTGTCCACCGATCTCCATAAATTCTGTTTTCATTTGATTTGTGAAAGGCATCCACAAATGGCCATCGATCTCCATGTGTGTTGTTATGTTAACGTGATAAAATATGCACCTTTGATTTGCAAAGTGACTCCATAATTGGCCATCGATCTTCGTACCATATTTATTACATTTGTTTTCAGGATGAACCCATAAATATACCACGATCTCCGTTAAACTTCTCACATTATCCCTCACATTATCTGCTCTCTTTTGAGTTACCAAGTGAAACCACAACTGGCCATCGATCTCCATACGTGTTATTCTACTGATGTAATCTAGTGTGCACCTATGATTTGAAAATTGGATCCACAATTGTCCATCGATCTCACCACATTCTCCTCTCTTTTGAGTAACAAAATGAAAAAACCCTTGGCCATCGATCTCCATACATGTTGTGTTGATGTAATTGGGTGTGCACTTTTGGGGCGCACAGTAGATCCCGAAATGTCCATCAATCTTCATTCGTTTTTCTCTTCTTGGAATTGCTAAGTGTATCCTAAGCTGACCATCGAATCTGTAAAAGTACTACTATGTTAACTTGGATCATTATACGTTTCGAATTTATTTCCTTATGTATTTCGACAACGATCTTCCAAACTCCACATCTCATCCTCTTGTACAGGTCGGATACTCCATTCCCCAAAGAAAATAGAGTAACATTTGTTACGTTTCTCAAACCTGCCCCATACCAGTTTATACTCGTTGAAATTACTCCATTTTCGATAATTAAAAAACTTCAATCCTTTGAGAAGTCCAGTAACTATATCCCTGTAACTATACTAGCACCATTTTTGACTTATCACATTATATATCCATTTAAACCAACAAATTAAACAATTAAGAGCTTCCCACAATGAACTATTATCATCATAAAAACTGAACTTGTTAATCCTACCTGTCCACTTCATATCATTATCCATTTCATTATTGATCTCGTAATTTAGCAAACTAATTTTTCTTGTATTGCAATAAGAATTCTCAATCCATCTAGAAAGGTGAAAAGTATGGGCTCCAGAGGCTCGTAAACAGGGCATGTCCAAGAGTCTGGTCCATAATAGTTCACAGCCAATCATTATCCACATTTCAGGCCTCTGCACGGCCGTCTGGATCACTGTGCCCACAGTCTTCCACCGATCCTTGGAAGATGTCCACAAAATGCTAAAATTTGTGTTTGTAACCGATTCAAAACCCTCCCTAAAGTCCTTCCGGTCCCCACCCAAAAACCCCAATCTGATAGCCCATAGTAATACCCATCTACTACAAAATAATCGACAAATCCATTTCCTTCTATTGAGAATGGTTGTCGGAATTTGAGTGAGTTGAAGATATCGACCCCCCTCCGCTTCAAAATCTCGTAGTTGCCGTTGTACTATCTGCTCTCGACAATAGAAATAAAGTTTCCAATTTAAAAAACCCTGTATTCTAACCTTAATCCACTCCCGTGTAGTATGTAGATCTCGTCTCCTTGTCATATCAGTAATCCTTGTTGCTATGCATATCAGAAACTGTTGCCGTAAAACCACCCTAAGCCGGAATCCTCTGTGAGTAACTCCATCAGTTGAAATCCCCATCAGGCCAAAATTCAACAGTCTCGCTTGAATCCGAGTAGTCCGATGTGGTAGATCAAGAGTGAAGGTTACTAATTGAAAGGAAAAGATAGATTGGACAACGATTCTGACACCGATGAGAAGAAATAAGAATAAAACCCTAGTCGCCTAAATCGCACCTATGCGAAGGTGTTCTGTGTGCTTTTTTCACTCCTTTGATTTTCTTATATGAATATAACAATCAAATGAACGTTAAATGTAAAATTTAATCTTAATATTTTTTCCAACAAAACTTAATACTATCTGCAATATTTTTTATTTTCTTTAGTAAATAGATGTAAAATTTTCACTACTTACATTTAAAAAATCTTTTTCAGAAAATATAAGAATTGATCATTACATTGAGGCACAATATATAGATACAAGTATACTACAACAAACTTTGTTCACAAAAATATAAGATTCATTTTCACAAAATTAAATTATACTACAGCAAACTTGTTCGAACCTGGAACAAAAAAAAATTGTCCAAACCAAAGAAGATCGACGGCTGTTCGAACCTGAAACAAAAAAAATTGTTCACACCAAAGAAGATCGACGGCTAACAACACTTTTTACTCAATTTACTTAGTAAGATCCCTTCATAAGTTAAAGAGGAAATCCCATTTTTAGGCCATTATCTATGACCTAAAAACATTTTTAGGCCAAACGTTTCAAATGTCACATTTTTAGGCCAAACGTATTCAAAACGCCCATTTTTAGGCCATTTCACTAATTTCATGAGATATTTCATTGATTTTAAGGACAATTTGGACACTCTAGACCAAGTTTCTAGTTTTTGATGCGGCCAAATAAACATATAGTTTATTTAAAATGCCTAAATTGTCCTTAGAATCAATAAAATATCTTATGAAATTAGTGAAATGACCTAAAAATGGGCGTTTTGAATACGTTTGGCCTATAAATGTGACTTTTGAAACGTTTGGCCTAAAAATGTTTTTAGGCCATAGGTAATGGCCCAAAAATGGAATTTGCTCTAAGTTAAATAATTAATTTCAAACCTCACAAATAATACAAAAGAAACTTAGTAAAATAGTAATCTTACGAGAATCCTTCTTTTAAGGAATCGCCTTTCATTAGCCACAAATTCATCATAGATATCCGTCCATTCTTATTTGTATCAACCTCTTTAAAAATATTATTAGCTACCAATGTACAATCATATTTTCATATCCTTATATGTAGCAAAAAATTCTCGGTAACTAAGAGTTCTTTTACCACTTTTATCTACATCTTCAATGAACATATGTACTTTTGATTCCACAAGTTGAGAGTTAATATGTTGTAGTCCAGCCTTTAAATCTTTTACTGAAACAATACCATCATTATCCGTATTTATCTTTCCGAATATCTCTTTCAGATTTTTGATTTCTTCATCTGAAAGGAATTCAGCAATTACCTTCAAAAGCTTTTCTTAGCATTTACAATCCAAGAATGTTCAAGAACTTGTTTTGCAGTCAATCTAAGCTTAGGAACAGACTGTCTTACAAGACTCTTATCAGTCTCTGAAATACTTGGCCAAGGCTTTTGCTTAAAATCTATTTGTCCACGTAAATAGTCTGAGCAACACCTTGTTCAGATACAGCTCGAAACGGAGGAACCCCACATAATAATATACAATGCATCACAAATGCACTCCATATTTATTTCACATCAAAATGAATCGGAAAACAAACTTTCTTTTGGTACACAACACTAGTATATTCTTTTGGGAAACATTGCTAAAAGTAACACAACACAAGATCAAGTAAAGCTGTCAATAATTTAATTAGTGAATTACTTTGTAATCATTTGGCTAACAAACTATTTGTTTATTTATATTCTTCAGCCGAATTCTACATGGAATCCTAATATTTATTGTCCTTCACCGCCTAAACAGATCAATAGCACTAATAAATTAGGTATTTGTTTATCTTCTCTTGTATACAACTTAGCTGAATGGTCTTTGCCAAAACAGAATAATCGTAAATTTGTATGAAAAAATAACAATAATTAAATAACATAAATTAGAACAGAAAACATCATTCATACAAAAAAAGACTCATCAGTATCATCATTCATTATCCCCTCGACTCCCTACGATTACAAAATACCAAGTCTAATACGAGTTCAAAACCAATACATTAAAGTCTAAAACGTTGTGATTACAATATATCAAATCAATTAAAGCCTAAAACTTTTCAAAAACGTGTCCGAACTTTTGTTTAATCTACGAGGTCAACTCTATTTTGCTGCATAATATCCCAAAACATCTATCTTGCTCGTTAATTATGATACCGTTAGATCCCTTTGAAATGCCAATAAAAGAAACCTGGAACGAGAAAAAACATACAATAAATCCAATTGATTAATCCAAAGAAAAATGTGACACAATCAAACCGTTGAAATTTTAATTTCCGATTCCAAAAGAGTAACAATTACCTATAAATTTGTTGTTGGATTGTCATTAATCACTTGAGAATTGTTGACCTTGTGATATATACTACCCAATTCAAGCTCAGTAACAACACCATGAAGCCCCTGAGATGATTTAACAGCCTTATTTTTACGCTTCACTGTCAATATAAGAATTAAAAAAAAAATGTCATATATAATCTGTTATTAAAAAATAATACACAATGTATAATTCGATATATATGTATACATACTAAAACTATTATTTTCACCTGTGGTATCCTTCATGCTTAACACTTTCTTCTTCATTTCCCAGTGACTTTTTTTCCTTTCATTAGATTTCCTTTTAGATCCCACATAGAGAGGGTCAAGAACAGGAGGTTCATCGTTAATATTAATATCTTGAATATCGTTATTAGCTAATCCTTGCACGTCTTTAGCGGATTCAACATTCATATTTATCCCATTAAGAAATTCAGAGACTTTTGTAGCTCCATATTTTAATACATTGTATACAATTAACCTTGCACCTTCATGTGATATGGTCAGCATCACAAGATCATAAGCCATCCTCATAGTAGTATTTGAATAAACGATCTCTGATTCTTTCCCTTTTCCTTTTGAGAACTCATGAGCCTCAATATCATCAAATCTATTCCTTGCATGTTTGCTCCATCTTTTCAAAGCATATTTTTCCAGAATCTCATGTATATCTTTAACAACAAACGCTTTTAGAGCATGAGAGCATAACATCCCCAATGTTTCAATTTTTTTGCAATTGCACTGTACTTCTTTTCTTTCTAAATCTTGATCAACAATTCTAATCCTCTTGATATCCCTACCATGCATACTCACTTCAAATTTGCTAATGGTGCCATTAAATAAAATTTCTCAAAATAAAGTGCCCCCAACACCATCTAAAAATTCTGCCTCAAATATTTTATACATTTTGTGAGTGTAAAAACTTGCCGTCTGCTTTAATATTGGGTTGTACCTGATGATGCATGGTGGCATGCCTTGATGACAACGAAAATTTGCTTCCTTTTCATTCTCTCGCCACTTCAAAATCATTTTTTCAAAGGCAAAAACAAATTCAATCAATCGAGCGCATTTATTACTGAGATTATTCAGAACATTGTTGGTACTTTCGCTTCTGGATGTTGATTTAATTCTAGCATGAAATACATTAGTATTAAAGGCAGTGGACCATTTATGTCGAATGGTATAAAGGTTTTGGAGGCATGTGTTATCCCCGGCATCATAATCCTTCAACATTCTTGACCAAGTTTCCTCAAACTTATTCTCAGACTCACAATCAGACATGCATTTATAGAATAAATTATTGAAACCTTTATCAGATTTGAGACTTCCCAAATGCGAAGGGGCATTTTTTCAGATATGCCATTGACACAAACGATGACTTGTCTGTGAAAATACCTCCAGCTGCATTTCCAATGGCTTGGTCTTGATCGCTAAAAAGAGTTGCAGGAGGCTTGTTACCCATTGACTCCAAGAATGTCAAGAACAACCACTGAAATGTTTCTTTCCTTTGATTAGACAAAGGACCACACCCAAACATAATAATTTGCCAATGATGATTAACACCGACAAATGGTGCACAAAAAAGGCCGTATTTATTGGTTCTAAATGTAGTATCAAAAGAAACGACATCTCCGAAATAGTCATACTCAATTCTTGATTGGACATCCCTCCAAAATATATTAGTAATTCTTCCATCCTGATCAAGTTGAACATCCCAATAAAACATTCCATCCTCGTTAGCTTTGTTCTTTAAATGATTTATGAGACTTTGTGCATCTCCAGCCTCAATTAGTGAATTTCTTTGAGTGTCCACGTAATTATACATATCTTTTTTTATAAATCCAAGAAATTCACCACCTCCTCCTTTCTCACACAAATACGAATACGCATTAATTTTTCTTAATCTAGCATTGACCATCGAGCTTAGCACATCTTTTTGAGGATCCGAAATACTTCTAGCAGATCTCAATAAATGTTGTTCATGAGGTTGTGCCATTTCATGATTATGATCTTTAACAAACTTTGTAACTTTCCACCGACCAGATTCGAGAACTAAAAAAGAAACCATAGCTTTGCATCCTGTTCTAATTAGCAACCTATTATTTTAAACACCAAGTACCACATCTAGTAGTTACTCATTAGTAGTGTATCTCAACCATATGTTTCACAATTGATATATACAAAAATAATTGGTATTGATATATTATTTTGTACGTACCCCTAATGGGTATACAACCAAATATGTATATCTTATAACCACCTCTTGTAAAATAAGCACCTCTTATAACCACCTCTTATATATATCAAATGAGTAAATACCAGGTATCACATCTAGTATTTACCCATTAGTAGTGCATCTCAATCATGTGTTTTACAATAAGTATATACAAATATAATGGGAATATACCTACTACTAAAGGTCGTACTGTTATTGTATATTGTACGTACCCCAATTGGTATATACCCAGATGGTGTATCTTATAACCACCTCTAAAATACCCAAGTGGATAAACACCAAGTACCACATTTAGTAGTTATCCATTAGTAATGTATCTCAACCATATGTTTCACAATTGGTATATACAAACATAATTGGTATATATTGATATATTATATTGTATGTACCCCCAATGGGTATACACCCAAATAGGTATATCTTGTAACCACCTCTTGTAAAATAAGCACCTCTTATAACCACCTCTGATATATATCAAATGAGTAAATACCAATAGGGATGGCAACGGATCGGATTATTGCAAAAAAATTCAAAACCATGTCCATATCCATTTAATTTATAAAAAACCAAACCCTAACGGATTTAACCATCGGATTTACTTTTCAAAACCATATCCGAATAATTCGGATTCGGTTTTTTAAACGGTTTTTCGGATTTTAACCATAACCCAGCTCGCAAGGCGTCCCTCTCGCAGTAGGATTCCTAACCTCGTCTCGCTCTTGTGACATGCCAAACTATAACTCTCTAAATATATTGAAAATATTGAAACAAGATCATAAATACATGACAAATATCCAATATATAAAATATTATGTTGTTCTTTAATTAAATAACGTTTTTGTTAATTCTAATATTTAGACTTTAGTTTGAGATATGAAAATGAAAATATTTTTTTATCTATAGTACTATAAAATATACAAAAATAGATGATAATAAACGGGTTTTTGGTTATTTGGTTTTATTTTTATCTAAAATTTTAACCTAAAGGATTTAACCATCGGTTGCATTTTTCAGAACCATAACCTAACGATTTTATCCATGGTTGCATAATCGATTTTTAATCGGTTCAAATTTTCATCGATTTTGATTTTAAACTATAACCATTTCCATCCTTATCTATAGTTGGGTTGAGACTTTTGGCCTTTTGGTAATTAAAAATCAAAAAAATATAAGAAAGATGGACTTCAAAATATAAAAATACATGGATTTTAGCCTTTAGTAGGTAAAATAAAATCATATATATATATATATATATATATATAAAACGAATTTCGGTTTTTCGGTTTTTTTTTAATCTAAAACCATATCCTAACGGTTTTAACCATCAGTTTCACTTTTTAAAACCAAACCCTAACGGATTTAACCACGGGTACATAATCGGTTTTTATTCGGTTCAGTAATCCGTCGGTTTCGGATTAAAATCGTAACCACTGCCATCCCTAAATACCAAGTATCACATCTAGTAGTTACCCATTAGTAGTGCATCTCAATCATATGTTTCACAACAAGTATATACAGATATAAATGGAATATACCTACTACTACAGGTCATACTGTTATAGTATATTGTAAGTACCACAATGGGCATATACCCAAATGGGTGTATCTTATAACCACCTCTGGTATATACCCAAATGGGTAAACACCAAGTACCGCATCTAGTAGTTATCGATTTGTAGTGTATCTCAACCATATGTTTCACAATTAGTATATACCAACTATTACAGTTCGTATTGATATATTATATTGTACGTACCCCCAAGGGGTATACACCCAAATAGGTATATCTTATAACCACCTCTTGTAAAATAAGCACCTCTTATAACCACCTCTTGTAAAATAAGCACCTCTTATAACCACCTCTGGTATATATCAAATGAGTAAATGCCAAGTATCGCATCTAGTAGTTACCCATTGTAGTGCATCTCAATCATGTGTTTCACAACAAGTATATACAGATATAAATGTAATATACCTACTACTACAGGTCGTACTGTTATAGTATATTGTACATACCCCAATGGGTATTGGTGGGGCCTAGGGTGTGATAAAATAAGATGGGAAATAAGTGCAAAAACACCCTAGAACTACACGGTTCTGCAAGTATACAGATCGTATGCAAGTTTTAGATAAAGATTCGTTCCGCAGAGACTACAGAGGTTAGGAGAATCTTATGCAAATACCAAGTGTAAATAATTAAGGCTAGAACAAGTAAACGCAAATAAAAGTAAAGATAACTAGATTTTTGTTTGATTTTCCAATAAACTGAATTAAAACTAAGAATAATTAAAAGACAGAAAATTAAATATGAAAGAGAAGTAATATGAGAAGATAGCTTAAGTTATTAGCATGTAATCCCCACTAGTTTTTCCGTTCTAAACATGTAAGGGTGAATTATGTAGTATTTCCCTAATCGGTCCCAATATGCTATCGGTAGTTTAAAATAGGATTTACCTGTGTCAATAAGGCTTCCTAAGCAAACTTTTCCTGTAATTGGTAAAGAGTCACAAGACTCAACCATAGTGATTATCTAGCTAGGTTGGGTTGTCAGATCAAACCTAAAACTAAACGTTATGTGCTAAACATGTAATTAAACACCGTTGTCAATGGTATCCTAATTACTAGATGGTAATTCTAATGGCGGCCGTCCACAAGAACACAGAATATAAATCCAAACACATAAACAGAGAATAAAAACTATAATTCTATTTAAAACATTAAATTCCCAAATTAGATAGATGTCAATCGAAACTAGGGTTCATACATTAATGCTAAAACTTAAGCTAAAGAAAATTAGTTCATGCAAGAAAAGAAAGAAATTACAAAATTAAAGGTAGAAGAAGACATTGTTGATGACAGCTCCTTCCAGACTTCTCTCTTGTGTTCTAAGCTTCCTCTTGGTTTTTTAGGTTTCACCAAGGATCATTTAAGAGTGTTAAGAGGCTGTATTTATAGGTTAGAGGTTGACCTAATTCGTTTCTTTAGAGATAAGTTAAGTAATGGACTCCTAGCCCAACTCAAATTCGTATGGAAATAAAGATAAACACTGCTGCGTTGTTTTGGTCATAACTTCTTTATTATTGGTCCGATTTTGCTCCACAAGATACCAAAAGAATCGCAACAGAATTATCTAGACCCTTTAGGAGTAATTTACCAAATTCGGCCTCTTTATTAGGTAAAAACGCCTATCTTTGCAGAATCCCAGATTTTGGCAGCTTTTCCTTTTTAATCTTTTTAGCAATTATTTCCTTATCTCCAATTTCCATGCATATCTCCTTCCATAAGTTGTTGTCTTTGACTTGGACTCTAATTAATCTCCATAATTATCTTTAAAGCTTCACACTAAATAAACAATTAAACCCAATATGCTCTAAAAATAATAATTCTACAAATCAAGACCCAAAATAGGAAAGTGCACTAAATTAAGCTAAAATCAACCTATAAACTAATAAATAAGCCTAAAATGATGTCTCATGAGTATATTTTACTATCACAAATGAGGAGACATCAGGTATATACCCAAATGGGTGTATCTTATAACCACCTCTTTTTACCACCTCTGGTATATACCCAAATGGGTAAACACAAAGTACCGCATCTAGTAGTTATCCATTTGTAGTGTATCTCAACCATATGTTTCACACTTGGTATATACGAAAATAATTGGTATATACCCACTATTACCGTTCGTATTGATATATTATATTGTACGTACCCCCAATGGGTATACACCCAAATAAGTATATCTTATAACCACCTCTTATAACCACCTCTGGTATATATCAAATGAGTAAATACCAAGTATCACATCTAGTAGTTACCCATTAGTAGTGCATCTCAATCATGTGTTTCACAACAAGTATATACAGATATAAATGGAATATACCTACTAGTACATGCCGTACTGTTATAGTATATTGTACGTATCCCAATGGGTATATACCCAAATGGGTATATCTTATAACCACCTCTTTTAACCATCTCTGGTATATACCCAAATGGGTAAACACCAGGTATCGCATCTAGTAGTTATCCATTAGTAGTGTATCTCAACCATATGTTTCACAATTGGTATATACAAACATAATTGGTATACACCCACTATTACAGTTTGTTAGCCTCACCTTGTTTTTATTCCCGTTTTAATATTCGACAAATCATCATTTAAACTAAAATTCATTTGGTATCACTTTTAAAGGTTTTCCAAAACCCCTCATTATATTAATTGTCTTTGAATCCTTGATCTTAAGCTTGAGCTTCACGAGAACAGCGTCGCGGTACACCGGACAAGACCTGCGGTACACCGCAGTATCACGGACCAAAGGCGCGGTGCATAAGCTAGTCCGACCAGTAAGCTTGTAAAATGTGCGGTACACCGGACAGAGGCGCGGTACACCGGACCAGGGCTGCGGACCAGGAACACGGTGCATGGGGTAGCCCGTCAGTTTACTTTGAAATCAACACGTTGAGTCATGCAGTACACCGGACCATATCCGCGGTACACCGCAAGAAAGGGTTTCTGCACTATTAGAAGAGGACAAAGCTTATATCCGTTGGAGTTTAAATCTATCCGTTAGATAGAAGCCTTTTGACCGTTGGAAGCTCATTTCAGCTATAAATTGAAGCTCATTCAAGACACAACTTATCCCTTCCATCTACCAATCTTAAGAGCAATTAATATTATCATTCAAGAAGGTTTCAAAGGAGCATTCAAGTCATATTCATTCCTCAAGCTACATAGTTTATATCCACTCATTTAGGAGTTTAGTTACAAGCTTTTATAGCACCCCTAAACACTTTTCCTTTCCTCTTAGTTCTTGTAATAGATTAAGAGAGTAGTGTGAGTATAGGTTCTATACTTGGTTCCTTGTGTTGGTGAAAACACAAGTGTATTTCCTTCAAGGTTTTTGAAGTGGTTGTAATGGGTGTGTAAACTCACCCGGGTTAAAGAGTTACGAAGATTAGTTGAGAATCTTGCAAATCCTAAGGAGGCTTCCTTAGGTAGTGGATGTAGGGAAACCGAACCACTATACATCGTTGTGTATCTTTCTATCCCTACACTCTTTACTTTTCCGCACTCTATATGCTTGATAAAATGCTTACATGAATAGTTTGATAATATTGTCTTTTAGGATTATCTAGTTTTTAACTATTTAGTTTGCTAAAACAATAGGATTCAAATTAGCTTTTAATTTTATTTACTTGAAATAAAATTAGCCGATTAATTTCAATTGTCCTATTCAACCCCCTTTCTAGGACGCATATAGAATATCAATTGGTATCAGAGCCTAGCTCTATTGTACTTAATCGTTTCTAGAGTTAAAACGATATGGACTCTAATAAACCGGAAGGTTCATGTTCTACTAGACCTCCGCTTTTTGTAGGAAAAGATTACTTTAGATGGAAAAAGAAAATGGAGATTCATGTCAAAAGAATTGATTACTTTTTGTGGCTTGCTATCAAGAAGGGTCCTTACATTCCTTACGTTGATGGTAGTCAAACGGAGGAGAAAGATGAAGATGCTTACAATGCTTAAGACATAGTTAAACTCACCAAAAACAACAAAGCTATGAACATACTCATAAATGGTTTGAGTGTCACGGAATATGCTAGAGTGAGTGAATGCAATTCGGCTCATGAAATGTGGCAACTCTTGGAGCTATCATATCAAGGAACGGAAGATGTTAAAGAAACTAAGATTGGTCTTTTCATCACCAAATATGAACTATTTCGTATGGAGCCCGATGAAGCCTTAAATGCTATGCATCAAAGATTTTCTAACATTGTCAACACCTTGAAGACTCTTGGTCAAGAGTACACCAACAAAGAACAATGCCGAAAAATCTTATTTGCTCTTCCAAAGAAATACAAATCAAAAATCAACTCTATAAGAGACACTAAAGATCTTTCAAAAATGACGGTTCATGAACTCATTTGCAACCTCATGACGGAAGAGCTCGTGCTTGAAGAAGAGAAGATAAGAGATGATGAGGAGAAGAAGATTAAGAAATCCATTGCTTTCCATGCCTTGAGTAGTAAGTTGAAAGAACGAAAAGAAAGGAAGGAAAGTGAAGAAGAAGAAAATTCACATGAAGAAGAAACTAGTGAAGATGAAGGAGTAGCTATGTTGGCAAGAGATATGAAAAAATTTATGAGATACAAACGCTTTACCAAGAGAGGAAGTTCATCCACACCCTATAAGAAGAATGTTAGAGCTATCAAACAAGATGAACCCACTTGCTATCATTGCAAGAAAGTTGGTCACATCAAAACCTATTGTCCTCTTCTTCAAGAGGAGAAACCGAAGAGAGCAATGCATGCTAATATCACTTGGGATACTCAAAATTCGGATGAAGAAGAAAGTGATAATGAGAATGTTAATCTTGTTTCCTTTATGGGAGAACTTGGAAATGATGAAGATACTTCTTGGGATGAGGATACCGGTTCAACTCACTTTGCCTTTATGGCAAATCATGATGAGGTAACTCCTAAATCTAAACTCTCTTTATCTAATGATGATGCTAGTGAGCAAGATATTCATGAGGCATTTGATTCTCTTTACAATGATTTTTTAAACTCTATTGAAACAAACAAAGTTTTAACAAAAGATTTAGAAATTGAGAGAAATAGAACTAAAGAGGTTTTGAAAGCTTTGGAAGATTGTCAAAATCTTTGTGATGAATGTATAGATGAAAATGAGAAACTTCATCTTATTGAGAAAAGTTTTTTGGAAGAAAAAGCTTTGTTAGAGAAAAAGATTGTTGATCAAAATGCTATTATTTTAAAATTTACAAATGGGCAAGAAAACTTGGATTTGATTTTAGGCTCTCAAAAAATGGCTTTTGAAAAAAGTGGTGTTGGATATGATCCATCAACTAAACAAAAACTCTTGAAAAATGTTTTTGTAAAATCAAAAATTTCAAATGCTATTCCATCTTCTTCAAAATCTTCTATCACTTTCACTTATTGTGAAAAACTTGGTCATGATGCATCTCATTGTTACTATCGTAAATTATTGGATTTGGGATCTCTTGTGCCACTTTGGAAAAGGCCTATATGGGCTATAAAAAGAAAATCCACTAACCCTCATGGACCCAAACCAAATTGGGTACCTAAAGCCTAAATTATTTTTGTGTGTAGGGATTGAGCATCAAGAAGCAAAATATATGACTCCTTGATAGTGGATGCTCAAGACATATGACCGGGAACCCATCATTATTTACACATCTATATAAAACAAAAGGTGATAGAGTTACTTTTGCCGACAATACTAAAAAACGCGTTTTGGGTAAAGGTAACATTGGTAATATGAATTCTTTACTTATCTCAAATGTTTTGCTTGTTGAGGGTCTATCTTTTAACTTGCTTAGTATAAGTCAACTTTGTGATGTTGGTTATAGTGTTAAATTTGAAGCATCTAGATGCATTGTTTTCAAAAATGATGAGTTAGATACTATATTTATTGCAAAAAGATCGGATAATGTTTTTGTAGTTGATCTTGAGAGTCTTATGTGTCAACGTATTAAATGCTTATCCATGGTAAATGATAGTTGGCTTTGGCATAGACGTTTAGGACATGCTAGCATGGATTTGATTTCAAAATTGTCTAGAAAAAATCTTGTTGTTGGTTTGCCTATTTATAATTTTGATAAAGATAAATTATGTGATGCATGTCAACTTGGTAAACAACATCGTTCATCTTTTAAATCCATAAATAAGGTCATCACCGTTAGGCCACTTCAATTATTGCATATAGATCTTTTTGGTCCCGTTGATGTCACTAGTCTAGGAGGATCTAGATATGTCTTTGTTGTTGTTGATGATTACACTAGATTTACATGGGTGATGTTCCTTGCTTTAAAAAATCAAGTCTTCAATGAATTTGCAAAACTTTGTAGAAAGGTGCAAAATGAGAAAGGCTACTCTATTACATGCATTCGTAGTGATAATGGTAGTGATTATGTGAATTCTCCTTTTGTGCATTTTTGTGATGAATTTGGGATTGAGCATAATTTTTCGGCTCCTAGAACTCCCCAACAAAATGGGGTAGTGGAAAGGAAAAACCGAACTCTAAAAGAAATGGCTAGAACAATGCTAAAAGAACATAGCTTGCCTACATACTTTTGGGGTGAAGCCGTTCATACGGCTTGTTATGTGTTAAATAGAGTTCTAATTAGACCCCTTATTAAGAAAACCCCTTATGAGCTTTGGAATGGTAGACCACCAACTATTGCTTATTTTCGTGTTTTTGGGTGCAAATGTTTTATCTTAAACACTAGGGATTATTTGGGCAAATTTGATGCTAAATCGGATGAAGGTATTTTTCTTGGTTATTCCACTAAGGGAAAAGCCTATCGCATTTTCAATAAACGTACTCGTACCATTGAAGAATCCATGCATGTTGACTTTGATGAGACTAACCCTTTTTGTATCAAGAAAGTAGTAGATGTTGATTTACATGAAGATACTCCACAAGATCAACCCTTAGAATCTCCTACTCAAGAATTAAAATCTCATGATGAATCTCTTAAGGAAAATGGTCAACTCTCAAATGAAGCTAGTACGGATTTACCAAAGTGTTGGAAAAACATCAAAGATCACCCAAGTGAATTAATTCTAGGTGATCCAAATGAAGGTGTTACCACTCGCTCTCGTATTATTGCTCTATGTGCTCATCAAGCATTCTTATCTCAAATTGAGCCCAAGAATATTAAAGAAGCCTTGCTAGATGATCACTGGATAAACGCTATGCATGAGGAATTAAATCAATTTGAGCGTAGTAAAGTTTGGACATTAATTGAGAAACCAATTGGCCCTACTATTATTGGCACAAAGTGGGTGTTTCGCAACAAGCTAGATGACACCGGTATTATCACTAGAAATAAAGCAAGGTTAGTTGCTCAAGGATACAATCAAGAAGAAGGTATTGATTTCGATGAAACTTTTGCTTTGGTAGCTAGACTTGAATCTATTCGTATGTTACTTGCTTTTGCTTGTTATATGAATTTTAAACTTTACCAAATGGATGTCAAAAGTGATTTTTTAAATGGTTTTATTGATGAGGAAGTTTTTGTTAAACAACCACCGGGTTTTGAAGATCCAAAATTTCCAAATCATGTTTTTAAACTTTCAAAAGCTTTATATGGTTTAAAACAAGCACCTCGTGCTTGGTATGAACGTATAAGCAAATTTTTGTTAGATGATGGTTTTAAACGAGGAAACATTGACTCCACTTTATTTATAAAAAGGTCTTCAAAAGATATCCTTCTTGTTCAGATTTATGTGGATGATATTATATTTGGTGCTACTAATGAAAATCTTTGTGAGAATTTTTCTAAAAGCATGCATAAGGAATTTGAGATGAGCATGATGGGAGAATTGAATTACTTTCTTGGACTTCAAATCAAGCAAATGAAGGATGGCAACTTTGTCAATCAAGCCAAATACACAAAAGAATTGATCAAAAAATTTGGACTTGAAGATACAAAGGAAATTGGAACTCCAATGAGCACATCCACAAAATTATACAAAGATGAAGATGGTAAGGATGTTGATGAGAAAGCATATCGAGGTATGATTGGTAGCTTACTTTATTTAACCGCTTCTAGGCCCGATATTATGTTCTCCGTGTGTCTTTGTGCTAGATTCCAATCCTCTCCTAAAGAATCTCATCTTAGTGCCGTTAAGCGTATTTTTAGGTATTTGAAAGGAACCCTAAGTCTAGGACTTTGGTACCCACGATTTACCTCTTTTGAACTAATAGGTTATTCGGATGCCGATTATGCCGGTTGTAGACTTGATAGGAAGAGTACTAGTGGAAGTTGCCAATTCTTAGGTCAATCCCTTGTATCTTGGTCTAGTAGAAAACAAAATAGTGTTGCTTTATCCACGGCCGAAGCCGAATATGTTGCGGCCGGAAATTGTGTGACTCAAATTCTTTGGATGAAACAAACCTTACTAGATTTTGACCTAGAGTATGATTGTGTTCCCATTCGTTGTGATAACACTAGTGCTATCAATCTTACTAAAAATCCTATTCAACACTCTAGAACAAAACACATAGAAATCTGTCATCACTTTATCCGTGATCACACTCAAAAAGGGGATATTGTACTTGAATTTGTCACTTCGGAAAATCAACTAGCCGATATCTTTACTAAACCTCTACCCCAAGATCTTTTTGAGAAAATTCGTTGTGAGATTGGCATGCAAATTCTCTAACTATCTTATCTTGCCATTATTGTTTAGTGCTTTTCTTGTGTATATTATCTTGTTGCTAATATTTTTCTTGGTGTTATAGGGTCCTTGAAGCTTCTAATTGTTATCCATTTATTCCTTTAGCCTTTGTTTTTACTCAAATGTATTTTGACCCCTTAAAATTTTCAAAAATCGTATCATTGATTCTTTTTGTTGTTGACAAAGGGGGAGAAATTTTAGTTAAACTTTTTCAAATGCATTTTGTGAGGGGGAGTTTTTCTAAAAGCTCTAGGGATTAGGTTGAGGGGGAGTTTTTGATTAAAACTTTATCTAAGGCATCTTCAAAAGTTTATGATTTGTCAAACATCAAAAAGGGGGAGATTGTTAGCCTCACCTTGTTTTTATTCCCGTTTTAATATTCGACAAATCATCATTTAAACTAAAATTCATTTGGTATCACTTTTAAAGGTTTTACAAAACCCCTCATTATATTAGTTGTCTTTGAATCCTTGATCTTAAGCTTGAGCTTCACGAGAACAGCGTCGCGGTACACCGGACAAGACCTGCGGTACACCGCAGTATCACGGACCAAAGGCGCGGTGCATAAGCTAGTCCGACCAGTAAGCTTGTAAAATGTGCGGTACACCGGACAGAGGCGCGGTACACCGGACCAGGGCTGCAGACCAGGAACACGGTGCATGGGGTAGCCCGTCAGTTTACTTTGAAATCAACACGTTGAGTCATGCGGTACACCGGACCATATCCGCGGTACACCGCAAGAAAGGGTTTCTGCACTATTAGAAGAGGACAAAGCTTATATCCGTTGGAGTTTAAATCTATCTGTTAGATAGAAGCCTTTTGACCGTTGGAAGCTCATTTCAACTATAAATTGAAGCTCATTCAAGACACAACTTATCCCTTCCATCTACCAATCTTAAGAGCAATTAATATTATCATTCAAGAAGGTTTCAAAGGAGCATTCAAGTCATATTCATTCCTCAAGCTACATAGTTTATATCCACTCATTTAGGAGTTTAGTTACAAGCTTTTATAGCACCCCTAAACACTTTTCCTTTCCTCTTAGTTCATGTAATAGATTAAGAGAGTAGTGTGAGTATAGGTTCTATACTTGGTTCCGTGTGTTGGTGAAAACACAAGTGTATTTCCTTCAAGGTTTTTGAAGTGGTTGTAATGGGTGGGTAAACTCACCCGGGTTAAAGAGTTACGAAGATTAGTTGAGAATCTTGCAAATCCTAAGGAGGCTTCCTTAGGTAGTGGATGTAGGGAAACCGAACCACTATACATCGTTGTGTATCTTTCTATCCCTACACTCTTTACTTTTCCGCACTCTATATGCTTGATAAAATGCTTACATGAATAGTTTGATAATATTGTCTTTTAGGATTATCTAGTTTTTAACTATTTAGTTTGCTAAAACAATAGGATTCAAATTAGCTTTTAATTTTATTTACTTGAAATAAAATTAGCCGATTAATTTCAATTGTTCTATTCAACCCCCCTTCTAGGACGCATATAGAATATCACAGTTTGTACTGATATATTATATTGTACGTATCCCAATGGGTATACACCCAAAGAGGAATATCTTATAACCACATCTTGTAAAATAAGCACCTTTTATAACCACCTCTGGTATATATCGAATGAGTAAATACCAAGTATCACATCTAGTAGTTACCCATTAGTAGTGCATATCAATCATGTGTTTCACAATAAGTATATACATATATAATAGGAATATACCTACTACTACAGGTCGTGCTGTTATAGTATATTGTACGTACCTCAATAGGTATTTTACCCAAACACAAGAACGACAACTAACTAGGCGTGTATATACATTTCTATTCCTTACAGAATGTGTGCACCCAATGGGCATCTACCCAAACACAAATATATGGGCATTTACCCAATTGTACTTACATGTCCATTGCGCTATAAGATCATCAACATAGTTACCCTTATCTATCAATATGGGTGTATACCCAAAACCAAGACGCGTATACCCATTGTCCACTACCCTACTAAGTAGGCGCGTATATCCATATTCAATTGACTCACTGGGTATATACCCATTCATATCTATATCACTACATGTGTACCAACTGGGCATATACCCAAACCCCATCTATGGAAATCTACCCAAACACAAGAATGACAAATAACTAGGCGCGTATATACATTTCTATTCCTTATAGAACGTCTGCACCCAATGGGCATCTACACAAACACAAATATATGTGCATTTACCCAATTGTACTTACGGGTCCATTGCGCTATAAGATCACCAACATAGTTACCCTAATCTATCTATATGGGTGTATACCCAAAACCAAGATGCGTATACCCATTGTCCACTACCCTACTAAGTAGGCGTGTATATCCATATTCAATTGACTAACTAGGTATACACCCATTCATATCTATATCACTACGTGTGTACCAACTGGGCATATACCCAAACCCCATCTATGGGAATCTACCCAAACACAAGAACGACAAATAACTAGGCGTGTATATATATGTCTATTCCTTACAGAACGTCTGCACCCAATGGGCATCTACCCAAACACAAATATATGGGCATTTACCCAATTGTACTTACGGGTTCATTGCGCTATAAGATCACCAACATAGTTACCCTTATCTATCAATATGGGTGTATACCCAAAACCAAGACACGTGTACCCATTGTCCACTACCTTACTAAGTAGGCGTTTATATCCATATTCAATTGACTCACTGGGTATACACCCATTCATATCTATATCACTACGTGTGTACCAACTGGGCATATACCCAAACCCCATCTATGGGAATCTACCCAAACACAAGAACGACAAATAACTAGGCGCGTATATACATTTATTTTCCTTACAAAACGTCTGCACCCAATGGGCATCTACCCAAACACAAATATATGGGCATCTACCCAACTGTACTTACGGGTCCATTCGCTCTAATATCACCATCATATTTTACCCTTATATATTAGTATGGGTATATACCTAAACCGAAAACGACTTATACATTAAACTACCCAACTACCTATGGGATAACCAGTACGTGCATACAACCATTCACGATGTATGATAATACATGTTGGTTCAATTAACACATTGGGTATACAACCACCTAACTAGTCGAGTATATACAATCTTATCTATAATTGAACGTGTTTACGCATAGGGCATCCACCCAGACCACCATCATGTGGGATATACGGTATATACAATATCTAGACAAGCAATTCTGTTGCTTAAATTTAACATCACAGTATCCAAATAGACGCATTTGAAGAAATTACAAATTATGTTGTAAACAAGGTAAACATGTTCAACATAAATAAAGAGTTAACACCAAAACTAAAATTAGTATAACAAGATAAAAACAACAATCAGATCCAAAAAAAATAACATCATTACATCAACAAATTAACCTAATAATGTCTAGTTTACTTCTCTGATGAATTTGGTCATCTCTTCTTTCCAAACCCAACAACAGCGGTGGTGACCATGCGACAATTTTTTGACGGCTACTTTCGCTATTTCTTTATGTTCTAACTTCCAATAACACATTTGGGTAAAAATCAAGGACTAAACTTTTTGAAACGTGAGTGTGACCTGCGGTAGGCCCTTCTTTAGCAAGCCCGGAATCCGAAAGCTTTGGCTTAAAATCTTGGTCTAATAACACATTCGATGACTTAAAATCTCGATACATCAGTTGAACTTCTACTTCATTGGATACTAAGCTAATCCTTCCGCTGCTCCTACTACAGTTTGCAATCTTTTTAAACATGATAGAGTTGGATAAGTTTTGTCAGAAAATGATTTTCCAAACTTTGATTAGGCATGAACTCATAAACAAGCCGCCTTTGAATACCTCGTTCACCATCTGCATCACAATATCCACTTAGCTTCACAAGATATGGGTGCACTAATACACCAAGAAATTCCCATTACTTATGACCCTGCATATAAATGTATTATGTTACATTTGTAAAGGTTGCCTTGTTATCAACTGGCTTAATTATACCTTTGTATACATTCCCAAAACCGCCTTCTCCAATCTTGAGGGACCTACTCAAGTCATTAATCGATTGTTTAAGCTCTGAATACGTAAAAAATTTGACGCTACTTGCTTTCTTCTTACCTATTAAAGCACAACCATCACCAACAATCACCATCTACAAACACAAAAATTCAAAATTGTAATGAAAAGTTGAGAGTATGTAAGATTCAATACGCAGATCTGATTACTAAAAGAAATAGATTGAAATTAAAATAATTACCCATTGTGAGGACGGCGGCGGGTTTATTTGGAGAGGGTGCTCCGGCGGTGGTTTAATGAACAATAAAAAATATTATCAGGAGGAAATATTGATTTCAATTCAAATTTTAATTTCAAAAAGACAGAAGCTTGGCGTGAATTAGATATGGGATGTATGAAAGAGATAAGGGTGTAAGAGGTGTAAGAGGTGTAAGAGATGTAAGAGATGGGACAAGTTGTACGGTACTTGAGAGAGAGAGAGGGAGAAGACGCCTCTAGTTACATTAGGCCTTTATGCAAACTTTAAGGCCTTAAAATCTATGGTTTTTCAACCAGGCTTTAAAATATAACATATTTGTGTATTTGGGCCGGGAAAAGTAATTTCCTCATTATTTTATTTTTATTTAAGTTTTTAGTAAATTATAAATTAAAAATAAATCTAACTTATAATTTAACTAAAAATGCAATGTCATGTTTAAAAATAATTTGATATCTTTCTATTATTAGTGAAATTGAAGAGTTAAGAAAAATGTGAAAATAATTTCAGTAGGCCTTCATAGACATCAACTTGCTTAACTAAAATTTACTAGACCTATAATTAGTTTCTTTATTTAATTTATACTTCATTACTGAAATCTTTTCACTATTTTTGTCACACTTTTTTAATTTTAATATTATATCTATTGAGAATTTTTATTCAAAATTTTTAAATTTTAAAAAGTGATTCTATAATCTCGTTATCTAATGTAATATTTAGGCTTTCCTATCCTGTAAAATATGCACAGACAAATTAGAGAATATGTCCGAATGAACTCCTTTTAAAGATCTCTATCTCTCTCGCTCGTTTTAAGTTCTAAAGAACAAACCCAACCCAAATACAACTGTTTGACCTTTTCTTTTTAGACTAATTTTTTTTTAATCCATTTATAATTCTCACACTATTTTTCACGCTTGCAGATAGACTTTCTTCTACAAACACCGTCGACCACACTTCGGGGCGCGTCTATAAATGCCACAGCCAAACTTTTAGAACTTAACTGCCCTATAAAATAATAACTTGTCTTGTCAAACTTTAGTTAATTTAGACGGATTGAATATGTAGCGGGTTTTTTAACCTGATGCATAACCATGTCCTATACTAAGAGCCCGTTTGGGATTGATTATTTTGGAGCTAAAAGTGCTTTTTGATTAAAATTTAAATATTTGTAAAAAATATTAAAAAATATTTTGACATCTAAAATCACTTTAAGTGGTTATTTTAATAATCACTAATCTAGTGCTTTTCATAAAAGTGATTTTTAGAGTCTAAAATATTACTATGAATCTAAAATCACTTTAAGTGATTATTTTAAAAAACAATCCCAAACAGGCACTAAAGCCAACCATATTAATTATTGAATTCTATGTAAAATATTATTTAAATTACTTCAATACCTTCCCTTCCCTTTCTACATAGGTGAAAACTTCACCTAAATTAAATTTATAGAGGATCGATAAAAATGAAAATACTATATAATTCCACGCTTGACATGTCACTACATATCCGAAGATGGTACACCTACACCTTATGCTTGTCTTGGATGGGTGATTAGATAGAAATTTCTTCAATGCACTAGTTAGGAGAGTAAAATCCATACGCTTGTTAAGTGATAACACCATTGATTAATATATGATCAACGGAACAAGATTAAGGAAGTGAAGTCAATCTATAGAGAAGACCTTGGTTTCCAACTGATAAGCTTTGGTGAAGAAAGCAGGCCAACAGAGATAAGTAGACAAAATACTGCTAATAGTGGAAGCTCCAATAAGCATATTCATAACAACAATTTGTAATTGAATAGCCTCTAATGGTGAGACGGGCCGACACTTCGGACGCAGCTCGGCACCCCACTCCCCCGAGGTTTGGGAAGGGGCCACGCCTATCCACTGGGTTGATAGCACATTCACGCTTCATATAACCGGACCAAGACAGAATAATAACCATACGCACCTGTATCACGGATATCACATGTCAGTAACGCACAGGATTAAGTGCCTCCCGTGTGGCTTAGGCCCAAACTTGCATCTCGAGTGAGAGAGAAATGTCAGCCCGTGACAGACTCCCCCACTCAAACCGCTAACGTCCTCGTAGCGGACTGCCTTCTTCGTCGATTGCGCCACACACCAAGCCAACCCACAAACGCACGGGCTGACAAGGATAAATCGACCACCAGCGAAGACAATCATCTACGCGCAAGTTGCCCACCACGCACTTGTATTGCCATCATCTTCTTGGTCATACCTCGTCCAAGCATGCTATCAACCAGTCTACATTGCGGAAGCTCTTTAAGATCGACTCGCTAGCCCCCATCCTCCACAAGACCACGACAACAGCACTCGCAAGTAAGGGAGTCGGACCCACCCGTCCTCTGCGTTCCCTCGGGGTTGGTAAGTCCTCCTGACCGACCAAACCGGTATGCACCCCCGCATCCGTCCCCACTGATGTCTCTGCCGGCTTGCTTTGACTTGACTACGACGAGTTCGCTCTGATACCAATTGAGACGGGCCGACACTTCGGACGCCGCCCGGCACCCCACTCCCCCGAGGTTTGGGAAGGGGCCACGCCTATCCACTGGGTTGATAGCACATTCACGCTTCATATAACCGGACCAAGACAGAATAATAACCATACGCACATGTATCACGGATATCACATGTCAGTAACGCACAGGATTAAGTGCCTCCCGTGTGGCTTAGGCCCCAACTTGCATCTCGAGTGAGAGAGAAATGTCAGCCCGTGACATTATGCTTGTCTTGGATGGGTGATTAGATAAAAATTTCTTCAATGCACTAGTTAGGAGAGTAAAATCCATACGCTTGTTAAGTGATAACAACATTGATTAATATATGATCAACGGAACAAGATTAAGGAAGTGAAGTCAATCTATAGAGAAGAACTTGGTTTCCAACTGATAAGCTTTGGTGAAGAAAGCAGGCCAACAGAGATAAGTAGACAAAATACTGCTAATAGTGGAAGCTCCAATAAGCATATTCATAACAACAATTTGTAATTGAATAGCCTCTAATGGTGATGCTCCACCCATTATAAGGCCAGTCATTGCACCTGGAAGTGATATTAGTCCAACTGTTTTTGCATTATCCACAACCGGAGATAATGCTATTAGCAATGCCCTCTTCACTTGCTGAATTGTTGCTTGACGTGGGGTAGCCCCTAAAGCCAGTGCTGTTTCTACCTGACATCATACTTAGCGGTGTTAAGTATTAAGGTAACAGGGACAAAATTGCAAAGACGATTATTCATACCAGGTTAATTTGCATCTTTATATCCTCGCGGAGTTTTTTCATAGTTACACCAGTCACCGTCATTGAATTACCAACCATCATCCCAGCAACGGGGATAATGTACCTTGGAGTAAATGGAAAAACGTTTAACACAACCAATAAAAACATTGTTATTGCAGTTCCAATTAAAATGGGAACTCCCGCTACATATTTTCCACGTGGGACATGTTTTGCACGTTGACCTGCCGTGTAACCGGCAATAGAAACCTGTAGAAGCAGACTAATGTAAGGCAAAAGTGCGATTTAATTGATGATATGTTGATTAATTTGATAAATTGTTCATTGATTATTATAATAACCCCTTATTGAGAAACTTTATTTAGCTTATGTGTCAGCTTATATTAAAATAACTAAGGTACATTTGGTCACTTTGTCAAACCTTTTACCTAGTCATTAACTATTTAGATCTTTTCAGAGAATTTGTGCGATCCTTAGTGCAAGCGCATTAAGGATAAAAAGTTGTTATAACTGCAAGTAGTTTATAAACTAAACTTCTGAGAGGGTATCGTGTGATTCACCATAATGCCATAACTCAGTCACATTAGGACATCGAAAACAAATAATATCGAGTTCTCAATAAATTATGTACTTTTATTAGCAGTAAATTTAAAATTAATCTGGACAATAATTAAGCATAAAAAACAGTTGTATTGATATCCCCAACTTTAATACAATTTCAAATGATAACTAGTGATTTTAGGTGGAACGAAAAGTAAAAATGCAGACTTATTTGACATAAAATAAGAATAAAAGGGAATAAAAATATACCATGAAGAGATAAGCAAGGATGATCCAACCAACATTAGACTGTTCAAAAATAAATTGAAGAACGAAACCAATAATAGATAGCTGAAGAAAAGCTCTGAAAACAGCATACACCATTTCTCCCTCTAATCCCAGTTTCTGAAAGTATGATAATAAGACATCTATAAACACCACTGCTAGAGCTGCTACAGGCTTTGTCATACCTTTCAAGAACTCCTTCAGTCATTCCAACTCCATCAAATTCTACAAAAATTGGTTTATTCTTGAAAACTATAAATAAAATGTAAAGATAATTTATAGGACCATAGATATGTAGAGAATGTCAAAGCGTTATTTTTTTTTTTTTTTTGGTCAGCAAGCCCAGCCAATTTTATATCATTAAGAACAAAACCAATCCAGTACAAAGCCCATTTTAGAGGGCCCAACTATTACAACTTACTTCGGTCCAACAGACCTAAACATAATAAGACAAAAACAAACACTTTGACTTCTCTACTTTCAGACAAATAAACAAGTACAACCGAATCTACTTGCCCTAATAATCCTCTCTCTTCAACTTATCCTCTCCAGCAAATCGCTTCTTCTGCAATCTTGTCTCTGCCATATGATTTTAGCTTTGCGAGGTTCTCAATCAGGTGATTCACTATCTTGTCCTCAATCTCCTCTTCACTCATATAGATCTTATTGAAAACTCTATTATTTCGTTCAATCCAGATCGAGTGTACAGCTATTGGTAGAATCATTTTCGCAACATCAGCTTTTAGGGTTTTCTCTTTTCTCCGAGCTAAGTCTTCAATGATTATGTTCCAATCGGTGGAGCTACATTTTATTCCAGCTTTGATTCGACATTTGTTCCATATACGCGCTGTGAATGAGCAATTCCAGAATAGGTGGTTCTTGTCTTCACTCATTAATCCACAGAACTCACATATCGTGCTAGAGATAAGTCCCCAATTCATCAATCTATGTTTTGTTGGTAGTTTATCTATATGTGCCAACCAGTAGATAACTTTATATTTGGGTAGACCCTTATTCTTCCAGATAATATTAGACCAATTATTTATAATTCCCTTCTGTCGAATATGGTTATATACTTCAGACGTGACAAAGTTGCCTTTTTTTGTGCAGGTACACTTAATTGTATCTTCAGCATCTGTTATTGATATGCTTTTCACCCATTCCTTCATGAAGCTCAGCATCGGTGGCCATTTCCATCTGCCTTTACAGTAAAATTGGGATAGCTTACTGTTATCATAGTATCCTGATGCAAAGTTACTACCTTTCACCTCAAATAAGCTTGTATTATTCGGTAACCAATAGTCCCACCACATTGAGATGTTCTTACCATTACCTACAATATACTTGATCAGATTCTTTGCTATACTCCTACACTTCAAGATTTTCCTCCAACCCCATGAACAGTCTATTGGAATTTTAACCTGCCAAAAAGATTTACCCTTTAAATGATTGATATTGATCCATTTCGACCATATACTATCTTTAGGACTGCAACATCCCCAGAGTAGTTTAATTGTAGCCACCTGATTTTGAACATACAAATTTTTTATACCCAACCCTCCTTCCTCAATAGGTTTACTCACCTGGTCCCAAGAGACTTTTGCCCCTCCTTCATATTTACTCTTACCACACCACAAGAAGGCCATAATCTTACTCTGAAGTTGTTTAATCACCCTTTTTGGGAGAGTATAGACATTACACCAATGGCTAGCTACACTAGTTAATACTGATTTAATTAGTTGGATCCTACCTGCATAAGAGAGGTGCTTTGAGGCCCAATGATCAATCCTGGTAGACATCTTTTCAACTAAAGGATAGCAGTCAGATAGACTTAATCTACCTGTTATGAGGGGAACCCCCAGATATTTCATAGGGAGGAAGCCCTCAGGTATGTTAAGAATATCCTCCATATTCCTTTTATCTTGTTCTGTACACCCTCCATAGAAAATATTACTTTTACTATCACTGATATGAAGCCCTGATATTTTTCCAAACAGTGTGAGTCCCTTTCTGATGAGAATAGCTGATTCCTTTGAATATTTAAAAAAGACAAGTAAATCATCAGCAAACATTAAGTTGTTGAGCTTTATTTTTCCACAATTAGGGTGCCACTGAAATTCTTTTTTATTTCCAATATGCTTGAAAATTTGTGATAATACTTCCATACCTATAACAAATAAGTATGGTGATAGTGGGTCCCCTTGCCTGAGGCCCTTTGCCCCTTTAAAGAAACCTTGAGGGCTACCATTAATCATAATTGAATATGATGTACTGGTTAGGCACATACTCACCCATTTAATAAATTTATCAGGGTAGTCAAAAGCTTTTAAGGTTTTTAAAATGAAGTCCCAATTTACTGAATCATAAGCTTTCATTAAATCAAGCTTTAAAGTGCATCTCTTGGATATATTTTGTCTAGAATAACCTCTTACTATATCTTGGGCAATTAGTATATTTTCTCCAATTAATCTTCCTGGTACAAAAGCTGACTGATTCAGTGATATAATACCATGTAATGTACTCTTTAGCCTGTTTGCTATAATTTTTGATATAATCTTATAGATTACATTACAGCAGGCTATAGGTCTATATTCTTTGGTGAGGTTTGGATTTTTCACCTTTGGTATTAATGAGATATTTGCAGAATTGATTTCTTTCAGGATCTGATCATCTGAGAAAGAACTCTTAACTGCATTACATAAGTCCTCCTTTATTATGTCCCATGATGCTTTAAAGAAACCAGCTGAGAATCCATCTGGACCAGGACTCTTTGTACTATTAATAGACCACAGGGCTTTTTTAATTTCACTATCAGTTATGGGTTCTGTTAGCTCCTCCTTTTCCTCTTTACTGATTTTATTCTCGCATATTTTTTGAATTTGGCTAACACTTATATTTTCAACTTGTAGGTCCTTTGTACCCAGGATCTGAGTGAAGTGGTTAACAAATATACTAGCAATTTCACTTTCATCCGAGGTGAATTTGCCATTACTATCTTTAATGGTATAGATGTTGTTTTGAGCATATCTTCCTCTCATGATTTTTTGGAAGTAGGCAGTATTTAGATCACCTTCCTCCACCCATTGGTCCCTTGATTTTTGTTTGGCAATTGATTCCTCTTTGATTAATTCATCATTAAGCTCAATTATGAGGTCATTTTCTTTCTTCAACAGATCTATTGAGTTGTTGCCTTGAAGCCTAGCTTCCTGAGTAGCACTCAATTTATCTTGTATATCAATGATTTTACTTTGTGAATATTTAAAATGGAGCTCATTGAACTGTTTAAGTTTATCTTTCAACAATTTGAGCTTTCTTGTGACCTTGTACATAGCTGTCCCTCGGATTTCTGTTTTCCACACCTCCTCTACCAATGGTATGAATTCAGGATGATTTATCCATACATTATAAAATTTAAATGGTGGTTTTCTCCCATTTTGTTTCTTCATAAAGCTTAGTATCTGGCAGCAATGGTCTGACAGTATAGGGCTAGTAAGATGAAGTGATGTATTTGGGAATCTTTTTAGCCATTCATCATTGACTAAGGTCCTATCAATTCTACTAGCTCTCATATCACCTTCAGCAGATTTATTGTTCCAAGTATACTTGGGCCCTGTATATTTCAGATCTGTTAGCTCAAGATCTTCTACACACTGTACCATCTCTTTAGACCCTTCAGTTTGATCAGTGGCATTAAGTCTTTCCTCAAAATGCATCACTTCATTAAAAACACCTTGTACTGTCCAGGCCTCTTCATTCACAATAGGTCCCCATCTCCTTAATGTATCCCAAAGAGCAAGTCTCTCTTCTGGCTTGTTTAAGGCATATATAGGAGAATAAAAGAATTCAGTACCAGTTGGAATATGTACTACCTTGCATAATAAAGCTTGGCTAGTACTTTCCACCACTGATAAATTATACATTTTGTTGTCCCAAAAGGTCCAGATTCTACCCAACTTGTGGTGAGTATAGTTATTTACCACTTGCCATTTTTTGAAAGTAGAGTTCCAAATATTATTTGCTTTAGGCTGCTTAACCTTTGTTTCAATAAAACTGAAAAGATGAACATTGTTCTTATTAACTTGCTTTAAGCAGTTTAATTGCTTAAGCTTTTTATTAATGCCCCTAACATTCCATGTTATAATCATTTAATATTAGGGTCAGGAGGTATCTCTTGCACTCCTCCATTAGTGTTACTATTAAGTATTTGATTCATGAGATTCTCCACTGTATCACTTTCCTTCTCCAATATCTCAAAGCTATTTGAAGTAGAAGCAACATTGTTTCCCTCATTTGGAGCTGGAGACAATGTGTTTCTCCTTCTTACCACCTGTGACCACATTACCCCTTGATCAAGTTCTTTTTCCTTGGGTTCTTTGTTTAATACAGGTATTTCTTTTCCTTTATCCTCCTCAGCTATTTTCTTTTTTTCAATCCATATTTGTTTTGTGTTTCTACATGTTTTCTCACTGTGGCCTAAAATTTTACAGGTTTTACAAATTGTTGGCCTCCAAGTATATTCCACTTCTACTGTTTCAATTTGATCCTTACCCATATCAATCTCAAATGACTCAATGATTTCAGCATTTATATCCATTTCCACACATACCCTGGCATAACTTAACCTGGTATGATTAGCTGTTACTTCATCCATTTGTATAGGCTTGCCAATTGCACTGGCTACTACACTTAACCCCCTTTTTGTCCATAATTCCCCTGGTACTTTCCTTAATTTTACCCACACTGGTACTTTGTCTATTTTAAATTTTTCAAAGTGGGTGTTAGGTTTCCACCTTCTGAGTATTAGAGGGCGATTATTTACGTGCCAAAGCTCTCCCAACACTTTGAAACATGCTTCTTCTGATTCCATTTTAAATACAAAGAGTCCCTGTTCAGATGTGCTTATTTGCACTTTGCCAAATTGTTTCCACTGTGTTTCAACCATGTACTTTACCATATAGAATGGTGGTGGTTTATCCAGAAATTGGCCCACTAAGCTGGTTTGCCACTTTTTACACCCTTCATCTTTGATTTCCTCAGATGGTGTAACTCTAATTCTCCCATTATGCTTTCCAGGTTGCACATAGTCCAATTTGAAGTCGTCCCTTATGTTACCATCAAACAAAGTGGACCAAGACCTTTTTGGAGACTCAATTATTGCAGTCACCGGGTCTTTGGTTCCTCCTGGCAGTGATGAACGTTTTCCCACCAGATCTGAGCCAGGATCTAGATTAATATCAGCTGTTCTTACTTGTGAATTCTTACCCAGCGTACTTTGTGTTTGTAACGATGGGAAAGCTTCAATTTCAATAGGTTTGATGGGCCTATTGACTTGTACACTCCCTTGTTTAGCATTTTCAGTAATTTTTAGGGTTCCAGGTGTATTCCTAGCTGTTTTCATTTGAGGAATTGCAGATCTGTCCCTTTCATTAACAGATTTGTTACTTTGAATTGTTACACTTTTAACAGGTGTAACAGCACACTCCTCCAGGTCTATTTGTTTCTTTTTATTTACTTTTCTGGGTGGCATTTTATCAGTTTCGTGAGGTAAACTGATGTAGGTTATGTGTTTGGTTTAATGTTTAGGTGAAGAAAAGAGTGTGGAGAAGAGAAGAGAATCGGCAAAAAAAACTAAAAATAGAAAGCCCCTCTCACCACAAACCCCAGCGAGGGATCCCGATGAGCAAGAGCAAAGATGAATAGAAGAAACGGAGAGATTAATGTAAAAAGCTGCCGGAAAAGAAAAATCAGAGAACCTAGAGAGAGAAACTACTGTAGAACCTAGAGAGAAGGAGGAGCATTATTGACTCTCATTTGACTCATACTATTGTCAAAGCGTTATTATTTATACCCCAAGTGTACAAATGTCCTCAGATCCTGAAATGTAATATAGTTTTTGGATTCTAATGATCTGACTAAGCCATTGATGTAGACATGCTAGTAACGAATACTTTATATATATATAATTGTAAATTGTGTAACATATTTTCTTATTCATTAAAAAATGTCTCCTTGACCAAAAAAAAAATCTCTTCTATGTCTAGCTTATTTTTAAAAGGCTTCCTTTCAATCTACTGGGGTGGGTAAATTCTATATATATTGCTGTCTAAAAGAAAAGGTAAGAAATACGATAAGCGGAGGGAGAAAAGACCTTCCCCAGATCGAAGTGGAGATGGTAAAGAGATAAGCAGGGGAGTTGCTATTTGAGTGAAGTAATGCGGCGTGATGTGTGTGTCAGACAAAGGAATTCATATTATTCTATGTAAAAAGATTGTCGTGTTCTACATAAAGACTTATGTACGACCACATATGTTATTCTGTCTCGTTACTCAGTGGAATTTCTGAGCTTTCTACATCATCAATCATCAACTGAGGAGTAAGGACGTGGGTAGGGTAGGCCTCAAGAGATTCTTTAAAGGTTGTTAAATTCTTTACCATGATTAAGATATATCTTCTCTTGATTTTGAAGCTAAACGTGTTCAAGTAAATATGTTAATTCAGAAAGGGAATGAGATTAGTGCATGAGTCATTAATTAAAGTTAATCCATTAAAAAAATTATTTGTTAAATAACCATTTAGATTCTTTATTAAAACATCTATTTTAACAAAAATACTCATATAATCTTTTTAATTACTTTATAATTTATTCGACAATATAAAAAAAATCATTTTAATTCAACCAATTTCTATTATAATATCCGACCATCTCCGTCGTCACCACCACTACCGCCATAACCACCATCACTTCAAGTATTTTTTTCTTAACGTTAAACCAACACTCCAGCAACCACCACGATATTCGGCCAATTCTTTTTAATTTTTTTTTTTGAAAAAATTTGGGCACTACCACCAACTACCGTTGCAACCACCACCACCTCCGGCTAGTTTTTTTTTCAAAAGAAATTGTAAAAAATTTTAGGCACCACCACCGACCAGCGCTGCAGCTACCACCACCTCTTCCGGCCAGCTTTTTAAAATTCTTTTTGTCCCTCAGTTTCATAAGGTCCCAGAATATATTGTAAATACACAAAATCACTAATTAGTGTCTATTTAATTATTTCGATCTCTCCTCCTCTTCTACCAACACATCCAATTCTCTTCGTTGTGCTTGGGGCCTCGAACTAGGTCCTCGGGTCGAGTGTGTTGATAGTGACCTTTGTACTCTCATATGGCTTCGTTTGTGGGAACAAAATTTGCTGTTGTTGAAATTCCATATGGTTTTAACACAATCGACGAAGATTATATCACGATAGATCGATAATGAAATGGAGAACAATGCTCCAATAATGAGAAAATGATCTACTTCTGAGATTGGAACTCTTCGACTAAAGCAGAACGGGGAAGTAAAGTAGTTTTATGTCAGAAACAATCAACCATAAACAGTTGAACCATATATGCCGACCCTACTAGGGACAACCGAAGTAGTCAAGCCTTATAGCCCAATACTTGCAGCGAAGGAAGGCGCATAACTATATTTCCAGGCCATACCTACAACTACAGAAGGCGTAGAACCTTATATTCCAACTATGCCAGCAATTGTTGGGGAAAGTGAGCCTCTGCTGATAGTGACGTGGTACCTAGATCAATTATTACATAATATAAACCAGGCAATGGAGACCTCGGGCAGCGCAACAACAAAACACGTCTCCAGTTGTTCATGTTCCTAACATTACTGAGGGAATTGGGAGCACACATCCTCGAGAGCCGAAGATATATAGATCTCTATATGCAACCGATGGAGGAAGGGAAGAACGTTTTCGATGGAAGTTTGTTGGAGAGTATGAAACCCAATCGATTTTGTGGAAAGCCAGTTGGCCGATCGAACGTTGATCGTGAAACAAATGAATCCTCTCATCCTGGGAGATATTGGACACCCACAACTAAAGAAGTTCAAACTACCACCGAGGTTAGCATTAGTTTCACCTTAATGTCTTCTATGTTGTTAGAAAGTGTGTTACACACTTTTTGAGAATGCAAATATGTAAATGACACATGGCACCATGTGGGTGGAACTCCCTTGAGCTTGTTGGATTAGCAGAGGACAAGAGAACATAAGGAATTATGCAAAGTTGTCCAAATCTCACATGCATGCATGTAGGATCGAAATAGTCATTGATGTATTAATCCTAAATTTGTGCACCAGGAATCTGATTTGCAACATGTTGATAAGTGGAATATTGTGGTCTTCACTTTGCATCAATTGTGTGGCACATATAGTTAAGATGTAATTATTTTATTTTTGGGTTTGGAAGTCAACCTCATGCTGGAAAATATCTAGGAAACTATGTAGGTAATTTGTTTTGCAATTTTATACGTGTGGGATTTGCGGAAAATTATCATCGTAAAGAAAAGATTTGAGAAAACCAAATAAATCAAAATTTTCAATTAACGAGTAAACTAACTATTACACGGAAATTGAAAAACCAAAGAAAATTACAAAGCGATTACTCGGAAAATCAAAAGCCAAACTTACACGGTAAAGGAAAAAATTCCGGTGTTAAAAAGATATTCCGGCGTAGTACCGGTATCTCTTAACAGAAAGAAAAAGGGAAAAACACGAAGAGAACTTTTTTATGCGTAAGGCTTTTGCTGCTGCTTTGCTTTGTAATTCGTACTCAATAGTGGTGGAGAATGGGGTCTATATATAGGGGAGTGTTGGAGTTGAAATCAGACTTGCATTGTAACGTGCCAATTAATTCCTTGATTCTCTCTATGGATTGATTGACTGTTATCTTCTGATTGATTCTCTTTATTCCACACGTTTTGATACCGTTGGTTGACTTGATCGGATTGATTCTCTTTATTCCACATGTTTTGATTATTAGTGTAACCGCTGGTTGACTTAATGGTGGTCCTTTGTGTGTTCTAAATAAATGCAATAAATAATCGAACCACAACCGCAAGTGTACGGTTGTCCCAAGTAGTATAATTGATAAAACAGATTCGTTCCAAGGACGGGATGGTTGACTACAATATTTAACAAGTAATGAATGGTTGCACTTATGAAAACAAGTAAAGAAAATATGTTTGTTTGGTTTTTGTTATTAAAGCTACTAAATGAAAGACAAATTATAAATGCAAGTAAAAGCTAAGACGCAAGTAAAATGATGTAAAACGCAATATGAGAAGATAGCACTTGAGAACGCTAGGGATCCTCCCAATCCTATTTCCTAACTTATGTTGTTTAAGGGCTAAATTGGTCAATTACAATGGTCGGGATTCTAAATTCCTTATACCCCTGTCAGGGTGGACTATAAGGCGATCCTAGAGTGTCACTAGTCCCGTCAGGGTAAATATGATCCACTTTTGGATGTTTAAGTTTTATTACCTCATTGGCCCTAGAATTAGCTAAGTTCGTCATAATCAATAGCTTCTATCCTAGATTGAATAAATGGTTCTGTATCTAAACCCTCCGTCAGGATGATCCAATTGCCACTAATTGGAATAGCCTAAATACTAACACCTGTTCCTAGTTCATGACGCTAAAAACAGTAAACATTCACAATTTATAGAAAAGAGTAAAAGCCCCAATCTAATTTAATTTAACAGAAACCCAAATTCAACATTCGAAATTCAATAAGATTGGGATTCACCCATTACTTGTTCTCAAGCACTAAGAAATGTTTAGCTCATATTAAATGGAAAAACTAAATTAAAAGAAATGGAATTCATATTTGATTACAAAATTAAAATTGAAAGAAACCTAATTTTTGGAGTTGGAATGACTGAGAACGGAGATATAGACCCTCTCCAGTTCTTGCAGCTTCTTCTTTCTTCCTTCTGTTGCTTCTCTCTGGTGTTTAATCTTGTGGAATGTGAATTGTATGAAAAATAGAAGTCAAAGGCTCCTTTTATAAGTGTAAAAACGGATTAGGGCTTGGACCTAATAATAAAACACTAATTAAATGTCCAAGCCCAAATTCTAAGCCCAAAATCCCGTAACTGCTGATACACATTCACTAAAACGGCTTTTCCCGCTTCGTTATGACTCCGATTGACCTCATTCCAGTTGCTAAAGTTCCGTAACTTGATAAGGACTGTTTTCTCTTCAAAGGTCAGCGGCTAAATCATCGCTTAAGCACCTCGAAATCAGCAATCTATGGCCTGGAAAACAGATTTTCAGCTCTAAAAAATAATATCTTCGGGATTTATCTTCAAGTCTTGACTCTATATCACGATCTTTGACTTTCTCCTTGGATTCCTCTTCTAGCTACCATCTAAAACCTGTAAACTTTACACTAAAAATACCAATATTACGCGCAAAAGCTTAATAATTTAAAAATGCTAGAAATAAAAAGGAAATTCCAGAATATTGCATATTTAGTCCAAAAGTCTATCAAATTAATTAAATAAACACCAAAAATGATGTCTCCTAAGGGTCGAAAATAAGAACAATTAGGGAGACATCACTTGACTTGACGAGTTGACCAGCTGATGGAATAATCTTCTTAACGGACGCGTGATTGGTGGAGTCTTGTCTTACGTTTATCTTCTGCCAGCGATACTATAAGAGCTTGATAAGAAACCTCATTTCATTTTCCTTTTTTTGACTCCCCAAACTCCCCAAACTCCCCAACTCCCCAACTCCCCCATGAGCTCACGAGCCACGAGCCACGACCACGCCCACGTCGCCGGTGCCAGTGTCGGGCCGGGCGGGTGGGTGGTGGTGGTGGTGGTGGTGCGCGCGTGTGGGTTTTATCCAACACCTTGTTGTATGCATGGGTTGTGATCTTTGGAAGCTAATGCCATCACAATGTCTAAATGGGGTTTTCTATATTTCCTATCCACCGATGTGGGAAAAGGAAGTACCATGTTCAAATGTTCCAACAATCCCCCACACATTTGAAGTGTCAACAAAGGTTTGGAGAGAAAGTGATTAGGTTTCCATGACTTTCAGCATTTGGGTGAATTGTACTTAAGTGCCAATATCTTTCGATTTGAATTGTCACGTAGTGAGGTGAGGCAACCACTGAATTCCGTTTAAGTGAACATACTCTTGAACTTTAACGGTCTTCGATCGAGGCCCTCACAACACATACTCTACCCTGCTGAAAGTTATGGTCTCCTCGAACCTCACCTTTCAGTCTAGTTCATCAAGTCCTTCTCTAAGAACCACCCTTGCGGGCTATGAACTTTGTGAATACCTTTATTTACATCTGTTCAAGGACGTCTCCTTAACATTTAGTTTATAAAGGTTTGGGCTTTGCTACTACCCTTGAATTCATCAAGTCCTTCTCGAAAGGACCACCATAGAGGCTATGAATTCTGATTCATCAAGTCCTTCTCAAAGGACCACCACAAGTGGCTATGAATCTATATTAATTTAGTTTTATGCCATAGGGATGGAGGGAGATCACTTTGACTCAAGAGTCACGTGTTCCCCATTTATGGGTCTCAGTCCCATCCCCCTCGATGTTTCCAGGACCACTCTCCTGGGTAGGCCTTTGGTAAATGGATCAGCGAGTTTTTCCTCTGATCGCACATACTCTAAGTCTATCACACCATTCTTCAGTAACTGTTTTACTGAACCATGTCTGATGCGTATATGTATCTTCTTTCCATTGTAGGCACTTTGATGAGCGACTGCAATGGCTGCTTGTGAATCACAATGGATGCACACAGGTGTGGCCTTTCCTTCCCAAAGGGGCACATCTGATAAGAGACTTCTCAACCACTCAACTTCTTGTTTAGCCATTTCTAGTGCTATAAACTCAGACTCCATGGCGGAGCGTGCTATACAAGTTTGTTTAGAAGACTTCCACGATATAGCACCTCCTCCTAAGGAGAAAACATAACCACTGGTGGAGTTAACTTCGTCGTTGTCAGAGATCCAGTTTGCATCACAGAATCCCTCAAGAACTGCAGGGAATGAGCTGTAATGCAGGCCTAGATCCATGGTACCTCGCAGGTACTTAAGAAGACGACGAAGTGCAACCCAGTGGTCATTACTCGGGTTATGAATATAGCGACTGAGCCTACTAACGGCTTAGGCAATATCGGGTTGAGTGTAGTTCATTAAGAACATCACACTACCTATGATTTTTGCATATTCATTTTGGGATACAGCATCCCTAGAGTTCTTAGACAAATGAATACTATAATCATAAGGAGTATTTACAGGTGTCACCTCAAAGGAGTCGAATTTCTTCAACATCCTTTCTACGTAATGAGACTGATTTAGGGAAATACCATTACTTCTCCTAATGATTTTTACCCTAAGAATAACATCTGCTTCTCCCATGTCTTTCATGTCAAACTTAGAAGACAAGAAGCGTTTGGTCTCATTTATGGTATGAAGGGAAGTGCCGAAGATGAGCATGTCATCTACATACAGGCAGACGATGGTACACTCTGATTCTGTTACTTTGGAGTAAAGACATGAGTCAGAAGTGTTGACCACAAACCCATTTGAAATTAGGGTACTATCGAGTTTTTCATACCATTTTTTGGGTGCCTGTTTTAAGCCATACAAAGACTTCTTTAGCTTGCACACTTAATCCCATTGACCAGGAACCACACACCCTTCAGGCTGGGCCATATAGATCTCTTCATCTAGGTCCCCATTCAGAAACGCAGTCTTAACATCCATATGATGTATGACAAGTTTGTGAATGACCGCAAGAGCGATGAGGGTCCTAATGGTGGCGATTTTGGTCACAGGGGAATAAGTGTCGAAGTAATCAAGGCCTTTCTTTTGGGTGAAACCCTTAATCACAAGCCTAGCTTTGAATTTTTCTATTGAGCCATCAGGTCTCAACTTCTTCTTAAAAATCCATTTGCTGTTGATGGGTTTGCTGCCTTTAGGTAAGTCAGTCAATTCCCACGTATGATTACTTCTTATAGACTCAAGTTCGCTATTAATAGCTTCTTTCCAAAAACTAGCATCTATTGATCTCAAAGCATCGGCATAAGTTTTTGGGTCTTCCTCCATGAGGAGACAGGTGACAACTTGTTCACTTATCAGGTCAATGTGAAAACCTTCGGTTAAGAAGGCTGTGATAAAATCAGGTCCGAAGTTGGACTCGGTCCTACGCCTCTTACTCCTCCTAAGTTCTTCCTCAGGAATACTACTAGGTGCATAGGAGGTAGAGGGGCCAGGGGCACTATCACACAAAGGAACATTAACATCATCAGATAAGTTACTAGAAGACAAAGAAGTATCAACAGTATTCACAGTTTTCAAAGGGAAAATGTTTTCAAAGAATTCAGCGTCTCTAGATTAAAAAAACGGAGTTATCATCTAATGATAGGAATCTATAGGCTGCACTATTCTGAGCATACCCTATGAATACAGAGTCTATTATTTTGGGTCCAACAGTGACTGTTTTAAAATCGGGTAGTTTGACTTTGGCCAAACACCCCCACACTTTTAAAAATTTCAGGTTAGGTGGAAAGCCTTTCTACATCTCATAGGGGGTCTTATCTAGGGATTCATTGGGTACCCTATTAAGGACATAACAGGCTGACAAAACAGCTTCCCCCCACATGTTGGTTGGTACACCTGAACTTATTAACATAGCATTCATAGTCTCTTTAAGGGATCTATTTTTCCTCTCGGCTATGCCATTTTGTTGGGGTGTATAGGGGGCACTAAGTTCGTGGATTATCTCATTTGTTTCACAAAACTCTTTTAGTGAATTAGAACTATATTCGCCTCTTCTATCTGACCTAAATCTTTTGATTTTACAGTCTAGTTGATTTTCTACTTCAGCTTTGTATTTTAAAAACGCGTTTTCCGCCTCGTCTTTAGTTGTAAGGAGATACACTTTGGTGAACCTAGAGTAGTCATCTACAAAGGTTGTGTAGTAAAGTTTTCCTCCTCTACTAGCGGAGTTTTTAAAATCAGCTAAGTCAGAATGCACTAATTCTAGTAGTTTAGTCTTTCTCGTGGTCACAGGCTTAAAGGGTTTCTTAGCAAGTTTGGACTCTACACATATTTGACATTTGGAAAAGTCATCTATTTTATTGAGGGGTATTAGTCCAAGTTCTTTAAGCCTTTTAATAGACGAGATATTAAGGTGACCTAGTCTAGCATGCCAAGTGTCAAGAGATTCAACGACATAAGCAAAATCAGAGGCATTTTCATTCATTGGTACAGTATTTAAAACAAATAAGCCACTATTCATGTACCCTTTCCCCACAAACTCATCATTTTTTGTAATAACCATTTCCCCCCCCCCCTTCAAATACAAGTTTAAGGCCTACTTTATTAAGGAGAGCGCCGGAAACTAGGTTCCTACGGAGACAGGGGACGAAGAGAACATCATTCAGCTCTAAGATTTTACCAGAAGTGAGTTTGAGAGAAACCTGACCTTTACCGAAGACCATGGCAGTTGAGGAGTCACCCATGTAGACAAATTCACCATTTGTTGCCTATTCGAATTTCTTGAACATGGATCTCGTTGAGCAGAAGTGACGAGAAGCTCCAGTGTCAAGAATCCACTCGGTTTTGTTCTCAATTAAGTTTACCTCAACCATCACTACAGCGATAACCTCTTCGGCCTCGATCAGATTTGCGGCAGGTTTGGGACCTTGATCAGCTCTAAGCTTGCACTCGAAAGCCTTATGTCCTTCCTTCCCACAACAGTAACAGGCTCCTTTGGATTTCTGAATCTTACCAGAGGTTCTGAATCCACCACCTTTGGAGTTGCCGCGGTTCTTGTTGCCTCCAGACTTGGATTTGTTGTGGCCTTGTTGTTTACCCTTCCCTTTGAACCTGTCTTTGTTACCTTGGCCAGAACTTTCAACAAGATTAGCTTTGGAGGATTGAGAAGGGAAAGGAATAGACCTGTCTTTGAGTCGATTTGCCTCCTCGACTTGTATGTGGCTAATCAACTCTTGTAGTGTCATTTCCTTCTTCTTGTGCTTTAGGTGATTACGGTATTCGCTCCAAGAAGGTGGGAACTTCTCTAGCATGATATTGGCTTGGAACACCTCACACATTTTTATACCTTCAGCAATCACATCCGCGCAAAGGTTTTCATAGATATGGAGTTGTTCAGTCAAGGATTTCTGATCGATGAGACGGAAGTTGTACCACGTCCCAGTGACGTATTTCTTCTTACCAGAATCCTCGGCCCCATATTTTTTCTCAAGCGTCTCCCATATGATCTTTGCCGATTTTTCTTTGGCAAGAAGATCAAAGATGAGATTTGACACGTTGTTCAGCATCCATCCTCGAGCCATGGTGTTAGCTCGCCTAAACTTGGCTTCCAGAGCAAGATGCCTAGTCTGTTCTTCTTCAGTGGGAACCCCATTGTCCACTAAAAGTGGAGGATCTTCGTATAAAACGAAGTCCAGTTCGTACTGTTCAAGACAGATAAGGATCTTTTGTGCCCAACGCTTGTAGTTGGAACCATTAAGAGGCTCCAACTTATTCACGTCGGGAAAGGCTTTTGCATTCAATGATGAAGCAACAGCCGAGATTGGAAAAGCCATTAAAAAAAACGGTCATAAACAAAAAACTACGCCGGAATATCTTTTTAAATTGTTGCGGAAAATTATCACCGTAAAGAAAAGATTTGAGAAAACCAAATAAATCAAAATTTTCAATTAACGAGTAAACTAACTATTACACGAAAATTGAAAAACCAACGAAAATTACAAAGCGATTACACGGAAAATCAAAAGCCAAACTTACACGGTAAAGGAAAAAATTCCGGTGTTAAAAAGATATTCCGGCGTAGTACCGGTATCTCTTAACAGAAAGAAAAAGGGAAAACACGAAGAGAACTTTTTTATGCGTAAGGCTTTTGTTGCTGCTTTGCTTTGTAATTCGTACTCAATAGTGGTGGAGAATGGGGTCTATATATAGGGGAGTGTTGGAGTTGAAATCAGACTTGCATTGTAACGTGCCAATTAATTCCTTGATTCTCCCTACGAATTGATTGACTGTTATCTTCTGATTGATTCTCTTTATTCCACACGTTTTGAAACCGTTGGTTGACTTGATCGGATTGTTTCTCTTTATTCCATACGTTTTGATTATTGGTTTAACCGCTGGTTGACTTGACTTGACGAGTTGACCAGCTGATGGAATAATCTTCGTAACGGACGCGTGATTGGTGGAGTCTTGTCTTACGTTTATCTTCTGCCAGCGATACTAAACTCCCCAACTCCCCCACGAGCCACGAGCCACGCCCACGCCGCCGCCGCCGCCGCCGCCGCCTGTGCCGGTGCCGGGCCAGGCGGGGGGGTGGTGGTGGTGGTGGTGGTGCGCGTATGGGGTTTATCCAACACCTTGTTATATGCATGGGGTTGTGATCTTTGGAAGCTAATGCCATCACAATGTCTAAATGGGGTTTTCTATCTTTCCTATCCACCGATGTGGGAAAATAATTACTTCCCCCATGTTCAAATGTTCCAACATGGGAAGAGAGAGACGAGGAATCATATTGTGTCCGCTAAAAATTTGTTATCCAAGTGGACGGTACCATTGATATGAAATCATATTAACTAGTGTTTTAATCGTGCAGAAAATGAAGCCAGTATTGGTGGTTTATTTAGAGATATGAATGTCAATTACCTAGGTGAATTTACTAGATCACGTGTAGTAGAGTCGGCATCACAATCTGAAATGCTCGCGCTATATTATAAACTGAGATAGGTGAAGGAAAGGAAAATTATGAATTATGCATTGAAATTGATTTGATAGATTTTCAGGTGCCTGTCAAAGACAATGGTGTCTTTAAGAATCGGTTGAATAACATTGGTTAAAATTGCCTAAATATTCCAATAAGACATCAATCATATAAAATATTTCATGTCTACTGTGTACTTAATTTAAGTGCATATAGGTTAGCAAAATTTGGAGTAGAATCGTGAGCAAGACTAGTGATGTCTCCTCATTTGTGATAGATTTATGTTAAGATGAGACATCATTTTTAGTGTTTTAGAAGTCAATAATGTCGATTTTCTTGAGTTTTAGTGCACTTTCCTATTTTGTGTCTTGATTTGTAGAATTATTGTTTTTAGAGCATATTGGGTTTAATTGTTTATTTAGTGTGTAGCTTTAAAGATAATTATGGAGATTAATTAGAGTCCAAGTCAAAGACAACAACTTATGGAAGGAGATATGCATGGTAATTAGAGATAAGGAAAGAATTGCTAAAAAGATGGAAAAGGAAAAGCTGCCTAAAACTGGGATTCTGCAAAGATAGGCGTTTTTACCTAATAAAGAGGCCGAATTTGGTAGATTACTCCTAAAGGGCGTAGGAAATTCTGTTGCGATTCTTTTGGTATCTTGTGGAGCAAAATCGGACCAATAATAAAGAAGTTATGACCAAAACAACGCAGCAGTGTTTATCTTTATTTCCATACGAATTTGAGTTGGGCTAGAAGTCCATTACCTTAACTCTTCCTCAAGAAAACGAATTAGGTCTTCTAAACACCTATAAATACACCCTTATATCACTTGTAAATCATCCTTGCCTCATAGTAATTAGTTCTTAAGGTTTTATTCTTCCAGTTTATTGTAGAGAGCAAGATGATGTCTTTTATTATTTCTTTTAGTTTATTTCCTTCAGGTATGAACTAAACCTCCCATAGCTTGGGTTTTGCATATGTATAATCTATGAATTCTAATTCTTCTATCTAAGTTTCTTTGGGAATTATATGTTTTAATCTGATATTAGCTACTTACTTTATATTTGCTTATGTGTTTTGATTTAATGTCTTTCCTAGAATTGATCACTTTAGGATTGTTTTAAGAGTAGTTAGATGGTCACCTTGTAAGGGTGTTTAACTATTGAACCACCACATAATGTCTAGTGTCGATAGCAGTTCTGACAAAACATACTTCTAACTAGATAGTCATTAAGGTTTGTTTTAACCACAGTATCACCAAGACTTGCAGTATTTGCTTAGGGCCTTAGTGGCGTTTGATAACCCTATTTTAAATCACTTCTTGGTTGTGACGTAGCCCCCTTAGTCGCTCTCAAGGTCTAAGGTAGTGGAATTTAGAATCCTGACTAAGTATTACCAAGAGCTAATATTCTCCCTTATGAACTAGATCTATAGATAGAATTAGAAGAATTAGTGCATACTAGCAAAACCTAAGCTATACTTCTCATCTCATATTCTTATCTTTTATTTTATTGTCTTTATTTTCATAGTTTTAATTTAGTTTTAATTTATAAAATCGAAAAACCAAATATTTATTTACTGTTTTCTAGTTATTTACTTTTACTCGTTATCTGTTCCTACGCGTTTAACACACTTAAGTCCCTGAGAACGAACTCTACTTATCATTAAAACTTGCATACGTCCTGTAATACTTGCAGTACTGTGCCTGTCTAGGGTGAGAGTGCATAGTTTTCCATACTTAATTTGATCTTATTTTTATCACACCCTAGGCGACACCAAGTTTTTGGCGCCGCTGCCGGGGACTTGTGTCTCGTTAGCGTGTGGGTTATCTATTTCGAGTTTTAGTTTTTAATTAGTTTTTACTTTTCAGTTTTTAGTTTAGTTTTAGTATTTAGTTTTCCAGATTTACGCTTGTGGTTTGCTTTAGTCTTTTTCAGGTTTCACAGTGTTTAATTCTTGGCCTCCCTTACCGGAGCCTGAGAGAAGCTTTAGAGCTTATAACAAACGAATTCGTGAGGAAAGAACCTTGAGGAAAGCTATGGCAGACATACATGATAACGATCCGGAGTTAGTTTACTTTGCACCAGGAGGACCTCCAGCATACATTCCACCTGGTGTACAATTACCAGTAGGAGAAGGTAATGGACCAAATAATCTCAATAATCAACAGAACCGAGTTGAACAAGATCTACCTGGCCTTAACGTACCATTCCATGTTCAACCCATCGGTTACCGCCCTCCTGAGATTCCGAATATCAAATTTAGACCCGATCCGGGTATGCTTAGTCAATTTCAAAGTTTCGGACTCTATACTGGTACTGCAATTCAAGATCCGGTAAAAGCGATTCAGAAGTTTATGCAGATTTGTGATGCCTACATTACTCCGGGCATTACACGCGAGCAACTGTATTGTCATATGTTTTCGTTTTTCTTAACCGGAAGAGCTAGCGATTGGCTAGAAAGACAACCACATGGAACCATTCACTCTTGGAGAGAACTTCAAGCCGCATTCTTTAACCGATTTTATCCGAAGAGCATGAGACTTAAAGATCAAACCGAGCTTGCAAGATTTTCTCAAGAAGATGGAGAAACAGTGGGAGAAGCATGGACAAGATTTCAACAAAAATTAACAAGATGTCCACTCCATGGTTATACACCTGCTCTACAACTTGCTATATTCTATGAAGGACTTACTGAAAGAGGTAGAGAAAAGGTGGATAACATTGGAAAGGGTAATTTTGTGTCCATGAATCACAATGAAGCTTCTGAGGTGTTAGAAAATATTATGGAACAGGAAAGAAGTTGGCCTTCAACGCGAACTTCTGCTACAAAGACCCGAGGAACGCTTCGTTTAGATGCAGAAACTGCGAATTCAGCTCAAATATCCGCTTTAGAAAATCAAATCAAGGAGCTGAAAATCGCGATGGAGAAGAATCTAGCTGCTACAAAGGTAGTTCAAGAAGCACAAGGTTGTCAACAATGTGGAGTGAACGATCATTCATGGGAAGAGTGCGAAACAAATCCGCAATCTGTTTACTTTATATCTAACCGATGGGGCAACCGCAACCATCCGGGTATGCAGTATTCAAATTCACAAGGGGCCGCTAATCCTGGTCAATATCAATCGCGACCCCAGAACAACTCTTACCAACAGAGAGGTCAGTACCAAAACCAATATCAGAATCGACCTGCTCCTCCACAACAACCTGCTCAAGACGCCTATACCGATACTTTAGATCAAAAAGCTTTACCTCAGTATCCGCAAGAGGGGTCTATGGACAATACACAGATAGTGCAAGCTCTAGAACGTTTGAACACAACTGTAAACGCTCAAGAGGAAAAGGTCAGAGGACACGATGCCATACTTCAGATGCTAAGTACTCAATTAGCCCAAATAAACAAGCATCTAACAGAACAAAAGGAAGTAAAGGCAATCGAAGGAGGTGAAAACAATGTTGGGTTCGAAGCTTGCAAGGCTATATGCCTTGAAATCGAAAAAGAAAAGGAGGAAGCACCACATGCTGCCATTAGTGCCGTGGAAGTTCCCAGTATTGAAGAAGAACCAACCGAGTCTAACCCCGAGGAATCTGACTGTTTAGAATTTTGTCTAGAAAGCGATGAAGAGAGAGACGAGTTCATAGAGCTACTGAGAAAGGTGCAAGAGGAGATGCGATCAATGGTAGAGTATGCAGCGGAGTTAGCAAGAGAGAAAGAGGAAGAAGCCTCAAAAGAAGAATCGAAGAAAGATGAAGTGGCACCTGCTGTGCTAGAGGAGAAAGAAGAAGAGAAGGTGGAATCGCCACCTAGTGTTCAACCAGTGTCATCAACTATTCCTGATACAAATCCTAACAATGACACTATTCTCAAGACATTTGTAGAGGCGTACCAACCTGAAAATATCAACGCCCAAATGCTTGAGATTACGAAGAGAGGACTTACACCGCAACAAGTTTTTACGCAAGTTATTCCTGAGAAAGAGGCGAGTGTAGAGATCCCGAGAGATAACCTGAGGGTTTCGAGAAGAAGTGAGAAAGAGCTACCTACTAAGCTTAAAGATCCGGGAAGTTTCAACCTTCCTATTCAATTGCATGGTAGGCTCAAGGTGAAAGCGATGTACGATGTGGGTTCTGGTGTAAATCTTATGCCTAAGTCCGTGTTCGAGAGACTTGGACTTCAGAAATCCGAGAAAACTCCAGTGAAGTTGCAGTTTGCTGACAACTCAGTGAAGAGGACATGGGGAACAGTGGAGGACGTCTTAGTCCGAGCAGGTAATATCGCCATCCCTACTGACTTTGTTATTCTTGAGTTTGATGCAGATAAGCAGGTTCCGATCATACTTGGACGGCCTTTCATGGCCACAAGTCAAAGTGTGATCAACTTCCAAGATGGGACCATCACCCTTCATGCTAAGAATGTATCCGAGACCTTCTATGTCTTGGGTAAGAAACCAAGGAAGTTGGATCCCACCGTACCTATCATCCACAGCCTTTCACATCACAAAGTCCCTCCTGAGGAAATCCACTTAAAACCTGTGGATACTGAGCCAAACATTGAGTTTGGGGTTGGCCATGAAGTCCTATGGAAAGCCCACAAACGCGAGAACAGGCCACGAAGTTTCAAAGACTCGTGGATGGGACCATTCATTGTCACGAAGGTTGTTTCAGCCAAGGTGATAGAAATTCGCCCCAAAACTGGGGTCAAGCGCAGATTAGTTGACGTTCATAGCCTTACTCGTTGTTGGGGAGGCTATATTCGCAAATCTTGACAGAGGTAACACGTCTAACTTTGAAAGACGTTAAACAAAAGTGCTGTTCGGGAGACAACCCGAAGTTTTTTTTATGTTTTCATGTCTTTTACATTCTTAGTTTAAGTTTATTTTAGTTGTTTTTAGTTGATAATGCATATTTGAGAAAGGTATTAGTGTTTTTGGTGTGTAGGAATCGGAGAAATCGAGTTGGGGAACGCGAGGAAAACTTTTGGAGCGCAAGAAAGTACCCCGCGGACTACCCCCACGGACTACCCCATGGTCCGCACGGATGGTCCGCGAGGTCAAAACCCGTACCACGGGTTGCTACCGCGGGTTTGATCCAGAAACACGAAAAAATTCCACGGACTACCCCGCGGTGCACCGTGCCATGGTCCGCGCCCCAGAAACCCGTACCACGGGTTGACTACCACGGGTATTTTGACGGAGCAGCTACAGAAGCCGCGGTGTACCCTCCGGTACACCGGACCCTAGTCCGCAGCGCCGCCAGAGGAGAGAGAAAGTTACGGGATTAAGTTATAAAGGAGGTATTGAGCCTATTATTCCGAATTTATTAAACCTTAACCCTCTCTTTCTTCTCCACAACTCTCCTAACTCCATTGAAGCTCATCAAAACCTTCACCAATCACCAAAACACTACCCAATCATCAAAGAAAACACATCAAACCTTCTCTCCATATCATTACAAGAGAGAATCAAGCTACCAATCATCACCAAATTCATTCAAATTGAAGAATCAAAGAGCCAAATTTCACAAATTCATCACACAATTTCTAAAATCCAAGCCTACCCATTACAAATCATCCTCACCCACATAGAAAATCATCACCAATTCACCCATCCTAGGACTAATCAAGCTTGTTCATCCATTAATTCAAGAGTTTAATTTTCAAGGGTTGCTAAAGCTTTGAGTTGGGGGTTAATTGAAGATGACTAATAGAACATCAATCTTATCTAGCAAGAGGGAGGTGAAGAGTAACAAGGGATTGGATTTAAACAAGAAGAAATCAATTGACAAAGGAGCTAGTTCTAAATCAAAGGGTAAAGATAAATTGAAGAGTGGGAAACCTTCGTATGATAGTAATGGTAAAAAGCTTTATTTTTATGCAAAGGAAAGAACACAACATCAACCAGATCTTATACCTATAGAGAAAGTGGATACTTCAAAGGCCTTGAAGATTTCTGCGGAGAAACAATTAAGAGAACTACCTTTTGCCTATGAGAAAGTATTCAAGGAGGAAATTAGAGATGGAGAATACAAGAGATTCTTTGAGCTTGGTGAGAAGTTGGGTTGGTCTACGTTCATGGTAAGCCGTTCTGAATTATGTCCTGAATTAGTTTTGGAGTTCTATCAAGGCCTCTTTAGCCGAGATAGTAATTGTGTTCCGATTAGAGGAAAGTTAGTTCCTTTCACAGTTGAGGAGATTAGGAACCACTTCAAGTTTAAGAAACTGAAAGGTTTTTGCAAATTTGAGGAAGCAGTTGCTAAACGAAAAATCTTTGATAAGGAATTACTTTTTGAATATGTTTTAGACAAGGAGAAAGTGCAATTACATAGGGGAGAATTGAAGGCACCTTGGCCTTACAAATATCTTCAAGCAGATGCTAGAATTTGGCACAATTTCCTTATCCCTAATGTCTTTGGAAACACACGAACTTTGGATGTGACTATGAAGAACGCGCTACTGTTGGACTGTATTTTGAGAGGAGAAGAAGTTGATGTGGCACAGTTGATCTATGAGGAGGTGATACGATTCTCGGTCTCTCCTAAATCGGTTTATAACGTTAAATTTCCAACTATGATCACGTGTCTTGTGCGAAAAGCGAATGTAATATTGGGTGAAGAAGAGAAACTCGAGTTCAAAACGAGTTATATTGATAATGCATGGATCAAGGACAGCCTTCGAAAAATGGGTTCTACTCGAGTCCCGAAGGAAGAAAAGGAGCAATCTTGGCAAAAGAAGATGGAGGAGCGTTTAACGAAATTTGAAGCAGCTCAAACTTCCTTAGTCAATGATGTGGCACAACTCAACGCCAATCAAGTGCACATCATGAAACTCCTTGAGCAATTAACGAAAGGTCCAGCAATTCCAACCTTGGATATCAATGATGCGAGGCAGTAGCCTCGAGAGTATGTTCTCTTTCTTCCTTACCATTTCTGTAAATATGTCTATCTGCTAATTTTAATTTCTGTTTTCGAGTCTTTTTCGAGTCGTGGGGACACGGCTCATTTTTGAGTTGGGGGTGTGGGGATTCGTTGTCTCTCATCTCCATTTTTCTGTTTTTGGGTGAAATTAAAATTTTTGATACATGGGAATTAGATGTAGAGTGTGTTTAATAGCTTGAAAGCATGAGCTCAGTAGATTAATGATAGTAAGTGATATGTTTATGAGCTATGTATTTGTATGCTTTGAGTATTTGCAGGAAAACACACGTTGATAGTAAAGAAAAGATTAGTGAGCAATGCGATAGAAAGTATGTTCGATCTCAGGGAACCTTGAGAAGTGTGTAGGCCGTGAGATCCAAGCTAGTTGAAAAACCATTTGATGAAAGTGCTAAAGGTAAGAAATTTTCTAAATTACATAGTGTAGAAAGTGATCAAGGCGGTTCTTTCATATTTTTAAGCCTTTGAAGCCTTTTTATACCTTCTCACCTTGTGATTTTTGAGTTTAAAAGTTATATCCTTCTTAACCCCTTCTAGCCTTTCTAAAGCCTTTTTATTGAAACACATTATAAGCCATATCCTTTAGATTTTAGGACCCTTCCATATGACCCGCACTCGAATCGCGATGCTTAGACAGTTGTTTTAGAGCTTGAGTTTGGGGTGGTGGGTCCACCATTATGGGAATTGTTATTTTGTTGGGATTTTTGAGCTTATAAATTGTGCTTTGTGCTTATTATTGAGGATGTTTCACAGCATTGTATTGTAACCCTTTGCCGGGGTAATAGTGAATGAAAAAGAAGCTTCGAGCTAATATTGCCAACAAGGGCATTAAAAGAAAAAATATATATATGAAAAAATTAGCGTGATATCTCAACATTAAAAGAGAGTCATAGCTATAGAAAAGAGAATTGATTTGAAAAGAAAAGAAAATATATATATTCGGACCGGCAAAGTGGATTTTTATGTGAACATCTTAAGCTTTAATTGGGTTATTTGGGGATGCTAAATTGTGCATCAAGGAATTCATTGGGTTGAGTGAGAAACGTTTATGAGAGTAACTCAAGCTCTAGGGCAATTAGTTGATGGCTAGTGAGGAGAGAGCCAAAAGCTCACTCCAAATTATCCAAATATACTATCACACCGTCCCTAAGCCTACATTACAACCTTAAAGACCTTGTGATTCTTTGTTATGTAATTAAGAAGAGATTGAGCCATTAGAGATTAGTTAAGTGGATTCTTGGATACTAGTAAGGTTTGATGAACAATCTATAGCTCTCAAGGGGAACTGAGTAAAGTCCCAATCCTTCTTACATTGCGAAACTAATCTGATCTTGAATTCAAGCCGTGTTGACTGTGGATATGAGAAGTATACAGGTATGTAGTTTATAAATATTATTGCATGAAATTTTCTGAGTTATGTGCTTTAGGTTTATTCTATATACTCTGCTGTGCTTTTTCCCTTGTGTTGAGAATTTTATAAGTGTGTATTTCTAGACTTCCCTATGTTTTTATCTTTTATTGTATCGGGACGATACAACTTTGAGTTGGGGGTCTTGATGTCTCCTCATTTGTGATAGATTTATGTTAAGATGAGACATCATTTTTAGTGTTTTAGAAGTCAATAATGTCGATTTTCTTGAGTTTTAGTGCACTTTCCTATTTTGTGTCTTGATTTGTAGAATTATTGTTTTTAGAGCATATTGGGTTTAATTGTTTATTTAGTGTGTAGCTTTAAAGATAATTATGGAGATTAATTAGAGTCCAAGTCAAAGACAACAACTTATGGAAGGAGATATGCATGGTAATTAGAGATAAGGAAAGAATTGCTAAAAAGATGGAAAAGGAAAAGCTGCCTAAAACTGGGATTCTGCAAAGATAGGCGTTTTTACCTAATAAAGAGGCCGAATTTGGTAGATTACTCCTAAAGGGCGTAGGAAATTCTGTTGCGATTCTTTTGGTATCTTGTGGAGCAAAATCGGACCAATAATAAAGAAGTTATGACCAAAACAACGCAGCAGTGTTTATCTTTATTTCCATACGAATTTGAGTTGGGCTAGAAGTCCATTACCTTAACTCTTCCTCAAGAAAACGAATTAGGTCTTCTAAACACCTATAAATACACCCTTATATCACTTGTAAATCATCCTTGCCTCATAGTAATTAGTTCTTAAGGTTTTATTCTTCCAGTTTATTGTAGAGAGCAAGATGATGTCTTTTATTATTTCTTTTAGTTTATTTCCTTCAGGTATGAACTAAACCTCCCATAGCTTGGGTTTTGCATATGTATAATCTATGAATTCTAATTCTTCTATCTAAGTTTCTTTGGGAATTATATGTTTTAATCTGATATTAGCTACTTACTTTATATTTGCTTATGTGTTTTGATTTAATGTCTTTCCTAGAATTGATCACTTTAGGATTGTTTTAAGAGTAGTTAGATGGTCACCTTGTAAGGGTGTTTAACTATTGAACCACCACATAATGTCTAGTGTCGATAGCAGTTCTGACAAAACATACTTCTAACTAGATAGTCATTAAGGTTTGTTTTAACCACAGTATCACCAAGACTTGCAGTATTTGCTTAGGGCCTTAGTGGCGTTTGATAACCCTATTTTAAATCACTTCTTGGTTGTGACGTAGCCCCCTTAGTCGCTCTCAAGGTCTAAGGTAGTGGAATTTAGAATCCTGACTAAGTATTACCAAGAGCTAATATTCTCCCTTATGAACTAGATCTATAGATAGAATTAGAAGAATTAGTGCATACTAGCAAAACCTAAGCTATACTTCTCATCTCATATTCTTATCTTTTATTTTATTGTCTTTATTTTCATAGTTTTAATTTAGTTTTAATTTATAAAATCGAAAAACCAAATATTTATTTACTGTTTTCTAGTTATTTACTTTTACTCGTTATCTGTTCCTACGCGTTTAACACACTTAAGTCCCTGAGAACGAACTCTACTTATCATTAAAACTTGCATACGTCCTGTAATACTTGCAGTACTGTGCCTGTCTAGGGTGAGAGTGCATAGTTTTCCATACTTAATTTGATCTTATTTTTATCACACCCTAGGCGACACCAACTAGCATACTACACGATCCCAAATGGGTAAGGAAATAGGAAGTGTGATTATTATAAATAGGAATGAAGATGATACCTAGAATTGTTTTATATGAAAAATAAAATAATGTTATCGATTTTGGCATATGAATAACAAAAAGTGGATAAAATAGTGTAACTTATGTAGGAAAAAACTCTCTCAGGCACTTCCCCCTAGGAAAGCTGAGATTTGTTTTTCCGGCCACCTTACAACCATACACCACCATCCACCTTCTTCCTTATTCTCATTACAATCATGTCACTTACAGTTATATTCCTAAAAATTGCAAAAATTCACTACATTCACATTAACCTTTACTGTTTCATTGAATTTACATTTACACTTATCTTCTAATTCTTCTCTCCCCTCCCCAAATCCTTTCTTCTTTCTAAACCATCCTCTCTTTCCTTCATTAAAACTTTTCTACCTTCTAAACATTTATTCCTTCATTTACTCCAGCTACTCCTCAACATTTACTGCTTATCATGGAATTCTACACCAGACAAAATGCTAATACTGCAGATGAAGCTCTCATCTTAACTGCTGATCCTAACTCCATTTATGCGCAATTCAAAGGGCCAAAACTCTATGCAAAAATCATTTCAGATAAAGGAGTCAGTTTCAACTATTTAAGAAAAAACATCAATAACTCCTGGGGAGTTAAAGGAAAAGTCCACACAGAGAAAAGAGGCTTCAATACCTGCATAATAACTTTTGAAACCAAAACTGATATGGAGAAAGTCTGGAACAACAGGCCCTGGAATCTTCTCGGCAAACACGTTCTCCTACAGAAATGGGACGATGTTAAATTGTTAGCAGATACTCAACTTACCACTACATCTTTCGTCATTCAAATTCATGACATTCCACCACTCTTAATCAATGAAGACAATGCTGTTAAAATCGGAAGTCAACTTGGCAAGGTGGAAAAAGTTTTCTTACCTCCAATAGAAAACTTTAAAGATTTCAGTGCTATTCGAATTCAAGTTGATTGGAATATCTTCAAGCCTGTTCAAGGATCTTATAATATAAATCTTGGTGCTGGACATCGTATCAAAGGTATTCTTAAATATGAAAAATTATGTGATTTGTGCTTTCAATGTGGTATGCTAGATCATGAGGAAAGTGAATGTCAAAACAAAATCAAACTCAAAACAAAGCTTACAAAAATCATCCATGGATTTGAACCGAAAATTGACAAAAAAAACTAACCCAACTCGGAAATCTTTTCAGAAAACCCATCCGAGTTATAACCCAAAACCGAGTCAAAATCAAAATTTTTCGAAATTTAAAAATTCCCAAATCTCAAAAAAACCCTAACAACATGGAACAAAACCCAATACCTGATGATACTCAGCCGATGCTCTTCAACGCTTCTGACATCACTATTAATGAAGAAAATAACGTTTCAGAAAGGAAAGCTATTTTGGGTAATTCAAACTTTCGAAAAACCCCTTCAAGAGAAAAAGGATCTGATCTTAACTCTGTTCGTGAAAGAATCGAAGAAAACAAAAGAAAAAAGAAAGACGACAACACTTTTGAGGGTCCCATAAAAAATTGGTCTGACATTTCATGTGAATTACAATATAACCCATTACGTCTGCCAACTCACCGTGCCACGTCAAATACTACTACCCCACCCCTAACACTTCAATTCGGGTCTAACGAAAAACCCGTTGTTATTACTGAAAAACATTATCTTTCTATTAACCCTAACAGCAAACAAAACACCTCTCTCAACCTAATCCCTAACTCTCATCCTCTCAATTCTCAAACACCACAAAATCAAAATCAATCCCTAATCCAAACATCTTAACCAAATAACTCTCTTCTAAATCTAACCACTATTCAACCAATACCATTCACCCTTCTTGATGATACTGAAACTCCTATTCACCATCGTATTAACGAATATAAGAGTCAATCAGAAAGGAAAAATCATGCTAAAGATGCCATTGATGCTGCAAAATTCGATAAACTCTGGGCAACTAGATAGAATGACACTGCTCCACATATCTCAACTACCACGATAGACCAACAAAGCTCCATCAACAATGAAATTTTTGAAATGAAATCTGCTAAAGATAAAGAAGAAGAAGATTCTTCCTGGGGTAATACAAGCACAGACTACACGAAAATAGAAATTGAGGAAGATGATGCTACCACTTCTGCCATGAATATGGACATCACAACTACTGAAAACGAGGTTTGCGGGTTTGTCCTTGAACAAACCCACACCGAGATATGACACACCTAAGTTGGATCTGTCAAGGGATTGGTACCCCCTTGACAGTTCTAACACTTAAGGATGTGATCCGGCTACATCATCCTAAGGTAATTTTATTATCTGAAACTATGAACAAATCTGCTATTACTGATAATCTTGCTTCTACCCTTAATATGAACATCATTACTACCATTGAACCCATAGGAAAAGCGGGGGGTCTTTTACTTTTAGCTACTGCTGATTATAACATAAAAGTTGAAATCAAACCTCAATACTATATTCACTGTAAAATAACTGATGACAGTATGAACACTTTCTTTTCTACCTATGTCTATATCCACCCTAATGATGACCAAAAAGATAAAATCTTAACTGAAATTATTGATATTGGCAAAAATCTTGAAAACTCTGCACCTTGGAATATTGTGGGTGATTTTAATATGATAAAATCTCCTAATGAAAAACTTGGTGGTTTAACTCCTTCTGATCATATTCTAAAACTTAATGAATTTATGAATGCTACAAATCTTCATGATTTAAACTACAAGGGCAGTTTTTATACTTGGAGTAATAAAAGGTCTGGTAATTTCCTTATTAAACAAAAAGTTGACAGAGGTATATCTAATTCTTTTTGGGATACTCTCTTCCCTGAAGCCTGGATTACCATCCTTCCTGCCTTAGGCTCTGACCACAGTCCCCTTATCATAAACTTTGAGCAAAAAATTTCTAAAACAAATCAAAGATTCTTTTACAGAAAAGATTGGATTGATACTGAAGTGTCTGATATTATCCATACCCAATGGAATCTTCACCTTAATAATATAAATAAAGGTATCCTAAAGTTTGGAAAAAAAATTACATGCTACTAGTAAGGCAATTACTGTTTGTGCTAGAAAGAAAAGAATTAATAAGCGAGCCCAAATAAACACTCTTATGAATCGCCTAGAACATCTTAACTCTAAAATCAATGAAAATTATGATGAAATAAGTTCTATAAATTCAGAAATTGAAAATCTTTGGAACAAAGAAGAAGAATATTGGAAACAAAGAAGTAGAATTCTTTGGGTTAGATTTGGAGACAAAAATACATCTTACTATCATGCCTCTACAAAAATCAGAAGGAAAATTAACAAGATTACTTCTCTTATGAATAATGATGATATTTGGCAAACAAATCCCTCTGACATTAAAAATATAATTACTTCCCATTTTAATAATATTTTCTCTACTATTGGTAAGAGAAATTATGATATTGTCTTAGATAAAATAAACCCTATTATTACTACTGATATGAACAAGAACTTAATAGCTCCTGTTACTCTAAAAGAATTAAAATCAGTTGTATGGTCCTTAGGTAGCAATAAAGCACCTGGACCTGATGGTTTTTCTGATTTCTTTTTCAAAAAACACTGGCATCTTATCAAAATTGATCTTATGAGAGTGATTACTGATTTTCTCTTTAATCATAGCCCCTTAGCTCCTATAAATGGTACTTTTATAACTCTTATTCCAAAAATTGAGGGGCCTGCTACTATAGGACACTATAGACCTATTAGTTGTCCAAATTTTCCTTATAAAATAATAGCTGATATTCTTGTGGCTAGACTAAAACCTCTTATGCAAATTATTATTTCCGAGGAGCAAACAGCTTTTGTTCCAGGTAGGGACATTCATGAAAACATTATCATTGCTCATGAAGCTGTAACTTATCTGAAAAAAACAAGAAATTCAAAAAATTACACCGCAGCTATCAAAGCCGACATTTCTAAGGCTTTTGAGAATGTCGAGTGGGACTTTCTCATTGATATGATGCGTAAAATGGGCTTTTCGGAAATTTGGCTTACTCTTATCTATAATTGCATTTCTATTGTCTCTTACGCAGTCTTACTTAATGGCTCTCCTGTTGGCTTAAAACAACCCACTAGAGGCTTAAGACAGGGTGATCCCCTGTCTCCTTTCCTCTTTTGTATCATTACTCAAGCCCTTAGTGCTTTGATGAAAGACAAAGTTCAAAAAAATCTTATTAAAGGTATTAAATTGGCTAGAAATTGTCCTACTCTGTCCCATATCTTATTTGCCGACGATAGTCTCTTCTTTCTTAAAGCAAACAAAGAGGAATTTGAACAATTTCTAGATGTTTTTAATCAATACTCTTTTGCCTCAGGTCAGACTATAAATTTAAACAAAAGTGGGGTTATTTTTAGTAAGAACACTCCCTCTTATGATATATCTATGCTTACTAACTTAATTAGAATGAATCATTTACCTGATCTTGGAAAATACCTAGGTCTTCCCTCTGATTGGGCAAGATCAAAAGTAAAATCCCTTGAATGGATGATAATTAGAATTATTTCTAAATTAAATCAATGGAACACAAAACTTCTCTCTACTGGTGGTAAAGAAACTCTTATCAAGGTTGTAATTCAATCTATCCCTTCTTATACCATGTCTCTTTTTCTTATCCCTACTACTACTTGTAATTTAATTAGTAGCCTTGTGGCTTCTTTTTGGTGGGATAACAAAGATAAGAAAAAAATACATTGGAAAAGTTGGGAAAAACTTGAATTGCCAAAATTTGAAGGGGGCTTAGGTTTTAAAAAAATTTGCTCACTAAATCTTGCCCTTCTTGCTTCCACGGCCTGGAAATTAAACCTAAAAAAACCTCATTAGCTTATAAAACCCTTAAGGGTATTTACTTTCACAATACGGATTTTATAAATGCTAAACTTAATACTAATGCCTCTTGGTGCTATAAATCTCTTATTAAAGGTATAGATTTATTCAAAAGTGATCTTAAATGGCCCTTGGTAATGGAACACAAATAAACATTTGGAATGACCATTGGCTTCATTCTAAGAAAACAATCATAAATTACACAAATTCTGCTCTCACAAAAGTCTCTGATCTTATTCTTCCAAATACTAGTAACTGGAATATTGCTCTTATAAATAATATCTTTTATACTGCTACAGCTACTGAAATACTCTCGCTAAATACACATGTTACTACTACTGATGATGTATTATGTTGGAATCTAAGTGCAACAGGTACCTTTAGCACAAAAGAATGCTATAATCATATTATTTATACTGACATTAACAGAAATAAAGCTTTAAACAAGCTGGTCCCTTCTAGTTCTTATACAAATGATGATGAATTTTGGAAAAAGATCTGGCTATTAAAATTACCACCAAAAATATTAAATTTCCTTTGGAAATTATTAAATGATTCTCTTCCTACACAACAGAATCTATTTAACAGGAAATGTGCTCTTAATAACTTATGTAAACATTGTGATCATGGCACTGAGACCATTGAACATATGATCTTCCTTTGCCCTAGCTCTAGGGCGACTTGGTATGCATCTCCTATGTCTTTTCTTACACATTCATCAGCTTGTTTAAGAATTGATGGTTGGTTTCAATTTCTTTTAAATCTCGATGAAAAAAATGATGAATGTAATAGAAACATAGTCGAGTTGGCAACCTGGATAATATGGTTCATATGGAAAAGTCGCAACAAAAGCTACTTTGAAAATCAGAAAATCTTGCCCCTGTATAATATTGAAAGAGCTTATAAAGCCTATGATGAATACAAAAAATTTAACTCCTATGTATCTGAGGCTAATACTGAAACTGAAACAACAGCTGATATAGTAAATGGAATCCATAATGGAAACAACAAAGAAAATGAAAATACACAGTATACTGAATTAATTAAACAGGTCAGGGTAAATGCTTCTTTACCTTTACATACTTCTTCATCTAATACAAATTGTTCTTCACTAAATACCTCTACCTTAGATTATAATCTAACTTATATTTATGTAGATGCCTCGTTTATTGTTGAAACTAAAAAAGCTTCTGCTGCTTGTATTTTTAGTAATTCTCAAGGCCGTTTTTTGGATGGACAAACTTGGAGTTTTGCTGCTCAATCACCAGTAGAAGCGGAACTGATTGGAATTAGAAATGCAGTCCTCAAAGCAACAACACATCATCATCACCACAACAAATTTCAACTGCGAAGTGACTGCCTCACAATTATCAAACCCATTCAATCAGCTGCTATCTTCCACAACAGTTTCCTACAACCTCTCTTCAAAGATGTTTTGCACATTGCTGAAAATCAACAAATCTCCTTCAAATATATTAGTAGGAGACACAACAAATCGGCTGATTGGCTTGCGCGACAAGAGATGAATAATCTCTTGCCTTGTAATTGGGCTACCCATCCCCCTTCCCAATTAGTTTCCCTAATTCAGAATGATCTTTTTGCTACTGGTATTGGTTGAGAAACACTGAACTTATTGTATTTTGTCCATTTATTTTAATTTAAATTTCTTTCGACTAAAAAAAAAAAGAATAACGAAAAGTGATTTTTTTTGGTTTTGGGTTTCATAGTGGGCTTGCTTTCAGCCTACAGAAGCCCAACAAAGGGCCAAGGAATCCAATACAGAACTATCCGCTGAAAACTTCATAGCCGAAACAAAACTCTCTGCACTTTCCTTCCTCCCTTCATAAAATCTTCTGAAAATGAATCTAGTGAGGAGTGCACTGAAATCGAATCGTTTGATCCAAAGTGGTCAACCAAATCAAGTGCTAGCATCGCTTCTTCCAAGACGATTCTCTACTGAAGCTGAACCCCCTAAGCAGTTCGATGCCGATTCATTTCCTCGTCCCCCTCCACGTGGTTATGCATCTTTTACTTTTCACTTTATATTTAATTTTAAATATTATCAAAGTTTCAATTTTGTAATGTGTGGAATTATTGGTATTTTAATGAGATATATAATATGTATTTAATTATTAGAAATTTAGCTGAAACTAATATGGTTTAGGGTTTTTGTTTGTCTCTTGGTGTCACATCAAATATACCCTTTAAACATTGAAAAATTGCAAATGTACCCTTGCATAGGGGTAAATTGCAAAATGTGTAACATAAGGATTTAGCTTGGCATATTTGGCTATTTCACACTAATTTCAGTTAGTTAATCGTAAGGATTCAATTTGATCACAGTTTAGTAATAATATGAACCTCACACATAGTTTGTTAATGTTATTTAACAAGAAGGTTTAATTTCAGGTTTGTTTTACGGAAAATTACACGGAATCACAAAGAATACAACAAGAAATGATATTGCAAATCTGCTTGAGGGGTGTAATTTAAAGCTAGAAGATATCAAAGTTAATTACACTCGGGAATTTATACCAGCTACAGTGTAAAATTTCTTCTTTAAGCTGTTTCTTTTCACATTATTTACAACTTTATTTACCTTGTGATGTTCATGATTAACAGGTTGATTCAATTTCACCCTTTATGAAGCAAGGTGTGAAATTAGAAGTAATATTTGAAAAGCTCATATCATGTATGTGAATAAAGGTTTTATGACACAATTGTGAGGAAAAAAGATGGTCATGTTTTGATTTTTAGTTAGTGTATGAAGGAGTTTTGGAAAAACCAAATCGATTATGCTAGTTTATCCTTTATTTAAACTGGTTTACAATTGGCTGCAAAATGATTAGTTATTCTCTGTGGTAATCATGTGACTCACTTGATGTACTTCATAGTTTTTCTTTAGTCGAAACAGTTACTTCATCCATTATGCAAAAAGTACAAACTTTGAATTTGTTAAAGTTAGAACTTTCTGTAGCCAAGCATATAAATAATATTTCTATGCTAAAACATATAATTATACTTTCATTTAACTTGAACATGTTTTATACCTTATCTCTTTGCGTGACAAGCATTTTCCAATACCATCAACTTATTACTTTCTTATAGAGCAAATTTCATGTTTAGGCCATTATCTATGGCCTAATTATCATTTTTAGGCCTAATATTTCAAAAATACTATTTTTAGGTCATTTAACTAATTTTGTATAGATTTTAAAAGCAATTTAGATATTCAAATTAGGGTTGCTCACGGGTCGGTTAACCGACCCGTAAGGGTATACCCAAAACCCCACTCGGTAGCTCGGTTTGTAATTTGCTTAACCCAATAACCAATTTTTTTAATAATAACCACACGGGTTGGGTGTATGCTGGTTGGGTCGGTTTTGAGTCGGGTTCGGCTATGGTCGACAAAAAGTCTAAACATCTAAAACAGTTAAAAAATACCATACATTCATTATAAACTTTTCATAAATAGAAAGTTGCCTAAATTAGAAACTTTCTAAATATAGAAACTTTATCAAAATAGTGGGTTTTAAGACATATTTTATAGTTTTCCATTAGAATTAATAAATTACAGTACATGAATTGTTACAAAAATTGAGTCACTACTAAAATTACAATACATTTCAATTTGTAACCTAACTTGTCCATATTTAACAACTTGTACAACTTTGGGTGCAATTGCTATAATGATTCCAAAAACAAACTTCCAATGGTTGATAATTCCTATAAATTTGCGACAACAAAAGAGAAGAACCAAATCAGTTGTAGCCTCAAATTAGTGTCATCATTGGCTTCAATTTAGCCTCAGATTTTATATCTTCATTGGCCTTATAACCTTAGGGACCTGTTAAGGGACCAGGGACTTATCTAACAATTACAAGAAACAATTTACAACTCAATTGTTGCCAACTCAACCAATTTTCCACCTATTATAACTCATTCATCATAAGACAATCATTGTATTTGGGACAAGTGAGATGGGAAATGCAAACAAATCTTTGTTGTTTAAAATTGTTAACTTGTAAGTTGTAAGAATATATTTATATACCTTAGGTTATTGATTTCTAACTTGTTAAAGTGGACTTTTGCGAAGTCTTACTTAACTCGTCTAAGCCATAATAACCTGCAAAATATGAGAAACACCACAAATCACCACTGATTTCATACAAGATGTATTTGATTAACACTTTACTAACCATGTATCAGTTGTCTAGTTCATTTCTTATGAACACTTGAACAAGGAAGTGAAATAACTTATGATTTGTATGATTGCTTAAGTGTATTACACTTAAACAATCATACAATACTCAAGTTATTTCACTTATTTGTCCAAGTGTTCAAAGTAAATTGAAATGATTAAGTGTTAAACACTTGAATACTTTGTGTAATCACCACTGATTTCACAAAGTATTTAAGTATTTAAGTATTTAACACTTATTCATTTCAATATTCTTTAGTCTCATGTATGATTAAATGTTAGTCAATTGAAACTTGATTGAAATCACCACTGAGTTTACCCAAGTTTCAAGTGGTTAACATTTATTCATACAAAGTTATAATGGAAATGAAAACGAAGGGCAAAACATATATATGCAAACAAGAAAGATAAGTAAATACCTGCAAAATGTAAATAGAGTAATAAATCAAGCTTTACACAATCAAATCCAGAACAGGTCCATTAACAACAATTGCGAGATCATGCAAGTAAATCAAATGAACATTCTATTAGCCAATATTCAAACCTCAAATAAAAACTAAGTGCACAACATTATACTGTAAACAAGAAAGCTTAGTAATTACCTTTAAGTTGAGTAACAAAGCAAGCACAGGTCCAATACCAACAACAAGGCAACAATAGCGAGACCATGAAAAAAAAAAGGTAAACAATCTACTATCCAATATCAATTATCAAATGAAATTATAATTAATCACAAAATACCATAAATAATAGTCAAAAAACACTTTGAATCCCAAATCAGTTTCGAGTTACGAATTGAAAAACCAGAAAATCCTTTAATAAACCAATTATTTGTTTCTAAACCATAACATTTACACAAGCAATCGATTAAAGCTCAATCGGAATTACAGAAAATCCAAACGCACAACTTAGGGTTTTGAATATAAAATTACCTTTTGAAAGGGTCTTTTAAGGGTAATAAGCCACCGCCTAGCCATATAAAGGCTTCATCATCCTCCAACCCATAGACTAAATCTCTAACCATGGTTAGATGATTAAACCTAGAACCCAAAGGACGAGCTTTATCAGAGCAATAAATGCGACCCATAAAAATAGGTGAGAAGATTTTAATGCGGTGTACAATATCGCTCAACAAAGCCGACGAGATTTGACGGGGATGGAGAAGAGCCAGGGCTAGGGGCTTAGGGTTTTCGAGACCCATAGAGAGAGACAGAGAGAAGAAGAGAGAGAGAGTGACGTGAGTGAGGTGAGAGAGAGAGGTCAAAATGACCTTTCGTGTACTGAAAAGGCAAAACCAAATGAACGGGAGAGTAGTGTATCCCATACGCTCAACATTTTGGTTTTTTTATTAATAAATATCGATATATATATATATAAAAACTAATGGGTGGGTCGGGTTCGGTTACCCGCGGGTTTGGCGAAGCCAAACCCGTCAACCGGGCCAATACCCAAAAATTAATTTTTTTGGCCCAATGGGTTCGGGTAGCTTTAGGGTTCGGTATTTTCGAGCCCGGTTTGGGTCGGTTTGGGCAGGTTTTAGGTTCCGGTTGAGTTATTAGAATCTGATTTGATCAAATAAATATATAGTTTATTCTTTTTTTTTAGTCGAAGGAAGCATAACATTAAAACTTCAAAGTATTACAAATTACAATTTAACCAATCCCTAAAGGATTAAAATCAAGTGCTAAGAGGGAGGCTAATTGGGGAGGTGGAAAAAATTTCCAAAGACTAAACAGTGAACCTTTAAGTTCATGTTTAGCCACCCAATCTGCACAACAGTTTTTGGATCTCCTAACAAAGGAGATCTTAATATTACACAAAAGCTTGAATCTCAAAATACATTTAACCAATATATAAATATTACAAAAAAAATTCTCCCTTCTTTGCTTGGTTAATAAGTTGTTGACAATCATTCTCAATTTCTACCATTCCTTTAGGATATTTCGAAGCTAGTACACAGGCACACATTACTCCTCTAGCTTCAGCTTCAAGTGCTGAGTTGGCATACACTCTCTTTGCAATTCCATCCACCAAATTTCCTGATGAATCCCTAAGAATACAAGCAAAGGCAGCCTTGTTAGTTTTTGCATCATAAGATGCATCACAATTAATTTTATAATTCCCATTAGAAGGTGGGTTCCATTTTCCTACACTGTCATCTCTAAAGCCATAAGCTTGAGTTACAGTGTTATTCAAAGAAGGTTCATGCAAAGCATTGCATTTCCCTTCTATTTTTTGCCTCAGCTTAGCCTCAGATGTTAATCTAAGAGATTGATTGAACTCATCATAGGCTTGAATAGCATTTTGTAATGTTTGTATAGGGTCAGGTTTATTTCCACGAAAAACACTTTTATTCCTTCCCTTCCAAATGAACCATACAATAAAGAAAGCAAGTTATCCAAGCCTTTTAGTTTTGAACTCAGTTTCATTCAAACTTAATCTGATAAAGTTAATCCATCTTGTAAATTTGAAAGATGGTTCAGTCAAAGAAAGAAAGCTCAAAGGGCTAGCCAACCAAACTGCCCTAGCCCAGGAGCAGTGAAAGATCATATGTTCCATATTTTCCACTTCAATCCCACAAATTGAACATAAGTCTGAATCACAAGACTTTCTTTTTAACCTGTTTTCATTTGTAGCTAAAGTATTTTCACAACATTTCCATAATTTTTTTTATTTTTGGCAATATATTCATATTCCAAATTACTTTCCAATCCTCAGATTGCATTCTAAAAGAGCTTTCACCCTTCTTTTTTCCATTACTTTCTCTCCAGCTTGTTGAGCCCTCCAAATCCTTTTATACATATTTTTAACTGTAACATTCCCCCCTATCGAGAAAGGCCAATAAGGGGAATCATCACAGCAAAAATTGGGAAGTAATATATTTGAGGTGGTTGCTACAACACCTGAAGAGAAAAGTATATGTAATAAATCAAGTCTCCATTCATGTTTATCATGATCAATCAATTCAGAGACCAATGTAAGAGAACAATCAAGAGGCATAGTTTGTATACCTGAGTTTGGTATCCAATCATATTCCCAAATTTCTAATTTCTTTGCCATTACCAACATTCCACTTAATATCTTTTGCAAAACAATTCCTTCCCTCAATAACTTTTCCATCCCCAAGAACAGTTGTTACCAAGTTGAGCATGTAAAAAATCTGACTTAGTGAAGTATTTGCCTTTAAAAAGTTTGTAAACCAGTGAATTTTTGTTGCACATAAACTTCCATGCATTAGAGGCTAGCAAAGCCAAGTTTTGACAGTGAAAATCTTTATTCCCAAGTCCTCCATCTTCCTTAGAGTTCATAAGAGTTTGCCATTTTACCCAATGACACCTGTCCTCCCCTTGATTATTCCAGTAGAAGTTGGAAATCAAGGAGGACAAGTGGTTAGTGACCTTTTTAGGAATTAAAAACGCAGACATGATATAATTAGGTATAGCCCCAATAACTGCCTTGACAAGAACCTCTTTTCCACTTTTATTAAGCATCTTAGTATCCCACCTTTCCATCCTTTTGAGAATGATTTAAACTAACCATTCTAGAGACTTGACCTTGGAATTTACCCCAAGAAGAGGGAATTCCCAAGTATTTACCAAGATGATCAATTTTATTCATCCTTAACTGAGCTGAAATGCCATTTCTCACATTATGAGGAGTATTTTTGCTGAAAAAAACACCACTTTTGTTAAGATTAATTCTCTGACCTGCAGCAAAGGTATATGGTGGGGGAAAAGGTGTGATAAATAAATAGATAAATAAAGATAATAATAAAGAGCACACACCCTTGAGAACCACGGAACTCACTGCAAGTATCACAGATCGTTTGCAAGTTTTAATGATAAGTTAAGTTCGTTCGCAGGGATTTAATCCGTTAGATCTACTTATATTTAACAAGCGTAGATGAATTTAGATGTTTATATAAAAATATAATATGATAAATAATAATCTAACGCAAATAAATAAATAATGAAAACAAATAAATAAGATGAATGTAAGTCAGATAAATTAGGATTAATATTATGAGTCTATTTTACTAAGTTGTTATTCTAACTTGTCACAGATTAAGCATTATATATTAACCAAGATTATAAATTCTACCTAGCCTTTTCTAGGCTTAGGAGCAACCTCTCCATTACCAAGGTCTTGGGCAATGATTGGTGATTAAATCAAACCTTTATGGCTATCTAGTTAGGCAAAGGATCAAAACTAGACGATTATGTGGTGTTGTCAATAACTAAGAATAATCCTAAGATTGACCAAATCTAAAGATGTAACAATAAGTCAAAACACATAATAACAATATACGCCAAGCTCAATTAATTAAAATAACAAATAGTATTTATGAATTAAAGACAAAATAATAACCCAGCAATTAAAAGTAAAACTTACAGAATAATAGCTTAGAAAGATGGTTGAGCATAAATCTATAGCTAATTACCCTAAATATAGAGAAGGTAGATGTAGAAGAGGAGTTTGTCACTCTCCAACTTCTTCTTCTTGTCTTCCTCTATAGGTCAGCTTGCTTCTTGGATGAATAGCTTGATTCTAAGGATGAATAATTAATTAAAGGACTAAGCTATTATTTAAAAGTAAGAAAATACAAGAAAGGACTAAACCTAAGCTTGAAACTGAGCAAGGACATGTTTACAATGGTTTAAGGGTGTATTTATAGGTGTTTAGGAAGACCTAATTCGTTTTCTTGAAGGAGAAGTAAGTAGTGGACTCCAAGCCCAACTCAAATTCGTAACCCTAAAAACATGCAATCAGACCTGTTTTTCTTTTGGTTCTAGAAGCTTCGATTTTCATCCATTTGATGCGTATGAATATACCAAATTCATCGTCTCGGAAAGATCTTCAACTTTTCTCTTAACCGTTTCTCCAAATTTCACATCGTTTTTTAGATATAAGCTGATTTGTGGTCGTAGATGCAGAAATTCAGGATTAAGACAGCTTTTCCTTTGCCATGTTTTTAGCTTTTATTTCCTTATCTCCAATTACCATGCTTATCTCTTTCCATATCTTGTAGTCTTTGACTTGGACTCTAATTAATCTCCATAATTATCTTTAAAGCTTCACACTAAATAAATAATTAAACCCAATATGCTCTAAAAATATTATTTTACTAAATCAAGACTCAAAATAGGAAAGTGCACTATTCCTCAAGAAAATCAACTAAAAGACTTCCTAAATCACTAAAAATGATGTCTCATCCTAATATAAATCTATCACAAATGCGGAGATATCAAGACCCCCAACTCAAAGTTGTATCGTCCCGATACAATAAAGATGAAAACTCCCAATCTAAGTCAATTATTTTTGGATCTTAAAGACCAATAAAACTCTTCTTTTTTCCAATACTCCTCTAACGAAAAAGTAATAAAAATATAGTTTATTTACTTGCTTACATCACATGATTATAAAGTAATAAAATTGACAAAAAAAGTAATAAAAGAAGTAAACACAACTAACGAAAAAGAATTGAACTTGGGAGAAAAATAATTTTATCTATATGTTTAATCATTGAAATGAACACATTATCAACTAACATAATTCTTACTAACAACATATTTGTACGCACAAATACTATTTTATGTCTATTTTTTTATGTATAAAAATTAAAAATAGTTTACAATTCTCCTCTTCATTACATAATAACTTTTTTAATATATATGAGATTATTTATTATCATATTTTTTTTATTATTTAATTAAAGATAATATTATAAAAATTTAAAAAAATGTTCTGCTGTTGTAAAAAGAATAAACAATATTAAACTTTTTTTTAAAAGTTGGATGAATAAAATTACACTGGAGAAATACAAAATAGAAATACCCGCTAACCAAAACACGTAAAAGACACCATTTGACTAAATTTTCATAACATAAAAGAAAATAACAATTGATTTGAGCAAACAGTTGGCAAAAAGTTGATCATGCCTTGTTAAATCCGAGTATAACGGTATATTAATATATATACAAGTACCAAAATCAAGTTTATCAAATTACCAAGTATACAAAAAGCTCTCCAAGTCTCGTATAATTCGTCACTTCGCCAGCTTGGTGCTAATTTAACTAAAGAATACGAGAGTGTATTGGAGCAAGAGGAAGTTATGTATTTTCAAAAATCAAAAAGAAGTGGATAGCCTCGTGGGAGATAAATACTAGCAATGTTAGTAAGGAAAATACGATCGATTTGTACTAGAATATTAAATGATGTGAATGTGTGGGTTGAAGCTGAAGACGGATTAGCCGTCCTCGTGAGAGAGTACTTCGAGAATCTTTACAAAGAACCAGCTACTTTTCTAGGGCCTTATACACTTACCCAAGTCGGCCAAATCAAAGTCGAGGTAATGCGAGAGTTAGATTTACCGTTTTCTGATGAAGAAATTCGTGTAGTTGTGTTCGAATCGAATCCGACCAAAGCACCGGGACCCAATGGTATGCTAACCGCTTTCTACCAAAAGTGTTGGAAAACCGTGGGCCCAGTTATGTGCAGCATGGTTCGAGAAGCAATTAATACAGGTTATTTGCACCCGGGTCTTAATGCGACCTTAATACATCTTATTCCGAAAGACCTGCACCCGGACCAGGTATGTTTATTTCGTCCTATTAGTTTAATAAATTCTCATGTTAAGTTTATTATGAAGGCTATGGTCAATAGACTAAGGCCTATTCTCGCTAATATTATTGGTCCCTGTCAAAGTAGTTTCTTGCCAGGTCGATCCACGATAGATAACATAGTCCTTATCTAGTAGGTAGATCACATGATGCGTCACCTACAAGGAAAGCGAGGTATTATGGCGGTGAAGATTGATCTCGCGAAAGCATATGACAAGATTCAATGAAAGTTTATTGAGGATACCATAAGACACTTTGGATTCCATTATCATGTCTATCATGAAGGAGAATGAGATGCGAGTGCTATGGAATGGAGAACCACTACTGGCTTTCAAACCACGTCAAAGAATTCGGCAAGAGGACCCACTCTCACCCTACATATTTGTATTGTGTATGAAGCAACTTTCGCTCTTGATCCAAGATTTGTGTACTTAGGGCGAATGGGAGACAATTTAACAGGGTAGACAGGGCCCAAAATTATCTCATTTATTTTATGCTGACGATTTAATACTTTTTGGTGAAACTTCTTTGTCTCAGGTACAATTAATTTAGGAAACAATGGAGGTCTTCTGCCTTGAAGCAGGTCAAACTGTGAGTGTAGAAAAGTCTCTCATTTACTTCTCAAAGAATGTGATGGAAGCGACAAAGCAAGACTTAGCGTTGGCAAGTGGAATTTTTCTTAGTGATTCATTTGGAACCTACTTAGGGACACCTATTCTTTCAGGAAGGTTACCTAAGGGTTTTATAAGAGAATCGCGGAAAAGATGAGAAAGAAATTAGCTACGTTGGAAACCAAAACAATTTCTCTTGCAGGGCGTGTTACTTTGGCTAAATAAGTTCTTAATGCAATGCCGGTCTATGAAATGCAAGTGATGAAACTCCCCAGATATGTGTGTGATGAGGTGGATAGAAAAGTGAAAGATTTCATTAGGGGTTCATCGAGTTTAGAGAGAAAAATTTATTGGGTGGCTTGAAAAGATGTTTGTAAACCAATGGAGAGTGGTAGACTTGGTATAAGGAGGGCAAGAATTTACAACCTGACACTTCTAGCGAAACTTGGATGGAAACTTTTACATAATCAGAATGTTGCATGGGTTGATGTGTTAAAAAAGAAGTAATTTAAGGATGGAATATCAAATCGAGAACAAAAATAGAGTGACTCAAATGTGTGTAAAGTCATATTGGCGGGTATGGATATACTTCAGGGAAGGAGTTTTCGAGTCGTATGCGCAGTAAGGGACGTATCTAAAATGGCGTTTCAAAAACTCTGGAATTTTTACAGTGAAATATGCGTTTAATAGATTAGAGAACAATGAAGTGAATACAAATTTTAAATGGGAGATAATTTGGAAAGTTAAGTGCTCGCAAAAAATAAGACTACTATTATGGAGGGTAGCAAGGGATCCTATCGCAACAGCAAAAAATTTATACCAGCGGGGGTCATTGAATCGACGCGTTGTACGGTTTGCGGCGCTGATGTGGAAGATCTAGTCCACGTGTTCTTGAATTACAGTGGAGCAAAATTCATTTGGGAATTGTTTGGCCTGGAAATTAATATGCAGCAGGTATCAAATATTAATTCACTACTTAAATTTGGAATCATGGAGGATCGAAGGATAGCTTGAACAGGATTCATCAATTAAATTTGGAATGGCAGCTGGAGGCTAACACAAGTGGAGGGCAGCTAGATGCAGCTGGAGCAAATGGTCAAGTTACAGAAGCTATATCTAATTAATTGGGAAATATAAACAGAACTAAACATGGAGTTAAAAAGTGGATTACAGGCAATTTAATGGCAAAGGAACGAACTTTGTAAAAAAGTTGGGTCAATTACCCAAGGGGTCTTGAGGAGAATCATAGTGCTATATAGGAACCAAGTGATTCCTCTCTCCTACTTAGAGGCCTCAAAATTGACAAATATCATTACTACCCTTATGGTGTACTTATATAAGACAAAAAATAGATTCTTCTCTCTCCTCCATTACCATTACTCTCTCTCCTCCATTATCATTAATCTCTCTACTCCTTCATTAACTATTAGTAATTTCCAGCTCCGACCACTGACCACCGCCGACCACCACCGACCACCGCCGGATAAAGTACTGAGCATAAAGTACTGAGTATGGAAAAAGTACTGAGCATAAAGTACTGAGCATGGGAAAAATACTGAGCATAAAGTACTGAGCGAGGAATAAAGTTCTGAGCGTGGAATAAAGTTCTGAGCGTAGAATAAAGTTCTGAGCGTAAAATAAAGTTCTGAGCATGGAAAGAAGTCCTGAGCATGGAAAATAGTTCTGAGTTTGGGGTACTGAGCATGGAAAAAGTATTGAGCATGGGCTACTGAGCATGAAAAAAATTGCTGAGTATCGGATAAAGTTCTGAGTATCGAAAAAAATTGCTGAGTATTCGAATTTTTTTGTTGTGTGACTTTACTGAGCATGCTCGTTTGTTCAGTAACTTTACTGAGCGTGCTTAGTAATTTTACTGAGTATAAAAAAAATCATTGAGTTTTCAAGATTTTTACGGAATATTAGGCCAAAGCATTATCTATTAATCCTTTATATCAATAAATAATTTTAAAGCATTATCTATTAATCCTTTCTTATAATATTAATCAATTATCCTTTTCTAATTTTTATCAAATCAATAGCTTTCTTTTCTAATCATCCCAACTATCTATGCATGTTCCTACAAGAACTAAACAAATACATCTAAATTTTTTGCTGAGCACGACAGAAATAAAAAAGAAAATTAATCTTAGTATTGAGTCCACGTGATTGCATCAACCAAAGAATAAAAAAAGAAAAAGAAAACAAATTGTTCAAAGAATCTCTTTTGAACAAAAAAAACGTTGACTATGATTTCAAGTCTTAAAAATCTTGATTACAGTCTGAAGATTAATTGGTTAAGATAAAAAAGTATATCAAACATATAAAAAAAAGACTAATTTAATCTATTTAAAAGTTACTGCTACTTTAATGGTCTTACAGAAGAACTAAAAAGACATTGACTATGATGCTATATCTGAGTCAAAAAAGAAAAAAACCAACATTATATATATATATATATATATATATATATATATATATATATATATATATATATATATATCAAATAGAGAATAACTGCAAAAGATAACAGATTTGGAGAAGAAGGGCGAATCTGAAAAACGGGCTAAGCTATCTCCGGCGAACAGATCTAGGGTTCCTGAGGTGGTCTTCATCTTCTCCGCCATGTCCACCGCGCAAGTAAATCACCGTCACCTCCGTGAAGAAAAGCTCCATGGTCGCCGGCGAAATAGTGAGCTTGACTTCGTAGCTCCAGATCTACACTTGAAGCTTCACTGGAAAGGTTCGTCGGTTTGCTATGGCTTTAGAAGAGAGAGAAAAAGAGATAAACAGATAAAAGAGGAGATAAATAAATAGGGTTTTAAAATAATTAATTCTAAATAGAAATAGTATATATAGGAAACTAAAAAATAAAAAGGGGTAAGAAGGTAATTGGGATTTTGAACTATAGTGTTAAATTTAATTTGTGGCCTTTAGTAAGAAGAAGAAAGTCAACCGGTGTTGTTGGGTCTTGAGGTGGTGCCTTCAAAACCCTTTGAGTAATAATCTCAAAAAAGTTTTATACTTCATAGTTGAAGAAGCAAAACGATAACTTGATATACTATATGCGTCCTAGAAGGGGGGTTGAATAGGACAATGGAAATTAATCGGCTAATTTTATTTCAAGTAAATAAAATTAAAAGCTAATTTGAATCCTATTGTTTTAGCAAACTAAATAGTAAAGAACTAGATAATCCTAAAAGACAATATTATCAAACTATTCATGTAGGCATTTTATCAAGCATATAGAGTGCGGAAATGTAAAGAGTGTAGAGATAGAAAACGATACACAACGATGTATAGTGGTTCGGTTTCCCTACATCCACTACCTAAGGAAGCCTCCTTAGGATTTGCAAGATTCTCAACTAATCTTCGTAACTCTTAAACCGGGTGAGATTACAAACCCTTTACAACCACTTCAAAACCTTGAAGGAAATACACTTGTGTTATCACCAACACAAGGAACCAAGCATACAATCTATGCTCACACTACTCTCTTAATCTATTACAAGAACTAAGAGGAAAGGAAAAGTGTTTAGGGGTGCTTATAAAAGCTTTGTAACTAAACTCCTAAATGAGTGGATATGAACTATGTAGCTTAAGAATGAATATGACTTGAATGCTCCTTTGAAACCTCATTGAATGATAATATTAATTGCTCTTAAGATTGGTAGATGGAAGGCTTGAGTTGTGTCTTGAATGAGCTTCAATATATAGCTGAAAATATCTTCCAACGGTCAAAAGGCTTCTATCTAACGGATCTATTTTATCTCCAACGGATATAAGCTTTGTCCTCTAGTAATAGTGCAGAAAACCTCTCTTGCGGTGTACCGCGGGTATGGTCCGGTGCACCGCAAAATCATTCGTCTTAACTTCAAGCTTACTGGTCGGACTATCCTATGCACCGTGTCCCTGGTCCGTGCCTCAGTCCGGTGTACCGCGCCTTAGTCCGGTGTACCGCACATTTTCTTAGCTTACTGGTCGGACTAGCCTGTGCACCGCGCCTCTGGTCCGTGGCACTGCGGTGTACCGCAGTTTCTGTCCGGTGTACCGCGACACTGCTCTTTTGAAGCTCAAGCTTAATATCAAGGAATTTAACACAACTAATCTAATGAGGGGTTTTGGAAAACCTTTAAAAGTGATACCAAATGAATTTTAGTTTAAATGATGATTTGTCGAAAATTAAAACGGGAATAAAAACAAGGTGAGGCTAACAATCTCCCCCTTTTTTATGTTTGACAAATCATAAACTTTTGAAGATGCCTTAGATAAAGTTTTAGTCAAAAACTCCCCCTCAACCTAATCACTAGAGTTTTAATAAAAACTCCCCCTCACAAAATGCATTTGAAAAAGTTTAACTAAAATTTCCCCCCCTTTGTCAACAACAAAAAGAACTAATGATACGATTTTTGAAAAATTTAAGGGGTCAAAATACATTTTGAGTAAAAACAAGGGCTAAAGAAGTAAATGGATAACAATTAGAAGCTTCAAGGACCCTATAACAACAAGAAAATATTAGCAACAAGATAATATACACAAAAAGCACTAAACAATAATGGCATGATAAGAAAGTTAGAGAATTTGCATGCCAATCTCACAACGAATTTTCTCAAAAAGATCTTGGGGTAGAGGTTTAGTAAAGATATCGGCTAGTTGATTTTCCGAAGTGACAAATTCAAGTACAATATCCCCTTTTTTAGTGTGATCACGGATAAAATGATGACGGATTTCTATGTGTTTCGTTCTAGAGTGTTGAATAGGATTTTTGGTAAGATTGATAGCACTAGTGTTATCACAACGAATGGGAACACAATCATACTCTAGGCCAAAATCTAGTAAGGTTTGTTTCATCCAAAGAATTTGAGTCACACAATTTCCGGCCGCAACATATTCGGCTTCGGCCGTGGATAAAGCAACACTATTTTGTCTTCTACTAGACCAAGAAACAAGGGATTGACCTAAGAATTGGCAACTTCCACTAGTACTCTTCCTATCAAGTCTACAACCGGCATAATCGGCATCCGAATAACCTATTAGTTCAAAAGAGGTAAATCTTGGGTACCAAAGTCCTAGACATAGGGTTCCTTTCAAATACCTAAAAATACGCTTAACGGCACTAAGATGGGATTCTTTAGGAGAGGATTGAAATCTAGCACAAAGACACACGGGGAACATAATATCGGGTCTAGAAGCGGTTAAATAAAGTAAGCTACCAATCATACCTCGATATGCTTTCTCATCAACATCCTTACCATCTTCATCTTTGTCTAATTTTGTGGATGTGCTCATTGGAGTTCCAATTTCCTTTGCATCTTCAAGTCCAAATTTTTTGATCAATTCTTTTGTGTATTTGGCTTGATTGACAAAGATGCCATCCTTCATTTGCTTGATTTGAAGTCCAAGAAAGTAATTCAATTCTCCCATCATACTCATCTCAAATTCCTTATGCATGCTTTTAGAAAAATTCTCACAAAAATTTTCATTAGTAGCACCAAATATTATATCATCCACATAAATTTGAACAAGAAGGATATCTTTTGAAGACCTTTTTATAAATAAAGTGGAGTCAATATTTCCTCTTTTAAAACCATCATCTAACAAAAATTTGCTTAAACGTTCATACCAAGCACGAGGTGCTTGTTTTAAACCATATAAAGCCTTTGAAAGTTTAAAAACATGATTTGGAAATTTTGGATCCTCAAAACCCGGTGGTTGTTTAACAAAAACTTCTTCATCTATAAAACCATTTAAAAAAGCACTTTTGACATCCATTTGGTAAAGTTTAAAATTCATATAACAAGCAAAAGCAAGATGCATACGTATAGATTCAAGTCTAGCTACCGGAGCAAAAGTTTCATCGAAATCAATACCTTCTTCTTGATTGTATCCTTGAGCAACTAACCTTGCTTTATTTCTAGTGATAATAACGGTGTCATCTAGCTTGTTGCGAAATACCCACTTAGTGCCAATAATATTAGGGCCAATTGGTTTCTCTATTAATGTCCAAACTTTACTACGCTCAAATTGATTTAATTCCTCATGCATAGCGTTTATCCAATGATCATCTAGCAAGGCTTCTTTAATATTCTTGGGCTCAATTTGAGATAAGAATGCTTGATGAGGACATAGAGCAATAATACGAGAACGAGTGGTAACACCTTCTTTTGGATCACCTAGAATTAATTCACTTGGGTGATCTTTGATATTTTTCCAACACTTTGGTAAATCCGTACTAGCTTCATTTGAGAGTTGACCATTTTCCTTAGGAGGTTCATCATGAGAATTTAATTCTTGAGTAGGAGATTCTAAGGGTTGATCTTGTGGAGTATCTTCATGTAAATCAACATCTACTACTTTCTTGATACAAAAAGGATTAGTCTCATCAAAGTCAACATGCATAGATTCCTCAATGGTACGAGTACGTTTATTGAAAATGCGATAGGCTTTTCCCTTAGTGGAATAACCAAGAAAAATACCTTCATCCGATTTGGCATCAAATTTTCCCAAATAGTCCCTAGTGTTTAAGATAAAACATTTGCACCCAAAAACACGAAAATAAGCAATAGTTGGTGGTCTACCATTCCAAAGCTCATAAGGGGTTTTCTTAATAAGGGGTCTAATTAGAACTCTATTTAACACATAACAAGCCGTGTGAACGGCTTCTCCCCAAAAGTATGTAGGCAAGCTATGTTCTTTTAGCATTGTTCTAGCCATTTCTTGTAGAGTTCGGTTTTTCCTTTCCACTACCCCATTTTGTTGGGGAGTTCTAGGAGCCGAAAAATTATGCTCAATCCCAAATTCATCACAAAAATGCACAAAAGGAGAATTCACATATTCACTACCATTATCACTACGAATGCATGTAATAGAGTAGCCTTTCTCATTTTGCACCTTTCTACAAAGTTTTTCAAATTCATTGAAGGCATGACTTTTTAAAGCAAGGAACATCACCCATGTATATCTAGTATAATCATCAACAACAACAAAGACATATCTAGATCCTCCTAGACTTGTGACATCAACGGGACCAAAAAGATCCATATGCAATAATTGAAGTGGCCTAACGGTGATGACCTTATTTATGGATTTAAAAGATGAACGATATTGTTTACCAAGTTGACATGCATCACATAATTTATCTTTATCAAACTTATAGATAGGCAAACCAACAACAAGATTTTTTATAGACAATTTTGAAATCAAATCCATGCTAGCATGTCCTAAACGTCTATGCCAAAGCCAACTATCATTTACCACGGATAAGCATTTAATATGTTTACACATAAGACTCTCAAGATCAACAACAAAAACATTATCCGATCTTTTTGCTATAAACATAGTATCTAACTCATCATTTTTTAAAACAACACATCTAGATGCTTCAAATTTAACACTATAACCAACATCACAAAGTTGACTTATACTAAGCAAGTTAAATGAAAGACCCTCAACAAGCAAAACATTAGAGATAAGTAAAGAGTTCATATTACCAATGTTACCTTTACCCAAAACGCGTTTCTTAGTATTGTCGGCAAAAGTAACTCTATCACCTTTTGTTTTATATAAATGTGTAAATAATGATGGGTTCCCGGTCATGTGTCTTGAGCATCCACTATCAAGGAGCCATATATTTTGCTTCTTGATGCTCAATCCCTACATACAAAAATAATTTAGGCTTTAGGTACCCAATTCGGTTTGGGTCCATGAGGGTTAGTGGATTTTCTTTTTAATACCCATATAGGCCTTTTCCAAATTGGCACAAGAGATCCCAAATCCAACAATTTACGATAATAACAATGAGATGCATCATGACCAAGTTTTTCACAATAGGTGCAAGTGATAGAAGATTTTGAAGAAGATGGAATTGCATTTGAAATTTTTGATTTTACAAAAACATTTTTCAAGGGTTTTTGTTTAGTGAATGGATCATATCCAACGCCACTTTTTTCAAAAGCCATTTTTTGAGAGCCTAAAATCATTTCCAAGTTTTCTTGCCCATTTGTAAATTTTAAAATAATAGCATTTTGATCAACAATCTTTTTCTTCCAAAAGATTTTTCTCAATAAGATGAAGTTTCTCATTTTCATCTATACATTCATCACAAAGATTTTGACAATCTTCCAAAGCTTTCAAAACCTCTTTAGTTCTATTTTTCTCAAATTCTAAATCTTTTGTTAAAACTTTGTTTGTTTCAATAGAGTTTAAAGAATCAAATGCCTCATGAATATCTTGTTCACTAGCATCATCATTAGATAAAGAGAGTTTATATTTAGGAGTTACCTCATCATCATTTGCCATAAAGGCAAAGTGAGTTGAACCGGTATCATCATCCGAAGAAGCATCTTCATCTTTTTCAAGTTCTCCCATAAAAGCAACAAGATTAACATTTTCGTTATCACTTTCTTCTTCATCCGAATTTTGAGTATCCCAAGTGATATTAGCATGCATTACTCTCTTAGGTTTCTCCTTTTGAAGAAGAGGACAATAAGTTTTGATGTGACCAACTTTTTTGCAATGATAGCAAGTGGGTTCATCTTGTTTGATAGCTCTAACATTCTTCTTATAGGGTGAGAAGAACTTCCTTTCTTAGCAAAGCGTTTGTATCTCATGAATTTTTTCATATCTCTTGCCAACATAGCCACTCCTTCATCTTCACTAGTTTCTTCTTCATGTGAGTTTTCTTCTTCTTCACTTTCCTTCCTTTCTTTTCGTTCTTTCAACTTGGTACTCAAGGCATGGAAAGCAATGGATTTCTTAATCTTCTTCTCCTCATCATCTCTTATCTTTTCTTCTTCAAGCACAAGCTCTTCCGTCATGAGGTTGCAAATGAGTTCATGAACCGTCATTTTTGAAAGATCTTTAGTGTCTCTTATAGAGTTGATTTTTTATTTGTATTTCCTTGGAAGAGCAAATAAGATTTTTCGGCATTGTTCTTTGTTGGTGTACTCTTGACCAAGAGTCTTCAAGGTGTTGACAATGTTAGAAAATCTTTGATGCATAGCATTTAAGGCTTCATCGGGCTCCATACGAAATAGCTCATACTTAGTGATAAAGAGACCAATCTTAGTTTCTTTGATATCTTCCGTTCCTTGATATGATAGCTCCAAGAGTTGCCACATTTCATGAGCGGAATTGCATTCACTAACTCTAGCATATTCCGTGACACTTAACCCATTTATGAGGATGTTCATAGCTTTGTTGTTTTTGGTGAGTTTAGCTATGTCTTGATCATTGTAATCATCTTCATCTTTCACCTCCGTTTTACTACCGTTAACATAAGGAATGTAAGGACCCTTCTTGATAGCAAGCCACAAAAAGTAATCAATTCCTTTGACATGAATCTCCATTTTCTTTTTCCATCCAAAGTAGTCTTTTCCTACAAAAAGCGGAGGTCTAGTAGAACATGAACCTTCTGGTTGATTAGAATCCATATCGTATTAACTCTAGAAACGATTAAGTACAATAGAGCTAGGCTCTGATACCAATTGATATACTATATGCATCCTAGAAGGGGGGTTGAATAGGACAATGGAAATTAATCGGCTAATTTTATTTCAAGTAAATAAAATTAAAAGCTAATTTGAATCCTATTGTTTTAGCAAACTAAATAGTGAAGAACTAGATAATCCTAAAAGACAATATTATCAAACTATTCATGTAGGCATTTTATCAAGCATATAGAGTGCGGAAATGTAAAGAGTGTAGAGATAGAAAACGATACACAACGATGTATAGTGGTTCGGTTTCCCTACATCCACTACCTAAGGAAGCCTCCTTAGGATTTTCAAGATTCTCAACTAATCTTCGTAACTCTTAAACCGGGTGAGATTACAAACCCTTTACAACCACTTCAAAACCTTGAAGGAAATACACTTGTGTTATCACCAACACAAGGAACCAAGCATACAACCTATGCTCACACTACTCTCTTAATCTATTACAAGAACTAAGAGGAAAGGAAAAGTGTTTAGGGGTGCTTATAAAAGCTTTGTAACTAAACTCCTAAATGAGTGGATATGAACTATGTAGCTTAAGAATGAATATGACTTGAATGCTCCTTTGAAACCTCCTTGAATGATAATATTAATTGCTCTTAAGATTGGTAGATGGAAGGCTTGAGTTGTGTCTTGAATGAGCTTCAATATATAGCTGAAATATCTTCCAACGGTCAAAAGGCTTCTATCTAACGGATCTATTTTATCTCCAACGGATATAAGCTTTGTCCTCTAGTAATAGTGCAGAAAACCTCTCTTGCGGTGTACCGCGGGTATGGTCCGTTGCACCGCAAAATCATTCGTCTTAACTTCAAGCTTACTGGTCGGACTATCCTATGCACCGTGTCCCTGGTCCGTGCCTCAGTCCGGTGTACCGCGCCTTAGTCCGGTGTACCGCACATTTTCTTAGCTTACTGGTCGGACTAGCCTGTGCACCGCGCCTCTGGTCCGTGGCACTGCGGTGTACCGCAGTTTCTGTCCGGTGTACCGCGACACTGCTCTTTTGAAGCTCAAGCTTAATATCAAGGAATTTAACACAACTAATCTAATGAGGGTTTTTGGAAAACCTTTAAAAGTGATACCAAATGAATTTTAGTTTAAATGATGATTTGTCGAATATTAAAACGGGAATAAAAACAAGGTGAGGCTAACATAACTTAGTGCCTGTTTAGAAGCGATTTTTTGGAAAAATCAATTAAAAGTGTTTTTATCATTGTAAAAATAACTTTTTTTTGGTACATAAGAGGTCAAAGACCCTGAAGAGAAACTCTTCTACAAGAAATTAAGAAAAACTAGTTATCTATCGTAACTCTTGGCACTGCCCAACCATAACGGTCGCGTGCTAGAGTTCGCCATAAGCCATCTGGAGGGTCTGCATACACTAACGGTCCATCCTTATTTCGTAAGCCAAATTTAGCTAACCAATCAGCACAACTATACGCTTCACGGAAATTCCAAACCATATCAAACCGCGCATGATTAAGGTGTCGTCTAAATTGTAAAAATAATTTAGACCATGAAAATCATCTTTTTGAGAAACACCAAATATGTGTTAAGAAACACTTGAAGTGATTTTAAATTTTATATTTTTTTAATAATTTTTTAAAATTTAAAATTTTAATCTAAAAGCAATTTTTACTCCAAATTAAGCACTTCCAAACAGGATCTTATTATTGCAGCTTGTAAGATGGCCACAAAATACCCTTAGAAATGTGGAGATTGAGAATGATAATAACTTTATTATTAACCAACTGAATGAGAATTATAAAATTGTTAGTTTGTCTAAGGTATTGGTTAAAAAAATTCTATTTTGTAACGCTTTATATAAGCTGAAAATCTCTTATGTAAAGAAATCTAACAACATGATAGCTGATTGGATGGCTAAAAACTCCGTGTAGGTTTGTTTGGTTTTTGGAGTGATTTCCCTCCCTCCTAATTAGATAATTTACTAGTTTCTAACCTTGATCAAACTAGAATTCGCTAATCTGTAATATCTTTTATTTTAATGAAGTATTCACTTTCGACTAAAAAAACCATATTACTTCCTCCATTTCATAATATTTGACGCTTTATCCAAAATAATTTGTTCCACAATATAGGTTACATTTCAAGTTTCAATACAAAATAAATGATCTATTTGCTATTTTACCTTTCTTCTAAAATCTTTCAATACTTAATCATTAATTTCCTTTCTATTTAAAATAAGGATATCTTAGTAATTTTTAGAGTAATGCTGGATATCATCCCAAATTGTATCGCCTTTATATCGCCTTCTAGGTGGATTTTAAGTTGATCAATTATGTGATTTCTCTCTCCTGATTTATCATTTTCTCTCTCTTTTATGATTGGTCCACGTAAGGGGCGATATAAAGGCGATGCAATTTGGGATGATATCCAGCATTACTCTAATTTTTAACTAAACTTTCCCTATTTTTTAAGGTGAGGATCTCGACTAGAGAGGATCATCTACTCTTTCTGTGAGTAATATGTGGCCTTTTATATCCACTAACATTTTCTTATATTCTTTCCTAAAAACCCACACATACCTTGATACCTTAATAATTTAATAGTTTTTCTTTTTAATTTTATTCACATGCAATTGCTTTATAAGATATTAGTAATATGGATTCTCGTTTTTTATTTGTTATTTTTTCTTTTTAAAATTTTAATTATATAAAATTTTATGTTTTTATGTAAAAAATCTATTGATCAAAATAGTCCTTATAGAGATTAACCTGATTGACAGTTCAAGGTAATTAATCATTAAGAATCTCTAGCTTTAGTCGGTTTGATAATCACATCTCTATGTGCGTTATCTATGCAACTATCTCGATGGTGTCTGGTGAGGTGTGATAAAAATAGATATAAAAGTAGGCAAATAAATACCCTTATAGAGCATGTTACTCAGTGCAAGTATCACAGGTCGTATGCAAGTTTTAATGATAAGTAAGATTCGCTCCGTAGAGACTAAGAAAGTTAGAAGAACTTATGCAATAATCAATTGCAAATACTAAAGCTAGAGAAATAATACGCTGGAATTTAGAGACTGGGAAATATTGGTTTGGTTTTTGAGAAAATAATAATTTACGGAATAAAATAAAGAAAGGAAAATAAATAAGAGAAAGAAAGATAGTATGAGAATTCAGCTCGAGATCTAGCAAGTAATCCCCACTAGATTTGTTAATATTCTATTTATATAAGGGAGAATTGTTTGATATGCAATAGCCAGGATTCTAAATTCCTCATAACCCCCTTCCAGGTGTGGCCTTAGGAGGCGACCTAACAATTACCAGGGGACTTAAATAAGGTGCTCCTACGCCACTAGGTTTTTACATGAGACGGGCATGCACAATGATCGGTGATTATATTACAAACCCTAATGACTATCATAGTTAGGCAAGCCTTTCCAGGTCAATACCGCACACTAGACGTTTATGTGGTGGTTTCAATAGTTCAACACCCTTTCCAGGAGACCAGAAAAACTACGATTAAGACAATCTTAAATTGATCAGATCTAAGACAGATAATACATCAAAGCACATAATCAGAGACATAAAACACAAATTCAATTTAAATAGGGTGAAGCCCCCGTATGACCCTTTATCTTCAGCGAAAGTGCAGCGGCGGTACACATGTTTCACAAAGTCACGAGATGGAACAGTATCTTTCATTTCGTGACGATCATGGCCTTTTTTTGAAGATGGACCACAGTACACTTGCGGTAATTGTGGTTCCTTTATTTCCGTACTTAATTTAATAACACACCAGGACCCACTACTCTGATACCATATTAGAAGATGAAGAATTTTATATATTGTTATTGTGTATTACAAATGAGAGTGTAGCTGTATATATAGATATTGATATGTTTGTTACATCTATCGATACATACACATTACATATACTTTATATTCTCCTAACTTATTCTAAGTGGTTAAGTTTGTTATAACAACTTTGACAGTTGTATTCTCTTGTTGCTGAGTTGTCTTCGTTCTCATCTTATCAGGTTGAATTCTTCGGTTAATAATAGTTCGGTTATGGATGGTATAAGTAACTAACCTTTATTTAAAATATGATATTATTATATATTTTATTTGAGTGTTACATAAATTTGAATAAGATTACTTGACAATCTCCTACCGTAGTAGCAATTCTCACAAGTCTAAGGGCCCGTTTGATAAAAAAATTAGTCGTAACGGTACCAATATCTCCATCTTTCACATTTGCTCTACCTCTGTGGTTGCACCTAGCTAATTTCCATCAATTTTAGTTATCAAATGCCTAGAAACAAACTAAAAAATTTGCCAATACACAAAGTTTTGCAATCTGTCATCAAATATGTAAGCACTAACTAGCAATCACAGGTATAGTAATCGCAATAAAAATAAACATAGCTAAACTAAAAAGCTGTTATCATACAATCACTTTAATATTACAACAATTGGACTATTGATGAAAAAAATATTGGTAAAGTGATCATTTCAACACAGTTAATGGAAACTTCTAATAATGCTCGATGGTGTTGGTGATTCATAATGCTACAGACAGGATTACGGAGGTGGTGGTCAAATTTTATCGATTAAACTACTGTAATTTTTTCCTTTAGATTCAAATCTCAAATAAAAATACCCAGATAAGAACAATAAGAAAGATTGCAAGAAAGTAAAGAACATCGAAGATTTTACCGTGGTTCAGTCAATTTTGACCTACATCCACGTTGAGCTCCAATGAGAGTTGCTCAGTCACTATAATGCCATGAGTATTACAACGTTTCAGTACACTTCTCAATACAAACCCAACTGAGTCGAATAATCAAGCTTCAACCCTAAATCTCTAACCCTAACTATAAGCAAAAGGTTATCTAGTGATTAATCAAGATGATTATCAAAAATTACAGGAGATATTACAAAACTAGAAGCTAAGTTATCGATTACAAGAGAAACCGGAGGTTAAACTCTTAAGAACTAGGGTTTCGAGCGAGAGAGGCGAGAAAGAGTTGTGAGTGCGAAGAGAATGGGTTATGACTTCGGTCAACCCTTTTTTCTATTTATATGAGACATTAGGCAGGAACGAATAAGAGCCATCGGATCTTTATCAGCATTAAGGGATGTGAGCGTGCCACGTCACCACGAGACTAAAAAAGTGTCAAATGAACATTTCACCAAATATCTATATAATAAAGCAGAATGAAACCTAACTCTCCCTATTTATCCTCAAACTTCCACATTTGTCTCATAATTCCCCCATTTGGCTCATAATTCCCCCATTCATCTCATTCTCTCATTTATTATATACACATACACATGATTTAAATATATACACATTATTATATACGCATTAATAATATATAATCCACTTATCCTTCATATAAATAAAATTATAACAATTCATATTATTTTTCATAAAAATAAAATAATCAATAATATATAATCCACTTAACCTTCATATAAATAAAATTATAAGAATTCATATTATTTTTCATATAAATATATTTTATTCCTTTTTATTAAAATTTACAAAGTACTAAAAAATTAAAAAAAATTCAAAATTTATTATACGAAAATTTTAACTAGATACAATATATAAAAAAATCACTTTACATTACAATATATAAATAACTTTTTTCTTTTATTTTTGAGTGTCAAAACATGTATAATTTTTACAGAAATCATTTTAACTTTATAAAAATAAATTTTCAAGACAAGAAATATATTGATTCATCCAATAAAAATTATTGAATACTATAAAGTCAAGATGAAATTCATAGAATAATAAATATATATATGTCTATCATATAAAAAATTAAAATTAATAAACACTTAAAGGATAATTAAAAATTAAAATTATTTGATAATAATCTATATAATAAAAAAAAAATTAAACGGGTTGGACCCTCAACAAAAAAGACGAGCAATATCGTCTTTGGTCCCTTAATTTATTTCTTCACATTAATTGCATCAATTTTTTCTAATAAAAACTTAATTGTCCCTTATCCCACTCCATTAGACATCTAAAAGTTTTGTATTTGGTCCACGCTGAGCGCAAACCTCTAACCTTAACCCAAATTCTTAATTATAACCTAAACCTTAACCTCAAACTCAACCTCTACCTTTGAATTAAACTTAACATAGACCTCTAACTTAAATTTAACCTTAACATTAACCTTAAACTTAACCTTAACCTTCTCCTTAGCCCTAGCCCTGGCCCTGGCCCTAGCCCTCGACCTATCCTTAGACTTAGCGTAAGCCTTAGTCTTAGTATTAACTTTAGCCTTGGCCTTACTTTTAGCTTTAGCCTTATCCTTAGCATTAGCCATACTCTTAGTCGTAGCCTTAGCCTTAGCCTTAGCCTTATCCTTAGCATTAGCCATACTCTTAGTCGTAGCCTTAGCCTTAGCCTTAGCCTTATCCTTAGCATTAGCCATACTCTTAGTCTTAGCCTTAGCCTTAGCCTTAGCCTTAGTCTTAGCCTTAGCCTTCGCCTTAGCCTTAGCCTTAGCCTTAGCCTTATCCTTAGCCTTAGCCTTAGCATTAAACTTATACCTAGCCTTAGCCTTAGCCGTAGCCTTAGTCTTAGACTTAACCATAACCATAACCATAAACTTAACATTAACCTTAAACTTAACCCTTAACTCCTTAACCTCTTAACCTTAACCTTAACCTCAACCTCAACTTTTTAACTAATAACCTTAACCATATCCTTAACCCTAACCTAACATTAACGTTGAATTTAACCTTAAACTTAAACTTAAACTTAAACATAAACTTCAACTTACACTTAAACTTAAACTTCACCTTATTGTTAACGTTAACCTTGCCCTTACCCTTACCCTTAACCTTAACAATAATATTAACCTCAACTTTAACCTTAAACTTAAACATAACCTTAGATATTACACCTTAAACCTACACCTTAAACTTTAAACCATAAACCTTAATCTTCACCTTCACCTTAACCTTAACTTTAAATTTAAACCCTAAAAATTTACCTTAAAATTAACCTTAACCTTAAACCTTAAACCTTGAACCTCAAACCTTAACCTTTACCTTAACCTTAAATCTTAAATTTAACTTTCACCTTCACCTTCATCTTTACTTTTTTAACCTTTATCTTAAACTTAAAGTTACAACTTAACTTTAACCTTAATTATAAAATTAATCTTAAATTGAACCATGAACCTTAAAGCTTAAACCTTAAAGCTTAAACCTTAAACCTTAAACCTTAAACCTTAACCTTAACCTTAACTTTAACCATAACCTTAATATTTAACGTTAAACCTTATACCTTAAACCTTAAATCTTAAAATTTAAACCTTAACCTTAACCTCAACCTTAACCTTAACCTTAAACAATAACTATAACCTTCACCTTCACCTTCACCTTCATCTTAAATTTTATAACCACTATCTTAACTTTAAAGTTAAAACTTAACCTTAACCTAAATATTAAAACTTAACTTTTACCTTGAACCTTAGACCTTAAACCTTAAACCTTAAACCTTAACTTTAACCATAACCTTAACCTTAAACACTACCTTCAATTTTACCTTTAACCTTAACCTTAACCTTTATCTTAACCTTAACCTTAACCTTTATCTTAACCTTAACCAAAAAATATTTATAGCGTTAATATTCGACCTTAAACCTTATATCTTATTAAACCTTAACCTAGAACCTCATCTTAAACCTTAACTCGAGATTATAGGATTCACACATTTAGATTATGATACTCTTTGATTATTTTCGTATTTTAATCTATTTATTAGTTGTTTGAATTGTACATGGATTTATGGTGCATTTGAATTTAATAACCAATTTTTTTATCTCACTTTCGTATTCATTCTATCTATTATTTCAGTTTTTACATATTCAAGACAAAATATAATCATATCTTTTAATCATTTTCTATGTTAAAACTGAAAGTAGACAAGTAACTCAATTTTAATGTTTTAAAGTGCCTTAAGGCACGGGCTATACCTAGTCTATATAATAAAGCAGAATGAAACCTAACTCTCCCTATTTATCCTCAAACTTCCCCATTCATCTCATAATTTCCCCATTTGTCTTATAATTCCCATATTATTCTCATTCTTTCATTTATTATATACACATACGCATGAAAATATTAAATAATATGAAATCCATTTAACCTTCATATAAATAAAATTATAAGTATTCAAATTAACTTTCATATAAATAAAATTTATTCATTTTTATTAAAATTTACAAAATACTAAAAAATTTAAGAATTTTTTCAAAATTTATTATAAGAAAAGTTCAACTAGATATAATATAAAAAATAAAAAATTACTTTACATTAAAATATTTAAATAATTTTTTATTTCTTTTATTTTCTTTGTCAAAACATGTAAATTTTTGAAAGAAATCATTTCAACTTTATAAAAATAAACTTTTCAAGACAAGAAATATATTGATTCATCCAATAAAAAATTATAGAATATTAGAAAGTCAAGATGGAATTCATAGGATAATAAATATATATTAATAATTAAAATTATCTGATAATTGACCATTAACATTCATTATTCATTATATCTCTATTCTATATAATAAAGTACTTTTTTCAACGGGTTGGACCCTCTACAAAAAAGACGAGCATGATCGTCTTTGGTCCCTTAATCAATTTCTTCACATTAATTGCATTAATTTTTTTCTAATAAAAACTTAATTGTCCCTTATCCCACTCCATTAGACATCTTAAAGTTATGTATTTGATCCACGCTGACCGCAAACCTCTAACCTTAACCTAAATTCTTAACCGTAACCTAAACCTTAACTTTAACCTTAATCTCAAAGTCAACCTCAACCTCAACCTCAACCGTTGAATTAAACTTAACATCAACCTCTAACTTAAATTTAACCTTAACTTTAACCTTAACCTAAAACTCAACCTCAACCTCAACCTTGAATTAAACTTAACATCAACCTCTAACTTAAATTTAACCTTAACATTAACCTTAAACTTGACCTTAACCTTTTCCATAACCCTAGCCCTGGCCCTATCCCCGGCTCTAGCCCTCGACCTAGCCTTAGCCTTAGCGTTATCCTTAGTCTTAGTCTTAGACTTAGCCTTGGCCTTACCCTTAGCCTTAGCCTTAGTCTTAGCCGTAGCCTTAGCCTTAGCCTTAGTCTTAGTCGTAGCCTTAGCCTTAGCCTTAACCTTAGCCTTAGCATTAAACTTATCCCTAGCCTTAGTCATAGCCTTAGTCCTAGCCTTAGCCTTAACCATAACCATAAACTTAACATTAACCTTAAACTTAACCCTCAACCCCTTAACCCCTTAACCTTAACCTTAACCCCAACCTCAACTTTTTAAATAATAACCTTAACCCTAACCTAACATTAACCTTAACCTTAAACTTAAACTTAAACTTAAACATAAACTTCAACTTACACTTAAATTTAAACTTAAACATAAACTTAAACTTAAACTTAAACTTAACCTTATTGTTAACGTTAACCTTACCCTCACCCTTACCCTCACCCTTACCCTTAACCTTAACAATAATATTAACCTCAACTTTAACCTTAAACTTAATCATAACCTTAGATATTACACCTTAAACCTAAACCTTAAGCTTTAAACCATAAACCTAATCTTCATCTTCACCTTCACTTTAACCTCAACCTTAACTTAACACTTAAAGCTTAAAAATTTACATTAAAATTAACCTTAACCTTAAACCTTAAACCTTCAACCTTGAATCTCAAACCTTAACCTTTACCTTAACCTTAAACCTTAAACCTTAAACCTAAAACCTTAAATTTAACTTTCACCTTCACCTTCATCTTTACTTTTTTAACCTTTATCTTAACCCTAAAGTTAAAACATAACTTTAACCTTAATTATAAAATTAATCTTAACTTGAACCATGAACCTTAAAGCTTAAAGCTTAAACCTTAAACCTTAACCTTAATACTTAAAAACCCCTTATTCTTCTCATAATTTCCATATTCTTCTCATAATTAATTAATATAAAATAAAAACATATATATACTTACGTTTTACCTCATATTTTACTCAAGTAAGTGACGAATTTATTTCCTTCAATCTCGGATTTATAGTATTAAAAACATAGTGTCGTTTTAATAATAAATATATCTAAATACAAACTCATATATGTAGCAAACATACATATAAATTAAATTGAAAGATGATTACTCATGAAAGACACGTTTAAGCATTCTATTTTTAATAAAGTGTGTGTCATTCTATACTCAACGTAGCTATATATGTTATATAATATCTATCATGTATAAATTAGAAAAACAATTTTTGCTATTAAAAGACCAAGTTTTGCATTTTATATTTGAATCATAAAAAAAATTAATACTTATTTCATTTTCAAATTTACCTTAACCAAAATAAGATATCTATATAAAATAGGATACACCTAACTTTTAAATTTTATCAATATTAAAATCTGACCAAATGAGCATCACAACTTAATTGCATATTTTCTTATTTATTTTTATTACAAGATCGTTTATATTATATGAACTAATCAAACATTTTTTTTAAATTAATGTTATATATCGGAATACTAACATTTACCTTAAATTTATAATATAAAACCATTCCTTACAAAACTTCCCAAATTTCTCAACCTTAAAATTAACCTTAACCTTAACCTTAACCTTACCTTACCATTGACCAAAAGCTTGATTTTAACCCTTAACCCATAAACTTAAACCTTAACCTTAATATTAACCTTAACTCTTACCTTAACCTCAACCTCAACCTTAAACTTAACCTTAACCTTAACTTGAAATTTAACAATAGCCTTAGTCTTCACTGTATCCTTAGTCGTAGCCTTAGCTAAAGCCTTAACCTTAACCTTAACACTAACCTTACCCTTAACCTTAAAATCAAAATAACCTTTACTTTAACTTTAACCTTAACATCAATATTAACCTTAATTCTAACCTTACCCCTTAACTTAACCTTAACCCCTTAACTATTAACATTAACCATATCATTAACCTTAACCTAACATTAAACTTTACCTTAACCTTAACTTTAATCTTAACCTTAATCTTAACCTCAACCTTGACCTTAACTTTAACTTAACCTTAAAATTAAACTTAACCTTAACCCTAACTTAACCTTAATTTGTCTCAATTTTTATGTTTTGAAGTGCCTTAAGGCACGGGCTATACCTAGTATAACATGTAACACAATATATATATTCTTCATAAACAATTAAAATTAGATTCAGGAAAAAATTGGTGGGCGGGTAACATAAATACGCGAAATTCAACCTGACTTTTGGTTCCTTTATTACTATATCCATATCTGAAGCATAGGTTCTTAATATGCTCAATACCGGAAAATCCTATCTATATTCCCAATAGCAAGAAGTTCCAGTCTATACGAGATTCATCAGAATTGATAATGGGAGTTGCAACACCTTTTCTCAGACAATATAGGTAGTTGCTCAGTCTAGGATTTGACAAATCCTTACTTATTATAAATAAGTTGTTCTGATAATAAATGATATAGGACGCAATTACCTTAAAAGCTTCCTTCAAAGGGAAGCTCAAAATGAATGTTCTAGTACAGAACGAGCATTTCATCTGCCCCTCAAGATTAATATTTAATACGTCCGTGTGATATCATGTTGCGAATAGCGTGTGTAAATGGGTATGTATCATGAAAACCAGCTGAATTTGTATATGATTGTTCCAGAAGCTCAAAAAGATGTTTCTTCGTTGAGAGATGTCGTTTGATAGGGAGCGGCGATTTTACAGCTTGTGGCGGCGGCATAAGAGCATTGCTTTGTGTTGAAGCTTTCAGTCTTGGATGGGCAAGAGCAGTTTGTGGTGGATTATCGATTTATGGAGTAGAAATGTGATATTAATCGCTAGAGTTGTTGGGTAGTGCATATTCTTGAGAATCAAATGAATTTTTTGGTATGGTTTATGATGGAAAATAATAATTGTCGGCTAACAGGAATGTTTGTGAAGGAGAATTATTTACTTTTATTTCTTGTTTAGTTTCTTGGAAGAGGAAAATACTAATTGGAGCCTAGTTTGATGAATCCTAAGGATATAAGGCCCAGTTAGAAAACATTAGGTTTTAAGGCCTAAGTTAGAAAACATTAGGTTTTGAGGCCTAAATCAAATTTCTGATTAGGGTTTTTACTTTCCTACCTTTTTCAATTTTTTTTCATTTTTTCGTTTTCTTTTATTAATTTTTTTTCGGAATTTTTATTACTTTCACTTACTTGATACTTTTTTTCGGTATATCCACAGAGGCACGTACCTACATTGTAAAGACCTATAATTTTATTCGTACATACCTGTGTTTTTATTGGTACATATCTATATGTTTTTTAACTTTTTTAAGGTGTCAGTGTTTCGGTTTTGTCCAAATTCATGTCCAATAAATTTCGAAAAAGTTCGTGTACACAAGAGGTTGTACCTAAGCCCATTTTTTTCCCATGTTTTTGATATATTTTCCATACAGTAACTTTTGTCACAAACGCTAGTGTCTAGCTCATAATGTCTAAACCCTAATGTCTAGACATGAAGGGCTGACCTAATATACTAGACACAAACAAATATCAATATAAAAACAAAGTGTTTTAAAAAAAAAAAAACAAGCTGTTGAATAATATAATCGTTCACGAATCCTTATGTTGGTTTTTTTTTTAAATAAGTTGTTTTTTAAAAGATTTTTATGCCAACCCATGGAACTTCTTTTTCAAAAATAGGCTGGGCCCAAACAAAACATTTACCAAGCTGACATTGACCAAACCAAATAAGTGTAGATCCAATGTGTCTGGACCTAATAAGTCTGGACCCAGCAAGTATGGATCCAGCAAGTCTTGACCCAAACAGTGGTGGTGGTGCTGTGTAGCAGGCGACGAACGAGAGAAAGAGAGGGTTTCAAAACCCAACCCTATATGGGTATTTTGTTTTTATTTGGGTTTCTTCACAGTGTATAAGGGCTAAGGGGGCTTTTTTGGTCTTTTTCTTCCCTTCTAATTGGATTCTGATAGATAGTTTTTTTTTTTTCTCGTAAAACAAAGTAATCATCCTATGGACAAAATGTATTACAGTCAAGAATCTAGAATTTAACTTATCCTAATACAAGAGCGGAAACCATCATACATGTTCTAGTAATTCACGATAATTTCAGGGACTAAATAGGAAACACGATAGGAGAAGGGTCTCTCTGCAATTTTCCATCTACAAAATTCAGTCTTTTCATCTTTTCTTCACACCAACGTAGCTGATTACTAGTGATTCTAACCATTCTCAAAACCCTCGACAACACTTTGGCATCGATAAGGCCAAATAAAAGCTCTATATCCTCTTCTGTAGAAGGCCATACTTTATCTTTCCAGCTCTTCTTTTTCTTTCGCAGGTCCTTCAATTTCATCATTAAGTGATAGTAGTTAGTGTTTAGTTTGTAGTAGGCCTTAATTTATTAAGTGAGAAGTTGTGGGACTCTTAATACTAAATCCCTCTTCTTGGAAATTAGATGACAAACATCAAATACAACAATAATCGGATTTGAACAAAAAAAAAAAAACAATAATCGGTAAATATTAGAAACTCAGTTTTATATATAGATATTATCCAAATTCACCATAACATTTTATAATTGCCCTGTATTCTATATATATATATATCCAAATTCACCATAATATCCACAAGTTTTGTTTGGGCCTAGTATTCTAACCTTATAATTTTATAAACCCTTCAATTATGTAATATATACTAGTGCTAATATGGCCGACTTTCCTGCTTTCATATGTTTGTTGTGTTGTTCTTCATCTTGATAAGTAACTTGATAATCTTGTTAACTTCTTCACCGCCCGTAGATAGGTCGACGAAGAGGTTTCCCCAAAAGCTTAATGGGCTGAAATCCGGACCAGCGGATTTAAAAGCAACACGATACAGAACCCTGACGAAGATCCCCCCTAATTTGATTAAGGCTATGGTTCCTTCAAAGACGCTTTTGACTACAGGACTGCTTTCCATCCCATACCTTACACTTCCAATTAAGGGAAATAAAATTATCATCATCACTAAAAAACATACCACTTTTGTTTTTGAACCTTTTTTTTCTTTTCTCTCATCGTTCCTCATCTCCTGAAAGATTTCTGTCATTCTCTGTTTTAGTAACGTCGGATCCTCATCCTCAACTTTTTGTACTCTAATTTCCAGGTCAACCTGAAAAAACAACGGAACAAACATAGAATATACAGTTATTAATCGAATCATTAATAAAACAACAATGAATAAAACAACAATCAAAGAAGTTTACCTCATTACCAGTCTTAGTAGTCTTCATTTTGGTTTACTGAAAAATAAAAATAATCACAAGTCAGGGTAAAGGGGTTCATGCTATGAGAATGCTACTTATGAGAATGCTTTGATGAAAATTTTAAAAAGAAATATAAGTGGAGAATGCGATGAAATTTTTAAAAAGAAAAAATTAAAGACGAAGAAGAACAAAGTGTGAGTACTGTTACCTGCCCAGATTAATATTGGAAGAGATGTAGCAGTGAGAGAAGAGAAGAATAGTAGTAGTGAAAGACGTGTTATTGAACAGAGAAGTATTGAAAGTTAAAGAGTTAAAGAAACCTATATATAATTGAGAGGGGTGAGAAAAAATAGAGGAAATTATAAATTAGATTCTAACTTTTCAAAATGTTTTTGATTAAAATCCTAGTTGGAAAAAATTATTTTTTAAGTTTCAACTTTATTTATTTGGTTGGATTTTTTACCTCTTTACTCCTGTTCTTATTGGGTACGGACCTAACCCGAGTTTTAGCGTGATCTAAATCATAACGTAATGGGTACGGAACCAAATTTTTTTTTCAATAGAATTTTTAAGTCTTCTTTACTAAGGCTTTTATGTGTTATAGTCATACGGGGCCAGACCCATATCCCTCGAATTCTTTTTGGGGCTGTACCCAATACGTTTTTTGTTTTGTTCTGTTTATTCTTTTTGAGTAATGATGGGTATCACCCAAAAAGTGATCACCCAAATATCACCTTCCTAGGTGGTCCAATTAAACTGTTTCATATAAAAGAGAGAAAAAAAGTAATCAAGAAAGAGAAACAGTTTAACTGGACCACCTAGGAAGGTGATATTTGGGTGATCACTTTTTGGATGATACCCAACATTACTCATTCTTTTTTTGTTATGTAGTTTTACAATCACACTTAAATGGGTTGTATCCAACATGAACAAAAAAAATAATCACTTAACTATCCATTCTTAATCACTTAAAATAAAGACATGGGGCCAGCCCCAATACCTACTAATCAACTAAATGGGTCTGGACCCAATACTAATTACAGAAAAATAAAAACTATTAACAAACTAAAACTATTTACACCATAATGGGCCAGCCCCATTACCTGCAAAAATATATGGGGCTGGACCCAAATACCACAAAACCCATCACATCTACCCAGATACTCTACTTGGGGCTGGCCCATGATACACCAAAATACCACATGGGCTAGCCCCCATTTACGCCTAACATTAAAAAAAACAACATCTGATGGAGAGGGAGAGAAGCGGTGAAGCAACGGCGGTGGTGCATCTGTTAAATCCCGTTGATGCAGTGGCTTGCAGCAGTTCGAGAAGTGGATCTGTTTTCTGCAGATCTTAGATCGAGAAGTGGTGCTGCTGTTTGGTGGTAGTGGCTCGGTGCTGCTGCTCCAGCGAGTCTTCACGGCAGTGTAGTTGTGGTGCTGTGACAGGAAGAGGTTGGGTGGTGTTAATGGTGGTGATATACTCGTGGTGGTGTTGTTTCTGTGCTGTGAGAGAGAAGGTTTAATCCAATATCAAACATAATTTTCTAACTTATAAATAAGAGGTAAGTAGTCTCTTGAAAATAACATCAAAACTCCAAGAAGAACACCCAAATAGATAAACAACGTCTCTCATTTTTCAAGTTGTGTAGCTTCTAAAATATCTTTAACGACCTCACTCTTGATTCTCATATAGTAAGTATTCGATTTAAGTATATTAAGATAAAATCCCGAACACTTACTAAAATCTTCTAAGCTATCCATGAGAACCATCACCGAATTATGAACACCTTTGGCTAAGAGGCATGAGTTCATCGACAAATGCTAGGTGACTGGTCTAATTTTTCCCATATTTCTGATGTTATTAGAACCCAAAATTAGTATTCTACTTCAATAATCTTGGAAAGTATTCAAGACACAAAATAAAATGGTGCGGAAAGATGATCACCTTGTCTCAAACCTTTCTTTATCTTGAAAAATTCATGAACTTCTTTGTTAATAGAATTCGAATGCAAAGGTGTTGAGACGCACTGCATAACCCAATTAATATACAAAGGCAAAATATTTAAACCTTTAAATACCTCGCCACACAAAGATGTTGGGTACAAGGCTACACATCCCTAAACAATTCTCGAGTTTGAAATTCAATTTTTTTTCAATATATAATAGATGAACGATAATATTGAAGGGTAATTTTAGTGATTAAAATAATTTATAATGATAAAAAATTATAAAAAATTATAAATTATATATAATTTAATTTGAATAATTTTCGTGGACTAAATATATTGTATATGTATACATATCATCAAATATGTTACTATTCATTAATTTTTAAATCAAATATTTTAATTATGGTCAAAGGACCAAACAATTCTTTAAATTGATCATTTTAAAAAGTGTTTTTTAAAATTTTTAACTTCATCTAAGAAAATAATTATAGAAAAACGTTTGGCAAAAAAATTATGGACATAATTAATGTTACCAGCCAAAGATCCATAATAATTCGTCAAAAAATTGGATAACCTTTCTATTTTAGCTTACTTGTAATATAGACCACCTTTTATTAGAACGTAAATAAATATGCATGATGTGACAGAAATTGGTCAACCCTACCCCTCCCAGAAATAGAATAATTTGAAAAGGATATACAAATACGGTGTAAAACTTTTACGAGTCCAAAAAACGATTTCCACAGTAATTAATGCTGCGTAACAACTTTCCATAATTTCCAAATGATAATTAATGTTACCTGCCAACTCCCATTAACAGATATATGGTAATAAAGGGAAATTCTTACGTGGTGCAAGACCACAAATAGATGGTAGTTTAAGAGTCTTTCTTCCATACTCCCTTATGTATGGAAAATTAATAAAAAAAATTAAAAAGGTCTTTTATGAATTTACCTACTTACCCTTGAAGTGACAATATTTTGTTTGGATCAATATATATTTTGCATAAAGTAGCTTTTTGAATTGTGGATTAATTAGGCCATGTGTATATTTTCGTTGCACAAACAAATAGAAAACGAAAAAAGTTAGCTTGTTTGTATTTTTACTTTTTTACCCTTAATAATAGTATTATTTTTCGTTCCCTTGTAGGCTTATTTTTTTCGTTTTGTGTATGTTGTAGTGCATTTTTTCGTTTGCAAATTTCGGAGTTAGAATTCTTGCCATTTTTCAGATAATCCACACGTGTCCTGTTCTTGTCTTTTTGATTTTTTTTAATTTTCTATATGTTTGCACATGACTTGCACGTGAGAGTGGGTGAATACCTCTCTCTTCTTTTCCGATCAAGATCAATTCACCCTCTCTCTCCACCAAGCTCCTCTCTCCTCGCCTTTCTCGTCGACCATCTCCTCCGCCACCGTGACTCCACCCTCACCGACGGTTACACCAGGACTCATCTCACTCGTTGAAGGTCCTCTCACCTCGACTAGCTCTCTCTATATTCGATTCTCAGCATCTCCTCTCCTCTCGATCTAAAAATCCAACTGGAAAAAAAAGCTTAGAATTTCACCCTTCAAGTCTCTCTCCGTTATAGGTTTTAAAAGCTCTCTCACGCACCCCTTCCCCGGAGCTATAATCTAGTAAATTACACATCTTCTTCATCACCGAGTTGGACACCACCACCACCGAGCTTTTATCATGTCTCTATCATCATCGAAGAAGAGGAGTTCCTCGTCCAAAAAGAGGTTAGCCCCTAATTTTTGTATATTTTTATTTTCGAAAATGGATTTATTCATTGTATGACATGAAAGCCCTAATCCAAAGTAAGAGGGTCTTAGGTATGAGATAATTTGGGGTTTTATTGAGTTAGGGTATTAGTTGTGGTGATTTTGTGGTTCTTTGTTTTGAACAAATTAGTAATGTTTGATGAATTCGTGACTTTATTGTTGTAATTTAAAGTTTAAAGTGAAATAGAGTTATTTTGGTTGTATCAGTGTTGTTATCTTTGTTATTGTTTGTGATTTTACTGTAATAGGTGTTAGTTTATAGTGTTTTTTGAGTTTTAATTTGCTTAGTCTTATATATTTCTCAATTAGTGTTGGATGTTACTGTTTTAGGTGTTTGTTCAACGAGAATATGGTTTTTTTCTTGGCTGTGATTAGCATAATAGTACATGTTAAACTCGGTGGTCTCAGTGGAGTTTAATATTTAATGGACTGATTAAATTGAATGGTCGATTTTAGTGTGATGGTTGTTTAGTTAATTTGATGAAACACTGTTGTCAATAGTTAAGGAGAGGTGATTGATTTGTCTTGTGGCAATGTTGTTGATATGTTTTGTTAAACGAATGCAGGTTAAGTCGTCACGCTAAAGGGCTCGAGATCAGTGGCGTAGACTACTATGTGTAAGTATACGCTTTATTTTTTTTATGTAAACTATTATTACATAGCTGTAGAGAAACTTATGCATTTGGTATGTAATGGTTGTACGTATTTAGGAACATTATGGAGACTGAGTTTAGGAGTAACTTTCCTGACATGCCCGTGAACGTGGAGTCCATAAGGAGAAGATATTACGATTTGCCCCCTAATCAAAGAGTGGTTTATGAAAACGCTGCTAGAGAAAGCACTCGCAATCCCGAGGAGGTGAGTGGTTCACATAACCCGAATGAGGCGGAAGAAGAAAGCCAAGTGAGTTAACTGTTTGAAGCACTTTTTACCTTATTTTTTTACTGATTTTATTTGGTAGAATCAAGTAAACAATTGTCTATAAGGGTATTGATTAATATTTGGGTATTTGTACAGGGGATGAAATTGGTAACTAGGCTTTCGTTACCAAAAATGACTCATCTTGCTGATGGTTTTAGCGACGAACAACAAGAAGCTGCTGTGGAAATCGGCTTTGGTGGTTTATAGGTTTTCCAAAATCCGTGGTAAAGTATCAGATATGTCAATTCATGGTAGACATATTCGATGTTGCTTCTAGTAGTTTTAACTTGTATGGTAGTCTTCTTCCATTTACCTACGTAGATGTTCATAGAGTATTAGGATTGCCTAGACACGGTATTACCCCACCATTAGATGGTGTTCCTTGTGAAACCTTTAGAGAGTTACAAGAGTTGTTTAACGGGAATTGGGTGAGTGACACTGTTGTAAAATTAGATAGGGTAGAGGAGTTGTTTAAAGCTTGTAGGAGTCACGGGGATTTATTTAAACAGTTGCTTGTTCTATACGTTTATGGATATTTTATTGCCCCAACAAGCACCCACGGTGTCGATGAAGCTATTTTCTTTGCTATAAGGGATGTGAATAGGATTCCTACTTTCAATTGGTCCTACATGGTATACAACGGCATTATACATGGAATTGCAGAATTCAAAACCTCCCCCCAAGATTTGAAGTCTAAATACTTCAATGGTTGTGTGTATGTCCTTCAGGTAATACACTTTTCCTATTAGCTTTTTTTATTTATTTCAATTTTGTTTATTTTTAAATTATACAGTAGTGAATTTTAATTTTATTTTGTTTCTTATTTTTTTCGAGGTACTGTTCCTTCAATTTGTTCAAACACAATCTGGGCACATGGCGGTTCCACAGGAACTCCCCTTTTGCAAGAATTGGACTACTAGTTCGACAAAAGCACGATTGAGTATGCTGGACAGTCAAGGAGGCAGAGGCTACTGTAAGTGTAGGTTTTCCATGTATGAAGAGAGGCCGGTGGAGGACGTGTTGCAAGGTACGCATGTAAATGAAGGTGGATTGGGTTCTGAGATGGGCGGGGCTAAGAAAAGTAGCAAGGACGACTACGTAAGGAGGGAGGACCTTGATGAGTTGAAGGGGTGGTTGCAAAGACTAGTGGAGGGCCAAAGCCGTAGAGACGAAAGAGGGCCGGAACCAATGGAGATCAGTCACCAACTACACACACCCCGAAGGAGTAATTCGATGGTGGCTTCTTCTGGACGGACCGTAACTCAATGCGAAAGAGGCATCGAAGCAATGTGCGGGTCCCCCTATACTCCTAGACAAGACTCCCCAATGGTTTCTCCTCCACGCCAGTCCCCGATTATACATCTACCCGAGTCCCCTGTTCAAACCCCAGTTAGTACAAGACCGGTGGTTGCTTCTCGTTCAAGGCGCGTTCGTAATCAAACTCAAGTATTCATAAGAGGTGCCGGAAACGATTTCACACCGTTTTGTAGGAGGCTCTTGGTGGACGATAACTTGTTGCGGAAGTTCTTGCTGGACCGTAATTCCCCTCCCGAGTAAGTTTAGTTTGTTTAATGTTTTATCAGAGTTTGGTTTTTCAATGAATTTAACGGGTGGATTCTATTGTGTCATTGTGTAGGCAATTGGTTGTGTTGTATGATCATTACCATATATCTAGGAAACAAATTCGAGAGCTGCTGGAACCCGAATGTTTTGTATCTGCAGACGTTAGTATTTATATAACCTGTGTTTTCTAGTTTATTCTTAGTCATATCCAATAACTATATTTACTTTCTAGGTTATTGATTGCTGTGTTGAGCAATTGTGCTTAGATGAAAGATTAAATGATGTGAAATGTTACCGTTGGTTCTTGCCCACCTATTTCCTGGTAAGTTATTTATGTATAAAATTGGGTGTTTGTGGTATTTTAGTTTTTAACTTTTTTTTATTATGTCTGTTGCAGACATATATAATCAATGGTTCCAAAACACCGGATGAGTTAACGAGTTTATATTACGGTGTTCACCGGTTCACGGGTGATATCACTGATGTGAAGAAGGTATGTATGTATTTGTGTTAATTTTGTAAAATTGGTGATTTAGTTAATTTGGTGAGGAATGGTTGTATGTATTTTTAAATTTTCCTTTTATTTTTGGTATTTTTGAAGTTTAAATGGTGAGTTTGGCAGAAAATTAATTTTTCTTTGTTTATTTTATGGATTCCAGATTTTCATCCCCCTTAACAATGGGGATAGTCATTGGTTGCTTTATGTTATCGACTTCGAGGAAACGAATCTAATAATATGTGATACTTTGCCCCCGCGTACGGGTCCGGGACCGCGTTATATGAGCCTTTTCTGGACTGTGGTAAGTATAAATAATTCTTCAAGCGTATATGTTGTTTTTAGAGTTGCATGTGACTTAAATATTTTAATGTTGCAGATAGATGGTGTACAGGTGTGGTTAGACAGTCTTCATGCGCGGTACCGAGTCCCTCGGCTTCGAAGCTTTGGTTTCGTTATGGCAAAATGGGCTCCACCACAATGTGATATGATGGATTGTGCAATTCACGTGTGTACAATGATGAGGTGGCCATTTACCAGAAACGAGTGGAAAAATGGAGAATCAAAGATGAGAAGGTTTGAATTGGCGCAATATTTGTTTCGCTCCCATAGTAATCAATTAAGAAACTGGGTGGAAGCTCAAGATTAAGTTATTACCCCGCTACTTTTATAATTATGTTATTTTTGTTTTTGGGCTGTACTTTTATAATATTAGGTACTTTAATTTTATGTATTGGTGATGATACACTTGTATTTTGTGGTCTGTAATCTGTGATATGTCAGGTGAGTAATTGTTTTATTTGGAACTTGAAGTTTGAGGAGAAATTAGTTGTGACATCCAGGTGTTGTTTTTCGAAAAGGGCATTGAGAAAAAGTTAAGGGTGGGTTGTGCAAGGCTCCTGGCTGACTTGCGTGCCGCTGCCCAGTTCATTGGGGTAACAATTCGAGGTCAGTTCCTAGTGTCGAACCAAGCCAACCCATTCCGACTTCTATCCTTTGCTAATTCGTATAAACAGAAGTGGTAATCCAGGATGCACTAATTTCTAATTAAACTATTGAAGTTGATTTTATAATTCGTAATTATATTATGCACTTAATTATATTTCCATTATAGGTAGTTTTTTATTCAGAATTGAATATAATTAATGTTACTAGGAAGAAACTTTTTAAAGTTTAAATAAGGGGTAGAACCCAACATCTTACATATCACAATACTACAAAAATTTCATACACGAGATTTTAGTTTATTGCAAACTCCATTTTGATACGAATACTTGAAAAACCTTACATAGTACTACATAGGGACAATTACAATATACATACTAGAAACATTACACAATATACTACAACACATAGTTGGTAACACCACTGGAAGACATAAAACACACAAACACAAATGAAACACAAAACACACCCACTACTTCTCTAATTGGTTCTTTATGCTTTCCACTTCCTTCTCTAGTCTTGATATGCTATCTAGGATTTGTTTCAAAATCCCAAAAAAAACCCCTTCTCCACCTAAATCATGCACAAGTCGACCAACACCATCTTTTTGTTTAGTGACACTATTGTTTTTCCCTTCATGATAGTCAACATCTCGTTTGTAGTTATTTGAAGAGGATATGTTCAAGGTTGATAAAGACTCATCTTCCTCCTTCACTTTGTGGAACATTATTTCTTCGGTGGAAGATGAAGTTGTTAATTTTTCTAGAGAAGGTTCATACGAAGAATCACTAAGTGTTTGGTTAGTACTTGAGGTAATTGAGTCTCCCTCCTTCAATTTTTTTACCTTACTATTTGAAAGCCTTGTATTTGGGCGTTTTTTATATGTGGCATCTCTCACTTCTTCATCAATTAGTGCACAATGTACCCTCTTTGATGATGATATTTTGGCACCTTTTTGATGTGTTTTTTTCTTGGATTTGAAAATTAATCTCCTAGGAGTTAAGCTTCTTGGGATGTTGTATTCTCTTGTAAATCTAGGTTTTAACAAATGAGCATGAGATTTTGGTATGGGTATCATGGTGTTAGATTTGAAGGTTAAACTTATGAAGATGGAGGAGGTTGATTATTGGAGAAGGGTGAAGTTGATGATGGTAGAAAGGATAGGAGGATTGGATTTTATTGATGAGAGGTGGCGTGTGATTTGGGTGGGTGGGTTTGTGTTATTGCATGTAATGGTTTTCCCAAGAAAAAGCAAGAAATTTATAAATTGAAAATTGTATACTATTGCCAACGGTAACTTTTTCATTGGCTTTAAAAGCAAGCTTTGGAAAGACACCATCTCCACTCAAACCCACTCGAAAGTAATTCAAAAAAAAAAACCAACTTCATTCTACCAAAGCCAACTTCTTCCTTTAATTTTGCTGCTGATCTAGAAAAGTTGTAACTATTTTTTTTACATCTTCAAAAACTAAATAAGGAAATGGTCTCCTCATCAACAAACCATGGTGCTAATGAATTAATTCGTGTAGCTCCCATGAAATGCAAATGTAGGCCTCCAAGATATTTGCACCCTTATGTTACCTTAAGTGAAGACAAGGGTAACTATGGTGCCCTTTATTTTGCTTGTTGGAGAGGTTGCGGGTTTTTCCGTTGGTGTTATCATTTGGATTCCAATAACGAAGCATCTTCTTCTAGTACGGTACCTCGAGAGGATATTCACCATCCTCGAGAAATACCAAGAACCGTGGGTGCTTTGGAGGAATTAAAAACGGTTATGTATGTCTTATGTTTCTTATTAATCGTTTTATTGGCTATGGTTGCTTTGAAATAGAGTGAATCTGAAGTAGAAGGGGTATGCTAAACCCTTGCTTATGCAATTAGCTATTTTATCATGAAATGGTTGTATTTTTTCCTATTTAAGTTTAACTGAAATTTTAAAATTTGCATGCTTAGCTATATCGTGCTTGTTTTGTGTATTATTCCAAAATCTTTATGTGGTAAGATAAAAAATACAGTCTTCTTTTTTTAAACAGAAATAAAACATTATATATTTTATTTAATATAGTTAAATGTATATATAAATATATTCTGAGAATCTCTTAACTTATGTAACTTTTAATTTATAAAACAAAATATATTTAAATTACTAAATTTTCCTAATTTAATCAGCAGTTATGTGACTAATATTTTAAAAAATTCCAATAATTTTAAAAAATCACTTCTCATTGTCGAGTTTACTAAGATCCTATTACTACTAATAGCAATGAAAAATAAATATATTACCCCTACTTATATTAATGTTTAATAAACGTAGGTAATAATGATATCATTTCTGCCTGGGTTTCGAGTAACATTAACCAAACATTTTCTTAAAAATCCAAAGACCATTACATTAAATTAAACATAAAACTTAACATTAGGAAGGATAAGAGATGTGCTCCATCATCCTACGTAATGTTAAAATTACAAAAAACTTAACTTAAACATAACCATAAAATACTTAATAATATAATAGTAGAAAATATTAAAAACCCTAAAACCAGATTTACTTTTTTCCTTGTGTTGACGGATCCATCTTCTCCTCCATATCTTTTCCAACGTTGGTGGTGCAAGGCAGAGCACTCGGCGGTGACTCGTTAGATGGCAAAGCTGGAGTGGGTGAGTTTGGAGATGGCAAAGCTAGAGTGGGTGAGTTTGGAGATGGTAAAACACAGGTTGGAGTACCTATAGGGAGGACATCTCTTTTTGTTGAATCGGTTGGTGGTGGTTGTTCGAGTGTAGGTGTTGGTAGGAGAACCGCCGTCGGCGAAGGAGGTGGGTATATTACTGCTAAAGGTGTTGCTTCAACAAATGTCGGGAGTGACTCAATGTCCCACGAAGAAGAATACCATAGCTCTTGGGGAAGATTTCTATGAACCAGTTTCCTCTTCTTCTTTATCGCAATCGCCTTCCTACGGGTTCGAATGACAACCTGCTTCAGTGAATCACCTTGTTCCTCCTCCTTCGCCGAGAAATCCGACTCCGATACATAGTCCTTAGACATTTTGAGTGTGGTGGTTTTTGAAATTTTCAGTAACTTGAACGAATGGCCTCAATGGGTAGGCTACGTTGGGTTAATAATCCCATATTCTGCCTTTCAAACTTCCACAGATATGCACGATCTGTGAGAATGACTGAGGGGACTTTTAGGTGGCTATTAATGATTTTTTTTTTTATTCATATGCTTTTTTCAAACGAAAATTTAGAGGCAAGTTTCAACCACCCCTTTTACGTGGTATCATTCTATGTGGGATGTGAAAATATTATGTATTTTTTAGCTCTAAAATGAACAATTATATGACAATGAAGAAATAATTAAGATAAAATAAACGGAAACACATCAATTAGCAACTAATAACATTACATTAACACTTAAAGACATGAAGATTAAAACACGATTTATAGAGAAAACATAATATCCGACGGAACTTGATAATAATCAAAATCGTCCGTAAACTTGAACTTGATGAAATAGGCCATCCACTAAAACACATCTCCATTATAATTGCGAACATGATAACAATAACCACTAATAACCACCCCGTGATTCGGTTTGACCCAAATTGATCGGCCTCAAGGAATTTCGTCCTACCGTCATAGTTGTTCACGGCACTTGCCTCGTTAATCAATCGTCCTCGATCCATAAAGTATGGGTGACACCAACAAACGAAACCGTGATATCGACAGTTGTGGTATAACTTGTTATGGTTACCGTTCCCCTCTTCAGTGGACGTTAGTTGGATGGTGCATTTTTCACGACAAGGACAATACGTATGCATGTACCTTAGAACCATGTTTGCCTCGTAAGTGTTCACTCCAAGACACCAAGCGTCATCGGAACTTGCATTTCTAGCGTTGGACTCGTTCTCCTAATAAATAAGAAAAATGAATAAATTATTCACTTTGATATTTTCGTACTATCTAATACAAAAAGAAATGAAGAATTTTTTTTTTATCAAAGAGTAATTCACTTCCATGCAAGAAACTAAATGCTTTGGAAGTTAATTAAACCACGGCCATTCTTTGCCATGTGAATGGATGAAGACATATACTATATACACTTATTCCATGCATGAAAGATAATTAAAAAGTTGTATAATAATAATATTAAATATAGAAAATGAATAAAACAAATAACATTACGTGAATAGGCATCTTCTATGCTTGACAATTTGTGTAGGATGGTTGGTATGGAAAGTAAGGAGATATGAACTTGAAAGAAGCCTCCACTTTATTTATAGAAGGATTATCAATAAATGTGATGGAAACCAAATATTGCCCAAGATCTTTCTTTACTGAAATTGCTCAATTTATTGGTGTAAGAAGTAGTAAGTAAAAAGTAAGTTGGAAATTTATTAGGGATGGTAGATAAACTTTAAGTTTAAAAAAATAAATACTTAATTTTTTTTTAAGAAACTAAATGTATTCTTAACAAAGTAGTAATCGGAAGGTATTTTTCACGTTCAATCCAAGACGTACGATATAAGTTAATTTAACAACACGGTAGTTTTACCTACATAAAAGTAGATAATATAAAAAAATAACTTAAAGGATAAACACTTCGGGAATAAAATTAAACTAAACCAACAGAGTTCGTTAAAACATATTACAAATAGTCAAGGCTTAGAACAAGGGCAGCTCTTGTGTACTACGTTCGGTCCGGGACCGGAACGAGAGAGTGTTATAGGACATGTATTTTTTTGATGCCCAGGCAACCTACAGACGCTGCAGCGACGCGGACCTCTTGTAGTTGTGCCCTTCGGGCGGGCAGTTTCGGGATCGTCTACATCATATAAAACAAGAGGGGGAACGTTAACTATACCACCGTCGTCGTTCGGGTAGTTGCTTGTTTTAGCCATTATGTTCGTTAGTCCTTCGATGGTATCTCTATACCCTCTCTCGCTCCTGGCTGCATGGTAACGTATATCTTTCCACTTCGCATTAAGGAACCCCATCCTAGTAATTTCTTTGTCGGTGGCATTATATTCGGACAAACACTTCTCCTTGAGTGTCAAACTACTGCTAGGAGTCCAACGATAGCGAATGCAACACTCGGGTATTTCTGTAACACCCTCAGCTTTCATCACGTAGAAAATATGACGACAAGGTATACCATGTGATTCAAATAGGAGGCAAGAGCACTCCATATGCACTTGTGTACCAATCCATGTTATAATGACCTTCCATGTAAAACCCCTGTCCTTGTTTGAGCCAACCATGTAGATATGAGAGTTATACGTTTCAACGAATCCACCTCTATTATGTATGGTTCCTTGATTAACCAACTCTTTTCATACTTTAAAAAAAACCTCCCTAGTAAATTTTTTAATCGCATCCAACTCGATTTCTTCCAAAACAGTCGTCGTTACAGATGTAGTATGGTTGGTGATATACTCCTCCTGGTTCGCATTATCCCTTACTCTTACCATACCCAACAAGAATGCTTTCACTAGTTCCACAATTTTTTTTTTGTTTATTCAAGAAACGTTTCAAGAACGCGTTCATACCTTCACAGCGCTGGGTAGATTTGAGGAACCCGAAAAACTTACCGCGTAGATAGGCTACTGCCCACATCTCCTTCTTCTCATAAGTTTCTATTATCCACCCGTCCTCTTCTAGACCGTTGTCCTTTACCATCTTCCACCAAGCATCTTCAAACAGCTCTTTAGTGTACGGAAAGGACAACCTTTACGTTAGTAACTGCGTTTCGATTAAGATGCCAGGAACACAACCTATGTCCCGCAGAAGGGTAAACAATTTCGATAGCAGCAGCCATTGATCTATCACCGTCAGTTAACAGAGATTTTGGTTTCTTTCCATTCATGACCGCTGTTAATGTTTCAAGGACCCATATGTATGCCTCAGTGGTCTCGTTTTTCACCAACGCAATTCCAAATATACAAGTCTTCCGGTGGTTGTTGACACCCGCAAGAACAATTAGAGGAAAACAATAAGCATTCGTCTTGTAAGTAGCGTCAAACACGAGTACGTCTCCGAACACTGCAAACTCTCTCCTAGACCTCCCGTCACAAAAGAATAACTTGTCGAGACGGTTTTCCTCGTCAACCGTGTGCTTAAAAACAAACAACGGATCATTCTCGCACCTACCCTCCAGGTATGACAAGGCGATGTTCACATCTCCCTCGCTGATTTCATCTGATCTTATCCGGCCTAGTATGTTGTACAAATCCTTCCTCATAAAACCGATATCTTTATACCTTCCGGCCTCTTTTGCAAAAACATCCATTATCTTGCACGTTCTTACCCCTGCGTTTTGAAGAGACAATGCTTGATCCAGATGTCCTTCGTCAATTTTCCTGTGAGATCTAAGGTACTGGGTCGCCGACTCTGGTGTTAAATCGTGGTTGTGATCGGGCTGAAAGTCGGTCACCACGTAACAGTCAAACTCGTTGTCATACTTGATGCGAAGCCTGGCCCTACAGTTGCATCTTGTTTCAGCCCTGTGATCTCTAACCCTGTCCTTCAGTTCTAGGTACTTCTTTTCCCTCAAACCGGCACAAGAGCACAAAAATATCCGGTTGATAACCATACCTCCCCTACTGCTAAACTTATCCACCCGATCCCTCCGAACACCAAATCCTAGGGCTCGACCGTACATGTTGTAGAACATGTAAGCTTCTTCCTCAGATGAAAACCGGAGTTCCATTACATTTGCACGGGTCAGTGCTCTAAGCTCCTCAGCTCCCCCATAATCAACCTCCTTATCGAATTCATCCTCTGCTCTCGAAGCACCTACACAATTGAGTTTTTCAGGACAATAAAGTTTAGTCTACCATTTATTTCAAGTAAAAACAACCTAATATGACCAAAAGTCAACTAACCTTGACCGGATCCCTACTAAACACCACTAAACCACAAATAACCCCTAAACACCTAATTTCGAGTAAAAACAACCTAATATGACCAAAAGTCAACTAACCTTGACCGGATCCCTACTAAACTCCACTAAACCACAAATAACCCCTAAACACCTATTTTCGAGTAAAAACAACCTAATATGACCAAAAGTCAACTAACCTTTACCGGATCCCTACTAAACTCCACTAAACCACAAATAACCCCTAAACACCTATTTTCAAGTAAAAACAACCTAATATGACCAAAAGTCAACTAACCTTGACCGGATCCCTACTAAACACCACTAAACCACAAATAACCCCTAAACACCTATTTTCAAGTAAAAACAACCTAATATGACCAAAAGTCAACTAACCTTGACCGAATCCCTACTAAACACCACTAAACCACAAATAACCCCTAAACACCTATTTTCGAGTAAAAACAACCTAATATGACCAAAAGTCAACTAACCTTGACCGGATCCCTACTAAACTCCACTAAACCACAAATAACCCCTAAACACCTAATTTCAAGTAAAAACAACCAAATATGACCAAAAGTCAACTAACCTTGACCGGATCCCTACTAAACACCACTAAACCACAAATAACCCCTAAACAACTATTTTCGAGTAAAAACAACCAAATATGACCAAAAGTCAACTAACCTTAACCGGATCCCTACTAAACTCCACTAAACCACAAATAACCCCTAAACACCTATTTTCAAGTAAAAACAACCTAATATGACCAAAAGTCAACTAACCTTGACCGGATCCCTACTAAACACCACTAAACCACAAATAACCCCTAAACACCTATTTTCTAGTAAAAACAACCTAATATGACCAAAAGTCAACTAACCTTGACCGGATCCCTACTAAACTCCACTAAACCACAAATAACCCCTAAACACCTATTTTCGAGTAAAAACAACCTAATATGACCAAAAGTCAACTAACCTTGACCGGATCCCTACTAAACACCACTAAACCACAAATAACCCCTAAACACCTAATTTCGAGTAAAAACAACCTAATATGACCAAAAGTCAACTAACCTTGACCGGATCCCTACTAAACTCCACTAAACCACAAATAACCCCTAATCACCTATTTTCGAGTAAAAACAACCAAATATGACCAAAAGTCAACTAACCTTGACCGGACCCCTACTAAACTCCACTAAACCACAAATAACCCCTAAACACCTAATTTCGAGTTAAAACAACCTAATATGACCAAAAGTCAACTAACCTTGACCGGATCCCTACTAAACACCACTAAACCACAAATAACCCCAAAACAACTATTTTCGAGTAAAAACAACCTAATATGACCAAAAGTCAACTAACCTTGACCGGATCCCTACTAAACACACTAAACCACAAATAACCCCTAAACAACTATTTTCGAGTAAAAACAACCTAATATGACCAAAAGTCAACTAACCTTGACCGGATCCCTACTAAACACCACTAAACCACAAATAACCCCTAAACACCTAATTTCGAGTAAAAACAACCTAATATGACCAAAAGTCAACTAACCTTGACCGGATCCCTACTAAACTCCACTAAACCACAAATAACCCCTAATCACCTATTTTCGAGTAAAAACAACCAAATATGACCAAAAGTCAACTAACCTTGACCGGACCCCTACTAAACTCCACTAAACCACAAATAACCCCTAAACACCTAATTTCGAGTAAAAACAACCTAATATGACCAAAAGTCAACTAACCTTGACCGGATCCCTACTAAACACCACTAAACCACAAATAACCCCTAAACAACTATTTTCGAGTAAAAACAACCTAATATGACCAAAAGTCAACTAACCTTGACCGGATCCCTACTAAACACCACTAAACCACAAATAACCCCTAAACAACTATTTTCGAGTAAAAACAACCTAATATGACCAAAAGTCAACTAACCTTGACCGGATCCCTACTAAACTCCACTAAACCACAAATAACCCCTAAACACCTAATTTCAAGTAAAAACAACCAAATATGACCAAAAGTCAACTAACCTTGACCGGATCCCTACTAAACACCACTAAACCACAAATAACCCCTAAACACCTAATTTCGAGTAAAAACAACCAAATATGACCAAAAGTCAACTAACCTTGACCGGATCCCTACTAAACTCCACTAAACCACAAATAACCCCTAAACACCTATTTTCGAGTAAAAACAACCTAATATGAAGTCAACTAACCTTGACCGGTTCCCTACTAAACTCCACTAAACCACAAATAACCCCTAAACACCTATTTTCGAGTAAAAACAACCTAATATGACCAAAAGTCAACTAACCTTGACCGGATCCCTACTAAACTCCACTAAACCACAAATAACCCCTAAACACCTAATTTCAAGTAAAACAACCAAATATGACCAAAAGTCAACTAACCTTGACCGGATCCCTACTAAACACCACTAAACCACAAATAACCCCTAAACACCTATTTTCAAGTAAAAACAACCTAATATGACCAAAAGTCAACTAACCTTGACCGGATCCCTACTAAACACCACTAAACCACAAATAACCCCTAAACACCTATTTTCTAGTAAAAACAACCTAATATGACCAAAAGTCAACTAACCTTGACCGGATCCCTACTAAACTCCACTAAACCACAAATAACCCCTAAACACCTAATTTCAAGTAAAAACAACCAAATATGACCAAAAGTCAACTAATCTTGACCGGATCCCTACTAAACACCACTAAACCACAAATAACCCCTAAACACCTATTTTCGAGTAAAAACAACCTAATATGACCAAAAGTCAACTAACCTTGACCGGATCCCTACTAAACTCCACTAATCATCATTTAAACACTAAATACCTTATTTCGAGTATAAACTAAACTTGAACGTAACTATTACCCGTAACCATATAATGTATCCCGTAACCATATACTATACCCCTTGAGCCATAAACCTATACCAAAAACTACTAAACATTTTCTCATAAAACAAAACCGTAACCATATAGCACATAACTATAAACCATTTACCATAATTGTATAATTCGAATTTGTTCATGTAATTTCTAAATTATAGAGAGAAACATAACATAGTATCCTAACGATAACTTCGACTATACCTATATAAGGCCATTGATTAACTAATACCCTAAAACTAACAAAACATAATATCATTACTATAACCTAATTTTTCCAACATGCAAACGTAAAATATTACATTCACTAAGATATTACCCACATCCATCGTAAAATAATCAACATGCAAAACGAGATTAAAGAGTTACTAACCGCTTGAGTCCATCCCGTTTTCCTCGTAAGTTGCCCGTTCCACGATCTCCCGACTATATTAACCCAAAACCTTCCGACTATATAACTTAACAACGAAACTGGATACTTCAAATGGACCTCTCCACCCTCATTTTATAAGCTCGGATTTAATCGGTAGGTGATAAACCATTAACCATACTTAATTATCCTAACTACTACTTCAACCACCAACCATATATATCTTGTCACCATTAATGAATTCATATATGCTAATTTTTTTAATTTTTTTTTCCAAAAAAAAATCTTTACGAGATGTTTACTCTATAACTAGAATGTTAATCGAAAAAAAAAAAATTAACCATGGTTTATTAGAGACGGTTTGATGCCCGGTTCCATTAAAACCGATAATTTGCACTATTGACCACAACTAAAATATTAAATACACCACTCACGTAAGGACACTTGGCAAAAAAAGCAATCATCATATAAAACAAAATAGTGGTCAATAAAAGTCCACAACGAAAAATGGGATATTCAGAACAAATACACAACGAAAAAATTACACTACCACAAAGAGGAAAAGTATGCTTGGATTGGACATTTAATAAAGTATTCCCAAAAATCCCCAGCTTGACACGTTGCAAAGATTCAAAAATGGTGCATTTTCTACATCTGCAATATTCAAACGAAAAATTACAAAGCGCCGCAATTCACAACGAAAATAATAACACCGAAAAACAAATCAAAACGATTTCCGGCAACTCTGGAAACTAAATCCTCTACTATTCATGATTAGACTATACAATAAAAGTAGCTTTATGTCAACCTAATCAACGAATGACATGTAATTATTATGGCGGTGGGGGTAATATGGTAAAACCACTATACTAATATAAAAACAATATAAGTCATACCCGCTACGATCTTGCCATTTGTCATCAACCATGCCACGTGTCAACATCTCATAGGGGCGCACATACACCCCAGGCATGGAAGAATCTTGCGTAGTTTAATAGTATAATAATGCTATCTATCTTTAATTAAAAAAAGAGCTAGGTGACGAATTGTTTTTTTTTTTGGCAAAAGACGTGTTTTTTTGTACATATAAAATTACATGCTAGCCTTTTTTTAAATGTTATTATTTATTATTTTAGTGTAAATTGTAAAAAATAAAATAAAGAAATAATTATTATCACCAATTTTGTTATTAAAATATCATCAAAATATACATTATATTTTATACCTACAAATACATATTACAATATCACACAAATATAGGTAATATTTTGTAAAAATCTAAATACAGGATGAAACTTCAATTCTGAAGATTAGTAAAAAATTTGCTCGAAATTTTTCTTTAGAGGTAAAAGTCTTAATAAAAATACAGTTCAATTCTATATCTGTTAATTTTTGCCACTATAACCTATTACTACTCCTCTACTCTAATTATTAGATTTTTAGCTCTCCCTGAGCTAGAATATACTCAAATATATAGGGTGTGCCGTTCTAAAACTCGGTTTTGTCATTTTTAGGTCCCAAACATGAATTTTTAGATCCATCAACCTGGGGTATGGGGCGATATACCCAAAAGTATTTTTGGGGTATTTTCTAGTTTAGGGAAGTCTACAAATCTAATATTCCAAGTAAGGAGATTAATAATTAGGAAAGATGTTTAATTAGGATAGGATGGCTAAAATTCGGTAGGAAGGAATTTAAAATTCTTCTAATCAAGTGTTTTTTATCTAAACAAAAAAGTTTGAGCAAATTTTTCACTACATTCCCGTACTAGGACTCCACACGATTTTGGGTTTATACAAAATATAATTTGTATTTTAATAATATTTAATATTATTGTATTAATAAATATTTATCGAGAATAGAAATATTTAGTGATAATAATTATGTCTTATATTATTTTTTATCATTTATTATATAATGATAAATTAAAATCAAATGACTAAAAAAAAGTAAAAGAAAGTTTACAGGTTTGCCGTCTACATTTTAATAACAATACATAAATAATTTTCTTTATCTTTCATCATCCCTTATTTCTTTATTTATTAAAGATAGTAACATTATTTTATTATTAAACTACCTATCTATCTGTAGTTTGGACTACATAAGAATTTCCCATGTAATAAATCATCGATATACATTGCATGACCCCTTTGCATACTAAAGTAAATAGTATGAGTTGAAAATTAGAGAATGGATCCTCGACTAGAAATTTTTTCTACGAGTCTCTACAAATGTATAGGTGACAAATTTTTGTCCACTAATTTTGTTAGCACCAATTTTTGTTAGCTACGATTTATAACTTTTTTCTTTTTTTTTTTTTTTTTTGGACAAGGTAAAAGCACGAAAAATAAAAACTATCCGATTCCAAGTCTCTTGAGTCTCCCTGTTAGACTCCAAAACGGATCTTCTATCATAGTGGCTCCGTGTCTAGCGTTTTTTGCAAGACGATCGGCTTGACTGTTCATCCTTCTAGGTAGATGCCTAAAGGATACCGGTCCAGCTTCTTCTGCTTTCATCCTAATTTGTCGGATGATCGGTAGAATTGTCCACCTTGCCGCTGACACCTGCCTAATACCTTGTATTAATTCAAGGTTATCAGAGAAAATAGTCTTTCTAAGTTCTGGAAATGGTTTGCACTGATTAACCGCTTCTAGTACCGCCATTGCTTCCCCTTCCAAACTTGTATTACAAATAGCTGTTGAGGAGCAAGAGCTTGTGTTTCCCGTCCTTCGATTGATAATTGCCATTCCTATTTATAACTTTTTTCATGTCACTGTCTTTGTTCATATAATCAATATTTACTTTTTATTTTATATTTCTCTTTTAAATTCACTTTTTTTTTAGCTTAAAAAAGATTTTCTTTTTCAAATTTAAACTTTTGATTAATATTTAATTAAAAAAAACTTTGATACAAAAATCGAAATTGACCTAACTTAAAAAGTTAAAATTTATTTTAAAAAATAATTCAAACTCATGGACATCATGTTTCTACCGCATAATTTTTTTTAAGATTTAGGCGGTCGATTGAAATCTAGCGACTAAGAAAAATTAATCGGTAAACATTTTGAATACTAACGACTATGCATAATCAAAAGATCGATTGAAATCTAGCGACTAGATTTCATAACATTTTAACCATTCATCGACAATTATTTGTTTCAAAAATCAACAGGTAAGCCAAATACGTAATCATTTAGAATCAAAAAATATATATTATCGTAATTGTTTAACTGTTTATGTCGGTAATTTTTTTTTTTTGTCAGAGTTTATGTCGGTAAATGGATAAACTAGAGGATTCACAAATCAATTGGGTTTTAATTAAAAAAAATTAATTTGAAAAATAAAAAAAGTAATGATCGATGTTATGCATTTCAAATTATATCACCTTTTTATTACTGTTTAGATATATTTTAAGTGGACCAATGATATAAGTTTTCTCTCCTGGCTTATTTTTTTATCCTTCTTTAATGATATAATTTGGGATGCATGATATCGATCATTTCTTTTTTATTTTTCAAATTAAAAAAATCAGTTAAAACCCAATTAATTTTGTCAATAAAATCTTATCTATTTTATTTATTTATCAACATAAAAAGTTAAACAATTATATATATATATATATATATATTGATTCTAAATGATTACGTATAATTTGGGTTACCGATTATATTTTTGCAACAAATTATTTTCAATGAATGGTTAAAATGTTATGAATTCTAGTCGCTAAATTTCAATCGATCGTTTGATTATGCATAGTCGTTAGATTTAAAATATTTACCGTTTAATTTTTCTTAGTCGCTAGATTTCAATCGATCGCCTAAATCTTTAAAAAAATTCTATAGAAACATGATATCTCATGAGTTTGGATTCATTTTAAAAAAAAAATTTAATGGTCAATTTTGATTTTTGTATCAAAGTTTTTTAATTAAATATTAATCAAAATTTTAAATTTGGAAAAAAGACATTCTTTTTAAGTTACAGACAAATAAACTTAAAAGAGAAATATAAAATAAAAAGTAAATATTGGTAATATGACTAAGGATAGTGACATGGGAAAATTACTATAACGTAGCTAACAGAAAATTGGTGCTAACAAAAAATATTAGTGGACAAAAATTTGCCATCTATATATTCGTAGAGGTTCATAGGGAAAATCTCTAGTCGAAGATCCGTGCCCTGAAAATTAGGTCCTCAAGAAAAGACAATGCCTAGCCTGGCCCATTCATGTATTCTATTACGATGCATAGTCATAAAAACATTAAAAGTTATTTTAGTGCCAGATTTAAAGTGTTTTTTTTCCTTTTCAAAATTAAAAGTGTTTTTAGATTTTAACAATATATTTAATAAATTTTAAAAATATTTTAATTTTAATTTAAAAGTGTCTTTTTAATCTAAAACAAACACTTTCATACGGGCTCTTAGTAACTGAAACATTATAATATTTTTTTTCTAAAATTTAAAATCAAGCATAACGTATATTAAAATGGATTATTGATCTAAAAAAATTAATTTAATAATACGTTAAATACAAAACATTATCTAAAATAGTCAATTACTTATCATATTAAAAAAGAAATTAGCTTAACAATTAATTTTTTTTAAAAAATTGCTTTTTAACTTTCTTTTAAAATAAAAAATAAAATTTTAAAAATATTTAATTTTTTTTCCGTTACAAAAGAGATCGCAAGGAGTGTCAAAGTATTTTGGGGTCTTGCAGAAAAATTTCATCTCATTTATAAAAAAGAGATGTGACAAATCTCATCTCATTATTAGAATAAAGATCTGAGAGATATTATCTTAATTATGGTAAAAAGATCTTATCTTAGAGTTGATGTAAAATCACATTTCAAAGTTGATGGGACAAATCATATCTCAAAGTTGTTATTTGGGAAAAAGCCCAATTAATTACACGATAGTGAAATTGTTTCCAATTAACTACACATTCAAGTTAATTCCCAACTAAAAACAAAATGTTGAAAGATTATTAAAAAATCCATAAGCCTCTTAATTATTACTTTAATTATATATCATTTTAATTATTATTATCTTTATAATTTATTATATGATAAATATTTATTTTCTTTCACCACCACACCACCCCTCCATCGACCACCACCACCACCACCCTCACCACCACAACCACCACCACCGCCGCCCCACCACTCCCACCCCCACCACCCATACCCACTCCCACCACCCCCATCCCACCCCACCCCCACTCCCACCACCCCAAACACCCATACCCCCACCAACCATCTCCACCTACCCCCACCACCACCACCACCATTATTATCCGTCAACCACCACCTTCGCTTATAACCACCACCGACTAGTTTCGTCAACACCAATCACCACCAACTAATAACATCACAAGCACGCGTTTGTGATTTTTTTTTTTTGGAAAATTAATAACTAATTCTAGAAATTCGTAAAATAAAATATTCGATTTTTTGGACGAGACAAATTAATATTTACGTCTATTATTTTTTTTGATTATTTTTGAATTTTTTGAATTTTGATAATTCGTTTTATGTGTTGCTATAACACACACAAAAAAAAAATCCAAATTCTACCAGACGCGCGCCTCCGTGAATTTTTTTATATAAAAATTAAAAAATTGCATTTTTTGATGGGACAAATTCATATCTACATCAACGATTTTTTTTTGTTTTGTCTTTTCCTAAAATTTTGATATTCAATTTTATGTGTTTTTACAACCACAACTAATACGGCTTAGAATCTCAAATCAGTTTCGAATTAAGGATTGAAACTTTAGTATTTAAAATAAAAACTAGAAAATCCTTTAATAAACCAAAAAATTGTTACAAATCCATAAGTTTTACACATACAATTGGTTAAAACTCAATCAGAAATTCATAAGATCATAAAACAAACCTTAGGGTTTTGAAAATCAAAATACCTTTCGAAGGGACTTTTAATTGAAAATAAGCAATCGTCGTGCCATATATAGGCTTCATCTTCCTCCAAACCACAACCTTACACGTTAACCATGGTTACATGATTAAACCCAGAACCCAAAGGACGGGCTTTATCAGAGCAATAAATGTGACCCATTAAATTAGGTGAGGTGTGTTTAATGCGGTGTACAATATTGCTCGTTAAAGCCAGCGAGATTAGACGAGGATGGAGAAGATGCAGGGCTAGGAGCTTAGGGTTTTCAAGAGGTATGGAGAAAGATAGAGAGAAGAGGGTTGCTCTGGAGCCAGAGAGACGTGAGTGAGTGAGAATGAGAGAGCAAGGGTCAAATGACCTTTCAGATTCTGAAAAGTGAACAAACATGCGTATTCCATACGCTTCAACAATTGTCTTTCTTTATCAATATATTTTATATCGATATGTATAAAAAAACCAGGGTCGGGTGCGGGTAACCGCGGTTTGGGCTGGACCAAACCCACGGTCCGGCCCAATACCCAAATAAAAAATATTTCTGGTCCACTAGGGTCGGGTATTTCTTAGTTGCGGGTTTTTTGGATCGGTTTGGGCGGGTGGGCGGGTTTTCAGATCCGTGTAAGCATCCCTATTTTTAACCCATTTCAAGAATTTAGGAACTTAGGTGTAGGTTAAGGGATCTTGGGATGTGTGAGATTTTGACAAAAAGTTATTTTATTTTTAAGAAAAAATATCTTAGTAAATAAATATTAACCCCAACCTTAAATATTAGCTCCCGAATTAAATAAACCTTTTTCAAACTAAAAATTAACCAAAAAATAATAAACCAGACTCTATCTGAAACCTTAACCTTACTAATTGTTCTAGCTTTTAACCTTTGTTGGCCTAACGTCCTTTTAATCTTGTTTTAATATTTGCCAAATCGAGTTTTATATCCCCGTTAAAATGCTTGCCTTGCTACATGGTTTATACATTTAACTAATTGTCTTTATTCCACTTATAAACCTTTGTTTAGCATTCTTCATGAAACCGGACCGGATTACCGGTCATACGGCCGGCTTACCGGCAGAAGAAAGCCGTTGCCCAACGGTCAAATGCCACGTCAATCCAACCGTTGGACTAAATGACAAACCGCACCGGTATACCAGTGAGATCACCGGCTAGCCGGTCAGAAGGCAGAATGTGCTTATAAAAGGGAGCTTTATCACATTAAAGAAACCACATCTTACCAATCCAATTCTAATCATTCTTACACATCAATTAGAGGTCTCAAGCTAACATAGAATCAATCCAAGCTTGGTCAATCAACTTGTCATATCTACTCATTCAAGGAGTAAATCAAAAGGAGCTTCAAAGTTATTATCTACTCAAGAGGAGTTTACATGCTTATAGTTATATCTACTCTTTAGGAGATTATCTAGCAAAGTAGTTTCACCCCTTTAAACACTTTGTATCTATCCTCTTAAGTCTAGGTCTTGTAATAGATAGATTAAGAGAGAATTCAAGTATAGGGAGTATACTTGGTGTCCTTGTGTTGTGATTACACAAGTGTTTGTCCTTCGTGTTATCGAAGAGGTTGTTAGGGTTATTGTGTTCTCGACCCGGTTAAGAGAGACACGGGAGCTTAGTGAAAAGCTTGAAATCCTAAGGAGGCTTCCTTAGGTAGTGGATGTAGGGAAACCGAACCACTATACATCGTTGCGTACTTTCTATCCCTACTCTATTTACTTTCCGCACTTTATATGTTTGATTACATGCTAGTATAAATATCGTAATAATGTTTTACCTAGCTAATCAACCTATTGTCATCTAGAGTAGTAAGAGATTAGATAGTCGTTTTACTTGTTAAACTTATATATCAAACCTCTACTTATCCTTTGCATGATCCCATAAGTGTTTGATATATTAGTTGACTTAGAAGTTTTCTCTTAAACTTATAATTGTCCAAAAGATTTTTAATTAGGCATTAATCTTATTAGTAATCTTATTCACCCCTCCTCTAGGACTTTCAGTTGGTATCAGAGCCTAACTCTACATGAATAACTTAATCGTTAGTAGAGTAAACGATATGGAATTTGATCTTTTGGAAGAGTCGTCTTCTACCCGACCTCCACTTTTTGTAGGAACTTACTATTTTACTTGGAGAACAAAAATGGAGAAATTTATCAAAGCCGAAGATCCCGATCATTGGAGAATTGTTATGGAAGGTCCATTCGTTCCATATAAAGAGGAGTTAAATGAAGCAGGAGTTCTTAAGCTAAATCAAGAAGAAATAGATTATGATGAACTCACCGATGAGGATAATGCTAAGCTTACTCAAAATGCAAAACCGATGTACACTCTAATTTGTGGAATATCCGAAGAGATTTTCTCACAAATGTTAGATTGTAACTCCGCAAAAGAGCTTTGGGATCGTTTGGAGTTTCTATATGGGATTGTCGAGAATGACGAAGAAAAAGAAAGCTTAACTCATGATGAATCTCATGACAATCCTAAACCAAACCATGAGGTAGCAATCTATCCTAACTCTTTGTCTCCTCCATATAATTATGATGATATTAGGCATATTTCATCCCTTCTAAAAATTCTTGATTCCCAAATCCATTTGAATAATCTTATGTTGAAAAAGGCTAAAGTTGAACAAAAGAATTGTTTTAATTGTTGTATCACTTTAGATGATATTTTGGGAAATACTAAGAACCCTTGTTTAGAAAATATTTTCTCTTCAAATAAAAGTCAACATCCTATGAAGAAAAATATAGAAGGTTTTGAAAAAGTGGATGAAGCATTTTCCCTTGCTCTTAGAACTTTAGAAAATCATCCCTATTTAAATGTCACTCCATTTGATGAAAATGACCTTTTTAAAGAAAAATTATTTTTGAGTGAAAATTTGATTTTACAAAAGAATGAGAAAAATTCGTGTTCAGAACCTTCTCGTGATATTTCTATTCGTAAAAGAAGTACTTGTAATTATTGTGGTAAACCCGGCCATCATGTTTCTACGTGTCATTACCACAAACAACTTGAATACGGGTCTTTGATACCCTCGTGGGAAAAACCGACATGGATCGTGAAAAGTACTAATCGTGTTCCCGGATCCATTTCACCTTGGATACCATAGTAATATTTTATTGTAGGTGTTGAGCGTCAAGAAATTGAAATGATATACAAAAAGACGCTCAAATCTCGTAAAAGAAAAATCCGGTGAATTCCTTCCTTCTTTTCTTTTTTAGATTGTGTTTTATTATGTGTTTATGTGTTTTATCCTCTATGTGCTAATATCTTGCTTGTCTTGACCTTTTCATGCTTTAAATTGCTTAGTTTTTACATTGGGTCTTTTTGTACTTTTTAGAAAATATAGGGGTATTTGTGAAATTAACTGTCTTACTTGTTTTCGAGATTTCCTTGTTGTGTCTTTTCAAAACAAACATTATTTTGGTAGTTTTATAACATTCCTAAACTATTGGGGAACTTTCGGGTAACTTTCGAGCACTTTTCAAAAACGTCAAAATCTGAAATCTTTTGTTTTTGTCGAGGGCTTGACCGGGTTACCGGTGAAGGAATTTTATGTTTCTGCTTCCTGACCGGCTTACCGGTAAAATGACCGGTATACCGGTGGTTGGATCTGACGCGTTTTAAACACATCAGTTTTACTCTTTCTCTTCTCATTATCATCAAACCCTTTTCGATTTCACCCTCTTTCATCTTCAAAATCCGAATAGCTTATTCATCTCCTTCAAAAACCTTTCATAAACCTTCAAGTATCTTCATCATAATCCATATAATCAAAGCTTTCATCTTCTCCATATCAAAACACAAATCAAAACCCATATAAATCCTTCACTTTATCTTCATTATGCCTCCAAGAAAAGAAGCTTCAACATCAAAAGGGAAGAAAAGAGCTAGCTCCTCAAGGGATCAAGAGGAAGATCCACCAATCACTTCTCATGGTTCAAAACCCTTCGAAATCAAACCCGGAAGAGTAATCGATCAATCGGCCTTTCCTTCTAGTCCAAATTTCTATGATCTTCTCTCCACTCAAGGTTTAATAGCTTTCCTCTCTATTGAAATTTCCATTGCTATTAGCTTTTGTGTTGAATTCTATACCAATTTTGAGTATGATTGTGATAAAAATGCTATTAACTCACAAGTTCATGGAAAAACTTTTACTCTAAATCAAAGAATTTTAGCTCGTTTTTTCAATCTTCGTGATTCCGGTATTGATTCTTTTTGGGGTGTTGGTTGGGGTCCACTTGATGATGAAACAACTAATCGAGTTTCAACTTTTATGGAATCTCATATGATTCCTCCTATTTCTCCCGTTTGGAAAACTAATAATTTCTCACCCGATTTTCAAGTGGCTTATAAACTCGTTTTACAAGGGCTTTTTTGTAAATCAAAACATGATGCTATGATTTCCCCTTATGAAGCTTACCTTATGTATCTCATTTATAACTCCGAACCCATAAATTTTCCGGCAATTATGATAAAATTAATGAATCATGCCCGAAACAATACCGCGAGTGTTCCTTACGGTTTGGCCTTATCATCGTTTTTTGAAAACCATCTCAAAATTGATCCAAAACTTTCTCAAATTAGGAATTTCAATAAAAATTGGGTTTTTGATTACAAAGCTATCCGTCAAATGAAACTTGTGATTTATAACTATAGATATATTCCGGATAAAAATCTTGATAACTTGGGAGATCATACACTCATCTCTAGTATCAAAGCCTCCTCCGAACTCTCCACGGGAATTCCTATTCCGGATTCTCCTATTTGAAATGAGCCTACACAAAACCATCCCATACATGAGGATTCCTCTAATATCTCTCGGATTGAAGCTACACTTAACCGTTTTATCAATTTTGTGGAAAGAAAATTTGAGGTGTTTGAAGGAAAATTGGAGAATCTTGCTCGAGATGTTTCATGCATTAAGGATAATGTGTCACATGGCCGCCACCGTTCTAGAAGCCGCTCTCCTCGGGATAATCGTTAATTGTTGGGTGTTTTTAATTTTCATATTATCCTATTTTGGTTTTTAGTTGATTATGTTTTATCTTATTTCGTGCTTTGAATGCTTTTGGGTCCGTGTTTTGGACATTTAGGATTTTATTGCTACTTGGGTTAATTTGGATATTTGGTTTAGTATGCTATCTTTTACTTTGGATAATTGTTGTTTTGGATGTCTTTAATCTTGTTATGGATATTTGGTTGTTTTTATTAGTTGTTTAAATTATGTATTTCGGATATTATCTATTGCGATATTGTTGCTTGCATTTCATTTGCTATTCTCGTAAGTTAAGCTACTTATTACTCGTCACTAATCTTGCTTATCTTTTATAGGAAATCTTGCAAGATTAATCCTCCTTGTTAGATAAATGCTCTTCCATATTATCTCTTAGTATATTGTGATATTTATATTTCTAACATTTTTTTGGTGATGTAGGTGCTTTCAAGTTTCTAATTGTGTTAAAAATTGCTTTTTTTTTGCCCCTACATTTTTTAAAATGGCACAAAGGTCCCTTGGTGATATTTATTTTGACCTCACATTTCCTTTAAAAAAAGATGGTCAAAATTTATTTCTTTAAAATTTGAAAAATGGTACTTATGTTTCTCAACATTTAAACTTTTACAACTAAGTCCCTCAAATTTTGAAAAATTACACTTTCACCCCTAAGAGACTTTTCTTCTAAAATATTCTCTAATTCTTTTTGTTGTTGACAAAGGGGGAGAAAGATAAAAGATACAAACTTAAATGTTTTATAAACCATAAAGTATCTTTGAACACAATTTTGCATTGTTATTATGCCTTGTGAAAGGGGGAGTTTTTAAATGAATTATTTTACGGAACATTTTTATAAAAATACCTTATGCATAAAGTAAGGGGGAGTTACTCCATTTACCAATCGATAACTCATTTAAAGATTTTCATTGTTAAAAACTCTTTATTGGCAAACTTGTGTTTTCGATTTGTCAAACATCAAAAAGGGGGAGATTGTTGGCCTAACGTCCTTTTAATCTTGTTTTAATATTTGCCAAATTGAGTTTTATATCCCCGTTAAAATGCTTGCCTTGCTACATGGTTTATACATTTAACTAATTGTCTTTATTCCACTTATAAACCTTTGTTTATCATTCTTCATGAAACCGGACCGGATTACCGGTCATACGGCCGGCTTACCGGCGGAAGAAAGCCGTTGCCCAACGGTCAAATGCCACGTCAATCCAACCGTTGGACTAAATGACAAACCGCACCGGTATACCGGTGAGATCACCGGCTAGCCGGTCAGAAGGCAGAATGTGCTTATAAAAGGGAGCTTTATCACATTAAAGAAACCACCTCTTACCAATCCAATTCTAATCATTCTTACACATCAATTAGAGGTCTCAAGCTAACATAGAATCAATCCAAGCTTGATCAATCAACTTGTCATATCTACTCATTCAAGGAGTAAATCAAAAGGAGCTTCAAAGTTATTATCTACTCAAGAGGAGTTTACATGCTTATAGTTATATCTACTCTTTAGGAGATTATCTAGCAAAGTAGTTTCACCCCTTTAAACACTTTGTATCTATCCTCTTAAGTCTAGGTCTTGTAATAGATAGATTAAGAGAGAATTCAAGTATAGGGAGTATACTTGGTGTCCTTGTGTTGTGATTACACAAGTGTTTGTCCTTCGTGTTATCGAAGAGGTTGTAAGGGTTATTGTGTTCTCGACCCGGTTAAGAGAGACACGGGAGCTTAGTGAAAAGCTTGAAATCCTAAGGAGGCTTCCTTAGGTAGTGGATGTAGGGAAACCGAACCACTATACATCGTTGCGTACTTTCTATCCCTACTCTATTTACTTTCCGCACTTTATATGTTTGATTACATGCTAGTATAAATATCATAATAATGTTTTACCTAGCTAATCAACCTATTGTCATCTAGAGTAGTAAGAGATTAGATAGTCGTTTTACTTGTTAAACTTATATATCAAACCTCTACTTATCCTTTGCATGATCCCATAAGTGTTTGATATATTAGTTGACTTAGAAGTTTTCTCTTAAACTTATAATTGTCCAAAAGATTTTTAATTAGGAATTAATCTTATTAGTAATCCTATTCAACCCCCCTCTAGGACTTTCAACCTCCGACTCCCTTTTTCTCTTTTGGAGAAAGATCCTGAATGACTAGTGAGTTAAACCTATTAGGCTTAAGACCATCCTAAACATAATTGGAATACATATACCGTTGCTATAACTGATAGAATAGTCTTTATGTGAACCTAATTGTATGTATCCCGGGAAACCTCATGTCTATGTCATGCCTGTCTTATGTCGTCTGCCTATGTAATGAATTATTTGCTCACGTTCCTAATTGTGAACTAAGATATTTAAACACGGAGTTCAACAATATAATCCAGGAATTTTCTTCCGTTATGACTTACACTAGGGTTCTGGAATTTAGGATCTAATTATGTAATATCATGAAACATCATATAGTAACTACACTTTAACAATTACGCAAAAGTGGGAACACTAATAAAAACAATTTCTAATAAAAAAACACTTGAAAAATTAAAAAACAGAGAATAACCATCAATGTAACCCGTTAATGTTAAATAACTTATATTTATAGGTAAAATTCTACGGAAATTGTCTCATCTAAACCAATCTCTCATCTCATTTTGTATAGAAGATTCCAAACTTAGGCTAAATTCTTCAGAAACAACTTTCGATCTCAGAAACAACTACAAGTAAATCGTAAATATGTTTCGCATGCTTCTCACGTTGTCATTACCAAACATAAAGGGTCGTCTTTAAGTGTTTTTCCCTGAGATTTAAACCTTATAGTATCGTTCACATCCTTAATATTGTTTTTTTCACCGGTTGACATGTATTTCAGAAAACTTGAACTTATGACCAAATGATCGTGAGGCCTTAACTATTATTGCTTCGGCAAGGTCTCACCTCGTATTTTTCATATTGTTAAATTTAAATCGCAGATAAAAGAAAAAAAATGAGAAACCAAAATAATACCGATATACGTGGAAAACCCAAAACATGAAACACCACGGAAAAAGGTGAAAAATTCACTATAATGAGCTACGGAACTTTAGCAACTAGAATGGGGTCAATCCGAGTTGAAACGAACCGGTTAAAGCTGATTTAGTGAAGGTGGTGCAGCAGTTACGGGATTTGGGCTTTTCTAATTTTCATTTAATCCCTATGAAAAGCCGTAGTCCGAATTTTAGCTTATAAAAGGGCTTTAGACTTCTATTTTTCACACACCTTACACATATAATTCATACGCAAAAGAGTCAGAGCATCAGAGAAGAAAGAGAAGAAGCTAGAGCAAGGAAGAGAAGAAGCAAGAGCTGGAGATTGTCTATATCTCCAATTCTCAGCCAATTCAACTCCGTAATTAGGTTCTTTTATTTTATTTTGTAAAACATGATAAAACTTATTTATTTCTTTAGTTTTTGTCTTTTTAATTATTATGAGCTAAACTTAAATAGTGATTGAGAACGCATAATGGGTTAATCCCAATTTGATTTCGTTTCATGTGTTTGGATTTGGGATTATTATAATTGAAATCAAATTGGGTAAATTTTATATCATTAATAAGCTTTTATTTACTATTATTGACGTAATTAACCAATTATAGGACTTAGTATCTAGGTTATTCCATATAGTGGCGTATGGATCACCTTGACGGGAGGTCTAGGTACAGAACCAGTTAATGAATATATGATAGAAATTATAGACTCTGACGAGCTTAATTAATCCTATGGCCAATTGGGTATAATAGATTTAATCACTTGAAGGTGGACTATAATCCCCTGACGGGGTTTGTAGCATCTAAGAATAGCTCTTAGTCCACCCTGACGGGGTAAGGAGAATTGTGAATCGCGACCATTACATATTTACCAATTTGTCCCTAAAACATTACATGAAATGAATGATAATTAGGTGAAATCCTCGCGTCTCTCAAGTACTGCCTTTCATACCTTGCGTAAACTACTTTATTTTCTCGCGTCTAGTTTAATACTTGCCTTAATTTAGTATTTTAATTTATTGTCTTAGTTATAGAAAACCAAACAAACATTCTAAAAATCATTTACTTGCTAATTAGGTGAAATGAATTAGCAAGTAAATGATTTTACGTGCAATGATAATTAGGGGAAAATCTTGCGTCTCTCAAGTACTGTCTTTCATACCTTGTGTAAACTACTTTATTTTCTCGCGTCTAGTTTAATACTTGCCTTAATTTAGTATTTTAATTTATTGTCTTAGCTATAGAAAACCAAACAAACATTCTAAAAATCATTTACTTGCTTTTACGTGCAATTAATCACTATCTGATAAGCATAGAGTCAACCAATCCGTCCCTGAGAACGAATCTGTATTATCACGTATATTACTTGGGACAACTGTACACTTGCAGTTGTGGTCCTCTTTTCCTTATTGAATTTATTTTAGAACACACAAAGGACTACCAAGTTTTTGGCGTCGCTGCCGGAGACGGTAGCGTGCGACCCCGGTGTTTATCCTTTAGTGTTAGTTGCATTTTTATTTTTCAGTTTTACGCTTTGTTTGTTCATATTTTTCAGGTTTTTAGGTTTGGTGTATGCGAAGGAAGCTATTTAAGGATCTTGATACACTACCTTCGATCCTTGATAATCCTGAATCATTAGTTAGACTTGCTAACAAGAAAAAGAGAGAAGAAAAAGAAGCGAAAGAGTTAGAAGAGAGATTAGCTAGAGAAATGGCCGATCTTTCGATTGAGAACAACGGTTAGAATGGCCAAGTCCCGCCTCCTAATCTTACTAATCCTCCTAAACCTCTAGTTAAAATCCAATTAGTTGATCCATGGTTCATTAATGGTACAGCACAAGAACCATTCCTTGCTCCTCCTCTTGGGATTGGCCCAGCCAATATTGATGTTCTGAGATTCCGTCCAGATTCGGGTATGTTAGCTCAAATTCAGAATTTTGGGAATTTTCGTGGCAAGCCCGGAGAAGATCCTATTCGCGCAGTACAAAAATTTATGCAAATATGCGATTCATACATCACTCAAGGAGTAACAAAAGAGAAAATGTATATTGCTACATTCATATTTTTCGTGATAGATGGAGCGAGTGATTGGCATGATTCACAAGAGCCTAGAAAGATTACGAATTGGGAACAGTTACAAGCTGCGTTTTTCGACAGATACTATCCATCCAACATGAGATTAGATGCTCAACTGGAATTAACACATTTCCGACAAGAATATGATGAAACTTTGGGCAGAAGTTGGTCGAGATCTCCAGAATTTCTTGCGAAGAGTCCCTGATCATGGCCTTTCAGAACAACAACGAATGAAAATCTTTTACAACGGTCTTGAAGGGAAATCAAGGAAGGATTTAGATTTATTATGTGGTGGTGGATTTTTGCAGGTTCTACCCGTTCACGCGAAGATTATTTTGGATAGAACGGTAACTAATGAAGTGGGTTGGAATACTGTGAGAACACCCTATTAAAGGGGGAGTTAATAACGTAAATATCCTAGAAAATTTCACCTACTTAGAGAACAAAGTACAAACCACATTTGAACAACAATTGAAGCAACTCACGTTAGTTGTGAAAGAAGGTTTTTTGAGTAAAAGGGTTGAAGTGAATGCTACGCAAGAAGTTTATGGATGTTCATATTGTGTATGAATGATCATGAATTGGATAATTGTTAGAATAATCAAGAATCTGTGATGTTTGTTTCTAACAGAGGGAATTACAATTCGAATGGTCAAGGATATCAACCAAACGGAAACTATCCTGGGTTTCAGTATTCAAATCCTAATGGGGCCGCTAATCCTACTCGCGCATATCAGCCACGTCCCCAAGGTAATAACTATAATCTAAGACCGCAAAATAATTACCAAGGGGGACAAAATCAAGGAAATTATGTTCAGAGACAACCTCCTCAAGACAATTATAATAACACCATGAACCAGAAAGCTTTACCTGCTCAACCGCAAGAAGGTAAAAATAACCTTCAGAAAACCGTAGTAGATTTGATTGACATCCATGCGCAGTCAATCCAAAGGTAACAAGCTTCTGAGGCACACATTCAGATAATAGAGAATCATGTTGCGCAAATGTCAAAACAATTGAATCAGCGTCCACAAGGGCAACTCCCTAGTGATACTGAATATCCAATCCAAATCGAAGATTGTAAAAACCTTCCTCCATCTCATTTTCCTGTTATGAAAGAGAAGGAAGTTATTAGAAACTAAAAGGATGTGGTGGATAAAGATAAAGAAGTTGAAGTAGAAGAAGTGGAAAGGCCTATTGAAGTTCCGAAAAAGAAAGATAATATTATGATAAATCGTCCTCCTCCACCATTTCCATCTAGAGTTCAAAAGAAGGGTGATATGGCTGATTACCAAAAATTCTTGAACAAGGTGAGAGGTCTTAGCATTCATATTCCGTTGTTAGGAGCTATTAGAGATGTACCCAAGTATGGAAAGTTTCTGAAAAGAGCCCTCACCAACAAAAGGTCATATTGCGATAATGAGATGATTGGTTTACGTGAAGAATGTAGTGCAATATGTCAGAATAAGTTACCTCCCAAACTACTTGGTCTTGGGAGCTTTACAATTCCGATATCTATTGGTAATGAGTGGCAAGGAAAAGCGTTATGCAATTTGGAGTATTAATCTTATGCCCAAATCAATCTTTGAGAAGTTGAAAATAGGAGATGCGAAACCAACATCTATGGTCTTACAGATGGCTGACAGATCCCTCGTACATCCAGAGGGACGAATAGAAGATGTCCTCGTCAAGTCAAGTACGTTAATTTTTCCCGTTGATTTTGTTATACTTGATTACGGCGCGGATAGGAATGTCCCCATTATCTTGGGAAGACCATTCCTAGCCACGGGGCTTACTTTAATTGATGTAGAAAACGGAGAAATGATTATGAGAATCCAAGACGAGGAGGTGAAGTTCAACGTGTTCAGACCAATGAGATTTCCAAATTCCAAGGAGGACTGTTTTCGTGTAGATGTAGTTGAACAGGTACCAAAAGATCCAACTAAGGTTGTAGAGACCTTAAGAGTGGAGGAAAAAGAGCTAAGAAATAAACCACCAATTAAAGTTCCTCTAAATCCTAAGGGAAGTCCACACCTAGATCATGCAAAGAAGAAAAACAAAGCACGTGTTACAAAGGTCCCAAAGGAAACTAAGAAAGAAAGAAAGAAAAAGGAGTTCAAAGTGGGCGAAGAAGTCGCTATGAAAAACCCTAACCCTCCTCCAAAGACACGTGAATCAAAGAGATCTTGGCTAGGACCATTCATGGTTGCAAAGGTTATCTCAGATAAATTAGTTGGAATAAAAGCCAAGGGATGCAAATTTCGAGTAACAAATTTTGACAACCACACTCACTGCTGGGGAGGTTATGTTAAAGAATGATGCACGAGGTAACCCGTCGAGCTTAACGACGTTAAACAAAAGCTAATTCATTGTATATTAGTTTAAGTCTTTTAATTTTTGTAGTGTATAGTAGATAAATTTCATTAATTTAGTGTTTATTATTACAAAATGAGAAAGGGTAGTTTTTTTTGATGATTTCAGGGGTAAAAAGGTCATGAGTTTGGGGTCGAAAAGGTAAAAAACGAAAAATTAGAGTTCAAAGACTACACTGACCGGCTAGCCGGCGAGCTGACCGGCATGCCGGTCAAACGCGCTGAAGACCCCCCAAACTCTGACTAGTGCGTCCACTTGGACGCATGACGTAGCGTCCACGATTGCGCCAGCGAGACGCGAGCGGTATGCCGGTCAGCTGACCGGCTTGCTGGCCCGCGAAGGTTGAATTTTCTGGTTAGTGTGTCATGTATGACGCAAGAAGGCTTGCATCTGAGGTAAAAAAAAAAAAAAAAAAATCAATTTAAGTTATTTATTTTGCGCCGACACAGCGACCGGTATGCCGGTCAGCCACCGGCTAGCCGGTCAGCTGCTGCGAGAGGCGGTTTTAAGGGTTAAAACCCTATCTTTTAAGCTTCTTTCCCAAGCCAGCCTCTTATTCCGAATCGTAGCCTCCAACGACTCCGAAAAATCATCATCAAAACACCAAATATCACCAATCCTTCTCTCTAAACATCATCCAAGCACACAATCATAACATAAATCTTCCCAATCATCCCAATTTTTCTTTCACCAAAGCTTAAAGTTTATCCATTAAACCTTTCCCAAACCTTGACATATTTATGACCCAACTCAGAATACACCATAGTTCATATCCATACACCTTCAAGAACACTAAAATCACAACTTCATCCAAAAGTTTTGAGAGTTCTTGAAGCTTTGAGTTTGGGGTCATCAAAGATGACCATGAAGGTTGGAAAAGATACAAAGAACATGATGAAAAGAGAAAATTGGGTCTGGAGGGAAGATTTTCGTAGAGGAGATGATGATTAGGGAGCTAGGAATAGATAAAAACGTGGGAAATTCGACGAAAAGTTTGAGGTGATGAAGAACACTTTAAACGCAACATTGATGAAGAAGAATTCAAAACCTCAACCTGGACGCAACACTGACAACCAGCCTTGCGCTGGTTAAGATACGTTTTCTATCCCTTGTTGTTTAGTGTAGATCAGTTTAATTTCTTTGTGACTTTTCGAGTTGTGGGGACACGACTCATTTTTGAGTTTGGGGTGGGGTTCGTTGCCATCCCAGTTTTTATGTGTTTATTTGTTTTAATTGCTTTCAATAAAATAATTAGGAGTTGCATTTGACTGTAGAAGTTGTTAGATGTCCCTTTTAAGCATGCTTTTGATGAATCTATGATAGAAAATAGTGGACTTTAGGGAATAACATAAAACGCACTTTAATTGCATGCAAACATAGATAATGAATAGGAAAAATTAATAAACAATGCAAAAGAAGTAAGCTTGTACTTAAGGAAAATGTTTGGTTTGTAGAACGTGAGATCTAAATTAGTAGAGAACCCACTTAGATATGAACTAAAGACGAACCATGTAACTAGGAAAATGATAGGGGCAGTTCTTTGTTAGCCATTTGAATCCTTTTAGCTTGCTATCCCTTATATGAATATTATCCGTCTTAGCCCAATTTTGAGCCTTAAACCTTTTATTTTGTCGCCACAATATAAGCCCATATCCCCTTAGATTATTAGGCATGACCAAATGACCCGCACTTGAATCACGATCCCGAGACCTGTCTCGAGCTTGAGGTTGGGGTGGAGGTCCACATTTGGGAAATTACATTGGGAGGGGATTATATGTGTTTGTATTGAGGCACAAAAAATTTAGATGATATTATTATTTGTAACCCTTTGCCGGGATTGAAAACAAAAAAAAACAAAAAAAAATGAAAAAGAAAATAAAAAGAAAGAAAGAATAAAATAACCGGCAAAGTGGAATATTTTGAAAGATCATCCTATTATATATTAGGTTGACATGGGGACGCAACATTAGCGCGTCAAATGGGTTGAGTGAAAACATTATATGAGTGTAAACTCAAGCTCGTGGACAGTTGTTGATGGTAAGTGAGGAGAGAGCCAAAAGCTCACTTCAAATTTACCAAATATACATACCACACCGTCCCTAAGCCTACGCTAAAACTGTAAAGTACTCGTGATTCCTAATTATATGGTAAGTTAATAGGGAGTATACTAAGTGGAGCGTTCAAAGCGAGTAAGGATCGAGGAAACTCTAGCCATCATATTGAGATAAGTACAAGTGTAACCTTCTAGCATTGCGAAGTTAATTTTATGATTGAAGTTATTTGTGTTTGATGTTGCATGATTAGTGTATGTGTATGTTATTTCTTAATGTTTGCTATATGAGGTTTATTTTAAGAATTGCTTTAGGGTGTATTTACTAGCTTCTATTTTCTCTTGCATCTACTTCATTCCCCTTGTTTTTAGTTTTACTTTGTCGGGACGACAAATGTTTGAATTGGGAGTCTTGATGTTTCCCTAAATGTTCTAATTTTATGCCCTTGAGAGACATTATTTTTGGTGTTTGTTCGACTATTTAGATAGACTTTTGGTGTTAATATGCAATAAATCGATTTTCCTCTTTTAATTCTAGTATTTTTCATTTATTAAACTTTTGCGTGTAATATGGTTTGTTTTGAGTGAAAAGTTGTAGGTTTTGAACACTAGCTAGGAGAGGAATCCAAGAATAAAGTCAAAGATCGTGTAATGAAGTCAAAGCAAGAAGAAATATCCCGAAAGAATTGATAATTTCAAGCTGCAAATCTGCAAAGTTGATAAAGATTGCTGATTTCGAGCCATCTAAGAGTGGATTTAGCTTCTGACTTATGAAGAGAATTTGTGCCTCATTGAGTTACGGAACTTTAGCAACTGGAATGGGGTCAATCCGAGTTGAAACGAACCGGTTAGAGCTGATTTAGTGAAGGTGGTGCAGCAGTTACGGGACTTGGGCTTAATTAATGGACTTGGGCTTTTCTATTTTTCATTTAATCCCTATGAAAAGACCTAGTCCGAATTTTAGCTTATAAAAGGGCTTTAGACTTCTATTTTTCACACACCTTACACATATAATTCATACGCAAAAGAGTCAAAGCATCAGAGAAGAAGCTAGAGCAAGGAAGAGAACAAGTAAGAGCTGGAGATTGTCTATATCTCCAATTCTCAGTCAATTCAACTCTGTAATTAGGTTCTTTTACTTTATTCTGTAAAACATGATGAGCTTATTTATTTCTTTAGTTTTCGTCTTTTTAATTATTATGAGCTAAACTTAAATAGTGCTTGAGAACGCATAATGGGTTAATACTAATTTGATTTCGTTTCATGTGTTTGGATTTGGGATTATTATAATTGAAATCAAATTGGGTAAATTGTATTTTTCATTAATTTGCTTTTATTTACTATTATTGACGTGATTAACCAATCATAGGACTTAGTACCTAGGCTATTCCATATAGTGGCGTATGGATCACCTTGACGGGGGGTCTAGGTACAGAAGCAGTTAATGAATGTAGGATAGAAATTATAGACTCTGACGAGCTTAATTAATCCTATGGCCAATTGGGTATAATAGACTTAATTACTTGAAGGTGGACTATAATCACCCTGACGGGGTTTGTAGCATCTAAGAGTAGCTCCTTAGTCCACCCTGGCGGGGTAAGGAGAATTCCGAATCTTGACCATCACATATTTACCGATTTGTCCCTTAAACATTACATGAAATGAATGATAATTAGGTGAAATCCTTGCGTCTCTCAAGTACTGCCTTTCATACCTTGCGTAAACTACTTTATTTTCTCGCGTCTAGTTTAGTACTTACATTAATTTAGTATTTTAATTTATTGTCTTAGCTATAGAAAACCAAACAAACATTCTAAAAATCATTTACTTGCTTTTATGTGCAATTAATCACTATCTTATAAGCATTAGAGTCAACCAATCCGTCCCTGAGAACGAATCTGTATTATCACATATATTACATGGGACAACTGTACACTTGCAGTTGTGGTTCTCTTATCCTTATTGCATTTTATCTTAGAACACACAAAGGACCACCAGGAAGCTGGATATCAACAACTCTTCCATATCTACTCGCTATTATTTCAACATTTTCGATTGAGATATAATTTCCAGGTAAACAATGAATTTGTACCCAGAATATATAGGTATTTTGATTGTTAATAGCAAGATCATCATTTTCTTTCCATTCTTGAATAAGAATATGTTTACCTGCCGAATTCCATGGTCTTTTCAAGAGGATATTTTGATAGTCTTCATCCGATGCAGTTAATCAAGCACGCATTGAAACCAAGTTTCTCCGTTGTAACCGCTTCTTCTAAACCCCATGACTTATTAATGGTTTTTCTGAGGAAGTTGAAGCTCATAGGTTTGTTACTAACAATTTTAGCTAAGAGTTTTGGTTTTTCAATGGTAGCATAGATTGAGTTATGAACAGGTTTGAGGATGCTTTTACTCGGCTTAGGTTTTAGTCGGTTATGATTTTGATTAGAGATTTGGTGTTTTCCATTGCAGAAAGGTTTGATGTATTCGAAAGGGTGGGAGAGGAGAGAGTAAGAGAAGGAGGGAGGACAAGAGGAGAAGAAGAACTAACCTGGAATTGGATGATTTCGTCTAAGAAAGGATGGGTTGAGGTGTGGGAGTGGTGGTGTTTGTGGTGTTTTTGTTGGTGGTGGTGGTTTTACTGGTGGTTGGCTTAAGAGAGAGGGGAGAGGATACCGGCTTCATAATTCAAAAAAGATATTTTAAAATAATTCCGAGTTCAAAGTGGCTCTCATATTAACTAAAAAAAAAAATATAAAAGGTTAAGAATCATCCATACATGTATTGACCAAAAAATAAAATAAGAGATGTGATGGGTGTTTTAGACCAAAAAGAAAAAAAGGAAAAATGACATGTGATGGGTGAGATATCTAGAAACACAAAAGTCCACATGACTTGCCAGCCCCATATAATATAAAACTCCCGTCTCTCCCCTCTTCCATGTCTTCTCCCTATATATAAACCCCCTCTCCACTCATCAACATAAACTACATAGGTGATATTTTTATTTAAATTCAAATAATAAAATAAAAGTCAATGCCTCTCATGTTCCCTGAAATTTTTGCGTTTTCACGTTATCCCTATTTCCTTAAATTTGTACCTTACCATCTAAAACGAAAAGAGGAATCCACAAATTGAGGCCTAGATACCAACTAAAAGAGTATTAAAGGCCCAACTAGAAAAACCTACTAACTAAGGCCTAACTTTATTTTCTGGGCAAACTTTTTCCAACTTTACCCTTTTTCTTTTTTTTAAATTCGTTTTTGTTTCTTCTAATCGAGTAGGTACAGACCTACATTTTTTGATTGGTCTGTACCTACAGGTCTAGACTAAAGTTAGGTTTTGTTATTATGTCAAAGAAATTATGTCAAGCCATTTTTCATTTACTTGCATTACAAGTCCTCATAACACCTTTTTGTCGTTTTTTATATATTCATACTTATAGTCTCAAATCATGTACCCTAGGGTCTGTACCCTAGCTTTTTTTGTCCAAATCATGTACCCTAGGGTCTATACCCTAGCTTTTTTATATTACGAATTTTTCCATTCCATTCCATTCCAAGCTCGGGTTTTATCCATACCATTTTGGTCCGTACCTTAAGGTCTATACCCTAGAAACTGGAAAAAAAAAACACAGAACAAAAAAAAAATTACACTAAGGACTTCACATTTAAAATACAAAACAAGAAAAGGACAGTGTTTTACAATTTTTTTAAGAAAGGCTGGACCAATCACATTTTAAATACAAAACAAGAAAAAGAAAATGAGTTTGAAAAACAATAGAAATAAAAAAAAAAAACTTGGGACACTAATGGGCTGGCCCAAACAGATATGGACCCAAATAAGTCTGGACCTAAATAAGTCTAGACACAAAGGTTTTTTCTTAAAAAAGAATGTCTAAAAACCCAAACGGGCTGGACCTAAACACCTAGCCATGCTGGACCTAACCAACTAACTGGACCTACCACGCGTTTAAAAAAAAAGATAGACAAAACAAATCTGAAAAGATCTGAACATCCACGAACAGATCTGAACAGCCACGAACAAAGCGGATCTGGAGCGTTGATTTGGAGGAATGTCAGAGGTGGATCTGGTGGTGGTGGTGCAGAGGAGCGCGGTCTTGTGCAGAAGTTGCAGTGGAAATCGATATGGTGTGGTGATGCTGCAGAGAAGCGGCGGTGGCTGTGGGAAGTCCAGATCTCGATCGTGAATCACGTCATGGTGCAGGTGATGGCCGGAGCTGTAAACAAAAGGCGAATCACGTCATGGTGCATGTGGATCTGAGCGGCGGATCTGATGCTCGATTGACAGCGGAAATGGTGGTTTTCCTGCGCGAGAAGAGCTGCTGTGGTGGTGGTATCCTGCGCGAGAATGGCGGTGGTGGATATCTGAATCTGCAGCGAGATCTGGTGCTTCGTGGGGTTGGCTTTCTTCTGCAGCAGCGGAGGTTGGTGGCGTGTGGGCAGCTTTCTTCTGCAGCAGCGGAGGTTGGTGCTCTTCTCTGCGATGGTGGTGGTCTTCTGCAGCAGCGAGGTGAGGAGGTGAGAGAGGGAGGGGGAGGGGGCGGTTTTACAAGGGAGAGAGAGGGGGAGGGGGCGGTTTTACCAGAGAGGAGAGAGAGGTTACAGTGAGCACAGAGAGAAGGTGGGCATCGATCTATTAGGGTAAATGTTTTGGGTTGGGGATTCAGTGTATAAGAGAGGGGAAGGGAGGGGTGTATTGGGTTTTTTACTCCTTTCTAGTTACCTTCTAATGGAATTGTGGGACTAGGCCTTTGTTTATTAACCAACATGTCGTAGGGCCTTATTTCATAATTCACCCAAACGAAAAGCGCTGCACCGTGACCCATTTTTGACTAATTTTTCCCATTTTGTCGTTAATCCGTTATTAAATTATTTTAAATTAGTTAAAAATAGAAAAACATTAAATTATTATTGTCTAATCCTGTAACTTTTAAAATCTAAAAACACCAAAACAGAGTATATTCTTTGTACCACCTCCCTATTTATTTTCTAACCCCATACATTTTGAACAATCAATATAACCTCCCAAAATTTATTATTATCTTTGCTCACATGTCCCTACCCCAACTACCTACCATAACTTAAAAATTCTAACAATCCCCAAAACTTTTATTTTATTTGCACATATAATCCTCCCATCCATTCTAATCCTCCCCATTCCTTTAACTTGTTGAAAATTTATGGATTGCGTTACGTCCATGAAACTTAGTCTAATCAAACTACCAAATTTAAAAATTTGAAATAAATGCACCATAAAGTGAATTATAACAAATCGTTAAAGAAGAGAGTATTGATCTGGTAACTTCTTCGTTATTTAAATAATTGTAATACGCATTTGGACAACAATAATACCATATGCACGTTAATTTATGGTTTGAGACCAAATATACATTGACCATATGCTGAGACTTCAAAATTCAAAATTGTTTTTTTATTAAATTAAGCACAAAAGGTTCACCCGAGATCATTACATATGCTTGGGATAGGACAGTGGACGCACAGGGTGGGGATGAGAAATTGATTAGATTGGGAGTAGAGTGGGTGGAAGATTGTGTAAATAAAAAAAAATTGAGAGATTAATTAAAACTTGTGGAGTTAAATATAGTTAGATAGATGGATGGTGTTAGAGGTTTGTGTAAAGAAAATAATTAATTTTGAAATTTTATTTAATTTTTATAATTTATTAATGTTAAAAAATAAATAGAAAATTGTGCGTAAAGAAAATAATAAATTTTGTTTTTTTAGATTTTTTAAAATTTATAGGGTTAAATAATAAATAATTTATGTTTGTATACTTTTAATTAATTCTGAATAATTTAATGGGTCAATGACCCAAAAAATCAAAATAATATTATACTTGCCCCAAAGAATCATCCATTAACTTACTATTATAAGATTACATGTTTATCCGTCAAGAATGATTCCCGTCAAGGACGATTCCCATCAAGGACGATTCCCGTCAAGCACGATTCCCATCAAGGACGATTCCCGTCAAGGACGATTCCCGTCAAGGACGATTCCCATCAAGGACAAAATTTAGTTAATGATGTTATTGGGAAGAAATTTTGTCATTGATGTTATTGGGCAGAAAATAATATTATTTTGATTTTTTGGGTCATTTTCCCTAATTTAATCATAAAAATAGACGAACTTGGTGAAAAGGATAATGTAAAAAAGATAATGTATAGTGATTTTTGATATAAAGAAACATTTTTAAGGAAATAGGAGAAGTTAAATGAAAAAAAAAATACTTAATACATGTACTAATCCAGTACAAAAAAAAATTTACTCATAAAATAATGATTGGGTATTTAGTAGCTTTTCTTTTGTAAAATTTTAAATGTTAAGAATCAATACATGTACCGACCAAAAAATAAAATAAAACATGTGATGGGTGTTTTAGACAAAAAGAAAAAAGAAATAAAGAAAAAAGATATGTGATTGGGTGAGATTTCTAGAAACACAAAAGTCCACAGGACTTGCCAGCCCCATATAATATAAACTCCCGTCTCTCCCCTCTTCCATGTCTTCTCTCTATATAAACCCCCTCTCTACCCATCAAACATTAGTCTTCTCTCTATTACAATAAAAACCAAACATAAAAAAGTTTTAACATTCAAATACTAATGCCTAGAAAAGGAATGAAGTCTTTGTGGTTCTCTCCTCATAGGACTTCTACTCCAAGCTCTCGATCTTCTTCACCATCACGATTCTCCTTTTCCCCATCCCGACCAAGTTTCTCAGATTCTGTAATGGATCATTCTATAGACCGAGCCGAGCCAATGATCATGAAATGGAACCCCGAAACTACGACTTTTGCTAAGGTCACTTCTCTTTTTTATGAAAACAGAAAAGAAGCAAAAGAATTCATCAAATGCGTTAACAATCTTCAAAAAGCTATGCATTTTCTATCTTCTGAAAACTCAAACTCTGATAAACTTGCTCGTGCTCAAAACCTATAATGCAAATCGCTATGAAACGTCTTCAGAAAGAATTCTATCAGATTTTGTCGATGAACCGGGCTCATTTAGATCCTGAATCTGTCTCGGTTCGATCCTCTCATGCCTCGACTATGTCAAGCATGTCCGATTTTGACGATGACGAAGAAGATGCGGAAAATAGCGCTAGTGACTCCATTACTGAAGTTGAAGATGTTTCGACCACTATTATGGGCGATTTAAGAACCATTGCCGAGTGCATGATCTCTGCAGGCTATGCGAAAGAGTGCTTACATATATACAAAATTATACGTAAATCAATTATCGATGAAGGTATATACAGGCTTGGAGTTGAGAAATTGACTCCTTCAAAGATGCATAAAATGGATTTTGAAGTTCTGGAACTGAGGATAAAGAATTGGCTCAACGCTGTCAAAGTTGCTGTCAAGACTTTGTTTAACGGAGAAAGAATCCTCTGTGATCACGTTTTTATCTCCTCGGATTCCATTCGTGAGTCGTGCTTTGCTGAAATTTCAAAGGAAGGAGCCATGATTTTGTTTAGTTTTCCAGAAAACACAGCGAAAAACAGCAAAAAGTCACCTGAAAAAGTTTTCCGGATGCTTGATATGTACACTGCAATTGCATATCTATGGCCGGAAATCGAATCAATATTTTCGTCCGAATCAACCTCCTCCGTAACTTCGCAAGCCATCACTTCATTAATCAAACTAGGCGAGTATGTCCGGACGGCTTTAACGGAGTTTGAAACGACGGTGCAAAAAGATAACTCAAAGTCCGCCATCTCTGGAGGTGGGATCCACCTTTAACGATCAACGTAATGAATAATCTATCTTTACTAGGTGATTACAGCAGTGTATTAACTGATATACTAGCTGACTCCGCGCTTCCGTCAAAGACATCATTGCCTGTATCATTCTTCGGTGTCTCCGATTCCGATGACTCATCATCGACGGCGATATCTCTTCGGTTTGCTTGGCTTGTTTTGGTTCTTCTATGCAAACTTGACGGTAAAGCAAAGCATTACAAAGACGTTTCACTCGCTTATTTGTTTTTAGCAAACAATCTACTGTACGTCGTCGTCGTAAAAGTCCGATCATCGAATCTGAAGTATTTGCTTGGAGATAAATGGTTGTCAAAACAAGAGCAAAAAGTCAAAAAGTTTTCGTCAAACTATGAACGGCTAGCATGGGGTCACGTCATCAGTACCATTCCTGAAGATTCAACAACGCTTAGATCACCTCACGAAATCAAAGATTGTTTCAAGAGATTTAACACTCAGTTTGACCAGGCGTACCGTAAGCAATCACTCTGCGTTATACCCGATAACAGCCTTCTTGAAGATATAAAGCTGTCCATAATTGAGAAATTGGTTCCAGTTTATAGCGAGTTTTACCAGAAGTATAAGCATAGGATAGCGAGAGAAAGAAATGTGGCATCTGTGGTAAGATAAGATTTTCTCCAGAAGAGATTGGGAATTGTTTGTCTGAACTCTATTCTGGAGCCGTTGGAGCTGGGACTTCTCCGTCATCACGTTGAAAATAAATTTTTTCTTATTATTTTTCAAAATATTAATTTACTTATATTTTGGGTGTAAAAATGGTGAAATGTATACATCATGAATTCTAGAGATTTTGCATGTAATTAACGTGATATCTCGATGAGCAGTTGATGAGTTTTTCTAATGATATTTGTTGTAACAAAACTTTGATAGTAGAACATTTTACGAGTGAGGACTAATATTTGCTGTCTACTATAATGTTGGTCTTTATGCTAATGCTATTGGGCGAGTCTGAGAGGCTATTTGTCGTGTCATAATTTTTTTTTGACTAATACTGGAACTCTGTGATTAATCTTTTATTAATTCCTATCAAACGCTCCCCTCCTCCTAGTCGAGTAGTCATCGTTGTCCAATGAATTAGAGGAATATACCTTTTTAGGCCTAAAATTTAAAAATCAGAATTTTAAGGACCTAGTTACTTTTTATGTTTTTTAAGGGCCTAACTAGAAATTTTCTGGTTAGGTTTACGTTTTTAGGAAGTACATACCTACTATTTTGGAGGGTATATGCCCACTATTTTAATTTTTTGGGGGTACACGCCCACCGTTTTTTTTAATTAAGTCCATATTTGTTCAGCGTTCAGTTAAGTCCATATTGGTCAGTCCTTGTTCAGGCCAGTCCTTGTTCCAATCAGTCCATTTATCCACTAAACAAGTATCCTTACCCCCTAAAATAACATGTTGACCCCCTAAACTAACAAGTTTTCCCCTAATTACCCCCTAAAATATCAAAACAGGGGGTATTTACCCCCTAAAATATCAAAACAGAGGGTATTTACCCCCTAAAATATCAAAACATGGGCATAGTGGTGGTGCGCTGGTTTAGTGGTGGTGGCCTCGAAATCACAGCAGCAGCTCGGTTTAGTGGTGGTGGTCTCGAAATCACAGCAGCAGCTCGGTGTTGGTGGTGGGGCTTGGAGTAAAGAGAAGCAGGGTGGTGGTGTTGCTGGTGGTAGTGCTGTCTGAAAAAAAAATCCACCAACTCGCGCCACCACCAGCACCACCTTGCGCCACCAATACTTGCAGCAACAAAAACCGTCTGCAAATCGACGAGATCTTAACGGATGGAAGAAGAAGAACCCTAAAATAACAAAACAGGGGGTTCGTACCCCCTAATTTTCCAGATCTGAAAATAAAAACCCACCAACTCGCGCCACCACCAGCACCACCTCGCGCCACCAATACTTGCAGCAACAAAAATCGTCTGCAAATCAACGAGATCTTAACGGATGGAAGAAGAAGAAGAAGAAAACCAACAGATCGGAGATGTGATGCAGATCGGAGATGGGATGCAGATCGGAGTTGGGATGCAGATCTGCTGGACTGCTGTGTTGCAGCCATGGTGTTGATTTGCAGTGTTGCAGCAGTGTTGGTGGTGGAGATCTGGTTCGTGGCAGTGTGGATGGTGGCAAGAGATCTGGTTCGTCGTGGTGGTGGTGGCTCGGAGAGAAGAGAAGCAGGGCTTCGTTTATGGGACAAAGCTGTGGTGGTGGCTCGGCGAGATTTGCTGCAGAAGGTGGGAAGCGGCGGGGAAGAGAGCTGCTGCAGAAGGTGGGAAGCGGCGATTTTTCTGCATTTGGGTCGAGAGAAAAAGGGGGATGGGGGTGGGTTTTATATGTATTTTTTTAGTTGGATACCAACTAATAATAACTAAGGCCCTAAAACAGAAACCAACATGTTATATAGGCCCTTATTCCTCTTTTACCCAATGAATTGTGCTATGCTCGAACGATATGTTTGAAATGATACGATAGTAGCCTAAGAACCAGAAATGGAAGGGTAAAAAGATTCATGAAAAGATATTACGAAAACATTTATAATATTTGCAAGGCTATAATGGCTGGGTCTGATAAACTTCGTGGAGGGGTGATTGAGACACCTAATAATGACAGAATGAATTATAAATGGGTTCATGAAGCGTCGGGTAATTTCACTGTAAAATCAGCTTTCGCGAATATTGCGGAGGAGGCCCCCTGATACATCGTTTAAATGGGGGTGTATTTGGAAAATCAAGTGCTCCCAAACACTACGTGTTTTGCTATGTAGATTATCTCGGGATCGATTACCTACTGCGGCTAATTTATTTCGAAGGAATGTTATCGAGTCTTGCGAATGTCAGATTTGTGGTGCAGATTTGGAGGATAGTCGACATGTATTCCTGACCTGCAAGTTACCGAAAGTTGTCTGGGCTGAATTGGGTGGCGCGAGAATAGAGAAGCAACTTCTGCAGAATTGGCGACAGCAGAATATTGCACATTAGTCCCTGCAGGTTCCGTCCACTCCAGGAGCTGCGCCAGTGAGGACATGCTGCGATTTCTGATGGACATGAGAGCACTTGTTCTGTCCGAGGAGTTAATAGACACCCACCGCAAAGCTGTAATCAGCGAAACATATTTACAAGCTGGTGTACAGCTCCAGGCGAGTGAAGTAACAGGAAAAGTCATGAAGCAATGGCTTGAGTTTAATTTAAATTCGAACCAGAGTTATGGAAGTATTGAATGGAAGCTGGTTTTTAGTGCAGCAGTGGAGACCATTTGGAAAAGGCGGAATGAAGCATTGTTTAAACACCCAGATGCGGGACCAAGAATGGTTGGACTAAAACACGATCTACTAAGATTGGCAAGTGGTTTTGTGTCCGCGTGGGGTAGTGAATGCAATGGAGGGATTATTAAAACAACGAGAAGTGAATTAGTGAAATGGGAAAAACCTATAAATAAACTCAAATTAAACGTGGATGGTTGTTACGATGTTGCGAGAGCTCGAGCCGGAATTGGAGGGTTATTACGGGATGAGGAAGGTTCTTTTGTCGCAGGTTTCTCCGGTCCATGTGTTATGGAATCCTTGGCTTTTTCGGAACTTTTAGCGTTGCATTTCGGATTAAAATGGGTTGTAAGTCGCGGTATCACGGAGTTATATGTTGAAACTGACTCCAGAGATCTTTACGCGCTAGTGAAGGGCGGTGGTAGATCTACGGGTTGGAATTGCCATATAGATCGTGATTGTAGAGAGATGCTGGAAAATCATCTGGGGTTTGTAATCAAGTGTATTTACCGAGAAGCGAATACGTGTGCGGATATATTGGCTAAAAGAGGCTTAGAGATGGAAGAAGAACCTCACGTATTGGAGGATCCTCCAGACTACTTATGGAGTTATATCACTCGAGGTAAGAGCGGGTGTACGGCGCCTAGATTAGTGTTAGAGCCTATTTGATTTTAGTTGTTCTAGTTAGTCCAAATATCGGCTTTTAAAGCCTCATTGGTATGCAAAAAAACATTTATAATGATTAAAATCATTTTAGAATTTTAAACTTCTTCATTAATTCTTTTATATCTCTAGTGAAATATAAATAGTTTATACTTGATATTTTTTCCCGGCTAAATCACAATTCGATAGTGAAACTTTAAACGACTAAATCATAATCCAATCTTGAGGCTTTTAGCAGTTAAGTCACAATTTGAACTCGAACAACTCGAGCTAAACTTCCTTGTGTAATCAATCACCTACACAAGTAACCCCTTCTTTATGGATCTTCTCCTCGAACTCGAACCACTCTTCTCGTCACTTGGATCATCAATCTTATTCCAAAACAAACGCTATTATCTTGCTTGTGATAAATATTTGATTACAAGAATAGTAATGAACTTCTAAAGAGTGGATATTACAATTAATAAAACAAGCTTGAATAAATTATATGAATGAGGAAAATAACTTGTGAATATTTTCTTGAAGTGTAAGATAATAAGATGATTAATTGGAGTTCCAAGAGGTGAGTTAGATGATACTCAATATCCCTATATATAGGCAAACTTGGTTCAACGTTAACATCTGGTTGTGCACCTTATTATTCCAAACCAGGTTCCAAGTTTGCACGTATTGGGTATCTATTTTGATCACCAACGACTACATTCCATGTGGCTCTGTGTAATCGAACAGTTATATTCTGAGCTGGCATAAAATGATGTCGTATATGCTTAAAGTGGGATAAAGTTTTTTAGCTTATATCGGGAACCCAATATAAATCAGGTTGACATTTTCTACAAAAAGGGTTCCCGGAATGGATTTGTATTCTGGTTTGCATTAATGGATGTTATTTTGCAAACCTTTCTTCTAGCTAAAATGCGGACCCGCTATAAATCGGGAACCCGATTTGTCTTTTGTATTTTTGACATGATTTTCTATTGTGATGCTCATATGGAAAAATATTTTTCACCAACTTTTGTTAGTTAAGCATGAGAGCTTATTCCGTGCGTATGCAAGGGTATGACAAGAAACATTTGTACGAATATAGTCTCAAAGATGCTTAAAAGAGTTCATGTTGCGGTTTTCAAAAGAGAATGATAATAACAAGGAAAGTGTTCAAAAACTATGTATGAGCAAGTATGTAGTTAAAACCAAGTCCTAATTAGTAGCACGAAATGAGATATGACCAAGTCCTATATGTCGCGTCGACACCCTCTTCTCCTTCTTCTTCTACTGGTCGATGGCGGCTCCTTCTTCCGCTTCCTCTTCTCTTTATTTTCCTTTTATTTTCCTTTTTGTTCTTTTTTCTTAGATCCGCAACCCCTTTTTCTATTCACACTATATTGAGGGAGTGTACTTTCACAAGAGAAAGGTGTGGAGTTGTGTAGAGATATTACCGATAGTGAGATAAAGGAGGCTATTTTTAGAATAGCAAATGATAAAGCTCTCGGACCCGATGGATTTTTATTCTTTTATTCAAGTGTTTTTGGGATATTATTGGAGAAGATGTTATATTAGCGGTATGTGAATTCTTCACGTCCGGATTTTACTTCGTTAATTAAATACTACGATTTTATTGCTTTAATTCCCAAGATAGATGATCTAACATGTGTAGATCATTTTCGACCCATTTCGTGTTGTAATGTGGTGTATAAGGCGATTACCATGATAATGGCGGATCGGCTTACACCGATGCTTAATAATTTAGTTGATAAATCTCAAAATGCATTTGTGGAGGGAAGATCTATGATTGAGAATATACACCTCATGCAAGAGATTTTAAGGGGATACAGTAATAATAGTAGCTCCTCTAGATGCACTATTAAGATCGATTTTAATAAGGCATATGATTCGATATCTTGGGAATTCCTTCATGGGTATTAAAGGGATTAAATTTTTCGTAAAAATTTGTGAATTGGATAATGTCTTGTGTTTCATCTCCTTTCTATTCGGTGGCAATAAATGGAGGGATTCAAGGATTTGTTAAAGGCGAAAAATGATTAAGACAAGGTGGCCTTATTTCCCCTTATCTTTTTATCCCGTATCTTGAATACTTCTCTAGACTTTTAAAGAAAATTACGAGTATTGATTTCAAATATTATTCTAAATGTGAGAAACAAAATATTACACATTTAGCTTTTGCGGATGATTTAATGCTACTTTCAAAGGGAGACAAGGCGTCGATAAAAATTATTATGGATAGCTTAAATACCTTTGGATATTGTTCGGGACTTCGATTAAATGTTGAGAAGTCTAATATTTATTATATTAGGGTATCAGATGATGACATTGAAAATGGTGTGACACCTACACTCTTGGAAAGAGGTGTCATGCCTTTTTCGTTATCTTGGGGTCCCACCTGGCTCCTCCGCTTTGCTTTCAAGAGATTATAAACCTCTTTTTGATATGTTGGAAGGTTATGTGAGGTCTTGGAGATATTCTTCCCTTTCTTTTGCAGGGAGATTGGAATTAATTAGATCGGTTCTCCAAGGAGTTATTTGTTTTTGGTTTTGTTTTTTTCCGATTCCGATTGGTGTTCGAGATCGTGTGATTAGCATATGCCATAACTTTTATTGGGATAATAAACCTCCCCAAGTTAGTTGGAGCAAGATTTGTATAACAAAAGATGAAGGTCGACTTGGGTTAAAAAATTTAGAAGCATGGAACAAAGCATTATTATTAAAAATGCTTTGGAAAATTGTAGAAAAAAAGATTCACTTTGGATTAAATGGATACATGGAGAATATTTTCAAACTTGTGGATTTTGGGAATGGAAACCGAGAAAGGGTGTTTCTCCTTTATTGAAAAACATTTCGAAGTTGAAGGATGTTATTTGTGGGTCCTTAGGAGTGGAAGGCCGAGAGAGTATTTTGGCTTTGTGGTTTTTCTCGAGAAATGCAAGTCACATTACACTTGGGATATGAAGTAAGGAATTTTATTCTTTACATAAAAAACCTTATGATTTATTCCATCAAAAATATTATATTAAACCTTGGGCAAATATTATTCAGGACTCGTGGGTATTTCCTAAGCATACAATTATTGTGTTGATGGCTTTGCAAAAGAGGCTTAAAACTAAGGATCGTATTACTTATTTGGAGTTGGATCCTTTTTGTAATTTATGTTGAGAAGATTTTGAGTCAAACAAGCATCTCTTTTTTTACTGTGCTTATTTGAGGGCTATTTGGTTTGAGATAAAATCTCGGCTAGGTTTGGATAAGGAGATGAGCACGCTTCAAAGTGCTTTGAAATGACTTAAAAAGTTTAAAGTTAGAGAAAATTGGAGGAGAAAAGCGTGGAGGATTGGTTTTGGAGCTACCGTGTATTGTATTTGGAAAGCGAGAAATCATCTAGCTATAAGAGGTGATTATTCATCTAGAGAAACGGTTATCAAGGAAATCAAGTGGTGCATTTTCTCCATTTTATTTTTCTTGTTCCCTCATCATTCGTTTATATATGATGGTGGGCGATTAGCTTGTATTTGTATTAGTATGAGGTAGTCGCGTTTAGCTTCTTGTTGCTATCTTTTTAGCCTTTTGGCTTAGGTAGGTACCTCTCTTGTATAGTGTACAGTTATTTTTTATTAATACAACCGTTTACCTAACCCAAAAACAAAACCAAAAAATGGATCACTCCTTAAACAAACCTAGCAAGCAATATAAATGTTCCCCACTGACACCATTTTTTCCACAAAGAAGAAAAGAAAACGGTGAATATTGTAGAGAAGAGGATGGTCCGATTCGTGGGCCCAGTCCGAGGTGATGGGCTTCGAAGGCTTAGGCCCCATTTTGCATCCTCATGTGTTGTCAGAGCAGAGAGGTCGTTTTGTCTTATATTCTTGTTTATCGTGGAGTCGGATTCTTTCTCTTCTTTTGGGTTGAAATGAGCTTTGGCTATGGAAAGCGGGAGCCACGCGTGGATATCTGTGGTGGATGTTTCTGCAACTTTATTGGCAGTCTGCGTGTGTATTGGTATTGGGATTTTACCTTTCTTCGTGTTATCCTTTACTTTTGTTATGTGGTGATTCACTTAGGCTCAAAGTTACTAGGTCAGGCAATTTTGAAAATTGAAAGTCAGGTGTTTTTCATTCACTCTACCTTTTTATTATTCGTATTTTATTTGGTCTAGGAGTTTGGCTTGTGCTTGTGCGGGGTTGCATAAGGGATGGTTTTGTGGTCAAGTTGTTTGTTGGTGTTGTTTCATTTTCTCTTGTGGGAGTTCCTATAATCAGTGGTGGAGATTCACTTTTGGCCATGGTTTATCCTCAATTATGTCCGACATTGAGATTTTTAGGTGTTTACCATTCAGTCGGGGTTTCTGGTATTCAAACTTCTCTTGCCTGATAACCTGTGGTCTCGTGATATTTTGCTAGAGACACGTTAAATGTTGGTTTTCACTTTATTTTGGTAAAAAGCAGGCGATGGTGGTTTGGTGTTTGTGGGATCGATCGACCCTTCCAATTTTGGTTTGCGTTATTATCACTTGGACTAGTGATACTTCTTATGGTGTGAGGGCTACCAAGATCTTCGTTAATGCAGCTGTTGTTTGGGATTTTACTATGGATAGTAGAATCAACGAGTTGATAATTACGATAGTTATTAAAATGGTAGTCGATATACTCCCCCTCATGGTTCTAAAAGGCGCTAGGCGGTACTAGGGCGGTCGACCTCCTTCGAGCGCCTAGTTGGCTAGGTGGCCTATTAATCGGAGTTTAGGCGGTTTTTGCCTAGGCGGTTCTTATACTATTTTATATTAAATATATATTACTAATGTATTGATTTGAATAATATTTACACCCTAATATAATTAAAATAGATCACTTTAACATAAAGACATATATTTTACTATAAAATAATAATAATTCATTATTATTAAATCTAAAAAAAATGACCAATTTAAGAAATCTAGACTTATAATTTGAAAATCCTACCTCTTATTTTACTCGCGCGTTCAAGCTCTAACTTGAGTAGTTTTTTCTTTATATTTTTCTTATGTGTTGGATTGGATTAGTTTGAATTGGTTATTTATAGGCTAGCATGCTAGGTAGTATTTGGATTAGGCAACCCATTAATCTGATTGGGTAGTTTATTAATTAGATTATGCGTAGACGAATCTTCGAGCCAACTTCGAGAGAATTTCTAGGCGGATCGCACTTTAGAACGCCTAGGCGGAGCGCCTACTCGGCTAGGCGTCCTTGTTTTAGAACAGTGCTCCCCCTTATCTACAGGCTTGATTTTGTCCTTTTTAAGGACCAGGTTTCTTCGACCCTTGATAATATCAGCACGCTACTACGATAGCATCTACGTTACTGTTTCATCGTGAGAAGGTGTTTTTGTTTGAGTTTGTATTGCCTTTTCCATATCTCTATCTTCTTTTGCTTGGCGTTTGTTTGGGTTGTACTCCTTATTTATTTTTCATGTATTAATGTTTCCTTATTTCGTGATTTACAGGATTGGTTGGACAATCCATGTATTATGTAAACTCTTTATGTTTAATATATGTATCATTCAACAAAAAAATCTAAAAATGTTGATATAATATAGTCGGAAATATATTAACAACATACAAACTCATATATCAATGAACAAACTCATTACCTTAAGTCTAAATGGTCATGCTTAGCAAAATTGTTTCATACCATAATCTTCGAATGCATTTATTAAAATGAATAAGCTCTTAAAAAATAAGAACATTATCTTAACCATTTAATAAAAATCATAAAATTCAGATAACTTGATTTTCTTTAATTTGTCTAAAGGTGCACAAATATATGAGATTTATAGGTATAATTTTTTGATTATGAATAGTAAAAAGAGTAATGTATAAGAGTTAAGTATGGTTTTTTTATGCTAACTTAAAAAGATTTGAGGTTTTCTTTAAATATTAATAATAGGAGATTTAGGCACAATTATTTTTTGTTTTATGGATATGAATAATATAAGAGATTTAGGTATTGCTTTTTTGGCCAAGTTAAATAGGTTTGAGGGATTTTTCAATATTAATTCTAAGATTTAGATAATATTAATTACAGAGGTGTGAAGATAAGTGATGATTAAATTTTTTTTATAATTAAAAATAATTATTCTTTATTGGTCAAAAATAATTAATGCAATTAACATAAAAAATTGAATTAAAGGTCTTGGATAATTTTGACAATTTTTTATGTGGAGGATCCGATTATATAAGAAATTTATTTATTACATAGATGAACTAAAAATAAAGTTACCAAATAAATATTGGGTATTCGTTAAAAGAAGGGGCAGCGCCTAATTAATTACACAGATAGTGTAAAAATTCTCAATTAATTACAACTTCAACTTAATTCCCACTTAAGCACAAAAAAATAGAAGACTGCAAAAATACTCATAGGCCTATTAATTAATTACTTTAATTATAATAATATTTATTTATTTTAATTTTTTAAAACTTTTTTTTTTAATTTTTTTTTTTGATTTTTTTTTTGATTTTTTTTTTTTGGTTTTTTTAATGTGTTCCATGAATACACAATTCTGAGATTTGTGTGTTTCAGGAACACACATAATTGGAACAACCAAAATCAAGTTTTTTGTATTCAAGGAATACATAAATTCGAGTTTTATGTGTTCCATGAATACACAAATTTGAGTTTAATTTGTTCCATGAATACAAAAATTGGAGTTTTATGTGTTCCATGAATACACAAATTTGAGTTTTATGTGTTCCATGAATACACAAATTTGAGTTTTATGTGTTCCATGAATACTCAAATTTGAGTTTTATGTGTTGCATGAATACACAAATTTGAGTTTTATGTGTTACATGAATACGCAAATTTGAGTTTTATGTGTTCCATGAATACACAAATCTGAAATTTGTGTGTTCTACGAATACACAATTCTGCGATTTGTGTGTTCAGGAATACATAGAATTGGAACAAACAAAATCAAGTTTTGTGTATTCCAGGAATACATAAATTTAAGTTTTATGTTTTCAATAAATACACAAATTTGATTTTTATGTTTTCCATGAATTCACACATTTGAGTTTTATGTGTTCCATGAATACACAAATTTGAGTTTTATGTGTTACATGAATACACAAAACTAAGATTTGTGTGTTCCAAGAATACACAAATATGAGATTTGTGTGTTCCAGGAATACACAAAATTGGAACAAACAAAATCAAGTTTTGTGTATTCCAGGAATACATAAATTCGAGTTTTATGTGTTTTATGAATACACAATTCTGAGATTTGTGTGTTCCAGGAATACACAGAACTGGAATAAACAAAATCAAGTTTTGTGTGACCTAGAACACACAAATCCCTAAAACATAAACACACAAAAATAACAAAAAAATGTTGGAAAAAAAGATAATATATCAAGATAGTTAAAAATAAGTAAAAATAGGGTAAATGCGATTAATAAAGAGGAAAAAAACATTTTTGTTAAAGAAGAGAATCTTTTAGATTGATTTTATGACTTTGTGTGTTACTGGAATACATAAATTTATATTTGTGTGTTATAGCAATACATAACCCGGAATTTTGATTTTAAAAAAGAAAAATAATACAAAAGTAATAAAAACAACGCTCGTGTGTGTATTAGTATTTGTTTTGTTTTTCTTTTAATAAACATTTTGTTTTATTAAGATTCTAATTTTTTTTAATTACTATTTTTAGGGGTATTTTGGGTTAAGACTGTTTCTTATAAAGAGTCTCAAGGCCCGTTTGGGATTGCTTTTTAAAATAATCACTTGAAGTGATTTTAGATTCCTAATAATACTCTAGACCTTTAAAATCACTTTTAGGAAAAACACTAATTAGGTGATTATTAAAAAAATTACTTGAAATGATTTTAGATGTGAAAATATTTTTTAATATTTTTTACAAATATTAAAAATTTAATTAAAAAACACTTTTAGATAAATTATAAAATAATCAATCCTAAATAAACACTTATTTTAGATATCTTTTTATTAATAATTTTTTTAATAAACATTGATTATTGACTCAATAAATATACTCTTATTTTTTAAATTTGTTCCTGAATAATAGATGAATGTCCTATTAATAATCTGTCTTAACCCATGATAAGTCTCGAAAAGATAATGCTACGAGATTGTTTTTGGTATTTTATTTGGTGCAATATGCTACTAAAAAAGAAAGGGTTAAATTCATTTACAGATAAGATAAGTCTAGCGATAAGTGTAAGATCAAATACAAACGATGATATGGAAAACAAGAAAAGGGAAAACTTTGATTGGCTCTCTAGACCTATGTCATTTATACTTCATAATTACAATTTAACAAAGTCATAAATTTGAGTGTTAATTGTCCAACGACATGGGTTTCATCTGATAAGAAATGCAATACTTCCGGATTTGGATTCTCTTATATTCCATCTTTTGTCATAATTTATATTTTCTTTTTAAATGATTAAAAAATTTAATAGATGATTTAAATCTTTTTAAATCAAATTAAATTATGTATAAAAAATAAAACATCTTGAATTATTTGCTAAAGATGTATAATATCCATACAAATAGAGTTACAAAAGAAAAGTATGAAGCATTTATTTAGTAGATTGAAGATCTTCGATAAATAAAATAATCTCTTTGTGATAAGATCTTGTATGGGCACTTATAAAAGGATACACTACCAGTTCTATAAAAAGAGGCACATAATATTTAAATTGGCCACACACGTTTAATTAATTAATTGAGGCCCACAAAATATCACTTTCACAGTTTAATCTGAGTACCCTCTTTCGATAGTTTTATAAGTGGGCAACAAATTATAAGCCGCACATTAGGAGTTAGGACTACGGGATTTTTCTTTTATCTAAATTTAGGACTACGAGATGGCGTGACTATTATAATTGAAAAATCTAAAGAGGAAATTTGCATCAATTTTCTTAACGTTGAAAACTCACGTCAGATGGGTTGAAAGATCTTAAATCTTGCTCGCATTTTAAGAATTTTAATAAAACGTTTGTAGTTGAACCCGAAGGAAGATCGAATATGTCCGGGGGAATCCTACTGTTATGGAAGGAGTCAGTACCTATTAAGGTTTTGTATGCTTGTAAGAATTTTGCTCTAGTTGAAGTGTCGGAAATAAATGGTTTTAGTTGGGTCTTGTGTTGTGTTCACGCTCCTAATGATGATAAATTAAGATGGGACATGTATGATAACATCTCTAAATGGATTCAAAAAATCAAAAAACCAATAGTATTGGCAGGAGACTTCAACGACATAGCGAGATATAATGAAAAGAAAGGAGGAAACCAACCAAATATTGATAGAATCATTAAATTCAACGAGTTCATTAATAAAAATCCCTTAGTCGATTTCCCAAGCAAAGGATGCTTCTATACATGGACAAATAAGAGGGAAGGAGAAGAAAATATTAAAGAAAAACTAGATAGAGTTTTACCAAACATGGAATGGTGCGATAAATTCCAAAACGCGAATGTTTTCATACCACCCGCTATTGGTTCTGATCACTCACCGATTATTATTCAAAAAGATTGGAGTTTCAAAAAAGCTAGAGAATATTTCATCTTCGAATCAAGATGGTTAGAACATGCGCAATGTAGAGATATTATTGAAAATGGGTGGAAGAATAACAAGGACATCAACAACATTAAGGATTTTTGTGATAAAAGGAAATTTGTATCTAATGCACTTAAGGGTTGGAGTAAAAAAACTTTTACAAACAACAAAAAAGCTATCGATAGATTACAAAAAGAACTTGAAAAGATTCAAGACGATGAGCCAAATGAAGATAATCAAAGAAGAGAACGAGAAATTAGAGATCAAATCGAAAAGAGATGGGAGGAAGAGGAGCTATTTTGGGCCGATAGAGCAAGGGATTTGTCAATCAATCTTGGAGATAAAAACACAAAATATTTCTTCGCAAAAACAATGAACCGAAGGAAACTAAATAGGATCGAAGCCCTGAAAAATAGCGAGGGAGAATGGGCATATGACCAAGAGGAAATTGGCAAAATTACTCAAGAATACTATATCAATCTTTTCAAAAAATCGGAAACGAAAGATATTGAAGAGATCACTAGCCTTATCCCATCTAAAGTTACGTGGGAGATGAATTTAGCTCTGACAAAAATCCCAGATAAAGAAGAAATTAAACAGGCAGTTTACAGTATGGACGGATCCAAAGCTCCGAGCCCAGATGGACTGACAGGGAAATTTTATCAATAATTTTGGGACGTTTTGGAAAAAGATGTGAATAAGATGGTTATTGATTTTTTTGATCATAATACCCCGCTTGATGAAATTAATGATACAGTAATTACACTTATACCAAAAGGGGATAAACAAGAATCGATCAAAGACTTCAGACCAATTTCATGCGTTAATTTCTGCTACAAGATCATCGCAAATTTTTTAACCAAAAGACTTCAACCATTTATGGATAGTATCATCTCCCCCACACAATCGGCATTCATACAAGGTAGAAATATTCAAGATAACATTCTAATTGCACAAGAAATCTCCTATTTTCTTAACACAAAACAAAAATCAATAACGTATCATGCGGCGGTGAAGGTTGATATGGAGAAAGCTTACGATAAAGTCAACTGGGAATTTCTCTTGAAATGCCTTGAGGGTTTAGGTTTTGATGAAAAATGGATAAGATGGATAGAGAATTGTATCACATCGGTTAGTATGCAGGTCAAACTCAATGGTCAGAGATTAGAAAAATTCAAACCGAAACAAGGAATCAGGCAGGGGGACCCGCTTTCACCACTTCTTTTTGCTTTACTTACGGAAAGCCTTGTCGCGACAATTAACCATAAGTGTAGAGAAGGCAATATTAACGGAATTTCAATCACCAAACAATGTCCTAAATTAACACACCTCCTGTTCGCTGACGATGCTCTTTTTTTCATTAAAATAAATAAGGAAGAAATTGAAGATTTTAAAGAGGTATTGGAAAAATATTGCTTAGCATCGGGTCAAAAAATCAATCTGAACAAATCGGCGATTATGTTTAGTAAAAATACCCCAGAAATTATTAAACAGGAGGTCACGAGCCAACTGAATATTGGTTGTACTGACTCAATGGGAAAATATTTAGGAATACCATTCACCATCAAGAGAGCCAGATCAGCGAATATTAATTATATTAAAGATAGATTACTCGCAAGAGCGGCTACCTGGAAATCAACACTTCTCTCTGATGGGGGAAAAGAAACATTAATTAAAGCAGTGCTTCAAGCTATACCTAACCATGCTATGTCAGTATTCGAATTCCCCGTCACGCTTTGTAAAAAATTATCTAGTTTGGTTGCTAGTTTTTGGTGGGATAACGGAAACAAAAAAAGAATTCATTGGATATCATGGAAGAAAATAACTAAATAAAAAAAACAGGAGGAATCGGTTTTAGAGATTTTAGGAAAATGAATCTGGCAATGTTAGCTACACAGGCGTGGAGAATTATCATGAACCCGGATTTGTTAGTCGCGAGGGTGCTTAAAGGAATATACTCGCCAACGACGAATTTTTTGGATACAAAATTAAAAAATGCTAGATCGTGGAGTTGGGCGAGTATTTATAAAGGAATCCATTTTATTAAAAAGCATGCCAAATGGTTGATCGGGAATGGGTTAAAAACAGACATTTGGGAGGACAACTGGATTGGCAACAATATGAAAGTCGAAAAACCGAATAACTGCGAGCTTAAATACGTAGCTCAATTGTTCAAAAAAGACCTCTCAGGATGGGACTATGATCTTATTTGTAACTTATTTCCGCAAAATGTAGTTAGTGAGATTATAAGAATTCCAGCTACTCATCTTAACATGGAGGATAGGATTGTTTGGCCTTTTAACAATGATGGAGAATATTCTACTAAATCAGGCTACCACACATTATGTAATGAGGATTCAGTGAAAGAAGCACAATCATTGAAAGAAGCGGAAGGAAATGATCCTACTCCATGGGACTTAATCTGGAAAGCTAATGTACCGCTTAGAATTAGGAATTTTGGCTGGAGGGCGGCGAATGATTTACTTCCTTCAAAAGTTAATTTAAAGAAAAGGAAATGCGTTAAAGATACTACATGTGAATAGTGCGAATTGAAGGACGAATCAACTGACCACATGTTACTCACATGTCCATTTAGCATGGCAATATGGGCTAATTCTGACCTTCAAATAAAAATCGATAAAGATATGAAACTTGACTTTGGAAGATGGTTCATGGATACTACTGATTCTTATGCGAAAAATGGATGGGATAAAAGAAGGGTAGTAGCAACTTTATTGATAACATCATGGAACATTTGGAAGGAGAGAATGAAGGGTTTCTTTGAAAGAAAGAAGTGGGCGGTGGAAAATATAAAAAGGAACTCAGATAATCTGATCGATAAACTCTTCGGTGAACGGAAAAGAATTAAAAAAAATAATAATGAGAAGGATAAAACGGAAAATAATACTACGAATGATAACCCGGTTAATCAAGATAACGCAGAACTCGTTTGGTTTAGTGATACTTCCTTTGATAAAAAATGGGAGCCGGCAGGGATTGTCGCTATTGGTATTAATAAAAAAGGGGCAATAAATCATAGAACAAGGAGTAGATGTCTGGTTTACAATGCGATTGAGGGGGAGACATGGGCCCTCTTATTAGCCTTGAGGACAGCGGGAGGCCTTTTGGCTAACAATTGTTCGTTTTACACTGATAGCCTTGATCTGGTTCAAGGTCTATTGGGTAAGAAAAAGCCGCGTTGGAGGCTAACATATATGGAGAATGAAATCAAAGGATGGCTTAAACAATTACCGACATAGAAAGTTTCATACATAAACAGGAAATTCAACAACATCGCCGATGCTTACGCGAAAAGCGTTAGACTTAACAAAGATCTTACTAAATGGAGAGACTATTCGGTCGCTGGCGCTCATAGGTTCTTCAATTTATAGTAGCAACTTGGCTTTTATGTAATTTTTTCTCTTGTACTAGTTTGACAAAAAAAAAGAAAGAAGTCTATTCATCACATTAGTAAGGAGAAATCCATTTTGATTATAAAGAATGAAAGTCTATTAAAATACGGGCATAACAATGACATAGCCAAGAAAGTCGTATTAGAGTTTTGATGAACTTTAAATATTAAAAAAAAAATATATTTCTTTTCTTAGTAATTTTGGTTTGAGAAAATAGCTCTTCCCCATTTTCAGAATTCATCAATAAAATAAATTTATTTCTCTCGTTGAAAAATTACAAAATTATGGATCTATCTCACCTTCTCGAGTCTTAAATCAATTTAATTTCACTCACATTAATTATAATCACCACATGTATAAAATTAAGGGCCAATGCCCCAAAAAATCAAAATAATATTATACTTGCCCTAAAAGAATCATCCATTAACTTACTATTATAAGATTACATATTTACCCTTACACCATAAGAAGAATTCTCGTCACGGACGATTCCCGTCACGGACGATTCCCGTCACGGACGATTCCCGTCACCCGACGAATAATGTATAACATAAGTAGGGATAGTATAGTCAAATAATGTATAAAATAATTCAATTAATGATTTTATTGGGCAGAAATTTTGTCATTGATGTTATTGGGCTGAAAATAATATTATTTCGATTTTTTGGGTAATTTTCCCTAAAATTAATATTTAAGTAATACTTGGATATTATTTTAAATTATATCACTTCTTTATTATTTTTTAAGTAGACTTTAAATAAACCAAACATATGATTTCTCTTTCCTAATTTTTTTTCTCTTTTATGATTGGTCCACATATAAGAACGATAAAAATGTAATTTGATTTGAGGTGATATCTATCATTATTCTTAAATTTTTGGGTTAAAATTATAGATCGATGCATTTAAATTTATTATTTAGCATATTATTGTGGTATCATAAATACGCCGTAACTCCGGGTCAATAACATGATTGGTCAAATTGAATCTGTCAACTAGTTATAAATTTCAACGCATTCAAGATAAAAATAAACTGTATTACATTTATTTTCTTTCCAACCGATATAATAAATTCAAAAACTCAGAATACAATATTTATACAGGAAAAGGTTGATCGTCTAGCACGACCTAGTAACAAGACCATTGCCTAAAGACCTATAGTTAAAGGGAACTTAAAAATACTTTTAAATATGAATAAAATAAATTATCAAAGTAGTCATTTTGAATTGGTGGAAACATAACACAAGAAATAAGTGAAACATTTTGGGTTTGATAAACATGGACATTCTTTGAAACAATGTTTGGGCTCCTATCGATTTGGTATTGTTTATTAGAATTTTTTCTCTAATTTTTCTAGTTGAGACAAATTATCTTGAACCATCTCTCGACACTTGATTTTGATATAGATAATTAGTCTGTTGTTAGCCAAGATAGTTTTGGTTGTGACACACACTCCCCATTGTTAGCGGATTTTGGTACAATGATATGTCACATTAAGTCTTCTTTTCTTTCTACTAATTTTGTCCATATTGGTACTTATCGCATAAGGTTGATTCTTGGTGGAATTCTCAAATTTCAAAATCTTTATCTCTGATATGATATTTACTTTGACAATCTCATCGGTGTTACCATGTCTCTTGGAGGTGTTTTAGGAAGGAAGGTCGTGCATGAGTGTATTGTCCTTTAATTGCAACAAACATTTTGGTTTTGGATGACACTCGGGGACTGAATCTTCCTGGCTTGTTTTTCAATGGGTCAATAGGGTGAAACATATTTTTAAAAAGTAGACTAATGCTTACTATGGTGTCCTTAATTTTGGAAAGTTAAGCCACTCCTCAATCATGTTTAATAGGTTTAGAATATCTTGACACACACCAATGGATTTTCCATTGTCCAATAAATCTGAGTAGTCCCTAAGAATCCTAAATGTTGAGGGCTAACACATTGAGAGGCCACAACTCAGAAAAGTGTTTAATCGGCATGGCTGGTCAGACAATACCATATAAGGTGCGACCCCGTGAGGGACATAATACATACCAATAAGACCAGGTCGACCAAACCACGATAGAAACTTCCCTACAAGACCTTACCAAAGTTATGTGTACTATGGCTATCCTATGGGAATCACTATCAACGAAAATGCGCCATCCGTAAGAGCAGGATTCTAGACATCAAACTAAGAAAATAATACCTTAGTCATGGCTCTACCAATCAAAAGGTTACAGCCACGCGACACTGAACACATGTCGATTGGGCCCACATAATAATCACACCCTAGAGTACTAAACTTGTTATGATACTACAAGGCTCGTCAACTAATCACTTCTAAATGACCCAATGGGCTCTTAGTGCTTATAAATACGCCATTCCATTGTTGAGAGGGGGTACTGATGTCTCCTCTTTTGTGATAGATTAATCTACTCACGATACATATTTTTTAGGGTTTATGGGACCTAAGTGAGGGATTTTTTCCTAATAATTTCCATATCTTACTTTTCTACATTCTTTTCGGACCTATTGCTATCTATAGAGTTTTTGTGCTTTAATTGTGTGTTAAGTGTGTATAATTTAGGTACACGAATGACACTTGAGTCAAAATAGATGAGGATAAGTCAAGAAATCATGTCCAATCCCAAGTCAAGGTGTAAAAAGAACTAAAAGTCACTTTGGAAAGCTAGAGCGTTTACTTGATAAATCTTGATGTCATATTGTTTTGTCACCATGATCAATTGGTCATAGATTTTGAATAGATTCATTTTAATTCAGATAGAGCTTGAAGTCAGCGATGTGGGATAGGTGATGGAAGTTAATTCAGAGTTAAGACGAGAAAGTTATGCTATTTGCGCCACCGTGACTCAAACCTGGACAACACTGGCCAAAAACAGGTTGGACTATTTTTAACCAACCTAAGTAACTCCATAAGGGCACAAATATTTTTGGCCAAGTATATAAGCATATTAGAAACTCTCATTTCGACACACTTCATTTTTTACAAGATTTTTTAGCTGAAGGGAGAGCAAAAACGCTTAGAGAGAAGAGAAGGAGGGTTTGCACCCAAGTTCATCATTCTCCACTATTAAACACCCATTTCATTATGTATTTTAGGTTAATTTTATTATGTTTTATTGTTAAACATTATTTTGGTATTACTTTTCATTTATTTTAATTTATTTAGTATGAACTAAATCTTTTATGCTTGAAGCTTGTAATGGGTATGCACCCTGATTGATTACTTTTTATGTTTTTTGGATTTGGGATAATTTATTGTTGAAATGAATTGAGGCTTATTTTTCCATTGATTATATATTTTTTCTTATATCATATTCATGCCATGATCACATGTTAAATAGTACGAGACTTTGGGCTAGCACCCGAAGTAAGGAGGTTGGATTTCAGACATAGTATATAAACGTCTAGTGTGCGTAGTGATCCTGGCAGGCTTGCCTAGCTAGATATTCAATAGGGTTAGAACTAATTAACCAACTTATTCCTAGGGTGTCCTTACCCAAGTCCCCTAGTAGTGTTGCGGTTTCTCTCTAAGCTACCTTGACGGGAGTTAGAGAGACTTTTGATTGACGGTTTCTAATATGAAAAGCACAATTCGACGTTGTACCAATTAACGCTTAAATAGTTGATAAGGAGGATTATCCACAATAATCAAGCATAACTCTCATCCCTTTCGTGACTTTTAGCGTTTTAATTATTTGTCCTTTAGTTAGTTATATGTATTATTTGCAATTCTCGACCATTCTACGAAATCAAAACAAACATTACATTTATATTATTGCCATTCATCTTGCAACTCTACGTTATTTTACTTTTGAAACAAATTTATTGCAACTTTAGTAGTCCATGTGGAGACGATAATCCCTAATACTTATCTTTATTACTTTTTGACGACCGTACACTTACGGGAAGTCACATTTCCCTTAGTGTTGGTTTTATATCACAATTTGGGAGACAACATGTACATTTTCTTTTGCCTTTATCTCTATCTCTCTCTTATTTAATGACCCCACTCCTACTGATTTGTGTGTCAGTGTATCATTAGGCGATACAACCACCTTAATCCTAACTAGTTGTATGCGCATAAGACATGGCCAACCTAGCATGCTAGTCAGGAACACCTACACCCTAGATTCGCCTAAAAAAATTGGAGACCGCTATTTGTTAGTCACGGATCCCAAATCCTACCAGGCGTACTCATGAAAATATTCAACATATTTGAAGATAGATTTGGTGGATCGAAGACAAAGTAAGTCGTGTTTTACTTATCTATTTCTTCATGACAAGTCAATATTGCAAAAGACTTTATCAAATATCAAGTAAACAATGGACAAAACACTTTTCTTTGGTGGGACAAATGGCTAAGATGGCAAATTTATAGAGAAATGTGCATGATTACTACAAACAAAGTAATATTCCTCATTATGTTCAATATTCTTAGTGGAAATGTCCATCTACTCTACAATTTATGAGTGATTATACAGATGTTATTCATATTAATCATTAATCTCAAGACAGAGTCTACATAGAAGGAACAAAAAAAGGTACTTTCACTACTGCAATAGTTTACAATTAGTCCAAAAAGAAACAAAAATACATGGAATAATATCATATGGGACAACAAAATTAGGCTTTGATATCGATTTATACTTGGTTAGCACAACTCAAAAGCTTAATGACTAAGAAGCGACAAGTTTCGTGGAATCAAAGTATAAATACAAGTTGTACATTCTGTAACGTAGAAGTAGAAGTTCGTAATCATCTTTTATAGGATTGTGGGTTCACAAAGTAACTATGGATCAAAATCATGAGAAAATATTTAAATGCTCTCAATATTTTTCCATGGAGCACAATTATTATTTTAAGTAACATTCAACACTATCAATCAACACAGAAAAAAGACCAACACCTAAAAATTGTTTTGGCTATTGTAGCTTATATCATCTGGTGGGAGAGAAACAAACATATACACGACAAACAACCAAAGAACTTGGAATATTTTCATAATGAGATTAAACAAATGGTGATTGAGTGTGTTGTAGAAGTTAGAGTTTACTTAGCTAAAGATGATAGAGGATGAGGGTAGGTGAGATAAATGAGATGGAGTGAAAGGAAACTTGAAAGTTAGTAGAGTTTCTAACACCATGAGTGTATTTCAATTGTGGCAGAATTACAAGTATGAAACTTAGTATATTAATAGATAGTATAATCACTTGTAATTTCTATTTTTAGTATATTTCTATCTTCTTATGTTTCAAATAGTTATATTTTGTAGCATTTTCAAGTATTTTAGGGATTGGATTCTATCCAATTTCCTTTTTTTAATTGTATTGGACTTGTCTGTTTAATATACTTTCTTGCCATGCAAAAAAAAAATTAAAGAAAGAATGTGAAAAAAGGTTTCCTTCTATATTATCCCATCATTCTCTATATCTAATTAAAAAATTAAAGCCACAACAAACTTGTATGAGAAGAGGCACCAAATCACCACAAACATGAGAACTCGTGACCTTTTCCAATTCTCCAGAAAACTTTCTACGCATAAAGTGGCTAGAGATTTAAGAAAATTACCAGGGTTTCTACTTTTATTATCAATAATAATATGGAATAATACAATTATTTTCCTCTTTGTCTTTCTTGTAAACTTTATAAATGGTGTAGTTTGATCAATCAACATCATCTTCAAAAGAAAAATGCAACAACCGCGTTTTGTAAACACTAATGGAGCATAGACGGCTACCAATCCTACAAGAATTTGGTATCAGAATTGATCCTAGTGTAGCCACATGTACACCTATTGTTTGTGGTAGTGTTGATGATGCTAGTGGAGGTATTCCCTCTATTTTCGTGATCCTTTTCATTATCAATGCATTATGAAAAAACAAGGAAGGATTAAATCGGGGAAGCATTTTCAAGTTTGCGAGAAAAAAATAAAACAAGAGAAAGTTACGATGCTTTCTATAAAACGATAATGGTGGGAAACCGGGGAAGTATCAAAACAATGCATGTGGCTTAACAAGAGTGCATTATACTAATTGATCTAATAATAGTTAGAGTAATGTTATATAGCTCCCATTTCATACCACACTCATACCACCTCATTATGTGTTGTGATTTGATTGAAAATGAAATAAAATTAGATTGAGACGATAAAAGAATCGATAATTAAATTTCAATCAGATCACGCCATATAATATAGTGGTATGCAGGTGGTATGAAGAATGGTGGTATATAAATTACTCTAATTTTTATTATGTGGGTGTGTTCTATTGAAGGTCTCAACTTATTTTAAACTTATTGACTTTGTACTTTCATACTTTTTATCATTGACAAACAAATCTTTTTGGTTTATGATTTAAGGTGGAATAGAGAACATTATTTATTGATATCTTGGTTTTTATCATTTCTTTAAACATAATGCATAATACATCATTTTATATTTTCGATGTCATTGAGAGTTATTTTGAATATGATTTTTTTTTTCAAGATATCCTAATAAGTGAAAAATATTCCTAAACATTAGATACACTATCAACCTTACTTAGACTTATTTAAATGTTTTCTTGAATTTAATTTATTTATTCGTGTTCGTTATTAATTTAGTTAATTATTAGTTAGAGTAATGCTATATAGCATCTCTTTCATACCATACTCTTACCACCCCATTTGTGATGTGAATTGATTGAAAATGAAATATAATTATATTGAGACGATAAAGAAATCAATAATTAAATTTCAATCAGGTCATACCATATAATAGAATGGTATGCGAGTGGTATGAAAAATGGTGGTAGTAAAATTACTCTAATAGTTATTATGTGAGTATTCTATTGAATGTCTCATCTTATTTTTAAACTTACTAACTATGTAATCTCATACTTTTTATCATTGACAAATACTTTTTATTATTGACAAACAAATCTTTTAGATTTATGATTTTAGGGGGAAGAGAGAATAAATTCTATTGACATCTTGGTCTTTTATCATTTTTCTAAACATAAATGCATAATACATCATGTTATATTTCTAATGTCATTGAGTGTTATTTTGACTCGGATAATATTTTTTAGGATATCCTGATCACTGAAAAATGTTCCTAAACATTAAAGACACTATCAACCTCACTTAGACTTATTTAAATATTTTCTTGAATTTAATATTTATTCGTGTATATTATTAATTTTAGTTAATTATTAGTTTATTATAAATAATATTGATTAAACCAACCATTAGTTATAAGATCTATTATGTGCTTATAGTTGCACAAAATTAGCATATGGGAACAAAACTATGTGATTATGTTCAACAATATAAACTAATACTTAAAGATAATATCAATCACATTCACTTATACAAAATTGACAATAAAGAATACACATGAACGTGTGAGAACCTAACTTGATTTAGACTTATAATAAACATACAATATATTATTTCATAATTTATTAAATGAATTATAAATGGCAAAGTTCTTAAAAATTATTTGTTTACCAACATAGCCCGATCATAATACTAAGTGCTATTTGATAAAAAAATTGAAACTATACATACAAGTGTCACCTATAATTTTTTTTTACCACTATGGTGCAAATTTATCTTTTATTAAGGTATTCTTTTTTTGTGTTTTATATCCTTTGATTTTGGTTAAATATCACTCAACTCCACCGTGGATAGAATAGTGTGTTTGCCCCCCTATGGGTTGAAACCAAGTGTGTCAAACCCTTTTCGTTCAAATAATGTTATAGTTAACAAAGAGTGTGGTCCACCCTATATAGTAGACAATTTAAGATGATTTATTAATCTTAATAAAATTCAATTGATAATATATTTCGATCTTTATGGCTAAACTGACTTAAAATACTTGTAATAGAATTTTGATTTAAAGATAAAAACGTATGACAAAACTAAACTTCCTTTCAAATTAGAAATGTTCACTTCCCTATTTTTTAGTTTATATTTTCATTTTGTGCCATTTATATGGTTACATTAATTATATCAAGATATAACAACATTACAACATTCCCAGCCCTAAGTTAATCATGAGATCTGGTAGTGGTAGTCAAGTGAAATCACATCATGTTCTTTACAAAAAAAATTAAAAAATTTATATATATTTTTTAATAATTTCAAATAGTTAAGAATGGTAGCATAGTCAGATTGTAAGATTCATATTATAAAAATTTAAAAACTAATAGATGTATAAATAGTGAGCAGCGTATACACACTTTTTTAAACCACGAGAGTTAATGTTCATGTTTGTAATCACGTAGATTTTATCTCATTTTACCAAACCATTAGGAATTAAATTGCAAAAAACTCATCATATTTTTTACATATAATTATGTGATATACTTGATGGGGAAGTTATTTTATTTGTGGAATGCCATGAACACCGATCTTAACCTTAAGAGGATGATTTATTTAGCAAATGAATTACCTGCAAACAAGTTAAAGATACATCAATCTACTAGTTATGCATCAATGTGCCTTCTTCCCCTTTTATAAGTTGAGGTACACAGATCGGGTATTATTACATTACATATTAATTGATACTCAAAGATGATATTAAAGCATACATAAACATAAATATTAATAAACTTAGACTATTATGCATCAATCCCATTAAGAAAAAAAAAATTAATATCCATACAAATCAACAATAATGTATTTATATTCATTTACACATATAACAAAATATATGCTTCAAAATTGTGCTAATATATAATATGAAAATAGAATATATCATATGAGTTGTATTAAATTCATCTTAAAAGGTACAAAATAATTTTAAAAAAATAGACTAAAACTAATCATCAAACTTGATATATATATATATATATATATATATATATATATATATATATATATATATATATATATATCAATGGTAATATGAATAAAAATAACTCAATTTATATCGTAATAATTTCCTTCGTGAGGGAAGTTATTAATCTTCTAAGATACTTACCATATAGATATATGTTAAAAACTCAATATCTATGACGGTGATATAATAATGATTTATTAAGAAAGAAAACATACCATACTATATTGTACAAGAAATAGTTGCTTGATTTATACCAATTGTAAGAATAAAGGTAGTATAGTGATGATTGATTCTATGAGAGAGAGAGAGAGAGAGAGAGAGAGAGAGAGAGAGAGAGAGAGAGAGAGAGAGAGAGAGAGAGAGAGAGAGAGAGAGAGAGAGAGAGAGAGAGAGAGAGAGAGAGAGAGAGAGAGAGAGAGAGAGAGAGAGAGAAAGTAGTGGTGAGCGACTAGGTTTTTTTAAATAGAGACGATTTATATAATATTTAAAGGATAAAATAACAGTATACTTTTTATATTTGTAACCTGAACTCCAAATATTTTGTTTTAAAAGGAATATAAAATGATGCCATTTGGTTTGAATAAGAAATAGACAAGGTTTAACTATAAGACTGGGTATTGTTTATGATTTATTGATATTGAATATAGGTGCAAGAAGAAAAAATTGGCCAGAATTTGTCACGACATAGTATTTTGGCCATAAATTTTACTAGCGGTTTCTATGGCAGTGTGCCACTCCAAAAAATGATTATGATATATATGTATTGGTCTGACCCAATAAATTGTTTAACAAAATCATTTTCTAGGAGTCCAAAGTTGAAGGGACCCAAATTTACATAACAAAATTATGAATAGAGGATAAATAAACTATGATCATAGAAATATTGAATTAGTTACTTTGTATTAGTGAACAGACAATGTTGGAATTATACCCAAGCCCCGATTGTCTTTATTTTTTTTTACAAAGGAGATCCAAACGGATCGTGGAACTCTATGCTAGCACATCCTCTACCAAGCCTGGATAATGTATCATTCTTGGTTACTTCCAACCTATCCTATCTCGTGTAAGAAAACTCCATATCCCACTAGGAGGATCAATGTAATAAGAGTAAGGCTAGGTATCACCCAAATTAGTAATCAGCCAAATATCACCCATGAGTTGTATCATGGGTGGTCCAATCATACTATTTCTCTTTCCATGCTACTTTTCTCTCTCTTACATGATTGGACCACACATGATGGTGATACTTAGGTGATTACTTTTTGGGTGATACCCAACATCACTCATGTAAGAAACATAAGGATCCTTCTATGTGCCAGCCAGCCAGCACAAGAGTCTGCTTCTCTGTAAATGCCCTTTAGTAAGAACAACCTGTTTCTCGTGAGGACCTCCTAAATCTGATAAATACACTGTGATGTGGAACCTCTTCCCTTCTCCACATTACAGATTACATCAAAAATTTCCCAAGAATCCACTTCTACTTCCACCAGATCCGCCCCTGTATCTTCAAGTAGTCTTAATCCTTCACATAGCGCAGTGATCTTGGTAATGATAGCCAAGTCATGATTTATCTTCATTGAAAAACCACGAACCCAATTACTTTCTGTATCTCGAATTACGCCTCCACCTCCTCCAATATGATGCCACTTCTTAAAGCAACCATATGTGTTCAATTTTAATCCCTGGTTTGGCTTACACCACTTAATCAAATTAACAAAGCTCTTTCTCGACGGCAATCCACCTGGGGTAGGAGCCCAAGCTTTTATGTAACTATTAGCAAAAAAATGAGATTTTTTCAACATAGTCCTACCATTGGGAAACAAGCTTTAATTGAACACCACGTCATTTTGTTCCTTCCACATGGTCTAAATCAATGCTCCAAAAAACACACTCCATGCTACTCCAGCAGATACGCTCTTGCTAGACAGATTCTTACTCCACCAAGCGCTTGTTGACCGCCCCAAACCAGTCTCTGCCTGTCTTGAAAAATTATCTGCAAGTCGAATAACCTGTACCTGAGTCAAAACTGGTACTATATTCCACGAGGGCCCAGGCTGACTAGATGTAGGAACCGAATGTTGGAGTTGCGCTGTACGAGATCCGCTATAAGGAAGGACCTTCTGGAGTTGTTGGTATGCAAATGCTGCAATGTTGGAGAGATCTTCCTGCTCCTGACCTGGAACAAAAATCTGGTTCTACAGTAGCTCGGGATTACAATCATGCTACTGCGCTGTACGAGGAAAAAAGAAGTTCCGCTGCAATTCCCAAGAAATTGCACTCGAGGTCCCTATAACCACCAAGTTATAAAAAAAATGCTTATGAATAGTGCCTCATCTATCATGCCTTCTCGCATATTCCACTTCATTTTTAATCACGTCCCATATCCTTATAACTTTTTCACGATCCCTGAAGAGATGGATTGTGGTTTCTTCCATAGTCCCATAAACAGGGAAAAGTCCGAAACAATCTACACCCCGCTTACTGAGATTGCGTTTGGTGGCTAAATACTCGTGAATCACCCTCCCAACTAAAACATGCGTCTTTTGGGGACATGTCGTTTTCCACACTTTGTTGATTTCATCATTTAGTTCGCTATTATCATAACTCCACAAGGTCTATTTAACCGAATACACGCCATGAACCTCATGTATCCAAGACAGCTTATTCTTATTCGCATACCCTACCTCCTTCCTCACATCCACGAACTCAAGTAATTTAAAGGGTGGAGGAAGGTGTTAAAAGTAATCCAATTCCACGATCCGTCCCTCATCAAATAATCACTAACTTTTTTAACTCTATTATCTTCCCCAACCATTCCAATGGAATGTGTTATCGAAAGAGATTCCCCTATCCACAAATCCAACAAAAAAGACACCATAATACCAATATACACAAGCCATCGGGATCCCCTTCTCACAACGACAATACCTTCCATAATGTCCCTACACATCCATGAATTGCTTGATTTAGAAGTATAGGGGATAGTACTCAATTTAAAATACTTTTGTCTCATAACAATAGTCTATAAGGTCGTATATTTATGAATTACTTTCCACCCCAACTTACCTAATAGCATCTGGTGTCGACTAGGGTGTGAGAAAATATGATGTAAATAACGTGAAAATAATCACCTTAATCTAGCACGGTTCTGCAAGTATTACAGATCGTATGCAAGTTTTAATAAATAAGTAAGATTCGTTCTGCAGAGACTACGAAGGTTAGGGGAATCTTATGCAATAATCAGGTGCAAATATTAAAAGCTAGAACAAATAAAACGCAGAAAAGTAAAAGACAAATAGATTTTTATTTGACTTTCAATTAACTAAATTAAACTAATAAAGTAAAGACAGGAAATAAAATGCAAGAGAAGAAGTTAGTATGAGAGTTTAGCTTGAGTAAATAGCATGTAATCCCCACTAGTTTTGCCGTTCTAAACATGTAAGGGTGAATTATGTAGTATTTCAATAATCAGTTCCAATTGCGCTAGGTAGTTTTAATTAGGGTTTACCTGTGTCAATAAGGAGTCCTAAGCAAACTGTTCCTGCAATTGGTAAAACAACAATACACTAAACCATGGTGATTATCTAGTTAGGTTGATTCGTCAGATCTAAACCGTACACTAGACGTTATGTGCTAAACATGTAATTAAACACCGTTTTCAATGGTGACCTAACTACTAGATGGTAATTCTATATGGTCGCGATCCACAAGAACACAGAATATAAATCCAAACACATAAACAGAGAATAAAAACAATAATTCAATTTAAAACATAGAATTCCCAAATTAGATAGATGTCAACCAAAATTAGGGTTCATACGTATATGCTAAAACTCAAGCTAAATAGAAATTTAGTTCATACTAATGGAAGAAAAGAAAGAAATTACAAATTGAAAGGTTGAAGAAGACATTGTTGATGAACAGCTCCTTCCAGACTTCTTTTCTTGTGTTGCAAGCTTCCTCTTGGCTTGAGGTTTCACCAAGGATGATTTTCTAATGTTAAGAGGCTGTATTTATAGTGTATAGGTCGACCTAATCGTTCTCTTGAAGGAAAAGGTAAATATTGGGCTCCTAGCCCAACTCAAATTCGTAGCTCAAAAACATGGAATCAGCCCCGGTTTTTTGTTTTGGTCCTAGCAGCTTCAATACTCATCCGAGTGACGCGTATGAGTAGTTGAAATTCATCGTCTCGGAAAGATATTTAACTTTTCTCTTGACAGTTTCTCCAGATTTCTCACCGATTTTAAGATATAAGCTGATTTGTGGTCGTAGGTGCTGGAATTCAGATTTATGGCAGCTTTTCCTTTTCCATATTTTTAGCTTTCACTTCCTTATCTTCAATTCCAATGTTTATCTTATTTCCTTTAGCTCTTTGAACCAACTTGGACTCTAATTAATTACCATATATCTCTAAAGATTCACACTAAATAAATAATTAAACCCAAGATACTCTAAAAATAATAAATAATCAATTCAAGACCCAAAATAGGAAAGTGTACTAAATCATGAGAAAATCGACCTATAAACTAATACATACGCCGAAAATGATGTCTCAGAAATAGATTTTATTATCACAAATGAGGAGACATCAAGACCCCCAACTCAAAGTTGCATCGTCCCGATACAATAAAAGTAAAGAACAGTAGGGTAGTCAAATTAACAAGAAGAGGAAGTTGGAGGAGAATAAGAATAGAACATAATGAATGATCCTAGAGCATAGTATCTAAAAAGTCTCATGTAGCAATGCTCAGGACATAATGCACAAATATGCTTAATATACACATAATCAACAATCCATAGATTCAAGTCCAGATTAATTTCGCAATGCCAGAAGGAGAGGTTGCCAACTTAGTTCGTGCTCATGGCTATAGGTTGTTCATAGGTCCTAATATAGCATCCAATGGTCCACTTACCTACTACCCAATAGATCAATTGTTTCTCCATCAAGCAGTTAGAAATCCTAAGGTCTTTGGTTATAACATGGCTTAGGGACGGTGTGATATATTTGGATAAATGAAAAGTGAGCTTTTGGCTCTCTCCTCACATTCCATCAACGAATCGCCCTAGAGCTTGAGTTTTCACTCGAAGATGTTCTCACTCAACCCAATTTTTGATGCTTTTGATTTGCATCCCCAATAATCCCAAATAAAACCTTTTGTGATGATCTACAAGTTCCACTTTGTCGGTCCGAATATATATTCTTTTTATATCAATTTTTTCTTTGTATAGCTATGACTCTTTTTTTAATGTTGAGATATCACGCTATTTTTTTCATATATATATATATATATCCTTTTATGCCCTTGTTGGCAATTTTAGCTCGTAGCTTCTTTTTCATTCACTATTACCCCGGCAAAGGGTTAAAATATTAGCTTTTTCATCATCAATAAAATCACAATTACAATTTCCAAATCCCAATGTTCCCTAATGATGAAACCCACCACCCCAAACTCAAGCTCTAAAAACAACTTGTTTCAGGTTTTGCGATTCGAGTGCGGGTCATATAGATAAGTCCTACAAACTAAGGGTATGGATTATAACGTGGTTCAATAAAAGGCTTTAGAAAGGCTCAGAGGGGCTAAGACGGATAAATAACAAATATCAATATCAAATAAAAAGAGTGAGAAGGTATAAAAGGCTTCAAGTGGCTTCACTATGAAAGAACTGCCTTATTCATTTTTCTAACTACTGGATTTTGTTACTTTTTCACTAATAGTTCATAGATAAGCGGGTTTTCAACTAATTTCAAACCTCACGTTCTATACACCAAATAACTCTTCCTAAGTTTCAACGTATCTTCTTAGCATTGCTCATTAACTTTTCTATCTTTTATTTCCTGTTTTCTTACATGCATGCTAAACAAATTTGTGACATCTTTAAAAAAACATCCTACTTACTATCATTTACCTAATTAAAATCATGCTCAAGTAGGTACATTCAACATATTCTATGCCTAATTCAACCTAAAAATTTTAAATTTTATGCAAAAATGAAAAGAAGATGAGGACAACGAATCCCCACCCCCAACTCAAAAATGAGTCGTGTCCCCACGACTCGAAAAAGACTCAAGAAAGCAATAAAATTTAAAATTAAAACTAACTAAACTACCTAATGCATACAAGCTATTAAGAAAGAGAATTAGAGTGGCGTACCCGGCTGGCCATAGAGATCCATTATATCCTCCTCCTCCGAAGAAGATGGAGAAGAATAATTGTCAAAATCCATGTTCGTAGTTACCTCTTCCAATTGTGAATTAATCTGTGTAATTTCCACCCAAAGTTCTCTGTTTTCTTCTTGTAAACGTTTAACTTCGTGTTGTAATTTAAGAGCCCATGGGGGAATACAATAATCTTCCTTAGAAGAAGAGGAAGAAGAACCTTGATCATGAATCTTCGTCTTTTTCCTAGGCTTTGAATGTACAGACATTCTAGCAGTTCTCTTAGGTAGTGGTTGTGCTGGTGCCTTTTCTTTTGATTCTTCGGTAGCCTCATCGATCTTGATAGGCTTTTCAATGGTGGCTCCAGGCAATCTTTTGTTCTTCCCTCGGATGGTACACTTCCTCTTGAATTCCATAGCCTCAGTTCTGTTTGTCATATTTGTTTTACCCACAACTCAAGTTACACCAAGGATGAATTAAAAGTTAAGAAAGATTGGTGTGGCTTGAGTTTATTGCTTGGAATTGATGAAAGAGAAAGGTTTCTTGATGAATCTTGGAAGAAATCTTGAAAGCTTGATGTGTTAGATGGTGTTTTATGGTGTAGTGTGACGAATTTGATGAAGAATTTGTGTTTATGGAGGATGGAGGAGAGAATTATTGATGTTGTTGTGTTAATTGTGGAGGTTTGTACAAGCTTCAAGGTGTATTTATAGTGTTTGGGTCTGAAAATTTCGTGTAGAGGAGGCTAGGGTTAAGTCTTGATAAGGTAAGAAGTAAAATAGGATTTGATCTCTTCAAAACCGACCTAGCGCCGGCATACCGGTGCTGGGCGTCATTTCTTCTTGGACCTCTCGGTAAAGAACCAGAGCCTATACCCGTGGCCACGCGTCTTTGCTTTGCCGGCTTACCGGCCATATTCACCGGCATACCGGTGTCTTTTTTCGTTTAGGAGCATTTCCGTCAAAAAACCCGTTCCTTGGAACCTGTGGGCACGTGTTTTCCTTTGTCCGGCATACCGGTGCCTGAGCGGCATACCGGTGCGCCTGGCTTTGCTTTTAGGACCTCTCGGTAAAGAACCCGAGTCACCAACCCGTGGGCACGTGTCTTCCCACCGGCATGCCGGTGGTTTGACCGGCCTACCGGCCAGTGAACCGAATTTTTCCCAAACTCATTTCCTGCACAATAACACACTACCTTTCTCTCTTATTAGCTTGTAAACACAATTAAAAATATACACTAACTTAAAATTATACACTACAAAGCATAAAATTAATCTAAAAAGCAATTTAAAACAAGGGGTGTCTCCCAAGAGCACTTTTGTTTAACGTCTTTGAGTTAGACGTGTACCTCACACTAAGCGTTCTCTACGAGATGGATTGTTTCCTCTTGTCCAAAGTCCTCACTGTCATGGTATCTTTTCAAACGTTGGCCATTCACCATGAATGTCCTTTGCTCGGTTGGATGTTCAATTTCAATCGCTCCATGCGGTGTGACTTTTGTGACAATTTAAGTTCCTCCCCAACGGGATTTAAGCTTTCATGGGTAATTTGAGAGTCGAGAGTTATATAATAGTACCTTTTGTCCTCTCTCGAAACGCTTTGGATGGAGTCTTCTATCATGCCATCTCTTTCTTTTCTCCTTGTAGAGACGTGAATTTTCGTAGGCAAGATAGCGAAACTCCTCCAACTCATTCAACTGCATCAACCTTTGTTTCCCGGCCAATTCTGGGTCTAGATTTAGAGTTTTAATAGCCCAGAAGGCTCGAGCTTCAATCTCAATAGGTATATGACATGCTTTGCCGTAGACCATGCGATATGGAGATGCCCGAACTGGTGTTTTAAATGTTGTTCTGTAAGCCCAAAGAGCATCATCCAGCTTTAACGACCAATCTTTCCTTATTTTGTTCACGGTCTTCTCAAGAATAGATTTGATTTCCCGATTGGAGACTTCAGCTTGATCGTTAGTTTATGGATGATAACCGGTTGAAATGCGGTGTCTCACTCCAAACTTACGAAGGAGGTTTCTTAGTTGAGCATTGATGAAATGTGTACCTTTATAACTGATGAGAACACGTGGCGTACCGTGTCTTGAAAAGATGTTTGTCTTTAAGAATTTAATTACTGTTTGTGCATCGTTCTTTGGTGTTGCCACTGCTTCTACCTATTTTGATACATAATCTACCGCAAGCAAAATATAAAGAATACCATGGGAAGTTACGAAAGGTCCTATGAAATCTATTCCCATACATCAAAGATTTCGACTTCTAGAATATTGTTAAGCGGCATCGGGTCCCTTTTTGATATATTACCAGTGAACTGGCATCTTTGACATGACTGGACGAAACGATGACAATCTTTGTGTAGGGTAGGCCAATAGAAACCGGATTGAAGAATTTTAGCTGCAGTTCTATCGCCTTTAAAGTGACCTCCATATGGTGATCAATGACAGCTTGCTATAATCTTATCAACTTCGCCTTCATGGGCACATCTTCTAACTACTTGGTCACTACAAATTTTCCAGAGGTACGGTTCATCCCAATAGTATGGTTTAGCCTGGTTAGATAATCTTTGTCTTTGTTGTGGATGGATATCCTTGGGGAATACACCACTCACGATGAGGTTGACTAGATCTGGATACCATGGCACAAACGCATCTTTAGTACAAAAAGTTGTTCATCAGGGAATACCTCTTTAACCAATAATGGTTCCTTGTTTGAATCAGATCCTTCGAGCCTTGATAAATGATCAGCAACTTGATTCTCGCATCCCTTTTGGTCTCGAATGTCTATGTCAAACTCTTGAAGAAATAGTCTCCATCTAATAAGACGCGGCTTAGCGTCTTTTTCTCCATAAGGTATCTGATAGGTGAATGGTCAGTGTACACAACAGTTTTCTTTCCAATCAGATAGGAGCGAAATTTATCAAAAGCGTATACTACGACCAACATCTCTTTCTCCGTCACTATATAATTCATCTGGGCGGCGTTGAAGGTTTTACTTGCATAATAAATCGTGTGGAAGAGCTTGTCTTTCCTCTGCCCAAACACAACACCCATAGCGTGATCACTAGCATCGCACATAAGTTCAAACGGAGCTTTCCAATCAGGAGGTATAACAACAGGTGTGGAGATTAGCTTCTCCTTAATCGTAAAAAACGCTTGAATATATTCGTCAGTAAAGTTAAAAGGAGTATCCTTTTCAAGTAAAGAACAAAGCGGTTTGGCGATCTTGGAGAAATCTTTAATAAATCTTCGATAAAATCCTGCGTGACCCAAGAAACTTCTCACTCCTTTTACAGAAACTGGAGGTGGTAATGTTTTGATAACTTCAATTTTAGCACGATCAACCTCTATTCCTGCCTTCGAAACTTTATGTCCCAACATAATCCCCTCTTGGACCATGAAGTGTCATTTTTTCCAATTAAGCACAAGATCTTTTTCTTTACATCTCACAAGGACTTTCTCAAGATTATTCAAACAATCATCAAAACTATATCTAAACACCGAAAAAATATCCATAAAAACCTCCAAGTATTTATCAATCATGTCCCAAAATATAGCCATCATGCACCTCTGGAACGTGGCAGGTGCATTACATAAACCAAACGACATCCTTCTATAAGCAAAGGTTCCAAACGGACAAGTAAAAGTTGTTTTGTGTTGATCAAGGGGATCCACACAAATCTGATTATAACCCGGATATCCGTCAAGGAATCAATAATACTCTCTTCCTGCGAGTTTGTCTAGCATCTGATCAATGAATGGTAGCGGAAAGTGATCTTTCTTTGTAGCTTTGTTGAGTCTTCGGTAGTCCATGCATACTCGCCACCCCACAACTGTTCTTGATGGTATGGCTTCACCTTGATCATTAAGGATAGTAGTAATACCTCATTTCTTTGGAACACATTGCACTGGACTAACCCAATCACTGCTAGCAATCAGATAGATAATTCCCGCGTCTAACAACTTGATTACCTCCTTCCTTACCACTTCTTTCATAGCTGGCACGAGTCTTCTTTGCCCCTCTATAGATCGCCCACCTTTGTCTTCAAGAATGATTTTGTGTTTGCAAACGGAAGGACTAATTCCCTTGATGTCGGCAATAGTCAATCTGATTGCTTCTTTGTTAGCACGAAGCACATGAAGTAGCTTCTCCTCTTGAAGACCTGAAAGGTTAGCAGAAATAATAACAGACAAAGTTTTGTTCGTACCTAGATATGCATAGCGTAGATGATCTGGAAGGGGTTTTTCTTCGAGAACCGGTGGACAGATTATGGATGGTTGCTTAATTGGTTCTATGTCACCTGAATCTCGAAGTAGTTCTCGTATATTTGATCCTAATGCAACAACTTCGTCAGGGGGAATCTCGTTTTCCTTTTGAGATTCAAGTGTTAATGCCTTGTCAAGATCATCATCTAAGTTTTCTTCATTGAAGACTTCTTGTGTAATTTTTCCGATGACATCTATTTTGAAACATTCATCTTTCGAATTTGGTAACTTCATAGCCTTAAACACATTGAATCGTACCTGTTCGTCTTGGACCCTCATGATCAACTCACCATTCTCTACATCTATTAGTGTACACCCCGTGGCTAAGAATGGTCTACCCAAGATGATGGGGACATTCTTATCCGCGTCGTAGTCAAGAATAATAAAATCACAAGGAAAAATAAAAGTACCAGCTTTAACTAAAACATCTTCAATTTTATCTACTGGTCGAGAGAGTGAGCAATCCGCCATTTGTAATACCACAGATGTGGGTACTACCTCTCCTATGTTAAGCTTCTCGAACAGAGATCTTGGCATGAGATTGATACTCGCGCCTAAATCACATAATGCTTTTCCGGTCCAACTGTCTCCAATGCCGATGGGAATTGTAAAACTTCCGGGATCTTCGAGCTTTGGTGGTAACTTGTTTTGACAAATAACACTACACTCCATAGGCAATCCAATTGTTTCCCCAGTTTCTAAACTTCGTATGTTAGAAAGAATGTCCTTCATGAATTTCAGGTATTTCGGCATTCTTTTGAGAGTTTCTACAAATGGCATATTAATATCTAACTAGCTCACCATGTCAACGAACTTCTTGAATTCTTGGTCATTGTCCTTTTTTCTGACATGTGAAGGGTATGGTGGTGGAGGGCGTGTATTAAGTTCCACTGAGCTTTTCTTCTTTTCAGGTGTCTTGGCTTGGACACTTTTTGGTTCAACTACATCTTCTATTGTATCTTCTGTTGTTTCTTCTCCCTCTTTTTCTGGAATAGGGATTGGTTCTGGTTCTAGTCTTGGTGGAGGTAGTTGTTTTCCACTTTGCAATTCAACTGCATGACAAGCATCATCTTGAGGTGCAATAGTATCACTTGGGAGTTGCCCTTTTGGCCTATTTTGCAATGTACTCACCATATGTGATAGAGTGTGCTCGAGATTTTTGATCACATTTTGCTGGGTTTGAATTTTTTGTTGGCTAATATTCATATTTTCTTCAATTGCTTGCATCAGTTTAGCCATACTCGAATTCAAACTCAAGGTTTGTTCTTTCCTTGCTAGTTGCATTGATTGTTTTGGTGGTTCTTGATAAGCTTTTTCAACTATGGGCGCTCTTTGATGTATACGTTGTGGTGAGATAGTAAGAGTGAGGTTGGGGTTGATGATAAGTCTCTTGATTTCTGTCCCAACTTCGCTGTTGTGGTGGTTGTTGATAACTAGCGTAGCTTTCTTGAGGATAATCATAACCATTAGAATATTGGTTATTTTGATAAGATATAAAAGAAGCTCAAGCTGGATTATTCATACACCTTTCCCACATATGATTTCTTGATCCACAACCTGGACACGAAGGTATAGTACGCACTAGATTTACCTGAGCAACTGTTCGAGCTTGTTCTTGTAGTTCTTCGAGCTGTTGGGCCAATTCTTTGAGCTTCAGAGATTCTGACGTGTCTTCTTTTTCTTCTGGTTCACTTGGCCAACTTCTCTCGTTCTCAAGAATTCTCTCCATACAAATTTCGGCTTCTATAGGATCTGGTAACACAAAACCTTTGTTTCCTAACGCATCTGCTCTTGCCCTTGACTTGTTATTAAGTACTCCATATAACATGGTTAAAGAATATTCCAGCGAGGATTTATGGTATGGACATCTCGTCTTCTTTTCATTAAATCGTAACCATGCTTCACCAAAACTTTCTCCGTCTTCCTGCATAAACTGTTCAAGTTCCAACATATCTTTTAATCTTCTACTAACCGGATAGAATCGGTCTAGGAATCTTGCTTGAAACTTATCCCGATCTGGAATGACATGAGGATATTGGGTATCGTACCAATTGCTTGCACGTCCGGTCAAGAAGAACTAGAACATCACGTAATACATCTGCTCCTTAGTAACTCCTCTCATGATATAAGCATAACAGATCTGCATGAATTTCTGAATATATCGGATCGGGTCTTGTTGTGCAGCACCGCTAAATAGTCCATGATTTGCAAACTGCGCTAACATCCCTGGATCTAGCCTGAATTTAGCGACTTGGATTTCTGGAGTGCGGATTCCGCGTGGTTGCACTCTAAACGTGACGGGTAATTCAAGTCTCCTTGGATTCTCCATCTGTAACTATCTATAAAACAAAAAACTAAAAGACAAAAGCGTAAAATAGAACTAACTGAAATAAAAGCACAAGATATATGCACAAGGACTAACAATGTAGTCCCCGGCAGCGGTGCCAAAAACTTGGTGTCGACTAGGGTGTGATAAAATATGATGTAAATAACGTGAAAATAATCACCCTAATCTAGCACGGTTCTGCAAGTATTACAGATCGTATGCAAGTTTTAATAAATAAGTAAGATTCGTTCCGCAGAGACTACGAAGGTTAGGGGAATCTTATGCAATAATCAGGTGCAAATATTAAAAGCTAGAACAAATAAAACGCAGAAAAGTAAAAGACAAGTAGATTTTTATTTGATTTTCAATTAACTAAATTAAACTAATAAAGTAAAGACAGGAATTAAAATGCAAGAGAAGAAGTTAGTATGAGAGTTTAGCTTGAGTAAATAGCATGTAATCCCCACTAGTTTTGCCGTTCTAAACATGTAAGGGTGAATTATGTAGTATTTCAATAATCGGTTCCAATTGCGCTAGGTAGTTTTAACTAGGGTTTACCTGTGTCAATAAGGAGTCCTAAGCAAACTGTTCCTGCAATTGGTAAAATAACAATACACTAAACCATGGTGATTATCTAGTTAGGTTGATTTGTCAGATCTAAACCGTACACTAGACGTTATGTGCTAAACATGTAATTGAACACCGTTGTCAATGGTGACCTAAATACTAGATGGTAATTCTATATGGTCGCGATCCACAAGAACACAGAATATAAATCCAAACACATAAAACAGAGAATAAAAACAATACTTCAATATAAAACATAGAATTCCCTAATTCAATAGATGTCAACCAAAACTAGGGTTCATACATATATGCTAAAACTCAAGCTAAATAGAAATTTAGTTCACACTAATGGAAGAAAAGAAAGAAATTACAAATTGAAAGGTTGAAGAAGACATTGTTGATGACCAGCTCCTTCCAGACTTCTTTTCTTGTGTTGCAAGCTTCCTCTTGGCTTGAGGTTTCACCAAGGATGATTTTCTAATGTTAAGAGGCTGTATTTATAGTGTATAGGTTGACCTAATCGTTTTCTTGAAGGAAAAGGTAAATATTGGGCTCCTAGCCCAACTCAAATTCGTAGCACAAAAACATGGAATCAGCCCCGTTTTTGTTTTGGTCCTAGCAGCTTCAATACTCATCCAATTGACGCGTATGAGTAGTCGAAATTCATCGTCTCGGAAAGATTTTTAACTTTTCTATTGACCGTTTCGCCAGATTCTTCACCAATTTTAAGATATAAGTTGATTTGTGGTCGTAGGTGTTGGAATTCAGATTTATGGCAGCTTTTCCTTTTCCATATTTTTAGCTTTCACTTCCTTATCTTCAATTCCCATGTTTATCTTCTTTCCTTTAACCCTTTGAACCAACTTGGACTCTAGTTAATTACCATATATCTCTAAAGCTTCACACTAAATAAATAATTAAACCCAATATGGTTTAAAAATAATAAATAATCAATTCAAGACCCAAAATAGGAAAGTGTACTAAATCATGAGAAAATCGACCTATAAACTAATAAATACGCCTAAAATGATGTCTCGGAAATAGATTTTATTATCACAAATGAGGAGACATCAGCATCCTATTCATATCTTCTGCTAGACGAAGCCCAAGTCCACTCTCACTCTTGGGTTTACATATATCATTCCAAGCAACTCAATTTATATGTTGTTGTTTTTCAGAAACACCCTAAATGAATTCTCTTCTAATACGATTAATTTATTGACAAACATAATGCACTAACTTTTCCACTTGCATAATGTACTTCGGCACGACACTAAGGACAGAGTGTGCAAGTGTTATGCGGCACGCTAATGCTAGAAAATTCCCCTTCCACTTCACAAGTTTCCCTCTTAACCTGTTGATAAATTCCCCATAGAAACCTCTTGGCCTTCTCCATGAAATAATGGGAATACCAAGATACTTCCCCAACCCCTCGCTTATTATATAACCGCCCTAGCCGTCATGTTCAGAGCTACCTCTTCATCCGCGTTCTTTGAGAAATAGATAATTTATTTCTCCTTACTAATTGTTTGTCTAGCATTGTGTCAGAAACTGTCCAGCGTGTCCTGCAAAAGGACAAAATTATCAATAGATGCTTTAAAAAATAAAACAAAGTCATCAACAAAAGATATATGAGAGATCTGGGCCCCCCTGAATTGAGTCGGATGGGTCGCCATCTTTCTTCATCTACGAGCTGTTATATAAGAAGTGAGAGTCTCTCCATGCAAATAACAAATAGATAAGGCGAAATAGGATCGCCTTGACAAATTCCTTCTCTTAGGCTTGATCAAGGGTAAACGAGAACCACGTCAGAGAATGCTTAACTCATTGTTCGTCATCCCCGTGATCATCAAGGGCATCCATATCAAAGGTACACCTAACAAATCCAAGGAGTCTTTAATGAAGTCCCATTAAATTTTATCATACGCCTTAGGCAGGTCCACCTTAACCACCATATAACTTTTTCTCCCCCTTTTGATGATGTAGCAAATGGTCAACTTCGATTACCAAAACCACATTATCGATAGTAGAGCGGTGAGATAGGAAGACATTATGGAAAGGTCCAATGTAACCAACAAGCAAAGGCCTCATACTATTTACTAACCCTTTCATACAGATCTTATAACACACATCAATTAAAATGACCGGCCTGAATTGCGTGATATGTACAAGATTGCTCAATTTTGAGATGAGATGAACAATAGTACCCAGAATTTCTTTTGAGAATCTGCCTCTAGGATTGCTTTGTTCTTGAGTTCGTAGAGCGTTTTAGGAGAAAATTTTAAGGCGTTTGTTGGAAAGATTCTTGACACTGTGTGAATTATCCTTGGAAACATCAATCTTAGCAGTCGGAGTGGAAGGAAGAGATGATGTTGTAGTTAAGGATGATTTTTTGAAACTCCCATTGCGGTCGCCGCCAATCTCCGGTGGATGAGGCGGTGTCAACCGCCCTTTCCCCCTCCATGTTGTTGACTCTTGGAGTCTATTATAGGAAATTCTAATCGTGTAAGGAAAGAAAATAAACAAAGAGGGAAAAAGGAAATAAAAAGGGCAAGAGGAAAGAAAAAGGGAAAGCAAAGGCACCAAAATTAGGAGTTAGCCCCGATCATCTTGTAATGAATTGAACACAGGTGTTTACTGTATGTGATAATAGTTATCCTTACAATATTTATAATGTTCATCGATTTGATAAGCATGTAACTTAGAAAATGGATCAATCTAACTCGCCACTCTAACTATTATGTAATAATTGTCCAAGGGGTCCCTAAGATAATATTTAACCACAGTTTGTCATATAAAAACATCTTTTTCCATACACTAGGCTAGACCACAAGTTTTTTTTTACATCACATTTTTTTGTTTGTCCTAACTTCTGTTACTTCTTATGGTCAAGTGGTACCATCTAAGTTATGAAGTATTTTTTTTTTTTTTTGCTTTGGCTCATTTTTTTTTTTACATTCTTATCATCTCAATTTTCTTTTGAGCTCTTTTTTATGTGAGTTGTTGTGTAAATGTGCATTGTATCCCTTTAGCAAGTTATAAGGTCGATAATACAAAACCACAAAGGACCTTAGATTACTAGGATGAAACATATTCATGAGCACCTGATGTCTCACATTTTATGATGTTTGATTAGAGTCTTTAGCTAATATTTATGATTCACATATTTTTATAACATTTTGAGATATTTTGTTCTATGTAGGTTGAGAACATAGGAACACTGGGAATCCAGAGATTTAACCAAGAGTTAAGGAGTCGTAAGGCCAAATTAACCCATGGAAATCTGAACATACACCACGAGTTGACTCAATAAGTCCAAAGGTGAACTTTAAGTACACAAACAATTGTACTGAATCTATCCACGGACTTTAAAGTGATGTTGCGTAAAATTGGATATGAATTAGAGATGATTCTTATACTATTGGATACCCCATAAATTCTAGTTTATGTGAGTGCAAACAGATCATAATTCTTAGTTGGAAAAGGAAGTTACGAGCATTTAGTGAAGATGATACAAGGTGTCTAATTCCTTCGAATTTTCTTATGGGCCAAGTAATTAAATGGTTTGATTCAAAGGTTGGCCCATAAGGGATACCTACGAATATACCACTATAAAGAATATTTTTCACTCCTTTTAACTCATTTTAATTATTATTCGAAGCAAGAGACGCCAGAGAAGAATTAAGGAGAAGAAAACTTCATCATTGTTTCATTATTGTAATTTCCTTTACTTATTTCCATTTTAATTATTGTTCAAAATATGACTATATTTTAATTTTGATGATTCCTTATGAACCCTACCATAAATTTAAGAAATTTGTAGGGATATGAGGATTTAATTGAATCGATGCCTATTTGTTCTTATTGTCTATTATTTTGCATGAAAATGCTTTTCTTTAAGATGACCTATGTTGTAGAAATCGCCACCCATGCTTTAACTCCCCATTTAACCGTCTACGCCTACTAAAAATGCTAGGCGTTGTTTCCGTAACATTTTTGTCCCACATCTTCCGCGAGATGTGGAGTATATAGTTATCCATTCCTACATTCAATTATCACACCTAATCTGTCGTAGTGGCCATTGTGTCAGAGTGTGAATTAAAATATGCAGACACCATCTAGGCCCTTACATCTACCACAAAGATATCTTTACCACAGTTAGCAAACTTTACCATGAAAAAGTTCTAACCAACGTCCACCAAATCAAACAGACCCTTCGAATACCAATTTTTTTGCAGCTTAAAAGTCAAATAGCGTAATCCTACATCATAAATAAAATAATTAACCACCAAAGTATACTCCAAATATGAATACCCTCAAGTTTATCCTCCTTCACATGCAAAGAAAATCATCATTAACAGACTAGTCATCACGCATTTTCTCTTCAAACTCTTGCACCATATCCTTAGAACCTCAGTAACCGTTTCATCCATGTCAAGTTTGGTAGGAATCATGTTGCTATATTATGTTTTCACCCCTCTCTAGTCGATAGACTTAGGACCAACAAGATGAGCATTAGGCAAAAGAAATGACATTAATGGTGAACTTTTTGTAGTTAACAGTTGCATATAGAGGAATGTGAATGTTTCCAGACTAGTTACGGTGGATCAAACCAGAGGCATCATATACCAAGCCCTCCTTAAGTATTGGAAAGTAGACAAGACCCTATGTTCCTATGTAAAGGTTCGAGCTTAGTGTGTAAGTGTCGTCATTCATTGTTGAAGTGGTTCACATTTGTGGTATAGTAGGCAAAAACGTTGTTGTGAAGCCTAGTGTTTCCAAGTCGAGCTTTCTAGAGAACATTTTTCTCTTTTGGGATTTACTTAGTTTTCATATTCACATCCTCATGATACCCCGCATAGTTATATTTTTCCACTCCTTATGATTTTAGTTATTTACCTTTTATAATTAATCTTTTGGCCCTTTGCATTTAAATTTGTTCGGACTGTTAATATATAATGAATTTTTTATTCAATATATGAAATCAATTTTTTGATAAATTAGTAATTCAAACAAAATATTAGTTCCTTCATTTAAATCTATTTTATTTATTTATTTCCTACACCAATCATTACAATTATATAAAAGAGTAGTATTGGATTATATTATTAGGAGAGATCGATAGTTGACCTAGTGGTTAGGTTACTCCGCAGAGACCAAGAGGTTCTGAGATCGAATCTCATTAGAGTCATTTACTCCGAGTCCAGAGTGGCTCTCTCATGTATTAAAAAAAAAGATTATATTATTAGGTCAAATAAGTGGAAATTAAAGGTTAACTTTTAAATTTCAACAATCCAAGGTCGTAAAAAATATGGATGGCCCGGCGGGCCGAATACCTTTCCTGTCGTAAATCCATTATTGATCAGCACCACCTCCTCCACCTTCTCAGCCTCATTCCTCCGTCTCGTGTAACCTTCAATACCAACAACGCCCTATCAAAGCCTATCCATAATCGTCTATCCCAGCCAATACATTTTTAATTATTAGAAAAGAATTATGATAATCATAGAAAGTTGAAATAAAAAATCAGATTATTGTAGACATCGTTCATATATGTCTTCCATCAACGAAGAAGGTAATCTATATTCATAGGAACACTATTTACATCTTTGTAATCATTGTGCTTTGAAAAACTAATAGATTTTTGTATATCAATTTGATCATTTATTATATTTTGTTTTGAAAATAGGCCAGAGAGATTTGGAAATGGGGCAAGGCTCAGGCTCAACCACAAGTCCAGAGCGATATCCTACGCTTACGATCCATACGGAGTCGTCGTTTCCATCTCCAAAAGGACCATTGTTTTCACCGTCACCAAGAGCGCCGGCGCTGGTGGTTTCAAGATCCGGAAAATCTTTGCTAGGTTCAAATTCTAGCAAGTCCCTGTTATCTTCAAGTTCCTGCAAAGCTTTAGCAATGTCGAATTCTCCTAGAAGAATGGACTTTTCCACGAAGAAGAAATACGTGAAGCAAGTTACAGGACGGTTTAAAGACACGGAGCTACATTTAGCGGCGCAACGTGGAGATTTGACGGCAGTGAGGGAGATTTTGGATGAGATCAATGCGCAAATGTTGAAAACATCGTGCGGAGCTGAGTTTGATGAAGAGGTAGCAGAGATTAGGGCGGCCATGGTTAATGAGACAAATGATATGGGTGAAACAGCTCTTTTCACGGCGGCTGAGAGAGGTTATATTGATGTGGTGAAGGAATTGCTTCCATATACTACTAACGAAGGTATCACCGCAAAGAATCGCTCTGGGTTTGATCCATTACATATTGCTGCTAATCAAGGTCATCAAGGTAAGCATTTCTAAACTTCTGCTACTGATTTTCTATATTATAAGCTAATTTTATAATCAGATTCTATATTATAGTTTATCTATATGTTTAGTTGTTGCTATGCATGAAAGCAAATTATAATTTAAAACATACATTCCTCAAAGTTACGTCCATGTGATTGAATAAAAATATCATGTTTGATCTTCCAATATATCATTATTAGTTTAGTCTAATAGTCTGGTTCTATTCTATATTGAAGCAAACCATACCATTATGTATTTATGTTCAACCTGTAGCCTGATCGGATCTCCTTTAAGAGTTATAATGATTAAGTTATCATTACTAAGTTTTAGGTACCAGCTTATTTCTTTTCTGCGTAATTATAGCATCTCATATGAGTTGGTCTCCTATCAATACATTATCTAATACCAATAGTAAGGGAGGATATAGGGGTGCAATGTTACCCTGTCCCCGTAACTATTTACAACCCTTATAGGGGAAATAGTTTGAGTGTATAGTAGCCTGCCCATCTCAATTGGTTTTTTTTGTTAGGCAATTTTTTTTTTTAGTCAAACCTCAATTGGTCACTAGTGACTTTTTTTTTTTTTTTTGGACATTGGTCACTAGTGACTCAACCTTTAAAATTTTCAATTATGATTGAACATTGTCCAAAGAAACTAGTAAGTAAATCGGAGCGGGTGGTTATGATCTGGGTATAATTTTTGTATGAATCATTAGGTTCTGTTTCGATTCCATTTTTTAAGTAATCTGAGACGATTTGTCTACTTCAACAAATTGACTCCAAACTTAAGCATTAAAGAACATCCACTTTATGTTAAATTTTTTATGAATCGGTTCTCGAATTAGAACAGTTAGAACCACCCCATAAAGAAGACTCATCAATATAATTTCTTGATCTCATTGTTGTTTATAATTAATGCTTTAAATGAGTCGAGCCGATTTGATAACTAGATACATATTATTTAACTTTTTGAGTTGAACCGAACTCAAATTTAATTAACTGAATAATTGATGTTTAAGTTATCAGAAGAACTGTTTATTAAACTAAACATAAATTTTTCAAGAACAATTTATTTATTTTAGGGTTAAAACGAAATTTTCATAAATAATTGATATTTGATAGAATATGCCTTATAAAGTATAATATATATGAACAAAATAAATTTTAAATAAATACATAAATTATGTCCTAATTAATAATTTAACTTCAATGATATATTTATCTATAAATAGAATATTAGCTTACAAATCCAAAATAGAAATGAGTTATCAACAAACAATCTTATTTTATAACGAGATGTTAATTAGAGATTGAGTTTGAAATTGTTTACAAACAAATAAATTTCAAAGAATTTTTTTAGTCGATTTTAATTGCTTGTGAACGGGTTGTATCAATTACAGTCATATATATACATGATATTACAATGTAAATGCAAAATTCAAAATTATAATCAAAATAAAATGGTACAACATAGGTGGATACAAATGTATAGTTAGGTAGATTTTTTTTTTTTGATTTTGAAATTGTACATGACACAATTTAGACCTGAGGCGAGTGATAATTTTGTTTTAGAATGATTTTGGTTTTTTCTCCTTTATAAATTGTCTTCTTTTATTATATATTAGATATTTATTACGTTTGGTAGGTCATTATGGACGATAAAAAGAGGATTAAAGTAAATATTATAAAAATAATAGAAGTATACTTGAAACCTAAGAGTAAAATAAGTTGATATAATGAAATAGAAAATTATATAATTGTATAACTGAAAATATAAAATATAAGTATAAGTGAATTCAACAAATCAAAGAAAAGATAATTATAGCTTTGAATAAGGGGTGAAGCCTCCGTGAAGCCCCTGATCTTTCGCCAAAGTGCAGAAACCACCCCTTATCTTTTTTTTCTTCCAAAAAACGCCCTTTAGGAAACTTTTTTTGTCACCGTTAGCCCTTTTTTCGATTTTCTGTTAGTTGACCGTTAGTCAATGCTATTTGGCGCCACGTCAGTGCCAGGTCACTGACACGTAAGCTCCATGTAGGCGTTAGGGCATCAGAAATTACATGTCATATTTCTTTTAAAATTATTTTTTTAGATTTCTTTAAAGCTTCATCTTCTTCTTCTTACACTACACCACTAACGATCCAAGAACCCAAATTAAAATTCAATAAGAACTCACTCCAACCAGCCCTCACACCAATCCGCTCTCTGCACAAGGAAACCGTCATCATCAACCGGCTTTGATACGCCATCAACAATCGAAGAACCCAAATGAAAGGGAAAAAAATCTCCATTTTCCCCTTAAACTTAGCAGCGAAATTGCAGAATGCATATGCGAAATATGTGAATGAGTACTATATCAAGAGCTTTGGTGTAAATGTTGAATCATACGATCAAGAGTATTTAAAGAAAACTTCAACACCAGATAATGATACCTCCGCTCGATTGTGGTGGTTTCAAGTCTGTAATGAAGTTGCAAATTTCCAAGTGGCCCCCGCAATTGATAGTGTTCGCTCTTCAAAGATTGATACAAAGTACGTGTATATATTATATCAGGTCTCTTGATGATTCTTTCTTTATGTTTGATATATAACATGGTAACTCATGATAATGTCAGATACCATTTGGACCTTTGCAAGAATGTATTTGGAACTGGCATTTATCCTGATGTAAATGCTACTAATTATTACATACACTGTCTCTTTATTTATTAGAAAAAGAGTCAATTTATTATGTTTAAGACTTCTGGTCCATTTGTTCCAACACTGATGTTTTGTGCTACTGGTGATACGCCCCAATCCGATGCTCATGAGTATGATATCTCATTCATTTCTGATAGCTTTAAAGGTGAAATCTTGGTTGCAGTTAAGTTGTTTGATAAAATGTGTCAAGACTTAAGAGGGTGTGCAAGGTAGACCATTTATGTATGGAGTGTTGATTAATAGCCTTTGTAAGATTCAAAAAACGAGTTTTGCTATTGAATTGCATAGAAAGATGATTCAGAACAAGTGTGAATCTAACGTAATTATCTATAGTACTATTGTTGAGGCATATTTAGAACTGCAAAAGGCAAAGTAAACAATGTACTTGAAGCCTTTTTCTATTTTCCTCATGGTTTCAATTTTGGTTAATTGCATAATTGATCCTTGTGTTAGGTCGAAAGACTAATACCCATGTTTTCAAATTAAAAATTATACCTTCTGGTTCACATTTACGTTGTAAAACTACCCTCCTAGGGGATATTTGCTACTTTTTAAAAGATATATTATGATATTTTTTAGAACAGGGACGGTCACTTTCTTTTATAACTACTAATGTGGTGTGCTTTTGTAAACATTGCAGAAAAAGTAAAACAAGATCTTTGGTTTGCAAATGACGATACCAATAAATATCCTATATCTATTGACCATACCATGGAACCATCTCATATCTAATCTAGAACTTTCATTAGTCTTCAGTTGGAAAAAAACCGAATCTATGTTGCATATTATTATCAGAATATGGACTTCAATTATGAGATCTTGAAGACTACTTTGCGTCTCAATGGACGGTTAAATACTCGGTATGTTTAAACGAAATAGAAGAAGAGAATTTGGAGTTTGTATACCGTTTAGTAGAGAAAGTGTTGAATTAAAAGCTCGATATGGCGTGGCTAGATCCTTTGTGTTATAAAGATGGGGTTTTGCTATAAGTGTAGATGGGACATAGTTTGGCTCGTGATAGTAGTTATAGTATTTTTGCTAGGTAAAATAGTATCAATTCCTGTAATTTTTCAGTTTAACTCTATATAATTGATATCTAATTATATTTCAATTGATGTGTACAATCTACTATCAAAACTGAACCAAGTAAGAAAGAATGGAATTCTCTTTTTAATGTTAATATAAAATGTTCCAATTAATTACTTTGTCGAGCAAAAAAAACTATCATCATCCAAACATCAATATGAACTAACCTTATAAAGGATATGCAATAAATCGCACTTTCTTTAATCTCTCATGAGTCATTACCATTGACACAGTATCCAGAAAAGCAATAACATGCCTAGACTGTGTAATTCATTTGGAAAACACCAGCAGATTCATTTCCCTACTCAATGGATGTGAATTACAGCTATCCATAAAGGTAATGAAAATGAAATATACAGGGTAGCAATGAAATTTTCTAGAAAATTTACAATAAAATAAATCATGTCACAATTATATACCGCTTACTTTACAAATTGCTTAACAAAATGGAAATTCGCAACAGTATAAAAACTAGTAAACAATCAATAAGTAGTGTTGAGCATCTCCAAGCATACAATCTCTCATTTTTGGACGAGGGATATGTGGTAATTTAACGGAACCACTGAAACGTGTATCTTTTTGTGGATCGTAATTTTTCAAACCAATTTGAAGCTCAATTGTTTCAAACCGATTCTTCTCTTTAACATTGGTCATGATCACAGTGATAGCTTCCCTAACCGCATCACTCTGCAACTTACTATAAAAAACAATAAATAAAACATATTAGTGACGAGCATAATGATTTTAAAGTATCGGAAAAATGTCTGATTTGTGTAAAATTTGTAAGAAACCATTTTAAATCTGGTATTAGTTATTAGACAATCGAGCAATTAAAATCTAACGAAAGTATGAAACTAAAAGCATTCGTATGAGAAAAACAAGCTTATGAGATTAAGATTATGATGATGATAAAGTTACCTCATGGTTAAAGATTACTCCTTGATCTGAGAGACTGCAAACCTTGTTAGACGGCTAAGCATCACTAAATTTACTTCTCTTAAACATCACGACTGTAATTATACTTAAATCAGACACTTCTTACAAATTATAAAATTGATGAAATTAGGTAAAAATAATTCAAATTTTTACCTTAATTTGGGTCTTCTCCAAGCCGGTTGATGATGGTGGAGAAAGGTCACGGAGTGGCGACGGTTTTCTTGTGCAGAGAGCGGCTTGGTGTGGGAAGGTGAGTGTGGAGATTTTTTTTGTTTTCCTATTCATTTGGGTCTTCGATTGTTAATGGCATATCCACGCCGGTTGATGATGGTGGCGAAGGAACAAAAAGTGGCGGCGGTTTCCTGGTGCAGAGAGTGGCTTGGTGTGAGGGGAAGTCCGGTTGGAGTAAGATTTTTCACTTTTGGGTTCTTCGATTGTAAAGCGAGGTAGAAGATGAAGAAAGAGAGATTAAATAAAAAATTAAAAAACATATAATGACGTGTAAATGACGGTGATGTCATGCCTACATGGAGCTTACGTGTCAGTGACCTGGCACTGACGTGGCACCAAATGGCATTGACTAACGGTCAACTAACAGAAAATCGAAAAAAGGGCTAACGGTGACAAAAAAAGTTTCCTAAAGGGCGTTTTTTGGAAAAAAAAAAGATAAGGGGCGGTTTCTGCACTTTGGCGAAAGATCAGGGGCTTCACGGAAGCTTCACCCTTGAATAAGTGATTAAATTTTGAACAAGTCAATTGAACGTGTCACATAACACGTCTTTGTATATCTCATTTTTACTTATTATTTTTATATAATTCTCTCTGTCTTACATTATAATTATTATATTTATTATATTTAATTTTTTATAAAAATGTTTTAATATTTTAAATATATACTAAAAAATAAATTTTAATATTTTTAATAAAGGTAACTGTGAAGAAATTAAAAGATAATATAAACAATAATTTTGGACTAAGACCTTATTTATACTAGTACAGAAGGAGTTATAGGACAGAAGGAGGAGCATGGTGTAGTATATGCACCATGAACTTTACTTCTCAAGTCCCTATATCTTTGAAAATGTTAAAAATAAAATATTTGTGTTACTATTGATCTATTTAGGAATTTCTGTAAGGATTCAAACACCAAATTTGTAAAGACCTGTAAAAGAGAATAAGAAAATTCTGAAGAAAATGAAATAAGAAAATAAAAATGTTATCTTGTAAAATGAACTCTAGCATGTCTTTTGTAGTTCTTTGGGAATGAACAATGATCTTAAATTAAAGATCGGTGGATATTTTACTTAAATGTATTGCCTATGCTAGAATATAATTTGTAAAAATGATTCGAAGAATATTTAATATATTGAAGATTCACTTTGGATTTTGTTAGATACCCGTAATTAAACAATTCATGTTTCCCATAAAATTTCCACACCTACTATTTTATCTTGTATTACTCTTAGCATTTAATTGAGTTCTTTATATGCAGCTATTGTGCAGTTGTTCTTAGACCATGATCCAGAGTTAAGAACATCTTTAGTGGTAATGGAAAATAGAGATAGCATTTTGGCATAATAGAGATTTAAAAAGTAGATCTGCAAAAATATTGTACTTTTTTTTAGAGATAGTAACTTTAGTGATATCTTGCAAAATAAAGAAAAGCTTTATGATTTATTCATTTTAAATTTTTTTATATTTCATATATATTTTATATATCATTTATATTATAAAATTATTTCATATATTTTATATATTATGAAATTATGTTGATCAAATTTTTTTAAATAAAAATTAATTAGTGTTAATCTTTTTTCGTAATTAGTATTAAAAAAATTATAAATTTTTCAACAATAAATTAATTTAATATTATTCAATTATTGTAAATTTGAAATAAAATAATTTTATAACAAATTAATTTAATCTCATTCAATTAATTTTTTTATATATAATATTTTTAATAATAAAATAAAATATATTCGATCAAAATAGATTCGTAAAATCTCACTCAATTATTGTCTTTATACAATATCTTTTTATCGTGTACCAACCGTTGGATACAAGATCTTACCTTCAATAATATCCATTCGATTCTTATCTATATAAAAATCTTTTATCTTAACATCAACCGTTGGATGAGATCTTTTATCTTCGATCTTTGACGTCCGATCATATTTTCTAATCTATAAATGAAGGCCTTCATTCTTTCATATCCACCACAACCTTCACACTTTCAATACATTCCACTTCACACAAAATTTCGTTTCACTATGAGTCATTATCCACCATTTAGTTCTGTTTATAATGATTCAAGTGAAGATGATGACGATATAGCCTTTGTATGTCTTTTGGAAGAGGAACGTCGCAAGAAGCAACAACAAAAGGCACGTCGAGGTTCTATCCCGGGCATATTACTATTCACCGTGATAGATCGGAAGGTCATGTAAGAATTTACCATGATTACTTTGCAGATCCTCCCGAGTATCCAGAGCACATTTTCCGAAGGAGGTTTCGCATGAGCACCAAGTTATTCACCTATATTATGAATGCAGTCTCATCATATGATGAATACTTTGTCCACACTCAAGATGCGGCTGGAGTTTGGGGTTTAACTACGTTACAAAAGGTGACTGCTGTTTTCAAAATGTTGTGTTACGGAGTTGCCGTTGATGCGGTGGACGAGTATGTGCGTATTGGAGAATCCACTACCATATTGTGTTTGAGAAGGTTTGTTAAGGCAATGGATGAAATATTCTCTGAAACATATTTGAGATCTCCAAACGATGAGGATACCGCGCGTCTCTTAGAGATTAATGAACAAAGAGGCTTCCCCGGCATGTTGGGAAGTATAGATTGTATGCATTGGAAATGGAAAAATTGCCCAACTGCATGGCATGGAGCATATACCGGTCATCACCCAGATCCATCTATTATTTTAGAAGCAGTGGCTTCACAAGACCTTTGGATATGGCATGCATTTTTTGGATGCCAGGTTCACATAATGATCTAAATGTTTTGCAGGTATCAGATATATTCCAACCACTTGCCGAAGATCGGGCTCCTCCGGTGAGTTTTACCATAAATGGACATAACTATACTATGGGATATTACCTAGCAGATGATATTTACCCCAATTGGCCAGTGTTTGTCAAAACCATACCAGCAAGAAATTGTCTCGGTCGTGCTAACAAACTCTTTGCCACACAACTAGAGGCTGTTAGAAAAGATATCGAGCGTGCATTTGGTGTACTACAAGCTCGTTTTGCGATAGTGCGTGGACCAACTCGTATGTGGGACGTTGATACGCTACGTTTGATCATGAAGACGTGCATTATAATGCACAATATGATCATTGAAGATGAGCGAGATAATCACAACATAGACTATAACTATGAGCATCTTGAAGGGAGTACGCCTGTAACCGTTGAAAAGAGTGACACAAAGGTACTTACAACATTCATCGATAGAACACTTAATATACGGAATAAGGGTGCCCACTACGATCTGCAACAAGATCTTGTTGCACACATCTGGAGTTTACATGGAGTTGATTAGCGTTGATATATCTTGCAGTATTAATTGTTGTATTTCATGTCATGTGATTTGTATCCTCAAGGGTGTTGGTTAACCCATTTTCATTTTATGCAAGTGTTTTATTTTAAAAATTATATATCTTGACTCAAGATTTTGAAAAATGAAAGAAGGATATAAATAAATTGAAATTAGACTACGTTCAATTAAATAGCATGAAAATTACAATAATTTATATTTATTCATAATGTTTTGTTGTCTAAGCAACCAAAATTGCACCATCTCCGGCGTCATCCCTGATAAATCCTTACTCATGATCACATCTTCTTGTGCAAGTTCTGCTCGATGGTGGTCCTCTTGTCGGTGCCTTTCACGGTCCTCTCGATCTCGTCTCGCTTCCTCGTGTAACATATTTGCTCGTATAAGATCCTCTTGCCGGTACCTTTCTCTGTCCTCTCGATCTGGATCTTGCTGGGCTAATCTCTCCTGATGGTGCATATTCTTGAGATCAATAAACTGTTGTTTCCAACCATCGTCTTCAACGTCAATTGTTTTTCCCTTACCACGTAAAAGTTTTTCTGCTTTTCTACCACGTGGTCTAACTTGGTCAGGCACAGTTTCAGTATCATCATCGTCTTCATCTTCTCCATCTTTTCCTAAATCTATACATGGTCCCGGTGTTTTGCGGGCTTTAGCTTGCTTTGTCTTGTGTTGTTGTGTTGCAATATACGTCGAAAACTTTGGCTCGTCTTTCAAGATTTCCCAACTATGAAATCACTTAAATTCAGCTCCATTTAAGGCTTTAAATAGTTTTTGAGCGTCTTCAATCTACATAAAAAGTGAACAAATATATTCAAAGTAAAATAGAGATAATTATAATTTTGTTAATCAAGAGATAATTACCCGATTTTGTTCTGTTTTTCCACTTTGATTTAATCTCACAACACTCATATAACCCTCGTTCCACTTTGACAACGTCTGCTTTATCACTCCCATCCGTGTAGTAAGCGATTTAACCGATCTCACCTTCTCTGAAACTGGATGTAGCTTAAACTCATTCTCGATTCGTGACCAGTATTGTTGCCCTGTTTGATCATTTCCATTGATTGGATCGTTCGAGTGTTTGATCCACGCTTTGCACAATAATTTGTCTTCTGCGGTTGAATAGTTAGAAGTACGTTGAGCCTTCTTTATATTTATTTGTGTGGGTGGAGGTCGAGGAGTTTTTGGTACTTGACTAGGACTTTCAGGTACCGGAATGCTTTCACCAAAACTATTATCGACAGTAACTTGTTGTTGATTGTTGGTAGTCATCCACTCTTCGTATTCCGTATCTGTACAAAATACATTTACATAAATATATTTATTAAAAATTTAAAATAAATAAATATACATTTTTAATCAATTAATTAAGAAAAAAATATACTTAATTACTTTACCTATTTATTACTAAATGTACACAAAATTTGATTTTTTAATTTATTTAACTCATTATTTGTCCAAATTTTTATTTTATTTAACTCATTAAACAAATCCATTAATCAAATCAGCAAAATAAACCCACCAACTTAAACCAATCTACTACTTTATTTAGAGTTTTTTTAAAAATATACTAACTTTAAAAACTATTTGCAATAATATACCAAATCAAAAAGTATTTGCAAGACTATACCTATTCGGCAACTCAGTTGCCGAATCTTGTTTTTTTTTTTTTAGATAAGTATACACTCCACATTATATGGAATAGGTTTTAAAAAAATATTAAAAAAATTTAATCAATGTCTTTCGGCCATCTATATATTTAAAAGTGGTTTTATTTTTTATTTTTTTAATTAATACATATTCATTATATTAAATGGTTTGAAATAAAAATATTAAAATAAATTTAAATAAAAAAACGTATATAATATATAATAAATAACCATATTTTGTGGAACTTAATTATTTCTAATTAAATTTTTAAATCATTTCAAATTTTCATGGAATCACTAAAAAAAGCTCTTTCGATAAGTTATAAATATTTATAATTAAATCTAAATTAATTAGAATTATATATAGGGAAAATGACCCAAAAAATCAAAATAATATTATTTTCAGCCCAATAACATCAATGATAAAATTTATGCCCAATAAAATCACCAATTGAATTATTTTATACATTATTTGACTATACTATCCCTACTTATGTTATACATAATTCGTCGCGGTGACGGGAATCGCCCGTGACGGGAATCTTTCGTGACGGGAATCGCCCGTGACGGGAATCGCCCGTGACGGGAATCGCCCGTGACGGGAATAGTTCTTATGGTGTAAGGGTAAATATGTAATCTTATAATAGTAAGTTAATGGATGATTCTTTGGGGCAAGTATAATATTATTTTGATTTTTTGGAGCATTGACCCTTATATATAATATATTAGTGTATCAAAAAAATTAATTTATCCTTTACATATCTATCTAAATAAATTATATATAATAAATTTTTTTAATAGAGTTTTAGATAGACATGTAGAGGATTAATTAATTTTTTAATACACTAATATATTATATATAATTCTAATTAATTTAGAAATAATTATAAATATTTATAACTTATCGAAAGAGCTTTTTTTAGTGACTTCATCAAAATTTGAAATGATTTAAAAATTTAATTAGAAATAATTAAGTTCCATAAAATATGGTTATTTGTTATACATTATATACGTTTCTTTTATTTAAATTTATTTTAATATTTTTATTTTAAACCATTTAATATAATAGATATATATTAATTAAATAAATAAAAAATAAAACCACTTTTTTAATATATAGATGGCCGAAAGACATTGATTAATTTTTTTAAATTTTTTTTTAAAACCTATTTCATATAATGTGAAGTATATACTTATCTAGAAAAAAAAGAAAAAAAAAACAAGATTCGGCAACTGAGTTGCTGAATAGGTATAGTCTTGCAAATACTTCCATCCAATATTGGATGGTCCAATTTTCATATCACAGTCATTGATTATTATAACAAAACACATGTCATTAGATTAATGTGTTAGTTACTTTTGCAAGTTTAAAACATATGGTATATGTATTAATGTAATTGGTGTAGAATCATCCAATATTGGATGGAAGAATTTATCTTTGGTATATTATTGCAAATAGTTTTTAAAATTAGTATATTTTTAAAAAAACTCACTTTATTTAACCCAAGTCCAAGCCCAATTAACTAACACATGGTACATAAAAAAAATCTTCTTCTCATTCATAATCCATCGATCAAATAATTATTATCCAATTTCCTGCCCAACAATACCCACGGCCACCAGAAGCACGGCCACCACAATCGCTCCCACCCATAACAACAATTATCACCATTCAACATATTTCTATCTTAATTCATCAACACCAATAACAATATTAGAGAAATAGAAAGTACTTTCTTTTTTTGCTTTTGCTTGATTCAGGAAAAAAAATTGATTGGAATAATTTGATTTTCCTCCCTTTTCTTTCTGCTTTTGCTTGATTCAGAAACAAAAAGGATTGGAACAATTTGACTTTACCTTCTTTCTTTGCTTTTGTTTTGATTCAGAGACAAAAAATTATTAGAATAATTTGATTTTATTGAATAAATTGTGTGTATTCATGTAATTATAATGATACAAGTGAACATTAAATCTGTAAAGATACAGATTTACTGTAGCAATTTTGAGTGATTTCTATTTTGCAGATAGGGATAACTTTATTGCTGGAGTGTCCATTTATTTTTGCAGGTAATTTTTCTGCATTTTATAGAGACAGAAAGAAATACCGTTGGCCAATCAAATGCAACACCACTTATATCCGCAGCTACAAAAGGACATGCATCTGTTGTCAATGAATTGCTTTCAAAGGATTCCACCTTGCTAGAAGCATCAAGATCTAATGGCAAGAATGCATTACATTTAGCTGCTCGTCAAGGACATTTAGATATCGTTAAGGCATTGCTTCAAAAGGATCAATATTTGGCTAGACAAACGGATAAGAAAGGACAGACTGCACTACACATGGCTGTTAAAGGTGTTAGTCGTTCAGTCGTCAGGTATCTCCTTGAAGCTGATTCGGCCATTGTCATGCTCCCCGATAAATTTGGTAACACTGCATTACATGTAGCCACTCGAAAGAAACGTGTCGAGGTATTCATTGCTTTTTTATCATTTCTTGGTTTAGATTCTTTGCATTCTGATGTTGCCTACTATATATGGGTTCAGTGAGAGGTGCAAATTGGGTAAGACTTTCTGGGAACATTATTGCATTGTTTGGATCACTCAACTAATAAATAATATAGAACAAATAAGGGTTTCACACGAACCAAATTGACTATTCCGTCAGTTTTACCGTTAAATAGTTGGAGAAATGATTTATATATGCTAAAAACAATTTTATGTAATTAAAATATTTTTGATAAATATTTTCAAGTTTACTAAAGGTCTAAAATTAACAAATGAACAATTGACCATTTCATGTTTGAATAAGTATGCGATTGTGATTTTTCACGTTTAACGGTCTTTTGAAATAGTTGACTAAAACCAGATACACTAATGATTTAGTTGGAAATTTTATTACTTTAACGGTCCCTGAAACATTTAATCGGTGAAATTATATCTGAGTTTCATAATCTAAATTGCAGATAGTAGAAGAGCTGGTTTCACGAAGTGACACCAATGTGAATGCATTGACAAGAGATCGTAAAACTCCCATCGATATAGCTGAAGGGCTTCCATTATCCGAAGAAAGTACGGATTTAAAAGAATGTTTGACTCGTAACGGTGCTGTAAGAGCCAACGAACTGGATCAACCACGTGGCGATGAGCTTCGAAACACCGTTACACAGATAAAAAACGATGTCCATATCCAGCTCGAACAAGCTCGAAAAACCAATAAAAACATGGATGGTATAGCACAAGAGCTACGAAAACTCCATAGAACTATAGAAGTGGAGTCAATAATACCGCTCAATCAGTCACAGTCGTCGCTGTACTTTTCGCAACTGTCGCTTTTGCTGCTATTTTTACACTCCCCGGTGGTGATACTGATGAGGGAAGAGCCGTCATGTCCGATGGTTTATGTTTCAAGATATTCTATTTCACAAACGCAGTTGCGCTATTTACATCTGTATCTGTTGTGGTGGTGCAAATTACTGTAGTTAGAGGGAGAACAAGATCTGAGAGACGAGTTACTCAAGTGATCAATAAGCTCATGTGGCTAGCTGCTGTGTGTACTACGATAGCTTTTATTGCTTCGTCTTATATAATTGTTGGACGGCATAATGAATGGGCTGCGATTCTTATTACGATCATAGGTGGAGTTATAATGGCGGGTGTGTTAGGTGTGATGACTTACTATGTGGTGAAAACTAAAAGATTGAATAAAAAAAGGAAGAAAGCTAAACTTATGATGAGCGGTGGTTCTAAGGGACGTAACTCTGATTTTACTGATGATGACGTTAACCCAATATATGCACTTTAATGTAAACTCTGGTGTAAATAGTGTTGTTTTAACTGGTCTATGCTGATTAAGTGAATGTATATTTTGTGACAAAATGCCTTTTCCTCATCTTTTTATTGAGGAGTTGATTAAGAGATAATACATGAGATTTATTCTAGATCAGTAAGCACATGGAAATGGAATTCAAGCAGCATTTCTCTTCTGGAGATTATGTATACAGCTCCTGCTTTATGCTTACGTAATTATCATATTTCTGGAAAGTTTAATGAAATCACGATATAGTAAAAAAGATCATAAGAGAGTAAAATTAGTTGAAGCATCTAATATGATAAGGTTTGATACGGTTGGATTAGGCTTAGTTAGTTTAGTACTATACAAAGATGATTAATCGTTATAGTACTGAGAAACTGAGAATGACTAAGAGAGTTAATCCTTCAATTTCAAATTTGACTTCTTTAGGGGTTTTATTAAGAGTCGAACGTTGAAAATTACACTAAAAAATTTATAACATTACATAAAAAAGTGGGTAAGTAGCTTTCTATTCCGTGGTCCAACCTTTACCAGGCTTCCATTGAATGCCAAGAAGATGAGAAAGAAAAAGTAACCTCATGCCCTACACAACTAAAAGCAAACTCATGCCTATCACAAGAAAAATACCATATTCAAAATAATTACAAAATCAAATGCATAGCGGATATCGTTCTTTCTTAATTATGTGGATTTTGTTAGGCTCATGAACTTAAGGGTGAAAATGGTTCGGTTTATTTATTAGACTCTTACTTTATAATAATAAATAAATTTATAAAATTAAAATTATAACTTTCCAATCTATACAATCATGACTTTTTTTTTTTTTGGACAAATACAATCATGATTATATTCAAATGGATACTTACGAATATAATATTAAGTGATAAAAAAAAATCTCACTAATAACACCGTCAAATAGTAAAACAAAACATTTCACATAGATGATAAATTCTCAACTAAATTTTCTCCAATATAATTCTTATAAAAAAATTCACACATTTTCTATTTTTATCCTTCGTCGGTTTGGTTATTACGTAGTAAATCGAACCGAATCAAAGAAATCCGGATTTTGAAAATTAAAAACTGAACCATTTCAGTTTTTGGTTTTTTTGTTCGTTTTTTCTGATTTTTTTTGTTCAGTTTGGTTTTTTCTGGTTCTCATTTGCTCAACCCTACATGTAACTTTTCTATTCTTCTTAATAATGTAAATGATTGTGGTTTGGATAGAGAAAAAAATCATAACTATAATTATTAATTTATTTTTAAAATTATGATTCGACGATTTTACAATCGATTTTATTCTTCAAAATTGTAAACGAATCATTAATTTTTTATTTTTTTAATAATTTTTGGGTTTTAACCTTTCCTGAACTAAAGCTCTATATACATATTGATTTTTTTAAAAACAAGACCATGTATATAAGAAAAAACTCTTAAATATATAGAAGAGTAAATGCCTCATTTACCCACTGAACTATACACGTCTTGACAGATTACTCCCCAAAGAAAAAATGCGTCTGGATGGTCCTTAAACTTTGTTTTCGTGGCTCTATGCCCCCTGTTAACGGAAACCGTTAGTTTTCGCTGTTAGTTGGTCACGTGCGCAAATTGTCGTGACATTTTACCCCCTGTACTAAGTTTTTCGTGACATGTTACCCCCTATACTAAGATATTCGTGACTCGATGCCTAGGGTAAAATGTCAAGAAAACTTAGTACAGGGGGTAAAATGTCACAAAAAACTTAGTACATGGGGTAAAATGTCACGATAATTTGCGCATGTGACCAAGTAACGGCGAAAACTGACGGTTTCCGTTAACAGGGGGCATCGAGTCACAAAAACGTAGTTCAAGGACCATCCAGTCGCAAAAAATTCTTTGGGGGCAATCTGTCACAACGTGTAAAGTTTAGGGAGTAAACGATGTATTTACTCTATATAGAATATTATATTCATTGTTACGTAATTGGTTAGATCTAATATTTAGGTTTAGTTTTAGTTTAAATAAACTTTCATATCTATATTTACTATTATTATTTTATTTATTTTTGTCTATATTATTATTTTATATCTATATTATTATAAAATGAGCCAATTGTTGATTGATGCCTATTAAAAAACTTATTTAGAAAAAGATGCCTAGAAAAAAATATTTATTGAAAACAGCCCCATCCCAAATTATCCTTATAATTAACAATTAAAAAATAAGAAAAAAAACTAATAATCACACGCGCGCATCCGTGCATTTTTTTTAAATCGTCATAACTAATTCAAAAAAAATCAAAAAAAAAAAAATTATATTTGGATAAATCAAATTAATATTTACGTCTATGATTTTTTTCGGAATTTTCTGAATTTTTTGATTTTTTGATTTTTTTTTTCGCAGACACGAAATTACATGTTTTAAACATGGAATTTCATGTTTCAAACATGGAATTTCATGTTTTAAACATGGAATTTCATGTTTATTTCACAGTTTAAAACATGAAAATCTGTGTCTGCGAAAAAAGAAAATCAAAAAAATTCAAAAAAATAGAAAAATTCAAAAAAAAATCAAAAAATTCATAGACGTAAATATTAATTTGCTTTATTCAAAAATACAATTTTTTTAATTATCTGATATTTTTTGAATTAGTTATGACGATTTTAAAAAAAAAAATCACGGACGCGCGCGTGCGATGGAATTAGTAGTAGTAGTAGGTGGTGGTGGTGGTGGTGGTGGTGGTGGTGGTGGTGGTGGAGGTGGTGATGGTTGTGGTGGATGTAGTGGTGGTTACATACATGGTGGTTGTGGTGGTGGTGGTGGTGGTGGTGGTGGTGGTGGTGGAGAAAGAAGTACCCTATTATTTGTTTAATATTTAAAAATTGATATTGTATTAAAATAAAATAATATATTTAATAATAAGGGTAGTAAAGGTATAAAAAATATAAAGGGGATGTTTTCTATAAATATTTATTTCATTAGGCATTTTTTTATAAAATAGATTATTGAAGGCATAAAAGAACAATTAGATAGTTTAATGAGGATGTTATCAACAATAACCTCTTATAAAATATATTGATTTGTTTATTCGATTTTATTTTAATTTAAAACCATGTTCTAACAGTTGTCACAATCGATTACATTTTTCAAAAGTATAATCTAATTGTTTTAATTACAGTCACATAAGCAATTTCTGATCGATTCGATTACCCATATGTTTTGATTTTAAACCCTAACCATTGACATCCCTAATTCTTCTTGTCTTTCTATAGTCAACAACAACGATAACACCTTTCTATTTTTTCACACATCTTCCATCATTATAATATAAATAACAATCAAATTTTTATTATAATATCAATAACAATCAAATTTTCAACATCAGTATCGCAAATTTTCTTCATAAAGACCAATGTTTAAAATAATTAAATGCTTCTCTAAAAAAACTAAATTTGATAGAATGATGTAAGAATTTGAGAAGTGAGTGACATAATAACTAAAGGGACAAATCTAAGTAACCAATAATGAAAAAAATTAACAAATAATGTCAAAGTTTATAGATTTTAATATTTTGAAAAACAAAGCAAAGTTTATAAACTTTGATTTTTTTACTTCTATAAACTTAACAAGTTAATCTCTTGATAATTTTAGTTGAAAAAAAAAATTCTCTCGGTAGCAAAATAAAGGATTTCCACCGTCGTTTTCTTCCTGAGAGAGAGAGAGAGAGAGAGAGAGAGAGAGAGAGAGAGAGAGAGAGAGAGAGAGAGAGAGAGAGAGGAGAGAGAGAGAGAGAGAGGAGAGAGAGAGAGAGAGAGAGAGAGAGAGAGAGAGAGAGAGAGAGAGAGAGAGAGAGAGAGAGAGAGAGAGAGAGATGCTTCCCTAGCAGCATCAGATTTTTCTGTATCATTTTCAGCCAAATCCTCTAAATGCACCTAGAAAAAGAGAATTTTATTCAATAAAAACACATTATATGCAAAAAAAGGATTCAGTTACACGACAAAAAGTATCAAAGGTGGACCTGCAAAAATGACTTCACTAAAGGCACTAAGATTGACCGATTGTCAAATGAAGAAACAAGCTCAAGCTTAAGTTCATATTGATGCATCTCAGTTAGAGTCTTCATGATTCTAGCATCAATTTTGCTTAGCTGTAATGCCTGAAAATATAAGATAAAATGTCCAAAGGGGTAAAAAGAATTCTATAAAAACAAATCTATTACACCATTTGGTCCCTTTGTTATCAGAATTATCAAATATACCCATGTTATACACTAACATTGCAAGGAATGCAATATTTTGAATTAACACATGGTATACTAGAAAATTTTGCATAAACACAGGGATCAATAATGAAATTAATTCACCTTAATAGAAACTTGTTCTTTTTGTCTCTGTAATGCAACTTCAACATAAGAATCGGTCTGAAAGTCTCGATCTTTAGCTCTCCAATCAATATCTTCACTAATTTCTACATCACAGAGATGAGATGTAACACCAAGCTAAGCTTCATCATATCCAAATATAATTCAAATAAATTCACATTAATTGCAATATTATTATCCTTGTCACTTTGAGTAAGCTCATCTTGTCGTTTTTTTAACACCTCACCATAACCTTTACAGGTAGGTTCAATATTATCTACCACCATTTTCAAGTATTAAATCAAGAGGTCTCAAAAATTCAAATCTTCATTTTCTCATTATGATCAAAAGCTTAATAATAATAATCTTCATATTCACCCAGGAGGAGAACATTTGTCTTCATTATTAAATCTACTTACAAAGGAGTAAATCAAGTATCACTTCATCATCTACTCAAGAAGGAGACTGTCATCAAGTTTCCTTGATCAATCAACTCATAAGGAGTCGAGAAACTTCATTTTATTATCTACTCATTAAGGATTTATTTTTTATATCAAACATTCACAAGGGTTCAGCTCTTGATATAGCTTAGAGAAGAGTGGATCTAGAGGTTGAGATTGAGCCTAAGAAAAATCTCACTTAGGTTGTGACTTAGCCCGGTTAAGGTTTAAGTTTAGGTTTCACCATTGAACCCATCAAAAATCATATTTAGATGGTGTGATTGATCATGGTAAAAATCACGGTGTTTACGTTATGATTAAACACGAAAAAACCACCTTGTATCGATTTTATTTTTCACCGTTGAAATGAGAAGCTTAGTGGATAAGCTTAAAATCTTTAGGTGGATATCATAAGTAATGGATGTAGGGTAACTGAACGAATCTAAACGATTGCGTAATCTCTATATATAAAAAAATTCACACTTCGTCTATTGTTCCTTAACCAATTAGATTTTACGTGGCAGACCCCATTTCTCCCGATTTCATTAAAAGAATATTGATATATGCATACATTTTATTAAATTTCTCACTTTTTATATAATTTTCTAAAAGGTGACTCCTATTATACCTAAATATCCATTTGGATTCTCTCTTCAGCCATAGATAATATTTAACAAACCAATCCAACCCTTAATTTTTCTCTAAACAATCAATTGAAATATATATATTTGAAAAACAAGTGCCCTACTAGTTTATGTTCAACATATTGAAATCAAGTCTTAATAGAGCGACCAAGTCTGTATTTTTCTATTGTGAAATAAGCTTCTATTTACAACAAAATATGTCTGTCATGAGAGAGAGAGAGGTGAAAATTGTATGAGTCAGTAGAGTGAGATTTCTTTTTTTAGCAACCTGTATATTGAAAGGGTATATTAAGAATTTTTTAACTTTCTTAGTTATAGATAGATGTGGACTAGGGGAGAGCACGGGTCGGTTTTACCCGGTTTTGTGGCTCAGGTAAACCAAGGGTAATATATTTCGGTTTAAGAAATTGTTTAGGTAACCCAAGGGTAGGGTAAAAAAAAATTACCCTCGGGTTAATTCGGGTTACCCTTCGGGTACCTTCGGTTTACCCTCGGGGTCAACCATGGTCAAACTTTTTTTTAACACAAAATTGATATCATAAAAAATTAAACTCGAATTGCACCTATTACATACGAATAACTTTGCAAAACAAACTTTTGATAATTCGAGAATCCAAATAGTTTGTCAATTAAAGACTATATTAGAGTTTTAAAAAAAAATATTTTTACCTTAAGTGTAAATATTATCAGTTGGAACAATTAATTTACGGTTTTTCGGTTTGGGTTTACCTAACCCAATGGTTTGGGTAATTTATGGGCAAAATAGTTGGACCCGAAAAATTAATAGGTTACCCAAAGGGTAAAGTTAGCTTAGGTAAAATTACCCATTTTTTAAGATCGGTTTGACCAAAACTCGGGTCGGTTTTCGGTTTTGTTAAAATTATGCTCACCCCTAATGTGGACCATCGCTTGTGACATATTTTTAGACAAAACTAAATTTTAACCACTCTTTATACTTCCTTAGACGTTTTTTTATATATATATATATATATATATATATATATATAAAAGTTATTTTTTTTCATTTTCATTGTTTATAATAAAAATAGAGTTTTGTTTATTATTAAAAATTTCTCTCTATTTTTATATAATATTCAATGAAAATAAATTCCATCTACATTTTTTTAAAGATATACTCCAATTTTATTTTTTAATTCTGTTTAATATTTTTCAACTATAAATTCTTTTTTCATCTAACTTTCATTCCGATTCAACAAATTCCTTCTTTCTATGCGTTGTTTTTTCTGTTGTAGAAGAAAAAATTCTTTAAGACATTTCTTTTTTGTTACAGACGAGGTTTAAAAGATCGGAAGCAAAACAAGCTTCCTAATTAATGTCTATCTCGAGTTATTCTCGCCATGACCCATCTATACCGATCTTTTACCAATAATCGTCAAAGTCTTTTCGGATGATGTCTCGGCGGAGCTAAACTCTTCTACTATTCACTCCTAATTTTGCAAGCCAATCAATATAAGTATTCGCCTCATGATAGTATCAGGAGAAGACAAATGTTCTCCTCCTGGGTGAATATGAAGATTATTATTATCAAGCTTTTGATCATAATGAGAAAATGAAGATTTGAATTTTTGAGACCTCTTGATTTAATACTTGAAAATGGTGGTAGTTGAAGATGATCAAGAGTGTGTTGAATACTCTCTTGGAGGGAGTATATATAGCTTTCGTTCCAGCCACCTGTGTTGGAAATTTGAATTTCTGAAACACCTAAAACGGATCCCATTTTGGAAAACTATGATGCTATTTGGAATAAGTTGTACGATATGCCGATTGTGCATTTAATGATCCGACGACTAAAAATACAAAGTCTTTTAATGACGTTCTTTGAAACAGGACCAGGTTTTGCTAAATCGGTATCTCGTTTTGCATGTATCGTTGCTAGCTAAAGCGAGACCCGTTTTGCCTTTTTGAGCATGATTCTCCTACCAAAAAGACGTTCTACATAAGAGTTGTTAGAAACGGTATTTTAAGAAAGGTTATAGTTCCACCTGGGTGGAAATCCTAAACAAATAAAAAGTTATGTATGCTTGGATGTGCTTGCACTTAACATATCAAGTGTTCTAAAGGTGTTAACATATAACATTCTAGTATTGACACCATTTATTGATAATGAACACACAACAATATATAGTATAAAACGTGTTTAAAAGAGCAACGTGATAGAATGCATATTAGTTAGATGTATTGCATCGATGATATGTGATCGAGAAAAATGATATTTTCACATGTGATAGCAATGGATGATGAAAATTAGAACAAGTTAATCATACAAAGGTTTGTCACATAAAAAAATACGAGAAGGAGCAATATGCCAACACAAAGCAAACAACAAAACAAGACTATCTACTAGAGTACTAAAAGGATTCGAACTAATCCATATAATAGAAAAGTCAGCCAAGATACCCAAAAAAAATTCTAAAAATGGTACACGCCGTCTAATCTGTTTGGTAGTTGATACAACCATAGAGTTCAAATATTTCTGAAAGAGAATGTGGAATCCCTTTTTTCCATTTACTTAACTTTCATAACAATATGTATGATCTGATATGAAGTATATGACAACGATGAAATCCCTTGGATAACTCAAAATTGATTGGAGTAAATTTCTTTACTCGATCTATGATGATCGCTGTCCAACTTAGCCGCGTGGAAAACTGTCCCTTCCGCTGCTAACAAACAAAAAACGTATATATCGTGGTTGATACATCTACTGGTGTTATTGTCATGTTCGACAGTTTCTATGCCTATATGCACTCATTTCCTTACGAAAGAATTATCACAAAAATATGGAAAAAAGTTTTATCTGCCATATGAATATTGCCCTTATCCCTTTGTGTTTTGCAATCTTTCTAATACGCTTGTTCCATCATACAGTCTTTTTCAAAAAGAATTGTTATGATATACACGACTGTACTTGTAATATCTAATTTTTACTTCGTGTATTTTTGCTATTTTCATCTTCCATATATCCTAAAATGTAAAAATTACATATGAAGTAATGATTCTCTTATCCCAACCTTTTTTTTATAATATTTAAAATCCAGTCATGTTCACGTAATCCTTATATGTGGTGGTGATTACTTTTAGTCAATATTAAACACATGTGTTTAAATGTAAATCTTTTTTTATTACAATGGAGGTCCTAAGACCGTGTTTAAAGACCTATTACAAGTATAAAAGACTTGTCTAGTCATCGTGTAAATTCCCCTAGGAGATTTCCAACTGAATTTGTCTTTCGCGAGCACCCTCCACAACCCATCAGGTGGATCCTCTAGGAGTGTATAGTCATTTGGTTGTCTTGATCCCCACCGTGCTAACCAATCGGAGCATAAATTTGCTCCTTTATATGTAGTTGTGATATTGAACAACGGATTTTGATCGAGTATTGTTCTAATCCCTTCAATCTAGGTAGTTGTAGGACCCCGTCCACTTTCCACCATGTTGATTGCCCTCAACGTTTCTTGCAAGTCTGTTTCTAAGCTGACCCTCAATTGTTCATCTTGATACGTGCAAATTGTACAGTTTTGCCAATTTTAAATATTTCATGTCAAATTTTTCGCCTGTACTCTGATATCCTTTTCAAGCAAAATTCTCGACGTTCATTGGAATATTGGTATATTAAATAGTTTTCAAATTTTTAGATAGGAAATAAATTATCAATTAGACTGCAAACAGATGGTATTAGTTTTGGGTAGGATCAAGAAAAAGATGTGAATTTCTTAATAGGTCACATGCTACATAATCAACGACCACTAATAAAATAGTAAATTATAGGTATAGATATCCATCATGATAACATAATCCCTTTATCAGTTGACAAAAAAATCTCTTTATCTATGTCCAAATTATATTATGCTTCATGTTGCTTTTTTTACGCTTAAGAAATTACATATAATCATATCAAGACTTAAAGAATTGACTTAATTTACATATTGTTCGATGATTATGTGCTTTCCGTTGTCATGTGTATGACCTTCTTTGCTTTATGTTGCTTTTACTAATAAATTATGTAGCGATACTAGACTACAATTTGTATACATTTTTAATGTTTAAGATAGAGGATAATTTAGCTAGGAGATGTGTTTGAAATGTTAGACCGTTTTTTAGTAAAACTATGGTCGAGTGCAAGTTTTTTTTTTTGTTATAAATGGGGTCAAACGATCAGGAAGTGAAACTTTGTTACAACTTGTTGACTAATTATTGATTAGCTCGGTCCGCTCTCGATACAACCCAATCATACCGATCCCTCGCTAACAGACGCCATAAGCCATCTGGTGGATCCCTATAAGAAACTGGCCCATCCGTAGTACTCGTGCCAAACCTATCCATCCAATCCGCACAACTGTTAGCTTATTGGAATCCCAATATCAACTCATATCGCTCCCTAGAAGCCAGAATATCCCGGCATGCACTTATAATATTATTTGAAACTTCTCTTGAGTTCACACCGTCCTTCACTAGCGCGTGCAACTCACTCGAGTCAGATTCAATAATTAGGGAAGTATACCTTCTAGATATCTCTATGTGCAAACCGAACTGTAATGCACGAAGCTCCACTTTATAATATGTTCGCGTATCACAATACCCTGCAACCCCATCTATATAATCTCCTTTATTATTGCGAAACAGTCCCGCAACTCCCGCCAAGGATTTAATCCAAGATTTGAAGTTAGTTGGATTACATATATCGGATTGATCCTCATATATTTGAGTTTCAAAAGTGAAATTTTAAAATCGTCTCCCAAAATCAAAAGCTTGATTTTTATACTTAAATTTACTATTTGATAATAGATTCGAATATTTTCAAAGATGTATTATTTTATTAATAAACTAACTTATGATTTATGTTAGATTACTAAGTTTAAATATATATATATATATATATATATATATTATATATATATATATATATACCAATACTCAATTTTCAAAAAGAATCTTCAAAAGACTAAAATTATGAAAATTTGAAATGAAAACTTTCATAATGTATAGTCGGGTCAGGTCCTACACATGCATATTTTCCAAACTATGTTTCCTTTTAAACTTAATGGGTGTGCTGTGTGTTGGAATTATTAAAAGAATGAAAGAGTTTTCTTTTATAATTTTTTTTCATGTTTTTGGAAGAATTGTAAAGAACTTATTCTTTGGAAAACGTCCCACACAAAAAATGATGAAGGAAAAATATGAGTATATAAGACCCTCTTTGGTTTATGAACATATTTTCTATTTTTGTAGAATATATTTTCATAAAATAATTTTCGTTTTTTTTTCTTCAGAAAATATGGAAAACGTCGATTTTATGTTCTCCAATATAGCAACGTTTTCATTTAATTTTTCATAAAACTGTTCTCAATTTCTTTAACCGAATATGTTTTTTTAATATTTTGAAAAATATAGAAAATGAAAACAGAAAATACCTTTTATTGTCACGAACCAAACGAGACCTAATATATTACTTTCTTACTTATTTCAAATGACATAGCACTATAGAGTTTAAAGGAGAAATAGGAAGACCACACGCGTACGCACCACTACCACCGACAGTGGTGGTGGCGTGATCGTGGTCGTGGTTGTGGGGGAGTCTTGGTGAATTCAAAAATAAAAATAAAATCAAGTTCTGAAACTAGTATTTATACTAGTCCTTGATCCCTTATATTATTCCCGGCAGAAGACAAAACGCCAAAGGCTTTTTTTTATGTCAAGAAACGCCAAAGGCTTTTTTTGTCAAGAAACGCCAAAGGCTTAATGACTCTTAATTCAGAATATTTTATCAGCATGACTTAGTTGTTACAGAAGTTACTAAAACTTAGTCAACATGTCCAGATTCGTGCATTGACCAAAACGTCCAAGGCTTAATGGCTCCTTAATTCAAAATATCTCATCATCAAGATTCATCTATTACAAAAGTTACAAAAGCTTAGTCAACCTGTCCAGATTTGTGCATTGAACAGTTGGTAGAAAATTGTCCAGGTTCATGGAAGACTTTGAAAATTTTGTAACCATCAGCTCATGAACTTTGCCAGTCGAATGGGCGGATGTCTACATTGATAACACCTTAATCGCCAGACATTAATATGACAATTCTGGCAGACCATATGTCCTATAAATAGAGACATATTTACTTGCATTCTACACAGAATTAAGAATTCATAAGATAACTATCTTTCCCCTTTAACTCCAAATTGATTTTTGAGCTTAGAGATTACTTTTTAGAGACACTGGTATTCTTGGAATATCCTTTTTAATGCAATATTTTACTTTGTAACTGTATCTTGACTTTTCTGAATTTCTGTGTAAATTCTGTATTTTCAATTTCATGTAATAGTTGTTGTATTACATTCTTGAAATATTTTTTTATTAAATCCATTTTTACTATATCATTGATATTGTAAGTTTTTCCCCAACAATTTAAAAACGATATTTTTCATATCACTGATTATAAAATGGTTTTTCCTATTACGGAGGTTGCTTCATTCTTGAATGCAAAAACCTTTCCCGACATTACTAAATTGGAGCCTCTCAATAGTTCCAACTACAAACGTTGGACACAAAATCTTATGATCTATCTCAAATAGTACAAACTCGACTTTGTTTTATTCAAAGAGCTTCCACTTATAATGGATAAAAGAGTTCGTATTGAAGTAGAATATACTAGATATCTTGCTCTCAAATCAAGTTCAAGAAAACAAACTCCATGGCTCGGGAGTGGATATTGAATAATGTGTCCAATCCTATTTTTGATATTTTTGCCAAAGAGAGGTCGACAAAGACCATATGGGAAACCCTTGAGAAGAAATAGGGGGATGATGATTTCGGTAAATAAATACATCACCGGTACTTTTTATAACTTCAAACTCACTAACAAAAAATCAATGGCTAGACAACTTCATGTGTATGAAAACCTACATGCGGAGGTAATCGCTGAAGGTATGAAAATGTGTAAATTTTTTCAAGCTAATATCCTTCTTGAAAAATCCCCCCCCAGCTAAGAGCGAATACCTAACCATCTCAAACACAAAAAGAAGGAAATGACTTTCCAAGAACTCATCAACCATATGCAAGTCAAAGAAGCTAATCAACTCAACTATAAGTCCATATATTTCCCTTCTAGTTCTTTGAAGGCTAACTGGTTGAAAGTTTTGGTATAGGAAACAAAGACAAGTATAAGGGAAAAGGAAAACAGCAGGGCCCAAACAAGACCAAATCTGGTGGAAACAAGAACTGAGGCAACTCCGACAAGCAAGAAGGTGGGTTCAAAGCCACCGATAAGATTCAGACATCATAAGGTGCTTGCTGCTATCGTCAGAAAGAAGGTTACAAAGCTTACAAGTGTGAACAAAGTAAGGGTCAGGTTCCAAAAGTCGCCGCCAACCTGACCGAGAGTAACCAATTTTTATTGCGGTGATGGTTGAGACGTATTTGGTGGAAAAAAGAGTGAGTGGATCTTGGACACTGGAGTATCCTGACACTTTTGTGCCAACAAAACCATATTCAAGAAGTTCGAGGAAGCAACTGACGGTGAATGCGTTTACTTGGGAAATTCATCCACTACTACCATTCTTGAAAAAGGACATGTTCCCTCAAACTAACTTCTGGTAAGATTTTAGAGTTAAATGATGTTCTCTTTGTCCCCTCATTCCGTAGAAATTTAGGTTCTGATGTTATTCATAATAAAGTGGGACTCAAACTAGTTTTCGAGGGTGGATAGATAGTTATTACCAAAAAGAAAGAATTTTTTGGGAAAGGGTATTTGAATGGGGGTTTATTTGTATTGAACTTTGTAACCATATATGAGAATGATTCTACTTTTGCTTATACTGTTAAATCTTTAGATACATGGCATGGTAGATTAGGGCATATAAGCATCTCATCTCGGACTAATTCCTCTTCACAATGTTGATGATTTTGTAAAATGTTAAATATGTGTAGAGTTCAAACTTGCAAAAAAACCTTTTAAAACTGTGTCGACTAGAAACAATAAACTTTTGGAACTAGTGCTTTTGAACTTAGCTGATTTCAAAAACACAACTAGTAGAGGAGGCAAGCTATACTATATAACCTTTGTAGATGACTACTCTAGGTTCACGAAAGTATACCTCCTAAAAATTAAAGATAAGGCGTGACATGTTTTATTGAAATGTAAGGCTGAGTTTGAAAATCAATTAGATTGTAAAATCAAAAGACTTAGGTCTGATGCCGGAGAATACAGTTCTAATTCCCTTAAAGAATTTTGTGAATCAACGAATTATCCACGAACTTGATTCCCTATACACACCCCAATAAAATGGCATATATGAAAGGAAAAATAGGTCCCTCAAAGAGACTATGAATGTCATGTTAGTAGTTCAAGTCTACCAACCAACATGTGGGGGGAAGTTGTATTGTCAGCATGTTATGTACTTAATAGGGTACCCTATGAAGCCCTAGACAAGACCAGTTATAAGTTGTGGAAAGGTTTTCCACAGAATCTATTTTTTTTCACAGGTGTGGGGTTGTCTAGCCAAAGTTGGACTACCCGACTTCAAGAATGTCACCGTCGGACCAAAGACCATAAGATATAATTTTTATAGGATATGCTCAGAATAGTGATGCATATAGATTCATGTCATTAGATGATAATTATATTTGTGAATCAAGAGATGCTGAATTCTTTAAAAACATATTTCTTTTTAAAAATCTGAACTCTATAATGATTCTATACATGTTGACAACTTACCAGTTAATGTTGATATGCCTACATGTGATGTTCCCTTTGATCCCTCAACTGCTATGAGGCTTAGTAGTATTATTGAGGAATAACCTAGGAGAAGTAAGACACGTAGGATTGAGTACAGTTTTGGAACTGATTTTATCACTGCCTTCATGAATGAAGGTTATCACATTGACATGATAAGAGAAGGGTAAGTCACATGCCTTTTCATGGAGGAAGACCCAAAAACTTATAACAATGCTTTAAAATCGGTAAATGCTAGTTTTTGGAAAGAGTCCATTAATAGTGTACTTGAATCTATTAAAAACAACCATCTATGGAAATTAAACAACTTAGCTAGGGGTAGCAAACCTATTAATAGCAAGTTAACTTTTAAGAATAAATTGAGACCTGATGGTTCAATAGAAAAATTCAAAACTAGACTTGTTACTAAGAGATTCACCCAAAAGAAAGGATTAGATTACTTTGATACTTACTCCCCTGTGACCAAAATAACCACAAATAGAACCCTTATTGCCCGAGTTGTCATTATTGAACTAGTTATATATCATATGGATGTAAAAACTAGGTCTCTGAATGGAGATCTAGATGAAGAAATCTACATGGTACAACTGAAGGGTGTGTTGTTCTGCGCTAAGGGAATAAAAATTTTAAGCTGAGGAATTCATTATATGATTTAAAACAGGCACCTTAAAATGGTATGAATACGTAGATGGTACCTTAATCAAAGGTGACTTTGTTATTAACAGTTCTAACTCGTGCGGTTACTCCAAAGTAATAGGATCAGATCGTGCTATCATTTTTCTTTGTGTGGATGACATGCTTGTCTTTGGTACTTCAATTTATATCATAAATGATATTAAACACTTTTTGTCATCTAAATTTGATATGAAAGACATGGGAGAAGTTGGCGTGATTCCAGGGGTAAAAATCATTAGTGGTGGTAATTGTATTTCCCTGAGCCGGTTTCATTACGTAGAAAGGATGTTGAAGAAGTTTGACTCCTTTGAGGTAATGCTTGTCAAAACTCCTTATGATTCTAGTATTCATTTGCATAAAAACTATAGAGATGTTGTATCCCAAAATGAATATGCTAAAATGAACTATACCCAACCCAACCTGATATTGCATATGTTGTAAGTAGACTCAGTCGCTATACTGATGTCTCTATTTTTATGACAAATAAGTCCGCAATAGAGACATTGTTTTAGGAATTTATTGGGCCTAAGTGAGGGATTTTTTCCTGTATTTTGCTATATTGCACTTTTCCTTCGTCTTTTAGATTATTTGCGGTTTATAGATATTTTTGTGATTTAATGGTGTGTTTAGCGTGTAGTTTGGATACATTCTTGATAAAAGGGTCCAAAATGAAGAGAATAAGTCCAAATATGAAGATAAACTCCAAGTAAAAGCAGAAATGAATCTAGAAGCCACTATAGGAAGTTAGAGCAATATTAGGAGTAGTCTTGCACCGTAGAGATGAAGTCACTTTGATTTTTGATGAAGAGTTCTGAACCTGATAAGTTGTTAGTTGGGAAGATCTTGAAGTTACGATCGCGTGGCAAGTTAGGGAAGTCAATTCGGAGTTAAAACGAAGATGATATGTCAAAAACTGTTCCCGTGTCTCGAACCTTGAACCTGCAGCTTCTAAAAATTGGTTGGACCTCATCTTAACCTAATTAGAGGGGGACCAAACGAAGTTGGCAAGATATAAAAGCTCATTTTCAGCCATTTTATCCATACACTTTAGAATCCAATATTTAAAATCATTAGGAAGAGAGGGAGAAGAATAGAAGAGGAGACAAGGGTTTGTCTATGAACCCTTCCATTTCACTTCAACTATTCACCATTTCCACATCTTGTAAACAGTAATTATAGTTTTTTTTCTATTCTAAACATTATTATGTCTTTATTTTTATTTAGTTTTGTTTTATTTTGCATTAATTTGGTTATGAGCTTAACTTATATATGTTTGCGGGTGTTAATGTAAGGAATATTGTTTAGTTATTTGATGATGTTATTCCATTTGAACATATATTATTGTTTAAATTGAATTGGGTAAAGATTTAATTTATTCCATTGTTCTTATATTTGTGTTAATTACTCATGTTCTCTAGCCAAGTAGCAGGAGCTCTAGTAACTTAGTTAACACATGTGTGGGGGCGAGGTTACGGACTTAGTATTTGAACGCCTAGTGTCTTGGACGAGTAGGTTCCTTACTCGCTAAGTAGTCTTTGGGTTTTGTGATTTGATACATCGGATAACTGGCGAGTGTGTAAGGTAGATTCTCTAGGTGCCCGAATAGGGAATAGAGTGGCTTAGATTCCTGACTATTGTGAATATCAAAACCAATTCGCCCTTATAGAATAACAAAATCATTTAACGACATTAAAAATTACTCTACAATATCCTCAAGCGTCCATCTTAATCGAGTTAATCTTTCATTTTATTTCTTGTTTACTTTTAGTTTAATCATTAGTTTAGTTATCATTACTTATTTAATCTGATTTCTTGCCATTTCATTCTTAGTTGTTATTACAAAAACCAAACAAACATCCATTTACTTTCATTTATTGCTCTTTTAGATTATAAACTTTACATTTTCTCTAGAATAAAATACAATTATCGCACTGATCTCTGTGGAAACGATACCCTACTTACTATACTCTTGTTACCTACGATCCGTTCTCTGCATAGGTGCATTTTCCGTCAACAGTTGACATTCTATTTTATAGATGGAAAACACCAGAGGTCATATACTCATAGCCCAATTAGTGACTACTGGGTTGCACTTCGTTGTCTTTTGAAGTACTTAAAAGGTACTACTGATCTAGGTCTTTGTTATAACAAATTTCCTGCAGTTCTTGAAGGATTTTGTGATGCAAATTGAAATTCTGAAAATGATGAAGTAAACTCCACAAGTGGATATGTGTTCTCCTTAGTAAGTGGTACTATATTGTAGAAGTCTTCTAAACCGACTTGTATATCAGCTCCACCATGGAGTCCGAGTTCATAACACTAGAGTTGGCCGGGCAAGAAGCTGAGTGGTTAAGGAGTCTTTTTCTCTGATATTCCACTTTGGGAAGGAAGTGTTGAACCAGTGTGTATCCATTTTGATTTGCAAGTAGCGATTGGTGTCGCTCATAATAGCATCTACAATTTAAAAAGGAGACATTATCACATCAGACATGGTTCAGTAAAATAGTTACTGGTGAATGGTATGTTAGCCTTGGAATATGTGTGATCAAAGAAAAATCTAGGTTATCCTTTCACAAAGATCTAACTAGGAGAGTAGTCCTAGAAATATCAAGAGGGATGGGATTAAAACCCACTAATGGGGAGCATATGACTGATGAGTCTATGTGCATAAAATAAATCGTCTTAACTCTTGATGAATTCACAGTCACTCGTGGTGGTCCTAATGAGAAAGACTTAATGAATTCACTTATAAGGTTAAGGCGCAATGCTCTTAAAAGAGCTCAAGAGTGAGTGTATAACTCTTAATGAATTCATAACCATTAATGACGATCATGTTGAGAAGAACTCGATATATTCACTGAAGAGATTGATACTCACTAATCATGATATGATGCTAAGGAGGAGTCGTTTATAATCCCATATGGATAAGTCTACAAGTTCATACCCCACACGTGGTGGTTAATGGAGAAGGACTTGATGAAAAACGAAAGGGTGATGATTGATGAATCTGTAACTATCAGCAAGGAAGAGTATGTGCTGTGAGGGTCTCGATCAAAGACCATCAAGTTCAAAAGTACGTTCACTTGACAAAATTTGGTGGTTTTCTCACTTCACTATGTGTCAATTTAAATCAAAAGATATTGTCACTTAAGTATAATTCACCGAAATGCTGGTATTTATGGAAACATGTTCACTTTCTTTCTCAAGAACATGAGTGGGGGATTGTTGTTATTATTAAATTAAAGAGTTTCTTTTATTAATCCTTTCATGTTCTTGGGAAAATGGAAAAGAGTTTTCTTTGGAAAAAGTCCTACATAGGAAATGAAAAATAAAAAATATGAGTATTTAATAAATTATATTTTTAATTATAGCAAATGGCATAACACTATGGGGACTAAAGGAGAAATAGGAAGATCTCACACGCTTGCACCACCACCACCACCTACTGACCCAGCGTCGGCGGTGGCGTGGCGTGGTCGTGTGGGAGTTGGAAGAGTTTTCGGGAATTGAAAAATAAAAATAAAACCATTTTTTGTTACGAAAGTTACAAGAGTTCGGTCAACCTGTCCGAATTCATGCAATGACCAGCTGCTAGAAGACTATCCAAATTAATGGAAGACTTTGAAAATTCTGTAACCGGTGAAACGTCTACATTGATGACGCCTTTATCACCAATGGTTAATGTGACACAGAACTAAGAAATCAGATATACATCTCTCTTCTTCCTTTAACTCCAAAACGATTCTAGAGCTTAAAGATTACTTGTTAGAGATACCGATATTGCCGGAATATTTTTTAACACGATATTTTACTTTGTAGTCGTATTTTGACTTTTCTGAAATTTTGTGTAAACTCTGTATTTTTTTCTTTCTTGTAATAGTTGATGTGGTGTCGCCTAGGGTGTGATAAAATTAATACAAAATAAGACCAAGAAACTACGTACTCTCACCCTAGACAGGCACAGTACTGCAAGTATTACAGGACGTATGTAAGTTTTAATGATAAATAGAGTTCGTTCTCAGGGACTTAAGTGTGTTAATCGCGTGAGTAAGAATATCGAGTATAAGTAAATAATTAGAAAACAGTAAATTAAAGCAAGTAATTTTCGAGATTAAGAATTAAAACTAGGAAAAGTAAAAGACAATAAAGTAAAAGATAAGAAATATGAGATGAAAAGTATAGCTCAGGTTTTGCTAGTATGCACTAATCCTTCTAATCCTATCTATAAATCTAGTTAATAAGGGAGAATATTAGCTCTTGGTATACTTAGTCAGGATTCTAAATTCCCATACCTTAGACCTTGAGAGCGACTAAGGGGGCTACGGCACAACCAGGAAGTGTTTTATCTTAGGGTTATCAAACGCCACTAAGGTCCTAAGAAAATACTGCAATCCTGGTGATATGGTGGTTAAAACAAACCCTAATGACTATCTAGTTAGAAGCATGTTTTGTCAGAACTACTATCAACACTAGACATTATGTGGTGGTTCAATAGTTAAACACCCTGTCAAGGAGACCATCTAACTACTATTATAACAATCCTAAAGTGATCAGTTCTAGGAAAGACATTAAATCAAAACACATAAACAAATATAAAGTAAGTAGCTAATATCAGATTAAAACATATAATTCCCAAAGAAACTTAGATAGAAGAATTAGAATTCATAGATTATACATATGCAAAACCCAAGCTATGGGAGTTTTAGTTCATACCTGATGGAAATAAACTAAAAGAAATTACAAAAGACATCATCTTGCTCTCTACAATAATCTGGAAGAATAAAACCTTAAGAACTAATTACTATGAGGCAAGGATTTCTAGGGTTGAATTACAAGTGATATAAGGGTGTATTTATAGGTGTTTAGAAGACCTAATTCGTTTTCTTGAGGAAGAGTTAAGGTAATGGACTTCTAGCCCAACTCAAATTCGTATGGAAATAAAGATAAACACTGCTGGACCGTTTTGAGCATATCTTCTTAGTCATTGGTCGGTTTGAGCTCCATAAGATACCAAAAGAATCGCAACAGAATTATCTTGACTCTTTAGAAGGAAATCACCAGATTCGGCCTATTTCTTAGGTAAAAACGCATATCTTTGGACGTGTATGCAGAATCCCAGATTTATGCAGCTTTTCCTTTTCCATCTTTTTAGCTTTTGTTTCCTTATCTCCAATTACCATGCAAATCTCTTTCCATAAGTTGTTGTCTTTGACTTGGAATCTAATTAAGATCCATAATTATCTTTAAAGCTACACACTAAATAAACAATTAAACCCAATATGCTCTAAAAATAATAATTCTATAAATCAAGACTCAAAATAGGAAAGTGCACTAAAACTCAAGAAAATCGACATTATTGACTTCTAAACACTTAAAATGATGTCTCATCCTAACATTAATCTATCACAAATGAGGAGACATCAAGATCCCCAACTCAAAGTTGTATCATCCCGATACAATAAAGATAAAAACAAAGGGAAGTCTTTAAATACACACTTATAAAATTCTCAACACAAGGGAAAAATCATAGCAGAATATATAGAATAAACCTAAAGCAAATAACTCAGAAAATTTCATGCTATAATATTCATAAACTACATACCTGTACACTTCTTATATCCACAGTCAACACGGCTTGAATTCAAGATCAGATTAGTTTCGCAATATAAGAAGGATTGGGACTTTACTCAGTTCCCCAAGAGAGCTATAGATTGTTCATCGATTTTCACTAGTATCCAAGGATCCACTTAACTAATCTCTAATGGCTCAATCACTTCTCAATTACATAGCAAAGAATCAAAAGGTCTTTAAGGTTGTAATGTAGGCTTAGGGACGGTATGATAGTATATTTGGATAATTTGGAGTGAGTTTTTGGCTCTCTCCTCACTAGCCATCAACGAATCTCCCTAGAGCTTGAGTTACTCTCAATAAATGTTTCTCACTCATCCCAATGAATTCCTTGATGCACAATTTAGCATCCCTAATAACCCAATTAAAGCTTAAGATGTTCACATAAAAATTCCACTTTGCCGGTCCGAATATATATATATATATATATATATATATATATTTTCTTTTCTTTTTAACTCAATTTCTTAAGCTATGACTCTCTTTTAATGTTGAGATATCACGCTAATTTCTCATAGATATATTTTTTTATTTCAATGCCCTTGTTGGCAAAATTAGCTCGTAGCTTCTTTTTCATTCACTATTACCCCGGCAAAGGGTTACAATAAAAATCTGTGAATCACCATCAATATAAAGCACAAAGCACAATTAATAAGCTCAAAAATCCCAACCCAATAACAATTCCCATAATGGTGGACCCACCACCCCAAACTCAAGCTCTAAAACAACTGTCTATGCATCGCGATTCGAGTGCGAGTCATATGGAAAAGTCCTAAAATCTAAAGGGATATGGCTTATAACGTGTTTCAATAAAAAGGCTTTAGAAAGGCTAGAAGGGGCTGAGAAGGATATAGCACATAAGTTCAAAAATCACAAGGTGAGAAGGTATAAAAAGGCTTCAAAGGCTTCAAATATGAAAGAACCGCCTTAATCACTTTCTACACTATGTAATTTAGTTATTTTCTTACCTTTAGCACTTTCATCAAATGGTTTTTCAACTAGCTTGGATCTCACGGCCTACACACTTCTCAAGGTTCCCTGAGATCGAACATACTTTCTATCGCATTGCTCACTAATCTTTTCTTTACTATCAACGTGTGTTTTCCTGCAAATACTCAAAGCATACAAATACATAGCTCATAAACATATTACTTACTATCATCAATCTACTGAGCTTATGCTTTCAAGCTATTAAACACACTCTACATCTAATTCCCATGTATCAAAAAATTTTAATTTCACCCAAAAACAGAAAAATGGAGATGAGAGACAACGAATCCCCACACCCCCAACTAAAAAATGAGCCGTGTCCCCACGACTCGAAAAAGACTCGAAAAAACAGAAATTAAAATTAGCAGATAGACATATTTACAGAAATGGTAAGGAAGAAAGAGAACATACTCTCGAGGCTATTGCCTCGCATCATTGACATCCAAGGTTGGAATTGCTGGACCTTTCGTTAATTGCTCAAGGAGTTTCATGATGTGCTCTTGATTAGCGTTGATTTGTGCCACATCATTGACTAAGGAAGTGTGAGCTGCTTCGAATTTTGTTAAACGCTCCTCCATCTTCTCTTGCCAATTTTGCTCATTTTCTTCTTTCGAGACTTGCGTAGAACCCGCTCTTCGAAAGATATCCTTGATCCAAGCATTATCAATATGACTCGCTTTAAATTTGAGTTTCTTTTCTTCACCCAATACTACATTCGCTTTTCGCACAAGACACGTGATCATAGTTGGAAATTTAACATTATAAACTGATTTAGGAGAGACCGAAAATCGTATCACCTCCTCATAGATCAACTGTGCCACATCAACTTCTTCTCCTCTCAAAATACAATCCAAAAGTAGCGCGTTCTTCATAGTCACATCCAAAGTTCGTGTGTTTCCAATGACATTAGGGATAAGGAAATTGTGCCAAATTCTCGCATCCGATTGAAGATATTTGTAAGGCCAAGGTGCCTTCAATTCTCCCTTATGTGATTGCACTTTCTCCTTGTCTAATACATGCTCAAAAAGCAAATCCCCATCAAAGATTTTTCGTTTAGCAACCGATTCTTCAAATTTGCAAGAACCTTTCAGTTTCTTAAACTTGAAGTGGTTCCTAATCTCCTCAACTGTGAAAGGAACTAGCTTTCCTCTAATTGGAACACAACCTTTACTATCTCGGTTAAAGAGGTCTAAATAGAATTCCAAAACTAATTCATGACATAATTCAGAACGGCTTACCATGAACGTAGACCAACCCAATTTCTCACCAAGCTCTAAGAATCTCGCGTATTCTCCTGTACCAATTACCTCCTTGAATAATTTCTCATAAGCAAAAGGTAGTTCTATCAATTGTTTTTCTGCAGAAGCTTTTAAGGCTGCTGCTTTGTCTTGTGGAAGCTGTGTTTTCTCCTTTGCATAAAAGTAAAGCTTTTTACTATTACGATCAAACAAAGGTACTGCAGCATCTTCAACTTTGTCTTTTCCTTTTGATTGAGAATTAGAACCCTTGTTACTTGATTTCTTCTTGGTTACCTCTAATCCCTTGTTACTCTTTTTCACCTCCCTCTTGCTAGCTAAGATTGTTGTTCTATTAGTCATCTTCAATTAACCCCCAACTCAAAGCTTTAGCAACCCTTGAAATTTAAACTCTTGAATTAATGGTTGAACAAGCTTGATTTGGCTTAGGAAATATGAATTGATGATTAATCTCTATGTGGGTGAGGTGGATTTGTAATGGGTTGGCTTGGATTTATGAAATTGTAGAATTTGTTAAATTTGAGCTCTTTGATTCTTCAATTGAATTGATTTGGTGAGGATTGGGTGTTTGATTTTCTCTTGTAATGATGTGGAGAGAAGGTTTGATGTGTTTTTGATGATGATTGGGTAGTGTTTTGGTGATTGGTGAAGGTTTTGATGAGCTTTAATGGAGTTGGGAGAGTTTTGGGGAAGAGAAAGAGGGTTGAGGTTTAGTAAATTCGGAATAATGGCTTTAATACCTCTTTTATAAGCTCAAACCCGTTTTTCTCTTTTTCCAGCGGCGCTGACCGGTATACCGGGCGTATCCTCCGGTATACCGGAACATCTGTAGCTCCAAAAAATTTCGTCCGTCAAAATACACGTGGCACCCACCCCGTGGTACGGGTTTTTGTTCCTGTGGTGCCCTCCTGTATACCGGGCATAACCTCCGGTATACCGCCCCTATCAGCTCAAAAAAATTTCTCCTCGGCATGAACCACGTCGCAGCCACCCCGTGGTACGGGTTTTTGCCTCTGTGGTACTCTCCGGTATACCGGGGTTGAGGTCCGGTATACCGCCCATATGAACAGATTTTTCCGAAAATTTTATTTCTCCTCCCGAACTCGATTTCTCCAATTCCTACACACCAAAAACACCAATACCTTTCTCAAATATGCATTATCAGCTAAAAACAACTAAAGTAAACATAAACTAATAAACGTAAAAGACATAAAAGCATAAAAAACTACGGGTTGTCTCCCGTACAGCACTTTTGTTTAACGTCTTTCAAAGTTAGACGTGTTACCTCTGACAAGATTTGCGAATATAGCCTCCCCAACAACGAGTAAGGCTATGAACGTCAACTAATCTGCGCTTGACCCCAATTTTGGGGCGAATTTCTATCACCTTGGCTGAAACAACCTTAGTGACAATGAATGGTCCCATCCACGAGTCTTTGAAACTTCGTGGCCTATTCTCGCGTTTGTGAGCTTTCCATAAAACTTCATGGCCAACCCCAAACTCAATGTTTGGCTCAGTATCCACAGGTTTTAAGTGGATCTTCTCAGGAGGGACTTTGTGATGTGAAAGGCTGTGGATGATAGGCACGATGGGATCTAACTTCCTCGGTTTCTTACCCAAGACATAGAAGGTCTCGGATACATTCTTTGCATGAAGGGTGATGGTCCCTTCTTGGAAGTTGATCACACTTTGACTTGTGGCCATGAAGGGCCGTCCAAGTATGACTGGAACCTGCTTATCTGCATCAAACTCAAGTATAACAAAGTCAGTAGGGATGGCGATATTACCTGCTCGGACTAAGACGTCCTCCACTGTTCCCCATGTCCTTTTAACTGAGTTGTCAGCAAACTGCAACTTCACTGGAGTTTTCTCTGATGTCTGAAGTCCAAGTCTTTCGAACACGGACTTAGGCATAAGATTCACACCAGAACCCACATCGTACATAGCTTTCACCTTGAGCATACCATGTAATTGAATAGGAAGGTTGAAACTTCCCGGATCTTTAAGCTTTGGTGGTAGCTCTTTCTCACTTCTTCTTGAAACTCTCAGGTTCTCTCTTGGGATCTCTACACTCGCCTCTTTCTCAGGAATAATTTGCGTATAAACTTGTTGCGGTGTAAGTCCTTGTTTCGCAATCTCGAGCATTTGGGCGTTGATATTTTCAGGTTGGTACGCCTCTACAAATGCTTTGAGAACAGTGTCGTCTTTAGGATTTTTATCAGGAATAGTTGATGACACTGGATGAACAATAGGTGGCGGTTCCACCTTCTCTTCTACTTTCTCTTCATGCACCTCTTTCTCTTTAGCCAGCTTAGCTGCATACTCCATAACCGATCGAATTTCCTCTTGCATCTTCCTCAGTAGCTCTATAAATTCAGCTATCTCTTGATCGTCCTCCATATAATCTTCAGAACAATCAGATTCCACGGGGTTAGACTCGGTTGGTTCTTCTTCAGTACTCGGAACCTCCACGGCACTAACGGCAGCATGTGTTACTTCCTCTTTTGCTTCTTCAATTTCAAGGCAAATAGCCTTGCAAGCTTCGAATCCAACATTGTTTTCACCTCCTCCGATTGCCTTTACTTCCTGTTGTTCTACAAAACTTGTTAAAACTTTGTTCATCTGTTCTACTTGAGTACGTATTATCTGAAGTACGGCATCGTGTCCTCTGATCTTCTCTTCTTGAGCGTTCATGTTCGCGGTCAAACGGGCTAGAGTTTGTTGATCCACAGATCCTTCTTGAGGGTACTGAGGTAAAGCTTTTTGATCTAATGAATCGGTATAGGCATCTTGATCAGGTTGTTGTGGGGGAGCAGGTCTATTCTGATTTTGATACTGACCTCTCTGTTGGTAAGAGTTGTGCTGGGAACGCTGTTGATAATGACCAGGATTAGCGGCCCCTTGTGGATTTGAATACTGCATACCCGGATGGTTTCGGTTACCCCATTGATAACCTCCGTGGTTGGATATAAAGTAAACAGATTGCGGATTTGATTCGCACTCTTCCCATGTATGATCGTTAACTCCACATTGTTGACAACCTTGTGCTTCTTGTACTACTTTTGTAGCTGCTAAATTTTTCTTCATCGCTATCTTCAGCTCTTTGATTTGATTTTCTAACGCGGATATTTGAGCTGAATTCGCAGTTTCTGCATCTAAACGAAGCGTTCCTCGGGTCTTTGTTACAGAAGCTCGCGTTGAGGGCCAACTTCTTTCTTGTTCCATAATATTCTCTAAAACCTCGGAGGCTTCATTGTGATTCATGGACACAAAATTACCCTTTCCAATGTTATCCACCTTTTCTCTACCTTTATCATTAAGTCCTTCTTAGAATATAGCAAGTTGTAGAGAAGGTGTATAACCATGGAGCGGACATCTAGCTAATTTTTGTTGAAACCTTGTCCATGCTTCTCCCACTGTTTCTCCATCTTCTTGGGAAAATCTTGCAAGCTCGGCTTGATCTTTGAGTCTCATGCTCTTCGGATAAAATCTGTTAAAGAACGCGGCTTGAAGTTCTCTCCAAGAGTGAATAGTTCCATGTGGTTGTCTCTCTAGCCAATCGCTAGCTCTTCCGGGCAAGAAAAACGAAAACATATGACAATACAGTTGCTCGTGTGTAATGCCAGGAGTAATGTAGGCATCACAAATCTGCATAAACTTCTGAATCGATTTTACCGGATCTTGAATGGCTGTACCAGTATAGAGTCCGAAACTTTGAAATTGACTGAGCATACCCGGATCGGGTCTAAATTTGATATTCGGAATCTCAGGAGGGCGGTAACCAATTGGTTGAACATGGAATTGTACATTAAGGCCAAGTAGTTCTTGTTCAACTCTGTTCTGTTGATTATTAAGATTATTCTGCCTATTACCTCCTCCTGCTGGTAGTTGTTGTCCTTCTTGTCCATCGAGTGGTGGATCTTGTTGACCAAGGGGTGGTCCAAATGGTGGATCTTGGGCTGCCATTACTCTTCTAAAGGCTCTTTCCTCACGATCTCGTTTGTTGTAAGGTCTGAAGCTCCTCTCAGACTCCGATAAGGGAGGCCAAGAATTAAACACTGTGAAACCTGAAAAAGACTAAAGCAAACCACAAGCGTAAATCTGGAAAAATAAAAACTAAACTAAAAACTGAAAGTAAAAACTAATTAAAAACTACTACTCGAAATAGATAACCCACACGCTACCGAGACACAAGTCCCCGGCAGCGGCGCCAAAAACTTGGTGTCGTCTAGGGTGTGATAAAATTAATACAAAATAAGACCAAGAAACTACGCACTCTCACCCTAGACAGGCACAGTACTGCAAGTATTACAGGACGTATGTAAGTTTTAATGATAAATAGAGTTCATTCTCAGGGACTTAAGTGTGTTAATCGCGTGAGTAAGAATATCGAGTATAAGTAAATAATTAGAAAACAGTAAATTAAAGCAAGTAATTTTCGAGATTAAGAATTAAAACTAGGAAAAGTAAAAGACAATAAAGTAAAAGATAAGAAATATGAGATGAAAAGTATAGCTCAGGTTTTGCTAGTATGCACTAATCCTTCTAATCCTATCTATGAATCTAGTTAATAAGGGAGAATATTAGCTCTTGGTATACTTAGTCAAGATTCTAAATTCCCATACCTTAGACCTTGAGAGCGACTAAGGGGGCTACGACACAACCAGGAAGTGTTTCATCTTAGGGTTATCAAACGCCACTAAGGTCCTAAGCAAATACTGCAATCCTGGTGATATGGTGGTTAAAACAAACCCTAATGACTATCTAGTTAGAAGCATGTTTTGTCAGAACTACTATCGACACTAGACATTATGTGGTGGTTCAATAGTTAAACACCATGTCAAGGAGACCATCTAACTACTATTAAAACAATCCTAAAGTGATCAGTTCTAGGAAAGACATTAAATCAAAACACATAAACAAATATAAAGTAAGTAACTAATATCAGATTAAAACATATAATTCCCAAAGAAACTTAGATAGAAGAATTAGAATTCATAGATTATACATATGCAAAACCCAAGCTATGGGAGGTTTAGTTCATACCTGATGGAAATAAACTAAAAGAAATTACAAAAGACATCATCTTGCTCTCTACAATAAACTGGAAGAATAAAACCTTAAGAACTAATTACTATGAGGCAAGGATTTCTAGAGTTGAATTACAAGTGATATAAGGGTGTATTTATAGGTGTTTAAAAGACCTAATTCGTTTTCTTGAGGAAGAGTTAAGGTAATGGACTTCTAGCCCAACTCAAATTCGTATGGAAATAAAGATAAACACTGCTGGACCGTTTTGAGCATATCTTCTTCGTTATTGGTCGGTTTGAGCTCCATAAGATACCAAACGAATCGCAACAGAATTATCTTGACCCTTTGGAAGGAAATCACCAGATTCGGCCTATTTCTTAGGTAAAAACGCATGTCTTTGGACGTGTATGCAGAATCCCAGATTTAGGCAGCTTTTCCTTTTCCATCTTTTTAGCTTTTGTTTCCTTATCTCCAATTACCATGCAAATCTCTTTCCATAAGTTGTTGTCTTTGACTTGGACTCTAATTAAGATCCATAATTATCTTTAAAGCTACACACTAAATAAACAATTAAACCCAATATGCTATAAAAATAATAATTCTATAAATCAAGACTCAAAATAGGAAAGTGCACTAAAACTCAAGAAAATCGACATTATTGACTTCTAAATCACTTAAAATGATGTCTCATCCTAACATTAATCTATCACAAATGAGGAGACATCATGATGTATTATGTTTTTGAAATATTTTCTTTATTAAATTTATTTTAGTATATCACTGATATTGTTAGTTTTCTCCAATACTATGTTCCGTGTGTATTTTACTAGTTTGAGTTCATATACTATTTTTTTAATATCATGGGTGTCCGGGCCGATTTTCACGCACCACGACTTATCCCATGGAAAATATACATGTCTCCCATGTATATTTCCAGTTTAATCAGAACAAGGTTAGCTATGTTTAAGGAGGGGATTCGAACCATGTATCTCTTACTTTACTTCCTTTAAAAATTGAAGAAATAACAAGGTTATGCCCAGTTAAGCTACCCCAACTGATTTTGAATTGATATACTTTTTTTTTTAATCCAAAAGCTTATATTTAATATACTTCAAACTCACAAGTGGTGTTTGGTAATTAATATGTTTGAAGTAAAGTCAATGAAGGAGTATGATTAATTTATAATATATATTTGAGGTTTGGGGGATATCTTTTCTAAAAGTAAAAATAAGAACAATAAATTTATGGAGTTTAGTATTAAAATTTCTATCTACAGAATTTAAATTAATTTTTTATCAAAAAGCCATAAAGTTTGATTCAACAATTATATAATCAATCAACAGGTAATTGTTCATAGAAAAAACATAAACATAAATTGGAAACTAAATTTTACATATATATTCTATTTATTTGTTAATTAAACCCAAGGCCAGGGAACCGCTCCTGCTGACACTCTAGCGGGATGCAGTCAAATTTTGAGCCTATTTTTTTTTAGTAAAAATAGATGGTTACAGCATCCTCTTTCCTGATCTTAAATATTCGTCTACAACCTTACTCGAATTAGAAATTGTCCTAAATATATTTCATGGGATTTTCTATGTTTTTTACTCCTTGCAGAAAAATCCTGGATCCATTTACCAAGGATGATCCAGTAAATTGGTTACCGCGCCAAAAGAAGTTATTATTTGTTGCGCAATAAAACTACATATAGTCGTCAACGGTCAACAACACATGTTAAGCAGCTCCATTCCACTGCTCCCGTGACTCTTTCTGTGTATATTCAGCAAACCCATGTGCTACTGTTAATATATGCTTTCTGATATTTTTAAAATTCTGTGCAATATATGGTTTATGGAGAATATATGACCATCCGATAATTTTATAATATAAATTTCTTTTACGTCTTTTAGCGAGATGTACATGTAATAAAGCTTGTTACTAGACATGATTTTCCTAGTTCATTGTATATCTTTGTAAAGATTATATCCTAACGTTATATAAAAAATTTACAATTGAGGATTCAGAAACATACATCAAGTCCGGTAAGTTATTTAATTATTATAAGTTTATCTTAGACTCGTAGTTTGTTTTGTACTCAGTATAAAATTACGTTGATGTCGTGTGTCATGGATTTAATTATGTAAAATTGGGGGGACCTTTGACTTAAATTCCCTTTTGCATTGGATGTTTGCAGCACTATTAGTGATAGTCTCACTAGACAAGGACAGACGCGAAAATGATACCTTTTATAGTTGACTCCAAGAACTAGTCTTTGATTCTCATGTGTTGAATTTACAGCCAACAAAACATGATCATATACATATGTTGAGTTTATACTTGATATTCATATATCAGAAAAGTGTGTTTTAAGTTTAATGGAAGACAAAAAATTAGCGAAACAGATAAGGGGGAAGCGAAATGACTCTGTATTACATTCAGCCGCAAGATCAGGGGATTTGCGAGAACTTTTGGAAATTATTAGCACCGGTAGAGATGTTGAGTTATGTGCGCAAAATCAATCAGGGGAAACTGCTCTTTATGTTGCTGCTGAATATGGTTTTGTTGATTTGGTGAAGGAAATGGTTAAGTACTATAATCTGGGCTCTGCTGGAATCAAAGCTCAAAATGGCTACGATGCGTTTCACATATCTGCAAAGCAAGGAGATTTGGTTAATTAACTATATCAGTTTTCTACTTTTTTAAAATACAAAGGTATATATATAGCTATTTCACATATGGAATTAAGCATTTATAATTTACTGATTGCAGAAGTACTGAAAGTGGTGATGGATGCTTTCCCTCAGCTTTCGGTAACATTTGATCAATCAAACACAACTGCGTTGCATAGTGCGGCTGCACAAGGACATGTTGAGGTAGTCAATTCCTCTTGGAAAAAAACAGCAACTTAGCGACAATAACGAAAAACAATGGGAAAACAACGCTACATACTTCTGCGAGGAACAGTCATTCTGCAGTAGTTAAGGCGTTGTTACTTAGAGACAAAGGATTTGCAACTTGGAGTGATAAGAAAGGGCAAACAGCTCTTCATATGGCTGTTAAAGGGCAGAGTGTTGAAGTGGTCAACGAGCTTATCAGTTTTGACTCTCTATTGGCTACAATAATCGACGGGAAGGGAAATACACAGTTGCATATAGCTACACGCAAGGGTCGAAGCAAGGTGAACTAACTAGTCTTATATATTATGTTGCGTTTATAGCACCGCTTATCTCTAAAATTAGGCTAAAAACCCTGTTCTAAAATAGTTTCAATAAAAAATCGGAATGGATCTAGGAATTTTTTCCCGGGGCTAAAAAAAGTTGGGGTTAATTTCTAGTTTAGTGAATAGCTAAAACTCTTACTTTTAGTCCGGGTAAGATTTAGGGGTGGGGTGTTTGGGCATTTGGTGGCTATTTTCTTGAGCACATGGGTTTTTTAGTGGATTTTTTTTTATCACAAGCGGTATTTGAACCTAATTTTGGAGAGCACAGGGAATCGGGTGCTATTAACCATATTCTTTATAATAACCCACCCCTAATTCTTAAACTATTATGTTATGCAGATTGTTGCTTTACTACTAAAGTACAAAGTAGATGGAACAGAAACTATTAACAAAAATGGGGAAACGGCTTTCGATATTGCTGAGAAATTCGGGCACGAAGAGATAGCAGTTATGTTAAAGAATTACGGTGTCAAGAATGCAAAATCTATGAAGCTACTACCACAAACAAGTAATACCAGAGAATTAAAGCAAACAGTAAGTGATATAAAGCACGGTGTGCACTACCAGCTTGAACACACACTCAAGACTCGAAGACAAGTGCACCGAGTGCACAAACGGCTAAATAAATCTCAAGCAGAAGGGCTGAACAATGCAATAAATTCAACGACAGTTGTTGCTGTTCTAATTGCCACGGTCACTTACGCTGCAATTTTCAGTCTTCCCGGGCAATATATAGACGGTGCTAAAGATACTCCTAGTGGGTTTTTTCAAGGAGAAGCAAATATAGCTCCAAAGACCGAGTTTATTATCTTTATAATATTTGATTCACTTGCTTTGTTTATATCATTAGCCGTTGTGGTGGTTCAAACGACTGTTGTAGCTGTAGATAGACGAGCTAAGAAGCAAATGATGGTGATAATCAATAAGCTAATGTGGATGGCGTGTGCATTTGTATCGGTTGCGTTTCTTTCCTTGTGTTATGTTGTTGTAGGAAAAGAGGAAAGGTGGTTAGCAGTTGGAGTAATCGTGATAGGAACGAGTGTTATGGCAACAACATTGGGTATAATGTGTTATTGGGTGATTATGCATCGAATCAAGGATTCGAATTTGAGGAGCATTCGTAGGTCGGGTAGAAGTAGTAAGTCTCGTTATTTGTCCATGTCTCCACTGTCAGATCCTGAGATTCTTGATCATGAGTATAAGAATTTCTATGCTCTATGAAACATTATACCTCATTAAGTCATTATAGGCATGTAAATACTAAATAAAGTTAATAGGAATAAGCGTAGTTGTAACTTCAGAACCACAACCTTTGTATCGGAGAATTAGACATTTGATTTTTGCAACTTGCTATATTATAAACCTATCGTCGATTTTTGCAGCTTGCTAGATTATAAACCTATCGTCGATTTTTGCAGCTTGCTAAACGTAACTTTCAGAATAAATTCGAACAAGTATTAATAATTAAATTAACTGTTTATGATTACTTATTGTTCTTATTATAGTCCAAAATTTGCACATTACTTTTTTTTTTGTTACGCAGAGTGCTTATTTTTCATTTATATTTTACGGGTTAAATTACATAATATATAGTTATTTAAAAGAAGGCCTAAAACCAGTTGGGGTTAGCTCAACTGGTCAGAGTCTTAGTTATCTTTTTAAACGGTACAAATTCAAACTGTGTCAATGACACCAAGTCCAAAGAATGGCTCTCCCATGTTAAAAAAAATAAATACAAGGCCTAAAGTCTTGGCCAACCTATTCTAACAAAGGCCAAGTTTCTAATTTCTCCAATGTAAACCCAAGTACAATAAAGAATTTTCTCCAATGTAAACCCAAGTACAATAAAGAACAAAACAACTAAAGATAAAAAAGAGAAGAGAAATCTACCAACAAACCTTCTTTTGAAAGGCTTAACTAAAAAAATATCCTATTAAAACTATATACTAATTTTTGGGTTGGATTTTTCATTTTTATACCTATTTTTTTTATATTATTTGTTTAGTTAATCCGATGATACATACTTATTTTAAAGGAGTATACGTACCTACTTTACAAAGGGGGTATATAATTACTTTTCGGGGGTACGTACCTATGCAGTTGTTCTGAATATTGTTAAGTGATTTTTTATATAATTGCATTATAAATCCCAATAGCATTTGGATTTAAACCTAGTTGGTTTTTGTCCATGTCATAGTCTAGGAAGGTCCGTATTGGTTTTTGTCTATGTCAAAGTTCAGAATACAAACTATCATTCAACAGTTGTGCCAAGGTCCAATGGTTATACCCAGGTAGTCCGTACCAATGTAGCTCGTAGGCAGCATTGTAACAAAAAACAATAAGAAAATCTCTTCACTCTAGCATTGGAAAAGAAAAACAATAAGAAAATCCTTTCACCTTCACACTCGCATAGAAACAAAAAGACAAAAAGAATCTCTTCACCTTCACACTCTCATAGGAACAAAAAAACAAAAACAATCTTTTCACATTCACAATCGCATAGGAATAAAAAAAACAATCCAAAAAAGAATTGTTGGACCCAAAGGGTTGTACCCATCAAAATCAAACATTAAATCTCTTTACAAGTGGTGGGACCCAAGTGGATATACCCAAAGGATGTACCCAAATAGATGTACCCATCCATCTCCTGCAAATCAAGAAGCATTTGATTTATGTTAAAAAAATAATGATAACATGATAAGATATCTTCAAACTGTCGGTGAAAAAGAAGCAAAGAAAGAAAAGAAAAGGTGAACGTTGAAGATCCGGCGGGACCTGAAAAAACGAAAAGAAAAAGTAAACAAGGGTTTCACATGGTGGAGACTGGTCCACGGTGGCTGGGTTTATCTTTTACAAGATAGCGTGGTGGAGAATGGTTTATGATGGTGCCGGTTTTCTGCATCAGAAGAGCGACGGCGTTGAAGTGATGGTTGTGGAGGATGGGACGAACAGCGGCGGTCGTCTTTGACACTGGAGAGAGGCGGCGGGATGGTGAGCCATGGTGGAGAATGACCCACGAACGGCGTCGATTTTACTTGTACAGGAGAGCTTGGTGATGGGAAGGTGGTCCATTAGGGATTGATAATGGTGGAGAATGGCCCATGAACGGCGACGGTTGTCTTTGGCAGTGGAAAGAGCCGTCAGGAAAGTGAGCCCTGGTGTAGAATGGCCCATGAACGACGCCAATTTTTCTTGTGCAGGAGAGCTTAATGGTAGGAAGGTGAGATCTGGGTGTGAATGGTCCACTTGACGGCGGTTTTCATTTGGTACGGGAGAGAGGCACGATAGACACATAGGAGAGAGAGGGAGAAGAGAGAACAGGGAGTGATTTGGTTTTCAAACCCTAATGGGATTTTTGTTTAGGGTTTCCGTGAATAAAAATGGTAGAGGAGGGTTTTTGGGCTTTTTTCCTTTTCTAGTTGAGTTTCAAATGGGTAGTTAGGGGTGGACTTTTATTTATCAATTGGGATGGCCTAAGGTCGTTAAAAGTCATTACCGCTAAAAAGAAAGTACAAAATGTACTCCAACTTTTTAGGAGAACTCTGATCTTGTCAAGACTATCTGTCTTCTTCCTTCTCTGCAAGCGAAGCATACTTCACGAATCGTGAATCGAAATGTTAGTTTTTTTAATCAAATCGTGAATTGTAGCGATTCATATATTAATTTTTAAAATATCATATTATTTTATATGTAATATAGAAATAATTTATAATATTAAAATTACGTATAAATATTAATATAAATTTATCAGTAATATTATATAGTATAATGATACTTGTAAAAAAAATATAAAAAAACCTACTACTTTGTTTTTTTCAAACTAATAGAATAAAATGTAAATATAATTTAATATTATGTATACTCAAATGACACCGTATTATAAGTAGTTATATATACATATAAACGCATTGCCAAACACTTTGGTGAAACTCTCTCAAAAGAGAGGCGATAATAGCGATATCAATACGCGATAGGAAGTTCTTCATCAACTCTTCAAGGTTTAGAATAAATAATCTTACTTCACAAGTTAAGATCCGTGATACAAAGCTATTCCAACCAGGTTTCTATTTCGATTTTCCCCTCTTTCCATAATTTAGGGTTTGGAAGTATGAATTCTTTTTCAGACGGTGAATACTCTCTTGCGATTATCAAAGTCAACGATATCAATTTCTCCGATTTAAAGGATTATAAGCAAAATCAAATTCGTCATAACAATATAATTAGGGTTATTGGCTTCAATTTCTTCATCACAAAGAACGAAAAGGAAATCAATCTTACTATTAAAGATACAAGTAATTCTGGGATTCATATTATCTTGTATGGCGGTGATAATGAACACAAGACATCTATTAGGTATCGGCTGAATGATCAACACAAACAAGTCAAACAACGTATTCAAAGTTCGGATATACTTGATGTAATTCCTAAATTAACGAAACAGAAATCTCTATCAACTCAGGTCAGCGACAAAATGTTAAACATCCATTTGTTGATTTTCACCGGAAGTGTCCATTGTGTTCATATAACCTATGCCTTACATGTTCCCGAGAGCTTAGAGATGGTTACTTGCAGGGAAATGAAGAAAAAGAAGTGATTTTGCCATATATTAATCGTGGGTTAGATTACCTACATGGTGGTGAGCCCTTTGTAATAGAATCTGATGTCAATGAACATAAATTGCATTCTTGTGGAATAACTAAAGCAGTTGGAGATAACTATGAAGAGGGCCAAGTTAAGTACACATCTAGATGGGAATCGAAGTGGTCATTCTGCGATAGATTGTTATTCTCGTGCTGATTTTGTCACTTTCCCTTCACCAAAAGCTTTACAAAGACAGAGTTACTCAGCTCATAATCTTATTTCCTAACTTATGTTGTTTAAGGGCTAAATTGGTCAATTACAATGGTCGGGATTCTAAATTCCTTATACCCCCGTCAGGGTGGACTATAAGGCGATCCTAAAGTGTCACTAGTCCCGTCAGGGTAAATATGATCCACCGTTGTTTTCGTAATCAGAATAAGAAGAGGAGGAGATGCGATGGTATGTAATCAGAGCTACGACAGTTATCCCTAACCTTTCTACAAGATCAATCACACAATAATTATTTTTTATTGGAAAATGTATATAAACTAACTAAAAAGTAATTGAAATTAATTATAACCTCTTTATAGTAATCGTTGATGTGTTAAACGTGATTAACTTTGCAGGATTTTATGAACTTTTTTACTTATTAATTAAAACTTGCATACGATCTGTATACTTGCAGAACCGTGCCAGCTTACGGTGTTTATTTGCATCTAATTTATACATCTTTTTATCACACCCTAGGCCACACCACTTATTCAGTTTTATTGTTTGGTACGTGCAATTTTTTTTGTTTGGTACATACCAATATTTATTGGAAGAATGTTTTCTGGCGATTATGAATGTGTTCTGCATCAATTATACAGGTTATATGGCTTTGTTACATTTCGAGGTAGACTATATTGTTGTTAACAAGGTTTTATTCCATTATGATTGCTGGCGTATTCTTGATAGTAAGTTTTATAATTATTCCTATACTGTTTGCCTAAGCAGCTCCCACAATTACAGTCTTAATAATTACAATAAATTATCTGATAACAATAAGATTTTTGCACTTAATATTATACCCTTGTTTGATAATATTCTGCTTAAGAAGATTGATGCAGTCCCCATAAAGGGCAGGGGAAATTGGGATTATAATTTATGCTGGTATATGTTTAACTTTTACGAATACCTTATGCAGGAAGAGATCAGTGTCCTTTTGGAAGAAGATATTAATATGAAGTATGAGAATTCCTTAAATTACATCTATACTGGTAGCTTAAACAGTTTTCAAAATCCCAGTTTTAAAAACAACTTTCACGTTTCTGATAACAAAAAGGTTTTCGTGATTAATATATTACCCTTGATTGATAATATTCTTCTTATGAAGCTTGATACGGAACTGTTTCTGAGTTTCCTACAACCTTCAATCATTTCTCTGTCTTAAAACAAATTTGCTGGAAGAAACAATCTGAAAAGGCTTTTTGTGTGTTTTTGTATTTCTATCCTACAGTCTTTGTAAACGGCAGGGGTATTTGGACTGCTAATTTGTGCTGGTATAAGTTTTACTCTTACAGTTATATTACGAAGGAAAAGATTAGATTCTATATGGAGGAAGAAATTAATATGAAGCGGGGGAATTCTCGCAAGTTCAGAAAAAACAAGACCAAACCCGAGTTAATCCAAGAGGAGCGCGGCCATCCTAGAGCCGCCATCGGAAAATAAGTACAATGTTCTGGAACTGCCAAGGGATCAGGGCCCCCTTGACAGAAACTCTGGTTAAATCTCTTTTGTTCAGTTTTAAGCCCAATATTATTTGTTTTTGTGAAACCTTTTTGAAGCAGGAAGTGGCGAAGGAGACTATTCGCAAGTTTGGATATAAAAACTTTCATATTTTTGACCCCGTGGGAAGTGCTGCGCACTCAGGGGTTTTTTTGTTCTTGTGGGATGACAAGGTTAAACTCGACATTATATTTTGTAGTAGATACTATGCTACCTTATATATAAAAGACCATATTTTCCCGTATTTTATTGTGTTTATACATGCACCTAATAATTACAATGATAGATTGGATACATGGAATCAAATAACAAGCTGGAATGATAGTAACAACCAACCATGGTTTATCATGGGCGATTTCAATAACATTCTTAATTTCGAAGAAAAAAGTAGTTTGACACCACCCAACACACAACAGATCATAGATTTTAAGAATTTTATCAATAACAATGGTTTAGCTGAAATCAACTCAACAGGTTGTACATACACTTGGACAAATAGACAAAGTGGTGAGAAACTTGTCAAAACAAAAATCGATCACGTTCTTGGATCTTTTGAATGGATAAAACGATTTCCAAGAGCACAAGTACAGATCCCTCCCGCAATTGGGTCAGATCATTCACCGCTGATCCTCAAATACGATTCAAAAGCACCAAATGGTAAAAAGTTTTTTAAATTTGAATCTCATTGGATAGACAATAACGATTGCAGGACGGTGGTCCAGAATAGCTGGGATTATCCTAATAATCCACATCCTCTCAATAATTACCTACAAAAAACAAGAAATACGATAAAAGCCCTTGAAATATGGAGCAAAAACACCTTCAAAAACCATCAAACTCAAATCAAACTCATTAAGAAACGCCTCACTGAACTTACAAACTTACCAAGCACAATAGACAACCAAAATGAAGAAAAACTACTTCGTAAAGAAATCGAGTTCGAATACCAGTGCGAAGAAAAGTACTGAGCAGATAGAGAAAGACAGCAATGGCTTACGTGTGGGGACAAAAACACAAAATTTTTCCACATGGCCACTATGCAAAGAAGGTCTCACAATAGAATAACACGTATTAAAAGCGATACAGGACAATGGACTGAAGACATTGACGAGGTGAAAACTAATTTTCAATCTTTTTATAATCAGTTGTTTGCAGAAAAGGATACAAGACCATGAGATATTAGCGTAGCTCTAAGATACATTAAACCAAAAGTAACAAACGAAATGAACCAGAAGCTTACAGCACCACCGACTATGGAAGAACTAGAACAAGCTCTAAAAAATCTTTCACCAACAAAGGCACCAGGTCCGGATGGTCTCAACGGTAAATTCTATACCGAATTCTGGGATATCATCAGGCAAGATGTGTTTAGGGTGGTGGAAGATTTCTTTTGTAATAATATACCACTAAAAGATATGAACGACACTTTAATTACTCTCATTCCGAAAGGTGATATACAAGAATTGTTAGGAGACTACAAACCTATCTCCTGCATCAATTTCGGATACACATTAATAGAGAAAATTCTATCAAACCGCCTTCAACAATTTATGAATACTATCGTATCCCCAACACAGGCGGCTTTTATAAAAGAAAGAGCTATACACGACAATATATTAATCGCTCAAGAATTATCATTCTATATGACCCGGAAAAGAAAACAACCGAAACCAATGGCTAGTATCAAGATTGACATGGCCAAAGCATACGATCAAGTCCGATGGGAATTTATACTGGAACTCCTCATTAAGATTGGTTTTGACAACAAATGGGTCCAATGGATCAAAACTTGTATTACAGAGGTAACTTTCCAGATCAATTTCAATGGTCAGAGACTGCAAAAATTTACGTCAGGAAGAGGATTGAGACAAGGAGACCCTCTATCTCCGTTCCTATTTTCTCTAATGACCGAATCATTGATAAGCCTAATAGAAGCATCAGCACAAGAAGGAAGGATACAAGGTATACAAATTACAAGAAATTGTCCGGAAATCTCTCACCTCTTATTCGCAGATGACTCTCTTTTCTTTCTTACTATTAATGCTACTAACATTACGGCTTTCAAAAGATGTCTTACAGAATACTGCGCAGGGTCAGGACAACAAATTAATCTTCAGAAATCAGCAATCTATTTTAGTAATGATACAACCCAAGATATTAGAGACCAAATTTCGGAAGAATTACAAATGGTAGAAACAGAGGACCTAGGCAAATATCTAGGTATACCGTTATGCCATAAACGATCAAAAATTGAAGCGCTTGAATGGATAGCGAAAAAGCTGTTCTCAAAAACAGAAGGGTGGAAAGCAAAGTTACTATCGGAAGGCGGAAAGGAAGTCCTTATCAAAGCAGTGTTACAAGCCATTCCAGTGTACACCATGTCGATCTTCTCCTATCCGATTACATTTTGTAAAAAACTTATTGCAGTTATTGCCAATTTCTGGTGGAGCTCAGGAGACTAAGATAGAATACACTGGTTAGCTTGGGAAAAATTAACAATTGGAAAGCTTCTTGGTGGATTGGGATTTAAAGATCTTAAAAGGATGAACACGTCACTTCTCGGAGCCCAGGCTTGGAGAATCCTGCAAAATCCAAATACATTGGCAGCACGACTCCTTAAAGGTATCTACTATCCTAAGTCTGATTTTATGAATGTTAAGTTAAGACAGAACAGAACCTGGAGCTGGGCTAGTATAATCGAAGGTAGGGATTTCCTAAAAAAATACGGGTTCTTTCAAATCGGAAACGGGAAAACAACGAATATTTGGGAAGACAAGTGGTTAGATACCAATTGGAAAATTGAAAAGCCAGATTCATGTAATCTTCAGAAAGTGAACGAACAATGGAAGCCAGACACATACGAATGGAATTTGGAAATTCTTGATGATTTCTTTCCACAACCGATTATACCAGAGATAACAAGAATCAAAATTATTAACACTGAGCAAGAAGATCATTTTATTTGGCCAATATCGAAGAATGGGGATTACACAACCAAGACGGGTTATAAAAGACTTACCGATATAGAAACTTTTGAACAACCACAAACAACAAATTTCACAAACAGTGTTAGGCCCTCTCTTTGGAAGACAATATGGGATGCTAATATACCAAAAAAGATACGTATTTTTAACTGGAAAGCATGCAGCAACGCGATCCCGACGGCTCTTAATCTCTACTATCGTAAATGTTCGGATTCGCCGATTTGCCCATTGTGTCAATCAGAGGATGAAACAGTTGAACATATTCTCCTACAGTGTACTATAAATAAAGCAATTTGGGCAGCGTCTGCTCTTCAAATTTCTATTCCACAAACAACGATTACAAATATAGGGGAATGGTTTCAACAGATCATCGACACTTTCTCATCCGGAGGGTGGGAAAGGAATATCGTCAATAATTATGTACAGATTCTCATATGGAACATATGGAAGGCGATGATGAAAGGTATTCATGAAAATAGTCCTATTAATATCGACCAGATTATTCAAACTACACAGAAAGTGATGTCCGAACTGCACGGAGACAATTGGGCGAAGAAAGAAGCCAATAAAGAAAATAGGAATGGACAAAGAAACCCTCATGAAAAGAGGGTCCAAAGTACAGAAGACATCAGTATCATGTGCGATGCATCCTTTTCGACTAAATATGAACCAACATGAATCGGAATTCTTATGAACAACCGCATAACAGGAGCCTCATGTTCAAAATCGTCGACAGTCCGGTGTGACTCTTGCCTTGAAGGAGAAGCTCTGGCTGTCCTGGAAGCGGTTGATCAGTGCAAATTTGTTCAAGGAGTAACGAAGACAATTTACTCAGATAACCTTGAAGTAATACAAGGTATCAGGCAAGTGTCAGTAGCAAGATGGAACATTCTTCCGATCATCCGGATTATTCGGCCTAAAGCTGCACAAGCGGGACTGATCTCCTTCAACCATATCCCAAGAAGAATGAACAGTCATGCAGACCATCTTGCAAAAATTGCTAGACACGGAGCCACAGGAAAAGAGGACTCAATCCGGATGCTATCAGGGAAGTTCAACAAACTAGGAATCGGATAATTTCTTTTTTAGTTTAGCACATCTCTTGTCCAAAAAAAAAACACTTTGGTGAAACAAAATAACCAATTGCAGCGACGAGGCCATGAAGAAAAAAAAGATACATGATAATATTTGCTATGAAATAACAGGCTAGCAACGCTTGTTAAGTTTATTTAAGGTACTTTCATAGTTATTGTTAGTAATTTAGGTTTCTTTCACATTTTTGGTTTTGAATTCGAATCTCTCCGATTCTCCGATACGATACGAATCAGAGCGATTCATACTGATCCAAGAGAGTCAAAACTACTTTTTCCATAATTCGATCCCTAGTATGATACAGATTGAAATGAGAGTGATACATAATCGTATCATACTATTCATATCGTAAAAACGTACGATACTGTGAAGATGAAGTGAATCATATTCTCTAGTACTGCTCGATCAACCACCTCAAAGATCTCATCCTCCGATCGATAAAACCCACTCATCATCCTATTATTTCTCTCAATCCATATAAAGTATAACACTATAGAAAGTAGTATCCTCAATACCTCGTCCTCTATGAAGTTTTTTTAGTATTGCTTGGAGATCCATTCCATAGTCTTATGCCATGATGAATGCTAAGCAGCAAAACCAAGCTTTTGAAGACATTTGAACCATATTCTTATAGTCAAAGAACAATCCTAGAACATATGGTCCCCTGTATTCTCAGGTAAGGTTACAAAATACACATAAGGTATTGCTCAAAATTCCCCATGAAGCTAATCTCAATTTAGTAGCCATTCTATCACAGTAAGCTAGCCAAAAAATAAATTTGTATTTCGGTAGACTTTTTGATGCCCATGTTATCTTATGACATGAATTTACAACCTCTTTTGTTCTGAAACTACCCCGATTTAGACAGATAATCCAAGATGATTAAATATTTTGTGTGAGATTTTCAGATTTTGTAGGGTTTGATAATGGACAGAGTAGAGAGATGAGAAAGGTTTGACTTTTGAGAGAGGTAAGGTTTGATAAAGGACAGAGTAGAGAGATGATAAAGGTTTGAGAGAAATGTGTGAGGCGAGCAGTGAAGATGAGGGATTAGAGTTGTTCTGGGTGGGTAGGGATAATTAGATAATATAAGTATATATTATGTGAAGAAAAGAAGTGGAATTGGTTTAACTGGATGGTCGGGTTAGGTTGGCTTTTTCTTCAATATTTTATCAATCCGACCATAGCCCAATAACTTTGCCTAATTTTTTTATTAGTCCAATAAATTGCTTAGCCTATTACCCGGATTAGCTCAACTTGGTCCAGATTGACTCAGGTTTCTTTTTTTTGACCGAGTTGACTCAGTCAATGCTCCTCCCTAGCTAGATATATGTACAAGGTCTAGGAAATAAACTACTACCGTTACCGATGTGCTAACGTAAAAAAATTGTTTCGGAGATACCAAAAGTATACTATCCAATTATGTTAGAGTAATGAGATATACCATCCAGAATCATACCACCTAAATATCATCCATTGACGTGGTGTGAATTGGTCGGCTATAAATCGTTAATCTATTTATTTTCTTGATCTAATTAACGATTTATAACCCACCAATTCACGCCACATCATTAGATAGTATTTAGGTAATATGATTTTGGATGGTATATATCATTACTTGTTAGGTTATTCTAAAGAATAATGGTCAAGTTTACATAAATCATATAGTAGTCTATCGTAATCTATCCATGGCTCTTGTATGAGGTTCACAAGTGATAATACTTTTGATTCGAGAACAAATTACGTGCATAATCTATCCATGGCTCTTGTATGAGGTTCACAAGTGATAATACTTTTGATTCGAGAACAAATTACGTGCATGCACTTGGAAACCTCATCTTAGTGTGCATCCATTGAAGGGTCACACTTAGCTTAGACATACCTAACAATTATGGTTTACACCTAAGCAGCCAACTACATGTAAAGTCTGATCCACTGCATCGGAGTGTACTTGGAACGCTAATAATGCATAGTCAAACAAACCAAAAAAGACCAAAAATATATCCAAATAAAGATAGAAATTGGAAAACAAAAAGTAAATTGAAATAGCGACGAATTTAATACAACATTGTCTTATTGTCCTTGTTCCAAATAAGCGACAGATTCGTAGTGCAAATTATAATTAAGCTAAGCTACTGATTTGTATCATGTCTCTCATGGTTTAAAATATCATGCATGTGAATGCATATTAATTGCTATTATTTGATACAACTTTTGTTGTGTTTCTTAATTATTTGTTTGTATTTTTACCATCCTAAACCTTAAAAGTGTACATAACCATATTTTAGTAACAACCGGTAACACTAAGTTTTCGAATGATTAATTTATAAATATAGCAAATATAAATGCTACTTTCTACTAATAGTTCTCTCTAATAGTTCTCTCTAGCACGTTGGTGGTCAAGTCCTCATTTTGGCCTAAACTCACGTTTCCTTCCTTTCTCAATATATTTTCTTACCTTTCGTAAACTTTCTTGCCTTCTTGGTGTGGATAACTGGTGGTCCTTTGTGTGTTCTAAAATAAATGCAAATGTAAATCGAACCACAACCGCAAGTGTACGGTTGTCCCAAGTAGTATCTGATAATACAGATTCGTTCCAAGGACGGAATGGTTGATCACAATGTCTAACAAATAGTGATTGATGCACTTGTGAAATTAAAAGATAATAGTATGTTTGTTTGGTTTTTGTTATTAAAGCTAATGAATGGAAAATAAAGTATAAATGCAAATAAAAGCTAAGACGCAAGTAAAATGATGTGAAACGCAATATGAGAAGTAGCACTTGAGAACGCAAGGATCCTCCCTATCCTATGTCTTAACTTATGTTGTTTAAGGGCTAAATTAGTCAATTACAATGGTCGGGATTCTAATTTCCTTATACCCCCGTCAGGGTGGACTATAAGGCGATCCTAAAGTGTCACTAGTCCCGTCAGGGTAAATATGATCCACCGTTGGATGATTAAGTGTTATTACCTCATTGGCCCTAGTATTAGCTAAGCTCGTCAGAATCATTAACTTCTATCCTAGATTGAATAAATGGTTTCGTATTTAAACCCCCCGTCAGGATGATCCAATTGCCACTAATTGGAATAGCCTAAATACTACTACCTGTTCCTAGTTCATGACGCTAAAAACAGTAAATATTCATAATTTATCGAAAAGAGTAAAAGCCCTAATTTAGTTTAATTCAATAAAAACCCAAATCCAACATTCGTTAATTAATAAGATTGGGATTCACCCATTGTTTGTTCTCAAGCACTATGGAAAGCTTAGCTCATATTAAAATGAAATACGAAATTAAAAATAAAGGAATTCATATTGTTTACAGAATTAAAAAGATAAAAGAACCTAATTTCCGGAATCGGAATGACTACGAACGGAGATATAGACCCTTTCCAGCTCTTGTAGCTTCTTCTCCTTCCTTCAGTTGCTTCTCTCTGGTGTTTTTAATCTTGCAGAATGTGAATTGTGTTGAAAATAGAAGTCAAAGGCTGGTTTTATAGGTGGAAAAACAGATTAGGGCTTGGACCTAAGAATAACAGATCACAATGTCCAAGCCCAAAATCCCGTAACTGCTGATACACCTTCACTAAAACGGCTTTTCCCGATGCGTTATGACTCCGATTGACCTCATTCCAGTTGCTAAAGTTCCGTAACTCGATAAGGAGCGTTTTCTCTTCAAAGGTCAGCGGCTAAATCATCACTTAAGCACCTCGAAATCAGCAATCTATGGCCTGGAAAATGGATTTTCAGCTCTAAAAATAATATCTTCGGGATTTCTTTTCAACTCTTGACTCTATCTTTTGATCTTTGACTTTCTCCTCGGATTCCTCTTCTAGCTAACATTTAAAACATGTAAAATCTTCACTAAAAATACCAATATTACGCGCAAAAGCTTAATAAATTAAAAATGCTAGAAATAAAAGAGGAAAATCATATTATTGCATATTTAGTCCAAAAGTCTATCGAAATGATTAAATAAACACCAAAAATGATGTCTCCTAAGGGTCGAAAATAAGAACAATTAAGGAGACATCAAGACCCCCAACTCAAACCTTTGTCGTCCCGACAAAGCAAAACAAAACAAAACAAGGGGTAGAAGTAAACGCAAGAACAAATAGAAGTTTAGCAAATAAACCTAAAGCAATTCTTAAGATAAATCTCATATAGCAAAACTCTAAGAACTAACATATACATACACTAATCATGCAACATCAAACATAAATAATCTCAATCATAAAATTAAAGTCGCAATGCTTGAAGGTTACACTTGTACTCATATCTGTATGATGGCTATAGGGTGGTCATTAATCCTAACTCGCTTTGAACGCTCCACCTAGCATATTCCCTATCAACAGAATTATAAATTCACTATGTACTTAAGAATCAAGAGGTCTTTACGGTTTTAATATTGGCTTAAGGACGGTATGGATGTATATTTGGTAAATTTGAAGTGAGCTTTTGGCTCTCTCCTCACTTACCATCAACATGTTCTCGAGCTTGAGTTACGCTAAAAAATGTTCTCACTCACCCATTTGACGCGCTAATGTTGCGTCCCCATGTCAACCCAAATACAACTAAGATGATTTCCAAAAATATTCCACTTTGCCGATTTATTTATTTATTTATTATTTATTATTTTTATTTTTCTTTTTCATTTCTTTTCTCTTTTTTTTGTACAAGATACCCATGACCATCATTTTGATGTGAAAAGTCATGTCTCTTATATATTTCTTTTTTTCTTTTTCTCTTTTTTCTTTTTCAAATTCCGGCAAAGGGTTACAAATAATAATATCATCTACATTTTTGTGCCTCAATACAAACACATATAATCCCTTCCCAATGTAAATTCCCAAATGTGGACCCTCCACCCCAAACTCAAGCTCGAGACAAGTCTCAGGGTTGTGATTCAAGTGCGGGTCATTTGGTCATGCCTAATAATCTAAAGGATAATGGGCTTATATCGTGGCTACAAAAGAAAAGGCTTAAGGCTCAAACTTGGGCTAAGACGGATAAAATTATAATAAGGGATAGCAAGCTAAAAGGTTACAAATGGCTAACAAAGAACTGCCCCTATCATTTTCCTAAGTACATAGCTTGTCTTTAGTTCATATCTAGGTGGGTTCTCTACTAATTAGGATTTCACATTCTACACACCAAACATATTCCTTAAGTACAAGCTTACTTCATTTGCATTGTTTATTAATTTTTCCTATTAATTACCTATGTTCGCATGCAATTGTAAGTGCGTTCTATATCAATCCCTAAAGTCCACTATTTACTATCATAGATTTATCAAAAGTATGCTTAAAGGGACATTTAAAATCTTCTATAGTCAAACGCAACTCCGAAAATTATTTTATTGAAAGCAAGTAAAACACATAACACCTAAAAACTGGGATGAGGCAACGAACCCCACCCCAAACTCAAAAATGAGTCGTGTCCCCACGACTCGAAAAGACTCAACGCAAATAAAAATAAACTAAACTAACTAAAACGCGAAAGGGATAGAAAACGTATCTTAACCAGCGCGAGGCTGGTTATCGGTGTTGCGTCCATGAACTTTCTCTTGCGTAAGAATACCATAGGTGGCGTGTTGAATTGTGCTCACCCCCATTAACATGTTTCGGAGAAGTTCTAACTCTTTTGTAACGTTTCCTAAAGACGCAATCATCTTCACTTGATTCTCTTCTAACACCTTCACTTTCGCTTCCAACTCATCAGTTGTATGCATCTTCTTCTTTGGAGGAGCTCTAGGATTCCTTGTTGCTTTTACCACCTCATCATGAATATTCTTGATCAAAGTTAAACCCATACTTTCACACACTACAACACGATCAATCTCTGCGTCTTTACGCGGAACCTTTGCGTCTAAACACAAAGTAGTGACGGTACAAGGAAATTTGAGATTTTGTTGTGAAGTAGGAATTCTAGCAAATTCCATGATGGTATCATAAATCACACGAGCAACATCCATGGGTTTCTCCTCAATAATACACTTAATGAACAAGAGATGCTCCTTCTTCACTTCCGATATATGTTTAACTCCGAAGAAGGTAGGGATTATGAAACGTGACCAAATCTTAGCACATGGTAGCAAGTTACTACTATACATCTGTCCAGGATATCTCTCTCCTTCGGGAATTGGGCGGGCCCCATCAACAAGCACTCTCCCCCAAAGGGATTCATAATCAAACGAAGGCTCTTTTAGAGATTCTTGAACGGACATATTCCGGAAAACTCGGGTAATTTCAATGATTTACGAATAAGCTCAACGGAGAAAGGAACTACCTTTTTGCGAATAATGACAGCTTCTTTTGAGAAGGCGATTCCTTCATAAAAATCTCGCACCAAGGTAGGAATATACTCAAGCTTCCTTTATCTCAACTCCTTCCAACCCAATTTATCACAAGTAACACCATAATCTTTATAAGCACTAGTCATAATACCTTTAGGAAGATTCATCTCCTCACCAAACTTCAAAAATTCAATTCGATCACGAACCTGAGTATCCCAAGGAACGAAGACTCTCTTAGGCTTTTGAGCCCAAGCTTTCCTACGCGGAGCTTTTGGTTGTTGCACTGGTTCTTCGGGAACTTCTTGTTCAGTTTCTTCCTCAATCTCTTCTTCAACTTCTTCCTCACTTTCTTCATCACTCTCATCAATTAACCTGCTCTTTTTCGGATTAGCCTTACTCGGATTTTCTTTTCTCTTCGGATCAATTGGGTTTTGGACAGTCTTTTTGGAACGCGAATCCGGAATCTCAATTGCTTGGTCTGGGCTAGCTCCAACATTGTTCCTGTTTCTTGGTATGTTTCTTCGATAGTTACACATGGAATCGGTTCTGTTAGTCATCTCTTTTCACCCCAAACTCAAAACTTCAAATAGACAAAAAGCTAGAGAAAAGCTTTGAAATTTGATGTTTTGAGGCTTAAAACTTGAAGGATTAGGTGGAATATGAGATGGGTGAAGGTTATTTGAGAGGGATTTCGAAAGAATTTGGTTTAATTTCAAGGTTGGGAAGAGGAGATTTTTGGAGAAAATATGATTTTTGGTGATGTTTTGGAGAAGATGTGAGTTGATTTTGTGTTTTTGTGATGGTAGAAGGCTTGATTTGATGATTTTATAGCTGTTTGTTGATGATTTTCGGAGTAGGTGGAGGCAAGGTTCGGAATAGAAAGTTTGGCTTGGAAAAGAGGCAAAAAACTAGGTTTAAGGAGCTCAAAACCGCCTCTCGCAACAGCGCACCGGCGAAAAAAATTACTAAATTCGATTTTTTTTTTTACCTCAAAACGCAAGTATATTGCGTCGTCGCTGACGCAGTGATCAGAGACTTTGATATCACTGACCGGCTAGCCGGTCGTTTGACCGGTATGCCGGTCGTTGTCGATGGCGCAATAACCTTGCGTCGTCGCTGACGCAAGGACCAGAACCTTCATTCTCTTTGGCCGGTATGCCGGTGGATCTCGCTTGCGCGAATGGTGACGCAACAAGCTGCGTCATCGCTGACGCAGTGGTCAGAGAGTTGGGGTCCTTCAGCTCTTTTGACCGGTATGCCGGCCAGCTCGCCGGCTAGCCGGTCAGACCTGCTGTGGACTCCAATTTTTTTTCGTTTTCTCATCGTTTTGACCCCAAACTCATGACCATTATACCCCTGAAATCATCAAAAACAAACACCCTTCCTCATTTCTTTTAAAATTAAACACTAAATTAACGAAAATCAATCTAATTTAAACTATGAAAAATAAAAACTTAAACTAATATACAAGAAATTGGCTTTTGTTTAACGTCGTTAAGCTCGACGGGTTACCTCGCGCTTCTAAGGAGCTTCGAGGAGGTACATGACCTCTCCGGGATGTGGGTCTTTTGCACGATCGGTGTCTTCACCTCCATGATATATCTTTAAACGATGACCGTTCACCATGAATGTACGGTTCTCAAGTGGATGTTCTATCTCTATAGCTCCATGAGGTGTAACTTTTGTTACAATGTAAGGACCTGACCACTTCGATCTTAATTTCCCCGGATAATTACTGAACTTCGAATTATATTTCAACACTCTTTGTCCCACTACAAAGTGCTTCTCTCGAATTCGATTATCATGCCATCTCTTAGTGTTTTCTTTATAAAGCTTAGCATTTTCATACGCATGTAATCGAAATTCATCAAGCTCATTAAGTTTCATCATTCGATTCTCACCAGCTAGCGTAGGATCTAAATTTAACTTTGCAATAGCCCAATAGGCACCCATTTCAAGTTCAAGAGGTAAGTGACAAGCCTTACCGTACACCATTCGATATGGAGAAGCACCTACTGGAGTTTTGAAAGCAGTTCGATACGCCCAAAGTGCATCATCTAATTTCATAGACCAATCTTTTTTAGTAGGACCAACGGTTTTCTCTAAGATAGATTTTACCTCACGATTTGATACTTCGGCTTGACCATTGGCTTGTGGATGATAAGCAGTAGATACACGATGTCTTACTCCATATTTCTCTAGAACAGTCTTTAAATATTTATTGACGAAATGAGTACCTCCATCGCTAATAATCACCCTTGGAGTTCCATGTCTAGTGAAAATATGTGACTTTAAGAACTTAATTACCACTCTTGAATCATTGGTAGGTAAAGCCACCGCTTCTACCCACTTAGACACGTAATCAACAGCTAATAAAATGTAGAGGTTACCATTTGAAGGAACGAACGGACCCATAAAATCTATACCCCAAACATCGAATATTTCAACTTCTAACACATTATTACGTGGCATCTCATCTCTTTTGGATATGTTTCCAGTAAATTGACATCTAGTACATCTTTTTGTATATTCATGACAATCTTTTATAATAGAAGGCCAATAAAAACCAGATTGTAATACCTTAGCAGCAGTTCGATCTCCTTTGAAATGCCCACCATAAGGTGAATCGTGACACCCAGCTATAATTGCTTCAATTTCTTCCTTGGCTACACATCTTCTTACCATCTGATCAGCACACACTTTGTAGAGGAAAGGATCATCCCAAAAGAATTGTCTCGCGTGGTGAGCTAATCTTTTTCTCTCTTGATAAGTTGAACCTTCAGGAAAGGAACCACTTACCACTAAGTTTGCAATATCCGCATACCAAGGAGCTTCATAATCACGAACTACGAATAAATTCTCATCTGGAAACTCTTCCCTAACTGCTTCAGTACCACTATTCAACTCTGAACCTTCTAACCTCGATAGATGATCTGCAACCTGATTCTCACACCCTTTTCTATCCTTAATCTCTAGATCGAACTCTTGAAGCAATAACACCCATCTAATTAACCTTGGTTTAGCATCCTTCTTCTCCATAAGATATCGAATCGCCGAATGATCTGTAACTGAGCGTGCGTTAACATCTTCAAGTATGATTTTGTGTTGACAATAGGATGGACTAATGCCTTTGATGTCAGCAATTGTCCAACCTATTGCTTCTTTGTTGGCTCTTAACACACGTAACAATTTATCTTCTTGAGGACCTGTTAAATTAGCTGAAACAATAACAGGTAGAGTTTCATTAGTACCTAAATACGCACACCTCAAGTGTGATGGTAATGGTTTTTCTTCCAATTCCGGAGGAGATTCAATTGAAGGCTTCTTTTTAGGAACAATCTCCCCCGGTTCTCTCACAGGTTCATAGGCAGGCCGCCTATACTTCGGATTTTCAGAATTTAGAGCTGCTATTGTTTCCGTGAGCTCTTCCATCATCTCAGGTGAATCTAATGTTAAAGCAGCCTGCAAGATATCATCAAAATTTAAACAATTAAATACCTCTTGCGATGCTTGCTCTACTACATCCATTCTGAAGCAATCTTCCTGAGAATCTGGGAATTTCATAGCTCGAAATACATTGAATTTTACTTCCTCATCTTGTATCCTCATCGTTAATTCGCCATTCTCTACATCGATCAATGTTCTTCCTGTAGCTAGGAATGGTCTACCCAAAATAATGGGGACATTTCTATCTGCATTGTATTCAAGTATTACGAAATCAACAGGAAATATAAGTGTACCTGCCTTAACAAGGACATCCTCAATGCGGCCTTCAGGATGAGCAAGAGACCTGTCCGCCATTTGCAAGACCATAGAAGTGGGTCTTGCGTTTCCAATTTTAAGCTTATCAAATATCGACTTGGGCATTAGATTGATGCTTGCCCCCAAGTCACATAGCGCTTTTCCTTTCCATTCTTCTCCAATCGATATGGGAATCGTGAAACTCCCCGGATCTACTAACTTCGGAGGTAATTTACTTTGACAAATCGCGCTACACTCTTCAGGAAGACCAATCATTTCATTATCACAATAGGCCCTTTTGTTAGTGAGGGCCCTCTTCAAAAACTTCGTGTACTTAGGAATATCTCGAATCGCCTCAAGTAACGGAATATTAATACTTAGACCCTTCACGCTATTAAAGAATTTCTGAAAATCACCCAAATCACCCTTTTTCTGAACTCGCGATGGAAACGGTGGTGGAGGGCGATTAATCACAATATCATCCTTCTTTTTCGGAACTTCTCTTGGTCTCACTATTTCTTCAACCTCATTATCTTTCTCATTTTCTTTCTCTTTCTCAACCGCTTCCTTTTCTTTTCTTGGTACTTCTTTCTCTTTCATAACGGGAAAAGGAGGTGGAGGAAGGTTCTTACCACTTCTCAATGTAACAGCATTACAATCTTCGCGTTGCTTCGGATTCTCAGTATCGCTTGGAAGTTGTCCTTGTGGACGTTGATTCAGTTGTTTATTAATTTGGCTTAGCTGATTCTGGAACAAACTCATATTGGCTTCGATTGCATTTTGACGTTCCATAGCTTGTGTTTGGAGAGCAATTAAACTTTCAACTGATTTCTGAAGAGTGACTACTCCTTCTTGTGGATGGGCAGGTAAGGCTTTTTGGTTTAAAGTTTCATCGTATGTATTTTGAGGAGTATTCTGAGGAGCTTGCCTTTGTACATAATTACTCTGATTCTGTCCTCCTTGATAATTGTTGTGTGGTCTTGGATTATAGTTGTTACCTTGGGGACGCGGCTGATACGCATAGGTAGGATTGGCTGCCCCATTAGGATTTGAGTATTGAAACCCAGGATGGTTTCTGTTAGGCTGATATCCATTACCACTTGAATTGAAGTTACCTCTATTGGACATAAACATCACGGATTCTTGGTTATTAGGACAACTTTCCTCATCATGATCATCTACTTTGCAAATTGAACACATATAAACCTCTTGTGCAGCATGCACAGCTACCTTCTTACCCGAAAATCCTTCTTTTACAGCTAAAGTAAGCTGCTTCAATTGTTGCTCAATAGTACTCTGAATCTTATTCTCAAGCGTAGCAAATTTCTCTTCCATATCAACATTATTCACTCCCTTGACCGGTGTTCTTACTGAATTCCACCCAACTTCATTCTTGACTGTTCTCTCTAAGATAATTTTAGCATGAGCGGGTTGAACTTGAAGAAAACCTGCACCACATAGCGTATCCAATTTCTCTCTCGAAGTTCCATCAAGGCCTCTATAAAAGATCTTTAACTGTTGTTGTTCTGAAAAGCCATGATTTGGAACTTTACGTAAACACATCTGCAATCTTGTCCAACTCCTACCCAAAGTTTCATCATATTCTTGACGGAAATGCGTCAACACTAATTCAGCATCTAATCTCATGTTACTTGGGTAATACCTGTCAAAGAAAGCAATTTCTAATTGGTCCCAATTAGTAATCTTCGTGGGATCTTGCGTATCGTGCCATTCACTCGCTCCATCAATAACAAAGAATTTAAATGCAGCAAAATACATCTGTTCTCTCGAAACTCCTTGTGTGATATAAGAATCACATATCTGTTTAAACTTCTGTACTGCTCTAAGAGGATCTTCTGATGGTCTACCACGAAAATTCCCAAAATTTTGGAATTGAGCTAACATACCCGAATCTGGACGGAATCTCGGAACATCTATATCTGGAGCACCTACTCCTATAGCTGGAGCACGGAATGGAACTTCTGGAGGACCATTAGTAAACCACGGATCTTGATTCATCACTATCTGAACTTGATGATTAGGATATAGTGGTTGAACTGGAGGAATAACGCCTGGAGCTAAAGGTTGAGCATTTGCATCTAGCTGGCCTTGTCCATTATTCTGTTGACCTTGAAGATTGATATTCTCCATTCTGTTACTTAATTCTTCTACTTCTAAAGCTTCTCATTCTCTTCTTCTCTTGTTAGCAAGTCTGATCAACGATTCTGGATTACTAAGGATCGGAGGTGTTGGCTCTAGATCCTTGAATAGCCTTCTTCGCATACACCAAACCTAAAAACCTGAAAAGAAACTAAACAAAAAGCGTAAAACTGATAAAATAAAATAAATGCACTATCACTAAAGGATAAACACCGTGGTCACACGCTACCGTCCCCGGCAGCGGCGCCAAAAACTTGGTGGTCCTTTGTGTGTTCTAAAATAAATGCAAATGTAAATCGAACCACAACCGCAAGTGTACGGTTGTCCCAAGTAGTATATCTGATAATACAGATTCGTTCCAAGGATGGAATGGTTGATCACAATGTCTAACAAATAGTGATTGATGCACTTATGAAATTAAAAGATAATAGTATGTTTGTTTGGTTTTTGTTATTAAAGCTAATGAATGGAAAATAAAGTATAAATGCAAATAAAAGCTAAGACGCAAGTAAAATGATGTGAAACGCAATATGAGAAGTAGCACTTGAGAACGCAAGGATCCTCCCTATCCTATGTCTTAACTTATGTTGTTTAAGGGCTAAATTAGTCAATTACAGTGGTCGGGATTCTAATTTCCTTATACCCCCGTCAGGGTGGACTATAAGGCGATCCTAAAGTGTCACTAGTCCCGTCAGGGTAAATATGATCCACCGTTGGATGATTAAGTGTTATTACCTCATTGGCCCTAGGATTAGCTAAGCTCGTCAGAATCATTAACTTCTATCCTAGATTGAATAAATGGTTCCGTATTTAAACCCTCCGTCAGGATGATCCAATTGCCACTAATTGGAATAGCCTAAATACTACTACCTGTTCCTAGTTCATGACGCTAAAAACAGTAAATATTCATAATTTATCGAAAAGAGTAAAAGCCCTAATTTAGTTTAATTCAATAAAAACCCAAATCCAACATTCGTTAATTAATAAGATTGGGATTCACCCATTGTTTGTTCTCAAGCACTATGGAAAGCTTAGCTCATATTAAAATGAAATACGAAATTAAAAATAAAGGAATTCATATTGTTTACAGAATTAAAAAGATAAAAGAACCTAATTTCCGGAATCGGAATGACTACGAACGGAGATATAGACCCTCTCCAGCTCTCGTAGCTTCTTCTCCTTCCTTCAGTTGCTTCTCTCTGGTGTTTTTAATCTTGCAGAATGTGAATTGTGTTGAAAATAGAAGTCAAAGGCTGGTTTTATAGGTGGAAAAACGGATTAGGGCTTGGACCTAAGAATAAAACATTAATTAAATGTCCAAGCCCAAAATCTAAGCCCAAAATCCGTTACTGCTGCTACACCTTCACTAAAACGGATTTTCCCGATGCGTTATGACTCCAATTGACCTCATTCCAGTTGCTAAAGTTCCGTAACTCGATAAGGAGCGTTTTCTCTTCAAAGGTCAGCGGCTAAATCATCGCTTAAGCACCTCGAAATCAGAAATCTATGGCCTGGAAAATGGATTTTCAGCTCTAAAAATAATATCTTCGGGATTTCTTTTCAACTCTTGACTCTATCTTTTGATCTTTGACTTTCTCCTCGGATTCCTCTTCTAGCTAATATTTAAAACCTGTAAAATCTTCACTAAAAATACCAATATTACGCGCAAAAGCTTAATAAATTAAAAATGCTAGAAATAAAAGAGGAAAATCATATTATTGCATATTTAGTCCAAAAGTCTATCGAAATGATTAAATAAACACCAAAAATGATGTCTCCTAAGGGTCGAAAATAAGAACAATTAAGGAGACATCAATAACGGTCTGCTGATGGACGGGAGGAGGGGGCGGCTTCCGCCACCACAACCACCACAGCCACCGAATACCGCCATGGGTGAGAAGAACCGCCGGAAAATTGTCTTTTCACTACCTTCTACGCCGGCGACTAAGATTAGTGCTCCCAAAGAAAAGGCCAATTCAGTCAAGCGGCTATCTTCTAAGCCTTTGAAGGTCTTTGGTGATGCTAAACCTGTGGAACTGATCTCACGAGCTCTTGTTCCTGCCGGTGAGTATTCCGCGGCGCAAAGAAAGCTCAAGAGAGCGTTAGATTATCCGGAACGGGATGAATTATCCCCTGTGGTGACGAGTGAAAAGACAGAGATGGCGATGGTTCCTTACACTTCCAAGCCGGTGACGGGAGTGATGACCATGGACTCGGTGGATGGTAGGACAACTGTTGCGAATAACATCATGATTGAAAATCCGACTTTTCTACGCGATGGTGATCATGATCAGGAGAGGATTGAGGACCTACAGGGGTGTAACAATGTGGAAATCCCCTCACACAGCAGCCTTGGTGTTCCGAGTGAAAAACCAGGTAAGGTTCTGCATCCATTGAATATTACTGACAGTGAGAATTTTGTGGGTACAGGCACTCCGATGGACAGGGCTATGGAAGATTTACAGAAGGACCAGAGTATAGCTCTTGCTGATCAAGTACGTAGTGGGAAGGCGCGTTCCTTTCTGGATGCTTGCAAGAATAACACGGAGGAATCAAGAATACAGGATAGGAGTTCTACTGGTGTGGGGAGGCAAGACGTGGAGATGGGTACGGATAACGGAATAATAGACTCGGTCGAATTTCTAATGGAGGACGATATTCCGGTAGGGGACGATACCTACCCTCAACTAATACGAACGGCGGCACAGAAGCAACGGGGATGTAAGGTATGGCATAGAACACTTATTTTGCGTTTACTTGGTTACAATGTAGGTTTCCGTTACTTGTTGAACAAACTACATCAAATCTGGTCTCCCAAAGCTCATATGGACCTAGTTGAGGTAGGTTTTGGGTATTTTATGGCGCAATTTAATAGTACGGAGGACTATGAGAAAGTAATTAATGGAGGGTCGTGGATGATTTTAGATAGATACTTGGTAGTTAGGCCTTAGGACCCTTATTTTATGCCACAGGACGCCCCGATTATCAAGACAACGGTTTGGATTAGATTGCCTTGGCTACCATTAATAAATTATACGGAGGAGATTCTTACGTCGATAGGGAATTTAATAGGAAAAATGGTGCGAGTTGACCCGTTCACTAAGTCACGGGCAAGAGGTAATTTTGCCAGAATCGCGGTGGAGGTAGATTTGGACAAGCCTTTGGTTCCGATTATTAGAATTCAAAATCATTTACATAAAATAGAATATGAGGGCCTGCACCGAATTTGTTTTAGTTGCGGGAAATTTGGGCATACTAAAGAGGAATGTGGGGGTCTGAAAGAGCTACCTGAGGACGTAACCGGGGTGGATTTAAATAATGTTGCCTCACGCAAGGAGGGCGAGAAGGGGAGATAACAAGTTGTACTGGTATATGGGGAGTGGATGATGGTGGATCGTACTAGAGGAAGGTCACGGAACAATGGGGTTGTACAGGCTCCGAAATTGAATCAGAAGAGGTTTGGTGGAGTCAATAAGAAATCGGCTATGACGCCGAATAAGAAAAAAATGGCTTGGTGAATGAGCGTGCGGGAGGTTCGAGATATGAGGTCTTGACATCCTTGGATGGAGGTGAAACAAGGCGGAAATAGAGAAAAAGAGGATTCAGAAACAGCAACTGTAGGTAAAGTAGTGGAAAAGACTGTACAATCGAAGGAGAATGGGATGAGTCATGTGGTAATTGAAGTGGTGTCGGATGGGTTAGATGGTGATTCTTCAATGAGGGAAAACAAAGAGTTATGGATGGGGAATTAGTGGGCCTTGATATGAAGCGTAACGGAAAGAAGAAGAAAAAAAAGAGTGGCCAAACATCCAGTAGGGAGGAGGAAGTCGAGGCGCTTGAGTCCGTAGAAGCGCGAGATGGGGAGCGAGTTCAGATAGGGCGTGATGTTTTGGACGGAGATAGAGCGTCAGTTGATGGGATTATGTTAGAAAAAACCGATTTGGACAGATGTGTGAGTGAAATTTTGGATGCATCAGGTTATAGTGCATACAGGGACCATATTGCAATTTCAGTAAATTTGGGGGCTAGCGAAAGTTTGGAAGATCACCAGGCCAGGAGGGTAGTGCAGCTGCGTGATGGGGGGAAGTGAAATAATTAAGCTGGGTGAACAGGTACCTGCTACTCAGCGAGGTGAAGTTGTCCAACCAAGGCCTGCTATCTCGGCCCATATGACAGACCTGCAGCAGCGAGAGGCGGACCTGCAGCACCTGCAAACAGCGAGCAGCTCATCTGAACCTTTGGCGAGTCATGGGGAGTTGATGAGGGGCGCGTTTGACAATGACATTTATGTGGGTCAGACCACGCGGAGAGACAGTGGGGTCTATGGTAAGTATGGTGTTTTGGAGGCCGAAATAGATGAGCCTGGATCGGCAATGGACATGAATGCTTAGGGGTATTTATAAGCTAAGTCTTTTGTGTTTTATATTTTAATGTGTTTAGTTTTTTCTTTGATAAATACAGGATCTGTATATCTTATTTTCAATGTTTTTATGATTAATACATCTATTAGTAAATCTCGGGGAAGTTGTGCTTCCGCCAACCATCCAGTTAATGTTTTATTCTGGAATTGTAGAGGCGCGAACAGTGATGGGTTTAGAAGGGCATTCAAAGATCTTGTCGATAGGCATAAACCTATTCTCGCAATTGTGGTGGAGACCAAAGCATCCGGAGCCGAGGCAACGAGAATAATCAAGTCTATCCGAATGGAGAATTCCATTCGAGTGGATGTGATTGGCTTTGCTGGGGGTATTTGGGTCCTATGGAACAAAGCTGGAGTATCGGTCCAACTTTTATTGGCCATTAACCAGGTAATTAATCTAAGAATTGCGGATGTCTCGTGTGGTTCTTGGTTGCTATCTGCAGTTTACGCTAGTCCAAATAGTTGGATCAGAGAGTCGCTTTGGGATTAGTTAGAAGAGGCGGCGTCCAGTATCGTGGAACCATGGCTGGTACTTGGAGATTTTAATCAGATAGGTTTACCCGAAGACCAAGTGGGTGGAGTAGAAGGTATACATCGCAGCATGGTTAAGTTCGAAAGGTGGAGAGACCAGTGTGGGCTGGAAGACATGGGTTTTGTGGGTCCTAGATTCACGTGGAGTGATTCGTGGCGGTCAGGGACTAGAATCCTCAAACGATTGGATAGAGCATATGGTATTAGACTTTGGTTTGAGACTTTCGAGAACTCTAAAGTGTTACATCTTCCGAGGGTACATTCGGACCACGCGCCTATCATGGTCACACTTATTTCACCTAGACAGGAGTCAGTTAGTAAGAAAAGGTTTAGATTTGAGGCGGCTTGGGGATATCATGAGGGTTTTCGAGACTTAATTGAGAAGAAGTGGAAGGTAGTGGGACGAAGTCTTAGTGAGAATATTGAGATTATGCGTCAAGAATTGGAAGTTTGGAAGTTTAAATTTTTCAGGGATATATTCCGTAAAAAGAGAAGGTTATTGGCGCGGCTTGCGGGTATTCAAAGATCATTGCAGACAACTTATAATTCGTCCTTACGTAGACTTGAGGCGAGGTTGGAAGGGGAATTTGAGAGCCTTTTAGAGCAGGAGGAGGTGTTTTGGTTTCAAAAAGCGTATACCGAGTGGATTAATTCGGGAGATCGTAACACACGGTTTTATCATTGCGCGACACAAATCCGAAAAAAGAAAGCTGAGGAGATACGTATTAAGGATGAGAATCGGGAATGAATAGAGGATAGAGAGGTTAAGAAGAGTTGGGTTAAGGATTTCTTTGAAGGTTTATTTGCATTCGACGATGGATTAGCTACTTCGAGACTTCTGCCTCCACCGAAGAGATTTGAAGCACAAGATATCGAGAGGCTGAATGGATTAGTAGTAGATGAAGAGGTGTGGGTGACAGTCTTTCAAATGGCACCTGATGTCTCCCTAATTGTTCTTATTTTCGACCCTTGGGAGACATCATTTTTGGTGTCTATTTACTTAATTTGATAGACTTTTGGACTAAATATGCAATAATATGATTTTCCTCTTTTATTTCTAGCATTTTTAATTTATTAAACTTTTGCGCGTAATATTGGTATTTTTAGTGTAAAATTTACAGGTTTTAGATGTTAGCTAGAAGAGGAATCCAAGGAGAAAGTCAAAGATCGTGAATTAGAGTCAAGATTTGAAGATAACTCCCGAAGATATTATTTTTAGAGCTGAAAATCTGTTTTCCAGGCAATAGATTGCTGATTTCGAGGTGCTTAAGAGCTGATTTAGCCGCTGACCTTTGAAGAGAAAACATTCCTTATCGAGTTACGGAACTTTAGCAATTGGAATGAGGTCAATCAGAGTCATAACGAAGCGGGAAAAGCCGTTTTAGTGAAGGTGTATCAGCAGTTATGGGATTTTGGGCTTGGACATTTAATTAGTGTTTTATTATTAGGTCCAAGCCCTAATCCGCTTTTCTAACTATAAAAGGAGCCTTTGACTTCTATTTTTCATACAATTAATTCTTTACAATTAAAAACACCAGAGAGAAGCAACAGAAGGAAGGAAGAAGAAGCTGCCAGAGCTGGAGTGGGTCTATAGCTCCGTTCTCAGTCATTCCAATTCCGGAAATTAGGTTTCTTTTATCTTTTATTTGTAATCAAATATGAATTCCTTTACTTTTAATTTAGTTTTTCTTTCAATTAATATGAGCTAAACATTTATTAGTGCTTGAGAACGCATAATGGGTTAATCCCAATTTGATTTCATTCTATACATTTGGATTTGGGATATTTATTATTTAAATCAAATTGGGTAATTCGTATTTTTCTTTAATTTGCATTTTAATTACTATTATTGACGTAATTAACCAATGATAGGACTTAGTATCTAGGCTATTCCAATTAGTGGCGATTGGATCACCTTGACGGGGGGTTTAGGTACCGAACTAGTTAACGAATGTAGGTTAGAAATTATTTGACTCTGACGAGCTTAATTAAACCTATGGCCTATTGGGTAATTTAAACTTAAACACTTGAGAGTGGACTATAATCACCCTGACGGGGTTTGTAGCACTTGAGAGTTGCTCCTTAGTCCACCCTGACGGGGGTAAGGAGAATATAGAATCCCGACCAATACAAATTTACCAATTTGTCCCTTAAACAATGTATGAAATATATGATAGTTAGGAAAACCCTTGCGTCTCTCAAGTACTACCTTCTCATACTTGCGTTTCACATTTATTTACTTGCATTTTAGTATTTAACTGCATTTTCCATTTAGTCTTTCATTACTTAGAATAATAAAAACAAACAAACAATCAATATATCTTTTACTTACTTTCATAAGTGCAATCAATCATTAATAGATAAGCATTGTAGTCAACCATCCCGTCCTTGGAACGAATCTGTTTTATCAACTATATTACTTGGGACAACCGTACACTTGCGGTTGTGGTTCGATTATTATTTGCATTTATTTAGAACACACAAAGGACCACCAAGTTTTTGGCGCCGCTGCCGGGGACGGTAGCGTGTGACCACGGTGTTTATCCTTTAGTGATAGTTGCATTTATTTTTATTTTTGTTTTTATCAGTTTTACGCTTTTTTTTTGCTTGTTTAGTTTTCTCAGGTTTTTAGGTTTGGTGTATGCGAAGGAGACTCTTTAAGGATCTAGAGCCAACACCTCCGATCCTTAGTAATCCAGAAACATTAATCAGACTTGCTAACAAGAGAAAGAGAGAACAAGAATCCTTAGAAGTAGAAGAATTAATTCACAGAATGGACATTAATATTCAGAATCTACAAAACAATAACGGACAAGCTCAAATAGTGATGAATCAAGATCCTTGGTTTACTAATGGTCCACCAGAAGTTCCATTCCGTGCTCCTGCTATAGGAGTAGGTGCTCCAGATATTAATGTTCCAAGATTTCGTCCAGATTCGGGTATGTTAGCTCAATTCCAAAATTTTGGAAATTTTCGTGGTAGACCAGCAGAAGATCCTCTTAGAGCAGTACAGAAATTTAAGCAGATATGTGATTCTTATATCACACAAGGAGTTTCAAGAGAACAGATGTATTTTGCTGCATTTAAATTTTTTGTTATTGATGGAGCGAGTGAATGGCACGATACACAAGATCCTACGAAGATAACAAACTGGGACCAATTAGAGACTGCTTTCTTTGACAGGTATTACCCAAGTAACATGAGGTTAGATGCTGAATTAGAATTGACGCATTTCCGTCAAGAATATGATGAAACTTTGGGTAAGAGTTGGACAAGATTCCAGATGTGTTTACGTAGAGTTCCCGCTCATGGCTTTTCAGAACAACAACAGCTAAAAATCTTTTACAGAGGCCTTGATGGGACTTCAAGAGAAAAATTGGATTTGTTATGTGGTGCAGGTTTTCTTCAAGTTCAACCCGCTCATGCTAAAATCATTTTGGAAAGAACAGTCAAGAATGAAGTTGGGTGGACTTCTGTAAGAACACCAGTTAGAGGAGTGAGTAATGTTAATATGGAAGAAAAATTTGCTACGTTAGAGACCAAGATTCAAACCACATTAGAACAACAATTGAAACAACTCACTTTAGCCGTGAAAGAAGGTTTTTCTAATAAAAGAGGTGAGGTAAAGGTTGCACAAGAGGTGTGTGGATGTGAGTATTGCGGTGTTAATGATCATAGGTGTTAATGATCATAGTTGGGAGAATTGTCAAAATAATCAAGAATCCGTGATGTTTGTCTCCAATAGAGGTAACTTTAATTCGAATGGTAATGGATATCAACCTAACAGAAACCATCCTGGGTTTCAATATTCAAATCCTAATGGGGCAGCCAATCCTACATATGCGTATCAGCCGCGTCCCCAAGGTAACAGTTTCAATCCAAGACCACAAAATAATTATCAAGGAGGACAGAATCAGGGAAATTATGTTCAGAGACAAGCTCCTCAAGATAGTTACAATGAAACCATGAACCAAAAAGCCTTACCTGCCCAACCACAAGAAGATGTGATTACCCTTCAGAAAACCGTAGAACAATTAATTGCCCTACATACACAGTCAATCCAAAGGAAACAATCTGCTGAAGCACACATTCAGATGTTGGAAACTCAAGTTTCGCAAATGAATAAACAACTGAATCAACGTCCACAAGGGCAACTCCCTAGCGATACTGAAAATCCAATCCAAATAGAAGACTGTAAAGCTATTACTCTCAGAAGTGGTAAGAACCTTCCTCCACCTCCTTTTCCTGTTATGAAAGAGAAGGAAGTTGCTAGAAAAGAAAAAGAGGTGGTGAATGAAGATAAAGAAGTTGAAGTAGAAGAAGTGGAGAGGTCTAGTGAAATTCCGAAAAAGAAAGATGATACTATAATAAACCGTCCTCCTCCACCATTTCCATCGAGACTTCAAAAGAAGAGTGATATGGCTGAGTATCAAAAATTCTTTAACAAGGTAAGAGGTCTTAGCATAAATATTCCGTTGCTAGAAGCTATTCGAGATGTGCCCAAGTATGCTAAGTTTCTGAAAAGAGCCCTCACCAACAAACGACCATATTGTGATAATGAGATGATTGGTCTTCCTGAAGAATGTAGTGCCATTTGTCAAAGTAAGTTACCTCCAAAGTTAGTTGATCCTGGGAGTTTCACAATTCCGATATCGATTGGAGAAGAATGGAAAGGTAAGGCACTATGTGATTTGGGTGCAAGCATAAATCTTATGCCCAAATCGATCTTTGATAAGCTTAATATAGAAGCAAGACCCACTTCTATGGTCTTGCAAATGGCGGATCGATCTCTTGCACATCCGGAAGGCCGAATCGAAGATGTCCTCGTTAAAGCAGGTACGTTAATTTTTCCCGCTGATTTCATTATACTTGATTACGACGCGGATAGGAATGTCCCCATTATTTTGGGAAGACCATTCCTAGCCACGGGGCGTACCTTGATTGATGTAGAGAACGGAGAAATGATTATGAGAATCCAAGACGAGGAGATGAAGTTTAATGTGTTTAGACCTATGAAGTTTCCGGATTCCAAGGAAGAATGTTTTCGTGTAGATGTAATGGAACCGGTAAGAAAAGAGCCAATTAATGTTGTGGACACTTTAGGAGTGGAGGAGAAAGAGCTACGAAAGAAACCACCAATTGAAGCTCCTCCATACCCTAAAAATCCACAACTAAATCATGCGAAGAAGAAAGAGAAAGCACGTGCCACGAAGGTTCCGAAGGAACCTAAGAAAGAAAGAAAGAAAAAGGGGTTCAAAGTAGGTGAAGAAGTAGCTATGAAGAAACCAAATCCCCCTCCAAAGGTACGTGAATCGAAAAGTTCTTGGCTAGGACCATTCATGGTCACGAAGGTTATCTCAGATAAACTAGTGGGCATAAAAGCTAAGGGATGCAAATTTCGAGTTGCAAATATTGACATCCTCACTCATTGCTGGGGAGGTTATGTTAATGACTAAAGAATGAGGTAACCCGTCGAGCTTAACGACGTTAAACAAAAGCCATTTCTTGTATATTAGTTTAAATTTTTATTTTTCGTAGTTTAAATTCGTTTGATTTTCGTTAATTTAGTGTTTATTAGTAAGAAATGAGGAAGGGTAGTTGTTTTTGATGATTTCAGGGATAAAAAGGTCATGAGTTTGGGGTCGAAAGGGCGAAAATAGAAGAAAAATTTGTGGTGTTCCAGGGGCAAACCGGGTACCCGCATTTGCAAATGCGGGCACCCAGTTTCGAAAGCTAAAAATTCTAACTTTCTGACCCAGCATCTTGGGTCCCGCGTTTTGCTGCGTCACCACTGCGTTTTCCTGCGTTTTGATTCGCGCCATCGACGCAAACCGGGTCCCCGCATTGCAAATGCGGGTACCCGGTTTCGGAGCTGTAATGTTCCAAATTCTCTGACCCGGCGTCTTGGGAGGTCGCGTTTTGGTGCGTCTTGGCTCGCGCCATCGACGAAAATCCGGGTACCCGCATTTGCAAATGCGGGAACCCGGTTTCGAAGGGCATTTCTCTGACCCCGCGTTTTGGCTGTGTTTTGAGGTAAAAAAAAAAAAATCGCGTCGACACAGCGACGCGAAACTGAGGCCCCGCATTTAAAAATGCGGGTACCCGGTTTCTTCTGTGACAGGTCAATTTTCAGCTTTTTAGCCCTAGATTTTTACCTCTTTCTTCAAACCAGCCTCCAAAAACACTCCCAAAACCCAGAATTTCATGAAAAATCATTATCTACAACCACACAATCATCAAATCCTACCCTCTTTCACCACAATAACATACACTCAATTCATCTCCTATCCAAAGCACCATGGAATTCCCACTTTTGTTCAATTGTTCTTCATCCAAGCTTCAAATTAAATCCAATTCCCTCTTCCCCCACATCAATTAGCCTTTACCCATCTCATATTCTACCATAATCTTCAAGTCTTAAGCCTCAAAACATCAAAGTTCTAAGCCTTAGCTTCTCACTATTTGAAGTTTTGAGTTTGGGGTGGAAAGAGATGCTTATCAGAACCGTTTTCATGTGTACTTATCGAAGGAATTCTCCAAGAAACAGAAACACGTTTGGTACTGTTCAAGAACAAGCTATTGAGATTCCTAATTCGCGTTGCAAACACAAGACTGAAGAGGTTAAAAATTAAAGCTAATCCTAAGAATAGAGAAGTGATTGAGGAACCTGAAAGTGAGGAAGAAAATGATCCGATGATAAGTTGGAATCGAAAATCAAGGTGTTGGAAGAGAATCAGGATACGAGGTGCGCTATTTTGGGAAACGTGAGATAAAGTTCAGGGACGCAACACCGACAACCAACCTCGCGCTGGTTACGATACGTTTTCTATCCCTTCTCATTTAGTGTAGATTATTTTATTGCTTTGAGTCTTTTCGAGTCGTGGGGACACGACTCATTTTTGTGTTTGGGGTGGGGTTCGTTGCCTCATCCCAGTTTTTATGTGTTCTTTGTTTTATTTGCTTTCAATAAAAGAATTTTCGGAGTTGCGTTTGACTGTAGAAGATTTTAAATGTCCCTTTAAGCATACTTTTGATGAATCTATGATAGTAAATAGTGGACTTTAGGGATTGATATAAAACGCATTTAGAATTGCATGCAAACATAGGTGATTAATAGGAAAAATTAATGAACAATGCAAATGAAGTAAGCTTGTACTTAAAGAATATGTTTGGTGTGTAGAAAGTGAAATCCTAATTAGTAGAGAACCCACCTAGATATGAACTAAAGACAAGCTATGTACTTAGGAAAAAGATAGGGGCAGTTCTTTGATAGCCATTTGTGCCTTTTTAGCCTTCTATCCCTTGTATTAATTATTATCCGTCTTAGCCCACTTTGAGCCTTAGCATTTTCTTTGTAGCCACGATATAAGCCATTATCCCTTAGATTATTAGGCATGACCATATGACCCGCACTTGAATCACAATCCTGAGACATGTCTCGAGCTTGAGTTTGGGGTGGTGGGACCACTTATGGGGAATTTAATGGGTTGGGATTGATGTGCTTTGTATTGTAGCACAATTGCAGATGATATATACTTGTAACCCTTTGCTGGGAATGAAGAAAAATGAAAAAGAAAGAAAAAAATGAAAAATTTCGAAAAATCATACAGTAGAAACCGGGAACCCGGTTTCGTCAAAACCGGGAACCCGGTTTGCTTCTGTACAAAAAAAAAGAGAAAAAGAGAAGAGAAAATAAAAAGAAAAATATGAATGAATAAAACATCCAGCAAAGTGGAATTTTTCTGAAAATCATCTTGTTTATAGTGGGTAGACATGGGACGCTAAATTGTTGCGTATATGGGTGAGTGAGAACATCTTTTGAGCGTTAACTCAAGCTCGAGGACATTGTTGATGGTAAGTGAGGAGAGAGCCAAAAGCTCACTTCAAATTTACCAAATATACATCCACACCCGTCCTTAAGCAAATATTATAACCATAAAGACCCCGTGATTCCTAAGTGCATAGTGAATTTATGATCATGTTGATAGGGAATATACTAGGTGGAGCGTTCAAAGCGATTTAGGATTAATGACCACCCTATAGCCATCATACAGAGATGAGTACAAGTGTAACCTTCAAGCATTGCAACTTTAATTTTATGATTGAGATTATGTGTGTTTGATGTTGCATTTTAGATGTATGTGTATATTAATTTCTAGAGTTTGCTATATGAGATTTATTTTGAGAATTGATTTAGGGTTTATTTGTTAGCTTCTACTTGTTTATACGCTTACTTAAACCCCTTTGTTTTGGTTTACTTTGTCGGGACGACAAAGGTTTGAGTTGGGGGTCTTGATGTCTCCCTAATTGTTCTTATTTTCGACCCTTGGGAGACATCATTTTTGGTGTCTATTTACTTAATTTGATAGACTTTTGGACTAAATATGCAATAATATGATTTCCTCTTTTATTTCTAGCATTTTTAATTTATTAAACTTTTGTGCGTAATATTGGTATTTTTAGTGTAAAGTTTACAGGTTTTAGATGTTAGCTAGAAGAGGAATCCAAGAAGAAAGTCAAAGATCGTGAATTAGAGTCAAGACTTGAAGATAACTCCCGAAGATATTATTTTTAGAGCTGAAAATCTGTTTTCCAGTACATAGATTGCTGATTTAGAGGTGCTTAAGAGCTGATTTAGTCGCTGACCTTTGAAGAGAAAACATTCCTTATCGAGTTACGGAACTTTATCAACTGGAATGAGGTCAATCGGAGTCATAACGAAGCGGGAAAAGCCGTTTTAGTGAAGGTGTATCAGCAGTTACGGGATTTTGGGCTTGGACATTTAATTAGTGTTTTATTATTAGGTCCAAGCCCTAATCCGTTTTTCTAACTATAAAAGGAGCCTTTGACTTCTATTTTTCATACAATTCATTCTTTACAATTAAAAACACCAGAGAGAAGCAACAGAAGGAAGGAAGAAGAAGCTGCCAGAGCTGGAGTGGGTCTATAGCTCCGTTCTCAGTCATTCCAATTCCGGAAATTAGGTTTCTTTTATCTTTTATTTGTAATCAAATATGAATTCCTTTACTTTTAATTTAGTTTTTCTTTCAATTAATATGAGCTAAACATTTATTAGTGCTTGAGAACGCATAATGGGTTAATCCCAATTTGATTTCATTCTATACATTTGGATTTGGGATATTTATTATTTAAATCAAATTGGGTAATTCGTATTTTTCTTTAATTTGCATTTTAATTACTATTATTGACGTAATTAACCAATGATAGGACTTAGTATCTAGACTATTCCAATTAGTGGCGATTGGATCACCTTGACGGGGGGGTTTAGGTACCGAACTAGTTAACGAATGTAGGTTAGAAATTATTTGACTCTGACGAGCTTAATTAAACCTATGGCCTATTGGGTAATTTAAACTTAAACACTTGAGAGTGGACTATAATCACCCTGACGGGGTTTGTAGCACTTGAGAGTTGCTCCTTAGTCCACCCTGACGGGGGTAAGGAGAATATAGAATCCCGACCAATACAAATTTACCAATTTGTCCCTTAAACAATGTATGAAATGAATGATAGTTAGGAAAACCCTTGCGTCTCTCAAGTACTACCTTCTCATACTTGCGTTTCACATTTATTTACTTGCATTTTAGTATTTAATTGCATTTTCCATTTAGTCTTTCATTACTTAGAATAATAAAAACAAACAAACAATCAATATATCTTTTACTTACTTTCATAAGTGCAATCAATCATTAATAGATAAGCATTGTAGTCAACCATCCCGTCCTTGGAACGAATCTGTTTTATCAACTATATTACTTGGGACAACCGTACACTTGCGGTTGTGGTTCGATTATTATTTGCATTTATTTAGAACACACAAAGGACCACCAGCGCCTCACAAAGCACCTGGTCCAGATGGGTTTACAGCTAGTTTCTATCATAGGTGCTGGGACATAGTTGGACCGTTTGTTTGTGATATGGTACGAAACGCATTAGGGTGTGGTAGGTTCCCTAAGGAGGTGTTGGGTACACTTATTCATTTGATTCCGAAGTCAGAGAGGCCAGAGTTTATTACGCAATTCCGACCGATAAGCTTGATTAACGTTTGTTATAAGATATGTATGAAGGTCTTTGTTAATAGAATGCGCCCACTTTTAGCGGATAACATTGGACCATATCAAAGTAGCTTTCTACCTAATAGGTCCACCATCTATAATATAGTCTTGGGGAATGAGATAGATTTCGTAATGAGACATGCGAAAGGTAAGAAGGGCTACATGGCGATTAAGGTTGATCTTGCCAAAGAGTATGATAAGATAAAGTGGAGTTTCATCAAGGAGACTTTGGAACTTCTTGGGGTACTTCCTATGTGGGTATCGATTTTTGTGTCTGTATTAGAGGATAATGAGTTACGCGTACTATGGAGGGGGTCACCACTAGAGGCAATCAAGCCAAAGAGAGAGATTCGGCAAGGGGATCCTATATCCCCCTATATATTCGTTATTTGCATGGAGCGGTTATCGTTACTTATCCAGGGGCTCGTGCGAAATGGCATGTGTAAACCTGTATTTCTTTGTCAATGGGGTCTCCTATCTCTCACATATTTTTTGCTGATGATTTGATTCTATTTGCGGAGGCTTCGGCTGAAAATTTTGTGTTATTGCAGGATTCTTTGGATCTTTTCTGTCGGGATGCGGGCCAGACAATCAGTAAGGAGAAGTCGATCATATATTTTTCGAAGAACGTACCGGAAGAGGTGACGGAAGAAATCACATTGAGAAGTGGCTACCAAAGGAGTGATGGTATTGGTAAATATTTAGGAGTTCATATTCTTTCTGGCCGGCGACCGAAGGGTTTCTTCGGAGAATTTATTAATGATCTATGGGGCAAGTTGGCAAAGTGGAAGAGGAGTACTTTATCCTTGGCAGGGCGTATCACATTAGCTCAATCGGTTTTAAGTGCAGCACCAATGTATCTCATGCAAGTTGAAAGATTACCGGAATATGTTTGTGATGAGATCGATAAAATTCGGAGAGAGTTTATTTGGGGTAGTTCGGATGAGAGGAAATGTATTAATTGGGTTGCTTGGAAGGATGTATGCAAGCCAAAGGATGTGGGTGGTTTGGGTTTCTGACTTGCGAGGGATATGAATAGAGCATTATTGGGAAAGTTAGGGTGGAAGCTTATACAAAATGAAAATACTTTGTGGCCTATCGTCTTGAAGGAGAAATATTTTAGGGGCCCACCTATGCAATATATTAGTAGACAACATGATTCGGGAATGTGTCGAGCAATAGTAGAAGGCTTAAGGGTAATTAGAAGAGGGTCTAAATAGGTGGTGAGGAATGGGAGTGATGTAGCGTTTTGGTGTGATTGGTGGATAGGGGATTCGCCCCTCATTGAGCATGTGATTGGGATTTTTGAAGCTAGCGAATTAACTAGGAGAGTATGTGATTATATTAGACCAGATGGGTCTTGGAATTGGGAGATGTTTCAGGTGTTTCTACCACCAACTAAGCTACTAGAAATTGCAAACTTTCGAGTTGGTGAAGAAGCCGGAAATAGTGACATGGTGTCGTGGTTATATGAGGCTAATGGGGAATTTTCTGTTAAGTCAGTGAGGTGGGAAGATATGCCGAATGATGCTACTAATGATCCTATTTGGAAAAAAATTTGGAGTCTAAAGTGTGCCCAACGGATTCGGGTTTTTCTATGGAGAGCGGTGCGTGATAGAATTGCTACGAGGGTTAATTTAGTTAAGAGAGGAATGGAGGTCCCTATGTGTTGTCCGTTTTGTGAACATGGTGCGGAAAGTACGGTCCATGTTTTCCGAGATTGCGAAAGAATAAAGGGGATTTGGGATGTTGTGCGGAAGGAGGCTATTGTGCAGGGTTGTAGAAGCCAATTTAATAGTGGGGGAATGTTTGGGGAAGAGGGAGGTGATGGGAATCTGTTGTTTCCAGAGATCAGGGAGGGAGCTGTTCACGAACAGGGGGGCTTCATGAGGAAAGGGGGGTTGGATTTTTTTCTATCTAATAATTTATTGCAGCGCAGGCCCCTGGAAGTTTTGGAAACTGCGGATCAGCCCCAAGCTGTGGGGCGAGACAACAGCAGCTCGGCTCCAGGACATCACAGCGACAGGAACAATGTAGTACAGGAGATCAGCAGCGCAGCAGCGAGGATGGGTTCGAGACAGCACCTGAGGAGCTCGGAAACGTGGAGTACAACACTCAATAGCGAATAGAGGGAGGAAGGTTCTTTGATACAGACTGATAGAGATTGGTGGCATCGAAATATCTCGAATAACAAGTTATTTGCAGGAGTGAGTTGGAATGTTTTTTTCGGGATTCTTGTGGACACAATTTGGAAGTTAAGGAAAAATGTGGTGTTTAATGAGGAGGGTTTTCCCAACGAGATAGAGGTGGTTAAGAGAGCTAAATATTTGGCTACATTAACCACTAGAGTTTGGGGGCAAGGAGCGGGAATGCCTTCTTCAAAAACACCTCGGATAAATCTGGTGGGGTGGACAAAACCCACTAGCGGGTTCAAACTTAACACCGACGGAAGTTATGATAGTTGGAGAAGGGCAGGAGGAGGAGGCGGGCTTGTTAGAGATGGAAACGGGGAGTAGATAAGTGGTTTTAGCATACGTATTGACCAGGATTCACCGGTTATGGTAGAGCTAATAGCACTATACGAGGGGTTGAGGATGATTGAGTGGTTGGGTCTTCAAGAGGTTACCGTGGAAGTTGACTCTAGAGAGGTACTTGTGCTAGTTCAAAGGGCGACAGGTGGTAGAGGACCTGGAGCGCCGTGGATTAGACAGATTCGCTTGATTTTAGGGAGGAATAGAGGCTTCATTTTGAGAGGAATCTTTAGGGAGGCGAATACTTGTGCGGATTGGTTGGCTAAGCGAGGCTGGAGAAATGGCAATGAGTTTGTGCATCTTGATGATCCACCGGATGGTATTTGGAGCCTTATCACCAAAGATCGAATGGGGGTTAAAAAGCTAGAGTTATTTATGATTCTGATTTATTGAATAATGTCTTAGAGTAGCGTTATTTTATGTTTGTAACACGACCCATGAGGTCTCCTTTGTAATAAAAAAAAATATTCGAATGATTAGATGTTTTGGTTCTAAAGTGAATTAAATGTCTTCTGTGTTACAATTATATTAATATCCAATTTTTCAGTGTTATTTAGTTGAGTCGTTCTTGACAATTTAAAAAATTTGAAACCTAAGACAAACTTTAAAAAGAAAAAATATACTTATGCTTTTATATTCTTACCAAATATAAAATAATAAAAGAGTTTTTTTAAAAAGAAATAGTCTAACATTTATTTATTTTGGATTGAACCAAAATTTATTTTTATTTTTTTTTAAAATATAGGATCCAAAAACTATAAGAATTGAGAGAAGTTCAAGGCCATGACCTCCTTGACCTGCTCTCAGGACCGGTCGTGTATTTAGTGCTTAGTTATCTAAACTCTTAATTTATATATCAATGAATGTACAAGATTTAACCACCAACAAAAATTACATAAACTAGATTATGATCCAAGAGGTCTTGAACACCTACCCTCTAGTTCTAACCCAACCCTCTTCTTCTTTTTTTCTTATTAGGGATCTCAATAAGATTTTAACACTATACGCTAAATTCCCAATTACATTCCTACCCCTTTTTGTTTTCCCCCACTATATATACTATTATATTCCAGAATTTTCATAAAACCCTAAAATCTATTCTCTCTCGTGCTGCTCTTTTTCCCGTAACCTCTCTCCTCTCTCTATGGCCACCATCACCAAACCCAGCTATTTTCCGGCGAGCACTACCACCACCTCCGAAGATGCTGATTCGAAGCCGTTGTGAAGGAGGCGCCTCCAATCAAATCTTTTTTTTGAAGTCGTTGTCCTTGTTCGAATCCAAGCCATGAAGCTCGACTCTATTCGAAGAAGAAGGAGGCGTTGTGAAGTCCCTGATTCGAAGCCGCTGTGAAGGAGGCGTCTCCAATCTTCAATGTTCACATCCAGTTTTGAGCTGCTGGGGTCGTGGCCCTTGTTCGAATCCAAGCCACGCCGGCAAAGATAAGTAATGGAGATGCTATTTTTTTGAGATCTCCTTCCTTGTTCGAGATCCAAGCCACTCTGGCAGCCATTGCATTCGCAGCGGGCTCCGGCATCCACGTGTTCGCACCACCACCACAGTTCGCAACGAGCTCCGGTTCGAGTTGCCGTTTCTGCAGAAGATGAAGACTCTGAGCTGCTGGAGTCGTGGTCCTTGTTCGAATCCAAGCCACGCCGGCAAAGAAGAGTAATGGAGATTCTCCATGGAATTTTGTTTTATCTTTTTTAGATCGGGTCAAACCAGATATGGTCAAATAGATCTGGTCAAACCAGTTTCCTTTTTGTCCTTTAATTAATTAATTGTAATAGGTTAAGTTTAGTTAGTTGTTTTTGTTATTAATTAGTTTTTTTTCTTTTTAGTCGTAATGAGTTAGTTATTTTTTTTGATGTAATAATGTGTTGTAAATTAGTGATACTCATCTTTTTTAATAATATTCATATTTTTCTAATGATACTCATCTTTTTTTAACGATTCTCATCTTTTTTTAGGAACACTCATCTTTTTATTATTGAATACTCATCATTTTTTGTAGGATGTCATCATTTTTTGTAGGAAACTCATCATTTTTTTGGAACTCATCATTTTTGTAGAAAACTCATCACTTTCTTACCGGTGACCGGAGGTCGGTGGTCGGTGGTCGGTGGTCGGAGGTCGGTGGTCGGTAGATAGTGGAGAGAGATGATGAACAGTGACATCACTTTTTTGTCTTTTAGTGTTAGTTAGGGTATTTTAGTATTTGGTCATCTTTGAGGTCCCTTTAAAGAAGTAAGATTCCCACTAGTTCCTTTAGGCCAAGAAGTTAGTCTCCAAGACCCTATAAGTCAATCACCCTAGTAATTATTGTAAACTTATACATAAGATAAAACACAAGAATAGGAAAACTAGAGTATAATGTATTTACAATTCATACAACTTGTAACTTTAGGCAAAAGGTTAGAATTGGGGGTTAACTCTTCAATTATGTAACTCCAACAGCTTTGTTAGAATAGGGTTCTATATTCTAATCCATTTTTTGCCACATTTTTTGTTTCATCTCTTAAGTACTACAAATTTAGCCATTTTTTTTTTAAAATTTATTTTGGATGATGATGGAATGTAGTTTTTTTCTATTCTTTTTCTTTATAGTGTCATTTTCCTTATCTTTTTATTTAGACAATTTTTTTTCTTAATTAATTTTGCATTTTTCTTAGATTTTTTTCCAAAAGTCACGTTAAAAACAAATTCATTGTTCTAGTTATTTCTTTTTCCAACTATTCTTTAATTCTTTTTCTATATCAAGTTTTATTTTATTTTTTTATAAGAAAAAACATAAATGATAATATTTCAATAAAATAAAATAATACATTTTTATAAATTATACATGTATAAAAATAATGATTATAAAGATAATTATAATTAGTATATAAAAAATAATATTTATAAAATATGTATATAAATAAATTTTATTAAAATAAAAAACCTATTAAAATTAAGTTTGAATATAAAATTTTGAAATTGGGAGTTGAAATAGGGGAGTGGTTGGAGGAAAGTTATTGTAGGAAGTTAATATTTAAGAAAAAGTGGTGTTTGACTCTGAATTCTAGCTAAAAATGTAAAGAGTTGTTGGACTTAGCCTTACAATAAGAGGAGAGCCATATATTTTTTGGCAATATATGACCCTTCATATGATACATTTATGGACATAAAAGAAGAAAATGTGAAGCGTTTGTAACTCATATTTAATTAGGACATCTAATAAGTATAATGCTATTATCTATAATACTCGCACTTAGGTGTATGTCCATTAGGATATATGCCATTAAAACTTTGTCAAGAAAAACCACGTGGAATAAAAGTTTGGTCGAAGAAAAAAAATACACATACATGGAACTAACCATCTTGAAACACTGTCTCGTTGAAACCTTGTCAAGAAAACCCCAATGTGATAAAAACTTGGATGAAGAAAATGAGTACAGTGTCTTGTTCACGCTCCCCTGATGATGGCAAGAAATTTATGAGTTGTCGTATTTTAATATTGTAGATCAACTTCTTGAAAGTTGTGATTAGAAATGATTTTGTAAACAAATATAAAAAATTGTAACATGATTGTATTTGTCACATTTAGGGCTGCAAACGAGCCGAGCCGAGCCGAGCTCAAATTTTAACGAGTCGGGCTGAGTCGGGCTCAATTTAAACGAGTCGAGCCCGAGTTTCCAATGATCAAAATAAAAAATGTTAGAACTTGTTTATTTAACTTATACAACAATCTTTTTTGGAGTCGAGCACGAGTTCCTTTTATGTTCAGATGGGACTTTCATGAGTGTGTGGTATAAAAATATGAAACATAACATTAATGAAAAATAAATGTCTATAGAAATTAAAAATATCCAATTTGATATTGAAGGTTTAATAATATATCTATAAGTAGATAATATAATAATTTATAATTCATAATTTTAAATGAGCTCACGAGCCGAGTCGAGCAGGTTCGTTTACGTATCGAGCTTAAAATGGAGCTTGAGCTTGTTTACATTCGAGCCGATCTCGAACGAGCTTTTCTCCGAGCCGAGCTCGAGCTGCTCACGAGCGGCTTGATTCATTTACAGCCCTAGTCGTATGTCAATATCACCATTCTTCTGTAACTCAGTGTGTCAAAAGTTTTGGCCATATATTCTATCGCCTTTAATGTAGCCAAAATTCCAAACAGGGTTAATAGGAGAAGTAACGATCAAAGTTCATGTCACCGATCGCCATGATATTGAAGCGAAGCCATAAGTAAAACGTACTCACTTTGAGATATACATTTGTGATGGTCAAATTGGTAACAAAATCAATAACATATCCTACTATTCGTCTTTCTAAATCTTTTTAGTAAAACAACCCCAAGTTAGTTGTCCCATAAAGGTAACAAAAACCATGTTTAACACTTTTCCAATGTTTTCATGTTGAATCTGAGTTATACCTCGCCAATAAGTTGACAGATAACGCTATATCCGGTCTTGTGAAAATTTTAAGGTACATTAATGCTCCAACTGTATTAAGATAAGGTACTCCAAGGACTAATATTTTTTAAATTGCCTCTCGTGTATAAAAATGATCTTTCTTTGTACTTACTGATTTTAGAACAATAAGGTTACTCAACGAATGATCTTTGTCCTTTAAAAAATTATTTTGATATATTATGACTTAATCAAGGAATATCCACTTGAATAAATATTTCATATATACCACTTCCTCTTGTATATTCACTGAATGATATGTCTCATTAGCACCTTATCGAGAAAACCATTGGGGCAAAACTTGATGAAGGGAAAAGAGTACATCATTACTTGGTGGTTATGACACATATCCAATCTGTCCCGTTAAAATATTACCAGGAAAATCCAACGGGAAAAATCGTAGTGAAGAAAAAAATGCAGAATTATAATATATTCTCCCCCTCATTATGACATTAGATATTTTCTGATACATTAGATACTTGCAGACTTGTACCTTGACGTCATCATTAATAAAACTTACTAGTAAATCTTCTGGATTTTCACTTGAGGGTATTGAGTGTTAGTAATATCATTTGCTTGATCGAGAAAAAAAGTATATACTTCTTTGATAATAAATATTTGGTATGCCTTATTAAAACCTTACTAGAAAATTCCTACTGGAAAAAACCATGGTGAAGGAAAAAGAGTAAAATACGTAAATATCACATCCTCCTCATTATGACAACAATTATTTCGAGCATCCTTTCATAATCCAGGCACTTGTTGCTTGTACTTTAGATATATTATGTTCATCAAGACCTTTTATACCCCAAATATTTCTCAATATTTGATTAATTCATATTTAGACGCTCTAAGTACTTTAGGAACCTATCGTGCTTCAAGCTCTTGTTGTGATTTCAAACACCTTTCGTGCTTGGGAACATGTCATACTTCAGGCACTTATGGTGCTTCGAGCACCTATGTTGTTCGTTAAAAACTCCAATATCAATATAATAACCACTATATCGTATCAGTAACTAAAGAACGAGGACGTCTCCCTAAAATTACTTCTAGACTTCTGCAGGAACCTCCGTGACACAAATCACTATTATCCTTTTTATTATTGTCGACAAATTTCAATACTTTGTGGTTTAGGATCCTTATTATTTATTTCAAACTCTATATTAAATGAAAATATATTAATCCCACACAGTTTTAAATATTTCTAGTAGACAAATAATCTTCATAATTTTTCTCGTATTCTAGTACCTATGTCTCTTCAATAACCATCACTTACTATGTCATCATTTACTCATGAGATTTTCTTCTTGAGGCATGGTATACTTTCACCGACAGACTTACCATGTTTCAACGTGGTTATATGCATTACAAATATACTAAACTTCATATGTTAGTTAGATGCATTACAGGATTACAACGCTTTTTGCACTAGTTTGATGCATTTTCTATCATATTTGTTATGTGTCTATATGAGACAATAACATATGTTGAAGCATTTACAACATATTTTGGGATTTCAAAATATTCAACATACTTATGAATGCATTAGGTATATTATTTGCATTACTTTGTAAATTGATTTTCATTTTAACTTCAAGTTCCTATTATTTAGTGCGTGGATAAAAATAATATAATATATTGTATTCCACGATACGTCAAGCAACTTTGGGTTGCCTTGTCTCTCCCCCTAATAAGTGGGAAGTCATCTCTTTTAAGTGACTTTCTACAAGTTTGTCCTAAGATATCAACTTTTAGGTCCAATAATTAAAGAGAATTAAAATCAACATAAATCCTAAATCACTGGTTTAGATAGTCAATAAATTTGTAACCTTGAATTTTAGAAGGATAGCAACGGAATCCCATTTTTCTTTTGTATTCTCATGAAATAATTAATCTCACTTTTTTGGGTTTGCTTAGCTTCTCTTTTTTTTCACGATAAATCTTGTTGTCATCACCTCTTTCTTCTTTTCTTATCACTTCGATTTACTATAAACTTTATTAACAACAATACTAATAAAAATAATCATATATATACATAAAAATTATATATATACTTTATGAAAACTCACCTACAAAGCAATTTTTGCAACACTATCATGATCTCAACATCCGGTGGAGCTATGATTGTCACCACATGGATTCCAATACACATTAAAAGATGTAGCATTTTCTTCAATAATGTCATTTTAAAAACTACAATGAATAGTTTTACCAGATAATACAATATTTAATCGTATTTAACCCTATCATTTTTGTTTACATATCCATTTTTAGATAGATTTGAAATACACAAATTGTTTCAAAATACAATTCCATCCACTTTAAGGAATGGTCTTGAGCCATAGAATGTGATTTTATTTAACCAAATTTTATCAGCACAATGTTTATTTGAATACATATTTGAATATCATTGCATGCGTTTTGGAAAGTGATTCTAATTACTTCTGGGAAATTCATAATTTTGCTTGCTTACGAGACAAGCAATCTCATAATATTTTGTAAAACTTGTATTCTCAATATAGCTACTTCAGATGTATATGCGTGATATGATACCAGGAGATGAATTTATGTTTCACCAGGTAATATCATATTTGTCTATTCGAAATCCTCAATTAACTTAATGGTACATTAACTTGTACTAACATTTTCTTTCTCCAAATTTATTAACAAATGATTAGATTTTTAAAATGGTAAGATTTCAAATACTTACAAGGGAAATTGTGGGTTCGAAGCGTTTATCATCAAACTTTGTATTAAAGTAGTAAATAAAAAATTGAGCATTTCATAAAACTATTTAGTTCAACTTATCTCTCCCTACTTTTATGTCATTTTTATGAATAAAATTCTTGTGTTACACTTCTGGATTCGCCTGGTTTCGCGACGACACGCGTCGTCGCGAATCCGGGCGATTCCGTCGCTAATTTTGTTTCGCGACGAAATTTCGTCGCTAACATGTCGTCTCTATCCCGGCGTCGCTAATTCGTGATTAGCGACGACAAAAAGTGATTTCGTCCCTAATTACTCAGGGTTTTAACCACGAGGGCGTGCGTCGCGAATTTAAGAGATTAGCGACGACAAATTAGCGACAACACGCCGTCGCTAATTTGTTAATTAGTTTTTCTTTATTTTTTAATCGAAAATTTAGTAATTGAATTTTTCTTTTTTTTATTTAATTAACGACAACTTTTTAGCGACAGTTTGTCGTCGCTAATAATTTTTTTTTTTTTTAATTTTATCGAAAATCATTTTTTATTTATATTATTTAATATTTAGCGACGACACGCGTCGTCGCTATTCATGTTTTTTATTTTTTTTATATTTTTATTTTTAATTATTATTTAAATTTTATTTTTTATTTTATTAAATTGTAGTTTTTATTATTATTTTGCTTTTAAATATAATGCAAAATTATAAATAAATGAAAATCAAAAAATACATATAAATACGATAATTCGATTCAAATACTAAACTTGAAATAAAGTCAACGTCAAACGAGTCAAGTCAAAGTCAAACATTCCGAAATAAATAAAGTCTTAAACATACAAACCAACCAAATTAAAAAAAAATAACTTAATCATCACTCAAATTGGGATCTTCTTCATCTTCTCCTCTCTCCTCATCTTCTCTCTCTTCATCTCGTCTCTCTTCCCTAGTGGGCCCGGGTTTGCTGATCGGCTGCATTCCTTGGGCGATTCTCATCCCGTTCAATGCCTCGAAGAGAGTGTCTGCCATGCTCGGGGGTTGACTCGGCCGACTAGAAGAAGCTGTGGGCCCGGGTGATGCGGAGGATGGATCCGGTATAGGTGCAAGATTTTGAGCCGCGCGAAGCTCGTTCATCCCAGCCAGAATCGTCTTAAGCAGCTCCTCGTTCTCCCTGTCCGGCTGTGTAGGAGTTCTGGATCGTTTCCGGACCGGACCAATGGTAGGCACCCAGTATTTAGTCTTGGGTGGGTGTAGGACCTCCATAATTGTCTCGAGCATGGCATCCATCTGCTCCTGGATGCTAACTTCGGCACCTTCTGCTCCGGCCTGGACAACCTTCTTCTTCATCTTCTCCCGAAGAACACCCTGTAATTAGATTTCAATTTAAAAAATAATTAGATTAATAAAAAAAAATTAAAATAAAAAATTAATTTAAATCAGTTTTTTTTTTTAAAAAGACTTACACTAGCTTTCTCCAAACGCTGGTCACGCCAGGTATCTGTAGCTGCATCATACGATAGGTGGTCGAAATAGCCGCTTAAAGGAGGAAGCTCCATCTCCTCCTGGGTCTCATCATCCGTAAAAGTCAACGGCTCTTTCGTCACCGTCTTCAGCTTTCCCTGGACAGTATACAATAACAAATATTAATTAGTTATCAGTTAAATTAAATAAAATACTAAATTAAGTTTTAATGTTTTAATTTTATACCTCAATAATCACCTCCCGAGTCTGTGACCAGTTCCTTGACCCCGCCTTGCTCGGAACTGTCTGCTGCTCTCGATTCTTCTTGTTTATATCAGCCTGACTCTGTTACAAATAAAAAAGTAGTTATAAAATTAATTAAAAAAAATGTATAAAATAATTAAAAAGTTATTTTTTTCTACCTGTTTCACCAAGTCATCAAACATTTTCTTAGTCGCCTCCCAAACCACCGGGTCAACATCTGGTGGATTTTCACCCGTGTAATAATAGTCGTTCTTCAAATCCGATTTGTATCGCCTGTAGGCTCCTCCAGTCATCGAATTCAATCTCTTAATTATCTCTTCCCAATCGTCTCGCCTCCTCCACGCCTCCAGATCAAAAAACTGTTGCAGTCGCTGCATAATTACCCCTTTATTATGGTCGGGAACATCTAACCATTGTTTGTAGCACGGGTGGTGTCGCCTAGGGTGTGATAAAAATAAGATCAATTTAAGTATGGAAAACTATGCACTCTCACCCTAGACAGGCACAGTACTGCAAGTATTACACGACGTATGCAAGTTTTAATGATAAGTAGAGTTCGTTCTCAGGGACTTAAGTGTGTTAAACGCGTAGGAACAAATAACGAGTAAAAGTAAATAACTAGAAAACAGTAAATTAAAGATTTGGATTTTCGAATATAAGAAGTAAAACTAAATTAAAGCTAAGGAAATAAAGACAATAAAGTAAAAGATTAAGAATATGAGATGAGAAGTATAGCTTAGGTTTTGCTAGTATGCACTAATCCTTCTAATTCTATCTATAAATCTAGTTCATAAGGGAGAATATTAGCTCTTGGTAATACTTAGTCAGGATTCTAAATTCCACTACCTTAGACCTTGAGAGCGACTAAGGGGGCTACGTCACAACCAAGAAGTGATTTAAAATAGGGTTATCAAACGCCACTAAGGCCCTAAGCAAATACTGCAAGTCTTGGTGATACGGTGGTTAAAACAAACCTTAATGACTATCTAGTTAGAAGTATGTTTTGTCAGAACTGCTATCGACACTAGACATTATGTGGTGGTTCAATAGTTAAACACCCTTTCAAGGAGACCATCTAACTACTCTTAAAACAATCCTAAAGTGATCAGTTCTAGGAAAGACATTAAATCAAAACACATAAGCAAATATAAAGTAAGAAGCTAATATCAGATTAAAACATATAATTCCCAAAGAAACTTAGATAGAAGAATTAGAATTCATAATTTATACATATGCAAACCCAAGCTATGGGAAGTTTAGTTCATACCTGAAGGAAATAAACTAAAAGAAATAATAAAAGACATCATCTTGCTCTCTACAATAAACTGGAAGAATAAAACCTTAAGAACTAATTACTATGAGGCAAGGATGATTTACAAGTGATATAAGGGTGTATTTATAGGTGTTTAGAAGACCTAATTCGTTTTCTTGAGGAATTGTTAAGGTAATGGACTTCTAGCCCAACTCAAATTCGTATGGAAATAAAGATAAACACTGCTGCGTTGTTTTGGTCATAACTTCTTTATTATTGGTCTGTTTTTGCTCCACAAGATACCAAAAGAATCGCAACAGAATTATCTAGGCCCTTTAGGAGTAATTCACCAAATTCGGCCTCTTTATTAGGTAAAAACGCCTATCTTTGCAGAATCCCAGATTTAGGCAGCTTTTCCTTTTCCATCTTTTTAGCAATTCTTTCCTTATCTCCAATTACCATGCATATCTCCTTCCATAAGTTGTTGTCTTTGACTTGTACTCTAATTAAGCTCCATAATTATCTTTAAAGCTACACACTAAATAAACAATTAAACCCAATATGCTCTAAAAATATTAATTCTACAAATCAAGACACAAAATAGGAAAGTGCACTAAAACTCAAGAAAATCGACATTATTGACTTCTAAAACACTAAAAATGATGTCTCGTCTTAACATAAATCTATCACAAATGAGGAGACATCAAGACCCCCAACTCAAAGTTGTATCGTCCCGATACAATAAAAGATAAAAACATAGGGAAGTCTAGAAATACACACTTATAAAATTCTCAACACAAGGGAAAAAGCATAGCAGAATATATAGAATAAACCTAAAGCACATAACTCAGAAAATTTCATGCAATAATATTCATAAACTACATACCTGTATACTTCTTATATCCACAGTCAACACGGCTTGATTTCAAGATCAGATTAGTTTCGCAATGTAAGAAGGATTGGGACTTTACTCAGTTCCCCTTGAGAGCTATAGATTGTTCATCAAACCTCACTAGTATCCAAGGATCCACTTAACTACTCTCTAATGGCTCAATCACTTCTCAATTACATAGCAAAGAATCAAAAGGTCTTTAAGGTTGTAATGTAGGCTTAGGGACGGTGTGATAGTATATTTGGATAATTTGGAGTGAGCTTTTGGCTCTCTCCTCACTAGCCATCAACGAATCGCCCTAGAGCTTGAGTTACTCTCATAAAACGTTTCTCACTCAACCCAATGAATTCCTTGATGCACAATTTAGCATCCCCAATAACCCAATTAAGCTTAAGATGTTCACATAAAAATCCACTTTGCCGGTCCGAATATATATATTTTCTTTTCGTTTCAAATCAATTCTCTTTTCTATAGCTATGACTCTCTTTTGAGATATCACGCTAATTTTCTCATATATATATTTTTCTTTTAATGCCCTTGTTGGCAATATTAGCTCGAAGCTTCTTTTTCATTCACTATTACCCCGGCAAAGGGTTACAGCAATTCTGTGAATCATCATCAATATAAAGCACAAAGCACAATAATAAGCTCAAAAATCCCAACATAATAACTCCCATAATGGTGGACCCACCACCCCAAACTCAAGCTCTAAAACAACTGTCTAAGCATCGCGATTCGAGTGCGGGTCATATGGAAAAGTCCTAAAATCTAAAGGATATGGCTTATAATGTGTTTCAATAAGAAGGCTTTAGAAAGGCTAGAAGGGGCTAAGAAGGATATAATTTTTAAACTCAAAAATCACAAGGTGAGAAGGTATAAAAAGGCTTCAAAGGCTTAAAAATATGAAAGAACCGCCTTGATCACTTTCTACACTATGTAATTCAGAAAATTTCTTACCTTTAGCACTCTCATCAAATGGTTTTTCAACTAGCTTGGATCTCACGGCCTACACACTTTCAAGGTTCCCTGAGATCGAACATACTTTCTATCGCATTGCTTACTAATCTTTTCTTTACTATCAACGTGTGTTTTCCTGCAAATACTCAAAGCATACAAATACATAGCTCATAAACATATCACTTACTATCATCAATCTACTGAGCTTATGCTTTCAAGTTATTAAACACACTCTACATCTAATTCCCATGTATAAAAAAGTTTAATTTCACTCAAAAACAGAAAAATGGAGATGAGAGACAACGAATCCCCACACCCCCAACTCAAAAATGAGCCGTGTCCCCACGACTCGAAAAAGGACTCGAAAACAGAAATTAAAATTAGCAGATAGACATATTTACAGAAATGGTAAGGAAGAAAGAGAACATACTCTCGAGGCTATTGCCTCGCATCATTGATATCCAAGGTTGGAATTGCTGGACCTTTCGTTAATTGCTCAAGGAGTTTCATCATGTGCACTTGATTAGCATTGATTTGTGCCACATCATTGACTAAAGAAGTTTGAGCTGCTTCAAATTTCGTTAAACGCTCCTCCATCTTCTTTTGCCAATTTTGCTCCTTTTCTGCCTTCGAGATTTGAGTAGAACCCGCTCTTCGAAGACTTTATTTGATCCAAGCATTATCAATATAACTCGTCTTAAACTCGAGTTTCTCTTCTTCACCCAATACTACATTCGCTTTTCGCACAAGACACGTGATCATAGTTGGAAATTTAACGTTATAAACCGATTTAGGAGAGACCGAGAATCGTATCACCTCCTCATAGATCAACTGTGCCACATCAATTTCTTCTCCTCTCAAAATACAATCCAACAGTAGCGCGTTCTTCATGGTCACCTCCAAAGTTCGTGTGTTTCCAAAGACATTAGGGATAAGGAAATTGTGCCAAATTCTAGCATCTGCTTGAAGATATTTGTAAGGCCAAGGTGCCTTCAATTCTCCCGTATGTAATTGCACTTTCTCCTTGTCTAAAACATGCTCAAAAAGTAATTCCTTATCAAAGATTTTTCGTTTAGCAACTGCTTCCTCAAATTTGCAAAAACCTTTCAGTTTCTTAAACTTGAAGTGGTTCCTAATCTCCTCAACTGTAAAAGGAACTAACTTTCCTCTAATCGGAACACAATCACTATCTCGGCTAACAAGGCCCAGATAGAACTCAAAAACTAATTCATGACATAATTCAGAACGGCTTACCATGAACGTAGACCAACCCAACTTCTCACCAAGCTCAAAGAATCTCTTGTATTCTCCATCTCTAATTTCCTCCTTGAATACATTCTCATAAGCAAAAGGTAGTTCTTTTAATTGTTTCTCTGCAGAAATCTTCAAGGCCTTTGAAGTATCCACTATTTCTACAGGTATAGAATTTTGTTGAGGTTGTGTTCTCTCCTTTGCATAATAATAAAGCTTTTTACCATTACTATCATACGAAGGTTTCCCACTCTTCAATTTATCTTTACCCTTTGATTTAGAACTAGCTCCTTTGTCAATTGATTTCTTCTTGTTTAAATCCAATCCCTTGTTACTCTTCACCTCCCTCTTGCTAGATAAGATTGATGTTCTATTAGTCATCTTCAATTAACCCCCAACTCAAAGCTTTAGCAACCCGTAAAATTTAACTCTTGAATTCATGGATGAACAAGCTTGATTTGGCCTAGGATGGGTGAATTGGTGATGAATCTCTATGTGGGTGAGGATGATTTGTAATGGGTAGGCTTGGATTTTAGTAATTGTGTGATGAATTTGTGAAATTTGGCTCTTTTATTCTTCAATTTGAATGAATTTGGTGATGATTGGTAGCTTGATTCTCTCTTGTAATGATGTGGAGAGAAGGTTTGATGTGTTTTTCTTGATAATTGGGTAGTGTTTTGGTGATTGGTGAAGGTTTTGATGAGCTTCAATGGAGTTAGGAGAGTTGTGGAGAAGAAAGAGAGGGTTAAGGTTTAATAAACTCGGAATAATAGCTTTGATACCCCCTTTATAACTCAATCCCGTAACTTTCTCTCTCCTCTGGCGGCGCTGCGGACTACCCCTGCGGACCATGGGGTGCACCGCAGGGTAGTCCGCGACATCTGATGCTTGAAAATTTTTGCTTTCTGACCTAAACCCGTGGTAGGACCCCGTGGTACGGGTTTTTGGCTCGCGGACTAGGGTCCGGTGTACCGGAGGGTACACCGCGGCTTCTGTTGTCAACTCCGTCAAAATACCCGTGGTACGGGTTTTTGGGGCGCGGACCATGGCGCGGTGCACCGCGGGGTAGTCCGTGGAATTTTTTCTTGTTTCTGGATCAAACCCGCGGTAGCAACCCGTGGTACGGGTTTTGACCTCGCGGACCATTCCTGCGGACCATGGGGTAGTCCGTGAGGGTAGTCCGCGGGGTGCTTTCTTGCGCTCCAAAAATTTTCCTCGCGTTCCCTAACTCGATTTCTCCGATTCCTACACACCAAAAACACTAATACCCTTCTCAAATATGCATTATCAACTAAAAACAACTAAAATAAACTTAAACTAAGAATGTAAAAGACATGAAAACGTAAAAAAAACTTCGGGTTGTCTCCCGAACAGCACTTTTGTTTAACGTCTTTCAAAGTTAGACGTGTTACCTCTGTCAAGATTTGCGAATATAGCCTCCCCAACAGCGAGTAAGGCTATGAACGTCAACTAATCTGCGCTTGACCCCAGTTTTGGGGCGAATTTCCATCACCTTGGCTGAAACAACCTTCGTGACAATGAATGGTCCCATCCACGAGTCTTTGAAACTCTGTGGCCTGTTCTCGCGTTTGTGGGCTTTCCATAGGACTTCATGGCCAACCCCAAACTCAATGTTTGGCTCAGTGTCCACAGGTTTTAAGTGGATTTCCTCAGGAGGGACTTTGTGATGTGAAAGGCTGTGGATGATAGGCACGGTGGGATCCAACTTCTTCGGCTTCTTACTCAAGACATAGAAGGTCTCGGATACATTCTTTGCATGAAGGGTGATGGTCCCATCTTGGAAGTTGATCACACTTTGACTTGTGGCCATGAAAGGCCGTCCAAGTATGATCGGAACCTGCTTATCTGCATCAAACTCAAGAATAACAAAGTCAGTAGGGATGGCGATATTACCTGCTCGGACTAAGACGTCCTCCACTGTTCCCCATGTCCTCTTCACTGAGTTGTTAGCAAACTGCAACTTCACTGGAGTTTTCTCTGATTTCTGAAGTCCAAGCCTCTCGAACACAGACTTAGGCATAAGATTCACACCAGAACCCACATCGTACATTGCTTTCACTTTGAGCCTACCATGTAATTGAATAGGAAGGTTAAAACTTCCTGGATCTTTAAGTTTTGTAGGTAGCTCCTTCTCACTTCTTCTTGAAACCCTCAGGTTATCTCTCGGGATCTCTACACTCGCCTCTTTCTCAGGAATAACTTGCGTAAAAACTTGTTGCGGTGTAAGTCCTTTCTTCGTAATCTCAAGTATTTGGGCGTTGATATTTTCAGGTTGGTACGCCTCTACAAACGTCTTGAGAGTAGTGTCATCTTTAGGATTTGTATCAGGAATATTTGATGACACTGGTTGAACACTAGGTGGCGATTCCACCTTCTCTTCTTCTTTCTCCTCTAGCACAGCAGGTGCCACTTCATCTTTCAATTCCTCCTTTGACGCTTCTTCTTCTTTCTCTCTCGCTAACTCCGCTGCATACTCTACCATCGATCGCATCTCCTCTTGCACCTTTCTCAGTAGCTCTATGAACTCGTCTCTCTCTTCATCGCTTTGCAGATGATAAACTTCTAGACAGTCGGACTCCTCGGGGTTAGACTCGGTTGGTTCTTCTTCAATACTGGGAATTTCCACGGCACTAATGGCAGCATGTGGTGCTTCCTCTTTCTTTTCCGTAATCTCAAGACATATAGCCTTGCAAGCTTCGAACTCATCCTTGTCTTCACCTCCTTCGATTGCCTTCACTTACTTTTGTTCTACAACACTTGTTAACACTTTGTTTAACTGTGTTACTTGAGTAGCTAGCATCTGAAGTATGGCATCATGTCCTCTGACCTTCTCGTCTTGAGCATTTATAGTTGTGTTCAAACGGTCTAGAGCTTGTACTATCTGTGTATTGTCCATAGATCCTTCTTGCGGATATTGAGGTAAAGCTTTTTTATCTAAGGAATCGGTATAGGCGTCTTGAGCAGGTTGTTGTGGAGGAGCAGGTCTATTCTGATATTGGTTTTGGTACTGACCTCTCTGTTGGTAAGAGTTGTTCTGGGATCGCGATTGATATTGACCAGAATTAGCGGCCCCTTGTGAATTTGAATACTGCATACCCGGATGGTTGCGGCTGCCCCATCGGTTGGATATAAAATAAACAGATTGCGGATTTGATTCGCACTCTTCCCATGAATGATTGTTCACTCCACATTGTTGACAACCTTGTGCTTCTTGAACTACCTTTGTAGCAGCTAAATTCTTCTCCATCGCGATTTTCAGCTCCTTGATTTGATTTTCTAAAGCGAATATTTGAGCTGAATTCGCAGTTTCTGCATCTAAACGAAGCGTTCCTTGGGTCTTTGTAGCAGAAGTTCGCGTTGAAGGCCAACTTCTTTCCTGTTCCATAATATTTTCTAACACCTCGGAAGCTTCATTGTGATTCATGGACACAAAATTACCCTTTCCAATGTTATCCACCTTTTCTCTACCTCTTTCAGTAAGTCCTTCATAGAATATAGCAAGTTGTAGAGCAGGTGTGTAACCATGGAGCGGGCATCTGGCTAATTTTTGTTGAAACCTTGTCCATGCTTCTCCCACTGTTTCTCCATCTTCTTGAGAAAATCTTGCAAGCTCGGTTTGATCTTTAAGTCTCATGCTCTTCGGATAAAATCGGTTAAAGAATGCGGCTTGAAGTTCTCTCCAAGAGTGAATGGTTCCATGTGGTTGTCTTTCTAGCCAATCGCTAGCTCTTTCGGTCAAGAAAAACGAAAACATATGACAGTACAGTTGCTCGCGTGTAATGCCAGGAGTAATATAGGCATCACAAATCTGCATAAACTTCTGAATCGCTTTTACCGGATCTTGAATTGCAGTACCAGTATAGAGTCCGAAACTTTGAAATTGACTAAGCATACCCGGATCGGGTCTAAATTTGATATTCGGAATCTCAGGAGGGCGGTAACCGATGGGTTGAACATGGAATGGTATGTTAAGGCCAGGTAGATCTTGTTCAACTCGGTTCTGTTGATTATTGAGATTATTTGGTCCATTACCTTCTCCCACTGGTAATTGTACACCAGGTGGAATGTATGCTGGAGGTCCTCCTGGTGCAAAGTAAACTAATTCCGGATCATTATCATGTACGTTTGCCATAGCTCTTCTCAAGGCTCTTTCCTCACGAATTCGTTTGTTGTAAGGTCTGAAGCTCCTCTCAGGCTCCGATAAGGGAGGCCAAGAATTAAACACTGTGAAAACCTGAAAAAGACTAAAGCAAACCCAAGCGTAAATCTGGAAAAATAAAAACTAAAACTAAACTAAAACTGAAAAGTAAAAACTAATTAAAAACTAAAACTCGAAATAGATAACCCACACGCTAACGAGACACAAGTCCCCGGCAGCGGCGCCAAAAACTTGGTGTCGCCTAGGGTGTAATAAAAATAAGATCAATTTAAGTATGGAAAACTATGCACTCTCACCCTAGACAGGCACAGTACTGCAAGTATTACAGGACGTATGCAAGTTTTAATGATAAGTAGAGTTCGTTCTCAGGGACTTAAGTGTGTTAAACGCGTAGGAACAAATAACGAGTAAAAGTAAATAACTAGAAAACAGTAAATAAAAGATTTGGATTTTCGAATATAAGAAGTAAAACTAAATTAAAGCTAAGGAAATAAAGACAATAAAGTAAAAGATTAAGAATATGAGATGAGAAGTATAGCTTAGGTTTTGCTAGTATGCACTAATCTTTCTAATTCTATCTATAAATCTAGTTCATAAGGGAGAATATTAGCTCTTGGTAATACTTAGTCAGGATTCTAAATTCCACTACCTTAGACCTTGAGAGCGACTAAGGGGGCTACGTCACAACCAAGAAGTGATTTAAAATAGGGTTATCAAACACCACTAAGGCCCTAAGCAAATACTGCAAGTCTTGGTGATACGGTGGTTAAAACAAACCTTAATGACTATCTAGTTAGAAGTATGTTTTGTCAGAACTGCTATCGACACTAGACATTATGTGGTGGTTCAATAGTTAAACACCCTTTCAAGGAGACCATCTAACTACTCTTAAAACAATCCTAAAGTGATCAGTTCTAGGAAAGACATTAAATCAAAACACATAAGCAAATATAAAGTAAGAAGCTAATATCAGATTAAAACATATAATTCCCAAAGAAACTTAGATAGAAGAATTAGAATTCATAGTTTATACATATGCAAACCCAAGCTATGGGAAGTTTAGTTCATACCTGAAGGAAATAAACTAAAAGAAATAATAAAAGACATCATCTTGCTCTCTACAATAAACTGGAAGAATAAAACCTTAAGAACTAATTACTATGAGGCAAGGATGATTTACAAGTGATATAAGGGTGTATTTATAGGTGTTTAGAATACCTAATTCGTTTTCTTGAGGAATTGTTAAGGTAATGGACTTCTAGCCCAACTCAAATTCGTATGGAAATAAAGATAAACACTGCTGCGTTGTTTTGGTCATAACCTCTTTATTATTGGTCCGTTTTTGCTCCACAAGATACCAAAAGAATCGCAACAGAATTATCTAGGCCCTTTAAGAGTAATTCACCAAATTCGGCCTCTTTATTAGGTAAAAACGCCTATCTTTGCAGAATCCCAGATTTAGGCAGCTTTTCCTTTTCCATCTTTTTAGCAATTCTTTCCTTATCTCCAATTACCATGCATATCTCCTTCCATAAGTTGTTGTCTTTGACTTGTACTCTAATTAAGCTCCATAATTATCTTTAAAGCTACATACTAAATAAACAATTAAACCCAATATGCTCTAAAAATATTAATTCTACAAATCAAGACACAAAATAGGAAAGTGCACTAAAACTCAAGAAAATCGACATTATTGACTTCTAAAACACTAAAAATGATGTCTCGTCTTAACATAAATCTATCACAAATGAGGAGACATCAACGGGGGAACAGCCTCTCGAACAGCATTACCAGCCACCTGACCCACGTGTTTGCTATACTCGCCCACGAAGTTCCAGGTGCCGTCTATGACAGAAAAGTCAACTGGAATGGGCCAGCCGACTCTCTTCAGGGTCTCCTGAGCTGTCCGGATAGAGGTGGCAGTTTTCGGTCTCCTTCTTTTACGTTGACCTGTTTCAGTGAAAAATATTTTATTAATTATATATTTTCTTATTTACTAAATAAACACTAATTGAATTTTTTATTACTCGATGGTTGGGCACAATCAGCATTCGAACGTGGTGGACCCCTCGGGGGATCGTTACCCCTCCCGTCTCCTCCGTGACTCCTACCCATGACAGCAGCCATCTATAAAAAATCATAAAATTGCAAATAAGTCCAAATTTTTTTAAAATTTGCAAATAAGTCCAAATTTTTTTAAAATTTGCAAATAAGTCTAAATTTTTTTAAAATTTGCAAATAAGTCCAAATTTTTCTAAAATTTGCAAATATGTCCAAATTTTTCTAAAATTTGCAAATAAGTCCAAATCTTTTATAAAATTGCAAATAAGTCCAAATATTTTAAAAATTGCGAATAATGCCTAATTTTCTAAAAAATGCTTTTATGTCCCTTTTGTTTTAAAATTTGCAATCAAGTCCTAAAAATTATTTTAGTCCAATGTTTTTATAAAATATGCAATTTAGCCCTATTTTTTTTTAAAAAAATTGCATTTTAGTCCTTAAACATTCTAAAATTGCATTTTAGTCCTTTTTTTATAAAATTGTATTTTAGTCCTCTATCTTTCTAAATTTGCAATTTAGTCCTATTTTTTATAAAATTGCATTTTAGTCCTATTTTTTCTAAAATTGCATTTTAGTCCTTAAACATACAAAATTGCATTTTAGTCCTTAAACATACAAATCAAACATATTGCAAATAGGTCCCTATATCTTAAAACACAATAAAAGATCAATAACACACCAACTATTACATTAAAATTATAAAAATCATACCAAAACCCTAATTTTTTACAAATTCCAATTACATGTTATTTAACACAAAAAATTACCAAACAACCCATAAATATATACATAATTCTCGGATTTAATCAAATAACTAAAAACATTCATGAATTTTTACAACCAACAAAAAAAACAAAAAAAAATTGCAAGTTTGATCCGGAAATTGGAACCTGTTACGTAGAAATGGTGTAGATTTCGTCCAGTGTATGGTTCGTCGGCCCACTCAAAGTTTGTTGTGTTGATAAAGGTTACCCCATGTTCTTGCCTCGATTCAGACTTTTTATACCACTTACAGACAAATAACACAACCGATCACCCTCCAGTGTACATAACCTCCAAGATTTTGATTAATTCCCCGTAATAGGGTTCTTCATTGTAAATGGTACACACTCCGTAATCCTGCGTCACTCTTTTCTCTCCTTTGGACTTAGTTACCCACTTGACACCGTTCACAACACATGAATCATATTTATGCACCGAACCATAAGACATGTTTGCCAAGGACACCATCTCGGTGGTAGCTAATGGATCGCCACGTGAATGCATTCCATGAATCTAATATACAACAATAATAGTTAGTACTTTGATAATAAATATATAAGTTTTAAACCAATGCCTAAAATTACATACCTTTTCCAAAAACCATTCCTTAAACGTTCGACGATGCGTAATATCTATTTCATCACTCGTTCCCGTAAGTGTTGATTTGTGTTCACTATAATTGTAAATGAGTATAAATAAACTAATATAAATATATATAAATATATATAAATATATATAAATATATATAAATATATATAAATATATATAAATATATATAAATATATATAAATATATATAAATATATAAATAAATATATAAATAAATATATAAATATATAAATATATAAATAAATAAATAAATATATATTCATATAAGATAATAATATTTACTTACGTCATGTATGTTTCGAGTTCGTCGCAGTTATGCAAAATATACCAACTTATGTGCTCCTTCTCCTTATACGGTAAAGAAACATACTCTATCTTGCCAACTGGAGTGCATTGGGAATTGAAAACGGATAGCTCTTTTGGGACCAGCGGTGCTTCGTTGTATCTGCCTGGATCGTTGAACCTTATTTTTTCTTCACTAAGATATCTTGATAGTGACTGGTCACATGCTATACGAGTTGTTCTGCATAGAGAAAGGACAAAACCCATCGATTCCAAGACCCAGATATACGTTACGAGGTTCACTAGCGAACTCAGGGTGTAGCGCTGCAAATCTCTTCCAACTATCACCATCAACCGGATGACGCAACACATCCGGATCGACACTGTTACCGGTATGGTTCCAAATCATGTCTTCAGCGGTGTGCTTTGAAGCGTATAGTCGCTGTAATCTAGGAGCAATCGGAAAGTATCGAAGCTTCTTATGCGGTACTTTGATACCCTTCTTTGGGTCCCATCTAGACTCGCTACAAACTGGACACTTATCAAGGTCTTTGTTTTCTTTGTAATAAATAACACAATCGTTCAAACAAACGTCGATGGTAACATACCCCATACCCAAACTTTTCAACTTCTTGTTGCATGCTTCATAAGATTCGGGCAAATTGTGAGGTTTAGGCAAAATACGACCCAACAACTCCAGTAGCTCGGTGAATGAGGTGTTAGTCCATTTGTTCTTTACTTTTACGTGCATTAGCTTGGCAATGAAATTCAACGAACTCATCGATTCACAACCAAGAAATAATTCTGTCTCCAATTCTTCGAACAATGTGTCAAAACTGCTTCGACTTGGAATATGTGCATCTCTCATCTCGGTGTCTCCCGGATGTCCACCAACATCGTAACTCTGTCTCACATCGTCATAAACATGCTGGATTTCATTTACTATAATTGGATCTTTACTTGCAGGGGGTGTATGTGTTTGTATCGCTTTCTCACCGTGTTTTGTCCAAACCTTATAATCATGGTTAAATCCCTCTCTTAGAAGGTGGGCCATAACAGCTTCGGTTTTTAATCGACAAAAATTATTACACTTCTTACACGGACAAGACTAGTAACCGGTATAACCTCTACTTTTCTTAGCAAAATCGATAAATTTATAAATACCAAAAATATATTCACCATCTAACACATTCGTCAATTCGATCCAACTCTTATCGATACTCATGTCCGAACTCGATGCCATCTCTTAACAACAAGTTGAGTAAACTATGCGACTACATTAATAAAATAAAATAAAATACATAATTATTACAACCCAATGAATAAAATGAATAAAAATTACAATACAATAAACAAAATAAAAAAACTTACAAACTCATTGAATGAATAAATATTACAAACCATTGAATAAATAAATATTACAAACCATTAAATGAATTAATATTACATAGCATTAAATGAATGAATATATAAAAAAAGAACAAAGAATTAAATAAACAAGTAAAAATATATGAGCACAAAATATAAATTCACACAACACATGCATAATCAACCAACAAATATTTAATTCATTAACATAATCATATGGTATATCAACTTGCTAATATAATCAAATAAATACAAAATTTAAAAAGCATGAAATTTAATGGAAATACCTTGAATTGGATGGATAAATTGAAGAGTGATGTTAATTCCCCACCAAGAAAGTTGTATTAATTCACCTAATCAAACCATATAGAAAGAATAAAACACAATTAGCATTAAAAAAAAAATTAAAAGGTGAATTTCATGCAATTATTACCTTAAATTGTGTGATTAAAGATGATATTAATGGAGCCCCACTTTGATTATTGAACCAAGAATGATGCAAGATGAAGTGGAGAAGCAATTACAAAAAAAAATGGAATTTAGTTGAGTTATTGGGAGAAAATCGGAGGATTTTTTTGGGTGTTTTGTGTGTTATGTGGGTTAAAAAAACCTGCTGTATCCATAAAATAGGATCCACGATTAGCGACGAATTGCAGGTCGTGGTTAAACACACAGGGTCGTCGCTAATCTTCAAAATAGCGACGAAATGTAGTGTCGCTAAGATGGCGACGACATTTCGGCTATTAAAAAAAATTCAATAAGAAATTAAAAATATTCAGCGACGAAAATCCAAGAAATAGCGACAAATTCAGCTGTCGCTAATTAATGACGCAGTAATTTTCGCCGCTAAGTTATTGTCGTCGCTAACTTCGACCGCTTAACGACGAATTACGGGTCGTCGCTAATTTGTCGTGGGTAAACACCGCAAATCCAGTAGTGTTACTAAAATAAATTCTCTAACATTCAAGGAATATTTATTTAACGATATGCAAAATGTATCAACGAACTTCGGTTCATATTATTGCTTCAGGAATTATATATATGAACAAACTTTTAGTTCGTGAGAATTATCTTTATAAATGTGTATATTAACGAACCCCGGTTTCGAAGAAAATGGAAGTATACTTTCATTATCAAGTATTTACAAAGATAGTCCATATTCCTTTTATTTAACACAGTTCAATTCTTAAATATGCTTGATATCCATATGAGTTCTTTATCATGTAACACTTTTTTCTTCAAATCCATAACTTTGAATTAAGACTTTTAGTCTTTGCAATTCTTTTAGATTTTGAGCCGTTAAAATTTAATTTAGCCTTCAAGCCTTTTAAAATCCATGTAGGTTTCAAATCTTTAAAATTTAATCCACACTTCACCTTTAAAAATCTGACCTAGGCTTTGATCCTTAAATAAATTAATATATGCTTCAAGTCATTATAAAGTTGATCTTGGTATCAAATCTTTAGATATTTTTTTCTATAGTTCAGGCATATAAATTGTGTTCGAAGTTTTAACCTATAATATTATTTTATGCTTTCGACATATAAAATTTTTGTAGGCTTTCGGCCTATAAAATTAGTTATATGCTTCTAGCATATAAATCTTACCAAATCACTTACTTCTTCCACAAGATCAAAAAAAAACTTGTGTTGATAACGTATTGTAAAGTAATATGTAAGATAAGACAAAAGAAGAGGGAATAATGTAGTATAATGTCTTTGCATTTCATACAACTTGTAACTTTACAATGATAGGAGGACCATATATTTATATGTATGTATATATATATATATATATATATATATATATATATATATATATATATATATATATATATATATATATATATATATATATATATATTATATGGACATAAAGAAGAAAGTGGGAAGGGTTTGTAACCCATGTATAATTAGGACATCCAATAAGTATAATTATGTTATTTATGATAATATTTCATAAAACTTAATATTTACGTAAATTTAAGATCCAGATTGTTGTAAATATTGTGTACAAGACAATAATTGAATATAAATTGAAAAATATTGAAATATGTATGTGTGTATATATATATATATATATATATGGGTGGGTGGATTGGAAAAGGAAAAGGGGGCTCGAACTAACTCATTATTAGAAAGAAAAGTACGGTCACATGACACCACAATATCAATATGGGAAGCCGAGGAGAGCGGGTTTGATTACAGACTTAGCATATAAATGCTTGGTATGTGTTAGTGAGTTGGGAGGCCTTGACTAGCCAAGTAGTCGTTAAGGTTTGAACCAATTACGTCTAGAAGTATTGTAGGGTCACTGAGGAGAGGTATCTAATACCGTAGGATAGCTTCTTATTTATTCGGTAGGGATTGGGAAGAGTTTAGAATCCCGACTAATGTGAAATGACCATTTTCCCTTATATACAGAAACATCAAATTATTTAACTTTGAGAATTACTAGCAATATGCGAGCACACTCTCTCATATTCAAAACTCCTTTCATTAGTTTATTCATATTTTGTCTTTACTTGTTTCATTTTAATCTTCTTAATTATAAAAATCCAACCAAATATATCTTCCATTTATTTACTTGCATGTACAACTAAATCTATTATACACACAAATTAATCATAATAACCATGACAGTCCCTGTGGTAACGACAACCCTTTGCACTTACCTTCTTATTACTTGTCAACACCCACGAACACTTGCGGTAATCACACCTCCCTTGGTGTCGGTTTTATATCACACTTAGGGAGCGAACAACTGCTAATTATCTAATGAGAGAATTTGAGATGAAAAAACTTAAAAGGACAAAGTTTTGTCTCGGTCTACAAATAAAACACTTGTCAAGTAGGATCTATATCTATCAATCAACATATACCAAAAAAATTGATACAATTTTATATGGAAAAGACGCATCTATTAAGTAGACCTATGGTTATTAGATCGTTATATATAAATAAAGATCTTTTACATCCACGAGAAGAAAAATAAAATTTATTAGGTCTGGAAGTACCATATCTTAGTGTCATTGGAGCATTAATGTACCTTGCAAATTGTACAAGACCTGACATAGCATTCCCAAATAACCTATTGGCGACATTGAAATGGAATTAAACATGTCTTGCGTTATTTTCGTGGAACAACTGATATGGGATTGTTTTATACAAAATATTCAGAACGACAAAAGTAGTATATGATGGTGACAGTTTTCTTTTAGACACTCATAAAGTTAGATCTAATAGTACGTTTGTACTTGTGGTGACGCTGCGATAACATGGAGATTTGTGAAACAAAATTTAGTTGCTACTTCATCTAATAACTTCAAAATATTGGCTCTACATGAAGCAAGTTGAGAATGTAAATGGTTAAGATCCTTGGTTTAACTTAGCCGAGAGACGTGTGAGTTACCCTCAATAAGAAGCATGCTGACGGAATTGTATGATGATAATGTTGATAGTATTGCACAAATTCAAAATGGATACATCAAAGGCGATTGAACAAAACATATTTTACCAAAGTTGTTCTACACACACGAACTACCAAAAAATAGGGATGTTGACATTCGAAAGATACAATCATGTAATATTTTTGCAGATTTATTTACGAAATCATTTCCAACCATAAAATTCAAGAAGTTGGTCCTCAATATTGGAATGCGACAACTCAGATACCTCTTTCAAGTAGGGGAAGCGAAAGCAGTCCTAGAAGCAACACATATTGGAACCCTTTTCCCTGGGAAAAGAGTTATCATCCACTCAGATAACCTTGAGATCATTCAAGGTATTAAGCAGGTGTCAGCAGCTCGTTGGAATATCCAACCCATTCTTCGACAAATTACCCAAAAAGCTGAAGAGCTCGGGCAAATCACGTTTAAACATGTGAACAGGAAGCTCAACAGAGATGCGGATAAGTTGGCGAAGGAAGCTAGGCACGATGCAACCCTTATCCATCGGAATACCCCTAGTATTTTCGATATTTCTTGTCTTTTTAGTAAATTAGGTATTGGATAATGATGTTTTGCTCTTGTGGGGTGCTACGCACCCCCTAAACCGTCCAAAAAAAAAAAAAAAAAAGATACCTCTTTCAAGTATCAGGGGGGCGTGAACAAGACACAATACTCTTTTTCTTCGTCCAAGTTTTTATCCTATTGGATTTTTCTTGGCAAGGTTTTAACGAGGTTGTGTTTCAAGATGATTTGTTCCATGTATGTGTACCATTTTTCCTTCGGCCAAGTTTTCATTCCACGGGGGTTTTCTTGCCAAGGTTTTACGAAGACTTATTTTATAATGGATAGACATCCAAGGAAGAGTATTTTTAATAATAATATCTAGTGGATGTCCTATGGGGTTACGGACTCTTCACATTATCTCTTTGTGGGACACTTATTGTATTCTATGAAGAGTAATATATTACCTATAAATTATGTTGTAGAAATCGCCGCGTAAGTGTCAACTCCCCCCCCCCCCCCCCCCCCCTCACCCGCTTACGCCTAGTAAGAATGCTAAGCATTTTTTCCTAGCGCCTTAGTCGCCGTGAAAGAGGCACCTAGCCCGCCTAGTAGCCGATTAATGGCAAAAGGTGGTCGCATAGGCCTTTATTTTTTATTTTTTATTCTCGAGAATTTTTTAATTGATATTATTACTAAAAATTTGTAGTTACTATAGTGTTGTTAAATGAATTTTATGACTTAAATAGTTAAAGTTATTATAATTACTACGTCAATATTACTAAATATACAAAATTACACAATGGGACTCGAAAACGCCTAATCCCGCCTAGTCTCCATATAATCGCACCTAGGCGCTAGGCCCTGGTCGACCGCCTAGGTCGCGAAATTGAGTCGACTCTCCTATTATTGTATTTTACACAAATTGAATGGAAAAAAACTATATTCTATTAGTTTTCAACTGTTTTCAAACGTTTTTAGCATTTTTAATTATCCTTTTTTCTGTCAGAAAAAGAAATTAAATAACGTTAGAATAATTACAAATACTAGACAGATCAGAGAATGGTCCAATGAGAGAGTGATCATGCCAACCGGTGAGGTTAATGTTACACCTAACACATTTTGCCAGTGCATTTGCAACATCATTAAAGCTTTTATTGATATGAGAGACTTTCCATTTCGGGAATTTAACCATCCATCTATCTAATTCAACAAGAATTGCCTAAATACTCCAACGTACACTAGCCTTTTTATATATACCTTGGATGAGTTCAAGGTTATATGAGTATAAGGGACAACTCTGGAGGTTGAGATCAGCAGCTGATCTCATGGCAAGAAGCATCGCCTAACTTTCTTTTTCAATAACGTTTTGCACAAAACATCTTCGTGTGACTTTGTGAATAATCTCCCCCTCTTAGTTAACAGCTTTTGAAGCAATTGCACTTGGTTCCTATCCCTTACAAAAGAAGACATCATTAAGCCAATTATAATTTGCATCATCAAGAAGGATAGGGTTATCCTGTTAATGTTGTTATTATCATTGTTGTTTTTATTCCCTTTGATAACAAGTTTGTTTTTCTTAGGAGTAGACAGAGAGGGATCAAAAGATTTTGTAATGAGATCGTTAGTTTTACTAGTAACTTCATGTTAGTTTAATTTTTGTTTTCAAAAAAACCTTTTATTCTTATTTTTCAAATATTTTATATTGTGCAAAGAATGTAAGATGTAACCGTTCTTTTGTCTTTGGCAGAATAGTGTTCTTGATTGTCATTAAGAGCCATTTTGAAAAAAATAAGTTAGAGTCACGATCGATCTTGATTTGAATTGAAGAATTAACCCAAGCATTTGATTGTCACTTCCACAAAATCTTCACATTTTAATATTTTAACGGGAAACTTTATTTTTATTGAGTCATTGACCCCTTTTCTCGCCCTAAAAACAGGGAGACAAAAGTATTAACAAGTACAATAAAACTATTACTTATCAGTTTCTCCCCCCTCAAAACCTTTCAGGTTGGTCAAATAACTTAAAGAATGTCATTTATTTCTTAGTCAACATCTACCGGATTGCCTTGTGGCCCTATCGAAAATGAATTAATTGAAATACATACGTTTGAGATTGATCATAAGTTTGTTAAATCCATTATCTGCGAGGTCATTATTATTTGATCAAGGTTATATTTTTTCCAAAAAATAATGTATTGCATTATTCTTTATTTTATTTATTTTATCACAAGATTTTTCCTTTTCTCTGCTAACAATTAGGATCCTATTAAATTACTAATAAAATGATTATACGCATCAATTTTTTTTTACTGCTAACCTTTAGAGGATCCTACTAATAAAGGATCTATATGCATCATAAGGATGCACATCTTTGACATAGAAATCTGATTAGGACTACTTCAAAACAAAACAAAGAAACAAGAAAAGGATAAACAAAAGATGCTGAGAACAATTAAATGAATTTTCAACTTCATGGGGTTTTTTTTTTGGACATCCAACTTCATGAGGTGACCAAACAGTTTTCAGCTTCGAAAACGAAAAAAAATTGACCAAGAAAAGGAAAGAAGAAACTTTATGCATGCATCTAATAATTATTAGGGGTTATTATTGATAACATCCTCATTAAATTATCTAATTACTCTTTTATGCCTTTAATAATCTATTTTATAAAAAAATGTCTAATAAAATAAATATTTATAAAAAACATCCCCTTTATATTTTCTATACCTTTACTACTCTTATTATTAAATATATTATTTTATTTTAATACAATATAAATCTTTAAATATTAAACAAATAATAGGGTACTTCTTTCTCCTCCTCCTCCACTACCACCACCACCACCACCACCACCACAACCACCACCATAACCACCACAACCACCATGTATGTAACCACCACTACATCCACCACAACCATCACCACCTCCACCACCACAACCACCACCACCACCACCACCACCTACTACTACTACTAATTCCATCACACGCGCGCGTCTGTGAATTTTTTTTTTTAAATCGTCATAACTAATTCAAAAAAAAATCAGAAAATTAAAAAAATTTTATTTTTGAATAAAGTAAATTAATATTTACGTCTATGAATTTTTTTGATTTTTTTTTGAATTTTTTTGATTTTTTTTTTCGCAGGCACCGATTTTCATGTTTTAAACCGTGAAATAAACATGAAATTCCATGTTTAAAACATGTAATTTCGTGTCTGCGAAAAAAAAAATCAAAAAATTCCGAAAAAAATCATAGACGTAAATATTAATTTGATTTATCCAAATATAATTTTTTTTTGATTTTTTTGATTTTTTTTGAATTAGTTATGACGATTTTAAAAAAATTCACGGACGCGCGCGTGTGATTATTAGTTTTTTTCTTATTTTTTAATTGTTAATCATAAAGGTAAATTTGGGATGGGGCTGTTTTCAATAAATATTTTTTTCTAGGCACCTTTTTCTAAATAAGTTTTTTAATAGGCATCAATCAACAATTGGCTCAATAATTATTGGTCGGCTTCGCCTAAGATATCAAAAAATGAACTAAATTGGATGCATAAATTAATGATATATATGAATTATTTTACCTTATATATCTTTCCCCCTTTTATTAGCATGAGATCTCATTATGCAAATTTTGACTATTCCTAGGCATTGATAAAGTCCAATCTCTTTTCTTTTTTTAGATGTTTAGATATACTCTCTTCATCTATTTTTATTTGTCTAACTTTTTAAATAGAGATGTCCAATATTATTTGTCCCTTTATCAATGCCAAAACACTGTTTCCCTACTTTTTCCAATATTAACCCTATTTAAATAGTATAGTAATGTAATAAATGATATGATATATATTAATCAAGGGTGGTTGTGTAAAAATGAAGAGTATTAAATGCTCTTTTTAATCCTTGTGCACCAAAAAGGTGGACAAATAAAAATGGACGGAAGGAGTATAAAATACGAATAAAGTTGATTATAAAGAATCACCTAATGCCATTAGCGGCTAAATCTTAGGCTAAAAGATGAGCTAACTAAAGAAGGAGAAAAAAACCCAATCACCAAATAACGTGTCAAATAGCTTGTGTTTGGTGACCCAGGCAACTATTCGATTTCCTTTACATAAAATAAAAGAGAAAGTTGGGTTGCACATTTCTACAGTACCATAAATACACTTAATTTTATTACAAGAATCAAATCTACTAGAGGGAGTTCTAATAACTAAAGGATTCAAAATGGTTTCACAGTCATTTTCAATGATAGTTTATTCCACTGAAAACCATAAAGCGACTTCACATCCTAACAAAACGCCCAATGCCTCGGCTTCGTTAGAATTCCTAGCCTTAACTTTGCTTTACCACCAATCAAGTTGCCAAAAGAGTCCTTAACAATACAAGCAATTGCACAACCATGATAAGTAAGAGAACCATTAGTATTAATTTTAAATTTATTACTAGGGGAGGAGTCTAAATGTTATCATTATTATTACCTGAACCCGAGACAATGTGGTTCTTATTAGTATTATTAACAACCTTCATAAGTTTTACTCTTTGATTTTGTTGTTCTTTTAAGACAAAATCCTTCAGCTTTAAATCATTTGCATCATTAAGATGTAAGTTAATATTTTTATATATTCCAATTTTTGTAAGCCAAGTTACAAGTTAACATAGGGTCAGGGGAGATACCATTGAACACAAAATTGTTTCTTTCTTTCCAGATATGCCAGCATATATTGCAAATCAGTTCAACACTAAATTCAGCTTATTCATTAATATCCTTCATAATGCAATAGGAGCTAAAAGCCATTCACCCAACTTGAAGGTTGTATGATTCATAGTTTTAAGGGACAAAGGTAAAGAAAACCAAACAGCTTTAGCCCATGGGCAAGCAAATAGTAAATGTTCAAATGTTTCATCATAACTGTTGCACAATTTACAGACTTTAGATTTAGTGCATTTTCTGTTATATTGATTAGTCTCAGTAGTAAAGTTAACACAATAGTTATAAATCTAATTAAGTCTATTCATTCAATATAGAGGGATCAGGAAATGGTCCAACTAAGATTAGATAAACATACAATGCAAGTAATTAAAAGATGACATGTAAAGAGTTAAAAGATAGAAGGTACACAATATTTTTCGAGTGGTTTGACTCCCTAAAGTCTAACCACCACCTAAGGAATCAATCTTAGGATATTTTAAACTCGTAAACTAAGCTTCTTGTCATTCTTGAAGGTGAATTACAAAACCTTTATAAGGAAGTTTATCAGGCTAAACCACAACCGAGCTCTCATGATTTTTTCAGGTTCAATCACAACCCAAGTGAGATTTTTATTAGGATCATTCTCAACTTTTATATACCACTCTTCACAAAAATAGATGAAGAGCTAAATCCTTTGAATAACATATATTACAATTAAGAACAATTGACTCCTAAAGAGTAGAGATGAAAATGAAGACTGTTGAACTCCTCTTTAAGTACATATAAAAAGTATACTTGATGAACCCTTCTTGAGTTGATTATATAATGATTTATTAAACTCCTTCTTGAATGGGTAGTATGATTAAGTAAAACAAGCTCAAATGAATGATAGAAAGATGAAATGGTTGGATTCTTATATCCACTTGATGATTGGTGATGTACTTTAATGTTGTAAGAATGACGGATTGAAGATATGATTTTTGGATTGAAAATATACTCCATATATGTAGCCCTTGCAGTCCCCACAGTTATATCCTATGTACCAAGCAAACTTCTGAAGAGGACTAAATCGGCTACCTAGTTTGTCTTAATTCGGAATTCCAATTTCATCTCTTAAGGGTAGAATCCACGTGTCTTGTACTTGGGGGCCAATGACTATAAGGTAGTTGGCATAAAATATTGTATTGGCCAAAAATAAAAACCCAATTCGCTTGGGAAACAAGTACCAAAAATAGTCTGTTATTTTTTATCCATTGTTCAAATTCCCAAACTTAATTCAAGAGATATGTTCAATATGAATTTATAATTTATTTCTTAGTTGATGGCATCTCCGAATTCACAACATATAACAAGTTATGATGCAAAACATGTCAAATAACATGAAAGTGAGAAAACATGTTTTGGCATCGGAAATTATGTGTAGATGTTATTTCTATCAACATAATAAGTTTTCTATGCATATTACTAAACAAGTATGTAGTTGATCACTTTAGCAAAATCAATACGTATGAAAAGTTATGCCCCAGTGTTGTTCAACTTATGTGAAGGCTCATGAAACACATATAATGGAACCAAGTATTCATGTGATACTATCATGTGATACGTTCTAAGTGTGTATATTTATAAGTTTGATGTATAACACTTTTACAAATCCATTTCACATAGAACGATATGATCAAGAAAGTTTTTAATCACAAGCTAGTGCAGAAAGGTATGACAAGTAGTGTTTGTGCATGGGATAGGTGTTCATGCTTGGAATGCTCATATTGGTGATATAAATAATATTTCAAGTAATGATATAAATATCATGAAATTAGACACTATAATACCTAAGAATTTGTCACAATAAAACAACCTAGAAAAGGGGTGATATGCTAACAAAGAATTTCTCTATTAAGTTCAATATGGTAAGTTACCGTAGTGACATAATATGTAATCTATGTAACCTAGGAGGAGAAACTCAGTTTCTTGAGCACCAATTCCGAGAAGACCTATTGTACATTTGTAGTACACGATCATAGACTTTTGACATATCAAGTTTTAGCATTATAGAATGTTTCTTTGACTTTTGTTTCCTATTAAGTAAGTAGGTTACTTCCTATTATGATGTTGTCTTGTATGCTCCTTTAATGAATAAATGTTTTAGTATAATAGAGAGATAATTTGATTCATAAATGCATGAAGTGAGTTAAAGAGTATGTTGGAGATGATTTTGTAGACAACGTTGGCTCAAACGATTGGCCTAAAGTAGCCATCTTCTTCAGGATAAACTTCTTTTGAGATAAGAGAGAACGTTGTGTATGATTGAAAGCCACCATTTCTTGAAAAAAAATTGTATTTAAGTGCATCACAATTTTCTGGTATAAAATTCCATGGAAGCTATCCGATCATGGTGCTTTTGATAGACCATGCTAAAGCCATTTTCCAAACCTCTTTTATGTCAAGTTCTCTTACAAAGGTCTCAATTCATTTCCCCTGCAATGTGTTTCAATAATTTAGACTCTGTCTATTAAAATATATTGTTTGATAAAGATGTATACGATTTGGCATAAAAATCTTAGAAATCTTTTTAGTTTCTTTGTCATTTAACCGTATACCAGTTTCATCCTTAAGGTGAGTGATCTTTCTTTATTCCTTCTTTACATTGTTGAGGAAGAGTGTGATGTTCATGTATCTTTCATTTAACCATTTGACTCTAACCGGGGCCGGCACTTGGGAAAAGTCACCAAGACACCCGTTTTAGGTCTAATTTATTTGTTTTGATTAAAAAACCTAACTTTTCAAAACAAAAAAATTATAGTTAAAAAAACTCCGAAATTTTTTTTGCTTTAGGTAAACAAGCATATTTTTTTTTTATCGATCTCGACTCTAATACACTTCATGTTCCCGGGTTGCATAGAACAATCAGTATAACATATAATTTATCTTGTTAACACATTAGATCAAACTCTTTATTACCTTCTTTAATCTTTTATAAATATTATAGGTTGATTCTTGATCATATAGAAATACCAATTCTTTGTGATTATTTCAAATCTTCTTATTTACATTTTTAGAACACGTTGTCAAGAAAAATGCTACAAACTTTCGTTTCATTTTGAACCCTAGTCAATTTAGTCCTCTTGAGTATTCACCCCAATGTTGTAGAAATGAATCATTCACATCTGTGATCATCCATCAAGTAGAATTTAAACCTGAAGTAACTTCTAATTTTGAGTTGTGATGATACATGTGTAGAATAAATGGTGAATTGTCACAACATATGGTTGGATGGATCAACACATACGCATTGAGGAAGACAATGCTTCACACAAAGATTATGAAAATCAAATCTATAAGCATATTCTTATCAAAATTTATATTTACTATTACACTAGTTTTAAGGGTGGATGCAACCACCTTTTACGATCTTATGATACATTACAAATTTGTCCAAAAATCTATTTTAGGAAAAATATGTTAGTAAAATAACACATTATTTTTTTCCCAACTAAATATCTACCATTATGATCTTTGTGATACTTTTATTATTCCTTGAATTATAAATAAAACCTATTAATAGCCTGTTTGAAAATGCTTATTTTAGAGTAAAAAAACGTTTTTAGAATAAAATTTAAATTAAAAAAAATTATTAAAATAATTTTGAAATCCGTAATCACTTTAAGTGCTTTTTTTAAGATGCACATACTTGATACTTTTTCTAAAATTGCTTTTCAAGGTATAAAACAGTTTGAAACCATCTAAAAACTCTTTTAAGTGCTTTTCAAAAAAAAAATCACTTCCAAATAGGCACCAAGTGGGTGTTTATTTGCATTTAATGAGATCTTAATATGTTTCATTAAGACACTGGATTAAGAAGACTGTATGTTTTTTCTGACCAATTCAGATCTGAATAAATCTTAACTAACCTTTTTCATTAAGATTTAAAACAAAGTCTAAATCATTCAGACACTGCCTCGTAACAGAATAAGTTCTATTCAACTGTTATTCAGCATTCAGTATTTATCACTTTAAAAAAATCAAACAGCACCTAAATCTTCTACTACCTTTTACCCTTTGACAAATAATTCTTTTCCACAAAAAATCATAGTATCAATCATATCATCAATTTTGCAATATAATTTGATTAGTAGTATAATTATTGTTTGGGGTTATTGTTCATAACATCCTCATTAAACTCTCTAATTATTTTTTTAGCCTTTAATTATTTTATTTATACATATATACCTTCCTAATTACTTATTTGTAGAAAACATCCCTGTTCTATTTTTATTTCCTAATTTACCCCATATATATACTAAATTTATTTAACAATTCATTAATTACTCCATAATCTAGTGATCTCTTCTCTCTCTTCCCATACTTCAGAGCTCACTTTCTCTCTCTTCTCTCTCTCCATAACTGCTCGAGGTCAATGTTTTTCTCCTCTTTCTCGCTTGAGGTCTTATTCTCAACAGAAATTGAATTGTTTACTAGCTTTCTTCGATTTATGAATTCACAAAGTAATTTAACACATTTATCTCTGTTTTTCCTTTTCTATTTCTTCTAAATTTTGATTTCATTTTCTTGATTTTTGAGTGCAGGTTTGTGTTAGTTTCTCAACACAAATTCAACTGTGTTCTAGCTTTCTTCTAGCTCGCTTCATGAATTCACAAAAAAATGTCACACATTTATTCTCTGGTTTTTCTTTCCTTGTTCTTCTAATTGTTGATTCATTTGCTCGATTTTTTAGTCCAGGTTTGTGTTAGGGTTACAAATTCATATATTGAAGAACTCGAGTATGTGTATTGTTCATTAGTGCAATTTGATTCGAGTTTCTTCCTCTTTCTCAATTTCCTCCAATTTTTCCTGTTTATTAAGGTTTGTACTGTTTTTAATAATTTTCTTTTGAATAATTACTAAATGTGTTCATTTACATGTTATGTTTTGTTATGTTTGTGTTGTTCTTCCTTTTTTTGTTTGATTTTAATAGTTTATAAATTTTTTGTGTTTTTTGATTATGTTTTTCTGCATTTTATATATATATATATATATATATATGTATGTATAGTATATTCTTCATTTTGTTGATATGTTGCTCCAGTTTTGACGAATTTCGTGTTTAAGCTGCATTTATCTGAGTGGAGGTTGTTTTTCAGCTTTTATGCTCTACATTTAATTTTACAGTTGCATATTTTCATGTTTAAAACATGAAAATCTGCAACTTTCTTAACACCTTTCTCCTTTCCACCTTGTTGCTTATGTATGTTATCATGTCCTACTACTTATTGTATGACTTATTTACTGCAGATGGTTATGGCTGTGGTTAGGTTCGGTTCCCAACGGTCTATGCGTTTGTTTGATCTTTTCTCGAGCCTCGATTCAGTTTTTGAGTATGTGCTTTCTAAATGGCCTTCCTTGGTCTTAAACTCCACGCATTTAGTATATTCAATCGGAGATGACGTTAAATGTTTGTTGAAAAACGAAGAAGACTTCTCGAACATGCATTTTTTGGTCAACGAGTCAACTCTGCAGCGTATGGAAATTTACGTCACGGATGATCGGGAAATAGACGCGGTTCAGTCTACAACTTGCTTAGCAATCACTGTTGTTGATTCTTGCTCTCCTAATATAAATGCCTTGTCTGTGCACGATCCCAAGGAGCATACATTCGATGGTCATATATATTTGGTTCTCAAAAGTAACAATTGGAGGCAACTATTCAGTTACGTCGGGCAATGCTTTTACAGAGGCGATACTGAATTTCCTTCTTCTGTTGCCAAATTTGCGAGCGAAGTGGGGTTTAAGTATTACTTCACTCATAATTATCAGATGAATTGTTCTGTGAGTTGCAAAGGTTTTAAAACCGTAGCATGTCCTTGGAAAGTGTACGCCTCTATTGAACGTAGCAACAGATTCTTTTACATACGTACGTTGGTGAACGAGCACAACTGTGGTGCGGTTATGAATACATGGTTAGGAAGGCTATGAACTCCAATGTCATCTCATATTTGGTAGTTGAGGAAGTTAGGTCTAGGTCGGATATTGTTCCAAAAGACATTATTAGGGAGATGAAACACGGTTACGGTTTCGACATAACCTACACTGTCGCTTATAATAGTCTAAAAAGGCCAAGGACGAAGATCACGGTGATTTATCCTTGTCTTTCTATCGACTACAATCTTACTTAGACAAGTTGAAATCAGCCGATCCATCCACACAGGTTCATTACGAGTTTGATCTCGTGACTTTCACGTTTGAACGATGATTTGTTGCATTTGGAGGTTGCGTTCATGATTTTAATTCTTGTCGCCCAATGCTATTTTTAGACGGCACACACCTGAAGAGCAAGTACAAGGGTCACCTTCTAGTTGCAACTGCAAAGGACGGGAACAAAGGTTCCTTTACGTGACCTTTTACCCTGTTTTCCCCTGTTGCAGATAAGAAATTCCATGTTTAAAACATGGAATTTATTCTCTGCATGATCCCTTTTCTTCTGTTTTCTGCTTCTTTTGTTTAAGTTGTGTTTCCTCTCTTTGTGTGTTTCCATGCAGGCATATTCCCAATTGAATTTGCAGTCGTTCGAGCCTAGGACACGACAAACTGGAACCTATTTCTCAGGTTTCTGAGACCTTTGGTCCAAGATCGTCAAATCACCTTCATCTCTGACCATTTCCAAGGAATTATATCACCGGTCAGGCAGGTTTTCCAGACGGCTTCCATTCTTTCTGTTGATTTCATATACAAAACAACCTACGCGACGCTATAAAAGGAAGAGGCATGAGTGCATACAAGGAGTCTATGATTACTTTGCTAAATAGGGTCTCTCATGCTCCAAAAGCTACAGAATTCGAGATTGCTTTTGCAGATTTCAACCGTGAAGGCAAAGGCGTAGGTCGTACTTTCATGGACAACCTTCCGAAAGAGAACTTCTCCAATGCGATTTTTCCTAGGAAACGTTTCGGGGAGATGACTTCCAACGCCGCCGAATCATTGAACTCGAGAATCAAGCATGAATAGTGGGACAAACTTCCTATCATCGAGCTAATCGATCATATCCGTCTTTGGGTAATGCGTAAATTTTCAGATAGGTTTTTAGAGTCTTCGAAGTGGACGACAAGAATGGTTCCCGAGGCCGAGCTTCTTTACACTTTGAATTTCGAAAAATCTCGTCTTTGGACCGTGTGCCGTCAATTTGGAGGTTTGCATCAAGTTGTTTCTGACCCGTCTCATGTCGTTGATCTTCATAGATGCTCTTGTACGTGCGGAGGTTGGCAGTTTTTTGGGTTTCCTTGTCCGCACGCGGTTGCGGTTTTGCCAAACGCAGTAGATCCAGCTCATCGTCTAGAGTACATCGAGAGGTACTACCTCACGGATTTATACAAGGAATTCTACTCGCGTAACGTTCCTGCTTTTTCCACGTTCAGTCCACCTTCACCTAACCCCGGGCCCGGGGATGTTTTTGTGCACCCTCCAATCGTCAAGGTTCCTCCCGGCAGACAAAAAACGAAGCGTTTTAAGTCTCGTGATGAATTTGAGAACGAACCTAGGATGATAACATGTGGACGTTGCCATACCCGAGGACACCATAATGCGAAATCCTGTCAAGCTCCTCTATGAGTTTTGTTTCGTTTTTACAATCTTTATATTCTTGTAACGGACGATTAATATTAACATATTTAACATTGTTGACATTTGTATTGTTCAAGTCTTTGAACCTTTTTGTGTTGATATTTGTGTTGTTGTTTCATTATGTTAGTATAATTGTCTTTTTATACAGGTTTCGAGTCATGTAGCTTGAGTCGTTGATGGGTTTCCATGTTTCAAACATGGAATTCCATGTTTATAACATGAAATTCCATGTTTGACACATGGAATTTTATGTTTATAACATGTAATTCTTCTATGTCTTGACTTTTTCTCTGTGTTTTGTTGACCTTTACTTTTTCCTTGAACTCTGAATTTGTAAGACATACTATTACATACACAACTACTGCCAATTTTTATTTTGATATGTTTGTGTTTTGATATTGTATCGTGAGAAAATACATAATATTATGTTGTTTTTTCTTAATACTTAGTTTATACGAAAATACATAACAAAACATACAAATTGGATTACTAATAAAATGTTTTATAAAACTTAACAAGTCTAAGAAGTCATCTTGAACATTACAAACTAAAACATTCGGAAATAAGTACGATAATATACAAAATATCAAGGTCAAAAAAATAGTAAAAACTTTAACAATTTCTTCATTTATTCTTCTTCGTCATACGCGATTCTTTGGTCTTTGTTGTCAATGAACGGCGTATACATCTTTGCTCGGAACTTGTCGGCTACATTGTCTTCATATGTGTCCCTTACTTTGCGGTTTTGTATATATCTTCGGCATACATGCATATAAACACTCCGATGTCTTGGCTTCCTTCATTCATCTGCGGGCAGTCCATATTCTTCAATTCTGGTTGTGTTGGGTTCTCGGAATCTGGTCCTGCTCCAGGATCTAGGTAGTTGAAGACCTTTTCAGCGTTCTTATTGCTTTTTTCTAACAATGCATGGTTTATAATTTTGCTTGCCGGTTCGTTATGTTTCCATTTGTCTTTTGCATAGTCTTTGGGTTCAAACACGAGCAGCGTCCAGTGAGCGTCTTTCAAGTCATCCTCGTCCTCTGCAGTTTGTATCGGTATCAAGATGATTGTATTCCCGTCCTCGAGAGCTTTAGTGAATACGTTTTTCACATTATTTTCCATGATTTCCAGGTCACCTCCAATCACATATGCCTGCATAAATAGAACATTTTCCAGAGATTAATTAGTGTTTTCCATAAGATAGTTTATATAAACTGTGTTTTTACTCACCGTTGTTTCAGTACCCATGAAGAAAACTTTGTACATCACGGCATATATCAGTTTTATAGTTGACATGTGTTGACTTTTCTTATTAAATTCTCCCTGTAATAGTGTCAAATATGCTTCTAGAACCTGCAAAAACAGTTGTTAGTGTTATAATTAGTCTTTAATTATCACTTTTTATACTTATTTTGACTTACATTGCTCTTGATTGGCTTCTCCTCGGCAATTGCTTCCATGTCTTCCACCGTTACAGGGCAAGTCAGTTCCGATCCCCATACTCCAGATTTGTAATTAATACATTTTCAAATGTTAGTATATATAACTTTTAAATAATTATAAAAATTTCATTTTTTATTACAATTTATCTTTCTGGATATTGAAAATATTGTTCACCGTCTAAACATATTTCTTATCAAGCAACTCGTTAGGGGTCTTCTTGTTGATTCTTCTTTTGTACACCATAGTCCTCCATCGTTTTCCGACTTCATCAATCTTTTCCTTTCCTTTCCCCTTATCTTGTTTTTGATTACTTCAAATCTTTCTTTCGTTTTCTATTTGCGTTACCGGCTACTCGATCTTGAATTCGATTTCTTTACTCACTTTTCTTCTTTTCGGGGTTTGTGTTGTGAAATCAGATCCTATCTTTTTCTTTGCGTTTCTCGGTTGATTCTTCACCCTTGTGACCCTTGAACTTATTTTCACAGCATCTGTTTTTTCTCCCGTTATCTCAACTTCTTCTTTATCCTGGGCAATTAAAGTTTTTTCTTGTTCTGCATCTTTCTCTACCATTTCCGTCTCCTTTTCAGCTGGCACCTCTGGCTCTGTTTCCTTAGCACTTTACTACTCCTTTTGCATTAACACCTTTGTCTCGCTTTCCATATTTACCTCAATCTCGGGTTCCTTATTGACCTCAGTTTCGGGTTCCATATTCACCTCGGTTTCTACTCCCCCCTCTTTCTCACGTTCTCTGTTTTTCTCTGGCGGTGTGTCTATGTTCATTCCATAGTCTACTGCCCACTCTAAATATTCATTCATTTCTTTTTCTTCCTCGAGCTTTTTGATTCTTGCATCTTTTTCAACCAGTTGTATTGAAGCTCTGTGTTATCTATCTCCAGTTGGTTTACTTGATCTTTAAGTTTTTTAACGGTTTCTTCCAGCTTCTTTATTTTTTTATCGTCTTTTTCATTTCTTTCTTTTAACAGTTTCTCCAGCTTGTATTTATCCTTCTCTAGGTTGTGCTCTTTCTTATAAGCCCCATCTAATTCCTCATGTAAGTCTTTTATAGTAGTATCTTCTTCATTTTCTTCATCTGCAACCATCAAGACAAAAAAAATGTTAGTTTGTTAAAAGGCAGATGATGTTTTCAGTGTTTCAAACATGGAATTCCATGTTTATAATAGTGAATTTAATGTAGTTTTATAGCTATTTTCTACCTTTTTCTTCTTCTTCTTCTTCTTCTTCTTCTTCCTCGCGTTCTTCTTCCTCCTCCTCTTCTTCCCCTTCTTCTTCATCTTCTGACCCTCTTTGTGTCAGAGATGCGACACTGTCGTCGTCTTCTTCTTCTTCTTCTTCATTCTCTTCTTGTAAACCGAGTTTTTCTTTTTCCTCATCGGTTATGACAATCTTCTTTTTAACCTGTGGAAGAGATGTACAGTTTTAGTTAAGTGTTTCAAGTTATATATATATATCAATATCATGTTCAATTTACCTCCTTTATTTTGAGCTTATCAGGTACTGTCGATTTAAATTTGTTGTCTCTATCATCTAGATTCCATCTCAATATTCTTGGCCAAGCTTTTGGTCATATTTCAGTCCCCAAATTTGTGTATTCGTACAACCAAGGCTGTGAAACATAACAAACTATTATATTAGTACAATATATAAACTTATATATATATGTACAATAGATTATTGTTTTTTCTTACCACTAGGACAGTGACTCATCCGATTACTTTCTTTAGATTTCGACTACTATAAGCTTCCAATGAATCCTCAAACAAATCTATCAGTCTCCCTTTCCAATCATAGTCAGTCATTTTTTCTCTTATCATTTCTCTAGTCCTAATATCCCTTTTTTTAACTACACTTCCTGTAGTTGGGTACATTACATTCCCCATCAAGTAAAGTGTTGTTAAGACCGGGAAATCCGCCTTCCGTTCTTTCTTGATTCTTTCTTTTCTTTCCTTTCTTTCTTCGTCACCTTCTCAATCCACATATGGGATGTCTATAATCATAGTCTTCAACAAATCTCTTATTATTTGTACAATCACCTTTTTATTGTCTCCAAAGTATTTCATATGCCACTCTGTTAATTCACCGACTTCTTCATTTGTTAGACTAGGGAATTCTTCGTCTCCACCCTTAATTCCCATGATTACAGCCACATCTTCTCTTTTGAGTTTGATTAATCTTTCTCCTAATATAAATCCATTTTTCTCTATTGAGTAGCATCTTATTATTTCTTGACTTATTAAATCACCTTTCCTGAGTATTATCTTTCCTTTTCTTTTAATCAATTTGAATACTCCATCCAGTAGCCCGTAGAATGATGTTTCCTTACACCATTCTATGTGTTGTTGTGTAAATTTGTCTTCACTAAGTAACTTTACTATTGAAGCTAGACTTGACTTGTACGTATCTTTAAATGTCCTCTTCTCTTCTTCTACTTCATTTTCTTCTTGATTATTCACTCTTCTTCTTGGTGCCATTTTCACCTGTTTTTACACAAAATCCAAGCACAAGAAACCTATTAGTAGTCCGAATTGAGTTAATTCCATGTTTTATACAGTTAACAAAACATGGAACTCCATTTTTTATACAGTTAACAAAACATGGAATATCACGTATAATACAATTCTGAAAATATGGAATGCATTGAGCAGAACACACATGTTTACCTTTAAATTGTCTATATTATGTAGTAATTACACTATAAGGTCCCTAAACTACACATTTTGACTATAATATGCACAATATTTACCAAAACTTTAGTGTCATGCCCCTATTTATATAAATTTGACAGTTATTCCTCAAAAATTCAAATAATTGCACTATAGGTCCCTGTTTAACACATTAATCACGTTTTACGACTTCAATCCATCTTTCGTTCATGTTGATCAAAGTTTATTGAACAAATTCATCAAATAATCATATTTTAAACCCTAAGAACTTCTAAATTCGGTTTTTACACAGAAATAAGTAAAAATTGTTTATAACTCAGTAAGAAATCGGTAGAAATTAAACAAAATCCCCATGCACTATATTTTTGTTGTGTTTATCTTCATGAATCATGCAAAAACAGTTTCGAAATTATAAAACACTATCAAAAACCTCAAAATAAACATAGAAATTAGATTATATTGAGTTTTTTCACTTACCTATGTCCTATTTTGAGTTTTGGAGTCGAATCTTTGCTTTGATCGATAGATATTGTTTCCTGCTTTGCTCGGCGGAGTAGACTTTCCTATCTTGCGTTCACCGTCGTCGTCGTTCGCCGCCTCTCGCCGTTATCGCCGATTCTGCTCTCGATCTTTCGTTTCTTTTGTGTGTGTGTTGTGTGTGTTGTGTGTGTCGCGTGTGTTTTGTTTTCTTTTGTTTTTTTTAAAACCGTTTTGTACAAATATCTTTTTACTTTTTTTTAAAATTATTATTTATAGGGGTATTTTGGGTTAATGCACTTTTCTATAAAGTGCCTTATTCTAGGTACCTTTTTACTAATAATTTTTCAATAAGCATTTCTTAATAATTGACTCTTATTTTTTTGGATTTTGAACTTAAAAAGAATCAATATAAACGTTTGACCTAAATTATTATCTAAAATAGTAATTATATAAAAAAGTATTAAAATTGATATTGACCAAAAAAATCTTATAAAAAATATATATATATAAACTTTTTTTATTAAAAATTAATAGAGTTTCTTTTTGAGATTTTTTCCTTTTTCAACAGGGGATCGTGAGAGAGTCTATTTTTTTCTCTTCCAAACAAATCTTATCTTAGTCCTAAAAATAGAGATGTGACAAACTTTATCTCAATTTTGGTGGATCAAATTTGATCTAAGTGTTAATAGATTAAATCTCATCACATACGTAATTCAATTTTTTTTAAATTTTTTTAGTTATTACGAATTAAATTTCAAAATCTATGCATATTTAAAAAAAATATATGAAAAATTATTATTTTTAGTTATTAAGAATTTCTAAAAAAATATTTATTTTCCTATTAATTTTTTTTGAACAGGTCAAACTTAATTATAATAGGATAAATTCTAACAAAAATTAATAATAAATAAATAAATAAATTTTTTTGAGGCAATTTACTAATACCATCCAGGAGGTGTTGATATTGACCTTAAAAGTTATGTCTAATATAATTGATATAATAGACAATAATACCCTTGAATTTTCACACCAAATAATTTTCCCACCAAAAATTTTCCGGCCAAACTTTTCCCGCAAAAAAATTTCGACCAACTTTTTTCCGGCCAATTTTTTCACCAAAAAAATTCTCACCAAATTTTTATGTTGTTATTTGATGGGAAAAATCCCACCAAATTATATTTGAATTTTTATGTTGTTAGGTGGGAAAATCCACCAAACTATATTTGAAAGTTTAAATATTTTCTTTATATTTACTTGGGCAGGTGAGAAACTAAATCCTCTAATTTTAAATTGCTACATGTTATTTGGTGGAAAAAACTATGTATAGGTTATTTCTCACAAAAGTATATTTATAGTTATATTATTATTTGATGAAAAAAATCACTTATATAATCCGATACAAGTGTGACCATAATATGTTAAAACAAGCTCCAATATTGCTAGTTTGTTTCACATATAGTAGTACATATTGGACAAATTAAGGTATATCATGGAGTGAAAGAGGGTATTTAGCAAAATCAAACTTTAAAAAAATATACAAGACATAGGAACTAGATGCCCATGTGGCCATGTATATATTAAAAACATTCTTTCATAAAAGCCAACATAACCTGGTCTTGACAATTCATGATTATTAAATTCCATTTTTTCTATTCTTTACCCAAAGAACTTTAGATAAAAATATTTCTTTAATTAAAACCTCATCATGTCAGTTACAACTTACAAGTTTCGAAAAAAATAACTATCAAAGTCAGACACTTTTCTGATGTAAACGAATTCAACAAGTTAGCTACACATCCTTTAAGTTTTGATCGATTAGAACTAGACATCACCAAGAATACAGCTAGACTAACTTTACTGCATATTCATCCTTAAAGTTGATGTGCAGTAAATTTATTACAGAAGGGGCCTAGATAAAGCATAATTGCGAAGCTCAAATTGCATGTCTAAGTTTGGAGCATCTTTTAAGTCGCAACATTTAAATGGTAATCGCAACAATATAATTGAAGTTACAATATAAATAACACAATAATTGCATTCATTGAACCTGGAATGAAGAGAGAATTCCCTTAGCTAAAGGTAGCTTGTTTCTTTACTAAATAAAGAGAATTTACAAGTGCCCAATTTCAGCATTCTTAGCAGATAATGATTCATCACTATATTGACCAAGCAGTAATAATCACCCTTTATGTTTGTAATCTAAAGATGATTAGATTCATCAAAGTTTGAGTTTGGAGTGGCCAAAGCAAGCCAATTTCTTGTTTGATTCGACAAGCTTGGAGCTGATGAGCAGCATGTACGTTGTCTATTTTCCATTTTAATTCAAATCTGGTATATAATCCAATATTTTTGAAATAGAAGGTAACAAAAATCATCAAATTTAAGGTAATAGAAATCATCAGTTGTAACTCTTGACTCTCTCATATTATAAAAAACCTACAATCCCCTAATAAAGTAAACTCAGTAAATTAAAAAAATTGAGAAAAATAGAATAAACATTAAACCTTTGGTGTTGCTATTTTCACTTCCAACATTCTATTGCCAAGGAAATGCTCCCTTGATAATGCAGAAGCAACAAATTACATTGTTGGGGTTTATGATGTTTGGTGGGAAAAATCCCACAAAATATTGTACTGTGAATGAAATGTATGATGATAAGGTTGAGTATTGTACCCAACCTTGTTGTTTGGCAATGGAACACCTCCATTAACTTTAGCTAAATCCCCCATTTCCTTCTTTTCGTGATCTCTAGTGGATTCTCTCCCTATTCTTGATCCTCCATTAATGGTGGATGACCCAGGTTATTATTATCATCTGCTAAGATAATTAAAGGTTCACCCTCTTCATCGTCTGCGTCATCCTCCTCACCTCCCATTCTTACCATTCCCATTGGCCCAAGCTCATTATCGTTCACTATAATGTGTAAGTCATCTTCACTGTAGAATCATCAAACAATTATTTTTTCTTCATTACCATTAAAGCCTTTATCAAACAATGTAGAATCATCAAAATTATCGGAAGAAGCAAAATAATCCTCCCTAGAAAGCATCATATTTGTACGACATCGATGGAATCGAACGGAGGAAACTAAAATCTCTTAAGTGGCTTGGGTCGGTGGCTCGCTGGTCGGAGTTTGGATCGCGATGGGTTTCGGTGTTAGAGTCGCTCATCCGAGATGGACTTTGAACGAAGTTGGGGAGGAATGGAGGCCGCTCTGCTGTACGGAGGTCGGATCGCTGTTGTACGAAGTCACCCATCGTGGTGGCTTTGTGGCTTCAGAGAAAGTAAAGATACGTTGTATCGTGGTGGTTATGAGCCTCGCAGTGGCCTGATTTTCCGATGCCTGTTGGTGGAAACAGGAAGAGAGGGAGAGGAGTAGTTGTGGAGTAGCGGTGATGGTTTGGGGAGGTTATAAGGTAAGACTGCGATATGAACAATAATAGTGGGGCATAATTGGTATAATATTCTTTTTTAGGACTTTTATGGACAATGTAATAAGTGAGGATGAAAGAGGGATATTAATGTTGGATTTGGGATATAAATAGTAATAATATCTTTTTTTAAAGTGTAACTATATTTAAAAGATAGAAAAGAAAAAATATTACATTTAATTTAAATATTATATAAATGTATTTTTATTTATTAATTGTTAAAATTGAAATTGGTTAGACTTGTTGAAACAATATGTAAAAGAAACTAGTTGATGAGAGGCTATATGGAGATAAGAAGAGTATATTATTATATATGGATTTCATCTTACTTTGAGGGAATGTACAAGCCCTTTATATAGGCAATATGAGACTACCCAACTACCCTACTAATTACATAATAAGTAGGATGTTACAAGAGATAAATGTGAAGGTTACACCACCCCACTACTCTATAATAATAATATCCACTAAATAATATTTCATAACACTCCCCCTTGGATATTATTTCAAATACGCATATGATGTTGCCTCGTTAAAAACCTCGCTAGTAAAACCCAATGGGAAAAAAACTAGTCAAGGGAAAAAGAGTGCAACGCGTATGAATCTCCCTCTGAATGTGTGGATAAAGTACCTTGATCATTAGTATTATCGACTTGCCTCATGAAATGTAAGTATCTTTGCATAAAATTAACAAGTTCAGCCATAAATTATATTGACATGATATTCATCTTGGAATTTACATCTTGGGCTTTTCTTGTGAACTTAAATATGACCAAGTCTAGTTGAATATCCATCAAATTTTTATTGATATGCCTCGTTAAAACCTTACTAGGAAAACCCTGTGGGACAAAAATCGAGTGAAGGAAAAAGAGTTCATAATCTTATCAATACGCTTTTAATTTTCCTCGTTAAAAACTTTGTCAGGAAAACCCTGTGGGAAAAAACCTTGACGAAGGAATAAAGAGTGCAATACGTGTTGTTCTCCCCCTCATGTAAACGTATATGTGATGATCTTCAATTTCGAATATAATCTCGATATTTAGTATCTTACACATATTATAATAGTAACTATAATTTTAAATTAACAATATATAAAGTCATATCGTCATATAACACTAGAATGATCCACAAACACAATCATGTGCAATTTAGAGGAATAAATATTCATGCACGTAATCATAAATAAACACATATTCTACTTATGAAATATAAAACAAATATATGGCAGATTACATGACAATATATAAGACAATTAAAGATTGTTAAAGACAAAAAAAGTAATACAAATATCATTCTAATATATCCCGGGATTTGAGACTTTACCAACCGAGCTAATATGATTTGAGACTCCTCATAATTTTTTTTTGTTATATAGAGGTAAGTAATTCTTGAGGTAAGATATATTCTTTTAATTTTTTATGTTATATTATAATATAATTTATTACTTCATCTCTATTTGAAAATATATTCTAATAGAGAGTAAAGATTAATCGAAATTCATATACCTCTTCAAATCTAGAATTTTGAAAGAGAAGATTCAACTTGATATTGTACAAGTTTGCTTCAAGAAAAGCAATTACAATCATTTAAAAAAAATGACGAGAATAAGCAACTGAATGTTTGCTTCAATTTATAAATTATGATTGCTTAAAAGCAATGTGAAACTTGTCTTGTTTACGAAAAGAAAAAAATATTTCAATGAACTTATCAAGAAAAAATTTGAATATTGAGAAACAATTGATAAACCATTATGAAATGTCCAACTTGATAATGATTCATGGGTGAAATTATTCAAGCCCACTTTCTACAAAAGTATGATTCATGAAAATGAGTCTAATAAAATAATTTTTCGTTCATATATTGAGCAATACTTTTGTCAGATATCTTGAATATGAAATCAAGTGAGAAAATAAGGTTTATATGAATAAAATTGGACATGTAATCCAAATACACCACAATAAAAAATAAGTAAATTGTGGATTGAAATTGCAAAAACATCTATGAAAGATTATGAAATTTATTTATCATAATCTCGTTAATTATAGACTTAAAGTCTCAATATTTTATGAAAAATGATTTATTGAATCATGCAAATAAGTATTGAGATGAATTCTCTTAAATTCTCAGATACATCTTGATGACATGAAAAAAACATTCTATTATCATTTCTTTGAAATATTGAATGTTTAAAATGTTTGTTTGGCATGACCTTGAAAGCCATATGAATGTCACATATGATAGTGAAAATAATCATTTGGGAAGAAAGTAACGCATCTAAGAACGATTGCGTAGAAAAAAAATACATTTCTTCAATATTATCTCCAACGAGGCTTAAAGTCTATTCCCATGATTTGTATAGTTATCATGAATCAGAAATTCATTTGATATAATGAAAAATTATACATTATAGTAGTCACTGACTTTGAAAATCATACGGGGTTGGAAAAATAATTACGTATTCCTGAAAAGAACACGTTATCATAAAAAAAATCGTGAACTTGAAATTGCGAAAGAGTATTTGACATGATTATTGAATCATGAAAACAAAAAGAAAGATAAATTCTGAAATGAGTCCTTACAGGATCAAAATTGACATTATAATTACAAGAAAATTAAATGTTAGAAGTGGGATTTGAACCAACAACCTCCTACAAATTGTGTAACTTGAATATGGTATCTTAGACCAATCGATCATCATGTCATAATTGTACAATATTATTGTACAAGATTATTTGACATAATTCTTTTATGACGAATGTCATTTGGATAAATCCAATATTAAATCAATTATGAGAGGATAAACTTATACTTCTATGAAGGATATTAAATCTTTATCGTATCTTCTCAAAAGATAATATATGAGTGATTCCAACTCGATTAAATTTCAATATATAGTCAAATTCAGGGGGAGAAATATATGATCTAGCAGAATATATATTTTCTTGAAATAGAAAATTGCTAGACAATTGGTTGTGAATTCTCCTAATATGACTTATCGACATACAAATTTATACATATATACGGTCATATTGAAAAAAAGTCCAACTAAAAATCATGAATACCCTCATTGGTCAAAGACCTAAAGTATCCATCTATATACCGTTACTTGTGCAACATAAAATATAAATGTTCCACCATTATGCACAAAGATGAGATCATGAACAAATATGAGAATTTATTTCAATCTACAATGATTAATATGTATCTTGAGTTTTTCATATGAAAAATATGTATACTGGAATACTATGCATAAAGCAAGATACTCATGATAATAGGGGGAGCTGAAAAATATTGTATAAGATGCATCCTCATCCTCGCAAATAAATTATGAGCTCAGTGTAATAATAAGATGCATTCATAAGTGACTAAGTCATGTATTCAGCTTGAAAAGATCATGCTCAAATTATTTTCCTTTGAAAAAAATACATTACAACGCGTAAAGCGTGGTCGACCTGTCGGTTCCAAAATATCATAAAATTGAGTAGTATGAGAAAGTTGGCACTTCTAAAATTATCATGAGATTATGTAGAAAATATAAATAAATAATAGTACTCTAATAAGAGTACCAGGTACCTGAATATTTTTTCTGTATTGAGAAATTGAGATAAAAGAATCTCATTCAATTATATTACTACAGACATATATGGAATCGAAAAACAACTTGATCATGATCAAATAATATGTGTAAATGATCATGTAAAAGTTACTAAATGAAAACGAGGATCTTGAATCGAAGTCCATTCTATAATGTCGACTAGAAAAATTAATTGGCCAAATATAATTAGACGCAGTCAGGCATAATCATACTCACACAGTCAATCTGAATATATGAAGTACTTTTTTGGTGGAAAATATTTGCCTGAAAGTTTCATGTAGGACTTCATGTGCGTCTTATGATAAAATAAATTTACCAATATTTATCGTGCTGATAACGTGTTGAAACAATATGTAAAAGAAACTAGTTGATGAGAGGCTATATGGAGATAAGAAGAGTATATTATTATATATGGATTTCATCTTACTTTGAGGGAATGTACAAGCCCTTTATATAGGCAATATGAGACTACCCAACTACCCTACTAATTACATAATAAGTAGGATGTTACAAGGGATAAATGTGAAGGTTACACCACCCCACTACTCTATAATAATATCCACTAAATAATATTTCATAACAAGACTGATAATTTAAGGTTTAAAATTTATTATATTATTTTTTGCAAATTTTTTAGTATAAGTTTAATTAATTTATAATTAAATCATGTCACAAATGTTATAATTATTGGTGTAATTTCATTTCTCTTGATATAAATTCTGATACATATATAGAGACAAAGTCCTGTAGAAGTTAGATTATTAACTGCCTAGTTGTTTTTCTTTAACTATTAGGCACAGTTGGAAGTACTTTAAAAGCTCACTCATAACCTTTCTTTCTCTTCTGAATGAGCTCTCCTCCCCATAAGCATCTTCCCTCCGACAGATAACACGGATACAGATAGAGAGAGAGAGCGAGAGAGAGAGAGAGAGAGAGAGAGAGAGAGAGAGAGAGAGAGAGAGAGAGAGAGAGAGAGAGAGAGAGAGAGAGAGAGAGAGAGAGAGAGAGAGAGAGAGAGAGAGAAGAGAGAAACAGTGTCTGCAGAAACACATGAAATGGGTAATGATGGAGACCATGAAGAATACATAGACATGGAAGTTCTAAGCTCAACAACACTACTATGTTCTTCACCACAAAGCAGAGAATTCGAGTTCCAAATGTGTTGTTCAATCTCTAATGAAAAAGATTCCACAACTTCTCCAGCAGATGAACTCTTCTACAATGGTAAACTCCTCCCACTTCATCTCCCTCCTCGTTTACAAATATTATTTGAAGAACAAAAGAAATGCAGCACGACACCATGTACAAATGCTAATAATACTCCTTTGGAGTCTTGTAATATATCTCCATCTGAGTCTTGTCGAGTAAGTTGTGAACTAAATCCAGATGAATATTACTTTGAATGGACTACTGACTTAAGCAGCTTCATTGATGATGAGGGTAGTACCAATAATCAAGAAATTGAAGTTGATTAAAGATTTAGCACTTGGTCAAAAGCTGAAAGCTTCAAGAGCTAATTTGAAATCATTGTTTAATACCAAATCTGAAGCAGAAAAGGGAGATTCAAACAAGGTAAGTAAGAAAATAATACCATTTGGGTATAAAGTTGCAAAAGCTCCATTTCCAACTATAGGTAATATAATTAAAAGTATTGAGAAAGAAGATCAAAATGATCAGGAAAGTAGTCATAGAAGGTCATTTTCAAGGGCTTTGAAAAGACATGCTCCAACTAAGTGTTTATCTTCAACGTCGTCTTCTTCTGGTTCTGGTTTGAGTTCTTTGTCACTGTCAGAGTCTAACTCTTCATCTTCATCTTCATCTTCATCTTCATCTGTTTCACTTAATGCTGTAAATGGTAGTTATTGTATAATATCACTTAGAAATAGTTTTCGTTTGAGGCAAAACAAGTTTCCAAACCCAGAAAACAAGATCAAAAGAAAATAGCAGCGAAAAAGAAAGAACACAAGATTTATCGTGGTTCAGCACAAATATGCCTACATCCACGTTGAAGCCCTTCTTCAAAAGATACTTCACACACTAAAGAACACGGTTACAGCCTCAGTACAAGTCTTACAGCATAAATCAGAATAGAACACCACTAAGGCTTCAATCAGAAACCCTAATCTAACAATCGAGAAATACTACTCAATCAATCAAGCCAGATACTTGATTTCCACTATTCTAATTGTTGATCTTTATAGTATAGATTCAACTATATTACAAAACCCTAGGTTTTAGTTGCTGAGAGAAATGAGAGAAAGAGAGGCGTCGAAACAAAGTGAAGAGAGGAGAGAGAAGACCCGAGCGTGTAATGGCTCTATTTATATGAGACAAGAAGTAAGTCACCATCTAAGCCGTCCAAGTAATAAGAGATCAAAGGAGAGAATGTTGCCACGTGTAATTCCTCCATCAGCCTTATTAAGTATCCACATAAGCCTCCACATCACCATATTGACTTTACCAATATATTGACTGAAAATATAACAATCTCCACCTTAAAGTCAATATTCTGCAGCTCTTCATCATCAGCTGTCATCCAGGTGTTCAGTGTGCAAAGCATCTTCTGGTTGCTTCAAAAAACCTGCAATAATTACTAAAACCACGAGTTAGCAATAATTTAACATAATTAAGGAATATAAAGCTCATTCAATGTTCAACAAACTCAAGCAATGCTTAAATTTGCTAACAGATACTACTTTTGTTCCCATATCAGCTGGATTGTCCTCAGTACCAATTTTAACAAGTTTAATTCTTTCAGAAGTTAACCAAGTTCTGATAAAATGAAACTTCACATTAACATGCTTGGTTCTTTCATGGTACACAGGATTCTTACTCAAATGTATAGCACTTTGACTGTCACTGAATATAGTAGCAGTTGACTTAGTCAACTGTAATTAACCCTTGTAACCAAATAGCCTCCTTAAAACAGTCACATATAGCTACATATTCTGACTCAGTTGTAGATAGAGCCACTAAAGGTTGTAACTGAGACTTCCAAGTTATACAATTTTTCCCAAGTAAGAAACAATAAGAAGTAGTAGATTTTCTACTATCCCTATCACCAGCAAAATCAGCATCAACAAAACCACATAGATCAAATGGAACATTAAACTGACCATAACTCAATCCCACATTCAAAGTACTGCTAATATATGAGACAACCCACTTTAAGGCAGTCCAATGTTCAGGACCTGGATTTGACATGAATCTACTGAGTAAGGATATATCATAGGATAGATCAAGCCTTGTACTGATTATAGCATACATTATAGAGCCAATCACATTAGAGTAAGGTATATAGCTCATCTTGACTTTCTCAGAAATATCTTTGGGACATTGACATTTACTTAAGATAAAGTGGCCTGCCAAGGGCATTTCAACCCTTTTACAGTTCAAGTTACCATATTTCTCAACCAGCTTTTCCAAATAAGGCTTTTGATGCAATCTCAGACTGCATTCTTTTCTATTCCTTTCAATGATCATACCCAAAATTTTCTTAGCTTTTCCTAAATCCTTCATATCAAACTCAGAACTCAGATTAGTTTTCAATTTATTTATGTTCTGCAATGAATTACTAATCAATAACATGTCATCAACATATAACAACAAAAATATCATACTATCAGATAATATTTTAAAGTATAGGCAGCTATCATATTCACTTCTTTTGAAACCTAAACTCAAAACATAAGTATCAAATCTTTTGTACCACTGCCTAGGAGATTGCTTAAGGCCATACAAGGATTTTTTAAGCAAGCAAACATGATCAGGATGTTTAGAATCAATAAAACCTTCAGGCTGTTTCATATACAACTTTTCTTCAAGTTCACCATGCAAAAAGGCAGTTTTTACATCAAGTTGTTCCAACTCTAAGTCATAACAAGCCACATAAGCTAACATAGTCCTAATTGTTTTAAATTTTACAACTAGAGCAAAAATTTCATGAAAGTCTATCCCTTCCCTCTGTGTATAACCTTTGGCAACTAGTCTAGCCTTGTATCTAGGTGGTTCAGTCTCAGATACTCCCTCTTTCAACTTATATAACCATCTACACTTAATTATTTTCTGGTCAGGGGGTTTTTTAACTAAGGTCCAAGTATTATTAACAAGTAAGGAATTCATTTCCCCTTTCATAGCATTTAACCACTTACCTTATCTTTAGACTTTAACACATCAATATAAGTTTCAGGTTCAGTGTTTGTTACCTCAGCAGCTGCAATTAGTGCAGTGAATACCAGTTCTGCATAAGAGTACCTTGTAGAAGGTTTTGGGTCCCTTTTTTTCTCCATCTCTTGTTAATTGATAATTTGCAAGACTTTCTTGAAGGGACTCCTGAGGTGTCTCAGTCTCTGAGTGTGGCTCAGAATTACCTGGCTGCTCAGATGGCTGAGTGTCCTCAGTTTCTTCTTCAGTGACTGGATCAGAGGTAGCCTCATCATTTCCAGTTTGAAGGGGCTCCACCTCAATCTCAGTACCAGCAGAAGATGCTTCAGGTTCAATTTGATCATCACCTGAAATCACAACACTTTTCTTGCAAGGAAAATTAGTTTCATCAAAAATAACATCTCTACTAATCAAAATTTTAATGCCATTAGCACTTTTATCCCATAACCTATAACCTTTAGTACCATGCATAGACTGATAACCAAGGAAAACACATTTTATGGATCTAGGGTCTAATTTACCCTCTCTATTATGAGCATATGCAGCACAGCCAAATATTCTTAGTTCAGAAAGATCAGGTTTTCTATTGTTCCATAACTCCATGGGACATTTCATGTCTAAAGTTCTATTGGGACTTCTATTAATTAAATAGGTTGCAGTATAAAGTGCCTCACCCCAAAAAGATTTAGACAAACCAGAAGTAAACAATAATCATCTAATTTTTTCAAGTAAAGTCCTATTCATGCGCTCAGCAACCCCATTTTGTTGTGGGGTTTTCCTTACAGTTCTATGCCTCATAATACCTCGCAATTTACACAAATTATCCATATCATCATTTCAAAACTCTAATCCATTATCAGTTCTAAGAGTTTTAATAGATTTTCCAGTTTGATTCTCATTTAAAACAATCCAGTTTTTTATAACACTAAAAGTATCACTTTTATTCTTTAAAAGAAAGGTCCAAACTCTCCTAGAATAGTCATCAACTAGGGACAGAAAATATCTTTTCCCACCATGTGTTTCATGCTTCTCAGGGTCCCACAAATCAGCATGTATATATTCAAGAATACAAATAGATAAATGAACACCAGTTTTAAACTTCATTCTATGTTGTTTAGCTAAAACACAGGGTTCACAGGAATTTAAAGATGTAATAGAATCCTTACCAAACATTCCTTCTTTACTCAACACATTTAGTCCTAATTGACTCATGTGTCCTAACCTGAGGTGCCATTTGAGTGTAGCTACACTTTCAACACTTGTTTCAACATTGTTAGAGTCAGATAATACACATATACCATCAAGAACATATAAACCATAAACTTTCTTTCCACACAGGACAAGTTTTTCATTCTTATGGACATTTAATACACCATTGCATACATTATATACACAACCAAGATCATCTAACATTCCTAAGGATATTAAGTTCCTTTTTAGGTCAGGTATCCATCTCACCTTAGTGAGGGTAACCACATTACCATTGTTAAGCCTTAAATCAATATTTCCTATACCAGCCACTTGGCAAGTATTGTTGTTTCCCATATAGACAGATTCAGAAGTGTCATGTTTCAAGTTATAGAACCATTCTTTATTAGGGCTCATATGAAAAGTACATCCAGAGTCTAATATCCAACTAGTCTTACAAGTAATATCAGATACATTTAACACTTCACAAGTATCATCATGTTTGGAGGGAATACAGGCAAGATTAGTCTCAAGTGTAGTATTGTTCTTATTCTTAAGGGCATAACACTTCTTTTTAATATGGCCAGGCTTACCACAATGATAACACTTTCTAGTTTCAGATTTATTCTTATTACCTTTGTTCTTTTTCTTGAACTTATTAGGTTTATTTTGCTCAGGGGGGTCAACTTTATATTTCACAAATAGGTTGTTACCAACTCTTTTTAAGTTTTTCAATTCAAGCTCCCTAGTTTTCAAAGAGGCAACAATTTGATCAAATGTAGGCATCACAGAAGAGTATTGAAAGGCATCTTTAACTACTTGATATGAATCAGGTATAGAATTTAATAGGATCATGCTTTTACTAGTCTCATCTAGGGCCATTTCAGAACCTTTTAACATAAGATTAAGTTTCAAGAATTCATCTACATTTTCATCAATTGTTTTAGCAGAATCCATCTTATAAGAAAATAGATTTCCTTTCAGAAAAGCAAGATTAGGAGCAGATTGAACAGAATATAAAGATTCGAGTTTACCCCACAGTTCAAGAGCAGTCTCAGCACCATCTACCTTTCGTATGACATTGTCAGAGAGGTTTAAGAATAGAAGATTATAGGCCTCCTCTTTAATTTCATTTACTCGCTTTCGAGCATCTTCAGACCAAAGGTCCATGTTAGGTTCAAGAGCTGCTAACACCTTATTATGCGATAATAAGACTCACATTTTCTTTTTCCATACTCCAAAATCACCCTTACCATCGAACACAGAAACTTCTAGCCTTGTAGTTGCCATTTCTTAATACCTATATATCAGAAAAAGGTACACAACACAAGGCAATCAAATATTAGGGTTAGAAAAAGAATCACAAACCCTAGAAAAACAATTCTAGGATTCGGTTTTGATTGAAACCCTAAATGATGTAAGATCCTTGAATAAACAATAAAAGAAAACCAACTTTTATTGTTGAAGAGATTTAGAAAAATTTTATGAAGCTAATCAAACAATTCACAGATCTGTAAAACCGAAAAATCTTTTCGAAAACGATTTTCACAAAGAATCGATTAAGCTCTGATACCACTATTGTATAATATCACTTAGAAATAGTTTTCGTTTGAGGCAAAACAAGTTTCCAAACCCAGAAAACAAGATCAAAAGAAAATAGCAGCGAACAAGAAAGAACACAAGATTTATCGTGGTTCAGCACAAATATGCCTACATCCACGTTGAAGCCCTTCTTCAGAAGATACTTCACACACTAAAGAACACGGTTACAACCTCAGTACAAGTCTTACAGCATAAATCAGAATAGAACACCACTAAGGCTTCAATCAGAAACCCTAATCTAACAATCGAGAAATACTACTCAATCAATCAAGCCAGATACTTGATTTCCACTATTCTAATTGTTGATCTTTATAGTATAGATTCAACTATATTACAAAACCCTAGGTTTTAGTTGCTGAGAGAAATGAGAGAAAGAGAGGCGTCGAAACGAAGTGAAGAGAGGAGAGAGAAGACCCGAGCGTGTAATGACTCTATTTATATGAGACAAGAAGTAAGTCACCATCTGAGCCATCCAAGTAATAAGAGATCAAAGGAGAGAATGTTGCCACGTGTAATTCCTCCATCAGCCTTATTAAGTATCCACATAAGCCTCCACATCACCATATTGACTCTACCAATATATTGACTGAAAATATAACAGTAGTTTCTATGAGTTGAAATTACTTAAGAGGAGAAGTAGTGACACTACAGAAATTGAGAGTTCAATTCAAGCGACAATTGCTCATTGTAAAAAGTCTCAACATCCTCTTCATTTTACAACTAAAACCAATGAAGCTTCTGGGTTGTGTTCATTTTCTGCAACTTATCAAGATCAAGATAGAGTTGCAAATGTTTGTAAAATTTGATTTTTTTTTATAAGGTCAAGGAAAATAAAGAATTATGGTATGAAAAAATTAGTAAATGTTATCATGTGATGGTAGAATCTTTAGAATGAGTGTAGTTAGATTTTTTGTAGTCATTTCAGTGTATAATTATTCTGCATAATGAGGCCAACATATATTTGGTGGAGTAAAGATATATATCACCCTTTTTTGCTTTACCTCTATATCACCTCCTATGTGGAGGTTTTAAGCACCAATCACATTGTTTCTTTCTCCCATTTATTTATTTTCTCTCTCTTTTGTTTAGTGCCACATAAGCTGACACATAGGAGGTGAAATAAGGGTGAAGCAAATAGGGGTGATATATAGCAATGCTCTATTTGGTGTTAGTGAGTGATGTACTGACTACTTTATTATTTTTATTGTAGATTATTGTTGATAACATCTTTATTAAACTTTTTAATTGTTTTTTATGCCTTCAATAATTTATTTTATAAAAAATTGCCTAATGAAGTAATTATTTATAGAAAACATCCCCTTTATATTTTCTATATCTTTACTATTCTTATTATTAAATATATTATTTTATTTTAATGCTATATTAATTTTTAAATATTAAACAAATAATAGGGTACTTCTTTTACCACCACCACCACCACCACAACCACCATGTATGTAACCACCACTACATTCACCACAACCATCACCACCTCCACCACCACCACCACCACCATCACAACCACCATGTATGTAACCACCACTACATCCACCACAACCATCACCACCTCCACCACCACCACCACCACCGCCACCTACTACTACTAATTCCATCACACGCGCGCGTCCGTGAAGTTTTTTTAAAATCGTCATAACTAATTAAAAAAAATCAGAAAATTTAAAAAAAAAATATTTTTGAATAAATCTAATTAATATTTACGTCTACGAATTTTTTTGATTTTTTTTGAGTTTTTTCGATATTTTTATAATTTTTTTTCGAAACATGGAATTCCATGTTTAAAACCGTGAAATAAACATGAAATTCCATGTTTTAAACATAGAATTACGTGTCTGCGAAAAAAAATTTAAAAAAAAAAAAAATCAAAAAATTCAGAAAATTCCGAAAAAAATCATAGACGTAAATATTAATTTGATTTATCCAAATATAATTTTCTTTTATTTTTTTTATTTTTTTTATTTTTTTTTTGAATTAGTTATGACGATTTAAAAAAAATTCACGGACGCGCGCGTGTGTTTATTAGTTTTTTTTAATTGTTAATTATAGAGATAATTTGAGATGGGGATATTTTCAATAAATATTTTATTCTAGACACCTTTTTCTAAATAAGTTTTTTAATAGACATCCATAACAATTGACTCTTTTTATTTTTGTTTATATTATTTTGTTCACAAGTTTCAAAATCCATTCAAATCCACTGTCTGTCTTTAGTTTATTGTCATCTTATGAGAAAAGAAATCTTTATGATGAAACAAAAAATAAAATAAAAAATTTGGAACAAAATGAAAATAAAAATACACCAATTTTTTTTTTTTTTTTGGTCGCAAAAATACACCAATTATATCTATGATTATGAAGTATATTTCCTTTTTCTTCGATAATAGAAACATTCATTAATAATATTAATATTACAAATTATCCAATACTTTGAGCATTGCCGTTAAAGTTTAGAAGTTTAACTATTCAGGAGAGAGGATGTAATATTCAAAAGTTAAATAAATTGTATTTTTTTTTTTTTTCATACAAATGAGGCTTTAAAAATCGATAGTTGGACAAAACAGTACAACTAAAATAAAAAAGGCCCTAACACTAATCTAGGTGCCGTACAACCACTCTTATCTCGAGTGATATAGCTCTATAAGTAGTCCGGAGGGTCCTCCAATACATGGGGTTCTTCTTCCATCTCAGAACCTCTTTTGGCTAATATATCCGCGCACATATTCGCTTCTCTGTAGATACAATTGATTTCAAAACCCGGATGATTTTCCAACATCTCCCTACAATCACGACCTATATGGCAATTCCAACTCGTAGACCTACCACCGCCCTTCACTAGCGTGTGAAGATCTCTGGAGTCAGTTTCGACATATAACTCCGTGATACCACGATTCATAACCCATTTCAATCCGAAATGCAGCGCTAAAAGCTCCGAGTAAGTCGCAGATTCCGTAACACATGGACCAGAGAAACCTGCAACGAAGGAACCATCTTCATCTCGTAATAAACCTCCAATTCCGGCTCGAGTTCTCATACCATCGTAACAACCATCCACGTTTAATTTGAGTTTATTTAAAGGCTTATCCCACTTCACTAGCTCACTTTTCGCTGATTTAATGATCCCTTCAAAGCATTCACTACCCCACGCGGATACAAAGCTACTAGCTAATCGTAATATATCGTTTCTTAGCCCCACCATTCTTGGTCCCGAGTTTGGGTGCTTAAATATCGCTTCATTACTTCTTCTCCAAATGATCTCCACAGCAGCACTAAACACCAATTTCCATTCAATACTACCATACCTCAGTCTTGAATTTAAATTGCTCTCAATCCAATTCCTCATGACCTGTACTGTTGTTTCACTCGCCTGGTTCTGTACACTAGGTTGTACTACTGTTTCGCACAATACAGCTAAGTAATGATTATTAATTAACTCACCGGACAGTATAGGAAAGCTCCTGTCCACTGAATTTCGCTGCAAAACTTCTCTAGTACAGCTCCTGGAATTGACGAAAACTGCAGGGGCTGATCTGCAATTTTCTGCAGTCAACAATTCGGCAGAAACTGCTGCACTACACTCGCGCCACAGACCAAGCTCGCTCCACACTGTCTTCGCTATCTTACAGGTCAGAAATACATGGTGACTATCTTCCAATTCTGCACCACAGATCTTACACTCGCAAGACTCAACAACATTCCTTCGATATAAATTAAAGGCAGTAGGTAACCGATCCCGAGCTAGCCTCTATAACAGTACACGAAGTGTTTGAGAGCACTTAAGTTTCCAAATACACCCCCATTTAAACGATATATCAGGGACCTCCACCGCAATATTTGCGAAAGCAGATTTTACGGTAAAATTACCCGACGTTTCATGAACCCATTTATAACACAATCCTTCATTATCCGGCGTCTCAATCACCCCTTTGCGAAGTATACCAGACCCCGCCATAATAGCCTTGCAAATGTTCGAATCCGCTCCTTTGATCTCTTTCTGAAATAGTCCATCTTTGAAATATTTGCTTTTCAGAAACTTGACCCAAGCCACTCCCTGGTTCATTAAAATTTTCCATCCAAGTTTAGCTAGTAGCGCCAAGTTGAAATTCCGCGCCCCACGGAAACCTAAACCACCATTCGATTTTGGTTGACAAAGCTGGTCCCAAGCAACCCAATGAATTTTCCTCGTATCATCCGAAGAGCCCCAAATGAAGTTTCGAGTTATCCGATCAATTTCATCACACACATAAATTGGTAACTTCATTATCTGCATTTGATAGGTTGGTATAGCACTTAACACCGACTGGGCCAGAGTAATCCGACCGGCAAGAGAAAGACTTTTCGCCTTCCATACTGTTAATTTGCTCCTCATTCTCTCCATAATCCGTTTATAAAAACCCTTTGGGAGCCGCCCCGAGCATATAGGCGCACCCAAATATTTTCCAAGCGTATCACTGAGACAAAAACCACTTACATCCGCTAACTCCTTTTGCAACTCTAGCGGGACGTTCTTGGAAAAGTAAATTAATGACTTTTCCGCACTTATGGTTTGACCAGCTTCTTTACAGAATACATCAAGTGATTCCTGGATTAGATTAACCTGTGACAAAGAAGCCTCACAAAACAAGATAAGATCATCAGCATAGAAAAGATGGGATAATTTAGGACCCCCTCTTTCTATACTGATAGGTTTCCAGCTACCATTATCACACAATTCTTGAATTAAGATAGATAATCGCTCCATACATAAAATAAATATATAAGTCGAAAGGGGATCACCTTGCCTTATACCTCTATGTGGTTTAAACGGTGGTAATGGTTCCCCATTCCATAAAATTCTCGTCTCATTATCAGCCATACTGGACATTATGATCGAAATCCAGCTTTCCGGAAAACCAAAACTTCTGACAGTATCTTCTATAAATTCCCAACGAATTTTGTCATAGGCCTTCGCGAGGTCGATCTTTACTGCCATAATTCCAGTCTTACCCTTAATATACTTCATCCTGTGATCAATCTCTCTAACAAGGACAATATTATCCGTGGTTGACCTACCCGGTAAGAAACTACTTTGGTAAGGTCCAATTTTATCCGCAAGTAAGGGGCGAAGCCTATTTACCATGGCCGTCATAATAAACTTACAAGGCGAATTAATGAGGCTAATTGGTCGAAAAGAACTTAACTTCTCCGGATCCGCCACTTTGGGGATTAGATGAACTAGGGTCCCATTTAAATTTGGAGGAAGGTGACCCGAATCCAAAGCTAGCCTAAACATTTCTTCTACCGAGGTTACTACTGTTTCCCAACATTTCTGGTAGAACGCGTTAGACATACCATCTGGTCCTGGCGCCTTCATAGGATTCGATTGAAAAACTGCTTTTCTAATCTCCTCCTTAGAAAACGGATCATTTAACTCCTTGGATAATGTCTCACCAATAAATTCAAATCTGGGTAGCGAGAAAATCCCAATGTTATCTTCCGGGGCCTTGTATAACTGTTCAAAATATTCCCTCACCAAGTCTTTCAATCTATCTTCATCCTCCACCCATTCATCGTTATCATTAAGTAATCTAACGCATCTTGATTTCTTCTTCCGTATCATCCTCGAAAGATGATAATATCTTGTGTTACTGTTACCGTCTCTAATCCAAGTTTCCTTCGAATTCTGAAAACTCATGATTTCCTCTTGCTTTAGAACACTTTCGTACTCGTTCATTAGTCTATTACCCAACTGTCTAAGAGAAGAATTATACGAAATTTGGAGGGCTTTATGGATACCTCCAAGTCTCGCAGCTAAGAAACGCTTCCTCTTATGAATATTACCAAAGCTATCGAATTTCCATTTCTGAATATGTTTCTGTATTTCCTCCACACCCAATCCGACACCAATGTTATTACCAACCCACTTTTCACGAATAAAATCTTGAAACCCCTCGTGAAGACACCATGACGCCTCGAAACGAAACGGCCGTGGATGAGCTTTCGAACCTTGTTAAGGACAAAGTTGTATTAAAATCGGCAAATGATCGGAATGCATACGTGGCAAATGTAGGACCCGAACACTTGGAAATAACTCTAACAACTCCGAATTACCATACGCTCTGTCTAACCTTTTCATAATTCGTTGACCCGTACTCCAAGAATCACTCCATGTAAATCGCGGACCCTCGAAACCCAAATCAACAAGCCCACAACTTTCTTTCCACTCTTCAAATAATTCCATCCTTCTCGTAACACCTTCAACTCCACCTCGTTTATCCTCCTCTTTACCTATCTGATTGAAATCTCCAGCAACTAACCAAGGTATAGTTAAATTATGAAATGCTTGATATAACGCACTCCACAACTCAACTCTAAATTTATGTTTAGGTCGCGCATATACCGCGGAAAAAATCCAAGATATACAATTCTTTTGGCTCACCTCAATATTAATTACTTGCTTACAACGCTGAAACAACTCGAACCGAGACATCCGAATCATTCCAAATAAGTCATATACCACCTTTAAAGCATTCAGAGTCAACCCGAACGGAGTTATCCTTCTGAAGAGAATTAATTACCCTATCCGCATTAGCTCCGCTTATTCTTGGTTCCACTATAACCGTTAGCCAAACCCTATGATTAACCATCATATCTCTAACTACACGGCAAAATTTTTCATTAGCCGCTCCATGACAATTCCAAACAAGTATATTCATGGGTTGCTTAGAGCTTTCCCATTGATTAGCTGCAAGAACTTGTGTAGACATTAAAAAGAAAGTGAGGGGGATACCCAGATAAGCTCCTAGTTTGAATTTGTGGCCATCACCACATCTTCAAAGCTCCTGTTTTGCTCCTTTGCATTTACTCCCTCGGCTGGTATAGTGACTTGTAAAGGATCCGACATATTATAGTCTTCTTCCCCATCACATCTACTCGCCATGGGAGGGCCACGGTCATGGTCAGAGACACCTTTATTGTTCGTTGCTGCTGACCTTCTTGGAGAGGACACAGCTCCGAGCTGCTGTGTCAAAGTTTCTTGGCAAAGTTGCTGTGCGCACGTTCCAGCACCTAATTGACTACTTTGAACATTTGCAATACCGCCCCTCATATTTCCTTCCACTATTTTATCAGCCCCCATTTTGTCCTCACTCACCTAATCTGCCGAGAGCACAACATTACTCTCCTGTCCATTTACATTCTTGCTAGTATCCATGATATTCACCACTGCCCCACACTGAACCTCACTACTCAAACCAGCCTGCTGATCAACACCTGAGCCTGCGGAAAACTCCCGAATTTCGAGAATTGAATGAAGTGACTTTTGTTTTTCAAAATTCGGAGTCGCTATTATTTTATGCCCACTATTTCCGTGTCCTTTCCCTTTTGAAGTATTAGAACCAGTAGCTTTTTTCCCTTTGTTTTGTTTATTACCCGTTCCCGAGGATTGCCCCTTATTAAGCAACGTATTTCCACTCCCTTCTGAACCCCATACTATTTCGTCAATCCGTAAAGCTTCATATCGCGATCCCAAACCCTTATTAGAAGTAGCTTTTTGTAAATTTTGCGCGTTATTTATTTTTGTCTTCCCAAAGTTCCGATTATTCCTACGAACGGTCATCCATTCTCCGTATTTCTCAACCGATTCTACTCGCTCCTTCTCAACTAAGTTTGATCCCTGAACTATATTATTTTCCGACGAAGAGGACAAAGGGAAAATAAGGTTCAATCTTTATTACAATCTCATCTAGTATCACACATGTAGAATTTTGTAAGCATACAACCTTCATTAGTCAAATTGTTCATGCATCACTATTTATCTTAAACTTTCCAAATCTGGGGAGGGGGTGGGGAGGTCCATCATTGGGCTAAACTATTTTAGTAAATTAAAAAATAATTACTATTTATATCAAACCTCTGGATTTGAGTACTAGGTATTTGAGGCCATAACATTATTCTCTTGAATTCTCACAACACTATAATTGTTTTATGTGTTAGCCTTGGAGTTTTAATAATAGAATTACAATACTCAATATATGCTTTCAAAGTCATACCTGCGATGTGAATAGGGTTTGGCTTCCTTGTATTGGAAATATACTCATTTCTGGCTTTTCATTTTGGTTAGGAAATATTACTAGTTATTTCTCCTATATTAGAGTGAGAATTATGAGGTTCTGCTATAATATCTTTAATGTTTTTAATGTATTTGCTGACACTTGTAGTAGTATCATTTATTGAAATAATATTGAGAGGGCTACATTGCCAGGTAGCTATTGCTCAAGGGTAGCACATAACGTGCTCCTTGTTTTATATTTGTTCTCATTAGTTAGAAAGCCACAACACATTATTAATAAACCATGGATTGAAAATTATATCAAGAGACTCAAAGAAACATGTATAAAACCAATTGACCGCATAATATAAACACTATTAGAAATCGCTTGTTTACCGACGACAGATCACCGACGAGTTACGGGTCGTCGATGATCATTCAAGATTAACGACGACGGCTTTGTCGCTAAATATTGCCAACAAAAGTTCGTCGATAATAGTATGAACTTCGTCGGTAATCTATTGATATTTATTTTTTATTTTTTTTAATCGTGAAAATGTCGTCGCTAATACTTACGACGACGTTTTTCGCCGGTAATTAGCGACGAATATGTTAATTTACCGGCGAATTGCGTGTCGTCGGTAATAAATTTGTGTATATTTTTAGGACAACAGGTTTTTTATCTCATTAAACACCCACACACACCCTAAAACACCTCCGAATTTCTCCCAAAAAATCCCAGAATTTTTTTCTTTTCCCCCTAATTGATTCTCCAATTCGTGTTGCTCCATTCCCGGGTCCATAATCAAGGTGGGGCATTATCAATATCCATTTTCATCACAAAATTTAAGGTAAATTCATGAAAATTCATGTTTTTAAAATTTAATTTTTATTTTATAATTGTGTTTAATTGTTGATATATGATGTGATTAGGTGAATTAGTACATTATCTAGGTGGGTTGTGGTCATCAATCCTCTTCTTAACCATCCCAATTCAAGGTATTTTCAAGAAATTTCATGCTTTTTTAATTTTTGTGTTAATGAATATATGTTAATTGTTATAATTAGACATGATTAGGTTGATGAATTACATGTGTTTTGGTTTATTTTTTATTATTATGTTGTGTAGTATGCATGTTTGTTTGTATTTAATTTTTTGTGTTCATATATTTTTATTTGTTTTATTAATTATATGAAATTTATTATCTATATATTGTGTTGTAATTTTATTTATTCAATGGTTTGTAATTTTATTCATTCAATGGTTTGTAATATTTATTCATTCAATGGTTTGTAATTTTTATTATGTCATTTAATGTGTTGTAATTTTTAATCTTATTTTTAATTGGGTTGTAATAATTATATATTTCATTTGTCTAGTTGTATAAAATTGTTGCCAAGAGATGAATCCGGATTTAGATAAGAGTTGGATCGATACAACTAATCATTATACGAAAGCATATGTATCTGGGGTTCTTCGTTTTATCGAATATGCAGAGAAAAGTGAAGATTGTACCACTGGTTTCATGTATTGCCCGTGTACGAAGTGTAATAATTACTCTCGAAAACCCATCAACGAAGTTAGGGCCCACCTTCTAAAACAAGGTTTCAACAAATCATATCTTGTTTGGACAAAACACGGTGAGAACGAGGTGGTAATTCCCGAGACAATTCAAGTACCAAATAGAGATAACGAAATGCAACGTGTTTATGAGGATGTGAGACAGAGTTACTATGTTGGTGGACGTCCGGGAGATATTGAGATGAGAGACGCACATCTTCCTAGTCAAAACAGTTTTGACTCGATGTTCGAGGAATTGGAGACAGAATTATATCCTGATTGTATAGCGATGAGTTCATTGAATTTCATTGCCAAGCTTATGCACATAAAAGTAAAGAACAAGTGGAGTAACACATCATTCACCGAGCTATTAGAGTTGGTTGGTCGTGTTTTACCGAAACCTCACAACTTGCCCGATTCTTACGAAGCATGCAACAAGAAACTGAAAAGTTTGGGTATGGGGTATATTACTATCGATGTTTGTTTGAATGATTGTGCAATTTTTTACAAGGAGAATGAAAAACTTGATAATTGTCCAGTATGTGGTGAATCAAGATATGACCCGAAAAAGGGTAACAAAGTACCGCATTACTTTCCGATTGCTCCGAGATTGCAGCGACTATACGCATCGAAACACACCGCTGAAGAAATGATTGGCACCATACCGGAAAAAGTTCCGATCCAGATGTGTTGCGTCATCCGGTTGATGGTGATAGTTGGAAGAGATTTGCAGCGCTACATCCTGAGTTTGCCAGTGAACCTCGGAATGTGTATTTGGGCCTGGGGCTTGATGGGTTTTGTCCGTTCTCCATGCAGAATAACTCGTACAGTATGTGGCCTGTCATATTGACCGTCTACAACTTGCCACCCTGGACATGCATGAAGGAGACCACATTTCAGCTTTGTTTGTTGATTCCGGGTCCCCGCTCACCCGGAAAGGACATGGATGTCTTTCTCCGCCTTGTTATAGACGAGTTGGACATGTTGTGGAAAACAGGTATCCATACGTATGACGCCCACACGAAGCAAATGTTTTTAATGAAGGTTTGTGTGTTGTCCACGACCAATGATTACCCCGCTCGGTCATACGCTTCAGGATGGTCGGGTCAAGGTTACGTGGCTTGCCCAGAATGCATGGATTCCACTCCTTCGATGAAGGTGAGGAAAGGGATTGTTTATTTTGATCATAGACGTTGGTTACCTATCAAACATAATCTCAGAGAAAATAGGGTTTCGTACAAGGAAACCGATAAACGGGCCCCACCGAGGAAACATAGTCCTGCTAGTATTCAGACACAACTTGATGTGCTTCGGATTGTGTTTCCCGGTAAACACAAGGATTTTGGGGGAAAGGTGACGAAAAAAACAGGTCCTCGTGAGTCCAATTGGAAAAAAAGAGTATTTTTTATCGTTTACCGTATTGGTCAGAAAATTTGTTAAAACATAACATCGATGTAATGCATTGCGAGAAGAATGTGTGCGACAGTTTGCTTGGTACGGTTATAGGACTTGATGGGAAAATAAACAAAGATAAGGTGAAGGTGCGAATGGATCTTCAGGATTTGGGAATGCGTAAGGAGTTGTGGGTCTCATCCGTAGGAGGTACGACGATACTAAAGCGAGGAAAGTATACGTTATCAGCGGAGAAGAGGAAGATTTTTCTTGAGTGGTTACAGGCACAAAGGTTTCCAGATGGTTTCGCGTCTAGTTTGAGGAATAATGTTCAAGTTGATACGGGAAAGATTATTGGAAGGAAATCGCATGATTGTCACGTTATGATGCAGTATCTCTTTGTTTGTTGTCTACCCGGTCTTTTAAAGGATAAGCCGATTAGCGAAGCGGATATTGGGTTAGCGAACGTGTTTAGAGTCGTTTGTAGCAAGAATTTGAGTAGGAAACAGTTGTTAACTGGTAAGGCAAAAGTGGCTGAAGTGATGTGCAAACTAGAAACGATCCTGCCTCCTGCATTTTTTGACATAATGATCCACTTGGTGATATACTTGTACGATGAAGCATTTCTAGGGGGCCCGGTTCAAATGCGGTGGATGTACCCATTTGAAAGGTATTTAAAAAAGTTGAAAGAGTATATTCGAAACCCAGCTAGACCAGAGGGTTCAATAGCCGAGGGTTACGTGGCGGAAGAGACGTTGAATTTCATATCCAGGTACCTTAGTGAAGAAAACACAAAGTTCAACAATCCAGGCAGATACAACGAACCACCGCCAGTGCATAGAGAGTTATCCGTTTTCAAGTCCCAGTGTACTCCAGTTGGCAAGAAAGTATCTGGTGCTTTAGCGTATAAGGATAAGGAGCACGTCATCTATTATATTTTGAATAATTGCGACGAAATCGAGACATTTAGGACGTAAGTAACGTTGTTATTTATATTTATATTTATATTTATATATTTATATTTATATTTATATTTATATATTTATATTTATATTTATAATGATTTATTTATATACCATTTCAATTATAGTGAACACAGATCGACACTTTCGGGAACGACTGACGAAATAGATTATATGCACCGTCAAATGTTTAAGGATTGGTTTTTGGATAAGGTATGTAACTTTGGTTTAAATATTATTCTATTTATTTTCAATGTATCTCATGTTTTTTTTATGACAGGTTCATGGAATGGAATCCTGTGGTGATGCGTTAGCTACCCCTGAGATGGTGTCATTGGCAAACATGCCTTATGGTGCGGCTCATATGTACGATTCATGTGTTGTGAACGGTGTAAAGTGGATAACAAAGAGTAAAGGAGAAAAAAGAGTGACGCAATATTACAATGTATGTGTCATGTACGATGGGTCACCATATTACGGCGAATTATTGAAAATCTTGGAGCTAACGTACACTGGAGGGTGCTCGGTTGTTATATTTGTATGTAAGTGGTACAAGAAGAGCGAATCAAGGATAGAACACGGGTTAACCTTTATCAACACAACAAGCGTTGATTAGCCAAACGAACCATACATTCTAGCATCGCAAGCAAAGAAAGTGTTTTATATTGACGAGATTCGTGCAAAGAAAACATCGAAAGAATGGAAGGCCGTTTGGGAAATAAACGATCGGCATGGGTGGAGTTCCGAGTTATGGGGTTCGGAATCATTACCTACCGACAGCGGGAGAATCACAATACCTTTGGTTAACCCTGGTACTGATTCTGTTCTGATGAACTTGGCAACTACGGAGGAGGTCGAGATTGACCAATCTCATTTTCGTATTCAATTGCCTTTTGAAATGATTACTGATGAGAACAAGGAAATGGAGGATGACACGTGGGAAGAATATGGAGACGAAGAACTAGGGTTGTAAACGAACCGAGTCGAGCCGAATACTAGATGTGCAAGCTTGTTTGATAAGATCTACGAGTCGAGCCGAGTCGAGCTCAAATTTTAAGGCTTGTTAACATATCGAACGAGCTTTTTTCGAGCCGATCTCGAGTTATTAACGAATAATTTGTTTTTTTTATAGGTTTATCAATATATTTATTTATAACTAAACCATTAATTTACAGATTATAAATTTTTAACGAGTTAACGAACGAGCTCGAACGAACACGTTTTTTTAACAAACGAGTTCGAACGAACTTTTTTTTCTGTTTATATAAACGAACGAGTTCGAACGAGCTTTTTACCGAGCCGAGCTCGAGCGGATCGCAAGCAGCTTGGTTCGTTTACAACCCTACGAAGAACCTACTGAGTTTGATAGTGATGGTGAGCCTATAGTTGGCAGTGGAGATGAAACTGACTAGTTGAAAACTTTATTTGTCTTTTTTTTATTACACGTATTTTTTTGTTTTTTGTATTTGAATTTGAATTTAAGTTTGAATCTGAAAAAACCTACTAAGTTTTTTGTATTTGAATTTGAATTTAACTTGAGTCAATTGTTATTTGAATTTGTAGTTGACCAAAAACACCAAACACTAACATTTGACTCAAGTTTGACTCCTATAGTTGACCAAACACACCAAACACTAACATTTGACTCGTATAGTTGACCAAACACACAAAACACTAACATTTGACTCGTATAGTTGACCAAACACACCAAACACTAACATTTGACTTGTATAATTGACCAAACACACCAAACACTAACATTTGACTCGTATAGTTGACCAAAAACACCAAACACTAACATTTGACTCAAGTTTGACTTGTATAGTTGCCCAAACACACCAAACACTAACATTTGACTCCTATAGTTGACCAAACACTAACATTTGACTCGTATAGTTGACCGAACACACCAAACACTAACATTTGACTCGTATAGTTGACCAAAAACACCAAACACTAACATTTGACTCAAGTTTGACTCCTATAGTTGACCAAACACACCAAACACTAACATTTGACTCATATAGTTGACCAAACACACCAGACACTAACAAGGAAGAAATGAATAAGATTGAAGAAAAATTGTTTGAAAAAAAAAGAAATAAATAATAGAGGAATTTAAAAAAAAAAAAAAAATAACGACGACATGCAAAGGATTGTCGACGACATTCATCACTTGAATGTCGTCGTTAATTATTTACGACGATATTCAAAGTCTTCGTCATCGGTAATTAGTCCCCAAATTTTCATTTGTCAACATGGGCGGTCAAGTTTCCCGCCCATGAAATTTTAGCGACGATATTCTGGAATTAGCGACGCCCCGGTCGTCGGTAATTTGGGACACGCTAGCGTCGTGCGTACGGAGTGGGCCACGTGTCCCATATTAACGACGAATAATAAAGGATTACCGACGACACGCCCGTCGTCGGTAATTAATTTTCCAATATGACCTAACCGAGCTCATTTCTTACTCATCCTCCACAAAAATTACTCCTAAAAACGCCATTTCCTCCCATTCCAAGCTATTCCGAGGCAATCCAACAACAAATCCAACAACAAGGTAAGCTTAATCCTTCCATAGACACCATTCAATTTCTAGTTTCTAATTTTTAATATCTTTTTTTTTTGTTTTGTTTTTTGTTTTTTGCTTCCTTGTTTCTGGCATGGATTCATGGATAAAAACTACACATTATCCACGTAACAGGTAATTATTTTCGATTTTTTTTTGCTTTTTTTTTTTTGTTATTTAGATTGAATTTTTTTGTGATTGTAATGGTGTTTCTAGCTTAATCCGAATTTTGATGATGTTATTTTAGGTTGTTTAGTATATTTTTGGAATTAAAAACATAACAAAATGATGAATTTATGAGTTTTTTTAGGAAACTAGGGTTTTGATATGATTTTTTTATTTTTTGATATGTATGATATGTTTTAGTATTAACTTTTAGAGATAAAAGGACTTGTTATGTAATTTGTGGAAATCGAAAAAAGATAAATGGACCAAAATGCAAATTTAAAAAATATAGGGACCTTTTTGCAATATATTAAAAATTATAGGAATAATAGATAAATGGACCAAAATGCAAAATTAAAAAATATAGGGACCTTTTTGCAATATATTAAAAATTATAGGAATAATAGATAAATGGACCAAAATGCGAAATTAAAAAATATAGGGACCTTTTTGCAATATATTAAAAATTTAGGCATAATAGATAAATGGACCAAAATGCGAAATTAAAAAATATAGGGACCTTTTTGCAATATATTAAAAATTATAGGCATAATAGATAAATGGACCAAATGCAAAATTAAAAATATAGGGACTTACTTGCAATTAATTTAAATATATAGGAAAAAAAAAATCCTAAAATGAAAAATAAAAAAATATACGGACCTACTTGCAATTAATTAAAATATATAGGAGAAATAGATATATGTCCTAAAATGAAAAATAAAACAATACAAGGACTTACTTGCAATTCATTAAAATATATAGGGACCTTTTAGCAAAAAAATGTATGGATAATTAAATATATGGACTAATAAGTAATATTTAAAATTGCAGATAGCTGATGTGATAGGACGTAGTCACGATGGTGATGAATTCGGAAGCGATCCCCCGAGGGGTCCTAATCGGGGACTCCAAGACTGCGACCAACCTTCAGGTAAAAAAGACTTCAATTTCAATTTCATAAATTTAATTTTTTTAAATAAATAATTAATAAATTTTACTCATTGTAACAGGAAATCCGAAGAGAAGACTTCGGAAACCCCGAAGCACCACCTCGATCAGAACCGCCCAAGAGACGCTAAAAAGAGTTGGGTGGCCCATACCGATCGAATTCTACGTCATTGACAAGATGTGGAATATAGTAAGCCCATACTATAAACACGTGGGTCAGGTGATCGGGCACGCGGTTCGAGAATACGTCCCCCCCATGTACAAACAATGGTTAGACGTTCCCGATAATCGGAGAGGTGGTATTTACAGACGTCTTCAAGAATTTTTCGACCCGGAGGGGTGGAGGAGAAGAGATGACTGGGAGGACATTGCGGATAAGCTGAACAGTATGTCCTCGGCCTGCTATCGGAGATGGAAATCCGGCTTGAAGTCGGACTACTACAACAACGGTCTCGATCCCCCGGATGTTAAACCCGAGTACCGGACTAGGGAGGTTATTATGGAGGTAAAATTACATTTAATAAAATTATAATTTAGTATTTTAATAATATATTTATTTTTAGTTATTTAATATTTGGTATTGAAAATTGTATAGGGGACGCTTAAGACCGTGACGAAGGAGCCGATGACTTTCACCGACGATCAGACCCAAGAGGAGATGGAGCTTCCTCCTTTGAGCGGCTACTTCGATCACCTTTCCTACGATTCGGCTACTAACAGCTATCGGGACGAGCGATTAGAAAAAGCTAGTGTAAGTTTTTTTTTCATTACTTAATATTTTTATTTTTAACTTTACTTTGATATAAATCTATTTTTTTTTTAAATTAAAATCTAATTACAGGGTATTTTACGGGGGGGAGATGCAAAAGAAGGTTGTGGAGGCTGCAGCCGAGGGCACCGAAGTTACTGCGGAGGAGCAGATGGATGCGATTTTAGAGACCATTATGGAGGTCATGGCCCCACCGAAGTCAAGACATTGGGTGCCTACCATTGGACCGGTAAGGAAGAGAGCACGGACTCCTACACAGCCAGACGCTGCAAGCGAGGAGCTACCGAAGGCGATGTTCGCAGGCTTGAACGAGCTTCGAGTGGCTCAAGGACTTAATCCTATACCAGATCCATCCTCCACATCGACCAGGCCCACTGCTTCTTCGAGCCAGTCGAGTCAGTCACCGAGCTTAATGGACACGCTCTTCGATACGTTGAATGGTATGAGAATAGCTCAAGGACTAGCCCCGGTCGCCGTCCCCCAGCCCCCCCCTCGAGAAGGATTCCCGAGGAAAGAGAATATGAAGAGGATGATGATGTTTGAGTTGGTTTTTATTTAAGTTGGAGTTGGTTTGTATTAATTTGACTTTTAATTGGTTTTTTAGACTTATGATTATGATTCGGTTTTTTTAGACTTTTGTTTGGTGTGTTTGAATTATGTTGACTTCGTTTGACTTTATGTAAGACTTTTTTTACGGTTTTAATTATCATTCGGTTTTTTCTATTAATTATTGAATTTTTATTTCATATATATCAATTTTATTCGTATGATATATATGATAAAAACAAAAATCAACTCAAAACAAAATAAAAAAAATTGTATTTTAAAATTTAAAAAAAAATATATAAATTGTATCATTTGAATGTCGTCGCTAATACGTATAAAAAATAAATATTTAATTAGGATTTAAGAAATTAAAAAAAAAATTGCCGACAACAAGTCGTCGGTAAATGTTGTTGGCAAAATGAATAAAAAAAGATTAATGTAATTCAATTATCGGCCACGAAAAAAAAAAAAAACTAATTAACCTATCACCGGCGAGACGTGTCGTCGGTAACTTCAACAATCAACGACGACGTCGACGAACATGGCCTCGTTCGCCGGTAAGACTCAATTTACCGACCAATTTCTAAGAACGACGTTTTAGCGACGACTTGTCGTCGCGAATCATGTTTAGCGACGAATTACGGGGGTTTACCGACGACACGTGTCGTCGGTAAACATGCGAATTCCAGTAGTGATCATTGATCCCGGATTTTCCAGCGTTGCATGAATAGTAAATCAAGATAGAGTGGTCAGATCCAACCACATGTAGAAGTGCATACCTGGAGTTAGGGAAACTTGAGATCCAATTCAAGTTAAATATTAAAATAAAAAGTTTAAAAATTAAAATTATTACAAAATTAATCATTTTTTATTAATTTTTTAAATAATTTTAGACTAATAAAAAAATCCAAAATTTGAAAGTAGGCTCAAACATGGCTTTGGTAATTCGATTCAAACGTTTTGGTGACCTATTAAATATTTGACAGGTATATAGTCTAGAATATAGTGATTCTTTAAAGAGAGTAAACAACTGCTTTGCTATTCCACATTTTCAAACATGGTCCTATATAGTACTCAACCATTTAGCTCTATTTAAAATCAAGTCATTCTTCACCTTCTTAGCTCTACTTTGTTCTCTTTATCTTCTTCCCTTACCTTTCTCAGCCCTTTTAGAGCTTGATAATTATCATTACTTTTGATTAATCAATATATTTCCAGTTAATCAACAACTTTTGGTGGAAAAAAATAATGGGTGATTCTTCTGCTCAATACATACATATGGTAAATGACAGATCGATTTCTTGTTGTGTAAATATCTTGTATTTTGTTGATTAATGAGGGAAAAAACAATATTCATTTATTAGTTATATTATTTATGTATGTAGGTGCATCATCTTATAAAAGAGTGCCTGATTTTCAATATGAACAAAGAGGAATGCATGGATGCTCTTTCTAAACATGCAAACATCAAACCAGTCATCACTGCTACAGGTACTTGAGTTTTTGTTATCATAATCTAGCGACTGTAGATGATCTTTACTTAGTATTGATGTTGTGCAGTGTGGAAGGAGCTAGAGAAGGAAAACAAAGAGTTCTTTGAGGAGTATTCAAAGGGTAGAGTAGAGAGAGCTTCTGAAATGGAGACAAGGCAAAGAATAAAGAAAATGCTCTTGGATTCTTCCCCTGCTAAAGATGATAATGATAAATAACAAATGTGTCAGTGACTAGGTTCATCCCCATCTTTCCAACTCCTAGTTATTGTAATATTACTAGTTGTTTAGACTTTATAATCCCCACTCCACCTAAATAAAAGGAACAAAGCATGCGCGCACCTCAGCCTGGCTATCATACACCGGTTTCCGGTCCGCCGGACCGGCCCGGACCGATAAGCACCGGCGAACGAACGAGACCGGCATGGTGGTGATGGCCGAAACGGAACGGAACGGCGTTCCTGCTACCGTGCGGCGTTTTGATTTTCTGTTTTTCTACATGGACCGAACCGGTCCGGTAACGGCCCGTTACTATTTTTTTTTAATAATCCAGCCCACTTATATTAGGTTCCCTACCCATTTACTTAGCCCATTCCCACCCTAATTTTGCAGCCCAAACACCATTACTTAGCCCAATTATACCCACCCCACCTAAATTCTACCCACCCCATTTACTCTCACCCACTCCGTCTTTACGCAATCTCTCTCTATCTCTGTTCTTACGATGGAAACCTAGAAACAAATTGAATCTGTCCCAGCTATTTTTGAGTAATTTTCAACCTAATCTATGTGTTGATTCCACTCTATTGTGATTCCTTTGTTGATTCTATGTTAGTTTGAATCAAATAGTGTATATTCAAGGTTTGGTTTGATTCGATTAAACAGGTTTCTACCGTTTGTGTTCTTGATCTTCAACCACCTATCTGAAATTGTTCTCTATGTAAGTTCATATCAAATCTTCTCTATTTAATTTCAATTACTTAAATTTGTGATGGTTAATTGATTCTATTCTTGCGCATGGTTTGGGTTTTCTGTGTTGGTGTTCTTGATCTTCAACCAATTATCTGAAATGGTTATCTATGTAAGTTCATATCAAATCTTCTCTATCTAATTTCATTTACTTTAATGTCTGATACTTAATTAATTTCTATTCTTGTGCATGTTTGGGGTTTTCTGCTATGGTTTTCGTGATCTTCAACCAATAATCTGAAATGGTTCTCTATGTAAGGTCATATTCATATCCAATCTTCTCTATTTAATTTCAAGTTCTTTAATTTCTGAAAATTAATTTATATATTGCGCATGGTTGTGGTTTTCTATTTTGGTGTCCTACTTAGTTCTAAAATTGTTGCTTTGTGCTTAAATACAGGATATTTGGAAAGGATATATTGGATTTGGAATTATTTCCGTTAGTGGGTTTCTGCAATTTATGGTATATTGATAATTTGGTTTTCTGCAATTATTGAGAATTTGGCATTCTGCCATCTTAGTCCCTTCGAAATTGCAAATTAGTCCCTTGCGCAAATTGTACCTTATTCGTTTCGAAATTGCAAATTAGTCCCTTGCGCAAATTGTAACTTATTCCTTTCTTAATTGCAAATTAGTCCCTTGCGCAAATTGTAACATAGTCCATGCGAAATTGCAAAATAGTCCCTGAGAAAATTGCATAATAGTCCCTAAAATTTGCAAATCAACCCCTTCTTTTATCAAAAATGATGAAAATCTTTATTATTTAATCTTCTTGTAAGTTTTCGATTGTTACCCCTAGAAATCTGAATTTATTTTGATACAAAACTTGGGCGGTTTGGATGATTAACTAAAATTAACTATAGTTTTATGTAAATAAATACAATTGACTTGTTATGAGAAATTTCCAAGTTTTGTAGTTTGATTTAAATTACGTAATGGGGTAGTATTATATGTTTTCTGATTTGAATTTGAAAGTAGGGGTTTGATTTAATTTTCAAAAATTGTGTATTTATTGATGAAGATTCTTGTCACTTCAAAAACAGAAAATATATCTTCTGCAAAGGTTTTTTGTTTAAAGTAAATACTTATTTTCAGCTCCCCCATTTAATCCAACTACCTCCTTAACTCTTTTTATTTTTTGGCTATAAAGTCTAGGTGTTTCATTTGCAATTTACACATTGAGTTGCAAGAAACACTTATCATACGAAACATTACTCTCTATTCTCTACTTTCATATTTAGTTAACTTTGAATATTTTTTATACATTATCAACTGTTTTTCAAGCCACATTTGTTATAGCAAATATTGTAGAAGCAACAAGCAAAGGTAATATATATCTTACCCTATTCTTTGTGTATATTTTAGAAATATATAAAAACCCCTTAAAGTTTAGAAATAAGACAACTTTAAGTTTCGAAAATGACCCATATGGTTTTAGAATTGTATACAAACCCCTTAAAGTTTAGAAAAAATAACTTGTTATTTTCGAAAATGATCCCTATGTTTTGAGAAATGTATAAAAACCCCTTAAAGTTAAGAAAAACAACTTGTTATTTTAGAAAATGACCCCTAAGTTTTGAGAAATGTATAAAAACCCCTTAAAGTTTAGAAATAACAACTATAAGTTTCGAAAATGACCCCTAAGTTTTGAGAAATGTATGAAAACCCCTTAAAATTTAGAAAGAACAACTATAAGTTTCAGAAAAGTATAAAATGTCTTGTGTAAAAAATTAATTTTGTGGAATCTATTTTACTATGCTTAGCAATAATACTGTTTTGTGCCTTTTACGAGGCTTAGGAATAATACTGTTTTGTGCCTTTTACTATGCTTAGGAATAATACTGTTTTGTGCCTTTTGGTATTGTTGATTTGTGCTATAATTTGGTCTATATTTTATAATAATGATGAGCTGATGAGTTGATAGCTAATGAACTTAACAGGTATATGAAGACTTAAATATTTTTGGAGCCATATTTTGTTGTTTTCAAGTGAGATCAACTCCACAATTCTTTATTGGCTATTCAGTCTTAGAAGTCTTACACAGCTTGATCTGAACTTCAATAATCTTAGACTATCAAAATTCATTCTTATATTTAGTTGATGGTTTTTTTATTTGGCCATAGTGGTATCTAGAGCAAACTATTATCGACAATTTTTTAGAGGTATAATACTTGAAGATACTAGATTTGTAAGTGATAGTGACATGATATAACTGATGATATAACCAATTTCATTTTGCAACTTATCGGAATGCTAAAACCACAAAAAGACTTTATTATTTTACTCATAAAATTTGAGATGCAAATTCTGGTTGTGGTGGATTTTATTGAACTGTGATTATCATTGGAGTGTTGTTATATGTGATTATAATTGGATTTTATTGGAAAAAAAAAAGATAAAAACCGATAAACCGATAGTGGGACCGGTCCGGGACCGAAACCGGAACCGATAAACCGGTCCCTGTTATCGGTCGGTTTTCTCTAAATTGGGACCGAAGAACCGGTCCGGACCGGGACCGATAGTGGGTGTCCGATAGACCGGTCGGTCCGATAAGGACGTTACACGATAAAAACCGGTCCGAACACGGACCGGAACGGCCGATAGCCAGGCTGAGGTACGGCCGATAACGAGGCTGAGTTACTTAGTGGGTTGTTGAGTAATGAATGAGGCTAAAGTTTTTCTTTTGGTTGGGTAAGGTCAACAATGTCATGGGCTACGAAAAATCAATACAGGTGACACTTGTACGTTAATTTAAGTGACAATGAAACTTTTACTTTAATTTTAATACATATAATGAAAAATAAAGAGATCGCCCTAATGTGTCCGCGGATAAATGTTGTACGATCCCAAAATATTATGAAAATCACCACAGACCTAAATGCATACACCATAAGTGCGAAGCACGTTAATCACAAAACTGTCGATAACCTTACATCATTAATATAACTATTTAATCCACGAATAATAGATAATACATCAACATGATATTACACAATTCAAAAAAAAAAAAAAAAAAAATCTTGAGCAACCGTTCCAATCTAGCTGAACCATTCAAAAGACAAAAGAAGTATCATAAATTTTATACCGTGGCTGCTCTACTTTGTAGGGTAGCTGCATTACTTTGCCCTGCACACAGGGGCGGAGCCACAGCCAAGAAAGGGGGGGCCATGGACCCTTCTGAGTTTTAAAAAAAAAATTTTATAACCTTTAAAATAATTTTATAAAAATATATATAACATAATTGGCTTCTAAATTTTTGCTTGGCCCCCCCTAACTTTTACGAAATACGTAATCTTTCCGTAAAATATCCCACCTTCTTAAATGTTTTCTATAAAACATCTGGTAAGTACCACATTTGCTTAACCATAATCCAATAAACCGATAAAGCCAATCATTTATCCACCACAGACTTGCCTATTTAAGCACACTAACTTAATAATATAGTGTTTTGCAAAATATAGAGACTTTTAAAGCATTCTTTTAAAAATATAGGGACCTTTACGTACTTTTTTTAAAATATAGGGATGCATAGTGTAATTAACCAAAAAAAAAAATTTCGGGGGCGTTGCCCCCGAACCCCCTTGGCCCCTCTCAAACAAAAATCCTGGCTCCACCCTGCCTGCACAAATATCAAATAGAAAGGATTTAGAATGTAAACATGATATTATGCATGATAGATCCAAACGACCTAAAAATGAATTTATTAGAACTATATTTTCAAAAGTAATAATCAAAGAAAATAACATGCTTCATTCTTTGGTGGGGGCAATTCTTCCCTATTCAAATAAACAGTAATGGTACTTCTTATTAATTTTCATAATTATCAATAAACAACTGTTGCCTTGGTCTCAACTTGTTTTTTTTTTTTTTTTTTTGTCAAAAGAGTTAAGAGTTAGTTACAACGTTTTAATGCGTCCATAAGGAATTCTACACTATCATGTATTCTTCTAGATTTTCAGTTTTCCATGACACCGTTCCTTCGTACAAATTTTGCCGCAAGATCCGCAATCGTATTCTGCTCCCTCTTTATATATCTAACTTTCCATTCAGAAAATTTAGCGATCCATTGCCAAATACGTTCGTAAATAGGCCGAATCGTCCAGTCAATTCCTGTCTTTTTGTTAATACCTTGAGCTATTTCAAGGTTATCGGTGTAGAAGATAATTCTCCTACTGTCGAGGACTTCAGATGCCTTCATAGCCTGCACAATAGCCCACGCCTCCCCTTCCTTTGCATTCCTAAAGGAACCCTTCCTGCATTGCTTACTAAATATTTGCTTATTCCTGTCTATTCCGATCGAGGCAATTCCCGCTTGTTCTTGTTCTCCGGTGAAGGATGCATCATTATGCCAAATCATATCTACTTGTTCCTCAGGCATGTTTGTATTTGATACGATTTCAGGCTGTCTCATTCTTTGGATCGTGCGCTCTCCTAGTTGCCCTTGATTTGTGCCATAAAGCCTGTCGACCATTCTATTCGAATTATTTATAATTTCTGAAATGTCCCATTCCTTTGTTTTGAAGAAGCCTTTCATTTTGGCTTTCCAAAGGTTCCAAAGCGTAACAATCAAATTACTAACCAGAATTTTCTTGTCCCATCCATTTTCCGAATAATTTTTTATAATGCTAACAAACCAATCTTTAAATTTAATATCTTCACATTGATCAATCTTGAAGTGCCGATTCTGCCCAAACCGCAACGCTAAATGGACATTGAATAAAAAAGTGTTCTTTTGTTTCCTCGGCTTCCTCGCACCACTCGCACAACTTATTATTAGCACACCGCCTTTTGTATAAATTCTCCTTGATAGGTAGTGCATCATTTACTATTTTCCAGACAAAGTTCCTCATTCTTGTTGGTACATTAGATGACCAAACAAGCGACCAAAGAGACGGATCGTCTTCTAGGATCTTTTTGGTTGATGTGCTCCCCTCCTTGCTAATTTCCTTATTGACCAAGACATGATAACCCGATTTAGTCAAGTATTCTCCATCTTTTGTATAGGGCCAAATTAATTTGTCTTCTTTCTCAATATTAAAGCATTTAATTTTGTTGACTTCCCCACATTCTCTTTCATTGCATATAGGCTTTATTAAATTATTGTTCCATCCTTCACAGCCGTTATTGAATAATTCCACAACTTTTTCCATCGGTAACCATTCACATTTGTCCAGTTTCATTCCCGGAGCCACCCACTTATCCTCCCAAATATTAGTTGTGAGACCATTTCCAATTTGCCAGCAGCATTCTTCTTTAAGGAGCTGTAGTCCTTTCCAGATGCTAGACCAGCTCCAAGACCGTTTTTGTTTGACCTTAGCGTTCCACATATCAGTGTTTGGGAAATAGATTCCTTTTAAGACTTGCGCCACTAGCGTTGTAGGGATACAAATTAGCCTCCATGCTTGCTTAGCGAGCATTGCGAGATTCATCTTGTGGAAGTCCCTGAACCCGAGTCCGCCAATTTTCTTGGACCTAGCGATCTTTTTCCAAGAGACCCAATGTATCTTTTTCTTATCCATCGTATCCCAATAAAAGTTAGAAACGATCGTTGACAGTTTTTTGCAAAGTCCTTTTGGGAATTCGAAGATTGACATCGCGTAGTTGGGTATAGCTTGAAGCACCGCTTTAATAAGCACTTCCTTCCCTCCTTCAGACAAATATTTCGATGTCCAGCTTGATGCCTTACTGATGATCCGATCTTTAATGTAGCTTAGGTTTTCCATTTTGGCGCGCTTCAATGTTAATGGTATCCCTAAATATTTCCCAAGCGAATTCGTACTGGTGATGCCAAGCATACCTTCAATAGAAGATTTGAGGTCCCCATTGATTCCTTTGCTGAAAAGAATAGATGATTTACCAAAGTTGACTGCTTGTCCCGAGGCTTGACAGTACATATTTAATATTTCTTTAAATTTCGTACAATTACTCCTAGTAGCTTCCATAAAGAATAATGCATCATCCGCGAATAAAAGATGTGTAAGCGTTGGACAATTTCTTGTAATCTTAAGTCCTTTAAAATCCTCCTCTTCCACGTATCGTTCAATAAGATACGTCAACGCTTCCGTCATGATTGAGAAAAGTAGCGGAGATAATGGATCGCCTTGTCTTATTCCTCTTTCAGGTTTGAAGCTTCCCAGTCTTTCACCATTAATTTTAATTTGCATGCTAGCTGTGGATATACACATATTGATCATTTGAATCCATCTTTCGCAGAATCCCATACGTCTCAAGACCTTTAGCAAAAAATTCCAATCAACTCTATCATAGGCCTTGGCCATGTCTATCTTGATTGCTGCAAAGTGCTTCTTGGAGTTCCTTTTACAGTTTAGAAAGTAAGAAACCTCTTGAGCCACAATAATGTTATCTTGTATACTCCGTCCTTTAATAAACGCAGATTGAGTTGGCGATATTATTCCATTCATAATTGGTTGAAGCCTCAGTGCGAGGATTTTGGCAATAATTTTGTAGATGAAATTGATGCAAGCAATTGGCCTATAATCCATTGGCTTCTCTTGAGAATTTCCTTTAGGTACAAGCGTGATTAGGGTATCATTAATGTCTTCAATGTTACATTTAAGTTCGAAAAACTCCGTAACAATCTTGATAACATCTTCTTTAACTATGTTCCAAAATTCCTGATAGAATTTACCCGTTAAGCCGTCTGGACCAGGGGCTTTGCTACCCGACATACTAAAAACTGCTCCCTTGATTTCCTCGATGTCCGGTGTCTTAATTAGCGCCTCATTCAACTTGTTTTCTCAACCAGCCTCATAACAGTTGAAAGCAAACTAACCTCCATTTGCAATTCCAACTGCTTGATCAGTTCTAATTATTCTCCTACGCCAGCAGCAGCAGCAGAGTATAATTCCAATAGTTGCCCAGATAATAAAAGCCACAAAGATAATACTAAAAATTATTAGACGTACAATGCCAGTCTTTGGTTCGCTGCTTTCTACATAATTATAAGAAGTATAATTCCGGTCGGGGCTTGGGGGCACCAGACTGTTGGAATTGTTTGGGACAAAGTTTCCTGCGAAGCTGAAATTCAAACAATTGAAGCTGTTCTTGATAGAACCCTTTATAATACCAAATTGGACAATTTATTCCCTAATGCTTGGACTGCTGTTATCCCAGCTATAGGCTCTGACCACTGCCCCTTGGTACTTCATCATGATAAGAATATTAATCATAAAAAAAAGAAGATTCTACTTTGAAAATTTTTGGACAACAGAAATTGATTGTCTCAATATAATCAAAAAAGTCTGGTATGACTTCAAAACCCTAAGGGGTAACCCTAATGCTGTCATCAACTACAAATTCAAAAAATGTAGCATGGCACTTAGGGAGTGGAACAGGAAAAAATTTGGAAATAATAAAATCCAAATTGATAAACTAATCAAAAAATTAGAAATTATCTCTAATTCAAACATACCCAATTTCAATTGGGATGAGTATAACTCAACTATTAAAGAACTAGAAGAAACTTGGAAAAGAGAAGAAGCATTTTGGAAAACTAGATCTAGAAATTTATGGTTGGAAAAAGGTGAAAAAAACACTAAATACTATCATGCTTGTACTAAATAAAGAAGAAGCTGAAATAAAATTACAAATATTACCAATGAGAATGGAGATTGGTTAGACAACAATAGTGAGATCAATAATGAAATCACTAGTTACTTTAATAATATTTTCACTTCTGTGGGCCCTAGGGACTACAAAAATACCTTTGATATCATTTCCACTAAAATAGATGGAAAAACAGCTAATTACTTAAATAAGCCTATCAATGAGGAGGAGGTAAAAAAAGCTACATGGGAACTGGGACCTAATAAGGCTCCAGGACATGATGGTTATAATGGAAATTTCTTTAGGCACTATTGGGAGATTATTAAACTTGATATTATGAGAGTTATTAATAATTTTTGGAATAACAAGGGGGATTTAAATGATTTGAATCAAACTATTATAACCCTTATCCCAAAAATTGGTAAACCTACTAACATTAAACATTATAGACCCATTAGTTGCTCTAACTTTATCTATAAAATTATAGCAAGAATTCTAGTGAATAGACTACAACCTCATATGAATTCACTAGTAGGTGAAAATCAAAGTGCTTTCATGCCAGATATAGTCATTCAAGAAAACACTATGATAGCACATGAATTAATAACCCATATCAAAAAAAGGAAAACAACCAAAAAATATATGATAGCCATTAAAGCTGACATTCAAAAAGCCTATGAATTTGTTGAATGGGACTTTCTCCATGATCTCATGATTAAAATGGGCTTTAACACAGATTGGGTTAGGAAACTTATGCTTTGTATCACCTCTGTAACCTACTCTGTTATGATTAATGGTACTAGCCACCTTTTACAAAAACCAACTAGAGGCATAAGACAAGGGGACCCCCTTTCACCCTTGATCTTTTGTCTTATATCTCAAACCCTTAATGATCTTGTTAGGGACAAAAAAGAAAAAGATCTAATAAAAGGGATCAAAATTGGTAACAATTGCCCATATATTACTCATCTCTTTTTTGCTGATGATAGTCTCTTCTTTCTTAATGCTGAGAATATTGAATTACAATCTTTTACTGAAATCATGAATATTTATAAAAATGGGACAGGCCTCTCTCTAAATCTTAATAAATGTGGGGTAATCTTTAGCCCTAATACACCCATTTTTCTCCAAAATGTTATGGCCAATAGACTTAACATGAAAAAATTCCACAATCTGGGTAACTATTTAGGTCTACCCACTGAATGGAGTAGATCTAAATCTAAGGATCTTCAATTCCTTATTGATAAAGTATTGCAAAAACTAGGAAATTGGAAAACCCTCTTTTTATCTGAGAGAGGTAAAGAAATTCTTATTAAAGCTATCATTCAAAGGCTACCTAATTACATGATGTCAAACTTTATTTTCCCAAAAATTATAGTTAATCAAATACACTCCACCATTGCACAATTTTGGTGGGGTGATAAAGGAAAAAAAATAATTCATTGGGCCAATTGGGACCTTTTGACCTTATCTAAGTTTGAAGGAGGTTTGGGTTTTAGAGACCTCCACCTTATGAACAAAGCACTTCTAGGCAAACAAGCCTGGAACATTGCTAACAAAAAAGAATCCTTACTTTACAAACTCCTTAAAGGCAAATATTTTCATAACTGTGATTTCCTTGAGGCTAAATTAGGACACTCACCCTCTTGGGGTTGGAGAAGTATTTTAATAGGCAGAAGCACCTTTGAAAATAATATCAAATGGAAATTAGGAAATGGCAATAATATTAATCTACATGATCATAATTGGATTAATAATAATAATTGCATCATTAAACCTAATAATAATGTTATAACAAAGGTTATACACCTTATGAAAGATGATAAAACTTGGAACACAAATCTTGTTAGAAGTCTATATGACAAAGAAATTAGTGATAAGATTGAAAATATGAATATTCCCAATATTGATTGTGAAGACCTTATCTGTATCAATTACTGCAAAAACGGAAATTACACGGTTAAAGAAACTTACCATAAATTAAAAAAATGAAGAAACTCAAAAAGAGATGGTTAAGAACCAAAATACCCCTTCCACATCTATCACTAGAAGTAAAGACCTTTGGAACCTAATTTGGCATATGGAAACCCCTACCAAAATTAGGAATTTTATATGGAGAGCAATTAGAAACCTTCTCCCGACTGAAGAAAATCTATTTAATAGGAAATGTAGTGAAACAAACTTATGCAAAATATGCAACAACAATATTGAAACTGTTGAACACATGCTTTTTAAATGCCCATGGGCCAAGAGTGTTTGGTTCACTAGCCCACTAAATATAAAATCTGATAATGAAAACGCAAATAGAATAGATCAATGGATTTTAAACCAAGTTCAACAAATTACATCATCGTTTAATAAAAAAGATAGGATCCTATAACTTATTTGTACCATTCTATGGCATATATGGAAAAACAGAAACAATTTTATTTATAATGGTAAAAATTGTGACCCAATTAATACTATTAACAACTCAATTGATAGTTGGAAAGAATATTTTAAAATCTCTAACTTTAATGAGACTAATTTTATGGAGGATATGAATAGAGGAAACCCTTCCCCTCAAAACCCTCCCACTATCAATATCCACAATCAAAATACAAATGTGAAATTTAAAAAAAAATGGAAAAAACCACCCCCCAATAAGTTTAAAATAAACTGTGATGCTGCATTCTCCGATAAACGTTCAGCTATCGCATGTTTAGTTAGAAACTCTAATGGAGACCTTGTAACAGGTAAAAGCTGGAAGATCGAGACAGATTCAGTGCTAGAAGCGGAAGCCACGGGGATCCTTAAGGCTACGGAAATGGCACTTGATTACCCTTTTAGAAGCGTTATCATTGAAAATGATGCTGAGCAAGTCATGAAGCCCCTATCTTCAGGAACTTTAGTCTCTAATCATTCTATAAAGAACATCATTTGTAATATTTATTTTTTGGCGGAACTTTCGAGTCCTTCTTTTGCCCTTATTTCTAGGTGCAAAAATTTTGCAGCTGACTGGGTTGCTAAACAACAGCTTTTAAGCACGTTGTTTAGTGACTGGGATGTTTGTACCCCTCCCTAGTTAGCCTCTATCCTTTGTGTTGACAAGGACCCGATAGGGGTAGGGTAACTTTGTAACCATTTTTATTATCTATCTAATATAACTATGCTTTGAAAATAAAATTAACCTCCTATCCTATGAACTTTGCCTCCTTATGGTATAATAGCACCTTACTTATGTAGTTATAAAAGTGCATTTTGCTCCCTTGTTTGAAAACACACTCACAAAACCTCCCTCTATCCAAAATACCGGCAAACTCAGTTTGCCTTGGTAAAGTAACTTATAGTACATAATTTGAATTTTTAATAAAATATTATATAGTTACGCGTAAATGGTCATTTTATAAAATGGACTCAGTTTGCACTAATTTTCAAACCATAAAAGGGTAGGACAGTAGGACACAGTTTTATAACCATAGGGAATAGGATGCAATTTTACCAAACTATAGGGAAGTAAACTGCAAACAACCTAATAAGCCATAACAAATTTTCTTTATAGATAACAAAACCAAGTCAAACAATTATTTAATAACAAAAGGAAATAGCTACACACAAGCTTATATTTTGCATAACTTATATTACAATACATACAGTGTATTTTCTTGTTATTGACTTTCAACTACATATATAGATATGTGTATTCATATATTATCTATGCGAGAGGATTATAAGCGAGCGTGAGTAAGCTTGATTTAAGGAATATAAAGCTAGAACAAAAATTAAATGGAAGCCTTATACAAAAATGAGTTCTGAGTATCTCAAGTACAAGGGTTTATAATATTGGTGTATGGAACCTGCTGTGGTGTCTGGCCAGTTATTGTCCGACAACCCGATATCTTGTATGTTATGGACTCGGGAAAGTTACATACAATATTGATTTAGTTCAAAGCTCCGTGATAGATAAATTTATGTGTGCATCCACTTTTTGGGTGATGATAGAGGAACGTATAAGTTTAAAGAGGCTGCAAAAATACAACAAAATTTAGCCTTCTCAGACGCCTGAAATTTTGCAGACATGAGCTTTCAATTCCTTACCCACAAATTTCCCTTGTCCTTGTTGGTGGAAGTACCAGAATTACCAAAGTTCAACAATTACTCAGTGACTACTTTATAGGGAAAGAGCCCAACAAAAAAGACTATTTGTGATTTTGTGTTTTGGTGTGTGAGATTCATATATTTAGGTAATATTTTTTTCGTTAAAATATATATTCAGGTAATTTGTGTATCTAAGTGATTGGGGATTAGCAGATGGGTGGTATTAAATTTGATAAATACAACCAAATCAATAACACAAGAATTTTCTATATTTACTATAAGTAGATGGGTGGAACTCTATCTAGACTCAAATGCTCATACAAAAACATTCAGAACCCCACCAGAAGTTCCTATATTTACTAATAGCAATTTTCATATCCATGTTAGTGATGTTCATCATATTAATCTCTATTCTTTACGTTTTAAATGTTAACAATTTCAAATTTATTGTCGAAATTAGATAGTTCATCTCCGTCTTCTTTATAATGGGATCTTTGGTTATAAGGAATAACACATGGAACAATGGTGCAATTGACCTGTTAAGCAGAGTCAATATGTCTCACCATGTGTGTTTTTACTCTTCATTTTGCGATTCTCAAGGATCCCAAGTATGCAGAGTCTCATGGGTAAAAATTGACTGAAATTCAGCTACAATAGTAATCATATATCACACACAGGATCATCTTGGTGATAGTGTGTATATTAAATAACCTGAAGTGGGAGCTTCAGTAGAACAAGAAAAGTTGTTGAAGTTAAGGATGAGCTCAGGAGCTCTCTTGTTTTGGTGAGACATATAATAAAGCCTAACTTATGTTTCATATTAATTGCTTTTTAGGTTGTAATTAGTTTCTAATTTAAGCTATTTTTTTCGGTTTATGTTAATGAAAGTCCATATACAGATGGATGGATCATTAAGGTATATGTGAGCAACACTGGTGAAGTAAATAATTTGATGGATGCTGAAAAATATTCCAAGTTTTGTGAAGAGAAAGATTCCAAGCACAAAACAAAAAGCGTAATACTGAGCTAACCCCAATGGGTTTTTCAATATTTTTCTTATATCTATGTATTGAAGAGTTTTATTTCTTACATGATCAATTTCATGTATAGTAGGGAAAATAATAGAATATTCATTTTATTTATTATTCTTGAAACAATAGAATATATTTTAATATGGATCGGTCTTTAGTATAACTCATTATTTTTTACTGCTTCTATAAATAAACACTTTCTAATAAATTCTCTGTACATATTCTTTATAAAAAAATTAAAAAAAATTATTTTTTTCAATTTTGTACAGTACCTATTTTTGTCGACGAATTGAATGTTCTAACCACTTCAAATTTTAAATTTGTTGCAGTGAGATAGAATGCCTCAACCACGCCTCAACCACTTCATTTTGGAGTACATGAGAACTAAATGTCTCAACCAACTTATGTCATCACATTTATATACATTCATTTCATCACATTTATATACACTCATTCATCACATTATATGCACAGATTGATACAAATACATACACCCGCGCGTCGTGGCTTCATGAGGAGGAGATGAGTTTAGCGGCTATGGAGAGGCTACCATCAGTTGAGTTAAGAAGAAGGTCTCTTGCTCAATCTCAGAGCGGAAGGGTTGTTAAACGTACTTTAGCTACGTCGGAACGTCTCGACAAGTAAGATACATATATATATATATATATATATATATATATATATATATATATATATTTATTTATTTATTTATATTTATATAACTGTTAGAGTGTGTATTATGTGTTTCTGTGGCCGTGTAGTATGTATTTATGTATAAGAATGTATGCATGTGTACCTAGCCAAATTCTATTAAATTGGAAAAAAAATCTAGTTAAATCTGTTTATTAAAAGAAATTTAATAATTATCAAAAGATTTTAGTAGTCTTGTTTAGACATTTAAGTAATTTAGTCTTTTATTATATGTAACAGTTTTAAAACATAATTATACTTTGGGTTAGGTGTTTATGTTTAAACTCATTGGTTAATACATGGAAAATAAATTTCTGGTTCTGATGCTATATGTATAATCTGTTCCTTTTAATTTTCTTCAATTTGCACAGGAAGTATAGTACTTATCATGTTTGATATGATCTCACAACTAAAACATGTCAAATAGAGAGGATTAAACTCTGTTTTTTCTTCTTATTGATTAAAAAAGGGTGGGATCCAGCGACTAATTTCTCAATTTCTTCACCGATATTTAATGGAATAAGATTTGACAAGGGGATAAACTAGATAAGGAAACAAACCTGCTAAAAAACAGGGGTAAAAAAGATATCATCCCGAGGTGGAAATAAATACAAAAATTATAAATATAGTAATATGGTATAGACTAAAAGACTTACTCATAAATCTTTTCGGATAACCTGAAGATAAAGATCAAATTGGGCCAAAACCACCGTCGCAGCCTTCAAAGTTTTGTGAGCCTCCCCGAATAACATGGGTTTTAATCTATATCATCACATTCGAATTAACCATCAATACAATCAACTTGAAAATCACCTTATATGACTACGCCTACACTGCCGAACTGAGAAGATCCGAACTTCAGTTCGCAAGCAGAGTTCTTCTGCTTCTCTGGAGAGGTTACAGACTGAGGAGAACGCCTAGCTCCGCCGGAAACGAACACGAAGGCTGCTTGACTTCGTCTCTGCGAAGAAGATCCGGTGGTGGTTCTTCCTTCCATGGTGGCAGTTAGATCTCAAATGGAGGATCTCAAGAAGAAAGAGATAGGAGTTTTGTTTACTTGGTTCTTTCATGAAGATGAGAGAGAGAGAGAGAGAGAGAGAGAGAGAGAGAGAGAGAGAGAGAGAGAGAGAGAGAGAGAGAGAGAGAGAGAGAGAGGGGCAGAAAGAGGGAGGCGTGAGTTTCGTGAAAAAGGAAAGAGATAAATATATTTAGGGTTTAAAAATTCTAATTTTAATGAAATTAGTTCTCGTCCAAAAAAAATGAAAATAGTTTGAAATTAGATCAAGTTTTTTTTTTCATAAATTTTTACTTAAAAAACAATTAAACATAAATTCAATTTTAAAAATTTAAGAAAATTATAAAAATCAAGAAACTAGGTTGAAATTAAATAATTATTTCTAAGTTTAAATGATAAAAATTATATATTATATTTATAATTACATATATATTTTTTATTAAATTATTGAATACCAAAAATAACTTTACACCGTGATTCGAGTGTGGGTCATATGGAAAAGTCCTATAATCTAAAGGGTACGGTTTGTACTGTGGCTAGTAAATAGGCTTTAGAAAGGTTAGAAGGGGCTGAGATGGATAATATTATAATTAAATTTGACAGTTTTACGCGACGATATAGATTTTTCAAGATCTTTTCCATAAATGTCAAGGATTTCTCCCTTAGAGTTAAACTACTATGAGGGGTCAACTGATAGTGAATACAACACTTTGGGATCTCTCTAACACTACTCCGAGTTGACTTGTCCACCCGATCTTTTCTAACCCGAATCCAATAGCACGGGCCTATATTTTGTAGAACATATAAGTGATTACGTTCGTAGGGGTGGTTACGTTAGTACTCATGAGTTGAAATTTATTCGAATTTGTATTAAGTGATTAATTTGATTTTGTGTAAGGTGATTGATTTGTGTATGGAGATCTTGTATAGGGAGACAAGGTGAATTGATCCCAAATGCAAGCAATGATTTTTTTCATGTGTAATTAATTCTAATTTAGTGTATGGAGCTCATGTGTGGGGAGACAAGACCAAACCAACATTTGATACGCTCCGACCTCCCTTACAAACACGTCCATAATCTTAGTGGTTGGTACACCCGAATCACGAAGTGAGATTTGACCATTAGTTAACTTACTTTGACCGGAAGTCAACTTTCACTTGTTTTAGGCCGTTTCATGTTATAAACACTAGTTTTTAGAAAAAAAGAGTGAGATTTGACCATTAGTCAACTTACTTTTACCAGAAGTCAAATTTCACATGTTTTAGGCCGTTTCATGTTATAAACACTAGTTTTTAGAAAAAAATAGTGAGATTTTACCATTAGTCAACTTACTTTGACCGGAAGTCAACTTTCACTTGTTTTAGGCCGTTCAAAGTAATCCACATAAGGTAAAATATTGTAAATTATAACAAAGGTTGAGCATATAATTGACATGACAAAGTCACTACTCTGCCGTAGTGTCACTTTTTGGAATTAAAAAACATACTTCGAATTAAATAAGTACTGGCTGAGTAATACTTAACGGAGCCGCGTTACATTACATATTAGGGAATACAAAAAACATTACAACATACTTTACACTACATTAATAAAACACGAAATGGGGGGACATTTCTGGTACAACATTGGAATGAGATCTATCGTCCTCGGAAGCCTCGTCCTGCAACCTGGATCGTTTGACCGGGCAGTTATTCTTCTGGTGTCCCGGTAGTCTACATCGACTACACCGACGAGGCTGGGCAGTGGTGGTTCCTTTGAGTCTTGCTACGAGCGGATCATTAGCGATGTTGTGTGTTGGAGGAGGTGGATTCTCGAAATTCGTGCCATCTGTGTTTGGAAAGTTGCTTGTCCTAGCAACCAAATTAGTGAACGCTTCAAGTGTATCGTTGTAACCCCTATCGCTACGGGCCGCGTGGTACCGCACGTCCTTCCACTTTGCATTTAGGTAACCCAACCTGCCTAACTCTTTATCTGATGGTCTGAATTCGGCTAAACACTTGTCTCTTATAGTAAGGCTGCTGTTAGGGGTCCATCTGAACATAACACAACCACTTGTATCTATCTATATATATGATGGACTATTGTCTTAATACAAGAAGTCATTCTAACCTACTAATAAAACATGGTATCGAAGTGTGTTTTCGTTTTTTAGTTTTAGCAAAAAAAAAAAAGTTCAGTTCAAGTCGTCTTCTTCCTCACGCTGCAAAAGAAAAACCCAAACAGTAAACCCTAACCCTAGCTTTCTCACATCATCACCTCCGTCACTAATCTTACCACGGCATTCACCTAGCTTGCATCGCCTGACCATGTCGACATCACGGAGGTTGGCCATTTTCTCCAGCGAAGCAGCGGCGGTGATTTTACAGTAAAATTGAAAAAAATAAAGTCCGATCTGCAGCTCACGCCTCCTCGTCAGCGCGCGTGAGCCACTCCATTGTGTTTGCCTGAAAATCCCGAGCAAGACATGAAGTCGCCGTCGTCGTCAACCGCGCGTGATCTTCACGCGCCACCTCCGGCAGCCGCGCGTGGCCTCCACGCGCCAACAGTCGTCGGACAGTAGGTTCGGTTTTGTCCCCTCTTTTCGTTTCCGTTGTTTATTTGAGTAGATTCCGCTGTTTTAGTGCCCATTTGATTATAAATAGGGGTATAGTTAATTAGTTATTGTGGAGTTATGGAGACCTTAGAAGAAAGTGGCTCTAAAGAACCTAGATCTAATGTGTCTCGCCCTAGTTTGTCGATTATTAGTCCAACTTTTTCGGGTACCCCAGTTATTACTACTACTAAGCTTACTAGTAGTAATTATTATCGTTGGTCTTCTTCGGTTAGATTGTGGTTTCGTGGGCATGGGTTTATTCGTTATTTAGAAGAAGAATGTCCTAATACCGCTTCTGTCGATGAAAGTGCACTTTGGGATACTGTTGATTGTCAACTTGCTAGCTATTTGTTACAGTCTATTAACCCGGAACTTCATGATATGTTTGATTATGAGTCATGTAAACTTATGTGGTCTATGGCTAAAAGTTTATATAGCAGTAATGTGACTCGAGTTTATGATGTGGTTTCCGATTCAATGCAAATTCAACTCGACGGGAAGGGACTTTCAGGGTGGTACGGTCGTTATCAGCGCTCCCTTACCAAGTTTCGTTCTATTTTTCCGCCTACAACTGATATAGCGGTTTCTCGTGAACAGCAAGAACAATTGTTTGTCGTACTCATGCTTCGTAGTCTCCCTTCCCAATATGATGCTGTTCGTTCTCAACTATTATCTAGCAAGACACTGCCCGCTATGTCAGAAGTTTATTCTACACTTGATCGTGCTTGTCTTACTCCTAGTGCATCTGAGCCTTCTGTTGATCGTTCTGCCCTACTCTCTCAGCCCGACATTGGTATGGATAGTATTACTCGTGATGGTATTTCGAGTGGTTATCGTGGTCGTGGCTATAGTCGGGGTAGTGGTAGAGGTAGCTACACTAATCGATCTCAGTGTTCTTATTGCCATAGAGTAGGACACCTTCGAGATAAGTGTTGGGACTTGCATGGTCGTCCGTCAGGTGTTGCCCATGCCGCTCAGACAGAGGTATCTTCATCAGGTGTTGATCCTTCAGAGCGTGTTCTTACAGTTCCAGAGGATCGGTACTCTCAGCTTCTTTGATTAGAGGCATCTTTGCAGGCATCTCAACCTTCTCATGCTCACGCCAACTCATCCACTGCTTGTCTTTCTCACACTCAATCTGCCTTAGGTCCATGTGTAATCAATTCTGGTGCTTCTGATCACATGACCGGTAATGTCCACTTACTTTCTAAAATTCGTTCGGGTCCTTCTCATAATGTTACACTTGCTGATGGCTCTTCCACCTCCGTCTGTGGGGTTGGATCTGCTCATCTCTCTTCTACTATCTCTTTAGAGTCTGTTTTATATCTCCCTAAATTTTCGTTCAATCTTATGTCAGTCAGTCAACTTACCAAGCGTCTAAATTGTTCTGTGATATTTACCCCCGACTCTGTGGTTGTACAGGATCTCCAGACCCAAGAGCAGATTGGTACAGGGCGTGAGGAGCGGGGTCTTTACTATATGGATGTTACCTCTTCTACTGCTTGTCTTGTTGATCTTCCACCATAGCAGATTCATTGTCGTCTTGGTCATCCATCGCTTCTTGCCCTAAAGAAAATGGTTTTTGGTCTTCATCATGTTCGTGAACTCTCTTGTGAGTCGTGTCAGTTAAAGAAACATGTCCGTAGTTCTTTTGTTAGTCATGTCAATAAACGAGCTAGTTCTCCTTTTGCTTTAGTTCACTCTGATGTTTGGGGTCCTTGTCGTACTACATCTCGAACCGGTTTTCGGTATTTTGTCACCTTTATTGATGATTACTCTCGTATGACTTGGTTATATCTAATGAAAGACCGTTCAGAGTTGTTTTCTATTTTCTCGTCTTTTTACGCCGCAATTCATACCCAATTTGGTGTTCCAGTTCGTATATTGCGTAGTGATAATGCTAGAGAATATTTTTCGTCATCCTTTCACTCTTTTATGTCTGAGCGTGGGATCATACACCAGTCTTCATGTGCCCACACTCCACAACAAAATGGGGTGGCCGAAAGAAAGAATAGACACCTTGTAGATACGGCTCGTACTCTTCTCCTTCATAAAATGTCCCGTCTCGTTTTTGGGATGATGCAGTTCTTACGTCTTGTTATCTCATTAACCGCATGCCATCCTCTGTCTTACATGATCAAGTTCCCTTTTCTATACTTTTCCCTAGATATTCTCTCTACATATTACCACCTCGAGTCTTTGGTTGTGTCTCCTTTGTTCATAATCTTTCTCCTGGCACCGATAAATTAGGTCCCCGATCGGTTAAGTGTATCTTTCTTGGGTATTCTCGCTTTCAGAAGGGGTATCGCTGTTATTCTCCTTCTCTGAATAGAGTGTTTGTTTGTGCGGATGTTACTTTTATTGAGTCCTCATCATACTATCCATCTAACATATCTGATATTGCTATCGAGTCATTGTCTCCTCCAGCCCCTACATTTATTTCGCCACCTCTTGTCCCTATCCCTGATTCCTCACCGGTACCTACATTCCCTCCAGACACATCTCGGTTAGATCGACCCGATTTACAGGTTTATACTCGTCGCCTTCCTCCGCCATCGCCACTCTCACCAACTGTACCACTTTGCTCGCCGTATGTGGATCCGGTGTCCTCTGATTTAGATGTTCCTATCGCTCTTCGGAAAGGTATTCGAAATTGCACCACAATACATCCTATTTCTTATTTTGTGTCTTATGATCATTTATCACCTTCTTATGCGTCCTTTGTTACTTCACTATCTTCTATGTCGGTCCCTACTTCTCATACAGATGCTCTTGCACATTCTGGTTGGCGTGATGCTATGGTTGAAGAGATGTCTGCGTTACACTCTAATGGTACTTGGGATTTAGTTGATCTTCCAAGTGGAAAATCTTCATTTGGTTGTCGATGGGTGTTTACAGTGAAAGTATCTCCAGATGGTAAAGTAGATCGCTTAAAGGCTCGTCTTGTGGCTAAAGGTTATTCTCAAGTTTATGGTGTCGATTATGGTGATACATTTTCACCTGTTGCTAAGATGTCCTCCGTTCATATTTTTCTCTCTTTGGCTGCTATGCGTAATTGGTTCCTTCATCAATCAGATATTAAGAATGCTTTCCTCAACGGAGATCTTGAGGAGGAGGTGTATATGGAGCAACCTCCAGGGTTTGTTGCTCAGGGGGAGTCTCGTAAGGTGTGTCGTCTGAAGAAATATTTGTATGGATTAAAACAGTATCCCAGGGCATGGTTCAGACAGTTTAGTGAATCCTTACTTGAGTTTGGTTTGACACGTTGTGGAGTTGATCACTCAGTGTTCTATAGACACTCTTCTGGTCGGAGTCTATTACTGATTGTGTATGTAGATGATATTATCATTACAGGAGATGATACATCAGGGATTCAGAATTTGAAGACATTTCTTCAAAACCAGTTTCAAACGAAGGATTTGGGACAATTACGCTACTTCCTTGGTATTGAAGTGGCACAGTCGGATAAAGGAGTATTCATATCACAACGAAAGTATGCCTTGGATACACTAGAAGAGGCCGGGATGCTTGGTGCACGACCATGTGACTCCCCAATGGATCAAAATGTGAAACTTATACACAACGAGGGAGATTTATTCACTGACCCAGGGAGGTATAGAAGATTAGTCGGGAAGCTTAATTATCTCTGTCACACACGACCAGATATCTCATTTGTTGTTAGTGTTGTTAGTCGTTTTATGGATTCACCACGTGAGAGTCATTGGGAGGCAGTTGTACGTATTCTTAGATATATCAAATGGGCTCTTGGAAAAGGGATATAATATGGTGATCGAGGTCATACAGAAATTGTTGGTTATTCTGATGCTGATTGGGCAGGATGTCCAGATGATCGACGCTCAACCACTGGATATTGTGTCTTCATTGGTGGAAATCTAGTCTCATGGAAAAGCAAGAAACAAGATGTGGTAGCAAGATCAAGTGCTGAATCTGAATATCGTGCTATGTGTTTGACCACTTGTGAGTTGATATGGGTTAGAAATTTACTTGCAGATATCAAAGTCGATTGTCCTAATCCTATGAAGCTTATGTGTGATAATCAGGCCGCCATACACATTGCTTCAAATCCGGTATTTCACGAGCGTACCAAGCATATCGAGACTGATTGTCATCTCACCAGAGACAAGATTATATCAAAAGAAATTGTAACGTCTTATGTTAGTTCCAGTGATCAGTTAGCCGACTTATTTACTAAGTCTCTCAGAGGATCTAGAGTTGATTATATATGTAACAAGCTAGGGACATATAACATATATGCTCCAGCTTGAGGGGGAGTGTTAAAGTATAAGAAATACACTCTATTATCCTTAGGATATTAGTATAGAGCTATAGGCTATTACCCATTACGTAGTTTAGTTTATTACGTGTCGTGTAATATCCATTGTGTATTAGAATGTATTGTATCTATCTATATATATGATGGACTAGTGTCTTAATACACGAAGTCATTCTAACCTACTAAGAAAACAGTAGGAACTCGAACACCCAACCTCTCAAATCGGAAATAAAACGGGTCAGGTCCAATTATCCCATCCGGATTCGGAACTCCGGTCACAGGAGTAGCCACATGATCATAAAAACCACCATGCTCATCATAAGTAATCAACAACGCCATCTCATTCCACTGAGGACTTGACCTTAATACCTCGTACACCTCCTTAACAAACTTCTGTCCAATCGCCACATCATGTGATGGGTGATCATCGTTCGCCGGAAAAAGCTCAACATCGAAATACCTCTGCTCCACCACCACGTAATTCGGAAGTTTACCTAAATTTGCGTGTAATTTAAACTTCAAAGCGTAGTTATGGAAATTCGGTAGGTTCTTTAGCTTTTCCAAGCTTTTAAAAAACAGAGTTGTAAGGATATTTTGGTAATATTACCGAACCGTGAGGTCATTTTCGTCGAAGGAATCGAATACTGTTTTCTTTGGGAAGCCATTGATGAAGTCTTTTCGGCCGTTACTTGAAGCACCGTGAGAAGTGGTGGAGTGGATGTAGAATCGGTTAGGATGAGTTGAAGCGGGAACCCAAGCAAACCACCGGTCGAATACACCAAATTCGTTTGCTAACTTTGTATAAACCGGTATCACTTTCAGTTTAAATCCACTCATTACGGTTTGGAGTAGATTTTGAACTCCCATACTATTAGCTTTTAAGCAAACCCGTTCATCGGAGCAGGGCCAGTAATTGGAGTACTATTGGACCTAAATTTATGTTCTCTCATGGAGACGAAAAATTTAGGGAAACTACTGTCGGAGGAGTTAAGTAAATGTTTTCTCTCTCAATTTACCTCCACTCTCCTTTCAACCTTTAAACATTTTATATTTTTTACAACCCAAAAAATACCAAAAACTACTAATCTTTGCTGATATCCTCATCTTCTTGAGGTGTTTAGCTTCCTTTCTTCCTCTACACACTGTTTTTACCAAGATTTCTCAACCTTTTTTCCTAAAAACCTTCCTTTCCAGTAGCATCTTCAAAACCTTCTTTTTCATTTATTGCTCTTCTTTTAAAAGTCTTTAAGACTTCTTCTAATCATTGGCATTTACTCACCTGCACAATGAATGTATATGCTATTAACCACCCTGATGCAAAAAATGTAGTACCACTTTCTCTTGAAAGTGCTAATTACTACTATGAAATGGAGGAACAAAGGCTTATAGCCAAAGTCCTCACCAAGGAGCTTATGAACTTTGGTTTCATGAGAAACCATATTCAAAGACACTGGGGAATCAAAGGAAAAGTCCAAACCGAGAGGCTTGGTCACAATGAATGTATACTCAAGTTTGATAATGAAGAGGATAAAGCTAGATATGGAGCATGAGACCTTGGACTATCATGAAGAAACACTGTGCTTTAATGGAGTATGAAGCTAATACTAAGGTAAAAAACACAACTATGTGGTTAAGACTTTATGGCCTCCCAACCACTGTCTTAAACACCAAGAGTATTTCAGAAATGCTCCATGATATTGGAACTGTGCATGATGTTCAATTACCTAAAGAGCAAATAGTCACAGATCAAACCTTTACCAGGGTAAGAATTGATTGGGAAATTAATAGACCTATAGTGGCAGGATTCAATTTTTGGATCAATATTCACACACCTAAATGGATAAGAATGAAGTATGAAGATATTGGCCAAATTTGTTATAAATGTGGGTTATTTGATCATGAAGATAAGTTTTGTGAAGATCCACACAGAGTAACCCCTCACCTTGGAGGCTATGTCAAGATTCTTAACAGAAAATATCAAAACTCCATGGATGAACACCCAAGCAGAAACCATGGAAAAGCTAGAACAGGTCCCTATGCGAGAGCTGAAGCAGTCCCTGTCAACAAAAAGTCCAATCACACATAATTTCAGTCTGAAAAGAGTAAAAGCAATAAAGGTAAGGATATCTTCTCTGACAACAATATCTTTACTTTTAATGCTAAGAAACAACAATATTATCCAACGGATACTACTACTAAAGAAAGAGAAAAGGAGGTTTGCTTTCCTGTACCTGTTAATATGGGGTCCATATTGGAAACTTCTACTCCAAATCAGCAAAATCCAACTCAGCAGAGCACAATTCAGCCCTCATCTAGTCAACCAAATTCGGTTACCGATATGGAAGTAACCATGGCTGAAAAAACACAAAAACAGTTAGAAGATTGTATAAATTATAATCAAAAAGAAAAGGCTCAAAGTAGTAAAGTGGATTTGATTACACCACATATCAACCCCACTGCTTCTTCACTCACACCATCAGGTAACCCCCCCACTAAACTCTCTTACTCTGATATACTCCAAGCTCCAGTACTTTCACTTTCAACCCCTTCAACCATTTCTCCTAACCTTATTAATCTATCTCCATCGATGCTTAAAATTACCCCTAACCCCAAACCTTCAACACCACCCCATATATCTGTAACACTATTTAATCCCTCATATAAACAAAAACAGTTACCGAATCAAAATTCTCCAATCACCACTCCTATAATCAATACCCCTACAAAAAATAACCCCATTGAACCAGTCAACCAATCTATTCCACTCGCTGAACTACCTTCATTCCCATTTACACCAACACCTACCAAATCATCTTCTTCCAATACACTTACTGTTACACATATCCCTTTAACCAATACTGAAGCACAAACTTCCAACCTTCAAACTCAAGTGGTACCTGCAGAAAACATTATTCAGCCCAGCAATAATGGAGAAAATACAGATATGTCGAGCCTATTTCAATACAGTATGGAGAAATTAACCTCACTATCTGATTCAGCTAAAATTCACTATGCTAACAGAGTAAAAGAAAGAATTGACCAAGATAGTTGGTCTATCCACATGACAATGGCTCATAATTTCAGAATCGAAGATCAAACTACTCAATCCGATAAGATGAGACATAAAGCCATATGGGAAAAAAGGAAAATCTCAAAAAATAAACAAAAAAATTCAAACGAAAAGAGTTTAGAACGAAGAGAAAAAGAAAGCTTGGAAGTTATTAAGAAAGCTGGAAAAAAGCATTTTGAGCAATTTACACAGGAGGAAGAAAAATTACCCATCCAAAGCCTCGACGAAGAAACATTAGGCGACGGCGGAATTGAAGAAGAAGTGAACGAATCAATAGAAATTGGAGATGATTGCATAATTGCTGATAAACAAAGGCCTTCTGGAATTGAGCCCGATCAATTCCATCTTCATCAATGATCCAAATCGCCTGGAACTGTCAGGGAATTGGCAACCCTCTGACAGTCCAGGCAATTAGTGACCTCTGCTCCAAGCACAGACCGGAGGTAATTTTTCTTTCAGAAACAAAGAATCGTTTAAATGTGCTTACTAATTTAGCTTTTAAACTCGATATGAATTTGCTCCATACTGTTGAACCTTGTGGGATTAAAGGGGGTTTAGCGTTATTGGGGAAGAAAGGGTTGAAAGTGAAGGTATTAAAGAGTAACAATTTTTTTATCCAGATAGCTTTATTTAATGATAAAAATGACCCCATACTTTATACCTTTGTCTACTTAAGCCCCTATGATAATAAAAAGGAATTAAGCCTTAATTTTTTAAATAAACTTAACCCCCAAAATTTAGCTTGGTCTATTTTAGGGGATTTCAATTGCATTAGATTTCTCAATGAAAAATTAGGAGGTAAGGTTTGCCTAAAAAAATCGATCAAATTTTTTAATACCTTTATTAATTACCATAATTTGGAAGAAACAACTTCTTATGGTTGTAAATTTACTTGGACCAACAAAATATCAAATAATAAAATTATTAAAGCTGTTCTTGATAGAACCCTTCATAATACCAAATGGGACAATTTATTCCCTAATGCTTGGACTGCTGTTATTCCAGCTATAGGCTCTGACCACTGCCCCTTGGTACTTCATCATGATAAGAATATTAATCATAAAAAAAGAAGATTCTACTTTGAAAATTTTTGGACAACAGAAATTGATTGTCTCAATATAATCAAAAAAGTCTGGTATGACTTCAAAACCCTAAGGGGTAACCCTAATGCTGTCATGAACTACAAATTCAAAAAATGTAGCCTGGCACTTAGGGAGTGGAACAGGAAAAAATTTGGAAATAATAAAATCCAAATTGATAAACTAATCAAAAAATTAGAAATTATCTCTAATTCAAACATACCCAATTTCAATTGGGATGAGTATAACTCAACTATTAAAGAACTAGAAGAAACTTGGAAAAGAGAAGAAGCATTTTGGAAAACTAGATCTAGAAATTTATGGTTGGAAAAAGGTGAAAAAAACACTAAATACTATCATGCTTGTACTAAATAAAGAAGAAGCTGAAATAAAATTACAAATATTACCAATGAGAATGGAGATTGGTTAGACAACAATAGTGAGATCAATAATGAAATCACTAGTTACTTTAATAATATTTTCACTTCTGTGGGCCCTAGGGACTACAAAAATACCTTTGATATCATTTCCACTAAAATAGATGGAAAAACAGCTAATTACTTAAATAAGCCTATCAATGAGGAGGAGGTAAAAAAAGCTACATGGGAACTGGGACCTAATAAGGCTCCAGGACCTGATGGTTATAATGGAAATTTCTTTAGGCACTATTGGGAGATTATTAAACTTGATATTATGAGAGTTATTAATAATTTTTGGAATAACAAGGGGTATTTAAATGATTTGAATCAAACTATTATAACCCTTATCCCAAAAATTAGTAAACCTACTAACATTAAACATTATAGACCCATAAGTTGCTCTAACTTTATCTATAAAATTATAGCAAGAATTCTAGTGAATAGACTACAACCTCATATGAATTCACTAGTAGGTGAAAATTAAAGTGCTTTCATGCCAGATAGAGTCATTCAAGAAAACACTATGATAGCACATGAATTAATAACCCATATCAAAAAAAGGAAAACAACCAAAAAATATATGATAGCCATTAAAGCTGACATTCAAAAAGCCTATGAATTTGTTGAATGGGACTTTCTCCATGATCTCATGATTAAAATGGGCTTTAACACAGATTGGGTTAGGAAACTTATGCTTTGTATCACCTCTAACCTACTCTGTTATGATTAATGGTACTAGCCACCTTTTACAAAAACCAACTAGAGGCATATGACAAGGGGACCCCCTTTCACCCTTGATCTTTTGTCTTATATCTCAAACCCTTAATGATATTGTTAGGGACAAAAAAGAAAAAGATCTAATAAAAGGGATCAAAATTGGTAACAATTGCCCATATATTACTCATCTCCTTTTTGCTGATGTTAGTCTCTTCTTTCTTAATGCTGAGAATATTGAATTACAATCTTTTACTGAAATCATGAATATTTATAAAAATGGGACAGGGCTCTCTCTAAATCTTAATAAATGTGGGGTAATCTTTAGCCCTAATACACCCATTTTTCTCCAAAATGTTATGGCCAATAGACTTAACGTGAAAAAATTCCACAATCTGGGTAACTATTTAGGTCTACCCACTGAATGGAGTAGATCTAAATCTAAGGATCTTCAATTCCTTATTGATAAAGTATTGCAAAGACTAGAAAATTGGAAAACCCTCTTTTTATCTGAGGGAGGTAAATAAATTCTTATTAAAGCTATCATTCAAAGCCTACCTAATTACATGATGTCAAACTTTATTTTCCCAAAAATTATAGTTAATCAAATACACTCCATCATTGCACAATTTTGGTGGGGTGATAAAGGAAAAAAAATAATTCATTGGGCCAATTGGGACCTTTTGACCTTATCTAAGTTTGAAGGAGGTTTGGGTTTTAGAGGCCTCCAACTTATGAACAAAGCACTTCTAGGCAAACAAGCCTGGAACATTGCTAACAAAAAAGAATCCTTACTTTACAAACTCCTTAAAGGCAAATATTTTCATAACTGTGATTTCCTTGAGGCTAAATTAGGACACTCATCCTCTTGGGGTTGGAGAAGTATTTTAATAGGCAGAAGAACCTTTGAAAATAATATCAAATAGAAATTAGGAAATGGCAATAATATTAATCTACATGATCATAATTGGATTAATAATAATAATTGCATCATTAAACCTAATAATAATGTTATAACAAAGGTTATACACCTTATGAAAGATGATAAAACTTGGAACACAAATCTTGTTAGAAGTCTATATGACAAAGAAATTATTGATAAGATTGAAAATATGAATATTCCCAATATTGATTGTGAAGACCTCATCTGTATCAATTACTGCAAAAACGAAAATTACACGGTTAAAGAAACTTACCATAAATTAAAAAATGAAGAAACTCAAAAAGAGATGGTTAAGAACCAAAATACCCCTTCTACATCTATCACTAGAAGTAAAGACCTTTGGAACCTAATTTGGCATATGGAAACCCCTACCAAAATTAGGAATTTTATATGGAGAGCAATTAGAAACCTTCTTCCGACTGAAGAAAATCTATTTAATAGGAAATGTAGTGAAACAAACTTATGCAAAATATGCAACAACAACATTGAAATTGTTGAACACATGCTTTTTAAATGCCCATGGGCCAAGAGTGTTTGGTTCACTAGCCCACTAAATATAAAATCTGATAATGAAAACGCAAATAGAATAGATCAATGGATTTTAAACCAAGTTCAACAAATTACATCTTCGTTTAATAAAAACGATAGGATCCTATAACTTATTTGTACCATTCTATGGCATATATGGAAAAACAGAAACAATTTTATTTATAATGGTAAAAACTGTGACCCAATTAATACTATTAACAATTCAATTGATAGTTGGAAAGAATATTTTAAAATCTCTAACTTTAATGAGACTAATTTCATGGAGGATATGAATAGAGGAAACCCTTCCCCTCAAAACCCACCCACTATCAATATCCACAATCAAAATACAAATGTGAAATTTAAAGAAAAATGGAAAAAACCACCCCCCCAATAAGTTTAAAATAAACTGTGATGCTGCATTCTCCGATAAAGGTTCAGCTATCGCATGTTTAGTTAGAAACTCTAATGGAGACCTTGTAACAGGTAAAAGCTGGAAGATCGAGACAGATTCAGTGCTAGAAGCGGAAGCCACGGGGATCCTTAAGGCTACGGAAATGGCTCTTGATTACCCTTTTAGAAGCGTTATCATTGAAAATGATGCTGAGCAAGTCATGAAGCCCCTATCTTCAGGAACTTTAGTCTCTAATCATTCTATTAAGAACATCATTTGTAATATTTATTTTTTGGCGGAACTTTCGAGTCCTTCGTTTGCCCTTATTTCTAGGTGCAAAATTTTTGCAGCTGACTGGGTTGCTAAACAACGGCTTTTAAGCACGTTGTTTAGTGACTGGTATGTTTGTATCCCTCCCCAGTTAGCCTCTATCCTTTGTGTTGACAATGACCCGATAGGGGTAGGGTAACTTTGTAACCGTTTTTATTATCTATCTAATATAACTATGCTTTGAACAAAAAAAAAATTTAACCTCCTATCCTATGAACTTTGCCTCCTTATGGTATAATAGCACCTTACTCATGTAGTTATAAAAGTGCATTTTGCTCCCTTGTTTGAAAACACACTCACAAAACCTCCCTCTATCCAAAATACCGGCAAACTCAGTTTGCCTTGGTAAAGTGACTTATAGTACATAATTTGAATTTTTAATAAAATATTATATAATTACGCGTAAATGGTCATTTTATAAAATGGACTCAGTTTGCACTAATTTTCAAACCATAAAAGGGTAGGACAGTAGGACACAGTTTTATAACCATAGGGAATAGGATGCAATTTTACCAAACTATAGGGAAGTAAACTGCAAATAACCTAATAAGCCATAACAAATTTTCTTTATAGATAACTAAACCAAGTCAAACAATTATTTAATAACAAAAGGAAATAGCTACACACAAGCTTATATTTTGCATAACTTATATTACAATACATACAGTGTATTTTCTTGTTATTGACTTTCAACTACATATATAGATATGTGTATTCATATATTATCTATGCGAGAGGATTATAAGCGAGCGTGAGTAAGCTTGATTTAAGGAATATAAAGCTAGAACAAAAATTAAATGGAAGCCTTATAAAAAATGAGTTCTGAGTATCTCAAGTACAAGGGTTTATATTATTGGTGTATGGAACCTGCTGTGGTGTCTGGCCAGTTATTGTCCGACAACCCGATATCTTGTATGTTATGGACTCGGGAAAGTTACATACAATAATGATTTAGTTCAAAGCTCCGTGATAGATAAATTTATGTGTGCATCCACTTTTTGGGTGATGATAGAGGAACGTATAAGTTTAAAGAGGCTGCAAAAATACAACAAATTTTAGCCTTCTTAGACGCCTGAAATTTTGCAGACATGAGCTTTCAATTCCTTACCCACAAATTTCCCTTGTCCTTGTTGGTGGAAGTACCAGAATTACCAAAGTTCAACAATTACTCAGTGACTACTTTATAGGGAAAGAGCCCAACAAAAAAGACTATTTGTGATTTTGTGTTTTGGTGTGTGAGATTCATATATTTAGGTAATATTTTTTTCGTTAAAATATATATATTCAGGTAATTTGTGTATCTAAGTGATTGGGGATTAGCAGATGGGTGGTATTAAATTTGATAAATACAACCAAATCAATAACACAAGAATTTTCTATATTTACTATAAGTAGATGGGTGGAACTCTAATTAGCCTCAAATGCTCATACAAAAACATTCAGAACCCCACCAGAAGTTCCTATATTTACTAATAGCAATTTTTATATCCATGTTAGTGATGTTCATCATATTAATCTCTATTCTTTACGTTTTAAATGTTAACAATTTCAAATTTATTGTCGAAATTAGATAGTTCATCTCTGTCTTCTTTATAATGGGATCTTTGGTTATAAGGAATAACACATGGAACAATGGTGCAATTGACCTGTTAAGCAGAGTCAATATGTCTCACCATGTGTGTTTTTACTCTTCATTTTGCGATTCTCAAGGATCCCAAGTATGCAGAGTCTCATGGGTAAATATTGACTGAAATTCAGCTACAATAGTAATCATATATCACAAATAGGATCATCTTGGTGATAGTGTGTATATTAAATAACCTAAAGTGGGAGCTTCAGTAGAACAAGAAAAGTTGTTGAAGTTAACGATGAGCTCAGGAGCTCTCTTGTTTTGGTGAGACATATAATAAAGCCTAACTTATGTTTCATATTAATTGCTTTTTAGGTTGTAATTAGTTTCTAATTTAAGCTATTTTTTTCGGTTTATGTTAATGAAGGTCCATATACAGATGGATGGATCATTAAGGTATATGTGAGCAACACTGGTGAAGTAAATAATTTGATGGATGCTGAAAAATATTCCAAGTTTTGTGAAGAGAAAGATTCCAAGCACAAAACAAAAAGCGTAATACTGAGCTAACCCCAATGGGTTTTTCAATATTTTTCTTATATCTATGTATTGAAGAGTTTTATTTCTTACATGATCAATTTCATGTATAGTAGGGAAAATAATAGAATAGTCATTTTATTTATTATTCTTGAAACAATAGAATATATTTTAATATGGATCGGTCTTTAGTATAACTCATTAATTTTTACTGCTTCTATAAATAAACACTTTTTAATAAATTCTCTGTACATATTCTTTATAAAAAAATTAAAAAAAAATATTTTTTTCAATTTTGTACTGTACCTATTTTTGTCGACGAATTGAATGTTCTAACCACTTCAAATTTTACAATTGTTGCACTGAGATTGAATGCCTCAACCACGCCTCAACCACTTCATTTTGGAGTACATGAGAACTAAATGTCTCAACCACCTTATGTCATCACATTTATATACACTCATTTCATCACATTTATATACACTCATTCATCATATTACACAATATTTTGCACAGATAGATACAAATACATACACCCGCGCGTCGTGGCTTCATGAGGAGGAGATGAGTTTAGCGGCTATGGAGAGGCTACCATCAGTTGAGTTAAGAAGAAGGTCTCTTGCTCAATCTCAGAGCGGAAGGGTTGTTAAACGTACTTTAGCTACGTCGGAACGTCTCGACAAGTAAGATACATACATATATATATATTTATTTATATTTATATAACTGTTAGAGTGTGTATTATGTGTTTCTGTGGCCGTGTAGTATGTATTTATGTATAAGAATGTATGCATGTGTACCTAGCCAAATTCTATTAAATTGGAAAAAAAAATCTAGTTAAATCTGTTTATTAAAAGAAATTTAATAATTATCAAAAGATTTTAGTAGTCTTGTTTAGACATTTAAGTAATTTAGTCTTTTATTATATGTAACAGTTTTAAAACATAATTATACTTTGGGTTAGGTGTTTATGTTTAAACTCATTGGTTAATACATGGAAAATAAATTTCTGGTTCTGATGCATATATGTATAATCTGTTCCTTTTAATTTTCTTCAATTTGCACGAGAAGTATAGTACTTATCATGTTTGATATGATCTCACAACTAAAACATGTCAAATAGAGAGGATTAAACTCTGTTTTTTCTTCTTATTGATTAAAAAAGGGTGGGATCCAGCGACTAATTTCTCAATTTCTTCACCGATATTTAATGGAATAAGATTTGACAAGGGGATAAACTAGATAAGGAAACAAACCTGTTAAAAAACAGGGGTAAAAAAGATATCATCCCGAGGTGGAAATAAATACAAAAATTATAAATATAGTAATATGGTATAGACTAAAAGACGTACTCATAAATCTTTTCGGATAACCTGAAGATAAAGATCAAATTGGGCCAAAACCACCGTCGCAGCCTTCAAAGTTTTGTGAGCCTCCCCGAATAACATGGGTTTTAATCTATATCATCACATTCGAATTAACCATCAATACAATCAACTTGAAAATCACCTTATATGACTACGCCTACACTGCCGAACTGAGAAGATCTGAACTTCAGTTCGCAAGCAGAGTTCTTCTGCTTCTCTGGAGAGGTCACAGACTGAGGAGAACGCCTAGCTCCGCCGGAAACGAACACGAAGGCTGCTTGACTTCGTCTCTGCGAAGAAGATCCGCTGGTGGTTCTTCCTTCCATGGTGGCAGTTAGATCTCAAATGGAGGATCTCAAGAAGAAAGAGATAGGAGTTTTGTTTACTTGGTTCTTTCATGAAGATGAAAGAGAGAGAGAGAGAGAGAGAGATAGAGGCAGAAAGAGGGAGGCGTGAGTTTCGTGAAAAAGGAAAGAGATAAATATATTTAGGGTTTAAATATTCTAATTTTTAATGAAATTAGTTCTCGTCCAAAAAAAATGAAAATAGTTTGAAATTAGATCAAGTTTTTTTTTCATAAATTTTTACTTAAAAAACAATTAAACATAAATTCAATTTTAAAAATTTTAGAAAATTATAAAAATCAAGAAACTAGGTTGAAATAAAATAATTATTTCTAAGTTTAAATGATAAAAATTATATATTATATTTATAATTACATATATATTTTTTATTAAATTATTAAATACCAAAAATAACTTTACACCGTGATTCGAGTGTGGGTCATATGGAAAAGTCCTATAATCTAAAGGGTACGCTTTGTACTGTGGCTAGTAAATAGGCTTTAGAAAGGTTAGAAGGGGCTGAGATGGATAATATTATAATTAAATTTGACAGTTTTACGCGACGATATAGATTTTTCAAGATCTTTTCCATAAATGTCAAGGATTTCTCCCTTAGAGTTAAACTACTATGAGGGGTCAACTGATAGTGAATACAACACTTTGGGATCTCTCTAACACTACTCCGAGTTGACTTGTCCACCCGATCTTTTCTAACCCGAATCCAATAGCATGGGCCTATATTTTGTAGAACATATAAGTGATTACGTTCGTAGGGGTGGTTACGTTAGTACTCATGAGTTGAAATTTATTCGAATTTGTATTAAGTGATTAATTTGATTTTGTGTAAGGTGATTGATTTGTGTATGGAGATCTTGTATAGGGAGACAAGGTGAGTTGATCCCAAATGCAAGCGATGATTTTTTTCATGTGTAATTAATTCTAATTTAGTGTATGGAGCTCATGTGTGGGGAGACAAGACGAATTGATCCCAAACCAACATTTGATACGCTCCGACCTCCCTTACAAACACGTCCATAATCTTAGTGGTTGGTACACCCGAATCACGAAGTGAGATTTGACCATTAGTTAACTTACTTTGACCGGAAGTCTACTTTCATTTTTTTAGGCCGTTTCATGTTATAAACACTAGTTTTTAGAAAAAAAAAGAGTGAGATTTGACCATTAGTCAACTTACTTTGACCGGAAGTCAACTTTCACTTGTTTTAGGCCGTTTCATGTTATAAACACTAGTTTTTAGAAAAAAATAGTGAGATTTTACCATTAGTCAACTTACTTTGACCGGAAGTCAACTTTCACTTGTCTTAGGCCGTTCAAAGTAATCCACATAAGGTAAAATATTGTAAATTATAACAAAGGTTGAGCATATAATTGACATGACAAAGTCACTACTCTGCCGTAGTGTCACTTTTTGGAATTAAAAAACATACTTCGAATTAAATAAGTACTGGCTGAGTAATACTTAACGGAGCCGCGTTACATTACATATTAGGGAATACAAAAAACATTACAACATACGTTACACTACATTAATAAAACACGAAATGGGGGGACATTTCTGGTACAACATTGGAATGAGATCTATCGTCCTCGGAAGCCTCGTCCTGCAACCTGGATCGTTTGACTGGGCAGTTATTCTTCTGGTGTCCCAGTAGTCTACATCGACTACACCGACGAGGCTGGGCAGTGGTGGTTCCTTTGAGTCTTGCTACGAGCGGATCATTAGCGATGTTGTGTGTTGGAGGAGGTGGATTCTCGAAATTCGTGCCATCTATGTTTGGAAAGTTGCTTGTCCTAGCAACCAAATTAGTGAACGCTTCAAGTGTATCGTTGTAACCCCTATCGCTACGGGCCGCGTGGTACCGCACGTCCTTCCACTTTGCATTTAGGTAACCCAACCTGCCTAACTCTTTATCTGATGGTCTGAATTCGGCGAAACACTTGTCTCTTATAGTAAGGCTGCTGTTAGGGGTCCATCTGAACATAACACAACCACTTGTATCTATCTATATATATGATGGACTATTGTCTTAATACACGAAGTTATTCTAACCTACTAAGAAAACATGGTATCAGAGTGTGTTTTCGTTTTTTAGTTTTAGCAACAAAAAAAAATTCAGTTCAAGTCGTCTTCTTCCTCACGCTGCAAAAGAAAAACCCAAACAGTAAACCCTAACCCTAGCTTTCTCACATCATCACCTCCGTCACTAATCTTACCACGACATTCACCTAGCTTGCATCGCCTGACCATGGCGACATCACGGAGGTTGGCCATTTTCTCCGGCGAAGCAGCGGTGGTGATATTACAGTAAAAAAAAAAAAAAAGTCTGATCTGCAGCTCACGCCTCCTCGTCAGCGCGCGTGAGCCACTCCATTGTGTTTGCCTGAAAATCCCGAGCAAGACATGAAGTCGTCGTCGTCGTCAACCGCGCGTGATCTTCACGCGCCACCTCCGGCAGCTGCGCGTGGCCTCCACGCGCCAACAGTCGTCGGACAGTAAGTTTGGTTTTGTCCCCTCTTTTCGTTTCCGCTGTTTATTTGAGTAGATTTCGCTGTTTTAGTGCCCATTTGATTATAAATAGGGGTATAGTTAATTAGTTATTGTGGAGTTATGGAGACCTTAGAAGAAAGTAGCTCTAAAGAACCTAGATCTAATGTGTCTCGCCCTAGTTTGTCGATTACTAGTCCAACTTTTTCGGGTACCCCAGTTATTACTACTACTAAGCTTACTAGTAGTAATTATTATCGTTGGTCTTCTTCGGTTAGATTGTGGTTTCGTGGGCATGGGTTTATTCGTTATTTAGAAGAAGATTGTCCTAATACCGCTTCTGTCGATGAAAGTGCACTTTGGGAAACTGTTGATTGTCAACTTGCTAGCTATTTGTTACAGTCTATTGACCCGGAACTTCATGATATGTTTGATTATGAGTCATGTAAACTTATGTGGTCTATGGCTAAAAGTTTATATAGCAGTAGTGTGACTCGAGTTTATGATGTGGTTTCCGATTTAATGCAAATTCAACTCGACGGGAAGGGACTTTCAGGGTGGTACGGTCGTTATCAGCGCTCCCTTACCGAGTTTCGTTCTATTTTTCCGCCTACAACTGATATAGCGGTTTCTCGTGAACATCAAGAACAATTGTTTGTCGTACTCATGCTTCGTAGTCTCCCTTCCCAATATGATGCTGTTCGTTCTCAACTACTATCTAGCAAGACACTGCCCGCTATGTCAGAAGTTTATTCTACACTTGATCGTGCTTGTCTTACTCCTAGTGCATCTGAGCCTTCTGTTGATCGTTCTGCCCTACTCTCTCAGCCCGACATTGGTAGGGATAGTATTACTCGTGATGGTATTTCGAGTGGTTATCGTGGTCGTGGTCGTCGTCGTGGCTATCGTCGGGGTAGTGGTAGAGATAGCTACACTAATCGATCTCAGTGTTCTTATTGCCATAGAGTAGGACACCTTCGAGATAAGTGTTGGGACTTGCATGGTCGTCCGTCAGGTGTTGCCCATGCCGCTCAGACAGATCCATTAGAGGTATCTTCATCAGGTGTTGATCCTTCAGAGGGTGTTCTTACAGTTCCAGAGGATCGGTACTCTCAGCTTCTTTGATTAGAGGCATCTTTGCAGGCATCTCAACCTTCTCATGCTCACGCCAACTCATCCACTGCTTGTCTTTCTCACACTCAATCTGCCTTAGGTCCATGGGTAATCGATTCTAGTGCTTCTGATCACATGACCGGTAATGTCCACTTACTTTCTAAAATTCGTTCGGGTCCTTCTCATAATGTTACACTTGCTGATGGCTCTTCCACCTCCGTCTGTGGGGTTGGATATGCTCATCTCTCTTCTATTATCTCTTTAGAGTCTATTTTATATCTCCCTAAATTTTTGTTCAATCTTATGTCAGTCAGTCAACTTACCAAGCGTCTAAATTGTTCTATGATATTTACCCCCGACTCTGTGGTTGTACAGGATCTCCAGACCCAAGAGCAGATTGGTACAGGGCGTGAGGAGCGGGGTCTTTACTATATGGATGTTACCTCTTCTACTGCTTGTCTTGTTGATCTTCCACCAGAGCAGATTCATTGTCGTCTTGGTCATCCATCGCTTCCTGCCCTAAAGAAAATGGTTTTTGGTCTTCATCATGTTCGTGAACTCTCTTGTGAGTCGTGTCAGTTAGGGAAACATGTCCGTAGTTCTTTTGTTAGTCGTGTCAATAAACGAGCTAGTTCTCCTTTTGCTTTAGTTCACTCTGATGTTTGGGGTCCTTGTCGTACTACATCTCGAACCGGTTTTCGATATTTTGTCACCTTTATTGATGATTACTCTCGTATGACTTGGTTATATCTAATGAAAGACCGTTCAGAGTTGTTTTCTATTTTCTCGTCTTTTTGCGCCGAAATTCATACCCAATTTGGTGTTCCAGTTCGTATATTGCGTAGTGATAATGCTAGAGAATATTTTTTGTCATCCTTTCACTCTTTTATGTCTGAGCGTGGGATCATACACCAGTCTTCATGTGCCCACACTCCACAACAAAATGGGGTGGCCGAAAGAAAGAATAGACACCTTGTAGATACGGCTCGTACTCTTCTCCTTCATAAAATGTCCCGTCTCGTTTTTTGGATGATGCGGTTCTTACGTCTTGTTATCTCATTAACCGCATGCCATCCTCTGTCTTACATGATCAAGTTCCCTTTTCTATACTTTTCCCTAGAGATTCTCTCTACATATTACCACCTCGAGTCTTTGGTTGTGTCTCCTTTGTTCATAATCTTTCTCCTGGTACCGATAAATTAGGTCCCCGACCGGTTAAGTGTATCTTTCTTGGGTATTCTCGCTTTCAGAAGGGGTATCGCTGTTATTCTCCTTCTCTGAATAGAGTGTTTGTTTGTGCGGATGTTACTTTTATTGAGTCCTCATCATACTATCCATCTAACATATCTGATATTGCTATCGAGTCATTGTCTCCTCCAGCCCCTACATTTATTTCGCCACCTCTTGTCCCTATCCCTGATTCCTCACCGGTACCTACATTCCCTCCAGACACATCTCAGTTAGATCGACCCGATTTACAGGTTTATACTCGTCGCCTTCCTCCGCCATCGCCACTCTCACCAACTGTACCACTTTGCTCGCCGTATGTGGATCTGGTGTCCTCTGATTTAGATGTTCCTATCGCTCTTTGGAAAGTTATTCGAAATTGCACCAAAATACATCCTATTTCTTATTTTGTGTTTTATGATCATTTATCACCTTCTTATGCGTCCTTTGTTACTTCACTATCTTCTATGTCTGTCCCTACTTCTCATACAGATGCTCTTGCACATTCTGGTTGGCGTGAGGCTATGGTTGAAGAGATGTCTGCGTTACACTCTAATGGTACTTGGGATTTAGTTGATCTTCCAAGTGGAAAATCTTCAGTTGGTTGTCGATGGGTGTTTATAGTGAAAGTATCTCCAGAAGGTAAAGTTGATCGCTTAAAGGCTCGTCTTGTGGCTAAAGGTTATTCTCAAGTTTATGGTGTCGATTATGGTGATACATTTTCACCTGTTGCTAAGATGTCCTCCGTTCGTATTTTTCTCTCTTTGGCTGCTATGCATAATTGGTTCCTTCATCAATTAGATATTAAGAATGCTTTCCTCAACGGAGATCTTGAGGAGGAGGTGTATATGGAGCAACCTCCAGGGTTTGTTGCTCAGGGGGAGTCTCGTAAGGTGTGTCGTCTGAAGAAATCTTTGTATGGATTAAAACAGTCTCCCAGGGCATGGTTCAGACGGTTTAGTGAATCCTTACTTGAGTTTGGTTTGACACGTTGTGGAGTTGATCACTCAGTGTTCTATAGACACTCTTCTGGTCGGAGTCTATTACTGATTGTGTATGTAGATGATATTATCATTACAGGAGATGATACATCAGGAATTCAGAATTTGAAGACATTTCTTCAAAAACAGTTTCAAACGAAGGATTTGGGACAATTACGCTACTTCCTTGGTATTGAAGTGGCACAGTCGGATAAAGGAGTATTCATATCACAACGAAAGTATGCCTTGGATACACTAGAAGAGGCCGGGATGCTTGGTGCACGACCATGTGACTCCCCAATGGATCAAAATGTGAAACTTATACACAACGAGGGAGATTTATTCACTGACCCAGGGAGGTATAGAAGATTAGTCGGGAAGCTTAATTATCTCTGTCACACACGACCAGATATCTCATTTGTTGTTCGTGTTGTTAGTCGTTTTATGGATTCACCACGTGAGAGTCATTGGGAGGCAGTTGTACGTATTCTTAGATATATCAAAGGGGCTCCTGGAAAAGGGATATTATATGGTGATCGAGGTCATACAGAAATTGTTGGTTATTCTGATGCTGATTGGGCAGGATGTCCAAATGATCGACGCTCAACCACTGGATATTGTGTCTTCATTGGTGGAAATCTAGTCTCATGGAAAAGCAAGAAACAAGATGTGGTAGCAAGATCAAGTGCTGAATCTGAATATCGTGCTATGTGTTTGACCACTTGTGAGTTGATATGGGTTAGAAATTTACTTGCAGAAATCAAAGTCGATTGTCCTAATCCTATGAAGCTTATGTGTGATAATCAGGCCGCCATACACATTGCTTCAAATCCGGTATTTCACGAGCGTACCAAGCATATCGAGACTGATTGTCATTTCACCAGAGACAAGATTATATCAAAAGAAATTGTAACGTCTTATGTTAGTTCCAGTGATCAGTTAGCCGACTTATTTACTAAGTCTCTCAGAGGATCTAGAGTTGATTATATATGTAACAAGCTAGGCACATATAACATATATGCTCCAGCTTGAGGGGGATTGTTAAAGTATAAGCATTACACTCTATTATCCTTAGGATATTAGTATAGAGCTATAGGCTATTACCCATTAGGTAGTTTAGTCTATTACGTATCGTGTAATATCCATTGTGTATTAGAATGTATTGTATCTATCTATATATATGATGGACTAGTATCTTAATACACGAAGTCATTCTAACCTATTAAGAAAACAGTAGGAACTCGAACACCCAACCTCTCAAACCGGAAATAAAACGGGTCAGGTCCAATTATCCCATCCAGATTCGGAACTCCGGTCACAGGAGTAGCCACATGATCATAAAAACCACCATGCTCATCATAAGTAATCAACAACGCCATCTCATTCCACTGAGGACTTGACCTTAATAGCTCGTACACCTCCTTAACAAACTTCTGTCCAATCGCCACATCATGTGATGGGTGATCATCGTTCGCCGGAAAAAGCTCAACATCGAAATACCTCTGCTCCACCACCACGTAATTCAGAAGTTTACCTAAATTTGCGTGTAATTTTGGTAGGTTCTTTAGCTTTTCCAAGCTTTTAATAAACAGAGTTGTAAGGATATTTTGGTAATATTACCGAACCGTGAGGTCATTTTCGTCGAAGGAATCGAATACTGTTTTCTTTGGGAAGCCATTGATGAGGTCTTTTCGGCCGTTACTTGAAGCACCGTGAGAAGTGGCGGAGTGGACGTAGAACCGGTTAGGATGAGTTGAAGCGGGAACCCAAGCAAACCACCGGTCGAATACACCAAATTCGTTTGCTAACTTTGTATAAACCGGTATCACTTTCGGTTTAAATCCACTCATTATGGTTTGGGGTAGATTTTGAACTCCCATACTATTAGCTTTTAAGCAAACCCGTTCATCGGAGCAGGGCCAGTAATTGGAGTACTATTGGACCTAAATTTATGTTCTCTCATGGAGACGAAAAATTTAGGGAAACTACTGTCGGAGGAGTTAAGTAAATGTTTTCTCTCTCAATTTACCTCCACTCTCCTTTCAACCTTTAAACATTTCATCTTTTTTACAACCCAAAAAATACCAAAAACTACTAATCTTTGCTGATATCCTCATCTTCTTGAGGTGTTTAGCTTCCTTTCTTCCTCTACACACTGTTTTTACCAAGATTTCTCAACCTTTTTTCCTAAAAACCTTCCTTTCCAGTAGTATCTTCAAAACCTGCTTTTTCATTTATTGCTCTTCTTTTAAAAGTCTTTAAGACTTCTTCTAATCATTGGCATTTACTCACCTGCACAATGAATGTATATGCTATTAACCACCCTGATGCAAAAAATGTAGTATCACTTTCTCTTGAAAGTGCTAATTACTACTATGAAATGGAGGAACAAAGGCTTATAGCCAAAGTCCTCACCAAGGAGCTTATGAAATTTGGTTTCATGAGAAACCACATTCAAAGACACTGGGGAATCAAAGGAAAAGTCCAAACCGAGAGGCTTGGTCACAATGAATGTATACTCAAGTTTGATAATGAAGAGGATAAAGCTAGAGTATGGAGCATGAGACCTTGTATTATCATGAAGAAACACTGTGCTTTAATGGAGTATGAAGCTAATACTAAGGTCAAAAACACAACTATGTGGTTAAGACTTTATGGCCTCCCAACCACTGTCTTAAACACCAAGAGTATTTCAGAAATGCTCCATGATATTGGAACTGTGCATGATGTTCAATTACCTAAAGAGCAAATAGTCACAGATCAAACCTTTACCAGGGTAAGAATTGATTGGGAAATTAATAGACCTATAGTGGCAGGATTCAACTTTTGGATCAATATTCACACACCTAAATGGATAAGAATTAAGTATGAAGATATTGGCCAAATTTGTTATAAATGTGGGTTATTTGATCATGAAGATAAGTTTTGTGAAGATCCACACAGAGTAACCCCTCACCTTGGAGGCTATGTCAAGATTCTTACCAGAAAATATCAAAACTCCATGGATGAACACCCAAGCAGAAACCATGGAAAAGCTAGAACAGGTCCCTATGCGAGAGCTGAAGCAGTCCCTGTCAACAAAAAGTCCAATCACACACAATTTCAGTCTGAAAAGAGTAAAAGCAATAAAGGTAAGGATATCTTCTCTGACAACAATATCTTTACTTTTAATGCTAAGAAACAACAATATTATCCAACGGATACTACTACTAAAGAAAGAGAAAAGGAGGTTTACTTTCCTGTACCTGTTAATATGGTGTCCATATTGGAAACTTCTACTCCAAATCAGCAAAATCCAACTCAGCAGAGCACAATTCAGCCCTCATCTAGTCAACCAAATTCGGTTACCGATATGGAAGTAACCATGGCTGAAAAAACACAAAAACAGTTAGAAGATTGTATAAATTATAATCAAAAAGAAAAGGCTCAAAGTAGTAAAGTGGCTTTGATTACACCACATATCAACCCCACTGCTTCTTCACTCACACCATCAGGTAACCCCGCCACTAAACTCTCTTACTCTGATATACTCCAAGCTCCAGTACTTTCACTTTCAACCCCTTCAACCATTTCTCCTAACCTTATTAATCTATCTACATCGATGCTTAAAATTACCCCTAACCCCAAACCTTCAACACCACCCCATATATCTGTAACACCATTTAATCCCTCATATAAACCAAAACAGTTACCAAATCAAAATTCTCCAATCACCACTCCTATAATCAATACCCCTACAAAAAATAACCCCATTGAACCAGTCAACCAATCTATTCCACTCACTGAACTACCTTCATTCCATTTACACCAACACCTACCAAATCATCTTTTTCCAATACACCTAGTGTTACACATATCCCTTTAACCAATACTGAAGCACAAACTTCCAACCTTCAAACTCAAGTGGTACCTGCAGAAAACATTATTCAGCCCAGCAATAATGGAGAAAATACAGATATGTCGAGCCTATTTCAATACAGTATAGAGAAATTAACCTCACTATCTGATTCAGCTAAAATTCACTATGCTAACAGAGTAAAAGAAAGAATTGACCAAGATAGTTGGTCTATCCACATGACAATGGCTCATAATTTCAGAATTAGGGGTGGTAATCGGATCCGAAATTTCCGATTTCCGACTTTTCCGATCCGAAAATTCCGATTTAGGAACAGCTTTTTAAGGTTCCGAAATTGCGAAATTCCGATTTCCGATTTTTCCGAAAAAATCGGATCGGAATTGGAACTACATATAATTTTCCGAAATTTCCGGGTTTTCCGATCCGATTTTTGTTCCGATTTTATTTTTGAATATAATATATTAAATAAATAGAACAGAATATTAAAATTAAGATAAAAGAAAAAGTACATCAGCAAACAACTAAAACATTCAGAACAAAAAAAAATTAAACATTGAAATTAAAAAAAATGAAACAGAATATTAAAAACAATGTAACATTACAAACCCATTTGTTCACACGCGCAATGGAACAAATAAAGAAATCTCCTTATCACTGTCCGGGTCTATAGGTTTATTAAATATTTAATTCTTAACTACTAAGTGTGATAACTATTGTGATAACTACTATCTTAGTTTTGCGATTTTTGAAATAAAAGTTCCAAAATTCCGAATTAAAAGTTCCGTAATTTCCGAACCAAAAGTTCCGATATTTCCGTGCCGAAATTTCCGAATTTCCGGTAATTTCCGAAATTCCGAATTCTGAACTTTTTTTTCCAGTTCCGAAAAATAGGAACGGAATTAGAATGGGAAAATTCTATTCCGAAAAAAATAGGAAATTTTCCGAAAGACCCTTTTTCCGATCCGTTCCTTCCGATTTCCACCCCTATTCAGAATCGAAGATCAAACTACTCAATCCGATAAGATGAGACATAAATCCATATGGGAAAAAAGGAAAAGCTCAAAAAATAAACAAAAAAATTCAAAGGAAAAGAGCTTAGAACGAAAAGCAAAAGAAAGCTTGGAAGTTATTAAGAAAGCTGGAAAAAAGCATTTTGAGCAATTTACACACGAGGAAGAAAAATTACCCATCCAAAGCCTCGACGAAGAAACATTTGGCGGCGGCGGAATTGAAGAAGAAGTGAACGAATCAATTGAAATTGGAGATGATTGCATAATTGCTGATAAACAAAGGCCTTCTGGAATTGTGCCCGATCAATTCCATCTTCATCAATGATCCAAATCGCCTGGAACTGTCAGGGAATTGGCAACCCTCTGACAGTCCAGGCAATTAGTGACCTCTGCTCCAAGCATAGACCGGAGGTAATTTTTCTTTCAAGAAACAAAGAATCGTTTAAATGTGCTTACTAATTTAGCTTTTAAACTCGATATGAATTTGCTCCATACTGTTGAACCTTGTGGGATTAAAGGGGGTTTAGCGTTATTGGGGAAGAAAGGGTTGAAAGTGAAGGTATTAAAGAGTAACAAATTTTTTATCCACATAGCTTTATTTAATGATAAAAATGACCCCATACTTTATACCTTTGTCTACTTAAGCCCCTATGATAATAAAAGGAATTAAGCCTTAATTTTTTAAATAAACTTAACCCCCAAAATTTAGCTTGGTCTATTTTAGGGGATTTCAATTGCATTAGATTTCTCAATGAAAAATTAGGAGGTAAGGTTTGCCTAAAAAAATCCATCAAAATTTTTAATAACTTTATTAATTACCATAATTTGGAAGAAACAACTTCTTATGGTTGTAAATTTACTTGGACCAACAAAATATCAAATAATAAAATTATTAAAGCTGTTCTTGATAGAACCCTTCATAATACCAAATGGGACAATTTATTCCCTAATGCTTGGACTGATGTTATCCCAGCTATAGGCTCTGACCACTGCCCCTTGGTACTTCATCATGATAAGAATATTAATCATAAAAAAAGAAGATTCTACTTTGAAATTTTTTAGACAACAGAAATTGATTGTCTCAATATAATCAAAAAAGTCTGGTATGACTTCAAAACCCTAAGGGGTAACCCTAATGCTGTCATCAACTACAAATTCAAAAAATGTAGCCTGGAACTTAGGGAGTGGAACAGGAAAAATTTTGGAAATAATAAAATCCAAATTGATAAACTAATCAAAAAATTAGAAATTATCTCTAATTCAAACATACCCAATTTCAATTGGTATGAGTATAACTCAACTATTAAAGAACTAGAAGAAACTTGGAAAAGAGAAGAAGCATTTTGGAAAACTAGATCTAGAAATTTATGGTTGGAAAAAGGTGAAAAAAACACTAAATACTATCATGCTTGTACTAAAGAAAGAAGAAGCTGAAATAAAATTACAAATATTACCAATGAGAATGGAGATTGGTTAGACAACAATAGTGAGATCAATAATGAAATCACTAGTTACTTTAATAATATTTTCAATTCTGTGCGCCCTAGGGACTACAAAAATACCCTTGATATCATTTCCACTAAAATAGATGGAAAAACAGCTGATTACTTAAATAAACCTATCAATGAGGAGGAGGTAAAAAAAGCTACATAGGAACTGGGACCTAATAAGGCTCCAGGACCTGATGGTTATAATGGAAATTTCTTTAGGCACTATTGAGAGATTATTAAACTTGATATTATGAGAGTTATTAATAATTTTTGGAATAACAAGGGGGATTTAAATGATTTGAATCAAACTATTATAACCCTTATCCCAAAAATTAGTAAACCTACTAACATTAAACATTATAGACCCATAAGTTGCTCTAACTTTATCTATAAAATTATAGCAAGAATTCTAGTGAATAGACTACAACCTCATATGAATTCACTAGTAGGTGAAAATCAAAGTGCTTTCATGCCAGATAGAGTCATTCAAGAAAACACTATGATAGCACATGAATTAATAACCCATATCAAAAAAAGGAAAACAACCAAAAAATATATGATAGCCATTAAAGCTGACATTCAAAAAGCCTATGAATTTGTCGAATGGGACTTTCTCCATGATCTCATGATTAAAATGGGCTTTAACACAGATTGGGTTAGGAAACTTATGCTTTGTATCACCTCTGTAACCTACTCTGTTATGATTAATGGTACTAGCCACCTTTTACAAAAACCAACTAGAGGCATAAGACAAGGGGACCCCCTTTCACCCTTGATCTTTTGTCTTATATCTCAAACCCTTAATGATATTGTTAGGGACAAAAAAGAAAAAGATCTAATAAAAGGGATCAAAATTGGTAACAATTGCCCATATATTACTCGTCTCCTTTTTGCTGATGATAGTCTCTTCTTTCTTAATGCTGAGAATATTGAATTACAATATTTTACTGAAATCATGAATATTTATAAAAATGGGACAGGCCTCTCTCTAAATCTTAATAAATGTGGGGTAATCTTTAGCCCTAATACACCCATTTTTCTCCAAAATGTTATGGCCAATAGACTTAACATGAAAAAATTCCACAATGTGGGTAACTATTTAGGTCTACCCACTGAATGGAGTAGATCTAAATCTAAGGATCTTCAATTCCTTATTGATAAAGTATTGCAAAGACTAGAAAATTGGAAAACCCTCTTTTTATCCGAGGGAGGTAAAGAAATTCTTATTAAAGCTATCATTCAAAGCCTACCTAATTACATGATGTCAAACTTTATTTTCCCACAAATTATAGTTAATCAAATACACTCCATCATTGCACAATTTTGGTGGGGTGATAAAGGAAAAAAAATAATTCATTGGGCCAATTGGGACCTTTTGACCTTATCTAAGTTTGAAGGAGGTTTGGGTTTTAGAGGCCTCCACCTTATGAACAAAGCACTTCTAGGCAAACAAGCCTGGAACATTGCTAACAAAAAAGAATCCTTACTTTACAAACTCCTTAAAGGCAAATATTTTCATAACTGTGATTTCCTTGAGGCTAAATTAGGACACTCACCCTCTTGGGGTTGGAGAAGTATTTTAATAGGCAGAAGCACCTTTGAAAATAATATCAAATGGAAATTAGGAAATGGCAATAATATTAATCTACATGATCATAATTGGATTAATAATAATAATTGCATCATTAAACCTAATAATAATGTTATAACAAAGGTTATACACCTTATGAAAGATGATAAAACTTGGAACACAAATCTTGTTAGAAGTCTATATGACAAAGAAATTAGTGATAAGATTGAAAATATGAATAATCCCAATATTGATTGTGAAGACCTTATCTGTATCAATTACTGCAAAAACGGAAATTACACGGTTAAAGAAACTTACCATAAATTAAAAGATGAAGAAACTCAAAAAGAGATGGTTAAGAACCAAAATACCCCTTCTACATCTATCACTAGAAGTAAAGACCTTTGGAACCTAATTTGGCATATGGAAACCCCTACCAAAATTAGGAATTTTATATGGAGAGCAATTAGAAACCTTCTTCCGACTGAAGAAAATCTATTTAATAGGAAATGTAGTTAAACAAACTTATGCAAAATATGCAACAACAATACTGAAACTGTTGAACACATGCTTTTTAAATGCCCATGGGCCAAGAGTATTTGGTTCACTAGCCCACTAAACATACAATCTGATAATGAAAACGCAAATAGAATATATCAATGGATTTTAAACCAAGTTCAACAAATTACATCTTCGTTTAATAAAAATGATAGGATCCTATAACTTATTTGTACCATTCTATGGCATATATGGAAAAACAGAAACAATTTTATTTATAATGGTAAAAATTGTGACCCAATTAATACTATTAACAACTCAATTGATAGTTGGAAAGAATATTTTAAAATCTCTAACTTTAATGAGACTAATTTTATGGAGGATATGAATAGAGGAAACCCTTCCCCTCAAAACCATCCCACTATCAATATCCACAATCAAAATACAAATGTGAAATTTAGAGAAAAATGGAAAAAACCACCCCCCCAATAAGTTTAAAATAAACTGTGATGCTGCATTCTCCGATAAAGGTTCAGCTATCGCATGTTTAGTTAGAAACTCTAATGGAGACCTTGTAACAGGTAAAAGCTGGAAGATCGAGACAGATTCAGTGCTAGAAGCGGAAGCCACGGGGATCATTAAGGCTACGGAAATGGCTCTTGATTACCCTTTTAGAAGTGTTATCATTGAAAATGATGCTGAGCAAGTCATGAAGCCCCTATCTTCAGGAACTTTAGTCTCTAATCATTCTATTAAGAACATCATTTGTAATATTTATTTTTTGGCGGAACTTTCGAGTCCTTCTTTTGCCCTTATTTCTAGGTGCAAAATTTTTGCAGCTGACTGGGTTGCTAAACAACAGCTTTTAAGCACGTTGTTTAGTGACTGGGATGTTTGTATCCCTCCCCAGTTAGCCTCTATCCTTTGTGTTGACAAGGACCCGATAGGGGTAGGGTAACTTTGTAACCATTTTTATTATCTATCTAATATAACTATGCTTTGAACAAAAAAAAAATTAACCTCCTATCCTATGAACTTTGCCTCCTTATGGTATAATAGCACCTTACTCATGTAGTTATAAAAGTGCATTTTGCTCCCTTGTTTGAAAACACACTCACAAAACCTCCATCTATCCAAAATACCGGCAAACTCAGTTTGCCTTGGTAAAGTGACTTTATAGTACATAATTTGAATTTTTAATAAAATATTATATAGTTACGCGTAAATGGTCATTTTATAAAATGGACTCAGTTTGCACTAATTTTCAAACCATAAAAGGGTAGGACAGTAGGACACAGTTTTATAACCATAGGGAATAGGATGCAATTTTACCAAACTATAGGGAAGTAAACTGCAAACGACCTAATAAGCCATAACAAAATTTCTTTATAGATAACTAAACCAAGTCAAACAATTATTTAATAACAAAAGGAAATAGCTACACACAAGCTTATATTTTGCATAACTTATATTACAATACATACAGTGTATTTTCTTGTTATTGACTTTCAACTACATATATAGATATGTGTATTCATATATTATCTATGCGAGAGGATTATAAGCGAGCGTGAGTAAGCTTGATTTAAGGAATATAAAGCTAGAACAAAAATTAAATGGAAGCCTTATACAAAAATGAGTTCTGAGTATCTCAAGTACAAGGGTTTATATTATTGGTGTATGGAACCTGCTGTGGTGTCTGGCCAGTTATTGTCCGACAACCCGATATCTTGTATGTTATGGACTCGGGAAAGTTACATACAATATTGATTTAGTTCAAAGCTCCGTGATAGATAAATTTATGTGTGCATCCACTTTTTGGGTGATGATAGAGGAACGTATAAGTTTAAAGAGGCTGCAAAAATACAACAAATTTTAGCGTTCTCAGATGCCTGAAATTTTGCAGACATGAGCTTTCAATACCTTACCCACAAATTTCCCTTGTCCTTGTTGGTGGAAGTACCAGAATTACCAAAGTTCAACAATTACTCAGTGACTACTTTATAGGGAAAGAGCCCAACAAAAAAGACTATTTGTGATTTTGTGTTTTGGTGTGTGAGATTCATATATTTAGGTAATATTTTTTTCGTTAAAATATATATATTCAAGTAATTTGTGTATCTAAGTGATTGGGGATTAGCAGATGGGTGGTATTAAATTTGATAAATACAACCAAATCAATAACACAAGAATTTTCTATATTTACTATAAGTAGATGGGTGGAACTCTATTTAGCCTCAAATGCTCATACAAAAACATTCAGAACCCCACCAGAAGTTCCTATATTTACTAATAGCAATTTTCATATCCATGTTAGTGATGTTCATCATATTAATCTCTATTCTTTACGTTTTAAATGTTAACAATTTCAAATTTATTGTCGAAATTAGATAGTTCATCTCCGTCTTCTTTATAATGGGATCTTTGGTTATAAGGAATAACACATGGAACAATGGTGCAATTGACCTGTTAAGCAGAGTCAATATGTCTCACCATGTGTGTTTTTACTCTTCATTTTGCGATTCTCAAGGATCCCAAGTATGCAGAGTCTCATGGGTAAAAATTGACTGAAATTCAGCTACAATAGTAATCATATATCACATACAGGATCATCTTGGTGATAGTGTGTATATTAAATAACCTGAAGTGGGAGCTTCAGTAAAACAAGAAAAGTTGTTGAAGTTAACGATGAGCTCAGGAGCTCTCTTGTTTTGGTGAGACATATAATAAAGCCTAACTTATGTTTCATATTAATTGCTTTTTAGGTTGTAATTAGTTTCTAATTTAAGCTATTTTTTTCGGTTTATGTTAATGAAAGTCCATATACAGATGGATGGATCATTAAGGTATATGTGAGCAACAATGGTGAAGTAAATAATTTGATGGATGCTGAAAAATATTCCAAGTTTTGTGAAGAGAAAGATTCCAAGCACAAAACAAAAAGCGTAATACTGAGCTAACCCCAATGGGTTTTTCAATATTTTTCTTATATCTATGTATTGAAGAGTTTTATTTCTTACATGATCAATTTCATGTATAGTAGGGAAAATAATAGAATATTCATTTTATTTATTATTCTTGAAACAATAGAATATATTTTAATATGGATTGGTCTTTAGTATAACTCATTAATTTTTACTGCTTCTATAAATAAACACTTTCTAAGAAATTCTCTGTACATATTCTTTATAAAAAAATTAAAAAAAATTATTTTTTTCAATTTTGTACTGTACCTATTTTTGTCGACGAATTGAATGTTCTAACCACTTCAAATTTTACATTTGTTGCACTGAGATTGAATGCCTCAACCACGCCTCAACCACTTCATTTTGGAGTACATGAGAACTAAATGTCTCAACCACCTTATGTCATCACATTTATATACACTCATTTCATCACATTTATATACACCCATTCATCACATTACACAATATACGCACAGATAGATACAAATACATACACCCGCACGTCGTGGCTTCATGAGGATGAGATGAGTTTAGCGGCTATGGAGAGGCTACCATCAGTTGAGTTAAGAAGAAGGTCTCTTGCTCAATCTCAGAGCGGAAGGGTTGTTAAACGTACTTTAGCTACGTCGGAACGTCTCGACAAGTAAGATACATACGTATATATATATATATATATATATATATATATATTTATATAACTGTTAGAGTGTGTATTATGTGTTTCTGTGGCCGTGTAGTATGTATTTATGTATAAGAATGTATGCATGTGTACCTAGCCAAATTCTATTAAATTGGAAAAAAAATCTAGTTAAATTTGTTTATTAAAATAAATTTAATAATTATCAAAAGATTTTAGTAGTCTTGTTTAGACATTTAAGTAATTTAGTCTTTTATTATATCTAACAGTTTTAAAACATAATTATACTTTGGGTTAGGTGTTTATGTTTAAACTCATTGGTTAATACATGAAAAATAAATTTCTGGTTCTGATGCATATATGTATAATCTGTTCCTTTTAATTTTCTTCAATTTGCACGAGAAGTATAGTACTTATCATGTTTGATATGATCTCACAACAAAAACATGTCAAATAGAGAGGATTAAACTCTGTTTTTTCTTCTTATTTATTAAAAAAGGGTGGGATCCAGCGACTAATTTCTCAATTTCTTCACCGATATTTAATGGAATAAGATTTGACAAGGGGATAAACTAGATAAGGAAACAAACCTGTTAAAAAACAGGGGTAAAAAAAATATCATCCCGAGGTGGAAATAAATACAAATATTATAAATATAGTAATATGGTATAGACTAAAAGACTTACTCATAAATCTTTTCGGATAACTTAAAGATAAAGATCAAATTGGGCCAAAACCACCGTCGCAGCGTTCAAAGTTTTGTGAGCCTCCCCGAATAACATGGGTTTTAATCTATATCATCACATTCGAATTAACCATCAATACAATCAACTTGAAAATCACCTTATATGACTACGCCTACATTGCCGAACCGAGAAGATCCGAACTTCAGTTCGCAAGCAGAGTTCTTCTGCTTCTCTGGAGAGGTCACGGACTGAGGAGAACGCCTAGCTCCGCCGAAAACGAACACGAAGGCTGCTTGACTTCGTCTCTGCGAAGAAGATCCGGTGGTGGTTCTTCCTTCCATGGTGGCAGTTAGATCTCAAATGGAGGATCTCAAGAAGAAAGAGATAGGAGTTTTGTTTACTTGGTTCTTTCATGAAGATAAGAGAGAGAGAGAGAGAGAGAGAGAGAGAGAGAGAGAGAGAGAGAGAGAGAGAGAGAGAGAGAGAGAGAGAGAGAGAGAGAGAGAGAGAGAGAGGCGGAAAGAGGGAGGCGTGAGTTTCGTGAAGAAGGAAAGAGATAAATATATTTAGGGTTTAAAAATTCTAATTTTTAATGAAATTAGTTCTCGTCCCAAAAAAAAAATGAAAATAGTTTTAAATTAGATCAAGTTTTTGTTCCATAAATTTTTACTTAAAAAACAATTAAACATAAATTCAATTTTAAAAATTTTAGAAAATTATAAAAATCAAGAAACTAGGTTGAAATTAAATAATTATTTCTAAGTTTAAATGATAAAAATTATATATTATATTTATAATTACATATATATTTTTTATTAAATTATTAAATACCAAAAATAACTTTACACCGTGATTCGAGTGTGGGTCATATGGAAGAGTCCTATAATCTAAAGGGTACGATTTGTACTGTGGCTAGTAAATATGCTTTAGAAAGGTTAGAAGGGGCTGAGATGGATAATATTATAATTAAATGTTTTACGCGACGATATAGATTTTTCAAGATCTTTTCCATAAATGTCAAGGATTTCTCCCTTAGAGTTAAACTACTATGAGGGGTAAACTGATAGTGAATGCAACACTTTGGGATCTCTCTAACACTACTCCGAGTTGACTTGTCCACCCGATCTTTTCTAACCCAAATCCAATATCACGGGCCTATATTTTGTAGAACATATAAGTGATTACGTTCGTAGGGGTGGTTACGTTAGTACTCATGCGTTGAAATTTATTCGAATTTGTATTAAGTGATTAATTTGATTTTGTGTAAGGTGATTGATTTGTGTATGGAGATCTTGTATAGGGAGACAAGGTGAGTTGATCCCAAATGCAAGCGATGATTTTTTTCATGTGTAATTAATTCTAATTTAGTGTATGGAGCTCATGTGTGGGGAGACAAGACGAATTGATCCCAAACCAACATTTGATACGCTCCGACCTCCCTTACAAACACGTCCATAATCTTAGTGGTTGGTACACCCGAATCACGAAGTGAGATTTGACCATTAGTTAACTTACTTTGACCGGAAGTCAACTTTCACTTGTTTTAGGCCGTTTCATGTTATAAACACTAGTTTTTAGAAAAAAAGAGTGATATTTGACCCTTAGTCAACTTACTTTGACCGGAAGTCAACTTTCACTTATTTTAGGCCGTTTCATGTTATAAACACTAGTTTTTAGAAAAAAATAGTGAGATTTTACCATTAGTCAACTTACTTTGACCGGAAGTCAACTTTCACTTGTTTTAGGCCGTTCAAAGTATTCCACATAAGGTAAAATATTGTAAATTATAACAAAGGTTGAGCATATAATTGACATGACAAAGTCACTACTCTGCCGTAGTGTTACTTTTTGGAATTAAAAAACATACTTCGAATTAAATAAGTACTGGCTGAGTAATACTTAACGGAGCCGCGTTACATTACATATTAGGGAATACAAAAAACATTACAACATACGTTACACTACATTAATAAAACACGAAATGGGGGGACATTTCTGGTACAACATTGGAATGAGATCTATCGTCCTCGGAAGCCTCGTCCTGCAACCTGGATCGTTTGACTGGGCAGTTATTCTTCTGGTGTCCCAGTAGTCTACATCGACTACACCGACGAGGCTGGGCAGTGGTGGTTCCTTTGAGTCTTGCTACGAGCGGATCATTAGCGATGTTGTGTGTTGGAGGAGGTGGATTCTCGAAATTCGTGCCATCTGTGTTTGGAAAGTTGCTTGTCCTAGCAACCAAATTAGTGAACGCTTCAAGTGTATCGTTGTAACCCCTATCGCTACGGGCCGCGTGGTACCGCACGTCCTTCCACTTTGCATTTAGGTAACCCAACCTGCCTAACTCTTTATCTGATGGTCTGAATTCGGCTAAACACTTGTCTCTTATAGTAAGGCTGCTGTTAGGGGTCCATCTGAACATAACACAACCACTTGTATCTATCTATATATATGATGGACTATTGTCTTAATACACGAAGTCATTCTAACCTACTAAGAAAACATGGTATCGAAGTGTGTTTTCGTTTTTTAGTTTTAGCAAAAAAAAAAAAAAAGTTCAGTTCAAGTCGTCTTCTTCCTCACGCTGCAAAAGAAAAACCCAAACAGTAAACCCTAACCCTAGCTTTCTCACATCATCACCTCCGTCACTAATCTTACCACGGCATTCACCTAGCTTGCATTGCCTGACCATGTCGACATCACGGAGGTTGGCCATTTTCTCCAGCGAAGCAGCGGCGGTGATTTTACAGTAAAATTGAAAAAAAAAGTCCGATCTGCAGCTCACGCCTCCTCGTCAGCGCGCGTGAGCCACTCCATTGTGTTTGCCTGAAAATCCCGAGCAAGACATGAAGTCGCCGTCGTCGTCAACCACGCGTGATCTTCACGCGCCACCTCCGGCAGCCGCACGTGGCCTCCACGCGCCAACAGTCGTCGGACAGTAGGTTCGGTTTTGTCCCCTCTTTTCGTTTCCGTTGTTTATTTGAGTAGATTCCGCTGTTTTAGTGCCCATTTGATTATAAATAGGGGTATAGTTAATTAGTTATTGTGGAGTTATGGAGACCTTAGAAGAAAGTGGCTCTAAAGAACCTAGATCTAATGTGTCTCGCCCTAGTTTGTCGATTATTAGTCCAACTTTTTCGGGTACCCCAGTTATTACTACAACTAAGCTTACTAGTAGTAATTATTATCGTTGGTCTTCTTCGGTTAGATTGTGGTTTCGTGGGCATGGGTTTATTCCTTATTTAGAAGAAGATTGTCCTAATACCGCTTCTGTCGATGAAAGTGCACTTTTGGATACTGTTGATTGTCAACTTGCTAGCTATTTGTTACAGTCTATTAACCCGGAACTTCATGATATGTTTGATTATGAGTCATGTAAACTTATGTGGTCTACGGCTAAAAGTTTATATAGCAGTAATGTGACTCGAGTTTATGATGTGGTTTCCGATTTAATGCAAATTCAACTCGACGAGAAGGGACTTTTAGGGTGGTACGGTCGTTATCAGCGCTCCCTTACCGAGTTTCGTTCTATTTTTCCGCCTACAACTGATATAGCGGTTTCTCGTGAACAGCAAGAACAATTGTTTGTCGTACTCATGCTTCGTAGTCTCCCTTCCCAATATGATGCTGTTCGTTATCAACTATTATCTAGCAAGACACTGCCCGCTATGTCAGAAGTTTATTCTACACTTGATCGTGCTTGTCTTACTCCTAGTGCATCTGAGCCTTCTGTTGATCGTTCTGCCCTACTCTCTCAGCCCGACATTGGTAGGGATAGTATTACTCGTGATGGTATTTCGAGTGGTTATCGTGGTCGTGGCTATAGTCGGGGTAGTGGTAGAGGTAGCTACACTAATCGATCTCAGTGTTCTTATTGCCATAGAGTAGGACACCTTCGAGATAAGTGTTGGGACTTGCATGGTCGTCCGTCAGGTGTTGCCCATGCCGCTCAGACAGAGGTATCTTCATCAGGTGTTGATCCTTCAGAGCGTGTTCTTACAGTTCCAGAGGATCGGTACTCTCAGCTTCTTTGATTAGAGGCATCTTTGCAGGCATCTCAACCTTCTCATGCTCACGCCAACTCATCCACTGCTTGTCTTTCTCACACTCAATCTGCCTTAGGTCCATGGGTAATCGATTCTGGTGCTTCTGATCACATGACCGGTAATGTCCACTTACTTTCTAAAATTCGTTCGGGTCCTTCTCATAATGTTACACTTGCTGATGGCTCTTCCACCTCCGTCTGTGGGGTTGGATATGCTCATCTCTCTTCTACTATCTCTTTAGAGTCTATTTTATATCTCCCTAAATTTTTGTTCAATCTTATGTCAGTCAGTCAACTTACCAAGCGTCTAAATTGTTCTGTGATATTTACCCCCGACTCTGTGGTTGTACAGGATCTCCAGACCCAAGAGCAGATTGGTACAGGGCGTGAGGAGCGGGGTCTTTACTATATGGATGTTACCTCTTCTACTGCTTGTCTTGTTGATCTTCCACCAGAGCAGATTCATTGTCGTCTTGGTAATCTATCGCTTCCTGCCCTAAAGAAAATGGTTTTTGGTCTTCATCATGTTCGTGAACTCTCTTGTGAGTCGTGTCAGTTAGGGAAACATGTTCGTAGTTCTTTTGTTAGTCGTGTCAATAAACGAGCTAGTTCTCCTTTTGCTTTAGTTCACTCTGATGTTTGGGGTCCTTGTCGTAGTACATCTTGAACCGGTTTTCGGTATTTTGTCACCTTTATTGATGATTACTCTCGTATGACTTGGTTATATCTAATGAAAGACCGTTCAGAGTTGTTTTCTATTTTCTCGTCTTTTTGCGCCGAAATTCATACCCAATTTGGTGTTCCAGTTCGTATATTGCGTAGTGATAATGCTAGAGAATATTTTTTGTCATCCTTTCACTCTTTTATGTCTGAGCGTGGGATCATACACCAGTCTTCATGTGCCCACACTCCACAACAAAATGGGGTGGCCGAAAGAAAGAATAGACACCTTGTAGATACGGCTCGTACTCTTCTCCTTCATAAAATGTCCCGTCTCGTTTTTGGGATGATGCGGTTCTTACGTCTTGTTATCTCATTAACCGCATGCCATCCTCTGTCTTACATGATCAAGTTCCCTTTTCTATAATTTTCCCTAGAGATTCTCTCTACATATTACCACCTCGAGTCTTTGCTTGTGTCTCCTTTGTTCATAATCTTTCTCCTGGCACCGATAAATTAGGTCCCCGATCGGTGAAGTGTATCTTTCTTGGGTATTCTCGCTTTCAGAAGGGGTATCGCTGTTATTCTCCTTCTCTGAATAGAGTGTTTGTTTGTGCGGATGTTACTTTTATTGAGTCCTCATCATACTATCCATCTAACATATCTGATATTGCTATCGAGTCATTGTCTCCTCCAGCCCCTACATTTATTTCGCCACCTCTTGTCCCTATCCCTGATTCCTCACCGGTACCTAAATTCCCTCCAGACACATCTCGGTTAGATCGACCCAATTTACAGGTTTATACTCGTCGCCTTCCTCTGCCATCGCCACTCTCACCAACTGTACCACTTTGCTCGCCGTATGTGGATCCGGTGTCCTCTGATTTAGATGTTCCTATCGCTCTTTGGAAAGTTATTCGAAATTGCACCAAAATACATCCTATTTCTTATTTTGTGTTTTCTGATCATTTATCACCTTCTTATGCGTCCTTTGTTACTTCACTATCTTCTATGTCTGTCCCTACTTCTCATACAGATGCTCTTGCACATTCTAGTTGGCGTGATGCTATGGTTGAAGAGATGTCTGCGTTACACTCTAATGGTACTTGGGATTTGGTTGATCTTCCAAGTGGAAAATCTTCAGTTGGTTGTCGATGGGTGTTTACAGTGAAAGTATCTCCAGATGGTAAAGTTGATCGCTTAAAGGCTCGTCTTGTGGCTAAAGGTTATTCTCAAGTTTATGGTGTCGATTATGGTGATACATTTTCACCTGTTGCTAAGATGTCCTCCGTTCATATTTTTCTCACTTTGGCTGCTATGCGTAATTGGTTCCTTCATCAATTAGATATTAAGAATGCTTTCCTCAACGGAGATATTGAGGAGGAGGTGTATATGGAGCAACCTCCAGGGTTTGTTGCTCAGGGGGAGTCTCGTAAGGTGTGTCGTCTGAAGAAATCTTTGTATGGATTAAAATAGTCTCCCAGGGCATGGTTCGGACGGTTTAGTGAATCCTTACTTGAGTTTGGTTTGACACGTTGTGGAGTTGATCACTCAGTGTTCTATAGACACTCTTCTGGTCGGAGTCTATTACTGATTGTGTATGTAGATGATATTATCATTACAGGAGATGATACATTAGGAATTCAGAATTTGAAGACATTTCTTCAAAAACAGTTTCAAACGAAGGATTTGGGACAATTACGCTACTTCCTTGGTATTGAAGTGGCACAGTCAGATAAAGGAGTATTCATATCACAACAAAAGTATGCCTTGGATACACTAGAAGAGGCCGGGATGCTTGGTGCACGACCATGTGACTCCCCAATGGATCAAAATGTGAAACTTATACGCAACGAAGGAGATTTATTCACTGACCCAGGGATGTATAGAAGATTAGTCGGGAAGCTTAATTATCTCTGTCACACACGACCAGATATCTCATTTGCTGTTCGTGTTGTTAGTCGTTTTATGGATTCACCACGTGAGAGTCATTGGGAGGCAGTTGTACGTATTCTTAGATATATCAAAGGGGCTCCTGGAAAAGGGATATTATATGGTGATCGAGGTCATACAGAAAATGTTGGTTATTCTGATGCTGATTGGGCAGGATGTCCAGATGATCGACGCTCAACCACTGGATATTGTGTCTTCATTGGTGGAAATCTAGTCTCATGGAAAAGCAAGAAACAAGATGTGGTAGCAAGATCAAGTGCTGAATCTGAATATCGTGCTATGTGTTTGACCACTTGTGAGTTGATATGGGTTAGAAATTTACTTGCAGAAATCAAAGTCGATTGTCCTAATCCTATGAAGCTTATGTGTGATAATCAGGCCGCCATACACATTGCTTCAAATCCGGTATTTCACGAGTGTACCAAGCATATCGAGACTGATTGTCATTTCACCAGAGACAAGATTATATCAAAAGAAATTGTAACGTCTTATGTTAGTTCCAGTGATCAGTTAGCCGACTTATTTACTAAGTCTCTCAGAGGATCTAGAGTTGATTATATATGTAACAAGCTAGGCACATATAACATATATGCTCCAGCTTGAGGGGGATTGTTAAAGTATAAGCATTACACTCTATTATCCTTAGGATATTAGTATAGAGCTATAGGCTATTACCCATTAGGTAGTTTAGTCTATTACGTATCGTGTAATATCCATTGTGTATTAGAATGTATTGTATCTATCTATATATATGATGGACTAGTGTCTTAATACACGAAGTCATTCTAACCTACTAAGAAAACAGTAGGAACTCGAACACCCAACCTCTCAAACCGGAAATAAAACGGGTCAGGTCCAATTATCCCATCCGGATTCGGAACTCCGGTCACAGGAGTAGCCACATGATCATAAAAACCACCATGCTCATCATAAGTAATCAACAACGCCATCTCATTCCACTGAGGACTTGACCTTAATACCTCGTACACCTCCTTAACAAACTTCTGTCCAATCGCCACATCATGTGATGGGTGATCATCGTTCGCCAGAAAAAGCTCAACATCGAAATACCTCTGCTCCACCACCACGTAATTCGGAAGTTTACCTAAATTTGCGTGTAATTTAAACTTCAAAGCGTAGTTATGGAAATTCGGTAGGTTCTTTAGCTTTTCCAAGCTTTTAATAAACAGAGTTGTAAGGATATTTTGGTAATATTACCGAACCGTGAGGTCATTTTCGTCGAAGGAATCGAATACTGTTTTCTTTGGGAAGCCATTGATGAGGTCTTTTCGGCCGTTACTTGAAGCACCGTGAGAAGTGTCGGAGTGGACGTAGAACCGGTTAGGATGAGTTGAAGCGGGAACCCAAGCAAACCACCGGTCGAATACACCAAATTCGTTTGCTAACTTTGTATAAACCGGTATCACTTTCGGTTTAAATCCACTCATTACGGTTTGGGGTAGATTTTGAACTCCCATACTATTAGCTTTTAAGCAAACCCGTTCATCGGAGCAGGGCCAGTAATTGGAGTACTATTGGACCTAAATTTATGCTCTCTCATGGAGACGAAAAATTTAGGGAAACTACTGTCGGAGGAGTTAAGTAAATGTTTTCTCTCTCAATTTACCTCCACTCTCCTTTCAACCTTTAAACATTTCATCTTTTTTACAACCCAAAAAATACCAAAAACTACTAATCTTTGCTGATATCCTCATCTTCTTGAGGTGTTTAGCTTCCTTTCTTCCTCTACACACTGTTTTTACCAAGATTTCTCAACCTTTTTTCCTAAAAACCTTCCTTTCCAGTAGTATCTTCAATACCTGCTTTTTCATTTATTGCTCTTCTTTTAAAAGTCTTTAAGACTTCTTCTAATCATTGGCATTTACTCACCTGCACAATGAATGTATATGATATTAACCACCCTGATGCAAAAAATGTAGTATCACTTTCTCTTGAAAGTGCTAATTACTACTATGAAATGGAGGAACAAAGGCTTATAGCCAAAGTCCTCACCAAGGAGCTTATGAACTTTGGTTTCATGAGAAACCACATTCAAAGACACTGGGGAATCAAAGGAAAAGTCCAAACCGAGAGGCTTGGTCACAATGAATGTATACTCAAGTTTGATAATGAAGAGGATAAAGCTAGAGTATGGAGCATGAGACCTTGGACTATCATGAAGAAACACTGTGCTTTAATGGAGTATGAAGCTAATACTAAGGTCAAAAACACAACTATGTGGTTAAGACTTTATGGCCTCCCAACCACTGTCTTAAACACCAAGAGTATTTCAGAAATGCTCCATGATATTGGAACTGTGCATGATGTTCAATTACCTAAAGAGCAAATAGTCACAGATCAAACCTTTACCAGGGTAAGAATTGATTGGGAAATTAAAAGACCTATAGTGGCAGGATTCAACTATTGGATCAATATTCACACACCTAAATGGATAAGAATGAAGTATGAAGATATTGGCCAAATTTGTTATAAATGTGGGTTATTTGATCATGAAGATAAGTTTTGTGAAGATCCACACAGAGTAACCCCTCACCTTGGAGGCTATGTCAAGATTCTTACCAGAAAATATCAAAACTCCATGGATGAACACCCAAGCAGAAACCATGGAAAAGCTAGAACAGGTCCCTATGCGAGAGCTGAAGCAGTCCCTGTCAACAAAAAGTCCAATCACACACAATTTCAGTCTGAAAAGAGTAAAAGCAATAAAGGCAAGGATATCTTCTCTGACAACAATATCTTTACTTTTAATGCTAAGAAACAACAATATTATCCAACGGATACTACTACTAAAGAAAGAGAAAAGGAGTTTTACTTTCCTGTACCTGTTAATATGGGGTCCATATTGGAAACTTCTACTCCAAATCAGCAAAATCCAACTCAGCAGAGCACAATTCAGCCCTCATCTAGTCAACCAAATTCGGTTACCGATATGGAAGTAACCATGGCTGAAAAAACACAAAAACAGTTAGAAGATTGTATAAATTATAATAAAAAAGAAAAGGCTCAAAGTAGTAAAGTGGCTTTGATTACACCACATATCAACCCCACTGCTTCTTCACTCACACCATCAGGTAACCCCCCCCCCCCCCCACTAAACTCTCTTACTCTGATATACTCCAAGCTCCAGTACTTTCACTTTCAACCCCTTCAACCATTTCTCCTAACCTTATTAATCTATCTCCATCGATGCTTAAAATTACCCCTAACCCCAAACCTTCAACACCACCCCATATATCTGTAACACCATTTAATCCCTCATATAAACCAAAACAGTTACCAAATCAAAATTCTCCAATCACCACTCCTATAATCAATACCCCTACAAAAAATAACCCCATTGAACCAGTCAACCAATCTATTCCACTCACTGAACTACCTTCATTCCCATTTACACCAACACCTACCAAATCATCTTTTTCCAATACACCTACTGTTACACATATCCCTTTAACCAATACTGAAGCACAAACTTCCAACCTTCAAACTCAAGTGGTACCTGCAGAAAACATTATTCAGCCCAGCAATAATGGAGAAAATACAGATATGTCGAGCTTATTTCAATACAGTATGGAGAAATTAACCTCACTATCTGATTCAGCTAAAATTCACTATGCTAACAGAGTAAAAGAAAGAATTGACCAAGATAGTTGGTCTATCCACATGACAATGGCTCATAATTTCAGAACCGAAGATCAAACTACTCAATCCGATAAGATGAGACATAAAGCCATATGGGAAAAAAGGAAAAGCTCAAAAAATAAACAAAAAAATTCAAACGAAAAGAGCTTAGAACGAAAAGAAAAAGAAAGCTTGGAAGTTATTAAGAAAACTGGAAAAAAGCATTTTGAGCAATTTACACACGAGGAAGAAAAATTACCCATCCAAAGCCTCGACGAAGAAACATTACGCGACGGCGGAATTGAAGAAGAAGTGAACGAATCAATTGAAATTGGAGATGATTGCATAATTGCTGATAAACAAAGGCCTTCTGGAATTGAGCCCGATCAATTCCATCTTCATCAATGATCCAAATCGCCTGGAACTGTCAGGGAATTGGCAACCCTCTGACAGTCCAGGCAATTAGTGACCTCTGCTCCAAGCACAGACCGGAGGTAATTTTTCTTTCAGAAACAAAGAATCGTTTAAATGTGCTTACTAATTTAGCTTTTAAACTCGATATGAATTTGCTCCATACTGTTGAACCTTGTGGGATTAAAGGGGGTTTAGCGTTATTGGGGAAGAAAGGGTTGAAAGTGAAGGTATTAAAGAGTAACAAATTTTTTATCCACATAGCTTTATTTAATGATAAAAATGACCCCATACTTTATACCTTTGTCTACTTAAGCCCCTATGATAATAAAAAGGAATTAAGCCTTAATTTTTTAAATAAACTTAACCCCCAAAATTTAGCTTGGTCTATTTTAGGGGATTTCAATTGCATTAGATTTCTCAATGAAAAATTAGGAGGTAAGGTTTGCCTAAAAAAATCCATCAAATTTTTTAATAACTTTATTAATTACCATAATTTAGAAGAAACAACTTCTTATGGTTGTAAATTTACTTGGACCAACAAAATATCAAATAATAAAATTATTAAAGCTGTTCTTGATAGAACCCTTCATAATACCAAATGGGACAATTTATTCCCTAATGCTTGGACTGCTGTTATCCCAGCTATAGGATCTGACCACTGCCCCTTGGTACTTCATCATGATAAGAATATTAATGATAAAAAAAGAAGATTCTACTTTGAAAATTTTTGGACAACAGAAATTGATTGTCTCAATATAATCAAAAAAGTCTGGTATGACTTCAAAACCCTAAGGGGTAACCCTAATGCTGTCATCAACTACAAATTCAAAAAATGTAGCCTGGCACTTAGGGAGTGGAATAGGAAAAAATTTGGAAATAATAAAATCCAAATTGATAAACTAATCAAAAAATTAGAAATTATCTCTAATTCAAACATACCCAATTTCAATTGGGATGATTATAACTCAACTATTAAAGAACTAGAAGAAACTTGGAAAAGAGAAGAAGCATTTTGGAAAACTAGATCTAGAAATTTATGGTTGGAAAAAGGTGAAAAAACACTAAATACTATCATGCTTGTACTAAAGAAAGAAGAAGCAGAAATAAAATTACAAATATTACCAATGAGAATGGAGATTGGTTAGACAACAATAGTGAGATCAATAATGAAATCACTAGTTACTTTAATAATATTTTCACTTCTGTGCGCCCTAGGGACTACAAAAATACCCTTGATATCATTTCCACTAAAATAGATGGAAAAACAGCTGATTACTTAAATAAACCTATCAATGAGGAGGAGGTAAAAAAAGCTACATGGGAACTGGGACCTAATAAGGCTCCAGGACCTGATGGTTATAATGGAAATTTCTTTAGGCACTATTGGGAGATTATTAAACTTGATATTATGAGAGTTATTAATAATTTTTGGAATAACAAGGGGGATTTAAATGATTTGAATCAAACTATTATAACCCTTATCCCAAAAATTAGTAAACCTACTAACATTAAACATTATAGACCCATAAGTTGCTCTAACTTTATCTGTAAAATTATAGCAAGAATTCTAGTGAATAGACTACAACCTCATATGAATTCACTAGTAGGTGAAAATCAAAGTGCTTTCATGCCAGATAGAGTCATTCAAGAAAACACTATGATAGCACATGATATAATAACCCATATCAAAAAAAGGAAAACAACCAAAAAATATATGATAGCCATTAAAGCTGACATTCAAAAAGCCTATGAATTTGTTGAATGGGACTTTCTCCATGATCTCATGATTAAAATGGGCTTTAACACAGATTGGGTTAGGAAACTTATGCTTTGTATCACCTCTGTAACCTACTCTGTTATGATTAATGGTACTAGCCACCTTTTACAAAAACCAACTAGAGGCATAAGACAAGGGGACCCCCTTTCACCCTTGATCTTTTGTCTTATATCTCAAACCCTTAATGATCTTGTTAGGGACAAAAAAGAAAAAGATCTAATAAAAGGGATCAAAATTGGTAACAATTGCCCATATATTACTCATCTCCTTTTTGCTGATGATAGTTTCTTCTTTCTTAATGCTGAGAATATTGAATTACAATCTTTTACCAGAAATCATGAATATTTATAAAAATGGGACAGGCCTCTCTCTAAATCTTAATAAATGTGGGGTAATCTTTAGCCCTAATACACCCATTTTTCTCCAAAATGTTATGGCCAATAGACTTAACATGAAAAAATTCCACAATCTGAGTAACTATTTAGGTCTACCCACTGAATGGAGTAGATCTAAATCTAAGGATCTTCAATTCCTTATTGATAAAGTATTGCAAAGAATAGAAAATTGGAAAACCCTCTTTTTATCTGAGAGAGGTAAAGAAATTCTTATTAAAGCTATCATTCAAAGCCTACCTAATTACATGATGTCAAACTTTATTTTCCCAAAAATTATAGTTAATCAAATACACTCCATCATTGCACAATTTTGGTGGGGTGATAAAGGAAAAAAAATAATTCATTGGGCCAATTGGGACCTTTTGACCTTATCTAAGTTTGAAGGAGGTTTGGGTTTTAGAGACCTCCACCTTATGAACAAAGCACTTCTAGGCAAACAAGCCTGGAACATTGCTAACAAAAAAGAATCCTTACTTTACAAACTCCTTAAAGGCAAATATTTTCATAACTGTGATTTCCTTGACGCTAAATTAGGTCACTCACCCTCTTGGGGTTGGAGAAGTATTTTAATAGGCAGAAGCACCTTTGAAAATAATATCAAATGGAAATTAGGAAATGGCAATACTATTAATCTACATGATCATAATTGGATTAATAATAATAATTGCATCATTAAACCAAATAATAATGTTATAACAAAGGTTATACACCTTATGAAAGATGATAAAACTTGGAACACAAATCTTGTTAGAAGTCTATATGACAAAGAAATTTGTGATAAGATTGAAAATATGAATATTCCCAATATTGATTGTGAAGACCTTATCTGTATCAATTACTGCAAAAACGGAAATTACACGGTTAAAGAAACTTACCATAAATTAAAAAATGAAGAAACTCAAAAAGAGATGGTTAAGAACCAAAATACCCCTTCTACATCTATCACTAGAAGTAAAGACCTTTGGAACCTAATTTGGCATATGGAAACCCCTACCAAAATTAGGAATTTTATATGGAGAGCAATTAGAAACCTTCTCCCGACTGAAGAAAATCTATTTAATAGGAAATGAAGTGAAACAAACTTATGCAAAATATGCAACAACAATATTGAAACTGTTGAACACATGCTTTTTAAATGCCCATGGGCCAAGAGTGTTTGGTTCACTAGCCCACTAAATATAAAATCTGATAATGAAAACGCAAATAGAATAGATCAATGGATTTTAAACCAAGTTCAACAAATTACATCTTCGTTTAATAAAAAAGATAGGATCCCATAACTTATTTTTACCATTCTATGGCATATATGGAAAAACAGATCAATTTTATTTATAATGGTAAAAATTGTGACCCAATTAATACTATTAACAACTCAATTGATAGTTGGAAAGAATATTTTAAAATCTCTAACTTTAATGAGACTAATTTTATGGAGGATATGAATAGAGGAAACCCTTCCCCTCAAACCCCTCCCACTATCAATATCCACAATCAAAATACAAATGTGAAATTTAAAGAAAAATGGAAAAAAACCACCCCCAATAAGCTTAAAATAAACTGTGATGCTGCATTCTCCGATAAAGGTTCAGCTATCGCATGTTTAGTTAGAAACTCTAACGGAGACCTTGTAACAGGTAAAAGCTGGAAGATCGAGACAGATTCAGTGCTAGAAGCGGAAGCCACGGGGATCCTTAAGGCTACGGAAATGGCTCTTGATTACCCTTTTAGAAGCGTTATCATTGAAAATGATGCTAAGCAAGTCATAAAGCCCCTATATTCAGGAACTTTAGTCTCTAATCATTCTATAAAGAACATCATTTGTAATATTTATTTTTTGGCGGAACTTTCGAGTCCTTCTTTTGCCCTTATTTCTAGGTGCAAAAATTTTGCAGCTGACTGGGTTGCTAAACAACAGCTTTTAAGCACGTTGTTTAGTGACTGGGATGTTTGTATCCCTCCCCAGTTAGCCTCTATCCTTTGTGTTGACAAGGACCCGATAGGGGTAGGGTAACTTTGTAACCGTTTTTATTATCTATCTAATATAACTATGCTTTGAAAAAAAAAAAAATTAACCTCCTATCCTATGAACTTTGCCTCCTTATGGTATAATAGCACCTTACTCATGTAGTTATAAAAGTGCATTTTGCTCCCTTGTTTGAAAACACACTCACAAAACCTCCCTCTATCCAAAATACCGGCAAACTCAGGTTGCCTTGGTAAAGTAACTTATAGTACATAATTTGAATTTTTAATAAAATATTATATAGGTACGCGTAAATGGTCATTTTATAAAATGGACTCAGTTTGCACTAATTTTCAAACCATAAAAGGGTAGGACAGTAGGACACAGTTTTATAACCATAGGGAATAGGATGCAATTTTACCAAACTATAGGGAAGTAAACTGCAAACAACCTAATAAGCCATAACAAATTTTCTTTATAGATAACTAAACCAAGTCAAACAATTATTTAATAACAAAAGGAAATAGCTACACACAAGCTTATATTTTGCATAACTTATATTACAATACATACAGTGTATTTTCTTGTTATTGACTTTCAACTACATATATAGATATGTGTATTCATATATTATCTATGCGAGAGGATTATAAGCGAGCGTGAGTAAGCTTGATTTAAGGAATATAAAGCTAGAACAAAAATTAAATGGAAGCCTTATACAAAAATGAGTTCTGAGTATCTCAAGTACAAGGGTTTATATTATTGGTGTATGGAACCTGCTGTGGTGTCTGGCCAGTTATTGTCCGACAACCCGATATCTTGTATGTTATGGACTCGGGAAAGTTACATACAATATTGATTTAGTTCAAAGCTCCGTGATAGATAAATTTATGTGTGCATCCACTTTTTGGGTGATGATAGAGGAACGTATAAGTTTAAAGAGGCTGCAAAAATACAACAAATTTTAGCCTTCTCAGACGCCTGAAATTTTGCAGACATGAGCTTTCAATTCCTTACCCACAAATTTCCCTTGTCCTTGTTGGTGGAAGTACCAGAATTACCAATGTTCAACAATTAATCAGTGACTACTTTATAGGGAAAGAGCCCAACAAAAAAGACTATTTGTGATTTTGTATTTTGGTGTGTGAGATTCATATATTTAGGTAATATTTTTTTCGTTAAAATATATATTCAGGTAATTTGTGTATCTAAGTGATTGGGGATTAGCAGATGGGTGGTATTAAAGTTGATAAATACAACCAAATCAATAACACAAGAATTTTCTATATTTACTATAAGTAGATGGGTGGAACTCTATTTAGCCTCAAATGCTCATACAAAAACATTCAGAACCCCACCAGAAGTTCCTATATTTACTAATAGCAATTTTCATATCCATGTTAGTGATGTTCATCATATTAATCTCTATTCTTTACATTTTAAATGTTAACAATTTCAAATTTATTGTCGAAATTAGATAGTTCATCTCCGTCTTCTTTATAATGGGATCTTTGGTTATAAGGAATAACACATGGAACAATGGTGCAATTGACCTGTTAAGCAGAGTCAATATGTCTCACCATGAGTGTTTTTACTCTTCATTTTGCGATTCTCAAGGATCCCAAGTATGCAGAGTCTCATGGGTAAAAATTGACTGAAATTCAGCTACAATAGTAATCATATATCACACACAGGATCATCTTGGTGATAGAGTGTATATTAAATAACCTGAAGTGGGAGCTTCAGTAAAACAAGAAAAGTTGTTGAAGTTAATGATGAGCTCAGGAGCTCTCTTGTTTTGGTGAGACATATAATAAAGCCTAACTTATGTTTCATATATATTGCTTTTTAGGTTGTAATTAGTTTCTAATTTAAGCTATTTTTTTCGGTTTATGTTAATGAAAGTCCATATACAGATGGATGGATCATTAAGGTATATGTGAGCAACACTGGTGAAGTAAATAATTTGATGGATGCTGAAAAATATTCCAAGTTTTGTGAAGAGAAAGATTCCAAGCACAAAACAAAAAGCGTAATACTGAGCTAACCCCAATGGGTTTTTCAATATTTTTCTTATATCTATGTATTGAAGAGTTTTATTTCTTACATGATCAATTTCATGTATAGTAGGGAAAATAATAGAATAGTCATTTTATTTATTATTCTTGAAATAATAGAATATATTTTAATATGGATCGGTCTTTAGTATAACTCATTAATTTTTACTGCTTTTATAAATAAACACTTTCAAATAAATTCTCTGTACATATTCTTTATAAAAAAATTTAAAAAAATTATTTTTTTCAATTTTGTATTGTACCTATTTTTGTCGACGAATTGAATGTTCTAACCACTTCAAATTTTACATTTGTTGCACTGAGATTGAATGCCTCAACCACGCCTCAACCACTTCATTTTGGAGTACATGAGAACTAAATGTCTCAACCAAATTATGTCATCACATTTATATACACTCATTTCATCACATTTATATACACTCATTCATCACATTACACAATATACGCACAGATAGATACAAATACATACACCCGCGCGTCGTGGCTTCATGAGGAGGAGATGAGTTTAGCGGCTATGGAGAGGCTACCATCAGTTGAGTTAAGAAGAAGGTCTCTTGCTCAATCTCAGAGCGGAAGGGTTGTTAAACGTACTTTAGCTACGTCGGAACGTCTCGACAAGTAAGATACATACATATATATATACATATATATATACATATATTTATATAACTGTTAGAGTGTGTATTATGTGTTTCTGTGGCCGTGTAGTATGTATTTATGTATAAGAATGTATGCATGTGTACGTAGCCAAATTCTATTAAATTGGAAAAAAAATCTAGTTAAATCTGTTTATTAAAAGAAATTTAATAATTATCAAAAGATTTTAGTAGTCTTGTTTAGAAATTTAAGTAATTTAGTCTTTTATTATATCAAACAGTTTTAAAACATAATTATACTTTGGGTTAGGTGTTTATGTTTAAACTCATTGGTTAATACATGGAAAATAAATTTCTGGTTCTGATGCATATATGTATAATCTGTTCCTTTTAATTTTCTTCAATTTGCACGAGAAGTATAGTACTTATCATGTTTGATATGATCTCACAACTAAAACATGTCAAATAGAGAGGATTAAACTCTGTTTTTTCTTCTTATTGATTAAAAAGGGTGGGATCCAGCGACTAATTTCTCAATTTCTTCACCGATATTTAATGGAATAAGATTTGACAAGGGGATAAACTAGATAAGGAAACAAACCTGTTAAAAAACAGGGGTAAAAAAGATATCATCCCGAGGTGGAAATAAATACAAAAATTATAAATATAGTAATATGGTATAGACTAAAAGACTTACTCATAAATCTTTTCGGATAACCTGAAGATAAAGATCAAATTGGGCCAAAACCACCGTCGCAGCCTTCAAAGTTTTGTGAGCCTCCCCGAATAACATGGGTTTTAATCTATATCATCACATTCGAATTAACCATCAATACAATCAACTTGAAAATCACCTTATATGACTACGCCTACACTGCCGAACCGAGAAGATCCGAACTTCAGTTCGCAAGCAGAGTTCTTCTGCTTCTCTGGAGAGGTCACAGACTGAGGAGAACGCCTAGCTCCGCCGGAAACGAACACGAAGGCTGCTTGACTTCGTCTCTGCGAAGAAGATCCGGTGGTGGTTCTTCCTTCCATGGTGGCAGTTAGATCTCAAATGGAGGATCTCAAGAAGAAAGAGATAGGAGTTTTGTTTACTTGGTTCTTTCATGAAGATGAGAGAGAGAGAGAGAGAGAGAGAGAGAGAGAGAGAGAGAGAGAGAGAGAGAGAGAGAGAGAGAGAGAGAGAGAGAGAGGGAGAGAGAGAGGCGGAAAGAGGGAGGCGTGAGTTTCGTGAAGAAGGTTTCGTGAAGAAGGTTTCGTGAAGAAGGAAAGAGATAAATATATTTAGGGTTTAAAAATTCTAATTTTTAATGAAATTAGTTCTCGTCCAAAAAAAATGAAAATAGTTTGAAATTAGATCAAGTTTCTTTTTCATAAATTTTTACTTAAAAAACAATTAAACATAAATTCAATTTTAAAAATTTTAGAAAATTATAAAAATCAAGAAACTAGGTTGAAATTAAATAATTATTTCTAAGTTTAAATGATAAAAATTATATATTATATTTATAATTACATATATATTTTTTATTAAATTATTAAATACCAAAAATAACTTTACACCGTGATTCGAGTGTGGGTCATATGGAAAAGTCCTATAATCTAAAGGGTACGGTTTGTACTGTGGCTAGTAAATAGGCTTTAGAAAGGTTAGAAGGGGCTGAGATGGATAATATTATAATTAAATTTGACAGTTTTACGCGACGATATAGATTTTTCAAGATCTTTTCCATAAATGTCAAGGATTTCTCCCTTAGAGTTAAACTACTATGAGGGGTCAACTGATAGTGAATACAACACTTTGGGATCTCTCTAACACTACTCCGAGTTGACTTGTTCACCCCGATCTTTTCTAACCCGAATCCAATATCACGGGCCTATATTTTGTAGAACATATAAGTGATTACGTTCGTAGGGGTGGTTACGTTAGTACTCATGAGTTGAAATTTATTCGAATTTGTATTAAGTGATTAATTTGATTTTGTGTAAGGTGATTGATTTGTGTATGGAGATCTTGTATAGGGAGACAAGACGAATTGATCCCAAACCAACATTTGATACGCTCCGACCTCCCTTACAAACACATCCATAATCTTAGTGGTTGGTACACCCGAATCACGAAGTGAGATTTGACCATTAGTTAACTTACTTTGACCGGAAGTCAACTTTCACTTGTTTTAGGCCGTTTCATGTTATAAACACTAGTTTTTAGAAAAAAAGAGTGAGATTTGACCATTAGTCAACTTACTTTGACCGGAAGTCAACTTTCATTTGTTTTAGGCCGTTTCATGTTATAAACACTAGTTTTTAGAAAAAAATAGTGAGATTTTACCATTAGTCAACTTACTTTGACCGGAAGTCAACTTTCACTTGTTTTAGGCCGTTCAAAGTAATCCACATAAGGTAAAATATTGTAAATTATAACAAAGGTTGAGCATATAATTGACATGACAAAGTCACTACTCTGCCGTAGTGTCACTTTTTGGAATTAAAAAACATACTTCGAATTAAATAAATACTGGCTGAGTATTACTTAACGGAGACGCGTTACATTACATATTAGGGAATACAAAAAACATTACAACATACGTTACACTACATTAATAAAACACGAAATGGGGGGACATTTCTGGTACAACATTGGAATGAGATCTATCGTCCTCGGAAGCCTCGTCCTGCAACCTGGATCGTTTGACCGGGCAGTTATTCTTCTGGTGTCCCGGTAGTCTACATCGACTACACCGACGAGGCTGGGCAGTGGAAGTTCCTTTGAGTCTTGCTACGAGTGGGTCATTAGTGATGGTGTGTGTTGGAGGAGGTGGATTCTCGAAATTCGTGCCATCTGTGTTTGGAAAGTTGCTTGTCCTAGCAACCAAATTAGTGAACGCTTCAAGTGTATCGTTGTAACCCCTATCGCTACGGGCCGTGTGGTACCGCACGTCCTTCGACTTTGCATTTAGGTAACCCAACCTGCCTAACTCTTTATCTGATGGTTTGAATTCGGCTAAACACTTGTCTCTTATAGTAAGGCTACTGTTAGGGGTCCATCTGAACATAACACAACCACTTGTATCTATCTATATATATGATGGACTATTGTCTTAATACACGAAGTCATTCTAACCTACTAAGAAAACATGGTTTCAAAGTGTGTTTTCGTTTTTTAGTTTTAGCAAAAAAAAAAAAATTCAGTTCAAGTCGTCTTCTTCCTCACGCTGCAAAAGAAAAACCCAAACAGTAAACCCTAACCCTAGCTTTCTCACATCATCACCTCCGTCACTAATCTTACCACGGTATTCACCTAGCTTGCATCGCCTGACCATGGCGACATCACGGAGGTTGGCCATTTTCTCCGGCGAAGCAGCGGCGGTGATTTTACAGTAAAATTTAAAAAAAAAAGTCTGATCTGCAGCTCACGCCTCCTCGTCAGCGCGCGTGAGCCACTCCATTGTGTTCGCCTGAAAATCCCGAGCAAGACATGAAGTCGCCGTCGTCATCAACCGCGCGTGGCCTCCACGCGCCAACAGTCGTCGGACAGTAGGTTCGGTTTTGTCCCCTCTTTTCGTTTCCGCTGTTTATTTGAGTAGATTCCGCTGTTTTAGTGCCCATTTGATTATAAATAGGGGTATAGTTAATTAGTTATTGTGGAGTTATGGAGACCTTAGAAGAAAGTAGCTCTAAAGAACCTAGATCTAATGTGTCTCGCCCTAGTTTGTCGATTACTAGTCCAACTTTTTCGGGTACCCCAGTTATTACTACTACTAAGCTTACTAGTAGTAATTATTATCGTTGGTCTTCTTCGGTTAGATTGTGGTTTAGTGGGCATGGGTTTATTCGTTATTTAGAAGAAGATTGTCCTAATATCGCTTCTGTCGATGAAAGTGCACTTTGGGAAACTGTTGATTGTCAACTTGCTAGCTATTTGTTACAGTCTATTGACCCGGAACTTCATGATATGTTTGATTATGAGTCATGTAAACTTATGTGCTCTATGGCTAAAAGTTTATATAGCAGTAATGTGACTCGAGTTTATGATGTGGTTTCCGATTTAATGCAAATTCAACTCGACGGGAAGGGACTTTCAGGGTGGTACGGTCGTTATCAGCGCTCCCTTACCGAGTTTCGTTCTATTTTTCCGCCTACAACTAATATAGCGGTTTCTCGTGAACAGCAAGAACAATTGTTTGTCGTACTCATGCTTCGTAGTCTCCCTTCCCAATATGATGCTGTTCGTTCTCAACTATTATCTAGCAAGACACTGCCCGCTATGTCAGAAGTTTATTCTACACTTGATCGTGCTTGTCTTACTCCTAGTGCATCTGAGCCTTCTGTTGATCGTTCTGCCCTACTCTCTCAGCCCGACATTGGTAGGGATAGTATTACTCGTGATGGTATTTCGAGTGGTTATCGTGGTCGTGGTCGTGGCTATCGTCGGGGTAGTGGTAGAGGTAGCTACACTAATCGATCTCAGTGTTCTTATTGCCATAGAGTAGGACACCTTCGAGATAAGTGTTGGGACTTGCATGGTCGTCCGTCAGGTGTTGCCCATGCCGCTCAGACAGATCCATTAGAGGTATCTTCATCAGGTGTTGATCCTTCAGAGCGTATTCTTACAGTTCCAGAGGATCGGTACTGTCAGCTTCTTTGATTAGAGGCATCTTTGCAGGCATCTCAACCTTCTCATGCTCACGCCAACTCATCCACTGCTTGTCTTTCTCACACTCAATCTGCCTTAGGTCCATGAGTAATCGATTCTGGTGCTTCTGATCACATGACCGGTAATGTCCACTTACTTTCTAAAATTCGTTCGGGTCCTTCTCATAATGTTACACTTGCTGATGGTTCTTCCACCTCCGTCTGTGGGGTTGGATCTGCTCATCTCTCTTCTACTATCTCTTTAGAGTCTGTTTTATATCTCCCTAAATTTTCGTTCAATCTTATGTCAATCAGTCAACTTACCAAGCGTCTAAATTGTTCTGTGATATTTACCCCCGACTCTGTGGTTGTACAGGATCTCCAGACCCAAGAGCAGATTGGTACAAGGCGTGAGGAGCGGGGTCTTTACTATATGGATGTTACCTCTTCTACTACTTGTCTTGTTGATCTTCCACCAGAGCAGATTCATTATCGTCTTGGTCATCCATCGCTTCCTGCCCTAAAGAAAATGGTTTTTGGTCTTCATCATGTTCGTGAACTCTCTTGTGAGTCGTGTCAGTTAGGGAAACATGTCCGTAGTTCTTTTGTTAGTCGTGTCAATAAACGAGCTAGTTCTCCTTTTGCTTTAGTTCACTCTGATGTTTGGGGTCCTTGTCGTACTACATCTCGAACCGGTTTTCGGTATTTTGTCACCTTTATTGATGATTACTCTCGTATGACTTGGTTATATCTAATGAAAGACCGTTCAGAGTTGTTTTCTATTTTCTCGTCTTTTTGCGCCGAAACTCATACCCAATTTGGTGTTCCAGTTCGTATATTGCGTAGTGATAATGCTAGAGAATATTTTTAGTCATCCTTTCACTCTTTTATGTCTGAGCGTGGGATCATACACCAGTCTTCATGTGCCCACACTCCACAACAAAATGGGGTGGCCGAAAGAAAGAATAGACACCTTGTAGATATGGCTCGTACTCTTCTCCTTCATAAAATGTCCCGTCTCGTTTTTGGGATGATGCGGTTCTTACGTCTTGTTATCTCATTAACCGCATGCCATCCTCTGTCTTACATGATCAAGTTCCCTTTTCTATACTTTTCCCTAGAGATTCTCTCTACATATTACCACCTCGAGTCTTTGGTTGTGTCTCCTTTGTTCATAATTTTTCTCTTGGCACTGATAAATTAGGTCCCCGATCGGTTAAGTGTATCTTTCTTGGGTATTCTCGCTTTCAGAAGGGGTATCGCTATTATTCTCCTTCTCTGAATAGAGTGTTTGTTTGTGTGGATGTTACTTTTATTGAGTCCTCATCATACTATCCATCTAACATATCTAATATTGCTATCGAGTCATTGTCTCCTCCAGCCCCTACATTTATTTCGCCACCTCTTGTCCCTATCCCTGATTCCTCACCGGTACCTACATTCCCTCCAGACACATCTCGGTTAGATCGACCCGATTTACAGGTTTATACTCGTCGCCTTCCTCCGCCATCGCCACTCTCACCAACTGTACCACTTTGCTCGCCGTATGTGGATCCGGTGTCCTTTGATTTAGATGTTCCTATCGCTCTTCGGAAAGGTATTCGAAATTGCACCACAATACATCCTATTTCTTATTTTGTGTCTTATGATCATTTATCACCTTCTTATGCGTCCTTTGTTACTTCACTATCTTCTATGTTTGTCCCTACTTCTCATACAGATGCTCTTGCACATTCTGGTTGGCGTGATGCTATGGTTGAAGAGATGTCTGCGTTACACTCTAATGGTACTTGGGATTTAGTTGATCTTCCAAGTGGAAAATCTTCAGTTGGTTGTCGATGGGTGTTTACAGTGAAAGTATCTCCAGATGGTAAAGTAGATCGCTTAAAGGCTCGTCTTGTGGCTAAAGGTTATTCTCAAGTTTATGGTGTCGATTATGGTGATACATTTTTACCTGTTGCTAAGATGTCCTCCGTTCGTATTTTTCTCTCTTTGGCTGCTATGCGTAATTGGTTCCTTCATCAATTAGATATTAAGAATGCTTTCCTCAACGGAGATCTTGAGGAGGAGGTGTATATGGAGCAACCTCCAGAGTTTGTTGCTCAGGGGGAGTCTCGTAAGGTGTGTCGTCTGAAGAAATCTTTGTATGGATTAAAATAGTCTCCCAGGGCATGGTTCGGACGGTTTAGTGAATCCTTACTTGAGTTTGGTTTGACACGTTGTGGAGTTGATCACTCAGTGTTCTATAGACACTCTTCTGGTCGGAGTCTATTACTGATTGTGTATGTAGATGATATTATCATTACAGGAGATGATACATCAGGAATTCAGAATTTGAAGACATTTCTTCAAAAACAGTTTCAAACGAAGGATTTGGGACAATTACGCTACTTCCTTGGTATTAAAGTGGCACAGTCGGATAAAGGAGTATTCATATCACAACGAAAGTATGCCTTGGATACACTAGAAGAGGCTGGGATGCTTGGTGCACGACCATGTGACTCCCCAATGGATCAAAAGGTGAAACTTATACGCAACGAGGGAGATTTATTCACTGACCCAGGGAGGTATAGAAGATTAGTCGGGAAGCTTAATTATCTCTGTCACACACGACCAGATATCTCATTTGCTGTTAGTGTTGTTAGTCGTTTTATGGATTCACCACGTGAGAGTCATTGGGAGGCAGTTGTACGTATTCTTAGATATATCAAAGGGGCTCCTGGAAAAGGGATATTATATGGTGATCGAGGTCATACAGAAATTGTTGGTTATTCTGATGCTGATTGGGCAGGATGTCCAGATGATCGACGCTCAACCACTGGATATTGTGTCTTCATTGGTGGAAATCTAGTCTCATGGAAAAGCAAGAAACAAGATGTGGTAGCAAGATCAAGTGCTGAATCTGAATATCGTGCTATGGGTTTGACCACTTGTGAGTTGATATGGGTTAGAAATTTACTTGCAGAAATCAAAGTCGATTGTCCTAATCCTATGAAGCTTATGTGTGATAATCAGGCCGCCATACACATTGCTTCAAATCCGGTATTTCACGAGTGTACCAAGCATATCGAGACTGATTGTCATTTCACCAGAGACAAGATTATATCAAAAGAAATTGTAACGTCTTATGTTAGTTCCAGTGATCAGTTAGCCGACTTATTTACTAAGTCTCTCAGAGGATCTAGAGTTGATTATATATGTAACAAGCTAGGCACATATAACATATATGCTCCAGCTTGAGGGGGAGTGTTAATGTATAAGCAATACACTCTATTATCCTTAGGATATTAGTATAGAGCTATAGGCTATTACCCATTAGGTAGTTTAGTCTATTACGTATCGTGTAATATCCATTGTATATTAGAATGTATTGTATCTATCTATATATATGATGGACTAGTGTCTTAATACACGAAGTCATTCTAACCTACTAAGAAAACAGTAGGAACTCGAACACCCAACCTCTCAAACCGGAAATAAAATGGGTCAGGTCCAATTATCCCAACCGGATTCGGAACTCCGGTCACAGGAGTAGCCACATGATCATAAAAACCACCATGCTCATCATAAGTAATCAACAACGCCATATCATTCCACTGAGGACTTGACCTTAATACCTCGTACACCTCCTTAACAAACTTCTGTCCAATCGCCACATCATGTGATGGGTGATCATCGTTCGCCGGAAAAAGCTCAACATCGAAATACCTCTGCTCCACCACCACGTAATTCAGAAGTTTACCTAAATTTGCGTGTAATTTAAACTTCAAAGCGTAGTTATGGAAATTCGGTAGGTTCTTTAGCTTTTCCATGCTTTTAAAAAACAGAGTTGTAAGGATATTTTGGTAATATTACCGAACCGTGAGGTCATTTTCGTCGAAGGAATCGAATACTGTTTTCTTTGGGAAGCCATTGATGAGGTCTTTTCGGCCATTACTTGAAGCACCGTGAGAAGTGGCGGAGTGGACGTAGAACCGGTTAGGATGAGTTGAAGCGGGAACCCAAGCAAACCACCGGTCGAATACACCAAATTCATTTGCTAACTTTGTATAAACCGGTATCACTTCCGGTTTAAATCCACTCATTACGGTTTGGGGTAGATTTTGAACTCCCATACTATTAGCTTTTAAGCCAACCCGTTCATCGGAGCAGGGGGCAGTAATTGGAGTACTATTGGACCTAAATTTATGTTCTCTCATGGAGACGAAAAATTTAGGGAAACTACTGTCGGAGGAGTTAAGTAAATGTTTTCTCTCTCAATTTACCTCCACTCTCCTTTCAACCTTTAAACATTTCATCTTTTTTACAACCCAAAAAATACCAAAAACTACTAATCTTTGCTGATATCCTCATCTTCTTGAGGTGTTTAGCTTCCTTTCTTCCTCTACACACTATTTTTACCAAGATTTCTCAACCTTTTTTCCTAAAAACCTTCCTTTCCAGTAGCATCTTCAAAACCTGCTTTTTCATTTATTGCTCTTCTTTTAAAAGTCTTTAAGACTTCTTCTAATCATTGGCATTTACTCACCTGCACAATGAATGTATATGCTATTAACCACCCTGATGCAAAAAATGTAGTATCACTTTCTCTTGAAAGTGCTAATTACTACTATGAAATGGAGGAACAAAGGCTTATAGCCAAAGTCCTCACCAAGGAGCTTATGAACTTTGGTTTCATGAGAAACCATATTCAAAGACACTGGGGAATCAAAGGAAAAGTCCAAACCGAGAGGCTTGGTCACAATGAATGTATACTCAAGTTTGATAATGAAGAGGATAAAGCTAGAGTATGGAGCATGAGACCTTGGACTATCATGAAGAAAAACTGTGCTTTAATGGAGTATGAAGCTAATACTAAGGTCAAAAACACAACTATGTGGTTAAGACTTTATGGCCTCCCAACCACTGTCTTAAACACCAAGAGTATTTCAGAAATGCTCCATGATATTGGAACTGTGCATGATGTTCAATTACCTAAAGAGCAAATAGTCACAGATCAAACCTTTACCAGGGTAAGAATTGATTGGGAAATTAATAGACCTATAGTGGCAGGATTCAATTTTTAGATCAATATTCACACACCTAAATGGATAAGAATGAAGTATGAAGATATTGGCCAAATTTGTTATAAATGTGGGTTATTTGATCATGAAGATAAGTTTTGTGAAGACCACATAGAGTAACCCGTCACCTTGGAGGCTATGTCAAGATTCTTACCAGAAAATATCAAAACTCCATGGATGAACACCCAAGCAGAAACCATGGAAAAGCTAGAACAGGTCCCTATGCGAGAGCTGAAGCAGTCCCTGTCAACAAAAAGTCCAATCACACACAATTTCAGTCTGAAAAGAGTAAAAGCAATAAAGGTAAGGATATCTTCTCTGACAACAATATCTTTACTTTTAATGCTAAGAAACAACAATATTATCCAACGGATACTACTACTAAAGAAAGAGAAAAGGAGGTTTACTTTCCTGTACCTGTTAATATGGGGTCCATATTGGAAACTTCTACTTTAAATCAGCAAAATCCAACTCAGCAGAGCACAATTCAGCCCTCATCTAGTCAACCAAATTTGGTTACCGATATGGAAGTAACCATGGCTGAAAAAACACAAAAACAGTTAGAAGATTGTATAAATTATAATCAAAAAGAAAAGGCTCAAAGTAGTAAAGTGGCTTTTATTACACCACATATCAACCCCACTGCTTCTTCACTCACACCATCAGGTAACCCCCCCACTAAACTCTCTTACTCTGATATACTCCAAGCTCCAGTACTTTCACTTTCAACCCCTTCAACCATTTCTCCTAACCTTATTAATCTATCTCTATCGATGCTTAAAATTACCCCTAACCCCAAACCTTCAACACCACCCCATATATCTGTAACACCATTTAATCCCTCATATAAACCAAAACAGTTACCAAATCATAATTCCCCAATCACCGCTCCTATAATCAATACCCCTACAAAAAATAACCCCATTGAACCAGTCAACCAATCTATTCCACTCACTGAACTACCTTCATTCCCGTTTACACCAACACCTACCAAATCATCTTTTTCCAATACACCTACTGTTACACATATCCCTTTAACCAATACTGAAGCACAAACTTCCAACCTTCAAACTCAAGTGGTACCTGCAGAAAACATTATTCAGCCCAACAATAATGGAGAAAATACAGATATGTCGAATCTATTTCAATACAGTATGGAGAAATTCACCTCACTATCTGATTCAGCTAAAATTCACTATGCTAACAGAGTAAAAGAAAGAATTGACCAAGATAGTTGGTCTATCCACATGACAATGGCTCATAATTTCAGAATCGAAGATCAAACTACTCAATCCGATAAGATGAGACATAAAGCCATATGGGAAAAAAGGAAAAGCTCAAAAAATAAACAAAAAAATTCAAACGAAAAGAGCTTAGAACGAAAAGAAAAAGAAAGCTTGGAAGTTATTAAGAAAGCTGGAAAAAAGCATTTTGAGCAATTTACACACGAGGAAGAAAAATTACCCATCCAAAGCCTCGACGAAGAAACATTAGGCGACGGCGGAATTGAAGAAGAAGTGAACGAATCAATTGAAATTGGAGATGATTGCATAATTGCTGATAAACAAAGGCCTTCTGGAATTGTGCCCGATCAATTCCATCTTCATTAATGATCCAAATCGCCTGGAACTGTCAGGGAATTGGCAACCCTCTGACAGTCCAGGCAATTAGTGACCTCTGCTCCAAGCACAGACCGGAGGTAATTTTTCTTTCAGAAACAAAGAATCGTTTAAATGTGCTTACTAATTTAGCTTTTAAACTCGATATGAATTTGCTCCATACTGTTGAACCTTGTGGGATTAAAGGGGGTTCAGCGTTATTGGTGAAGAAAGGGTTGAAAGTGAAGGTATTAAAGAGTAACAAATTTTTTATCCACATAGCTTTATTTAATGATAAAAATGACCCCATACTTTATACCTTTGTCTACTTAAGCCCCTATGATAATAAAAAGGAATTAAGCCTTAATTTTTTAAATAAACTTAACCCCCAAAATTTAGCTTGGTCTATTTTAGGGGATTTCAATTGCATTAGATTTCTCAATGAAAAATTAGGAGGTAAGGTTTGCCTAAAAAAATCCATCAAATTTTTTAATAACTTTATTAATTACCATAATTTGGAAGAAACAACTTCTTATGGTTGTAAATTTACTTGGACCAACAAAAGATCAAATAATAAAATTATTAAAGCTGTTCTTGATAGAACCCTTCATAATACCAAATGGGACAATTTATTCCCTAATGCTTGGACTGCTGTTATCCCAGCTATAGGCTCTGACCACTACCCCTTGGTACTTCATCATGATAAGAATATTAATCATAAAAAAAGAAGATTCTACTTTGAAAATTTTGGGACAACAGAAATTGATTGTCTCAATATAATCAAAAAAGTCTGGTATGACTTCAAAACCCTAAGGGGTAACCCTAATGCTGTCATCAACTACAAATTCAAAAAATGTAGCCTGGCACTTAGGGAGTGGAACAGGAAAAAATTTGGAAATAATAAAATCCAAATTGATAAACTAATCAAAAAATTAGAAATTATCTCTAATTCAAACATACCCAATTTCAATTGGGATGAGTATAACTCAACTATTAAAGAACTAGAAGAAACTTGGAAAAGAGAAGAAGCATTTTGGAAAACTAGATCTAGAAATTTATGGTTTGAAAAAGGTGAAAAAAACACTAAATACTATCATGCTTGTACTAAATAAAGAAGAAGCAGAAATAAAATTACAAATATTACCAATGAGAATGGAGATTGGTTAGACAACAATAGTGAGATCAATAATGAAATCACTAGTTACTTTAATAATATATGATAGCCATTAAAGCTGACATTCAAAAAGCCTATGAATTTGTTGAATGGGACTTTCTCCATGATCTCATGATTAAAATGGGCTTTAACACAGATTGGGTTAGGAAACTTATGCTTTGTATCACCTCTGTAACCTACTCTTTTATGATTAATGGTACTAGCCACCTTTTACAAAAACCAACTAGAGGCATAAGACAAGGGGACCCCCTTTCACCCTTGATCTTTTGTCTTATATCTCAAACCCTTAATGATCTTGTTAGGGACAAAAAAGAAAAAGATCTAATAAAAGGGATCAAAATTGGTAACAATTGCCCATATATTACTCATCTCCTTTTTGCTGATGATAGTCTCTTCTTTCTTAATGCTGAGAATATTGAATTACAATAATTTACTGAAATCATGAATATTTATAAAAATGGGACAGGCCTCTCTCTAAATCTTAATAAATGTGGGGTAATCTTTAGCCCTAATACACCCATTTTTCTCCAAAATGTTATGGCCAATAGACTTAACATGAAAAAATCCCACAATCTAGGTAACTATTTAGGTCTACCCACTTAATGGAGTAGATCTAAATCTAAGGATCTTCAATTCCTTATTGATAAAGTATTGCAAAGACTAGAAAATTGGAAAACCCTCTTTTTATCTGAGGGAGGTAAAGAAATTCTTATTAAAGCTATCATTCAAAGCCTACCTAATTACATGATGTCAAAATTTATTTTCCCAAAAATTATAGTTAATCAAATACACTCCATCATTGCACAATTTTGGTGGAGTGATAAAGGAAAAAAAATAATTCATTGGGCCAATTGGGACCTTTTGACCTTATCTAAGTTTGAAGGAGGTTTGGGTTTTAGAGACCTCCACCTTATGAACAAAGCACTTCTAGGCAAACAAGCCTGGAACATTGCTAACAAAAAAGAATCCGTACTTTACAAACTCCTTAAAGGCAAATATTTTCATAACTGTGATTTCCTTGAGGCTAAATTAGGACACTCACCCTCTTGGGGTTGGAGAAGTATTTTAATAGGCAGAAGCACCTTTGAAAATAATATCAAATGGAAATTAGGAAATGGCATAATATTAATCTACATGATCATAATTGGATTAATAATAATAATTGCATCATTAAACGTAATAATAATGTTATAACAAAGGTTATACACCTTATGAAAGATGATAAAACTTGGAACACAAATCTTGTTAGAAGTCTATATGACAAAGAAATTAGTGATAAGATTGAAAATATGAATATTCCCAATATTGATTGTGAAGACCTTATCTGTATCAATTACTGCAAAAACGGAAATTACACGGTTAAAGAAACTTACCATAAATTAAAAAATGAAGAAACTCAAAAAGAGATGGTTAAGAATCAAAATACCCCTTCTACATCTATCACTAGAAGTAATGACCTTTGGAACCTAATTTGGCATATGGAAACCCCTACCAAAATTAGGAATTTTATATGGAGAGCAATTAGAAACCTTCTCCCGACTGAAGAAAATCTATTTAATAGGAAATGTAGTGAAACAAACTTATGCAAAATATGCAACAACAATATTGAAACTGTTGAACACATGCTTTTTAAATGCCCATGGGCCAAGAGTGTTTGGTTCACTAGCCCACTAAATATAAAATCTGATAATGAAAACGCAAATAGAATAGATCAATGGATTTTAAACCAAGTTCAACAAATTACATCTTCGTTTAATAAAAAAGATAGGATCCTATAACTTATTTGTACCATTCTATGGCATATATGGAAAAAAGAATCAATTTTATTTATAATGGTAAAAATTGTGACCCAATTAATACTATTAACAACTCAATTGATAGTTGGAAAGAATATTTTAAAATCTCTAACTTTAATGAGACTAATTTTATGGAGGATATGAATAGAGGAAACCCTTCCCCTCAAAACCCTCCCATTATCAATATCCACAATCAAAATACAAATGTGAAATTTAAAGAAAAATGGAAAAAACCACCCCCCCCCCCCCAATAAGTTTAAAATAAACTGTGATGCTGCATTCTCCGATAAAGGTTCAGCTATCGCATGTTTAGTTAGAAACTCTAATGGAGACCTTGTAACAGGTAAAAGCTGGAAGATCGAGACAGATTCAGTGCTAGAAGCGGAAGCCACGGGGATCCTTAAGGCTACGGAAATGGCTCTTGATTACCCTTTTAGAAGCGTTATCATTGAAAATGATGCTGAGCAAGTCATGAAGCCCCTATCTTCAGGAACTTTAGTCTCTAATCATTCTATTAAGAACATCATTTGTAATATTTATTTTTTGGTGGAACTTTCGAGTCCTTCTTTTGCCCTTATTTCTAGGTGCAAAAATTTTGCAGCTGACTGGGTTGCTAAACAACAGCTTTTAAGCACGTTGTTTAGTGACTGGGATGTTTGTATCCCTCCCCAGTTAGCCTCTATCCTTTGTGTTGACAAGGACCCGATAGGGGTAAGGTAACTTTGTAACCGTTTTTATTATCTATCTAATATAACTATGCTTTGAACAAAAAAAAATAACCTCCTATCCTATGAACTTTGCCTCCTTATGGTATAATAGCACCTTACTCATGTAGTTATAAAAGTGCATTTTGCTCCCTTGTTTGAAAACACACTCATAAAACCTCCCTCTATCCAAAATACCGGCAAACTCAGTTTGCCTTGGTAAAGTAACTTATAGTACATAATTTGAATTTTTAATAAAATATTATATAGTTACGCGTAAATGGTCATTTTATAAAATGGACTCAGTTTGCACTAATTTTCAAACCATAAAAGGGTAGGACAGTAGGACACAGTTTTATAACCATATGGAATAGGATGCAATTTTACCAAACTATAGGGAAGTAAACTGCAAACAACCTAATAAGCCATAACAAATTTTCTTTATAGATAACTAAACCAAGTCAAACAATTATTTAATAACAAAAGGAAATAGCTACACACAAGCTTATATTTTGCATAACTTATATTACAATACATACATTGTATTTTCTTGTTATTGACTTTCAACTACATATATAGATATGTGTATTCATATATTATCTATGCGAGAGGATTATAAGCGAGCGTGAGTAAGCTTGATTTAAGGAATATAAAGCTAGAACAAAAATTAAATGGAAGCCTTATACAAAAATGAGTTCTGAGTATCTCAAGTACAAGGGTTTATATTATTGGTGTATGGAACCTGATGTGGTGTCTGGCCAGTTATTGTCCGACAACCCGATATCTTGTATGTTATGGACTCGGGAAAGTTACATACAATATTGATTTAGTTCAAAGCTCCGTGATAGATAAATTTATGTGTGCATCCACTTTTTGGGTGATGATAGAGGAACGCATAAGTTTAAAGAGGCTGCAAAAATACAACAAATTTTAGCCTTCTCAGACGCCTGAAATTTTGCAGACATGAGCTTTCAATTCCTTACCTACAAATTTCCCTTGTCCTTGTTGGTGGAAGTACCAGAATTACCAAAGTTCAACAATTACTCAGTGACTACTTTATAGGGAAAGAGCCCAACAAAAAAGACTATTTGTGATTTTGTGTTTTGGTGTGTGAGATTCATATATTTAGGTAATATTTTTTTCGTTAAAATATATATTCAGGTAATTTGTGTATCTAAGTGATTGGGGATTAGCAGATGGGTGGTATTAAATTTGATAAATACAACCAAATCAATAACACAAGAATTTTCTATATTTACTATAAGTAGATGGGTGGAACTCTATTTAGCCTCAAATGCTCATACAAAAACATTCAGAACCCCACCAGAAGTTCCTATATTTACTAATAGCAATTTTCATATCCATGTTAGTGATGTTCATCATATTAATCCCTATTCTTTACGTTTTAAATGTTAACAATTTCAAATTTATTGTCGATATTAGATAGTTCATCTCCGTCTTCTTTATAATGGGATCTTTGGTTATAAGGAATAACACATGGAACAATGGTGCAATTGACCTGTTAAGCAGAGTCAATATGTCTCACCATGTGTGTTTTTACTCTTCATTTTGCGATTCTCAAGGATCCCAAGTATGCAGAGTCTCATGGGTAAAAATTGACTGAAATTCAGCTACAATAGTAATCATATATCACACACAGGATCATCTTGGTGATAGAGTGTATATTAAATAACCTGAAGTGGGAGCTTCAGTAAAACAAGAAAAGTTGTTGAAGTTAACGATGAGCTCAGGAGCTCTCTTGTTTTGGTGAGACATATAATAAAGCCTAACTTATGTTTCATATTAATTGCTTTTTAGGTTGTAATTAGTTTCTAATTTAAGCTATTTTTTTCGGTTTATGTTAATGAAAGTCCATATACAGATGGATGGATCATTAAGGTATATGTGAGCAACACTGGTGAAGTAAATAATTTGATGGATGCTGAAAAATATTCCAAGTTTTGTGAAGAGAAAGATTCCAAGCACAAAACAAAAAGCGTAATACTGAGCTAACCCCAATGGGTTTTTCAATATTTTTCTTATATCTATGTATTGAAGAGTTTTATTTCTTACATGATCAATTTCATGTATATTAGGGAAAATAATAGAATATTCATTTTATTTATTATTCTTGAAACAATAGAATATATTTTAATATGGATCGGTCTTTAGTATAACTCATTAATTTTTACTGCTTCTATAAATAAACACTTTCTAAGAAATTCTCTGTACATATTCTTTATAAAAAAATTAAAAAAATTATTTTTTTCAATTTTGTACTGTACCTATTTTTGTTGACGAATTGAATGTTCTAACCACTTCAAATTTTACATTTGTTGCACTGAGATTGAATGCCTCAACCACGCCTCAACCACTTCATTTTGGAGTACATGAGAACTAAATGTCTCAACCACCTTATGTCATCACATTTATATACACTCATTTCATCACATTTATATACACCGATTCATCACATTACACAATATACGCACAGATAGATACAAATACATACACCCGCACGTCGTGGCTTCATGAGGATGAGATGAGTTTAGCGGCTATGGAGAGACTACCATCAGTTGAGTTAAGAAGAAGGTCTCTTGCTCAATCTCAGAGCGGAAGGGTTGTTAAACGTACTTTAGCTACGTCGGAACGTCTCGACAAGTAAGATACATACATATATATATATATATATATATATATATATATATATATATATATATATATATATATATATATATATATATATATATTTTTAAAAAAACCGTTGGTAAGGCGCTAGATCGGAAGAATTTAGAAGAAAACTCTCTAACCTTATTTTTTGGTTTTTTTTCTTTTCTTTGGATAGTATCATTAATATTATTTATTAGTCAATATTATTATTTTTTAAATTCTAAACATACCATCTAGATGATAAATCACCTATTTTAACTCCTAAATACGCATAATCTAATTGACGGATCATACACATCTCTTCACAGTCGATTAAAAAAGAAATCTTCATACTCACCTTCCCACCAAGCCTCTATTCTGAACGTTTTAGTGTTTGCCATTAAAACCCATCTCTTCAAACTCACATTCGAACAAAAAACAGAAAAGAAATCTATTTCACGCACCATTATCAATATGAAGCAGGCGGCGGTTGAGGAAAGGGTGGCACTGGCCGTGCTGGTACCGGTGCCTGCACCACTTATTTCCTCTTGAATAAATCCCGAAGGTAAAGCAACTAATTAGGGTTTTTCACTTTTTGTAATATAGAACCATTCTCCATCAGCGGATTTAATTAGGAGCCGTCTAGACTTGGCTTAATTGTGAGAAGGAGGAGAAGAAGTCATCCAATCTAGCTTAATCGTGAAAAGGAGGGGGAGTTGATAAGGGCACACTCTTTTGAAGAAGCAAATCAAGATCAGAGAAGATGAAGATCACTATAATGACCGCCGTCCATCGAGACGAAACTGTAAGGCTATAAAACCTATTTCTCAAGAATTTTTATCAAGATTGAATATTAACCTATTCCTCACATGATTCGAAAATTATAGAAAACGTATGATCTAAGCCAGTTTTCATGTCGAAATTGATTAACATTGAGCTAATTTTTTGTGAAAACTTCGAATCAGTTGGCGTTAAAGCAATGTCACACATAAGAGTCTCCGCTTTGTTCAGACCTCTTAATCCTAAAGAGCAAGCAGACTTATGCATTCGCGACATCAACTCTGAATCGTTCGTAATCAAGGTGAACTATTCCACTACTATTTATGAGTATATAAAGACATTGTTCCGAAGACTGTGGAAAATTTCAAAGCACTTTGCACTGGTGAGATGGGTCCTAACCTAACCTCCATTATAAGGCACATATGATGTTTAATTTAAAGTTATTTTTAGTTTTAATATGTTTGGTGGGTATTGATTTTAATCTTAATTTTGGAGTATATTATTTAGTGGATGAGTGTAGATATGAATGATATTTATAGATTGAGTTGATATCTGAAACGAGACGTAGGTTTAGTTGCAGAGTGTCGGTCCCTGTGTTATATGAAATAGTTGAATATAACCCTGTGTTCTCTCTATAGTGGTGTAAACTAATGTTTGTATTATTGGAGTAATTAGATTGTTGTATTTGATGAATTTAATGTTGAATGATTAAATAAATACAGGGTAGTAGGTTTAATCTGTAATAAGAGGTGCTATGGTACAAGGTGGTGACGTATTAAGTGGAGAATCAATCTACGGAGTTAAATTTGATGATGAGAATTTTGAATTAAAACACGAAAGAAAAGGGATATTATCTATGGCTAATGCATGACCAAACAGTAATGCATCTCAATTCATTATCTGTACTAATAGACTATCACATCTAGATGGAAAACATGTTGTATTTGGAAAAGTCATAAAAGGATTAGGAGTGGTTCGTTCAATTGAACATGTTAATGTGATAGATGGAGCTCCGATTTTAGATATTTGTATATCAGATTGTGTTGAAATTGTTGAAGGAGAAGATGATGGAGTTTGTAATTTGTTTAAAGATGCTGATATGTTTCCTGATTGGCCAGCAGATCTTGATGTTAAACCAAAGGAACTTGATTGGTGGATAAATCATCTGGAAATGAACATTTTAAGAAGCAAAATTTTGAAATGGATCTTAGAGAGTATTGTAAGGCTCTTCGTTACTTGGATAATTGTTGGGCTACTGAAGAAATGAAAGAAGTCATTAGTGCAACTCTAAAAAACTCAAGTCTCAGATGTTTACAAATACTTCTGTAAGTCCTTTTTATTTATTTATATACTATTAGATTATTATTTTTCATTTATTATTATTATTAATTTATTATTTTATTTTGTGGTTAGGCTTGCAAATTGAAGCTAGGTGATCGAAAAGGAGCTTTACTTGATGCTGACTTTGCCATTCGTGACGGTGAAGATAATACAAAAGCTTTTTTTTTATAAGGCCAGGTATGTTTATCTTAATATTATGTGGACCCCACATTATTAATAATAATCACATTCTTAGGCATACATGGCGTTTAATAATTTTGACGGAGCTGTTGAAAGTTTTAAGAAAGCTTTGGAGTTGGAGCCCACTGATGGTATCCCTGTAACTTTAATTTTTAATTTTAATAATAAAATGCTTAAACAACATTTCGATTTTAAAAAGCCTTTGTCTTGGTTGGTAATATCTGTTAAGGTGCTCAAATTTGAATTTCCGGGTTATACAATAAATTTGGATTAGTTTGATTTTTTTTCCGCAGGATAAGATTCAAGTTGTGATTCTTGCTGGTGGTGCTGGAATTGAGTTACTAAATCAAAGGGGTTCATTTCTTATTATTTCATTGATGATGTTTCATTGATAACGGTGTGCGACAGTTCATGACCGGATTGCTTTAGTGTTTTGAAACGTGTATGTATTTACTGTATATATCACTAATCATATAGTCTATTCCCTTAATATTACTACTGTTGTAGACTAAAAAGAATAATCATATGCCCTATTTAAATAGAAGTGTTCTTATTGACGTCCTTTTTGTTTTCAGTGTGGGCCAATCATGGGATGACATAAGTATCCAATATTCTGGTAGTCCTGCTTTCAAAGGAGATTTTGTCAGGTAAGATTTTTTTCTTTTTTTTATCTGTGATCACTATGGTATATATACATATATATATATATGTACATACATATATATATATATTTATATATGTACATATATATATATTTATATATGTACATATATATATATTTATATATGTACATATGCATATATATGTACATATATATATGTATATATATATGTATATTTATATATATATACATATATATGTATATTTATATATATATACATATATATGTATGTACATATATAAATATATGTCTGTACATATATATATATATATATATATTTGTATCTATCTGTGCGTATATTGTGTAATGTGATGAATGAGTGTATATAAATGTGATGAAATGAGTGTATATAAATGTGATGACTAAATGACATTTAGTCATCACATTTATATACACTCATTTCATCACATTTATATACACTCATTCATCACATTACACAATATACGCACAGATAGATACAAATATATATATGTATGTACATATATATATATATATGTATATGTATATATACATATGTACATATATAAATATACATATATATATATATAAATATACATACATATATATATGTACATATGTAAATATATATATATATATTTACATATATATATATATATATGTATGTATATATATATATATATATGTATATATATATATATATATATGTATATACATATATATGTATATATATATATATATATATATGTATATACATATATATGTATATACATGTTGAAGTTAACGATGAGCTCAGGAGCTCTCTTGTTTTGGTGAGACATATAATAAAGCCTAACTTATGTTTCATATTAATTGCTTTTTAGGTTGTAATTAGTTTCTTATTTAAGCTATTTTTTTCGGTTTATGTTGATGAAAGTCCATATACAGATGGATGGATCATTAAGGTATATGTGAGCAACACTGGTGAAGTAAATAATTTGATGGATGCTGAAAAATATTTCAAGTTTTGTGAAGAGAAAGATTCCAAGCACAAAACAAAAAGCGTAATACTGAGCTAACCCCAATGGGTTTTTCAATATTTTTCTTATATCTATGTATTGAAGAGTTTTATTTCTTACATGATCAATTTCATGTATAGTAGGGAAAATAATAGAATATTCATTTTATTTATTATTCTTGAAATAATAGAATATATTTTAATATAGATCGGTCTTTAGTATAACTCATTAATTTTTACTGCTTCTATAAATAAACACTTTTTAAGAAATTCTCTGTACTTTTTCTTTATAAAAAAATTAAAAAAAATTATTTTTTTTAATTTTGTACTGTACCTATTTTTGTCGACGAATTGAATGTTCTAACCACTTCAAATTTTACATTTGTTGCACTGAGATTGAATGCCTCAACCACGCCTCAACCACTTCATTTTGGAGTACATATATTTATATATGTACATATATATATATATGTACATATGTATACATATACATATATGTACATATGTATATATACATATACATATATATACATATATATGTATATGTATATATACATATGTACATATATATATGTACATATATATGTACGTATATGTATACACTACTGGATTCGCCTGATTTCGCGACGACACGCGTCGTCGCTATTCCAGGCAAAATCGTCGCTATTTTCGATTAGCGATGAAATTTCGTCGCTAAACTGTCGTCTCTATACTGGCGTCGCTAATTTGAGATTAGCGACGAATAATTGTGATTTCGTCCCTAATTACTCAGAGTGTTAACCACGAGGACACGGCGTCGCGAAACCTACAGATAGCGATGACATGATAGCGACGAATGGTCGTCGCTAATCGGTTAATTAATTTTTCTTTATTTTTTATCTAAATTTTATTAATTGAATTTTCTTTTTTTTTATTTCTTTAACGACAACATATTAGGACAAATTTATCGTCGCTAATATGTTTTTTTTTTTTTTTTTGTCGAAAATCATTCATTATTTTAAATTTTTTTATATAATTATAATTATAATTTTTTAATTAAATTTTATTGTTTATTATTTAAATTTTATATTTTACTATTTTATTATTATTTTGATTTTAAATATAATGCAAAAATATAAATAAATAAAAAATCCAAAAATACATATAAAATACGATAATTCGATTCAAATACTAAACGTGAAATAAAGTCAAACGTAGTCAAAGTCAAAATGCAAGTCAAACATACGAAATAAACGTAAAAGTCTTAAAATTACAAACCAAACAACCAAATAAATAAATAAAAATCTCAATCGTCACCATGATCTTCTTCATCTCCTCTTCTCTCCTCATCTTCTCTCTCTTCATCTCGTCTAGTGGGCCCGGGTTTGCTGATCGGCTGCATTCCATTGGCGATTCTCATCCCGTTTAATGCCTCGAAGAGAGTGTCTGCCATGCTCGGGGGTTGACTAGGCCGACTAGAAGAAGCTGTGGGCCCGGGTGATGCGGAGGATGGATCCGGTATAGGTGGAAGATTTTGAGCCGCGCGAAGCTCGTTCATCCCATCCAGAACCTCCTTAAGCAGCACATCGTTCTCCCTGTCCGGCTGTGTAGGAGTCCTGGATCGTTTCCGGACCGGACCAATGGTAGGCACCCAGTATTTAGTCTTGGGTGGGTGTAGGACCTCCATTATTGTCTCGGGCATGGCATCCATCTGCTCCTATATGCTAACTTCAGTACCCTTCGCTCCGGCCTGCACAACCTTCTTCTTCATCTTCTCCCGAAGAACACCCTGTAATTAGATTTCAATTTAAAAATAAATTAGATTAATAAAAAAATAAATTTAAAATAATAAATTAATTTAAATCAATTTAAAAAAAACTTACACTAGCTTTCTCCAAACGCTGGTCACGCCAGCTATCTGTAGCAGCATCATAGGAGAGGTGGTCGAAATACCCGCTTAAAGGAGGAAGCTCCATCTCCTCCTGGGTCTCGTCATCTGTAAAAGTCAACGGCTCTTTCGTCACCGTCTTCAGCTTCCCCTGGACAGTATACAGTAACAAATTTTAATTAGTTAACAATTAAATTAAATTAAATACTAAATTATATTATAATTTTTAAAACTTATACCTCAATAATCACCTCCCGGGTCTGTGACCAGTTCCTTGACCCCGCCTTGCTCGGAACTGTCTGCTGCTCTCGATTCTTCTTGTTTATATCAGCCTGACTCTGTTACAAATAAAAAAGAAGTAGTTATACAATTAATTAAAAAAAATGTATAAAATAATTAATAAATTATTTTTTTCTACCTGTTTCGCCAAGTCATCAAACATCTTCTTCGTCGCCTCCCAAATCACCGGGTCAACATCTGGTGGATTTTCACCCGTGTAGTAATAGTCGTTCTTCAAATCCGACTTGTATCGCCTGTAGGCTCCAGATGTCATCGTAGTCAATCTCTTAGTGATCTCTTCCCAATCGCCTCGCCTCCTCCACTCCTCCAAATCAAAAAATTGATGAAGTCGCTGCAAAACTACCCCTTTGTTATGGTCGGGAACATCTGGCCATTGTTTGTAGCACGGGGGAATAGCATCTCGAACAGTATTACCAGCCACCTGACCCACGTGTTTGCTATACTCGCCCACGAAGTTCCAGGTGCCGTCTATGACAGAAAAGTCAACTGGAATGGGCCAGCCGACTCTCTTCAGGGTCTCCTGAGCTGTCCAGATAGAGGTGGCAGCTTTCGGTCTCCTTCTTTTACGTTCACCTGTTTTAGTGAAAAATATTTAGTAACTACATATTTTTTTAAGTAATAAATAAACATTAATTGAATTTTTTATTACCCGATGGTTGGTTACAATCAGCATTCGAACGTGGTGGACCCCTCGGTGGATCGTTACCCCTCCCGTCTCCACCGTGACTCCTACCCATGACAGCAGCCATCTATAAAATTTCATAAAATTGCAAATAAGTCCAAATTTTTTTAAAATTTACAATTAAGTCCTAAATTTTTTTAAAATTTGCAAATAAGTCCAAATTTTTTAAAATTTGCAAATAAGTCCATATTTTTTTAAAATTTCCATTTTTATCCAACTTTTTTAAAAAATGCGAATAATTCCTAATTTTCTAAAAAATCCATTTTTGTCCATTTTTTTTTAAATTTGAAATTAAGTCCTATTTTTTTCGAAAATTGCATTGTAGTCCTCTATCTTTCTAAAAAATTCATTTTAGTCATCTATCTTTCTAAAATTGCATTTTAGTCCTTTTTTTTATAAAATTGCATTTTAGTCCTTTTTTTTATAAAATTGCATTTTAGTCCTTAATCATACAAAAATGCATTTTAGTCCTTAAACATACAAATCAAACATATTGCAAATAGGTCCCTATATCTTAAAACACAATCAAAGATCAATAACACACCAACTATTACATTAAAATTACAAATATCATACCAAAACCCTAATTTTTATCAAATTCCAATTACATGTTATTTAACACCAAAAAATTACCAAACAACCCATAAACATACACATAATTCTCGGATTTCATCAAACAACTAAAAACATTCATGAATTTTTACAAGAAAAAAAAAATTAAAAATAAAAAAATTGCAAGTTTGATCCGGAAATTGGAACCTGTTACGTAGAAATGGTGTAGATTTCGTCCATGAATCCATGCCAGAAGAAGGAATCATACAAAAAAAACACAAGACAAAATATTAGAAATTAAAAAAAAAAATCAAAAAAGGTTAGATTAGAATGTGTATTTGGACTAGAATCATTACCTGGACGTTGGATTAGGTGTTGTTTCACCTCGGTATAGCTTGGCTATGGCGGATATGGAGCTTTTGGGAGTGTTTTGGGTGTTTGTGTATGGCAGAAATGAGCTCGGTTTAGGGTTTTATAGAAAAAATGATTAGCGACGACACGGGTCGTCGTTAATATAGGTATTTCGTCGCGAATTTGGTCCACGTGGCGCCCCACGTACACACGCCCCTTGCGTGTCTTGGGTTAGCGACGACCAGTTGTCGCGAATTTTTGGTTTGTCGTCGCGAATTTTAGTGGGCGGGAAAGTTGACCGCCCTTGATGACCAATCGAATTGTTAATTATTTATTAGCAACGACAAACCCTTTGAATGTCGTCGCGAATAATTAGCGACAACATTCAAAGGTTGAATGTCGTCGCAATTTTTTTTTTTTTTTAATATGGTTTACGAATCTTACCCTTTCTTGCATAGTTAGGTGTTTATGGTCAAAGTTAAGTGTTTAGAGTCAAAGTTAAGTGTTTAGAGTCAAAGTTAAGTGTTTAGAGTCAAAGTTAGGTGTTTATGGTCAAAGTTGAGTGTTTAGAGTCAAAGTTAAGTGTTTAGAGTCAAAGTTAAGTGTTTATGGTCAAAGTTAAGTGTTTATGGTCAAAGTTAAGTGTTTAGAGTCAAAGTTAAGTGTTTAGAGTCAAAGTTAGGTGTTTATGGTCAAAGTTAAGTGTTTAGAGTCAAAGTTAAGTGTTTAGAGTCAAAGTTAGGTGTTTATGGTCAAAGTTGAGTGTTTAGAGTCAAAGTTAAGTGTTTAGAGTCAAAGTTAAGTGTTTATGGTCAAAGTTAAGTGTTTAGAGTCAAAGTTAGGTGTTTAGAGTCAAAGTTAGGTGTTTATGGTCAAAGTTAAGTGTTTAGAGTCAAAGTTAAGTGTTTAGAGTCAAAGTTAAGTGTTTATGGTCAAAGTTAAGTGTTTATGGTCAAAGTTAAGTGTTTAGAGTCAAAGTTAAGTGTTTAGAGTCAAAGTTAAGTGTTTATGGTCAAAGTTAAGTGTTTAGAGTCAAAGTTAAGTGTTTAGAGTCAAAGTTAGGTGTTTATGGTCAAAGTTAAGTGTTTATGGTCAAAGTTATTTGTTTAGAGTCAAAGTTAAGTGTTTAGAGTCAAAGTTAAGTGTTTAGAGTCAAAGTTAAGTGTTTATGGTCAAAGTTAAGTGTTTATGGTCAAAGTTAAGTGTTTAGAGTCAAAGTTAAGTGTTTAGAGTCAAAGTTAAGTGTTTATGGTCAAAGTTAAGTGTTTATGGTCAAAGTTAAGTGTTTCGAGTCAAAGTTAAGTGGTTAGAGTCAAAGTTAGGTGTTTATGGTCAAAGTTAGGTGTTTAGAGTCAAAGTTAAGTGTTTAGAGTCAAAGTTAAGTGTTTAGAGTCAAAGTTAGGTGTTTATGGTCAAAGTTGAGTGTTTAGATTCAAAGTTAAGTGTTTAGAGTCAAAGTTAAGTGTTTATGGTCAAAGTTAAGTGTTTAGAGTCAAAGTTAAGTGTTTATGGTCAAAGTTAAGTGTTTATGGTCAAAGTTAAGTGTTTAGAGTCAAAGTTAAGTGTTTAGAGTCAAAGTTAAGTGTTTATGGTCAAAGGTTAGTGTTTATGGTCAAAGTTAAGTGTTTATGGTCAACGTTGAGTGTTTATGGTCAAAGTTAAGTGTTTATGGTCAAAGTTGAGTGTTTATGGTCAAAGTTAAGTGTTTAGAGTCAAAGTTAAGTGTTTAGAGTCAAAGTTAAGTGTTTATGGTCAAAGTTAAGTGTTTATGGTCAAAGTTAAGTGTTTAGAGTCAAAGTTAAGTGTTTAGAGTCAAAGTTAAGTGTTTATGGTCAAAGTTAAGTGTTTATGGTCAAAGTTAAGTGTTTAGAGTCAAAGTTAAGTGTTTATGGTCAAAGTTAACTGTTTAGATTCAAAGTTAAGTGTTTATGGTCAAAGTTAAGTGTTTATGGTCAAAGTTAAGTGTTTAGAGTCAAAGTTAGGTGTTTATGGTCAAAGTTAAGTGTTTATGGTCAAAGTTAAGTGTTTAGAGTCAAAGTTAAGTGTTTAGAGTCAAAGTTAAGTGTTTAGAGTCATAGTTAAGTGTTTATGGTCAAAGTTAAGTGTTTATGGTCAAAGTTAAGTGTTTAGAGTCAAAGTTAAGTGTTTAGAGTCAAAGTTAAGTGTTTAGAGTCAAAGTTAAGTGTTTATGGTCAAAGTTAAGTGTTTAGAGTCAAAGTTAAGTGTTTAGAGTCAAAGTTAAGTGTTTAGAGTCATAGTTAAGTGTTTATGGTCAAAGTTAAGTGTTTATGGTCAAAGTTAAGTGTTTAGAGTCAAAGTTAAGTGTTTAGAGTCAAAGTTAAGTGTTTAGAGTCAAAGTTAAGTGTTTAGAGTCAAAGTTAAGTGTTTAGAGTCAAAGTTAAGTGTTTATGGTCAAAGTTAAGTGTTTAGAGTCAAAGTTAAGTGTTTAGAGTCAAAGTTAAGTGTTTAGAGTCAAAGTTAAGTGTTTATGGTCAAAGTTAAGTGTTTATGGTCAAAGTTAAGTGTTTAGAGTCAAAGTTAAGTGTTTAGAGTCAAAGTTAGGTGTTTATGGTCAAAGTTAAGTGTTTAGAGTCAAAGTTAAGTGTTTAGAGTCAAAGTTAAGTGTTTATGGTCAAAGTTAAGTGTTTATGGTCAAAGTTAAGTGTTTAGAGTCAAAGTTAAGTGTTTAGAGTCAAAGTTAAGTTTTTATGGTCAAAGTTAAGTGTTTAGAGTCAATGTTAAGTGTTTAGAGTCAAAGTTAGGTGTTTATGGTCAAAGTTAAGTGTTTATGGTCAAAGTTAAGTGTTTAGAGTCAAAGTTAAGTGTTTAGAGTTAAAGTTAAGTGTTTAGAGTCAAAGTTAAGTGTTTATGGTCAAAGTTAAGTGTTTATGGTCAAAGTTAAGTGTTTAGAGTCAAAGTTAAGTGTTTAGAGTCAAAGTTAAGTGTTTATGGTCAAAGTTAAGTGTTTATGGCCAAAGTTATGTGTTTAGAGTCAAAGTTAAGTGTTTAGAGTCAAAGTTAGGTGTTTATGGTCAAAGTTAGGTGTTTAGAGTCGAAGTTAAGTGTTTAGAGTCAAAGTTAAGTGTTTAGAGTCAAAGTTAGGTGTTTATGGTCAAAGTTGAGTGTTTAGAGTCAAAGTTAAGTGTTTAGAGTCAAAGTTAAGTGTTTATGGTCAAAGTTAAGTGTTTAGAGTCAAAGTTAAGTGTTTATGGTAAAAGTTAAGTGTTTATGGTCAAAGTTAAGTGTTTAGAGTCAAAGTTAAGTGTTTAGAGTCAAAGTTAAGTGTTTATGGTCAAAGGTTAGTGTTTATGGTCAAAGTTAAGTGTTTATGGTCAACGTTGAGTGTTTATGGTCAAAGTTAAGTGTTTAGAGTCAAAGTTAAGTGTTTAGAGTCAAAGTTAAGTGTTTATGGTCAAAGTTAAGTGTTTATGGTCAAAGTTAAGTGTTTAGATTCAAAGTTAAGTGTTTAGAGTCAAAGTTAAGTGTTTATGGTCAAAGTTAAGTGTTTATGGTCAAAGTTAAGTCTTTAGAGTCAAAGTTAAGTGTTTATGGTCAAAGTTAAGTGTTTAGAGTCAAAGTTAAGTGTTTATGGTCAAAGTTAAGTGTTTATGGTCAAAGTTAAGTGTTTAGAGTCAAAGTTAGGTGTTTATGGTCAAAGTTAAGTGTTTATGGTCAAAGTTAAGTGTTTAGAGTCAAAGTTAAGTGTTTAGAGTCAAAGTTAAGTGTTTAGAGTCAAAGTTAAGTGTTTATGGTCAAAGTTAAGTGTTTAGAGTCAAAGTTAAGTGTTTAGAGTCAAAGATAAGTGTTTAGAGTCATAGTTAAGTGTTTATGGTCAAAGTTAAGTGTTTATGGTCAAAGTTAAGTGTTTAGAGTCAAAGTTAAGTGTTTAGAGTCAAAGTTAAGTGTTTAGAGTCAAAGTTAAGTGTTTAGAGTCAAAGTTAAGTGTTTAGAGTCAAAGTTAAGTGTTTATGGTCAAAGTTAAGTCTTTAGAGTCAAAGTTAAGTGTTTAGAGTCAAAGTTAAGTGTTTAGAGTCAAAGTTAAGTGTTTATGGTCAAAGTTAAGTGTTTATGGTCAAAGTTAAGTGTTTAGAGTCAAAGTTAAGTGTTTAGAGTCAAAGTTAAGTGTTTATGGTCAAAGTTAAGTGTTTATGGTCAAAGTTAAGTGTTTAGAGTCAAAGTTAAGTGTTTAGAGTCAAAGTTAAGTGTTTATGGTCAAAGTTAAGTGTTTATGGTCAAAGTTAAGTGTTTAGAGTTAAAGTTAAGTGTTTAGAGTCAAAGTTAAGTGTTTATGGTCAAAGTTAAGTGTTTATGGTCAAAGTTAAGTGTTTAGAGTCAAAGTTAAGTGTTTAGAGTCAAAGTTAAGTGTTTATGGTCAAAATTAAGTGTTTATGGTCAAAGTTAAGTGTTTAGAGTCAAAGTTAAGTGTTTATGGTCAAAGTTAACTGTTTAGAGTAAAAGTTAAGTGTTTATGGTCAAAGTTAAGTGTTTAGAGTCAAAGTTAAGTGTTTAGAGTCAAAGTTAGGTGTTTATGGTCAAAGTTAAGTGTTTAGAGTCAAAGTTAAGTGTTTAGAGTCAAAGTTAAGTGTTTATGGTCAAAGTTAAGTGTTTATGGTCAAAGTTAAGTGTTTAGAGTCAAAGTTAAGTGTTTAGAGTCAAAGTTAAGTTTTTATGGTCAAAGTTAAGTGTTTAGAGTCAATGTTAAGTGTTTAGAGTCAAAGTTAGGTGTTTATGGTCAAAGTTAAGTGTTTATGGTCAAAGTTAAGTGTTTAGAGTCAAAGTTAAGTGTTTAGAGTTAAAGTTAAGTATTTAGAGTCAAAGTTAAGTGTTTATGGTCAAAGTTAAGTGTTTATGGTCAAAGTTGAGTGTTTAGAGTCAAAGTTAAGTGTTTAGAGTCAAAGTTAAGTGTTTATGGTCAAAGTTAAGTGTTTATGGTCAAAGTTAAGTGTTTAGAGTCAAAGTTAAGTGTTTAGAGTCAAAGTTAGGTGTTTATGGTCAAAGTTAGGTGTTTAGAGTCGAAGTTAAGTGTTTAGAGTCAAAGTTAAGTGTTTAGAGTCAAAGTTAGGTGTTTATGGTCAAAGTTGAGTGTTTAGAGTCAAAGTTAAGTGTTTAGAGTCAAAGTTAAGTGTTTATGGTCAAAGTTAAGTGTTTAGAGTCAAAGTTAAGTGTTTATGGTCAAAGTTAAGTGTTTATGGTCAAAGTTAAGTGTTTAGAGTCAAAGTTAAGTATTTAGAGTCAAAGTTAAGTGTTTATGGTCAAAGGTTAGTGTTTATGGTCAAAGTTAAGTGTTTATGGTCAACGTTGAGTGTTTATGGTCAAAGTTAAGTGTTTAGAGTCAAAGTTAAGTGTTTAGAGTCAAAGTTAAGTGTTTATGGTCAAAGTTAAGTGTTTATGGTCAAAGTTAAGTGTTTAGATTCAAAGTTAAGTGTTTAGAGTCAAAGTTAAGTGTTTATGGTCAAAGTTAAGTGTTTATGGTCAAAGTTAAGTCTTTAGAGTCAAAGTTAAGTGTTTATGGTCAAAGTTAAGTGTTTAGAGTCAAAGTTAAGTGTTTATGGTCAAAGTTAAGTGTTTATGGTCAAAGTTAAGTCTTTAGAGTCAAAGTTAAGTGTTTATGGTCAAAGTTAAGTGTTTAGAGTCAAAGTTAAGTGTTTATGGTCAAAGTTAAGTGTTTATGGTCAAAGTTAAGTGTTTAGAGTCAAAGTTAGGTGTTTATGGTCAAAGTTAAGTGTTTATGGTCAAAGTTAAGTGTTTAGAGTCAAAGTTAAGTGTTTAGAGTCAAAGTTAAGTGTTTAGAGTCAAAGTTAAGTGTTTATGGTCAAAGTTAAGTGTTTAGAGTCAAAGTTAAGTGTTTAGAGTCAAAGATAAGTGTTTAGAGTCATAGTTAAGTGTTTATGGTCAAAGTTAAGTGTTTATGGTCAAAGTTAAGTGTTTAGAGTCAAAGTTAAGTGTTTAGAGTCAAAGTTAAGTGTTTAGAGTCAAAGTTAAGTGTTTAGAGTCAAAGTTAAGTGTTTAGAGTCAAAGTTAAGTGTTTATGGTCAAAGTTAAGTCTTTAGAGTCAAAGTTAAGTGTTTAGAGTCAAAGTTAAGTGTTTAGAGTCAAAGTTAAGTGTTTATGGTCAAAGTTAAGTGTTTATGGTCAAAGTTAAGTGTTTAGAGTCAAAGTTAAGTGTTTAGAGTCAAAGTTAAGTGTTTATGGTCAAAGTTAAGTGTTTATGGTCAAAGTTAAGTGTTTAGAGTCAAAGTTAAGTGTTTAGAGTCAAAGTTAAGTGTTTATGGTCAAAGTTAAGTGTTTATGGTCAAAGTTAAGTGTTTAGAGTTAAAGTTAAGTGTTTAGAGTCAAAGTTAAGTGTTTATGGTCAAAGTTAAGTGTTTATGGTCAAAGTTAAGTGTTTAGAGTCAAAGTTAAGTGTTTAGAGTCAAAGTTAAGTGTTTATGGTCAAAATTAAGTGTTTATGGTCAAAGTTAAGTGTTTAGAGTCAAAGTTAAGTGTTTATGGTCAAAGTTAACTGTTTAGAGTAAAAGTTAAGTGTTTATGGTCAAAGTTAAGTGTTTAGAGTCAAAGTTAAGTGTTTAGAGTCAAAGTTAGGTGTTTATGGTCAAAGTTAAGTGTTTAGAGTCAAAGTTAAGTGTTTAGAGTCAAAGTTAAGTGTTTATGGTCAAAGTTAAGTGTTTATGGTCAAAGTTAAGTGTTTAGAGTCAAAGTTAAGTGTTTAGAGTCAAAGTTAAGTTTTTATGGTCAAAGTTAAGTGTTTAGAGTCAATGTTAAGTGTTTAGAGTCAAAGTTAGGTGTTTATGGTCAAAGTTAAGTGTTTATGGTCAAAGTTAAGTGTTTAGAGTCAAAGTTAAGTGTTTAGAGTTAAAGTTAAGTGTTTAGAGTCAAAGTTAAGTGTTTATGGTCAAAGTTAAGTGTTTATGGTCAAAGTTGAGTGTTTAGAGTCAAAGTTAAGTGTTTAGAGTCAAAGTTAAGTGTTTATGGTCAAAGTTAAGTGTTTATGGTCAAAGTTAAGTGTTTAGAGTCAAAGTTAAGTGTTTAGAGTCAAAGTTAGGTGTTTATGGTCAAAGTTAGGTGTTTAGAGTCGAAGTTAAGTGTTTAGAGTCAAAGTTAAGTGTTTAGAGTCAAAGTTAGGTGTTTATGGTCAAAGTTGAGTGTTTAGAGTCAAAGTTAAGTGTTTAGAGTCAAAGTTAAGTGTTTATGGTCAAAGTTAAGTGTTTAGAGTCAAAGTTAAGTGTTTATGGTCAAAGTTAAGTGTTTATGGTCAAAGTTAAGTGTTTAGAGTCAAAGTTAAGTATTTAGAGTCAAAGTTAAGTGTTTATGGTCAAAGGTTAGTGTTTATGGTCAAAGTTAAGTATTTATGGTCAACGTTGAGTGTTTATGGTCAAAGTTAAGTGTTTAGAGTCAAAGTTAAGTGTTTAAAGTCAAAGTTAAGTGTTTATGGTCAAAGTTAAGTGTTTATGGTCAAAGTTAAGTGTTTAGATTCAAAGTTAAGTGTTTAGAGTCAAAGTTAAGTGTTTATGGTCAAAGTTAAGTGTTTTTGGTCAAAGTTAAGTCTTTAGAGTCAAAGTTAAGTGTTTATGGTCAAAGTTAAGTGTTTAGAGTCAAAGTTAAGTGTTTATGGTCAAAGTTAAGTGTTTATGGTCAAAGTTAAGTGTTTAGAGTCAAAGTTAGGTGTTTATGGTCAAAGTTAAGTGTTTATGGTCAAAGTTAAGTGTTTAGAGTCAAAGTTAAGTGTTTAGAGTCAAAGTTAAGTGTTTAGAGTCAAAGTTAAGTGTTTATGGTCAAAGTTAAGTGTTTAGAGTCAAAGTTAAGTGTTTAGAGTCAAAGTTAAGTGTTTAGAGTCATAGTTAAGTGTTTATGGTCAAAGTTAAGTGTTTATGGTCAAAGTTAAGTGTTTAGAGTCAAAGTTAAGTGTTTAGAGTCAAAGTTAAGTGTTTAGAGTCAAAGTTAAGTGTTTAGAGTCAAAGTTAAGTGTTTATGGTCAAAGTTAAGTCTTTAGAGTCAAAGTTAAGTGTTTAGAGTCAAAGTTAAGTGTTTAGAGTCAAAGTTAAGTGTTTATGGTCAAAGTTAAGTGTTTATGGTCAAAGTTAAGTGTTTAGAGTCAAAGTTAAGTGTTTAGAGTCAAAGTTAAGTGTTTATGGTCAAAGTTAAGTGTTTATGGTCAAAGTTAAGTGTTTAGAGTCAAAGTTAAGTGTTTAGAGTCAAAGTTAAGTGTTTATGGTCAAAGTTAAGTGTTTATGGTCAAAGTTAAGTGTTTAGAGTTAAAGTTAAGTGTTTAGAGTCAAAGTTAAGTGTTTATGGTCAAAGTTAAGTGTTTATGGTCAAAGTTAAGTGTTTAGAGTCAAAGTTAAGTGTTTATGGTCAAAGTTAAGTGTTTAGAGTCAAAGTTAATTGTTTAGAGTCAAAGTTAAGTGTTTAGAGTCAAAGTTAGGTGTTTATGGTCAAAGTTGAGTGTTTAGAGGTAAAGTTAAGTGTTTAGAGTCAAAGTTAAGTGTTTAGAGTCAAAGTTAAGTGTTTATGGTCAAAGTTAAGTGTTTAGAGTCAAAGTTAAGTGTTTATGGTCAAATATATAAATATATAAATAAATAAATAAATATATAAATATATAATTATATAAATATATAAATATATAATATATATTCATATAAGATAATAATATTTACTTACGTCATGTATGTTTCGAGTTCGTCGCAATTATGCAAAATATACCAACTTATGTGCTCCTTCTCCTTATACGGTAAAGAAACGTACTCTATCTTGCCAACTGGAGTGCATTGGGAATTGAAAACGGATAGCTCTTTTGGGACCAGCGGTGCTTCGTTGTATCTGCCTGGATCGTTGAATCTTGTTTTTTCTTCACTAAGATATCTTGATATGAAATTCAACGTCTCTTCCGCAATGTACCCCTCGGCTATTGAAGCCTCTGGTCTAGCCGGATTTCGGATATACTCTTTCAACTTTTTCAAATACCTTTCAAATGGGTACATCCACCGCATTTGGACCGGGCCACCAAGCAATGCTTCATCGTATAAGTGTATCACCAAGTGGATCATTATATCAAAAAACGCGGGAGGTAAAATCATTTCTAGCCTACACATAAGTTCAACCACTTTCTTCTTTCCCGATACTAACTGTTTCCTGCTTAGATTTTTATTGCAAACGACTCTAAACACATTCGCTAACCCAATAAACACATCACTAATCGCTTTGTCTTCAATAAGCATCATCACGTGGCAGTCGTGAGATTTCATGCCGATAATCTTACCCGTATCACTTTGAACATTGTTTCTCATACTAGATGCAAAACCGTCGGGAAACTTCTGTGCCTTCAGCCAGTCAAGAAAAATAGTCCGCTTTTCCAGTGTTAGAGTGTACTTTCCCCGTTTCAATATTTTTTACCATTTCTCTCAGTCAACCACAATTCTTTTCTAATCTTCAATTTCTCAAGATCCAGTCTCGCTTTCACGTTATCTTTATTAACTTTCCCATCAAGACCTATAATTGTACCGAGCAGAGCATCACACACGTTTTTCTCGCAATGCATAACGTCAATGTTATGTTTCAACAAGTTTTCAGACCAATACGGTAAACGATAGAAAATACTCTTTTTTTTCCAATTGAATCGTCGATTAACATCTTGCTTCATGATCTTTCTCCCAAAATCCTTGTGTTTACCGGGAAACACAATGGGAAGCCCATCTAACTGTGTCTGAATACTTGCAGGACTATATTTCTTCGGTGGGCGCCTATCATCGGGTTCCTTGTACAAAACACATTCGCTTCTAAATCGATGTACAACAGGTAACCAACGTCTATGGTCAAAGTAAACAATCCCTTTGTTCACACTCAATGACGGAGTATGATCCATGCATTCGGGACAAGCTTTGTAACCTTGACCCGACCATCCGGGAGTGTATGATCTAGCGGGGAAATAATTAGTGGTAGACAACAAACAAACCTTCATCGTAAACTCTTCTTTCTTGTGGGCATCATACGTAACGATCCCTTTATCCCACAACTCTTCCAACTCATCTATAACAGGACGAAGAAAGACATCCATGTCCTTACCAGGTGAACGGGGTCCCGGAATCAACAAACAAAGCTGGAATGTGGTTTCCTTCATGCATACCCACGGGGGCAAGTTATATACGGTTAATATGACTGGCCACATGCTATACGAGTTGTTCTGCATAGAGAAAGGACAAAACCCATCGATTCCAAGACCCAGATATACGTTACGAGGTTCACTAGAAAACTCAGGGTGTAGCGCTGCAAATCTCTTCCAACTATCACCATCAACCGGATGACGCAACACATCCAGATCGGCACTGTTACCGGTATGGTGCCAAATCATGTCTTCAGCGGTGTGCTTTGAAGCGTATAGTCGCTGTAATCTAGGAGCAATCGGAAAGTATCGAAGCTTCTTATGCGGTACTTTGATACCCTTCTTTGGGTCCCATCTAGACTCGCTACAAACTGGACACTTATCAAGGTCTTTGTTTTCTTTGTAATAAATAACACAATCGTTCAAACAAACGTCGATGGTAACATACCCCATACCCAAACTTTTCAACTTCTTGTTGCATGCTTCATAAGATTCGGGCAAATTGTGAGGTTTAGGCAAAATACGACCCAACAACTCCAGTAGCTCGGTGAATGAGGTGTTAGTCCATTTGTTCTTTACTTTTACGTGCATTAGCTTGGCAATGAAATTCAACGAACTCATCGATTCACAACCAGGAAATAATTCCGTCTCCAATTCTTCGAACAATGTGTCAAAACTGCTTCGACTTGGAATATGTGCATCTCTCATCTCGGTGTCTCCCGGATGTCCACCAACATCGTAACTCTGTCTCACATCGTCATAAACATGTTGGATTTCATTTACTATAATTGGATCTTTACTTGCAGGGGGTGTATGTGTTTGTATCGCTTTCTCACCGTGTTTTGTCCAAACCTTATAATCATGGTTAAATCCCTCTCTTAGAAGGTGGGCCATAACAGCTTCTGTTTTTAATCGGCAAAAATTATTACACTTCTTACACGGACAAGACAAGTAACCGGTATAACCTCTACTTTTCTTAGCAAAATCGATAAATTTATAAACCCCAAAAATATATTCACCATCTAACACATTCGTCAATTCAATCCAACTCTTATCGATACTCATGTCCGAACTCGATGCCATCTCTTAACAACAAGTTGAGTAAACTATGCGACTACATTAATAAAATAAAATAAAATACATAATTATTACAACCCAATGAATAAAATGAATAAAAATTACAACACAATAAACAAAATAAAAAAACTTACAAACTCATTGAATGAATAAATATTACAAACCATTGAATGAATAAAAATTACAAACCATTAAATGAATAAATATTACATAGCATTAAATGAATGAATATATAAAAAAAAGAACAAAGAATTAAATAAACAAGTAAAAATATATGAGCACAAAATATAAATTCACACAACACATGCATAATCAACCAACAAATATTTAATTCATTAACCTAATCATATGGTATATCAACTTGCAAACATAATCAAATAAATACAAAATTTAAAAAGCATGAAATTTAATGGAAATACCTTGAATTGGATGGATAAATTCAAGAGTGATGTTAATTCCCAACCAAGAAAGTTGTATTAATTCACCTAATCAAACCATATAGAAAGAATAAAACACAATTAGCATTCAAAAAAAAAAAATTAAAAGGTGAATTTCATGCAATTATTACCTTAAATTGTGTGATGAAAGATGATATTAATGGACCCCCACTTTGATTATTGAACCAAGAATGATGCAAGATGAAGTGGAGAAGCAATTACAAAAAAAAATGGAATTTAGTTGAGTTTTTGGGAGAAAATCGGAGGATTTTTTTGGGTGTTTTGTGTGTTATGTGGGTTAAAAACCTGGTGTATCCATAAAATAGGATCCACGATTAGCGACGAATTACGGGTCGTGGTTAAACACATAAAGTCGTCGCTAATTTTCAAAATAGCGACGAAATGAGTTGTCACTAAGATAGCGACGACATATCGGCTATTAAAAAAATTCAATAAGAAATTAACAATATTCAGCGACGAAAATCCAAGAAATAGCGACAACTTTTGTTGTCGCTAATTAACGACGCTTAAATTTTCGCCGCTAAGTTTATGTCGTCGCTAACTTCGAAAGTATAACGACGAATTACGCGTCGTCGCTAATTCGTCGTGGGTAAACACCGCAAATCCAGTAGTGATATACATATATATATATACATATATATACATATATATGTATATACATATATATGTATATACATGTTGAAGTTAACGATGAGCTCAGGAGCTCTCTTGTTTTGGTGAGACATATAATAAAGCCTAACTTATGTTTCATATTAATTGCTTTTTAGGTTGTAATTAGTTTCTAATTTAAGCTATTTTTTTCGATTTATGTTAATGAAAGTCCATATACAGCAGGATGGATCATTAAGGTATATGTGAGCAACACTGGTGAAGTAAATAATTTGATGGATGCTGAAAAATATTCCAAGTTTTGTGAAGAGAAAGATTCCAAGCACAAAACAAAAAGCGTAATACTGAGCTAACCTCAATGGATTTTTCAATATTTTTCTTATATCTATGTATTGAAGAGTTTTATTTCTTACATGATCAATTTCATGTATAGTAGGGAAAATAATAGAATATTCATTTTATTTATTATTCTTGAAATAATAGAATATATTTTAATATGGCTTGGTCTTTAGTATAAATCATTAATTTTTACTGCTTCTATAAATAAACACTTTCTAAGAAATTCTCTGTACTTTTTCTTTATAAAAAAGTTAAAAAAAATTATTTTTTTCAATTTTGTACTGTACCTATTTTTGTTGACGAATTGAATGTTCTAACCACTTCAAATTTTACATTTGTTGCACTGAGATTGAATGCCTCAACCACGTCTCAACCACTTCATTTTGGAGTACATGAGAACTAAATGTCTCAACCACCTTATGTCATCACATTTATATACACTCATTTCATCACATTTATATACACTCATTCATCACATTACACAATATACGCACAGATAGATACAAATACATACACCCGCGCGTCGTGGCTTCATGAGGAGGAGATGAGTTTAGCGGCTATGGAGAGGCTACCATCAGTTGAGTTAAGAAGAAAGTCTCTTGCTCAATCTCAGAAAGAAAGGGTTGTTAAACGTACTTTAGCTACGTCGGAACGTCTCGACAAGTAAGATACATATATATATATATATATATATATATACATATATATATACATATATATATATACATATATATACACGTATATATATACATATATATACACGTATATATATATATATATATATATATATATATATACGTGTATATACACGTATATATATACACGTATATATACACGTGTATATACACATATATATATATATACGTGTATATACACGTATATATATACGTGTATATACACGTATATATATACGTGTATATACACATATATATATACACGTATATATACATATATATATACACGTATATATATATATATATATATATATATATATATATATATATATATGTATACGTGTATATATATATATATATATATATATATATATATATATATATATATATATATATATATATATATATATATATATATACACGTATGTACATATGTACATATATGTATATACATATATATATATATATACATATACATATATACGTATATACATATACATATATACGTATATACACATATATATATATATATATATATATACACATATATACATATATACATATACTAGGTATTACCTGTGTCTGAAGTCACTTCGAAAAATTAAAAATTCGAATTTAAATTTATATCTACTAACACGATATATTCTTAGAAAAAACCGTGCCTGAAGGCACTCTAACAATATTAATTTACAAAAATAAATATAACATTGGATAAACAAAATTTCTTGAGATAAAAATAAATTTAAAAAATTTCAATAGCGACATAAATTATAAATCAATCAATCAAAATATACTTTTATGTAATACAAAATAAAAATCTCAAATATTTGAGATGACATGAATACAAAATAGCTTATAACTACTAAATGTCTTTTTCTTGAATCTTTTCAATATTCTTATCAAGTTTTTTGTGCATCCGTCTAATAAGTCTACAAAACGTGAATATATCAACATACATATATCGCTCGATTTGGGGAACAGCGACAATAACCTGCATATTTGAATTATTGTAATTAAGTATGTATTACAAATATAAAACATATAACTGTATAACCTATGAGTAATTTTACCATGTGATTGTAGTCCCATCTATCCACCCGTCTTCCTTTTTACCAATGAGTAATTTGAATTATTGTAATTAATAGATTTACTTTTTTTTACTTTTATTAATTCAAATTTTTTTTTGTCAGATGAAAACTGTTTGTCTATTTTTAGGGAATTTTTTTTTGTTTAAAAGTCATATTTCTGCAAAAATCTGTTAGGCATTCTAGTTTTTTCTTTATAATATAAATTTATATTATAAAAAAAATTAATTTGATTAAGTAAAGTTTATTCTAATGTTAAAAGAATTTGACTAAATGGATTTTATTTTTGACTTTTTTTATTTTAAATTTTTTTGCCAAATGAAAACTGTTTCTCTATTTTTAGAGAAACTATCTTTGAGCAAAAGTCATATTTCTGCAAATGCACATGGCGGTTTAAATTGTTAAAGCTAGAGATGCTCTTAGAGATTTTAGTTTTTTCTTTTCCTAATTCCTTAAACGATTTTTGTTTAGTCTCTAAAACTTTTGCATTTGTCTAAACAATTTTTTCCTTAAAACCAGACGAATGAAGTATACAACAATATTAACTCACTAATCAAGTATGAATTACAACAATTACTATAGAAAAAACTCACAAATTTAAAAAAAAAAAAATCAAGTATGAATTACAATAAAATCAAGAATGAATTACTAAAAAAAAAGTCCTTTTACAACAATAATACCTCACGAATAAATTAAAATAATAAATTAAGAATGAATAAATAAACTACAGAATTTAAAGGACAAAATATAAATAATAAAACTAACCTTAGTGGGAAAATGCAGTAAAATGCTTTGAGTAGAAGAGAAACTTAAGATAGTTTTTGTTTTAGTATAGAAAAAGAGATCGGTTTTTTAAGAAGCAAAGAATTGAGTAATATATAGACTAAAATCGATTTTTATATTTGGAATAAAACTTAAATAAAGGCTGATTTAGCTATCGAAAATAAATAAATTAAGTTAAGGATATTGTAAGTTGACTTAAATCGGATATTTCCTAAAATACTTTATAGAATAATATCTGATTTAAATAAGGAAAATTATGTTGGACAAATAAATTAATTTAAGGAAAACATAAGTTGACTAAATCCGATATGTCCTAAAATAGTTTATAAATAATATCGGGTTCAAGTAACATAATTATGTTTCATAAATAAATTAATTTAAGGAAAAAATAAGTTGACTTTGTCGGATATTTTCTAAAATAGTTTATAAAATCGGATTTAAGTAATTTACTTCTTTTAACCGAAGGAGAATCTAAGTTAAAAGAAGTAAATTACTTAAATAAAATTTACCATATCTTATTTTAAAATAAGTAATCATATTTATATTAGACTCACCAATAATGCATTTGTTTGTCCAATTAAAAATTAAAAAACGTATTGTAAATTGCTCACTAAATTAGAACACTAAATTGATTATTCCATCACCTTCGCCCCAAATGATATTTACTGCAAAAAAATTCAAAAAAAAGATTAGAACACAAAATTGGTCAACATTATAGCCAAATGAAAATGTACTGCAAAAAAAAAAATGCATATTAATATTTTGCAATAATTACACTATTGAGTCCCTATATTATGCAAACAACATTAGGTCTCTTCTTATGTATTAAGTGATGAAACAACACATACCAGATCTTTCAGACTTTCTAAAATTATTCCATCTCACCATTAGGTCTCTTCTTATATCCAGGCTCCCCTAACTTCACCACCTGAAAAGATAATATTATACATAAACGTTAAATGCTAGTTGCATACCTATATATACCTATATCTTTTGTTTTTGGGATAAGTAATTATGTGTCTATATATACCTGTTGTGGAACACCAAGCGGAAAAGCAGTCCCATATGTGACTGTCTATGCAAAATCGAAGCCACAAAACATGTGTCAATAGTGATTGAACATTAGGACGAAAACAAAAAGATTTGCAAACTTTGCAGTACATCCAAATTATATGTAGTAGACAATAAAGCACAATAAAGCTTAACAGAAATTTAAATCGTTCAAAGCTCTACTCTTAGATCTAATCAAACATATTAATGTCCTTCACCATCATGCTTGGGATCTTCCCTGATCTCATCATTATCATCCTGTATTATCATCACATTACATCATTAAAAATTCAACCAATTTAAATAGCTTAGTATTTATCTCTATAATTCATAAAATTAAATAAAAAAACCTGTTGATCAGAAGTCCACAATGTCAAATTGTCACGAAGAAGTTGCATAATCAATGTGCTATCCTTGTATGATTCTTCACCCAATGTATCTAACTCAGAGATTGCTTCATCAAAAGCCTGTAACAAATAAAGGACACTTCATAAGTTTATATTTACCTCACCATAACATAACACGTGTACATTCACACAGACTTGTTTTGCCAAAGCGCAAGCACGATCTGGTGAGTTGAGAATCTCATAGTAAAACACGGAGAAATTAAGAGCGAGTCCTAGCCTTATTGGATGAGTTGGAGCCAATTCAGCCACAGCAATATCCTATAATTAAAAACCAAATTAAACCAAAAAAAAAAAAAACAGAATACATTTCTCAGATTTGTAAAATGTAAAATTACCTGAGCAGATTTGTAAGGTAATTATGGACCAAAACATGTGAATTACCTTTTACTGTGGCTAACATACAGAGAGTTCAAACCAAAATGGTCCCCAAGCAGTGCAGTAGAGCAGCGAAGGAGAGCGTCTAGGTGGAAATGTGTTCTTCGATTGTTTATGGATGGATTTGTTTGTGTTCTTTGATGGTTGATGGCCGGATATATCATTTTACCTTAATTGGTTCTTCGATTGTTGAGAATGGAAGTTGAGCGTGAAGACGCAGATTGAGGTGAGGTGAGGCGAGGCGACGAAGATTGGAGTCGATCTGTTTGCTGTGATGGAGGCGCGGAGATGGAGAATAAAAGAAGAGGGCGGTGATGGTTAGAGTGGCGGTGATTGGTGCGAGCGGCGGTGATGGTGCGAACGGCTGAGACGAATATTATGGGTGTGTGAGGGGAGAGAAAACTAAACTTAGGTTTTGTTTATCTTTTTTTTTTCTTCTTAGTGATTAGGTTAAGCGATAGTTTTTTTTATATTTAATAGGTGGGGCGAGAATCGCTCCTGGCCACCACTTATGTTTTGCCAGAATCGATCCTAGCCACCACTTATGTTTTTCCTAAAATCGATCCTGGCCACCACTTAAGTGGGTAAATCAGGACCGTAGGAAAAACTTCGAAATATAATATAGATATATATATATACATATATACATATGTATGTATATATACATATACATATATACATATATACATATATATACATATATACATATATACATATGTACATATATACATATACATATATACATATGTACATATATACATATACATATATACATATGTACATATATGTATATGTACATATGTACATATATGTATATGTACATATATAAATATATACGTATGTACATATATATATATATACGTATATACATATATATATATATATGCATATACATATACATATACATATACATATACATATACATATATACATACATACATATATACATATATACATATACATACATACATATATATATATACATATACATATATATATATATATATACATATATGTATGTATATATATATATATATGTATGTATATACATGTATATATACATATATACATATATGTATATGTATATATACATACATACATATATGTATATATATATATATGTATATGTATATATACATATGTACATATATATATATGTACATATATATATATACATATATATATATATATATATATATATATATACATATATATACATATGTATATACATATATACATATGTATGTATATATATGTATATATATGTATATATATGTATATATATGTATATATATGTATATATATATATATATATATATATATATTTATATAACTGTTAGAGTGTGTATTATGTGTTTCTGTGGCCGTGTAGTATGTATTTATGTATAAGAATGTATGCATGTGTACCTAGCCAAATTCTATTAAATTGGAAAAAAAAAAATCTAGTTAAATCTGTTTATTAAAAGAAATTTAATAATTATCAAAAGATTTTAGTAGACTTGTTTAGACATTTAAGTAATTTAGTCTTTTATTATATGTAACAGTTTTAAAACATAATTATACTTTGGGTTAGGTGTTTATGTTTAAACTCATTGGTTAATACATGAAAAATAAATTTCTGGTTCTGATGCATATATGCATAATCTGTTTCTTTTAATTTTCTTCAATTTGCACGAGAAGTATAGTACTTATCATGTTTGATATGATCTCACAACTAAAACATGTCAAATAGAGAGGATTAAACTCTGTTTTTTCTTCTTATTGATTAAAAAAGGGTGGGATCCAGCGACTAATTTCTCAATTTCTTCACCGATATTTAATGGAATAAGATTTGACAAGGGGATAAACTAGATAAGGAAACAAACCTGTTAAAAAATAGGGGTAAAAACGATATCATCCTGAGGTGGAAATAAATACAAAAATTATAAATATAGTAATATGGTATAGACTAAAAGACTTACTCATAAATCTTTTCGGATAACCTGAAGATAAAGATCAAATTGGGCCAAAACCACCGTCGCAGCGTTCAAAGTTTTGTGAGCCTCCCCGAATAACATGGGTTTTAATCAATATCATCACATTCGAATTAACCATCAATACAATCAACTTGAAAATCACCTTATATGACTACGCCTACACTGCCGAACTGAGAAGATCCGAACTTCAGTTCGCAAGCAGAGTTCTTCTGCTTCTCTGGTGAGGTCACAGACTGAGGAGAACGCCTAGCTCCGCCGGAAACGAACACGAAGGCTGCTTGACTTCGTCTCTGCGAAGAAGATCCGGTGGTGGTTCTTCCTTCCATGGTGGCAGTTAGATCTCAAATGGAGGATCTCAAGAAGAAAGAGATAGGAGTTTTGTTTACTTGGTTCTTTCATGAAAATGAGAGAGAGAGAGAGAGAGAGAGAGAGAGAGAGAGAGAGAGAGAGAGAGAGAGAGAGAGAGAGAGAGAGAGAGAGAGAGAGAGAGAGAGAGAGAGAGAGAGAGAGAGGGGCAGAAAGAGGGAGGCGTGAGTTTCGTGAAGAAGGAAAGAGATAAATATATTTAGGGTTTAAAAATTCTAATTTTTAATGAAATTAGTTCTCGTCCAACAAAAAAATGAAAATAGGTTGAAATTAGATCAAGTTTTTTTTTTCATAAATTTTTACTTAAAAAACAATTAAAATAAATTCAATTTTAAAAATTTTAGAAAATTATAAAAATCAAGAAACTAGGTTGAAATTAAATAATTATTTCTAAGTTTAAATGATAAAAATTATATATTATATTTTTAATTACATATATATTTTTTATTAAATTATTAAATACCAAAAATAACTTTACACCGTGATTCGAGTGTGTGTCATATGGAAAAGTCCTATAATCTAAAGGGTACGGTTTGTACTGTGGCTAGTAAATAGGCTTTAGAAAGGTTAGAAGGGGCTGAGATGGATAATATTATAATTAAATTTGACAGTTTTACGCGACGATATAGATTTTTCAAGATCTTTTCCATAAATGTCAAGGATTTCTCCCTTAGAGTTAAACTACTATGAGGGGTCAACTGATAGTGAATACAACACTTTGGGATCTCTCTAACACTACTCCGAGTTGACTTGTCCACCCGATCTTTTCTAACCCGAATCCAATAGCACGGGCCTATATTTTGTAGAACATATAAGTGATTACGTTCGTAGGGGTGGTTACGTTAGTACTCATGAGTTGAAATTTATTTGAATTTGTATTAAGTGATTAATTTGATTTTGTGTAAGGTGATTGATTTGTGTATGGAGATCTTGTATAGGGAGACAAGGTGAGTTGATCACAAATGCAAGCGATGATTTTTTTCATGTGTAATAATTCTAATTTAGTGTATGGAGCTCATATGTGGGGAGACAAGTCGAATTGATCCCAAACCAACATTTGATACGCTCCGACCTCCCTTACAAACACGTCCATAATCTTAGTGGTTGGTACACCCGAATCACGAAGTGAGATTTGACCATTAGTTAACTTACTTTGACCGGAAGTCAACTTTCACTTGTTTTAGGCCGTTTCATGTTATAAACACTAGTTTTTAGAAAAAAAGAGTGAGATTTGACCATTAGTCAACTTACTTTGACCGGAAGTCAATCTTCACTTGTTTTAGGCCGTTTCATGTTATAAACACTAGTTTTTAGAAAAAAATAGTGAGATTTTACCATTAGTCAACTTACTTTGACCGGAAGTCAACTTTCACTTGTTTTAGGCCGTTCAAAGTAATCCACATAAGGTAAAATATTGTAAATTATAACAAAGGTTGAGCATATAATTGACATGACAAAGTCACAACTCTGCCGTAGTGTCACTTTTTGGAATTAAAAAACATACTTCGAATTAACTAAGTACTGGCTAAGTAATACTTAACGGAGCCGCGTTACATTACATATTAGGGAATACAAAAAACATTACTACATACGTTACACTACATTAATAAAACACGAAATGGGGGGACATTTCTGGTACAACATTGGAATGGGATCTATCGTCCTCGGAAGCCTCGTCCTGCAACCTGGATCGTTTGACCGGGCAGTTATTCTTCTGGTGTCCCGGTAGTCTACATCGACTACACCGACGAGGCTGGGCAGTGGTGGTTCCTTCGAGTCTTGCTACGAGCGGATCATTAGCGATGTTGTGTGTTGGAGGAGGTGGATTCTCGAAATTCGTGCCATCTGTGTTTGGAAAGTTGCTTGTCCTAGCAACCAAATTAGTGAACGCTTCAAGTGTATCGTTGTAACCCCTTTCGCTACGGGCCGCATGGTACCGCACGTCCTTCGACTTTGCATTTAGGTAACCCAACCTGCCTAACTCTTTATCTGATGGTCTGAATTCGGCTAAACACTTGTCTCTTATAGTAAGGCTGCTGTTAGGGGTCCATCTGAACATAACACAACCACTTGTATCTATCTATATATATGATGGACTATTGTCTTAATACACGAAGTCATTCTAACCTACTAAGAAAACATGGTATCAGAGTGTGTTTTCGTTTTTTAGTTTCAGCAAAAAAAAAAAAAAATTCAGTTCAAGTCGTCTTCTTCCTCAAGCTGCAAAAGAAAAACCCAAACAGTAAACCCTAACCCTAGCTTTCTCACATCATCACCTCCGTCACTAATCTTACCACGGCATTCACCTAGCTTGCATCGCCTGACCATGGCGACATCACGGAGGTTGACCATTTTCTCCGGCGAAGCAGCGGCGGTGATTTTACAGTAAAAAAAAAAGAAAAAGTTTAATCTGCAGCTCACGCCTCCTCGTAAGCGCACGTGACCCAAGCAAGACATGAAGTCGCCGTCGTCGTCAACCGCGCGTGATCTTCACGCGCCACCTCCGGCAGCCGCGCGTGGCCTCCACGCGCCAACAGTCGTCGGACAGTAGGTTCGGTTTTGTCCCCTCTTTTCGTTTCCGCTGTTTATTTGAGTAGATTCCGCTGTTTTAGTGCCCATTTGATTATAAATATGGGTATAGTTAATTAGTTATTGTGGAGTTATGGAGACCTTAGAAGAAATTAGCTCTAAAGAACCTAGATCTAATGTGTCTCGCCCTAGTTTGTCGATTACTAGTCCAACTTTTTCGGGTACCCCAGTTATTACTACTACTAAGCTTACTAGTAGTAATTATTATCGTTGGTCTTCTTCGGTTAGATTTTGGTTTCGTGGGCATGGGTTTATTCGTTATTTAGAAGAAGATTGTCCTAATACCGCTTCTGTCGATGAAAGTGCACTTTGGGAAACTGTTGATTGTCAACTTGCTAGCTATTTGTTACAGTCTATTGACCCGGAACTTCATGATATGTTTGATTATGAGTCATGTAAACTTATGTGGTCTATGGCTAAAAGTTTATATAGCAGTAATGTGACTCGAGTTTATGATGTGGTTTCCGATTTAATGCAAATTCAACTCGACGGGAAGGGACTTTCAGGGTGGTACGGTCGTTATCAGCGCTCCCTTACCGAGTTTCGTTCTATTTTTCCGCCTACAACTGATATAGCGGTTTCTCGTGAACAGCAAGAACAATTGTTTGTCGTACTCATGCTTCGTAGTCTCCCTTCCCAATATGATGCTGTTCGTTCTCAACTATTATCTAGCATGACACTGCCCGCTATGTCAGAAGTTTATTCTACACTTGATCGTGCTTGTCTTACTCCTAGTGCATCTGAGCCTTCTGTTGATCGTTCTGCCCTACTCTCTCAGCCCGACATTGGTAGGGATAGTATTACTCTTGATGGTATTTTGAGTGGTTATCGTGGTCGTGGTCGTGGTCGTGGCTATCGTCGGGGTAGTGGTAGAAGTAGCTACACTAACCGATCCCAGTGTTCTTATTGCCATAGATTAGGACACCTTCAAGATAAGTGTTGGGACTTGCATGGTCGTCCGTCAGGTGTTTCCCATGCCGCTCAGACAGATCCATTAGAGGTATCTTTATCAGGTGTTGATCCTTCAGAGCGTGTTCTTATAGTTCCAGAGGATCGGTACTCTCAGCTTCTTTGATTAGAGGCATCTTTGCAGGCATCTCAACCTTCTCATGCTCACGCCAACTCATCTACTGCTTGTCTTTCTCACACTCAATCTGCCTTAGGTCCATGGGTAATCGATTCTGGTGCTTCTAATCACATGACCGGTAATGTCCACTTACTTTCTAAAATTCGTTCGGGTCCTTCTCATAATGTTACACTTGCTGATGGCACTTCCACCTCCATCTGTGGGGTTGGATATGCTCATCTCTCTTCTACTATCTCTTTAGAGTCTGTTTTATATCTCTCTAAATTTTTGTTCAATCTTATGTCAGTCAGTCAACTTACCAAGCGTCTAAATTGTTTTGTGATATTTACCCCCGACTCTGTGGTTGTACAGGATCTCCAGACCCAAGAGCAGATTGGTACAGGGCGTGAGGAGCGGGGTATTTACTATATGGATGTTACCTCTTCTACTGCTTGTCTTGTTGATCTTCCACCAGAGCAGATTCATTGTCGTCTTGGTCATCCATCGCTTCCTGCCCTAAAGAAAATGGTTTTTGGTCTTCATCATGTTTGTGAACTCTCTTGTGAGTTGTGTCAGTTAGGGAAACATGTCCGTAGTTCTTTTGTTAGTCGTGTCAATAAACGAGCTAGTTCTCCTTTTGCTTTAGTTCACTCTGATGTTTGGGGTCCTTGTCGTACTACATCTCGAATCGGTTTTCGGTATTTTGTCACCTTTATTGATGATTACTCTCGTATGACTTGGTTATATCTAATGAAAGACCGTTCAGAGTTGTTTTTTATTTTCTCGTCTTTTTGCGCCGAAATTCATACCCAATTTGGTGTTCCAGTTCGTATATTGCGTAGTGATAATGCTAGAGAATATTTTTCGTCATCCTTTCACTCTTTTATGTCTGAGCGTGGGATCATACACCAGTCTTCATGTGCCCACACTCCACAACAAAATGGGGTGGCCGAAAGAAAGAATAGACACCTTGTAGATACGGCTCGTACTCTTCTCCTTCATAAAATGTCCCGTCTCGTTTTTGGGATGACGCGGTTCTTACGTCTTGTTATCTCATTAACCGCATGCCATCCTTTGTCTTACATGATCAAGTTCCCTTTTCTATACTTTTCCCTAGAGATTCTCTCTACATATTACCACCTCGAGTCTTTGGTTGTGTCTCCTTTGTTCATAATCTTTCTCCTGGCACCGATAAATTAGGTCCCCGATCGGTTAAGTGTATCTTTCTTGGGTATTCTCGCTTTCAGAAGGGGTATCGCTGTTATTCTCCTTCTCTGAATAGAGTGTTTGTTTGCGCGGATGTTACTTTTATTGAGTCCTCATCATACTATCCATCTAACATATCTGATATTGCTATCGAGTCATTGTCTCCTCCAGCCCCTACATTTATTTCGCCACCTCTTGTCCCTATCCCTGATTCCTCACCGGTACCTACATTCCCTCCAGACACATCTCGGTTCAGATCGACCCGATTTACAGGTTTATAATCGTCGCCTTCCTCCGCCATCACCACTCTCACCAACTGTACCACTTTGCTCGCCGTATGTGGATCCGGTGTCCTCTGATTTAGATGTTCCTATCGCTCTTCGGAAAGGTATTCGAAATTGCACCACAATACATCCTATTTCTTATTTTGTGTCTTATGATCATTTATCACCTTCTTATGCGTCCTTTGTTACTTCACTATCTTCTATGTCTGTCCCTACTTCTCATACAGATGCTCTTGCACATTCTGGTTGGCGTGATGCTATGGTTGAAGAGATGTCTGCGTTACACTCTAATGGTACTTGGGATTTAGTTGATCTTCCTAGTGGAAAATCTTCAGTTGGTTGTCGATGGGTGTTTACAGTGAAAGTATCTCCAGATGGAAAAGTAGATCGCTTAAAGGATCGTCTTGTGGCTAAAGGTTATTCTCAAGTTTATGGTGTCGATTATGGTGATAAATTTTCACCTGTTGCTAAGATGTCCTCCGTTCGTATTTTTCTCTCTTTGGCTACTATGGGTAATTGGTTCCTTCATCAATTAGATATTAAGAATGCTTTCCTCAACGGAGATCTTGAGGAGGAGGTATATATGGAGCAACCTCCAGGGTTTGTTGCTCAGGGGGAGTCTCGTAAGGTGTGTCGTCTGAAGAAATCTTTGTATGGATAAAAACAGTCTCCCAGGGCATGGTTCGGACGGTTTAGTGAATCCTTACTTGAGTTTGGTTTGACACGTTGTGGAGTTGATCACTCAGTGTTCTATAGACACTCTTCTGGTCGGAGTCTATTACTGATTGTGTATGTAGATGATATTATCATTACAGGAGATGATACATCAGGAATTCAGAATTTGAAGACATTTCTTCAAAAACAGTTTCAAACGAAGGATTTGGGACAATTACGCTACTTCCTTGGTATTGAAGTGGCACAGTCGGATAAAGGAGTATTCATATCACAACGAAAGTATGCCTTGGATACACTAGAAGAGGCCGGGATGCTTAGTGCACGACCATGTGACTCCCCAATGGATCAAAATGTGAAACTTATACGCAACGAGGGAGATTTATTCACTGACCCAAGGAGGTATAGAAGATTAGTCGGGAAGCTTAATTATCTCTGTCACACACGACCAGATATCTCATTTGCTGTTAGTGTTGTTAGTCGTTTTATGGATTCACCACGTGAGAGTCATTGGGAGGCAGTTGTACGTATTCTTAGATATATCAAAGGGGCTCCTGGAAAAGGGATATTATATGGTGATCGAGGTCATACAGAAATTGTTGGTTATTCTGATGCTGATTGGGCATGATATCCAGATGATCGACGCTCAACCACTGGATATTGTGTCTTCATTGGTGGAAATCTAGTCTCATGGAAAAGCAAGAAACAAGATGTGGTAGCAAGATCAAGTGCTGAATCTGAATATCGTGCTATGTGTTTGACCACTTGTGAGTTGATATGGGTTAGAAATTTACTTGTAGAAATCAAAGTCGATTGTCCTAATCCTATGAAGCTTATGTGTGATAATCAGGACGCCATACACATTGCTTCAAATCCGGTATTTCACGAGCGTACCAAGCATATCGAGACTGATTGTCATTTCACCAGAGACAAGATTATATCAAAAGAAATTGTAACGTCTTATGTTAGTTCCAGTGATCAGTTAGCCGACTTATTTACTAAGTCTCTCACAGGATCTAGAGTTGATTATATATGTAACAAGCTAGGCACATATAACATATATGCTCCAGCTTGAGGGGGAGTGTTAAAGTATAAGCAATACACTCTATTATCCTTAGGATATTAGTATAGAGCTATAGGCTATTACCCATTAGGTAGTTTAGTCTATTACATATCGTGTAATATCCATTGTGTATTAGAATGTATTGTATCTATCTATATATATGATGGACTAGTGTCTTAATACACGAAGTCATTCTAACCTACTAAGAAAACAGTAGGAACTCGAACACCTCTCAAACCGGAAATAAAACGGGTCAGGTCCAATTATCCCATCCGGATTCGGAACTCCGGTCACAGGAGTAGCCACATGATCATAAAAACCACCATGCTCATCATAAGTAATCAACAACGCCATCTCATTCCACTGAGGACTTGACCTTAATACCTTGTACACCTCCTTAACAAACTTCTGTCCAATCGCCACATCATGTGATGGGTGATCATCGTTCGCCGGAAAAAGCTCAATATCGAAATACCTCTGCGCCACCACCACGTAATTCGGAAGTTTACCTAAATTTGCGTGTAATTTAAACTTCAAAGCGTAGTTATGGAAATTCGGTAGGTTCTTTAGCTTTTCCAAGCTTTTAAAAAACAGAGTTGTAAGGATATTTTGGTTAATTACCGAACCGTGAGGTCATTTTCGTCGAAGGAATCGAATACTGTTTTCTTTGGGAAGCCATTGATTAGGTCTTTTTGGCCGTTACTTGAAGCACCGTGAGAAGTGGCGGAGTGGACGTAGAACCGGTTAGGATGAGTTGAAGCGGGAACCCAAGCAAACCACCGGTCGAATACACCAAATTCGTTTGCTAACTTTGTATAAACCGGTATCACTTCCGGTTTGGATCCACTCATTACGGTTTGGGGTAGATTTTGAACTCCCATACTATTAGCTTTTAAGCAAACCCGTTCATCGGAGCAGGGCCAGTAATTGGAGTACTATTGGACCTAAATTTATGTTCTCTCATGGAGACGAAAAATTTAGGGAAACTACTGTCGGAGGAGTTAAGTAAATGTTTTCTCTCTTAATTACCTCCACTCTCCTTTCAACCTTTAAACATTTCATCTTTTTTACAACCCAAAAAATACCAAACACTACTAATCTTTGCTGATATCCTCATCTTCTTGAGGTGTTTAGCTTCCTTTCTTCCTCTACACACTGTTTTTACCAAGATTTCTCAACCTTTTTTCCTAAAAACCTTCCTTTCCAGTAGCATCTTCAAAACCTGCTTTTTCATTTATTGCTCTTCTTTTAAAAGTCTTTAAGACTTCTTCTAATCATTGGCATTTACTCACCTGCACAATGAATGTATATGCTATTAACCACCCTGATGCAAAAAATGTAGTATCACTTTCTCTTGAAAGTGCTAATTACTACTATGAAATGGAGGAACAAAGGCTTATAGCCAAAGTCCTCACCAAGGAGCTTATGAACTTTGGTTTCATGAGAAACCACATTCAAAGACACTGGGGAATCAAAGGAAAAGTCCAAACCGAGAGGCTTGGTCACAATTAGGGCTGCAAACGAACCGAGCCGAACCGAGCTTTAGCTTTCTTGAGTTTGTTTGCTAATATTTTAGCGAGCTTGAGCTTGAGCTTGGTTTGAGTATGAACCGAGCCGAACCGAGCTTTAGCTTTCTTGAGCTTGGTTCGTTAACTAACGAGCCGAACTCAAACAAATCCTTAGCAAACTTATTTTTTCCAAGCTTGAGTTCGGCTTGAATTTGTTTGTTTTAGACTCATTTAAGTCTCGATTATTTTTCTATAATATATATATTTTTGGGATATTCTGTGATTTAAAATGAAGTTAAGTAAAACTAATAATAACACATTACATAATTTGACTTGAAAAAAAATATACTTACTAAATATAGAAAATCTTAGTTATGATTATATATATATACACACACATACATATAAAATTGATAATTTTTAATTGAATATATCTACCAAACCTATTAACGAGCTCTTATCAAACTGTTCACGAGCTTAACGAATCGAGCTTATACATGTTTGAGTTTGTCTCGTTTAGTAAACGAGCCTGAATTTAAAGTTTGAGTTTGGTTTGTTTAACTAACGAGCCGAACTCAAATAAACTTTTAGCGAACTCAAACCCGAGCCCTTGGTGAGAGTATCGGTTCGTTTGCAGCCCTAGTCACAATGAATGTATACTCAAGTTTGATAATGAAGAGGATAAAGCTAGAGTATGGAGCATGAGACCTTGGACTATCATGAAGAAACACTGTGCTTTAATGGAGTATGAAGCTAATACTAAGAAAAAAAACACAACTATGTGGTTAAGACTTTATGGCCTCCCAAACCACTGTCTTAAACACCAAGAGTATTTCAGAAATGCTCCATGATATTGGAACTGTGCATGATGTTCAATTACCTAAAGAGCAAATAGTCACAGATCAAACCTTTACCAGGGTAAGAATTGATTGGGAAATTAATAGACCTATAGTGGCAGGATTCAATTTTTGGATCAATATTCACACACCTAAATGGATAAGAATGAAGTATGAAGATATTGGCCAAATTTGTTATAAATGTGGGTTATTTGATCATGAAGATAAGTTTTGTGAAGATCCACACAGAGTAACCCCTCACCTTGGAGGCTATGTCAAGATTCATACCAGAAAATATCAAAACTCCATGGATGAACACCCAAGCAGAAACCATGGAAAAGCTAGAACAGGTCCCTATGCGAGAGCTGAAGCAGTCCCTGTCAAGAAAAAGTCCAATCACACACAATTTCAGTCTGAAAAGAGTAAAAGCAATAAAGGTAAGGATATCTTCTCTGACAACAATATCTTTACTTTTAATGCTAAGAAACAACAATATTATCCAACGGATACTACTACTAAAGAAAGAGAAAAGGAGGTTTACTTTCCTGTACCTGTTAATATGGGGTCCATATTGGAAACTTCTACTCCAAATCAGCAAAATCCAACTCAGCAGAGCACAATTCAGCCCTCATCTTGTCAACCAAATTCGGTTACTGATATGGAAGTAACCATGGCTGAAAAAACACAAAAACAGTTAGAAGATTGTATAAATTATAATCAAAAAGAAAAGGCTCAAAGTAGTAAAGTGGCTTTGATTACACCACATATCAACCCCACTGCTTCTTCACTCACACCATCAGGTAATCCCCCCACTAAACTCTCTTACTCTGATATACTCCAAGCTCTAGTACTTTCACTTTCAACCCCTTCAACCATTTTTCCTAACCTTATTAATCTATCTCCATCGGTGCTTAAAATTACCCCTAACCCCAAACCTTCAACACCACCCCATATATCTGTAACACCATTTAATCCCTCATATAAACCAAAACAGTTACCGAATGAAAATTCTCCAATCACCACTCCTATAATCAACACCCCTACAAAAAATAACCCCATTGAACCAGTCAACCAATCTATTCCACTCACTGAACTACCTTCATTCCCATTTACACCAATACCTACCAAATCATCTTTTTCCAATACACCTACTATTACACATATCCCTTTAACCAATACTGAAGCACAAACTTCCAACCTTCAAACTCAAGTGGTACCTGCAGAAAACATTATTCAGCCCAGCAATAATGGAGAAAATACAGATATGTCGAGCCTATTTCAATACAGTATGGAGAAATTCACCTCACTATCTGATTCAGCTAAAATTCACTATGCTAACAGAGTAAAAGAAAGAATTGACCAAGATAGTTGGTCTATCCACATGACAATAGCTCATAATTTCAGAATCGAAGATCAAACTACTCAATCCGATAAGATGAGACATAAAGCCATATGGGAAAAAACGAAAAGCTCAAAAAATAAACAAAAAAATTCAAACGAAAAGAGCTTAGAACGAAAAGAAAAAGAAAGCTTGGAAGTTATTAAGAAAGCTGGAAAAAAGCATTTTGAGCAATTTACACATGAGGAAGAAAAATTACCCATCCAAAGCCTCGACGAAGAAACATTAGGCGACGGCGGAATTGAAGAAGAAGTGAACAAATCAATTGAAATTGGAGATGATTGCATAATTGCTGATAAACAAAGGCCTTCTGGAATTGAGCCCGATCAATTCCATCTTCATCAATGATCCAAATCGCCTGGAACTGTCAGGGAATTGGCAACCCTCTGACAGTCCAGGCAATTAGTGACCTCTGCTCCAAGCACAGACCGGAGGTAATTTTTCTTTCAGAAACAAAGAATCGTTTAAATGTGCTTACTAATTTAGCTTTTTAAACTCGATATGAATTTGCTCCATACTGTTGAACCTTGTGGGATTAAAGGGGGTTTAGCGTTATTGGGGAAGAAAGGGTTGAAAGTGAAGGTATTAAAGAGTAACAAATTTTTTATCCACATAGCTTTACTTAATGATAAAAATGACCCCATACTTTATACCTTTGTCTACTTAATCCCCTATGATAATAAAAAGGAATTAAGCCTTAATTTTTTAAATAAACTTAACCCCCAAAATTTAGCTTGGTCTATTTTATGGGATTTCAATTGCATTAGATTTCTCAATGAAAAATTAGGAGGTAAGGTTTGCCTAAAAAAATCCATCAAATTTTTTAATAACTTTATTAATTACCATAATTTGGAAGAAACAACTTCTTATGGTTGTAAATTTACTTGGACCAACAAAAGATCAAATAATAAAATTATTAAAGCTGTTCTTGATAGAACCCTTCATAATACCAAATGGGAAAATTTATTCCCTAATGCTTGGACTGCTGTTATCCCAGCTATAGGCTCTGACCACTGCCCCTTGGTACTTCATCATGATAAGAATATTAATCATAAAAAAAGAAGATTCTACTTTGAAAATTTTTGGACAACAGAAATTGATTGTCTCAGTATAATCAAAAAAGTCTGGTATGACTTCAAAACCCTAAGGGGTAACCCTAATGCTGTCATCAACTACAAATTCAAAAAATGTAGCCTGACACTTAGGGAGTGGAACAGGAAAAAATTTGGAAATAATAAAATCCAAATTGATAAACTAATCAAAAAATTATAAATTATCTCTAATTCAAACATACCCAATTTCAATTGGGATGAGTATAACTCAACTATTAAAGAACTAGAAGAAACTTGGAAAAGAGAAGAAGCATTTTGGAAAACTAGATCTAGAAATTTATGGTTGGAAAAAGGTGAAAAAAACACTAAATACTATCATGCTTGTACTAAAGAAAGAAGAAGCAGGAATAAAATTACAAATATTACCAATGAGAATGGAGATTGATTAGACAACAATAGTGAGATCAATTATGAAATCACTAGTTACTTTAATAATATTTTCACTTCTGTGGGCCCTAGGGACTACAAAAATACCCTTGATATCATTTCCACTAAAATAGATGGAAAAACAGCTGATTACTTAAATAAACCTATCAATGAGGAGGAGGTAAAAAAAGCTACATGGGAACTGGGACCTAATAAGGCTCCAGGACCTGATGGTTATAATGGAAATTTCTTTAGGCACTATTGGGAGATTATTAAACTTGATATTATGAGAGTTATTAATAATTTTTGGAATAACAAGGGGGATTTAAATGATTTGAATCAAACTATTATAATCCTTATCCCAAAAATTAGTAAACCTCCTAACATTAAACATTATAGACCCATAAGTTGCTCTAACTTTATCTATAAAATTATAGCAAGAATTCTAGTGAATAGACTACAACCTCATATGAATTCACTAGTAGGTGAAAATCAAAGTGCTTTCATGCCAGATAGAGTCAGTCAAGAAAACACTATGATAGCACATGAATTAATAACCCATATCAAAAAAAGGAAAACAACCAAAAAATATATGATAGCCATTAAAGCTGACATTCAAAAAGCCTATGAATTTGTTGAATGGGACTTTCTCCATGATCTCATGATTAAAATGGGCTTTAACACAGATTGGGTTAGGAAACTTATGCTTTGTATCACCTCTGTAACCTACTCTGTTATGATTAATGGTACTAGCCACCTTTTACAAAAACCAACTAGAGGCATAAGACAAGGGGACCCCCTTTCACCCTTAATCTTTTGTCTTATATCTCAAACCCTTAATGATCTTGTTAGGGACGAAAAAGAAAAAGATCTAATAAAAGGGATCAAAATTGGTAACAATTGCCCATATATTACTCATCTCCTTTTTGCTGATGATAGTCTCTTCTTTCTTAATGCTGAGAATATTAAATTACAATCTTTTACTGAAATCATGAATATTTATAAAAATGGGACAGGCCTCTCTCTAAATCTTAATAAATGTGGGGTAATCTTTAGCCCTAATACACCCATTTTTCTCCAAAATGTTATGGCCAATAGACTTAACATGAAAAAAATCCCACAATCTGGGTAACTATTTAGGTCTACCCACTGAATGGAGTAGATCTAAATCTAAGGATCTTCAATTCCTTATTGATAAAGTATTGCAAAGACTAGAAAATTGGAAAACCCTCTTTTTATCTGAGGGAGGTAAAGAAATTCTTATTAAAGCTATCATTCAAAGCCTACCTAATTACATGATGTCAAACTTTATTTTCCCAAAAGTTATAGTTAATCAAATACACTCCATCATTGCACAATTTTGGTGGGGTGATAAAGGAAAAAAAATAATTCATTGGGCCAATTGGGACCTTTTGACCTTATCTAAGTTTGAAGGAGGTTTGGGTTTTAGAGACCTCCACCTTATGAACAAAGCACTTCTAGGCAAACAAGCCTGGAACATTGCTAACAAAAAAGAATCCTTACTTTACAAACTCCTTAAAGGCAAATACTTTCATAACTGTGATTTCCTTGAGGCTAAATTAGGACACTCACCCTCTTGAGTTGGAGAAGTATTTTAATAGGCAGAAGCACCTTTGAAAATAATATCAAATGGAAATTAGGAAATGGCAATAATATTAATCTACATGATCATAATTGGATTAATAATAATAATTGCATCATTAAACCTAATAATAACGTTATAACAAAGGTTATACACCTTATGAAAGATGATAAAACTTGGAACACAAATCTTGTTAGAAGTCTATATGACAAAGAAATCAGTGATAAGATTGAAAATATGAATATTCCCAATATTGATTGTGAAGACCTTATCTGTATCAATTACTGCAAAAACGGAAATTACACGGTTAAAGAAACTTACCATAAATTAAAAAATGAAGAAACTCAAAAAAAGATGGTTAAGAACCAAAATACCCCTTCTACATCTATCACTAGAAGTAAAGACCTTTGGAACCTAATTTGGCATATGGAAACCCCTACCAAAATTAGGAATTTTATATGGAGATCAATTAGAAACCTTCTCCCGACTGAAGAAAATCTATTTAATAGGAAATGTAGTGAAACAAACTTATGCAAAATATGCAACAACAATATTGAAACTGTTGAACACATGCTTTTTAAATGCCCATGGGCCAAGAGTGTTTGGTTCACTAGCCCAATAAATATAAAATCTGATAATGAAAACGCAAATAGAATAGATCAATGGATTTTAAACCAAGTTCAACAAATTACATCTTTGTTTAATAAAAAAGATAGGATCCTATAACTTATTTGTACCATTCTATGGCATATATGGAAAAACAGAAACAATTTTATTTATAATGGTAAAAATTGTGACCCAATTAATACTATTAACAACTCAATTGATAGTTGGAAAGAATATTTTAAAATATCTAACTTTAATAAGACTAATTTTATGGAGGATATGAATAGAGGAAACCCTTCCCCTCAAAACCCTCCCACTATCAATATCCACAATCAAAATACAAATGTGAAATTTAAAGAAAAATGGAAAAAACCACCCCCCAATAAGTTTAAAATAAACTGTGATGCTGCATTCTCCGATAAAGGTTCAGCTATCGCATGTTTAGTTAGAAACTCTAATGGAGACCTTGTAACAGGTAAAAGCTGGAAGATCGAGACAGATTCAGTGCTAGAAGCGGAAGCCACGGGGATCCTTAAGGCTACGGAAATGGCTCTTGATTACCCTTTTAGAAGCGTTATCATTGAAAATGATGCTGAGCAAGTCATGAAGCCCCTATCTTCAGGAACTTTAGTCTCTAATCATTCTATTAAGAACATCATTTGTAATATTTATTTTTTGGCGGAACTTTCGAGTCCTTCTTTTGCCCTTATTTCTAGGTGCAAAAATTTTGCAGCTGACTGGGTTGCTAAACAACAGCTTTTAAGCTCGTTGTTTAGTGACTGGGATGTTTGTATCCCTCCCCAGTTAGCCTCTATCCTTTGTGTTGACAAGGACCCGATAGGGGTAGGGTAACTTTGTAACCGTTTTTATTATCTATCTAATATAACTATGCTTTGAACAAAAAAAAAAAAATTAACCTACTATCCTATGAACTTTGCCTCCTTATGGTATAATAGCACCTTACTCATGTAGTTATAAAAGTGCATTTTGCTCCCTTGTTTGAAAACACACTCACAAAACCTCCCTCTATCCAAAATACCGGCAAACTCAGTTTGCCTTGGTAAAGTAACTTATAGTACATAATTTGAATTTTTAATAAAATATTATATAGTTACGCGTAAATGGTCATTTTATAAAATGGACTCAGTTTGCACTAATTTTCAAACCATAAAAGGGTAGGACAGTAGGACACAGTTTTATAACCATAGGGAATAGGATGCAATTTTACCAAACTATAGGGAAGTAAACTGCAAACAACCTAATAAGCCATAACAAATTTTCTTTATAGATAACTAAACCAAGTCAAACAATTATTTAATAACAAAAGGAAATAGCTACACACAAGCTTATATTTTGCATAACTTATATTACAATACATACAGTGTATTTTCTTGTTATTGACTTTCAACTACATATATAGATATGTGTATTCATATATTATCTATGCGAGAGGATTATAAGCGAGCGTGAGTAAGCTTGATTTAAGGAATATAAAGCTAGAACAAAAATTAAATGGAAGCCTTATACAAAAATGAGTTCTGAGTATCTCAAGTACAAGGGTTTATATTATTGGTGTATGGAACCTGCTGTGGTGTCTGGCCAGTTATTGTCCGACAACCCGATATCTTGTATGTTATGGACTCGGGAAAGTTACATACAATATTGATTTAGTTCAAAGCTCCGTGATAGATAAATTTATGTGTGCATCCACTTTTTGGGTGATGATAGAGGAACGTATAAGTTTAAAGAGGCTGCAAAAATACAACAAATTTTAGCCTTCTCAGACGCCTGAAATAGGCTAAATTTTGCAGACATGAGCTTTCAATTCCTTACCCACAAATTTCCCTTGTCCTTGTTGGTGGAAGTACCAGAATTACCAAAGTTCAACAATTACTCAGTGACTACTTTATAGGGAAAGAGCCCAACAAAAAAGACTATTTGTGATTTTGTGTTTTGGTGTGTGAGATTCATATACTTAGGTAATATTTTTTTTGTTAAAATATATATATTCAGGTAATTTGTGTATCTAAGTGATTGGGATTAGCAGATGGGTGGTATTAAATTTGATAAATACAACCAAATCAATAACACAAGAATTTTCTATATTTACTATAAGTAGATGGGTGAAACTCTATTTAGCCTCAAATGCTCATACAAAAACATTCAGAACCCCACCAGAAGTTCCTATATTTACTAATAGCAATTTTCATATCCATGTTAGTGATGTTCATCATATTAATCTCTATTCTTTACGTTTTAAATGTTAACAATTTCAAATTTATTGTCGAAATTAGATAGTTCATCTCCGTCTTCTTTATAATGGGATCTTTGGTTATAAGGAATAACACATGGAACAATGGTGCAATTGACCTGTTAAGCAGAGTCAATATGTCTCACCATGTGTGTTTTTACTCTTCATTTTGCGATTCTTAAGGATCCCAAGTATGCAGAGTCTCATGGGTAAAAACTGACTGAAATTTAGCTACAATAGTAATCATATATCACACAAAGGATCATCTTGGTGATAGTGTGTATATTAAATAACCTGAAGTGGGAGCTTCAGTAAAACAAGAAAAGTTGTTGAAGTTAACGATGGGCTCAGGAGCTCTCTTGTTTTGGTGAGACATATAATAAAGCCTAACTTATGTTTCATATTAATTGCTTTTTAGGTTGTAATTAGTTTCTAATTTAAGCTATTTTTTCGGTTTATGTTAATGAAAGTCCATATACAGATGGATGGATCATTAAGGTATATGTGAGCAACACTGGTAAAGTAAATAATTTGATGGATGCTGAAAAATATTCCAAGTTTTGTGAAGAGAAAGATTCCAAGCACAAAACAAAAAGCGTAATATTGAGCTAACCCCAATGGATTTTTCAATATTTATCTTATATCTATGTATTGAAGAATTTTATTTCTTACATGATCAATTTCATGTATAGTAGGGAAAATAATAGAATATTCATTTTATTTATTATTCTTGAAATAATAGAATATATTTTAATATGGATCGGTCTTTAGTATAACTCATTAATTTTTACTGCTTCTATAAATAAACACTTTCTAAGAAATTCTCCATACTTTTTCTTTATAAAAAAATTTAAAAAAATTATTTTTTTTAATTTTGTACTGTACCTATTTTTGTCGATGAATTGAATGTTCTAACCACTTCAAATTTTACATTTGTTGCACTGAGATTGAATGCCTCAACCACGCCTCAACCACTTCATTTTGGAGTACATGAGACCTAAATGTCTCAACCACCTTATGTCATCACATTTATATACACTCATTTCATCACATTTATATACACTCATTCATCACATTACACAATATACACACAGATAGATACAAATACATACACCCGCGCGTCGTGGCTTCATGAGAAGGAGATGAGTTTAGCGGCTATGGAGAGGCTACCATCAGTTGAGTTAAGAAGAAGGTCTCTTGCTCAATCTCAGAGCGGAAGGGTTGTTAAACGTACTTTAGCTACGTCGGAACGTCTCGACAAGTAAGATACATACATACATATATATATATATATATATATATATATATATATATATATATATATATATATATATATATATATATATATATATATATATATATATATATATATACATATATATATATACACATATATATATATATATATATATACATATATATATACATACATATATATATACATACATATATATATATACATATACATACATATATATATACATATACATACATATATATATACATATATATATGTATGTATATGTATGTATATATATATGTATACATATATATATATATATATATATATATATATATATATATATATATATATGTATATATATATATATATATATAACTGTTAGAGTGTGTATTATGTGTTTCTGTTGCCGTGTAGTATGTATTTATGTATAAGAATGTATGCATGTGTACCTAGCCAAATTCTATTAAATTGGAAAAAAAATCTAGTTAAATCTGTTTATTAAAAGAAATTTAATAAGTATCAAAAGATTTTAGTAGTCTTGTTTAGACATTTAAGTAATTTAGTCTTTTATTATATGTAACAGTTTTAAAACATAATTATACTTTGGGTTAGGTGTTTATGTTTAAACTCATTGGTTGATACATGTAAAATAAATTTCTGGTTCTGATGCATATATGTATAATCTGTTCCTTTTAATTTTCTTCAATTTGCACGAGAAGTATAGTACTTATCATGTTTGATATGATCTCACAACTAAAACATGTCAAATAGAGAGGATTAAACTCTGTTTTTTCTTCTTATTGATTAAAAAAGGGTGGGATCCAGCGACTAATTTCTCAATTTCTTCACCGATATTTAATGGAATAAGATTTGACAAGGGGATAAACTAGATAAGGAAACAAACCTGTTAAAAAACAGGGGTAAAAAAGATATCATCCCGAGGTGGAAATAAATACAAAAATTATAAATATAGTAATATGGTATAGACTAAAAGACTTACTCATAAATCTTTTCGGATAACCTGAAGATAAAGATCAAATTGGGCCAAAACCACCGTCGCAGACTTCAAAGTTTTGTGAGCCTCCCCGAATAACATGGGTTTTAATCTATATCATCACATTCGAATTAACCATCAATACAATCAACTTGAAAATCACCTTATATGACTACGCCTACACTGCCGAACCGAGAAGATCCGAACTTCAGTTCGCAAGCAGAGTTCTTTTGCTTCTCTGGAGAGGTCACAGACTGAGGAGAACGCCTAGCTCCGCCGGAAACGAACACGAAGTCTGCTTGACTTCGTCTCTGCGAAGAAGATCCGGTGGTGGTTCTTCCTTCCATGGTGGCAGTTAGATCTCAAATGGAGGATCTCAAGAAGAAAGAGATAGGAGTTTTGTTTACTTGGTTCTTTCATGAAGATGAAAGAGAGAGAGAGAGAGAGAGAGAGAGAGAGAGAGAGAGAGAGAGAGAGAGAGAGAGAGAGAGAGAGAGAGAGAGAGAGAGAGAGGCGGAAAGAGGGAGGCGTGAGTTTCGTGAAGAAGGAAAGAGATAAATATATTTAGGGTTTAAAAATTCTAATTTTTAATGAAATTAGTTCTCGTCCAAAAAAAAATGAAAATAGTTTGAAATTAGATCAAGTTTTTTTTTTCATAAATTTTTACTTAAAAAACAATTAAACATAAATTCAATTTTAAAAATTTTAGAAAATTATAAAAATCAAGAAACTAGATTGAAATTAAATAATTATTTCTAAGTTTAAATGATAAAAATTATATATTATATTTATAATTACATATATATTTTTTATTAAATTATTAAATACCAAAAATAACTTTACACCGTGATTCGAGTGTGGGTCATATGGAAAAGTCCTATAATCTAAAGGGTACGGTTTGTACTGTGGCTAGTAAATAGGCTTTAGAAAGGTTAGAAGGGGCTGAGATGGATAATATTATAATTAAATTTGACAGTTTTACGCGACGATATAGATTTTTCAAGATCTTTTCCATAAATGTCAAGGATTTCTCCCTTAGAGTTAAACTACTATGAGGGGTCAACTGATAGTGAATACAACACTTTGGGATCTCTCTAACACTACTCCGAGTTGACTTGTCTACCCGATCTTTTCTAACCCGAATCCAATAGCACGGGCCTATATTTTGTAGAACATATAAGTGATTACGTTCGTAGGGGTGGTTACGTTAGTACTCACGAGTTGAAATTTATTCGAATTTGTATTAAGTGATTAATTTGATTTTGTGTAAGGTGATTGATTTGTGTATGGAGATCCTGTATAGGGAGACAAGGTGAGTTGATCCCAAATGCAAGCGATGATTTTTTTCATATGTAATTAATTCTAATTTAGTGTATGGAGCTCATGTGTGGGGAGACAAGACGAATTGATCCCAAACCAACATTTGATACGCTCCGACCTCCCTTACAAACACGTCCATAATCTTAGTGGTTGGTACACCCGAATCACGAAGTGAGATTTGACCATTAGTTAACTTACTTTGACCGGAAGTCAACTTTCACTTGTTTTAGGCCGTTTCATGTTATAAACACTAGTTTTTAGAAAAAAAGAGTGAGATTTGACCATTAGTCAACTTACTTTGACCGGAAGTCAACTTTCACTTGTTTTAGGCCGTTTCATGTTATAAACACTAGTTTTTAGAAAAAAATAGTGAGATTTTACCATTAGTCAACTTATTTTGACCGGAAGTCAGCTTTCACTTGTTTTAGGCCGTTCAAAGTAATCCACATAAGGTAAAATATTGTAAATTATAACAAAGGTTGAGCATATAATTGACATGACAAAGTCACTACTCTGCCGTAGTGTCACTTTTTGGAATTAAAAAACATACTTCGAATTAAATAAGTACTGGCTGAGTAATACTTAACGGAGCCGCGTTACATTACATATTAGGGAATACAAAAAACATTACTACATACGTTACACTACATTAATAAAACACGAAATGGGGGGACATTTCTGGTACAACATTGGATTGAGATCTATCGTCCTCAGAAGCCTCGTCCTGCAACCTGGATCGTTTGACCGGGCAGTTATTCTTCTGGTGTCCCGGTAGTCTACATCGACTACACCAACGAGGCTGGGCAGTGGTGGTTCCTTTGAGTCTTGCTACGAGCGGAACATTAGCGATGTTGTGTGTTGGAGGAGGTGGATTCTCGAAATTCGTTCCATCTGTGTTTGGAAAGTTGCTTGTCCTAGCAACCAAATTAGTGAACGCTTCAAGTGTATCGTTGTAACCCCTATCGCTACGGGCCGCGTGGTACCGCACGTCCTTCCACTTTGCATTTAGGTAACCCAACCTGCCTAACTCTTTATCTGATGGTCTGAATTCGGCTAAACACTTGTCTCTTATAGTAAGGCTGCTGTTAGGGGTCCATCTGAACATAACACAACCACTTGTATCTATCTATATATATGATGGACTATTGTATTAATACACGAAGTCATTCTAACCTACTAAGAAAACATGGTATCAGAGTGTGTTTTCGTTTTTTAGTTTCAGTTCAAGTCGTCTTCTTCCTCACGCAGCAAAAGAAAAACCCAAACAGTAAACCCTAACCCTAGCTTTCTCACATCATCGCCTCCGTCACTAATCTTACCACGACATTCACCTAGCTTGCATCGCCTGACCATGGAGACATCACGGAGGTTGGCCATTTTCTCCGGCGAAGCAGCGGCGGTGATTTTACAGTAAAATTAAAAAAAAAAAAGTCCGATCTGCAGCTCACGCCTCCTCGTCAGCACGCGTGAGCCACTCCATTGTGTTCGCCTGAAAATCCCGAGCAAGACATGAAGTCGCCGTCGTCGTCAACCGCGCGTGATCTTCACGCGCCACATCCGGCAGCCGCGCGTGGCCTCCACGCGCCAACAGTCGTCGGACAGTAGGTTCGGTTTTGTCCCCTCTTTTCGTTTCCGCTGTTTATTTGAGTAGATTCCGCTGCTTTAGTGCCAATTTGATTATAAATAGGGGTATAGTTAATTAGTTATTGTGGAGTTATGGAGACCTTAGAAGAAAGTAGCTCTAAAGAACCTAGATCTAATGTGTCTCGCCCTAGTTTGTCGATTACTAGTCCAACTTTTTCGGGTACCCCAGTTATTACTACTACTAAGCTTACTAGTAGTAATTATTATCGTTGGTCTTTTTCGGTTAGATTGTGGTTTCGTGGGCATGGGTTTATTCGTTATTTAGAAGAAGATTGTCCTAATACCGCTTCTGTCGATGAAAGTGCACTTTGGGAAACTGTTGATTGTCAACTTGCTAGCTATTTGTTACAGTCTATTGACCTGGAACTTCATGATATGTTTGATTATGAGTCATGTAAACTTATGTGGTCTATGGATAAAAGTTTATATAGCAGTAATGTGACTCGAGTTTATGATGTGGTTTCCGATTTAATGCAAATTCAACTCGACGGGAAGGGACTTTCAGGGTGGTACGGTCGTTATCAGCGCTCCCTTACCGAGTTTCGTTCTATTTTTCCGCCTACAACTGATATAGCGGTTTCTCGTGAACAGCAAGAACAATTGTTTGTCGTAATCATGCTTCTTAGTCTCCCTTCCCAATATGATGCTGTTCGTTCTCAACTATTATCTAACAAGACACTGCCCGCTATGTCAGAAGTTTATTCTACACTTGGTCGTGCTTGTCTTACTCCTAGTGCATCTGAGCCTTCTGTTGATCGTTCTGCCCTACTCTCTCAGCCCGACATTGGTAGCGATAGTATTACTCGTGATGGTATTTCGAGTGGTTATCGTGGTCGTGGTCGTGGTCGTGGCTATAGTCGGGGTAATGGTAGAGGTAGCTACACTAATCGACCTCAGTGTTCTTATTGCCATAGAGTAGGACACCTTCGAGATAAGTGTTGGGACTTGCATGGTCGTCCGTCAGGTGTTGCCCATGCCGCTCAAACAGATCCATTAGAGGTATCTTTATCAGGTGTTGATCCTTCAGAGCGTATTCTTACAGTTCCAGAGGATCGGTACTCTCAGCTTCTTTGATTAGAGGCATCTTTGCAGGCATCTCAACCTTCTCATGCTCACGCCAACTCATCCACTGCTTGTCTTTCTCACACTCAATCTGCCTTAGGTCCATGGGTAATCGATTCTGGTGCTTCTGATTATATGACCGGTAATGTCCACTTACTTTCTAAAATTCGTTCGGGTCCTTCTCATAATGTTACACTTGCTGATGGCTCTTCCACCTCCGTCTGTGGGGTTGGATCTGCTCATCTCTCTTCTACTATCTCTTTAGAGTCTGTTTTATATCTCCCTAAATTTTCGTTCAATCTTATGTCAGTCAGTCAACTTACCAAGCGTCTATGCTGTAGATCTCGGTTCCGCGGCCTAGGCGGTCGACTGGGGCCTAGCGCCTAGGAGGGACTACGCGGGGCCTAGGCGGGATTACGCAGTTTTGAATCCTGCTATGTATTTTATATATTTAGTAATACGCGTGTATAATTATGATAATTTTATCTATTTAAGTCATAAAATTTATCTAAGACTACTATATTGAGTATGAAAAATACTAAAATTAGAGTTATAATATCAATTCAAGAATTTCCGAGAGTAAAATAAATTTAATGGAGGGCCTAGGCGGCAAGTTTTTACCATTAATCGGTGCCTAGGCGGGCTAGGCGCCTCTTCCACGGCGACTAAGGCGTTGGGTAAAAATGCCTAGCATTTTTACTAGGCGTAAGCGGTTGAGGGGGGAGTTGACGCCTACACGGCGCCTAGGCGCGCCTAGGCGGCGATATCTACAGCATAGCCAAGCGTCTAAATTGTTCTGTGATATTTACCCCCGACTCTGTGGTTGTACAGGATCTCCAGACCCAAGAGCAGATTGGTACAGGGCGTGAGGAGCGGGGTCTTTACTATATGGATGTTACCTCTTCTACTGCTTGTCTTGTTGATCTTCCACCAGAGCAGATTCATTGTCGTCTTGGTCATCCATCGCTTCCTGCCCTAAAAAAAATGGTCTTTGGTCTTCATCATGTTCGTGAACTCTCTTGTGAGTCGTGTCAGTTAGGGAAACATGTCCGTAGTTCTTTTGTTAGTCGTGTCAATAAACGAGCTAGTTCTCCTTTTGATTTAGTTCACTCTGATGTTTGGGGTCCTTGTCGTACTACATCTCGAACCGGTTTTCGGTATTTTGTCACCTTTATTGATGATTACTCTCGTATGTCTTGGTTATATCTAATGAAAGACCGTTCAGAGTTGTTTTCTATTTTCTCGTCTTTTTGCGCCGAAATTCATACCCAATTTGGTGTTCCAGTTCGTATATTGCGTAATTATAATGCTAGAGAATATTTTTCTTCATCCTTTCACTCTTTTATGTCTGAGCGTGGGATCATACACCAGTCTTCATGTGCCCACACTCTACAACAAAATGGGGTGGCCGAAAGAAAGAATAGACACCTTGTAGATACGGCTCGTTGGTGGGGCCTAGGGTGTGATAAAATAAGATGTAAATAAAGTGCAAAAACACCCTAGAACTACACGGTTCTGCAAGTATACAGATCGTATGCAAGTTTTAGAATTAGATTCGTTCCGCAGGGACTACAAAGGTTAGGAGAATCTTATGCAAATACCAAGTGCAAATAAATAAAAGATAGAACAACTAAACGCAAGTAAAAGTAAAAACAAATAAAGATGGATTGAGATAATAATTAACTAAACTTAAACTAAGAATTAAAAGACAGAAATTAAATATGAAAGAGAAGTGATATGAGAATATAGCTTAAGTCATTAGCATGTAATCCCCACTAGTTTTTCCGTTCTAAACATGTAAGGGTGAATTATGTAGTATTTCCCTAATCGGTCCCAATATGCTATCGGTAGTTTAAAATAGGATTTACCTGTGTCAATAAGGCTTCCTAAGCAAACTTTTCCTGTAATTGGTAAATAGTCACAAAGACTAAACCATAGTGATTATCTAGCTAGGTTGGATTGTCAGATCAAACCTAAAACAAAACGTTATGTGCTAAACATGTAATTAAACACCGTTGTCAATGGTATCCTAATTACTAGATGGTAATTCTAATGGCTGCAGTCCACAAGAACACAGAATATAAATCCAAACACATAAACAGAGAATAAAAACTATAATTCTATTTAAAACATTAAATTCCCAAATTAGATAGATGTCAATCAAAACTAGGGTTCATACATTAATGCTAAAACTCAAGCTAAAGAAATTTAGTTCATGAAAGAAAAGAAAGAAATTACAAATCTAAAGGTAGAAGAAGACATTGTTGATGACAGCTCCTTCTAAACTTCTCTCTTGTGTTGTAAGCTTCCTCTTGGTTTAAGGTTTCACCAAGGATGATTTAAGAGTGTTAAGAGGCTGTATTTATAGTGTATAGGTTGACCTAATTCGTTTCTTTAGAAATAAGTTAAGTAATGGACTTCTAGCCCAACTCAAATTCGTAAGGAAATAAAGATAAACACTGCTGCGCTGTTTTGAGTGTATCTTCTTCGTTATTGGTCGGATTGAGCTCCATAAGATACCAAAAGAATCGCAACAGAATTATCTTGACCCTTTAGAAGGAAATCACCAGATTCGGCCTATTTCCTAGGTAAAAACGCATATCTTTGGACGTGTATGCAGAATCCCAGATTTAGGCAGCTTTTCCTTTTCCATCTTTTTAGCATTTGTTTCCTTATCTCCAATTTCCATGCAAATCTCTTTCCATAAGTTGTAGTCTTTGACTTGGACTCTAATTAATCTCCATAATTATCTTTAAACCTTCACACTAAATAAACAATTAAACCCAATATGCTCTAAAAATAATAATTCTACAAATCAAGACCCAAAATAGGAAAGTGCACTAAATTAAGCTAAAATCAACCTATAAACTAATAAATAAGTCTAAAATGATGTCTCATGAATAGATTCTATTATCACAAAACGAGGAGACATCACTCGTACTCTTCTCCTTCATAAAATGTCCCGTCTCGTTTTTGGGATGATGCGGTTCTTACGGCTTGTTATCTCATTAACCGCATGCCATCCTCTGTCTTACATGATCAAGTTCCCTTTTCTATACTTTTCCCTAGAGATTCTCTCTACATATTACCACCTCGAGTCTTTGGTTGTGTCTCCTTTGTTCATAATCTTTCTCCTGGCACCGATAAATTAGGTCCCCGATCGGTTAAGTGTATCTTTCTTGGGTATTCTCGCTTTCAGAAGGGGTATCGCTGTTATTCTCCTTCTCTGAATAGAGTGTTTGTTTGTGCGGATGTTACTTTTATTGAGTCCTCATCATACTATCCATCTAACATATCTGATATTGCTTTCGAGTCATTGTCTCCTCCAGCCCCTACATTTATTTCGCCACCTCTTGTCCCTATCCCTGATTCCTCACCGGTACCTACATTCCCTCCAGACACATCTCGGTTAGATCGACCCGATTTACAGGTTTATACTCGTCGCCTTCCTCCGCCATCGCCACTCTCACCAACTGTACCACTTTGCTCGCCGTATGTGGATCTGGTGTCCTCTGATTTAGATGTTCCTATCGCTCTTCGGAAAGGTATTCGAAATTGCACCACAATACATCCTATTTCTTATTTTGTGTCTTATGATCATTTATCACCTTCTTATGCGTCCTTTGTTACTTCACTATCTTCTATGTCTGTCCCTACTTCTCATACAGATGCTCTTGCACATTCTGGTTGGCGTGATGCCATGGTTGAAGAGATGTCTGCGTTATACTCTAATGGTACTTGGGATTTAGTTGATCTTCCAAGTGGAAAATCTTCAGTTGGTTGTCTATGGGTGTTTACAGTGAAAGTATATCCAGATGGTAAAGTAGATCGCTTAAAGGCTCGTCTTGTGGCTAAAGGTTATTCTCAAGTTTATGGTGTCGATTATGGTGATACATTTTCACCTGTTGCTAAGATGTCCTCCGTTCGTATTTTTCTCTCTTTGGCTGCTATGCGTAATTGGTTCCTTCATCAATTAGATATTAAGAATGCTTTCCTCAACGGAGATCTTGAGGAGGAGGTGTATATGGAGCAACCTCCAGGGTTTGTTGCTCAGGGGGAGTCTCGTAAGGTGTGTCGTCTGAAGAAATCTTTGTATGGATTAAAACAGTCTCCCAGGGCATGGTTCGGACGGTTTAGTGAATCCTTACTTGAGTTTGGTTTGACACGTTGTAGAGTTGATCACTCAGTGTTCTATAGACACTCTTCTGGTCGGAGTCTATTACTGATTGTGTATGTAGATGATATTATCATTACAGGAGATGATACATCAGGAATTCAGAATTTGAAGACATTTCTTCAAAAACAGTTTCAAACGAAGGATTTGGGACAATTACGCTACTTCCTTGGTATTGAAGTGGCACAGTCGGATAAAGGAGTATTCATATCACAACGAAAGTATGCCTTGGATACACTAGAAGAGGCCGGGATGCTTGGTGCACGACCATGTGACTCCCCAATGGATCAAAATGTGAAACTTATACGCAACGAGGGAGATTTATTCACTGACCTAGGGAGGTATAGAAGATTAGTCGGGAAGCTTAATTATCTCTGTCACACACGACCAGATATCTCATTTGCTGTTAGTGTTGTTAGTCGTTATATGGATTCACCACGTGAGAGTCATTGGGAGGCAGTTGTACGTATTCTTAGATATATCAAAGGGGGTCCTGGAAAAGGGATATTATATGGTGATCGAGGTCATACAGAAATTGTTGGTTATTCTGATGCTGATTGGGCAGGATGTCCAGATGATCGACGCTCAACCACTAGATATTGTGTCTTCATTGGTGGAAATCTAGTCTCATGGAAAAGAAAGAAACAAGATGTGGTAGCAAGATCAAGTGCTGAATCTAAATAACGTGCTATGTGTTTGACCACTTGTGAGTTGATATGGGTTAGAAATTTACTTGCAGAAATCAAAGTCGATTGTCCTAATCCTATGAAGCTTATATGTGATAATCAGGCCGCCATACACATTGCTTCAAATCCGGTATTTCACGAGCGTACCAAGCATATCGAGACTGATTGTCATTTCACCAGAGACAAGATTATATCAAAAGAAATTGTAACGTCTTATGTTAGTTCCAGTGATCAGTTAGCCGACTTATTTACTAAGTCTCTCAGAGGACCTAGAGTTGATTATATATGTAACAATCTAGGCACATATAACACATATGCTCCAGCTTGAGAGGAAGTGTTAAAGTATAAGCAATACACTCTATTATCCTTAGGATATTAGTATAGAGCTATAGGCTATTACCCATTAGGTAGTTTAGTCTATTACGTATCGTGTAATATCCATTGTGTATTAGAATGTATTGTATCTATCTATATATATGATGGACTAGTGTCTTAATACACGAAGTCATTCTAACCTACTAAGAAAACAGTAGGAACTCGAACACCCAACCTCTCAAACCGGAAATAAAACGGGTCAGGTCCAATTATCCCATCCAGATTCGGAACTCCGGTCACAGGAGTAGCCACATGATCATAAAAACCACCATGCTCATCATAAGTAATCAACAACGCCATCTCATTCCACTGAGGACTTGACCTTAATACCTCGTACACCTCCTTAACAAACTTCTGTCCAATCGCCACATCATGTGATGGGTGATCATCGTTCGCCGGAAAAAGCTCAACATCGAAATACCTCTGCTCCACCACCACGTAATTCGGAAGTTTACCTAAATTTGCGTGTAATTTAAACTTCAAAGCGTAGTTATGGAAATTCGGTAGGTTCTTTAGCTTCTCCAAGATTTTAAAAAACAGAGTTGTAAGGATATTTTGGTAATATTACCGAACCGTGAGGTCATTTTCGTCGAAGGAATCGAATACTGTTTTCTTTGGGAAGCCATTGATGAGGTCTTTTCGGCCGTTACTTGAAGCACCGTGAGAAGTGGCGGAGTGGACGTACAACCGGTTAGGATGAGTTGAAGCGGGAACCAAAGCAAACCACCGGTAGAATACACCAAATTCGTTTGCTAACTTTGTATAAACTGGTATCACTTCCGGTTTAAATCCACTCATTACGGTTTGGGGTAGATTTTGAACTCCCATACTATTGGCTTTTAAGCAAACCCGTTCATCGGAGCAGGGCCAGTAATTGGAGTACTATTGGACCTAAATTTATGTTCTCTCATGGAGACGAAAAATTTAGGGAAACTAATGTCGGAGGAGTTAAGTAAATGTTTTCTCTCTCAATTTACCTCCACTCTCCTTTCAACCTTTAAACATTTCATCTTTTTTACAACCCAAAAAATACCAAAAACTACTAACCTTTGCTGATATCCTCATCTTCTTGAGGTGTTTAGCTTCCTTTCTTCCTCTACACACTGTTTTTACCAAGATTTCTCAACCTTTTTTCCTAAAAACCTTCCTTTCCAGTAGCATCTTCAAAACCTGCTTTTTCATTTATTGCTCTTCTTTTAAAAGTCTTTAAGACTTCTTCTAATCATTGGCATTTACTCACCTGCACAATGAATGTATATGCTATTAACCACCCTGATGCAAAAAATGTAGTATCACTTTCTCTTGAAAGTGCTAATTACTACTATGAAATGGAGGAACAAAGGCTTATAGCCAAAGTCCTCACCAAGTATCTTATGAACTTTGGTTTCATGAGAAACCATATTCAAAGACACTGGGGAATCAAAGGAAAAGTCCAAACCGAGAGGCTTGGTCACAATGAATGTATACTCAAGTTTGATAATGAAGAGGATAAAGCTAGAGTATGGAGCATGAGACCTTGGACTATCATGAAGAAACACTGTGCTTTAATGGAGTATGAAGCTAATACTAAGGTAAAAAAGACAACTATGTGGTTAAGACTTTATGGCCTCCCAACCACTGTCTTAAACACCAAGAGTATTTCAGAAATGCTCCATGATATTGGAACTGTGCATGATGTTCAATTACCTAAAGAGCAAATAGTCACAGATCAAACCTTTACCAGGGTAAGAATTGATTGGGAAATTAATAGACCTATAGTGGCAGGATTCAATTTTTGGATCAATATTCACACACCTAAATGGATAAGAATGAAGTATGAAGATATTGGCCAAATTTGTTATAAATGTGGGTTATTTGATCATGAAGATAAGTTTTGTGAAGATCCACACAGAGTAACCCCTCACCTTGGAGGCTATGTCAAGATTCTTACCAGAAAATATCAAAACTCCATGGATGAACACCCAAGCAGAAACCATGGAAAAGCTAGAACAGGTCCCTATGCGAGAGGTGAAGCAGTCCCTGTCAACAAAAAGTCCAATCACACACAATTTCAGTCTGAAAAGAGTAAAAGCAATAAAGGTAAGGATATCTTCTCTGACAACAATATATTTACTTTTAATGCTAAGAAACAACAATATTATCCAACGGATACTACTACTAAAGAAAGAGAAAAGGAGGTTTACTTTCCTGTACCTGTTAATATGGGGTCCATATTGGAAACTTCTACTCCAAATCAGCAAAATCCAACTCAGCAGAGCACAATTTAGCCCTCATCTAGTCAACCAAATTCGGTTACTGATATGGAAGTAACCATGGCTGAAAAAACACAAAAACAGTTAGAAGATTGTATAAATTATAATCAAAAAGAAAAGGCTCAAAGTAGTAAAGTGGCTTTAATTACACCACATATCAACCCCACTACTTCTTCACTCACACCATCAGGTAACCCCCCCACTAAACTCTCTTACTCTGATATACTCCAAGCTCCAGTACTTTCACTTTCAACCCCTTCAACCATTTCTCCTAACCTTATTAATCTATCTCCATCGGTGCTTTAAATTACCCCTAACCCCAAACCTTCAACACCACCCCATATATCTATAACACCATTTAATCCCTCATATAAACCAAAACAGTTACCAAATCAAAATTCTCCAATCACCACTCCTATAATCAATACCCCTACAAAAAATAACCCCATTGAACCAGTCAACCAATCTATTCCACTCACTGAACTACCTTCATTCCCATTTACACCAACACCTACCAAATCATCTTTTTCCAATACACCTACTGTTAGACATATCCCTTTAACCAATACTGAAGCACAAACTTCCAACCTTCAAACTCAAGTGGTACCTGCAGAAAACATTATTCAGCCCAGCAATAATGGAGAAAATACAGATATGTCGAGCGTATTTCAATACAGTATGGAGAAATTCACCTCACTATCTGATTCAGCTAAATTTCACTATGCTAACAGAGTAAAAGAAAGAATTGACCAAGATAGTTGGTCTATCCACATGACAATGGCTCATAATTTCAGAATCGAAGATCAAACTACTCAATCCGATAAGATGAGACATAAAGCCATATGGGAAAAAAGGAAAAGCTCAAAAAATAAACAAAAAAATTCAAATGAAAAGAGCTTAGAATGAAAAGAAAAAGAAAGCTTGGAAGTTATTAAGAAAGCTGGAAAAAAGCATTTTGAGCAATTTACACATGAGGAAGAAAAATTACCCATCCAAAGCCTCGACGAAGAAACATTAGGCGACGACGGAATTGAAGAAGAAGTGAACGAATCAATTGAAATTAGAGATGATTGCATAATTGCTGATAAACAAAGGCCTTCTGGAATTGAGCCCGATCAATTCAATCTTCATCAATGATCCAAATCGCCTGGAACTGTCAGGGAATCGGCAACCCTCTGACAGTCCAGGCAATTAGTGACCTCTGCTCCAAGCACAGACCAGAGGTAATTTTTCTTTCAGAAACAAAGAATCGTTTAAATGTGCTTACTAATTTAGCTTTTTAAACTCGATATGAATTTGCTCCATACTGTTGAACCTTGTGGGATTAAAGGGGGTTTAGCGTTATTGGGGAAGAAAGGGTTGAAAGTGAAGGTATTAAAGAGTAACAGATTTTTTATCCACATAGCTTTATTTAATGATAAAAATGACCCCATACTTTATACCTTTGTCAACTTAATCCCCTATGATAATAAAAAAGAATTAAGCCTTAATTTTTTAAATAAAATTAACCCCCAAAATTTAGCTTGGTCTATTTTATGGGATTTCAATTGCATTAGATTTCTCAATGAAAAATTAGGAGGTAAGGTTTGCCTAAAAAAATCCATCAAATTTTTTAATAACTTTATTAATTACCATAATTTGGAAGAAACAACTTCTTATGGTTGTAAATTTACTTGGACCAACAAAAGATCAAATAATAAAATTATTAAAGCTGTTCTTGATAGAACCCTTCATAATACCAAATGGGAAAATTTATTCCCTAATGCTTGGACTGCTGTTATCCTAGCTATAGGCTCTGACCACTGCCCCTTGGTACTTCATCATGATAAGAATATTAATCATAAAAAAAGAAGATTCTACTTTGAAAATTTTTGGACAACAGAAATTGATTGTCTCAATATAATCAAAAAAGTCTGGTATGACTTCAAAACCCTAAGGGGTAACCCTAATGCTGTCATCAACTACAAATTCAAAAAATGTAGCCTGGCACTTAGGGAGTGGAACAGGAAAAAATTTGGAAATAATAAAATCCAAATTGATAAACTAATCAAAAAATTAGAAATTATCTCTAATTCAAACATACCCAATTTCAATTGGGATGAGTATAACTCAACTATTAAAGAACTAGAAGAAACTTGGAAAAGAGAAGAAGCATTTTGGAAAACTAGATCTAGAAATTTATGGTTGGAAAAAGGTGAAAAAAACACTAAATACTATCATGCTTGTACTAAAGAAAGAAGAAGCAGAAATAAAATTACAAATATTACCAATGAGAATGGAGATTGGTTAGACAACAATAGTGAGATCAATAATGAAATCACTAGTTACTTTAATAATATTTTCACTTCTGTGGGCCCTAGGGACTACAAAAATACCCTTGATATCATTTCCACTAAAATAGATGGAAAAACAGCTGATTACTTAAATAAACCTATCAATGAGGAGGAGGTAAAAAAAGTTACATGGGAACTGGGACCTAATAAGGCTCCAGGACCTGATGGTTATAATGGAAATTTCTTTAGGCACTATTGGAAGATTATTAAACTTGATATTATGAGTGTTATTAATAATTTTTGGAATAACAAGGGGGATTTAAATGATTTGAATCAAACTATTATGACCCTTATCCCAAAAATTAGTAAACCTACTAACATTAAACATTATAGACCCATAAGTTGCTCTAACTTTATCTATAAAATTATAGCAAGAATTCTAGTGAATAGGCTACAACCTCATATGAATTCACTAGTAGGTGAAAATCAAAGTGCTTTCATGCCAGATAGAGTCATTCAAGAAAACACTATGATAGCACATGAATTAATAACCCATATCCAAAAAAAGGAAAACAACCAAAAAATATATGATATCCATTAAAGCTGACATTCAAAAAGCCTATGAATTTGTTGAATGGGACTTTCTCCATGATCTCATGATTAAAATGGGCTTTAACACAGATTGGGTTAGGAAACTTATGCTTTGTATCACCTCTGTAACCTACTCTGTTATGATTAATGGTACTAGCCACCTTTTACAAAAACCAACTAGAGGCATAAGACAAGGGGACCCCCTTTCACCCTTGATCTTTTGTCTTATATCTCAAACCTTTAATGATCTTGTTAGGGACAAAAAAGAAAAAGAACTAATAAAAGGGATCAAAATTGGTAACAATTGCCCATATATTACTCATCTCCTTTTTGCTGATGATAGTCTCTTCTTTCTTAATGCTGAGAATATTGAATTACAATCTTTTACTGAAATCATGAATATTTTTAAAAATGGGACAGACCTCTCTCTAAATCTTAATAAATGTGGGGTAATCTTTAGCCCTAATACACCCATTTTTCTCCAAAATGTTATGGCCAATAGACTTAACATGAAAAAATCCCACAATCTGGGTAACTATTTAGGTCTACCCACTGAATGGAGTAGATCTAAATCTAAGGATCTTCAATTCCTTATTGATAAAGTATTGCAAAGACTAGAAAATTGGAAAACCCTCTTTTTATCTGAGAGAGGTAAAGAAATTCTTATTAAAGCTATCATTCAAAGCCTACCTAATTACATGATGTCAAACTTTATTTTCCCAAAAATTATAGTTAATCAAATACACTCCATCATTGCACAATTTTGGTGGGGTGATAAAGGAAAAAAAATAATTCATTGGGCCAATTGGGACCTTTTGACCTTATCTAAGTTTGAAGGAGGTTTGGGTTTTAGAGACCTCCACCTTATGAACAAAGCACTTCTAGGCAAACAAGCCTGGAACATTGCTAACAAAAAAGAATCCTTACTTTACAAACTCCTTAAAGGCAAATACTTTCATAACTGTGATTTCCTTGAGGCTAAATTAGGACACTCACCCTCTTGGGGTTGGAGAAGTATTTTAATAGGCAGAAGCACCTTTGAAAATAATATCAAATGGAAATTAGGAAATGGCAATAATATCTACATGATCATAATTGGATTAATAATAATAATTGCATCATTAAACCTAATAATAATGTTATAACAAAGGTTATACACCTTATGAAAGATGATAAAACTTGGAACACAAATCTTGTTAGAAGTCTATATGACAAAGAAATTAGTGATAAGATTGAAAATATGAATATTCCCAATATTGATTGTGAAGACCTTATCTGTATCAATTACTGCAAAAACGGAAATTACACGGTTAAAGAAACTTACCATAAATTAAAAAATGAAGAAACTCAAAAAGAGATGGTTAAGAACCAAAATACCCCTTCTACATCTATCACTAGAAGTAAAGACCTTTGGAACCTAATTTGGCATATGGAAACCCCTACCAAAATTAGGAATTTTATATGGAGAGCAATTAGAAACCTTCTCCCGACTGAAGAAAATCTATTTAATAGGAAATATAGTGAAACAAACTTATGCAAAATATGCAACAACAATATTAAAACTGTTGAACACATGCTTTTTAAATGCCCATGGGCCAAGAGTGTTTGGTTCACTAGCCCAATAAATATAAAATCTGATAATGAAAACGCAAATAGAATAGATCAATGGATTTTAAACCAAGTTCAACAAATTACATCTTCGTTTAATAAAAAAGATAGGATCCTATAACTTATTTGTACCATTCTATGGCATATATGGAAAAACAGAAACAATTTTATTTATAATGGTAAAAATTGTGACACAATTAATACTATTAGCAACTTAATTGATAGTTGGAAAGAATATTTTAAAATCTCTAACTTTAATGAGACTAGTTTTATGGAGGATATGAATAGAGGAAACCCTTCCCCTCAAAACCCTCCCACTATCAATATCCACAATCAAAATACAAATGTGAAATTTAAAGAAAAATGGAAAAAACCACCCCCCAATAAGTTTAAAATAAACTGTGATGCTGCATTCTCCGATAAAGGTTCAGCTATCGCATGTTTAGTTAGAAACTCTAATGGAGACCTTGTAACAGGTAAAAACTGGAAGATCGAGACAGATTCAGTGCTAGAAGCGGAAGCCACGGGGATCCTTAAGGCTACGGAAATGGCTCTTGATTACCCTTTTAGAAGCGTTATCATTGAAAATGATGCTGAGCAAGTCATGAAGCCCCTATCTTCAGGAACTTTAGTCTCTAATCATTCTATTAAGAACATCATTTGTAATATTTATTTTTTGGCGGAACTTTCGAGTCCTTCTTTTGCCCTTATTTCTAGGTGCAAAAATTTTGCAGCTGACTGGGTTGCTAAACAACAGCTTTTAAGCACGTTGTTTAGTGACTGGGATGTTTGTATCCCTCCCCAGTTAGCCTCTATCCTTTGTGTTGACAAGGACCCGATAGGGGTAGGGTAACATTGTAACCGTTTTTATTATCTATCTAATATAACTATGCTTTGAACAAAAAAAAAAAAATTAACCTCCTATCCTATGAACTTTGCCTCCTTATGGTATAATAGCACCTTACTCATGTAGTTATAAAAGTGCATTTTGCTCCCTTGTTTGAAAACACACTCACAAAACCTCCCTCTATCCAAAATACCGGCAAACTCAGTTTGCCTTGGCAAAGTAACTTATAGTACATAATTTGAATTTTTAATAAAATATTATATAGTTACACGTAAATGGTCATTTTATAAAATGGACTCAGTTTGCACTAGTTTTCAAACCATAAAAGGGTAGGACAGTAGGACACAGTTTTATAACCATAGGGAATAGGATGCAATTTTACCAAACTATAGGGAAGTAAACTGCAAACAACCTAATAAGCCATAACAAATTTTCTTTATAGATAACTAAACCAAGTCAAACAATTATTTAATAACAAAAGGAAATAGCTACACACAAGCTTATATTTTGCATAACTTATATTACAATACATACAGTGTATTTTCTTGTTATTGACTTTCAACTACATATATAGATATGTGTATTCATATATTATCTATGCGAGAGGATTATAAGCGAGCGTGAGTATGGAATTAATTAAATTCTGTGAAGTGAATTAAAATGTCTTACAGTTGTGTCACTCTGGGCGAAGTGTCATTGTTACATGTGATCCAGGTCAGCTTCACTGGATAACAAGGATCAACAACCCTTTGAAACAGAGATGGATACTGGCGGACAAGTAAGTCTACTCCTTTTACTGAATCACCGAAATGTTATGTAAAGGGAACAAGTATAATCAATGGTTAACCATAAAAAGTAATTGTACATAATTTAAATGCTCACCATCATTTGCATTTGTGGTGTTGCCTATCACAGCGTCTGTAAAGTAACATTTGATTAAGTACAAGAACTTAGGAAGCTACAATAGATAATCAAGAGAAACGTTAGTTCATTTGTGTGAGGGTTTACCATCAATTAAGACCACGAGAAGGCACAATGTTAAAACAAGCCATCTAGAATTGCTGGCCATGGAGATTTTCATATGGTTGAGACACCTATTCTAGCTCTAGTATAAATACATTTGTACTATCCTTTTACTGTCAGTATTGTAGACATGTTGTCGTGAATTGCTTGGTCACAGCTGATAGTTATGTGGACATTATTTTAGCTTTTTAAGATTTTTTTTTATTATTATAAAAAAATACACTTTATAGTTGCTAACTGGTGAAGAACTGAAGAATGATTAGATCAGGTAAACATTCTGAACTTTCTATCTGTCTGCAATTCTTTTTCCTGGTCATTGATCAGAACATGTCCGTCGTGGGAGCAAAACTGTTTCCCTTCTAGATTTAGTAAGTTTGGGATGTCATATGATTATATCAACAAGGCAATAAGAATTGATTAAGAATATTATTATTTTTAATTTTCAAGGTTTAGACTAATTGCGATAAGCGATTGTTGGAAGTTGTACTGTTCAATATATGTTGACTTTTCTTTTACCCATAGCTTTTCTGTCAGCTTGTGTATGATGTAATCTCATAAACTGAGACAAGCTTCGAAACTATATTGTGTCTAAGAAGAATAATGGCGTAATGTTTATGTCGACGCTCATTTTCATAGTATTAGGTAATATTAGGCTAATTCCAACCGTTTCTTTACAATTTTCTTAAAATAGGAAGTAAAACACCATTTTTTAATAATAATTTAACAACTTCCTATAAACAATCTTGCTCTAAAAAGCATTTTTATTTGAACCACTTATATTATAATTTGCTTATTCGCTAATTCATTATTTATATAAAATTTTATGTAAAAAACATTTACTTATTAAAATATTTAAGGATAATTTTAATAAGTAAAATATTTAAGCATTTTCTTTCAAAATTTTTGGATTTTATGACTTTAAATTTTATAGACATCTTGCACAAAAAAAAGCGTTTCATGTAAAACAAGATACTATTCATTTTTCAGTATTTAAAATTCAAACACACTGAACTCCTATCGAACATTATTTCGATATTCTTTGAGCAGTTTTTCAACAATGATCGTGCAGGAGTCAGCACCTATCTGCCGTTTGAAACACTCTGAGCAATTTCCGCCACCGGTCGTACGTGGTGGAACTCATTTTGCATTTTCCAGATGCTCAATGTACTTATGCTCAGTGTGTTGTTTTTAAATTCACTTTATTTTATTTTAAACACTAATTACTTTTAAGATGTTCAGTGTACTAAGGGAGCAGTACTCAATGTGCACTAATTATCAATTGATCAACAATTATTAGGGCTGCACACGGGTCGGTTAACCGACCCGTAGGGGTAAACCCAATACCCTAACTTATTATTCGGTTATTAATTTATTAAACCCAATATCCATTTTTTTTAATTAAAATCCTCGGGTTGGGTGGTAACGGGTTGGGTTGGTTTAGGGTCGGGTTCGGGTAATAGAGGGACTTAAATAAACCATCTGATATTGTTAAAAAAATTAATTAACTTAAAACTTTCCATAAATGGAAAGCTTCCTAAAATAATAAACTTTCTAAATAAAGTAAGTTTGTCAAAATAGTGGGTTTTTTTGTAGTTTCCCATACATAATTCAGCTATTACATCACATTGATTGAATTGAATTACATCACATTGAACTGAATTACAAAATTACATCACATTGAATTGAATCAAACACTCTAGCATACAAAATTATAAACCAAATAAGTAAATCAAAAATCATCACAGTTTGACAATTTGTAACCATAACTTGTGCAAAATCAACAATTTGTACAACTTTGGGTGCAAATGTTGGTGTGAATCCAAAATCTGTCCAAAAACAATCCAAAAACCACCTTCCAACTTTTGAATAACCTACAAATTTGCGAAAACAAGATAGAAGAATGAAGTCAGATTGTTTGAGCCTCAGAAGGAGTCTCATCATTGGCTACATTATTGCCTCAGATTTTAAATCTTCATTGGCATTAAAACCTTAGGGACATGTTTAGGGACAAGGGACTTATCAAATAACTTACAAGAAACAAAAATCAACTCACTTGTTGCCAACTCAACCAATTATTCAACTCCTATTTACTCATTCATAAACTTTAACTTAATCATTGTAGTAAGGTCAAATTAATTGGGAGATGCATACAAAAGTGTGTTGATTAACAATGTTAACTTGTAAGTTATAAGAATTCAGCTATATACCTTAGGTTATTGGTTTCTAACTTGTAGTTGTCATCATGTTCCTTCATCGTAGTAAAAGCAGTTTCAAACTTCATAGCACTTTCAAGCATTTTATAAGTGGAGTTCCATCGCGTAGAAACATCAAGGCACAAAAGCGCCTTTGACTCAATAGAACAAGTAGACATTGCCTCTTTAAATGTACGAGCACGAGATGGAGAAGATCTAACATATCTAACAACCTCCCGTATATTCTTAATAGAAGAATCCAACTCTATCATTCCTTCTCTTACAATTAAATTTAAGATATGAGCATAACATCTAACATGTAAGAACTCGTGATTTAAAATAGCCTTTGGTTTATGACCATTTGATTTCACCAAGTACTTTATAGTAACTGTATTAGAAGATGCATTATCCACTGTTAAACACAAATAAGATTCCAACTCCCACTCTTTAAGAATAGATTCGACATATTTCCCAATAGTTTCACCTTTGTGATCCTCCACCATACAAAATCCAATTATTCTTTTTTGTAACTTCCATTCATCATCAATAAAATGTGCAGTTAAACACATGTAATTAAGATTTTGATTTGAAGTCCAAGTATCAGTTGTCATACTTATCCTTAAACCCTTCATCAATTTCTTTAACTTAGCCTTTTCTTCCTCGTAAATTGACATACACTCCCTCATAATAGTCATTCTAGAAGGTATTTTAACAAATTTGGGTTGCATTACATTACAAAACCGCTTAAATCCAATGCCCTCCACAAATCTGAAGGATAATTCATCAATAATAACCATCCTAGCTAAAGCTTTAGTACAAGCTTCCACTGAAAATGTGTATGGCACCACACCCCCACCACCCTCCTCTCTTTTAAACATCAACTGACTTTGTCCCTCTTCTACAGGGGGTAGAATGGATAATTCTTACACCTCCTATGATTTATATGGTTTAACATGTTTGTGATACCATGTATTTTTGAATCAGCAGCATAACTTGTGGGACAATATTTGCATTTGCCTCGTCTTTTATTTGACTCATCGAAAATGGGTTTAAAAACTGTCCAACAATTGTCTATTATTTTCTTAGGCTTCTTCGCATCAGGGGGTTTGTTACTAGAGGGGGGGACGGTTTTGGGTAAGAGAACTACCCTCATGGGTTGGTGTTGATGTTGTAATATCAATAATAACCTCATTTTCATTCTCCAATACTCTGCAAACAACATAAAATAAAAGTGTTAGTACTTAGTACTCGCAATAACACAATAAACTAAAATAAAGAAGTAATACATGAGTTGTTTAAGTGTTGATCAAAAACATCTTGATTGAAATCACCACTGATTTCATACAAGATGTATTTGATTATCACTTAAACAACTCATGTATTACTTAATGAACACTTATAGATTTATAAATTATGATTGAAAGGAAAAATAAGTTAAAGAAATGTAAGTTAATACCTGTAAATTGTAAATGGAGAAACAAATCAAGCTTTGAACAATCAAATCCAGAACAAGTCCATTAATGTTAACAACAATTGCGAATCATGCAAGAAAATCAAGGGAACATTCTATTAGCCAATATTCATACCTCAAATGAAAACTAAGTACACAACATTAAACTGTAACCAAGAAAGCTTAGAAATTACCTTTAAAATGATTAACAAAGCAAGAACACGTAAAACACCAACACCAATTGAAGTATAGAACAATAGCGAGACCATGAAAAACACAAATTAAACAATCTATTAGCCAATATCAATTATCAAATGAAAATTCTTCAATAAAACAATTATTTGTTTCTAAATCAAAAGATTTACACAAACACTCGACTAAAATTCAATCGGAATTAGAGAAAAACAAAATACGCACCTTAGGGTTTCGAAAGGGTATTTTAATGGACAATAATCCCCCGCCGTTCCCTATATAGCCGTCGTCATCCTCCAACCCACGGTCTAAATCTCTAACCATGGTTAGATGATTAAACCCAGAACCCAAAGGACGAGCTTTATCAGAGCAATAAATGCAACCCATAAAAATAGGTGAGAAGGTATTAATGCGGTGTATAACATCGCTCAAAACGCCGGCGAGATTAGACGGGGAAGGAGAAACGTAGGGCTAGGGGGTAGGGTTTTCGAGCGAAAGCAGGAGAGAAGAAGAGAGAGGATGATGTGAGTTGGGTGAGAGAAGAAAGAAGATTACTTTTCGCGTAACGAAAGGGCAAAACCAAAAGGTCGGACTCCAAAGGCGTATAGAATACGCCTCCCATATCTGTATTATTTTTATATAATTTGTATATTATATATAAATATAAAAAAAATAGGAATTACGGGTCGGGTTCGGTTAAGTGCGGGTTTGGCAAAGCCAAACCCACCAACCGGCCCAATACCCAAATAATTAATTCTTTTGGCCCAATGGGCTCGGGTGGGGCTCGGTTTGGGTTTTTTTGGGCGGATTTTGGGTCGGTTAATTCGGTTTGGCGGGTTTGGGTCTTCCGTGTGCAGCCCTAACAATTATAATTCACATATTAATTATATAATAAATATAGAAATTAAAACTAACCATTAAATAAAAAAATTAGTACAAAAATAACTAAGGTAAATACTAAATTTTAATAAGAAAAAATTTAAAAAAGTGATTATTCAACATTTTGGGTCAATCAGATCTAAAAAAGGAAAAAATCCACGATTCTGCTAACGTCACTCGTTAACGTCAATGTTGACATTAGCTCATCTTCTTCAGTAATATACAATTTTTTAAACATGCAACCAACAAACCATGGTTGCGAACCATAGAACACCACACACTCACCATGAATAACATCTAAACAGCCGAGTGGTAACATAAATTATTTTATAATGCTTAGTGTTCTATCAATTATCCAATGCATCTAGTTAGATTAACATAGAACTTTTAATGGCGTGTATACACGATGCATGACAAAAGCTCACTGTGTATGGAAACACGTTCCATTGATCAGTGTGCATGGCAACATTTTGAATAGTTTAGTGTTAAGTGCATCATATTATATTTCTCAGTGTGCATGGTAGAATAGCAATATCATTGTGTGTAATGAATATTGTTTTTAGCACAACTCAGTGTGCCTGATTTGTAGGTTTTGTGTGTTATACATAAGTCTGTGTGATTTGGTTGTCGGTTGATATCATAGTGTACTAAATATATATTTTTCTGGACTTCTAAGTTTTTTTAATTATGATAAGTTTGCCTTTCAATAGATAGGGTATGGTGCTTAATTATGTGGCTTTCATGCTTCCCACGATACTGTATATGTATATTGAAATAACCTAACTAAGCTTGTATATCTCAAGTTGACATATCACGGTTTTTTGTGTTACTGCTATCTAGTCTATTTCAGTAAAAATAGATTTTTAGTCCTCTCAATTTTTGTCATGTAGAATAAACTTACTATCTTTATTATATATCATTTAATCGCATAACGATTATTCTAATTTCATTAAAAACATAATATTTAGTCTTACAATCCATGCGAAGACGATATCTACTACTACTTTTACTACTTAGAATGACATGTATACTTGTGGATATTTACTTTCCCGAGTGTGTAAATCACCTCATGCTCGGGGGTACACCACTAAGAAAGCTGAAGAATAAATACCTCACAATCTAAGCTCGTCATCATTGAAAAAATTCTTTTTGTATGACTCACAAGTGGGCAAGGGTTTCTCCAATAAATATCACTCTTTTTCAATGTATGCTTGAAGAAATAATCGTGAAAGTGGTTAAAGAACTTGAATATGAATTGTATATGTAAAGGTAACCTTGGGATATTCAAGGGTTGTAATAATTACATATAAGGTAATTATTATGTCTTAGGAGTATGCGTATCTCTTCAATCTCTTAAGTCATTAGTCTTGCTTTCACGGAGACCAAAAACACCGACACACACGTTACTTAAGGTCTTGCATCACACTCCATATACTTTAAAAATAACTTGTATGCATATAGTAGAGAGTAAACCGCCAAATCTTACAAATAATGGAGAATATTTTGTTTTGTTTTTCTTACGTTTTAGTAAATTACCAAGGTTATATATCCTAAAAAATAATGCCTCACAAGGTGTACACCTCGGATTTTAAGGGGTTAACTGGTTGACCAAAAATTACACTCAAAGTCATTCGAGGAGCAAATCATCGCTCCTCGTGGCCTAAACAAAGGCTCCATAAGTCATGGGCCCCAAGAAGCCTCAAAGTATCTTTATAGGGGAAAAAATCACTGATGTTTACAATCATTGAGATGTCTCAGCTTTTGTGATAGATTTTGAGGTATACAAGATATCATTAAGGTGGGTGTTTTAGATTTATGTGGGAATTATCCTTTTATTTGATAGATTTTGGGTTTTTCGCTAATCTCAGATATAAATGCGTCTTGGATTAGTTTGAGATGATTTGTGTGTTAATTGTGTATTTTATAGGAAAATAAATGATACGAGACCCCAAGATAATGCTAGAAAGTCTAAAAGTCAAGGAGCCAAACGTTTCATGTGAAGCTCCACAAAAATTGCGACAAAATATCTTCATAAACTTTGGAAATTCACGATAAATAATTGGTGAGTATTATGATCATAATACGTAAGCTTAAGGTAGCTCTTAAAGTCTGGAACATGAGATGAAACGGTGCATATATTTGAGATGAGTTGAGAAAGTTCATAGGTGTTTTTTATGAAAAACTAAGCTGTACAGAATTTAAAAAGAGTCAATTGGACCATTTTTTACTAATTTAAGTGGGCCCAGCTTATTGCAAACGCTTTTTAGGATATAAATATCAGCTTTTAGACTAAAAAAACACTTATGCATAGTTTCTATACACATTATCAAAATAAAGGAAATGATATGAACAACAAAATTGTAAGGTAGTGATTGGTATGTTGTAATGGATATCAGAAGAAATGTAATTAACTCATGAGTGTAATGATGATGGAATGTAATGATATAGTGGGTATAATTATGATGATATAGTAAAAACATTAATAAATAAAATATCTTGACAATTTTAAATGGTTCATATATAGAGTTTGATATACCTTGGATTTTGTCTTTTTTTTTTTTTTTTTTAACTTTTAACAATAATATATGATATTAGAATGGTTTATGTTGTATTAGAATGCAATCTAGTTATATGATTAGGTAGTTTGTTATACTGTTATAACTGAGTAAAAATTTATTTATTTAGTTTGAATTGTTATTTCATGTTAATAGTTTGATAGATATATTGATTGTTGGTTTAGGAGTATGTAAGAAAATTTTTTTTTTTGTTATAATTCTCTATGTATTATGATATAAGTACACCATTAATATATATAATATAATATGCAAATTTTATATTTATGTGTAGTTATAAAGTATAATATATAGGGATAATTTCCAATTAATTACAATTCCACACTTTTCATGCAAAAAAAAAAGGAGCAAATTACTTTCGACTTACTCTCAAATTATCAACTTAATTCCCAATTAATTACATTATCATATTACATTATCACACTTTTTTTTAATTTTTTTTAAATCGAAATTCCGGTTTCTGTGTTGCTATAGCACATAAATATAGATTTATGTATTCCTGTAACACACAAAATCATAAAATCGATCTAAAGGATTCTCTTCTTTAACAAAATTGTTTTTTCTCTTTATTAATCACAAATCACTACTACAGCGCGGATCTCTAGCGACGAAATTTCTCGCGACTACGCGAAGTAGTCGCTAAAGACAAGAACCATTAGCGACTACTTCTCTTTAACGAATACCTGATATGTTTCTCGACTACACAGTAGTCGTTAGTAATTTTTGTCTTTAACGACTACATGAAGTAGTCGTTAAAACGTAGTACGTAGTCGCTAGTGCTTTTTTTATTTTTTAATTATTTTCCCACCGCCAATGAGTAGTCGCTAGTGTGTGGTTTTTTTAACGACTATTTCATGTAGTCGTTAGAAGTTATTACTAACGACTACTTTTGAGTCTTTGGCGACGACCCTTGTGGTCGCGATTAGTGGTGGCGTATTTACTACATCAACTTGCGAATTGGGATCCTCAAAACACCATTATTTTACAATTCTTCTTTCTTTCTCTCAAAACTCTCTCAATTTTTTTCCACAATTCATCATCAAATATTAGTTCAAGACGTGAAAAAGCTTTCCCGGGTCAATCAACAACGTGGGACCTCCTCAATTATCAATTTTTTCTTCTAAATTTGCCCAAAAGTAGGTATTTTTTGTTCAATAAAACTCTTTCAAATTTCTTTTATTTGCATACAATTATGTAGTTAATGGTAAATAGTATTACTTATTAGGTATTTCAACACGTGTGCTTTCCCGGGTCAATCAACAACGTGGGACCTCCTCAATTATCAATTTTTCCTTCTAAATTTGCCCAAAAGTAGGTATCTTTTTGTTCTATAAAACTATTTTAAATTTCTTTTATTTGCATACAATTGTGTAGTTAATGGTAAATAGTATTAATTATTAGGTATCTCAACACATGTAAAAGCTTTCCCGGGTCAATCAACAACGTGGGACCTCCTCAATTATCAATTTTTCCTTCTAAATTTGCCCAAAAGTAGGTATCTTTTGTTCCATAAAACTTTTTTCATCTCTTTTTTATTTGATTACAATTGTATAGTTAATGCTAAATATATAGTATCACTATGTATCTCTAATCATCTTATAATTTTATATGACATATATATATTATTGTATGAGACATAAATGCATAAATGGGATATATATATATATATATATATATATATATATATATATATATATATATATTTATTTAGTGATGTAATATTTTGTATGCTTTTCATTTTATATTTATGTATTTATTTGGTGATGTTATATTTTCTATGCTTTTAATTTTATATTTATGCATTTATTTGGTGATGTAATAATTTGTGTGCTTTTAATTTTATATTTATTAATTTAATTGGTGATGTAATAATTTTTTTTTCATTTTATATTCATGTATTTAATTGGTGATGTAATAATTTTTTTTATATTTATGCATTTAATTGGTGATGTAATAATCTTCCTTTTCATTTTCTTTTTATGTATTTAATTTGTGATGTAATAATTTTTTTCATTATATTTATGAGACATTTATGCTGTATTCTTTTATATTGGAGTAGTTGATTATGGCTTCGGGTACTGATAAAAGTTGGATTGCTTCCGCTCAAAAAGTTTCGCGTGAATTCATTAAGGGGATAGAAGCAGTTCTCGTTTTTGCTAAAAAAAATAAAGATCCTGAAGAAACTTTGTTTTGTTCGTGTAATGAGTGTTCGAATTATCGTTGGTATGACGTGGTCAAAGTTAGGGCACATCTTTTACAATTTGGGTTTTTGTCCACGTATGAGATTTGGACAAAGCATGGTGAGAACGAGGAAATTCTCGAGACTCGATATAAAGAAAATGAAATGTTGGATGTCTACGAAGATTTGAGACCTAATTATGAGAGTGGTGGTCATTCGGGTGACACCGAGATGATAGACTCGAACAGTTCAGCACGTGGCAAATTCGAAACGATATTTTCCAAATTAGAGACCGATTTATACCCTGGTTGTACACTAACGAGTTCATTAAATTTCACTGCGAAGCTAATGCACGTGAAGGTGAATAACAAGTGGACTAACACGTCTTTCACCGAGTTGCTTGATCTTCTGTGCCGTGTGCTGCCCAAACCTCATACCTTGCCCAAGTCATACGAGGAGTGCAACAAAAAGTTAAAAAGTTTAGGTATGGGTTACAATACCATCGATGTTTGCGTGAATGATTGTGCTTTATTTTATAAGGAGAATCACTCCCTCGATAAGTGTCCAGTATGTAGCGAATCCAGATGGGACCCGAAGAAGGGTCAGAAAGTAGCGCATAAGAAACTCCGATATTTCCCGATTGCCCCTAGGCGGCAACGACTTTATGCTTCGAGACACACTGCCGAAAATATGATTTGGCACAACACATGGAAGAGTACAGATCCAGATTTGTTGCGTCATCCAGTTGATGGCGATAGTTGGAAGAGATTTGTTCAGTTACATCCTGAGTTTGCTAGTGAACCTCGGAATGTGTTCTTGGGTTTGGGTATCGATTGCTTTTGTCCTTTCTCTATGCTGAACAACTCGTACAGCATGTGGCCGGTTATATTGACCGTCTACAACTTACCACCGTGGGAGTGTATGAAGGAGACGACATTCCAGCTTTGTTCGTTGATTCCTGGACACCGTTCACCCAACAAGGACATGGACGTCTTTCTTCGACCTGTTATAGATGAGTTGGACGAGTTGTGGGATAAAGGGGTCCTTACGTATGATGCGCACAAGAAGGAAGAGTTTACGATGAAGGTTTGTTTGTTGTCTACGACTAATGATTACCCCGCTAGGTCATACACTTCGGGATTGTCGGGTCAAGGTTACTTAGCTTGTCCAGAATGCATGGATTCTACTCCGTCATTGAGGGTGAAGAAAGGGGTTGCTTACTTTGACCATAGACGTTGGTTACCTATCGGACATCGATTTAGAAGCGAAAAGGTTCTGTACCCGAAATCCGATCATAGGGGCCCACCGAAGAAATATTCTCCTGCCGATATTCAGACACAGTTAAATGGGCTTCCCATTGTGTTTTCCGGTAAACACAAGGATTTTGGGGAAAGATTGTGAAGCAAATTGTTCCACGTCTATTCAAATGGAAGAAAAAGAGTATCTTTTATCGTTTACCTTATTGGTCTGAAAATTTGTTGAAACGTAACATTGATGTCATGCATTGCGAGAAAAACGTGTGTGATGCTATTCTCGGTACAGTTATAGGTCTTGATGGGAAAGTTAACAAAGACAACGTGAAAGCGAGAATGGATCTTGAGGTTATGAAAATCAGGAAAGATTTGTGGTTGACATCGAGAGGCGGCAACCAAATACTAAATCGAGCAAATTATACGTTATCAACTGAAAAGCAGAAAATATTTATTGACTGGTTGAAGGCACGGAAGTTTCCCGATGGCTTCGCATCGAGTTTGAGAAATAATGTTCAAAGTGACTTGGGCAAGATTATTGGAATGAAATCTTACGACTATCACGTGATGATGCAGTATCTTTTTGTGGCTAGTATCCCAGGGCTTATCGAAGACAAAGCGATTAGTGATGCGATTATTGGGCTAGCTAACGTGTTTAGAGTCGTTTGTAATAAAAATCTCAGTGGGAAAGAGTTAGAATCGGGTAAGGTGAAAGTGGTTGAAGTTATGTGTAGATTGGAAATGATTTTGCCTCCCGCATTTTTCGATATAATGATCTACCTGGTTATACACTTATACGACGAAGCTTTGTTAGGGGGACCGGTTCAGATGCGTTGGATGTACCCGTTTGAGCGGTATCTAAAGAAATTAAAGGAGTACATACGAAACCCGGCGAGGCCAGAGGGTTCAATCGCCGAGGGGTACGTTGTAGAGGAGACTTTGACTTTCATATCGCGTTATCTTCAAGAAGAAAAAACAAAGTTCAATGAACCAGGTAGATATATCAAGACCGAAGCTCAACCTAAAGTTTTGTCCGTATTTAAGAGCCAATGTAATCCTTTGGGTAAATAAGAGTATGGTAATTTGCAATACAATGAGAAGGAGTAAATTGACTGGTATATCCTACTTCATTGCGATGAAATTCAACATTTGATGACGTAAGTTTTCAATTTATTTATTATATGTTTATTTATTATGAAAAATGTATTCAATTTGCTCGTCAAATGTGCAGAGAACACAAAGCCACGCTATCGGGTCCTGTAGCTGATAAAGTTAGGAAACGACGGCAAAATTTCTGAGATTGGTTTATGCATAAGGTATAGATCCATTCAAATACCAAATTAAGATTCCATTTCATACAACATTGTTATAATTGTTTATGCTTGTAGGTTTATAAAATGGAAAAGAAGGTGATGCATTTGCTACAAGTGAGATGATTTCATTGGCTAGTAAGTCTCATGGTGCAGTTTATAAGTATGATTCATGTGTTGTGAATGGTGTTAAATGGGTTACTCGTGAAAAGGGTGAAACAAGGGTGACACAAGATTACAGGGTATGCACCATGTACGAAGGAAAACCGTATTACAGTGAATTAGTCAAGATTGTAGAGGTAACATTTGATGATGATTGTTCCGTTGTCCTATTCGAGTGTAATTGGTATAACACTAGTACCGCGACGATAGAGAACGGGGTAACAATTATTAACACGTCTAATTTTTTTTGGGGAGGAGAGCCACACATCTTAGCTACTCAAGCAAAAAACGTATTTTACATCGATGAGATTAACTCAAGGAGATCCATACATCTTAGCTACTAAAGAAAAAAAGTATTTTACATCTAAGTGAACACCGAGACGGTTTCCGATCCGGTGAACTTGGCATCCACCGAGAAGATCGAGATTGACCCTGCTCATTTTTTGTATTGAATTGGCTTTTGATATGGTTGTTGATGAAAACGAGGAAATTGATGATGACACCTGGGAAGAGTATGGGGATGAAGAAGAACCTATAGAGGTTAATAGCGATGATGAACCTATAGTTATTAGTGGATATGATACTGATTAGGAGATTTTTTTTTGTTTATTTTTCTTAAAACATTTTGTTGGTTTTTGGAGTTGAAATTGAATTTATTTTGATACACTTAACCTTTGACTCAAATAGATGACTGAATACCCCCAAACACTTAAGTTTGACTCAAAATGTTGACTGAATAACTCAAACACTTAACTTTGACTCAAAATGTTGACTGAATATCCCAAACACTTAACTTTGACTCTAAATGTTGACTAAATACCCCAAACACTTAACTTTGACTCTAAATGTTGATTGAATACCCCAAACACTTAACTTTGACTCAAATAGTTGACTGAATACCCCCAAACAGTTAAGTTTGACTCAAATAGTTGACTAAATACCCCCAAACACTTAAATTTGACTCTAAATGTTGACTAAATACCCCAAACACTTAAGTTCGACTCAAATAGTTGACTAAATACCCCCAAACACTTAAGTTTGACTCAAAATGTTGACTGAATACCCCCAAACAGTTAAGTTTGACTCAAATAGTTGACTAAATACCCCCAAACACTTAAGTTTGACTCTAAATGTTGACTGAATACCCCAAACACTTAAGTTTCACTCAAAATGTTGAATGAATACCCCAAACACTTAACTTTGACTCTAAATGTTGACTGAATACCCCCAAACACTTAAGTTTGACTCAAATAGTTGACTAAATACCCCAAACACTTAAGCTTGACTCTAAAAGTTGACTGAATACCCCAAACACTTAAGTTTGACTCAAAATGTTGATTGAATACCTCAAACACTTAAGTTTGACTCAAAATTTTGACTGAATACACCAAACACTTAAGTTTGACTCTAAATGTTGACTGAATACCCCAAAACACTTAAGTTTGACTCAAATAGTTGACTAAATACCCACAAACACTTAAGTTTGACTCTAAATGTTGACTGAATACCCCAAACACTTAAGTTTGACTCAAAATGTTGAATGAATACCCCAAACACTTAACTTTGACTCTAAATGTTGACTAAATACCCCCAAACACTTAACTTTGACTCTAAATGTTGACTAAATACCCCCAAACACTTAACTTTGACTCAAATAGTTGACTGAATACCCCCAAACACTTAAGTTTGACTCAAATAGTTGACTAAATAACCCAAACACTTAAATTTGACTCTAAATGTTGACTGAATACCCCAAACAACTAACTTTGACTCAAATAGTTGACTGAATACCCCAAACACTTAACTTTGACTCTAAATGTTGACTGAATACCCCCAAACACTTAAGTTTGACTCAAATAGTTGACTAAATACCCCAAACACTTAAGCTTGACTCTAAAAGTTGACTGAATACCCCAAACACTTAAGTTTGACTCAAAATGTTGATTGAATACCTCAAACACTTAAGTTTGACTCAAAATGTTGACTGAATACCCCAAACACTTAACTATTAACTCAAATAGTTGACTGAATACCCCAAACACTTAACTTTGACTCTAAATGTTGACTGAATACCCAAACACTTAAGTTTGACTCAAATAGTTGACTGAATACCCCCAAACAACTAACTTTGACTCTAAATGTTGACTGAATACCCCAAACACTTAAGTTTAACCGTAAATGTTGACTGAATACCCCCAAACAGTTAAGTTTGACTCAAATAGTTGACTAATTACTCCAAACACTTAAGTTTGACTCAAAATGTTGACTGAATACCTCAAACGCTTAACTTTGACTCAAAATGTTGACTGAATACCCCCAAACACTTAACTTTGAATCTAAATGTTGACTGAATACCTCAAACACTGAAATTTGACACAAAATGTTGACTGAATACCTCAAACACTTAACTTTGACTCTAAATGTTGACTAAATACCCCCAAACACTTAACTTTGACTCAAATAGTTGACTGAATACCCCAAACACTTAAGTTTGACTCAAAATGTTGACTGAATACCTCAAACACTTAACTTTGACTCAAAATGTTGACTAAATACCCCAAATACTTAACTTTGACTCAAATAGTTGACTGAATACCCCCAAACACTTAACTTTGACTCTAAATGTTGACTAAATACCCCCAAACACTTAAGTTTGATTCAAATAGCTGACCGAATACCCCCAAACACTTAACTTTGACTCTAAATGTTGACTGAATAGCCCAAACACTTAAGTTTGACTCTAAATGTTGACTTTATACCCCAAACACTTAAGTTTGACTCAAATAGTTGACTAAATACCCCCAAACACTTAAGTTTAACTCAAAATGTTGACTAAATACCTCAAACGCTTAGCTTTGACTCAAAATGTTGACTGAATACCCCAAACACTTAACTTTGACTCTAAATGTTGACTAAATACCCCAAACACTTAACTTTGACTCTAAATGTTGACTGAATACCCCAAACACTTAACTTTGACTCTAAATGTTGACTGAATACCCCAAACACTTAACTTTGACTCTAAATGTTGACTGAATACCTCAAACACTTAACTTTGACTCGCAATGTTGACTGAATACCCCCAAACACTTAAGTTTGACTCAAATAGTTGACTGAATACCCTAAACACTTAACTTTGACTCAAATAGTTGACTGAATACCCCAAACACTTAAATTCGGAATTAAATGAATTTATTGATTGTTTGGAGTTGAATTGAATTTATTGATCGTTTGGAATTGAATTGAATTACGTTATATGATTATTTGGAATTGAATTGAAATATTGGATTATTCTAAAGTGAATTGGGTTCAATTTAAAAATAAATAAATAATTAATAGCGACTACATCATGCCTTTCGCGACTAGTTCATTTTTATGAACTAGTCGCTAATGAGAAAATAGTACTCGCGACTACAAAGTAGTCGCTAGTAAGCGAATTAATTACCCACTAATAGATGGCGGTCTATTTTCCCGTCCATGAAAGGACACGCGTTTTAATTTGACATTTCGCGACTACAATGTAGTCGTGAAAAACCAATTGACGTGGTCAACTTACTGACAAGTGTCAGTCACCACACCACTAACGACTACTTTTCATATATCTAGCGACTACATGAAGTAGTCGCTAGAAATAAAGCCCTATATCTTCGCCGAGAGCTCATTCTTCTCATTCATTCCTTACTCAAAAAACCCAAAAAACGAGCTCTCTCTATTTCAGCCACTCCAAGAGTCGATTGCAGCAGCTAGCAACACCAAATCATCATCAAAGGTAATAAAATCCCAACCTTAATCTTAGTTTTCTTCCACTTTCTTAAGATTTCTTAGGGTTTTTTCCCATTTTTTATATTTCTAATCAATTTTTTTATTTGTGTTTAAATCCGAATGACTATGGCATGGATTCATCATCAAACCAGCTTCAATTTCAGCATCTAAGGTAATTTTTCAACCTTTTTTTGTGGTTTAACTTTCATGTTTCATTTTTTATTTTTTTACTTAGATTATTACATGTTTAGGTGAAATCTGAATTTAAGTGGTGCGATTAGGGTGTTGTTTATGATATTTTAAACACAAAATTGATGCAAAATGGGTTAAAAAATAATTTGAGTAATTGAAATATTTTTTTTTTTCATTTTTGGTTGCTTGTTTATGAAATCCGAATTTAAGTGGTGTTATTAGGGTTAAATTTATGTTAATTTAAACATTGATTTCATGCTTGATTATGAAAAATAATTCGTATAAAGTGATGGTTTTATTATGATTTTTTGGGAATTTAATAAAAAAAAGTGTTAGTATGAAATTAAAAATGGAATGAGATTTGAGTTTATTTGGCCTAAAATTGTATAAAAAAATATATAGGGACTAACATGCAATTTTAAAAGACTTTGTATGAATGTTGGGGTTTTTTAGGGTTTTATATAATTTTAGAAAATTAAAATTAGTAATATTTAATTAAAAAAATGCATGTAACTTGACTTTTTTGGCCTTAAAGTGTTTATTAAAAAAGTAGAGGGACCAAAGGGTAATTTTAATAAAATTAAAAGATTATAATAAAATTAAAAGGATAAAAAATTTATTTTGTAAAAATAATATATTTAAAAAAAATAGAGGGACCAAAGTGCAATATTAAAAAGATTAAAGGAATTTCATGATTTGATGAAAATAAAGGGACTATATAACAATATATTTTTAAATATTAAAAAAAATTATAGTTTATTTTACTATATGACTAATATAATTATTTTTGTATAATACATATTGTATGTGTGCTATATTGGATGTTAAAGCTTGCCGATAATTTATTTACTTTATTTAATTTATAATTGTAATAATTTATTTATTTTTATTTTCATGTTTGTGATGTAATAATTTATTGTTTTTTATTTTATTTTTATTTCTATATTTTAATTGCACTACAAAATGTTAGATGGCCGATGTGATGACTAGACATCACGGAGGGGACGGTGGGGGTAGGGATCCAAAGCAGAATCCAAACAGAAATCTGGCCGCCTGTGAAAGTCAACCCGGTAAATAAAACAATTTAAATCCAAAATTACTTATAAAGAACTTAAACATTAATTATTTATATTTTAAAACAGAACCAAAACAACGCAAAAAACGGGGTAGCGCGACCCTAAAAACTTCCATTAAGGCCCTCAAAGCGGTCGGGTGGCCTTTGCCGGTCGATTTCTGCATTCTTGACCACACGTGGAATCCCTCCAGCAAGTATGGGCACCATGTTTCCCAAGTGATCGGGATAACTGTCCGAGAGAGGATTCCACCGTGTTACAAGGCGTGGGATAAAGTTCTGGATGCTGACAAAATCGCAGTTATCAAGAGAGTATCGGTAAAGATAAAACTATTAATATTTTTACAAAATAATTCATTATTATAATTTTAATTCAAATAATATTTTTGTTGTAGAATTTTTCGACATACCGAGTTGGAAGAAAAGGAAAGATTGGAATTTGATTGTTGGTAATTTGGACGATACGATGAGAATAAGGTATAAAGATTATAAACATAACACGAAGAGAGACTACTGGAGAAAGGGTTTGAAACCGGATTGGTTGTCTGATGAGATATGGGAAAGATGTTGTGAGTATTGGGGTTCTAGGAAAGCAAGGGTATACACTCATTTTTTTTATCTAAATTTTATTTTTAAATTATAATTGATGTTATTAATAATTGAATTTTAATTTTTTTCAGCATCAAGCGAGTGAAAATAGCAAGAATCGAAAAAACATAAGAATAAGAGTGGAGAGGGGTCGAGAAAATATTCCCGAACTCGGGATATGCTTTATGAGGTGCTTTTTTCTTTACGTAATTTATTTATTATTTATTTTGAATATTTTTTTAATGAAACAGAGTGAGGATTTAATCCCGGGGGGAAGGTGGTAGTGGTGGGCCCTGGTGTGTTATTAAATTAAGTACGAAAATAAAGGAACCACAATTACCGCAAGTGTACGGTTGTCCAAGTAATACTCCGATAAATCGGGTTTCATTCTCAGGGACGGATTAGGTTCAACTCCAATATTAATCTTTTTTTTTTGGACATCAAAAGGGTGCAAAGGCACCCCGCAAATAAACAAAGAAAATCATCCTATTCCTAGTTTACTAAAAGCCGCTGAAAGATCGGAGATACTAAGCGTATTCCGATTTACAAAAGTTGCTGCGTGCCTAGCCTCCTTCGCTAACTTATCCGCATTACTGTTGAGCTTCCTGTTGATGTGTTTGAAAGTAATCTGTCCGAGCTCCTCAGTTATGCAAATAATTTTTCGAAGAACGGGTTGGATATTCCAACGTGCTGCTGACACCTGCTTTATACCTTGAATCACTTCAAGGTTGTCTGAGTGGATGGTAACTATTTTATTTTGATACTTTCCTGCTATTTTCGTAGCTTCCAAAACTGCTATTGCTTCTCCTTCTATTACCGTGTTGCAATCAATAGTCTTGCTCATTTTAGATTTTGAGTTGTTCCCTCTTTGGTCCCATACTATTGCTATTCCCGTTGGTTCCCACTTGTTTGAAAAAGAAGCGTCACAGTATATGTTGATTTCTTCCTCGTGATCCGTGTCCCTTGCTTCACTTTGTTCTTTTAGACTATTAAAGCCCTTATAACCCTGTTTAATCCAGTTAATACCGTGGATTTTTTGCATGAGTTTTGTCGATGCTTTGTTTATCACTGTTCCGTTCGCTGCGGTTCCTTCATGAAGGCCTTTCATTTTTGCTTTCCAAATATTCCAAAGGTTGATCATTATAAAATCTCGAACCACTTTCTCGTCCCACCCTCCCTTTTTGAAAGATTTTACAGTTTTGAGGAACCAATCTTCTATATTATCATCCAGTTTTTCTTGTATTTTGATTTGTAAGAACGATCCCGCCCAGATATCTTTGCACATACTGCACTGAAGGAGTAGATGTTCCACATCTTCTTTATCCTGGTTGCACCATAGACAGTTTTTACCATCTGCATATTTCCTCTTGGAAAGGTTAACTCTAGTCGGTAAAGCATTATTGACCACCCTCCACATAAATAATCTTATTTTTTTTGGGATATTTGATTTCCATATTTTTTTCCATATTTTTGATTCTTGCATAACCCGTGTCTTAGTAGTAGTCACCTTGTTCTTGTTATGTTCTTCTATAATTATTTTGTATCCCGTTTTTGTATCATAATTCCCATCTTTTGAATAAGGCCATATGAATCTATCTTTAGTATCAAATTCTTTAATCTTTGTTTTCTTTATCAAGTTTATTATTGGTTCATGGAAAAGGTTATCCAAAATTTCGAGATTCCATTCCTCATCTCCTTCCTTCATGAGTTCATTCACTTTTATGAGGTTCGATCCTTTTGGTTTCTCTAATTTCCATTCTGTGTCTATCCATTTTTCATTCCATATATCCGTATCCTTTCCATTTCCTATTTTTTTGATACCATGTTTTTTGATAAAATCTCTTCCTTCCATTATACTAGCCCAACTCCATGTTCTACTTTGTTTAACTTTACAAGACAAAAAACTAGATTTATTAAAATAGATACCTTTGAGAAGTCTAGCTGCCAGGTTGTTTGGACTATGCATTATTCTCCAAGCTTGAGAAGCTAGAAGAACTGTGTTCATTTTTTTGAAATCTTTAAAGCCGAGTCCCCCAATAATTTTATTCACCGTTATCTTTTCCCATGCAACCCAGTGAATCCTATTTCTTTCACCTGAATTCCACCAGAAATTAGAGATAGCTGAGATAAGTTTATTACAGAAATTAATAGGAAAAGAAAAAATGGACATATAATAATTCGGAATAGCTTGAAGGATTGCTTTGATGAGCACTTCTTTGCCCCCTTCCGATAGGAGTTTAGCTTTCCAACCTTCTGTATTTTTAAACACCTTTTTTGCTATCCATTCAAGAGATTCTACCTTTGATCTTTTATGGCATAATGGAATTCCCAAGTAATATCCCAAATCTTCCGTTTCTTTAATGCCCATTCTTTTTGTTACTGAATCTTTGATCTCTTCTGTTGTTTCTTTACTAAAAATGATTGCCGATTTATTAAAGTTAATTGCCTGTCCAGACCGCTCGCAATATATATCCAAACATTCTTTAAAAGATTCAATATCAGATTCATCTAAGTCTAAAAAGAAAAGAGAATCATCTGCAAATAATAGATGAGATATAATAGGGCAGTTTCTATTAATTCTTATGCCGCTAAAAAAGTTATTATTAACGAAATGATCCACAATACTAATTAGAGATTCAGTCATAATAGAGAAAAGGAAGGGGGAAAGAGGATCTCCTTGCCTGAGTCCTCTTCCTGGTTTAAAATTTTCTAGTCTCTCTCCATTGATGTTGATATAGAAAGATACCGAAGTGATACAGTTTCTTATCCATTCTATCCATTTATCACAAAACCCTAATTTACTCAAAACTTTAAATAAGAAATGTCATCTTACCTGATCATAAGCTTTTGCCATGTCTATTTTGATTGCCGCCAAATTTTTCTTATTTTTCCTCTTCCTACTCATAAAAAAAGATATTTCTTGGGCTATTAGTATGTTGTCCTGTATGGCTCGACCTTTGATGAAGGCTGATTGTGTGGGTGAGATAATTTTATCCATGATTTCTCTTAACCGATTGGAAAGAATCTTCGTAATAATTTTATAAATAAAGTTGACGCATGAAATAGGTCTGAAATCTCCTAAATTTTCTTGTGTATTTCCTTTCGGGATCAGCGTGATAAGTGTATCGTTGATAGTTTCCATTGACCGATTATTCTCAAAAAAATCCATAACAACCTGTGTCACATCGTTTTTTATAATTTCCCAGAATTCTTTATAAAACTTACCATTTAATCCATCCGGTCCTGGGGCTTTTGATGCTGATAAATCCATAACAGCTCTTTCTATCTCTTCAGTACTTGGTTTTTTTGTTAATTCTTTATTCATATCCTCCGTGATACGTGGTGAAATAAATTCAACTGCTTTTTCCATTGCTTCATCTTCACCCCCTTTTTCTTTAAAAAGATTTTTATAAAATTCTTGGAAGTTCCTTTTGATATTCTCTGAATCATCTGTCCAACTGCCTTCCATGTCTTTAATTCTATTTATTCTGTTAAGTTTCCTTCTCTTAATAGTAGCTAAATGAAAATATTTTTGTATTCTTGTCCCCATAGATGAGCCAATTAAGTCTAGCTCTATCACACCAGTATTTCTCTTCTCTCTCATACTCTTTTTTTATATTTTCTTTGATAATGTGTTCTTCATCAGTAGTATCTTTATCTATTATGTTATTAAGCTTTATCAGTTTATCTTGAAGTTTTTTTATGGTAATTTCGTGATTTTTAAAGTTTTTCCTACTCCAAATGCTAAGTTCTTTTTTTGTATATTCACGTTTCTTAATGAAGTTTGGTATAGGACTATTGTTATTAGGGATAGGCCAACTCTCTTCTATTATTTTTTTGCAATTCTCATCTTCAAGCCATCTAGTTTCGAATTTAAATTGTTTTTCCCTTATTTTCATATTAAAATCGTAATAAAGGATTAAAGGAGAGTGATCCGACCCTATGGCTGGTGGTATGTGTATAAGCGATCTCGGGAAACGTTCCATCCATTCGTAGGTTGCTAGTCCTCTATCAATTCTTGTCTTGACATTCTTTTCACCTTCCATCCTATTGGACCATGTAAAAAAACAACCATTAGAATTAATTTCCGCAAGAGAATTACTACAAGTAAAATCAATAAAAGCATTTATATGATCTATATTGGCCTTGTTCTTGCTATTTTTTTTCTGTAATGTTAAGAATTTCGTTGAAATCTCCAATAATTGTCCACGGTTCTCTGAAGCTTTCGCCCCATTTTGTAATTTCTTTCCATGTATCTAATCTTTGGTTAAAGTCATTGGGAGCATGGATAAACACAATATAATAACTGAAAGAAAGTTCATTAATACGGGCAATAATAAAGGAATTACAGCTAAAGACAATATTAAGATGCACGTCAGAGTGCCACAAAACCAGGAACCCTCCTGAGTGAAATGCATTTCCAGTGGGTTCCACAAAAAAAGAGTTATCAAAACCAAACCGAGCCAAAACATCTTGAGAGTCCACTTCTCTCAACATCGTCTCACAAAACGCCACCACACTTGGTCTAAATTGAGCCACCAACGAGCTAGCTTTAGTTAATGTTAAGGGCGCTCGTAAACCCTGAACATTCCAAAATAATGTCGTCACTTAATTTTTGCGGCTTTTTTGGAGTTGCCGCCTCCATTATTGTTTTCGAAAACCTCCTCTTCTTCATCAAATGCATCAGCATACTGGAAGTTCATGTCGTGATCCTCTCCTCCGCCTTCATAGTCTTTCTCAAAGTAGTTTTCACTGCTTTCAAAGTTACCCTCTTCCTCCTCCTCTGGTTCATATTGCGAGTTCTCCTCGTCCACCTCTTTTGTAGCCTTCTTCAAGTCTTTCCCTTTTCCTTTAGGGGTGTTGTTTCTTTCTGCTTCCTCTTTTTCATCCTCTAATATACTGAATTGATTTTTATTTACGAAATCTTCAATTGGATCCACCACCCTTAACTTTTTAAAATTTCCAGCCATTTTTGAATTCACTTCACCGCTTCCAGTCTCAATTCTTATTCCTCTCGCTTCCCTTCTTCTTTTAATAGTTTGTTGAGAGTTTGACGAAGTTTCCATATATTGATTAGAGGTGTTGTTGGAATTTCCCACGTATTTTCCTTTGATCTTCTTCATTTGTTCTTCAAATGCCATAAGTGCAGCTCGAATACTTCCTTAATTCCCTTCCTCATTTTCATCTGTTATTCCATGAGTTCTTTTGAAAGCTTCCATTTTCAAAGAGGATTTATGTAGCTCATTGCGCAGATCATGTATTTGTTTATTCCAGCTCTCCCATTCCTGTTCCTCTGTGTCCTTATCCTCATCTTCTTGATTCTTCTTGCTCATTTTTCCTTCAACACCTTTCTTTGTGTAGTTGAATTTACTAAGAACATCATCATCTTCTTCTCGGAATTGGATACCCCTGTTTGGATTGTTAACTCTATTACTTGGACCTGCATCTTTAATAGATTTATTATTATAAAAGTAGTTAGTAAATTCTCCATTATTTTTAATATGAAGACCGTAAATCGAGTTGAAAGGCGGGAATTTTGCCACATTATCAATGCTCCATGAGACTTTCCTGCGTTCATCTATGTCTTCCACCTGTTTAACATTCTTATTTGGACAATCTCCGTATTGATGTCCTATTCTTCCGCATCTGAAGCATAGTAAACCCGTATTCTCGTATTGGAACACCACCCAAGCTGGTCCCTCTTCTTGGTAAAGATAAGCTCCGGGGGGGAGAGGGTATTTGGTGTTGATTCTAGCTCTAAACCTCAAAATCTTAACATCACAGTTCTGATTGTTGGGAAGATCCACAACTTCTATTCTAATAAAGCATACCTCGAGAGCTTTTATTGTGTCTAGGTTGTTTTGCTTAAATGCCAAACCTCTAACCTGGACCCAGATTGAGGAATAATCTGTCACCAGATCATTAAAGTCGACAACGAGAGGCCACATGGTCATACTCAAGTGAAGCTTTTGATACAATCCTGGCCTCATTTCCCATACTCTTTTGAACTCTTTCTCATTGAAAATCTCCAGCTTGAACATATTATTTTTGACATCAGTTAATCTATAGTGTCCTTGTATTCCCCATCTGTCCTCTATAAGCTTCCCGAGTTGCACAGCATAGATGGCAGAATCTCCAATGGCCTTGATGAGAATTGCTTTTTCTTCCTTCATGCTTGCAGAGAGTCGAGCTTTAGATCCAATGTTTATAACTCCCAACTTTCGAGCTTTATGGTCATTGAGAGGGATTATAGGTAAGGCGTGGTGTTCTCTTGATGCCATAGTAACACCTAGGTACGCAATAGACACTGATACACTACACAACACAGTAATTAGGAAATAAGAAAAACAGGTAAAAGTGAAAGGGAGAATTTGAAGAGGGGGGGTGTTATCTGAAAGGTAGCAAAGATGAAAGCAGAAGTGAGGAGGAGATAATGAAGCAACTCCACCCTCTTCTTTAAGTATATATAGGCGTCTTCCTTTACCATCTTCATGGGGTATCTCAATTACTCTAAGGCGTGTTGAGTTATTCTTCCCAAGACTTCGGTAATTGGTGCATTCTTTCCTGCAGCAATCTCTTATTTTAATAGAGTAATTATTTTTACCTAGCTCTATAATTGATCTTGGAGAACTCGAGGTGTAGTAGCTTCCTTTGATAGGCCTATAGCAGCGTGCAATTGAAACACTTCCAAGCTCGACTCTTCGCCTCCCCCACGCAAGAATAGCTTTTGTCGCTTTTGGTTTCTGCACAAAAAGAGGACCGAAATCATAACTAAGATTATTTAATATCTTTATTACCTCGATGCAAGGTGGGATTTGGTCTGCAGCAAACATGATTTCGAAAAGTTCAATCGACGCCCCCGTAGCTTCTTGACCTCCCTCATCATTAATTCCACTTCCCCATCTTTATCTGCACCATTTTGCTAGTCTAATAGCTTTCCTAATTATCGAATTAGGTTTGTTCTTCCCCAAATCCGAAAAAGTGAAAACCCTTTGTAACCCTAATACGCCATCTGACGAAACCCCCATTCCAAGATGAGGGAAGAGATGCGTGAAACAAGAAGCAAGAAACCACTCACGAGATCACCACTTCGAGGTGATGATTATCACGAGCAGATCTGATATTTTTCGACTAAGAAATCGTACCCGATGAGTAGAGAGAGGAGAGAGCGTGGTTTAGAGAGAGCTTGATGATGAACAACCACAATTGTTTCCAATATTAATCAGATAGTAGAAATAATTGCTTGACAGAAAAGTAATATAATAGATTTTTGTTTGGTTTTCTTAAAACTAAATACGCAAATAAATAAAGACTAAAAGTAAATAACATAAAATAAATAATAAAGTAAAAGACGACTTCAGATATGAGAGATACTTGTGTCTCTCAAGGAATCCACCTAATTAACGTAACCTATGTTATGTTTAAGGGTAGAATTGGTATTAGTATATTAGTCGGGAATCTAATATCTCCTAGCCCCCGTCAGGGTGGACCTAAGAGCTATCCTACGGTATTACAAACCCCGTCAGGGTGAATATAAGCTACTTTAAGATGAATAATATTTTACCTCTTTGGTTATGTAAATCATATGACTTTCGTCCATTACACGGGTATTACCTAAGTCTGTATTCAAACCCCCTGTCGAATGATCACTTCGCCATTAAAGTGAATAGCCAATATACTAAAACCTATTTCTAGTTGTACGGAAAAGAAATAGTGATGAAGAACAAAGTAATATCCAATATCAAATACCTAATTCAATTTAAATCTAAACAATCCCAAATTCAAAACAAGGATTAAATTAATTAGGGTTCATCCCTTTTATTGCGATTCTCAAGTATATAAAAGTTTAGCTCATAACAATATTAAAGACTGAAACTAAACAAAAAGACATCATATTTAATTACAGAAAATAAATTGATAACCTAAGGTTTTGGATGACTGTTGATGGAAGAACGGAGTTTCTCCAGCTCTAGCTTCTCCTCTGCCTTCTTGTTCTTGAAGTATTTGACTCTCTCTCTCTCTCTAAGGATGTTGTAAATCGAATAATATGTGAGAGGTGGTTCTGACTCTCTCTCTCTAGAGATGTATATATTGAAGAATAATTTAGAGGTACTGAATAATGAGGTCTAAGAGGTGTATTTATAGGTGTCAGCAAGCCCTAGGTCGAATTACTTGGAGTGGAAGACAAGGCAAGAACTCTTAAATTCGTAGCCCTAAAATCTAGGAAAGGTAAGATTCTGCTGCTGATTTGGTTTGGTCATATCTCCTTCAATACTTATCCGTTTGAGGCGTTCCAATATTCGAAACAACTTGTCTCGGAAAGATCTTTCCGTTAGTGCAGACCACTCGCCCAAATTCCTAGACAATATTAAGTCATGGACTCGTCTTTGAAACGTGGCTGGAATTCCAGATTCATAAGGCAGCTTTATCTTTTCCTTCTTTGCATATATCCTTCATTAATCTTCTTATTTCCATGTAAATCTCTTTCCTTTACTTCTTTGACTTGACTTGGTCTCTAAGTAATTACCATATATCTTTTAAAGCTTCACAATAAATAATTAATTAAACCGCATATTCTTTAAAAAGAATAAATTAATAATTCAAGAAATAGAAATAGGAAAGTGCACTCTAAAAATAGAAACTCGAGTAAAAGTACTTCCTAACACACTAAAGTACCCTAAGACTTTAATTCTCACTTCTCCTCCTTGTAGTGGTCTTTCATGAAATTCAAGAACCTACTAACTTTGCACTAAAAACAATCAAATTAATGCACAAAAACTCTAAAAATGCAAATAGTCAATTTCCAAGGGGAGGAAGTGCAATATGATCAAATAAGCATAAAAAGTCTATCAAATAAGTCATTTATTCACCTAAAAGGATGTCTCCAAAGGGCTAATAATTAGAACAAATAGGGAGACATCAAGACCCCAAACTCAAACCTTTGTCGTCCCGACAAAGTAAAATAAAAACAAAGGATCTTTTAGGTGAACGCAGAAGGTAGAATCTAGTAAATAGTGCCAAAGCACAACTTAAAACAAATCTCGTATAGTCTAATCTAGGAATTAATATACACATACACTTATCATGCAAAATCAAAACACAAAATAATATCAATCCAAAATTAATTTCACAATGCTAGAAGGTTACGCTTATTACTTATCTCAAGATGGTGGCTATAGGGTGTTCCTCGATCTTTACTTGCTTTGAACGCTCCACTTAGCATATTCCCTATTAACTCACTGTGTATCTAGGAATCACGAGGTCTTTACGGTTTTAGCGCTTAGGGACGGTATGGTATGTATATTTGGTAAATTTGAAGTGAGCTTTTGGCTCTCTCCTCACTTACCATCAACAAACTGTCCAAGAGCTTGAGTTTACACTCGAATAACATTCTCACTCAACCCATTTGACGCGCTTATGTAGCGTCCCCAAATCAACCCAATAATCACTAAGGATGATTCACATAAAAATTTCCACTTTGCTGGTCCAAATATATATTTTTCATATGAAATTTTTCTTTTCTTTTGTATAGCTATGACTCTCTTTTTGATGTTGAGATATCATGTTATTTTTTCATACATTATTCCTTTTCATAACATTAGCTCGTAGCTTCTTTTTCATTTACTATTACCCCGGCAAAGGGTTACAATATAATAAACCTGTGAATCATCATCAAAATATAGCACAGAGCACAATTGATAAGCTCAAAAATCCCAACCCAATGTAAATTCCCATATAGTGGACCCACCACCCCAAACTCAAGCTCAAGACAAGAAGTCTCAGGATCGTGATTCAAGTGCGGGTCATATGGTCATGCCTAACAATCTAAAGGGATATTGGCTTATAATATGGCGACAAAAGAAAGGCTTAAATGCTAAAAATTTGGCTATGAAGGATATATTAATTCAGGGATAGAAGGCCAAAAAGGATTCAAAGGGCTAACAAAGAACTACCTCTATCATCTTCCTATTTACATAGTTTTCCTCTAGTTCATACCTAAGTGGGTTCTCTACTCATTTAGATCTCACGTTCTACAAACCACTCATTATCCTTAATCACAAGTTCACTTCTTTTGCATTGTTCATTAATTCTTCCTATTAATTATCTCATATTTGCATGCAATCTAAGTGCGTTTCACACTAACTCCTAAAGTCAACTATTTTCTATCATAAATTCATAAAAAGCATGCTTGATGGGGGCATTTAAAATACTCTACAATCAACGCAACCCTTAGATTAATTTGATTGAAAGCATAAAAAAAACAAAAAATTGGGATGAGGCAACGAACCCCACCCCAAACTCAAAAATGAGTCGTGTCCTCACGACTCGAAAAAGACTCAAGAAAGCAAATAAAAACTTAATAAAACAAATGAGAAAAGGGATAGGAAAACTAATCTGAACCAGCACGAAGCTGGTTTCCATGGTTGCGTGTAGGTTGAGCTCCTTGTGTTGTGTAGGTGGCATGTGGAACATTTCTCACTCCACGTAATATGATTTTCATAAGCTCCAACTCTTTTGTGACTTTTTCCTATGATTGGTAACACCTCTTCATGATTATCCTCCAAAAGTTCCATTCTTTCAACTCCATCTTTCAACACTCCGAAAGTAATAAAGGATTCTCCAACTTCTTCTTCCTCTTCATGGTATTCTTGTCTTCCCAATTTTCGTCATCTCAATGAACCCCAAACTCAAAACTTCGATTAATAAAAAACTAGAGAAGATTTTTGAAATTTTATATTTTGAGGATTTGTAATGCAGGATTATGGTGTCATATGAGATGGGTAATGAATATGTGATGGCTTGGGGAAGGTTTAATGAATAGAATTGAAGCTTTGATGAAGAGGCTTAAGGTTGAAGGAGAAGATTTCTTGATGTTCTTGAAGGATCATGGTGTTGGATGTGTGTTTGGAATGAAATAGGAGGAAGGGTTTAATATTCTTTGGTGTTGTAGTGGTCTTTGTGAAGCTATATAAAGGGTTAGGGTCTGAAAATTCGTTTTTGAAGAGGCTAGGGTTACTTCTTGATAAGGTAAGAAGTGGAATTGGAATCAGACACTTCAAAACCGCCATCCCGCCGGCATACCGGCGGTATCACCGGCTAGCCGGTGCTAGACTTCTTCCTTTTTGTAACATTCTGCCTCGAACCCGATTCCATACCCGTGGCCACGTGTTCTTGGGCGCCGGCATACCGGTGCGCTGGTTCTCACGGACTCGCGCTCCGTCAAAATACCCGAGTCGAGCAAGTGAAGTTCCAATCTCATCCTTCAACTACCATTTTTGTTTAAAAAGATTCTAGTCCGTATTCTTCACTTGCCACAACCAAACACTCTTATTAGTTAAGTATTCTCCATGCACCCATTTAATCCAAAGTGAGTATTTCTTAACAAAAATCTTCCACAATTTCTTCATAAGTAGCACTTTATATCAAGAAACTAAATCCTTGATCCCAAGATCTCCTTCATCTTTTGGAGTACATATCCTTTTCCACCTAAATTGTGGAGATTTCTTATCCCAATAAAAATTTCTAAAAATACTTATAATACGATCACACACACAATCCGGGTGCAAAACAATAGACAACCAAAAACATAATACCCCTTGAAGAAGCGGTCTAATGAGTTCCAATCGACCTGCATATGAAAGAGAAGTGGTGTTCCAAGATCTAACATAGATTTCCAATTTTTTAATAAAAGGGTTGTAATCACTTGGAAAAAAAAATCAAAGTACCAAGTGGTATACCCAAGTAACAAAATGACATAACGCCTTTTCAAGTTGTGTTGTTTCTAAAATATTTTCAAGCACTTTGTTCTTAATCCCCACAAAATAATTGTTCGATTTATCACATTCAAATGAAGTCCTGAACACTTCCCAAAATCCTTCAAGTTATGCAATACAATTTAATCTAATCATGGTCTCATTTTTCTAAAAGCACGAGGTCATCGACAAAAGCTAAATGTGTGATCCTGACTTTTCCACATTTAGGATGATATTTAAATCCATAACTCGTATTTTTCTTAAATAGTCTCGAAAGATATTCAAGGAAGAGGTAAGGTGAGAGAGGGTCACCTTGTCTAGATCATATTTCTCTCTTGAAGAAGACATGAACTTCACCATCTACAACAGCCGAATAAAAAGGGGTAAAAACACACACCATATTCCAATCAATATATTGTGTCAAAAATTTGATGCCTTTAAGCACCTCATGGAGAAACTCCCAAGAAATCGAGTCATAAGCCTTACACAAATAAATTTTAATTTTCATCGCGGAGAACAACTATTATAATTATTATTGTTATTATTATTATTATTATTATTATTATTATTATTATTATTATTATTATTATTATTATTATTATTATTATTATTATTATTATTATATCCTAGCAACAAGTCTTGCATAGGGTGAATATTTCCGACCATCGATTCCGATGACAGAATCATTTTGCATTTTATTCACTATATCATCTAAAAGCGGTTTCATGCAATCATCTATAATCATGGTGATAGCCTATTAATGACATTACAACAATATATAGGTCTATAATTTTCAACTTTGAACAAATTATTTTTCTCCTCGATGAGTGAAATAATAGTTGTATTTAATTGCATAAGTAAACAACTGTGAAGACGAAAAATTCATGTATGTCTGAATTACTTCTTCTCCAATTAGTTTCCATAATTTCTTGAAGACTAGGGAAGAATACCTATCGTGTCCGGAAGATTTTCATTTGTTATACGAAAAAATCGCCTCTTTAATTTTTTCACCGGGAACCTCTTTACACATATGCAACCATTATTCTCTTTTTAAGAGTTTACCACACTCAAAACCAATGGCATCTACACTATCTATATTAATCTTTAAACCGAACTACCCCTTGTAATAATTCACAAAAGTTTCATATACTTGAACAATAGAAGTAGTTTCTCATCATTAGGATGTTGAATTTTAGGATCGATTTTTTTTTTGAATTAGTTATGACGATTTTAAAGATAATTCACGGACGCGCGTGTTTGTTTATTAGTTTTTGTTTTGTTTTTTATAGTTTTTTTTTTCTAATTACTATTTGTAGAGGTATTTTGGGTTGAGGCGCTAACTTATAAAAAGTTTTATTCTAAATATTTTTTTATTGGCATTTTTAATTATTGTCTCAAGAATCAATAAGATATATTATTTGAGTTCGCCAGAGCATTGATTTTTACTTTTATACATGTGTAATTTTGGTTTTATGTACGACCACTCCAAATCCCACAAACTACCCAATGGAACAAAGTCTAACCCCATTAATTATTGGGAAAAAATTAATTATAAAATAATTATTTCTAAGAATCTAATTATTATTCTTTTTGAAAAATTATCTTTAAAATTATTATAGACCTTAAACAATTTAATTGTTACAATTTTGTGAATGTAAAAAAAAAAGAGAAAATGTATTAAGGAATCAAGTTGTGAATGGTGTGAAATGTGCGAAGAGGATAGCGAACACATAATACTCAAATGCCCATTGAGTATGAGAGCATGGGCAAAATCTGCGATGCAAATTAAGATTGAAAAAGAGGATAAAATAAATTTTGGAGATTGGTTTCTTAATACAATTGAAAGTTTTTCTACTAATGGGTGGGACAAAAGGAAAATCACAGCTAATATTATGATTACAACTTAGAATATTTGAAAAGAACGGATGAAAGGTTATTTTGAGAAAAAAGAATGGATTACGGACAATATTGGTAATAAGACAAAAATGATGATGGATAAATTATTTAAGTATACTGATGGGAATGATGGAAAAAAATAAATTAAATACAAGGATAATATTAGTGTTTAGGAGGAAAATCCAGTTATCAAAGATAGGTCGAGACTATTTGGTTTTGTGATACATCTTTTACTAAGAAATGAGAACTGGCGGGTGTGGTTACTATTGGCGTCGAGGGTTCAGGAGTCATTAAATACAAGAAAGAGAGCAGATGTATGATTGGAAGTGTTATTGAAGGGGAAGTTTGGGCTCTCCTTATCGCTTTGAGGACGGCGGGTGCTTTCAAAGTACAGAGTAGTTCTTTCTATTCTAATAATCTTGAATTTGTCCAAGGTATTTTAGAAAACAAAAAACTGTACTGGAATTAAGATACCTAGGGAATGAAATTAAAAGATGAATCAATAAGTTCCCGATGTAGAAGATATCATACATTAGTAGAAAACATAATTTCATTGTGGATCAATATGCAAAATGCGTAAGAAAAACGTATGGACTTAACCAGTTGGAAGGTTATTCAAGTTGGAAGGTTATTCAGTTGTGGAATCTTAAAATTTATATGCTAATCTTTGTAATAGGTCGTAATCTTCTTTACTTTGACAAAAAAAAAAAGAACCCACACAAATTATCATATTAAATTAACGGTTCCACAAATCAAATCCAATCACTCGATTCAGTCATTCAAGCAAATTAAAATAATAAAATAAATGAAGTCACAGAGGCATAAGAGACTAATCAAGACTCCAGTGGCATGATATTCTGCAAATGATTTGCAATTAACACTTTAGGAAATCGTAAGCCTATATTCAAAGCATTTAAACCCAGTTTCCATGCACACCAATCGCGAACAAACAAATTCCAAGAATTAGGGGTAGATTTTTGCTTGTCTTCTCGGTGCTCCTAGAATTTCCAAAACCTTGGCCCAAGCCAATGTTTCCTGATAGACTGGAATTTAAACAATTGAATAACATCAAATCCATGGCCAGGGTCACCTTAGAACTTGAGTTATGATCCCGTTAAGAAAAAAAAAATTTAAATGTCACATGTGAATACCGTTCAACTCGCTTACTTTGTTTTCAATTTCGTGTTGCTTTTCAGTGAAGACGGTATTGATCCAGTGAAAAAATTATTTGACAAATTCCTTCAAAAGAATTAAGAAAAAGATGGTAAGTTATTCCCTTTTAAGCTAGCGATGATATAATTACTTATTGATTATCATGTATTGCTACTTACAGTTCTTCTAGCTTCGGAAGTTTCCCAAGAAATTCAGGAATAGATCCTGTCAAACCGTTGTTTTGTAAATTTCTGCAATTGAGAACAAAATCGTTTAACTTGAAGCCAATTTCAGTAATAATGAGAAGAAATAAAGCAAAATTTGCTGCTAATTTTGATACATTTTTTCAAGAGCATCCATAGAACTGAAGTCCGGAAGTGCCCCAATTAGATTTTTAGAACCAAGGTCCCTGTAATTTATACGTGAGAAAATAAAATAATCAGTAGAATCATTAATGGTTAAAATAAAGAATCCAAGCTTAATGGTGTTTTTCTTCAATCCGACAGTGTGTTAGAAATTTAAATATTGATGAGTCTGACTGGATGGAAGTAAATTCTACCAACTTATAATGTCTTACAATTCAGTCACTCGAGGGGAGTCATCATTGTTACATGTAACCCATGTCACTTTCACTGGATAACAAGGATCAATCGCCGCCTCAACCAGATAGGGAAACCTGGTGAGAAGTACTTTCCATCCTTGCACTAAATCACCGAAATATTACGTAAATAAACAAGTATAAATAATATATAAAGATCAATACATAACTCTGATAACTAACCATCACTTTCATTAGTCGATTTGAATATCGCAGCATCTACATTGTACACTGCCCCTAGTTTTGGTCGACATTTGAGTGTTAAAAAACAAATAAGGAGAGAGAGCATTACCGAGAAGTAATTACTAAAGATAAGATAGCTAGAGGTTTAATTTACCACCAAAAAGGACAATGAAAAGGCACAAGGCTAAGAGAAACGATCTTGGATTGTTGGCCATGAAAATTATGTAGTGAGAGATAACTATAATCACTTTAATATATATATATATATACACAATATTTCAGAGTTTCATATATATATATATATATATATATATATATATATATATATATATATATATATATATATATATATATATATATATATATATATATATATATATATATATATATATAATTCATTTTTATTGATAAGTGGTGAAGCATGAAGGTGATTTTAGGTGAACTCGTTCAACTTGTTTTTTAGCCCAATAAGAAGAATTCAACTTGTTTCGAAAAGAATAGATAAATTAAACTTTCCATAATATTATTCTTTGTAAGAATTATTCATCACAACTTGCCATTTTGGTAATTGATCTTAGACTTAACCTTTTCCCACATGAAATTTTTTTTTTTTTTTATCAACTGTCAACACATGAAAATAGTTAAGTCTAAGGTCAATTCGCAAAATGGCAAGTTGTGATGAATAATTCTTACAAAAAATAATATTATAGAAAGTTTAATTTATCTATTTTTTTGGAAACAAGTTGAATTCTTTTTATTGGGCTAAAAAACAAGTTGAACAAGTTCATCTAAAATTACCGGAAAAAGGACATTCAAGTTCCTAAGTATTTTATATTAGAACACTTAGGTCTTTCAGTTCTTGTTTATCTTTTGTCAAGTCCCTTTTTTTAACTTAGATAGTTATATTTAACGGTCAAAATTTTGACTTTTTTAAAATTCCTTTTCTACCTTTTATTAACTAGTTATATAAATATACATTTTAAATTATAGATTATTTTAATTGTATTCTTTATTTAAGAGAATTAAGAAATAAAATTTATATTTTGAGACACACCTTTTTCTTAATTAATGTTTTTTACCAAAAATATAATAAATTTTACTATAATTTTTTAAAATCTATTTATATTATTTTTAAGGTGGCGTATGTTTGTTATTTAATTATTTTATAAAATAAAATATGATGAACTTTTTAGATAATATTTGGTACAAATAATATTTTTTAGTATAAAATAATTTTTTTCTATTTAACTTTTAAGCAAACAAATATATTATATTTCTAAAAATCAAAATTATGTTTACATATCGAGAAAAAAGTTAGATATTTTCAAAGTCATATTTTATTTGATATTTACCCCATTCTACAAAGATAAACATATAAATAATCTCACATATGCATTAAATATTACAATATTGTTTAAAAAATTTCATACTCATGCCATTCTTTTGTCTAAATTTTTATTTAAAAAACTAACAAAAATATATCCAATATATAAATTAGATAAACAGTATTGTCGACCATATGATTACCATGCTCACAAGATATGACAAAAATAACAATCTTACTAAAATTTAAATATCTACTATGTCGAGAAGAGATCACCTCATCCAATATGATCTAACAAGACATATTATCACTGTCGAGGAGGCAATATCTTCTCGGCATGGTGGATTCTAATTTTGAAGTATGAATGTTATTTTCGTCATCTCTTGTGAACATGCTAATCATATGACCGATAATACTGTTTGTCTAATATAAGTATTGAATATTTTTTTTAAAATTTTGGAAGAAAAAGGTTTTGGTATGAATATGAGCATATTTGAACAATCTTGTGATATTTAATGCATGTGTGAGATTGTTTATGTGTTTATCTTTGTAGAGTGAGGTAAAAATTTAAGGAAATATTGGTTGGATAATATATCCAACTTTTTTCTCAATATGTAAACGTAATTTTAATTCTTAAAAATATAATATATTTGTATTGAATGCTTAAAAGTTAAATAGAAAAAATTCATTTTATACTAAAAAGTATTATTTATACTAAATATTATCTAAAAGATTCGTCATATTTTATTTTATAAAATAATACATCACCTTAAAAATAATATAGATATATCTTAAAAAATTATATTAAAATTTATTATATTATTTTTGGTAAAAAATATTTAAAAAAATGTGTGTCTCAAAATATAAATTTTATTTATTAATTATCTTGATTAAAGAATACAATTAAAATAATTTATAATTTGAAATGTATATTTATATAAGTAGTTAATACATGGCAGAAAGGGAATTTTAAAAGACTCAAAGTTTTGACCGTTAAATATAACCATCTAAGTTAAAAAAATGACTTTCCAAAAGATAAATAAGAATTAAGGGACCTAAGTGTCATAATATAATAAACTTAGGGACTTGAGTGTCCTTTTCCCATTTTCATGTGGAAACAAACTGCTAAACCCTTTTAACTTTATAAGTTTGGAATGTCGCGATGATCAAACCAAAGTTGAAATATACCTTAATAATTTAGTTTTCATAATTATTATTTTCTATATTATAGATTAGAATATATCCAGGGATAATATTTAAGAGGTCGGTTTACTTATGTCATGTTTAGTTTGTAAAATTAATAGGTATTTTCTGTTTTCATTTTCTATTTTTTTCAAAATGCTAACAAAAACATATTTGGCTAAAGAAACTGAAAACTATTTTCTGAAAAATGAATTGAAAACATGTCCACATTAGAAAACGTCAAATTGACATTTTCCATATTTTCTTTGTAAAATAAGAATTAGGATGAAAAATGTTTTCTTATAAATGATGGCAGACTTGTAAATAAATGGAAAAGTGAAAAACATGGTGGCTGTTTAGTAATTTTTATAAACTTATATCATTATATATACTCATCTTAACACAAAGATAAAAACCCCCCAATAAAACAACACAGTAGCAGGCAATGATCTTCATCTACATCGCAGCGGCAAACAACGATCTTGCTCAACAAGGTATACAATATCTTTCTGATTATTTATATTATAAAAGTGAATTATACTAGGGTTTTGAAAAATCGTAGTTATTTCCGAAATTATTAAACTCATTTGTTGTTGTAACGGAAGTTTTAGTCTCAACAAGTTTTTTTGTTGTTTTGTCTGTACTTTGTTGCTTGACAGGTATCGTCCTGCTTGTATGGGAATGACAATTGATCAAGCAAAGTTGTTAGAGTCGTTCGATTGTAGTGATTGTGCTTCAAAATGACTCATCTGATTATGTCGGAATTGTTGCAGATTTTACCCAAGCGCCAGAAATGAGGGTGTTGCACACAATGCAAGGGAAACAATTTTCTGTTTAGGCTTAGTAGTATTTGTTGGTAACTAAGTTTCTTCATGAGTAGAATATATGTGTGTGTTTTAGATTAGAAGGTGACTTTGATTTTGGCTAAATTGTGTTCAGGTAAACAAGGATTTTTTTGCCTCACAACTTTATTTTCCTGGTTTGAAGTTTTTTCAGAATCACCATACTTTTATGCCACCATTTCCAATCAACTCTCTTCAACAATTTGCAATTTAGTCCATGTGGCAACTTAAAACTCCAAGTGAAGCTTCCAACTGCTCTTGTATTATTCGTATTATCTTTGACACTTCAAGTCTATCTCTTATATATATTTCATATCAATTTAACCACTTGACCATCGATCTTATCTCCTACACTTTGGACAGTACTCCTAACAAATGTCAGTCACCTAAAGGTTCAATGATCAATTCTAACCCTTATTCTACTCACTAAATTCTCACAATGAAGTGCATTAAGCTTCTTTTTTTGTCTGTAATGAGTGGAGATCCAAACATTTGACGTTTAAGCATCATTCCACAATTCCCAATGCATCATATATTACCTTCCTTAAAATAAGATTACAGTTTACACTAAAAGAAACAGCCCACACTTTGTATGTGGCTTAAAGATTGACTTTACAAACAAATGAAAAGATGCAAATTTTTCTTAATTGCTTTAGCAGAATAAACTTCACCCTTAAAAAATTTCATAAGGTCATATGCCCAAAGCAAGATGAGTCAACCCCACACTTTTACACTTTGGGTGATCCTTAAACTCTTTCTTTAATGTCAAATCTTAAAGAATTTGACTCAAACTCTCTATTTTAAGAACAAAGAAATAAGGAGATATGTGATCATCGTGTCTCAAATCTCTTGCATCTTGGAAGTATCCTCCACACACACACCATTAACTGCATAGAGTGCATATGAGTCTAAAAGCACATTATAATTCATTCCACAAACTTTTGAGGATAGCCAAAAACCTTTAAACTTGATAATAATGCTCCAATGGGTGGTGTCATATGCTTTAAATATATTCATTTCAAGGAGGCATCTAAAACTAATTTTAGCACTATAACAATCCCTAATAAATCATAAGGGATCATTGGTAAGGTGGGATCAAGTTTCTACTTAGGTGATCACTCTTCTCAAGTGTATGAACTAACAAACCATGTTTACTTAGACTAAAAAAAATGTTAACTTTTATGAAATGCAAGTATCAAGCTGTCAAAAGATATATTAGCAAGCTTTTTTTTTTCTTTTTTATCTTGCGTGGCATATGAAAATGAAAACACAAACAAATTGCCAAACATACTTTCAAAGAAAACTCATTCTGAAAATAGGATGAATCAAACGTATTTTTTAAATTTTATTTTCTAAAAATAAAGAACTGAGATTTAAAACCAAACACATTTTCTAAAAATATTAGAAAAGAAAATGAAAACTATTTTCTGAAAATATATTGTGAAAATGAAAACAGAAAATGTTTTCACGAACCAAACAGGGCCTTAGTCTCTAAGTTATTTTCTTTTCAATAAAACTTGTTCCCAAATTATATCCTTACACATGGAAACTTGTTTTCCAAGTTATTCATGTGTATCCTATAAATAGAGGGTTTCAATGTAAGAAATAATAATCATTGAATAAAAGTTATTCTAATTTCTTCATGGTATTAGAGGTTAAGGTTTTAAATATTTATTCTTAATTTTTTTTCACGGCCTTAATTGCCGATATTCACCTTTTTTGGTGTTTTTTCTAAAACTTTAATGCCGATATTTGGTATTTTTTTCATTATGTCTATACATGAGACTTATGAATCATTCGCTTCTTTCGATAAATATGGAACAAGTATGCAAGTAACTACTTTGAGTCGATCTGATATCTCCAAAACATCTCCATTCAGTAAGGAAAATTAGAATTTTTGTACGAGTTATTAAAAATATCTGAATTCATTCCTAACACCTCTTTGTCTAATTCGCTTGTTCAAAAAGGTGACTTTTCTTCTTCTTTACATACTTCTTCAGATAACGAATTATGGAGAATTGATTTAGGCGCTAGTGATCACATGACGAGTCTTTCTAATTTATTCTCATCTTACACACCTTGTCCTAATAATCTTAGAGTTCGTATCGCAGATGGGTCGTTCTCTCCAGTCGTGGGTAAAGGTTCTATTGTTCTTTCTGCGAATCTAACTCTACAATCTGTTCTTCATGTTCCAAAACTATCATGTAACCTCTTGTCCATTAGCAAACTCACGCGAGACTCAAATTGTGTAGCTAAATTTACTCAATCTCGATGTGAATTTCAAGATATTAGTTCGGGAAAGATGATTGGCAGTGCTAGAGAGTTTGATTAACTCTACTACTTTGAAGGAAATATTCCCTTGGTTAGACAAACAAAAATTTCAAGTGGTCTATTTTCTCTCTTTGCTAGTGATGAAATAATGTTATGGCACTATATATTGGGACATCCTAGTTTCTTATATTTGAGTAAGTTATATCCATCGGTCTTTAAAAATAAAACCCTTCTCTTTTCCAATGTGAAATTTGTCAACTTGCCAAACATCATCGTTCCTCTTTTCCTTCTAAACCATCCAAACAATCTAAACCATTTTCTTCCATACATAGTGACATTTGGGGGACATCAAGAGTAGTAAATAATATAACTAGTAGTCGGTGGTTTATCACATTTATTGATGATCATACTCGTGTTTGTTGGGTACATCTTTTAAAGGAGAAATCAGAAGCTGCTGTGATGTTTCATAGGTTCTATGCGATGATAGAAACTCAATTTCATGCTAAAATTCAGGTCTTAAGAACTGATAATGGCGAAGAGTACTTTAATTCCATCTTCGGGAAGTTTCTTATGGAAAAGGGTATTATACATCAACCAACATGTATTAACACACCCCCAACAAAACAGTGTTGCTGAACGGAAGAATAGACATCTCCTAGACGTAGCTCTGGCAATTATGTTTACTACGGGAGTTCCTAAGAGATTTTGGGGAGACGTTATTCTTACTGCAGCCTATCTCATCAATCGTATGCCATCTCGGGTATGTCAGTTCAAGAAACCTCTTAATATTCTCTTTGATTTCTACCCTCATGTCCAATTTTATAATTCTCTCGAACCTAAAGTGTTTGGTTGTGTAGTATTTGTTCATATTCATAGTCATAATCGTAGAAAACTTGATCCTCGAGCCCGTAAATGTGTATTTCTTGGACATTCTTCCACTAAAAAAGGGTACACGTGTTTTGACCCTACAACCAACCGCTTTTATATGAGTATGAAAGTTACTTTTTTTTGAAGATCAATCATTTTCCCCCAAACTTCTCTTCATGGGAAGAATCAAAACCAAGTGGATGAAGAAAGTTTTTTTGAAAAAGTTACTCCGCTACCCATGTCTTCAGTTTCTCATCCAGAAACATTCACTCCATCCTAACATTATACTCCTAACGAAGAATTTAATCCTCAAAATGAAGTTATCCGGCCTACTGATGAAAAATACAATGATAAAGAAAAAATAGGTTTACAACTGTAGAAAAACAAAGAGTTACTTGTCTATACAAGGAGACATAAACGACAAGCTGTGGGCAACAACCATAACTAGACAGTCAAGATTCGATGCCGACTATATCAAGTAATTCAAATTATTCTCTATGTCCAAAGTCTTATGATTTTCAAGACCTTAATATTCCTATTATATCATGCACCAATCATACTATATCTCAGAATGTATCCTATCATAGAATATCTTCAAATCTTCAAGCCTTTGTTTCTAACTTATCAAAAATAGAAATTCCAAATTCTATACAAGAAGCTCTTGCTGTCCAGAATGGAAAAAGGCTGTTTTTGAAGAAATGAAAGCTTTGGAGAAAAACCAGACTTGGGAACTTGTGTTCCTTCCTAAAGGAAAAATTCCAGTTGGTTGTAAATGGGTGTTTACAGTGAAATATAATAATGATAGATCAATAGAGAGGTATAAAGCAAGATTAGTGGCAAAAGGATATACTCAAACATATGGGATAGATTATCAGGAGACGTTTGATCCGGTTGCAAAAATGAATAGTGTCAGAAGTTTGATATCTCTCGTAGCTGCTAAGGATTGGCTATTACAACAATTAGATGTCAAGAATGCTTTCCTCAACGGTGAGTTGGAAGAGGAAGTGTATATGGACCCACCTCCTGGATTTGGAGTTTTATTTGGTACAAACAAAGTCTGTAAACTCAAAATATCACTTTATGGTCTTAAACAATCTCCTAGAGCGTGGTTTGGACATTTTACAAAAGTTATAAAAAGTTTTGGATACATACAAAGCGAAGCAGATCACACTATGTTTTTTAAACACTCTAAGGATAGAAAACTCTCTATACTTATTGTGTATGTAGATTATATTATCTTAACAAGTGATGATCGTGTGGAATAAGAAAATCTAAAGATTTTTCTCTCCAAAGAATTTGAAATCAAAGACCTTGGACTTTGAGATATTTCTTAGGCATGGAGGTTGCTAGAACTAAAGAAGGAATATTGGTGACGCAAAGAAAGTATATTCTAGATCTTCTTAGTGAAACAGGTATGTTGTGGTGCAAGCCAGCTGAAACACTCATGGATGCTAGTAACAAGTTGAGGTCAAATGTTGGTGTGGAGGTTGATAAAGGACAATATCAACGATTAGTTTGAAGATTGATTTAATTATCACATACTCAGCCAGATATTTCTTTTGCGGTAAGTGTTGTGAGTCGATTTATGCACTCAGTTCGTGAAGAGCACTTGAATGCAGCTTATAGAGTTCTTAGATATCTTAAAAGAACTCCTGGAAATGGATAATTGTTCAAGAAATGTGATAATTTATGGGTCGAAACATTTACTGACGCTGACTGGGTTGGAAATATAGATGACAGAAGATCTACATCGGGATATTGCACCTTTGTAGGAGAAAATTTAGTGACTTGGAGAAGCAAAAAGAAATGTTGTGGCTAGGATCAGTTCTGAAGTTGAGTTTTGAGTTATTGCACAAGGGATATGTTAGCTTATATGGATAAAACGTCTTCTAGGCGAATTGAAAATTGTTTGCAACCAACTTATGAAGTTATACTCAGATAACAAGACAACTACTAACATCTCTCATAATCTAGTACAACATGACAAGATGAAACATGTTGAGGTTGATAGACTTTTTATCAAAGAAAAGATAGATGAAGGAGTTTTATGCATTCCATATATTCCTACCAAACAACAAGTAGCAAATATCTTTACAAAAGGTGTTAAAAGTCAACAATTTGATTGTTTGATTGACAAACTCGGAATACTCAATATATACGATCCAACTTGAAGGAGAGTGTTGAAATATATTTTAATTATTAGTTTTCTTAAATATTATTTTTTATATTATAGATTAGAATATATTAGTTTTCAAATTATTATTTTTTCTATGAAATTTGTTCCCTGATTATTTTCTTATACATGAAAACTTGTTTTTCAAATTATTCATGTGTATCCTATAAATATCAGGTCTCTATGAAAGAAATACTCCCTCCGTTCCACTGAAATTGTCCACTTACTAAAAATAATATTCCAAATATATTGTCCACTTAGGATTTCAAGATACTTTTTTTCCTACTTTTTTCACTATTACTCTTATTAAAATATTAAAATTTATATTTCCAATACATATTTAAAATATCAAGATACTTTATTAGGGGTATTTTTGTAATGGTGAATGCATTTATTATGTTTCTTAATATATGTGAAAAGGTAAGTGGACAAATTTAGTGGAACGGAGAAAGTAATAATCATTGAAGTCAAAATGACTCCGAGTCCAAAATGGCTTTTTCATATACTAAAAAAAAAATATCATTGAATTAAAGTTATTCTAATTTCTTAAAAAAGTATCACTTCATTAAAGCTTTAAATTGTCGAGATGTTTATAACAGTAATAGGTCTAGATTAGGTAGTAAATAAATGAAGCCACTCATCGATTTGAGTTTGACTTGGAAGAAAATCATTCCTTTAGAAAATCAGGCGAAACCGAAACAACAAAAAGACTCATTCTTTTTTTTTTTTTTTTGACATTCAAAAAGACTCATTCATTAAACCAACCAAACAATACTAGTTTACAAACTGCTCATATGAGGGGTTGGTATAAAAAATTAAATTATCCCCCTCTCCCCTCCCGCCAGCCCTCTAAATATTAGCCCTCTCCACACTAAAAATTAACCCCGATAATTTTTTAACTTTTAGCCCCCAACGAAAGTTCTTGGATCCAGTCGTGGTATTACTTTTTTGGGTCTGGTAAATAACCCCGGCTGCTACTAGAGGTGTAGAAGAGTCCTCTCCTCCGACAGCTTTCTTCACATGTAATTGAGCAAGATATTGTTCCATCTAAGTTTCCAACTTGTGTATTGGGCAGAATCCTTTGTTTGTCCTTTCTTCTATCAAAGAGGTAAAACACTAAAAAATTCAGTTTGCAGTACAAGTTAACACAGCCAGAATCAATATTTCCTATGTGGTGCCACAACATTTAGGGATGTTCTTTGCAAATATGCTAGTTAGCACGGTTTTTATTTTTGTTATATCATAAAACTTAATGAATTAGCGCACATTGCATACATAGGATTAGAAAAAGGGTACTTGTCCTTAGGTAGTATACGCTTCCGTCAAGAAATCAAATGTATCCATATATATAGGAAATTAGTAAACTGTCACTGCTGCGATGCGGTGCAGAGTTTAAAACACTATGTAATAAAGCTTATCGTCCAATGATATATTAAATATTGAAAAGAACACAATTATATAAACTGAGGACCCTGTTAAATTGTATGTTTTCAAGGGACTATAGGGGAAATAAACTGAGGCAACTTTGGCTGTATGCATCACAATAATCTAGATAGTTCATGTGGAGATTATCTTCTCCACCCCACCCCTTGATCAGAGAGAAAGGTGAGGAAAAGAAACTACTTGATCCTTCCAAGAGTAATTACATACAGATTACCAGATTTCTGTTTATCAAAGAAGAAAAATATGGAGCCTCACACATTAAAACTATTTTCCAAAAGTAATAAAAAAATCAATTAATATGGAAATTTGTTGGATCCCTTGCATAATTATATAGTGAATATTCTTTTACTTTCCTAAAAAATATATATTTGTTCTCTAAGGACATAAACTGAATAGATGAGACACTAGGTTGTCTCATTCAACGAGGGATTCAATACAGCTCCAGTGAAAAAAACAAACCCTGATTTCTCTTCCCGTATCATAAACATGAAGGGATGGTCAGCTATAAAGGTTCTAATTATACGCGTACTAGATCTTGCACGTGATATTAGCTTACTAAACGCGAGAGTGACCGCTACAGCTTCGGTACCTTTTTCATCTATTTCTATGATAGCCTTGTGGTTTATCCCTGATACATACCCTTTTACTCCATTGCGAAAACTAACCATCTCTGTTAGGTCCTCACATTTATCATCAAAAGGTAGTGTAAGTCCCATTTTCTTCATTGTTTCGATTGTTTCTTCGATGCAATACTCGAATTTGAATTTCGGAATCCAAAAATAGTCAATATTCTTGTGTTTATCAAGCTCTGTATGTTTTGTAAAGAATTCAGAGTCCAAATTCACTCTTTGCAATAGACTTTGTAATCCATCTCTCTCATTTGGAAGGAAAATATACATCGAAAAATTCCTTTTCTTATCCTCTCCAGTCTCGTATGGGATTTGAACGACTTGGAAACCTTCGAATGATTCATATGAATATTTAGTGCAGCCAGTCATGAAAGGAATTTCAATTTTACCTCCACTGAGAAGGTAAAAGTCTTTATCTTGGGTTCTCTCGCTCGTGAATGGCCTTGCCCATGAGCCCTTGAAGTACAAAGCATTTCCAAGAATAATTGTTGTGTCTGGTTCAATATGAGATAGCTTAAGAACATCTGTAATAAGCCCCTTCGTGGCAGACTTTGCCCAGGCATTAGCTTCTTTTACCACTTCATCAGGCTTAAAACAATGACATGTCATAAGAACAAACATATCAAATTACAGAAAAAAAGGGAAGCCACAAAGAACAGTGCACTAGTTTGGCCAGCAAGTAGCAGTACCTAACAACTAGCAAGATGGTCACAGATTCATGGACAGGTTTATTAAGGGCCCGTGACCCTCAGAGTCGGCCCAAGAAACCAAAATATGCCTAGGTATCTAAAGTGGTAATTTTTTTATGGGGCCTTTTTTAACTATAAACAATTTATTTTGATAAATTTGGGGTCCTTTTCTATCAAAAAGACAATAGGACCTAAAGCGGGCGCCTTGCCCAAGGGCCGGCTCTTGAATGCAGTTACGACTAACACTATTTATTATAAATTAATGTATAATTTGGATTAATTATTTCTTTGTTCCCCACTAATATGATCCTGAAATGACCATTTCAACTACTATGCTAACACATTGCATTAATATGTACGAAATGCTTAACCTGTATTTGATTGATTTAAAAATTCAGTGCAATAGCCAATAAGAATAAAAATAGTTGTAAAATCTACATTTTCTTGATTAGATTAGTAGAACGGATAGAAGTGGAGAAAAGCTATACATACATACCTTTGAGAAGTCTACGTTTCGAGCTTCCGATTTATAAATGGTATCAACAAGATTTTGGTATGAATCTTTAAGCTTAAATTTGTCGCTAACCCAAACAGCATTGATGAAAGATAAAGTCGGACCATTACCATTACCTGTATCCATACTGTTTTGATTCTCGATTTTTCTTTTCTTTGATTGATCTGTATCTTTTTCATCAGTTGTTGATGCGATGGTCATGAATTCTGAAAATTCTGAGTTGAGATCATTAATATTTTTGGATCCTAGAAATCCGAGCATTTGTTCGAGAGTTGGTCCAGTTGATCCAGCGGCAATCATGTTCAGTATTGCATTGAATGACAAAGGAGATACCACTATATTCTTATTTGAATCCTTTTTAATTTCCTCCAGTATCATTATTCCAGCCATCTTTGAGGAGAAATCCATCTTCACAAACCCAACAAAAATTGCTCACTTCACAGATGTATTTTTTTTTTTTGTTCGTCGTCTCTTACCCCTATTTATAAGACTCAACACTTGTGTAACATGGCTAGAGTATGTTTTTTTTTTTTTTGTCGAAACATGACTAGAGTATTAGTTTTAGGGCAATATACCAAATACACCGGTTTGAAAGGGTAAAAACCTCGATTTAAAAGGACAAATATCTCTGATAGTTTCCTAATTCCTAACAACTCACCCATTTTACTAAATATGATATTAAAGTTTATGCCACGAGTTACCCGAGATACACCAAGTTGCACCAAGTCATTATAAATAGTAGTGATTTGTCATAAATTAGAAAACCATAAAAATATATTTGTCTATTTTAAAACTATAAAAAGGGTTCTACCCATTATCAAACCACATGGGAGTATGTGGTATTTTACCCATAGCTATAATCTATATCTAAATTAACTGATTTCAATCTATAAGGAAATCAAAAATAAATAGTGGTTGAGATAATTTTAGATTTAAATAACGATGAAATTCTAAATTAGATCCTAATATTTCAAAACTTTTTGATTAAAATTCTAGTATGAAAAAAGTATTGTTTAAGTCTCAATTTTATTTGTTTGGTTGGATTTTTCACTTCTTTACCCCTGTTCTTGGTACGGACCCAACCCGAGTTTTATCGTGATCTAAATTATAAAGTAATGGGTACAGACCCAATACATTTTTTGCAATAGGTTTTTTAAGTCTTTTTTACGAAGTCTTTTATGTCTTATAGTCATATGGGCCAGACCCATATCCTTCAAAAATTTTTGGGGCTGTACCATTAAGAATAACTTTAAATATACAAAGTGGATTATTTTTATTATGTTTGTACTGCACAAATACCTTACATGATACACATATACCCTATATGGGGTTTGCCCATGATACACCTATATGGGGATTGGGTTGTACCCATTACGCTTTACAGTAAAAAAAAATGTCATCGACGAACAACAGAGACGGAGGAGCGCGGCTTCGAGGAGCCTGGCCTGGAGGAGCACGACTTCGACAAGCGCGGCTTGGAGCAAAATCGGGGTGAGACCTGAGCAACAGCAACAGAGGCGGCGAAGATGGCGGAGTGGAGGCGGCGGCTTGCGCGAATGGCGGCGATGCAGATCTGCTCCAGGGACGCTTTTTGTCTTCTGCAGATCACTGATGCGGTGGTGGTTTCGCCTGAAGCGGGTTGTTCTGGTGAGGGAGGAGCGCGGACTGGCCCTAGGTGGTCAGATGAAAAGATCTCAAGATTGGAGAGAGGATCCCGACCTATACGCGGCGATGGAGGACCCCGGTGGTGCTGGAGGTCAGAATGTTGGAAAGAGAAGGTGGAGGTGAGGTCGGTGATGAAGGGTATTGTGTTGATGGTGGGCTCGGCATAGACGGGCTCGATGTGTTGTTCACGCAAAGAGAGGATGGTGGTGAGGGATGAGAGATAGAGAGAGTGAGGATGGTGTGGTCTTGGTGATGAAGCTCTGGTGGTGGTAGTCTTGGTGATGAAGCTCTGATGGTGCGGGTTGGGTTCTGCATCTCGTCAGTGGGGCGGAGTTGGGTGGGAAAGTGATGGTGATGGAGGTGAGTTGTTAGGTGGGGGTGGGATTGGGTGGTAGTGGTTCGCTACGAAGAGAGAGAGACCTGTGGGGGTGGGGGGTGGGGGTCGGTTTTAGAGAGAGAGAAGAGATGGAGGGGTGAGATATTTTTCAGAAGCTATAATGGGGTTTTGGTTTGGGTTTGGGATAGTTCACCGTACGTATATAGGAAGGGGAGGGAATTTTTGGATTTTTGCTTCATTTAGTTGGCTTTCAACTACCCCAACTATCCTAGGATTTAAAACACAAAGTTGAAGGGTCTTTGGGCCTTATAATATAAATGTCCCTTGAATAACCAAACATACTTGAGAGGTCCACATTATGCCAAACATTTATCACGTGGATTCCTAAAGTATTGGAGGATTTCTTTACTGTCTAGTTAGGAATTTGAGTTAGGAAAGCCTAGGAATCAACAATTCGTGATTTGGAAATGAAATGAAGAAGTTATTAAGTGGTAACTAACGTGGCTCGTACCTGTCCATTCTTGTAGGAAAACGTTTTTGGACTAGGTTATGTCACTTAAAATAAGCCCATGACCATAACACATTTATGGACCTATAAATATTAGAAATTAACATTAGGGAAGAGTCCTTGCTAGTCCTTACATTAGTTTTATTCAGAATTCCGGCCAGAGACAAAGCAAGTCTACTAAAGATAGGGAACAACGGAGTTGGAGCATCAAAACACCAATTATGCATCTTCTTATCTTTATCGTTAGGATAAATTGTCTTAGACATCTGGCTTAACCATATTTCTAATTTTTTATTCTCTAGTTTTATTTCTTTAGCTATTCACTAAATTCCTTTAACTTGGGTTTGCGTTATGTATAAACCTTGATTATTGATTTTGATAATTATGTTATTCATGAAATTGATTTAATTGAATTGAGCGTTTAAATTATACTTAAGTATGAATAAATTGGTCTAAGTCCTTAAACTATCACCTTAGTTGGGGGTTTAGGGACTGAACCAGTTTATACGCGTTTAGTGTGCGGTAGTGATCCTGACGGGCTTGCCTAACTAGATAGTCAATAGGGTTAGATTAAACCAACGATCATTGCATAGAATCCTCTTACCCAAGTGATGTCTCCCATTTTGTGATGATTTAATCTTAGTTGGAGACATCATGTTTAGTGTTTTAGAAGTCCAAATACTCGATTTTCATATGTATTGGTGCACTTTCCTATTTCTTGTCTTGATTTAATGATTTATTATTTTTTAGAGCATATTTGGTTTAATTGTTTATTAATTGTGAACCTTTAAAGATATACATGTTGATTAATTAGATGTCAAATCAATTCTAAGAGATAAAGAAAAGAAGATATGCATGGAAATTGGAGATAAGGGAAGAAAAGACAAGCTATGGAAGATTAAGTTGCCAAATAAATTTGAATTCCAGCACCTACAACCATATAAGTGATCATAACTCAAGATTGGCTAGGAATTTGGAAGAATGGTTTGAAGCAAAGTTATAGAGCTTTCCGAGAGATCAGTTTCGACATATGGAACGCGTCAATCGAAGTTGAAACGAAGAAGTTATGGCCAAGACAAAACAACAACAGATTATTACCTTTTCTATATTTTAGGGTTACGAATTTGAGTTTAACTTGGAGTCCAAGTTACTAGTATTCCACTCCAAGAAAACGAATTAGGTCATCTAAACACCTATAAATACACCCTTTAACCTTTGTAAAGTCATCCTTGCTTAGTTCTAAACCTTATATTAATTCTTAGTCATTCAAGAGACCAAGATGACATCTTTGTATCATTCTTTTAGTTTATTTACTTAAGGTATGAACTAATTTTCCCATAGCTTGGGTTTTGCATTATGTATAATCTATGACTTCTATTTTCTTCCTATCTAAGTTTCTTTGGGAATTATATGTTTTATTCTGATTATAGCTACTTAACCAGATATTTGTTTTATGTGCTTTGATTTATTGTCTGCCTTAAATCGGATCAATTGAAGGCCTTGCTAATAGTAGTTAAATGGTCGCCCGAAAGGGGTGTTTAACTATTGAAACAACACATAAACGTCTAGAATAAGGATTTGGTCCTAACAACACCAGCCTAACTAGATAGTCATTAACTTTTATTTTCATCACCAAACATCATTAGTAGGTAGGACTACATCTAGGACCCGAGTGGCGTAGGTTAACCCTTAGCGAATTTCCTCGTGATTGTGAGGTTGCCACCCTAGTTCGCTCTCCATGGGTAGGGGGAATTTAGAATCCTGACAGCATATCTAAAAGCTATTGTCTCCTTTATAAACTGAAATTGATAGAAATAATTAGAAGGATTAGTGCATACTAGCAAAACCTAAGCTATACTCTCTCATCTTATTGATCTCATATTTAATCATTTTGTCTTTTAATTTATTTAGTTAATTAATTATTAATCTCATCTTTAAATCAATCGTATTTATTTTCTGTCCTTTAATTAATTATTACTACTTTGATTTATTTACCCATCTGTCTAACACATTTAAGTCCCTGAGGAACGAATCTTCTTATCATTTAGACATGCATACGTCTTATAATACTTGCAGAACTGTGCTAGTCTAGGGTGCTTAGTGCATTGTTTTCCATATTTATTTATCATATTTTAATCACACCCTAGGCGACACCAGCAAGTCCCCTAGTAGTGTTGAGCTTGCCTTTTAAGCTATCTTGACTTGAGCTAGAAGGATTATAGAATCCTCGACTAGTTGTATTATCCCAATCCACCCTTATAATTAGCTATTAATTCAATAGGATATGTGCATATTAGCAAACCTAAGCTATACTCTCCCCCATTCTTAGTTATCTTATTTAATTGTATTCGTAGTTTAATTCTTAATTGCATTCTTAGCTTTAATATAAAAACAAAACAAACATCTATTATAAGTCTGTCTTTTAGTTTGAACATTTAAAACCATCTACCTATCACTGAACACAAATTTGAAGCAAACTGCCTAAATTCCTGAGGAACAAACTTTACTCTACTTACTTATTACATGTAACGATCGGTACACTTGTGCAGAGTTAATCCCGTGTTCACGCAATGTGTGTGTTTTGCATCGTTATTTTATCACACCCACGGGGACACCAAGTTTTTTGCGCCGTTGTCGGGATTTTATAGTTAGTTTATATTTAGCTTAGTGTAGAAGTTTTTATTTTTTTCAGTTTTACATTTGTTTTGCTTCTGTCTTCCGGGATCTTTATGTTTGGTGTATAGTCTCGGATCCCGAGAAACCACTTTGAGCTCAAAGAAGACGAGATAAAGAGTAACGAGGCGATGACGAAAATAGTTGCGCCAGTTACTGTAGATCCCGATGGGAATCTAATCCCACGAGTAGCAGATGTACCACCTTGAGATAATTCTGACATTCAAAATTGAATCCCCCAAGGAGTACAACTACAAGTAGGAGCCAATGGAGGAGATCGACCGAATAATCATCATAGAGAACAAGCTCTTCCTAGTTAAGGAGGAAATTTTGTGTTCAACCCTCAAGGATTCGCCCTCTAGTAATCCAAGTTGCTAGATTCAAGCCATATCCAGGTATGTTGAATCAATTCAAGAGTTATGGCAACTACAGTGGTGCTACACATCAAGATTAGGTGAGGTCGAATTAAACGTTTATCTAGATTTATGGTGCCTACATTACTCAAGGCATTACACCCGAGTAGCAGTATTACTTCATGTTTTTGTTTTTCTTGAACTGAGATGTGAGTAAATGGTTGGAATGTCAACCATTTTATCACGTCATGGGATGAACTACAAGTCAAAATATTTGATCTCTATCATCTACAGAGCATGAAAATGAAAGATCAATGGAGCTTGCCAATTTCCTCCAAGATAGTGAGAAGAGTTTAGGAGAGACATGGACGAGGTTTCAACAGAGTTTAGCTAGATGTCCACTTTATGGGTACACTCCCACACTTCAACTTGGGACGTTCAATCAAGGACTCGATTATAATTCAAGATTGTGGGTAGATTACGTTGAAAGAGGAGTTTTTGTGTCTATGGATCCTACTGAAACCACGTTTGGTATGGAAAATATAGCAGATGTTGAGAAGAGATGGCCACAATCACGAGCTCTTATTACGAATACGAAAGGTACATTACATTTAGACAATTACACTTCTATAGATGTTATTTTTTTGTCGTTAGAGAACCAAATGAAGCAGGTGAACTTACAATAAGGGAAACAAAACAAGTTGAAAGTAGTGCAAGAAGCACAAGGTTGTTCGTGTTGTGGGGTAAATGATCATGTTTGGGAAGGGTGTCAAAGGAATCCGAAATTTGTGTTTTTCATGTTGAATTGTGGGAATTACAAATCAGATAATACTAGGTATCAATAAGGGAATCACAATCATCCGGGCCTTCAATGGTCAATTTCAAGTGGGGTCATGATACAAGGTAGTTCGTACGAAGTATGATCTCAAAACAACAATTTCCAGCAGAAGTCCCAAGTTCCTTATCTAGGGGGACAAAGTTGTGTGAAGTTAGCTCCACCACCGCAACCATTCTATAGTGCTTATTCCAAGAAACCTACTCAAAAAGAGTTTCCACAACATCCACAAGAAGGATCCATCACCAAGCTTCAATGAGCAATCTTTCTGGGAATTGACACAAGAAAATATGAGAGCAAACAATGAGAGATTCAACGAGCAATCTACAACATTGAAGAAATTGGGAAATCAAGCCACTCAAATAGCCTCTATATTAACAAGATTCAACAAGCTCATCCACTATAATTGGACAAGGTACAAGTAATGAATCAAAAGACATAGAGAACAGTGGGTAATGTTAGGTTCGAATCTTGTAAGGCTATTAGCCTTCAAGCTGAACATAAAGTGGAATCGCCACTTGATGTAGAGATTGTCGTGGAGATTTCAAAGGTAGATGAACCAAATAAGACAAGTTTGGAGGAAGTGATTATTAAGAGTGTGATTGAAGATGAGGGCAAGAAAGAGGTAGTTGCACCGAGGGTGCATGAGAAGAGTAGGGTGGAATCGCTGTCTACACATCCATTGATATCACTACCACGTCCAATGAAGATGGGCTATCCTAAGGGTGATACCGAGTAGAAGTCATTTGTACAGATGTCGAGCGATGCTAGAATCAACATCCAAGTACTCGATACATTTAAAAAGGGACTTACACCATCACGAATCTTCGAGGAGATTCTATCCAAGAAGAATGCATGTGTAGAGATTGAGGTCGAGACTGTAGCTCTAACTGATAGAGTCTCGGTGAAGGTTGAAGGGAAGCTACCATTCAAGCTTCAAGATCCTGGAGGTTTCAACCTCCCAAAACAACTAGGTGGTAAGCTTGAGGTAAATACCATATGTGACTTGAGTTTGAGTGTGAATCTCATGCCCAAGATTTTATTCGAGATTAGGCATAGATGATTCCAAGAAGACATCTGTCATCCTACAGTTAGTGGATAGTTCGAAACAAAGTTGTGGGGACTCGTAGAGGACGTTCTCAATTCTATGTTGGTAAGTTAGCTATTCCCACTGGCTTTGTTATACTTTATCATGATACAGTGGTGGGTCCGACGGTATGATAAATAATCTATATAAAAAGAAAACACACCTCGGAAAAACCACGATAAATTCTCCGCGAGTGCATAGATTGTTTACAAGTATTAGTAAGTATGTAAGTTCGTTGTTAGGAATTTGATTAGTTAGCTCAAACTAGTTCTCAATGTAAGCATAGTTGGATTTACTTGTTTAAACTAAAATCATAAATAATAGATGATATTCTTTGGTTTTATATATATAAGTACTAAATGCAAGAGATAAACCATTAAGATAAATGCAAATGGGATAATACTAATAAGAATGGGATGAGAAATATAGCTTAGGATTGCACGTATTTACGTATCTTTCTATGTCGCTATTCAAAGTATAGAGGCGAATTTGGCTATATAAGTAGTCAAGATTCTATAATCCTTCTAACTCTTGCCAGGGTAGCTTAGAAGGCAACCTCAACACAACTAGGGGACTTGGGTAAGTGGAACCTAGGCAATGATTGGTGATTAAATTCTAATTGTAATGACTATCTAGTTAGGCAAGCACGTTAGGATCACTACCGCACACTAGACGATCATAAACTGGTTCGGTCCCTAAACTCCCGTCAAGGTGACAATATAGGAAACTTAGATCAAACTATAGGTGTACAGGCTCTAGCAAGTTTAACTATAACATTTATAATAAATTTATATAATCCAAGCTCAAATCAATTAAAATCATTCCCATATAATATTGAATAGCAAAATAATAATTAACAGTTTTATATAGTGCAACCTCAAGCTATTGGATGATTATTTCATATGTAAAATAAGAAAACTAAAGAGTAAATGTAATAGAAACATAGTTAAGCTAAGAATATAAGACGATTTACCCTAATAGTGGCGGTGCAATGATGAAGAAGTTTTGTTGTGATGCTCCATCTTCTATTGCTTCCTCCTTTCTATAAAATTGCTCTCTCTCTCTCTCTCTCTCTCTCTCTCTCTCTCTCTCTCTCTCTCTCTCTCTGTCTCTCTCTCTCTGTCTCTCTCTCTCTCTCTCCCCTCTCTCTTTAATGAAATGTTGAATAAAATAATGATAATGACATGTTTCTAAATTCAAATTCTTCACAGACGTTTTATGGGTCATGGGATTTATATAAATGACCTAGTGAACTAGTTTGAGTAACGCCAACTGCAACATTAATAACTTCTTCGATTCATCTCCAAATTAGGAACCCTTGGCAGAAAAGCATTTTTTACTCAAAATAATAGCAGGATATCAAAGGGCTCCTCCAAAATCTTTCTCAATCTCCCGTGGAAGCAAGAACTATTTGCTTTCTAAATTTGGTCGACATCTCTTGCACTTTCTAAAAGTGGCTTCTTAGCCCTTAAACTCTTGCTTTCCAATTTGATATTCCTTTACTCGACTTTTTATCCATGCTTTGGAATATAATATAATCCTTTTACCTAAGAGATTCACACTTAACACACAAATTATATAGAATAAGATCTAAAAATAACAATTCTCCAAAACAAGGCAAGAAATGAGAAACTATCATATAATGGGGGAATCCCTCAACTAAGCACATAATGAACCTATAATGATGACCCGTGACTAGATTATTCTATAAAAAATATGGAGGTATCAAGACCCCCAACTCAAAGTTGTGTCGTCTCGATACAATAAGAAATAAGAACAATAGGGAAGTCTCTATATATCAGCTAACACTACTACACTCGCAAGAAATAGCAAGGACTCGCGTCGTCGCTAGAGACAACATGTTTCGTCGCTAAAGACATGTTTGAGTCATTAGCGACTACTTTTCATCGCTAAACAATCGTCGCTAGAAATTCGTCGGTAGAGATATTTCTTGCGATGAAACGTAGTGGTTTTGCCGCTATTGACTGAGCGTGATTGGCGACAAAAAAAATCGTCGGTAAAACAATTTTCTCAGCGACGAATTACAGTCGTCGCTATCCAACTCCATTAGCTACGAAAACCCTTCGTCGCTGTCACGTTGTTGTGGCGACAAGACGTGTTTCGTCGTTAGTGGATTATACTACTAGCGACAAATTATATTCTATTTTGCGACGAATTTTTCGTCGCAATCTTTTTTTTTAAAATCCGAATTTCGAATTTAAGTTGTGTTTTTAATTTTTTTTCTTTTTATTTGAAATTTTGTTTTTATTTTAATTTGTATTTCAATTTGTTTTATTTATATTTATATTTTAATTTATATTTCTATTTTTATTTTAATATTTATACATATATATTAAATAAATAATTAAAAACATCAAACATTAATAAAAAAATCAATATTTAATTAAATTTAATTCAAACATCCGATAATAAATTCAAAACCCGAGAAATATAGTAAAAAAGTAAAAAATAACCAAAATTACATCAGAATCAAAATAAACACAAATCAATCTAAGGATAATCCAACTGAGGGGAATTTTCTCTTCTATCCTCTTCCTCTTCATCTTTCCTTACTTTTTCTCTCGCTCCTTCTGGGGAAGATCAGGTCAGGTCCTTGTTGAGCCCTCATGCTATTCAATGCCTCCATAGCTGTGTCTAGAATGCTCCCTGAGTCGTGCTAGCTGTGGAGGCAGATGATGACGGAGTACGATTGATAGGGGAGACCTTGAGTTGTGCGAAGCTCATTCATAGTTGTCATAATCACATCGAGTCTTCCCTCATTTCGCCTGGCCAAAGGATCTGGCTCAGAAGTACGGGCTTTCTTATGAACCATTCCAACACCGGCTACCCAAGCCGTCTTTGGTAGGCACATCCCTTCCTGAACTGCCTCTTTGCAGGCGTCGATTGATGTTCAAACGACACTTATATAGAGGAGGTCTCAGATACCTTTCACTTTAACTTTTCCCGATAAATTTCCTGTTAGATGACAATAAAAGGTAATTATTAATTAATTAAACTAAAAGTAAAAATGTAAATCAAAAAGATGGAAACTTTTTTTTTGGAAACTTTTCGAAAAAAGGAATTAATAAGTAATTGAAATAAAAGGTAAAATGTTAAGAAAATACTCACATCAAACTTTTGGTTGCTCGGGTTCCTCCACTCATCCTTATCTGAATCGTAGCCCATGTACTCGAATAAAACCCCCAAATCAGGAATTTCCCTCTCCTCCTGTGTAGCCTCGTCAAAATAGGTCAACGGCTCCTTCGTCTTCTTTTCATCTTCTCCTATTCAATAACATTTCAAACCAGTTATATTAATATTAATTAAAGTGATTAATATTATTTTGAAAAATAAATATTGTACCTTATAGTTGACCTCCCGAGTTTGGGAGAAAATTCTCGATCCAACCTTGCCCGATATTTTTTTCTTCTTCCAGTTTTCCTTGTTAATCTTCGCTTGAGTCTATTTCAATAGAATTTCAAAAAATTAAATACACATATTTCATAATAGTTAGAATAAAATTTTAATTGACCTTGAGTTGTGCGAAGCTCATTCATAGCTGAAATCACATTGAGTCTCCTCTCATTTCGCCTGGCCAAAGGATCTGGCTCGGAAGTACGGGCTTTCTTCTGAACCATTCCAACATCGGCTACCCAAGCCGTCTTTGGTAGGCCCATCTCTTCCTAAAATGCCTCTTTGAAGGCGTCGATTTGATGTTCAAACGACACTTCTGTAGAGGAGGTCTCGAATACCTTTCTTTTTAGCTTTTCCCGATAAATTTCCTGTTAGATGACAATAAAAGGTAATTATTAATTAATTAAACTAAAAGTAAAAATGTAAATGAAAAAGAGGAAACTTTTTTTTGGAAACTTTTCTAAAAAAGGAATTAATAACTAATTAAAATAAAAGGTAAAATGTTAAGAAAATACTCTCATCACACTTTTGGTAGCTCAGGTTCCTCCGCTCATCCTTATCTGAATCGTAGCCCATTTACTCGAAAAAAAACCCAAATCAGGAATTTCCCTCTCCTCTTGTGTAGCCTCGTCAAAATAGGTCAACGGCTCCTTCGTCTTCTTTTCATCTTCTCCTATTCAATAACATTTCAAACCAATTATATTAATATTATCTTTAAAAATAAATATTGTACCTTATGGATGACCTCCCGAGTTTGGGAGAAAATTCTTGATCCAACCTTGCCCGGTATTTTTTTCTTCTTCCGCTTTTCCTTGTTAATCTTCGCTTGAGTCTATTTCAATATAATTTCAAAAAATTAAATACACATATTTTAAAATAGCTAGAATAAAATTTTAATTTTATACCTGGGAGTCCACGTACTAACACATCTCCCGGCATCTTCTCCAAATTTCCGGGTCAACATGAGGGGGTGTTATATTCTTATCATAGTAATCCCGCTTCAAATCACCCTTCCAACCACTATATCTAGTAGATTGGCTTTTCCTTAGGTTTTTTTCGATTTCTACCCAATCTTTTCTCTTTTTCCACCCTTCAATATCAAAAAACTTCTGTAATCGGGCCAGAATAGTCTGTTTCATCTCTTCGGGCACATCTTTCCAACTTTTGTAATAAGGCAGGACATTTTCTCGAACAGTCGCCCTATCACTTGTGCCACGTGGTGCCCGTACTTTTCAGTCGGGTTCCATGTGTCGTCTAATATGCATAAATCTACGGGTAAAGGGTGCCCTAGTTTGTCTAAGGAATCTAGTGCGGTCTTAAGGGAAGAAAGGCCCCGAGGTTTTCTTTTTCTTTTTTCGGTTTGAATAAAAATTTGAATTAATAAAGTTATATTAGTTAAACATTTTAATTATCGGACTACTGAGCGCAAGTGGATAATGTGCGGTTGGGTTTCCTGGATGGTTCCTGACCTTCACCGTCTCCGTCGTGGTTACGTGCCATAACATCTGTCATCTATTATTTAACGGAAGTAAATAAAAATAAAATATTACAATTCTTACGAATATATAGATTATTACAATCCGGCAGAGATAAATAAATTATCACAAACAATACATATATAATAAATTGAACTAAATATATAGTAAAGTAATCCAATCTAGATGAAATCAGTAACACAAAATAATAAGTTAGTAAAAAAATGATACTTTATTCTAAAATGAAAACTTTCCTTTTTGGAAAGTTTCCAAAAAAAGAAAAGTTTCCTAAAAGGATAATTTTCTTAAAAGTTTAATGTTTAATGGTTTTTTTGAAAAAAAAAACTATTAAGCTTATCTTTTAATGGATTTTTTTCTAGAAATCTTTTAAGGTTAATTTTTAAAGGTTTATTTTCTAAAAATCCTAAAAAACACTAAATTATTAAATTCTAAAAAACCTAAATTATTAATTTCTGTTATAAACCAAAGAAAAGAAGAAGATAAAATATAGGAGAGAACATTTTCTTGTATATTAACATAATCAACTAACTCTATTACAATGAAAGGGTCTTCTATTTATAGGAAAAGAATGACCCTTCACTTGCCACATTAAGAAGATATAAATAGGTTGGCCTTTGGCCTTTGGACATCCACCTTAATAACTTATTCATAACACTCCCCCTTGGATGTCCATCCATTATGAAATATGCCTCGTTAAAACCTTGCCAAGAAAACCCTGTGGGATAAAAACTTGGTCGAAGGGAAAAGAGTACATATACATAGAACTAATCATCTTGAAACGCTGCCTCGTTAAAACCTTGCCAAAAAAACCCATTAGGACAAAACTTGGACGAAGGGAAAAGAGTACAGTCTTGTTTACGCTTCCCCTGATGTTGGCAAGAGATATCTTAGTTGTCGTATTTCAATATTGTGGACCTACTTCTTGAATATTGTGGTTGACAATGATTTCATCAGGAAAATCTATAAAAGTCGTGCATGATTGTATCTGTCGAGTGTCAATATCCACATTCTTCTGTAGCTCGTGTGTGTAGGAGACTTTGGTGAAATATGTTCTGTTTTGTCACATTTGATGTAGTCATAATAATTATGTGTGGTACAAGCAATAATATCCTCATAAAATACCATCACTATATTCTTGTTGGAGATAGACCACACTTTATTTTGGTATGTTGAATCATCCACTTAATAAATATTTCATACCACTCCCCCTTGGATATTCACTGAAAGATATGCCTCATTAAAACCTTATCAAGAAAACCCATTGGGACAAAACTTGATGAAGGAAAAAGAGTACACCAATCCTTGGGGGTTATGACACGTATTCAATTTGTCTTGTTAAAACCTTACCAGGAAAACCCAATGGGAAAAACCGTGGTGAAGGAAAAAAAATGCAGAATTCATAATGTTCTCCCCCTCATTATGACATTACATATTTCTAAATATATTTGTACCTTGATGTCGTCGTTAATGAAACTTTAATCAGTAAATGTTCTGGATTTTTACTTGAGGGTATTTAGTGATAGTAATATTTGCATGCCTCGTAAAAAACTTACTACGAAAAACCCAGTGGGAAAAAACTTTAGTGAAGGAAAAAGAGTACAATACGCAAATATCACATCATTATTATTATGACAACAATTACCGAGTATCCTTTCATAATTCATACACTTTTCTCTTGTGATTTAAATAAATTATGTTCTTCGAGAACTTCTATACTCCAGGAACTTTATATTTCAGGAACTTCTCAATCTTCGATAATTTCATATTTAAACGCTCTAAGTACTTCAAGTACCTATCGTGCTTCAGGCACTTGTTGTGCTTTCAAACACCTTTCTTGTTTGGGCACATGTCATGCTTCTAGCACCTATTTTGTTTATCAAAAACTTTAATATTCATCTAATAATCACTACACTGTATCGATAACATAAGAATGAGGACGTCTCCCCATAGTTAATTCTAGGTTTCTGCAGGAACCTTCGTGATACAAGTAGTGTTTTAGATTTCAAAATTCACTATTACACTTTCTATTGTAGTCGACATATTTCACCACTTTTTGGTTTATGATCCTTATTATTTATTTCAAGCGCTATATTAAATGAAAATATATTAATCCCATAAACTATTCTAACAGATTTAACTATTTTCAGTAGACTAATAATCTACATAACTTTTCTCGTATTTAGGTACCTAGGTTCTTCAATGGCCATTACTTCCTTTAAGATCAATTCATGTGCCAACATTAGTTGACTTAATAATTCCTGTCGTGTCACGTGGAGTGCACATTCCATAATATTTACCATTTTATCATTTACTCATGAGATTTTCTTCTTTGGGGCATGGTATACTTTAAATCGACAGGCTTACCACACTTCATGTGTTGGTTATATGCATTACAGGTTTAACACGCTTCATGCATTGGTTTGATACATTCGCTGGAATATTTTTTATGTGTCTATATGAGACAGTAATCTATGTTGGAGCGTTTACAACATATTCTGGGATTTTGAATATATTCTACTTGCGAATGTATTAGGTATATTATTTGCAATACTTTTCAAATAGAGTTCCTTTTAACTTCAAGTTCCTATTCTTTAGTTGTGGATTTAAATGATATAGTAAATTGTATTCTACCATACATCATGAAACTTCAAGTTGCCTTGTCTATATGTTACGCAACTTCAGGTTGACTTGTCTCTCCCCCTAATAAGGGGGTAGTCACTTGGTAAAATGAATCTTCTGGTTCTTTTAAGAAGATACCAAGTAAGTAATCTATTATTCGACATATCATTACTGCACTAGGTGACCAAGTCAATCTTTTGATAATAAAAAGTTCTTTGGATTATGACATCTTTTCTTTTGCACAATGAGCGTTTCAACTGTTTGAATCTGTATATATATAACCCCAAAGAAATGACATATTTTATTTTCATACACACTTCTGGTGAGACTTTTAGTAAATAATGCAAAAGATATACATTGTTACGGACACTTGTGGCTTATACAAATACTAATTTTGGATATTATCCTTTAAATTTAGTAAATTTTTTTCGGGATTTACTTTTAACATAATTTTCCAATTTTGTACCACAAGGTAACATAACTTTTGAGCATCCAAAAACCTTTAATTAGATCAACGAAATGTCTTAGTATTCCACGAGTACGCGAACACTATATAATTCCACTTTATCGATAATATTCATGCTTATCGTTTCGTGATGGCTTATTTACCGTGACGTTTTATTTTCAATATATTCCTTATCATCCACTTCTGGTGGTAAGAATTTTTTTTTCTTACCTTAACCTCGTCTGAAGTTTGGGTCACCAAGATGTCAATTTCAGACACATTAAAAGACATTGCATTTTCTTCTAGAAACGCACTTCCATTCACTTCGAGGAATGGTTTTTAGTTAGAAAAATAATATTTAAGTCACTCCAGGTCAATTTTTGTAAAAACTGGAAATAATGTATTTGCTTAAGAGAATTTGATTCTATATCTCCAGGGGAATAATTTCCAATTAGTGAATACAACATTAATTCACTTGTCTTGTCATCTACACATCTATTTATTTAGATAATTAAAATAGTTACATTCACTTTAGAGAATGTAGCTTCATTCACTTCGAGGAATGAAACGTTATAGTTTACAAGAAAATAGAATGTTAAACCCTAATATTTGGATAAAACTCTACTTACGATATTACTACTTCAGGAGTACTTTCATGACATGAAATCTGTAAAAGGTCTTACCATTATCGTTTTTCACAAAATACTTCTAGCTACAATAATATCTACTTCTGGAGAACAATTATGTAACCTTGAAGTTTGAAGTATAGCGACGATATCTTATTTTTCCTTTGCATTCTCATGAAATAATTAACCTCGTCCTTTTTTGGTATGTTTTGCATCTAATCCCTTTTTTTTTCACGATAAATCTTGTTGTCCGTACCTCCTTTTTTTTTTTTTTTCTTAAACAACAATTCTGATAAAAACAATCATATATATAAATTATATATACTTTAGGAAAACATACCAGCAAAGCAAACTCTGAAACACTATCATGATTTTCAACCTCAGGTGGAGTTATGATCACCACCACGCTGATTTCAATACACATTAAAAGACGTAGCATTTTCTTCAGGAAATGTAGTTTTATTCACTATAATGAATAATTTTATCTAGAGAATACAATATTTAATTGTATTTAACCCTACCAGTTATGTTTTCATATCTATTTTCAAAGATATTGAAAAATTCAACAATCGTTACAAGCAATGCAATTCCATCCACTATATAGAATTGTTTTGAGCCAGAGAATGTGATTTTGTTCAATCAAATTTTGTCACCACAATGTTTATTTTGATATGCATTTGAAAGTTATTGCATTCGTTTAGGGAATGTAATTTTAATCAATTCAGGGAATAGTATTATGTAAATGTAACACGAATTATGATTATATCAATAATTCATTACTTTGCTTCTTACGAGACAAACAATCTCATAATATTTTGTAAAACCTTTATTCGCGCTATAGCTACTTCAGGAGTATATGCGTGATTTGATACAAGCAAACGTATATTTGTTCCACTCGATAATATTACATTTGCCCGTTTAAAATCCTCACTTAATTTAGTAGTACTTGAAATTGTACTAACATTTGTTTTTGTCCGATTTACTAACAAATTATTAAATTGTCCAAATGGTAACACTATAAACATTCATAAGAAGGTTGCATGTTCGAAACCTTTATCATGCAAATCTTACGTAAATTAATGCAAAAGTTGGTTCACTTCATAAAATTATTTAGTTCAACTTATCTCCCCCTAATTTTATGTATTTCTTTTATGAATGAAATCCTTGTGTTACATATAGCACAATACAATTCTTAAATATCCATATGACCTTTTTTTTTTATCATATACAATCGTTTTCCTTCAAACCCATTAATTTGAATTAAGACTTCAAGTCGTTGCAATTCTTTTAGATTTCGAACCGCTGAAATTTAATCCTACAAGCATTTAAAAATTGTTGTATGCTTCGTGCCTATATAGTTTCTCTTATACTTCCAGTTTATATTCAATAAAGTTCTCTTCATGAGATGAATGAACATTTTTTTTCTTTAGAAGTTAAATTGCATTCCTCAATTCTTTTGTGCAAATTATAACAAAATTGATTAGGTTTCAAACCTTTAAAATTTGATCTAGGCTTCAAGCCTTTCAATAAATTTTTCTTTTATGCTTCATGCATATAAATTGTATTCAAGGCTTCAAGCCTATGAGATTTATTTTATTTTTCTGGAATATAAAATTTGTGATAGGTTTTTGGCCTATAAAATTTGTTATATACTTTTGGCATATAAATTGAGTTCTAGGTTTCGGGCCTATAATTTTTGGTATATGCTCCCGATAATAAAAATTTCTATTTAGGCTTCGGGCCTATAAATTGTAGAATGTGAATAATATATAACAAAATGTAGAATTGTAGAGTATATTGTTCAAAAATTACTGTTATAAGACAAAATAAATCTATAGCCTAGCGGTTATACCCAAATACTCTACTATCTAAAAGTCTCAAGTTCAAATCCCCCATACCACTCAAAGTTATACCAATTCTATTTTTTTTTTAATTTCGAGATGATAAATAAATCTACATATAGCATCATCTATATTAATCGAAATCGAGACTTTGAGTCTACACCATTAATTTTTATAGTTTCGGAGTTTTGAATTTTATTAAGGGTTCGAGCCTTTTAAAATTAATAATTAGCTTCATGCTTTATAAAAATACATATAGGCTTCATGCCTTTAAATTTCAGTATATGCTTCTAGCATATAGAATTTTGTTTTAGGCTTCGTACCTATAAATTTAAGATGCTTCATATGATATAATTTCCGGCCTTTATAGCGTTAGTTTTCGGATTTTTTTTTATGCTTCAGGCATATAATTTATTTCCTAGGCTTCGGGCCTATAATATAAAATTTAGGCTTCAGACCTATACGATTATTTTTCCATACTTATATGGTTATTTTTCCATGCTTCGGGCATTGTAGGCTTCAAGCCTAGAAAAACATCTCGTTTCATTTTTAATCCATTCAAAAGTATATTTACAAATAGGCTTCATGCCTCTATTTTTTTTCTAAAGAGATAACCGATTTATCTGTTTGAATAGTATAAGAGTATTGTATAGGATGCAATGGAAGTTCATCTAATATTTATCGGTTGCAATGGAAAGTCCTTATAATACTCTCTCTTATTTTCTTTGTGAAAAAAAAATAATATATATAAATTAGAACAATATAAATCATACCTGAAAATATTCTTCCTTGATCGATCGGTAGAGGCTCGTGCTGATAACATGTTATAAACCAAAGAAAAGAAGAAGATAAAATATAGGAGAGAACATTTTCTTGTATATTAACATAATCAACTAACTCTATTACAATGAAAGGGTCTTCTATTTATAGGAAAAGAATGACCCTTCACTTGCCACATTAAGAAGATATAAATAGGTTGGCCTTTGGCCTTTGGACATCCACCTTAATAACTTATTCATAACAATTTCTACAAGTCCTAAATTACTAGATTCTAAAAATTCTAAAATCCTAAACAAACACAAAATTTTCTCTACAAAAAACCCTAAAAATCTAAATCAATTTCTAAAACTATTTTGTAGCAATAAATTAACATTAATCAATTTTTCAATTAAATTTAAAACCAAAAAAAAATTGTAAACCATCTAAAAGAACCTAACAATAATTGAGATTACACAAAATCACCAATACAATCAATTATTTTTTCAATCAAAAAATGAAAAACTAATCTTTTTAACTAAAATTTAACACAAATTAAACGTACATGTTGTTTTTAACCCAATAAAAATATTAAACAACCTAATATACACTACAAACAACTCGGAATTCCTCATCACACTTAAACAATCATTAATTTTTGCATCAAAAATTGAAAAAAAATAGAATTAAGAACGAAAATTAGTACCTGTTACGTGTGAAGGGTGGTGATAATGTTGATTAATCCATGCCAAGCGACCAGAATCAAAAACACCAAATCAAAAAAAAGTTATGATTAAACATAGATTAAAAACACAAAATAGAAATTAGAAAGTGTTTAATGAAGGAATTACAATACCGTTAATGTGTTAATGACCTTGGATTTGCAAGAATTTTGCTCGGAATATTGAAATTGAGAAGATTGCTCTCGTTTTTGGAAGATTTGTGTTTTGTTTTTGGAAAGAAATGAGCTTAAGTAGGGTTTTATAGAATTTATCGTTTAGCGACGAAAAAATTGCGCCGCTAGTAAGGGGCACGTGTCACGCGTCGTACACACGACTCTTGCGTGCCTACGTTTAGAGATGACAAGTAGCGTCCCTTTTTTTCGTTGCTAATTACTTTGGGCGGGAATATTGACCGCCTAAACCGACTAATCATAACTTTTCGAGGTTGATAGCGAGGAATTAAGTCGTCGCTAGATAGATTTTGATACTAGCGACGAGTACTTATGCTTGAAAGTCGTCACTAATCACCCGAACTTACTAGCAACGACCTTCAAGCAAAAGAACTCGTCGCTAATATGTTTTTCACTATTTTTTAAAACTAATTCTTGACTAATTTTAATTTTCTTTTTTACATCTTAACACTATAAACAACACAATGTAACATCAAGTGGTAATGGATATCAGCCTAACGGAAACCATCCTGGGTTTCAATACTAAAATCCTAATGGGGCAGCCAATCCTACATATGCGTATCATCCGCGTCCCCAAGGTAACAACTTCAACCCAAGACCACACAATAATTATCAAGGAGGACAGAATCAAGGAAATTATGTGCAAAGACAAGCTCCTCAAGACACTTACAATGAAACCATGAACCAAAAAGCCTTACCTGCCCATCCACAAGAAGGTGTGATTACCCTTCAGAAAACCGTTGAAAGCCTAATTGCTCTCCAGACACAAGCTATGCAAAATCAACAAGTGTCAGACGCAAGTATCAAACTATTACAGAACCAAATGGATCAAATCACAAAACAGCTTAATCAACGTCCACAAGGGAAACTCCCTAGTGACACTAAAAATCTGAGACAACATGAAGATTGCAAAGCTGTTACTTTCAGAAGTGGTAAGAACCTCCCTCCACCTCCTTTTCCTGTTATGAAAGAGAAATAAGTTCTAAGAAAAGAAAAAGATGTGGGTGAGAAAGAGAAAGATGTTGAGGTTGAAGAAATAGAGAGGCCGAGTGAAATTCCAAAGAAGAAAGATGAAGTTATGAGTAATCGCCCTCCTCCACCGTTTCCATCTCGAGTTCTGAAAAAGGGTGATTTGGCCGATTTTCAGAAGTTCTTTAATAGAGTGAAAGGCCTGAGTATTAACATTCCGTTTTTGGAAGCTATCCGAGATATTCCCAAGTACACGAAATTTTTGAAGAGAGCCCTCACTAACAAAAGGCCATACTGTGATAATGAGATGATTGGTCTTCCTGAAGAATGTAGTGCTATTTGTCAAAGTAAATTGCCTCCAAAGTTACTTGATCCTGGGAGTTTCACAATTCTGATATCGATTGGAGAAGAATGGAAAGGTAAAGAACAATACGATTTGGGTGCAAGCATAAATCTTATGCCCAAGTCGATCTTTGATAAGCTGAAAATTGGAGAAGCAAGACCTACTTCTATGGTCTTGCAAATGGCGGATCGATCTCTTGCACATCCAGAAGGCCGAATTGAAGATGTCCTTGTTAAGGCAGGTACATTAGTATTTCCCGTTGATTTCGTTATACTTGAATACGACGCGGATAGGAATGTCCCCATTATTTTGGGAAGACCATTCCTAGCCATGGGGCGTACATTGATTGATGTAGAAAACGGCGAATTGACGATGAGAATCCAAGACGAGGAAGTCAAATTTAATGTGTTCCGAGCTATGAATTTCCAGATTCTCAAGAAGATTGATTTCAAATGGATGTAGTTGAGCAGTCATCGCAAGAGGTATTTGATTGTTTTAATTATGATGATATATTGCAGGCCGCTTTGACATTAGACTTACCTGAGATGATGTAAGAGCTTGCCGAAACAGTGGCAGCTCTTAATTCTGAGAATCCGAAGTATAGGCGTCTTGCCTATGAACTTGTGAGAGAACCGGGGGAGATTATTCCTAAAAAGAAGCCTTCAATTGAATCTCCTCCGGAATTGGAAGAAAAGCCATTACCAGCACACTTGAGGTATGCGTATTTAGGTACTAATGAAATTCTACCTGTTATTGTTTCAGCAAATTTAACAGGTCCTCAAGAAGATAAACTGTTGCGTGTGTTAAGAGCCAACAAAGAGGCAATAGGTTGGACAATTGCTGACATCAAAGGCATTAGTCCCTCCTATTGTCAACACAAAATCATACTTGAAGACGATAACGCACGCTCAGTTGAAGGTCAAAGGAGATTAATGCCCGCTATGAAGGAATTAGTGAAGAAGGAAGTTATCAAGCTTTTAGACGCGCGGATTATTTATCCCATCTCGAGTAGTGAATGGGTGAGCCCAGTTCAGTGTGTACCGAAGAAAGGAGGAATCACAACAATTCTTAATGATCAAAATGAAGCAATTCCTTCAAGAATGGTAGTTGGATGGAGAGTTTGTATGGATTATCATAAACTAAACAAGGCCACCAGAAAGGATCATTTTCCACTTCCTTTCATTGATCAAATGTTAGATAAATTGGCGGGTCGAGAGTATTACTGTTTCTTAGATGGTTATTCTGGGTATAATCAGATTTACGTGGCTCCAGAAGATCAACATAAAACAGCATTTACATGCCCCTTTGGTACTTTTGCATATTGCAGAATGCCATTTGGATTGTGTAATGCACCTGCTACCTTTCAAAGATGTATGATGGCCATCTTCTAGGATATGATCGATAATTTTCTTGAAGTCTTTATGGACGATTTCTCCGTGTTTGGTGATGATTTTGATAAATGTTTAGATAGCTTGGAGAAAGTGTTAATCAGATGCAAGGAAACAGATTTGGTCTTAAACTGGGAGAAGTGTCATTTCATCGTTCACGAAGGTATAGTTCTGGGTCACAAGGTTTCGAGTGTTGGATTAGAGGTTGATAGAGAGAAGATAGAGGTAATTAAAACTCTTCCCCCTCCTGTTTCTATTAAAGGGGTAAGAAGTTTTCTTGGCCATGCTGGCTTTTATAGGCGTTTTATTAAAGACTTTTCTAAGATTGCTAAACCGCTATGCAACTTACTTGAAAATGATTCCAAATTCCTTTTTGATGAAGCTTGTTTAGCGGCCTTCAAAGTAATCAAAGAAAAGCTTATTTCTGCTCCGATAGTATTACCTCCAAATTGGAGTTTACCTTTTGAAGTTATGTGTGATGCGAGTGATTTATGTATGGGAGCTGTATTGGGACAAAGAAAAGATATTTCATTCAATCTATTATGCTAGTAAAACTTTTAATGGTGCTTAAGTTAATTATACAGTTACAGAGAAATAATTGCTAGCAGTTGTGTATTCATTCGATAAGTTTCGTTCTTATCTTCTTGGAGCGAAAGTTATTGTTTATACAGATCATTCAGCGATTAGATTTCTTATGGAGAAGAAGGATGCTAAACCGAGGTTAATCAGATGGGTTTTATTGCTTCAAGAATTCGATTTAGGGTGCGATTGGTATGCAGTAATGAAATTAGGAATCAAATAACATTTCTTAAGGAATTTCAGTCATATACTTGGTAGAAGTTAAAAAGGATAGGATATTTATTACCTTAGGAATTTTAATCCCATAAATATGGTAATATCCATTCCACCCATCCCCCATGGTATTAGACCATTCCACTTACATTAGGAATGAAATTTATTTATTTTTAATTATCATTTATCTTACACTTATAAATTTTGACAACACATTCATAATTATAATTAGCATTATAATCAAATTTCATTTAATTGGTAACGAAGCAAAACTCGGTTATTCATTGATCAATTCTTATATCTAATCACCTACCAAAACAAATACCTACAATATATATTTCTTTTAAACATCAATTTTTTCTGACGATATATTAGCTTTATCCACAAAACCAAATTCAATTCTTAATCGATAGAGTTGCTTACTTTTTTAAATTAACATCTATCATTAATAGGCAAAATTATTTCATTAATATAATTAGGATAGTTTTATAACTTTTATAGAATGTATTTAATATTATAATACAATGTTATATTATATCAAGTATATGATAATAATCAATTAATTATTTCCATTTCCATTCTTATGACATACCAAGTATGGTATCTTAACTACCAAATTAATTGTATTACCGTGGTAATTCTAATACTTGACATATTCCATTCTCATCCAAATTCGATACCGCGTACCAATCGGACCCTTAGAGATTAAAGATAGAAAGGGTTGTGAGAATCAGGTTGCAGATCATCTATCGCGTTCTGAAGGTTCAGAGATGAATGGTGGAACTGAAGTAGTTAGAGAAGAGTTTCCTGACGAGAATTTATTTGTTGTTCGTGATTATGAAACTCCTTGGTATGCAGATATTGCGAATCTAGTTGTGAGTGGTTCTTTTCCTGAAGGATCCACTTACCAAGAAAGAAAGAGGTTAGCTCATCGTGCTAGGCAATTATTTTTGAAGGATCTGTTCCTCTACAAAGTGTGTGCTGACCAAATGATAAGAATATGTGTAGCCAAGGGGAAACAGAAGCCATTATAGCTGGATGTCACGATTCTATCTACGGAGGACACTTCAAGGGAGATAGAATTGCTGCTAAGGTATTCCAATCCGGTTTTTACTGACCTTCTCTTGTAAAAGATTGTCATGATTATGTAAAAAAAATTGCAAGATGCAAGTTTACCGGAAACATATCCAAGAGGGATGAGATGCCACGTAATAATGTGTTAGAAGTTGAAATATTTGATGTTTGGGGTATAGATTTTATGGGTCAGTTCGTCCCTTCAAATGGTAACCTCTACATCTTATTAGCTGTTGATTACGTGTCTAAATGGGTAGAAGCTGTGACTTTACCAACCAATGATTCACGAGTGGTGATTAAGTTCTTGAAATCACATATTTTCACTAGACATGGTACACCTAGAGTGATTATTAGCGATGGAGGATCTCATTTCGTTAATAAGTATTTGAAGGCCGTTCTAGAGAAGTATGGAGTAAGACACCGTGTATCTACTGCATATCATCCACAATCCAATGGTCAAGCTGAAGCTTCGAATCGTGAAGTAAAATCAATCCTAGAGAAGACCGTTGGTCCTACAAGAAAAGATTGGTCAATGAAGTTAGATGACGGGTTGTGGGCCTATCGTATGGCGTTTAAGACTCCAGATGGTGCATCTCCGTATCGTATGGTGTATGGTAAGGCTTGTCACTTACCTCTTGAGCTTGAAATGGGTGCCTATTGGGCAATTGCGCAGTTGAACTTAGATCCTACCTTAGCCGGAGTGAATCGTATGATGAAGCTTAACGAACTTGATGAATTCCGATTGAATGCCTATGAAAATGCTAAACTTTATAAAGAAAATACGAAGAAATGGCATGACAATCGGATTCGTGTGAGGAACTTTGAAGTGGGACAAAAAGTATTGAAGTATAATTCAAAGTTCAGCAATTATCCGGGTAAGTTAAGGTCTAAGTGGTCGGGTCCATACATTGTGACCAAGGTTACACCTCATGGGGCGATAGAAATAGGTCCACTCGAGAACCGCACCTTCATGGTGAACGGTCATCGTTTAAAGATATACCATGGAGGTGAAGATACCAACCGCTTGGAAGATCCACATCCCGGGGAGGTCATGTATCTCCTCGAAACTCCTTAGAAGCGTAAGGTAACCCGTCGAGCTTAACGACGTTAAACAAAAGCCAATTCATTGTATATTAGTTTGATTTTTTAATTTTCATAGTGTAAATTAGTCTGATTTTCATAATTTTAGTGTTTATTAGTAAGAAATGAGAAGGGTAGTTGTTTTTGATGATTTCAGGGGTAAAAAGGCCGTGAGTTTGGGGTCGAAAGGGCGAAAAGAGAGGAAAACTTTGTGGTGTTCCAGGGGCAAACCGGGAACCCGGTTTCGAAGGCTAAAAATTCCGAGGTTCTGACCCAGCGTCTTGGGTCCCGCCATCTCCCGCGTCACCACATGCATCACCATTCGCGCCATCGACGAAAACCGGGATCCCGGTTTTAGAGCTGATATTTTTCGAACTTTCTGACCCAGCGTCTTGGGTCCCTCCGTTTGTTGCGTCATCGCTTGCGTGTCCATTCGCGCCAGCGACGCAAACCGGGAACCCGGTTTTGCACAAACCGGGAACCCGTTTTCGAAGGGTGATTCTCTGTCCCAGCGTCTTGGGGTCCAGCCATTATTTGCGTTTTGAGGTATTATTCTGTAAAAAAAAATTACTTAAGTAATTGTTTCGCGCCGACACAGCGACGCGAAACCGGGAACCCGGTTTGCGCTGTGATGAGGCGGTTTTGGCCTCTTTAACCTAGTTTTCTAGCCTCTTCTGCAAGTTTTTACCTAAAACGCACCCACACACTTCCCACCTCTGAAACTCATCATTAAAACCTATATATATCATCAAATCCTACCCTCTTTCACCACAAAAACACAAGATCAACTCACCTCCTCTCCAAAATATCATCAAATCCTTAGTTTATCACCAAGATTTCTCTTTACCCAATCCTTAAATTAAACCCAATTCTTTCTTCTCCCACAAAAATTATCTATTACCCATCTCATATTACACCTTATTCTTAAATTCCTAAGCCTCAAAACATCAAAGTTCTAAAATTTTCTCTAGTTTCTCACTATTTGAAGTTTTGAGTTTGGGGTGGAAAGAGATGACTAACGGAACCGGTGATTTCCAAAGAATCCTAGAAAGAAGACCATCATTGGTGGTACTCAAGAACAAGCTATTGATATTCCCGATTCGCATCCTAAACAAAAAATTGAAGAGGTTAAGCTTGCTCCCAAGAGAAAATAAATCACAGGTCAGAAGAGAAGATTAATTGATGAACCAGAAAGTGAGGAAGAACATGAAGACGAAATTGAGAAAGAAATTGAGGATGAAAACGAACAAGAAGTTGCGGAAGTACCAGTTTAACAGAAACCCCCGCGAAGAAAGATGATTGCCCATAAACCAAAGAGGGTTTATACTTCTTGTAATGATCAGGTTCGTGAAAGAATTGAATTTTTGAAGTTTGGTGAGGAGACAGATTTTCCTAAGGGTCTTATGAGTAGTGCTCACAAAAAATATGTTGTGGCTTGTGACAAGTTTGGTTGGAAAGAATTGCGAGAAAGGAAGCTTGAGTTTATTCCTACTTTTGTGCGAGAATTTTATGAAGGTTTAGCTATTTCCCGTGAGGCAATTGAAATTCGAAAAAAGGTAGTTCCTTTCTCTATTGAACTTATTCGGAAATCTTTGAAGTTACCCAACTTTACTGGGTTATGTCCGTTCCAAGAATCCCTTAATGATCCATCCTTTGATTATGAATCCCTTTGGGGAACTGTGCTTATTAATGGGGCTCGCCCAATTCTAGAAGGAGAAAGGTTACCTCGACAGTTTTACAGCAGTAATTTAACACCTCGTGCGAAGGTTTGGTCTCGTTTCATAATCCCTACTTTCTTTGGAATTAAACACACATCCGAGTTGAAGAAGGAACATATAATTTTTATCAAGTGTGTTATGGAGGAGAAACCGATGAACGTTGCTAAAATTATTTATGACACCATCATGGAATTCGCGAGAGCTCCGATGAAACAACAAAATCTCAAGTTTCCTTGTACTATTACTTCTTTGTGCCTAGACGCAAAAATTCCGCGTAGGAACGCAGATATTGACGGTGTTTCAGTTGGAGTGAGCATGGAATTGAGTACGATTTAGAATATCCATGATGAAGCAACACGAGCTACGAAGACTCCTAGAGCTCCTCCATCAAAGAAAGCAAAGAGTGTTCCTGAGTTGGAATAAAAAATTAGGGTGTTGGTAGAGAATCAAGGAAAGATGATTGCTACCTTAGGAAACGTTACAAGAGAACTGGACCTTATTCGAAATTTGATCCTTGGCGTGAACACACTTCAAAACGCGCTTTATAATGTTCTCACGCAAGATAAAGATCCAGAACGCAACACCGGTAACCAGCCACGCGCTGGTTAAGATACGTTTTCTAATCCTTCCTTTTAGTGTAGATTAGTTTAATTGCTTTGAGTCTTTTTCGAGTCGTGGGGACATGGCTCATTTTTTGAGTTAGGGGTGGGGTTCGTTGCCTCATCCCAGTTTTTATGTGTTATTTGTTTTATTTGCTTTCAATAAAAGAATTTTCGGAGTTGCGTTTGACTGTAGAAATTTTTTAAATATCCCTTTAAGCATACTTTTGGTGAATCTATGATAGTAAATAGTGGACATTAGGGATTGATATAAAACGCATTTAGAATTGCATGCAAACATAGGTAATTGATAGGAAAAATTAATGAACAATGCAAATGAAGTAAGCTTGTACTTAAGGAATATGTTTGGTGTGTAGAACGTGAAATCCTAATTAGTAGAGAACCCACCTAGATATGAACTAAAGATGAGCTATGTACTTAGGAAAATGATAGGGGCAGTTCTTTGTTAGCCATTTGTGACCGTTTTAGCCTTCTATCCCTTATATTAATTTTATCCGTCTTAGCCCACTTTGAGTCTTTAGCCTTTTCTTTGTAGCCACGATATAAGCCATTATCCCTTAGATCATTAGGCATGACCATATGACCCGTACTTGAATCACGATCCTGAGACATGTCTCGAGCTTGAGTTTGGGGTGGTGGGTCCACTTATGGGGAATTTATTAGGCAGGGATTGATGTGATTTGTATTGTGGCACAATTGCAAATAATATATACTTGTAACCCTTTGCCGGGAATGAGAAAAAATGAAAAAGAAAGAAAAAAATAAAAATTTCGAATATCCAATACAGTAGAAACCGGGAACCCGGTTTGCAATTGTACAAAAAAAAAAATGAAAGAATAAACATCCGGCAAAGTGGAATTTTTCTAAAGAATCATCTTATTTGTAATGGGTAGACATGGGACACTAAATTGTTGCGTAAATGGGTGAGTGAGAACATTTTTAACGTAAACTCAAGCTCGAGGACATTTGTTGATGTTAAGTGAGGAGAGAGCCAAAAGCTCACTTCAAATTTCCAAATATACATCCACACCGTCTTTAAGCCAATATTAAAACCATAAAGACCTCGTGATTCCTAAGTGCAAAGTGAATTTATGATTCTGTTGCTAGAGAATATACTAGGTGGAGCGTTCAAAGCGATTTAGGATTGAGGAACACCCTATAGCCATCATACAGAGATGAGTACAAGTGTAATCTTCAAGCATTGCGAAGTTAATTTTATGATTGAGATGATTTGTGTTTGATTTTTCATTATAGAGTTTCTAGAGTTTGCTATATGAGATTTGTCTTAAGAATTGCTTTATGTGTATTTGCTAGCTTCTATTTGTTCTTACGTTTACTTCTACCCCTTTGATTTGTTTTGTTTTACTTTGTCGGGACGACAAAGGTTTGAGTTGGGGGTCTTGATGTCTCTCTAATTGTTCTTATTTTCGACCCTTGGGAGACATCATTTTTTATGTTTAATTGAATATTTTGATAGACTTTTGAGTTAAAGATGCAATAATCCGGAATTCCTATTTTATTTCTATTATTTTTGATTTATTAAACTTTTGCGCGTAATCTCGTGTATTTTAGTGAAAAGTTTGTAGGTTTTGAATATTAGCTAGGAAAGGAATCCGAGAAGAGAGTCAAAGATCGTGAAATGGAGTCAAAGCTTGAAGATAAATCCCGAAAATTATATTTTGGAGCTGCAAATCTGGAAAACAGGTCAACGATTGCTGATTTCGAGGCACTTACGAGTTTATTTAGCCGCTTACCTTTGAAGAGAATATGTTCCTTATTGAGTTACGGAAATTTAGAAAGTGATTTCAGGTCAATCGGAGTTATAACGAATCGGCTAGAGCTGTTTTAGTGGAGGTGGTGCAGCAATTACGGGATTTTGGGCTTAGAAAATGGACTTGGGCTTTTAATTAGTGATTTAATCTTAAGTCCAAGGCCTAATCCGTTTTTTCCTCTTATAAAAGGAGCTTTTGACTTCTATTTTTCAAACAACTAATTATTCATAAGCAGAAGCATCAGAGAGAAGTCAACGAAGGAAGAAGAAGAAAGCTGTAGAGCTGGAGAGTGTCTATATCTCCATTCTCAGCCAAAACCAATTCCGGAAATTAGGTTTTTTTTTTATTTTTAATTCTGTAAAACATTATGAGTTCTCCTTCTTTTAATTTAATTTTAATTTCTATTAGCATGAGCCAATTTCTTTATAGTACTTGAGAATGCATAATGGGTGAACCCCTATTCTGTTAAATTTTATATGTCTGAATTTGGGTTTTAATAAATTAAATTAAATTGGGTCTTTTACATTTTTCTGTAATTTGAGATTATTTACTGTTTTTGGAGTGATCAACTAAGAATAGGTGTTAGTATCTAGGCTATTCCACATATGTGGCGTGTGGATCATCGTGACGAAGGGTTTAGGTACGGACTTAATTACTCAATCTAAAATCGAAACTATTTGACTCTGACGAGCTTAGTTAATTTTAGGGTCAATGTGGTAAAATTACTTAATCATTCGAAAGTGGATCATATATACCCTGACGGGAGTAGTGACACTCTAGAATAGCCTTGTAGTCCACCCTGACGGGGGTACAAGGAATTTAGAATCCCGACCAATGTATTTGACCAATTTAACCCTTAAACAACATATGTGATGAAATAGAATTAGGAGGATCCCTTGCATCTCTCAAGTACTGCCTTCTCATATTTGCGTCTTATCTTCATTTACTTGCGTCTTAGTATTTACTTGCATTTTCTCTTTAGTCTTTCATACTTAGAATTAATACAAACAACCAACCAATTATTATATCTTTTATTTGCTTTCTTAAGTGCAACCAATCATTACTTGATAAGCATTGTAGTTAACCAACCGTCCCTGCGAACGATCCTAGTATCATTATTACTACTTGGGACAACCGTACACTTGCGGTTGTGGTTCAATTACTTTTTGCATTTTTTTAGAACACACAAAGGACCACCAAAGGCCCAGTCTGAATTTCAACTTTATAAATAGGATTTTAGACCTCCTTTTGAGGGGGATTTCAGAGAATTATATTCTACGCTTCATTATTTCAAGTCAGAGCAAAAAGACAGAGGAAAAGCTAGAGCCGGAGGATATCCATTATTCCAACAACAGCCAAGCCAACCTTTAGGTTATCTAATTTTTTTTCATTAATTTAAGATCATGTCTTTTATTTATTTAATTTCAGATTTTAATTCGATCATGATCTAAATTTCCTTAGTACTTAAGAATTGCAATAAATGGGTTAAAGCCCTAGTTAATTAATTTTTGTTTATGAATTTAGGATTTTACAATTTAATCTAATGGGGAATTATTTTGTTCTTGCTTACTATTGGTTTTAGTAATTGGGATATTCACTTTAGTGGCGAAGTGATCATTCGCCAAAGGGGTTTGATTATAGAAATAGGTAATATCCGTGTGATGTCCGTTATTGACCGACATGCTTCACTAATCACATAGCCAAGGAGGTAAAGATATTCACATCCGTAAGTAAACATGCTACCTTAGAGGGGCTTGTCTTAACGTAGGATAGCTCCTAGGTCCACCCGACAGGGGCTAGGAGATATTAGAGTCCCGACTAATATTTAAATATCAACTCTATCCTTAAACGAAACATTAATTATACTAACTTGGGTGGATTCCCTAAAACATTTTTCCACTTATAAATATAAGCTTGAACATTAGAAAATCATCCCTTAGCTACCAGAGCATAGGCTTTATCAATAATTTCACCAGAGTTCAATCAAGAGGATCTAGAGAAGGAACAAACAAGAGTTGGAGTTTCACCACATCAATTCCACACCTCTCCATCTCTATTCATTGGTTAAATTAACTTTAGGTTATTATTTCAATTATGCACGATTTCTATTTTGCTTAGGAGTGTTATTGTATGAACATTGTTTTATTTATTTAACGTGTTCTTAAATATGGGATTATATTTAATTGAAGTGGGTGTTTGATTCTATTGGTTATATGTCTTGTAATAACACTATTCATATCTTTATCACATAGTGGATAGATTAAGTAATTAAGCTAGTGTACGGAAGGGGATTTACTTGCAGAAATAGCATATAAACGCTTGGTGTGTGGTAGTGAGCCAACAGGCCTTGACTAGCCAAGTAGTCTCTAGGGTTAGGTTTGGTTCTTTAAAACTTGAGTATGAGAGCTCTTTATGTCGACCCTTACGTGAGTTAGAGAGTGTAAAATCCCGACTAATATGAAATCACCACTTTTTCCTTATTTTTAGTACCATTAGGTGCATACTTGCAATTTTATTGCTATGTTATTTGCATAAGTATTTATTTTATTATAAAAACAAACATTCATTCTATTTTTATCTTGTACCATCTACGCTGATATTGAACGTGAATTAAATTAACTACCTAAATCCCTAAGGAAATAACTTATTTTACTTGCTTATTACTTGTAACGATCCATACATTTGAGAAGAGTTAATAGTGGTTTCTGAGGTGTGTGCGCTGGTGGTGGATAGGGTGTGATAAAATAATGGATATAAATAAGAAAACTAACACCATTATACTACCACGATAAAACTCTCCGCAAGTGAATGGATCGTTTGCAAGTAATAAGTAAGTTAAACAAATGTAGATCTAAGGGAGTACGAAAGTTAGTTATAAATAGTGTAATTACTAAGTGGACTAGAAATAGTTGGTAAAATAATACGCAAAGACACTAAAATATTTATTTGGGTTTTATGACTCTAAACAGACTTAAATTAAAGACAAGAAAGTTAAATAGGATAGATAGAAGCTTATGATAGTTTAGCTTGAGAACTATCAAGTGAACCCCACTAGCCTTGTCCTATGTTTATTACAAAAGGGAGAATCGTGTGATATACAATAGCCAAGATTCTAAATTCCTCCTAACCCCCTTCCAGGTGGACTTAGGAGGCTCAAAACTTGGTGGTTAAATTAAACCCTAATGACTATCCAGTTAGGCAATCCCATCCGGATCACTACTGCAATCTAGACGACTATGTGGTGTTTTCTATAATTGAATCCCATTCTGGGTGTTAACTCGATTACTATGGTAATCGTATACGTGCGCATCAGAAGAATTACATACATTAATTCAAAGCACATAATACAGAGCTATCACTACTAAAGTTAATTAAATGTAAAAGGACATCCCAAATTAAATATCATATAAAACAAGTCTAGGCTTCATACCTTTATGCTAATCTCAAGCTAAATAAATTAGTTCAAATAAAGAAATAAGAATACAAAATTACAAACGGGAAGGGTTGGAATGACATGAACAACTTCTAAGCTCCTTCTTCTCTTCTTCTCTCTTGATCTAGGCTTCCTCTTGGTCTCTCGATGATAAGGGACTGACCAAGTATGATTTATCTAAGGTAGGAATGGATATATATAGGCCCTTGTCAGGATATGGAGTAATCCCTAAGTTAAGGAGTTCTAATCTTACCAAAATTTGTATCCCTAAATTGTAGGACAAGATTATCCTTGTAGATATTGATTTGGTCATATCTCCTTCGTTACTTATCGAAATGTAATGTTATTTATATGGAAACGACTGAAATTGAAAGATCTATCTGCTCATATAAGAAGCTTCTCCTAATTCCAGACCGAATTTTCGCAGCAATTTAATTAGTGGACGTATGTGCAGTTCTGACAGCTTCTTTCCTTTCCTCCAAACTTATCCTTTTTTTTACTTTGACTAAGGGATTTCCTTTACTTTTACACTTCAAATAAGTTTCTATAGGTGTAATAGCTGCCATATACGTATGTTCTACACAAATAACACACAAATTATGTGCAAAAGCTCACAAAATAGCAAAACTAGACAATAAAGTGTAAAGTATGAATAAATGAGGAAAAATCCCAAAATTAAATACTAAATAACCCTAAAATGATGTCTCAAGTGTATATTAATATATAACAAATAGGGAGACATCAAGAACCCCCAACTCAAAGTTGTATCCTCTCAATAGAATAAAGATAAGAACAGTAGGGTAGTCAAAGATAAATATAGAAGGAGAAAAAGAAGAAGAATAAAAAAAAAAAATGATCCTAGAGAAAAATATCTAAAAAGTATCATGTAGTAATGCTAAATAAATAATGCACATATATGCTTAATATACACATAATCAACAATCCACAAATTCAAGTCCAGATTCACTTCGCAATGTCAGGAGGGAGAGGTCTTCAACTTAGTTTGTATTAAAGGCTATAAGGTGATCATAGGTCCTAAATAGTATCCAATGGTCCACCTATATATTCCCTAAGTGTTCCATTGTTCCTCCACCAGGTAACCAGAAATCCTAAGGTCTTTACGGTTATAACGTTGGCTTAGGGACGGTATGATATATTTGGATAATGAAAAGTGAGATTTTGTTTCCCTCCCCTTATTCTATCAACGAATCACCTTAGAGCTTGAGTTTCACTCGAAGATATTCTTACTCCACCCAATTTTGATTCTTTGAGTTGCATCCCCAAATAACCCAACTAAAACCATATATGATGATTTCATAACAAATTCTACCTTGCCGGTCCAAATCTTTTCAATCCTTTTCATTTATATTTTTCTTAGTTGGTTATGAATCCCTTTTTGAGGTGAGATGTCATACCACTTTTTTCTCATATTCAATTTTTTTCAACTTTTTTTTCATTTACTTTTACCTCGGCAAAGGGTTACAATAATAAACTCATCATTATCAATAATATCATAATTACATTCAAATTTTCCAATCCCAGTGTTTCTTAATAATGAAACCCACCACCCCAAACTCAAGCTTTAAAACAGCTTGTCTCAGGTTTTGCAATTCGAGTGCGGGTCATATGGATAAGTCTTATAAACTAAGGGGTATGGCTTGTAATATGGTTGATAAAAGGATTTGGAAAGGCTCAGAGGGGCTAACAAGGATAATAATAATAATCAAATAAAAGGGTGAGAAAGCTAAAAAGGTTTCAAGTGGCTTGAATATGAAAGAACTGCCTTATTCACTTTTCTAACTACTAGATTTCGTTACGTTTTCCCTATTAGTTCATAGACAAGCGAGTTTTCAACTAATTTCAAACCTCACGTTCTACACACTGATTAACTCTCCATAAGTTACAACTTGACACTTCATACGCATTGCTTATTAATCTTCTCTATCTTTTACTTCATGTTTTCATGCATGCATACTAAACATATTTGTGACATCGTTCGAAAACATACTACTTACTATCATTGACTTAATTAAAACATGCTCAATATGTACATTCACTATATTATATTCCAATTCTAACCCTAGAAATTTTAAATTTTATGCAAAAACAAAAAGGAAGATGAGGACAACGAATCCCCACCCCCAACTCAAAAGTGAGTCGTGTCCCCACGACTCAAAAAAGACTCAATAAAGCAATAAAATTTAAAGTAAAATAAACTAATGCATATTATAAATTAAGGAAAAGGATTAGAGGGTGGTACCTAGCCAAAAAATATGTTCTTCCATTCATAATCATGTGGGGAATCATCTCGTATGTCCAACATAGCCATGATTTTGTCATTATTGTTGGTTATCTTCAATTGTTGCATGATGCAGCAGTGAGTTCTATCTTCCAGTTTCATCAGTCGTTTTATTAACATCACTGCCCACTTTGGTGATGTAGAAACGCCTTCTGTTTTAAGTTGAAAATTGTAAGATGAACCTTGATCCTCGGCTGTTGGTTTATTCTATTTAGGTTTGGCTAGTATCCTCTTTCTCATGTCATATTTACGTAGTGGTTGTTGTGTAGTTACGTCGAGCTTTGACTTCTTTAAAATTGGCTCATCACAATCAATGGCTTTCTCAGTTGTAGCTCCAGGCAAATTCTTTTTCTTCCCTAAGATTTAACACTTTCTCTTGTAATCCATAGAAACTATTATGTTAGTCATCTTTGTTTAACCCACAACTCAAGATGCACAAAGTATTAGATTAAGTTTTGAATAATTGGTGTGGCTTGAGGTTGTTGTTAGGATGGATAATTATGAACAATTGCGAAGGAAAAATTTACTTGTGGTGGAAGAAATCCTGAAAAATTGATGATCTTTTGATGTTTTGAAGGTTTGATCAAGCTTTAAGGTGTATTTATAGAGTTTGAGACTGAAATTTTTCTACTTGGGGCTGAAGAAAAGGCTAGGTTTAGGTTTTGTATGATTAAAATCAAAAAACGAAGCAATTTAGCCTTCAAACCGCCTATCTGTTGTGTACCGCGGTTATGGCCTTGTGAAGTTTTCCATACTGATGCAATGTTTTTTGCAATTTACGATACGGTAAAGTGCAGTGCATCGTGGGAAGTTCTGGTGTACCGTGATTTTAGTCTGTCCAACACTCCTTAACTTCAAAAAAGTTCCAATTTTTTACCCCAAACTCGAACCTTTGCATATCTACACATCAAAAACACTCATACCTTCCTTATTATTGCAATATTCACTAAAAACACATGAACTAACTAAAAAGAATTAAAAAAACATGAAGGATTGTGGGATGTCTCTCGATAGGAACTTTTGTTTAACGTCTTTCAAAGTTTGACGTGTTAAATCTGTTATTTATTTTTATAGCCTCCCCAGCAATGAGTGGGGTGATCAACATCTACCAATCTGAGTTTTTAACTCTTTATAGCTTTTAATTCGACCACTCCTGCTGAAATAATTCGTGTGATGAAGTATGGCCCTATCCAAGAACTTTTATGCTTGGAGATGGGAGATTTCCATGCTACCTCGTCTCCTAGCCCAAAATAAATTCCCTTTCCATGGTGTCTTGGGGGTTTACAAGTTCTAGCTTTTGGTCACAACTCTGATTGTTGATAATTATCGTGACTTCTTTTTCTTTTTCTTTCCCGAAACATAGATTGTTTCAGAATTATCTTCAATACGTAGAGTCACAGTTTCTTCATTCACGTTGACTATGGTGTCACTTGTGGCTAGAAATGGAAACACAAGTATGAATGGGACATTCTTATCTGCTTTATAATCAAGAATGATTAAATCTGTGGGAATAACAAGGTTATCTACTTGGATGAGCATGTCCTCAATTATACCCCATGGTTTTGCTGTTGATTAATCCGCAAGTTGTAAGATTACGGATGTCGGTTTTACGTCATTAAAACCAATCTTCTTGAATATACTTTTGGGAATGATATTCACACTCGCCCCTAAATCACACATTGCCCTTCAATGGAATATACCACCTATTTTGATTGGGAGGTTGAAACCTCCAGGATCTTTAAGCTTTGGTGGTAACTTTCTCTAAACTTGTGCTGATATCCCTTCGTTGAGTGCCACCGTCTTGGACCTTGTGAACTTATCTTTACTGGAGAGTGTCTCCATAAATAATTGATTATAGTTTTTATTTCCTTCCATACCTTAGATTAGATACACCTATCTTGATCCATCTATGGATAAGCGGGTTATACATGATAATAACAATATGGGGGTGGTGGTTTCACCCAGGTTTTCTCTTCCATTCTTGGTGCATCAACCCCTCTTGGCTTCTTAGTCTCATCTTGTTCAACCTCTTCAACAATTATCTTATCTAAGTTCATCCTATTTATGTTTGACTTGGTTGGTAGAACCTCCACTTTACTCGATGGAGATGGTGGTGATTCTTTCATTTTTTTAGATTGAATACTAATAGTCTTAACCTTGTCGTCAACATATTGGATATTTTTCATGTTAGAATTTGTACTTTGGGTCAATTGCAAGAGTTGACTTTGCATTTGTTCTATGACTGTAGTGAGCCGCATCACATTTTGCTCTAAAAGTTGATTATGTTGATTCAGATCATGATTCCGTTGTTGCAGGTCTTTCACTACCGATGCATCGATTTTTAACTCAAGTCTACTCATATTGTCCTTTGAGAAGTTGATGAATTAACAAACAGTCTCGTTTAACTCAATGATCTCTTCTTGAGAACGTGATGGAATTGCTATTAGAGTGTGATTTTCATAGGCTTGTTCTTGTAGTTATAACAGTTGAGGTGGAACTTGATAAACAGTTTCTTGAGGTCAAGGTTAATATGAACAGTTTTGGATAGCGACTCTACTTGGTACTGCTTGCCACGCTTGTTTACCTTGGTGAGAATTCTGGAAATTTTCCTGATGTCCCATGGAGTACCCCTGGGTTGCATTTAAGACCTTCACCTCGAAACTATTGTTTTGGATGCTTTTCTCAACTGTTATAACAAGTTGTTGTATTTGATCTTGCAAGCTTGAAAACCTCTCCTCTATAGAAATATTAGTGGTAGGAGTTTTTGATTGTGGCCAACTTATGTCGGTCTCAATAATTCTTTCCATACAACTCTTTGCTTCTTTCAAATCCACAGAGACAAAACCACCACGAACCATATCATCTACTCTTAACCTTGACTTTGCATTGATTCCTTTATAGAAAATAGCTATTTGTAATTCTAGCGTATATCCGTGTAGTGGACATCTTGCCAACTTTCTGTGAAATCTAGTCCATGCCTCGCCATTACTCTTTCCGGCTTCTTGTAAGAAATTCATAAGCTCCAATTGTGCATTCACTCTCATACGTGTAAGATAAAATAGATCAAGGAATATTGCTTGAAGCTTGTCCAAATTTGTTATTAGCTCGGGAGGTTGATCATCTAACCAATCGATTGCTTTCGCGGTCAATAAGAATTGAAACATTAAATAATACATTTGTTCTTGTGTGACACCTTCAGTACGTAGGCATCACAGAATTGCATGAAGTTCTTAACAGTTGGACCAGATCTTGATGTGTAACACCACTATACTTCCCATAGCTCGCAAACTGATTAATCATGTCTGGATCGGGCTTGAATCGAATGGCTTGAATAGCTGGAGGGCGAATCCCTAAGGGTCGAACTCGAAATGGGCCAGGTGAACCTATCTCTAACCTTTGATTCGCCATCTAAAAATCTGAAAAGGACAAGAACAAAAAGAAAAGCGTAAAATAGAATAACTAAAACTAATACACTAAGTAAAAACACAAAACTAACGATGTAGACCCCGACAGCGGCGCCAAAAACTTGGTGGTGGTTAGGGTATGATAATATAATAGATATAAATAAGAGAACTAACACCTTATACTACCATCGTAAAACTCTCTGCAAGTGAATGTATCGTTTGCAAGTAATAAGTAAGTTAAACAAATATCGATCTTATGGACTACGAAAATTAGTTATACATAGTGTAATTACTAAGTGGACTAGAAATAGTTGGTAAAATAATACACAAAGACACTAAAATATTTATTTGGTTTTTATGACTCTAAACAGACTTAAATTAAAGACAAGAAAGTACAATAGGATAGATAGAAGCTTATGATAGTTTAGCTTGAGAACTAGCAAGTAATCCCCACTAGCCATGTTCTATGTTTATTACCTAAGAGAGAATCGTGTGATATACAATAGCCGGGATTTTAAATTACTCCTAACCCCCTTCCAAGTGGACTTAGGAGGCTCAAAACTTGGTGGTTAAATTAAACCCTAATGACTATCCAGTTAGGCAAGCCCATCCTATCGCTAACGCACACTAGATGACAATGTTTTATTTTCTATAATTGAACCCCGTTTCTGGGTGTTAACTCAATTACTATGGTAATCCTATATGTTCGCATCGCAAGAACTATAGACATTAATTCAAAGCACATAATACAGAGCTATCACTCCTAAAGTCAATTAAATATAAAAGGACATCCCAAATTAAATAACATATAAACAAGTCTAAGGTTCATACCCTTATGCTAATATCAAGCTAAATAAATTAGTTCATAAGAAAGAAATAAGAATACAGAATTACAAACGCAGAGGGTTGGAATGGCATGAACAGCTTCCAAGCTCCTTCTTCTCTTCTTCTCTCCTGATCTAAGCTTCCTCTTGGTCTTTAGATGATTAGGGACTGACCAAGGATTATTTCTCTAAGGTATGAATGGATATATATAGGCCCTTGTCGAAATATGGAGTAGTCTCCAAGTTAAGGAGTCATAATCTTACCAAAATTCGTATCCCTAAATTGTAGGACAAGATGAACCTTTGCAGATATTGATCTGGTCATATCTCCTTTGTTACTTATCCAAATTTAATGTTCCTTATATGGAAACGACCAAAATTGAAAGATATATCTGCTCATATAAAAAGCTCCTCCTAATTCTCGATCAGTGCAATGAAATTTTTCCGTGAAAACGGTCTTTCAGGAACATTTCCCCAGGCCCTCACGTAACTGTTGGCCAAAAATTGAGCTCTTTTAATTATGATTCTTCCTTCGGGAGATGGGATATCATTGAAAACCACGTCATTCCGAACCTTCCGTATAGTCTCTATCACAGCACCAAAGAACATGCTCCAGATGATTCAGATATATTTTATTACTTGTTAAGTTTTTATTCCACCAATTGCACAGAACAACTCTTCAAGGGTGGTCCGCCTGCTGTTGAACTGTCACTGCACTAACACTTGGGTCAAGTCTTGAACCAGTAGCGCTTGGAAAGTTTTTGACCGACTGAAAACTGTTGACTTCATCACGCCTCTAGCAGTTCGCTTCAGCTGCAGACCCACTAGAAACCGCATCCTGGTAAACAGACTGTCTAGTTGGACAGTTGACTCCTTTATCTGAAAATGATCTTGTACCAGCTCACAAGTAATTACTACATTATTAAAGAAATGACTATCAGTTACTGACTGTTGTTGTGGTGGATAATATGCAACATTAGTCCCTGGAGTTATATTGGAGAAGTCATAACAGGCGAAGGTAGGTTGTTGCACCTTGAATCGACTCAAACTAGACGATAAAACATCCGATTTAATCCCCCCACACACGCGCAACTTTCACGCAATGTTTGAGGTGGAGGGCAGTTTCCTCACCAACACCACAACAAGGACAAAGCTTAGATAAGTCCATTCCCCTTTTGTTTAGATTGCTATGTGTGGCTAAGCACTCATGAATCACCCTCCAAATAAGTACCCTCGATTTTTGTTGATATTTCAACTTCCAAACTCTATCCCAATGAATATCAAATGATCTTCATTACTTTCAATGCTCCACAACGCCGATTTAACAGAGTACTAATCTCATGAGTCCACAAGAGTCTATTTGTCTCCACTTAATCCATGTTCACCCTAATATCCACAAACTCAAGTAACTTTTAAGGGGAAGGAAATGTTGGAAGCTATCCTATTCCCACGAACCATCCCCTAAAATGTTTTCACAAACCTTTATATTTCTTTCCTCTCTACTAAGAGCACCATGAACATGTGCAATTAGTGGAGATTACCCTAACCAAATATCCAACCAAAACAACACTTTTGTACCATTATATACGAGCCATCGGGGTCCCCGTATCACTACGACAATATCTTCCACGATGGCTCTACACATACGCGAGTCAACTGGTTTTGATCTATACTGTAAAATATCAGTTTTGAAATATATATTTTTCATGACAATGGAACACAAACTTACGATTTCATGAACTACCTTCCAACCCAACTTACCTAAACGCATTTTATTCATATCTTCAGCCAACCGAAGACCGAGTCCACCCACGGTTTTGGGTTTACATATGTTCTGCCAAATGACCCATTTAATCTTTTTTTGTTCTTCGGAACTACCCCATATAAACTCCCTTCTGATTTTATCTATTTCTTCACAAACGTATGTAGGTAATTTCTTAACTTGCATAATGTACAACGGTGTGGCCCTTAGAACAGACTGGGCAAGGGTAGTGCGCCCTGCTAGAGCTAGAGTACTACCCTTCCACTTTGCAAGCTTTCCTCGAAGGTTGTTGATGAGCTCACCGTAGAAGCCTCGTGGTCTTCTCCCCGAGAGGATGGAAACCCCAAGATACTTCCCTACCTCCATGATTCGTGTGAATCCACTATGTGCGATTAAACGAACTGCCTTCTCTTCATCTATGTTCTTTGAGAAATAAATTACAAAATTCTACTTATTAATAGATTGTCCGACATCCCGACAAAATATACCGAGAGTTTCCTGCACACGAATACAATTATCAATAGAAGCTTCTGTAATAAAACTAAATCATCAACAAAAAAATATGTGAGAGATAAGGACCCCCCTGCGTTCAGCCGTATAGGTCACTATCTTCCCTCGTTCACAAGATTCTAAATAAGGATTGAGAGTTTTTCCATGCAAATAACAAATAGGATCGCCTTGTCGGATTCCTCTCCTAAGCTTTATCGGTAGTAGAGAAGTGTCATTCCACAAAACACTTAATTCATTTTCCGCCGTCCCTTGAATGATAAGATCCACCCACATCGAGGGGACGCCCAGGAACTCCAAAATATCTTTAATAAAATCCCATCTAATTTTGTCATAGGCCTTGGCGAGGTCAATTTTCACCATCATGAAGCTCCTTTTACCCTTTGGGTGGCGTAGAAAATGGTCAATTTCACTAATGAGAATCACATTATCCACTGTAGACCTTTGGGGTAGGAAGCTACTCTGATAAGGTCCAATATGGGACGCTAGCAAAGGCTGCATCCTATTCACTAAAACCTTCATACAGATATTGTAACACTTATTGATTAGACTAATTGGCCTGCAATGAGTGATATACTCAGGCGAACCCAATTTCTAAATGAGGTGAACTAATGTGCCGAGAACCTCTTTCAGAAATCTACCCTTAATCAAAGCTAGCCGAAACATATCACAAACTGAAACCTCCACTATCTCCCAACATGACTAATAAAAACCTAATGTCATACCATCCAGGCCGGGTGCCTTATGAGGAGACATTTGAAAATCAGCCACATAAACCTCTTCATTAGTCACCTCTTCTCCTAACGAGATAATACTCTGTCTTAACGGATTAAGGCGGGGTAAAACAAATGAGTCCCAAGTTTCCTCTTAAAGAGCAAATAGATCTTCATAGAAACCCCCCACCCATGATTTTTCAGCTTTAGTATCATAAAAAACATTATTATTCCCATCCTTTAATCTGAGTTTCATCCCTTTCTTTTTCTTAGTTTGTGTCGCGATATGGTATAATTTAATATTTCGTTCACCCGAATTTATCCATTTTGTATGCGCCCGTTCGAACCAATGCGTTTCTGCTTGAGCTTAGACGCTTTCGTATTCCTCATTTAACTTTTTACCGAGACTTTCCGGGGTCTAGACTGCTTCAAGGTTTGAAGTCCTGAATTCCTTGAGACAGGGGGAAAGTAGTGGACATCCTCAATATTCGGTGATTGAACCGATTGGACAGTTACAGATTCGAAATTATAAGGTTAATTCGCAAGAGACACATATTGCGAGTGATCGTCTAACACATACCATTACTGAATCCAACTCATATGATTTGGAAGGGGGATTTTTCAACTCAACAAAACAAGTAGTTATAGATGGGGGAAAAAGTAGGACCGACACCAAAAGGAAAGGATAAGGATAGCAAAAAAGGCGGCACCAAAAAAGGAAGCGAGAAAAGATCGGAGGAAGGAAAGGTGGAGGGCCCTGTAATAGAAGGTCGTGGCAATCAGAGCAGGATTCCGAGTTTAGGTAGGAGACTTTTGGACCAAGATTGGAGCGAGGAAATAGAGACATGTAATGAGGGCTCAAATGTTCTTCTATCAGAAGTGGAGAAATGTAATAGAGAGGAAAGTGGTGAGGGTCAAATTTTTCCAGAAAGGTCCAGGGGTCAAAGTGGAATATCGGATAGTTTAGGAGCTGTTACAGCTAGTTTTGGCTGGGTAGAGAAAATCAGCAATGAGTCGGACTTTGAGCAGGGGCGGGACAAACTTGAGGACAGAGAGATGTAGCTTACAGTAACTAGCCGAGATAATCTTAGATTACAACAATCTTCCAGGGATCTCCGCGATAGTGAAGCGGCAGCTGAAATTTCGCAGAATTCCAGTTTGGTTCTCGAACCTGTCCGGTCTTAAGTGAGGTTCTAGACAGGGACAATGGAAATCAATGGCGGACTGGTGATTAGCCAGACTATAAGGATTTTTTTCTTAGATGGGTCGGATGATGGTAACTCTTCAAAACATAGAGAGAAGTCTCCGAAACTTGGAAGCGATATGGTAACTGATATGGAGCTCTTCAAGAACTCGGTGCGGAAGAGTTCACTGATTGCACATTTCCATTATGTACTTTTGGAGGATCCGGAGATGTAATCCTTATCTCCTTTTCTGTTTTGCCTTCATTTCACATCGGTTTCCTTCTTGATCCTTATTTTTTTATTCTTTTTATGTTGATTAATTCTTCTAATATTGTCGTGAATTGGGAGTCAACCAATTACCTTTTAAATATTTTATTTTGGAATTGTAGAGGCGCTAATAGTGCAGGGTTCAAAAGAACTTTTAACGATATTGTTGCGCGTCATAAACCCTTCCTCGCGATCATTGTGGAGACCAAAGCCACGGGGTCTGAGGCGACAACGATCATTAAATCCCTTCGTATGGACAGGTCAATCCCAGTGGAAGCGGTGGGCTTCTCCAAGAGGATCTGGGTGTTATGGAACTTGAAGGATTTTTCGATTCAAATTTTATGGGCTAGTAAACAGGTAATAAATTTACGTATTTCTCGTGACTTATGTTGTCCCTGGATTCTTTCTACAGTTTATGCGAGCCCTCATGGTTCCGGGATGGACTTTGGGATGCACTGGAGGACGCTTCAACTCATATCAGTGGCCCTTGGTTAGTGGTTGGCGATTTTAATTAAGTTGGGAGTCCGGAGGATGTAATTGGAGGAATTAAGGGACAACGAGACTCATGGTTAAGTTTGAGAAGTGGAGAGACATGTGTGGGTTAGAGGACCTAGGCTTTAAAGGTCTCAGGTACACTTGGAGTGATTCTTAGTATACAGGGATGTGAATTATGAAGAGACTTGATAGAACCTACGGTAATCAAAGGTAGGATGAAAATTTTAGGGATACGTACATCAAACATCTACCGAGAATTCACTCAGACCATGCCTCCATCCTTATATCATTAGCTAAACCACAAGTACCATGAGAAACCGTAAGAAGATTCAGATTTGAGGGATCATGGTGTCATCACGCGAACTTTAAGGAATTTGTGGGGTATAAATGGGAGAGAGAAGGGAAGGATCTAGCTGAAAATCTCGCTTCTTTGAAGATAGAATTAGAAAGCTGGAAATTGGAGATATTCGGGGACATCTTTAAACGAAAAAACAGATTTCTAGCTCGTTTATATATGCTAGTAATTTTGTTCCAAGGATACCCGTCTATAATGCAAAATCATATTCTTTTTTGACTTTATATATTTCATTTTACTTGAGAAAAAGAAAAATCTAATAAGGTGGATGAGATCCATCATATCCTTCAAGAAAATAATTTAATTCACTGTCATGTCTAAAAATAAAGTTCGTCATTTGCAAATTTAAGATGAATACATGAAGATCATCAGCCTAATTACAAAAACTACTAAATCAGAACAACAACTTTTAACAAACCACTCAACTACTTTGTAAGCACGTGCAGTGAATGTAGTATAAAAAAGGTTAACGAATTTATAAACAGACTTCAACAAAAAAGTACTATAAGAGAGTAAGCATTCCTTGCATCATAATCACATTAATCATGAGCCTGTTGTCTGTTGACTATGTAATTGTCCAACAAGTTCCGTACCAACTTGCTCATTTATGTTATTCCCGATTTCATTCATGAAGGAGTTCACAGCAGTTCCATGAGGTGGATTACCTCCACCATGTTGTCCTAATAAATTGAGTAAATGTCATCAAAGAAGTAGGAGTATAATACTTATCGAATATAAATGTTTAACTATTGACTCATTTAAAAGAAGAGAGAGATAGGATCTTATTGTTACACCACTCATCAAGTACTGAGAACATTTATGATTTATGTTTTGAGCCTTACCGGGACAATTTAAATATTTCATATTGGTGGCAATGACAACTAGGACCTTTTTTAAATCTAATGAGATCTAATATATACCATGTCAAGTCACCAACTAATTTAAAAGTTTCAGCTATTAGAAAGAGAATGATATAAATCTATATGCATCAATACACTACATAATCTAAGATAATTAAATATTAAGAATGCGCAATGTTAAACAAAGGAAAATCCATTGTTCATGAACCTGCATTTGCTGCAGCCATGCCAGCTCGTTTCTTATAGTACGGTATTACAACAAAGACAGCAATGATAACCCAGATGAGAAAGAAGGAGGGGATAGTGGTTCCAAGTATAACTGGTAGCTTGTTGTTTTTCTTCTTTGAGCTGCCAAAAGAGGTGCCTGATGAATTGGGAAAATAGGGCGAGTCTGTAGTCTGGCATGGCTCGCTTGTTGTGCACATCTCAAGATTGCCCGTAACGCTTGTACAATTAAAAAGGACAAAGAGTAATTAATGTTCAGTAATCTAATAAATAAGAGTATATAAGCTAGATATCACTCCAAATCATATTAATCTTTGCTTTAGGTGGATTGAATGAGTAATATGGAATATCACCCCAAATCACATTACCCTTTTGTCAATTTGATATGAGGTGATATCCCGATACCTTTATAATTTGTGTCGTAAAGTAAGCATCTCTTATAGAAAATGCAAAAATCACTAAAAGTATGGAAGAATTGCTTAGTTTTTTTAAGTCTCTTTAAACACTTCTGATATTTTGCTTAACATTTCAAAATTAAAATTTGGGCTGAGCCTTTAGCTCGGGATAATCATTCATTAGGGGGCATCAGATCAAAAAGGCAACCGATAAAGAAATGCTCAAGATCAACATTAGGTAATATTTCGACTTAAAAAAACATTAGGAACATATCTTTAGCCAATATGAAGAAATTAGTTAGCTTACTCTAGTTTGAGGTCATTATTTGACGACAATGAGGAAGGTATATGCCCAGAAAATTGATTATCTGCCAAATTTCTGCAAGAAAAAAGGAACAAATTTTATCAATGTTTATTGCCTCCCCTGAAACGTTTACAATACATATATACTATAATATCTAATACCGTACATGCACTTACAATATCTTAAGGTTTGAAAGTTTGCCAAGGAAATCAGGAATTTCTCCAGATAAGCTGTTATTCTTCAAATCTCTGCAATTTGAACCAATTAAAATACCACTAAGAGCTGGACGAAAGACAAAACCCAATATTTAGCGACACACATTTATATTTTAGTTATATTGTACATGTTATTTGTAATTTATTCTAAACCTAATTAATCAAGTTCATGTATAGATAGATAAGTCCGCTCTTTGGATCCTGTCAAATTAAAATATGTCCTGCAATATGACTCACATTATCTGAAGAGCATCCATGGAACTGAAATCTGGAAGTTCTCCTGAGAGATCAAAGCTCCTTAGATTCCTAAAATTCGTACCAGATGAAATGATCACGAATATTGATTTTGCAATAGGTTAATTTAGATGTTTAAAAGTTAATTTCTTAGACATTAAAAAGAGGATATATGAATATACAGTGCTGTCACACGAGGTATAGGGTCGCTGCTGCAATTAATCCAGTCCCAACTATAAGGCGCCGGAAGACAAGGGTCACCACGCCAGTCTTGTAAAACCGCAAAAGTATTTCGCAACAACACTAAACCTTCGACTGAAATGGTAAAAATGTTAGAGATTTTGTATCTTAATATAATGTCGTTGAAATATTATCACACTTTTCTAAAGTCTACCTTAAAATAAACTCAAGACATGTTCATCTAGATTCTAGTTCAAAACAAATCACAAGATATATTATACTAATATGAATATCTTCAATGTAAAATGTTATCGGAAAAAATCTACAATATATCTCTCCTAGGCACCACTATAATTATGTTGATTATGAATTGCTCTCCCAAAAATATGGCATTATTTAATCTATGTGTAATTATTTTAACCACAAGATCAATAGAAAAAAAATAGATATTACAATATTTTTTTCCACTAATTTGATGGAGCACTTATTTTATTGTACTGGATATTAATATCTGAGAGGATTTTTCATAGATTGTATCAAAAAGTTTGGTTACTTTAAGTATCTTCAGTGCCACTTGTATAGAAAATCTGAAGTTTCCACGTGCAAAGTTTAGTAACAAATATAGGTAAAAAGAATGTCGAAATATAAAGATCTATATAAGTTATGTGAGTATATATTGAGGACTTACCATCTTTGGTATTAGTTCCATCAGTTAAAACATCACTAATGAAGAAAACTTCCATGGCATTGATGATAGGTGGAATGGTTGATCCAGGTGTGGCCACAAGAGAAAAAGTAGTGGTTGAATCAACAGTAACATTATGAACCGGAACCTCTAAAAATGTATCATAAGGTGGTTTTATTGGATCTAAAAATCCAAATTTATCATCGTCTTTATAAAGTATAAAAGATCGGGTTTCAGTGGAATTTACTTCACAAAAGTACAAGTTCATGTAGATGGGAACTTCAACAGAAGGAAATGTTGTGACTAGTTTTATAGATAAAGATTCATCTGATGGAGTTACTGCGTTTTGCAAAACAGATTGTGGAAGATAGTTTCCTCGGAGTGTATCAATTACATGATAGGCATCGCTTGTCACATTATTCAGCCCATCTTTGCCTTCTGCCGGAGCCCATACTCGACGATATGAAAAGGGATCATCGTATAAACTACATGTTAGGAATTGAATTTAGCATAAACTCCCCAATAATGTATGAAATATGTAATGGGTTTTTTATTGAAAGATAAACGTACCCCGTTTCTTTGTCTACACCATAAGCAACTCTGCTTTTCAAATACAATGCATAAGCATCAGAGTATTTATACATACCTGGTTGAAATATATGAAATTCAACTGCTGATATGAACGGAAATTGATTAGGATTTGTTTGAGCAACACAGATGCTACTATAATCTCCTTTTGCAGTATAAATTAATTCGTGATATATCACTTGGTCCATTGAAGTTTCAACGTTCACCCAATTGTTAGCATCAAACTGAAGAGCAAATGAAGGTGGAGAAGATTTTCCGTCATAGTTTCCATAGAGAAAGCTTGCACGTAGAAGGATGCGACTACCTTGAGTAACAGAGACAGCATAACAATTCTTTTTCCTAGTTTTGAATACTCGTAAAGTGTCCAAGACTTCGGATATTGAATACCTTGATTGCACTCTTTCACAGTCTCCATTATTGATGTAGATTTGATCTCCAGACCATACAATATTAGTGGAGAATAATCCAGGTGATCCACAATCAATGGAGTCTGCAGCATTATATAATTTAGCATAAATCTAATTTAGAGTATATCTTTTTAATATTGAAGAAATTGGAATTATAACTTGAACAATGAAAAATTGTAACTGTTAAGTTTGATTAGATTTTGCAAACACGGCCTTAATTACCATCACCGGATGCCATTGAAGCATAGAGAGCTACCAGAAGCAAAAGGATATAACTTCTCATTCTTAGCGGAAGAGGAGCATATAGTAAGCTCAACTAAAGTTCCTTGTATGTTGATGATATATATATATATTCAAAATGAAGAAGATATCTTATCTAGTCGTGCTGTTTTTATATGACACGATTAATAAGAATGGTGTTGAAATTTTCAAGTAAATTATATGGTTAAATTCTGGAAACATTTTATCCTTATATATTCACCTATTTCAGGTAAGATAGAATTTAACCAAACAAGTTACTATTTATAATTAGTTGTCCACTTGAATGCTGTGAATGTGATAAGACATGAAGCTAAGAATGGGGTTATTGGAAGATATCTAAGAAATCCAATTTGATAGAAGAATTCTTTTATACTTATTCTCTCGTTTGTTTTATTCTAGTTGACTTTGACTGTATTTGCAAAACTAGCTAATAGTAATTAGTAATGTCCATGACAGTGGACAGTTACTAGTTGAGTTGTCTGGAAAAAGAAAACGTCAAAAAGTTGTGCTATGATGTATCGATTGAACGAGATTAGAGCGTACATTTTCTGAATAGAGAAATAACTAGTCAACCTCTTATTATATTCCTTCATTTTTTTATTCTGCCAAAGAATTTGGGCATTAGGGTATGGTTATATCATTTTGACTAGTGATAAATTAGTTATAGTCTTCCGTCTCTAACTCTGCTCGCAACAATTACACTTTTAATGTCGTGCATCTTACTCTTAATATGAGTTAGTCATGAATGTGGAAGATCAGCAACCCCAAGTTGTATGGAATCTAAGCCTACAACTTTGATGGTGTTGTCATTATTGTTTCCTTTCAGCATAAACGAAGCCGTTTGTGATGCGTTGATGGTGATTGTTTCACTTTTTGGTTTGATTTTTCTTTAGTCGTAATTGATACTTTCGTTGTTTCTATATACAGATTTGGTATGTTATCCTTTCGTTTGTATTATACATTCTTTCTTGTTTAATATCAAATCAAAAATTTGCTAATAATGACGGTTCGTGAATAAATAATTTGTAAAAGAATTGGTACTTGTTAACTATATTTCGAATATATTAAACCAATATGCTTAAATGAATTTTGCTTTTATCGTGAATCCATGATCATCAATCTGTATTTCTGTTTATAGTGTTATATGGGACTGCATGGATTTGGTGTAGGCTGTAACTGTGCGCGGTTCATTGACTATGACAGGAGTAGACTTTGTACTACGGAAAATAAAATTAGAGATTTTAACATACAACTGTTGTAATTCGACCGCTATCTCATGAGTGGCTCAGTTTTAAAAAAAAAAAAATTGTTTATTTATGCAAACAAACAAAAATGTTTGTTCAAATTCGTTCGTTAACTCGTTTATATTTATAATATGTAATTAATGTTTGGGTCAATTAGCATGAGTCTTAGAAATCATCTTAGTACCACAAAAAACCGGGTTCATTCTTTTTTTTCTCCATAGAGTAGATTATTCTCTCTCCTCCATTACTATTAATAAGATGTGCATTGTCATAACTACTGGGACTAGCTCAGTGGCCAGGACCCTGTCTCTCAACTAGGAGGTACAGGGTTCGAATCCCCTCAGCCGTGTTATTTCTTGAGCCATTAAAGGGGGTAAGCAAGGGTGCATGGTTCGAGTCTCCTTCCTGAACATGGGTAACCTAGTTCTGATTAAGAGGTGCATGGTTCGAGTCTCCTTCTGGAACATGGGTAACCTAGTTCTGATTAAGTGGGAGTATGCATGAGAAGGCGTGTATATTTCCTATGGGATCAGTCGTGGTGCGCGTAAGCTGGCCCGGACAATAAAAAGTAGATTATTCACTCTCCTCCATTACCATTAATCTCTTTCCTCCTTTATCATTTTTTCTCTCTTTTTCTTCATTAACTATCAATAATTTCCAGCTCCGACCACAACCACCGACCACTGCCGGTAAAAGTTCTGAGCATAGAAAAAATTATGAATATGGAGTACTGAGCATGGAAAAAGTTCCTAAACATGGGGTTCTGAGTTTGGAAAAAGTTTTGAGCATAGACTAAGTTACTGAGCATGGAGTACTAAGTTTGGAAGAAGTTACTGGGCGTGGAGTACTAAGTATCGGAAAAAGTGCTGAGCATCGGGGGAAAGTTGATGAGTATTCGAATTTTTTTTTTTTGAGTCACTTTACTGAGTATGCTCGTATGCTCAGTCACTTTACCGGGTATGCTCGTATGCTCAGTAACTTTACTGAGTAGGCTCGTATACTCAATAACATTAAAAAATAAATTAAGCTACATTCGACAAGAAAAATTAAGCTACATTAAACAATAAATTAAGCTATATTAGAGAAGAAAAATCATAAATTATACTTTAATAATAAAAAAGTTACATTTATAATTTAAGTTACATCAACCCTTAGAAAAAAAAAAAGTAAGCTATATTTTAAATATGTGATTGCACTACCTTGCTAAATCAAATTGCTTGTAACCTTCTTCGTGTTCATGTCTCCAGTCCTACAACATATAATACTCATCAAATTAGTTTCTTAAAACTTGTATCAAAGTAATAAATAGCTAAGTACAAAGTAAAAGTAATAACTTGTGCAAATACATAAGCACCCCAATCATATTTCTCGGAAACATTACATTAAATCCATCCTGGTATCAGCAACTAATGGTCAGGCCAAATCTAGATCTGGTTTGACCAGACCTTACAAACCAAAAAACAAATATAACCAGCATTTTGAGCATGAATTGAGAGAGGCACGAACAGAGCTGTAGCAGGTATCTTTTCCGCCTTCCATGGAACACAAGTCTCGTCTGGTCACGAACCCACGCCGGCGCAGCAAAACTTCGGCACGAACGGAGCTGTATCGTCAGGTCTCGTCAGCAAAGCTCCGGAGCTGTATCGTTAGGTCTCGTCAGCAAAGCTCTGGAGCTGTATCGTCAGGTCTCATCAGCAAACCTCCGACACGAACGCAGCAAACCTCCGACACGAACGCCAGGTCTCTTCGCCGCCTTCCATGGAAACAGGTGCGGCTTGGATCTCGAAGTTCGCCTAGTTGCTGCAAATCGCACTCGGAAGGTGGCTAGCCTGAGAAGAACAATAGATACCGCCGTTGCCAACCGTCGCCTAGTTGCGGCAGTCTTCTCTGTCTTCACCGGAGAGTTGCTCAGAAGGTGGGATTTGAAAAGCTTTGAAAAGTGCCATAGTAGCAAACCCTTAAGGAGGGAGAGTATTTAGGCTTGTATTATTTTTGGTTATAAAGTAGTATATATAGGAAAATAAAAAACAAAAAGGGGAAGATAGTAATTGGGATTTTGAAATATAGTGTTAATTTTTTGTTGTGGCCTTTAGTAAGAAGAGGGTATAGACCCGGTCTTGTTGGGTCTTTGGGTGATGTCTTCAAGACCACTTGGGTAATAATCTCTTAATGTTTTAGTTATATTATAAAATCTAATATGTTAACAAACATTTTTTTATTTTTTAGACTTAATTTTTTTCATTAATGTCGCACTTTATACCGCACACCATGTATAATACCAATTATTCATGAAAGATCCGCTTCAATCATTAAAAAAATTGTTAACTAATAACTCGAGCTCAATTCTAAAAAAAATTGTTTTCGATATGTTAACAAAAAAACTTTACAAAACTTAGCTCGACTCGTTAAAATTTGAGCTCGGCTCAACTCGACTCGAAAATCTTAACAAACAAGTTTCCACATCTAGTATTCGACTCGACTCGATTCGTTTACATCTCTTCTTTGTATCCACGCATGCTAAGGATGTTTCCATGTGGCAAATAATTTGCCACCTGTCACAACTGTGGAGAATTTAGGAAAAACTATTATTTTGATGCAAGGTTCTATTATACTATTTTCCTTATTGATATAATAATGGTTGATCATTCAAAAATTACACTACTACTGGTTTGGTTATTAGCATAAGCCCAGGCAGACGTGTTAGCGACCGTTTTTGGTTGCCACATGTTGGCCGCTACTGCATGGTCGAGAGAGGCACTATTTAGCAACCGCTTTTAAATCTGCCAACCACTGTTGTGGTCGGTAACTGGTAAATTGAATAGCGACCATTGTACAAACTCTAAATGTCTTATACCTTAGGCGACAACTGGGTGATCGCCAGAGACCTATTCATATTTTGCTATAGGTAGTATTCTAAATTAATAGAAATTCATTGCCCTAAGACCGAAGGGGACCTATATGCCAAAAATTTAAAGACCATTAATCGATTGGATTATGATAATCTGCTTGAGTAATAGACTTTATACGCTTGTCACGCAGACTCCATTTGGTTTTCTTGGCAAACAATTCCTATATATCTATATATTTGGACAATTACCTTATATTAAGCAAAAGGCTAACAATTAAAATTAACACATACATCAAAACATATCGGAGATTATATTTGAACGTTTAATAAATTAAAATAATATCGTACCAAAATTATCTTATTTACTTTTACCAAATCATTAACTCCATGACACGTGGTGAGACGCTCTCTCATATGATAGTCAACTTACTTGTGATGGTGACCTACGTACTGCATACATATCATGAACTGGTAAAATACACGATGCCTCGATTTTTGGAAATTCGTGGATTGCATTCGGGATCCATAAAGGCGTCAATATCATGGAACAATAAGTAGTGAATATCTAGTTAGACTCCACCCTTATCATAATGGTAAGGAACGTGCTCCAAACATGTCTTAAAATGTCCTAGTTCGTGATTTAGGAGACGTATCTCGAACCTCTCGGACAGTGCTCGTCTAACATCGATCCTGGTGGGGGTATCTAGGGACCCCTGTGTATATGTCATCTAAGTATTAGGGGTAATTTGTTAGTTTTGGCATAATATAGGGATCAAAGAACAATTTAGATATTTTATAGAGACCAAGTTGCAATTGTCACAAAATATAGGGACCAAATTGAAATTTTCACATAATATAGAGACTAAAGGGTAATTTTAACAAAATATAGAGAACAAAGTGAATTTTCACATAATATAGGGACTGGATGCCAATTTTGACCTCATATAGAGACCAAAGTTCAATGTTAACAAAATAAACGGACCAAATTGCAATTTTCACATAGGATAGGGACCTAATGGCGATTTTAACATAATATAGGGACAAATGGGAAAAGTTGATATACTTTCAAGAACAAAGTGTAATTGTCACAATATATAGGGACCAAAGTGCAATTTTCACGTAACATAGAAACCGCAGTGCAATTTTCACATAATATGATTACCGAAGTTCATGTATACATAGTATAGGGACCTAATGGAAAATTTCACATAATATAGCGATGGAACGGAAATTTTAACATATTATAGAGAACAAAGTGTAATTTTCACATAATATAGAGAGAGAGAGAGTAAACTACAATTTTCACATATTATAGAGGTCAAAAGGGAAATTTTAACATTTTGCACAAATTGCCATTCAAATTTCAAAATTATACTTAATTAATACCCTAAACTTTTGATTTGCCCTAAAATTACTCTAAAAAATTGAAATTAGCCCTAAATCATCCTTAAAATTTGAAGTGCAATTTTCACATAATATGGTGACCAAAGTTCATGTTATACATAATACAGCGACCTAATAGAAATTTTAATATAGGGATGGAACAATAATTTTAACATAATATAGAGAGAGCAAAGTGCAATTTTCACATAATATAGAGAGTAAAGTTCAATTTTCAAATACTATAGAGACAAAAGGGAAATTTTTACATTTTTCACAAATAGTCCCTCAAATTTTGAAATTATACTAAATTAATACCTTAAACTTATGATATTTTCCCTAAAATTACTCTAAAACAGTATACATTTTCCTTAAACTACTCTAAACATTCAAAATTGGTCCAAAATCCTCCCTAAACATTAAAAAAAATCCCTAAATTACTTTAAACAATGTTAATTAGCCCTAAACCTCCCTAAACATTATATATGTACACTAAAATTACTCTAAACAATCTAAATTAGCCCTAAAAAATTACCCTAATCATTCAAAACCCAAAAAAACTTTAAAGCTTTGAAATTGGCCTAAATCTATCGTATATTTTCGAAACCACTATATAAAACAAAAAATTCATATATATATATTTACACACACACACACACACTTACAATAGGGTAAAGGGTGGAGCCAACAGTGTGGAGAGACGGCGGTGGGGCGGCGGGATGGGGGTGAGCTAGCGATAAACCAAATTGATAGAAGGAAATAAGGGAGGGGGAATGGTTTTCAGGTTTTTGAGATTCTAAAACGAGGTTCTAAAACCCATTATGCTTTACAAAATGTTTTTCACCTTCAGCGACCGCTTGGCGGTTGCTAGATGGTTACTAAGTGGCTGTTAAAGATGATAATTTAAAGGACGGGAAAAGTTTGACCGACTAATATTATTTTGGGTACAATATCGACCACATTGGTGGTCGGAAAAGCTTTATATTTTTTATTATATTTTAAATCACTCTAGTGACCACTCTTTGTTCGCTAATAATAATCTTCTAGCGAACACATATGGCGGTCGTTAACAAGTTGGTCTTTAAAGGTGACTTTTTTAGCCGGTGAAGGTCCTCTTTAATTTCTTTATTTTAGATTGAACAATTTCATATGCCAACCATCTCCCAGTCGCTAAAAAGATGTCTCTAACCACCATTACATGCGGTCGCTAGAGGGTTGGTCACCAGATCATCTATTTGTAGTAGTGAAAAGTGACATAAAAAAGTAGCATTTGTTGAGTTGTCATTCGAGAAATAGTGCCGAATTAATTTTTAGCATTTCCATAAAGGTGTTCTCAAATTGTTCTACTAGTTTGACTTTTCGTCATGAAGGACTATTATGTGTAATATTTTGTTACAATGTTTTCAACATAGAAAATCTTATAAAAAGTACGATATGCCACATGTCAACTTGTGGTTTAATTGGAGTATTAAATCACTTGTCAAATCAATGCAAGTTAGCATGATAGTGGGAGTTTTTCGAGTTATTATTCAAGGGTAATTTCTTTGTGTGCCATGTGTTAAGTTGGTGTAGTTTTGAATTAATAGTGCGTAGTGCATTTATACGTTCTCATATAGTTTTATATGGTTATAAATTACATTATATAGGAATTAACGGTTCTCTTCTCTCTCTCTCTCTAAAACTCTAAAACTCCTTCGAACAAAGCCCAAATCAACCCTAGCCGGCCGCGGTCACCGGTGGCCTTGGTGATGGCGGCCCCCCCTTCTCTTTCTTTTTGTCTCTATTTTTCTTTTCATGTTCCCTTTTTCTTTCCCTGCGATGGTTTCCCTTCCCCTCCGTTATAACACCGCCGTTCATATCCATTTTTATTGTCATCGATCTGTATTCTTCCATTTACAGTGACAATGCTTTGGTCTCCCTTCAACGCGGCCTGAATGTGCTCCTACATCTTCTTCTATTTTCTAGAGGGTCCTCCAGATCTGGCCCACAATCAGGCCCAAAGGTCCTTCCTTTGTTAGGCCTGTTACAAAAGAAAAGCTCATTTGCAGCGCCTCCTGTCATTTTTTTGGTGCTGGATTTGCCGATCTGTGATAGTGGTAAGGATTGCTTTCTCTTTACCTTGTCCTTTATTTACTGGTGTCATGTTGTGGAGAAGTTTTTGGGTTCTTTATTTGCGGAGGTTGTCGAGGTTGGTTGGCAGGGTACTATCTTGGCAGAGTTTTGTTTGTGGGTAGGCTGTGTTAGCCTCATCTTTTGCTGCTTCTTTCCAAGAGCTTGTGGTGATTTACTTGGGATTACTGTAACTTGTACATTGGGTTTCAAATCTTTGAGTTTCGGGTGTTTGCCGTTCATTCGATACTTGTTTTGTTTGAGATCTTACTATCCGGTTACTTTGACCTGTCCTTGGTTTGTTTGGCTTGAGATGTGGTTTTTTCGTTGTTTGTGTTGTTCCTTTGGCTCCTTCCGATCCCATACATTCGCAGGTGGTGGTTCATCTTTGGCCTTGATTTTTCTTTCAGTTGAATCTGACTTAAGGAACTTTGAGTGTTTGCCGTTCATTTGGAGTCGTTTATGTTCGGATTTTCCTTGTTGGATTGTGTTGGCTTGTGGTTGTTTGGTTTGGCTGGAGGTGCAGGTTCTGTGTTTGTCTTTTGGGTGCGTGGTTACTCTTTCGGTCCGTCCAGTTTCGAGTTCCGTTTTTATCATTTGGGCTAGTGATATCTCCTTTGACCAGAGGATTACCAAGATCTTCGGCCCCGCAACTTTCGCCTTAGCCGTTGAGTTGCATATCCCGTTTATCATTGAAATGGTAGTCGATTTTCTCCCCCTCTCCCCGAGGGTTGAGATTTTCTTTCTTATTGGTCATGGTCCCTTGACCCTCAGTGGTCTCCGCCCGCTACTTCGGTGGCACATTTGCTTCTGGTTCATCTGCTGCTTGAGTTTACCTCGCTCCCTTTGTTGTTATTGTAGTTTGTTTCTTGTTTTTATTTGTCGTTTTATTTTTATCTCCGGGTTTGGTTGGTCAAACCGCGGTTCGTTGTAACCTCTTTTTCCTTTTATATAAGATGCTTTGACTAAAATAAATAAATTACATTGTATTGTGATGTTTGGGGGTTAACCTGGTCGTTTATCCACTTGCAATTCAATAATAATTTTTTAAAAATAACTATTTATGTATTCTAAATATGATATTTAAGTGTGTAATATATAAATTCTAGTATTAATTTGCATTTGCATGCATGTTATTGGGATGGTAGTTAGTAGTTAATGGTATGGTTTAATGATGTATAACCCACCTATGATCTTGTGAATAAATGATGGATTATACTCCAAGTCTATAAAAGTAGAATCTTGTTGATTTATTTGATCGAATAAGTAAGAGGTATCCTAATTGGCTTCTTAGATATATATATATATATATATATATATATATATATATATATATATATATATATATATATATATATATATATATATATATATATATATATATATATATATAGTCAGGAGATCGTCGATTGGGTGTTATTCTAGGAAAGGAAATAGAGTCAAATGTTTGGTTACTTCGTAATATTTTTAAGAGACATATAATGTGATTGTGTATTCTCGCAGTCGGTCAATTTATAAGTTATCATATTTATTTTAGGTTACTGATAAGTTTTAGTGTACTTTTTTTGTGATTGTACGTATCAAATATTGCTATAAATTTTAGTAAGGGATATGAAGGTTCTGGATAGGAAAAGTTGTATTAAAGGCATATATTTCTCCTAAAAGGTTTTAGTAGTGTAATTATATAGGTATATAAATTAAGATATAATTTCTAATTAGGTCCATAACCCAACAAATCATGACTTAAGAATTTCAGCGTAAAAGTTTAGATGAATAAGGTCTAAAATATTATTTTAGGCTTATGATATACCAATATAACCTTACAAATAAAATAATAAAGTTTAAGATAAAAAATAATATACAACCGAAAACGTTGTAAATTTCAGAACAAAAAAGAAAAAATAAAGGTTGAAATGAAATGTAAAACCTAGAACTCATCTCTTCACACTCGCATTCGAACAAAAAAATAGTATATCTCTTAACACTCACCACCCGACCAAGTCACTCTCCATGCAAAAGTAATCGTCGCCACTTGGAAACTATTCTCCACCATCATCATCAACCCGTCTTGGCTACGCCATCAACAATCCAAGAACCAAATTAACGTAAAAAATTAACTTTTACCATTGAAACTCTAAAAAATTGATTTAATTTTAACCTAATCTCATCATTTTTACAATTTTTCAGAATTATCTGATAAATCCGACAATAGCCATTATTATGAACGTTGAAAGCCTTTTACCGTATGATAAGTGATGCGCTGAGGATAGCGTATATGGGAAGGGGATTCCTTGTGATTTTTGCGGGTTCCAAGATTCGCCATGACTGTTGGAGTTAGAAATTTGGTCTTATACTGCATTTTTGAATTGTTTTGCAGTCAATAGTCAATTGGTGCAACTGCTAGAGATGGTCTTTCAAGACCCATCCAAAATTGTCGTGTTGATGGAGAAGGAAACTCTCTTGGTCTAATTAGGAATTGGGCCAGTTGTAAATGTGAGTTTTTAACTTATAATAGCCCACCAAATTATGTCGTCTAGCTCATAAATTCACCGGATTCATGATCTTTGTCTAGCCCAACAATTCACGTAATGTACACGTGTGATGAAATTCGTCGGATTCGTGATATTCGTCTAGCCCACCCAATTATGTCGTATATCCCATCAATTCGCCCGTATCAAGATCTTCGTCTAGACCATCAATCTGTGTGATGTACATTTATGTCGTCTAGCCTAGTAATTCGTGTGAGGTACACTTAAGGGTAGTTTAGACCAGGATGTTTCGTAAACTGTGCTAGACCTTACGAAGCAACTTTGTTGGGTTATGGTTCTTTTGAGTAAAAACTCCTTATATTAAGAATTTATTAATTTAATAGATATATTGTTTAGCACTCAGTTTTAGTTTTTTTGTTACATAGGAGTGCCAGTTTTGATTCGGAGTCATTGAATCGGTTCGAACCTGCACCACTAGATTGGATGACCAAGGCCCTGGCCAGTGAGCTAATCCCAACTGGTTTCAATTTTAGTTGTATAGTAAATGGATATTAGTAAACATGATTTATATTATATTAAATAAATTAAACTACTAAGTACATAGTCGAATTATATTATATTGTTTTTATTTTATTATTTTATTTACATTAACTAGATATTAAATAATAAGCTAATAAAAATAAGCTAACAAAAAATACGTAATAAATAGAATATTTTTATATTCCAAAATTAGGAACTACCATAATAAGTAAGTGAAAAAGAATAAATCTATTCTAATAAGTTAGTAAATGAAATAATAAATATAAAATAGAGAATTTTCGAAATTGAAAATGAATGAAATAATTATTATTTCATACGATTAAAATTTTAAATAATATAATTCTAGACTAATAAAATTTGAAATTATATATATACATATATATATAATATAATATAATATAATTGTAGATGAATATAACAAATAAGGATATAAGGGGTATAACGAGGGGTCATGATTTAGTTTCAACTATAACTATGTCAAAACCGACGATCCATATCTATCCACGAATAAGAACTTTTTTATTTTAAAATACCCTTACTATATATAGGTTAAAAAAAATACTAAAAATAACAAACACTTTACTGACTCACACAATTCACATTACTAACTCTATCTCCCCTAGTCTCACAATTCACACACAAACGTAATTAACATACCAACTCTCTCTAAAAACAACATACCCAGGCCATCAAACTCAAAAAGTAATAAAAACTCACGTAATCTTCGTCGCCACACATAACCTTACCTAATATTTGCTGCCACACTATGCAAAAAAGTCAAAAACCCATTGGCGCTCGTTGTACAACACTAATCCACGGTTACACCTTATTTAGACTTCAAACACCCGAAAACCTATTCACATGTTTGAGTTAGAGGTGTTTGACCAAATATCTGAGAGACTTTATGGTTCTATTTTCTAGGCTAATTCCTGATCCAAAGTTGGCGTTTGAATTCTCAACAGAGTGTTACATAGTTACTAATATGTTCTTGCGATCCAAAAGGCTTACCAGATCTAGAATGATTACCATTGGACCCAGTGAGTGTAATGAGGTCAATTTCAGGGGGTTTATTTTGGAGATGCAATGTAATTCTAACATGATGGACAGTAATTTTTTTTTGCAGCCACTAATTTGTTTTTCTTAGTGAAGTAATTTGTTGGCTATGTGTAGTTCCTTTGTCAATAACATATAGGGTATGATTATGGGACTTAATAGAGAATCCACCATGGACAAAATCCATAGATTTGGAGGCTTCTGATATCCACAAGGTGATCAACATTCATGTAGGTAACGGTACTAGGATAGTGTTTATGGGATATATTTGATAATTTAGCAAAAGTGCTTGGGTAGTATTTATGTGATGGATTTGACCATTTGCTCAAACTACTTTTGATATCTAATAACCAATAATAATTGAGGTTATTGTATATTTTTTAAATCAATTCCTCAACCATCTGGATGTCTATTTGGCTTTTTAAGTGTACTATCATGGGGAGAATTAAGCTTTTAAGACACCATTAATTCATTATATGATAAAAAGGACATTGCATGATCTCCAATGCATCTGATGTCTCATTTTATATCTAGCCACGAGACATCTTTATAGGGGTATTTAGGACTTAGTTTAGGGATTTTTCCATATTCTTTGATGATTTACACTTTCTTTTCTAGTTTCGACTTTCATGTTACTATTAGAGCTTTTGTGCGTAATTTGTGTGATAAGTGCGTAAATCTTAGGTACTTGGATTCCACGATACTCTGAGATGATAATAAGAATTCAAAAAAATAAGGCTTACCCAAAGTCACGGCGTAGAGGATGATTCAACCATTTTTTGAAAAGTGGGAGCAGATGTCATCTATATTTGGAAATCAAATTGCTAGAGTTTCCATGTGTAATTGATGAATATTCTGGAGGATTCCTTTGGTCTCAAGATAGTAATTAGATTTGGGAGAGCGTAATAAACAATGTTTCGTGATTTGGGCTGAATTGGAGAAGTAATGCATTTTACCGCTATCGTGGTTCGAACTACTCCACTCATTCATAAACGTTTTTGGTGGATTCGAGTCATCTAAGAGGGGCCCATAACACCCAAAACATGATAGACCCTTTTTGTGTGTGTGTGTATATATAAAAGATTAGAAATTTCCTGGAGCAGAGCAGAAGAAAGGAGAAGAAGCTTGGAAGCAATGTATGTCATTCCAACTCTATCTTCCATTATCCGTCAGCAATTAATAGTGTAAATATATTTTGTTTTATCTTCTAAGCATGAAATCACATTATCAGTTGTTAGTCGTTATTATTTCATTATGCACTAGTTAAGTCATACCTTGAGAACAACAATAATGTATGAAATCTACACTTATTTTACTACTTTTACTAAATGTGGTAGAATGCATCTTTAAATTAAATTTTTATTTTTATTGATTTGCTTATTTATTTGACATATTATTCAGCCCTTAATTTGTCCAAGTATAGGACTGCCCTTAGTAATTAGGACTGTAACCCTGATGGGTGATTTGGTTACTGGAAACAATACAATAGCTTTTAGTATGCGTCAGTGATCCTGACTGGCTTGACTACCCGGATAGTTAATAGGGTTAGAGACTTTTAGCTTCTTAAGCTGTCCTGGCGGAAGTTAGGAAGAACTTAGAACCCTGAATATTTCATAATTACCAATTCACCCATAAACAATAAAACGTAAAATCAATACTAGTGATGATTATTTGTGAGTTCTCAAGCTATATACTCATCTGTTCTCTTTAGTATTTTCATTCTTAGTTCTTTAGTTTAATCATTATCTTAGTTAACTTAATTTATTGCATCTTAGTCCTTATTAATAGAAAACAAAACAAATATTTTACCTTTTCTTTTCAATTTAGCAACTCATCCTAGTACACTTTATAAGAACACTGCATAAGAATTAATCTTTGTTGTCCATGTGGAGACGATACTCTTACATACTTACTTTTATTACTTGTCAACGGTTAGTACACTTGCATTTAGTTATATCTATCAAGGTGTGAATTAGTAAGGTTATTTTATCAAAACTTTGGAGAAGACAAGTTTTTGGCGTCGTTTTTGGGATTATATCGTTAACTTTTGTGTTTATATGTAGTGTAGTAGAATTAGCTGTTATGTTTTACGCTTTGGTTTTTTTTTTCAGGTTCTTAGATGGCTAATCCAAACGATCAACGACGAGAGTAAGGTCAACCAGGCCCTTTTCGAGTGCAATCCGTAGAGATTCTCCCTCAAACAATTAAATTTCTTTGATTCATACCCAATCAGGGTATTTGTTAAGCGATTCTCGAGCTACAAGATTTATAGTGGAGCCGTGCACCAAGATTTAATTCGTTTTTCAAAAAACATCATGCACATTTGTGAAACCTACATTACTCAAGGTGTCACAAGAGAAAAAACTATTAATTTATGTTTCAATGCTTCTGACCAGAAGTGCAGGAAATTGGTTAAATAGTCAACCTCCTGAGCTTTAAGCCTTCAAGCTAGATTTCTTAATTGATTTTATCCCCATAGTTTACGATTGAAGGATCAAATGGAGCTCGCTAATTTATTACACAAAGGTGCTGAGAGTGTTGGCGAAGCATGGACGAGATTCGAAGAAAAGATGGTGAAGTGTCCATTCAATGGGTACATGCCCAAGCGACAACTATTCATAGTTTATAATGAAATCAACGCGAGTTCAAGACTGAGAGTAGAATATATTAGTGGTGGGGTTTTTTTTTTAATGAGTACTAGTGATATGAAGATTGGAATGGAGAATATTGTCAAGATCGAGAGAAGTTGGCCATCATCAAAAGCCCAAATTCTGAAAGGTACTTCACGAGTAAATGGTAGTTATGTTGTGGATGCTAAGTTTTCTAGTTTAGAATATTAAATGAAGCATCTTGCTTTAACTATTGAGGTAGGCCTCAAACACATAAATTCTGAGGTAAAGGTTGTGAAAGAGACGTATGGTTGTTCGAATTGCGATGTGCATGATCATTGTCAGGAAGAATGTGCTAATAACCTAGGATCGGCTTTCTTTATGTCGAGTCAAGGACTACCACTTGGGTGGTCGTAGCAACATTCAAGGTTATCGAAACCATTCGGGTTTCCAACAATCGAATCCAAGTGGTTTGTGCATCAAGGTAATTCACATTAACCTCAATGGAATGTTTATCAAACGAGACATCAAAACTTCTATCAAGGAGGTTCAGATTATAGATTTCAAGCTCCACCACAGCCTGCATATGATCCATATATGGAAACTTTTACACAACAAGATCCCTTTCTTATGCTCAAGAGGACTCTATGAGTATGCTTCAACAAACATTAACTGCATTATGAAGATGAAGGGAGAGAATTTGAAGGAGAATAATCAAAGCATGAATAAGCAATCACTTCGTTAAAGTTTGTAGAAAGTAAATTTTCACAAACCGCCAATCATCTATAATTCCGACCTCAAAGTCAACTCCCGAGCAATACTAAAAATCTGTGGATAGATGAAGTTTATAAGACAATTGTACTAATAAGTTGGAAACAACTACCCCCAAACATACAGATTAAGAAAGAACAAGAGAAAGAGTCAACTCCAACTCAAGAAGGGGTTGAAGATACTATTGAAGAGGAAGTTGAGCTAGTGGGTTATAATGATAAAATTTAGAAAACATTAAAGAAGCAAAAGAAGAAGGACTTACTGATTAATGAAAATTTCCCTCCACCACCATTTCTTCACGTGTCCAACATAAGAACAATAATCGAGAATTCAAGAAATTCATAGACATGGTTCGTAAGTTAGAGATTAATTTGTCTTTTGTGGAAGAATTCCAAATAATGCCAAAATATTTGAAATTTATGAAGGATGTCATTTCCAACAAACGCAAATATGAAGAAAGAGAATTGGTAGTCTTGCCTGAGAAGTGTAGTGCGATTTTTCAAAGTAAGTTTCCACCGAAGTTGAAGGATCCCAAAAGTTTCACTATTCCTATTTCCATTGGTGAAGGATGGACTGGAAAAGCATTATGTGACTTAGGTGCGAGTATCAATCTCATGCCAAAGTTATTGTTTGAGAAGCTGAATATTGGGATAGCTAGATCTACAATCGTGGTCTTGCAAATGGCGAATAGTTCTATTTCCAAACCCCAGGTTAACATAGACGATGTCTTGGTAAAATATGGTAATTTTATTTTTCCTTGTGATTTTATTATTCTTGATTACGACGCGGATAAGAATGTTACCATTATCTTGGGAAGACTATTCTTAGGTACAAGTTGTACATTAAATGATGTTGGGAATGGTTAATTGATCACGAGGACCAAGATGAAGATGTTGAATTCAATATGTTTAAGGAAATGAAATTCCACGATACTCGGGATTATTACTCAAGTTTTGATGTTATGGATCGCGTCACACAAGAGTTATATAATGAAACGAGTTCTGATAATTTATTGAAGGACACCTTAACACTTAAATCGCCGGAGTTATACGATGAGATATCTAAAGTTTTGGCTACTCTTAGTTCTAAAGGTTGAAGACCGGAAATGAAAACATATGAACAATTTCAAGGCTCGGGGGAGATTGAACAATTGGAAAAACCATCTATTTAATCTCCCCCAATCCCAAATAAAAACCCTTTCCTTCTCATTTGAGGCATACATACTCGAACTCTCGTAAACATATGAACAAGTTCAAGTGGCCCATCTTCTTAGGCGTACTCGAACTCTCGTAAAGAGCAATCTACTACGAAATTGTTGGAGAGATACAATATACTTTTATAGAAAACCCCCTAATCTGAATACCCTCTATATCACGTATCAAACCACCTACCCCTCTGGCTTGTCGTGAGTAATCTAAACCCAGTTTTGTATTTAATTACCAACCTTGAATGGGCTTGCACTATCCTACTAGATCGACTTGTTATCTCCGAGTCAAAATTCTCCTTGGGAAGTTCCCCCATGCCCGAACATACTCTATAAGTTGGAATTTAGGTCTTCTAATTATCACCACCCACTCAAAAAATCCGTATTATCAAAGTGCATTCATTTCTCTCCAACCAAATCACCAATACCAAAGCCCCAGAGAAGATATTCCATGAGATTCCGAAAAATATTCATTTATACGACACATGCCAGGTCCACCACTCATTTTCCAACAAATTGGATGTGGGTAATAAAGTTCCAAAATTACCGTCACTCCACAAAACATTCCCTTATTGCTGTTGAAGGGCAGCCCCATGTTACTAAAATCAGTTGCAGTCCACTGGTGCTTGTTTGACGGTAAGTCTGACCTTCCATTACGAGAAAAAGACAACATATTAGCAAACACATGTTGTCGCCGCTAACACTGTTCTAAAATTTTTCCTAGACGGCTCCTAGGTACCAAAAGGTAGAGCACCTTCCAGAGAATGTAAAGGTAGTTCCAACGGTCTTAGGTGGGCGCAGGCGGCCTTCAGACAGCCACCTAGGCGATGCCCCAAAATTGGAAAAGAATAATTATTTAACCAGAAAAACGCATATACTTATTCTGAAAAATAAAAGTATAACAAAATAAATTAACATAATAAATCAAAAAAACAACTAAATACATAATGAAATATAATTAATTATTTTCAAACTCATTTGCATAAATTATTAACTTTAAAAGTGATATATAATTGTGTGAGTTTTTTACATATTTTTTCAAATTATATAGATTTAAAAATAGATAAATTAATAATATATAATTTTGGTTAAATAAAATTCAAATCTGGGTTTAGGGAAATGCCTAGGCTGTCCAACTGCTCACCTGACTCCAAGTCTGTCGTTGCTACTCAATTATTCAGCCCAGTCCATGTGCAAGGCCTATGTGGTCCATTAATCGATGTCATTGCCTCATCTTGAGCCCCAGTAAGGTACTACCTTTTTTTCTCCAATCAAATCACACAATACAAAATCCTCAAAGAATATATTCCATGGGATTCCGGCAAATATCCATCTGTTTGAGACCATCCAGGTCAACCACTCATTCGTCGACAAATTGGACGCCGGAAATAAAGGTCCAAGATTGTCATCACTGCTCGAAACATTCCATTACTACTTAGGACGGGTTCCTCTTGTGACAAAAATCAGTTGTATTCCAGTGGTGAATGTTACGCCGCAAGTCTAGCCTTCCATTATGAGAGGAAGACAACATATTGTAATGAATTTGGATGAACAAGCATAATTTATCGATGGATTACATGAATATAAAGAACTAATTAAGTAATAAACTAAAAACTAAAGACAACTCGATTCCTTTATTGTCTTCATATAGATCTATATATAGATCCTAGACTAACGGTAACATTGAATAGATGAAGGACGGTTATACTTCTTAGGATTCCACGTTGCATTGGATAATTCTTGGGCTTCCACGTATCTTCTCTACTGCCACGTATATTCTCTATCCCCTTAATCATTACATCACCAACCCCTTCAGGAAGAACCTTGTCCTCAAGGTTCAAGTCAATAAATGTTTTCATACCTTTTATTTTAAAACTGATCTCAATTTTGTCGTACAAAAGAAGAAACGCTGAAAAAAATATTATTGTACCCAAATATTGTTTTGAAGGATGAAGGATTTTATATATTTGATCTTCATATCCATCATAACAATTGGAAACAATATTTTCCATCATTTCTTTTATATAGTTGCTAGAATTCTTTTGCGCAGAATTTATGAATAAAATTGTGCCTTCACTTGTGAATGATTGTTCATTTCTTTGAACAAGATGGACTACAATAACTAGATTCTCTACCGTAGAACAGATATTTGTTGCTAGGTAAGAATCATGTGGAAAAACATTTGATGAATTGCTGCTTGATGAACATGAACTTTTCTCTGGATAAACTAACTTGACTTGTGGATCCGTTACTTGAATTTGATCACAAATATTTTGGATAGAGGAGGAACCGCTTTGCAGAAACAATAAATTGTTCGTATCAGATGGCTTTATTTGATCAAAAAAATTGAGTAATTTTCCAAATGTTTCAATTGTATTTTGTAATGTTCCAACTATATTTTCTAGGGTTGTGAGTCTGTCATCAATTCTGCCATCAATTGATGTGAATTTCAGAGAAGTTTCATCTTGAAATCGTATTAGGGTTTCATCCATCAATTTGAATCGAGTACCATCCACCATAGATAGTCAATAAAAATACCAAATTTGTAATGCATTTGGATGAACAAGCATAATTTATTGCTGGATATTTTATGTATAAGGATAATTACGATTTACAGGAATAGGAAGAACTAATTAAACAATAAACTAAAAACTAAAGACAATATTTATTTTCTGGATTCCTTTATTGTCTTCATATGAATCTATCTTTATTGTCTTCATATGAATCTATATATAGATCTTAGACTAACGGTAACATTGAATAGATGAAAGACGATTATACTTCTTAGGCTTTCACGTTGTATTGGATAATTCTTGGGCTTACACGCATCTTCTCTACTGCCACGTATATTTTCTATCCCCTTAATCATTACACATATCTAGAAAACTCCTGTTTCCGCTGTTGTGCTGATGGTGACCAACTGTCCAGCCGCTCACCGTACTCCAAGTTTGTTATCGCTGCTCCATTAATCAGCCAAATCCCTGCCCACACCTTCCGTGGTTCAATAACTGATGTCATTCCCTCATCTTGAGCCTCCATAAGGTATTCCCAATTCATATCGTTTTCTATACCGTCCTGAGTGATTCAGTTTCACGTCTCACATATACTATATCCTTGTTGATGAGACCCCATAAATCTTGCAATTCAGGGCAATCTATAAATAAATGTATGATGTACTCCTCGCGAACCCCACCACATTGACACAAAGGTGAAACTCCCACACCATGTTTGGCCAAATTTCTCCGAGTATCCAATCTATCGTAAATTTCTCTCCAAATAAGTACTGGAATCTTTTGCGGTAACCGTACCTTCAACCCCCTTTCCCACTCCACATCGACATTACCTAAAGACGCATAATCTTCCCAAAATGTCTATTTAACCGAGTAACTCCCATGTGTTCCATTCTATTAGGATTAGTAATCTTGAGATTCTTATCATTTACAAAGGGAACTTCAGAAAATCTCCAGGAGCTTAATAACCTGGAACAAATATTGAAGCATCCCCATCCCAAGACTCGTCCTCTCATGCATAGTCACCAAACTTCCATATGAGGGCTTTATTCATGTCTTCCGCCTTCGGCAACGCCAAACCACCCACTCATTTCGGTAAAAATATCCAAATATCTACCATTAATGTCAATATTTAATGTCTGTGTGTATAAATATATTATCTTAGCGGTGTATACATATATGTGAAGCTTCTCTACCTTCTTGAGTGTCTAATATCACCATGGTTGTTTATCTCGAAGGTGCGCTCGAAAAACCTATGTTCTTCACCTACAATTGTTTTCAAGAGAGGGGTCCTTCCATAAGGATAAATTAACCTGCATATATAATTCTTACCAAGTGTAGTAAAGGGGATCCAAGGAGAAAAAGCATACAAAAACGAAAGCAGCAAATCGCTTACAAAAAAAATTAATTTCTTAACAAATGTACCACGTCAGAAAACAATTACAATTAAGATGAAATGATCAATACTAAATTATTCTGCTATATTAATTAGCCCTAGGGATTTGGTTAGCAAGTTCCACTGATACATGCTCATCCTATTATCTGAGGTTTCAAAACAGCTTCCTCTTGCGGAGTTCTACTAGGCCTGATATCCCCACCGGCTTGATCTGAAAAATGCAACCAAAGTATTGCATAGTAGTAATAGATGTTACTTTAAGATTTTCAACATAATGTGTAGTATAATTTAACTATATGCTTTAGAGCGCCTTGAGTAAGTACCTGAGCCGTTGGTCGCCCCTGCAATTAATTTATTTCTCTTGTTGCAACTTATAACAAAAATAAATACACCAACCCACATGACAAAGAAAGAAGGAATACTAATGCCAAGTATTAATGGCAAATTGCTGCTTTTCTCTGTTTTCTTAGATGAACTTGAAGTAGCTGCCTCACCCTCACCCTGCTGACACGATTTTCCAGTTGGGCATAATGCGGGATTGCCCGTCAGTCTGAATTATTCACAAGCATCATCGTCAAATAGTGATATATAGTTGTCAGTTTATATGGATAGTGATGAGAAAATTGCTAGATATTTTGGCTTACATCAAGTTTAACCCTTTCTTGTTTAACAATGAAACTGGTATAGGTACCGTGAATAGATTATTTGCCAAATTCCTGACAAGAAAAGGAAAATACTCAAATAGTTATCAGTACAATATAAATATATATTACTGATCAAGAATTATATTTAAGGGTACTGTATTTGATTTCGTGATTGTACTCACAACACTTTAAGCTTTGGTAGTTCGCCTAAAAAATCTGGAATATTTCCAGATATGCTGTTATTATGCAAATCTCTGCCATGGAAATACAATATAAAATAAAAAATAAAAAAAGAGATGATCATATGATGCAAGTCAACTGAAATAATACTCTCAGCCCAATCTTTTTATGGCTAACTCACATTGTCTCAAGAGCCTCCATGGAGCTGAAGTCTGGAAGTGTCCCGAGAAGACCAAAGCTACCAAGATTCCTGTGATTTGTAAACCAAGGAATATTTCAACAACTATCAGATGATCGTTCAGATTTATCTTTTTCTGACAGTGAAAAGAATATTTACAGTGCTGTCACACGAGGTACAGTATTACTGCTACAGTTGACCCAATCCCATGTGTAACTTGCTGGTAGACACGGATCACCTGACACGTCTTGTAAATGAAGGAAACTATGTTGTAGCACAGCTAATCCTTCCACTAGAAAAGTAAAATACAAATATTTTTTATAAATCATATTAAACATAGAAAAATAAATGAAAAGCCATGCTACATACCATCACTGCTATTGGTTCCATCTGTTAGTTTATCACCTATTCTGAAAACCTCCAAGGCGCTGATAAGAGGGGGCAATGTTGAATTAGAAGTAGACACCAGAGAAAATACGGTACTATTTGACACGATCTTGTTAACATTGACTTCTAAGGCTTCTCCATAAATTGGTACAATTGAGTCTGTGATAATATCATTATCTAGATGAAGTTTGAAGGACCTCCATTCATCAGAATCGAGCGAAATGACTTCGGTGAAGTACAAGTTTATTTGAACATTTGTGTCATGTGGCATAGATGGAATTGGCAGAATTAGAGGTATGGACGTGCTCGAGGTAGTTATAGCATTTTCAAAAACATCTTCTGGGGGTTTGTCTTGTGCAGTATCTGTATCCGCATAATAATCATTTTCGACACTCTTCCCTGACAGTACTGGTTCCCATATTCGATCATAATCATCTTTGTCATACCTGTCAATGTCAATGTAGCACATAACAACACATGAGTTATTTTTAATCTTATAGTTTTGATTGTTTACCACCCTTTTAGCATAAGTATTCTATCACATTGGAATATATCATAATTAATCTAAAACGCTTTAAAGCAGTATGACAGTAAATTATTTGATTATAAAGAAATATATGTTCTCTCCGTATTGTCAGTACCCTATTTTGTATGGTAAGTCATATTATATACTGTTTAATTTCACATAAAATTAAAAATATACCTTAGCAAGGAATATTCACCATAGATATACATAAATCAGTGAGAGCATTGACACACCCAAGCCGGACATTTCATTTTGAGGTAGTAATTAATATGCTACAATGTGTTAAAAATTATATCATATTCATGTCTATACCGATTTTCTTTCTTAGATTGATGGAATACACATTGAAAAAATATTATGTATCGTATCATTTTTGTACTGTTACTTGATGTACCTAAGATCATTAATAGACCTGTATTATATCTAAAGTAATGTTTAGTAGTATTATTATTCTTCGTTATTAAAACTATTGATGACTATTACTAATTATAAAATAAGCATGTGTAAATATTTTATAATTTTCCTATTATATACTAATAAAATTGTGGTTTATCATGTTTAATAACTATCAAGAATGTTATAACTAATTATATATACTTACTATAAATATTGCTTATCGGAATGTGGAATTAAAATGTACCTGATTGTTTCCTTTGTTCCGTAAGCATTTCGCGTTAGCAGAAACAATGGTATGCTCTTATCAATATAGCTATACACCGAATCGTCGAGATCGAAGTTACGTACTTCAAGTGCACTGATAATTGGATATTGTCCAGGAAATATTTGAGCAACACAAATGCTTATGCTATCCCCCTTCGCCACATATATTACCTCCTTCGAAACAACCTCGCTCATTGATGTTTTAACTCTATCCCAAACATTTCCATCAAACTGAAGATCAAATGCAGGTGGCAAAGACTTTCCGTCATAGTTTCCATAATAAAAGCTTGCTCGAACAAGAAGTCGTTCGGTTTCATTTACTGCCAAAGAGTAACAATTCTTCTTGCGAGTTGTAAAGACTCTCAGTGTATCCATGATACGAGGTATTAACCTGTTAGTCGGAACTGATCGTGGAATCCCATTTCTCTGCTGGAAGTCCGATGTCCAAACAATATCATTATCATCTGTATATGAATTAAGTGATCCACAACTAATGCTTGCCAACAGTACTGTAGTTGTTAAAATGGAAATATATAGTTAATCAAGAATAATTAAGACTAATAAAACAAATTACTAAATATAAATTTTTCGTATGATTAATTTAGAAATATCAGGCTTACGAGCAGAGACTGATGAACTACAAAGAACGAGAACAAGTAGCAGAAATACGCAAGCCATAGCGAAATACCAAGTAAAACAACAGATGTGGTTTCAGGGTTTCTGTTATGCTCGGAAGAATATGTATATGTGCTAAAGGATCAAAGAGCTACTATATATATATATATATATATATATATATATATATAAGTAAAAGGTTTTATATATATTCTCCAGCTAAATTTCACAAATATAGCAATTTTAATATTGAACCATTTGATAAAATTAGTTGACATGGTATGTGAAACATAGGTTTGTGGTATACACATATATAAGAACACCAGAACATCAAATAGTTATATCTGCTAAGTAAGAAAAGTCATGGATCACAAACGTACATGGTTCAGACTAATGGACCATTTAAGTGTTAATTAAGTACACTAGCTCGCCTACACATTTTTTTATTGCTTATTAATTATCATTTAGTACGTAGATACCAAATTCAGTCGTTCCTGGATCTAACGATTACCGATTGATGTCTTAATATATAGAAAACGCAATGAGAAATCCAATATTTTGGAGATTGTAGATAGAGAAACAGAAACAAATAAAAATACTACAAAGAGGTATCTAGTTTCTAAGATAATTACTAATAGGTACCTAGCTAACACCCCTACTGCCAAGCTACACATAGAAAAGTTACCAAACATCTCTTTTTTTTTTTTCATCTTTGGCATAATAAACAAACTCAGCCAATGCCTAATTTCTTGAAGTCATCAGTCACTTCACCCATGTTGTTATTATTCTGGTGAAATTCCATGGCTCCGTGTCTAGTCTTTTGCAAGTTTATCCGCTTGTCTGTTGAACCTTCTGGGGATGTATTTGAAGAAGATAGGTCCATATTCAATGGCTAGTTGATTGATTTTCTTGATGATCGGGTGGATTTTTCAACTTGCGACTGACACTTGACTGATACCTTGGATTAAACCGAGGTTGTATAAAAGGATAACTTTATTGTTGTTGGAGAGAATCCTGCATAATTCCACGGTTTTAAGAATCGCAAAGGCCTCCGCTTCAAAAGCGAAATCTCAATTGATAGTTGTTTTAATCTTTCCGGTGATGCCCTATTTCCCTTGTATTTGAACAATCCCAATCCCTGGCTTCTCGTATTTCTGGTTGAACGAAGCATCACAGAAGAATACAAAGTCAGTATCACCATTCGAAGAATCGTCGCATTGTACAACTGATCTTATCTGGAGCTTGTTGGAGGTGTTGTTGACTTTCTTCCAATCACTGCCATATAGTTCAGCCATCAGTTTATTGGTAGAATAAATTATGTGATCCCCGTCTATATTACAGTTTTTATGTAAAGCTTTCATCTTGGCTTTCCAAATGTTCCATATACATATCATGACATAATCTGTAACAATATTTTTCTCCCAACCACCTTCTGAATATATTTTAATCATATCCTCAATAAAATCCCCAAAAGTCGTCTCTGAATTATCTTTGATTCTAAGTTGTAGGGAAGAACCGGCCCAAATCTCTTTACTAACATTACATTCTAAAATTAAGTGTTCAGTAGTCTCTAAACAATTGTAGCACCATGGACACTAATATGTATCTGCATAGTTTCTCTTATATAAGTTCTTTTTTGTTGGTATTGCATTATTACATGCCTTCCATACAAATATTATTATCTTCTTCGGAATATTATAATTCCAAATTATTTTTTAGATTTTTGAATTATATCTTTCAGGGATTATAGGTGATTGCGGTTGTTGAAATACTTGTTCGTCCGTAAGAATTTTGTATCATGTATTTGTATTATATTCTCCACCTGTTGAGAACGGTCTGATTAATCTGTCTTCTGAGTTATTATCAAACAGATGTATTCTAAGTATACTTGGGATTATAGGTTCCGGGAATATTTCATCTGAGCTTCGAGGTCCAACTCTAGAGTATCTTGTTTCCATAGTTGATGAACCTTGGTTAAGTTACAATTAGGAGGTTTTTCTATCTTCCATCTCGTATCTATTCATTTATCATTTCATATATTAATATTTTTCCCATTACCTATCTGATATATACTATATTTTTTAATAAAATCTCTTCCTTCCATAATACTAGTCCAACTCCAAGTCCGATTCCGACGTAGTTTAATATCCATAAAATTTTTGGTTATGGAAATAGATACCTTTAAGAAGTCTTGCAGCTAATGTATTTGGATTTTTGAAAATTCTCCAAGCTTGGGCCGCAAGTAAAGTCGTGTTCATTCTTTTAAAATCCTTAAAGCCTATACCTCCAAGGAGTTTCCCGACTGCAGGGTTTTCCCATTCCATCCAGTGTATCCTGTTTCGTTCTCCAGAAATCCACCAAAAATTAGATATAGCAAATATAAGTTTGTTACAAAAAATAGGGAATGAGAATATAGACATAGTGTAATTAGGTATAAATTGTAGTGTAGCTTCTATACGAACTTCTTTACCCCACTCCGATAGTAATTTTGATTTCCAACCATCCGTTCTTTTGAACAATTTCTTGCAATCCATTCTAGTGATTCCACCTTTGATCTTTTGTGGCAAAGGGGGATGCCCAGATAGTTACCCAAATCATCTATTTCTTTAATATTACTATCACTTGAAACACTTTCTCTTGTTTCTTGGGGGTTTCTTTACTAAATATAATTGCATGTCTATTGTAATTGATTCTTTGTCCTGAACATGTACAATATATATCTAGGCATTCTCTAAAAGCTTGCATGTTAGTTTCCTCAATTGTTAAAAAAATAACAAGTCATATGCGTATAAAAGATCTCAGACAGTTCCTATTTATTTGAATCCCATGAATCTGTTTACTAGGAACATAATGGTCTATTAAACTAATTAAAGATGTTGTCATAATAGTGAAAAGAAGGGGGAGAGGGTAACCTTGTCTTATTCCTCTTCCTAGAGTAAAACTTTCAAGTCTTTCTCCATTTAATTTAATTTGGAAGGAACCCGTTGTTATACAATTCTTAACCCACATGATTCATTAATCACTAAAACCCAAATTTTTAGAAATAATAAAATAAATTCTCATTTTACCTGATCATATGCTTTTTCAATGTCTATCTTTATTGCAGCCATATATTTCTTATTTTTCATTTCCCTGCTCATAAAAAAGATGTCTCTTGTGCAATAAGGATATTATCTTGTATTGCTCTACCTTTGATGAAAGCCTATTGAGTGTGTGAGTGGGTGAAACTATGTCATTTAGCCCTTGTAATCGATTAGAAAATATTTTAGCAATAATTTATATCCAAAGTTAACATAAGAAATTGGGCGGAAGTCCTCTATAAGAGTGATTAGAGTATCGTTAAGACTCTACATTGATATATTGTTGAGAAAGAAATCCTGTATCATCCTAAATATGTCCTCCTTGATGATGTCCCAAAATTCTTTTAAAATTTCTCGTTAATTCCATCAGGACTGGGAGATTTAGAGGCTGAAAGTTCTCTTACCGCTTTTTCAACTTCCTCCATATCGGGAGCACGTGTCAACTTGTCATTCATATCTTTACTTACTTTAGGTCTGCTGAATTGCGTAGCTTTTTTTAATTTGTTCAAGGATACCTTCTTGTTCTTTAAATAAGATGTATTGAATTCTTGGAAACAATATTTCACTTCTTCCATGTCTTCTTTTCATATACCTTGTTCATCTCTAATCCTACTAACTCTGTTAAAATTTCTTCTCTGGATAGTTGACATGTGAAAGAATTTTGTGTTTTTATCACTGAAGGTTAACCGGTCTCTCTCTGTTCTCTCATTATTTTCTTCTGTTTCTTCTCTCTCCTTCTCTCTTACCTCTTTTTTTTCTCTCTTGTTCCCTCTTCTCTCTTCCCTGCCACCGTCCACCGCAACTAATTGTTGTTCATCTTCTCTTTGTGTTGTTAGTGTCGTAGGGATGACACTAATTATAGTCTAATATTCCATGGAGTATAAAAAACCTGAGCTTCAGGCTTGGGGTGGCAGGTCAAGGTAAGATATTTTACAAACAAAAAAATAGGGGTACGGTGATTGGAAAGGGTAAGAAATAAACATGGGATTGAAAGCCTTATTATGATGTCAAACAATATATTCACCTTTGTTCCACAAAAATTGTATACTTTTCTCCTAAATTAGGTAATGTCATTAACTCAACATTACAAAAACACTCTTTATAAAATTGATATTATTAAATACAAAATAAAATATCTATTAATATATCTTAATTATGATGTATATTTAACCATACATATCTATTTCACTATCTAGAAATGTTTGATTAATAATAAATTAATATTTTAAATATTTATAATTAAAAATTAAAGTAAGAGTAATAATGGAAGAAATATTCCAAAATTGTCTTGAAATGTCAAGTAAACAATATTTTTGGAACAACACTTTTAGTAAGTGGAATTTTTTTATGTAACAGAGGGAGTTACATTAACATGCTTTTAAACGACATATTACAACTAAAATATTCGGGTAATCAAGAACTCCTTCTTTTTTTTACAAGAGAGGGGTACGCAGAACCCCAAAAACAAACAAGAAAAATTAACCTATCCCTAACTTATTAAAAGAACCAAGTAACGTCGCGAAAGGTTCGAACCCCACATTATTCCTAGCTCCATGCCTAGCTTCTTTCTCAAGTTGATCCGCTCTTTGATTGAACTTTTGAGGAAAAACAAAACGTGATTGGCCCTGCTTTTACCGAGATACGCTTAATCCTAGAGATGATGGGCTTTATTTCCCAACTTGCTGCTGACATCTTCTTAATACCTTGAATAACCTCAAGGTTATCTAAACAAACATGTTTCATAAGAAGAGGAAACCTCTTGTAGAGCATAGAAGCTTTAAGAACCGCTTAAGCTTCACCAATGAGGCTCGAATTGTAGTGGACAATGTCCTTAAAGTCCTCCTTTTTACTAGTATCCTTGTCAAGTATGGTAACTCCAATGCCTGTTGGTTCAAAGGCAAAGCTAAAAGAAGCTTCACATTGTAAAATGATATCTTTCTCAGATTTTCTATTATTAGTAACATAATTAGCTTCCCTTCCATTATTTCCCGTGTCTCTATCAACATTGATGGACCAATTCAATCTATGGAGTTCCTGCATCAGATTATTTGTAACCTTGATAATGTTATCACAATCAATATTTTTGTTCTCTTGTAAAGATTTCATTTTCGCCTTCCAAATATTCCATATAGATATTATTATAAAATCAGTAACCTTCCTCTTATCACATCCTGTTTTAGAATAAGCATCAATAGTTTTCAGAAACCAAGCTCCAGTACTATCCGTCTCTTCAAGAGAAACATGTATTTGTAGCGGGGAACCAGCCCACACTATACAACAAATTTTGAAGTAATTAAGTAAATGTTTAGTATTGTCCACCTCATTAATACACCATAAGCAATCTTTAAAATCAGCACAATTTCTAGTATATAAGTTATTATTGGTTGGAATGGCGTTATTGAATGCTTTTCAAATAAAGGTTCTAATTTTATTAGGGATATTAGAATCCCATATGGTCTTTCAGAGATTAATGTTAACATTGGGAACCGCATTTCTATTATGTGGAAAATAAAGAAATAATCATCAGTTAAATCTTTATAACCAGATTTAGTAGAATACATCCCGTCTTTAAAAAAGGGCCAAATGGTCTTGTCCTCTGACCAGTATCAGAGACAATGGTTCTTTTAATATTAGGAATGATAGGGCTCGGAAAATGTCATCAAAGTTCATTATCCCATTCAAAGGTACCTGGTTTGAAAAGTTGGTTAACTTTTTCCAAATTAAAGTTGGGAGGTTTCTCAAATTTTAAACACACGTTCATCCACTTATCAGTCCATATATTTATTCTGTTACCATTACCAATTTGTGAAATGATATTTTTCTTTAAGAAATCCCTACCTTCAATGATGCTCGCCCAACTCCAAGTTTGATTTTGTCTAAGTTTGATGTCCATAAGGTTACTCTTAGGAATTTAAATACCTTTTAAAAGTCTTGAGGCAAGACTATTTGGACTGTTTAACAGTCTCCAAGTTTGTTTAGCCAATAGGGCATTATTCATACGTTTGAAATCACAAAAACCCAATCCACCCAAGAGCTTCCCCATTTCCACCTTTTCCTAAGCCATCTAGTGAATTCTTCGTTTTTCACCTGAGTTCCACTAAAACTTTGAGATAGCGTGGATAAAGTTATTACAAAATGTGACAGGAAAGGAAAAAATAGACATAGAATAATTAGGAATCGCTTGTAGGACAACTTTAATTAGAAAATTCTCTGCCCCCATCAGAGAGCAGTTTCGCTTTCCACCCATCTGTCTTTTGAAAGAGATTCTTAGCAATCCATTCCAAAGCTTCTACTTTTGACCGGTCATGACAAAAAGGAATCCCTAAGTAACTCCCCAGATCCGAGGTTTCTTTAATGTTAATGGACTTAACTACAAGGGCACTCTCCTCCAGATATGTCTCCTTGCTAAATTCTCAAAATTAATGCACTACCCTAAAGCATCACAGTATATATTCATACATTCTTTAAAGCTATGAAGATCAGGTGTTTGGGTATGATCATTTCTCGAGATCAGACTAATTAGAAGTTGTGGTTATCGGAATAGAGGTACATCGAGAAAGTGTTGCAGAGGTTCAACATGGACAAGGCAAGACCATTTAGCTCTCCAATTGTAGGAAAACTTCAAATTGAGCTTGAAACAATGTCCTACGAGAAAAGAAGATCAAGTAGAGATGAGTAAGGTTCCATATGCACCAGTCGTCGGTAAGGTGATGTATCTGATGGTATGTACGAGACCCGACTCAGCATATAACGTGATACATGTAAGTATTTACCTATCAAATACATGCAAAGAACATTAGGGTGTAGTTAAATAGATTCTCATGTATTTCCAAGGCACTTTTGAAGATATGTTCATGTTTTATTTCTGAGGAAGCTATACTAGATGGTTACATAGATGCTTGTATGGCTGGTGATAGGGATTTTTGCAAATCGACATCGTGATACATGATGAATTTTGTAGGAGGAGTTGTATTGTGGAAATTGACATAATAGAATTGTGTTACTTTATTAACTACCAAGGTTGAGTACATATTTACTAGCGAAGCATGCAAAGTGTTACTATGGATGAAAAAAATCTTAAAATAATGGGGTTCTACTCAAGAAGACTTCGTCATTTATTAATACAATCAGAGTGCAATTCACTTGTCAAGAATACTACTTATCGTTCTCGGACCAAGCACATCGATGTAAGTATCATTGAATATGAGACCAACTAGAGTCAAAGTTGTTTCAACTCGAAAAGATCCACACCGATGACAATAAGTCGGATATGATGACGAAGAATATTTCGTTGAAGAAGTTCAAAGCTTGTTGTTAAAGGTCGAGTTAGTCTTTCCTCCCAATTGATTGGGAAGGGGAGATTTGTTTTGTTGGTTTGCTCATCAATAGAGGACAAATTATGTCTTGGGAAATTGATATCTCATTGAAAAAAATGAAATAGTGTATTGAAAATACACAAGTGTTCCTCGGTATCTTCTGGTCATTGATTGATGAATTGAATGGACTCTCCTCTACCTTTCTTGACCTATATAAAGAGGAATTTGGGATATCATTTGGTTACAAGTAAGACACAATAGAGATACACTCAAAGAGTAAGTTTAGAGCATAAAAGAGTGAAATTTGTAGAGGAGAAAATTTAAAAAATCCTTCTACGACAGAATATTTATTTAGAAACTCAGCTAGATGCTAAAATGAAGTCTGATCGAGACTAAATTTTGAGACAATGTTCCTAACATATCGAAGTTCGGATCCATCTGGGGGATTGTCGTTCTAACAGCTAGAATCAAAGTTATAGCATCATTTTCATCTTAGTGAGTTTGTTTCAGATTTGTGTATTCTATTAGTTGATATATTTGGTAATCCTCTAGTGTTGTCTAGAGGAAACCTCTTGTAATCCTATTATTATATAGTTATACTAGAATATTTTGGACCCTTGGTCCACCCGTAGTTTTTAAATTTGCTTTGGAGGGTTTTCTTGTGTCGTCTACTTTTTATTTTCTTGCTTATTCATGTTACAAAAAGAAAAGAAACGAGATCGATTTATTTCTTTGTGTTTACACTACAAGAAAATGATCATTTAGCGACGGTTTTTTAGGGACGCGTCGCGTTAGCGTCCCTAAAAAAATTATAAATAACGACGCAAAAGTAAACGCGTCCTTAATTGTTGTATATGGCGACACTGTGTTTGAAGCGTCCCTATATGCTATTAATAGGGGACGCGTCTTATATATCGTCGGCATTTATGTTGCTATAGGGACGTTGTTGATTCAAGCGTCCTTGTTTTACTTTTTCAAGACGCTATATATATAAGCGACGGTATTGATACACTAATTAAAGACGCAGTTACGTGAGCGTCGGTATTGACACACTAATTAGGGACGCGTCTGCATGAGAGTCGATATTAACACAATAATTAGGGACACAACTACATGAGCGTCGTCATTGACGCACTAATTAGGGACGTAGTTACAGAAGCGTCAATGTTGACACGCTAATTAGGGACGCCGTTACATGAGCGTCGGTTATACTGGTAGCTCATATGGGACGCTTTTCGTTTTGCGTCTTTATTTGCACACTAATTAGGGACGCGACTATATGAGCGTCAGGTATACTTAGCACATAAGGACGCTTATAGATTTGCGTTGGGAATGTTGATAAACAAAAAAGTACAATTTTCAAAAAATTATCATTAGATTAGTACAATTAACCACAAATATTAGTATCCAAGGGTAACGTAATTAAAAGTTACAACAATATCAATAAATTTGAGAATAAACTTGACAATGTGATGTACTTAAGACTTTAATCACAATTTAAATTTATAATTTTGAATATTACTTAAAATATTGTTTGATAAAAACGAACTTGGAAAAAAAAACTGTACTAGCGATTTTTCTATAAAAATGGACATCACAAATTCTTACGAGAAACAATAACCACGTATTAAATTATTTGTAAAATTTATTTTTAGACTATATTTAAAAAGTCTGGTGCACAAAATCATTAAACAAATCGTCATTCACATCGTGCCGCAACCAATCACCCTCTTCTAGATCTTGACGGACATAAGGCTCGCTTCTTGCGGACACATAGTCATCATCTTCTTCTTCGTCATCATTGTCTTCAAGATCTAATCCAATGTCCTCACCAATATCAAACAAGTCTCTAGGAACAGTTTTTATCACAACTTGCCATTCCGTGTTCAAAGGATCTTGCACATAAAAAACTTGTTGCACTTGAGATGATATAACAAATGGCTCATCGGTCATGCGCTGACCTGTATGTGACAGCCGTGAAAAATTAACCAATGTAAAACCGAATTCATCTTTCTTCACTCCACGACCATGTGTCACGTCCGCCCAATTACATCGAAAAAGCACAACCTTTAATTGTCCAGTGTATTCTAATTCAATTATATCAGTCAGTTCCCCAAAATATTCCACTTCTCCTTCAATAAGATTTGGATCTCGAACTGAAGCAACACTTGGTGTTGTCGAAGTCAAGGCAACCCCAAAGTTTTGTGTTCGTTTCCCATGATTTGCTTCTTTTGTATGAAACCTATATCCGTTGCAAACATAACCTTTATAACTTGTTACAGCAGCAAATGGTCCTATAGAAAGCCATCTTATTTTATCGGAGACGTTCCCGTAGCCTATTTCCTCTACCTGTTTTGTGAAAAAAAATCTTTTATCCTATAAAAATAATACATATTCATGTGAATATATACTTAACAGATAATAGTTACATGTGTTTTGAACCACGAATGAAATTCCTCTGCAACCAGCCTTTGCAATGTACTTGAATTGTATCTTCTAGGCCGATACTTTTCAATCTTGTAACTTTTAAACAACCTACAGAAGAATGTACAATATTAATATGTTAATATATCACAATAGTCTTATAGTGTATAATTAAATAAGTTTCAACGAAAGACTCACTCAACAAACGGTTGTACTTCTTCAACATGCGACAAGACATATCGATGTCCTTGACCCAACGAAATCCTGTCCAGTATTTTATAAATAGGCGCTCCCATGCCTCTGCCACCACTAGGAAACAAATATATATCTCCTTCTTTTGGATTAACATCGTAATTACGACGTGGTCGATTAAAAACGGTTTCTATTCCATCCAAATATCTAGAACAAAAGGTGAGGGCCTCTTGTGTAATATAGGTCTCAGCGATTGACCCTTCAGGATGAGCTTTATTTCCCATATATTTTTTGAACACTCTCCAACACCTTGAAGTTTTTAATTCAGTATATATTTTTATGTGATTAAATTATAAATATTTAGTAAAATACAATATACCTTTCGATTGGGTACATCCACCTAAATTGAACAGGGCCTCCAAGTTTTACCTCGTCTGCAAGATGGATGATCAAATGAACCATAATTGTAAAAAATGAAGGAGGAAAACATCTTTCCATGTGACATAATAATAATATAGATCGAGACTTCACCGTATCCATGTCTTCAACGTTGATTGTTTTTGAGCATATCGCCTTGAAAATGCTACTTAATTCGATTATGAGTTTTGTTACTTGTTTGGTCATAGACGTCCGCAACGCAACCGGAAGCAAATCTTGCATCAAAATGTGATAATCATGAGTCTTAAGGGACTGTAACTTTCTCTCCTTAACATTAATACCCCTTGATATATTTGATGCATAACTATCAGGCATTCGTACATGGTGTAACACCTTGAGAAACATATCTTTCTCTGTTCTAGTCATTGAGTAACATGCCGGAGGAAAAAAAAATTTACCATTAGGTTGCTCCACTGGGTGAAGTTGTCGTCTTATACCCATTTCCACCAAGTCTTGGCGAGATTTTGAATTATCTTTACTTTTTCCCTTGATATTCAAAAATGTTGCAATTACATTATCACAAACATTTTTCTCAATATGCATGACATCTAGATTATGACGCAATGTATTGAACTCCCAATAAGGCAACTTAAAGAAAACACTTTTTTTCTTCCATAAGATAGAATCACTGGAACCCACATCATCCTCATATTCCTCGTCCAAATCATATGAGTCAGTCCTTGTAATTCTAGGTCTTTTTCTCCTAGAGGTGGTCGCCTCATTACTTGTACTACTTGTGTGCTCATCCATGAAATTAACTCTTTCTAATTGCCTAAGCGCATCTGACCCAGATAGTGTAGTTGGTGCATTTCTCCATTCTTCTGTGCCATCAAAAAATTGTGGTTGTGTCCGAAACTTATGCGAGTCACCTAACCAACGACGGTGCCCTAGATAACAAAATTTCCCTCCATGCTTTAACCACTTTGATTCCGTCTGGTCAGCGCAACATGGACATGCATATGTACCTTTAGTGCTCCATCCTGATAGATAGGCATATGCTGGAAAATCATTTAACGTCCATATCAATGCAGCTCGCATCAAAAACATTTCATTACTAGTCGCATCGTATGTTTCCACCCCATCCCACAACTGTAATAATTCATCGATGAGTGGCTGAAGAAAAATATCAATTTTATCACCTGGTGAGTCTTTTCCTGGGATGAGCATTGACAAAATAAATGACGTCTGCTTCATGCACAACCATGGCGGTAAATTGTACGGAATCAAAATGACAGGCCATATACTATATGGATTATTGGAGTCCGCAAAGGGATTAAAACCATCACTCGCTAATCCAAGTCGAATATTTCGAGAATCCGAAGCAAAATCAGGATATTTATTATCAAAATCCTTCCACGATTGTGAATCTGCCGGATGCCTTAGAAGCCCGTCCTTCGTGCGCCCCTCCTCGTGCCATCTCATTGAGGAAGATGTTTTTTTTGACACGTACAACCTCTGGAGCCTTTTAATTAGTGGAAAGTACCTCAAAATTTTTACGGGGATCTTTTTTTTTTTACTATTTTCACCACCCTCGTTCTCTTTTTTCCAACGAGATTCTCCACACACATTACACGAGTCAAGAGATGATTTATCGCCTCTAAACAACATACACTTATTTGGGCATACATGTATCTTTTCATAACTTAATCCGAGTGATTTAGTCATCTTCTTAGCTTCATCATAAGATTTAGGTATTCTCGAGTCTGGATACACATTTTTCCAAAATTCCAAGAGTTGGTCGACAGATTTCTTACTCCATTCGTTATCGCATTTTAAATGCATCAATTTTACCGTGAATGATAAAACTGTTGAGTTGGATCCCGGATAGAGTTCTTGATTTCCTTCCTCAACAAATTTTAAAAATCTTAAATGATCTGCATTTGGTTCACTTTGAGAAATATTTTGACTTTGAACTACGATATTGTCGTCAACATTAATATCGATATGAGCATTTCTTACACCTTCATTAGTTTTTTCACTCTCTACTCTCTGACGAATTCCAAATGCATCATATACTAAGTCTTTCATATGATCTTGTTCATCATCTGAGTTTTTGTTCGACTGATCCACTCGGCCAACATGAGTTTGTGCATCTAATCTCATATCAATTTCTCCATGAAAATTCCAATGAATATACCCATTTTTCATACCCGAAATCACAACATGATCTCTAACTATGTTTGGAAACTGCAAAATATTATTCAGACAATACTTACAAGGACATAATAACATTCCATCACGTGAACCACCATGTTCCAATGCAAACTCAATAAATTTATCCACTCCATTAATATATTCAATACTATGTCTTGGTTTGGCTATCCAACTTTTATCAATTTCCTTTTCAGGCTGCATAATTTTGCTGTAATAATTGAAAAAAATATATTTAGACTAATAAAATAATTTAAAGTAGATATTTTTCCATAATTTTTAATTTATTCTTATAAAATTGTATATAAATGTATTACATGATATCTTTAATGATATAAATATAATTTTTTACCTTTATAATATCTATTTATGTTTTATTTTGTAAGAAATATTATATTATTATAATATTTTTTAATTAAAATCATTCAAGTTTTAAGATTAAAAAAATTACCGGATAGCATTTTTTTTTTTTTCTGATCGATAGCCTTGTCTGACAAAAAAAATAAAAAATAATATACAGATCGATATATAGCCTTGTCTGATAAAAAAAAAAAATTATACAGATCGATAGCCTTACGTTCACCTTATCTTCTTTTTTATTTTATTTCTTGTCGGTGATCATATTCTAACTTTCCCAAAATCTATTCCCAATTCTTGTTTGTTCCACTCTATTCTCAGATTTACTGTACTAAAAAGAAACGTAATTCACTCACCCCACCCATCAGCCGCTCTCTTGCACAGATAACACCGCCGTAGAGGAATCAACTTTGCAAACATCGAAGAACCATCGAAGAACCATCGAAGAACCCAAATTTGCAAACAAATCAACTTTTCCTACTGCCTTCTTTAATTTAATTATTAAGGCTAGAGTGAGTAATTGGGTTATTACTGCAGGTTAGATTATTCCTTCTCCTTTAAAACTCTTCTGTTTTGTTTAATTATTAAGATTTGAGTGCGCAATCAGGTTATTCCTGAATTATTAAGGTTAAAGTAAAAGATTGGTTTTTATTACTGTATTTGATTATAAAAATTAGATTGAGTGAGCATTTGGGATATTACTGTTTCTTTTATTATTAAGGTTAGAACGAATTATTGGATCGTATTACTTTCTTGTATGATTATTAAGATTAAAATCAGCAAAGTTATGACTTCTTCTTTAGAATTAAGTTTGTGTGATTCGTGAATTCTTTGGTGGTCTATTTATATAATGTAATAATCATGTAGTCTAAAAGAAATATTAGTTGTAGTAATTGGGGGTAATCTGCAACTTGATTTTTGGTGTAATGCATCTTTATACTAGTTTATTACTGAACAACTCAATATAAAGAGATTAGGAGTGAGTTTTAATCAAAGATTAATTGCAGGAGGTATGCCTAGAATTAATCATTAAACCATTGGTCGGGGTAAGAAAAAAAAGGGAGTTAAAGGAAAAGAAATTCAAGGTTCTCCAAGGATAATTGATGGAGATGATGATGATGATTTGACTGTCGAAGATTTAATGATCATTGCAAAGGAAGTACCTCGATCTTTTTATTACTGAGTTCAATTGTTCGTAAAAAAATCATGTTTTGTTATATATATGCAGTATGTCAAATCAGAAGAAATGTTAGATGATTTGACTGAGGAAGAATATAACGAGGTAATTTACTGATTTAGATTTTGCACATGAAAAATAATAAAAGATAATCTATTTCCTGGTTGTTTCTTTGAAGTGTGTTAAAGAAGATATAAAAGATTTTAAGGATGAACACAAACCAATACAGAAGAGGATGTTTTCTTTATCAAGTCGAGATAGAAAAACAAAGTGTTGTTTCTAAGGAAAAAGAAGCTCCTCCTCATTGTCCAAGGAAGCCAATGATGAAAAACCAACGAATATATATATTTCTGGTGGAGAGGGGAGTAAATATATATATATATATATATATATATATATATATATATATATATATATATATATATTCACGGACGAATATATATGAACAAAATAAATAATTGGTTTAGTGGATACAAACAATGCCTAATATGCTACACATTCTAGGTTCGACTCTTACCCAACTTAAATTATTTTTTATTTAGCATCTAAATATATACTAATATATAAGCTAACTTTGATTTAGTTTTACTTAAAATTTAAATTTTTCATAATTGGTTATAATTTTTCTTACATATACTTATGAATATTTCACGTACATATTAAAGTAAATTAAAAAATAGAGACATTTACACTTACAAGAATAAGAACTGGAGTGGTTAATTTGTTAATTTCTGTAATACTTCCTGTTGAATCTCTTATCCAATCATTGCTTGGATTGATTAACTGACAAAGATCATTATAAAAAGTTAAATAAACAAAGCTTTAAAAAAATAAGCTAAGAAATTATGTATAAAATAAAAAAGAAACTCACACATAATTATAAGTTTCACCCTTGTAATTTGTTTTGGAATAGAAGAAAAAATTTAGTATCACTCGTTACTTAAATAAACAAAGAAAAGGAAAGGTGGAAGGTTTTCTTTTAATTAAGATATTAATATATTAAAATTAATAGTGAAGTTATTTTTGACAAAAAAAAACGTTAAAATGGAAAACGGCTGATTTAATGGAATATTAAGAATTAAGTTTGGATATAATTAAGTAAAAAAGGAAAATAATTCATAATAAATAAAAATTAATCGTCAAACATAAATTAATCTTTATATTTAAGTTACATATCATATAATTAAAAAATAAAAAAATAAAAAAATTGGTGTTCCCGCTCTTAGTTTCATCTATATTTTTTTAATAGTTAAAATATAACACTTATTTCAAGCAGACTCTTTGCATTCTCATTCTCATTTTCATTCACGCTTCTTCATTCTCATTCACTCTCATTCACGCTTCTTTCTTCACCCAGGTAAAATCTATTTCTATTTCATTCTTATTCAAGTTTCACTCTTCGTCAAGGTAAAACCCATTTCTATTTCATTTTCATTAACGTGTCACTACCCAGGTAAAAACCCATTTCTATTTCATTCTCATTTTCATTTACGTTGCACTCTTTACCCCCTCTTTATCCAGGTAAAACCCATTTCTATTTCAATATCATTCACGTTTCACTCTAGGTAAAACTCATGTTTGTTAACCCTAGCAAATAAAACTCCTATTCAATCTCAATCGTATGTATATTTTTATATTTTTAGTTTATCGTTGGTATTCTAAACATATACTGCAATTTTCTAAAAGAGTCTAATTATTGTGGGTTAATACTTATATTTAATTTGTGTTTTACTTTTCATAGGATGGCAAGATTATCTCGTAGGCTTAGAACGGCAAATACAAGTACACCAACCACGCCTTTGGATGATACTACCATTGAAACTGAAATTCCAGATCAAGTTGTGAATCCATCTTCTAATGGTAATATCATTTTCTAATTATTTGATTTAAACCTATATAAATATTAAATTAAACATGGGTTCTGTATAATGTTTTACTCTGAGAAAGCTTTAGTAAACATTTGATAGCTTACTGTATTGTTTTTTCATTTTGCAGACAACCATGGACGTGTCCCAAGAGGGCCAACACTTTTAAGGAGAGTTCAGAACAAGGCTAACACAAAAAAAGTAGAAGTTTCTTGTAACAAATATGGCCAAGCTATTGGTAAAAATGCGGTCCAATTCGAAACCATGTGTGGAATCGTAGCTAGAAACTCGGCCTTAGCCCCTCTAACTTTTGAAAGGTGGGATAAGATGCCCACTTCTTTCAAAGATGATCAACTGAATTACTTAAAAGTAAGTTTTACTCTAAAAGATTCATTTTTTATATAATTTTCCAAAATATATCTCTTATTTCGGTTGGTTTCTTGTACATATAGCAATATTATACCTTTGACGAAGAGACTATGAAGAATTATATCTTCAAAGACATCGGAAAAAAATGGAAATCGTGGAAGCACGAATTACGAAGAAAGCATTATGAGCCTAAACAATCAAAAGAATATAACATGAACAAAACTGTAACTGGAAAAGATGGAAGAGTCGACCCGGTTCAGTGGAAATTCTTGGTCAATCTTTGGACTACTAAAGAATTTGAGGTAATGATATCTTATTTTGTTAAAGAGATTTTTTAAAATATATTTCCGTGTATGAGGAGGACAGTGGACTTTAAAAACGAAAGAAGAATAAAAATCTTTGAAAAACAAAAATAAACTAACCAAAAAATTTGGATCAGTAAAGTAGCGAACTATTTATGTTAGCTAAATTTATGTAATAACATCTTATATAGGATTCAATGTAATTAAACTTTATATAATTAGACTTTAGAGTTCTTTATTTTCAGAAACTTTGAGCCACTGTTCCGTATCCTTTTCTATTAGTTTATCATCTTGTATGTATATAATTACACTAATTAGTTTTCCAAGAGAATAACAAAGATTATAATTTTCCTCTTTATTTATAAATGTTGAAATGAAGGAAATATCTGCAAATGCAAAAGCTAGCCGAATGGCACTTCAAGTACCTCATAATTGTGGAAGACAGGGGTATGCTTCAAGACGTCATGAGATGGTATATAATTTTTTTATACTAATAGAAACTATTTAAAAAGATCTGAAATAGTTTTAAAAATTGATTTTTGTAGGCTCAAGAGAATAATGGTGTTCCAGTCAGCGAAATTGAATTTTTTAGGAAAACACACACGAGCAAAAATGGTAAAATGCATGATGAAGCTGAAAAAATTTATGTAAGTATTTTAAGATTAAAATCTAAGTGAAACTATTACTACTTTGAGTTTTGCAAAATAAGAAAGAGTTTTTTTCTTTTATATGACAAAATTCTTATCTTTCTTTATATATTTATTTATTTATGCAGTATGATGCCCAATCCTTATTTGATCAAAGGAAAGAAGCCTGCGAAGAGGGAGAAGATCTATATGAATTGGAGTTTCAAGCTATGAGAGAAACTAGAGGTGAAGATCGTTATGGACGAATGAGAGGTTATGGATTAGGACCTACACCAACAATGGTATATGGTCCGAAGAGTATTTCGACAAATTCACAACAGAAAATGGAAAAACAGATTAATCAGATGCAAGCACAACTGATTGAAGCACGACTGCAAGTTCAAGAAGCTCATTCGCAAACTCAAGAAGTTCGGGAAGAAGCACGGTCACAGGCTGAAATATATGCTCAAGGTCAAGTTCAACTACAAACTCAACTGCAGGAATCGTTAAAACAGCAAGCTCAGTTGCAAGCTCAAATGAATTTAATGTTCGAACAGATACGTGCTTTCCAAGCTGAAAAAAAATAAACAGTTATTGTATTTTTGGACAAAGTATGTGTTTTGAAATCATGTTTGATACTTATTTGACTTAATTTGTTTTTGATGGAGTTGATAAGAATATTTTGAATGTAATATTTTTAAACTACCTTTTTCGTGTTTTAATTATGAAATTGAAGTTGAATTTGAATTTAATTAGTCTAAAAAATTAATATAAATAATTATTTATGATATTTAAATTTTAAGAGCGCGGGTATTTTAATTGAATATTATCGACGCAAGCTTAAGCGTTGGCATTTTGTTTGAAAAATTACCAACGCGTAGCTAGAAAGCGTCTTCATATACTTTAAGACATTAAGGACGCAATGCTGATATGCGTCGATATATATCACATTAAATAGCCGACGCGTAGCTAGGTATCGTCGTCATTTACATTAAGACATTGGGGACGCAATCAGACTTGCGTCGACATATAACACACAAAATAGTCGACGCATGGAGCAATAGCGTCTGTAATGTGTATAACCCATTTAGCGACGCTATACTAATTAAGGACGCTATACTAAATAAGGACGCTTGGCAACACGCGTCCCTAATAGCACACCTTAATAGAGACGCTTCGCTAACAACGTCGTTAATAAAAAACGACGGTCGCATAGCCGACGCAGCGTAGCGCGTCGGCAACATTTTTGGGGACGCGCCGATTGCGTCCCCGAAAGTCAAAAATAGCGTCGTTTTTTCTCTGTTTTCTTGTAGTGTTAGTGACATTTTCCAATAGGAAGGTAGTGAAACATGTAACTCGTGTAATAGCCTTTAAAAACTATATGATCAAGCTATATTTAATGTCGATGATCTATATTTTAGTTTATGTACTGGATTTAGATACAATGTTTTGTTTCTTATTACTTTGAGATATTAAGTTTTTGCCAAGAGATACACCATAGTCACTTGTAGATTCTCTGTTTTATCCGGAGATCCAACCCAATCTGAATCAAAATTAATATTAAAAGATATGGATGAAAGAGTATATTGTATTCCCTAATCAATACTTCCTTTTAGTATCTAAGAACTCCCTTCACTGCTCACCAATGCAGCTCAAACGCTATGCGCATAAATTGACTTAATTAATTAACATCATAACTTATGTCTGGATGTGAGATACAACAATACTAAAGTGAGGCAATGATTTGTCTATTCTCGATAGAATGCTATAAAATCTTTCCTTCTTCTGCTGAGATTTTAAAACTTTACATAGTTGGTGAAGAAAGAGGCTTAGCAACAAACATTTTTAGTTTATTAAAAAATACGAGATATAAGTAGATTGGCGCAAATGAAGTCCTGTAATTTTGTATTTCCAAAAAAATAGCTAATGGGGCCTATATACCTTACGTTGAAATATATTTTAGTTCATAAATAAAGTTAGCAATAGCCACACAATTTGATCCAGGAACAAATAAATCATCAACATAAACTAGTTCAAATATCTTATGTTGGGAAGTGTGCAACATAAAAGAAAAACTACTTTTGAGTTTTGATTACAAAAATCTGGCTCATTAAGTTGCTTAAAAAGTTTTCAAAACCAGCACTTGTTTAAGACCATATAAGTACTATAGTTGTGCAATCTGTAAATAAAAATGGTTTGTATTCATTAATAAATCCTCTTGATTGTTCCAAAGACACCTTTTTATCAATAATGCGATATATCTAAAAGATAAATCAACCAATGAAATGTCACTGTATCAACAAAACCAAACGAATGGTGGTTGACTTTATTACTGCGGAGAATGTATGTGATAATCGATCTAAATCATTTGACTGGATCCTTTTTCCACAAGCCTTGCTTTATATAACTCCATATATCCATTTAGTAACCCATTTATTACTTGCCACATCCTATTACATAGAGATTATGTACCATTTTCCATCAAGGAATCAAATTTATATCTTATAGTTGCATGCCACTCTAGATGCGACACTAGAGTACTAGGATTTATAGTCTTTAAATTGTTTAGGTTGGTGTTACCTGTCTTGGATCATGTAAAAATGGATGATGTTACAGGTGGGGTATGATTTTTAGATTATTTGGCTTTGACAAAGTTGGCAAGTTAGGCCATATGGGAGCGTGTTCAAGATTAAGCTATGGGGAGGAGTCTTTGGCTGAGATGGAGAATAAGGTATCATTCCATATGTTGATCTTGAGTGTTTGGATATATTGTGTGTGAGATGTTGGAGAAATTTCAAGATCTTGTGAGGATTGTCTATTGGAGTTTGACTCATTCTCGAAAAACGAGTTATCTAATTCATATGTGTGAATATCTATTTATTTAAGATCGATAGTTGGTTTCAATTTTAAACTATTTTATAGAGACCAAGAGGTACTCGTTTGAATATTATTGAAATTAAAATGACTACAAGTATAAAGTGTCTCTAACATGTATTAAAAAAAATATCGTTTTGGTTGGATACGACTAATTACTAATTAATGTAGGATTATTGCACAACAAGTTATTATATACAAAATTAAAATAACTTACATGTGAAGAAGTGTTTTTTTGTCGAAAATCCATGTTTTATTATTTCAAACTGAGCTGTTATAACAACCACTATCTACGGTAACAATATTTACATAAAAGAGACACCCCAGACTACCGATCTGAGCACCAATCATCCAGCTATCCCATTGTACCTGTCGTATATTGCAAGATGTGCTATTCATCGAGTAAGAACACCAATCTGTTCCAAGATCACAAGACTTATTAATCCTCCAGAATAAACCATCATCAATCACCGAACCCCTTGCAACCTTTTCGAACATCCGTGATAGGAACAACAATACAAACACCAACACCATACAAACAAAAACCAAGAACCAGAGGGGGGAGGTACTTAATCACGGGTAGCAGGGTTACCCGTGATTTGCCACAGTGTAAAACACAACAAGTCCTCCCAAATAAACATATCCTAAATCTGGGTTTGAACCAAGGAAGAGCAGGTAGGCCAAGAGTGGTATTGTACTTGAACCTAATAGTATCAATTTGACCAATTATTCCGATCCCACAATAAATACCAAATTGTAACCATACCCAATTCACATATTTCTTCATTTCAAATTTAGTGATAACAAAATATGTCACTGGTAGTGTAGGAATTACGTCCTCAAATAACACTTGTTTATCACTGTGAGATATTTTAGAGCCATGTACCATAGAATCAAGAATGATACAAGTATTATTGGTCCCCAACTGGGCCATCACTATAATCCTAGAATTGTCAAAAACATGTGTTACAATTAATCCTAACAATACTAATACAAGCAGTATACCGTAAATGATCAGAGACCCAAGTTTGACAAAGTTTACCCTCTTTATCCATGGTAGACAACATACAAATATCACGGTCCCAACCCCTCGATTCCACTGGACACAACCCATCAGTCTTCACTTTCAGTCCGTTCAAAAATTTCATCTCTTCGTTGCCATCTAGATCCAAGGAGATCCGAGACTCACAGATCCTTGCCACGCACCCAAAGCCCACAAACCCAACACAAGCCCCATCACTCCTTCCTTCTGTGACGCCTCTGGCCGGATTCCATCACAAGATAAAACTGCCATACACAATCGAGAACAGTCCAAAACCAAAAAGAGGCTCACGGCTGTCTGCCATGGCCATCAAAGAAGTAACAGATGTGAGGACAAAGGAAGTAAATGAAAGAGAAGTGAGTGAATTGAGAATTTTCTAGTAAACCCTAAGAGAGAGAAGAGAGAATATCATAGTCTCTCTCCTCGCGCTTTGTTTTTACATTTCCATGTGAAGGAGTGGTGTCGCCTAGGGTGTGATAAAAATGAGATAAAATTAAGTCAAGAAACTACGCACTCTCACCCTAGACAGGCACAGTACTGCAAGTATTACAAGACGTATGCAAGTTTTAGTTAGTAAGTTGAGTTCGTTCTCAGGGACTTAAGTGTGTTATACGAGTGGATAGCAATAACGAGTAAAAGTAAATAATTAAAAGACAGAAAATAAAAGATATGAATTTCGAAAATAATTAATTAAACTAAGAAATTAAGAGACAATAAAGTAAAAGATTAAGAATATGAGATGAGAGATATAGCTTAGGTTTTGCTAGTATGCACTAATCCTTCTAATTCTATCTATAAATCTAGTTAATAAGGGAGAATATAAGCTCTTGGTATACTTAGGCAGGATTCTAAATTCACATACCTTAGACCTTGAGAGCGACTAAGGGGGCTACGGCAAAACCAAGACGTGGTTACACTCTTAGAGTTATCAAGCGCTACCAAGGCTCTAAGCAAACGCAACAATCAATTGGTGATATGGTGATTAAAACAAACCCTAATGACTATCTAGTTAGAATCATGTTTTTTCAGAACTAATATCGACACTAGACATTATGTGGTAGTTCAATAGTTAAACACCCAGTCATGGTGACCATCTAACTACTATTTAAACAATCCTAAAGTGATCAGTTCTAGATAAGACAATAAATTAAAACACATAAACAAATATTAAGTAAGAAGCTAATATCAAATTAAAACATATAATTCCCAAAGAAAATTAGATAGAAGAATTAGAATTCATAGATTATACATTATGCAAAACCCCAAGCTATGGGGAGTTTAGTTCATACCTGAAGGAAATAAACTAAAAGAAATTACAAAAGACATCATCTTGCTCTCTACAATAAACTGGAAGAATAAAACCTTAAGAACTAATTACTATGAGGCAAGGATGATTTTACAAGTGATATAAGGGTGTATTTATAGGTGTTTAGAAGACCTAATTCGTTTTCTTGAGGAAGAGATAAAGTATTTGACTCCTAGCCCAACTCAAATTCGTATGGAAATAAAGATAAACACTGTTGGACCGTTTTGAGCATATCTTCTTCGTTATTGGTCGGTTTGAGCTCCATAAGATACCAAAAGAATCCTCACAGAATTATCTTTGTCCCTATGAAAGGAAATTACCAAAATCGGCCTATTTCTTGGGATAAATAGCACTTCTTTAGGCGTGTACTGCAGAATCCCAGATTTAGGCAGCTTTTCCTTTTCCATCTTTTTAGCTTTTGTTTCCTTATCTCCAATTACCATGCAAATCTCTTTCCATAAGTTGTAGTCTTTGACTTGGACTCTAATTAATCTCCATAATTATCTTTAAAGCTACACACTAAATAAACAATTAAACCCAATATGCTCTAAAAATATTATTTTACTAAATCAAGACTCAAAATAGGAAAGTGCACTATTTCTCAAGAAAATCGACATTTATGACTTCTAAATCACTAAAAATGATGTTTCATCCAAATATTAATCTATCACAAATGAGGAGACATCAAGACCCCCAACTCAAAGTTGTATCGTCCCGGTACAATAAAGATAAAAACAAAGGGAAGTCTATAAATACACACTTATAAAATTCTCAACACAATGGGAAAAAGCATAGCAGAATATATAGAATAAACCTAAAGCACATAACTCAGAAAATGGGACTACATACCTGTATACTTCTCATATCCACAGTCAACACGGCTTGAATTCAAGATCAGATTAGTTTCGCAATGTAAGAAGGATTGGGACTTTACTCAGTTCCCCAAGGAAGCTATAGATTGTTCATCGATTTTCACTAGTATTCAAAGATCCACTCAACTAATCTCTAATGGCTCAATCACTTCTCAATTACATAGAAAATAATCAAAAGGTTTTTAAGGTTGTAATGTAGGCTTAGGGACGGTATGATAGTATATTTGGATAATTTGGAGTGAGCTTTTGGCTCTCTCCTCACTAGCCATCAACGAATCTCCCTAGAGCTTGAGTTACTCTCATAAAACGTTTCTCACTCAACCCAATGAATTCCTTGATGCACAATTTAGCATCCCCAATAATCCAATTAAAGCATAAGATGTTCACATAAAAATCCACTTTGCCGGTCCGAATGTATATATTTTCTTCTCTTTTCAAATCAATTTTAAGCTATGACTCTCTTTTAATGTTGAGATGTCACGCTATTTTCTCATATATATATTTCTTTCTTTTAATGCCCTTATTGGAAAATTTAGCTCGTAGCTTCTTTTTCATTCACTAATACCCCGGCAAAGGGTTACAATAAAAATCTGTGAATCATCATCAATATAAAGCACAAAGCACCATAAATAAGCTCAAAAATCCCAACCCAATAACAATTCCCATAATGGTGGACCAACCACCCCAAACTCAAGCTCTAAAACAACTGTCTATGCATCGCGATTCGAGTGCGGGTCATATGGAAAAGTCCTATAATCTAAAGGGATATGGCTTATAATGTGTTTCAATAAAAAGGCTTTAGAAAGGCTAGAAGGGGCTGAGAAGGATATAGCATATAAAATCAAAAATCACAAGGTGAGAAGGTATAAAAAGGCTTCAAGGGCTTCAAATATGAAAGAACCGCCTTAATCACTTTCTACACTATGTAATTTCGTTATTTTCTTACCTTTAGCACTTTCATCAAATGGTTTTTCAACTAGCTTGGATCTCACGGCCTACACACTTCTCAAGGTTCCCTGAGATCGAACATACTTTCTATCGCATTGCTCACTAATCTTTTCTTTACTATCAACGTGTGTTTTCCTGCAAATACTCAAAGCATACAAATACATAGCTCATAAACATACTACTTACTATCATTAATTCACTGAGCTTATGCTTTCAAGCTATTAAACACACTCTACATCTAATTCCCATGTATCAAAAAATTAATTTCTACCTAAAACAGAAAAATGGAGATGAGAGACAACGAATCCCCACACCCCCAACTCAAAAATGAGTCGTGTCCCCACGACTCGAAAAAGACTCGAAAAACAGAAATTAAAATTAGCAGATAAACATATTTACAGAAATGGTAAGGAATAAAGAGAACATACTCTCGAGGCTATTTCCTCGCATCATTGACATCCAAGGTTGGATTTGCTGGACCTTTCGTTAATTGCTCAAGAAGTTTCATGATGTGCACTTAATTAGCGTTGATTTGTGCCACATCATTGACTAAGGAAGTTTGAGCTGCTTCAAATTTCGTTAAACGCTCCTCCATCTTCTCTTGCCAACTTTGCTCCTTTTCTTCTTTCGAGACTTGCGTGAACCCGCTCTTCGAAAGATATCCTTGATCCAAGCATTATCAATATAACTCGTCTTAAACTCGAGTTTCTCTTCTTCACCCAATGTAACATCCGCTTTTCGCACAAGACACGTGATCATGGTTGGAAATTTAACATTATAAACTGACTTAGGAGAGACCGAAAATTGTATCACCTCCTCATAGATCAACTGTGCCACATCAACTTCTTCTCCTCTCAATATACAATCCAAAAGTAGAGCGTACTTCATAGTCACATCCAAAGTTCGTGTGTTTCCAAAGATATTAGGGACAAGGAAATTGTGCCAAATTCTCGCATCCGATTGAAGATATTTGTAAGGCCAAGGTGCCTTCAATTCTCCCTTATGTGATTGCACTTTCTCCTTGTCTAATACATGCTCAAAAAGTAATTCCTCATCAAAGATTTTTTGTTTAGCAACCGCTTCTTCAAATTTGCAATAACCTTTCAATTTCTTAAACTCAAAGTGGTTTCTAATCTCCTCAACTCTGAAAGGAACTAGCTTTCCTCTAATCGGAACACAATTACTATCTCGGCTAAAGAGGCCTAAATAGAATTCCAAAACTAACTCATGACATAATTCAGAACGTCTTACCATAAACGTAGACCTACCCAATTTCTCACCAAGCTCTAAGAATCTCGCGTATTCTCCTGTACCAACTTCTTCCTTAAATACTTTCTCATAAGCAAAAGGTAGTTCTCTCAATTGTTTCTCTACAGAAGTCTTCAGGGCCCTTGAAGTTTCCTCTTTCTCTTTGGGTGCTTGACCTTGTGGAGGTTGTGTTTTCTCCTTTGCATAAAAGTAAAGCTTTTTACCATTACGATCAAACAAAGGTATTCCACTCTTCTCAACTTTATCTTTACCCTTTAATTTAGAACTAGAACCTTTTTCAATTGATTTCTTCTTGATTAAATCCAATCCCTTGTTACTCTTCATCTCCCTCTTGTTAGCTAAGATTGTTGTTCTATTAGTCATCTTCAATTAACCCCCAACTCAAAGCTTTAGCAACCCTTGATTTGAACTTGTGAATTATTGGTTGAACAAGCTTGATTTGGCTTAGGAAATATGAATGGATGATGATTTTCTATGTGGGTGAGGTGGATTTGTAATGGGTTGGCTTGGATTTAAGAAATTGTAGGATGAATTTTTAAAATTTGGCTCTTTGATTCTTCAATTTGAATGGATTTGGTGAAGATTGGGTGTTTGATTCTCTCTTGTACTGATGTGGAGAGAAGGTTTGATGTGTTTTTCTTGATGATTGGGTAGTGTTTTGGTGATTGGTGAAGGTTTTGATGAGCTTCAATGGAGTTGGGAGAGTTTTGGAGAAGAGAAAGAGGCTTTAGGTTTATAAAATTCGTAATAATGGCTTAATACCTCATTTATACACTTGAATCCCGTTTTTTCTCTCTCCAGCGGCGTCGTGCGGACCATACCTGCGGACTAGGGGGTACACCGCGGGGTAGACCGCAGCATCTGATGTTCGAATTTTTTTAGCCTCTGCTCAATACACGTAGTACGACCTCGTGGCACGCGTTTTAGCTCTGCGGACCATGGTGCGGACTAGGGGGTACACCGCATGGGTGTACCGCGGCTTCTTCGTCAAAATACCCGTGAAAGCACCCCGTGGCACGTGTTTTAGGCGTTCGGACCAAGGGTTCGGTGCAGGGGGTAGTCCGCACGGGTCGATTTTTCGTCTCTAGATAAGACCCGCGGTTCCAACCCGTGGTACGGGTTTTTGCCTTGCGGACCATATCTGCGGTATAGGGGTACACCGCAAGGGTACTCCGCAAAGGTCTTTTCTCCGTTCCGAAAATTTTTCTCGCTTCCCTAACTCGATTTCTCCAATACCTAAGCATCAAAAACACTAATACCTTTCTCAAATATGCAATATCAACTAAAAATAACTGAACTAAACATAAACTAACAACGTAACAGACATAAAAGCATAAAAACAAATTATGGGTTATCTCCCGTACAGCACTTTTATTTAACGTCTTTCAAAGTTAGACGTGTTACCTCTATCAAGATTTGCGAATATAGCCTCCCCAACAACGAGTTAGGCTATGAACGTCAACTAATCTGCGCTTGACCCCAGTTTTGGGGCGAATTTCAATCACCTTAGCTGAAACAACCTTAGTGACAATGAATGGTCCCATCCACGAGTCTTTGAAACTTCGTGGCCTATTCTCTCGTTTGTGAGCTTTCCATAGAACTTCATGGCCAACCCCAAACTCAATGTTTGGCTCAGTGTCCACAGGATTTAAGTGGATCTTCTCAGGAGGGACTTTGTGATGTGAAAGGTTGTGGATGACATGAACGGTGGGATCTAACTTCCTTGGTTTCTTACCCAAGACATAGAAGGTCTCGGATATGTTCCTTGCATGAAGGGTGATGGTCCCTTCTTGGAAGTTGAGGACACTTTGACTTGTGGCCATGAAGGGCCGTCCAAGTATGATTGGAACCTGCTTATCTGCATCAAACTCAAGAATAACAAAGTCAGTAGGGATGGCGATATTACCTGCACGGACTAAGACGTCCTCCACTGTTCCCCATGTCCTTTTAACTGAGTTGTCAGCGAACTGCAACTTCACTGAGTTTTCTCTGATTTCTGAAGTCCAAGTCTCTCGAACACGGACTTAGGCATAAGATTCACACCAGAACCCACATCGTACATCGCTTTCACCTTGAGCATACCATGTAATTGAATAGGAAGGTTGAAACTTCCCGGATCTCTAAGCTTTGTTGGTAGCTCTTTTTCACTTCTCCTCGAAACCCTCAGGTTCTCTCTTGGGATCTCTACACTCGCCTCTTTCTCAGGAATAACTTGCGTAAAAACTTGTTACGGTGTAAGTCCTCTCTTCGCAATCTCAAGCATTTGGGCGTTGATATTTTCATGTTGATACGCCTCTACAAATGTCTTGAGCACAGTGTCATCCTTTAGATTTGTATCAAGAATAGTTGATGACACTGATTGAACAATAGGTGGCGATTCCACCTTCTCTTCTTCTTTCTCTTCATGCACAGCAGGTGCAACTTCATCTTCGGATTCCTCCTTTGAGGCTTCTTTCTCTTTCTCTTTAGCCAGCTCAGCTTCATAATCCATAACCGATCGAATTTCCTCTTGCATCTTCCTCAGTAGCTGTATAAATTCGGCTTTCTCTTGGTCGTCCTCCACATAAACCTCAGAACAGTCAGACTCCACGGGGCTAGACTTGGTTGGTTCTCCTTCGGTACTCGGAACTTCCACGGCACTAACGGCAGCATGCGGTACTTCCTTTTGTTCTTCTTCAATTTCAAGGCAAATAGCCTTGCAAGCTTCGAACCCAACATTGTTTTCACCTCCTTCGATTGCCTTTACTTCCTTTTGTTCCATTAAATTTGTTAAAACTTTGTTTAACTGTTCTCCTTGAGTACCTAACATCTGAAGTATGGCATCTTGTCCTCGGACTTTCTCTTCCTGAGCGTTCATAGTTGTGGTCAAACGGTCCAGAGCTTGTGCAATATGTTGATTGTCCATAGATCCTTCTTGAGGATACTGAGGTAAAGCTTTTTGATATAATGAGTCGGTATAGGCGTCTTGAACAGGTTGTTGAGGGGGAGCAGGTATATTTTGATATTGATTTTGGTACTGACCTCTCGAATGGAAAGAGTTGTTCTGGGGGTGCGGTTGATAATGACCAGGATTAGCGGCCCCTTGTGGATTTGAATACTGCATACCCGGATGATTTTGGTTACCCCATTGATAACCTCCGTGATTGGATATAAAGTAAACAGATTGCGGATTTGATTCGCACTCTTCCCATGTATGATTGTTAACCCCACATTATTGACAACCTTGTGCTTCTTGTACTACGTTTGCAGCAGCTAAATTATTTTGCATCTCTATTTTCATCTCCTTGATTTGATTTTCTAATGCGGATATTTGAGCTGAGTTCGCAGTTTCTGCATCTAAACGAAGTGTTCCTCGGGTCTTTGCTACAGAAGCTCGCGTTGAAGGCCAACTTCTTTCTTGTTCCATAATATTTTCTAACACCTCAGAAGCTTCATTATGATTCATGGACACAAAATTACCCTTTCCAATGTTATCTACCTTCTCTCTACCTTTATCATTAAGACCTTCATAAAATATAGCAAGCTGTAGAGCGGGTGTATAATCATGGAGAAGACATCTAGCTAATTTTTGTTGAAATCTTGTCCATGACTCTCCTATTGTTTCTCCATCCTTTTGGCAAAATCTTGCAAGCTCGGTTTGATCTTTGAGTCTCATGCTCTTCGGATAAAAACGGTTAAAGAATGCGGCTTGAAGTTCTCTCCAAGAAAGAATTGTTCCAGGTGGTTGTCTTTCTAGCCAATCGCTAGCTCTACCGGTTAAGAAGAACGAAAACATATGACAATACAGTTGCTCGCGTGTAATGCCAGGAGTAATGTAGGCATCACAAATCTGCATGAACTTCTGAATTGATCTTACCGGGTCTTGAATTGCTGTACCAGTATAGAGTCCAAAACTTTGAAATTGACTGAGCATACCCGGATCGGGTCTAAATTTGATATTCTGGATCTCTGGAGGACGGTAACCGATTGGTTGAACATGGAATGGTACATGAAGGCCATGAAGGTCTTGTTCAACTCGGTTCTGTTGATTATTAATGTTATTCTGCCCATTACCTCCTCCTACTGGTAGTTGTATACCAGGTGGATTCTGCTATTGGATTCCTGGTGGATTTTGCTGTAGTCCACCAGGTGGTTGTGGACCTCTCGGATTTACTCCAAGTTGGTCACCAAGTGGTGGATCTTGTTGGGCTGCCATTACTCTTCTTAAGTCTCTTTCCTCACGAACTCGTCTGTTGTAAGGTCTAAAGCTTCTCTCAGGCTCCGATAAAGGAGGCCAAGAATTAAACACTGTGAAACCTGGAAAAGACTAAAGCAAACCACAAGCGTAAATCCGGAAAAATAAAAACTAAAAACTGAAAAAATAAAAACTAATTAAAAACTACTACTCGAAATAGATAACCCACACGCTAACGAGACACAAGTCCCCGGCAGCGGCGCCAAAAACTTGGTGTCGCCTAGGGTGTGATAAAAATAAGATAAAATTAAGTCAAGAAACTACGCACTCTCACCCTAAACAGGCACAGTATTGCAAGTATTACAGGACGTATGCATGTTTTAGTTAGTAAGTTGAGTTCGTTCTCAGGGACTTAAGTGTGTTATACGAGTGGATAGCAATAACGAGTAAAAGTAAATAATTAAAAGACAGAAAATAAAAGATATGAATTTTGAAAATAATTAATTAAACTAAGAAATTAAAAGACAATAAAGTAAAAGATTAAGAATATGAGATGAGAGATATAGCTTAGGTTTTGCTAGTATGCACTAATCCTTCTAATTCTATCTATAAATCTAGTTAATAAGGGAGAATATTAGCTCTTGGTATACTTAGTCAGGATTCTTAATTCTCATACCTTAGACCTTGAGAGCGACTAAGGGGGCTACGGCACAACCAAGACGTGGTTACACTCTTAGAGTTATCAAGCGCTACCAAGGCTCTAAGCAAACGCAACAATCAATTGGTGATATGGTGATTAAAACAAACCCTAATGACTATCTAGTTAGAATCATGTTTTGTCAGAACTAATATCGACACTAGACATTATGTGGTGGTTCAATAGTTAAACACCCAGTCATGGTGACCATCTAATTACTATTTAAACAATCCTAAAGTGATCAGTTCTAGGAAAGACAATAAATCAAAACACATAAACAAATATTAAGTAAGAAGCTAATATCAAATTAAAACATATAATTTCCAAAGAAACTTAGATAGAAGAATTAGAATTCATAGATTATACATTATGCAAAACCCAAGCTATGGGGAGTTTAGTTCATACCTGAAGGAAATAAACTAAAAGAAATTACAAAAGACATCATCTTGCTCTCTACAATAAACTGGAATAATAAAACCTTAAGAACTAATTACTATGAGGCAAGGATGATTTTACAAGTGATATAAGGGTGTATTTATAGATGTTTAGAAGACCTAATTCGTTTTCTTGAGGAAGAGATAAAGTATTGGACTCCTAGCCCAACTCAAATTCGTATGGAAATAAAGATAAACACTGCTGGACCGTTTTGAGCATATCTTCTTCGTTATTGGTCGGTTTGAGCTCCATAAGATACCAAAAGAATCCTCACAAAATTATCTTTGTCCCTATGAAAGGAAATTACCAAAATTGGACTATTTATTGGGGTAAATAGCACTTCTTTAGGCGTGTACTGCAGAATCCCAGATTTAGGCAGCTTTTCCTTTTCCATCTTTTTAGCTTTTGTTTCCTTGTCTCCAATTACCATGCAAATCTCTTTCCATAAGTTGTAGTCTTTGACTTGGACTCTAATTAATCTCCATAATTATCTTTAAAGCTACACACTAAATAAACAATTAAGAGCCCGTTTGGGATTGATTTTTAAAATAATCACTTAAAGTGATTTTAGATCCATAGTAATATTTTAGACTCAAAAAATCACTTTTAGGAAAAGCACTAGATTAGTAATTACTGAAATAATCACTTAAAGTGATTTTAGATATCAAAATATTTTTTAATATTTTTTACAAATATTTAAATTTTAATCAAAAAGCGCTTTTAGCTTCAAAATAATCAATCCCAAACGGGCACTAAACCCAATATGCTCTAAAAATATTATTTTACTAAATCAAGACTCAAAATAGGAAAGTGCACTATTTCTCAAGAAAAACGGCATTTATGACTTCTAAATCACTAAAAATGATGTCTCATCCTAATATTAATCTATCACAAATGAGGAGACATCAAGGAGTGTTTGGAAAACATACTTTTGGAGATTGTGCGGATGTGGCTATATCCTTAGCTGGAAACGTCCTCTAAAAAATTGTATACGTAAAAATATACACCTTTCTAGTATCAAAATCTAAAAATGACCTCATCTTTTTTCTATAGACAAGTATTTTTATTTATATTTAATTTTTTTAAACAAAAATAGGCAATTAACCAAATAACTATTTTTTAAATATTAATCTTCCTAAAATAGCATATTCAATTAAGTAAGAAAATATGAATAAAGAAATACTACTTATTATTTTTCATATACATTTCAATATTGTCCAGTCAATTTCTAATAATTTATTTCATACTTTTTTCTTGTAACCCTTTATTTTTTTTGTCTCTTCATTCTTTCCCTTCGTTCAGACCATCTCTTCCAACGAAACCCTAGCTGTCTTGTACAAAAAAATTTATCATTCTTAATTTGTCGAGTACCTTAGATAAACACATTTTTTACTTATGAAATTAGATTATATGGTCGGTAAGGTTTTTAGAGCGTGTATGAAGAACAACCAAAGACACTCTAACTATGAATAATCCAATCCATTATTGTATAATAATACACTATAAGGAGGCCTTTAGTCTAAAACTCTCGTTGGTAGTTTACTGATCAGATAAACAAATTCTAAAAAAACATCAACTGGTGTGTCCTAATGATAAAGGTGTTATAACCTATTATTTAGGGTGAAACCCTCCCGACGCTCTTGATCTTTCGCCAAAGTGCAGAAATCGCCCTTTATCTTTTTTTTTTCAAAAAGAGCCCTTTAGGAAACTTTTTTTGTCACCGTTAGCCATTTTTTCCATTTTCTGTTAGTTGACCGTTAGTCAATGCCATTTGTCGCCACCTCACCGCCACCTCACCGACACGTAAGCTCCACATCAGCCGTGATCAACAGCATTTACACGTCATACTTTTTTTTTTTTTTTTAAATCATGTTTTTTTAAAATTTTTTGTAGTTCCTCCTTCTTCTTCTTCTTCTTTGCCCTCCCAACACCAAGCCACGCTCCACCTTTCTGGGCTTATGAGGAGCTTTACTCGAAGCCAGCGCTCCCAACACCAAGCCACTCTCTGCACCAGGAAACCGCCGCCACGTTCCTTCGCCACCATCATCAACCGGCGTGGATACGCCATTAACAATCGAAGACCCAAATGAATAGAAAAACAAAAAAAATCGCCACACTCACTTTCCCACACCAAGCCGCTCTCTACACAAGGAAATCGCCGCCACTCATAGTTCCTTCGCCACCATCATCAACCGGCTTGTAGAAGACCCAAATTAAGGTAAAAAATTGAATTATTTTTTACCTAATTTCACTACTTTACAATTTTTCATAATTATCCGATTTAAGTATATATATATAATATTTTTATACAAATTCTACAATGACCATTATTATGATCGTGGAGTGAGCAATTTGGTCTTACACTGCATCTTTTGAATTGTTTTGTAGTAATTTTTCATTTGGTGCAGAACAGATGAGTGAGCAATTTGGTCTTTAGCTGCATTTCTTGAATTGTTTTGCAGTAGATATACATTTGGCACAACATGATGGAGTGAGCAATTTGAATTGTTTTGCAGTAAATATCCATTTAGACAAATTAAGGAATATTTCAACTTTCAATTCACTGGTGCTACTGTTGTCTTGGGTTTATTTTTCCAGCTACTATTGCTTTAAGACAAGATTATAGGTCTGAGAATTGCTGGTACAAGAGACGGGAATTCGATGTGATGCACTTGGTGATAGCCAAGATAATACAATGGGACTCGAGAATCGACTCAAGGTATGATAAGGATCGTAAAAAGGGTGATGGTGGATTAATTACTCCTGCTAAGGTTTGTTTTTAACTTATTTTGATCAATTTATTTATGTAGATTTGGTAACTTATAAGTCTTGTTTTACAGACTTATAAACCTGCGGCTGATTCGATTATTGGAGAAGAGAAAAAGAAGAAAAAGAAGAAATCTGAAGCAGAAGAGATTGAAGTTTCATCTTTTCTTTTGTAAAAAACATCATCTTTTCTCGTGTAAAAACTGATCAATCTTATCTAGTATTGCTAAAAGTACTCTGCTGGAGACACTGTTTCATTTATTTTTATTTCAATTTTGGTGTTTTAAACTGTATAATGAATGAATTAAACTGTCCTTTTTAAGTCATATGATGATTTGTGTGTGATATAGATTTTTTTTTTTCTTCAATTTGAGATGGCTATTTTTCTATTATAAATTTCATGTTTTTAATTTTCATCAATCAGTTACTTTTAGACTTAATTAAGATGTAACAGTTACCGTTTCTAAATTTTCTGTCATGAATTTCACTAATCCAGTGTTTAATTGCACCATTAGTCCCTGAATTATATAAGATACTTTCAAAAAGTAGCAGATACACCTCGGTTTGGTTCCAAAAAAATACTCCAAATATACCCCTGTGAATGGTATATTTGCTACTTTTCAGCATGTGTATATTCGTCTATTTACACAACTTATGGACCAAAGTTGCATTTAAATGTAACTTTTTATAGTCTTTTATATCTAAACAGTTTTAAGATCAAGATAACTCTTGATAAGATGAAGGTGACCACTCCAACAGTTGCACCAAATGGATATTTACTGTCAAAACAATTCAAAAAAATGCAGACCAAATTACTCACTTCTACAGTCATGGCATAAAATGGCCATTCTAGAATTTGTATAAAACATAATAAACATCACGGTGTGGTATATTAGGATGTGCACTTCTACATCTATGACATCTTAACTCCATTGCTCGTAAATTATCATCATTTTTTATCATATCTTTCCCATTTTCACTAACTTCCTTCATTACATCAACAGAGTCACGAAAAAACGGAGAATTAAATGAATTCCAATGCTTTTTGTTCTTTAAATGTTTCGAATCAAAATCTTGGCTAATCACATGGAGGTGAAGTTGTCTCATTGAAGGAACCTGCATTTAATCATAACTCAACTTAGTTAATGTGTAAATCGGAAAAGAATTAGATAATTAGTCGTACTGAGTGGTATCCAATGCGAAAGATTAATGATCGATTTTCTTTTGAGAAATTTTCTGTTTATTTTAATCCAACATCGTGCATTGTCTTTAATAACGGAAGATTCTCTTTCGTTATACCTAAATCAAATCAGATAATTCTGAAATATTGTAATCGTAATGAAATTAGGTATAAAATAATTCAAATTTTATTTACCTTAATTTGGGTCTTCTCCAAGCCGGTTAATGGTGGTGGCGAAGGAACCATGACTGGCGGCGGTTTACTTGTGCAGAGAGCGGCTTGGTGTGGGAAGGTGAGTGTGGAGATTTTTTATTTGTTTTTCTATTCATTTGGGTCTTCGATTGTTAATGGCGTATCCACGCCGGTTGATGATGGTGGCGAAGGAACGTGGCGGCGGTTTCCTGGTGCAGAGAGTGGCTTGGTGTTGGGAGCGCTGGCTTCTAGTAAAGCTCCTCATAAGCCCAGAAAGGTGGAGCGTGGCTTGGTGTTGGGAGGGCAAAGAAGAAGAAGAAGGAGGAACTACAAAAAATTTAAAAAAAAAAACATGATTTTTAAAAAAAAAAAAAAGTATGACGTGTAAATGCTGTTGATCACGGCTGATGTGGAGCTTACGTGTCGGTGAGGTGGCGGTGAGGTGGCGACAAATGGCATTGACTAACGGTCAACTAACAGAAAATGGAAAAAATGGCTAACGGTGACAAAAAAAGTTTCCTAAAGGGGTCTTTTTGGAAAAAAAAAAGATAAGGGGCGGTTTCTGCACTTTGGGGAAAGATCAGGGGCGTCGGGAGGGCTTCACCCTATTATTTATGACACATAATATCTATTTTACCTCGCTATTAGGTGTAATTGCATTATATACATGTTTGACTAGTTCCATCCATTTTAGAAGGAATGAGTTGAAAAATGAAATATTGCTAGCAGATCAGAAAAGTGTCACTTTTAACAACTGCCAAAAGTAGATTTCAAAGATTGGACCTTGAGCCAAGATTAAAAGAGACAAAATAACTAGAATAGTGGCCCCAAAATGAAGGAAATTTCACCCCTTGAAATGCCAGACAAAACTACTACATTAAAAAAGAAAATACATCTTGGAAAGCGGTACAAAATATAGGCCCTGTTTGGTTTGCGAAAACATTTTCTGTTTTCGTTTTCAGAATATGTTTTCCAAAAATGATTTTCGTTTTCTTTTCAAAATTTACAGAAAATATGGAAAACGTCGATTTCACGTTCTCCAATATAGCACTGTTTTCATTTAATTTTCTAGAAAACTGTTTTCATTTTCTCTAACCAAACATGTTTTTATTAGTATTTTAGAAAATATAGAAAATGAAAACAGAAAATACCTATTATTTTCACAAACCAAACGGGGCCTAAGAGTCCATACTCCCATTATCTGCTAAAACCAACAATAAGTTGTACCTCGTCGATAGACCAATGGGTCAGATCCTGATGTACATACTTCTCCACTTGGGACATATGAAATATATCAGAGGGATATGCTGAAGTAGCTGAACACGATACTATTCTCCAAGAAGATTGTAAAAGCTCTTGAGTCAAGATAATTTGATCAAGAAAAATCATAAGAAAATTGAGAAAAATAAATTCAAGTGATTCAGAAGTGAAAAGAAGGGGGTACACGACTATTAATATTATTGTTTCTAGCTTTGAAATAATTTGTTCCTTATCTAAGAGAAGACTCACAGTAGCTAGAGGTCAAATAAGGTGAGCCCGAAGGTCCTTAAACCGATCAAGAAAAAAGGTTGAGGAAGAAGATAAGGATTTACTTCTTTTTAGAAACAAAGGAAGCTTGTTCCAAAGGAGGGAAGTCGAGGGATAATAATTATTTTCTATCAATACCTTGGAGGGACAAGAAGAATGGAATGATAAGGGAAGAGAAACATCACGATATTTATAGTAGGGAAAGTAATTTTCCCGCTTCCCAAGGTGATTAGTGAAGGGAGGCTTCTCGTATTTCAAGGAGTGATAACATATTCCATAGCCTCGACAAATAGAGCATTTACAAAAGATCAATATAGCCTCGACAAATAGAGTTATTTGAAAGAACGACGTAGTCTCGGAAAATAGAGTTATCCAAAAGACCAGCGTCGCCTCGGCAAACAGAGTTAGCTGAAAGACCAATGTAGCCTCGGCAGACAGAGTTATCCAAAAGACCGATGTAGCCTTGGCAAACAGATTTATCCGAAAGACTAATGTAGCCTTGGCAAACAGAGTTATCCAAAAGACTAACGTAGCCTTGGCAAAAAAGAATTATTCGAAAGACTCGCGTAGCCTCATCAAAATAGAGTTATCTTAACATCTAACATAGGCTCGAAAACCTAAAGAGATAAGTGTTCAAAGATATAACTTTGTAAATCTTTTCCCCACTGCTGGCACCCTCTCAAAGGTGCGCTAGTTAGAAATAATGTCAACAATTTAAAGGTAAAAAAATCCTGTAAGGCCGATACTAACTTGGCTATCACCTTCATCAGTAAAGACCTGCACAATTCTTGGCTCAAACATATCTAGAGAAACATCGACATAAGAGTTTAGATCTCACCAATTCAAAGGGGTATTGATAAGCTAAATTATAACACTACTATTCGACCTTGCACAAAGAAATCTTAACACGCTTAAATCTGAGGAATTACGCTATGTGATCGATACACATATGCTCGAGAAAGAGAGCGATCAAATCTCATTCTCGATCCGATTTCCTAAGGATGAGTTACACACGCAAGCATCATGATATTATATAACACATCAACATGGTAACCTTTCCCGAACTTGTGATGCATACCTGCCTAATTTTGTGCACCCGCCTTATGCTTAAACTACGCCTAGACAGTCTTTCGCGCATCTATCGACATCTATAAATACCTCTTACTCCAGCAGAAACCAGATCTCTGATAACTCTCTTTAAAATCTCCATAGCTTCTCGGGTTAAGTAATCCCCGATAGAAAAAATACTATTGTTAAGTGTCAGAGTGCCATTGGGAGCGCACCTCTCTTTGGTCCTAACCTAGTATCTAGTTTTTAGAAGGTTGTGCAAAGCTAGAAGATCTTAGGACTTTCCTCGAGATCTGCATAATGACTATTAATAAGCTCATTACTCGATCATAGGGAGTAAGGTACTAATTTATCTACTCATCTCCATGTATAATGTGATGTTCTTAACTCTTATCTTCTTTTTCCTACACATATGCATATTTATTTGGTTATGTTCGTATCATAGGGCCAAGGGTGGTCCCTAGGCTGATGGTAGTACGATTTTTATGCTCTATCAGGAAGGGGGAGTTTAGCTCTAAAGTGGGATTATTCCATTTATTTATGATTATTTGATTTAGTAGCTCATTTTGGATTTTATATGTATATTTGGTAAATTTAAGATAATTGTGTGTTAAATGTGTAACTCCTACGTACAAGTATGATACGAGATCCCGAGATGAAACTAAGAAGTTAAAAAAAGTCAAAGTCAACCCAAAAAGTCATTAATAAACCAAAACATCCTCCTGGATGGTCAATTGCAATTTCCAGCATAACAAGAACTCCAACTTTGAGAAGGCAACAATGTTAAATGGTGAGGCATCTGCTCTATACCAAGATTACCTAAGATAGATCTTTAAGTTTAGAGCATGTGAAAAGAAACAGTTTGTGAATCAGAGCTGAGGTGACGAAGTTACTGGGGTTTGCCACAATAATTAAGGCATGTCTAGAAGTTGCTAAAAATGTTTTAGGCCACATTTGACCAACTTAAGTGGGCCCAGTTGGAACAAAAACGTTTTTGGTCATTATATATTAGTTTTGAAAGGGAAAATAGTTTATGCTTTAAATATACAAAGAATAAAAACATCTATAGAAGGGAGAGGGGAGCAAGTAAGGCATCGACACCATGGGATCATCAATCCTTCCACAATTCCATCAACTATTTAGTGTAATTATTGTATATATTCCATTACTAGGCTAATGATGTACATTTTTATCTTTTTTTAGTATGAACTAATTCAAATGATTTTCTTTGTATAAACACTATTGTTTGATTTTGGATAAACTCTATGCTTTTGGGACAATATTATTGAAATAAATTGAGTTAGATTATTGTGGTTTCCATTCTTACTATAATGATTGAATATGATTATAATGGTCACATAATTGAGTTGAGTTAGTCATTGAATTACACCCTGAAGGGGTATTTGATAGCACGTGGATTAGATTATCTTCATACTGGCACTGTACCCGGAGCTATACATCGTGATGTGAAGGCATCGGTTTCTGATTTTGGGTTAGTAAAACTGGAAAAGCCGGGCCAGTTGAATAGTTACATAAGCACAAATGTTAAAGACACATTTGGTTATTTGGATCCAGAATATTTTTTAACCCGTAAACTAAGTAAGAAAAGTGACGTGTATGCGTTTGGTGTTGTGATGTTAGTCGTTTTGTATGGAAGACTAGCAGAGAATGAACTAGGTCTAGTATTTTGGACCGAAGAGAGAATCAAAGCAGGAGAATTTGATCAGATCATTGACATGACTCTGAGAGGACAAATTTTATCAGATAGTTTAAATCAATTTGTGGAACTTGCTATTAAATGCCTACACAAAGGACCAAAGGAACGTCCTACTATGGCTCAAGTTGTTGTAAGTCTCGAGTTTGCATTGAAGCAAAATGGTCCTTTAATATCACGAGACCTTGAATTCACCCAATCTCTTCCTTCCGAATCAGAGGAGATATCTAATACGTATGAAAACTGTATATGAGGTTTCTCCAAAGCAGAAAGATTTATTGAAGGAAGCAGATATGCAGAGAAAGAAAAATTACAATAAACCAGGGAGACTTTGGCCATGGAAAATGTTTGGGACTAGAGGAAAATAATCGAAGAACGATTCGGTTATACCATAAATAAAATCTCCTTTATTCCGTCTCTTTTCATTTTCTGAGGTCCAATCAGCCACCCACAACTTTGATGACGGCCTTGTCCTTGCAAGGGGAGGATTTTGTAAGAGTTATATAGGGATCATCAATGACAGGTTTAATATTGTCTTCATTAAACATTTAAATTCATGGCAAGGTACTTCGTTCAGATTTATAATCAAAACATTTTCTAAGCTCAAACACGTTCATCTTGTTTCCTTGATAGGCTATTGTGATGAATCACAGGATTTGATCCTTGTTTATGAATATATACCTCGAGGGAATCTTGGTGACCATTTATATGGAATTGAAAGGACAAGAAATTATTTTCCTCCTTTATCATGGGATCAACGCCTTAGGATTTGCATAGGCGTTGCATGTGGATTACTTTATCTTCACTCTGACATTGTACCTGGAGTCATACATGGTAATGTGAAGGCCTCGTTCATCCTATTAGGTTAGAAGTTTGTGGCTAAGGTTTCTGGTTTTGGGTTGGTGTCGGACAATTACTGTAAGTCAGATCTTCAACGCTCATTGGGTTATATGGACCCACAATGTTATATAACCGGTAGGCTAAATAAGAAGAGCGATGTTTATGCATTTGGTGTTTGTGATGTTGGTTGTTTTGTCTGGAAGACCGGCAATGGATCATAGCCTCGTAAAGGGGTTAGCATTTTGGGCCCAAGAGCGGATCGAAAAGGGAGAAGTTGTTCAGATCATTGACGTGGCTCTAAGGGGACAAATTTATCCAAATAGTTTAAATAAATTCTTGAAACTTGCTAAACAATGTTTGCATAAAGAACCACAACAAGAAATTAAGCTTTTGACGACTTCGTTTTGGCCTTTAGACGACTCCTTTAAAGTGTTGTCTTATCTTTGCCTGCACTTTATACCATAGTGGCCTATACTCGTGTTGCCAATGTTATGACTACACGTTGATAGGATAGTCGGCTATTGGGATCCCCTTTCCCGGCTCCCTTCCAAAAGAGTCGGCTATTGAGACACCTTTCCCAGCTTCCTTCCCGAGCTTCCTTCCCGAACAGTAGGCAATTGAGACCCCTTTCCCGGCTCCCTTCCGAACTAGAGTAGGCAATTGAGACCCCTTTCCCGGCTCCTTCCAAACTAGAGTAGGCAATTGTGTCACCCTTTCCCAGCTCATTTCTAAAATAGAGTCGGCTATAAATCTCCTATTTCCCAGCTCACTCTTAAAAGAAGTCGCCTATTGATACTTACGCTTGCACCAGAAAGTATCAAAGAAGGCCTACAAAAGAATAAGAAAACAAAAAAATAAATATCCAAATAATTGCACTATAGGTCCCTGTGGGGGGCATAATGCAACTATCAAAGAGTAGGTTATAGTAACACCAACTATTTCTAGACTTTCATGGCTTTTTAGTGAATCATCCCTGTTAAATAAATTGAAAATTAATTCTAGTATAGGTCCCTATATTTTGCAATAAATACATTGAATGATTCTATATTATGCAAAACAAGATATTAATTGCACTGCAGGTCCCTATAAAAGGCAAAATAAGATGCTATTTTGAATGAATTAAACTATAGGTCCTGATATCTAACGAAAATGCACTGAATAACCCTATATTATGCAAAACAAGACATTAATTGCAATGTAGGTCCCTATATTTTGCAAAAAATGTTATGTTATTATGCGAAAACTGCACTATAGGTTTCTATGTTATGCAAAAAAAGCACTATAGATCCCTGTATTATGCAAATAATGCACTAAGGTCCCAACATTATGCGAAAAATAGACTATAGGTCCCAAAATTATGCGAAAAACACTGTAGGTCCTTATATTATGCAAAAACCTGCACTACAGGTACGCAATTCATTTATTTTTAGAAGTAATTACACCATACCTCACTTTCGGCATGTAATTCAAATCGAGAAGCTATTAATTGTCCTCCAGCAGCTAAATATGGTGTGAGAGCCATTGATATTCCCACCAAAAGGAATAATAAAGAAGATAATTGTGGAGACATTATACCCTACAAACATGCCCACATTAACATAGTATTATTAGAAAAATACACAAAAATATTCAACCAACAAAAAAAACATGCCCACATTAACATAGTATTATTAAAAAAATACATAAAAATATTAGAATTTCCCAAACTGGTCCTCGAACTTTGTGTTTTTACCAATTTGGTTTCGAATATCGTTTCCTTATAGTAAAATAATAGACTTATATGTATTTTCGTAACCTAAATAGTCCTTAAGACTTTTTAATTTCCCCAAATTGGTCCCTGTACTATCCCCCTTTTACTAGTATGGTCCTTAACTCCTTAACTGTAAAAATCTGACACGCGGAGACTACTATCGGACAAAAATGGTGCAATCATATAGACTCCTGTTTCGGAAACCAAAGGGACTAACTGTGCAATTAACCAAAGTAAGACATACCTAGTTGGCCAACAAGTTCAACTCAAACAATTATATGTTCAACCTTCTTTCCTTCTTTCCTAAAACTGGTAAATTGATATCTAAAAGTACCACAAGAAAGTAAATATTATAAGTATCCAAGGGCATAATAGGCAAACAAGGGTATTCTCGTAATTTATCGTGCAACATACCTTGTCAGTGATATTTTCTCGACTCTGGAAAAGTGGAACCGTCACTGTTAGACCATTTGTCTTTAGTGGGACTAGTGGGACCTGGTAAAAGAATATAAGCAAATACAGTAAATAGCAAAACTTACTACGATTATATTCATTTAAAAGTAATTTTCAATCAAATACCAAAGAAGAGCAAAAAAGTTAAAGATATATAGAATTACTGTAATGTTCATAGAAGATATTTATTTTTTCATCTTCTACCTTTATTTCTTGAACCTAAAAAACAAAAAATTACCCTAACTTATCTGGGCAAGATTTTAACTGATAATACAAAATATCCCAAAATATTAGTTAATACTTCAAGTCTTAGTTCATTGCAATATAGGTCCCTATAGTATGCAAAAATTGCACTGTAGTCCCTATATAATGCAAAAAATCGCAAAACTTCACCTGATTTACGACTTGTTGTCGAACAAATTTGTGATGCTCGGGAGTACGGTAAAACTGATCTGACAAAGCATGAAATTAGAAAACAAAATATTAGAAAAAATTGCACTATAGGTCCCTAACCTATCAAAGTATTCTAATTGAATAACTCGCAATAAAAAACCAACCTGACAATTACCATCACCTTGAACCTTACACTCAACCAGCTCGTACACTCGTAATCTGTACGCGGAAATATTTGATGTAAATTTACCTTTTTATACTCTCTCATAATCCAAAATGGGCCAAAAATTCAATTATTTCCGAATATAATTCTCTAAAAATGATAACTCACTGTAAATGATAACGCCATTTGAAACTTATCTAGTGGAAGGTCAACAAGGCGAGGGAATATCGGTAGAACCTAATTTAATAAAATAATTGTTCATATTAATAAACCTTGTTTAAAACATAAACATTCATAAGAAAGAAATAAAGAAAAAGTGAAGATTTTCAGGCTACCTCATTTTTGGAAAATGATGAAAGAACTGGGATGAGAATAGTAGCATCCTGAAAAATAAGAGGGCCCCACGCCTTAGCAGAGCAGAAAATACAAACAGTTATACAAAGGAATATAAATGGAAAATGGGAGGACCTTTAGTTTAGTTTCATATAAACGCTTTACAGTGGCAATAAGATCAGATGGTGTTGCCGTCTCTTCAGATAATATACGAAGCACCTACCAATTAAGGAACATAATTTCAAAACCCCCCTTTCTAAATAAAATTGTCCAGAAATATATAATATTATATATACCTGTGTCAAAAGATTTCTACTTCCGATTGGTGGATCAGATATTATGTGAAGCAGTTCAGAGTATGAAAACCCTAGAGTCCTTATAAGAATCGGTACATGGCGATGCACAGCCTACACATCATTAACCTCATTAGAAACAGTGAGTAATTACTTTAATAGCCATTTTAGAGGCCAAGATCATAAGATAAAAAAGCAAAGTAGGTAATGGAAAAATAACCTGTTTAACAGACTTGGGAGATCGTAAATAAGTTTCAAATACAAGTTGAAGAAGATTAGGTTTCTGCAAGAAGAAGAGCACCTCAGTCAGAATAGAGGGATTACTTATTAACTCTTTCTTCTAGTGAATTTTACCTTTGTGCATAATGCAAAATATAGTAAAATAAGGCTCTGAGCTCTAGCAAATGACACTGAAGAATCACTCTGTTTAACACACTCATTTTCACGCATCTGAGATCCACTAACCGATGCTTCTTGGCTCCCAACCTGACAAAATCAATCATTTAATTACTACGGAACAAGTAAAACACATAAACTAAAAAACAAACAAAAACAACACCTCTCTTTCTGTCCTTTGCTCAGATTGTGACTCCGGATCTGAAACATTATGATCAACCTGACAAGAACATATTTGTTGCAAATTGTTCAATGTTTTCTGATATATTGACTTCTTAACTAATCTTAAAGACAAGTAGGTTGAGAAAGACTCTAACTTGGATGTTATACATAGGTAAATCCTAGTGGCAAACAGAAGTAACTTTACTACCAATTCTTCATTTTCTTCATTCCCACTAAATGGACTTCCCACAAAGTCTTAATAATTTACAGCTCTTTTTAAATCTATATACATTAAATCCAATACAGAGACTCCATATTCCATATCAAATACAAAAGAAATTCAAAATGTACCAAATGCAGTAGAAGGTTTACTCAAAAGCAACTGAAACTGAAACACGTGAATTTTAATCTAAACACATTCAGATGCTTGTAAAAATGCTTATTTTAATATACTAACAGCACTAATTACATTCCGAAAAAGATAGCAAAATTAAAGTAAATCAACGGATATGAGAATTCTGACCTGAATTGGAGAGGAAGAAAGGAATATGATTGTCAACTATCTGAACTTTCTTTTTCGAAGGACATGAGTTCGAAGGACATCGCGTATTTAAAAATTTACTCTACTCATCGGACAATCCCTGGATGAAGAGCATCCATCACTTGACATTGCACCTGCATACCCCAATTGTAAGGATTATCATCATTATTACAATAATTTGAAAAAAAAAAAAAAGGCTAGGGTTTGAGATCGATATGAAAAGGTGAAATTGAAAGGCTAAGGTTTCTAATCTCCCGAATATGAGACAGTCATCACCATATGATCTCCACTCAGGAAGCCTTAGTATCAAATGGAGGAGGCGGTGACGGTGAAAGTGATGGTTGCGTTGACGATGGCGTGATGGAGAGAGAGAGAGAGAGAGAGAGAGAGAGAGAGAGAGAAATTAGGGTTCTTATGGTGAAAGAAAAAATTGATTTGGGGATAAATAATCTATGCAAGTAATTGTATGAAAGATGGATGATTTTTTAATTAATGTAAATACGATTTATCTACAAAATTTAACTTAAATAAAAATATTAGTGGATTTAGCAAAATGAAAAGTACTAGTAGACTAAAACGGAATCTAAAAAAATGTGTAATTGATTTTCAAATTATTCTCTATTTTTTTTTTCAAAAGTTTTTGGTTAATAATTTATGATTTTAGAATTATATTTTTAATCAAGAATATGATTAAAATATAATATATGATTTTTGAAATTAATTTTTTATTCAAATTTTTTATTTTATTTTACTTTTTTTAATAGATTTGAATTTTAAATATTTATATGAATTTTTAAAATATTAATCATTATTATTCTTATCTTTATAAATTAAATTTAGTTTTAATCATTTTTATGATTAATTATAAATTTTTAAATTTATTTGTGTTTTTAAATATTTTTGTGCATTAATTTTTTATATTTTTGTGATTTTCTAATTTTGTTATGAATAGATTATTTTTTAAAATATTTATGACTTACTTTATTTATTTTTTGTATTTTTAAAATATTTTTGAGAACCAATTAAGATTTTTAAACATTTTTGTGTTTTTTAAGTATTTGTATGAATTTTTAAATATTAATCATGATTTTTTATTTTTACTATTTTATAAGTTAAATTTAAAAAAATTACGAATATTTAATTCATAACCATTTTGATTGTATGGGTAGAAAAATATGTTGATAGCCCACTCTTATTAAGTAGGGGTGAGAAATGTTTGAAATAATAGACGACTCTTATTAGAAAAAGGTGGTCAAATACAAAATTGATGTTTTTTTAACAACTAAATGATGGAGGGTTGGGAAAAAAGAGTTGGCATACCTCAGTTTTCTTGTAGTGAACCAAGTGAACGTCCTACTATGGATCAAGTTGTTGCAGGCCTTAAGTATCAGGAGATATGGGATTGTTCCGCTGTAATGGATTCAGAACCCTCTTCTGTATATGGACGATAATAAACATGTGAGTTCAGAGTCCTTCCACATTGCTCACCATATATTACATTCTTAATTTATTGGTTTTCAAGATTATAAGTATGTGTGTTTTTCCCGTCCTTGATTTTATTTTGTTTACCATTTCTTAAAAATCAGCAACAATTGTGATATACTTTCTAGTTTTTGATATTTGTTTAATAATGCTTCAGGAGAATGCATGTTGTGCGTTTATCTGTTCCGCCTCCAAGGTAATAATTAATTGCACTATAGTCCTTGAACAACCCGATCAAAATTTCACTTTTTATTTTATATTTAATTTTATGCCACACTGCAATTTAATCGTCCTTTTGATTCATTTAGTAAATTGTGGATTCCATTTCGAAGAGAATGCTTTCTGTTATTGTAGTTATTTTAGATAACAGGGAGGCAGAATCTTTGGAGAATTTACTATTGGAATTCATTTAGTAAATTTTTGCTGGTCAAGGGTCAATTTGTTTGATAAATGGATTTAGTAGAGTTGGTAATGAACGTGAGTTTCATATATGTTTGATGAAAGAATATGGAAACGCTAAATCTTGGATGATACAATTTTCAGTGGATGTTAATTATAAGTATATGCCACAAGGTTTTCTGAATACTGGTGAAATGTTATGGTGGACGGGTGATACCTTGATCTCGTATGACCATCAAGGTAAAAAATTTAGAGTTATGATTATGAATTTGTTGATCGTTATGAGTAGAGCTTTGCATTACATGATCATAAGGTGGATTGTGATAGTGATACAGACAAATAATCATAATCTTGAAATTTGAAGCAAAGATTGGTTTGAAACTAGTTTAGAAGATTAGGATTTTATTTATTTTCTACTTGTTCCTTTTTTCAATTGTAAGACTATTTATTATTTATAAGGTTTTGACATGTTTGGTTTCTGTTTTTTTCCTTTGTAAATTGCAATAGATAACATAACATATTTGATAATTTAATTAGTTAATAAACCATCTTCTTAAGCTAAAGCAACAAATTAAGAAGTGCTGCAGGTGCTATTTGGGTAATGAAAAGAAGAATAGGTCCTGAAGGTGAAGCTTTGATAGCTACAGTGGCTGCAAATTTAAGGTCTTATAACTCGGGGACTAATTCGCAAATTATTGTAAACTTACGCGATAAATATCTACATAACCATAACTTGGGGTCTGTTCAAATAAATCAGGAAATCAGATTGGAGAAGTTTTGTTATGAATGAGCTTCGTTGTATATATATATATATATATATATATATATATATATATATATATATATATATATATATATATATATATATATATATATATATATATATATATAGATATGAATTACTGATGTAAAATTATCTATGCATTGCTGATTAAGTGTTGTTTTCACTCTTTTGGAAATGAATATTCATAAACCGAAAAGCATTTGATATAGAAACCTGCAATATATAGTGCAATTAACTTTATTTTTTTATAATAGGGACCTGCAGTTAATTTTCGTACAATATAGGGACATATAGAGCAATTTTTGCATAATGTAGGGACCCATAGTAAATAAGAAGAGTGATGTTTTGATATGAGATTTAACAGTAGGTTCACCACGATAAAAGAGAAACGAAGTTACAGTTGAAGAGAATAGATAATAGATTAAAAACTTGCATAGGAATTCTAGTTTCAGTTTATTCACATGGGAGAACACAAATCTAAATTAATACTCAGGCGTAGAAGAGAATAGAAAATAGATTACATAATTAAAATAAATAAAAGTGTGAATATATCACAATAAACAAAAGTAATCAATAATATTTAAAGTATAGAGAGGCATATATGAGATTCAGACATGTGGTTCCTCCTAGATCCCAGTTCAAGACAAACATTAAAAGAAAAACAAGAAAAGTTGATGGAATCAAACAAATGTAACAGTAACCTCCCCATGATCATCATCTACAAATTCCTGTTAAGAGAATGGAGATCATTATAAACCAAATAAAAGCTGTGACTAGCTAAAAGTATATTAGCACTCAAATGGGACATGGAATAATAAAAAAAAAACTTAAAGAGTAGAATTTAAAATAGTAAAAAAATTACACAGAGATGAAGAACCAAACAACACCAAATGGCGACTGAAAATGAAGAAATAAAAAAAAACTTGGAAGCCCAGCATTGCTGAAGCCAGATAGATGTAAAAACTTTAGTTAATAATAAAAGATTAGGGTTAAACCAAATGGAACATGGAAAGAGTAGAATTTAGAAGAGTATAAACACACCTGCTTATTCTTTATTGTTTTCGCAAGATATTTTGAGTTGATGATGACCCCAACATTTCACATGCTGATCTTGAATAAGTCTGACTGAATTTTCAGCAGAGCGGGTGGACCATTCCACCTCAATCATGTGTATGGAAGAAATATATGCAAAATCTTGAGGGATCTCTACAAGCTTCTCGCAATCGTACACGACCAGATTTTCGAGGCCGGGAAAGTGATTACGAGTGGCATTCCAGTACTTCAGATCTTCCATGCTATACAACTTCAAGTATTTGAGTTTTGTGAACACCACTTCATCTTCCATATCCCATCTTTCACCTTCAAATGCATTTAAAATTAACTCAAGAACCTCCAGATTCTTTAGCATCACAAGTTGTAACATTGTATTCCATGGCATTTTAAAATTCGTCAAACTAAGTTTCTTCAGATTGGAAGGGAAATTGAACTTACATGGATATAAACCTGCACCCACGTACTCCACCTTGAGTGATATTAGTCTATTGAGAAACTCTAGCATTGGGAACCGGTTACATTTCGTATCATCATCCCATGAATCTAGAAAAATGCACCCTAGTTCAAGAATGCCTGATAACCTTCTCAACATCTTCTCCATATTGTCTCCATAAGCAATAATTGGTTCCGAAAAGGTTTGTAGATTTTCTAGAATAAAAGAAGAGTTCTCAAGTCTGTGAGGCTCCAAATCAAAAGAAGAAAAAGTAGGTATATGAATGTGTCTCAACTTTATCATGTCCCATATAAAATCTGCTACTTTTACAACTTCATCATTTGATTGTTTGAAATGAAAAGTTTCAAGGTTCCAAATATTGGATATGGATGGCGGAATTAATTTCACTGAGCTTCTGACGGACAAGTATCTTAGCAGAACAAGAACGCCAACCTCTATAAAAGAGTCTCCTATAATGAGATCTTCAGTTTTCAATATCCTAAGAAACTTAAATTTGTTATAAATGAAAGAAATATCATATGAATGGTTCCTCGAGATTTCATCATTAAATAAAAGTGTAAAAAACAGTGATTGCAGAAATGGCCCAGAGGACATAACAAATTTTTCCAATCTATTAAAAACCTGGAGACGACGTTGATAATATATCGTGGGTGAATCCCCTATATAATCTATCTGCACAAAATTATCTTCCTTAACTTTTCTTTCGAGGAAGTCACATACAACAGGATTATAAACACGAGCGACCTTGCCAAAACCAAATTTCTCTTTAGAAAGTTTCAGTAGGTTTCTTGAAATAAGATCGGTTAAATAATCCTCTCCTGTCTCCTCTAAGCTCTGGGATGCCGTATGTTTTACAAATCCCTCCGCTATCCACAATCGTATCAGTTCTGAGACCGAAACTTTTTTAAGTAAAAATACTTCCATGTAGAAAAAGCATGATCTTAAATGGTCCGGTAAATAGATGCAAGTCAAATCTAGTACGCGACTTACCTGTGAACCCCTACGACCAAATACGCGTGACCCTAAAGTTTGTGCAACTTCTTCCCACTGATTCACTGTTTTACGAATGGTCCGAAGAAGAGCAACTACAAAAGTCTTTGATTCTGGTTTACATCTTTTAGCGATTATCATTCCGACTTCCTTCATTTCTTCAGGGCAGCTTACTATTTCAAAGAATGAATCCCAGATTGGTGGAGATTGGGGTTCCCCTATGCTCTTAGATTTAGCTGGAAAATCAAACTCCTCATCTTCAGTAATTAATACGATTCTACTTCCATTTTGAGAATCTGGGAACCATCTTTGTATCTTATCCCAATAATCGAAACACCAACCGGTATTAATCACAACAAGGAATGTCTCTCCCTCGAGACATTCAAACAGTAGTTTAGCTAGTTTTTCATTATTCTTGGAACGAATTTCATATGAAAGATCAACCAGGTCACCTAAAAGCTCCAATAATGCGTTTGTTATATCATCATGAGAATCAATATCTATAGAGTTCAAATATGCACGAGACTCGAAGTGGCTGATGACAAAAGGAGAATTGTACAATTCTTTAAGAAATGCAGTCTCGTCTGTTTCAAAAGGACAGACGATGGTGATAATGTTAAGTTGCTTATCTCCTCCAAGAAGCATATCCTTTTCTATCATTGTATACTTCCCCTTGAGATCCTCCTCCATATCTTCCATAATCTTTCTTTCTTGCTCAATTTTGAGAAAATCTAGAAAGATATCGTTAAGCCAGCAAATACAGCGCCACGAAGGAACATCTCCAACAAGATATGAATCAAGAACATACTCTACATCATATGCCAATTTTGTAATTGTTTCAATAGTCTCCTTCAAAAACAATGGTGGGTTGCTTGAGATTTCTATGAGGTCAGAATACCAGAAACAAAGCTCACTTTGCACCCTCTGAATGAAATAGTTGAAAGGTCTAGTTGAACTAGTCGTGTCTTTCAATAACTCCTCAAGATTCTCCAAAAGATGGTTAATGAAGATGAATGGACTCGTTTTTGGATATGTAAGTATAATTGGCCTCTCCACTCTGAAACGTTGGAAAGTAGGAGTTTTCTTGAGCCGACGGAAAAATTTGCAGAGCTGCGAACAAAGTTGAATGGCCATGTATTCATTCATTTTATTGAGATCAAATGAGTAGAAAAAGGATCCTACATTCCTGACAACAGCTCTAGCTACTTGTAAATCACCATCTTCATCTTCTAAATCACCATCTTCATCTTCAACCAACTCTTGAGGAGGAGGAGGATCTATGAGGATTGCTTTGATGATTACAACACCAGTTATAACGTCCTCTATCATTTTTGGAGGTACAACAGGGGAATTGATAAGAAATTCAAGGAGAGCATCAAAACCAGAAAAATCAATCTCAGTACTCTCCACAACCCTCTGATCAATAATACTGCTTTGTGCTAATAAAGGATGCATACTGCGAAGATTTTGAAGGGATTTAAAGAAAGCCATAAATCTCTGAGATTATAATTTTTGTTGATTTAATTTTAGTGAGGGTAAGAAGTAAAGTAATATGTAAGAAGCGAAGAAGTGAAGATCCAAGATTGAAAAAAAAGAAATGAGTGGCTATAGCAAATTTCTTATCTACCTCCGAAGACTTCTGGAAAAGAAAATACAATTAATGAGATAACAAAGATGGTATATAAAAAAGAAGACTCAAATGTCCATTAAAGGGAAGAAATTGAGAGTGGAAGCATAAATGTTCAAGTAGGAGAATGTTCAAATCTCCATTACTTGATTTTCCAGATCGATGGCAGAGATCAACTTTATAGAGTTTTAAAACTAAATAATTAATTACCTTACTTTGAATTCTTCAATGGAAGCAAACGTGCTGAGTTGGGTGATGAGTTTGAGTTTGACTTTTGATGTTGTTGTAATTGTAATTGGGGAGGAGGAAGAAGAAAACCGTTAAAAATGAGATAAGGTTGGGTTTAGGCCCTAATTGCTGTAATTAAAGTAATACAGGACCACCAATAGTGTCTACTTTGATATTACTTTTGATGTAAACAATTAAAAAAACTCCATAAACCATAGTTTACAAATAGTAGTGAATCGAAATTATAACGATTCATGTTCAAAAAAAAAAAAAAAAATTATAGCGATTCAGATATTATTTTAAAAAATATAATTCATTTAATATACATTTAATTTGATGTCGTTTATAGATACAAATATAAAATATAATGTAAATTCTTATTCATAAATTAAAATTAGGGGAAGTTAATTAAAAATGCTTAAAGTGCATGCTACCTTATGTTTTAAAGCTCAAAGTAAAAGCTAGTTGAGAGTTATAGTTACAACACAAACCGGGACACGTAATTACTATAATGCCATAATAAAGCAACCTCTCATTAATTGACTGGTCAACTCACACGTGGAAAGCACACATACACCTTTACTGATTTCAAACCAGGTGTCTTTCCCTCTCTCCTTAATACAACTGATGTAATTGTTTCCCTCTCTCCTGCAACACTCTGTTGCCTCTTCATTTCTCTTCCACAATCATACCCACCAGTGAGTCGGAACGTCCCCAAAAATTGTACGAAATACAACTATTATAGCAGTGGAAGATTTGGTTTCTTATGCGAATACCTGTACATGTGTCTTGACCAGAAAAGAAACTAGAAGATTGATTTATCATAATACGACAGAAGCAGATATCAAAACCCTAACCGTAAATCAAGGTAATGTTGTATAATCATTACCATTATCTCTTGTTCTATCCTCGTGCATATGTTAAGGAAATAAAATCAGTAATTTTGATTGTAGAAAACCCTATGTGTGGAAATGTAATTGTTTTTGTATTCTGAATTATAGATGTGTGATTGTTTGTATGATTTTAAAATGTTATCCCGCATTAGAGCACATGATTATATGTGTAAGAAGACGAGTTTTTTTGGTATATGCACAAAACGGGTCGAAATGATTTCTGTGTTTATTTTTGGTATACTTGTGTATAAATAAAATTGAAGATTTTAAAATGTTATCCCGCATTAGAGCACATGATTATATGTGTAAGAAGACGAGTTTTTTTGGTATATGCACAAAACGGGTCGAAATGATTTCTGTGTTTATTTTTGGTATACTTGTGTATAAATAAAATTGAAGTACAGTAGATTTGTTATAATGAAAGAATGGGTCTTGTGTGTGTAGAGGTTTGCTTCTAAATGTTGTGGTGGAAATCGATAGATAGACTGTAGATTCATGTTAATGTAATTAGTGTAAGAGTTTGTTTAGTAACTTTTATAGGTGTAGTACATTGCAGATTAACTGAGTTCTCGTGTGTGCAGAATCATGGCGGAGGACAGGTGCACGTTGGCTGCGATATTCAAAATAGTGACAGACCAAAAAATGACCTTATACTATTTCAACTTCCTATCCCGTAGTCCGTTTTATCCGCTTTTCAGTGGTATGAAGAACTAAAAAGGAGGTAAAAGGTGGGAAAAAAATAATGACATCATTGCAGAGCTTGTAATGACGTACAACGAAAGGCAAGAAGTTTATACATTTGGAGGTGTGCCCCTGAAGATTACTCCTAATGATGTACGGTTAATAATGAAGGTGAATGGTGGAACAGAGCGCGTACCAAAATTCGTACGCACTGATCTAGGAGCTGGGCGTTGGTTTAAAAAGACATTCCCTCATGTGAAGACAACCGATACCCTAAAACAGATGGACGTGAAGTGGTTATTAAAACCATATTGGATAAGAAAAATGGTGTTAGAGATTTCTTATCCATATGCGTGAATATGATTACAATGTCCACTATTTTCTACCCTTCTGGATCAGGACGGATAACTCAATGGCACGGTAAAATATCTGAGAATTTGAGTGAGTTAAATACATACAACTGGCCTATACACATTGCTGACCATGTAATGAGCGTTGACACCATTTTGGGTAAAGGATGCTCCTTCTTGCTGGTGGTGAGTTTACAAAACTGCATTCGGAATATGCTTTATCGGAGTTTCTAACATACGTTTTTCATTATGTATTACAGCCGTGGATGAATGAACATGTTAATATACCAGGTAGGGTCCCAGCAGATGACCAAGCATTCCCAAGAATATTTAAGTGGGACCTGTCGGAAGGGGCATCTAATTTTCGTGCTATAGTACTTGACATAATTACTATAGATATGGTTAGTGTAATGAAATTGGTTTATTAATTGTTGAACAAATATATATTTTCTGACCTTATGTTTTGAACCATTGACAGGTCATGACTGGTGAGCTTGGAATGTCTGCGAAAGAGATGGTTGAGTTTGGAATAGGCCGTTTAAATAATGATGTTAGACTTGGTGTAGAGAATGGAGGACCTGGTAGTTTTGCTTGTTTAAGAAATGACGTGATGTGTGAAGGTGAAATGGCTACTGATTTGACGAACAATTCGACTGGACAGGATGGTGCATCGACCGACGAGTTGTGTAGTGTGAATAGTGAGCTTGATTTAGTGAAAGGAAAAAATGATGAATTATTGAAAGAGATTGAGATTTACAGAACTGAGAACCGTAATCTACGTGAACAGCTTGTGGAAACGAAAGATTTGCTTGAGAAAAAGGCAAGGTCGATGGAATACGGTTTTGACCAGGATGTACGTGTAAATAATGAGGATGTGGTTGTTCCCAATAAGGATACATCAGATGCGGAATTAGCGGAGACCACAAAAGCATAAGATGTACCTCAGGTAGTCGTTGGTGATATAGAAACGTGTAATGCTGAGTTGAATTTGTCAATGGAAATTGATACACGTATGGATTCTGTTGATTTGATGAATATTGCAACAAACATACCATCTGATGTAACTTTAGTGGAAAATGAGACAGTTTATATTGTAGTTAGTGTTTCTGGACCGACAATAGGGGAGGCTGGTGTGGATGGATTTACAGTGTCTGGAGTTTCGAATGTCAAGAAATGGACTTCAATGGTGCAAAGAGTCAAGAATGCTGAAAGAGGGAAAAGGCGCAAGGCAGTTGGGGATGACTTTGTTTCAGACAGAACACCAAAAAAAGGCAGGAAGGGGAAAACCCCATTGGATGTGTATATATATGAATCGTATACAACCCGTTGGTAAATTGAGACAATATATATTACCATACATTATGGATGTGGATATTATGTTGCATGTAGCCTATAAAAAACTTGTACGTTGATGTGTTAATTAACTCGTATAACACGTCGTGTACATGCCCAAATGGCAATGTTAGGGTAGATATCCCATGCGTTAAGTTAATGATAAGAATAAATAGGTTTCTAATTTGCACACGTCAATGTATGTGTAAGCATGGGTGTATACCGTGTTGTAGTGTTATGATGTCTCCCTAATTGTTCTAAATATAAGCTTTTAGGAGACATCATTTTAGGTAGGAAATGGTCTTCTTATATTGACTTTTGTGCTTAATTCGTAATATTCCTATTATTTGTCTTGATCTGATGAATCATTATTTATAGAGCATATTTGATTTAATTTGTGTGTTAATGTGAAGCTTTAAAGATAATACGGAAATAAATTAGATGCCAAATCAATTCTAAGGAGATAAGGAAATAAGATCTTAAAGAAATCAGGAGATACAAGGAAATAGAGCTCAACTAGGAAAGGAAAAGCTGCCAAATAAATCTGAATTTCAACAGCTACGTCCATTAAATTGATCATAACTCAAGATTGGCTGGGAATTTGGAAGAATGGTATGAAGAAAAGTTATAGAGCTTTCCGAGACGATCAGTTTCGATATAAAGAATGCGTCGATCGGTGTTGAAACGAAGAAGTTACGGCTAAACAAGACATCAACAGTTTCTTACCTTTTCTATATTTTAGGGTTACGAATTTGAGTTGGGCTTGGACTCTTTTACTTGACCCCTACTCCAAGATTTCGACCTAGAACCTATATATATCAGTTCTAAACCTTAGAAAATCATCCCTTGGCTGCATAAGCTTAATATACATACATAATTCATTATAGAAGCAATCAAGAGGATCTAGAGGAGGAAAAAGCAAGAGCTAGAGCTTAACTACATCAATTCAACACTTCTCCATCTCTATTCTTTGGGTAAATTAGTATTAGATCTATTTTGTCTATGAGGTATTTCTAAGTTATTTATTCAAGAGTTTTAGTATGCATAATTGATGTTTAGGGTTGTAACTATATGAACCATTGATTATTGTTTTTCTGTTTTAATTTGATTCTGGGATTTTAGTATTTAATTGAATTGGTTTATAATTTCCATTGACTATATTCTTGTGCTTGTTTACTATCATTGACGTCGCGAATCAAGGGTAGGTTTTAGTAATTAGGCTATTCACTAGTGGCGGTGATCATCCGGAAGGGGGGTTTAATTACAGAACTAGAATATAGACGCGTGGTATTTGTCATTGATCCTGACGGGCTTGACTAACCACGTAGCCAAAGAGGTAAAAGATCTCAATCATCTGAGCTTAGCTTATAATCGCCCTGATGGGGTTTGTAATACGGTAGAGTAGCTCCTAAGTCCACCCCGACGGGGGTCAGGAGATTATAGAGTCCCAACTATTGTGAAATTTCTCATTCACCCTTATTCTTAGGAATCATAATTTAATAGGATAGATTCATACTTGCATCTCCTTACCTTATTTGCATAATTGTTTTTATTATTATTTTTTATTAGAAAACAAAATACTTCACTACTTATCTTTTTAATTAAGACAATTAAAACTATCTATTCTAATACTGAACACGAATTTAGAATAACTACTTAAATCCTCGTGGAGACGATAATCCCATATTTACTTATCTATTACTCCATCCGTTTCACTAAAATTGTCCATTTACTAAAAATAATGTTCCAAATATATTGTCCACTTAGGAGTTCAAGACACTTTTTTCCTACCTTTTCCACTATTACCCTTATTAAAATATTGAAATATATATTTCCAATACACATTTAAGATATCAAGATAATTTAATAGGGGTATTTTTGTAATGGTGAATGCATTTATTATGTTTCTTAATATATGTGAAAAGCTAAGTGGACAAATTAAGTGGAACGGAGGGAGTACTTGGAACGACCCGTACACTTGCGGTCTGTGGATCCTTTATTCCTTTACTTTTATTGAATTATTTTATATCACACCAGGACCCACCAAGTTTTTGGCGCTGCTTTCGGGGATTTATTGCGGTTATTTTATTTTGTGTTTAAGTTGGGTTGGTAGTTTTAGTTGCTTGCAGTTTTACGTTTGTTTTGTTTTAGTCTCTTTTCAGGTTTTTCTTTAGGTATGGAAATTTCCCTTTATGAAGAGCAAAATCCAACACAGACCCGGTGTATTCAAGTGAAAAACTTTATTGATAGAACAAACATCTTCATGGATCTGACACGAGGGATCTTTAGAGATCATGAAGAGAGGCTCAGGAAGTTGGAGGACTCCCTCAATCGTTTCGCTAAGGTTACAATGGATAATGTAGTAAAGAGTTAGGCGAAAAGCAATGCTGCCATATCATTAGTGCAAAATATGCAACAAGAACATCAATTAATGGAGCAACGATTGACGCAACTCACAGAAACAATTGAGAGGCTACAACAAGTACCATCTATGCAAACTAGCCAAGGTACAAATATTAATCATAAGGCCAGTCAAATAGCGATGTTCAGTTCGATGAATTTGAAAAGTTTAGCCTTCAAGAAGAGAAGGAAGTGGAATCGCCACAAGTTACACATAGTGAACTAGAGGTTCCAACAATAGAAGAATCAACCACGCTAAGCATAGATGAGACAATTGTTGAGAATCGAGTCGAAGTTGAAAATAAATCTTGTGAAGGGAAGATGACATCCATGGAAAACCCAGCCAAGCCGCATTTAGAGGAATCAAACATTGAGATCTTGGTTAGAAAAGAGATAGAAGAAGAAGATACTATGATGAATTTGCCACCTAGTTTTCCATTGATGTCACCACCCAATCTTATGTAGACGAATCATTCAAATGGTGACACTGATAAAGCATTTGTAGAGGCGTGCAAAGAAGACAAAACCTATACCCAAATGCTTGAAGGTGATACAAAAGAACTCACACCGCAACAAGTATTCACATAAGCTAATTCGGAAACAAATGAGAATGCGAGTGTAGAGATTGAGGTTGAAAACGTGGCCCTCATAACAAAAGAAAGTTCTGAAACATCGCTTGTTTTGGACAAAAATCTTGAGAAGGTGCCACTTGAGTTTCCCATTATACCAAAAGTATCTGAAGAGGTTAAAGAGAAAGACCACCACCATGAACCCGTGAAGAAGAGATCTAAAAATGAGTTTGGGGATGGAACCATGGTTGCGTGGAAGGCCTCCAAACAAGAGAATGGATGGTGCCATTTGTTGTTACTCGAGTGGTGACAACAAAATTAATAGAGATACTTTTCTTCCACTCCAAGAAAATGTTTTAGGGTTCCCTATAAACACACCCTGTAATCAGTAGAAACACATCATTGGCGAATCCTTAAGACAAGAGGAAGCTTACAAGAAGAGAAGAGAAGTCTGGAAGGAGTTGAACACCATATCATGTCTTCACAAGCCTTCAAATCTGTAATTGTTTTCTTTTCTTTCTTTAGTATGAACTGATTTACTTTTAGTTTGAGATTTAGCATATATGTATGAACCCTAGTTCTTGTTTAAACGTCTATCTAATTTGGGATACCATCGTATTTAAATTGAATTCATGTTTTATTCTCTGTTTTATGTGCTAAGATTTATTGACTGTTTTCCTTGCTAGTGCACGAGTATAGGATTACCTTAATAGTAGTTAGATGGTTACCCGAAGGGGTTTCTAATTATTGAAACACCATATAAACGCCTAGCATATGGAATTAATCCTGACAAGATTTTCCTAACTAGATAATCATTAAGGTTTATTTTAATCACTAATCATCATTAGTAGGCCAGACTACACCTAGGACCCTGGTGGCGCAGGATAACCCTATTTCGAGTCCCCTCGTGATTGTGAGGTCGCCGCCCTGGTTCGCTCTCCGGGGATAGGGAGGAATTTAGAATCCCGGTTATTGCAATTTTACATAATTCACCCTTACATGTTTAGAATAAACAAGGCTAGTGGGGATTACTTGCTAGTTTCTCGAGCAAAAGTCTCATACTATAGTTCTTTCTCTTATTTAATTTGCTGTCTCTACTTTATTAGTTTAATTTTTCTATTTACAAAAACCAAACGAAAATCTATTTGTCTTTTACTTATTTACGTATTGTCTGATCTAGCTTTCTTATTTGCACTTGATAAATTGCATAAGTTCTCTCTAACCTTCATAGTCTCTGAGGAACGAATCTTATTTATCAGTAAAACTTGCATACGTCCTGTATACTTGCAGAACCATGCTAGGCTAGGGTGTCTACTTTTTCACTTATTTATATCATATTTTTATCACACCCTAGTCGACACCAGAAGCATAATCCCCGCGTTTTGGTTCCTTTTAGATATCTAAGAATACGACGAACTGCGGCTAGGTGGAGGTGTCGAGGGGCTTGCAGAAATTGGCTAACTTGTTGCACGACAAATGAAACGTTCGGACTAGTTATTGTCAAGTAGTTCAAACTCTTGACAAGTTGTCGATACAAAGATGGATCTGAAAGAAGTTCACCTTCCTCTCGGTTGGTTTGAGATTTACCTCTAATAGAGTCCGAACTAATTTTTTCAATTGAAGGCCACCTAAAGAGATGATTTTCCCGTAAATTTATGTTGATGTAAAGATATACCATTTGGAGAAATTCGAACATCAAGACCAAGAAAATACTGCAAAGGACCAAGATCTGTCATGTGAAATGAAGCTTTGAGATACTCTTGTAACTATTTAATTAACTTTTTATTAAAGCCAAGAATCACAATATCGTCAACATATACAAAAAACAATACAATTCCATCAAAAGTTTTACAAAAGAATAGAGAAGAATCAAACTGACGCTAAATAAAGTGAAAAGCAAGAAGCGTAGAGCAAAATTTATCAAACCATGCCCGAGGATCCTGTTTCAGTCCATATAAAGACTGACGTAGCCGACAAACTTAAGGAGGATGTCACAAACATTCCAGGAGGTGGATACATACAAATCCATTCCTTCAAATCCCCATGTAGAAAAGACTTTTTCACGTCCAGTTTTAGGAGAAACCACCGCTTTGATGCAACAACTTCTAAAATGATTTGTATAATGGACATTTTGGCAATGGGTGGGAATGTCTCTTCGTAATCAATGCCATAATCTTGTCAATTTCTAAGAGCCACGAGCGAGCCTTGTATTGTTATATAGAGCCATCGAATAAAAAATTCACTGAATATACTCATTTACAACCAATGAGTTTTACATTAGATGGACAAATAATGAAACCTGAGTATGATTATCTTGAAGAGCATTTTGCATGGCTTGCTGCCAACATGATATTTTGGCTGCCTGAGCATAAGAGTGAGGAACAGAAATAGTATCGAGATTTGAAATAAGTGAGGTATGAGAAAAAACATACCTATTGGGTAGATGCATAACCTAGGTAGAGCGCCTTAGAAGGAAATAATCAGATGACGAATTAGTGTCTTGGAGTTGCGCTAAAGGGGGAGTTGACGTCTATTATACACCAAACTTGTTTTAAAGCGTTCAATAGAAGGAGACACATCATCAAAAGCAGGAAGTGGAGTAATATGAGGTTCAGAAGCATCTTGTGACTGAAAAATTATTTTATTTTCAAAGAAAATAATATTTCAAGAGATTTGAAATCGGCTACCACGAGCATCATAACCAACAAATCCTTTGTGGGTAGGGATATATCCCATAAAAGCACATGACAGGTAGGGCAACAAGTTTATAACGATCAACAGATGGCAAATTAACAAAACAAACACACCCAAAAGTATGGTTGATAAAAAGATGTGGATAAGACTTCTACCCAGAATTTAAAAGGAACATACGATCATTTAGAAAAGATCAAACGACATCTAACAAATGACGATTCTTACGCTCAACCACGCCATTTTGTTTGGGGTATATGGACAAAAGCGTTGAGAAAGTATCACTCTTTGTTGATGGTATTTTTGAAATAAATTAGACATGTATCCCCCTTCCCCAATTCAGACCGTAACATTTTGATACTAGTACTGAAATGTGTCTCAACAAGTGCAACAAACTTTTGAAAGACAGAAAAAACACTTCAGCTTTAGAACGAAGGAAATATATCCCATTAAATCAGCTATAATCATGGATAAACGTTGCAATATAGCGATATCGACTATGTTAAATAATAGGACTAACACCCCAAACATCCGTATGCACAATTTCAAAGCAAGCGGAAGCACGACTACTATGTGTAGAAAAAGGTAACGATTTACTTTTACCTAGACAACGAATAGTAAAATTAAAAGATATAGAAGAACAAGAAGAATCTTTATTGCCCAAAAAACCATATTTCAAAAGGTGACTAAAGATAGTAGAAGCAGGGTGTCCCAATTTTGTATGACAAACTTCATTATTATTGAATGTAGACGTACACGGAAAAGAAACGCTATTAGGAATAGAAAACTGTAAAGGAAATAGACACCCCACTTTAGGCCTCTTCGCGATCACCGTCCTGGACATCTGATCTTTCATAATACAACCACCACAAGATAAGTGAACATCACGATTATTATCGACCAATTGTCCAACAGAAATTAACTTGGTAGATGATCTAGGAGAGACGAGAACATTTTGAAACGAGGGATTCAAATCACCAACAACAATAATAGGGAGTGTACAGCTATTAGCAATTTGAATAGTTCGTGTACCTCCATACTTACAAGCATCATGAAGACCCATTGTATATCCAGTCATATGATTCGAGGCACCCAAATCAACAATCCAAGAAGAAGTAGAATTTGTACCTTGTAGGCCTAAATCTATAAAAGCTAATATAATCATTTGTTAAACCATGGCTATTGTAAGGCCAGAAGACTCAGAGCTTACATTGGGAGGCATAGACGAAGTAGAATATTAAACTATAGCTTGGAGGGCTTGAGATTTGCGATTCTTAGATTGCACGAGATAGTCTTTAATGATATGGCCTTCTTTCTTACAATAGTTACAAACTTTCTTGGGATAGTTGGGAGAAATATGACCAAAATCCTTGCAGCTGAAACACTGTATCTTATTCCTTCCCTTCCCTTGTGTTGCGTAAGAGACATTCACTGTTTCAAAAAAATACCTTTTCAGAAGTCATTCCAATTTAAGTGGATAATCATTGTTCCTCACGCAATAAATCTCCCAAGTAGATCTCCAACGAAGGATCCTAACTATGGTTCAACAAATCAGCCCGAACATGTCAAAATTTGGGTCAAAACTTCGTTAGAAATTGATTGTGTTGACTCCATCATGGACTGCTTGAAGAGCCTCAAGAGAGATCTTGGGAATCTGGTGGTCCTTTGTGTGTTCTAAAATAAATGCAATGAGTAGGATAACCACAACCGCAAGTGTACGGTTGTCCCAAGTAATATTAGTGATAACAGATTCGTTCTCAGGGATGGTTGGTTAACTACAATGCTTATCAAGTAATGATGGGTTGCACTTATGAAAGCAATTAAAAGATATAATAATTGATCGATTGTTTTGTATTAATCCTAAGTATGAAAAACTAAAGAGAAAATGCAAATAAATACTAAGGCGCAAGTAAAAAAAGGTAAAACGCAAATATGAGAAGGCAGTACTTGAGAAACGCAAGGGATCCTCCTAATTCTATTTCATAACATATGTTGTTTAAGGGTCGAATTGGTCAATTGACATTGGTCGGGATTCAATAATCCTTGTACCCTCGTCAGGGTGGACTACAAGGCTATTCTAGAGTGTCACTAGTCCCGTCAGGGTAAATATGATCCACTTTCGAATGATTAAGCTAAATTACCTCATTGGCCCTAAAATTAACTACGCTCGTCAAAGTCAAATAGTTTCTATTTTGGATTGAGTAATTAAGTCCATACCTAAACCCCCCGTCAAGATGATCCACACGCCACATATATGAAATAGCCTAGATACTAACACCTGTTTTTAGTTCATGACTCCAAAAACAGTAAATAATCTCAAATTACAGATAAATGTAAAAGACCCAATCCGATTTAATTATTTAAAACCCAAATTCAAACATATGAAATTCAACAGAATAGGGATTCACCCGTTATGCATTCTCAAGTACTAAAAGGAATTAGCTCATGCTAATAGAAATTAAAACTAAATTAAATGAAATAGGACTCATAGTGTTTTACATAATTAAAAATAAGAAAAACCTAATTTCCAGAATTGGATTTGGCTGAGAATGGAGATATAGACACTCTCTAGCTCTACAGCTTTCTTCTTCTTCCTTCGTTGACTTCTCTATAATACTTTTTCTTATGAATAATGAGTTGTCTGAAAAATAGAAGTCTAAAGCTCCTTTTATAATGTCCAAAACGGATTAGGCTGTTACTTAAGGTTTAAGTTTGAGATTAAAAGTCCAAGTCCATTTTCTAAACCCAAAATCAAGTAACTGCTGCACCACCTCCACTAAAACAGCTCTAGCCGATTCGTTATAACTCCGATTGACCTGAAATCACCTGCTAAATTTCCGTAACTCGATAAGGAACATAATCTCTTCAAAGGTTAGCGGCTAAATCAACTCGTAAGTGCCTCAGAATCAGCAATCTTTGGCCTGTTTTCCAGATTTGCAGCTCCAAAATATAATTCTTTTTGGGATTTGTCTTCAAACTTTGACTCCATATCACGATCTTTGACTTTCTTCTCGGATTCCTCTCCTAGCTAATATTAAAAACCTACAAACTTTTCACTAAAATACACAAGATTACGCGCAAAAGTTTAATAAATTAAAAATACTAGAAATAAAATAGGAAATCCGGATTATTGCATTTTTAACTCAAAAGTCTATCAAAATATTCAATTAAACATAAAAAATGATGTCTCCCAAGGGTCTAAAATAAGAACAATTAGGGAGACATCAGAACTTTAGCATGAATAGTAGAATACTCACTCCAAATATTGATAAAGCCAGAATAAAATTTCTCTATTTTTAAGTTACCTTGAGTGTAGTTGCTGATTTCCAATTCTAATTGGAATTTTCAAGCACTGTTGTTTTGATGATAAATATGATTTAGATAATTCCACATAGTCGGAGTTGTAGTGATGTCTCCTCATTTGTGATAATAAAATATACTCATGAGACATCATTTTAGGCTTATTTATTAGTTTATAGGTTGATCTTAGCTTAATTTAGTGCACTTTCCTATTTTGGGTCTTGATTTGTAGAATTATTATTTTTAGAGCATATTGGGTTTAATTGTTTATTTAGTGTGAAGCTTTAAAGATAATTATGGAGATTAATTAGAGTCCAAGTCAAAGACTACAAGATATGGAAAGAGATATGCATGGAAATTGGAGATAGAAGGAAAATGAGTTCAAATAGGAAAAGGAAAAGCTGCCTAAATCTGGGATTCTGCAGTACACGTCCAAAGATTGGTGTTTTTACCTAAGAAATAGGCCGAATTTGGTAGTTGATAGTTGTTATTATTATCCGTCTTAGCCCCTCTGAGCCTTTCTAAAGCCTTTTATTTAACCACATTATAATCCATACCCTTAGTTTTTAGGACTTATCTATATGACCCGCACTCGAATCGCAAAACCTGAGACAACTTGTTTTAGAGCTTGAGTTTGGGGTGGTGGGTTTCATAATTAGGGAACATTGGGATTTGGAATTGTAATTGTGATTTTATTGATGATGAAGTTGTTATTATTGTAACCCTTTGTCGGGGTAATAGTGAATGGAAAAGAAGCTACGAGCTAAATTTGCCAACAAGGGCATTAAAAAGAAAGAATATATATATATATATATATGAAAAAATAGTGTGATATCTCGAACATCAAAAAGAGAGTCATAGCTATACAAAAGAAAAAATTGATATGAAAGGAATATATATTCGGACCGGCAAAGTGGATTTTAAATCATCAAAGGTTTTAATTGGGATTTATTGGGGATGCAAAAAAGCATCAATAAATTGGGTTGAGTGAGAACATCTTCGAGTGAAAACTCAAGCTCTAGGGCGATTCGTTGATGGCTAGTGAGGAGAGAGCCAAAAGCTCACTTTTCATTATCCAAATATACCACACCCGTCCTTAAGCCAAGTTATAACCAAGACCTTAGGATTTCTAACTATTAGATGGAGAAACAATTGAGCTATTAGGTAGTAGGTAAGTGAACCATTGGATGCTGTATTTGGGACCTATGAACAACCTATAGCCATTAATCTGAACTAAGTTATCATTCTCTCCTTCTGGCATTGCGAAATTAATCTTAACTTGAATTTATGGATTGTTGATTACATGCATATTAAGCATATTTGTGCATTATTTCTTGATCATTACTACATGAGACTTTTTAGATATTTTTCTCTAGGATCATTCATTATGTTCTGTTCTTATTCTCCTCCTACTTCTTCTTCTTGACTACCCTACTGTTCTTTACTTTTATTGTATCGGGACGATACAACTTTGAGTTGGGGGTCTTGATGTCTCCTCATTTGTGATAATAAAATATACTCATGAGACATCATTTTAGGCTTATTTATTAGTTTATAGGTTGATCTTAGCTTAATTTAGTGCACTTTCCTATTTTGGGTCTTGATTTGTAGAATTATTATTTTTAGAGCATATTGGGTTTAATTGTTTATTTAGTGTGAAGCTTTAAAGATAATTATGGAGATTAATTAGAGTCCAAGTCAAAGACTACAAGATATGGAAAGAGATATGCATGGAAATTGGAGATAGAAGGAAACTGAGTTCAAATAGGAAAAGGAAAAGCTGCCTAAATCTGGGATTCTGCAGTACGCGTCCAAAGATTGGTGTTTTTACCTAAGAAATAGGCCGAATTTGGTAATTTCTGTTGCGATTCTTTTGGTATCTCGTGGAGCAAAATCCGACCAATAACGAAGAAGATACACTCAAAACAACGCAGCAGTGTTTTCCTTACGAATTTGAGTTGGGCCAGGAGTCCATTACTTGAAGTTATCTCCACCAAACGAATTAGGTCAACCTCTAGCCTATAAATACAGCCTCTTAACACTCTTAAATCATCCTTGGCCAGACCTTAAGGCCAAGAGGAAGCTACAACACAAGAGAAGAAGTCTGGAAGGAGCTGTGCAACAACTATGTCTCCTTCAACCTCCTATTTTGTAACTCTTTTCTCTTCCCTTCTTTGTATGAATTAATTCTTTAGTTTGAGTGTTTAGCATATATGTATGAACCCTAGTTTTGATTGACATCTATCTAATTTGGGAACTTAATGTTTTAAATTGAATTATAGTTTTTATTCTCTGTTTATGTGTTTGGATTTATATTCTGTGTTCTTGTGGAACCGCGGCCATATAGAATTACCATCTAGTAATTAGGTCACCATTGACAACGGTGTTTAATTGCATGTTTAGCACATAACGTCTAGTATTAGGTCTGATCTGACAACCCAACCTATCTAGATAATCACTATGGTTGAGTCTTGTGACTCTTTACCAATTACAGGAAAAGTTTGCTTAGGAAGCCTTATTGACACAGGTAAATCCTATTTTAAACTACCGATAGCATATTGGGACCGATTAGGGAAATACTACATAATTTACCCTTACATGTTTAGAACGGCAAAACTAGTGGGGATTGCATGCTAATTACTCAAGCTAGATTTTCATACGATCTTCTTTTCTTTTATTTATTTTCTGTCTTTAGTTTATTAGTTTAGTTTATTTATTATAAAACTAAATAAATATTTATCTATCCCTTCTTCCTACTTGCGTATTATTATCTATCTTTAATATCTGCACTTGATAATTTGCATAAGTTCTCTCTAACTTTCGTCAGTCCCTGAGGAACGAATCTTCTTATCATTAAAACTTGCATACGTCCTGTAATACTTGCAGTACAGTGTTAGTTTAGGGTGTGTATTTGCACTTATTTATATCCTTATTTTATCACACCTTAGGCCACACCAAGTTTTTGGCGCCGCTGCCGGGGACTACATCGTTAGTCCTTGTGCAATTATCTTGTGCTCATATTTTAGTTAGTTCTATTTTACGCTTTTCTTTTTAGTTTTTGTTTTACAGATTTTTTTAGGCGAGAGCAGATTTATTAGGAGATAAAGGTTTCGTGCTATTAGATCCTGAAGAAGCTAATTCAAGATGGAATCTCTAAAGCTCAAGGAGTTAAGCCGACAACTTGAGGAATTACGAGAACAATCGCAACAACTAGCTCAGAGGAATCTAATACATGCCTCACCTTCATGTCCTAGTTGTGGAGCAAGAGATCACTCGTGGGGACATTGCATGAATAATCCAGCCTCAATTTCCTTCATGCCTTATCAAAGAGACCATTATTATGATGGGTATTATCAACCTCAAGGAAATTACGCTGACTATCAACCCCCACAGAGTTACAATTGGGTCGGAGATCAACAGAATTATAATCGTAATAATCATTATTATGATGATTATTATCAACCACGACCACAATCTTACTATCCTCCACAACCTATCTATCAAGAATCGCCGATTTATAATGAAGCTTATCAAGAACCACCTCCTTATTCAATGCAGCAAACCATACAGGAGCAACCTTCGAGTTTGAATTCAAGTTTGGCTCGACTGATGCAAACAATTGAAAATATAGAGAGTCACCAGCAAGAATCCCAAAACTCACAGAATGCGCTTATGGAGAGGGTGCAGGCAGTGTCACGAATGGTGGAGAAACCTAAAATCCTTGCAGAAAGGCAACTCCGAAGTGATACTACTGCTCCAGAAAACAAAGTCTGTCATGCAGTTAAATTAGGAAGTGGAAAACAACTACCTCCACCAAGACCAGAACCAGAACCAGTCCCTATTCCAGATCAGAGGGGGGAAGAAGCAACAGAAGATAAGGTCGAAGAGGTAGTTGAACAAGAACGTGTCCAAGAGAAGACACCAGAAAAGAAAGAGAGCCCAGTGGTAACCAATACATTTCCTCCTCCACCATTCCCTTCACATGTCAGAAAGGACAATGACCTGGAATTCAAGAAGTTCATTGACATGATGAACAAATTAAAGAACAGCAGCCCGTTTGTAGAAGCTCTCACAAGAATGTCAAAATACGGTCAATTCATGAAGGACAATTTTTCTAACAAACGAAGATTCGAAGTTAAAGAGATGAATGGATTACTAGAGGAGTGTAATGCTACACTTGGAATTGAGTTACCACCTATTCCCACGACATCTTGGATGGCACCATCCATGATCATTAAGAATCGAGCTGAAAAGTTCGTGGGAATTAAAGGCAAAGGGTGGAAATTTCGTCATCCTTAATCGAGGTAACACGTCTAACTTTGAAAGACGTTAAACAAAAGTGCTATACGGGAGACAACCCGTAATTTCTTTTATGTTTTTACGTTTTTAGTTTTTAATTTATGTTTAGATTAGTTAATTTTAGTTGATATTGCATATTTGAGAAGGGTATTAGTGTTTTTGATGATTAGGTATTGGAGAAATCGTGTTAGGGAAGCGAGCAAAGTTTTCGGAACGGAGAAACTTCAGCAAGTCATATCTTTGCGCTCGGATATCGGAATCAGGTGATTTTTGAGCCTAAACTGCATAACTTTTCGAGATCTAGCTGCTGGGGAGGTTTTTGCCACGTGCGGTACACCGGACCTCAGCCGCGGTGCACCGCGTGGTCAAAAACCCGTACTACGGGTTGCTACCGCGGGTTTTATCCAGAAACGAAAAAAATATATAGCTGATAGGTCTGGTATACCGGACCCTATACCGTGCCATGCACCACACAAACACGTGCCGCGGGGTCCTACCACGGGTTTTTTGACGTAGGAGGCGCGGTGTACCCCGCGGTACACCCCATGGTCCGCAGGGGTAGTCCGCAGCGCCGCAAGGGAGAGAAAAACCTACGGGATTTGATTATAAACGAGGTATTAAGCTTTTAGTTCCGAATTTTATAAACCCAAACCCTCTATTTCTTCTCCACAACTCTCCTAACTCCATTGAAGCTCATCAAAACCTTCACCAATCATCAAAACACTACCCAATCACCATGAAAACACATCCAAGTCATTCTCCATATCATTACAAGGAAGATTCAACCACCTATATCATTCTAAAACACCTTGAATCCAAGAATCAAAAGCTTAAATTTCAAAAATTCATCCTACAATTTCTTAAATCCAAGCCAATCCATGAAGAATCCATCTGACCCACATAGAGAATCATCATCAAATCACCTTTCCTAACCCAAATTAAGCTTGTACAACCAATAATCAAGAGTTTCAAATTTCAAGAGTGGTTAAAGCTTTGAGTTGGGGGTCAATTGAGATGATTAAGAGAACATGAACATTATCTACTGTATGGGAGATGAAGAAATCACGGTGTTGGATTTAATTGAGAAGAAATCAAGTGAGACAAGTCCTAGTTCCAATTCAATGGGTAAAACAAGTCAAGAGAAGAGAGGTTAGCTAGCTGTGTTTGATTCAATGAGCAAAAAGGTTCCAAATTTAGTGAAGAAGACAACACGACCTCTCTAGATCAAAGACCTTATACCCAAAGAAAAAGAGAAAGCTTCAATGACCATGATAGCTTCTCCGAAGCAACAATCAAAGGAACAACCTTTTTCTTATGAGAAAGTATTTGAAGAAGAAGTTGAAGGTGAATACATGAAGGTTCATGGAGATTTGGAATGCTTTGGGTAGTTTGTGAATTGTATTTTGTGAGGAGAAGAAGAAGATGTGGCACAGTTGATCTATGAGGAGGTGATACGAATTTTCGATCTCTCCCATGTCGTTATATAATGCAATATCCTACTATGATCACGTGTCCTGAACAAAAAGCGAATAAGAAGTTGGGTGAAGAAGATACATTAGATTTAATCCGAGTATCGACAAGGCGAGGTAACCTCGAAGAGTATGTTTTCTTTCTTCCCTACCATTTCTTTATGTGCAATATGTATGCTAATTTTAAATTTTATTCTTTCTTGAGTCTTTTTCGAGTCGTGGGGACACGGCTCATTTTTGAGTTGGGGGTGGGGATTCGTTGTCCTCATCTTCCTTTTTGTTTTACATAAAATATAAAAAAAATTTGGGTTGAATTAGGCATAGAATATCTTTGAATGTACCTATGGAGCATGATTTTATTAGGTCAATGATAGTAGGTAGTATGTTTTTGAAAGATGTCATAAATTTGTTTAGATGCATGTATGAAAACAGGAAATAAAGGATAGAAAAGTTAATGAGCAATGCTAAGAAATCACGTTGGAACTTAGGAATAGTTATTTGGTGTGTTGAACGTGAGGTTTAAAATTAGTTGAAAACCCACTTGCCTATGAACTAGTAGTGAAAAAGTAACAAAATCCGGTAGTTAGAAAAATGAATAAGGCAGTTCTTTCATGATTAAAACACTTGAAGCCTTTTATACTTTCTCACCCGTTTATTTGATAGTTGTTATTATTATCCGTCTTAGCCCCTCTGAGCCTTTCTTAAGCCTTTTATTTAACCACATTATAATCCATACCCTTAGTTTTTAGGACTTATCTATATGACCCGCACTCGAATCGCAAAACCTGAGACAACTTGTTTTAGAGCTTGAGTTTGGGGTGGTGGGTTTCATAATTAGGGAACATTGGGATTTGGAATTGTAATTGTGATTTTATTGATGATGAAGTTGTTATTATTGTAACCCTTTGTCGGGGTAATAGTGAATGGAAAAGAAGCTACGAGCTAAATTTGCCAACAAGGGCATTAAAAAGAAAGAATATATATATATATATATGAAAAAATAGTGTGATATCTCGAACATCAAAAAGAGAGTCATAGCTATACAAAAGAAAAAATTGATATGAAAGGAATATATATTCGGACCGGCAAAGTGGATTTTAAATCATCAAAGGTTTTAATTGGGATTTATTGGGGATGCAAAAAAGCATCAATAAATTGGGTTGAGTGAGAACATCTTCGAGTGAAAACTCAAGCTCTAGGGCGATTCGTTGATGGCTAGTGAGGAGAGAGCCAAAAGCTCACTTTTCATTATCCAAATATACCACACCCGTCCTTAAGCCAAGTTATAACCAAGACCTTAGGATTTCTAACTATTAGATGGAGAAACAATTGAGCTATTAGGTAGTAGGTAAGTGAACCATTGGATGCTGTATTTGGGACCTATGAACAACCTATAGCCATTAATCTGAACTAAGTTATCATTCTCTCCTTCTGGCATTGCGAAATTAATCTTAACTTGAATTTATGGATTGTTGATTACATGTATATTAAGCATATTTGTGCATTATTTCTTGATCATTACTACATGAGACTTTTTAGATATTTTTCTCTAGGATCATTCATTATGTTCTGTTCTTATTCTCCTCCTACTTCTTCTTCTTGACTACCCTACTGTTCTTTACTTTTATTGTATCGGGACGATACAACTTTGAGTTGGGGGTCTTGATGTCTCCTCATTTGTGATAATAAAATATACTCATGAGACATCATTTTAGGCTTATTTATTAGTTTATAGGTTGATCTTAGCTTAATTTAGTGCACTTTCCTATTTTGGGTCTTGATTTGTAGAATTATTATTTTTAGAGCATATTGGGTTTAATTGTTTATTTAGTGTGAAGCTTTAAAGATAATTATGGAGATTAATTAGAGTCCAAGTCAAAGACTACAAGATATGGAAAGAGATATGCATGGAAATTGGAGATAGAAGGAAACTGAGTTCAAATAGGAAAAGGAAAAGCTGCCTAAATCTGGGATTCTGCAGTACGCGTCCAAAGATTGGTGTTTTTACCTAAGAAATAGGCCGAATTTGGTAATTTCTGTTGCGATTCTTTTGGTATCTCGTGGAGCAAAATCCGACCAATAACGAAGAAGATACACTCAAAACAACGCAGCAGTGTTTTCCTTACGAATTTGAGTTGGGCCAGGAGTCCATTACTTGAAGTTATCTCCACCAAACGAATTAGGTCAACCTCTAACCTATAAATACAGCCTCTTAACACTCTTAAATCATCCTTGGCCAGACCTTAAGGCCAAGAGGAAGCTACAACACAAGAGAAGAAGTCTGGAAGGAGCTGTGCAACAACTATGTCTCCTTCAACCTCTTATTTTGTAACTCTTTTCTCTTCCCTTCTTTGTATGAATTAATTCTTTAGTTTGAGTGTTTAGCATATATGTATGAACCCTAGTTTTGATTGACATCTATCTAATTTGGGAACTTAATGTTTTAAATTGAATTATAGTTTTTATTCTCTGTTTATGTGTTTGGATTTATATTCTGTGTTCTTGTGGAACCGCGGCCATATAGAATTACCATCTAGTAATTAGGTCACCATTGACAACGGTGTTTAATTGCATGTTTAGCACATAACGTCTAGTATTAGGTCTGACCTGACAACCCAACCTATCTAGATAATCACTATGGTTGAGTCTTGTGACTCTTTACCAATTAAAGGAAAAGTTTGCTTAGGAAGCCTTATTGACACAGGTAAATCCTATTTTAAACTACCGATAGCATATTGCGACCGATTAGGGAAATACTACATAATTTACCCTTACATGTTTAGAACGGCAAAACTAGTGGGGATTGCATGCTAATTACTCAAGCTAGATTTTCATACGATCTTCTTTTCTTTTATTTATTTTCTGTCTTTAGTTTATTAGTTTAGTTTATTTATTATAAAACCAAATAAATATTTATCTATCCCTTCTTCCTACTTGCGTATTATTATCTATCTTTAATATCTGCACTTGATAATTTGCATAAGTTCTCTCTAACTTTCGTCAGTCCCTGAGGAACGAATCTTCTTATCATTAAAACTTGCATACGTCCTGTAATACTTGCAGTACAGTGCTAGTTTAGGGTGTGTATTTGCACTTATTTATATCCTTATTTTATCACACCTTAGGCCACACCAAGTTTTTGGCGCCGCTGCCGGGGACTACATCGTTAGTCCTTGTGCAATTATCTTGTGCTCATATTTTAGTTAGTTCTATTTTACGCTTTTCTTTTTAGTTTTTGTTTTACAGATTTTTTTAGGCGAGAGCAGATTTATTAGGAGATAAAGGTTTCGTGCTATTAGATCCTGAAGAAGCTAATTCAAGATGGAATCTCTAAAGCTCAAGGAGTTAAGCCGACAACTTGAGGAATTACGAGAACAATCGCAACAACTAGCTCAGAGGAATCTAATACATGCCTCACCTTCATGTCCTAGTTGTGGAGCAAGAGATCACTCGTGGGGACATTGCATGAATAATCCAGCCTCAATTTCCTTCATGCCTTATCAAAGAGACCATTATTATGATGGGTATTATCAACCTCAAGGAAATTACGCTGACTATCAACCCCCACAGAGTTACAATTGGGTCGGAGATCAACAGAATTATAATCGTAATAATCATTATTATGATGATTATTATCAACCACGACCACAATCTTACTATCCTCCACAACCTATCTATCAAGAATCGCCGATTTATAATGAAGCTTATCAAGAACCACCTCCTTATTCAATGCAGCAAACCATACAGGAGCAACCTTCGAGTTTGAATTCAAGTTTGGCTCGACTGATGCAAACAATTGAAAATATAGAGAGTCACCAGCAAGAATCCCAAAACTCACAGAATGCGCTTATGGAGAGGGTGCAGGCAGTGTCACGAATGGTGGAGAAAACTAAAATCCTTGCAGAAAGGCAACTCCGAAGTGATACTACTGCTCCAGAAAACAAAGTCTGTCATGCAGTTAAATTAGGAAGTGGAAAACAACTACCTCCACCAAGACCAGAACCAGAACCAGTCCCTATTCCAGATCAGAGGGGGGAAGAAGCAACAGAAGATAAGGTCGAAGAGGTAGTTGAACAAGAACGTGTCCAAGAGAAGACACCAGAAAAGAAAGAGAGCCCAGTGGTAACCAATACATTTCCTCCTCCACCATTCCCTTCACATGTCAGAAAGGACAATGACCTGGAATTCAAGAAGTTCATTGACATGATGAACAAATTAAAGAACAGCAGCCCGTTTGTAGAAGCTCTCACAAGAATGTCAAAATACGGTCAATTCATGAAGGACATTCTTTCTAACAAACGAAGATTCGAAGTTAAAGAGATGAATGGATTACTAGAGGAGTGTAATGCTACACTTGGAATTGAGTTACCACCTATTCCCACGACATCTTGGATGGCACCATCCATGATCATTAAGAATCGAGCTGAAAAGTTCGTGGGAATTAAAGGCAAAGGGTGGAAATTTCGTCATCCTTAATCGAGGTAACACGTCTAACTTTGAAAGACGTTAAACAAAAGTGCTATACGGGAGACAACCCGTAATTTCTTTTATGTTTTTACGTTTTTAGTTTTTAATTTATGTTTAGATTAGTTAATTTTAGTTGATATTGCATATTTGAGAAGGGTATTAGTGTTTTTGATGATTAGGTATTGGAGAAATCGTGTTAGGGAAGCGAGCAAAGTTTTCGGAACGGAGAAACTTCAGCAAGTCATATCTTTGCGCTCGGATATCGGAATCAGGTGATTTTTGAGCCTAAACTGCATAACTTTTCGAGATCTAGCTGCTGGGGAGGTTTTTGCCACGTGCGGTACACCGGACCTCAGCCGCGGTGCACCGCGTGGTCAAAAACCCGTACTACGGGTTGCTACCGCGGGTTTTATCCACATTGAAGACATTCGTCGATCGCCTCATCATTCGTAACTAAATGCCAAACACTTTATATTTACTAGTTTGGAATAACGTCGGGGTACATTTGCTATATTTACATTATACATTCATGCAACTGAACCTTCCTGGTTTTGAAGCTGAGTCAAAACCTGTTTTGTTCGGGTATGTGTACACGGATGGAATATTAGCCTATTAGTGAACTTGCTTATAAAACAAGGGGATATATTGCAATATAGCCTTAAATTGTATTCTTCCTGTAAATTTTTCTTGTTTTTACTTCTTTTATATTGATGAGAATCAAGAAGAGTGCACACCCCAACCCAGAAGAAAAGCTTCAGCATGGTTAGTGGTAAATGAAAAGAAAAAAGAGGAGAAGACCGGAGAAAAACAAGATGAATCATATTTGTTTTTATATTTTATCACATGAGCCTCAGGCTTTATATCTCTCCCGATCAGTGATAGATACCATAATTGCAAAAAAACTGATGGTGAATATGAAGATATTCAATTAAACGAAACGATTTAGCTACAGAAAGGTGTTGATGAGTCTTCCGATCATTGTTGTTATCGATATATTTAGCAAAGCATTAACGAGTCGACTACTCATTCCATGGAATGATCTAACGCGTGAATTTCAAGGCCGATCTCTTCGAATTTGATGTCTTCGAACAAAAAAACATGTGGCTAATACTGCTGACATGGCAAGCAATGAAATAAAAGAAATAGCCATGATTGACCATGCTGAATTTTCAAAGCTTGGTATTAGCCATATTTCTGTGTTGTTTTTATTAGCGTATTTTATCAGTGTTTGTCCTGAGTCTTTTGAGATAAATATTACGGGTATTTTTATACCAACAACATTTCCTGCCACTGTATTGTTTTAAATGTTTAGGAACCATTTCTTTGATACAATTGACATACCCAATTAGTTAAGTACAATCTGAATTATTTTTTGTGATATCTAGAAATAATGGTCCTTGTGTTATGTGAAATAGCCAAATATACCCGTGTAATTATTCTAAAGAGTAGGGACATAATACCCAACAAATGGTTAGATTTGCAAAGTCAATGTATAACACAGGTGTATACATTACTTCATATGTGCCCCTCTCTGAAACGTGGGTATAGTTGACTTTTTCTCAAAACACATTAAGCAATTGTGTAATTAGCCTTATTCTGTGAAATAAAACTCACATATTTTCATAAGAAACAGACCTAATACTTAAACACCCTACTTTTTTCTTTATATATTAACTAAAAGAGAATTAAGCTATTTAATCAACGCCAGTAAAATCTTCCAGCTGAAAAATACTAAAACCACTCAACTTTATTCTAGTTTAGCTCATCTATGACAAAATTAAACCAATTTTCACAAACCCAATTTACAAAATCTATATTAATGATAGACGATATGATTAAAAATGTTGATCATGACAGTTTTGTCAAAGAAGAGTCTTAAGAATCATGTTGTTATCGATATATTTAGATTCCATGAAATAAGATTCTGAAGATTAAATGAGTGATAAAAGAGGTTAATAGTCCATTGAAGCCCTGTGATAAAGATATCAAATCTGAAAAGTTGAATAATTTTCATTCTGTATTGATTCCAGTTTAAAATCTTTCTCAGTTGAGATCAGTTAAGACGATACAGAATGGAGGAAAACAGAATATCAGTTTGGAGCAAGAAAAGAAAACATTATACCTTTTAATGCAGAGCCTAAATTTAAAAAGATATATAGTGAGAAAATAAATTTGTAAGCAATGTAACTATAAGAGAAACGAAGTTACAGTTGAAGAGAAGAGAAAATAAATTAATACTCACGCGTCGAACAGAATAGAAAATTGATTATATAATTTAAAAAAATAGAAGTATAAATATATTATAATAATCAAAAGTAAACAATAACATGTAAAGTTTAGAGAGGCATATCTAGATCCCAGTTCAAGACAAACATTAAAAGAAAAACAAGAAAAGTTGATGGAATCAAACAAATGTAACAGTAACCTTCCCATGATCATCATCTACAAATTCCTGTTAAGAAAATGGAGATCATTATAAGCCAAATAAAAGCTGTAACTAGCTAAAAGTATATTAGCACTCAAATGGGACATGGAATAATAAATAAAAAACTTAAAGAGTAAAATTTAGAAGAGTATAAACACACCTGATTACTTTCTATTGTATTCACAAGATATTTTGAGTTGATGATGACCCCAATATTTCACATGCTGATCTTGAATAAGTTTTACTGATTTTTCAGCAGAAAGCTTGCAACCTTTCACCTGAATCATGTGTATGGAAGTAATATATGCAAAATCTTGAGGGATCTCTATAAGCTTCTTGCAACTGAACACGAACAGATGCTCAAGGCTGGGAAAGTGATGATGAGTGGCATTCCAGTATTTCAGATCTTTCATGTGGTCCAACTTCAAGTATTTGAGTTTTGTGAACACCTCTTCATCTTCCATATTCCATCTTTCACCTTCAAATGCATTTGAATATAACTCGAGAGCCTCCAGATTCTTTAGCAACACAAGTTGTAACATTGCATTCCATGGCATTTTAAACTTCATCAAACTAAGTTTCTTCAGATTGGAAGGGAAATTGAATTTACATGGATATAAACCTGCACCCATGTACTCCACCTTGAGTATTATTAGTTTATTGAGAAACTCTAGCATTGGGAACCGGTTACATTTCGTATGATCATCTCATGAATCTAGAAATGTACACTTTAGTTCAACAATGCTTGATAACCTTCTCAACATCTTCTCCATATTGTCTCCATAACCAATAATGGGTTCCGAAAAGGTTTGTAGATTTTCTAGAATGGAAGAGGAATTCTCAAGTCTGTGGGGCTCCAAATTAAAAGAAGAAGAAATACCTATATGGACGTGTCTCAGCTTTATCATGTCCCATATACAATCTGCTACTTTTACAACTTTACCTTTCGATTGTCTGAAATCAAAAGTTTCAAGGTTCCAAATATTGGATATGGATGGCGGAATTAATTTCACTGAGCTCTTGACGGACAAGTATCTTAGCAGAACAAGAACACCAACCTCTATAAAAGAGTCTCCTATAATGAGATCTTCAATTTTCAATATCCTAAGAAACTTAAATTCGTTATATATGAACGAAATATCATATGAATGGTTCCTCGAGATATCATTATAAAACCTAGGTGTAAAAAACAACGATTGTACAATTGGCCGAGAGGACATAACAAATTTATCCCATTCTGAAGTAACCTGGAGACGACGTTGATAATATATAGTGGGTGAATAAAAAGAAGAATCATCATCTTCGATCTGCACGAAATTATCTTCCATAACTTTTCTTCTGAGGAAGTTATGTACTGCATGATTATAAACATGAGCGGTCTTTCCAAAAAAATAACGCTCTGTGGCAAGTTCGAGTAGGTCTCTTGAAATAAGATCGGTTAAATAATCCTCTCCTGTCTCCTCTAAGCTCTGGGATGCCGTATGTTTTACAAATCCCTCCGCTATCCACAATCGGATCAGTTCTGAGAATGAAATACCTTCATCTAAAAATACTCCCATGTAGAAAAAGCATGATCTTAAATGGTCCGGTAAATAGATGCAAGTCAAATCTAGTATGCGACTGACCTGTGAACCCCTGTAACCAAATACGCGCGACCCTAAAGTTTGTGCAACTTCTTCCCACTGATTCACTGTTTTACGAATGGTACGAAGAAGAGCAACTACAAAAGTCTTTGATTCTGGTTTACATCTTTTAGCGATTTTCATTCCGACTTCCTTCATTTCTTCAGGGCAGCTTACTATTTCAAAGAATGAATCCCAGATTGGTGGAGATTGGGGTTCCCCTATGCTCTTAGATTTAGCTGGGAAAACAAACTCCTTCTCTCTAGTAATTAATACGATTCTACTTCCATTGTGAGAATCTGGGAACCATCTTTGTATCATATCCCAATTACGAAAACAATAATCAAAATGAAGCACAACAAGGAATCGCTCTTCTGCTAGACATTCAAACAGTAGTTTACTTTGCTCTTCATTATTCTTGGAACGAATTTCATCTGAAAGATCAACCAGCTGACCTAAAAGCTCCAATAATACTCTTGTTGTATTGAATGCATAGATTCTATGAGAACAAGATGCACGAGACTCGAAGTGACTGATGACAAAAGGAGAATTGTACAATTCTATATTGAGTGCAGTCTTGTCTATTCCGTAAGGACTGACAATGGTGATAATGTTAAGTTGCTTATCTTCTCCAAGAAGCATATCCTTTACTATCATTGTATACTTTCCCTTGAGATCCTCCTCCATATCTTCGTCTGTCTTTCTTTCTTGCTCGATTTTGAGAAAATCTAGAAAGATATCGTTAAGCCAGCAAATACAGCGCCACAAAGGAACATCTCCAACAAGATATGAATCAAGAACATACTCTACATCATATGCCAATATTGTAATTGTTTCAATTGTCTCCTTCAAAAATAATGGTGGGTTGCTTGAGATTTCTATGAGGTCAGAATACCAGAAACGAAGCTCACTTTGCACCCTCTGAATGAAACAGTTGAAAAGAGAAGTTGAACTAGTCGTGTCTTTCAATAACTCCTCAAGATTCTCCAAAAGATGGTTAATGAAGATGAATGGACTCGTTTTTGGATATGTAAGTATAATTGGCCTCTCCACTCTGAAACGTTGGAAATTATGTATATCCTTGAGGCGACGAAAAAATTTGCAGAGCTGTGAACAAAGTTGAAGGCCCATGTATTCATTCATTTTATTGAGATCAAATGAGTAGAAAAAGGATCCTACATTCCTGACAACAGCTCTAGCTACTTGTAAATCACCATCTTCAACCAGCTCTTGAGGAGGAGGATCTGTGAGGATTGCTTTGATGATTACAGCTTCAGTTATAATCACCTCTATCAATTTTGGAGGTACAACAGGGGAATTGATAAGAAATTCAAGGAGAGCATCAAAAGCAGAAATATCAATCTCAGTACTCTCCACAACTCTCTGATCAATAATACTGTTGTTTGCTAATAAACGATGCATACCGGGAAGATCTTGAAGGGATTCAAAGAAAGCCATAATTCTCTGAGATTTTAATTTTTGTTGATTTAATTTTAGTGTGGGGAAGAAGATGGAAGAGGCGAAGATCTAAGATAGAAACTAAGTGGCTAGCAAATTTTTTATCTACCTCCGAGGACTTATGTTTTTTTAGTCATAAGTTGTCTTTTTTTATTGGAAAGAAATAATTAGAAGACATGGCGGTACCTCAAGTCCCGCCCAATCCACTACAAGAAATAGTAGCATTAGCGAGGAAGCTATTGCGTCAACAATTAAAATGGATTCTAATGATATTTTTAAAAACCAAAATAGCCTCTAATTATATTTTTAGCGGCAAATATTGCCGCTAAAGATAAAGTTAATAGAGACAAAAACAAATAATTTGCTACTAAAGGTATCTTTAGCGACAAACTTATAGAGGCGACAAATAACGACTATTAACGGCAAAATTAAAAATTTTAGTGTTAAATTTTTTACAGCTAAAGATACTATTTCTTGTAGTGATCTTACCTTATTTCTTCTTCTTCGTCCTCTCCAATTCCAATTACACAATGAAATGATTCCATCATTCCATCGAAGAATTCAAAATAAGGTTATTTTTTTTTGTTTTGATACTTTAATAAATTGATCACCATCCCCTTGACACACGCTACTCTCCGCATCGATCTGAAAAATCAAGTAAAAGTAATTCAATCAAGTTTTTCAGATTGATGTGAGAGATAATCTCTCCAAAAGTGAAGAGAGAAAACCACCCTTAAATGCTCATGTTCTCCAATCTTGGATTCCAATAAACTAAGTCATTGTCAAGTTTGAAAGTCTTGCTTAACTTCTATAACCATTTTCTCCTTCCCAGCAAGAACTTCAAATGTTGACACACAAAACTCATTAGCAATCATTCGTGGATAATTTTTTCTGGAAAGGAAAATACAATTAATGAGCTAACAAAGATTGTATATAAAAAAGAACCCAAATGTCCATTAAAGGGAAGAAATTGAGAGTGGAAGCATAAATGTTCAAGTAGGAGAATGTTCAAATCCCCGTTACTTGATTTTTCAGATAGATGGCAGAGAATAGCGTATGTGGGAGGGGATGGCGATCAACTTTTTAGAGTTTTGAAACCAAAAAATTAATTACCTTACTTTAAATTCTTCAATGGAAGCAAACGTGCTGGGTGGGATGATGAGTTTGAGTTTGATGTTGTTGTATTTGAAATTAGGGAGGAGGGAGAAGAAAACGGTTAAAAATTAGATAAGATTGGGCTTTAGGCCCTATTTAGGCCATAATTGTTGTAATTAAAGAAAGGGTGAATGCCAATAAGAACCTGCCATCTTAGCCACTTGCCCATAAAAGGTACTTAAGGTAAATATACCTTAATGTCCTTACTGTTGTCTACCACTGTCTGCTGCTGCTGCCAATGTCTACCGCTGTCTGTTGCTGCTGCCAAGGGCGAGTAATGAGAATGTTTCCCAGCACTCATGCAAGTACACTTTTGTACTAATGTTGAGTAACCACTCGTGCAAGTACACTTTTGTACATGTGGGCTAATGTTGAGTAATGAGAATGTTTCCCAGCACTCGTGCAAGTACACTTTTGTACTTGTGGGCTAATGTTGAGTAATGGGAATGTTTCCCAGCACTCGTGCAAGTACACTTTTGTACTGTCTGCTGCTGCCAAGGGCGATTTTTGCGTGTAATTTGAAATTTAAACGGTAATAAAGAGAGATGAATGAGATAGAGAGAGAAAGAGATATAGATGAAAGAGAAAGAGAGAGACAGAGGAAATATATATAACTAACTCAATGTATACGAACTAACGACTAATAAACGGACGGCGGCTGGGGTGAGGGGGTAAAATAGGAAAAGAAAATGAGTGTCTTTTATGGGCAAAAAGAAAGCAGCGGAAGGTGAGAGGGCATTAATTTTAATTTGAGATGTTTTTTGGACAATAATCCTTAAAGAAATACAGGACCACTGTGTCTCCTTTTTTATATTACTTTTGATCATATGCTTGTCATTGACAAAAAAAAAAGATCATATGCTTGTCTTGTAATTAACTTTAATTCATAATATCAACAATTAAAAAAACTCCATACTTCATGAATTGTCGGTGAATCGAAATAATATTTTTTTTATTATGTATTATATCGAATCGTAAATCATAACGATTCAAATATTATTTTAAAAAATATAATATATTTTATATATATATATTATATTTGATATCATGTTTATAAATACAAACTATGTTGTAGATCTAGGCGCGCCTAGGCGCCGCCTAACGCCTAGTTAAAATTCTAGGCGTTTTTGCCTAGCGCCTTAATCGCCGTGGAATAGTATCCTAGCCCGTCTAGGCACCGATTAATGGCAAAATATGGCCGCCTAGGCGCCGATTAATGGAAAAACATGCCCAAATAGGCTTTTTTGTTATTTTTCTAATTTTCGAGAATTCTTTAGTTGATATTATAACTCAATTTTTAGCATTTTTATATGTACTATAGTGTTGTTAGATGAATTTTATGACTTAAATAGTTAAAATTGCTATAATTACTACATATATACTACTAAATATAAAAAATTACACATCGGGGTTCAAAACCGTATAATTCCGCCTAGACACCGTGTAATCCCGCCTAGGCGCTAGGCCCCAGACGACCGCCTAGCGCCCAAAACCGAGATCCACAACATAGAATACAAATATAAAAAAAGGATTATCACCATACACACCTCAAATCTAACAATAATATCCTTTTTCTATCCCCTAGTTTAATATTTCTTTTAAAAAACCTTTAAATAATTATAGTTTCTTTGTTTACCTTCTTTTTATTTTTATTTCCTTTTATTATTTCCCTCCTTTTTCTTTTTTCTAGTTTTATTTTTATATCTCTTTGTCTCTCCTATATATATATATATATATATATATATATATATATATATATATATATATATATATATATATATATATATATATATATATATATATATATATATACACTCTCTTCTAATTATTTCTTTTCAGAATATCAACAATTAAAAAAAACTCCATAGCCATAGTTCACGAATCGTCGTGAATCAAAATAATATTTTGTTTGTATTGTGTATTATATCGAATCGTAAATCGTAAAGATTCAGTTATTATTTTTAAAAATATGATATATTTAATATATATTATATTGGGTGAATGAAAGATAGGGTCTTGGAGACAAAGATTCTTCTCTATAAAGTAGGGAATAAATCTTAATTAATTCAAGGTACCTCATGGATGACCAAATACTAAATTACCCTTACTAACACTGAAAGACAAAAAAATGTGATGTCACTATTTCTCTCTCTCCACTACCCACCTACCTCCGACCTCCGACCACCGACCTCCAATCACCGACCACCGACCTCCGACCACCGACCACCGACCACCGACCACCGACCACCGACCACCGACCACCGACCTCCGACCGCCGGAAAATTGCGGAGTACTCTATAAAAATTGCGGAGTACTCTATAAAATTGCGGAGTACTCTCTAAATTTGCGGAGTACTCTAAAATAATCTCGGAATACTCTAAGAAAATCTCTAAATACTCTAAGAAAATCTCGGAGTACTCTAAAAAAATCTCGGGGTACTCTAAGAAAATCTCGGAGTACTCTTAAAAATTGGGGAGTACTCTAAAAAAATTACAGAGTAATTTAAAAAAAGTAATGAGTCTAAATAAAAATTAGTGAGTATTATTAAAACACATATATTACTACACAACAAAAAAAGGAAAAATCTATCTGGTCAACCATGTCTACCGAAAAAAAAACAGGGAAGAACTCTGCTGCACCATGGCCACGAACACCACCGCGAACAAGCTGCTTCGCTGGATCTCGAACAAGCTGCTGCCATGGCCACGAACACCACCGCGAACAAGCTGCTTCGCTGGATCTCGAACAAGCTGCTGCCATGGCCACGAACACCACCACAAACAAGCTGCTTCGCTGGATCTCGAACAAGCTGGATCTCGAACATGCTGCTTCACCGCGAGCTTCTTCACAGCAGCGACGAGTTCACATCAGCGACGGCCGGAGTTCACATCAGCGACGACCGGAGTTCACATCAGCGACGGCCGGAGTTCACAGCAGCGACGTTGCTCATTCACTCCGGCGAAGCTGCTTCCATGGCTTCTCATTCACTCCGCGAGAAGGCAGCAGCAAAAGAGATTCCATGGCTTCTCATTCACTCCGCGAGAAGGGAGCAGCAAAAGAAGGAGAAGAAGAAGTGTAGCAGTTTCCATGGCTGCTTGTTGGAGACGAAGAAGCTTGAGAATGGTGGTGGTGGTGCTCGGCTGTTTTTAAGAGAGAGAGAGAACAAATAGGAGAGAGGTTAGAGTGACAAAAAATGTTACGGGAAGGAAATGGTTTTTAGGGTTTAGACAAATACTATAATTAGTATATATAGGACTAAAAAAACAAAAGAGGGTATAATTTTAAATGGGTTTGTCTATAGTGTTAAATTCTTTTTGAGGTCTTTAGTAAGAAGAGAAGGAAAAAGAGGTTTGGATTGGAAAGAGGGGGTGTCTTCAAGACCCTATGGCTCATTTTCTCTATTATATTTGATATCGTGTTTATGAATATAAATATAAAAAATGGATTATTACCATCTACACCTCAAATCTAACAATAATATCCCTTTGTCATCCCCAAGTTTAATATTTCCTTTAAAAGTCCCCTAAATAATTATAATTTCCTTTTTTACCCCCTTTTTATTTTCATTTCCTTTTATTATTTTCCTCCTTTTATTTTTTCTAGTTTTATTTTTATATCTCTTTCTCTCTAATATACCTACGCTTTCTTCTCTCTGCGAATTTGTGTCTCGTTCTATCACTGAAGTACTTTGATTTTTTGCTGCAACTCAAGCTCGTTTGATCATCTTATCAGCTAGGTAATGTTGAAACTTCTTTTTTATCTTTATTTTGTTTTAAATTATATATATATATATATATATTATACAAGATACCTCTCTCAGAAACTAGAGAAAGGAGAAAAAGTACTTCTAATATTAGAAATTTATATGTTTCTCTTATCGAAATTTCATCCAAAAGATATGTTATCTTTTGTTTATCTACTGTTTCACTTTATAAACAATCATAGTGATAATTCTTTAATCATTAAAAATTAAACAAGGTTTATCTTTTTTTTATTTGAATATCTTATACCATGAAGTTTGGATCCTTTACTTCCCTCAGATAGGATTTGATCAAACACACCCCCTCCGATCCCTAATAATTTGTAATGGTCACCTCGTAGAAAAAGAAGGAAACTATTTTGTTTTATCATGCTTGGCTTTCTAAATATTCTTGTGTATATGTTATATATTTCTGAGACTAATGAGTCTATCCACTTTGTTGTTCCTTCCCATTTAGGATTTCCGAAGATGCTAGGTAAATGCATAACAACAATACTGAAATAAACAACATTTTCTTATACCATTACTGAAAGAATTAGAAGGCCTAATGAGATAAAATCCTCCAGATTAAGTCAAACCCTCTCTTACCAATTCTCCATTATATCTTTTGAAATTGGGAAATTATGGATCTTCAAGGAGAAATGGAGACATAGAGTTACCCCGGTTCTACTACGATGGGTTTCTTGAACTTCATAGCCAAGTTAATGCATATAAAAGTGAAGACCAAGTGGACAAACACTTTTTTTACCAAACTTCTTCAGTTGTTGTATCGTGTTTTTCCATAATGTCATACTTTACCGTCTTCTTATGAGGATTGTAGCAAAAAGCTGAAAAGTTTGGGCATATGATACATCACGATCGATGTGTGTTTGAATGATTGTGTTTTGTATTATAAAGAGAATAAAAAAATTGATAAAGTGTCCAGTATTTCGTGAATCAAGGTAGGATCCGAAAAAGGGCAAGAAAGTGTCACATAAGAAAATGTGTTATTTTTCGATTGCGCCAAGGTTGCAGAGAATGTATGTTTCGAGGCATCATACCGGTGTACAGACAAAGATGTGTTGCGTCATCCAGTTGATGAGACTGGTTGGAAAACGCTTGACGAGAGAAAATTCGAGTTTCCTAGTGAACCACGTAATGTACACCTTGGTTTGGGCATCGATAGGTTTTGTCCTTTCTCCACGCAAAATAACTCATATAGGATGTGGACGGTTATATTGACAATCTACAACTTTCCGCCTTGGTTATGCATGAAAGAATCTACTTGTATGTGTACCTTGTTAATTTCGGGTCCTCATTCACCTGGAAAAGTTATGGATGTAATTCCCCTTCCTATTATAGATCAGTTTGAAACATTGTGGGGCACGGGAACTATTACATACGATGCACATATGAGGGGGGAATTTGTAATGAAGGTTTATTTGTTGATCACGAGTAATGATTACTCGGCTACATCGTACACTTTAGGATGGTCGGGTCAACGTTACTTAGCGTACCCATAATGTATGGATTCCACACCATCAATGAAGGTAAATAAAGGAATTGTTCATTTTGATCACATACGGTGGTTATCTATTAGGCATCGGTTTAAGAAGACGTATCTTCGTACATTAAAGTCGAGCATAGGGTACCTCCTAGGAAACATAGTCTCACCGATATTCAGACACAATTAGATGGGTTTCCTATTTTATTTCCCGATAAACACCAAGATTTTGGTGGCAAGGTGACAAAGAAAAAAGGTCCTCGTGAGTTTAATTGGAAGAAAAGAGTTGAAACATAACATTTATTTTATGCATTGTGAGAAGAATGTGTGTAATAGTTTGATCGGTACAGTGGTTGGTTTAGATGGGAAAAACAACAAAGATAATGTAAAAGCGAGAAAAGATCTGAAAGATATGGGTGTCAGGAAAGATTTATGGTTGTTCGATGACCAAGGAAAAACGATACTACCAGAGACAAAGTATGCGAAAGTGACGTGTATTTCTGGATTGATTGAAGGCGTAGAAATTTCTAGACAGATTCGCTTATAGTTTGTGAAAAAAATGTTCAGAGTGATTTGGGGAAGATCATTGGTATGAAATATGCAATTTTTCATATATTGATGCAATTTCTTTTCGTTGGTAGGATTTTTGAGCTAATTGACGATAAATCGATTAGCAATCCGATTATTGGGTTGTGCAACATGTTCTTAAATATTTGTAAAAAGAACCTAAGTAAGAAAGAACTAGAATCGGGAAAATCTAAAGTGGTCCAACTTTTGTTCAAGTTGAAGATGATTTTTCCTCCTGCTTTATTTTACTGTTGTACACTTGTATAAGGAAACTAAGTTAGGAGGTCAGGTTCAAATGCATTGGACGTACCCATTCGAAAAGTACTTAAAGAAAATTAAAGAATATATTCAGAATCCGGCCAGTCTTGAGGGTTGAATCGCCGAGGGATACATTGTAAAGGAAACATTGACTTTTATATCTCGGTACCTTCAAGAAGAGAGAACGAAATTCAGCAATTAGGTAGATACGGTGAGACGATTCCTGACCCTAAATAAATTACCGTGTTTAAGAGTCAATGCCAGCCGATTGGTAATATTGAGTTTCGTAATTTATCATTCAAAGAGAAGAAACATATTGATTGGTACATCCTTTTATTGCGATGCTATCCAAGCCTATATGATATAGGTAATTAGATTGAAACATTTTATCTTATTTATGAATTTTAACACTACTCTTTATGTTTAGGGAACATAAGTCCATGCTACAACTCCCTTATATAGAAAAAACCACCGAGTAAATTTTCGTCGATAGTTCTTGAAAAAGGTATTTAAGTTCTTAATTTTTTTAATTAGTCTGTCTATATTACAACTAATAGCTGGTTTTGTGGATAGGTGCATTCAATGCGCGAAGCTGGTGATCCACTTGCTTCTGATGAAATGGTTTTGTTGGCCAACATGTCGAATGGCCCCATATATAGATATGATTCTTGTGTTGTGAACATGTTCAAATGGGTTACTCGTGACAAAGGAGAAATAAGAGCAACTCAGTATTACAGAGTATGTATTATCACAGGTGGAGAAACTTATTATGGTGAGTTAGTCGAAATTGTGAAGGTGGAATTCATTAGTGGGTGTTCAGTTGTGTTGTTCGAGTGCAAATGGTATAACACCGACTTGAGAGAAAAAAGAGGAAATTGGAACACATGGCAACAATGATTAACACAAGTTCTTTCTGGTGAAGTGAAGAACCCTACATTTTAAGTACTCGATAAAAAAGGTCTTTTATATCGATGAAATGATGCGAGGAAAACGCAAAAGTGGTGGAAAGTTGTTTGGGAAGTAAATGATCCACACAGATGGAGCCCCAATTTATGGAGTGTAGAATCGATATCCACTGGTCTAGATCGATCACAATTCCTTTGGTTGATATGAAATTGGACCTGGAATACTCGTTATTGCAGTTGACTACTGGTTAAGGGATAACAATTGATCTTTCCATGTATGATCTTGTATTTGGGAACTTGATTGAAGTCGACGATGAAGTACATGATGACACGTTGGATGAGTATGAGACTGACAAGGATACTATATATATATATATATATATATATATATATCGACAACGATGACGATAGCATAAGCATTGATGGGTACGAGACTGACTAGATGTTTCGAGAGTTTCCATCATTTTGTAATCTTATCTAATAATTTACTTTCAGAATGTTTTTTTATTGTGGATTGTTTATGTAATTGGTGTTACTATTTTTTATATATATCTTGATGTTGGGGTATTTTAATTTAACAAGAAAAATAATTGGTAAATTAATTTATTAAAAAAAAAGGGGAAAAAAACTAGACTCATTAACAAGGACATGTCCTCGCTAATGATTAAGAACTCCACGCCAAACATTGCTCTCATTTGTGAAAAGTTCTTCATGACGAACTCCTCGCCAAATACTCTCTTGTCATTAGCGAGGACAAATTCTTCTCCAATGATAATAATTAAAAGTTAGAGACCTATATTTGGTGGTTTGCTATCCCATATAACTCCGCATTTGCGAGGACAAATATCCTCGCTAAAGATGAATTCTGAATAAGCCGAAGCGGCTTCCTTTTCTTCCATAACTACAACACACATAAAGAAATTCCGAGCACCAATAACTCCGGCGAGCTACCAAGCGATTCCAACAGTGAATTTCAACAACAAACAATAAATTCTAAAAATATAATCATAGATTTGAATTTTTTTCAATAGTTGTAAAATTTAAAAACCTAATGATATTTTTTTCGTGTGGTTGTTTGTTTTTGTGAATGGTAATGGCTAATTGAAGATTCTCATCTGATTATCAAGGTATGTTTTCTCCAATTTATTTTTAAATTTTCAGAATTGAATTTCATTTAATATGTTTTGTTAATTCTAAAATTTTGTGGTAGTGTTTTAATGTTAGTGTGTTGTTGTTGAAATGACATATTTATGTGATTTTCTTGTGAGAATTTTGTAATTTATTTGTTGGAGGATTGTGTGATATAGTAGTGTTAACATTGTGTAGTTTTGGAATAATATAGGACAATTGTGCAATTTTTATTAAATGTAGGGAAATTATGTAATTTTAAAATAATATAAGGCAATTGTGTAACTTTGAATAAATGTAGTTATTAAAATGTAATTTTGGAAATTATAGGGATTAAAAGTAAATTTAAATAAAAAGTAGAATTTAATATTAATTTTTGATAAAATATAGAGCTTAAAATGTAATTTTTTAATAAATAGGACATAAGTGTAATTTATATAATTATTTGAGCCTTAGTGTACTTTTTAGAAAATTTAAGGGTTTAAAAGTAATTTAAATAATTATTTGGGCCTTAGTGTAGTTTTTAGAGAATTTAGGGGGGGGGGGTTAAAAGTAATTTAATAGTTATTTGGGCCTTGATGTATTTTTTAGAAAATTTAGGGGTTTGAATATAACTTTCAAGAATTTAGGTGTTTAAAAGTAATTTCAATAATTATTTGGGCCTTATTGTGTATTTTAGGAAATTTAGAGAATTTTTTCAATTTAAATTGATATGAAATACATATGACAACAATTATACCCCAGGATCACAGAGGTGATAATAACTGGCAAGATCCTTCCTGCAACCCGAATCAGTCGATATCAGGTTGTAACGGGTCAGGTATGATTTTTTTTTATTAATTTCGTATGGTTTTTTGTTTTTTATTAATTGGGTATTTAACAGGGAAAAAGGCCCAAAAGCCTATGGGTTGGACCACACTAGCATCAACCGTTAAGGCTATGCTTAAGGAGGGGGAAACTCCTCGTAGATTTATGCATCTTCGATAAGACGTGAAATCTGGGAAGCGTGTATGAGAAACACCTGAGCCAGGTTCTCAATTTCAGGATCCGAGAGAAGGTGCCCCTTGTTACGAGAGTTGGACAAAGGTCCCCACCGAGTTGCAACGCCTAGTCCGGAATCGATTACGGGTAATTTTGGTGGTCCTTTGTGTGTTCTAAAATAAATGCAAAAGTAATTGAACCACAACCGCAAGTGTACGGTTGTCCCAAGTAGTAATAATGATTCTAGGATCGTTCGCAGGGACGGTTTGGTTAACTACAATGCTTATCGAATAATGATTGGTTGCAATTATGAAAGCAAATAAAGGTTTTGTTGTTTTGTATCAATCCTAAGTATGAAAAGACTAAATACGAAATGTAAATAAATAACTAAGACACAAGTAAATAGAGGTAAGACGCAAGAATGAGCAGGCAGTACTTGAGAGATGCAAAGCTTTTTCCTAACTATCATTCATTTCAGACATTGTTTAAGGGACAAATTGGTAAATTTGTATTGGTCAGGATTCTATATTCTCCTTACCCCCGTCAGGGTGGACTAAGGAGCAACTCTCAAGTGCTACAAACCCCGTCAGGGTGATTATAGTCCACTCTCAAGTGATTAAGTTTAAATTACCCAATAGGCCATAGGTTTAATTAAGCTCGTAAGAGTCAAATAATTTCTAACCTACATGCGTTAACTAGTTCGGTACCTAAACCCCCCGTCAAGGTGATCCAATCGCCACTAATTGGAATAGCTTAGATACTAAGTCCTATTATTAATTGATCAGGTCAATAATAGTAATTAAACACAAATTAAAGAAAAATATGAATTACCCAATTTGATTTAAATAATAAATATCCCAAATTCAAACATTCAAAATGAAATCAAATTGGGATTAACCCATTATGCGTTCTCAAGCACTAATTAAATTTAGCTCATAATTATTAAAAAGACAAAAACTAAAGAAATAAATAAGTTCATCATGTTTTACATAATAAAATAGAAGAACCTAATTACGGAATTGAATTGGCTGAGAATTGTAGATGTAGACAGTCTCCAGCTCTTGCTTTTTCTCTTCCTGTCTCTCGCTTCTTCTCTGGTGTCTGACTCTTAAGCGTATGTTATATTCTGAAAAAGGTGTGTGAAAATAGAAGTCTAGATCCCTTTTATAATGTTAAAAACGGATTAGGGCTTTGACCTAAGAATAAAACACTAATTAAAAGTCCAAGCCCATTTTCTAAACCCAAAATCCCGTAACTGCTGCACCACCTCCACTAAAACAGCTCTAGCCGCTTCGTTATAACTCTGATTGACCTGAAATCACTTGCTAAATTTCCGTAACTTGATAAGGAACATAATCTCTTCAAAGGTCAGCGGCTAAATCAACTCGTAAGTGCCTCGAAATCAGCAATCTTTGGCTTGTTTCCAGATTTGCAGCTTCAAAATATGATTCTTTTCGGGATTTATCTTCAAGGTTTGACTCCATATCACGATCTTTGACTTTCTTCTCGGATTCCTCTTCTAGCTAGTATTCAAAACCTACAAGCTTTTCACTAAAAACAACCCATATTACGCGCAAAAGTTTAATAAATCAAAAATACTAAAATCTAAAGAGGAAAATTGAATTATTGCATATTAGCACCAAAAGTCTATCTAAATAGTCAAATAAACACAAAAAATGATGTCTCCCAAGGGCATAGAATTAGAACATTTAGGGAGACATCAAGACCCCCAACTCAAACCTTTGTCGTCTCGACAAAGCAAAACTTAAAACAAGGGGAATGAAGTATATGCAAGAGAAAATAGAATCTAGTAAATACACCCTAAAGCAATTCTAAAGATAAATCTCATATAGCAACATTAAGAACTAACATACACATACACTAATCATGCAACATCAAACATAAATAACTTCAATCATAAAATTAACTTTGCAATGCTAGAAGGTTACACTTGTACTTATCTCATTATGATGGCTATAGTTTGTTCCTCGATCCTTACTCGCTTTGAACGCTCCACTTAGTATACAAACTATTAACTTACCATGCACCTAGGAATCACGAGGACTTTACGGTTTTAGCGTAGGCTTAGGGACGGTGTGGTATGTATATTTGATAAATTTGAAGTGAGCTTTTGGCTCTCTCCTTACTTACCATCAACAACTGTCCACGAGCTTGAGTTTACACTCATATAATGTTCTCACTCAACCCATTTGACGCGCTAATGTTGCGTCCCCATGTCAACCAATATACTAAGATGATTTTTCAAAATATTCTACTTTGCCGGTTTATTTTATTCTTTCTTTCTTTTTATTTTCTTTTTCATTTTTTTTGTACAAGATACCCATGCCCTTCATTTTGATGTGAAAGGTCATGTCTCTTATAATTTTTTCTTTTCTTTTTCTTTTTCAAATCCCGACAAAGGGTTACAAATAATAATATCATCTTTTATTTTTGTGCCTCTTTACAAACACATCATTTCCCACCCAATGAAATTTCCCAAATGTGGACCCTCCACCCCAAACTCAAGCTCGAGACAGGTCTCCGGATTGTGATTCAAGTGCGGGTCATTTGGTCATGCCTAATAATCTAAGGGATAATGGGCTTATATCGTGGCTACAAAAGAAAGGCTTAAGGCTCAAAATTGGGCTAAGACGGATAAAATTAATATAAGGGATAGCAAGCTAAAAGGCTTCAAATGGCTAACAAAGAACTGCCCCTATCATTTTCCTAGTTACATGGTTCGTCTCTAGTTCATATCTAAGTGGGTTCTCTACTAATTTAGATCTCACGTTCTACAATCCAAACATTTTCCTTAAGTACAAGCTTACTTCTTTTGCATTGTTCATTAATTCTTTCTATTCATTATCTATGTTTGCATGCAATTAAAGTGCGTTTTATGTTATTCCATAAAGTCCACTATCTACTATCATAGATTCATCAAAAGTATGCTTAAAAGGGACATTTAAAATCTTCTACAGTCAAACGCAACTCCTAATTAATTTATTGAAAACAATTAAAACAAATAAACACATAAAAATTGGGATGAGGCAACGAACCCCACCCCAAACTCAAAAATGAGTCGTGTCCCAACGACCCGAAAAGACTCAATAAAGCAATTAAACTAATATACACTAAATAAGAAAGGGAAGAAAACGTATCTTAACCAGTGCAAGGCTGGTTGTTAGTGTTGTGTCCAGGTCGAGGTTTTGAATTCTTCTTCATCAATGGTTGCGTTTAAAGTGTTCTTCATTACCTCGAACTTTTCGTCAAATTTCCCATGTTTTCATCTATTCCTTGCGCTCTAAGCATCATCTCCTCTATCAAAATCTTCCCTCTATACCCAATTCTCTTTCTTCATCATGCTCTTCGTACCTTTTCCAACCTTCATGGTCATCTCTGATGACCCCAAACTCAAAGCTTCAAGACTCTCAAAAGTTTTGGATAAAATAGTGATGTTGGTGTTCTTGAAGGTTTGGATATGAATTATGGATTTTTTAGAGCTGGGTCATAGATATATCAAGGTTTGGGAAAGGTTTGATGGATAAACTTCAAGCTTTTGGTGAAAAGAACATTTGGATTAAAGTGTAAATCTTTGGTATTTTGGGAGGTTTATGGTATGATTGTGTGTTTGGATGATGGTTAGAGAGAAGGATTGATGGTCTTTTGGTGTTTTGATGATGATTTTCGGAGTGGGTGGAGGCTAGCATTCGTAATAAGAGGTAGGCTTGGGAAAGAAGGTAAAAATATAGGGTTTTTAATCCTGAAAATCGCCTATCACAGCAGTTGACCGGCAAGCCGGCGGCTGACCGGCATTTTGGTCGCTGCGTCGGCGAAAAAATAAATTACGAAATGGGAAAATGACCCAAAAAATCAAAATAATATTATTTTCAGCCCAATAACATCAATGACAAAATTTCTGCCCAATAAAATCATCAATTGAATTATTTTATACATTATTTGACTATACTATCCCTACTTATATTATACATTATTCGTCGCGTTGACGGGATTCGTCGGTGACAGGAATCGTCCGTGACGGGAATCGTCTGTGACGGGAATCGTCTGTGACGGGAATAGTTCTTATGGTGTAAGGGTAAATATGTAATCTTATAATAGTAAGTTAATGGATGATTCTTTGGGGCAAGTATAATATTATTTTGATTTTTTGGGGCATTGACCCTTACGAAATTGATTGTTTTTTTTCTTACCTCTGACGCAAGCCTCCTTGCGTCATTGCTGACGCAGTAGTCAGAACATCCTCCTTTGTTGACCGGCTAGCCGGTCATCTGACCAGCATGCCGGCGGTTCCTCGCTGGCGCATTCCGAGACGCAATAGCGCTGCGTCATTGCTGACGCAGTGGTCAGAAGGTTTTAGCTGTTTATCTGAACTTTTTAACTTCACCATTGGATAGAGCTCGAAAAGTTATGCGGTTTAGGCTCAAAGATCATCTGATTCAGACATCCGAGCGCAAAGATATCGCTTGCCGAACTTTTCTCTGATTGTGTCCAGATTTTTTTTTTCCGGTTGGCATAAAATGCAGCCTTCGAGTTTCTGATTTTTTTTTTACCTAAACGCAACACTTCTTGCGTCATTGCTGACGCAGTGGTCAGAGAGTTGGGAAATGGTCGCGGATTTGCCAACTTTTCTGGACGCAAAGGGTTGCGTATTCGCAGAAAATTTCCATCTTATTTTTTCGATTTCTCCTTGCTTACACCTCGTATTTTTATGAAACTTATACTCATTTTCATTGGAAATTGCGCTCCCAATCCATTGGACTACTCATATTTTCCATTGGAGTTACCATTTTTCTCAGATTTCGGTTTTCTTCATTTCGCACCATGAATTGCGTCTCTTTACGCACAGGTCAGAAACTTTGGGCTATGTATGAGAACTTTTGGACTCCAACATTGGATAGATCTCGAAAAAATAAGTGGTTTAGGCTCAAGAAAAAGTTAATTCCGACCTCCGAGCATCAAGTTATGATCTTCCGAAGTTGCTGATAACCTAACTACCCCAAACTCATGACCTTTACTCCTGTAATCATCAAAAACACCAACCTTTCTCATTTCTTAAAAATAAACACTAAATAAATAACCATTACTCTAATTCACACTAAGAATTTAAAAGACATGAAAGCAATTTAAAACATGGGTTGTCTCCGAAGAAGCACTTTTGTTTATTACGTCTTTAAGTTCGACGCGTTACCTTCCATGAAGATGGTATTAAGGCCCTTGCGGTGTTCCTCCACTTAAACTCGCCCCTTCCTTGATGTGAAATATTTAGAACCTTCCCCTTTAGAATATTATTTAATCGATCTTCGAAAGGGGGTGGGTAAGTACTTCGTTTCGCCTTCTTACTTTCACGACGAAACTCATTTTCCACCACATTAGAGTAGATAACCGTTCTCAACGGTATAAGATTATTTTTATTCCTCGTTTCAATCTCGTATTCATCTTTAAAATATGGTGGGTAGGTGCTCCTCCTTGCCATTTTGCTCTCACGGTGTGGCACCTTGCTTGTATAACACATATTGATCATTTGTTGTAGTGGAGGTGATTCTGATTTTTCATCTCTAATAATGATTTGTGGTAGAGATGGTGATTGGTGAACTTTTTGTGGCGGATATTCAATTTCTATTTTATCTTAAACTTTTACTTCTTCAATTGACCCCTCAACCACTTCAGATTCATCTTCGCTTTCAACCCATTCTTCCACTATTACCTCATAATATTCTTTCTTTGGATTTTCTATAACCTCGATCTCCACCTCTTCTTGTTTGCGTTCTATATCTTGATCATGTTTATACACCTTAGGAATAGCAATCTCTGTGTTAACTTCTAGGATTTGCGTTGCTACTCCTTCTTCCACCATGCTAACACGATCCTCAACCACATGGTGGTCTTCATTTATAATTGGCACTGTGTTCGTATCACTATCCATAATGTATTTTGTCAACATTTCCTCCTCAACTACTTCTTCTTGTTGATCTTTTCCATCCCTCGGGGGAGTGGAATCTTCATAAGATTTGCTATCGATTTCAACTAAGTTAGGAGGGTTGTTTCGGGCAGCCATTTCATCTAGCATCTGTTGTATGCGTGCATGGGTGGCTTTGCTTTCCTCTTCTCTTGCCTTACGCTCTGGTTCTCTTGCCTGAAATTCCTCGAGTAGGCGATTGACTTTCTCTAGTAGTGTATCTTGTTGATCTTGATGAGGTAGATACTGTTGAATGTTTTCAACCCACTAGTTGTTCCATTCATGCTCTTGCTGATAGTGATGAGATGGATAATGTTGAATGTTGTCAACCCATTGGTTGTTCCACCCTTGCTCTTGTTGATAGTGATATGGTGTTTGTTGTTGATTATTCCCGATCCATTGATTGTTCCATCCTTGCTCTTGCGGGTTTTGATAAGGTTGTTGGTAAGAATTAATACCCCATTGTTGTTGTCCCAAAGAGTCTTCCCAATAGTCAAATGGACCAGGATTTGGGTAATGTTCTCTATATATCTTTAATTAAATTTCTTGATCATTACCTGAATAAAGCACCTGTAAAAACAAAACAAAGCAAACACAAGCGTAAAACTGAAAATAACAATGCAACTAACACTAAAGGATAAACACCGGGGTCACACGCTACCGTCCCCTGCAGCGGCGCCAAAAACTTGGTGGTCTTTTGTGTGTTCTAAAATAAATGCAAAAGAAATTGAACCACAACCGCAAGTGTACGGTTGTCCCAAGTAGTAATAATGATTTTAGGATCGTTCACAGGGACGGATTGGTTAACTACAATACTTATCGAATAATGATTGGTTGCAATTATGAAAGCAAATAAAGGTATAATGATTGGTTTGTTGTTTTGTATTAATCCTAAGTATGAAAAGACTAAATACGAAAATGTAAATAAATAACTAAGACGCAAGTAAATAGAGGTAAGACGCAAGTATGAGCAGGCAGTACTTGAGAGACGCAAAGGTTTTTCCTAACTATCATTCATTTCAGACATTGTTTAAGGGACAAATTAGTAAATTTGTATTGGTCGGGATTCTATATTCTCCTTACCCCCGTCAGGGTGGACTAAGGAGCAACTCTCAAGTGCTACAAATTAAGCTCGCCAGAGTCAAATAATTTCTAACCTACATTCGTTAACTAGTTTGGTACCTAAACCCCCCGTCAAGGTGATCCAATCGCCACTAATTGGAATAGCTTAGATACTAAGTCCTATTATTAATTGATCAGGTCAATAATAGTAATTAAACACAAATTAAAGAAAAATACGAATTACCCAATTTGATTTAAATAATAAATATCCCATATTCAAACATTCAAAATGAAATCAAATTGGGATTAACCCATTATGCGTTCTCAAGCACTAATTAAGTTTAGCTCATAATTATTAAAAAGACAAAAACTAAAGAAATAAATAAGTTCATCATGTTTTACAGAATAAAATAGAAGAACCTAATTACGGAATTGAATTGGCTGAGAATTGGAGATATAGACAGTCTCCAGCTCTTGCTTCTTCTCTTCCTGCCTCTCGCTTCTTCTCTGGTGCCTGACTCTTAAGCGTATGTTATATTCTGAAAAAGGTGTGTGAAAATAGAAGTCTAGAGCCCTTTTATAATTTTAAAAACGGATTAGGGCTTGGACCTAAGAATAAAACACTAATTAAAAGTCCAAGCCCATTTTCTAAACCCAAAATCCCGTAACTGCTGCACCACCTCCACTAAAACAGCTCTAACCGCTACGTTATAACTTTGATTGACCTGAAATCACTTGCTAAATTTCTGTAACTCGATAAGGAATATAATATCTTCAAAGGTCAGCGGATAATCAACTCGTAAGTGCCTCGAAATCAGCAATCTTTGGCCTGTTTCCACATTTGCAGCTTCAAAATATGATTCTTTTCGGGATTTATCTTCAAGGTTTGACTCCATATCACGATCTTTGACTTTCTTCTCAGATTCCTCTTCTAGCTAGTATTAAAAACCTACAAGCTTTTCACTAAAAACAACCCATATTACGCGCAAAAGTTTAATAAATCAAAAATACTAAAATCTAAAGAGGAAAATTGAATTATTGCATATTAGCACCAAAAGTCTATCTAAATAGTCAAATAAACACCAATAATGATGTCTCCCAAGGGAATAGAATTAGAACATTTAGGGAGACATCAAATTTTTCTAACCTTAATATTTAATCTTTCTAATTGCCACTATATATACAGAATTGTAATCGTTGACGATATTTGTGAACACGATTTCTTCCAGATCAATGATTGGATGTAGAGGCCGGATTGGTCGAGGATCTCGGACAACATAGACGACGGTTGTGCCAAGTGCTGCAACGATTCAAAACACAGGCTAAAGACGAGTTGTTATCTTAAGGGTAAAATGTCAGATGACCAGACCCCGGAGAATTGGGAGGCCGTATATAAGATGTGGGAGACGGAGAAGAGTAAAGTAATAATATTGGTTTTTTTATAATTTATAGATATATATGTACTTTATTATTATAATAAATTTGTTTTGTTTTGTATTAAAAAACAGACGAAAACAAATAAGAATAATCGGTCCAAGCAAAAACGCCCAAGTAGCGCAAGCTCGAGGATTTACCCGGGCACGGTAGGAGATGTTTGTGGTAAGTAACACAACTCAATACTTTTTAACATTTAATAAACCTAACACCTTTATACTTTACTGAAAAAGGAGGGGGAGAAGAACCAGGTGGTTCTTCGAGCACCAGTGGAGGGTCAAGAGCAGGGATTGCCCCTTCCCTAGATCGCCGACTTCTTCTTCGATATCAACTATGACAAGTAGAAGAATGAGTGGGAGGATGGAATCGTATATAGATCATATGTAAGTATTTAAATACGATTTCAATTATTTATTTTGAGTTTGAAATTTAATTAAATATTTTTTTATTTATTTCATGTAATATGACGCACAGAGAGTCGTTCATGCGTGAAAGAGTCAAAGAATCTCATACTCAATCTGGCTCGTCATCATTTACATCGTTCCTCATGCAAAAGGATCAGGTGGAGGCGGTAATGGATGCAGGCTGCCAAGGTATGGGTGAAGGGACCCGGAGTTGGATCCCCAGAGTTGGAGCGCCTCCCAAGACTAAACATTCGAGGAGTGCTACTAATCAACCATCTGATAAGATGGACCGGGACTTTGACGGGATAATAGGGACCATTAACGAATATCTTATCTCAGTGGGCAGGGATCCATTCATTCTAGAGGACGAAAGATCTCGATCCACGAGCTCCACGACTGCAACCCGATCCACGAGCCACAACCTAGAAGATCGGTTGACTAGAGCTCTCGCCTTTGTTAATCAGAACAAGGGCTTATCGAATTACGTGCCTCCTTCCTCTACTCCTGCTACCAGTCCTTCTGGTCCTTCTTTTTCCGATTCTCCTAGTTCCGATCCTCGTCCTATAAGTCCTTCAGTTAGTCAGCCCAACCGATTAACTCGAAGACGAGGAATCTGAAGATGAAGATTTGACTCGACTTTGATATTTTTGTAATATTTGACTTTTATTTTTTTAAGACTTATGTTTGACTTTATTATTTTTTTAATTATCGATTTTTTAAATTTTTACGGGTTTGTAAATTATATATTACGATTATTTTTATTTTATTTTAGTAGTTTATCGGGTTTATTCAATAAATAATATAAAAATATTTATTACAAAATATAAAATCATTACATAAACAAAACATTAATAAAAAAATTAAAATCAATAAATAATCTTACAAAGAAAATGTCCTCGCAAATAGAAAAAAGGTCCTCGCAAAAATGTCATTCTCAAGAAAAAATGTCCTCGTGAATGAAAATGTTATTTGCGAGGACATCTTTCCTCGCGAATGAAACTTTTATCAACGAGGACAATGTTCTCGAGGATGCTACGCGTCTATCCGCGACGGCATGCTACAGTCCTCGCTAATGTGATCTTCTATGAGGAATCTTTTGCGAAAACTCATTAACGAGGTTATGTTTTCGTTAAAGATCGATCGCGATCTTTTGCGAGAACATTACTTATCTTTGGCGAGGACAAATTTACTCGTCGATGGTAGAAATCATAATAGTGATATGAGTCAAGTTGAACCGGTTGCAACACATTTTAGAGAGAGAAATGCCTTTTCCTAAATATTTTTAAGATACCATGTCTTAAAAAGAAAGGGATTGTTGGACATGTCTTTATTAAGTTTGATGCCCAACTATCTGATTTCTTTAGTTCTATCTTTTGTAAATATTCAATTTACCATAGCTTAGTGAAAATAATTGCATGTACATCTATGGAACATTCGAATTGTTAAATTTAATATAAGATACCCCTTTTTCTATGATAGAATTGCATAACTAATGACTTATTTAGCTTATTCATGAACAACAATTTATCCAGCAGTAGGGAACAATTTTGGTTGATCCACCTAATTCCATCTTTTAGTCACTACCAGACCAATATCTTTAAAATTAACATCGATGCTTCTTTCTTGTTAATAGTAGTTACATGATAGCAAAAGGAAACAACATTAATATAACAAGGAACTAACATGGATTCAACTAACCCCATCTTCACGTGTTCTAAATATGATAACGTTCAAGAAGGGGAATTTTGTCTCGTTTTCTCGTTCGAACACACAAACCTTTCCCAAACGCAAGTTATTATCCAGTACAAATTTCTTCCGAAAAAGTATAGTATTATGAGATCCAGTACGACATGTTACCTTCCATGTTCTTCCATCAGAAACACGAAGCACCACATCAAAATTAATTTGAGTACTAAGATAATTCTGAGCAAATATCTTAGGGATACCCTGCAAAAAGAAGAATTAATTTATTATTGCATTTTTATAACAGATTTTGAAGACTTATGAATGTTTTTTTTATATATTAGTACTCTGTTCATAAAGAGACCTCCAAAAACTCAAGCAAATCATCTTACATTTTTCCTCTTTACGTTAACTATGAACTGTAAGGGGCGCGTTAGATCTTGATAACTTACCAAACGAAAAACATTAGATACATAAGAAGGTTGCATATACAAAATGATGAATGGATTGTTAAATTTGAAACATTTTGCTCTTTGGTAGACTAATGATTCTTCCTTTTCTATCACTTTGATTTTCATTTTTAAATTCGGAAACTGAGAACTAGTCCTCGTGCCTGCATTGCATAAAGAAAAGGAATTTATAGTATGGTCGATGAAAGATCATAATTAAGATTAATATGGTGGATTTTGATCAATAATTCAACAAAATAAATTAAACAAGCTTCTCACTTTTGCTATCGTCCCCATATATAAATATGATGACATTGACATTCACGAAGGGGTTTTAGCGCCATTTACTCGTTCAAAGACACAAACGTCTCCCACACACAAGTCATTATCTTGAGCAAATTTTCTCCATTGAATTTTAGCATTAAGAATTCCAATACAACACTTAAATATTCCATGTTCTCCCATCAGGAACACAAAGCATAACATCACAGTATCTTTGATTGCCAAAACATTTTTGAGATACATTCTTAGGGATGGTCTGTAAAACAAGAAATCAATTGCATCATTATAATAGTATTTGAAACACAATAATTTTCATAATATGTATCACAAAAGTTTATCCACTTACTAAATATATAGTTTCAAAAAATTTATCCAATTAGGATATATATCAAAATATTTTTCCCATTTTTTCCATAATTATTTCTATCAAAATATTATAATTTATGTGTCCAATAAACATATAATATATCAAGATACTTTATGAAAGGTAATTTTGTATTACAGTCTAAATTTTTTTTAATATGCATGAAAAGCAAATTAAAATGGAATTTTTTTTCGAAAAGTAATACTTTTCATAAAGATTGGTTTTCACCATGCATTGTGCATTTATACATCAATAATGTTACTATAACAGCTTACCAAATAGATGGCATCCGTAGATACATACGAAGGCTGCATGAAACGAATGAAGAATGGATTCTTAGACTTAAAAGCTTGTGCTCTTTGGTAGGCTATAGAGTATTCTACTGCTTTCTATTTTAGTACTTGTTTGCTTCTCGAAACTGAATTAATATATCTGAATATAATGGTCAACACATCTAAACGAGATACCCAACACGATATACAATCTCACTTGGAAAATACCCGTGGATGTCGGATTTGGATATCTACTCAGACTACATTTCTGCGAACTTGAGCCAGGGATAGTAAAGAGTGGCCAAAGAGAGTTTAGTATTCTTATAAATAATTAAATGGCCGCGACTAATGCTGATGTAATCCAGTGGACTGGTGGAAATGGAATTCCAGTGCATAGGGATTACATGGTGTTGGTAAAAGGAGATAGAGAAAAGGGCAAAGGTAGTCTTTTGATTGTTGTACAGTCGAACGTTGAGTTGATGGATGGACTTCTTAATGGATTAGAGATTATGAAGTTGAGCAACCTCGATACCTTTCTCGCCTATCCAAACCGAGATTTCTCTCCACAGATTTCCGCATATTCAACCCCAAAGTTTCTCAGCAAAAATGGTATTGCAACCGTTTTAACATTTATCATCACTTTAATAATTATTGTCGGCTATAACTTGAGGAAAATTTTGAAAGTGGAGTTGCCAGAATTGACAGAGGAATCTAACTATGGTGAAGAGATACCTTTCAATTATGCCGTTACTTTTCAATTGTTGAGATCCAATCAGCCACCCAAAACTTTAATGATGTCATTGGAGTGGGAGGTTTTGGTAAGATGTATAAAGGGTTCATTGATAATGGGACCAATATTGTTGCCATTAAGCGTTTAGCTTCATACTCGAAGCAAGGGGTAGATTAGTTTTGGATGGAGATCGAAACACTATCTAAGCTCGACATGTTCATCTTGTTTCTTTGATAGGCTACTGTGATGAATCCCAAGAGATGATCCTTGTTTATGAATATATGCATCGAGGAACTCTTTGTGACCATTTATATGGAACTGCGAGGCACAGGAGTGATTATTCTCGTTTCACCTGGGACAGGGGCAGATGCAGGACAAAAGTTGAGGAGGGGCTTGAAATATAGGGGGTTCGGGGGCAACGCCCCCAAAAATTTTTTTTTGATACCTATAGTAAACTTGGGTATATCTTTTCATTTCTTTAGTTATGTAATACTAGTACAATATATACGTAACTATCAATATTAAAATACGTTTTATATAATTAATATAAATACTAGTAATACTAATTCCTTTCCTATGTACTATGTAGAATAAAATGCGATTAGAACAAAAAGAAAAAACACTAAGTAGCATATACTTCCAGAGAGTTTCGGTGATAGATTATATTAGAAGAACCAAAATTTAAGAAAAGTATTAACTAATTTTATTCATATGAAAGAAAAAATTAAATTTCCATTAATAAATTTTAAAATTGTATATAAAATTTAATAATTCACATAAAATTATTTAAATTCTTATAAAAATACTCAAAAAAAAAACTTACTGAATTTTTAAATTTTTATAAAGAAATGGATTGTAGCGGTGAAATAGACCAAAAACTATTTATAAATTTGATTAAAGTGATGTTTGTAGAGATAATAGTATGCCATGTATAAAAAATAATATATTAAATAGGTTAAAAAAATTATTGTACTTACAAAAATTTAAAAAAAAAATCTTTGATAAGAAATTATGAATATATAAAATAATTTTTTTTTTTTTTTATAAAAAAAGTGAGGGGGGGCTTGACCCTCCTGGACCCAAGGTAGGTCCGCCATTGCATACAACCAGATGGTATTATTATCTTGATGTTTCTAAATGATTATTAATTATACCTGCATTATATCTATATACGTATACTTTTATTATTATTCTAAGTTATCAAAACTTTTGATGACTATTACTCCTACTATTTATAAAATAAGCATGCGTAAGTATAAATATTGCTTATCGGGAATGTGGAATTAAATTGTACCTGATCGTGTCCTTTGTTCCGTAAGCATTTCGCGTTATCAGAAACAATGGTATGCTCTTATCAATATAGCTATACATTGAATCGTCGAGATCGAAGCTACGTACTTCAACTGCACTAATAATTGGATATTGTCCAGGAAATATTTGAGCAACACAAATGCTTATGCTATCCCCCTTCGCCACATATATTACCTCCTTCAAAACAACCTCGCTCATTGATGTTTTAACTCTGTCCCAAACATTTCCATCAAACTGAAGATCAAATGCAGGTGGCAAAGACTTTCCGTCATAGTTTCCATAATAAAAGCTTGCTCGAACAAGAAGTCGTTCGGTTTCATTTACTGCCAAGGAGTAACAATTCTTCTTGCGAGTTGTAAAGACTCTCAGTGTATCCATGATACGAGGTATTAACCTGTTAGTCGGAACTGATCGTGGAATTCCATTTCTCTGCTGGAAGTCCGATGTCCAAACAATATCATTATCATCTGTATATGAATTAAGTGATCCACAACTAATGCTTTCCAACAGTACTGTAGTTGTTGAAATGGAAATATATAGTTAATCAAGAATAATTAAGAATAATAAAACAAATTACTAGATATAATTTTTTCGTATGATTAATTTAGAAATATCAGGCTTACGAGCAGAGACTGATGAACTACAAAGAACGAGAACAAGTATCAGAAATCCGCAAGTCATAGCGAAATACCAAGTAAAACAACAGATGTGGTTTCAGGGTTTCTGTTATGCTCGGAAGAATATGTATATGTGCTAAAGGATCAAAGAGCTACTATATATATATATAAGTAAAAGGTTTTATATATATTCTCCAGCTAAATTTCACAAATAGCAATTTTAATATTGACCCATTTGATAAAATTAGTTGACATGGTATGTGAAACATAGGTTTGTGGTATACACATATATAAGAACACCAGAACATCAAATAGTTATATCTGCTAAGGAAGAAAAGTCATGGATCACAAACGTACATGGTTCAGACTAATGGACCATTTAAGTGTTAATTAAGTACACTAGCTCACCAACACTTCTTTTATTGCTTATTAATTATCATTTGTTACGTAGGTACCAAATTCAATCGTTTTCTGGATCTAACGATTACCGATTGATATCTTAAAATATTGGAAACGCAATGAGAAATCCAATATTTTGGAGATTGTAGATAGAGAAACGGAAACAAATAAAAATACTACAGAGAGGTATATAGTTTCTAAGATAATTACTAATAGGTACCTAGCTAACACCCCTATTGCCAAGCTACACATGCGTCCAAAAAAAAAAAACAGTCGGTTTTTTTTTGACAAGGGAAAGTGCCGCTAGGCACCAAGGCATTATAAACAAACTCAGCCCATGCCTAATTCTTGAAGTTATCATTCACTTCAATCCATGTTGTTATTATTCTGTTGAAATTTCTAGATATGTATTTGAAGGAGATAGTTCCACATTCAACGACCAGTTGATTGATCTTCTTGATGATTGACTGGATTTGTTATCTTGCGATTGACACCTGCCTGATACCATGGATTAAACCGAGGTTGTCTAAAAGGATAACTTTATTGTTGTTGGGGAGATTCCTGCATAATTCCACGGATTTAAGAACCGCAAAGGCCTCCCCTTCAAGAGCGGAATGACAATTGATAGTTGTTTTAATCTTTCCAGTGATGCCCTCTTTTCCTTGTATTTGAACAATCCCAATCCCTGGCTTCTCGTATTTCTTGTTGAACGAAGTATCACAGAAGAAAGCAAAATTAGTATCACCATTCGAAGTTTCGTTACGTTGTACAACTGATCTAATCTGGAGCTTGTTGGAGGCGCTGTTGACTTTCTTCCAATCAATGCCATATAGTTCAGCCATCAGTTTATTGGTAGAATAAATTATGTGATCCCCATCTGTACTACAATTTTCATGTAAAACTTTCATCTTAACTTTTCAAATGTTCCATATACATATCATGATATAATCTGTAACAATATTTTTCTCCCAACCACCTTCCGAATATATTTTAATCATATCTTCAAGCAAATCCCCAGAAGTCGTCTCTGAATTATCTTCGATTCTAATTTGTAGGGAAGAACCGGCCCAAATCTCTTTACTAATATTACATTCTAAAATTAAGTGTTCAGCAGTCTCTTAACAATTATAGCACCATGGACATTTTATGTATCTACACAATTTCTCTTATATAACTTCTTTTTTGTTGGTATTGCGTTATTACATGCCTTCCATACAAATATTCTTATCTTCTTCGGAATATTAGGTTTTCCAAATTATTTTCGAATTATATCTTTCAGGGCCTATAGGTGATTGCGGTTGTTGAAATACATGTTTGTCAGTAAGACTTTGTATCCTGCTTTTTTATTATACTCTCCATTTGTTGAGAACGGCCAGATTAATCTGTCTTCTGAGTTATTATCAAACAGATGTATTCTAAGTATACTTGGGATTATAGGTTTCAGGAATATTTCATCTAGAGTTTTGAGGTCCCACTCTTGAGTATCTAGTTTCCATAGTTGATGAACCTTGGTTAAGTTACAATATAGGAGGTTTTTCTATCTTCAATCCTGTATCTATCCATTTATCATTCCATATATTAATATTTTTCCCATTACCTATATGATATATACTATATTTTTTAATAAAATCTCTTCCTTCCATAATACTAGCCCAACTCCAAGTCCTACTTTGACGTAATTTAATATCCATAAAAATTTTGGTTATGAAAATAGATACCTTTAAGAAGTCTTGCAGCTAATGTATTTGGATTTTTGAACATTCTCCAAACTTGGGGCGCAAGTAAAGCCGTGTTCATTCTTTTAAAATCCAAAAAGCCTATACATCCAAGGAGTTTCCCGACTGCAAGTTTTTCCCATGTCATCCAGTGTATCTTGTTTCATTCTCCAGAGTTCCACCAATATTAGATATAGCATATTTAAGTTTGTTACAAAAAGAAATGGGGAATGAGAATATAGACATAGTGTAATTAGGTATAACTTGTAGTATAGCTTTTATAAGAAATTCTGTAGCCCACTTCAATAATAATTTTTCTTTCCAACCATTCGTTCTTTTGAACAATTTCTTTGCAATTCATTCCAGCGATCCCACCTTTGATCTTTTGTAGCAAAGGCAAATGCCCAGATAGTTACCCAAATCATCTGTTTCTTTAATATTACTATCACTTGAAACGCTTTTTCTTGTTTCTTGGGGGGTTTCTTTACTAAATATAACTGCATATTTATTGTAATTGATTCTTTGTCCCGAACATGTACAATATATGTCTAGGCATTCTTTAAAAGTTTGCATGTCTATTTCCTCAATTGTTAAAAAAACAACTTAGTCCTCTGCGAATAAAAGATGTGAAATAATCGGACAGTTCCTATTTATTTTAATCCCCTGAATCTTTTTACTAGTAAGATAATGGTCTATTAAACTAATTAAAGATGTTGTCATAATAGTGAAAATAAAGGGGGAGAGATTGGTCACCTTGTCTTATTCCTCTTCCTGGTGTAAAACTTTCAAGTCTTTTTCCATTTAAGTTAATTTGGAAGGAACCTGTTGTTATACAATTCTTAACCCACATAATACATTTATCACTAAAATCCAAATTTTTTAGAACTAATAAAATAAATTCTCATCTTACCTGATCATATGCTTTTTCCATGTATATCTTTATTGCAGCCATATATTTCTTATTTTTCCTTTTCCTGCTCATAAAAAAAGATATCTCATGTGCCATAAGGATATTATCTTGTATTGCTCTACCTTTGATGAAAGCCGGTTGAGTCGGTTAAACTATGTCATTCATTAGCCCCTGTAATCGATTAAATAATATTTTAGCAATAATTTTATATCCAAAGTTAACACAAGAAGTTGGTGGAAGACCCCCAATTTATCTTTAGTGTCGCCCTTTGGTATAAGAGTGATTATAGTATCGTTAAGACTCTCCATTGATATATTGTTAAGAAAGATAACTTGTATCATCCTAAATACGTCCTGCTTAATGATGTCCCAAAATTCCTTATAAAATTTCCCGTTAAGTCCATCAGGACCGGGAGATTTAGAGGCTGAAAGTTCTCTTATTGCTTTTTCAACTTTCTCCATATCGGGAGGACTTGTCAACTTGTCATTAATATCTTTACTTCATTTGGGTCTAATGAATTGTGTAGCTTTTTCCATTTATTCAAGAGTGCCTTCTTGTTCTTTAAATAAGGATGTATAGAATTCTCGGAAACAATATTTCACTTCTTCCATGTCTTCTTTTCATATACCTTGTTCATCTCTAATCCTACTAACTATGTTAAAATTCCATCTCTGGATAGTTGACATGTGAAAGAATTTCGTGTTTTTATCTCCGAAGGTTAACCAGTCTTTCTATGTTCTCTCATTATTTTCTTCTCTTTCTTTCTATCTCCTTCTCTCTTACCTCTATTATTTTTCTCTTGTTCCCTATTCTATCTTCCCTGCCACCGCCCACCGTAACTGATTGTTGTTCATCTTCTCTTTGTGTTGTCAGTGGCGTAGGGATGACACTAGTGATAGTCTAATCTTCCATGGAGGACAAACAATCTGAGCTTTAGGTTAAGGTGGCAGGTCGAGGTAAAATATTTTACAAACAAAAAAATAGGGGTGTGGTGATTGGAAGGGGTGTGAAAGAAATAAACAGTTGATTGAAAGCTTTATTATGATGTCAAACAATATATTCACCTTTATTCCACAAAAATTGTATACTTTTTGCATAAATAAGGAAATGTCATTAACTCAACATTACAAAAACACTCTTCATAATATTATTAAATACAAAATATAATACCTATTAATGATTTTTTATTATGATGTATATTTAACCATACATATCTATTTCACTATCTAGAAATATTTGATTAATAATCAAGTAATATTTTAAATATTTGTAATTAAAAATTAAAGTAAGAGTAATAATGGAAGAAATACCGAAATTGTCTTGAATTGTCAAGTAAACAATATTTTTGTAACAACACTTTTAGTAAGTGAACAATTTTTATGTAACGGAGGGAGTAACATTCACTTTCTATTAAACGGAATATTACAACTAAAATATTCGGGTAATCAGGAACTCCATCTTTTTTTTTGACAAGAGAGGGGTACGCAGAACCCCAAAAACAAACAAGCAAAATTAACCTATCCCTAACTTATTGAAAGAACCAAGTAACGTCGCGAAAGGGTTGAACCTCACATTCTTCCTAGCTCCATTCCTAGCTTCTTTCGCAAGTTGATCCACTCTTTGATTGAACTTTCGAGGAAGAAAACAAAACGTATATCGGCCCTGCTTTTACCGAGATACGCTTAATCCTAGAGATGATGGGCTTTATTTACCAACTTGATGTTGACATGTACTTAATACCTTGAATAACCTCAAGCCTGAACAAACACGTTTCCTAAGAAGAGGAAACCTCTTGCAGAGCATAGAAGCTTTAAGAACCATCCAAGCTTCACCAATGAGGCTCGAATTGCAGTGGACAATGTCCTTAAAGTCCTCCGTTTTACTAGTATCCATATGAAGGATGGTAACTCCAATGCTTGTTGGTTCAAAGGCAAAGTTAAAAGAAGCATCAAATTGTAAAATGATATATTGCTCAGAGTTTCTATCATTAGTAACATAATTAGTTTCCCTTCCATTTTTTCTCGTGTCTCTATCATCATTAATGGACCAATTCAATCCATAGAGTTACTGCATCAGATTATTAGTAACCTTGATAACGTTATCACAATCAATATTCGTGTTCTCATGTAAAGATTTCATTTTCGCCTTTCAAATATTCCATATAGGTATCATTATAAAATCGATAACCTTCCTCTTATCACATCCTATTGTAGAATAAGCATCAATAGTTTTCAGAAACCAAGCTCCAATACTATCTGTCTCTTCAAGAGAAACATGTATTTGTAGCGGGGAACCAACCCACACTATACAAGTTGTAGTAAATAAGTAAATGTTTAGCAGTGTCCACCTTATTAATACATCATAAGAAATCTTTAGAATCAACACAATTTCTAGTATATAAGTTATTATTGGTTGGAATACCGATATTGCATGCTTTTCACATAAAGAATCTAATTTTATTAGGGATATTAGAATCCCATATGGTCTTCTAGAGATTAATGTTACCATTGGAAACCGCATTTGTATTCAGTGAGAGTTAAAGAAATGATCATCAATTAAAACTTTATAACCAGATTTAGTAGAATATATACCGTCTTTAGAAAAGGGCCGAATGGTCTTGTCCACTTCCCCAGTATCAGAGACAATAGTTCTCTTGATATTAGGAATGATAGGTTTCGGGAAAATATCATCAAGAAGTTCATTATCCCATTCAAAGGTACCTGGTTTGAAAATTTGGTTAACTGTTTCCAAATGACAGTTGGGAGGTTTCTCAACTTTTAAACACGACTTGATCCACTTATCAGTCCATATATTAGTTCTATTACCATTACCAATTGTGAAATGATATGTTTCTTTAAGAAATTCCTACCTTCAATGATTCTAGCCTAGATGCAAGTTCGATTATGTCTAAGTTTGATGTCCATAAGGTTACTCTTAGGAAAGTAAATACCTTTTAAAAGTCTTGAGGCAAGACTATTTGGATTGTTTAACAGTCTCCAAGCTTGTTTAGCCAATATGGCAGTATTCATATGTTTGAAATCACAAAAACTCAATCCACCCTAGAGCTTCCCATGGCCACCTTTTCACAAGCCATCCAGTGAATTCTTTGTTTTTTACTTGAGTTCCACAAAAAGTTCGAGATAGCGTGGATAAGGTTATTACAAAATAAGACAGGAAAGGAAAAAATAGACATAGAATAATTAGGAATTGCTTGTAGGACAACTTTAATTAGAATTTATTTGCCCCTATCAGAGAGTAGATTCACTTTCCACCCATTTGTCTTATGAAAGAGATTCTTAGTAATTCATTCCAAAACTTCTCCTTTTGACCTTTTATGACAAAAGGGAATTCCCAGGTAACTCCCTAGATCTGAGGTTTCTTTAATGTTAATGGACTTAACTACAAAAGGCCTCTCCTCCAGAAGTGTCTCCTTGCTAAATATAACTGCAGATTTCTCAAAATTAATGTGCTTCCCTGAACCATCAAAATATATATTAAGACATTATTTACAGCTATGAAGATCAGTCCCATCCAAATCTAGAAAAAAAAGGAATCATCTGCAAAAAGAAGATCTGAGATTGTAAGACATTTTCTGTAAATTTGAATGCCTTGTATTTTTTTTGTTTATAGAGTATTCATCAATAATTCTAACCAAATCCCCAGTCCTAATAGTGAAAAGAAAAGATGAAAGGGGATCTCCCTGTCTAATCCCCCTTCCTGGATTAAATTTTTCCAACCTTTTACCATTAAGGTTCACTTGGAAAGAGACTTTGGATATGCAATTGTGTATCCAATTTAAAAATTTATCACAAAATCCCACTTTTTTTAGGACAAGAAGCAGTAAATTCCAACATACATAATCATAGTCCTTAGCCATATCAATTTTTATGGCCATTAACCTCCTGCTTTTTTTCCTAGCACGCCTCATAAATAATGAAATTACTTAGGCGATTAAGATATTATCTTGGATAGCTCTCCCCTTAATAAAAGCAGATTGGGTAGGAAAGACTATGTCATTCATAAAATCACGCAAACAGTTAGCCAAAATCTTAGCTATAATCTTATAAGCAAAGTTGACACAAGAGATAGGTCTAAAGTCCCCCAAATTTTCTTGTATTTCCCCTTTTGGTACAAGGTAATGAGCGTATCATTGATATGATCAAGTGAAATATTTTTTTTTTGAAAAAATCAACCACCATACAAAAAATTTCATCTTTAATGGTAGACCAAAATTCTTTACAAAACTTACCATTTAGTCCATCTGGACCCGAGGCTTTTGTTGGTGAAAGTTCTTTAAACACTTGCTCAACTTCCTCCAAGGTAGGTGTCTTAGAGAGAGACGCATTCATACTTGTAGTCAATCTGGGTTTGATGAATTTTTTTGCAATCTCCATTTTACCATCTTCTACTCCCTGCTCATTAAAAAGATTAGAATAAAAGTTTTGATAACAATCCTTAATACCTTCACTATTTTCCACCCATTAGTTACTAGTATATTTGATCTTCAAGATTCTATTGTAAGGCCATCTTTGGATGGTAGATAGATGAAATAACTTGGTGTTATTGTCACCAAAGTGGAGCCAATTTTGTCTCGCCCTATCAAGCCAGTATTTTTCTTCACAATTCACTTCGAATTTGAGTTCTTCCCTAAGTCTTTTTTCCTCACGCTCAAGTTCAGGGGAATGAGGCTTTTTATTAATCTCTATAAGTTTCTCTTTAATCTTTTTGATTTGTACATCATGGTTTTTAAAAGTTTTCCTACTTTAGGATCGTTTGAATATAAACTCCAGCAGAGGAGGTTTGGAATCCTTCTTATTCCAAGATCTCTCAACTACTTCATGGACCTGTGGATTATCTAACCAAGAATATTCAAACTTAAAGTTATTTCGATTCAAGGCAAAAGAAGAATGTATTTGTAAGACCAGAGGAGAATGATCATATCCCACCGCAGGTGGGACATAAATTTGAGCAAGAGGGAATTTGCAACTCCAGTCATAAGTTGCAAGACCCATGTCTATTTTAGTTTTGACAAATTTGTCTCCTTCTTGTTTGTTGCTTCGGGTATAGAAACAACCATGTGATTTTATATCAAAAAGTCCATTATCATTTGTAAAGTTTCTAAATGCATTAATATGAGATATGTTAGCAGGATTCTTACTGTATTTTTCATTCATATTATGGATATTATTAAAATCCCCCAAAATAAGCCACAGATCATTAATGGATTTGCTACATTTGGTAATCTCTTCAAAAACTTCTATCTATCCTCAAACCTGTTAGAAGCATGAATACAAACAATATAATACGAAAAATAAGGTTCATTAATAAGCAGGACAAAAAAGGACTGACAACTAAAAGAAACAACAAAACGCACACACGAGTGCCAAAGGACCAAAAAAATCCGAGTGGGAGGCTGACCCTGTAGGATCAAGGACAAAAGACTATTCAAAACGGAATTGACGAATTGTGTCAAGTGAATCCACCTCACGAAGCATGGTTTCACAAAATACAACAATAAAAGGAAAGAAACGAGCTAGAGCATGTTTAATACTGATATTGTCAAAGGAGCTCGATTGCCCTTACAATTCCAAAACAAGACACTCATTGATTTTGCAGATATCTTGGAGGGATATCCACTAACCCTTTGGATTTTCATCAGAGTCTTGAGCCTACCATCAGCATAGCCAGTTGAAACCTCCTCCTCCATCACCACATCTTCACCTTCCCTGCTATTAGAGATCATCCCAATGTCATCACTAATCTCCATGACTTCCACAACTGTATCAGATTCTTCCATACCCTCAAAATCATCATCAATGAACTTACCCTCATCCTCATCTCCATATTCAACATCTTCTTCAAAACCATACTGTGATTACTACCCTCAATACCCAACGTAGGAGTGTTGGGATGACCTAGTTCTTCTACTTCTTCCACCAGATTCCTACACACACTAGAATTCCTTGCAGTACCAGACCCTGAACCATCCTTCCCGCAAACCTTATCCACAAATTCTTTCCTCTGCTTGAGCATCATAAGTTTCTCCAACGAGTTCCTCCCCACCAGACTATCTTTCTCATTTTTCTTGGATACTCTTCTTCCTCTTACTACGCAAAACAAAGCTGCTATCCTCCTCTGTTTTCACCAAATTTGTAAGTTCTTTTTCCTTAACCAAAATGTTACCCTCCAGGTTTTCTTCTTCCTCCAGGTCAGCCAAAACCTTGAAGTTGTTGAGTTGATTCAAACTTCCATTTCCTTTTCCAGATGTAGAGAAACCTGAGGTATGAAAAATGATGATTTTTTTTACCCTTATCATGTGAAGGTTCCCTACGCTAATTAGATCTATTTCCTCTTTCAAAATTCTATAGGTCAAAGCGTTGATCCCTACCCTGATGCATCCTTCTTTCTTTCAAAGTCCACCTCTGATCCGCATCATCTACAAACCTAATTGGAGCATTCCTATTCTTTATTCCAGAGGATCTATAGTTCCCACTATTAGTCTCATTCTCCTCTTCACAAGTCCAATTGTATTTCTCAGCAAATCCAGCAAAACCTCCCACATTCCTATTCATAACTCCATAGATTGGTTTTCTAGGTGGGAACTTAGCAATGTTCTCCACACTCCAGATAGTCTTTCTCCTCGTGTTTAAATCATCAATATCTCTAATAACTTGAATTGTACAGCCTCCAATCTTATGACCAATGCATCCACAATTAAAGCATAATGGACCTGCATTTTCATACTGGAAAGTTACCCAAGCAATACCATCCTCTTTCCATATGTATACACCTAAGGGTAAAGGTTGTTCTACGTCAAACTTAATACGAAACCTTAGAACCTTTATATCTTCATTAGTGATCTTAGGCTATGTTTTAGATCTCGGTTTTCGGGGCTAGGCGGTCGACCGTGGCCTAGCGCCTAGACAGGATAACACGGGGCCTAGGTGGAATTATACGGATTTGAATCCCGTTGTGTAATTTTGTATATATAGTAATATATGTAGTAATGATAGCAGTTTTAACTATTTAAGTCTTATGTCCAAAAAAAACTATTTAAGACATAAAGTTCATCTAACAACACTATAGTAAGTATAAAAATACAAGAAATTGAGTTATAAAATCAATTGAAGAATTCTCGAGAATAAGGAAAAGAACAAGAAGGCCTATGCGGGCATGTTTTGCTATTAATCGGCGCCTAGGCGGTCATTTTTTTGCTATCAATCGGCGCCTAGACGGGCTAGGCGCCTATTCCATGGCGACTACGACGCTAAGAAAAAACGCCTAGAATTTTAAGTAGGCGTAAGCGGCTGAGGGGGGGTTGACGCCTAGGCGCGCTTAGGCGGAGAGATCTACAATATAGATCTTAGGAAAATTAATTTCCTCAATATCCATGAAGCAAGTCTCCAACGCCAGCATTGTGTTGATGTTATTATGAACAAAAACAAGGCCCTTAGCTTGGACCATAATAGAAGAATAGAAATCTTCCACTTCATGCTCAAGTAAAAGTTGTGGCCATACTGTGATGCTGATGTGCATTTTGAGAAAGAAAGTTGGCCTCAGTTCCCAGGACCGTTTGAACTCCTTATTATCCTGAATTCCAGCTTAAAGACATTCCTTTTAAGTTCAGTCAAACAACCCTATTGCTCCGCAATGTGCTTTCTGAAACCTATAGTAAAAACCTTTATGTCTCCAAAAGCTCGCAACATAAACGTTGCATCATCCTTACATGTTACAAATTGACTGAAAAAGATTCTATATTGATAATAGCAAGAACCTCGACAGTGGTACATGAAGTTCGAGTCTTTCATGATTAGTCATGGGTTCAAGAAGACTTTAACCGACCACTACGTGTTTGTGAATATTTATGACGACGATGATTTTATCATTATTCTTCTTTAGCGTATATGAAGAATTCCATGAACAAATCTTTTGCTATGAAAAATTTGGGACCATCTAGACAGGTGTTGGGTATGATCGTTTCTCGAGATCAGACTAATTAGAAGTTGTGGTTATTAGAATAGAGGTACATCGAGAAAATGTTGCAGAGGTTCAACATGGACAAGCCAAAACCATTTAGCTCTCTAATTGTAGGAAAACTTCAAATTGAGCTTGAAACAATGTCCTACGAGCAAAGAAGATCAAGTAGAGATGAGTAATGTTCCATATGCATTAGTCGACGGTAGAGTGGTGTATCTGATGGTATGTACGAGACCCGACTCAGCATATAACGTGGGACATGTAAGTATTTGCCTATCAAATACAAGCAAAGAACATTAGGGTGTAGTTAAGTGGATTCTCATGTATTTTCAAGGCACTTCAAAGATGTGCTTGTGTTTTATTTACGAGGAAGCTATGCTAGATAATTACATAGATGCTTGTATGGCTGGTGATGGAGATTTTTGCAAATCAACATTGGGATACATGATAAATTTTGTAGGGGGGGTTGTATCGTGGCAATCGACATTATAGAATTGTGTTGCTTTATTAACTACCAAGTTTGAGTACATCTTTACAACCGAAGCATGCAAAGTGTTACTATGAATGAAAAAATTATTAAAATAATGGGGTTCTACACAAGAAGACTTTGTCACTTATTAATACAATCAGAGTGCAATTCACTTCTCAATAATACTGCTTATCTTTCTCGGACCAAGCACATCGATGTAAGGTATCATTGGATATCAGACCAACTAGAGTCAAAGTTGTTTCAACTCGAGAAGATCGATGACAATGGTTCGGATATGATGACGAAGAATCTTTCGTTGAAGAAGTTCAAAACATGTTGTTAAAGGTCGAGTTAGTCTTTCCTCCCAATTGATTTGGACAGGGAGATTTGTTTTGTTGGTTTACTCATCATTGGAGGCCAAATCATGTCTTGGGAAATGGATATCTCATTGGAAAAAATGAAATAGTGTATTGGAAATACACAAGTGTTCATCGGTATCTTATGGTCATTAATTCATGAATTGAATGAACTCTCCTTTACCTTTCTTGAGCCCTATATAAAAAGGAATTTGGGATATCATTTGGTTACAAGTAAAACACAATATAGATATACTTAAAGAGTGAGTTTATAGCACAAAAGAGTGAATCTGTAGAGGAGAAAATTCGATAAATCCTTCTACGACATCATATTTATTTAGAGACTCGGTTAGATGCTAAAATGAAATCTGATCGAGACTAAATTTTGAGACAGCGTTCCTAACATATCGAAGTTCAGATGCATCTCTCGGATTTTCGTTCTAAAAGCTAGAATCAAAGTTATAGCATCGTTTTAGGATAGTGAGTTTGTTCCAGATTTGTGTATTCTATTAGTTGATGTATTTCGTAATCCTCTAGTGTTGCCTAGAGGAAACCTTTTGTCATCCTATTATCATATTGTTATACTGGAATATTTTAGACCCTTGGTCCACCCGTAGTTTTTACATTTGCTTTGGAGGGTTTTCTTGTGTCGTGTACTTTCTATTTTCTTTCTTATTCATATTACAAAAGAAAGGAAAACAAGATTGATTTATTTATTTATGTTATGTGTTCAGTGACATTTCCCAATAGGAAGGTAGGGAAACATGTAACTCGTGTAATAGCCTTTAAAGACTATATGATCAAGCTATATATAATGTCGATGATCTATATTTTAGTTTATGTATTGGATTTAGATACAATGTTTTGTTCCTTAGTACTTTGAGATATTAAGTTTCGCCAAGAGATACACCGTAGTCACTTGTAGATTCTCTATTTTATTGGGAGATCCTACCCAATCTGAATCAAAATAAATATTAAAAGATATGGATGAAAGAGTATATCGTATTCCATAATCAATACTTCCTTTTAGATATCTAAGAACTCCCTTCACTGCTCATCAATGCAGCTCAAAGGTATGCGCATAAATTGACTTAATTCATTAACGTCATAACTTATGTTTGGATGTGAGATGCAACAATACTAAAGTGAGGCAATGATTTGTCTATTCTCAGTAGAATGCTAAAATCTGGGGTAATGAGTTTATAAGGCCAGTTGCCTACCCCTCTTTATAATATAATACCCTACCCCCATCTAAATGGGGTAAAAAGCCCAAAACACCCCCTACACTATTAGTAACAGTGAAAGGGGCAAAACCAAAACATCGACACCATCCCCAAACCAAACCCCCATCCCCTCTCGCTTCTCTCTCTCTGTATCCCCTCTCTAGTCTCTCTCTGTATCCCCTCACCTTCCCGTCTTCGCTCCCCTGCTCAAGAAATCCACCACCCTCTTCATCACCATCACCATCACCATCATCACTCACCTTTCCACCGATGGCATTCACCAACATCTCAACCGACCCCTTCTCCTGCCGTGGACCATTAAACACCATTATCACCACTCTCTCCCTCTCCCTCTCACTGTTTCACCATCACCACCCTCTCCACCAACATCACCATAATCTTCACCAACATAAACACTCAGATCTCACCGTCATCTAGCAGAACACGCGCCGCCGCCTGTCGTGGTCATTCTCCAGCAACAACAAACCGAGGCCTTAGGGTTTATTCTCCACCATTGAAGGCCCGAAAGGACCTTCCATCTTAGGTCTCACCTTCCGTCGTTCGTTTCCATTCTCATCTCAGGTCTCACCTTCCGCCGCCGTCGTGAGATCCAGAAGCCACCATTATCTGAAACCCTTACCCACAACCATCACCACCCTCTTCATCACCCTGTAGAGCCCCATCATCTCCACCATCAATCATCCTCACCACACGGATCTCACCTTCATCTCACTTCCCTGCTTCCACCATTAACGGACCATCATCAAGCCCAACCCAAGAAGCCACTGCCATGGGTACATCCCAGGAACCAATGGGCCTTGGGTACAACCTATTTGTGAGTTAGAATAGATTCCTACGCTGTAGTGAGACGCCAACGTCATCTCCGCCCCCATCATCTTCACCACCATCACCTCGGGTTTCACCAGCTTCGACATCTTCTTCTTCAACGAGCCATGAACCAGATCAACCACCTCCGATTTGATAGCCACCCCACAACGCCATTTCCAATGCCTGCAACGCCCCTCTACTACCTCTGTTCTTCTTCATCGACACATCAACGCTCCTCTGTAACTCCACTTCCGATCCAAATTGGATCCATTCAAACTCCCCTCCAATCTGAACTTTTTGGTTTTTGTTCCTAGGCGGTACATCCCGGATACGAGTGAAGCAGTTTGGGTTGTATTTTTTGTCATGAAGGGTACAACACAATAGGTGCTTTGGGCTGTGCAGAGTTGTATTTTTTGTTTTGGTCATGCTGGGTGCAACCCAAGTATTTTCTTCTTATTTTGTTTATGTTAATTATGGGTACAACCCAATTTTGTTCGTGTATATGCAAGTTGTTGATTGTGCAGAGATTTAGATTTATTTTCTTTTGGTTTGTTGTTGATCTAATACGCATTCTGTTTATTATTTGTTCCAATAATCGAGTGTGATGATATTCATTTTTGTTTATGTTTAATATGGGTTCAACCCAAGAACAATGTTGACTAGTAATATAATTGGGCCATGGGTACAGCCCGCTTCTAATGGTATCGATGGGTCGGCGCCGATCGAGATAATGGTCGAGATGGGTTTGTACCCATATAGACTTATAAATGGACAAATTATCAATAATGACTTAATACAATGTAATAAACGAATTAATAAGAGATGTAAAAAACACGACGTGGGTCTGTACTTATCACGGTTTTATTTTTTTAGCTTAACCAAGAGGTATAAAAGTCAAAAACCAAACTAAACAATTACAATTAGACCTTCAAAAGAACAATTTTTTAGTTAGACCATAAAATATAAAAATTCAATATTTTTTATATCAAAATGTATTTTTCTCATAAAATCTTTCTTTTTTTCAGCTAGAGTTTAAAACTTTACATAGTTGATGAAGAAAGAGGTTTAGCAACAAATATTTTTAGTTTTATGAAAAAATACGAGATATAAGTAGATTGGCGCAAATGAAGTCCCGAAATTTTGTATTTCCAAAAAAATAGCTAATGGGGCCTAGATCCCTTACATGAATCATATTTTAGTTCATAAATAAAGTTAGCCATAGCCAAATAATTTGATCCAGGGACAAATAAATTATCAACATAAACTAGTTCAAATATCTTATATTGGGAGTTGTGCAACGTACAAAAAATATACTTTTGAGTTTTGATTACAAAAATCCGGCTCATTAAGTTGATTAGAAAGTTGTCAAACCAGCACTTGTTTAAGTGCCCGTTTGGAAGTGCTTTTTTGGAGAAGCACTTAAAAGTGTTTTTAGTATTTTAAGAGTTTTTTTTATTTTCAAAAGCACTTTTATGAAAAGCACCAAATATGTGCTTTTCAAAAAAAACACTTAAAATAATTTTAGATTTCAAAATAATTTTTAATAATTTTTTAAAATTTTGAATTTTATTCTAAAAACGCTTTTTTACTCTAAAATAAGCACTTCCAAACGGGCCCTAAGACCATATAAGTACTATAATTGTGCAATCTGTAAATAAAAATGTATTAAAAAAATTAGTATCATTAAGGATGAAGTTATTATGGTAACACAAAAATAACTTCTAATGATATTTGTAAATACTAAAATGGCTTCTAATTATATTTTTAACGGTAATATTTGCCGCTAATGATAAAGTCAATAGAGACAAAAATAACTAATTTGTTACTAAATATATTTTTAGAGACGTACTTATAGGGACGAATAAATAGCGGCTATTAGCGACAAAACTAAGATTTTTAGTGTTAAACTTTTTGCAGCTAAAATACCTTTTCTTGTAGTGATGGTTTGTATTCATTAATAAATCCTCTTGATTGTTTCAAAGACACCTCTTTATCAAGAATGCCATATATCTAATTGATGAATTGACCAATGAAATGTCACTACTCTCGACAAAACCAAACGAATGGTGGTTGACTTTATTACTACGGAGAATGTTTTGAGATCATCGATCTCAATAATTTGATTGGATCCTTTTTCCTCAAGTCTTTCTTTATATAACTCCACATATCTATCTTGTTTGCTTTTGATATTGTAACCCATTTATTACTTACCACATCCTATTATGAGGTCTCTTACATACTATTATGAACCATTTTTCATCAAGGAATCAAATTTATATCTTATAGTTGCACGCCACTCTAGATACGACAGTAGTGTGAATCAAGTACAGCTGTATTCATGTACGCACTAGAAGTACATATAAATGATGTAGAGTAGAGTACTAGGATTTATAGTCTTTAAATTGTTTAGTTGGTGTTACCTGTCTTGGATCATGGAAAAATGGATGATGATACAGGTTAGGTATGATTTTTAGATTATTTGGCTTTGACAAAGTTGGCACGTTAGGCCATATGGGAGTGTGTTCAAGATTAAGCTATTGGGAGGAGTCTTTGGCTAAGATGGAGAATAAGGTATCATTAATTCAGTACGTTGATCTTGAGTGTTTGGATATAATGTGTGTGAGATGTTGGAGAAATTTCAAGATCTTGTGAGGATTGTCTATTGGAGTTTGACTCATTCTCGAAAAGCGAGTTATCTAATTCATATGTGTGAATATATATTTAGAGAGGACCATTAGTTCTTCTAAAGGTTAGACTATTTCATAGAGACCAAGAGGTATTTGATCGAATCTTACTGAAATCAAAATGATTACAAGTACAAAGTGGCTCTCACATGTATCAAAAAAATATCGCTTTGGTTGGATACGACTAATTACTAATTAATGTAGGATTATTGCACAACAAGTTATTATATAAAAAATTAAAATAACTTACATGTGAAGGAGTGTGTTTTTTTTGGTCGAAAATACATGTTTTATTATTTCAAACTGAGCTGTTATTGCAAGATTTGGACCAATCATAAAAAAGACAGCCTAGACTACCGATCTAAGCACCAATCATCCAGCTCTCCCATTGTATTTGTCGTATATTGCAAGATGTGCTATTCATCGAGAAAGAAAACCAATCTGTTCCAAGATCACAAGTCTTATTAGTCCTCAAGAACGAACCATCATGAATCACCGAACCCCTTGCACCTTTCCGAACATCCGTGATAGGAACAACAACACCAACACCGTACAAACAAAAACCAAGAACCAGAAGGGAGGTACTTAATTACGGTAGCAGGGCTACCCCTGATTTGCCACAGTGTAAAACACCACAAGTCCTTCCAAATAAACATAACCCAAATCTGGGTTTGAACCACGGAAGAGAAGACATGCCAAGAGTGGAACTTGTACTTGAACTTAATTGTATCAATTTGCACAATTATTCCAATCCCACAATAAATACCAAATTGTAACCATACCCAGTTCATATATTTCTTCATTTCAAATTTAATGATCACAAAATATGTCACCAGTAGTGATGGAATCATGTCCTCAAATAACACTTGCTTGTCAATGTGAGACCGTTTAGAGTCATGTACCATAGAATCAAGAACAATACAAGTATAATAGGTCCCCAATCGGGCCATCACTATAATCCCATAATTGTAAAAAACATCTGTTACAATTGATCCTAATAATACTAATATAAGCAGTATGCCGTAAATGATCATAGACCCAAGTTTGACAAAGTTTACCTCTGTATCCATGGTAGACAACATACAATTATCACGGTCCCAATCCCTCGATTCCACTGGACCCACCCCATCAATCTTCACTTTCATCCCATTCAAAAATTCCATCTCTTCGTTGCCATCGAGACCCAAGGAGATTCGAGATTCACCGTTCCCTACCGCCCACCCAAAGCCCACAGACCCAATACAAGCCCCATCACTCCTTCCTTCTGTGACGCCTCTGACCGGATCCCATCCCAAGATAAAACTGCCATAAACAATCGAGAACAATCCAAAACTAAAAAGAGGCTCACAGCTGTCTGCGATGGCTATCAAAGAAGTAACAGATGTGACGTTAAAGGAAGTAAATGAAAGAGAAGTGATTGAATTGAGAATTTTCCAGTAAACCCTAAGTGAGAGAAGAGAGAATATCAGAGTCTCTCTCTCCTCTCGCTTTGTTTTCACATTTCCATGTGAAGGAGTGTTTGGAAACATACTTTTTGGAGAGTTTGCGGATTTGGATATATCCTTAGCTGGAAACATCCTCTCAAAAATTATATACATGAAGATATACACCTTTCTTGTATCAAAATCTAAAAACGACCTCATTTTCTTTTCTATAGACAAGTATTTTTATTTATATTTAATTTTTTTAACAAAAATAGTCAATTAACCAAATAACTATTTTTTAAATATGAATCTTTCCTATAATAGCATATTCAATTAAGTAAGAAAATATGAATAAAGAAATACTACTTATTATTTTTCAGATACATTTCAATATTGTCGAGTCAATTTCTAATAATTTATTTCATATTTTTTTCTTGTAACCTTTTATTTTTTCGTCTCTTCATTATTTCCCTTCGTTCAGACCATCTCTTCCAACGAAACCCTAGCTGCCTTGTACAAAAACGCTATCATTCTTAATTTGTCGAGTACCTTAGATAAACACATTTTTTTACTTATGAAATTAGATTATATGGTCTGTAAGGTCTTTAGAGCGTGTATGAAGAACAACCAAAGACACTCTAACTATGAACAATCCAATTCATTATTGTATAATAATACACTATAAGGAGGCCTTTAGTCTAAAACTCTCGTTGGTAGTTTACAGATCAAATAAACAAATTCTAAAAAAACATCAACTGGTGTGTCCTAATGATAAGGTACTTGATGTCTCCTCATTTGTGATAGATTTATATTAGGATGAGACATCATTTTTAGTGATTTAGAAGTCATAATAGTCGTTTTTCTTGAGAAATAGTGCACTTTCCTATTTTGAGTCTTGATTTAGTAAAATAATGTTTTTAGAGCATATTGGGTTTAATTATTTATTTAGTGTGAAGCTTTAAAGATAATTATGGAGATTAATTAGAGTCCAAGTCAAAGACTACAAGATATGGAAAGAGATAAGCATGAAAATTGGAGATAAAGGAAACAAAAGCTAAAAACATGGATAAGGAAAAGCTGCCTTAATCCTGAATTTCTGCACCTACGACCACAAATCAACTTATATCTCAAAAAAGGTGTGGAATTTGGAGAAACGGTCAAGAGCAAAGTTGAAGATCTTTCCGAGACGGTGAATTTGGTATACTCATACGCGTCAAAGGGATGAAAATTGAAGCTGCTAGGACCAAAAGAAAAACGGGCCTGATTTCATGTTTTTAGGGTTACGAATTTGAGTTGGGCTTGGACTCCATTACTTAACCTCTTCTTCAAGAAAACGAATTAGGTCTTCTAAACACCTATAAATACACCCTTATATCACTTGTAAATCATCCTTGCCTCATAGTAATTAGTTCTTAAGGTTTTATTCTTCCAAGTTATTGTAGAGAGCAAGATGATGTCTTTTATTATTTCCTTTAGTTTATTTCCTTCAGGCATGAACTAAACTTCCCATAGCTTGGGTTTTGCATCATGTATAATCTATGAATTCTAATTTCTTTCTATCTAAGATTCTTTGGGAATTACATGTTTTAATCTGATATTAGCTGCTTACCTTTATATTTGTTTATATGTTTTGATTTAATGACTGTTTTCCTTGCTAGTGCACGAGTATAGGATTACCTTAATAGTAGTTAGATGATCACCTTAACTGGGTGTCTAATTATTGAAACACCACATAACGTCTAGTGTCGATATTAGTCCTGACAACACTGATTCTAACTAGATAGTCATTAGGTTATAATTTAATCACTATCACCATGTATGGAAATTGATTGCTTAGGGCCTTGGTTGCGCTTGATAACCCTATTTGAACCAGCCTCGTGGTGTGTCCGTAGCCCCCTTAGTCGCTCTCAAGGTCTAAGGTATGGGAATTTAGAATCCTGACTAAGTATACACGAGCTAATTATCTCCCTTATTAACTTGATATAATAGAAAGAATTAGAACGATTAGTGCATACTAGCAAAACCTAAGCTATACTTCACATCTCGTATTCTTCGTATTTTATTTTACTGTTTTTATTTTCTTTAGTTTAATTTAAGAATTTTGAATCTATTCCTTTATTTTTCTGTCTTTTAATTAATTATTGCTTACTCGTTATTGCTACCCATTCGACTAGCACACTAAGTCCCTGAAAACGAACTCAACTTATCAACTAAAACTTGCATACGTCCTGTAATACTTGCAGTACCGTGCTTGTCTAGGGTGAGAGTGCGTAGTTTTTTAGACTTATATTTATCTTATTTTTATCACACCCTAGGTGACACCAGTACTATAACCTATTATTTAGGACACATAATGTCTATTTTACCTCACTATTAGGTGTAATTGCATTATATACATGTTTGACTATTTCCATCCATTTTAGAAGGAATGAGTTGAAAAATGAGATATTGCTAGCAGATCAAAAAAGTGTCATTTTTAACAACTGCCAAAAGTAGATTTCAAAGATTGGTCTTTGGGCCAAAATTAAAAGAAACAAAATAACTAGAAAAGTAGGCCTAAAATGAAGGAAATTTCACCCCTTGAAATTCCAGACAAAACTACTACCTTAAAAAAGAAAATACATCTTGGAAAGCGATACAGAATAGAAGAGTCCATATTTCTATAATCTGTTAAAACCAACAATAAGTTGTACCTCGTTGATAGACCAATGGGCCAGATCCTGATGTATATACTTCTCCACTTGGTACATATGAAATATATCAGAGGGATATGCTGAAGTAGCTGAACACGATACCATTTTCCAATTTGATTGTATAAGCTCTTGAGTCAAGATATTTTGATCAAGATAAATCATAAGAAAATTGAGAAAAATAAAATCAAGTGATTTAGAAGTGAAAAGAAGGGGGTACACGACTATTAATATTATTGTTTCTAGATTTGAAATAATTTGTTCCTTATCTGAGAGAAGACTCATAGTAGCTAAAGGTCAAATAAGGTGAGACTGAAGGTCCTTAACCTGGTCAAGAAAAAAGGTTGAGGAAGAGGATAAGGATTTACTTCTTTTTAGAAACAAAGGAAGCTTTTTCCAAATGAGGGAAGTCAAGGGATAATAATTATTTTTTATCAATACCATGGAGGGACAAAAAGAATGGAGTGATAAGGGAAGAGAAACATCACGATATTTATAGTAGTCAAAGTAACTTTCCCACTTCCCAAGGTTCTTAGTGAAGGGAGGCTTCTCGTATTTCAAGGAGTGATAACATATTACGTAGCCTCGACAAACAGAGTATTTACACAAGATCGACGTAGCGTTGAAAAATAGAGTTATTCGAAAGAACGACGTAGTCTCGGCAAGCAGAGTTATGCAAAAGACCAACGTCGCCTCGACAAACAAAGTTATTCTAGAAAGACCAATGTAGCCTCGACAGACAAAGTTATCCAAAAGACCGATGTAGCCTTGGTAAAAAGATTTATCCGAAAGACGAATGTAGCCTTGTCAAACAGAGTTATCCGAAAGCCTAACGTAGCCTTGGCAAAATAGAATTTATTGGAAGACTCGCGTAGCCTCAGCAAAACAAAGTTATATTAAAGTCTGACATAACCTCGAAAACCTAAAGAGATAAATGTTTAAAGATATAACTTTGTCAATCTTTTCCCCACTGTTGGCACCCTCTCAGATGTGCGCTAGTTAGAAATAATGTCAGCAATTTAAAGGTAAAAAAAGCCTATAAGACCGATACTAACTCGGCTATCACCTTCATCAGTAAAGACCAACACAATTCTTGGCTCAAACATATCTTGAGAAACATCGACATAAGAGTTCAAATCTCACAAATTTGAAGGGGTGATGGTAAGCTAAATTAAAACACTACTACTCGGCCTTGCACAAAGGAATCCTAACACGCTTAAATCCAAATAATTACGCTATGTGATCGATACACATATGCTCGAGAAAGAGAGCGATCAAATCTCATTCTCGATCCAATCTCCTAAGGTTGAGTTACACACGCAAGAATCATGAGACTATATAACACATCAATATTGTAACTTTGCCCAGACTTGTGATGCGTACTTGCCTAATGTTGTGCATTCGCCTTATGCTTAAACTACGCCTAGACAGCCTTTCACGCATCTATAGACATCTATAAATACCTCCTACTCCAGCAGAAACCAGATCTCTGGTAACTCTATTTAAAATCTCCATATCTTCTCGGGTTAAGTAGTCCCCGATAGAAAAATACTATTGTTAAGTGTCAGAGTGCCATTGGGAGCGCACCTCTCTTTGGTCCTAACCTAGTATCTAGTTTTAGGAAGGTTGCGCGAATCTATAAGATCTTAAGGCTTTCATTGAGATCTGCATAATGACTACAAATAAGCTCATTGCTCGATCATCGGGAGTAAGGAACAAATTTATCTACTCACCTCCGTGTATAATGTGATGTTCTTAACTCTTATCTCCTTTTGCCTACACGTATGCATATTTATTTAGTTATGTTTGTATCATAGGGCCGAGGGCGGTCCCTAGGCTGATGGTAGTACGATTTTCATGCTCTATCAAGGAAAGGGAGTTTAGCTCTAACGTGGGATTATTCCATTTACTTGAGATTATTTGATTTAGTAGCTTTTGGATTTTATATGTATATTTGGTTAATTTAAGATAATTGTGTGTTAAGTGTGTAACTCCTAGGTACAAGTATGATACGAGCCCCCGAGATGAAACTAGGAATTCAAAAAAAAGTCAAAGTCAACCTAAAAGGTCATTAATAAACCAAAACATCCACCTGGATGGTCAATTGCAATTTCCAGCATAACAAGAACTCCAACTTTGAGAAGGCAACAATGTTAACTGGTGAGGCATCTACTCTATACCAAGCTACCTAAGATAGGCCTTTAAGTTTAGAGCACGTGAGAAGAAATAGTTTGTGAATCAGAGCTGAGATGACGAAGTTACTGGGCTTTACCATGATAATTAAGGCATGTCTACAAGTTGCTAAAAATATTTTAGGCCACATTTGACCAACCTAAGTGGGCCTAGTTGGACCAAAAATATTTTTGTTCATTATATATTATTTTTGAAAGGGAAAATAGGTTATGCTTTAGATATACAAAGAATAAAAACATCTATAGAAGGGAAAGGGGAGAAAGTAAGGCATCAACACCATGGGATCATTAATCCTTCCACCATTCCATCAACTTTTTATGTGTAATTCTTGTATATATTCCATTCCTAGGCTAATGATGTACATTTTTATCTTTGTTTTAGTATGAACTAATTCAAATGATAGCTTTAGATTCTTTGTATAAACACTATTGTTTGATTTTGGATAAATTCTATGCTTTTGGGAAAATATTATTGAAAGAAATTGAGTTAGATTATTGTGGTTTCAATTCTTGTTATAATGATTGACTATGATTATAATGGTCACATAATTGAGTTGAGTTAGTCATTGAATTACACCCTGAAGGGGTATTTGATAGCAAACATAGAATAGTGAACTTCTGATTGACTTAGAACAGAAAGGTCAAGTTTAGTTAGACAATCCTTCAAAGGTTAGGATCTTAGTTGTTAGGTAGTACTTTAGGGACACTCGGGAGAGGTACCTAGTATTAACTAGAACCCCTAATTACCTGGGATATAGGGTGACCTTAGAGTCCCGTATTAGAAATTAATTTTTCAATTCATCTTTGAATAACAAATAAACCCAAGTCATACTTAGAAGTAAGTATGAGCGTCTCGAGCTATATATCTCATTAATTCTTTAAGTCTTACGCCATTTTCATTCTAGTCCTTCTCATTCAGTATAAGTAATCCTGCAAACTTTACTTTTTGTACTTTAGTCCCTCTCTTATATATTAATTATAAAAAGAAACCCCCAAACATCTTTTCCATTTCTATTTTCCTAAACAAACATCCCAAATACATTAAGAAAGTACAAAATCATCCCTATAGTCCATGTCGAAAATGATACATATACTTACCACTTTATTACTTAGGATGACTCGTACACTTGCGATAAATATTTCCCGAGTGTGATTTTTAAATCATGCCTTGGGACACCAGGTAGGTATACGGTGATTCATACCCACCACATTATAGTGATTGAGTAATGGTTCCCTATATTAAAACAATTGTAGGTATATAAAGATATGTAAAATAAATACATTTTAATGATTTTTTAATAAATGTTCATACCCATCAAAGTATTTAAGTGGTGGGTTTATAATCACCAGATTAAATTCTGATTGTTCACCTCCCGTACTGGTCCTAACATGTCTAAGGCGAACTCTAAAAATTGAGCCCGTAAAAAAAATTTAGAATTTACATAAAAAAATTTAAATATTTACCAATTTTTTCAATCATAAATCTAATTATTTAAAAATATAATAAATAATTGAATAGATATAAAGCTTAATAAAATAATACCATCATTAATTAAAAAATAATTTAACAAAGAAAAAAAAAACTTACCTTGTAAAAACCCTGAAATTTCAGGCATATATATAAAAATAGGATATTCTTTTTAAAAATAAAATATAATCCAACATTGTTTTGTGTTAGATTAGGTTAAAATTAAGTTATTATAAATAAAAAAAGTTGTACTTATATATAAGAAACAATAAAAGACTCAAAAAGGTTATACTTATATATAAAAAACAATAAAAGACTCAAAAATTAAAAATTATATGGATTGGGAGGCCTCCATCCCACTAAAATATCAAGGCGATGTATTTATGCCTACCATAATTTCAATGGTTATTCTTGGTTATAACCTATCTTTTTGTTTCCCAAAAAAATATATCCCGATCGAGTTTGAATTATTGTGAGAAAGGTTTTTTATCCACTTTAGGCAATGAAATTTTTACGTACCGTCGTCATTAATAAAAATTCCTGGAGAGAAAAAGTGTTAATTTGGAAAAAGGATTATATAGACAGATGGGATGTCCTGGGAGAGACAAATTGGTTAATCACGAGGAGAGAAAGGAAAAACTGAAGGTAAAAATGTTCTTACACTCTTCTAGTTAATAATTAGCCCATTTACAAGAAGTCTTAAAATAAAAACACAACCCCTTCTTAGGCCTTTCTCAGGCATTAAAAAGTTTTTTACCCAAATTTTTCTTGAGTACAATGTTTGGGGGCTTGGGGCCAGTTTCTAGTTTATGTGGGTCAATGTTTTAATTTTTATAAATTACAAAAATTACATAAGTGATTGATATTTTACTTTGACTTAAAATCTCGCACTTTACCCTCAAATCAAATTTTAAGGTGTTACAGAGAGGGCCAAGATTGTAGAGTCTGTTGCATCCTGTCAAAGTCCACTTGCCACAGTTACAGCCTACACCAAATCCATGCAAGATGCAACCCCAGATAACCCTATAAATAAACTGAATGTTTAAATTAACAAGATTATTTTTTAGCACGTTAGTTGTGTTTTTTCTGAATATTTTTAGCAATCACCAATTCTTTTTCAAATTTATCAATTTTTAGAAGTCACAGTTAAAGGTTGATCACTGAATAAATCATCCTAATCAGAAGTAAGTGCCTCATCTTCATTCAGTAAACACAATGACAGGAAAGCTTGTTGACCTTTTCGTCTGCCAGACAACTTACTTGATATTGATAACTGGCAAGAACATTATATATTTAAACAAATACATTAAAAGTCAACGAGAAAAAATCAATTAAGAGGAATAGTTAGGAAAAAATTCTTATATTAATTAATTACGTACAATTCCTAGTTAATTACATGTGTAGAAATTTACTAACACAAACGCTTTAGATCCGAAACTTTATTAGATGACAGAGCTTTCTGTAGTATTGCCCCTTCTACATATCATGGCTCGCATAACATTTGAGTGGGCAGTTCATTCAAAATAAATTAGTTTTTTGAGTAAATAACACTTTTGCCCCCTGGGTTTATACGCGATTGACAGGTTGCCCCCTAACTCTTAAAATGCGCCTCGTTGCCCCCTAAGATTTGTTTTTGTGACCCGTTACCCCCTACTGCGTGTTCCGTCCATTTTTTCCGTTAAAAGTGACGTGGCATTTCCATGTCACAATTTTTTTTTTTTTTTTTAATCCAGATGTCAAAACAAAGGGCAAAAAAGAAATTTCATTAATAAGTTTTATAATATTAAATATAATTAATATAATAACCACCCCCCACCCCACCCACCCCACCCCTACCCCCCCCCCCCCCCCCCTCTTCCCCTTCTTCTTCCCCATTCTTCTTCTTCTTCCCGACACCACCTGCAACTTTTCTTAAAAAAAAAAAAAAAAAAAAATCAGCAAACTTCTTTGCAAAGTTAATCTCTTTACAAGCTGAATAATAACGGCAGATATTGATCCTAAATCACCTATACAAAAGGTGTTATTACTGAAATTCTTAATGCTAAGATTATTGGCCACAGCTTCTTGAATAAGTAACAACTTTGTATGAAATTCTTAATACTTATTCAAAGCTTGAGTGATAGGTAATTTAGATGCATGAGCAACTTCAATATTCTCGCAACATAATATGATACTAAGCAAATTACAATGTTAAAAAACAGAATAAAGATGATTGACATTAAGAAGAAAATTCATACGACTGTAGAAACGGAATTTAGGACTTGGCATCTTCAGTACTCGCGCATACAGATATGTAAATGTATAAAGTAAATTCGATAAATTGTAAAATAATAAACTAACAATTCATGATTTCTAAGCAGAATATATTCGAAATGAACACCACTGTGGCCTGCGGAAAAATCAATTTACAAAAAAAATAATAAATGAAGAACTAAAAAATGATTATAGAAATACTTACACAGTCTCTTGAAGAACGCCTTGATAAATGTAGGCGGACCAAATGCCCGTAACGCAGAAGGCCAGGAGAAGTACGCGGCGGAGCCCTGAGGATGGGCCGTGAGATTCCATTTTTTAACACTAATTAAAATCAGAAGTTCAACGATGTTCGCCGGAGACACCTGATCAACGATGCCGTGTGGACTCTCCGGCGTTAACAGAAGGTAGATTACAATTGTTTGTGATTCTAACTGCCAAAAGCAAGTGAAGAAACTGATTTTATATATGATGGCGTGGTTTCATATAGGACGACAAATTTCATACAAAGTTGTTACTTATTCAAGAAGCTGTGGCCAATAATCTTAGCATTAAGAATTTCAGTAATAACACCTTTTGTATAGGTGATTTAGGATCAATATCTGCCGTTATTATTCAGCTTGTAAAGAGATTAACTTTGCAAAGAAGTTTGCTGATTTTTTTTTTTTTTTTTTTTTTAAAGAAAAGTTGCAGGTGGTGTCGGGAAGAAGAAGAAGAATGGGGAAGAAGAAGGGGAAGAGGGGGGGGGGGGGGTAGGGGTGCGGTGGGTGGGGTGGGGGGTGGTTATTATATTAATTATATTTAATATTATAAAACTTATTAATGAAATTTCTTTTTTGCCCTTTGTTTTGACATCTGGATTAAAAAAAAAAAAAAAAATTGTGACATGGAAATGCCACGTCACTTTTAACGGAAAAAATGGACGGAACACGCAGTAGGGGGTAACGGGTCACAAAAACAAATCTTAGGGGGCAACGAGGCGCATTTTAAGAGTTAGGGGGCAACCTGTCAATCGCGTATAAACCCAGGGGACAAAAGTGTCATTTACTCTAGTTTTTTTATTAACATAAGAAAAGTTCAGACATCAGATAAGATTCATTAGAAAAGGTACCGGCATGGTATGTCTAGACCAAAGGAAATATTTGTTTTGACTATATCATTATAGATGTTCCTCATAAATACAACCTTAATACTTTTTATATTTTAGCTTCACCTTATAATGTCAAGCTATTTCATTTTGCTTCTAGTAGCACTTTATGCTTCATTGGTGTCAGGGGATGGTAAGTCACGTCTTCCCAAAAACTAATAAAATTTGAAGTTGTTCATTATTCAGTAATTATCTAATTTATTCGCTACTACATAAAATGTAATTTTATCTCAGGATGTAGATATATTTCTCTAGTTGATAATTTGAACTTGTTAAAATGAGTGTTTGAGTTTTACAGCCCCCAAGAATTTTTTTTTGTTCTTACCTGATTTTATGCTACATCATTGTCCAGTTTATTACAATATGGATTGTGGATCATCTCAGGGTTCTTTTGACACGAATTTTATGATGTGGTTGGGAGATGATAGCCAAAATGGAATTTCTGAACAAGTGAAATCATCGTACTCAGTATCTACTGTCATGGACACTCTACAAGTGTTCACCACGCGAAACAAAAATTGTTACGACATTTCAGCTACTGAAGGTGAACGCATCCTTGTACGTGCAAGCTTTCTCTATGGAAACTACGATGGAAAATCTTCTCCTCCTTCATTTGCTCTTCAGTTTGATGGTAATGATTGGGTGACTGTTGAAACGTTGACAGACCAAGTAGTTTATGAAGAATTGATATACACCGTGAAGGGTGATTACGCTAGCATATGTGTTGCTCAAACAAACCCTGACCAGTTTCCGTTCATATCAGCAATCGAAGCTCGTAGCTTGGCATCAACTATGTATGATTATGTTAATGCAAATTATGCCTTGTATTTGCATAGCAGAGTTGCTTATGGAGCCGATAGTGTAATTGGGTATGTTTCCTTCTTTTTTTATCGATCTGGTCCTTTATTCATGATCATAATGATATATACCACCCAAATTCTTACCATATGTACTCTAATTAACTTAAAAGAACCTACCTAAATGTCATTAATATTTTGCTCAGATAGTAAGATATAATATGGTGAAATTTAAGTAATTATTTAATGATGTTTAGAGTTCTGGTATAGTTAGCGGCATTTTCCAGCACCTTGTGTTTTCTTATGACATGTATTTTGAGATAGTATAATGTTACATGATTTGTAAATAATTTATTTAAATGGCTTCCGTTATTGAGGAGAAAGGCGTGATATATGAGAGTACAAGGAAACGTAGTAAGTCACCCCTAGCTCTACATAACATTTGTTTAACACTCCTATATAGTATATTAAATTATAATCGACCATTGGCTTATTTAAGGTGCTATGTTTGAAAATATGAATAATATTATAAAAGTTGATGGACTTATTATATATTTATCTGAATATAATTATTCATAATTTCATGGAGACTTTGAGTTTATTCCATTTCCTGATCAGTAGCTTATATCCACGGATTAAAAACAACTGCAGGTACGCAGATGATCTTGCTTATGACCGATTATGGATTCCAGCAGAGGGTGAAAATGGAGTAATTAATGTGACAAGCGATGCTTTATTCTTTCTCATAAACCAAGGAGATTATCCCCCTCTACCGGTGCTGATGAACGCAGCTACTCCATCAGATAACACATCTTCATCTTTAAAGTTGGTCACAGATTTTCCTTCTGATGAAGTTTCCATCTACATGAACTTATACTTTTCTGAAGTAACTGAGTTGGATGCATCTGAAAACCGATCATTTATACTTTATAAAGATGGAGAGGCTTTTGCAGATACTTTAGTACCACCTTATGGAGGTTTTATCGAGTATACTGTTTATAACCTTACTGTTTCTTCAAACACTACACTTTCTCTTGTGGCTACAACTAACTCGACACTTCCACCTATCATCAACGCCCTGGAAATTTTCTTCATTAGTGATGTTTTAACTGATGGAACAAATACTAAAGATGGTAAGAATATATACTCAAATCCTAATATGCAATATTTAATTTTGTTATTTTTCAGTTAGATCCCCAAGCTTTTACATCCATGTGTATAATTAATATACCAACGATATTAAATCAAGATATGTAATATCTAATATTTCTCTTACCGTTTCAGTGGAAGGTTTAGATTTGCTGCAAAATACTTTTCCGATTCTAGCAAGCTGGGGTGGTGATCCTTGTCTTCCTGCACCCTATAGTTGGGAGTGGATCAATTGTAGCAGCGACCCTATACCTCGCGTGACAGAACTGTATGTTTTCGTGTCCTTTCTAATTTCCAAGAACAAAACTTTTGAAATATCTAAATTAACCTACAATTGTGGATGCTTATTGATAAACAATTTTTTCTGGTACGAATTCCAGGCATTTAAGGAGCTTTAGTCTCTCAGGAGAACTTCCAGATTTTAGTTCCATGGATGCTCTACAGATAATGTGAGTTATATAGAAGGAGAAATATCACGAAAATAAATAATATTATTAAATGTGTCACTAACTACCGGATTTCGGCTTTCGTTCAGCTCTTAGCGTTACATTAATTGCTTTATATTGCAGAGATTTGAAGAATAACAGCTTAAATGGTGAAATTCCTGATTTTCTTGGCCAACTTCCCAAACTTAAGCAATTGTAAGTGTATGCTAAGTACCGTCTTCTTGTTTATAATTTTAGGAAGGGTATAATCCCTTTTCTTGCAGAAATTTGGCGAATAATCAGTTTGCTGGACCCATACCTTCCTCACTTTCAACAAGAAATGACCTCAAATTAGAGTAAGCTAGATAATTTCTGTATATGCATATTGCCTTATCGCTAGTGCATATGCATTTCCTTTTGTGATTTCGATTCGTAAAGTATAGAGGAAAGACCTATATATCTAAATTTTCAAATAATACACTCCAACTTTAAAATTGAATTTGATTTTATCATTATTGATATATGGAAATGAGCAAAAATGACTTGGATCATTTCGGTTGTATTAGTGTGACGGACAATCCAGATTTGTGCACAACAAGCCAGTCATGCCAGACTACTACGGACTCTCCAACAGGTGGCACATCTTTTGGCACCACACGAAAGAAAAGCAACAAGTTACCAATTATACTTGGAACCACAATCCCATCTTTTTTAATCATTTGGCTCATTGTTGCTATTTTTGTTATAATACCCCACTATAAGAAACGAGCTGCCATCGCTGCAGCAAATGCAGGTTCGTGAACAACTATTTTTCCTTCCATTTAACATCGAGATTTATTGAAATATATGATTAAAAGATTAGATATATGTGAATTATTAACAATTTTCGTTAATTAGGACAACATCAACATAATGGAGCTACTACACCACATGAAACTGCTGTGAACTCCTTCATGAATGAAATCACGAATAATATAAGCGATCAAGTTGGGTCGCAGCTTGCTGGACAAATACTGTCCAATCAACAGACAACTGTCCCATAAAGTTGATTATGATGGAAGATCATTGCTTAATTAATGTCTTATATATAGTATATTTCTTTGTCGATACTCAGTTAGCATATGCTACTGTGATTCATTATTTGGATAAGCTAAGGTTTTCTAATTAATATTTTATCTGTAAGAATGAGATTTAAAGACACCATATAATACATGATATATGATTTCTACATAGTATTTGTGCACCAAGTAATCATAAAATAATAGATTGAGCTAAGGATTATTGTATGCATGTTGTGGACGGATTGGTCTTTCTTCAATATTAGGGGTATTTGTTGCGCTGGTTGCATTACTTTGTGCTGCACACGAAAGCATAGAACAAAATTAGAAAAGATAAAATTATAAATTAGAACCTCAACATAGGTTACAATATTCATCAACTAGGCATTTACTATATATGACTTGACCATAATGTTAAAATATTGAAGTACAGAAGAATATACAAAAGGATATTAAAAGTTCAAACTTAATTAACAATAATGGTAGGGGACGACTGTTTATTGAATAGAAACTTTCATCTTAGCATCTGGTTTTATCGTGCGCTACAAATGATATAATTTAAGTGAAAATTTCTCCTATTTCACTTTATCTTTTATTAAGAATATGGACTTATATACCATATTGTCTTAGAAATTAATATTTCTGCATAATGATATAGTACTATTTGATTTTAATGGTAAAATATTTCTAGCATTTATATAGAAGAGAATTCTTATGTATAATAAAGTTAAGAGTAACGATATATACCATCAATACCATTAATTACTAGAATGATTTAATGGATGTAATTCATCAATCAGAGTAAGATTAAAAAATTAAATGGATTGAATTTTTTGTGGTATAATTTAATATATCCGATATGCTAGTAGCTAACCTGCAGTACTAATGACTGCTTCTTTTCTTTCTCTTTGACGCATCATCGTAAAAATTCCGAAAGCTATCCAGATAACAACAAACACGAGAATCGTGACTCCAAGAATTATAGGCAACTTGTTGCTCTTCTTCTTGCTGCTACTAGAGGATACATACACGCCATCATTTCCTGAAACACTGGAAATCAAACAAATGTTTTGTAGAAACTAAGTACGTATCACAAAATTTTAGGATCTATAAAGGTACATGTTTGATAAAATGATCCCGTTTATACTAGCTTACTCAGTTTTCAGATTTTTGTTTTGCATTATTGAAGATGGTATTGGTCCGGTAAACAAATTATTTGCTAAATTCCTTCATAAAAGCAAACGAAGATAGTAATTAAGTGACGATATTATTGCATAGGAATCAACCTAGTGCTAACTCACAGTTCTTTTAGCTTTGGAAATTTCCCAAGAAATTCAGGAATAAGTCCTGTCAAAAAGTTGTTTCCGAGATCTCTGCAATTGACAGAAGGCAATCGTAAATTTTAATTTTGGTAATAATAAAAAGAAACTAATACGACTTTTTTTTTTTTTTTGTAAATTTTAGTACATTTCTTCAAGAGCTACCATTGAACTGAAGTTAGGAAGTGTCCCAGCTAGAATTCTGTCACCAAGATTCCTGTAATTTATATGTAACTCGCAAAAATTGATACGTCTATTCATATAAAGACTAAAATACAATATCTAATAAGTATTGGGATTTATATAGTAACTAATTAAGGGGTAGAGTTTCAATCATAGTGTTAGTAATAAACCAAAGTTAAATTGTCTTACAGTTGGGTCACTCGGGGTGAGGCATCGTCACTACATGTAATCCAGGTCAGCTTCACCGGATAACAAGGGTCAGTAACCATCTCTGACAGAATCGGAAACTGTGTAGCCAGTATATTCAGTCCTTGTACTGGATCACCAAAAGCATAGATCAGAGATACATCAAGAAAACAATTATTATATAGACAAGTACAATTTATGTGTATTAATATAATTACCATCATATTCATTTGTTGATCCTGTTGCAGCTTCTGTAACGTACACTCTCCCTAGTTATACCATCATTTGAGTATTAAAAGGAAATGGGAAAATGCATATCAAAACAAGAACTCAAAAATGAATCGAAATATGATTAAGAGTTCATCAATGTGAGGTTTTACCATCAATGAAGACCATAAGAATACACAAGGCATAAAGAAGTGATCTGGGATTGCTTGCCATGGAGAGGATATAGTTAGAGATCCTCCTCTGACTTCGAATTTTGACGCCCTATTCATAAATTAGTATATGATTAAATACATTAATATAGTTTGAATTGATCAAACTATTGCATCATGATGTTCAAGTTGCTCATATTAGATACGCTCAATTAGCAAGTAATATTTGTTTAGTTTTTTAAGATTGTCTCATTTGGCAAGTGGTGAAAGGTTGAAGGTTGATTTCAGGTAAACGGTAAACCTTTTAATATTTGGGAGCATTTATCACGGAAAATTCTTTGGTGGTCTTGGATCATGCACAGGTCCCATCTGTGGGGTTTACAAACTTACTATTTTCTTAATTTTTCGTTGGTATTTTCAACACGGTAGATTCAACGACACTACAAGAAATAGTATCTTTAGCGGCAAAAAATATAATACTAAAAATCTTAATTTTGCCGCTAATAGTTCGTTATTTGTCGCTTTTATAAGTTCCTCGCTAAAGATACCTTTAGTAGCAAATTATTTGTTTTAGCCTCTATTAACTTTATCTTTAGCGGCAATATTTGCCGCTAAAAATATAATTAGAGGCCATTTTGGTTTTTAAAAATATCATTAGAGACCATTTTAGTTGTTGTCGCAATAGTTTCTCTGCTAATGCTACTATTTCTTGTAGTGCGATAACAGTGACTTTGTTTCGGATCCCATAAATGGAACCTATGGTCCAAGACCAAGAATTTCATTTCCCACCGACTTAAAATTTTGGATTCTAACCTTAATCGTTTAAATAATCCAAACCAAAAGAAAAAGTAAGAACTTTTCAATATTGAACGTTGACATTGACTATTTTCATGGAAAAAGTTAAAACTAAAATGTTATCCCTTGTTTAAGTAACGATTATCAATAAAAAAAAGAAATTAGGAAATTACTTTGTTTTCAAACCAAAGTAATATTTGCACCTATTTTTTGTAAATTAATTAGTTCTAGTAGCTATTAAAACCAATTCACTATACAACACGCGTATTCTTTTCTAGTTTGGTACGTGCCTATACCTGTTTAGTATTGTTATAAAGTCATGTTATAAGGTCTAAGTGGCACGTACCAAGGTCGCTACGTACCCATCTCAAAACAACGGTAAGGGTGTGCATTATAAGTACGGAATTTGGGTTTAAGTCCAGTCAAGATCTATTTCAAAGTATAGGTAAGGAGTGTAGATGTAAAAAAGGTCAAGATCCAATTCAAATTGTGTCAACTCCAACAGTTGTTAGGGACCTAGTTGGTACGTACCAATTGGTACGTACCCTATTCAATATAGAACCCATCTCCGGTGGGTGTGGCAAGTTAATATCTTCTACAAAATCAATGAAACATGATAAAATCTCTTCACAATGCAATAGAGATCTTTACAGTGGAACAAAAAACAAATATAAATCTCTTTACACTCGCATTGGGAAAAAAACAAAATGAAAACCTCTTCACACTTGGTGGAACAAAAAAATTGAAATCTCTTCACACTTGCTGGATAAAAAACAAAGACAAATCTCTTCACACTCGCTGGATCAAAAAACAAAGAGAAATCTCTTCACACCCGCTGGAACAAAAAAAATAGGAAAGCAAACGGAAACCTCTTCACACTCGCTGGAACAAAAATAATTAGAAATCTCTTCACACTACCTGGAGTAAAAAACAATTAGAAATATATTTCCATGGCATCCCTTCTCATATGGTAAAACCATTCATTTTTTTAGTTTAAAAATACATCAATTTTTTACCTTTTTTGGGTTTTTGCAGGCTTGATCGATGATGGTGGAGAATGGTCCACGAATGCAGGCGGATTTCTTGTGCAACTGACCAGCGGCGGGAAGGTGAGACTTGAGGATGAAGCGGCGAGAAGGCGAGACTTGAGTGGCAGCGACTTTCTTCTACAGGAGAGCGTCCAAGGTGTGAAGGTGAGACCTCTCTTTGAAGAGGGTAGGATTTCTTGTGCGAGATAGTGTCTTGTGAAGAAGATGAGATCTGACTGGGAAGAGATTTCTTTTTGCTTGTTGTTCCCGTACGAGAGAGAGAGAGAGAGAGAGAGAGAGAGAGAGAGAGAGAGAGAGAGAGAGAGAGAGAGAGAGATATGAGAATGGTTTTTGTAACCCTATAGGGGTTATGTTTTGGGTTTCCTTTTGTCACTATAAATAGAAGGTAGAGGGGTTATGGGATTTTTTCCATTTTTAGTATGGTTTCAAATGGGTTGTTAGGGGCGGGGATGTTGTGAGTAATTGGTGGGTGGCCTCATGCAGTTATAAATAAATGCCTCTTTTTTTGGTACATGGGTGGTCTAGGCCAGCTTGCGCATAACATGACTAATCCCACGGGAATATGCAAGCCTCCTTATGCAATATCCTAGGTAAATATGAACTAGGTTACCCATGTTCAGGGAGGAGTTCGAATCTTGTACCTCTTACTTCACACCCGTTCAGGAGGGGATTTAAACCATGTACCTCTCTTTAAGTGATGAAGAAATAGCAATTGAATCAAAAAAAAATTATCAATAAAATTTTATTCATAATAATTAAAAATACGTTTGAAGTATCTTTTATATTTTACATATATGTTACAAGAAATACCTATTTTTCTAGAATAAGGATTTTACCTGAACAAAACTATATAATAAATCACTCTACAACAAATCACCTTATTTGTCCTCAACCCTTATTTCTCTCATAATTTCCCATTCGTCTCAAAACTCCCCCAAAACTCTCCCAGAACTCTCTAAATTCCCTTAAAATCCTCAAACCCCAATCTTTTTCTCCACCGTTATTCAATTTGTACTATTCCTCACACTAAAACTTATCTATTCTTCTTCTTTACAACCCACTCATCTCATAAACATCGCTGCATGATATGATTCTCCCCCAACTTCAAGATAATAAATTAAACACGTGAGAGCCACATGTTTGATTGTTCAGCTTATATACAATCAACAAGTGGCTTTCACCTCAAACCTAAACCTTAATTTTAACTTTAACCATAACTCTGACCATAATATTTAACCTTAAACTTTACCTTAAACCTTTAATTTTAAAACTTAACCTTAACTTTCATCTTAAACTTAACCTTAACCTTAACCTTAACCTAAACCTTGACCTTAACTAGATGAAGATTCATCGCGCTGATACTTGATCTTAAACCTAAATTCGTATTAAACCTTATACATTAAATCTTAAGCCTTAACTTTAACTTTAACCTTAACTTTAACCTTAACCTTAACCTTAACCTTAACCTTAACCTTAACCTTAAAATTAACCTTGACCTAAACCTTAACCTTAAACCTTAAATTTAACCTTAACCTTAACTTTAACTTTCTCCTTGACGAGCAAAAAAAGGTTAAATATTAATCCTAACTTTAACCTTGACTTTCACCCTTGAAAATTGTGTTCTATTTTCGTCAATGTAACAATTTTTTTCTTAAGTGTCGCCAGACACGGGTTTTACCTAGTGATAATCTAAACTGTGACTTTTAAGAGTTCAATCACAACCTAAATTTGTAATTTCTACCGAGGCTCAATCATATCCTAAATGATATTTTTACTAAAATTAATCTCAAACTCCGAAACCAATCTATTCTACTTCTTGGAATCTTCAATTCCTATCCTAGAGCAAAAGAGAGAAATCTTGTAGAAAATGAATATTACAAGATGAAATATAAAATCCTTATATGTAGATATTATAATAAAGATTGATAAAAGTCCTAACGAGTATGTAGTAAAATAGTGTGTATTAAACTTTGAATATGATGAGTAATCTTCTTGAATAACTTGATGGTCTATTTGATTTGTTTTCCAATGATATAAGCAAGTGGTGGAGAAGAAAAGATGTGTTATGTGATGAAATGAGCCTGTATATATATCCAAAGAAGTTCCCAACTAATTTTCCTATATGGCAAATAAAATTATGCAGATTGGCTCAAATCGGCATTACCGATTTTTATGCGACAACAAACAAATTTGACATGGAAATCTTGATCAACATATAGTTGGTTAGAATGGTTTGCATAAGCCTGAGTAAGGGCCCAATTTTTGTTTAAAATCAGCAACCCGGTCTAAATCTATGTATCCCAATTTTGACTGGAGAAAAATCCTGATTTATGATTATAAGTGCACATTTATAATTTATTATCCGTTGTTCAAATATAGAAACTTCCTTTATAATATATTTTCAGAATTGAATAATAAGTATATGTTCAAGTTTTTTTATCATTAAATCATTTTTTCATTCAAATAGAGGACACATACCCATTATCTTTATATACTAACCATAGTCAAGCTGAGTGTAGTTCACTCCTCAGCGTCTCTTGTTATTTTGAATATTGTGGAATCTAATGGTCTTTCTTGGTATCATGCTCCTAACAACGATTATAAGTGTCAACAATTATGGAGTTCTCTTACCTCTTGGTGTAAAAAATCAAGGAATCGACTTTATTTATTGGCAACGGACATTACTAAACCTCAGAAAAACAAGGCAAAATACCTCCAAACCTGGATAGAATTATCCGGTTCAATGAATTCATTAATAATAACCATCTCATCGATTTTCCAAGTAAGGGTTGTTTCTTTACATGGTCTATTAAAAGGAAAGGAGACGAAAATATTAAAGAAAAATTAAATCGTACTCTTCCTTCCACTTCTTGGTGTGATCTTTTCCCAAATGTTATTCTTAAAGTTATGTCACCTATCGGCTCGGGTCACTCACCTCTTATTATGCAACGAGACTTTAAGAAATCTAATTTCAATAAATATTTTATCTTTGAATCGTGATGGTTGGAAAATATTCAAGATTTTTTTTCAAAAAAGGACGCTACTTCGCTAGGGCTAACTGGATGGAGTTGGAAAACCTTCTTTAATAATCATAAACGAATTAATGAGCTTCAAGCCGAGCTTAGTACCATTCATAATGATGCTTATTCAGATGAAAATTTTGAAAGAGAAAAAATTATTAAAGAAAAAGTAGGAAAATTATGGTCTCAAGAGGAAGTTTTTTGGTGTGATCGGGCAAGGGATCTATGGGTAAAAAAATGTGATAGAGACACTAAATATTTCTATGCAGCGACACAAAAAAGAAGGTAAATTAATCGTTTGGTGGCTTTAAAAATAAAGACAGCGTTCGGACCGATGATTCTAAAGAGATTAATAGAATTATTCTTGATTATTATATTACTTTGTTTGAGGAAAAACCCGTCTATGATATCGATGGAATTATTAGACACTAGGACTGCACAAACCGGACCCAAAACATGTCCACCCGTTGTACCTGACCCAACCCTACCCGAATTCACCCGACCCGCACCCCCATCCGATCCATTAAGGTTTTAGAATTTTTTTTAACTTTGGGTCGGATCTGGATTGGGTTGAACCCAAATCAAGAATATCCAATCTGATCCGACATTGGCCCAATAATGTTTATAATTTCTTTTTATATAACACATAACGTGTTACAAATAAAATGGGAAAAAGCCTTTTCGTATCTTGAAGAGTCAAGCGTACTTCATACGCTTCAACTCTCCCAGTCTCTCAAAAGCATTCTGACGCTTCATCTCTCCATCTCTCTCTCTCTCTCGTAAACCCTAAGCCATAGCCTTCAACACGTTTATTCTTCTCCGTTTCAGTCTAATCCCGCCGGTAAAATAGAGCAGGAAAGTACGCCGCATTAAACACTCTCACCTAAATTAGTGGGTCGCATTTATTATCCTTCTGATTTCTCTGTTCAATTGCTATCGTGGTTGATTTATCAAACCATAGTTAAGTTGTTGGGTTGTATATACGCTAGGTTATTGATTAAAATGGGGTTAGAAGAGACCTATAAAAGGCTTGAATCTGCTTATTTAACTTCAAAATCCCCTTTTCAGGTAATATGTAAATCGAAACCCTAATCTATGATTTCTGCTAATCCTCTAGTTTTGTAAATCAATTTCATGAGTAATCTAGAATGATTTGAAGTTTGAGATGATAGTTTGATTCTTTACTGTTTTTAGTCAATTGTATGTTTGAATCACGTCTATTTGTGTTTGATTTTGAGAATGAAAAAGGTATTAAAGGGTTTTATGAAATGGATATGATTTTAAAAACTGTAAAAGTGATGTTTCTCGGTTCTTCATACTTCCTTAATCTCTGAGTATTTGAAAAATGAATTGTTTTCTACTTTTGGTTGCTTGTTATGTGCTTATTCTATGAGTTTCTGGGTTGATTGATACTCTACGAATTATTCTCTGAGTTTGATCTAATTTTGTGTATGTTGTCTATTTTCATGATTTCGCAAATATGAGATGGAATCTGAGTTTGGTTGCTTAATCCTTTGATTCATAACACAATTTCAGGTAAACTATAATCCTATTATTCTTTTTTTAGTTACAAATTGATTCCAGTTTAAGTTCTAACAATTTTTTGTTTGTATTTTGCATATATATATATATATATAATAGATGGAGCATGAAAATGTGAATCAGTCAGAAATTGAACTTACACCTCCTACTCAAACTCAAACTCAGGGTACTTCTCCTACCCCTAACCATCCACCCCCATCAGGTAACAAACCACTTGTAGCTAAAAAACCAAGATCATAGATGATTGTTGGACTGTTTTTGAACCATACTTTGATGAACTAAATGTTAGGAGAGGGATGTGTGAATACTGTGAGATAACTTATGTAGAAGATTCTAAAAGGCATGGAACATCTAACATGCTTAATCATGTTAATCATAGGAGATGTAAAAAATATCCTTTCTATCCCCCTCATGAAGATGGTCAAACTTAAATAATGTTTTCAAAAGATGTGGGTGGGGGTGTTGTGTCTTACACTTTTTCAGTTGAGGATTGTACTAAAGCCTTAGCTGAAATGGTAATTTTAGATGAGTTGTCCTTTAGGTTTGTGTAGGGCATTGGATTTAAACGTTTCTGTAATGTGATGCAGCCAAAATTTGTGAAAATACCCTCAATGGTGACAATTATGAGGAAATGCATGTCACTTTCTGCCGAAGAAAAGATTAAATTAAAAAAATTAATGAAGGGTTTGCAAATTAGTATGACCACTGATTGTTGGATTCAAACCAAAATCTAAACTATATGTGTTTAACTGCCCATTTTATTGACCCTGATTGGAAATTACAAAAGAGAATTATTGGATTTTGTATGGTAGAGGATCATAAGGGCGAGACCATTGGAAAAGTAGTTGAAACAATTCTTAGGGATTGGGATCTTGATTCTTATTTAACTTTAACAGTTGATAACGTCTCTTCTAACACTGTTACGATTAAGTATTTGACTAAAGTCTCAAGAACAAAACCCAAAACCATATTGAATCATGAATTTCTCCATGTGAGGTGTTGTGCACATATCTTGAACCTGATTGTGCGAGAAGGTGTGCTTTAATTAGATTACTCAATTAAAAATATTTGCAAGGCAGTGAGGTATGTAAGGTCTTCTCCAACTCGCACTAATTCTTTCAAAGACACTATGCACACTTGTAGTATTCAGTCTAAGGCCCTTTTAAGCCTTGATGTGCCCACTAAATGAAACTCCACTTACAAAATGCTTGAATCTGCTATTAAATTTGAGACAGTTTTTGATTTGATGAGTGAGCATGATGAAAATTATAAGGCATTCTTTGTGTCTGATTCTTTTAGACCCGCACCTACCTTTATTGATTAGCAAAATGCTTGTTGCTTTGTTGAGTTTCTGAAGTTGTTTTATGACTCTAGAAAAAAGTTTTCTGGAACTTTATTTGTTACTACAAATATTTTCTTTGGTGAAATTTTTATTATATGGGAGAAGATTGACGAATTATGCAACTCTGATAATGAGGTTTTAAAAGAAGTGGCTTTAAAAATGAAGACAAAGTTTCTAAAATATTGGGGAATAAATAGTATAAACATACTATTGTATGTTGAAGTTGTACTAGATCCTAGGAAAAAAATGCAGTATTTAACTTGTTACTTCAGTTTTATGTATACTCCTACACAGGCTACTCAACTACTTGCAAAGGTGAATGATGCATTAACAAGGATTTTTGCAGTTTATAATATAACAGCTGCTCCTAGTTCTGGTGGTTCCACTAGTTCTGGTCCTGAAGTGGCTCCCAATCAATCACTGCTTGGGTGTAGGTTCTAATCCTTTTTGGCTGAAAAAAATATTTCAAAGGGAAATGAACTTGAAAGATACCTTAAAGAAGATGAGGAAATGGTAGATTCATTTGATATTCTAGCTTGGTGGGAATCAAATTCTATGAGGTTTAAATTTTTATCTGAAATGGAAAGGCATATCTTGGATGTCCCTATTTCAACAGTTGCTTGTGAAAAAGGCTGCTTCTGAATCTGCCTTTTACAAAAGCGGAAGGGTACTTGATCAGTTTAGAAGCTCCTTATCCCCTACTACAGTTGAGGCTCTGATTTGTACATAAAATTAGTTAAATTATTCACTCCCAATTGATCTTAATTCCTCTAAAGAATTAGTTGAGAATTTGGAGGCTGAGTTAGGTATTATCTTGTCTTTTTAACTTGGTAATTTATTTTACAAATTAGTCCTTGATGAAGTCTTTTTTGACTTTACAGGTTATTCAGGCTTGGATGAGTTGAGTGTGACTCCAACAGAGTCCACTACAACTAATTTGTAGCCAATAACCTAAGGTATATCCACTACAACAGAGTCCACTACACAAGTTAATGTAATGTGCATTTCAATATTGACTTTGCATCTCCCATTCAAATCCAATGGCCCATGATTACATAATAGTTAATACATATTGAAATTTACATGTATGATCCAAAACAGGAGTGAATGGTTGAGTTGGCAACAATATTTGATTTTTTTTTTTGTAACTTGCGAGTTTAAAAATCTGTCCCTTGTCCCTAAGTTTTATTGATGTCTCCTCATTTGTGATAGATTTATGTTAAGATGAGACATCATTTTTAGTGTTTTAGAAGTCAATAATGTCGATTTTCTTGAGTTTTAGTGCACTTTCCTATTTTGTGTCTTGATTTGTAGAATTAATGTTTTTAGAGCATATTGGGTTTAATTGTTTATTTAGTGTGTAGCTTTAAAGATAATTATGGAGCTTAATTAGAGTCCAAGTCAAAGACAACAACTTATGGAAGGAGATATGCATGGTAATTGGAGATAAGGAAAGAATTGCTAAAAAGATGGAAAAGGAAAAGCTGCCTAAATCTGGGATTCTGCAAAGATAGGCGTTTTTACCTAATAAAGAGGCCGAATTTGGTAGATTACTCCTTAAGGGCGTAGGAAATTCTGTTGCGATTCTTTTGGTATCTTGTGGAGCAAAATCGGACCAATAATAAAGAAGTTATGACCAAAACAACGCAGCAGTGTTTATCTTTATTTCCATACGAATTTGAGTTGGGCTAGAAGTCCATTACCTTAACTCTTCCTCAAGAAAACGAATTAGGTCTTCTAAACACCTATAAATACACCCTTATATCACTTGTAAATCATCCTTGCCTCATAGTAATTAGTTCTTAAGGTTTTATTCTTCCAGTTTATTGTAGAGAGCAAGATGATGTCTTTTATTATTTCTTTTAGTTTATTTCCTTCAGGTATGAACTAAACTTCCCATAGCTTGGGTTTGCATATGTATAATCTATGAATTCTAATTCTTCTATCTAAGTTTCTTTGGGAATTATATGTTTTAATCTGATATTAGCTTCTTACTTTATATTTGCTTATGTGTTTTGATTTATTGTCTTTCCTAGAATTGATCACTTTAGGATTGTTTTAAGAGTAGTTAGATGGTCACCTTGTAAGGGTGTTTAACTATTGAACCACCACATAATGTCTAGTGTCGATAGCAGTTCTGACAAAACATACTTCTAACTAGATAGTCATTAAGGTTTGTTTTAACCACAGTATCACCAAGACTTGCAGTATTTGCTTAGGGCCTTAGTGGCGTTTGATAACCCTATTTTAAATCACTTCTTGGTTGTGACGTAGCCCCCTTAGTCGCTCTCAAGGTCTAAGGTAGTGGAATTTAGAATCCTGACTAAGTATTACCAAGAGCTAATATTCTCCCTTATGAACTAGATCTATAGATAGAATTAGAAGGATTAGTGCATACTAGCAAAACCTAAGCTATACTTCTCATCTCATATTCTTAATCTTTTACTTTATTGTCTTTATTTTCTTAGCTTTAATTTAGTTTTAATTCATAAAATTCGAAAACCAAATATTTTATTTACTGTCTTCTAGTTATTTACTTTTACTCGTTATTTGTTCCTACGCGATTAACACACTTAAGTCCCTGAGAACGAACTCTACTTATCATTAAAACTTGCATACGTCCTGTAATACTTGCAGTACTGTGCCTGTCTAGGGTGGGAGTGCATAGTTTTTCATACTTAAATTGATCTTATTTTTATCACACCCTAGGCGACACCAAGTTTTTGGCGCCGCTGCCGGGGACTTGTGTCTCGTTAGCGTGTGGGTATTCTATTTCGAGTTTTAGTTTTTTTTTACTTTTCAGTTTTTATTTTAGTTTTAGTTTTTATTTTTCCAGATTTACGCTTGTGGTTTGCTTTAGTCTTTTTCAGGTTTCACAGTGTTTAATTCTTGGCCTCCCTTACCGGAGCCTGAGAGGAGCTTCAGAGCTTATAACAAACGAATTCGTGAGGAAAGAACCTTGAGGAGAGCTATGGCAGACATACATGATAACAATCCAGAGTTAGTTTACTTTGCACCAGGAGGACCTCCAGCATACATTCCACCTGGTGTACAATTACCAGTAGGAGAAGGTAATGGGCAGAATAATCTCAATAATCAACAGAACCGAGTTGAACAAGATCTACCTGGCCTTAACATACCATTCCATGTTCAACCCATCGGTTACCGCCCTCCTGAGATTCCGAATATCAAATTTAGACCCGATCCGGGTATGCTTAGTCAATTTCAAAGTTTCGGACTATATACTGGTACTGCAATTCAAGATCCGGTAAAAGCGATTCAGAAGTTCATGCAGATTTGTGATGCCTACATTACTCCTGGCATTACACGCGAGCAACTGTATTGTCATATGTTTTCGTTTTTCTTGACCGGAAGAGCTAGCGATTGGCTAGAGAAACAACCACATGGAACCATTCACTCTTGGAGAGAGCTTCAAGCCGCGTTCTTTAACCGATTTTATCCAAAGAGCATGAGACTTAAAGATCAAACCGAGCTTGCAAGATTTTCTCAAGAAGATGGAGAAACAGTGGGAGAAGCATGGACAAGGTTTCAACAAAAATTAGCTAGATGCCCGCTCCATGGTTATACACCTGCTCTACAACTTGCTATATTCTATGAAGGTCTTGATGACAAGGGTAGAGACAAGGTGGATAACATTGGAAAGGGTAATTTTGTGTCCATGAATCACAATGAAGCTTCCGAGGTGTTAGAAAATATTATGGAACAAGAAAGAAGTTGGCCTTCAACGCGAGCTTCTGCAGCAAAGACCCGAGGAACGCTTCGTTTAGATGCAGAAACTGCGAACTCAGCTCAAATATCCTCGTTAGAAAATCAAATCAAGGAGCTGAGAATCGCAATGGATAAGAATTTAGCTGCTACAAAGGTAATTCAAGAGGCACAAGGTTGTCAACAATGTGGAGTTAACGATCATAAATGGGAAGAGTGCGAAACAAATCCGCAATCTGTTTACTTTATATCTAACCGATGGGGCAACCGCAACCATCCGGGTATGCAGTATTCAAATTCACAAGGGGCCGCTAATCCTGGTCAATATCAATCGCGACCCCAGAACAACTCTTACCAACAGAGAGGTCAGTACCAAAACCAATATCAGAATCGACCTGCTCCTCCACAACAACCTGCTCAAGACGCCTATACCGATGCTTTAGATCAAAAAGCTTTACCTCAGTATCCGCAAGAAGGATCTATGGACAATACACAGATAGTACAAGCTCTAGAACGTTTGAACACAACTGTAAACGCTCAAGAGGAAAAAGTCCGAGGACACGATGCCATACTTCAGATGCTAAGTACTCAATTAGCCCAAATAAACAAGCATCTAATCGAACAAAAGGAAGTAAAGGCAATCGAAGGAGGTGAAAACAATGTTGGGTTCGAAGCTTGCAAGGCTATATGCCTTGAAATCGAAAAAGAAAAGGAGGAAGCACCACATGCTGCCATTAGTGCCGTGGAAGTTCCCAGTATTGAAGAAGAACCAACCGAGTCTAACCCCGAGGAGTCCGACTGTCTAGAAGTTTATCATCTGGAAAGCGATGAAGAGAGAGACGAGTTCATAGAGCTACTGAAAAAGGTGCAAGAGGAGATGCGATCGATGGTAGAGTATGCAGCGGAGTTAGCGAGAGAGAAAGAGGAAGAAGCCTCAAAAGAAGAATCGAAAGAAGATAAAGTGGCACCTGCTGTGCTAGAGGAGAAAGAAGAAGAGAAGGTGGAATCGCCACCTAGTGTTCAACCAGTGTCATCAACTATTCCTGATACAAATCCTAAATATGACACTATTCTCAAGACATTTGTAGAGGCGTACCAACCTGAAAATATCAACGCCCAAATGCTTGAGATTGCGAAGAGAGGACTTACACCGCAACAAGTTTTTACGCAAGTTATTCCTGAGAAAGAGGCGAGTGTAGAGATCCCGAGAAATAACCTGAGGGTTTCAAGAAGAAGTGAGAAGGAGCTACCTACAAAACTTAAAGATCCGGGAAGTTTCAACCTTCCTATTCAATTGCATGGGAGGCTCAAAGTGAAAGCAATGTACGATGTGGGTTCTGGTGTGAATCTTATGCCTAAGTCCGTGTTCGAGAGACTTGGACTTCAGAAATCCGAGAAAACTCCAGTGAAGTTGCAGTTTGCTGACAACTCAGTTAAGAGGACATGGGGAACAGTGGAGGACGTCTTAGTCCGAGCAGGTAATATCGCCATCCCTACTGACTTTGTTATTCTTGAGTTTGATGCAGATAAGCAGGTTCCGATCATACTTGGACGGCCTTTCATGGCCACAAGTCAAAGTGTGATCAACTTCCAAGATGGGACCATCACCCTTCATGCTAAAAATGTATCCGAGACCTTCTATGTCTTGGGTAAAAAACCAAGGAAGTTGGATCCCACCGTGCCTATCATCCACAGCCTTTCACATCACAAGGTCCCTCCTGAGGAGATCCACTTAAAACCTGTGGATACTGAGCCAAACATTGAGTTTGGGGTTGGCCATGAAGTCCTATGGAAAGCCCACAAACGCGAGAACAGGCCACGAAGTTTCAAAGACTCGTGGATGGGACCATTCATTGTCACTAAGGTTGTTTCAGCCAAGGTGATAGAAATTTGCCCCAAAACTGGGGTCAAGCGCAGATTAGTTGACGTTCATAGCCTTACTCGTTGTTGGGGAGGCTATATTCGCAAATCTTGACAGAGGTAACACGTCTAACTTTGAAAGACGTTAAACAAAAGTGCTGTTCGGGAGACAACCCGAAGTTTTTTTATGTTTTCATGTCTTTTACATTCTTAGTTTAAGTTTATTTTAGTTGTTTTTAGTTGATAATGCATATTTGAGAAAGGTATTAGTGTTTTTGGTGTGTAGGAATCGGAGAAATCAAGTTAGGGAACGCGAGGAAAATTTTTGGAGCGAAAGAAAGTACCCCGCGGACTACCCCCACGGACTACCCCATGGTCCGCACGGATGGTCCGCGAGGTCAAAACCCGTACCACGGGTTGCTACCGCGGGTTTTATCCAGAAACAAGAAAAAATTCCACGGACTACCCCGCGGTGCACCGCGCCATGGTCCGCGCCTCAAAAACCCGTACCACGGGGTGAGTACCACGGGTATTTTGACGGAGTCTACAGCAAGCCGCGGTGTACCCTCCGGTACACCGGACCCTAGTCCGCGAGCCAAAAACCCGTACCACGGGGTCCTACCACGGGTTTAGGTCAGTGAGCAAAAATTTTCGAGCATCAGATGTCACGGACTACCCTGCGGTGCACCCCATGGTCCGCAGGGGTAGTCCGCAGCGCCGCCAGAGGAGAGAGAAAGTTACGGGATTGAGTTATAAAGGAGGTATTGAGCCTATTATTCCGAATTTATTAAACCTTAACCCTCTCTTTCTTCTCCACAACTCTCCTAACTCCATTGAAGCTCATCAAAACCTTCACCAATCACCAAAACACTACCCAATCATCAAGGAAAACACATCAAACCTTCTCTCCACATCATTACAAGAGAGAATCAAGCTACCAATCATCACCAAATTCATTCAAATTGAAGAATCAAAGAGCCAAATTTCACAAATTCATCACACAATTTCTAAAATCCAAGCCTACCCATTACAAATCATCCTCACCCACATAGAGATTCATCACCAATTCACCCATCCTAGGCCAAATCAAGCTTGTTCATCCATTAATTCAAGAGTTTAATTTTCAAGGGTTGCTAAAGCTTTGAGTTGGGGGTTAATTGAAGATGACTAATAGAACAACAATCTTATCTAGCAAGAGGGAGGTGAAGAGTAACAAGGGATTGGATTTAAACAAGAAGAAATCAATTGACAAAGATGCCAGTTCTAGATCAAAGGGTAAAGATAAATTGAAGAGTGGGAAACCTTCGTATGATAGTAATGGTAAAAAGCTTTATTTTTATGCAAAGGAGAGAACACTACCTCAACCAGATCCTATACCTATAGAGAAAGTGGATACTTCAAAGGCCTTGAAGATTTCTGCGGAGAAACAATTAGAAGAACTACCTTTTGCCTATGAGAAAGTATTCAAGGAAGAAATTAGAGATGGAGAATACAAGAGATTCTTTGAGCTTGGTGAGAAGTTGGGTTGGTCTACGTTCATGGTAAGCCGTTCTGAATTATGTCCTGAATTAGTTTTGGAGTTCTATCTGGGCCTCTTTAGCCGAGATAGTGATTGTGTTCCGATTAGAGGAAAGTTAGTTCCTTTCACAATTGAGGAGATTAGGAACCACTTCAAGTTTCAGAATCTGAAAGGTTTTTGTAAATTTGAGGAAGCAGTTGCTAAACGAAAAATCTTTGATAAGGAATTACTTTTTGAGCATGTTTTGGACAAGGAGAAAGTGCAATTACATACGGGAGAATTGAAGGCACCTTGGCCTTATAAATATCTTCAAGCAGATGCTAGAATTTGGCACAATTTCCTTATCCCTAATGTCTTTGGAAACACACGAACTTTGGATGTGACCATGAAGAACGCGCTATTGTTGGACTGTATTTTGAGAGGAGAAGAAGTTGATGTGGCACAGTTGATCTATGCGGAGGTGATACGATTCTCGGTCTCTCCTAAATCGGTTTATAATGTTAAATTTCCAACTATGATCACGTGTCTTGTGCGAAAAGCGAATGTAGTATTGGGTGAAGAAGAGAAACTCGAGTTCAAAATGAGTTATATTGATAATGCATGGATCAAGGATAGCCTTCGAAAAGCGGGTTCTACTCAAGTCTCGAAGGAAGAAAAGGAGCAATCTTGGCAAAAGAAGATGGAGGAGCGTTTAACGAAATTTGAAGCAGCTCAAACTTCTTTAGTCAATGATGTGGCACAAATCAATGCTAATCAAGTGCACATCATGAAACTCCTTGAGCAATTAACGAAAGGTCCAGCAATTCCAACCTTGGATATCAATGATGCGAGGCAATAGCCTCGAGAGTATGTTCTCTTTCTTCCTTACCATTTCTGTAAATATGTCTATCTGCTAATTTTAATTTCTGTTTTCAAGTCTTTTTTCGAGTCGTGGGGACACGGCTCATTTTTGAGTTGGGGGTGTGGGGATTCGTTGTCTCTCATCTCCATTTTTCTGTTTTTGGGTGAAATTAAAATTTTTTGATGCATGGGAATTAGATGTAGAGTGTGTTTAATAGCTTGAAAGCATGAGCTCAGTAGATTAATGATAGTAAGTGATATGTTTATGAGCTATGTATTTGTATGCTTTGAGTATTTGCAGGAAAACACACGTTGATAGTAAAGAAAAGATTAGTAAGCAATGCGATAGAAAGTATGTTCGATCTCAGGGAACCTTGAGAAGTGTGTAGGCCGTGAGATCCAAGCTAGTTGAAAAACCATTTGATGAAAGTGCTAAAGGTAAGAAATTTTCTGAATTACATAGTGTAGAAAGTGATCAAGGCGGTTCTTTCATATTTTGAAGCCTTTGAAGCCTTTTTATACCTTCTCACCTTGTGATTTTTGAGTTTAAAAGTTATATCCTTCTTAGCCCCTTCTAGCCTTTCTAAAGTCTTTTTATTGAAACATATTATAAGCCATATCCTTTAGATTTTAGGACTTTTCCATATGACCCGCACTCGAATCGCGATGCTTAGACAGTTGTTGTAGAGCTTGAGTTTGGGGTGGTGGGTCCACCATTATGGGAATTCTTATGTTGGGAATTTTGAGCTTATTAATTGTGCTTTGTGCTTTATATTGAGGATGTTTCACAGAATTGTATTGTAACCCTTTGCCGGGGTAATAGTGAATGAAAAAGAAGCTTCGAGCTAATTTTGCCAACAAGGGCATTAAAAGAAAAAATATATATATGAAAAAATTAGCGTGATATCTCAACATTAAAAGAGAGTCATAGCTATAGAAAAGAGAATTGAATTGAAAAGAAAAGAAAATATATATATTCGGACCGGCAAAGTGGATTTTTATGTGAACATCTTAAGCTTTAATTGGGTTATTGGGGATGCTAAATTGTGAATCAAGGAATTCATTGGGTTGAGTGAGAAACGTTTTATGAGAGTAACTCAAGCTCTAGGGCGATTCGTTGATGGCTAGTGAGGAGAGAGCCAAAAGCTCACTCCAAATTATCCAAATATACTATCATACCGTCCCTAAGCCTACATTACAACCTTAAAGACCTTGTGATTCTTTGTTATGTAATTGAGAAGTGATTGAGCCATTAGAGATTAGTTAAGTGGATTCTTGGATACTAGTAAGGTTGATGAACAATCTATAGCTCTCAAGGGGAACTGAGTAAAGTCCCAATCCTTCTTACATTGCGAAACTAATCTGATCTTGAATTCAAGACGTGTTGACTGTGGATATGAGAAGTGTACAGGTATGTAGTTTACAAATATTATTGCATGAAATTTTCTGAGTTATGTGCTTTAGGTTTATTCTATATATTCTGCTATGTTTTTCCCTTGTGTTGAGAATTTTATAAGTGTGTATTTCTAGACTTCCCTATGTTTTTATCTTTTATTGTATCGGGACGATACAACTTTGAGTTGGGGGGTCTTGATGTCTCCTCATTTGTGATAGATTTATGTTAAGATGAGACATCATTTTTAGTGTTTTAGAAGTCAATAATGTCGATTTTCTTGAGTTTTAGTGCACTTTCCTATTTTGTGTCTTGATTTGTAGAATTAATGTTTTTAGAGCATATTGGGTTTAATTGTTTATTTAGTGTGTAGCTTTAAAGATAATTATGGAGCTTAATTAGAGTCCAAGTCAAAGACAACAACTTATGGAAGGAGATATGCATGGTAATTGGAGATAAGGAAAGAATTGCTAAAAAGATGGAAAAGGAAAAGCTGCCTAAATCTGGGATTCTGCAAAGATAGGCGTTTTTACCTAATAAAGAGGCCGAATTTGGTAGATTACTCCTAAAGGGCGTAGGAAATTCTGTTGCGATTCTTTTGGTATCTTGTGGAGCAAAATCGGACCAATAATAAAGAAGTTATGACCAAAACAACGCAGCAGTGTTTATCTTTATTTCCATACGAATTTGAGTTGGGCTAGAAGTCCATTACCTTAACTCTTCCTCAAGAAAACGAATTAGGTCTTCTAAACACCTATAAATACACCCTTATATCACTTGTAAATCATCCTTGCCTCATAGTAATTAGTTCTTAAGGTTTTATTCTTCCAGTTTATTGTAGAGAGCAAGATGATGTCTTTTATTATTTCTTTTAGTTTATTTCCTTCAGGTATGAACTAAACTTCCCATAGCTTGGGTTTGCATATGTATAATCTATGAATTCTAATTCTTCTATCTAAGTTTCTTTGGGAATTATATGTTTTAATCTGATATTAGCTTCTTACTTTATATTTGCTTATGTGTTTTGATTTATTGTCTTTCCTAGAATTGATCACTTTAGGATTGTTTTAAGAGTAGTTAGATGGTCACCTTGTAAGGGTGTTTAACTATTGAACCACCACATAATGTCTAGTGTCGATAGCAGTTCTGACAAAACATACTTCTAACTAGATAGTCATTAAGGTTTGTTTTAACCACAGTATCACCAAGACTTGCAGTATTTGCTTAGGGCCTTAGTGGCGTTTGATAACCCTATTTTAAATCACTTCTTGGTTGTGACGTAGCCCCCTTAGTCGCTCTCAAGGTCTAAGGTAGTGGAATTTAGAATCCTGACTAAGTATTACCAAGAGCTAATATTCTCCCTTATGAACTAGATCTATAGATAGAATTAGAAGGATTAGTGCATACTAGCAAAACCTAAGCTATACTTCTCATCTCATATTCTTAATCTTTTACTTTATTGTCTTTATTTTCTTAGCTTTAATTTAGTTTTAATTCATAAAATTCGAAAACCAAATATTTTATTTACTGTCTTCTAGTTATTTACTTTTACTCGTTATTTGTTCCTACGCGATTAACACACTTAAGTCCCTGAGAACGAACTCTACTTATCATTAAAACTTGCATACGTCCTGTAATACTTGCAGTACTGTGCCTGTCTAGGGTGGGAGTGCATAGTTTTTCATACTTAAATTGATCTTATTTTTATCACACCCTAGGCGACACCATTTATATAGCCAATGATGAAAACTAATTTGAGGATAATTCTAATGTTTCTCTCCTCCTTTGTACTTTGTAGTACAATTTGCAAGAAATATAATACTTTTGGAAGCAAACATTTCAAGGAAATGCACCCAATTTTGTACAAGTATGCTATTTTGCACAGAAGAGGTTGCAAATTTTATTATTCACATTGTAATGTATCTTGAAATGTATTTTATTTGTAATTCATTTGAGTTTTTGAGACTTAGACACTAGTTTTGGTTTGTAATAATATTTCTGCAAATTGTCCTTTTTGGAAACTTACTATATATAGTAAGTTTATATTTTGGGAAAGTTACTATAAATGGAAACTAATATTCTGAGTTAATGATATTTTTATATTTTTTTGGTGTTTGACTTTTATTGACTAAATCCGATCCCAACCCTAATACGACCCAACCCGAAGTGACCCAACCCGTAAAATCAACTTAAAAAATTTAGGGTTAGGGTTTTCATTAACATAATCTAAGCACCTTGGATTGGGTAAAGGGTATACCCCTACGGGTCGGTTAAACGACCCTTGTGCAACCTTACTAGACACGTCCTGTGCAAATTTACTAACCAAATGAGTGATACTCTTACAAGAAATCCAAATATGAATGAAGTAAAAACCGCAGTTTTCTCACTGTCGGGTTCGAAAGCGCCAGGCCCAGATGGTCTTCTGGGTAATTTCTTTCAAGAATTCTGGGATGTTCTTAAGGACGACTTATTTAAACTGGTCTCCAATTTTTTCATCCACAACACTCCCCTTCATATGATTAATGATACGATTATTACGCATATTCCTAAAGGCGGCGTTTAAGAAACGATGAAAGATTATAGGCCAATTGCGTGTATCAATTTTTGTTACAAAATTATTGCGAAAATCCTGGCTCTTAGACTTCAACCGATTATGAATGATATTATTTCTTTAACGCAGTCGCCATTCATCAAAGGGCAAAGCTTTCAAGATAATATTATAATTGCTCCAGAAGCAGCATTTTATCTCAAAAATAAAAAGAAATCTCATAAACACGGTGCGACTGTTAAGATTGATACGGCTAAAGCTTATGATCAAGTGAACTGATCTTTCCTTATGGAAACTCTTAAGAGTTTGGGTTTTTGTGAAACATGGAAAAAAATATTTTTAATTGTATTTCTTTAGTCTCTCTTCAAATCAAGGTTAATGGTCAACGTCTCAAAGAATTTCTTCCGAAACAAGGTATTAGGCAAGGTGACCCTCTCTTTCCACTTCTCTTCTCACTCCTTACAGAAAGTCTAATAGGCCTCATTAATAATCAATGTCGAGAAGGAAAGATCAAAGGCATTTCCATCACTAAAAATTGCCCTAGACTCACACATCTCCTTTTTGCGGACGATGCCCTCTTTTTCATTAGCATCAAAAGAGGAGAGGTTGACTCTTTCAAAAAAACGCTTGAAGAATACTGTAGAGCCTCAGATCAAAGAATAAATTTTAATAAATCATCTATTTTGACTAGCAAAAACACTCCAGAGGCTGTGAGACAAGATGTTTCAAATCCCGTTAACGTTAACTTGTCAAATTCATCGGGAAAATATTTAGGCATCCCTCTTTCCCTTAAAAGAGAAAAGTCGGAGAACCTCAATTATATCAAAGATAGACTTTTATCTAAATCTGCAAGTTGGATCTCTAATCTTCTTTCCGATGGTGGTAAAGAGGTTCTCATTAAAGCGGTTCTTTAATATATACCGAACTATGCTGTGTCCATTTTTTAATTTCCAAAAGAGCTATGTAAAATGATGTCTAGTATGGTTGCGAATTTCTGGTGGGATTCTAATTCAAAAAAAAAAGGTTTCATTGGCTATCTTGGAAAAAAATTGCTAGAGCTAAATCTTTGGGCGGGGCTGGCTTCATAGATTTTCATAAAATGAATATCGATTTGTTAGAAAACCAAGCATGGAGAATTCTGAATAACCCCGACTCTTTAGTTCACAAATTTCTCAAGGGTATCTACTCTCCTAAGTGTAACCTCTAGGACTCTAAACTTGCAAAAAAATGTTCTTGGAGCTGGGCTAGCATATTCAAAGGAATCCAATTATTAAATAAATTTTCCATCTAGCAGATAGGTAATGGTGTCTCTACGAATATTTGGGATCACAAATGGATTGATAATAAGGTGCTCCTTGAAAGACTCATTAATTGTAATGTTGAACAAGTTGCTGATCTTTTCAATGATAATCTTTTAAGATGGAATAATAACACACTCAACCAACTTTTTCCTTTGAACATCATAGGAGAAGTCAAAAAGATCCTGATTCTTAACCTTAATAAAGATGATATATTTATCTGGCCTTTTTCAAAAAATGGAAAGTACACCACAAAACTGGGTTACCACGATCTAGTTAATGAGGAGCTTGAATGGAAGTGCAGACATCAAGCAATGGAGATGCTAATAACAATATAATTTGGAACACAGTCTGGAGGTCAAATGTTCCGGCAAAAATCAGAATCTTCGGTTGGAGAATCTGTAGTAGAGCCATTCCCACAAAAAATAGTATTTTCAAGAATAAGTGCGCTCAAAATACTAATTGTGAATGGTGTGGTGATGAGATGGACAATATTGAACATCTCTTTCTTAAATGCCCATTTAGCGTTTGTGCTTAGGCAAAATCGTCTCTTCAAATCAAAATTGATCGCGAGCTAGATATCTCTATTGGTGATTGGATTGTTCAAACGGTTATGAATTTTTCAATAATGGATGGGACAAAAAGAATGTTACACCTATTATTCTGTGTCTAATTTGGAATATTTGGAAAATGCGAATGAGCTGTATGTTAACAAAAAGTGGACGATGTCAGAAATTTCAAGGGCAATAATTACGCTTATCGGAAGATTGTCTAGTAATAAAGGACAATTAGATCTCAGAAGTAACAGCTCTTTTCAAATAAATGATGACCAAGATCTTGAAGCCAATCCAATTATGCATGATGAAGAAAATTTTATGTGGCTTAGTGACGCTTTCCTCGTTCTTATTTTTTTATTATCATAGAAGGCCTTATTTCCCTTCTAAACCAGTACATCGTGATCGAAAATCACCGAGCTTGATGTTAAATGTAGTGGACTGACTTTGTCAAATTTGATGTTTGATGATGATTCTTTGTTCTTCTTTTAGATTAATAATAAGAAAAACAAATTCCCCCAAATAAGTTTTTTGTCTTTATTATTTATTTGTTTATTGTTATAGACAGAAGATTAACATGAATATCTGTAACGTTAAGTCTTCCGATATTAATATTAAGTATGTTGATATGCATAAGAAAAACAAATTCCCTCAAATAAGTCTAATGTATGCATAAGTAAGGCAACACCTACTCATTTGGTGGAAAAAACTATGGATATCTGTAACGTTAAGTCTTCCGATATTAATATTAAGTATGTTGATATGGATATAGAATGACAAAAACCAAAGTATGTGGCCTTTAAATGGATTGCATATAAGTTATGTTATGAAATGCCTCACATGGATCGAAGGAGAAACTTTTATCTTGCGGCGAGGGGGTGTAAATAAGTTAAAGTTATACTTCAAGATATTTCCAACTATTTAATATGTGTTCTCTTTCTTCCAAAAAGATTTGTGAAGAGCTATCCAGTCTAGTAGCCAAATTCTTGGGAAGTTTTGCCTCTTTCTCAACTGTATTAATTGGACAAATTGGGATACCATTTCTTCTCTAGATATTTTAGGAGGCTAGGACTCGAATATTTTCATAATATGAATGTATATTTACTAGCTAATCAAGCCTTGAGAATCCTATCTAGTCATGATAGTTTAGTTGCAAAGGTTATCACATGACTTTATTATACTAAAGGGGATTTCCTGGAGGCAAAATAGTCTGGATATTGCTTTTGGGCTTGGAAACGTATCATTTCAAGTAGGGATATGATTATAAAAAGGATTAAGAAGGGTGCTAGAAAATGATAGGATAATAAACATTTGACCAAATTTATGGATTTTGGGATTACAATTTGGCCCAAAGTCATCAACATGTACCTTTATTGAGGTTAATATTATATTTAGGTATGAAAATTTGGGATGGGGTGTAAGATTAATCAGAAGATGATTCAACCTAGAGATAATAGATTAAATTATATATTGGTGATTTTCATACACTGCTTTTTTTTACAAAAGATAGATCCTAAACAACAAAATCTGGATACTACTTTCAGTGCTTAGGCAATCATAAACCAAGCTTCAAAATTAAGATATCAGTATGCCTTAATGACTATGAAATATAATCTTGAACATAAAGATCTCCACAAATATAAGTTCCTTTGTTGTAAATACATAAACAGTGTCCCTACTTAGCGTAACATGTTCAAGAAATTGTTTATTTTCACCAAGATATTTTTTATGTTGTGAGTATAATGATACAGTCGACCATATTCTACTAACATGTATATACAAGAAATCATACAATAATATGTCCATCATGAAGATCATGGTGGAACCATATGAGAATACCATGTTCTCACTACATGTAGTTAATTTACTAGACATCTCCAAGGACAACAATTGGTCAAAATACTATGTTGTTACATTCCTTATGCTCTCATGTTGGAATACTGTGGATGACCTGAACGAACTTAATTTTGAGGGTTTAATATAGGATGATGGACAAACAGACGAATTTACTAGGGAAATAATGAAATAATCATTCAAGGATAGTGACTAACGAAATAACGACTATTTTTCTTCATTGTCTAGGGAGTTGTTCAAGCAGTGTCCATATCCAAAAGTGCAAAAAAAACTATCACAATACTTATTTTTGTCTCTCTATTCATGTCTGGTCTGGTCGTTGGTTAACTTAAATGCTATCAATCACGGATGACAGATACTCCTTTAATCACATTCCAAGATCTCTTGATGGAAGGACATATAGCATGGCCAAGAAATTAAAGGTGTTACCCTATAAGGTTTCCTATTATCTATGTTGTAGAAATCGCCGCCTAGGCGTCAACTCCCCCCTCATCCGCTTACGCCTACTGAAAATTTTATGCGTTTTTTCTAGCGCCTTAGTCGCCGTGAAAGAGACGCCTAACCTTCCTAGGCGCCGCTTAATGGCAAAAAGTTACCGCCTAGGCTCCGATTCCTGGCAAAAAATGATTGCATAGGCCTTCTTTTTTTTCTTCTTATTTTCGAGAATTCTTGAATATTATAACTCATATTTTAGTATTTTTATACTTATTATAGTGTTGTCAGATGAATTTTGTGACTTAAATAGTTAATTTTTTTATAATTACTATGTATATATTACTAAACATAAAAAATTACAGAACATGAATAAATATCGTGTAATCCCACCTAGACCCTGTGTAATCCCACCTAGGTACTATGCCTCGGTCGACCGTCGAGGTCGCAAAACCGAGATCTACAACATAACGTATAATATATGATATGATTTTCCAACAAACAAAATTAATCCAAAAGAGGAGTAATCATGTCAACATTTGGTGATTTGGTCAGGGGATGAGTCTGTGAGGTGGTTTTTGGGTGTTGTGGTGGTTTACCAAAAATCTGGCCAGACCCTGTTGTTGAGGTTCTTTTCCCGATTTTTACTTTTTGGAGACTGTTACTTGTCTTCTCCAACTATGTTTAGTTTATATTGATTAGTCTTACTCGCCAAAACTACCGGTGCGTGGGTTCTCAGTTTGAAAAAAAACTAGTGGGTGTTTGTCGTTCACTCATTGGTTTTTGTACTATGTGTATGATGGCTTTGATATATTGGTGGGGACGGTTGGCCTATGGATTGTTGATGTTCGCTCTGCCCCTTTTGGTTATATTTATGTTGGTTTTTTTTTTTTTTTTGGGAAATTTGTTAATCTAGGAGGGCTACAAAATGACATGGTTTTCTTGCAACAATATTTAGAAATCTTTGTGTTATTTTTGTTTGTTTAGCTTCTTGTTGGTATCAAAGTGGTTATCGACCCTTTCTCTCTTTGTTTGAGACTTGAAATTGTCTGTCCTAATTAGTTGATGTTAGCCCAACTGGGCAGGACCTTGTCCCTTATTTATGAGTTGTACAGTTTGGATCTCCTCAGTAAACATAGATAACCTAGTTCTGACTTGCCTGGTGTTAGGTGTATAGAGACGTGCCTATCTTTTATAAGATTAGTCGGGTATTGGCTTAGAACAACGTAACAAAAAAATTAATCGTGCAAAAAAGACAATTGGTTCTATATTTTTTTTTTTTTAAGCACAGCGTTTTATCTTTTGTTTTTCTCCGTAATTTTTTTTCCAATTATTCCGTAATTTGTTTCACTTTCACGGTTGGTTGGTTGGTCAACATATGTAACCTGTTTTTTGTTCTTTTTTTATAATATTATGCTTGAGAAAAAAGTTAAGGAGGGAACAAACTTTATGAGATATTAAAAATATAAAAAATAAAACCATTGAGCATGAGAAAATCACTTATTTGTTTAGTGATTAGATTAGTTAGTAGAAACTAAAGATGTTTGAATCAGATCTTATTGGAGTACGATTTCGAATCTAATGTAGCTGTCATATTTATAAAAAAAATCACTTACTTAATATTGAACAAATAAATATATAAATAATATAAATACTAAATTGAAAAGTGAAAAATGAAAAATGAATGAAGCCTATTCAAATATTGAATCCAAGAGTTCTCTTCATATATCACTTTATGGGATTGGTGTATGTTCATTCTGTATATCTTCAGCTAGCTCCACCTCGACTTGATCATTTATGTCATCTATGATTTCGTTGACGAAGGTCGTATTGACTTTACCGGGAATATGAGAGTTCGAAGCAGTTCCATGAGGCGTAGTACTTTCACCATGTCCTAATACATAATAAAGAATAATTTAGGTATGAAGAATTGTTAATTATTTCTGCATATCTACACACTTACGATAAATTTCAAGAATTCCCAATGTTAATGGAAGAAAAAATCAATTCGAAGAAGACAGAAGGTCAGAGAACTAGAAATTCAGCACGAACCTGGGTTTGCTGTAGCCACAGCAGCTCGTTTCCTATAGTAGGGTATAACAGCAAAAACAGCCACAATGACCCAAACTAGAAAGAAGGATGGAATTGAAGTTCCAAGTGCAACTGATAGCTTGTTGCTTTTCTTCTTCTTATTTTTCTTCCCTTTGCTGAAAGATGTACCTGTGGAACTAGGTGAATCCGGCGAAAAAGGCGAATCTGTAGCCGAATCTGTGGTCGAGTCTGTAATTGGGCATGAGTCGCTTGTACACAAATCAGGATTATCCTTCACACTAGTACAATCGAAAAAGCCAAAATCATTTATGTTATGTATTTCAATGTAAGCAATATACTGATATACAGTGTCATAAAGTAAATATCACTTCCAGAAAATTAAAATTGTCTACCAAAATAAGATTCACAAAACACAAACCTAAAACAAATGAAGGACAAAAATGCAAAATGAAGAAAGTAGTTAGTAGCTTACTCTAGGAGGTCACTTTTCTTCGACAATGAAGAAGGTATAGATCCAGAAAACTGATTATTTGCCAAATTTCTGCACAAGATTAAAGGAGGAAATTATTAAGTTCTATACCTTCCCCGAAAACATATTCAAGATATATACTATAATATTTGATACCAACCGTTGAATATAGCATACACTTACAATTGCTTAAGTTTGGGAAGTTCACCAAGAAAATCAGGAATTTCACCATTCAAGCTGTTATCCTCCAAATCTCTGCAATTTGAATCAATTAATATAAGAGCTGGACGAAAGCCAAAACCCGATGGTAGGAACACACATTAATTTCTTCTATATAAATTGAGTACGGTTTATTTATTTATATTTTACATGTAATTTGTAATTTTTCCAACCATCACCAGGTTCACGTATAGTTACGTTACTACTCACATTATCTGTAGAGCATCCATGGAACTAAAATCTGGAAGCTCTCCTGAGAGATTAAAGCTCCTTAGATGCCTGAAATTGGTACCAGATGAAATTGTTTATCAATAAACATCTATATATATATAGAGATTTATCAATAGGTTAATGTAGATACGTATAAGTTATTCTCTAGGAAATTAGAAAGGACGCAAAAACATACAGTTCTGTCACGCGAGGTATAGGGTCGCTGCTACAATTGATCCACTCCCAACTATAGGGTGCAGGAAGACAAGGATCACCACCCCAGCTTGTTAGAACCGGAAAAGTATTTTGCAGCAAAACTAAACCTTCCACTGAAATGGTAAGAGAAAGATTAAATATTACATATCTTGATTTAATATCGTTTGTATATTAATTATACACATGGATGTAAAAGCTTAGGGATTTAACTGAAAAATAACAAAATTAAATATTGCATATTAGGATTTAAGTATATATATTTACCATCATTGCTATTAGTTCCATCAGTTAAAACATCACTAATGAAGAAAATTTCCATGGCATTAATGATAGGTGGAATGGTTGATCCAGGTGCGGCCACAAGAGAAAGTGCAGTGTTTGAAGAAACATTGAGGTTATAAACAACATACTCGTAAAAACCTCCAAAAGGTGGTACTATAGTATCTGCGAAAGCCTCCTCGTCCTTATGAAGTATAAATGATCGGTTTTCAGAGGCGTCCAACTCAGTTACTTCAGAAAAGTACAAGTTCATGTAAATGATAACTTCATCAGAAGGAAAATCTGTGACCAATTTTAAAGATGATGATGTGTCATCTGATGGAGTGGCTGCATTCATCAGCGCTGATTTAGGGGGATAATCTGCTTTGTCTGTGATAATGAATAAGGCATCGTTTGTCACATTAATTACTCCATTACCACCATTTTCTGGACTCCACAATCGGCCATATAGATCATCATCATTCCTGCAGTTATGTTTAATCAGGTTAAACACCAAATTCCTTAATAAATTAAATTAGATAGAAAAACATAAACGTACCCCATTACATTATTAGCTCCATAAGCAACTCTTTTTTGCAAATAATAGGCATAATTTGCATCCATATAATTATACATATATGAGTTTAATGAACGAACTTCAACTGCTGATATGAACGGAAACTGATTAGGATGTGTTCGTGTAACACATACGCTAGTGTATTCACCCTTCATAGTATATATTAACTCGTGCTGTACTAATTGATCCATTGAAGTTTCAACTGTTACCCACTCGTTTCCAGCAAACTGAAGATCAAATGTAGGAGGCGAAGATTTGCCATCGTAGTTTCCATAGAGAAAGCTTGCTCGTACAAGGACGCGACCACCTCCAGTGACTGGAATGTCGTAACAGTTCTTTTTTATTTTGGTGAACACACGTAAAGTGTCCATAACTTCAGATATTGAGTACCTTGATTGCACAGTTTTAGGAGACCCATTTTTCATGTAACTTTCATCTCCCGACCATAGTACAAGATTTTCACCAGATCCACAATCAATGTTCAATTGAGCTGTACAACATTGTAGCATAAATATTGTTAAAGTTTATACAATATGCATAAAATTAGAATAAAAACTGATTAATAAATGAAGATGTCTAATGGTGTTCTACTAAATATCTTGTATTTATTTTCGGGGTTTACTAAAACAATTTTACTCGAAACAACATCCTTATATCATGGCCTACACCATAAATAATGTCAATGCTTAAACTTGTTAACTATATTATATTTATATATAGCTGATGAAACCAAATTTTGGGCTGTCCCATTTTTGATACTGAACTTTGTTATATGGGTTTCAGGAAGACATAGCTTACCATAAGCGGACACAAATAAAGCGTAGAGAGCTACAAAAAGCAAAAGGAAATAGCTTGCCATTTTGTGCTGAAGAGTACGATATGAATACATTTCAAGGCTCTGCTTACAATGATGATATTAGACCAATTTATATATTCATAATAAAGATCAATGAGATCGAATAATGAAGTTGTTATTTTACTCAAAAATTTCAATTATATGTCCACTTCCATGTTGTGCTAAGACATGTAATGTTAGCATTTGTAGTAAAACTGATTAAATTTAAGTATTCTTCTCACTATTTACAGTCATCAATTATTAATTTAGTTGGCTGGCAGATGACTTTGTAGAAATGCTTTGCTGTGAAAGTATCAACTGAATCAAGATGAAGAGTTGATTTAATAATTTAATGAGTCAACCTAGCTAGATATAATCTTGTTGACTTTTGAATGCAATTATCATCATTCTATAATTAGTGTTTCCGGGATTGCATTAATTGTGTCCATTCTGTTTATAGTGTTTCCCGGGATTGCATGGATATTTTGTTGGCTGTAATTGCGGCTAGTTGACTTTGAGAGGAGAGTTGAAGCTACAGCATGCAACAACTTAGTGGCCTTGAAATTTGATTACTAATTCAAGGGACGAAGGGTGGTGGAAATTGGTTTTCTAAGAATTCTGGTGGAAATTGGTTTTCTAAAAATTCTTATCTGAAAATTCTATATTTAAATTTTTTTATATTTCGATTTACGAATTTTTTATTCTTGTTTTATTTGAAATACTCTGGAGCGAAATTAGATTGCATATTGTAAGTTTGAAATTTGCGATTTTTTTCCCAAGATTTTTACATTATTTTTTCGACTACTCATCTTTGATATTTTTAAAATTAGTAAATATAATATTTACATATACCTTTATATATACACGTTAATATTATTAATAAACCTTTTGTTGTAGTAGAAAAAGATGATGATACTCTGCAGTGACTAAGAGTTTTGGAATCGAATCTTAACAGAGTCAAATGGAATCTGAAGTGGCTCTCAGATGTATTAAAAAAAATGATTACATTTAATGATTTTAGTCTGTAACGGTATGTTCGTACATGTTACATAATTTTCTCACTTTTACACTTTTTCCATTAACGATGACTTTTCTTGTTGTTAATGATATGTATTATCATCGCTAATCTTTCTTCTTTAGTTTATCGTAAATAAAGATACGTAATAGCAAAGAATCTTGATTTATTGGCGTAATTGGTTACTTGTCTTTTGCGACAAAATTAATTCCCATAAATGATAATATCGTTAGTGACGACTAGACATCTAATTAACGACGGGGATAATTGGTCGTTATTGAGAGACTAAGTAGCAACAAAATAAGTAGTCGTTAACAAATGTATCACCATATTTACGCATTACATACACCTACAATCAAGAAAAGGTTAAATACTTTCTCTAAAAACTATCGATGGAACTTCTCCCGATGAACATTTTCTACGTCGGGGACCCGTAGTGAACACTTGTGTTCACTATACATAAACATGGGTGTTAACATTATTAACGTAGATTCCAGTGTGGTTGTGAGCGAAGGTAGTGGTGGTCGGCGGTGAATCCCAGAGGTAATTGCGGGCAAAGGTTGTGGTGGTTGGTGGAGAATGCATGGAGGTGGTTGTGGTGGTGGCTAGATTTTAAAATAAAATAAAATAAATAAATAAATAAATATTATATTATAAATATTGTATTATTAAAATAAGAATTAAATAATTTAAATTAAAATAAAGATAACTGTGGTATAAATTTTACCACTATATACTAAGTGAGAAATATTTTATTGCTTTGTGATTACATAATAAATAAAAACGTCTTTTCCATTGATTGAAATAAAAAATTTAATTTATTATTAAGTGCACATTCTCCCTTATTATAATTATTTAGTTAAATAAAGTATTTAATGAACTAATGTAAAGTTGAATAATATTATGGCTTTCGTTCTTAAGAGGGCGTTCGTTTTCACTTAATGAGATGTTAATCAGGTTCATTAAGATATTGGATCAATGAGTCGGTTTGGTTTTTCTGACCAAATCAAATCTGAATTACTCTTAATCGGCTTGTTTTATTAAGACGTCGAATTAAGGGGTGTTTGTTTGCACTTAATGAGATCTTAATCTAGTTCATGAAGACACTTGATTAGTAAGACTGTTTGTTTTCCTGAGTAATTCAGATTTGAATGAATATTAACGGGTATGTTTCGTTCATATTTAAAACTAAGGCGTCGTTTGTTTATTAAGTAATAAGCATTGAATGCTGAATAAACAGCTGAATAGAACTTATTATGTTAAGAGGTAGTGTACGAATGATTCAGATTTAGGTTTCATTTGTTTTCTTATGATAAGTATTGAATGCTAAATAAACAGTTGAATAGTACTTAGGTGACGTTTTATTTTTCAACAAGTGCTAAATTCTGAATATACATCTAACTGTCACTGAATCTGTTAAGAGATGCACTCTAAATACTAAACACTGAATCAATTAAATTGTTTGGTAAATCATTTAAATACATTATCTGAATATGTCATTTTACCTATTCTAACCCTCTGAATTGTTAAGTAGTAATCTGTTTGCTGGTTAATTTCTAAATACTGATTTGAATACTGAATACAAATCCAAATGTGAGCAAATTAAATAAGAAAAATGGTAAAATTGACTTAATTTTTTTTTAAAATAGTATTGTTAACCTTTTTGAAGATTTTAAATATTTTGATCACAAGGATTATAAATGAGAATAAAACACATCTTTTTTTTTTCAATATTCAAATAACCGGGTTCGGTCAATAGTCCAAGCCTTCATCGATCGCAATATATGATGTGTATTTATCGCACGTGAGAGTTGTTAGTGAGATTCTAGATACGTTGTTTGCCTATTTTATGAAAGATAAATCTAAAAATAAATTGTTCACGAAAAAATGTCTACTCTTGCAAAAAATTGTTTAGCAAACCCGACAAATTTGATTAAGTTATCCAACAAATATGAAAAAACATGAATAAAATTAAGCTTGCAAAATCACTCTCTAGTTATTTGCCATCAGTTGGATCGAAATTTTTTTACACAAATTTGTCATAAATTGTTGATCTTCTACACCAATATGCTCTGCCTTGTACGGTCTCGGATCTTGCTTCATTATCATCTTGTGTACAATCACATGGTAAGTTCCAATGAAACTACACAAGATGATAATGAAGCAGGATCTGAGACCGAACAAGGCAGAGCACATGGGAGTGTAGAAGATTAACAATTTATGACAAATTTGCGTAAAGAAATTTGATCTAACTGATGGAAAATAACTAGAGAGTGATTTTGCTAGCTTATTTTTATTCATATTTTTTATATTTGTTGGATAACTTAATCAAAATTTCTGTATTTGCTAAACAATTTTATGCAAGACTAGACATTTTTTTCGTGAACAATTTATTTTTAAATTTATCTTTGATAAAATAGACAAACAACATATCGAGAATCTCAATAACAACTCTCACGTGCGATAAATACATTTCATGTATTGTGATCAATGAAGGCTTAGACCATTGACCGAACCCGGTTAATTGAATATTGAAAAAAGATGTGTTTTTTTCTCATTTATAATCCTTGTGATCAAAATATGTAAAATCTTCAAAAAGTTTAACAATACTCTTTAAAAAAAATTAAGTCAATTTTACCAATTTTCTTATTTAATTTGCTCATATTTGGATTTGTATTCAGTATTTAGACCAGTATATAAAAATTAACCAGCAAACAAATTTCTACTTAACAATTCAGACGGTTAAAATAGGTAAATTGGCATATTCAGATAATGTGTTCAGTGATTTACCAAACAGTTTAATTGATTTAATGTTTAATATTCAGAGTGCACCTCTTAACAAATTCAGTGACAGTTAGATGTCTATTCAGAATTCAGCACTTGTTGGGGAAAAAACGCCACCTTAGTTTGAAATCTTAGTAAATAGAATCTTAGTTTGAAATCTTAATGAGATCTTGAGGTGGTTGTTGCACTTAATGAGATGTTAATCTGATTCATTAAGATACTAGATCAATAAAACAACTTATTTTTCTGACCAGTTCATATTTGAATGACAATTAACGAATCTGTTTCATTAACGTTTTACCTTTTAGAACAATATTTCGATTCAACTGCTTGTTTATCATTCAATACTTATATCACTTCAAAAAAACAAACAACACCTAAGAGTCATTCAAATTTGAAATGATCAGGAGAAATAAAATACCTTATTGATCTAGTGTTTTGATGAAATATATTAAAATTTCATTAAGTGCAAACAAACACTTCTTTAGTTAAAAATCTTATTGTAACTTTAAACCATTCAAATTTGAATTGATCAAGAAAAATAAATAATTCTATTGATCCAGTACTTAAAATCTTATTAAATGCAATCCCCAAATCTGATTCCTTCATATACTCCTCTTAACTAAATAAGTTAGATTCGGTTATTTATTCATTAGTACTTATTACTTAAGAATAAAAACCAAACCTTAATCTACCTTATAAAGGATAAGAAGAATAAATAAATTAAATATTATTGACCACGAGAAACATATGCAAATACTAGGGGTGAGCACGGGTCGGGTTTACCCGGGTTGGGGTCTAGGGTAAGGGTAGGGTAATATTGGAAAGTGGTAAATGTTGGAGGGTAAACCCGTGTTAATGGTAAAATAAAAATTACCACGGGTTAAGACGAGTTAACTAACGGGTTACCCGGGTTTTACCCTTGGTAAAATTCATAATTTAATCACAATAAAAAACATAAAACCAAATAAAGTTTAAATGCTACTATTCAATAAAAAGAATTTTTGTTCTTCAAAATAAAGTACATATTAGGTAAAATTCAAAGAAGAGACGAGGATAAGATTTCGGTGAACGAAGTAGCCAAATGTGTCAAATGGCCAGGTCTTGACCATATACACACACATATATATATTAAATGATTAGTATACGGGTTGGACGGGTCCAACCCGTGTGGTAATGTATAGAAGGTAAACCCGTGGTAAAAAAATTAACATGCCCAAAATTGAAGGGTAAGTTATGTTATAAAATGGGTTAGGGTAATTTTTACCCTGTTTTAGGTCGGTTTTTATTACCCTAACGGGTCGGTTTACCATTTACCACTATTCTGCTCAACCCTAGCAAATACATCAATAACCTTACATTCTATCTACAAGCGATTGAACACTACCGAAAATTTACGAAGGTAATGAAAATTCACAAGAATATAAATAAATACATATACATCCTAACTGGAAAAAGCTATCCAGATATTGAATCCAAGATTTCTTTTTACATCATATTGAAGTGACTATCGACACAAAGCACACGCTAGAGAATTCAGTCCATCATAATCAACTTTATGGGACTGTTGTATGTTGATTATGTATGTGTTCATCGAGCTCAATCTCGACTTGCATATTTGTGTTATATTTGATTTCATTTGTGAAGTCCTTACCGTCTTTACCAGGCATCTGAGAGTTTGCATTAGTTCCATTAAGAGGCGTAGTACCTCCTCCGTGTTGTCCTAAATACACAAATAACAATTTAGATATGAATATATTTGTAATGCTCTTTTCCTAAATATATATTAAAGGCCTATACTCGAACCTGTATTTGCTGCAGCCATAGCAGCTCGTTTTTTGTAGTAGGGTATAACAGCAAAAATAGCCGCAATGACCCAAACGAGAAACAAAATTGGGATTGTTGTTCCAAGTATAACTGGTAGCTTGTTGCTTTTCTTTTTCTTCCTTCCTGCAGATTTACCTCTTAACGTTGGCGAATTGGGCGAGTATGTAGTAGTTTCGCATGACTCGCTTGTTGTGCACAAATAAGGATTATCCGTCACACTAGTATAATCAAAGAGGCCAAATTAATTTATATATCTTTTAGTCAAATGACTCTCGAATAAACTTTTAGCAACTTACTCTAGGAGGCCATTTTTAGTTGACAGTGAAGAAGGTATAGATCCAGAAAACTCATTTTTTGCCAAGTTTCTGCATAAGAAAAGAGGAAAGCATTAATTTATGTACCCTCCACTGAAATGTATTCAATAAATATTACTTGAATATTTGTACCGCACATAAATTATAGCATAAACTTACAATTGCTTAAGGTTGGGAAGTTGGCCAAGATAATCAGGAATTGCTCCATATAAGCTGTTATTATTCAAATCTCTGCATTTCGAATACAGGTCAGAGTTGGATGAAAGCCAAATACGTTAGTTAGCGAGATACATTAATATTATTAGTTACTTGTTGAGATATTTATCCTGTCATATAACTCACATGATCTCTAGAGCATCCATGGAACTGAAATCTGGAATTTCTCCGGAGAGACTAAAGCTTCTTAGATGCCTGAAATTTGTACCAATAATTTTTCTTTAATTAATAGTCATCCGCAAATATTGGTTTTTAGAAATGGGATAATTTAAATATTTCAAAAGTTATTTTCAAGGAAATTAAAAATTAAGGACAATAAACATACAGTTCTGTCACCCGAGGTATAGGGTCACTGGTACAATTGATCCATTCCCAACTATAGGGTGCGGGAAGACAAGGGTCACTAACCCAGTCAGCTAGAACGGAAAAACTTTCTTGCAGCGAAAGTAAGCCTTTAACTGAAATAGTAACAGAAAGGTTAGAACAACACAAAATTGCATTTTAGGATCTAAGTATATATTACTTTAAAACTTACCATCTTTACTATTAGTTCCAACAGTTAGAACGTCACTAAAGAAGAAAACTTCAAGGGCATTGATGATAGGTGGAAGCGTCGAGTTAGCTGTAGGCACTAGAGAAAATGTAGTGTTTGAAGAAACAGTGAGGTTATAAACAGTATACTCCACAAACCCTCCGTAAGGTGGTACTATAGTATCTGAGTAAGCCTCCCCGTCTTTATAAAGTATAAATGATCGGTTTTCAGAGGCGCCCAATTCAGTTACTTCAGAAAAGTACAAGTTCATGTAAATAATTACTTCATTAGAAGGAAAATCAGTGACCAGTTTTATAGATTGAGATGTATTTGATGCCATGACTGCGTTTTTTAGCACGGATTCTGGAGGATTATCTATTCCAGCGTTTTCTATGAATACCGCATCATTTGTCACATTAGTTAGTCCATTTCCACCCTTAGCCGGAGCCCATAATCGCCCATATTGATCATCACTATACCCGATTACTAGATCAGCTCCATAAGCAACTCGTTTGTGCAAAAACAAGGCATGATTTGCATCAAAGTATTGATACATATCTGATGCCAAGCTATGAACTTCAAGAGCTGATATGAATGGAAACTGATTAGGATTTGTTTGAGCAACACAGACGCTACTATAATCGCCCTTCGTATGAAATATTAACTCATGCTGTACAACTTGGTCAATCGAAGATTTGACCGTGACCCAATCGTTTCCATCAAACTGAAGAGAAAATGTAGGAGGTGAAGATTTGTTGTCGTAGTTTCCATAGAGAAAGCTTGCTCGTACGAGGATTAATCCACCTAGATCGTTTGAAATGGAGTAACAATTCTTTTTCCTAGTGGTGAACACTCGTAGAGTATCCATAGCTTCAGATACTGAGTACCTTGTTTGCACAGTTTCAGAATCCCCATTTTCGATGAACCTATCATCTCCTGACCATACTACGGAATTCTCATCCGTGTATGAATACTCTGACGATCCACAATCAATGTTTTCAGCTGCACAACATTGTAGCATAACAGTCAAAGTTTATGCAATATATAAGAATTTTGAATGAAATTTAATAATATTGGTATTGAAAGACATATAGCTTACCATAAGCGATCACGAATAAACCATAGAGACCTAAAAAAAGCAAAAGGAAATAGCTTCCCATTCTGATGTGAAGAGTAAGATATGAATAAATTTGAACGGCTTTAATTCAAAAACATTTTCCTCCGCCTTAACCTTTATATAATATTCAAAATAAACACTCAATATTGAATATCACTAAAACGACAATTCTATCCACTTGCATGTATGTATGTTGTGCTAAAACGTGTCCATTTGAAGAATTCATTCGTAATAAAAGTAATGAGTAATATCTAAGGATTCTTATTCTCAATACTGCCGTTAAGTTTGACTTTCGTTGCAAAACTATGGCAATTTCGTCGAATAGCCATCAGGCAAGAAAAGTCAAAATAAATTGGTGGATGGTATCAAGAGGGAGCGTTGACTTAGTAGTTTAGTCAGTTAACCGAGCTGGTCGACTTTTGAATACATGCAAAATCATTGTGTATAATGGGATCGCATGGATTAATAATTGTAGGCTGTTAATGCGCTTGGTTGACTTTGAAATGAAGACTTTGGAGATAATAGACCGAACATGAACGGGCTTCTTCACTCCAACCAAAATCCAAAAAAGGAACGCGCTTCTTCACACTTTAACTAACAAAATGTACAATTATTATTCTGGACTTAATTCGTTAAAATGTACAATTATTGATTTGATTTAAGTAATTAATTTATTGTCAACTGCGTGGTGAAAAATTAAATTATACGTCAAATAGATAACGAGTACTTCAATATATGGGTAAACATGATAAATGTTTTTCAAGCATTTGTCAAGACGACTTAGCAGAATGGCAACCGAACCGTGCATAAAACTAGACAACAGAGCATAAGGGATGGTCAACATCTGAAATTTACGTACCTGTTTACTAGGCTCGGGATTAGCTAACCTTACATGTTTGCTTTTGCTTTTACGTGTCTCAAAAAATAACTAACAAAATTTACATTTTAATATTTCTTTACTTTGTTTAGTCGAAATAAACTTTAAAATTTGATCACGGTTTTTTTCCAAGATTGAGTATCGAAACCTGAAAATCGACATCTAAAACTATATTTCGAGTGGATATTACTTTCCATATAACTTTTTATACCATTCTTTATATATAATGATACATGAATGAAAATAAAATAACTATTAAAAAAATGAGAGTGATTAACTTATAAAATTTTTAGAAACTAATTATATTGTTAATTTAAAACACGTGGTTCGATTATTTTTTAAATAAATTAAAACAAATTATAAAATAATCTAACTAACAAAAACTACCTAAAGACAAAAAACAAATGACAAAAAATATGGATTCTGAATCATTAAGTTTCGAGTCACTGAGTAACAAATCATTAAGTATCAGTACTAATCATCTCCGACCATCACCCAACGACCAACGTCACCGTCGCCATCCGGGGGGTACGCAGAGATTTTACTAAGTACTTAGAGATTGACTAAGTATCAGTATTTTTCATCTATGTTGTCTCATTTTATGTGATAGATTAATTTAGTAACAAACCATCTTTTAAAAGGTATTAGGAGTTAATTGAGGATTCCCTCTTGTTTGATATTTTATGATTTCTTGTCTCGTTGCGGCTTTTATGTTACTTTTAGAGCTTTTGTGCGTAATTTGTGTGTTAAGTCTGCATCTCTTAGATACCTGGATACTATGATACTCTGAGATGATGATAAGAAGTTAAGGAAACAAAATGACCCCATATGACGTTAGAGGACAATTCGACCACTTTTGAAAAGAGAAGCATTTGCCAGTTATATTTGAAAATCGGCTTGTTAGAGTTACAACGTGCAATTGATGAAGATTTTAAGGAGTCCATTGGTCTTTAGATAGTACTTCGAGTTAGGAGCGCATATGAACTAACATTTTCTGATTTGAAACTGAATGGAAGAAGTTATGTAAAATGACATTGTGTTCTAACCAGTCAACACATTCATTAATACATTTTTGGTGGATTTGGGTCATCTACAAGGGGTCCATAACACTAAAAAGGTGATGTACCATATATATATATATATATCAGTTTTTAACACTAGAAAAGGGTCTTCATTCATAATCCATTAGTAGAAAATCGCATAAAGTAGAGAGAAAAAGAGGAGAAAAAGCTTGGAAGCAGTCTATACCATTGCAACTCTTCGTTCATCATTCATTGTCAACTAATAGTGTAATTTAATACTTTTTTCATTCTGAACATGAATATTACTTCATTAGTTGTTCGTTTTTATTATTTCATTATGCACTAGTTAATTCATAGTCTAAGAATAACAATAATGTATGAAACCTAGAATTATTAAATGCGTTTATTGAATTTGGGAGATTACATCTTCAATTAGATTGTTATTCTTAATGTTTTGCTTATGTATCTGCCATAAATCCCACCTTGCCCTGGTCAAGCATATGACTGCCCTTAGTAATTAGATTTGTCACCTTGATGGAGTGTTTGGTTATAGAAAATTATACATAATCGTCTAGTGTGCGTTGATGATCCTGACGGGATTGACTAGCTAGTTAGTAGGGCTAGAGACTTTTAGCAATAATCATTGTGTATGGTAAACCTCACCCGAGTCCCCTATTATTGTTGAAGTAACTTCCTAAGCTACCCTGACGAGAGTTGAAAAGAACTAAATCACGATTGTTGCATAATTACCAATTCACCTTTAAATGATAAATCTTAGAATCAATTCTAGTGGGGATTACTTGCGAGTTCTCGAACTATATTCTCATATATTTCCTTTTATTAGACCAAGAATATGAACATCCCTTATAAACAAATTCCTTTAGCTTCTAGTGTTTAATAAACCCATTAAAATGTATCATAGATTTTTTATAAGACCGACCCCCTCCCCTTTTTTTATCTGAAATATTTTTAATATTATTAAAGTCTCCCATCAAGTTCCAAGGCTCATTGTTTTTAGGTGTATATTTACTAAATTTGTCTAATCATAGACTTTTCTCTTTATCACAGGGTGAACCATACACAAAAGTGGTGAAAAAATTCATTTTTTATCGTCATCAATATAATAGTGTATATGGTTTTCGCATTTACTAATAATTTTAATATAAATGTCCTCTATAGCAAAAAGGGCAAGTCATCCACTATTTCCTATTAGTTCCACCATTTCAATAAGCTTCATTTTAATAACCTTTTCCAATTTTTTAAGAGTAGAGAACGGGTTTTTTGTTTTTGAAAGAAAAAGTACATGAGCTTGGTATTTGGAACAAATACTAGTCAAGGTCTAGATTGTCAAGGATGTGTCAATCCCTTGACAGTTCCAGGCAGCTGGTATTGTTCTGGCTTCTGGGATTAAAATAGGCCGATTCCGCAAACCTTTTGAGCTCTTCCTTCTTACTTTTTTATCCCACCAAAGCTTCTTCTACCATCTTCACCTTGTTAACATTCAAGCTTCTAAAAGCCCAGATAGTCTTCTGTCTATTCGCACTCACTTGATTCACACCAATTTTTCTTGACTTTGATTTAAAGCTTTGTCCGACTAGCGTAATGTTTGTTGAAATTTATAATTAATCAAATGTGTTTTTATCATTTAAAAAAAGGCATTAATTTAATTCTTTTCATGTTCTTATGGGATAAGTGGAAAAGATATTTTTTTGTGAAGAAAATGTCCCATATAGGAACGGAGATAGAAAAACTATTAGCTTAATCTAGCGTACCTATCTATTCATACCAAAATATCTAAAGGCTATGAAAGCCAAGAAGGAATAGGCAAAGCCCCACACGCGCGCACCACCACCACCCGCCAGGCCGGACGACGGCGTGGGTCGTGGGCTCGTGGGGAGTTGGGGAGTTTGGGAGTCAAAAAATGAAAAATGAAAATAGTTTTCGGAAGAGGCTGTAATGGAAAAAGACTAGTTCTTATAGTAGTCGGTGGCAAGTCAATTCCTTTCAACCAGAAGACAAACGTTCACCAATTACGCACCAAAAGACAATCGTCCGCCAATTACACCCGTCAACTGATACAAAACTGAGAATGTAATAAGTCAATAGGAAACCAAGTTGTTGTTCCTGTTTCTACATTTTATATCATGAAGGGATGTATCTATCAGCTGTGGAATAGATTGAATTAAAGGTTATCCAGGGCCGACAAAGTTTGGATCTAAGTTAAAAGTACAACTCAAATTGAATGAATATATAAATATTGGTAGGACATTTAAATTGCATCAACCGTCTTTTAGCCTTTTCATCTTCACCACCACTACAACACCTCCTCCACAACCACCATAGTGACCTCACCTCCGTCTCACTGAAAACATCATCTTTATTATCCACCACTTCATTGTTTCACCACGCCTCACCACCATCATACACATATTCACACAACACACACCTTCACAATCAATAACCACCATATTTCCACCACTACCTCTTAATCTAAAGTGCTTTGAAACCATAGGGATTATAACATATGTACATGTAAGTTGAGCTCCCTCTTAGAGCGAGAAAAAAAACGGAATAAACATCTCCAAGATGGACAGAAGGGATTATTACAAATGTACATGTATATATACATTGACATAATCCTTTCCAGTGTTTAGCTTTATTCCAAGAACCACATCTGGAGATTTTAGTTACATATTCATCATAGCTAGAGGATGCATATTATTATGACAAGCTTTAAAAAATGGCGATATTAATTCTTTTTCCAAGCCTCAATATAGCCATCCGATAAATAAATTAAGTAAATCAATTAATACATAAATGAATCAATCCAAATTCACATATTAATTTTTTTGAGTTTCCAAAGAAAAACTTAGTGTTATAAACAAAAATTTATGAAAAAAATACTGCTCCTGTAACCGACACTAGGTTTGGAGGGGATTCAGTACAGCTCCAGTGAAAAGTATAACGCCTGAATTTTCTTCCTTCACCATAAACATGAACGGATGTTCAGCTACAAACCTTGTAGGGGTATAAGAAAATGGAGAAGCACAACCAGTCAGCTTAAGTGCTCTAGTGACCGCTGCAGCTTCGGTACCTTTTTCATCTATTTCTATGAAAGCCTTCTGAACTATTGATGATATATACAGTGTTTCTCCATTGGGAAGACAAACCATTTCAGTCAGGTCCTCACATTGTTCCTCAAAAGGTAGTGTAAGTCCCATTTTCTTCATTATTTTGACTGTTTCTTCAATGCTATACTCGAATTTGAATTTGGGAATCCAGAAAGTGTCAGCTGTGCCATATCCAATGAGAGAATGTTTGAGCAAGAATTCAGAATCAGAATTCACTCTTTGCAATAGATTTGGTAATCCATCTCTCTCATTTGGGAGGAAAATATTCATGGAAAAAGTTCTTGTCTTATCCTCTCCGGCCTCATATGGTATTCTAACACCTTTGAAACCGTCAAATGATCTATAAGAATATTTAGTGCACCCAGTCATGAAAGGAACTTTACTTTTACCTCCATTAAGAAGGTAAAACTCTCTATCTTTGGTTTCCTCACACTTGAATGGCTTAACCCATGAGCCCTTGAAATACAACGCATTGGCAAGAATAACTCTTGTGTCTACTGTAATATCATTTTTCTTGACAACATCTGAAATAAGCCCTTTTGTTGCAGACTTCGCCCAGGCATTAACTTCTTCTACCACTTCTTTAACCTTCGAACATTAATTTTCACTATATCAGTTCACAAACAATGACATGTCATATGAACAATAACATCAAATTGAATAACATTCATGAGAACTGTATTTTAGCATAACTAGCAAGTGTAGTTATCTAACAAGGGAGCGAGACCTTCGTCTAACAGAATGGTAAATCAAGCAATTGGTTACGGAAGGACATCTAAGAGCTAAAAGCAGGACATGTATTTTAAAATTCGAACTATCAACTATATGTATAATTAACTTTCTCACCAAAGAGTTCATCCTTATCTTTGGACTAAATATTGAACTATCAACTATATATCTATAATTAAATTCATTATCTTTACCCCAAGGGTACAACTCAGTTGGTATATACCAAGGGTATATATAAGTTGTTGTGACGGATTTGTTGGTCGCGTGTATATAATATTGGGGTTCAAATTTTATGGGAAACAAATTTTATGTGAGATAAGTGGTGACAAGTCTTGGACACTTCTATTAGCTTAATACAAAAGTTGCTTCATCTCAAACAACACCAAATTAATAAAGAAAGATATACATTATCTAGTCTATAGCCCCTTTAACTATTTGTAGATAACCTAGATAATTATAAATTAATTATTATCTTTAAGAATAAAACGCATGGGTCAGCAGTCACAAAGGCATACAACAAATTATTTGTTTATCAATATAAATATATCCACAATATATACAATTTTGTTGATTAGTAAAATTAATAAAGAAAGCTATACATACCTCAGAAAAATCTACATTTCGTGCTTCTGTTTTATATACCGTTTCAACAAGCTCTTTGTATGACTCTTTGAGTGGATAAAGCTTGCTCACCCAAGCACCATTTATGAAACATAAAGTCGGACCATTGTGATTAGGGTTTTGATTTTTTCTCTTTCTTGGTTGATTCTTGTTTTGATCATCATCCCTTGATGTTGATTCCATGGCCATAAATTCCGCAAACCTAGAGTTGAGATCTTTGATATCTGGGGATCCGAGAAATCCAAGTAACTGTTTTAGGGTTGGTCCAGCTGATCCTGCAGCTATCATGCTCAGCAAAGCATTGAATGACAACGGAGACACTGCAACGTTCTTATTAGAATCCCTTTCAATCTCCTGGAGAATCGTTAACACAGCCATCTTTGAGCAGAACTCCATCTTGGTGTTGGTTGATTCTTTGTTTTCGGTGTAATTGTAACTAGAACAAAGATTTATATATAGTTCTCCCCTAGTAAAGAGACCATTCCGAAAAGGGAGATACTGCGAGTTTTAGGGTTTGTTTGGATATAGAGGGGATTAATTATTAAAGGAGAGAGTATTAATTTTGTTTGGATTGAGTAGAAAAAGAAAGGAAAGTATTAGTAAAGGATTGGTTGAAGTTTGTGTTTGGATTGTATAAATAAAGGAAAGGAAAGGATTATTTTATAACTAAATTAATTTTGTACCCCTAATATAATATATTTTAAATAGAACATAGGTAACAAAGATATTTTACTATTAAAGTTAATCCCTTCCTTCTAACGACTTCAAATTGGAAGGATAAGATATAAAAGATTAGAAGGTATAATCTTAATCATTTAGTAACTTATCCTTTCAAAAATTTATAAAACAAACAAAGAAAAGATAATTATTATCCTTTATAATACCTTCCCTCCCCTTCTAATCCCTCAATCCAAACACTTTTAAGGTATGTTTGGATTAAAAATGGATAGTATAGTTAAGGATAGGAAAGGAAAGTTTAGTAAAGGATTAGAAAGGAGAGTATTAAATCTTGTTTGGATTAGAAAAAAAATAGAGGGAATAATTTTATTAAAGGATTACATATATTTGGTGTTTGGATTAGAAGGATAATGAAAGGAAAGGATTATTTTTATAACTAAATGATTTTATACCCTTAGTAATATATTTTATATATAAAGAATAAGGATAATTTAGACATTATGACATAATAAAAAATTAATCCCTTCTAATGACACCAAATTGGAGGGATTGGATATATTGTATAAGAAGGGATTAAAACAATCTTTTAATAAACTTTCCTTTCTTTTTATTTCCAATCCAAACAAAAGAGGGGATTAGTATTATCCTTTAATATTATCCTATCCCTTCTAATCCCTCAATCCAAACAAACCCTTAGGTTATTCATGGTTAATATGCTAAAGGGTTGCGTTGTCTTTTCCATTAGAAATCTGAGTCTGAGAAATGGTAACTGATCCATATTCGACAATTTCCTAGAAGAATGGGTCAAACCTAAAACCAAACCCATTACACCTTGAAGTATGAATCAAAACCTCAGACATTCCATGAACCTTTTTAATGACCAGGGCAAGTGCAACAGGGGGATGTACGGCCTCTAAAAATAATGGGGATTTTAGTTTATAAAGCCCATAGAGATGGGTCTTTATAATAAAGGTGTCCAACCCAAATTACTAGTTGCACCCAACTAATTGGGAAAAAACCCAAAAATGCTAATCCTTTCTTTATTAATTACAGAGAAACCCCATAAACCAAAAACAAATCACTAATAAATTACCAAATCCTTATCCAATCTCTTCTCTCATTTTCTTTCTAAACAGCAAAATCGTCGTCTTCTTAGGTTGGGTGGCCATTCACCAGCTCGTACGGTCTCACCTTCCCTCCCCACCATCACCACCACCTTCCCTTTCTTCTGCACAAGAACTACCGACGTTTCTCTGCACAAGAACTACCGCCGTCGTGATGATCTCACCTTGCTTTAGATCTGCCGTCGCTATCTTGCACTAGCACCATAGCCCCCATTTTCACCACCAGCACCATCATCTTGACGTCTCCTGTTCAGATCCGACACACCATCACCGGTTTCACACCCTACCATCCCAACGCCACCTTCGCCACCACTCGGATATCACCATACAGTCAAGAAAACCAACGCCACCGATCTCACCTCCTGGCCAACGTACAATATAAAACCGCCACTCCACTCCACCAGAGCTCTACCCTCCTCGCGTCGCCGTTCTCCTGCACTCCGCCGTCCACTTGATCTGTTCATTATCACCGATCAATATTTTTTTTATCCATGTCCCGCAGCCCCACCGTGCCCATTATCCACGCGAGTGTGAAGAAGTTTGTCCTGATGGGTACATGCCCAATACGAATTGTGATGATATGTTTTTTAATTATATGGGCACAACCCACAATAGTTGGATGTTGTTGTTGTTGTTTCTGGTGAGTACAACGCATTTCACCATTGCTGTATTTTGTGTGTGTTATTGGTTGGACCATAGATACTGCTTGAGATGGTGTACTTGGGTCCGGCCACCTATAGAATTTGTTCGAAATGGGTCTGTACCTATATGGAAAATGTATTATACGACTTAATAACAATTAATAACGAATTAATAAAAAATATAAAACACGACACGGGTTTGTACCCATCAAGGCTTAATTTTGAAAACTGGTTGCGAGCGTTCGTGGGTCCGTACCCATCGAAAAATTTAAAAGAATTCTTTTTTCAGATTAACTAGGGATATAAAAGTAAAAAATCAAACTAGAAAATTACAATTAGGCCTTTAGTTTAGTAGAACGATTTTTCAGTTAGGCCTTAAAATATAAAGTTATCAAATTTGAGGCTTTATTTTGTATTTTCCTCAAAAATAATAGGATCCTATTTCACACTATATTAGGTTAGCCCAATATATGCATATACAAGTATTCCGTCTATTAGTTGCTATCACTAAATCAGGAAATTACATAAAATCCCTTGTTTTTTGTTAAAATCTTATCGAATCTCAAGAAAATGTATCATTTTTCATTTATGGAAGGATTCTAGTTTAACTAACAATTACAATTCAATTTTCAGGTAATTATAAAAAGGGTAATGCTATATATCACCCCTTCACCCCTTATGTAAAGCCTATGTGGAGGTTTTAAAAACCAATCATAATCTTTCTCTTTCTTAAATGACTTTTTTCTCTCTCTTTTATTTAATGCCAAATAGGCTCCACATCAGGGGTGAAGGGGCGAAGGGGTGATATATAGCATTACTCTTATAAAAATTTATTATTAATTATTTTGTGTGAATATGTAAAAGAGTAATGATATTTGTCACCCTTTTTGTATCACCCTTTTATCACCTCCTACGTGTATGCCTACATGTACCAATGAATTGATTTCTCTATCCTATTTAATTTTTCTCTATCTTCTATTCAAGGTAATCAAAACATATATATATATATATATATATATATATATATATAGAAGGGTGATAAATGGGTTGAAGAAATGCAATAACGATTATATCACATATAATACAGCGGAAAATAGAAATTGCAATCCTAAGCCAATCTAGTTGCAATTTAAGAATTTAAATAGAAACAAAGTATATCGATTACATACCTTAACGCTTTGTATGAGAATCGAATTGTTTAATACCAGCTTCAAAAGTTTGAAGCCTCCACGCTTTGCACACCGAGCTTGAGCCTTACTTCCAGAATCACAATTCTAGCTTGGAGACAAAAGACCTTTTGTTTCTTTGGGTTTTTTTTCTTGGTAGAAAAAACTGATGGAAAAATTAAGTTCTGTATAATGACTATCATTATATTTATAAAACCCCAACAAAAGAAAATGAAAAGACAAGAATAGGAAAAGTTAGGAACGTATAATGAAATTGATTATCTTAATAATCTAGTCCATTACCACTTGTGAAGTGGATTTGGACTTTCTACATTATACAAAAACAATTGACTAGCCTAGCGGTTAGTGACACATTTCACACTACTAGAGGTTCATGGTTCGATCCACAAACTTATCAATTTTTTTCCTTTTCCTTTTGTTTTAGTTCGGTCTTATATTAGAATATTAAATTGTGCTAGCAAATTAATATACCAATATTCCAAGTATATATTTAATAAATATTTATTATCTAATAATAAAATTAATTAACGACATGAAGCAAGATCAATACACTCGTTAGTGTGCGACTACGTGGGTTCATCGTTAAACCGGTAGTAGTTAATTAAATTAACCACTAATCAAGGTTGGCGTCTAACAACACTCCCCAACGACCGGATAACGTGAAGTAACTCTGTACAAAGAACCCGGTGAAGAATCATACATGTATTCCCTCTATCTTTACAGCTCCGGATCATCCTGGGATATGGTACAACTGTCAAATCCCATTAGAAAATCAACTACGTTACACGTCGATTATCAACGATTGAAGAATGACCTAAGAAACTCATTTCTTCATTCATTCTATCACCTTGGCCAAGGATTCGATACAATCGTTATAATCTTATGACATCGTAGAGCTCAAACTCTTTACCTAGAGTTGATAGATTCCATCTTGACTCATCCCTAGGAGCATATATACTTAGCTACGTCCAATATCCTTTCGACTAGTATTATGACACACTAGTAGTCCAGTATCAAAACATAACAAGCACATACACAACTAGTGATGATCTCAGGTCAAAGGATTACAAGTATAAAAATCCTTATAGAGATTAACCTACTTGACAGTTCAAGGTAATTAACCATTAGGAATCTCTAGTTTTAGCCGGTTCGATAATCACATCTCTATGTGCATTATCTATGCACCTAACTCGGTAAACGAGAACTACCGATATTTATCCAATAAATACTTGTTAGCTACATATTAATCTAACCGGATTATCGAGGTCCTAACTCGATGATCCTACGATTAAGAACAAGTTTAGATTAAGTCCTCTAAGCTAGATTCTCATTATCATAACACCTTATGATATCTAGTTCGTAACTTAATCAAGGATTTGCCTTTATATTATGTAGATTAATACCATAATCATAAAGGCTTGCCATAGATTCAAGGAAACAATTTCTTTAATCAAAACTGTAGGGATAACTATTATCGTGTACAGTAAACACTTGTGTTCAATTCATTATAAGACGATCGGGGCTAGGGCATAATTCCAACAATCTCCCACTTGGCCTAGACCCAATCGTTCAAATACCATAATTCATATACAGTCTGTCCTCATCAGACTCTTCTGATAGACAACTTAGATGAATAGATATACATCGTGTTCCTTCCTTCTACCTATTGAATGTGAACATCTTCATGTTCAATTATATCTCGAATCAAGCGGTACTACTGCAGAATTTGTTTGGATCTATAGTTTATTCTAGGTTTCTTTAATCATACAATATCTCAAATATTTTCATCGTATAAAGAAACAATATCTACATTGTGAAACCACACTATGTATATATAAAGAACTATTTTATCCAAACCACTGGCATAGTTACATCTTATGCTGCTATGTATTCTACTTCTAGTAACCGAAATCTGCTACAGTGTCTTGATTGGAACTATTCCAATTTACTTCTCCTCTATATAGACACAACCATATTTTGATTTGCTATCATCCACGTTTGAAGCAAAACAAGCATCTATATACCCAATTAGCTTCAACTTATATTCTCCATATATGAGGAATTGGTCCTTAATACTTCTTAAGTACTTAAGGATAGTCTTTACTACTTTCCAACATTTCTCATCAAGGTTACCTTCATACCTACTCGCTACTCCTAGCGTGTAGTGTACTTTAGGTCTTATACATTTTTCATGGTGTGTTAGATAGATCCTTATTGTTTTAACAAATAGGACTATACACATTCATTCTCTTACTTTTAGGGTCCTAGAACAAACCCTAACATTAAGAGTAACTCTAAAGCCTATTGTCGAATAGATACTCTTGGAATTTCCATGCGATACTTCTAAAAAGGTATAAATGTAGTAAGATTGATATAGGTCAAGTAGCTTCTTTGATCTATCTCTGTAGATCCCAATTCAAAGAATATAAGCTACTATCCTAAATATTTCATGGAGAACTATTTAACAATCAAAAACTTGGTTAATTGCTTGGTTGGTATATCATATCCCTATGTGATAATATGTCATCTACATATAACATTAGGAAGATAAGTGTACTCCCACTAGTCCTTTGTACTCTTATGACTCTTATTCTAAAATCATAAAATCAAACTATTTGATTGTATGAAAGAGAATAATCCAACTTAGTGACATTTGCTGAACCCATTAAATGTATTTTGGAACTTACATATTTTATTATGAGTAAATGGAAATATTAGACCTTTAAGATTGGTCTTAAGGATGTCATAAACTCCCATTTAGTGAAAACTATTTTTCACATGAAATTACCATATCTCAAAATAATAGTATGTAGTTACCAATCGAAGAATCTGAAATGAATTAAGCATTTCTATCAAAAAGGAATTCACCATAATAAATGGTTTCCTTTTAATTTAAACGCTTAGCAATTAGAAGGACGTTACAGGTCTCTACCTTACCGTCTACTCCAATCATTTCCCTAGCACCCATTTACTATAAATGGATCTTATATCTATTAAAGATTCAACCAAAGTACTATACTTTGTTGATTCTTATAGATACAAATACAGATTCTATGGTTCTTAACCACTTGTCACTATCTAGACTAGTCATAGCCTCTTCATAAGGATTTAGGATCATCACTTGATGGGGTTATCATCTATATGATCCCATCATCAACTATCACCATTATTACAATTGATTTTGGTGTATGATGATATCTATATAACCTATAGGAAGCTTGTGTACAATAAATTCTTCTTTCTATTGATTTGTTAACTTCCTTTTTCCAAGAAAGGTTCATGAATCGTCCCTAATCCTCAAAGTGTGAGTCTTGAACCTTAAATGAAACTATTAACTCATCAAGGAAAGAAAGACTGGCATGCATCAGATGCTCTTTAGCTTGTATAAATAACTCTGAAATCTTTATTTCATTATGATCTATTTCCACATTCTGAATTCCTTCACTATGGAATTCCAATCTATAAAGGTTGTCTTCCTTACCACAAACCCTTTGTGTTCAGATTGGTGTGGAAATATTACCTCGTTATTTTATTTGGGTATCCAACAAATCTATATTTGAAAGATATCAACTCAAGCTTAGCCGTCATAAGTCGTTTAGTATAAATCAAACATTTCAAAATCTACATTTTAAGGTTTGATTTATATCATCTCCATACCACATATGGATTTTATCGACTGTTTAGTGGGACCTAAGAGTTCATTAAATATGCAATTGACTTTAAAACATAATCCCATAGGGATATTTAAAACCTAGTGAATCACTGAGACAAAATCTAATTTTGTCATAGATAATCTATTAATTCATTGCTAAGATATTCACATATACAGGTTGGTATCTTACTTTCTTCACACTCTTATATACTTGCTTTCAACTTCACTCAATAGTAATTTGAACATTTCAAATTATTTATATTGGTGTTACATTTGTAAACACATCTATATATGTTATATAGTTTGTGAAGGAGATGAAGTAAGAATATCTATCTTTGGCTAAAGTTTAGACTGACCACATACATCAATATATAGTGGACATAAGAACTCATTAACATTGTCTCAATTTTCATCAAAATGAGATTTAGTCATATTTCATTGAGATAAGTCTCACAAGTTTCATATGATTCAAAATCATATTCTACAAGAAAAACTTCCATGTGAAACTAGTAAATATTTTCTCACAATCTATAACACCAAAGATAAGGTTTGATTAGTACGATTATCTATTTCGATTTATGACCAGAAACAATTCTAACACTGTTACGTAGTTACTTTAGGCAATTATAATCACCATATTGTAAGTATCCAATGGGGTGTAATTCATCACTATGAAACACTCCATTGGTCATTTTATATTACATTAATACACCATAACTATCTTATGATCAAATGACATTTTTTTTTCGAAAACAAGTTTACGAACAAAAACAGTTTTCTTACAATATGTTTTGCCAAATGCATCTTTAAAGAATTAGTTATTACAATTGTGGTTGCAACAATTGCTCCATTACCGAAATTATAATTTAACTTCTCTTATTCTTATTTGTCTATTAATCTTTAGAGTATGCAACATTTTGCATATTTCTAGACTACTACGAGTATCCAATACCCTTTTCGTGTAATTAATAGAAGTTCAAGAAATTACGGAAACAATTTCCATTAATGCCCTTACCTTGTTTCTTGGTATTAGATAACTGTTATCTAAAGGTCATACTAAGTTACCTATACATCTTCTAAAGACATTTAAGGATTCACTGGGATATCATGCTTAAAATATCTTTTGGAGTTCATAACTCATGGATACAAGAATACAAACTTAGTACCATTACTAAGTTCTTATTACTTTAGACATGCATCACATACATTCTATGCATCCTCAAGAGATAATTTAGTCAACAACTCATTTTACATATCAATGAGTTTCATATGCATAAGAAAGACTCTCAAGTTGTAGTCATAATCCTTTAGATTAACAACCAACTTGTGATGATTTGAGAAGTGATTTCGCAGAAAAATCGAGAAATCTAATCATAGGAAGGAATATGGAACAACGCTTTAAGAACACTATTATATAACTGTCAAAGATATGGACTGTTATCTTAGAGATATATAATTGGAGACTTTAAAACATGAATGAGCCCCCTGGTAGTCAGGTCGTTTCTCACGCATAATTAAAGTGAAGAAGGAAAACTTTAAAACATGAATGAGCCCCCTGGTAGTCAGGTCGTTTCTCACTCATAATTAAAGTGTGGTACGTTACCTATTTTATCATATAAAATGAGAGACTCAAAACTATTTAGCCCCCTGGTAGTCAGGTCGTTTCTAATAAGTTTTGTTGAGTTCATCCATCCTATAATAGAATCTTATCAATCTCACATTCTCTGGGTAGTCCAGACTAAAAATGTAAAGTTAATAAGTTAATCCTATTATCAAACAATCTAGAGTTTTATAATTTGTACTCGAACTACAAGTCCACCTGGTAGTCAGATCAGAACTTATAAACTTAACAAAAAAATTTGAAACTCTATTTACGATGGACAAGTCTCACGAAATATTAGTATTTCGTCTTAATAAACTCAATAATTTTAGTGGGAATAACTTAGAATCAAAATCTAAGCTTTTATTTTATTACTTAAAAAAAATTATTACTATAATAATTTTTAGTAATATATAATACAAGTATATTTCACCAAATATAGCTATGGTATGTATTTTATCAAAAGAAATATTAATCAATCAATTAATTAATAAAAAAAGTAAGTTTCTAAAACAATACCTTTTTTTTTATATTTTTAACTAAAATACAAAAATAGTATATCAAATATATACTATTAGAACCCATACCAAAAAGAAGAAACCTTCCTTTTTTTTCTCCTTTTAATTAAAAAAAAAAATGTTGTCAGATAAAAGAAAAACTGGTTTTTCCTTACAAAACATTTGCCTGACAATTTTTCTTTCATTAAAACAGAACAAGAAAAAGAACATTTTGTTCCCAAAAAGTCTGCCATTGATCGTGTCTATTTTTTGATCTAATCAATATAATGATAAAAGAAACGTAAAGCATAGTCTAGTATTTTTTTTTTTTAATCTACCATGCCATGACAACAATTTTGTCATGCAAAAAGCAAATAAAAAAAAACAAAGTAGCTGTGAACAATTAAACATGGTCGAACACATTTTCAATCATTACCTCAGCAACTAAAACAACGCACAACAATACCTTCTTTTCCTTTTTCTTTTTATTTTTCAATTACTATCCAAACCAACTATCAATATTGAAATCGATAACTGATACTCAATTGAATAACAAAAAAAACTTTAAAAACACATCAACAGCGGCAGAGTAGTAAGTAGACAAAATGATTTCAACACACATACAAAAACAGATGAATAAAAAAAACATTTTTTTTTCTTTTTTGCGTGTTCCCGGTACAGCAGTGTACCCAAAAAAGTGTTTCTTACACTACTGTAGTATACGAAAAACCAGTAAACAATATTCTAAATATTATTTAATATCAATTATCATATCTCATATAATAAACCAAAAACTAAAAACCATATTATCAAATAATATCAAACTGAAAATTCTAAATTGCAACAATCTGGCTCTGATACCAATTGAAGAAATGCAATAACGATTATATCACATATAATACAGCGGAAAATAGAAATTGCAATCCTAAGCCAATCTAGTTGCAATTTAAGAATTTAAATAGAAACAAAGTATATCGATTACATACCTTAACGCTTTGTATGAGAATCGAATTGTTTAATACCAGCTTCAAAAGTTTGAAGCCTCCACGCTTTGCACACCGAGCTTGAGCCTTACTTCCAGAATCACAATTCTAGCTTGGAGACAAAAGACCTTTTGTTTCTTTGGGTTTTTTTTCTTGGTAGAAAAAACTGATGGAAAAATTAAGTTCTGTATAATGACTATCATTATATTTATAAAACCCCAACAAAAGAAAATGAAAAGACAAGAATAGGAAAAGTTAGGAACGTATAATGAAATTGATTATCTTAATAATCTAGTCCATTACCACTTGTGAAGTGGATTTGGACTTTCTACATTATACAAAAACAATTGACTAGCCTAGCGGTTAGTGACACATTTCACACTACTAGAGGTTCATGGTTCGATCCACAAACTTATCAATTTTTTTCCTTTTCCTTTTGTTTTAGTTCGGTCTTATATTAGAATATTAAATTGTGCTAGCAAATTAATATACCAATATTCCAAGTATATATTTAATAAATATTTATTATCTAATAATAAAATTAATTAACGACATGAAGCAAGATCAATACACTCGTTAGTGTGCGACTACGTGGGTTCATCGTTAAACCGGTAGTAGTTAATTAAATTAACCACTAATCAAGGTTGGCGTCTAACAACACTCCCCAACGACCGGATAACGTGAAGTAACTCTGTACAAAGAACCCGGTGAAGAATCATACATGTATTCCCTCTATCTTTACAGCTCCGGATCATCCTGGGATATGGTACAACTGTCAAATCCCATTAGAAAATCAACTACGTTACACGTCGATTATCAACGATTGAAGAATGACCTAAGAAACTCATTTCTTCATTCATTCTATCACCTTGGCCAAGGATTCGATACAATCGTTATAATCTTATGACATCGTAGAGCTCAAACTCTTTACCTAGAGTTGATAGATTCCATCTTGACTCATCCCTAGGAGCATATATACTTAGCTACGTCCAATATCCTTTCGACTAGTATTATGACACACTAGTAGTCCAGTATCAAAACATAACAAGCACATACACAACTAGTGATGATCTCAGGTCAAAGGATTACAAGTATAAAAATCCTTATAGAGATTAACCTACTTGACAGTTCAAGGTAATTAACCATTAGGAATCTCTAGTTTTAGCCGGTTCGATAATCACATCTCTATGTGCATTATCTATGCACCTAACTCGGTAAACGAGAACTACCGATATTTATCCAATAAATACTTGTTAGCTACATATTAATCTAACCGGATTATCGAGGTCCTAACTCGATGATCCTACGATTAAGAACAAGTTTAGATTAAGTCCTCTAAGCTAGATTCTCATTATCATAACACCTTATGATATCTAGTTCGTAACTTAATCAAGGATTTGCCTTTATATTATGTAGATTAATACCATAATCATAAAGGCTTGCCATAGATTCAAGGAAACAATTTCTTTAATCAAAACTGTAGGGATAACTATTATCGTGTACAGTAAACACTTGTGTTCAATTCATTATAAGACGATCGGGGCTAGGGCATAATTCCAACATGGGTGACATGAAAAGGGGAGACATATATCATTACTCTATGTAAAATATAATTTTAAGGATATTTACCATATGCATCCCTAAAAGTTTAAATAATAGCCACTCACACGCTTCTTTTATAAATTGTCTATAATGGTAAAAAAATACCAAATATACATTTGTCTTGTTTTAATTTGATATAACTAGCTTTTTCTTTCTTACATACCAATAAAACAAAAACAAAAACAAAAAAACTTTCGCTTCTCAGCGACTCCGCCCAAGCTATGTTCATCCCCATTAACTCCGACCTCCACAACGCCGCATCTCCAATTCAACATCGATATTATCAATACCGCTCCTCCGCGCGACTCTGTTCGAGCGCGACCTCCGACCCAACACAGAACATCACAACCTACACCACACATCACAACATCGACATCAACCTTCCTCCTTCCTCAACGCAAAGCAGTCCAACTTCTCTGTCGGCTCTGCTGTCGAAAAAGTAGAAGCCCACTCCACCTTCGCAACCCAAACTTCGACTTCCGCGATCTCCGAACTCTGAACCAACATCAACCCATGACTCAACCCCAAGCCTAACATCAAGTTTTCTCTACAACACCACCCTTCCTCTAACAAACCACCACGCCGCCCTTCTAAGACATCAGACACAATTCTTAACACTAAACCATCTCCTTTCAAACTCATCCCATCACCATTCGTGTGAACCCAACCCATCACCATTTATCACCATTCATAATCATTAACCAAGCAGAGAGATGTGTTGTTTAGTTCGAGGCCCAATTCATACTGTACCCTAGAATACCAGAAACTACTGCCATAAAATTCGATATCCAACTTCAGACTTCCATCAACGAACGACTGAGACATCAACGAAGAGTGTTAATGATTTTTATTGAGAATTGGAGGTAGAATTGAGTTCTCACTTTTGGAAAATTGTTGTGTTGGGTTTGATAGAAATATTGGGCTGATAGAAGTAATGTATGGTAAATTGGGCTGATATGGGTGGTAATGGGCTACATACTTCTTTTTTATCAAAGTGATTAACCTTAGAAAAAAATTCAAATCTGTTCGGTGGGTTTTTCCCACCAAATAACATAAACCAAAAGTATTTGGTGTGATTTGCCCCACCAAACAACAACATACACCTCTAAATGTGGTTTGGTGGGATTCGGTTCACAAAACAACAACATAAACCTTAATATATAAACCTAAAAGTAATTTAGTGGAAAATAACAAAACAAAACAAAATATTGTTTGGTGAGATTTATCAATCAAACAACATAAACCCCCAAATATAATTTGGTGAGATTTTCCCCACACAAAATAACAACTTAAAAATTTGCTGGGAATTTTGTTTGATGGGAAATATTAGTCTGGAAAAATTTGGTCGGAAACTTTTTGGGTAGAAAAAATTTGGATGGAACATTTTTGGTTAGAAAATTTGGTCAGAAAATTTTTGATGGAAAATTTTAGTGAAATGGACATAATTCAAGGATACTATTGTCTATTATGTCTTTTATATTAGTCATGACTTGTAATGGCAATATCACCTTCTTTTAGGATGGTTACAGTAATTGTCCCTTAATTTTATATATAACAGACAATTAAATCCTAATACTCTGAAACATGTTATGATTTCTGTGAATGTTAATCAATTTTATTATTAGTGAATACGTGAATGTTTTTTTATTGATTGTGATCTTTATGTCCTTCCAAAAAAAAATTAATTAGTTACTTTGATTTCTTACAAAGTCGGTATGTTTTATTATTATTTTCACATAGTCTCATTCTGTAAAATGAAGATGAAATGGTTTTTTATTTGTCATATTAAGTGTGTGTTTTTTCTTTATTTGAGATTGCACCAAGTTCCTCAAAAAGTGAGAATCTTCTTCTATTTTTTTTATTTGCTCTTTTTAGGAGAAACAGAATCAAAAGGAAGATATCTCCTACTCCATTTTACCTTAAACATAATGTGGAAATGGAAAGTATCGATTTTCTTTTTTAATTTGTAATTGTTAAAAGACTGTGATATGTTTGTTCTCTTAAAATCAGAATCTCTCCTAGAACTATTGGGCAATTTAACGTTATTGTCATGATGATGTCCCCAACACTGACTTATATTTTTCTTTTGGTTTTCATTTTATAATGTATTTGGAATATAAAGAACAATTGTAATTTTGAAAATACTTATAATTTCATTCCTTATTTCATATAGATTCTGATTCAATTGTCTTTGGAAAACACAAACCCTGGACGATGGGACAAGTTCCTTTAAATCCATCGTTTTAGTATTTTATCTTTAGAATGCACATTATGTTAAACCTTATGTTGGGTGTATTAATTTTAATTTATATACTTACTGTATTGATACTGGTAAAATTTATTTTGGTTTATGATAGGAAGTGTTGTAATTTTGTAATTTATGTTGATTTACAAGTTTTGTTTAATCTTTTTTAGGAGGGCCTAACCTATAATTTTCGCCCAGGGCTCCAAAATCGACAAGTCCGACTCTATATATGACAAGTAGACCCCTTGTAGTTAAAAGCGAAGATGAAACACCTCTTCCTTTGATTTTTCCGTCAACGATAACCAAGAGTGGATCAAGGATATTTTTCCTGAATGCTAAATATTAGAACAATCAATAGTTTTTAATAAGGGAAAAAAATTTAAATTAGGTCTGATGACTAACATTTAGATGTGTGAATATAGGTGGGGTTGAAGAGGGGAATAGGAATTAGATAATATTAGACTCGGGAGGCTAATATTCTTTTTTACTAATACGTTTTTCTTAAGATTAAATTAGAAAAAAATCTTATTGCATTCCGGGAACCACTTCTAATGATGGAATTCACGTATTGTGAAGTATTTGGGGAAAGGTTTTTTTATTCTTTCCATTTTATGATTACTAATGCAGTACTATTCGTATTTCTTGCGTCTCTCCACCTCTCGCATGTATCTAATATCCATAAATATTGTGTAAAGCGATGAATAGTGAGATAGTGGTGGAATTGGTTAATATTTGAATCGGGGGCTAATATATATATTTTTACTAACACTTTTTTTGTAAAAAGAATAGGGAAAATTCTTAGTGTATCGTGGGGTTGGGGCAGCCCAGATTCACCCAAACAGTGGCATTCACACAATGTGAAGTGGTTGGGGAAAGGTTTTTTTCCTTTTTCATTTTCATTACTAATACAATTATTGAAAAACTCTTGGTCGTTGATATGTATACGTATATAACACTTTATATCATTTTTATTAATTACTTTTATTCACAATGAAACTTCTTTCCAGTATTTATGTACTTTTCCTATCTCTTGCGTCTCTCCACCTCTCGCGTATATCTAAAACCCAAAAATATTATGTAAACCAATGTATAATGGGACAGTGGTGGATTTGACTAATATTAGTCTCGCAGGGCTATTACATTTCTTACTAACATTTTTTTCCTAAAAGAAATTACGGAAAATTCTTATTGCATCTCGGGGTTGGGGGCAACCCCAAATTCACCCTCAAAGGCGGCATTCACACAATGTGAAGTGGTTACAAAAAGTTTTTTTTTTTGTTTTTTTGTTTTTTTGTTTTTATTACTAATAAAATTATTGAAACACTTTTGATAGTTGATGTGTAAACCTATAATAAAAATCCTAAATCATTTCTATTCACGGTCAAACTTCTCTCCACTCTCTGTGTACTATTCTTAATTCTCGTGTCTCTCCAACTCTCGTGTATATCTATAACCTGGAAATATAGCGTAAAGCGATGTATTAATGAGATAGTGAATATGGAAATATTTGTCACTAAATTGTCCATTATATTTGTAATAAATAGTTTTTTAGTTCGAATTAGGCTATATGATTTTGGGATTTGATTTTAGCGTTTAGGTTTGGATTTTGTGCCTTTTTCGGAAATAATTTATATTAGAGTTTGGGGTTTACGATTTGTAATAAAAACATTATTATCAAGTAATCTAGGATTGGTAAATTTGGAGAGTATAATTTGGAAATTATAATTGGGGGATTATAGTTAAGTTATTGTTCCTGGGGGATTTCATTAGTTTAGGATTCATAAAGTGGGAGGTTTTAGTTTTTAATTTTGGTAATTTAATTTGTTAAGTTAGGGTTTATAAATTGAGGGATTTTGAATGAGGGTTTTTTAATATTATAATGTGTCAAGTTTTGTTTGAGAATTTTGAGTATATGAACTGTAATTAAGGTATTTTGTTGAAAATTATTTGATTTGTAGAATTTTTTGAATTGTTTAGTATGTAATTATTTTAAATATGGTAATGTTTTGGGTTGTCAAATTTTAACAGGAATTAGTTTGGTTAGCAAGTTTGGCCCCAATACATACTTTTATATTATGTCAGTTAGTACCCATGCGAGGATCAAGGTTGGCATGTAAAAGGTGAATGCTTCATACCCATTCATTTTTCCAAAACCATTTAAAGTGATTCTAAACTTTTAAAAGTGATTTAGACCTTTAAAATCACTTTTAGAAGAAGCACGGGATATGTACATTTTAGATCTCATGATAGTTTTTTATATTTTATAATAACTTATATTACAAAGCACTTTTAGCTCTAAAGCACTGTTGGCATGTTCGAGTCCACTCCCTGAACATGGGTAACCTAGTTCTGATTAAGTGGGAGTATGCATGAGGAGGCGTGTATATTTCCTATGGGAATAGTCATGGTGCGCGTAAGCTGGCCCGGACACCCATACATCAAAAAATAAAAAAAATAAAGTGATTCTCTTTTGGTTGTTGGCCTTGTTTACCGTGAGTTAAATTCACAAGTTGTAATTATTAATATATGCGTTCAATAGCCGTTTAGAAAAAAATATTAAAAATATTTTTGAAATCTAGAATCACTTTGGGTACTTTTTTTAAGAAATACATATCTGGTTCTTATCCTAAAAGTTTTTTTAAGGTCTAAAACAATTTAACAAATCTAGAAGCACTTTATACTATTTTTTATAAAAAGCACTTCCAAACAGTCATGGGCTTCATTTACTTGAAGGGTAACTGTTCAATTTTTACATTTTGTATTCTCTTAATTTTAATATTAACTCTTTAAATTTAAAATTTCATATTCTCTTTCTAAACTCTGAACGTTCTTTAGGAACAAGCAATCGTAAACACCCTATCACACAATAAGCCTTTTTCTTTTGTTGTATGCTATTCATATGGTGCTTATAGATGTTTTACCAAATAGGCATACATGATTGTTTATGTGTTTAGCTTGTACCTGTTTGTCACATTTTATATCTATATTTAAAGGTAATGTTATTCTAACTTTGGTGTTAGACGGGATATGTCAAGTTTAGGAACAAAATGAACATTTATGTTGCATATGGTGGCAAACTTGTGAAGACACCAACATTTATGTTGCATATAGTGACAAACTTGTGAATATTGGTGTTTTTCATTGTGTTATATGTTGGTGTTGTCAAAGGAAATAATGCTATGGATGTTGATCAGTCACAACTGTCACCCCGAGTGTGAGGTGATTTACATACCCAATAAAATAATTTCTCACAAGTGTACGAATCATTCCAAGTAATAAAAAAAGTAGTAAATTTTATCATTGTCACATGGATTGTAAGACTAAATTTATGCTTTTAATGAATTTGGATATATCATAATGGAATAAAATAAAGTATATAATAAAATAAAATCAGACCATGAAGTTTTCCGATTCGAGGAAGATTGTATCCGCATAGACTTCCTCGATTGTATCACGCAAGAGGTATATGATGGAAGTAATTATGATGATATTTTATAGGCTGCCTTGACACTAGATTTTCCTGAGTTACACGAAGAGCTAGCCAATGTTCTGGCGGCTCTAAATTCAAATGGAAAAAGACGAACTGGTAACCAAGACTACAAACAAGTCCAAGGTTCGGAGGACATAGAACCACCAAATAAACCATCTATCGAATCTTCTCTGAAACTTAAAGAGAAACCACTACCATCCCATTTGAAGTATGTTTATTTTGGTGAAAAAGATACATTACCTGTTATTATTTCCCATAACTTGATAGGTCCTCAATAAGAAATTTTTTTACGTGTGCTTCGAGCTAATAAGAGGCAATTGGGTAGACTATTGCTGACATCAAAGGCATTAGTCCTACCATTTGTGAGATCATTCTTAAAGATGAGAAGGCACAATCAGTTGTGAGCCAAAGGAGACGTACACCAGTGATGAAGGAAGTGGTGAGAAAGGAAGTTATCAAGTTGCTAGATGCGGGGATCGGTTTCTCCATATCTAATAGCGAATAGGTGAGTTCAGTTCATTGTGTGTCGAAGAAAGGAGGAATCACTACCGTCCTTAATGATCAGAATGAACTCATACCATCGAGAACTGGTTTGGAAAGTGTGTATGTATTATCAAGATTGAACAAGGCTACAAAGAAGGACCACTTTCCTTTATTGTTAATAAACCAGATGTTAGACAAACTTGCGAGGAGAGAATAATACAGCTTCATCGATGGCTATTCAGGTTACAATCAGATTTGTATGGATACGGCTGATCAACACATAACCACTTTTACATGTCCTTTTTAGGGATGTCAATGGGGTGGGTTTAACTATTCCCGTACCCCTCCCAACAAAAAAGAAGACCCCCCCCCCCCCCGTCCCGCCCCCGTGTTGTTCTTCCCCCCGCCTATCCCGCCCCACCCCGCCCCGCTATTTAAATCCCCGGGGGGTGTGGGTTCCACCCGCGGGTTTTGTTTTGATCGTTCAAATTTTTCTATTACTACAAATTTTTTTAATTTTTAACTCTCAAATATTCCATTCTTCAGAATTTGCATTTGTATTTTGACGTTTAGACGAATTCTCCCCTTGAAGTTGCACTTTAATTTGAATAATTAAAACTTTGTGTGTTATAATAAACACATACAAACTTTGATTTGAATAATTATTTAAATAAAAATATTATAACTAAAACATTTTTATTATATATCATATACATATGGACCGGGTTTGCGGGGTGAGGAATACTTATCCCCACAATCTGCCCCGCCCCACGCGTGTTATGAAAATCCATCCCCACAACCCGCCCCAATCCCCATTAAGTACCTTAAAACCCGCCCCGTTTAAAGTGAGATTGGGCGGATGACTGCAAACCCGCGCCCCATTGACATCTTTAGTCCTTTTGGCACATTTGCATTTCTAAGGATGCCTGGATTATGCAATGAACAGACCACGTTCCAGCGGTGTATGATGGCAATATTCTCGGACACGATTGATCAGTTCTTAGAGGTATTCATGGATGACTTCTCAATGTTTGGTTATAACTTTGATGATTGTCTTGCCAACCTGGAGAAGGTTTTGATTAATTTTAAAGAGACTAATCTTGTTTTTAATTGGGAGAAGTGTCATTTCATGGTTTCGAGAGGGGATCGTGTTGGGACACAAGGTTTCGAGTAAGGGTATGGAAGTTGACCGTGCAAAGATTGAGGTAATCAAAACCCTCCCACCTTTCGTTTCTGTTCAGGGTGTGAGAAGTTTCAGGGGTCATGCGGGATTCTATCACTGTTTTATTAAATATTTTTCTAAAATTTCCAAGCCACTGTGTAACTTTCTTAAAAAGGATGTGAAGTTTAATTTTAGTGATTCATGTCTTGAAGCTTTTTTGGCAATCAAGGAGGAACTCATCTCTACACCAGTTGTAACTCCCCCTGATTAGAGTCATCCGTTTGAGGTTACGTGTGATGCGAGTGATCATGTTATGGGTTCTGTGTCGGGTCAACATAAGGATAAGATATTTCATACTGTTTATTATGCGAGTAAGATTTTCACACGTACACAATTAAACTACACCGTAACCAGGAAGGAGTCTTTGGTCATAGTATATGCGTTTGATAAGTTTTGTTCATATCTTCTTGGAGCGAAGGTGATTAATTACACGGACCATTCCGCAATCAAGTACCTCATGGAGAAAAAAGGATGCAAAGCCACGTCTTATTAGATGGGTACTTTTGTTTCAATAGTTTGACTTAGAGATTCGAGACCGAAAGGGGAGCGAGAATCAAGTTGTTGACCATCTATCTCGCCTTGAAGGCTCTAAAGTCAACAATGGGCTAGAGGTGGTCAAAGAGGTATATACCGATGAGAATTAAATTATGGTGAATACACAATATGTTCCTCAGAAAGCATATATTGCTAATCTTATTACGAATGGGCCACTTCCCATTGAAAGCAACCCATAATAGAAGAAGAGATCGATATATGGCACGAAGCAATTCTGTTGGGAAGATTCGTTCATGTTCAAGGTATGTAGTGATCAGATGATTCGACGATGTGTGCCAGAACATGAAATTCATGATGTTGTAGCGAGTTTTCATGATTCACCCTATGGAGGACATTTCATAGGTGAACACACAACCGCTAAGGCACTTCAATCTAGTTTTTATTGGCATACTATCAATAGAGATTGTTATATGTTTGTCAAGCAATGTAAAATATGCCAATTCACCGGATATGTTTCAAGGCTTGATGAGATGCCACTCAACAATACGTTGGAGATGGAGATATTTTAGATGTGGGTGATTTATTTCATGGGACTATTTGTGCCATCACATGGGAATCAATAATCTTGCTAGCAGTTGATTATTTATCGAAATGAGTTGAAGCGGTGACTAAATATCATGTAGAGGTATATTGCCCATAGGGAACGGTATACTACTTGGCTTCTATAAAGAATATTCCCATATACATTGTGTCCAACTTGTCACCACGGTCCATTTTGCCCAACGGTGTACCACCCGTAAGGCACAGTATACCGGTAGAGGTGTGATAAATCTAACTTTTGGTCCGTGGAGCTATTATCAGGACGGTGTGATGGGGTGTGGTATACCACCCGTAGAGGCCGGTATACTGCTCCACCTGCTAGTGAGCACATATTTTCAAACTTTTTACCCCAAACTTAATCTTTTACTTACCTACACATAAAAGAACACTTTATACCCTTCTCATTAACATAATATACATTTAGAACACAAAATAACTTATTAATATACACTAAGAACATAAATTCAACTAATAAAGCAATACAAACATAGGTTATCTCCCAAAAGAACTTTTATTAACGTTGTTGAAGTTCGACATGTTACCTTAAGGTCATATTTTTGCCACATAGCCTCCTCAGCAGTGAGTGGGGCTATTAACATCTACCAAGCAGAATTTGCAACCCCTCTTGTCCTTCACTTCAACTAATTTCTCAGAAACAACTCTTGTGACCATGAATGTGCTACTCCATGAACTCTTGTTCTTGCGGAGTTGTCTCAGATGATTGAAGATCTAGCCACTCACTGGAACCCCCGATAAATAAGAATTGGAACATAAAATAGTAAATATGTTCCCTTGTAACGCCTTGAGTAATGTAGGCGTCACGAATTTGCATAAACTTCTGAATAGCTCGTATTGGATCTTGGTGAGTAGCTCCACTATAAATCTCATATTTTAGGAATTGGTCTAACATCCCTATGTCAAGCTTGAATCTTGAGGCTTGATTAGTTAGAGGGAGAATCACGAAAGGTAGATCTTTAAAAGGCACTCCCGGCTCAGGGATATTTTGAACTTGATTGTTTTGACCATTTGGTGGATGACCTCCATTCAATTTTTCTTCTTGTTAATTGTTTTTGTTTTGAACATCTCCAGGTGGATTGGCTCCTACTAGTGGATTCATATAATTACCATTAACATCCAACACTTGTTGTGGATTTGGATTGGCCATTTCAACTTATGCTTGTCTTGCTCTTTCTCTTCTTCTTTGGTCTCAAAGCAACCTCTCAGGATTTGAGAGCATACACAAAGCTAGAAAGTTGTAAAGAGCAAAAAACAAAACACAAGGTAAAACCAAAAAAACTAAACAATTTTACACTAAAACAAAAAATATAACTATATAGTCCTCGACAGCGGTGCCAAAAAGTTGTCGTACCCCCAAGCGTGATATATAAATTGACACCAAACAAGGGAGGACATACAGGAAAGTGTACGGTGGCGTTGAAAAGTAATAAAATGTGATGAGTAAAGGGGGATTTTCGTCTCCACCGGGACTATCAAAGTTATTATTAATGTGTTTAAAATTATACTAGCTAAGAGTTCTATAGAGAATGACAAGAAAAATGACTAATATATTTGTTTGGGTTTGTATTAAAAGGACTAAAATGATTAACGGAATTAAAGACTAAAATCGAAACGCAGTTGAACTAAGTAAAAGATAGAGAAATAGAATGAGAAAGGTACTTAAGTCTATGTTGTCAATTTAGATATTTCTAAGAATAAGGGTGAAGTGGTAATTTCACATTAGCCAGGATTCAATTATCTCTCTAACTCCCGTCAGGGTAGCTTAGAAAGCCACATCAACACTACTAAGGGACTTGGGTAAGGGTACCCTACACAATGATTGGTGATTAAACCTAACCCTATTGACTATCTGGCTAGGCAAGCCCTCCCAGTTGACTACCGCACACTAGACGTCTAAGTACTAGTTTAGTAATTCCACCCCCCCCCCTCTTTAGGACGGCAGCCAAATTACCAATACTACCCACTATTTTTCCAGAATATGAATAAAAATAATTACAAATACATATTCAATGAAAATATAAATACCACTTCAATTAAACATTATCCCAAATTCAATAGAACATCAAATAACAAACATACGTTCATACAAATAGCAATTCTCAAGCAATGAGGGTTTAGTTCATAATTAAAAAGTAAATACCAATAAAAAATAATGATTGAATCATTTTTAATAGAAAAAATAAAATAATTTTACTCTAAGAATCATAATGAAATGTGGTTGAATGTTGAATAATGATGGGGGTTTATGGAAAAGTCTTGTCTTTCTTGTTCTCTGCTCTTCTCTAGGCATGTAAAAAGAAAAATGAATGAGTGATGTATTGAGAGATAATTTATTAGGAGCTACAAATACACTTGAAGACTAGGCTAAAAATGTTTTGGGCCTAATGTGCTTACTTAGATGGGTTAAAATAGCCCAACCCATTTTTAACATAGTGTTGGACAAGTTTGAATCACGGTGGTAGCAAATGGCATAACTTTCTCATCTTAACTCCGAATTGACTTCTGTTACTTTTCACGCATCACTGACTTCAATCTCTCTATCTGAATCAGAAGGATCTTCTACAAAATCTTTGACCAATCAATCATGGTGACTGGATCAAAGGGCGTCAATATTTTGCTGGTAAACTCTCTAGCTTCACCAAAGATCCTTTTAGCTCCTTCTACGCCTTGTCTTGGGGTAGGACTTAACCTTTTGACTTCTCCTCATCATAATGGAATCTTGTGTCAATTATGTACCTAAGGGTATGTTTGGATTGAGAGAAATGGAAAGAAATGAATGGAATAGAAATGATTTTTTATTTTTTACATTGTTTGTATTAGAAAATATTACAAAAGAAAAGAAAGGAGATCGTTCCAAAAATCACTCCATATCCTTATTTATTATCACTCCAAATTGGAGTCAAATGGAAAGAAAGGAATTTTTTTAATGAGTAGAGGCCAAAATTAACTCTTTTTTTTCTTTTCTTTTGTATTTTTTACAATCCAAACAAAAAATATCCAAAATCATTTATGAAATCATTTTTCATAAAAATTTCAAATCCAAACAAAAAATTTCTTTTCTTTCCCTTTCTTTTATAATTTTTATTTTCTTTTCCTTTAACTTTTTTCCCTCCTAAATACAAACAGACCCTAAAAGATACACATTTAACACACAATTAAGGTACAAAAACTCTATAAATAGTAATATGTCCAAAGCAAGAAAGGAAAGTACAATATATCTAATACTAGGAAAAAATTACTCACATAGGCCCATTAAACTCCCAAATATATGTATTGTAAATATATAAATTTATCACAAAAGGATACATCATCAAGTAAGAAAAGAATTCATCGAGCATGTAAATCCAGACTCTATGATTATAATATGAAAAGAGCGAAGCAAGCAAACAAATTCTTATTCGATTTAAAGCAGGGACCTGACATTTTTCTAATATTTCCTAATGGAAATGGGTTAAGGCATGTTGTAAACAAAGAATATGCATCGAGAAATATAAAGAGAAACGTGGAAGCAGAAGAGAAACACATAAGAAATCTCTTATGAACAAATTCATTACGCAATTACAAAAATATTACAAAGCTGAGGGAAACATGAGCCACGAACAAGATTACAAAGAAAAAGACAGCCTTAACCAAAGGCAAGTCTGAGGCCTAAGATAGATTTTTCAAACTAATTACACAAAAGAACTATGAGCTGAGATATATGCCGAAGTTGCAAAGATACCTCCAAGCGCATCGGGAATAGAAGAAATCTGAACATGCAACCTGTCAACAAGTAAAAGGCACAAAAGAGATAGCCCGACACGAGCATATACAATGGTCGAGCACGCGAGATATGAAAACAGAATATGCAAAGAAAAATAGCAAAGAAAGGGGAACCCCCAAGTCATCATCTAAGAGTGGTCAAACCAACTAATCCTTAGGACAAAGGGAAAAAAGAGTAGTTTGTCGGCCTTACATGAATGATAAGTGCACTGCAACAAAAATAAAGTAAAACAAAGCAACACGAGCTTAAAACCACACTAAGCGTCTGCCTACAGATTTACCTCTTTAGTCACCCTCGGCACTCCTGACAATATTCTCAATAGTGCCACCTACCTCGATCCCATCTTCCTGATTCAGAGCACGGAATCGCATGAGTACTGCAAGAAAAACAAAGAATAGTAAGGAAATAAAGGAAAAGTAGTAGGAAAGGTACCTAAACTTCAGGATCGAGCAATGGAAAGCCGGTAAGAGGAAGAGGAGTCACATGTAATGCAAAAGAATCTATATCTAAAGATTGGCGAAGGAAGGATACATCTTTTGGATGTACTATATGCGTTCCTTAAACCCCTTATGACGGCCCATGCCCCATGAGTCCTCGTATCATTGGCTCATGTCTATAGTAAATAGGGGTAAGGCCATATATGCTTTTGATGCTCTTGTATTTGCATCATACGAATCTAGATTTAAAGATGCAATCATATATTTACGCCTTGAAGATTCACGCTGAGCTTGCTCTATGATCATGTTAGCCTGAGATAGTTGCAGTTGGGAATTTTTAGCAGATGTTGAGTTGACTGCAAATTATGTGAAAGACGTTTGACCGCCATTGTTGGTTAGCCAAAGAGTCACCACTTGACTTAAAGAAGTCTTTGACAAGAGTTAAGGTATTAAAATATTTTTGTATCAAAACCTCGGCTTCCTTTGTGGTACGAATTGACTGCACATAAAAAGTATCAAGTAGAGTAAGGGGATCAATAGGAAAAGAATGACCAGAAAAACTGTTAAGACGCTTGTCGTCAGAAGCATAATAGGCAGACTCCCCGAGGAAACTGGGAGCGTCAAAATAGGATCATCGGGAAGAACCTTCGATCTCGTCGACCAAACTTCAATATCAGATACCTTTGAGAGGGTACAATCATACTTCTTCTTTGAAGAGAGATGTTTTAAGGAACGGTAAATATCCTTCCTCTTCTTTTTTGGGCTGGCGATTGGGATATTGGTTGGAGGATCGACTGGACCGGAGGGACAATAGCGGGAGAAGCGTTGTTGGCACAAGTCATAACCATCAGGATTTTTTAGTCATAACACCAACAAGCTCCTTCGTAGAATACATACGCTACTCGAGGCAACTAACAAAATAAATGTACAATCAAAGAAAAGAAAATATGTAGATGACCAAAAGGGATATAAGGTCATACCTGGATAAGGAAGACTTCAAAATATTTGATGAGCAAAAGGAAGCCCCGAGAATATTTTCTTCAGAACTTTGAACACTCTCTAAATAAGAAAAAAGGATAGGGAATATGTCCTTCCATTCATAATGCTCTACATGCATGTATTTTAATATGCCAACATTGGATGAGTCAAGAGTTATGAAGTAATTTTAATATGCTTCATAACACAAGAAAAGAGGAGATTCTTTTGACAAGAAGTGCAACGTTGAAGAAGAGGTAGAAAGATCATTCAAGAGTTAGAATGAGGGTTTTCCCGGAGGAGACAAATGTGAATTTCTCTCAGGATAACAAGTTAAATTCAACAAATGGAAGGAATTACCACGATACTTATAGTAAAAAAAAGGTGACCTTTCATCTTCCCAAGGTAATCATTAAATAAGGATTCGGAGATCAGAGTTATTTGTAAGTTTGACGTAGCCTCTTCAGTCAGAGTTGTTTGTAAGTCTGAAGTAGACTTGACAATACATCGATCAGATCCGTAAGTCTAACATAGCCTTGGCTGTCAGAGTTGTTTGTAAGTCCGACGTAGCCTCGGGATTAAGAGTTATTTTCAAGTTCGGCGTAGCCTCGGCAATCGGAATTATTTGCAAGTCTAGCATAGCTTCGACGATCAGAGTTATTCGTAAGTTCGACATAGACTTGGCGATCAGAGTTATTTGTAATTCTGTCTCAGCCTCAGTGATCAGAGTTATTCGTAAGTCTGATTTTGCCTCGACAGCCATATTTATTCGTAAGTCTGACTTAACCTCAACGATTAGAATAATTCGTATGTTTGGTGTAGCCTCGGTGGTCAAATATATTCATAAGTCCAACGTAGCCTCAGCAATCAGAGTTATTCATAAGTCCAACGTAGCCTCGACTATCAGAGTTATCCATAAGTCTGATGTAGCATCGGTGGTCAAAGTTATTCATAGGTCCAACATAGTCTCGCTGATCATAATTTTTCGTAATTTTGTCATAGCCTTGGTATTCAGAGTTATTTGCAAGTTTGACGTAGCCTTGGTAGACAATATTATTTGTAAGCCCATGCAATCTCATCGACCAAAGTTATTCATAAGCCCGTCGTATTCTTGGCTATCACGAGCGAGAGAAAGTTCAAAATCCTACATAGCCTGAAAACTAGATATATACGTAAGCCCAATGTAGTCTCGGCACTCAGGTATCATTCTTGAGACTGGTCAGACTTCAACTACTGGAGATTGTCTTCGTGAAAGGATTCGTGTCACCCCAATCCCTGATGATGACACCCTCTTGGAGGTGTGCTCATAAAATATAGTATCAACAGTTAGATGGAATTACATGTAAGACCGGTGTAGACTCGTCGATCAAGACCAACATAGTTCTTGGAAAAAGGCGCATTGGATGAGCCCAGCCCAAAAATTTAACCTTATATCGGCGTGAGGAACAAAGAAGTGATGATATTATGTCGATCATTTCCAAAATCAAGGATATTGGTCTGACAAATTCAAAGGGTATGGATAAGCCAAAATATGACGTCGATACTTGACCTAACCCGAAGAGGTCTCGTAGATCTAATTCGAGGACATAGAGCTGTAATTTGAGGGTAGAGCATGAATGCTCGAGGAATAGAAGTATCAAACGTTTCCTACACCGAACACCCTGATTCATTTGATAATATCGGCATCACGACACGTAAAGACTACTTCGACAAGATGGGCTTCCCTTAGAGCTTATTCTAGGCATTCATCTTCGAGTTATACTACACCTAGCAACAACACCCCACACGTCTTCTCGACAACTATAAATACCCATCTCCATAACAGAACCGACACACTCAAAGTACTCCTATAAACTCCCTCTCTCCCCCTCTCTAGAAATGACTGTAGTTATATACAGTTGGTTTAAATCTCCATAACTTACCGGGTCAAGTAATACCGGATAGCAACAATGTTAATGTTGAGCGTTGGAGTGCCATTGGGATCACATCAACCATGAACCTGACCTAATATCTGGTTTCAGTAAGGTTCGGGAGAAGCAAGCAGGTCCTTGGGTGAGTTCTCAAGTCAATCCTCTATCAAGTTCTCAGAAGAGTGTAAATAAAACTTCTCGATAGTGACCAAAAGTAAGGTACACAGTTGTTAACACTTTTTACCGTTCAGTTAACTATTTCAAACTCTTCTCCGCTTCTATATATATATATATATATATATATATATATATATATATATATATCCGTATATTTATTGTTGTGTTTTCTTACCTTGAACTATATTATCGGGGCCAAATGTAATAATAGCTGTTGGAAAAATCTAACAATATCACTAGAATAGAAAAAAAATGGATTTCATATAAATATATTCCAAAAGAAAGTAATACAACCACTATTACAAGAAAATGGAATAACAAGAATATAAATGTATCTAAAGTATGTAATACTACAATTATTACATGGAAAAATAGATATTTAGAACTTACACAGAAATTTAGAGAAAAAGGAAACTGATACAAATACACTAGGAAAAAGTGTAGCGGAGTTAAAAAAGATATTCCGGTAGAACCGGTATCTCTAACAATTGTATCACTCTAATCTGTATGTCAAAAAAATATTTGACTAATCATGGAGAGAAGTGTTTCCTATTTTTTTAAAATTTCTAGTTCTTTATATTCTATTCTCTATTCTTTCAAGAATAACTTTTCGATTCTCTATAGAATATTTTTCCTATATTTCTCAAAAATAATTTTGCTATTCTCTCAAGAATAGTCTTTTTTTTCTTCTCTTGGAATGCAAGTGACAAGGTCACTATTTATAGAATAAATGGCAAGACAATAAACCGTCACTTTAATGCCTCTTCAATGGTCATTAAAGTTAGACGTTTTTTTCCCCACCAAGTCTTGTGGCAAGACAAAAAACCGTCACTTTAATGCCTCTTCAATGGTCATTAAAGCTAACCGTTTTCTTTCACCAAGTCTTGTAACTTCCGAAACCGCTACCATTAATTTTTGTCGGTTTTTTCTTTTATTTTCTTCTTCATTTTCTAGGTGAGACTTTTTAACACATAAAAAGTTTTCCCACTTTTCCCAAGAGAAATAAAGAATTAATAAAGTAAAGCTCTTAAATTTTAGTAATTCCAACATTTTTTTTCACAAAAATTAAGGTGAGACTATTAGAACACAAATAGTTTTTCCCACTTCTCCCATGAACATGAAAGAATTAATAAATTAAATAATCATTCATTTAATAATTCCAACAATCCCCCACTCAGGTTCTTTGGGAGAGAAGGTGAACAGGTTTCCGTAAATACCAACATTTGGGTGAATTGTACTTAAGTGGCAATATCTTTCTATTTGAATTGACACGTAGTGAAGTGAGGCAACCACCAAATTCCTGTCAAGTGAACGTACTCTTGAACTTGACGGTTTTCGATCGAAACCCTCACAACACATACTCTACCCGGCTGATAGTTACAAATTCCTCAAACATCACCTTTTTCTTACACATAGGTGATCTCCAAGAGCGTCTAGCCTCATTAGCCGACCCCTCTCGGATTTCAAGATCATTAAGAGCAATAAAGCCCAACCTCATTATGTGTCTCGCGAATTAATCAAGTCCTTTCTCTTTAGGACCACCCTTATGGGCTATGAATTTGTAGTGAGTTTAAAAACTCATCCCTTGTGAACATCAAGGACGTCTCCTTAAAGTCATATTATGATCAATATACAACAACCTCAACGGTGAATTCATCAAGTCCGTCTCAATAGGACCACCACGCATGGCTATAAATTCATTAAGTTTGAGAAATATACAACAACCTCAACGGTGAATTCATCAAGTCCGTCACAATAGGACCACCACGCATGGCTATGAATTCATTAAGTTTGAGAAATATACAACAACCTCAACGGTGAATTCATCAAGTCCGTCTCAATAGGACCACCACGCATGGCTATGAATTCATTAAGTTTTAATTTTCTCATGTATGCACAATTTACACTATATAGATAGGAAGTTAGTGCATAATATATAATCATTAGTAATAGGTTCCCCATTAATGGGTTCTAAATCTATCACTCAACATTTCTAGGATTATTCTCCCACTTAAGTCTTTTAGTAAATAAATCAACCATTTATTTAATCATCTATAAGGGACCCAATTTGCATAGCAAAAAAAAACCTTCAGGATTTACATGAGTCATTTTAAAATGCATATCTAGATCAATAGTACCTCTCTCGTACTTTATCAAAGGACAAAAATTAACCCAGTGGCCATCACTTGATTTCGTTAAAATATAAACAATACCAGGTTGAGAGTACTCATTACGAATGTCACACTCCTTATAATCATTGTATATTAATTAAGAGACACACCCCCACAATTCTCTTATGCATGAAAACTAGTATTATAAGGAGTTTTACCAAACATTATATCAAAGGAGTCAAACCTTTCCAACAAAGTGCGATTGACTAAGGTAAATTCCATAATTGACTCTAATGAATTTCATCCTTAGTATTAGCTTCCCCCACATCTTTTATTCACAAAAAGAGGATTGGAAGCAGTAAGTCCCGTGAAATAGAGTACCAAAAGACGATCATGTCAAACACCTATTGACAAAAGTGTGACACGACCTAATCTATCTTTTATTGAGGTACCATTTCATTAGCAAGATGCCCGTTTAAAAAAAACACAAATCAATTTCCTTGGTTTTCATACTTTGTCCCTTAATCCAAAAACACCAACCCTTCATGTTGCACCATATAGATCTCTTCACATAGATCTTCATTCACACATATATTTAATATCCAATTGATATATATTCATGTTTGTGAATGAAGTTTAGAGCAACAAGAGTTAAAAAGTGGTAATATAAGGGACGTAAGTAATCCTTAAACTTATATAAGCATGAAAAGTAAGGTCTTATTCTTGAGTTGATTCACCACCCTTGTGTCTTTTCTAAACCGTTTCACGGATAGTCTTTATTGACTTCTCAACGGCACACATATAAAAGGTGGGGTTCGTCACATTATCCAAGATCCATCCCCTAACCACTAAATTAGCTTTCTTGAACCCAACTCCGAGAGCCAAAAACCTATCATGTAGTTCTTTAGTATATTCCCTATTAGCCTCAATGGCGGGGAGTAACTCGAGAACGGCAAGGTCTAGTTCACATTGTTCAAGGCATATCAGTGGCTTTTGTGCCCAACGTTTGTAGTTGGAACCATTGAAAGGCTCAAGCTTAGTCACGTAGGGAAATGGCTTTTGCGTTCAAGGATGAAGCAACCGCCGATATAGAAAAACCATTTTACTACCAGTGATATTAAAAAAATATCTTTTTTAAATTGTTGGAAAAATCTAACAATATCACTAGAATAGAAAAAAAATGGATTTCATATAAATATATTCCAAAAGAAAGTAATACAACCACTATTACAAGAAAATGGAATAACAAGAATATAAATGTATCTAAAGTATGTAATACTACAATTATTACATGGAAAATAGATATTTAGAACTTACACAGAAATTTAGAGAAAAAGGAAACGGATACAAATACACTAGGAAAAAGTGTAGCGGAGTTAAAAAAGATATTCCGGTAGAACCGGTATCTCTAACAATTGTATCACTCTATTCTGTATGTCAAAAAAATATTTGACTAATCATGGAGAGAAGTGTTTCCTATTTTTTTAAATTTTTAGTTCTTTATATTCTATTCTCTATTCTTTCAAGAATAACTTTTCGATTCTCTATAGAATATTTTTCCTATATTTCTCAAAAATAATTTTGCTATTCTCTCAAGAATAGTCTTTTTTTTTTTCTTCTCTTGGAATGCAAGTGACAAGGTCACTATTTATAGAATAAATGGCAAGACAATAAACCGTCACTTTAATGCCTCTTCAATGGTCATTAAAGTTAGCCGTTTTTTTCCCCACCAAGTCTTGTGGCAAGACAAAAAACCGTCACTTTAATGCCTCTTCAATGGTCATTAAAGCTAACCGTTTTCTTTCACCAAGTCTTGTAACTTCCGAAACTGCTACCATTAATTTTTGTCGGTTTTTTCTTTTATTTTCTTCTTCATTTTCTAGGTGAGACTTTTTAACACATAAAAAGTTTTCCCACTTTTCCCAAGAGAAATAAAGAATTAATAAAGTAAAGCTTTTAAATTTTAGTAATTCTAACATTTTTTTCACAAAAATTAAGGTGAGACTATTAGAACACAAATAGTTTTTCCCATTTCTCGCATGAACCTGAAAGAATTAATAAATTAAATAATCATTCATTTAATAATTCCAACAATAGCATCCCCCTACAATATTTATAAATTACCTACCCACACAAATTCAAGATGAGGTTGTCAAATTTCCGGGTTAGACATACTTTTTTTTTTTTCAGTCACCCCTTAATAAAGTATATTATTTCAATTTGTCCTCCTAAATCGTAATAACTTATTTATTATGGCAACGCCAAGTTGTATTTTAATTAAGCTTAAATTTTATGTGAACCAAAAAAAAAAAAGCTTAAATTCCGTCCAAACAAAATTTAAGCTTTAATTACTCTCTCAGGTCTACCCCTTCTGGCCCAATATTAAAATTCAGAGTAAGTAAATTCTGTCTGTTACGACTCATTAAAAGCTTCTCCTCCAAATTCACACTCCACTATAAACTAAAATACTCATTTATTCAACCATTTCTTTACTTTTTTCTTCATATCTTACGCAACAAATTTTACATATATCATTTTTTATACCCAATGGAGTTCTCTTTATTGTTTTTGTTAGGTACGAAAATTCCATATTTGTACTACTAACTTCATATTTTCAGCAAGCCAAAATAAATGGTGAACTTGTGATCTCAAAGATGAGTCTTTATCTTCAGTTTCAACTTCTCTTTAATGGGTATGCAAGGGTTCATTCTCATTAATCGGTATATATCCATTTACTCAGTTCTTGTTTTGTTGTTAATTCGAATATAGCTAAGTTATCGATCTTCTTTTATTATCTTTTGCTGTTAAAATGAAGTTATGGATTTGGGTATTGTGTGTATTCTGTTTATGTTACGTTTCTAGATGTTTCGATCCACCAGTTAGCTACTTAATCAACTGTGGATCATCTAATGACACTCTAGTGGGTACTAGAACTTATATTTCAGATAAATCCTCTACAAAGTATCTTTCAACAATCGAAAATATTTTAGCTAGTAATAATATAAATTCAATCACACCCGATGATGATTCAACGCTATATAATACAGCTAGAGTTTTCACCAAAATTTCGAATTATAAATTTTCGATCACTCATAGTGGAAGGATCTGGATTCGATTATATTTCTACCCATTTACCTACCAAACATTTGATATGAATTCAGCTCTATTTTCCGTTTCAACACAAAAGAATACACTTTTAGGCGATTTTAATCCCCTAAAAAATATTACCACGGTTAAAGAATTCTCCATAAATGTCACCTCAGGGGATTTCATAATCACATTTTCACCCACTAATAATTCTTTCGCTTTTATAAACGCGTTAGAAATTGTCTCTTCACCCGATAATTTAATACCCGATGGTGCAAATTATGTGACACATTCAGGTTCATATAAAGGTTTACCCGAACAAGCAATGGAAACAATTTATCGTATAAATATGGGTGGGCCATTAGTCACGTTTAAAAACGATACATTATGGAGAACATGGATATCCGATACGAATTTCTTAGTATCATCAAATCTTGCTAAGAATGTTTCGAAAATCGAATCCGTAACTTATCCAGATGGAGGTGCGACACAGGAGATCGCACCACCAACAGTGTACGGAACATGCGTAAGAATGAACTCTGATAATGATCCGAATAGTAATTTCAACGTAACATGGAAATTTAACGTTGATCCAGGTTTTGAGTATTTAATTCGATTTCATTTTTGTGATATAGTAAGTGTTACAGCTAATCAGCTTCTTTTTAACGTGTATATCGATTCGAATATTATTCTTCGAGATTTTGAACTTTCAAGTAAAGTTTTCGGGAATTTAGCTACTGCGTTTTATATAGATTTTGTTAGGGATTTAAGTGATAGAGATATACTTAGTGTAAGTATTGGTCCGTCTTTAATAAGTAGCTATCCAAACGCGATTTTAAACGGACTCGAGATTATGAAGATTAATAATACTTTCGGAAGCTTTACTAAAGTGTTATCTATACCATCTCAAATTAATTCAAACTCGAAGAACAATATAGGAGTAATACTTGGTACAAGTTTAGGAGTTTTATTCGCTTTGATTATTCTCGGTGTTTTATTTTACGTTTTTCGAGGGGAAAAACGTAAAAAACATGAACAGCTTGGTAATTCGAAAACATGGGTACCTTTATGTAACAGTAATTCGAACACAATTGGAAGTAAATCATCGAATAATACAACGATTAGTCTTGATTCGAATCTGAGTTATCGTATACCTTTTTCAATACTTAACGAAGCAACTAATAAATTCGATGAAACTTTAATTATCGGAATAGGAGGTTTTGGTAAAGTTTATAAAGGTGTTTTTACCGATGGTACAAAAGTAGCTGTAAAAAGAGGAAATCCGAAATCTCAACAAGGTTTATCCGAGTTTCGAACAGAAATCGAAATGCTTTCTCAATTTCGTCATAGACATTTAGTTTCATTAATTGGGTATTGCGATGAAAATAATGAAATGATTTTAGTTTACGAGTATATGGAAAATGGGACAGTAAAAAGTCATCTTTACGGTTCGGATTTACCGAGTTTAAGTTGGAAAAAGAGGCTTGAGATTTGTATAGGAGCGGCTCGAGGGTTACATTATCTTCATACTGGTTATGCTATAGCGGTGATTCATCGTGATGTTAAGTCTGCGAATATTTTACTCGATGAGAATTATTTAGCTAAAGTAGCGGATTTTGGGCTTTCGAAAACGGGTCCTGAGCTTGATCAGACGCATGTTAGTACAGCTGTGAAGGGTAGTTTCGGGTATTTAGATCCGGAGTATTTTCGAAGGCAACAATTGACTGAGAAATCGGATGTTTATTCTTTTGGTGTTGTTTTATTTGAGGTTTTATGTGCGAGACCTGTTATAGATCCGTCTCGTTCAAGAGAGATGGTGAATTTAGCTGAATGGGCGATGAAATGGCAGAAGAAAGGGCAAATTAGTCGAATAATTGATACGAATCTTGTGGGGAAAGTAAAAGAGAATTCTTTAAGGAAATTTGCTGAAACTGCGGAGAAATGTTTAGCGGAATATGGAGTTGAAAGGCCTTCAATGGGAGATGTATTGTGGAATCTTGAATATGCACTTCAACTTCAAGAAGCTGTTATACAGAATGATCCTGAAGAAAATAGTAGTAATCTTATTGGTGAAATATCTCCACAAATTAGTGATTTTTCTCAGTTTAATGCTAGTGATTCGGGTGGTCAAGTTGAATTGGTGAGTTTAGGTGATATTTCTGATGTTTCGATGAGTAGGGTGTTTTCGCAATTGGTAAAATCTGAGGGGAGATAATAAAATTATTATGAAATGTGTTGTATATATATATATTATATGATATATCTCTTGAGTAAGTAATTGTAACTTTGTGTCGTTCTCTTATCTCTCCCTGTTTTATATGTTATACGAGTATAACCTTTTTGAACGACGATATTATATAGAGTGCTATGTGGTAGTAATCTCTTGGAATAATGTGGGTTACTATTCTAAATACATAAAATTGAATCATTTGGGTTTTAGCTAGTCACTAATAATACCAGATAATATGGTGTTGATACTTATTGGGTTAGAGTAAGGCGGACTAAGATTGAGCCTAACCGGAAATTAATTGAGGTCCAAACTAAGTTCCATCCGAGGATAAAATAAATCCAACCGGCATTAGTTTAATAATTCCTTAGATTTAGAAAATTAATGGGTGATTGATATATGGGTCAATTATCCAAGGAGACTTGAGAAAAATCAATGTGCCACCTAGGAGTTAGTCAATTCCTCTCTCGTTCTTGGAGGCCAATAAAATGTCAAATGTCATAACTACCCTTTTAGTGCATATAAGATAAAAAATAGATTATTTCTCTCTCCTCCACTACCATTACTCTCTCTCCTCCATTACCATTAATCTCTCTCCTCCTTTATCATTTTTTTTCTCTCCTCTTTCATTAATTATCAAATATTTTCCAGCTCCGACCACAACCACCGATCACCGCCGGCCACCTCCGGCCACCGCCGGAAAAAGTTCTGAGCGTGGAAAAAAGTTCTGAGTCTGGAAAATAGTTCTGAGTCTGGAAAAAATTTTTGAGTCTAAGTGCAAAAGTTCTGAGTCTAAGTGCAAAAGTTCTGAGTCTGAGTGCAAAAGTACTGAGTCTGAGTGCAAAAGTTCTGAGTCTGAGTGCAAAAGTTCCATTAACGCCAGATTTTTAATCGCCAACAGTGTTGAGCGCAAAAGTTCTGAGTCTGAGTGCAAAAGTTCCATTAACGCCAGATTTTCAATCGCCAACAGTGTTGAGCGCAAAAGTTCTGAGCGCAAAAGACCAAAAAAATAAACAGAAACACAAAGCAAGAACAAATCTGCTACATAAACTTGCTGAGCATCTCTAATCTTTCCAAAAGATTTCATTATTTCAGAAATAGTCATCTCTTGTGATTATAGGGTTTGAGGAAAATTGAAAAACCCAAAATCAAATTAAAAAGAAAAACCCCAAAGTCATATACTTCAACTGCCGATGCTCAGCAGCTCGCCTGAGCTTCGCCACCCCTCCGCACCACTACGAACCGCCGGCGACAGCCACCTGCAACAATCCCTCCAAGGCGAACTGCTTCTCCTCAAACAAAAACCATAGTAGATCTCACAAACTATTCGCCGGAGAAGCTCCGATCTGGTCTTCTTCCGCCGTTCCTGTGAAGATCTTGCCATTAATGGAATCACAACAGCTATCGGAATGCTCAGATCTGGAAGCAAGCCACCGGAATGAAGAGAAGAGAGTAAAGCTCCATTTTTGGAGAAGCAGGTCGAGAAAGAAAAAGAGAATGCTGAGAGTGTTTTTTAGGTTTTTATTTGATTAATTTTAGTATATATATAGGTAAATAAAAACAAAAAGGGGTAAGAAGGTAATTAGATTTTTGGCTTATAGTGTTAAAATTAGTTTGTGGCCTTTAGTAAGAAGAGCCAAAAGAGGCGGTCTTGTTAGGTCACGGTGTAGTGATTTCAAGACCCTTTGGGTAATAATCTCTTGATATATAGATTTTGGAGACTAGTTTTTTGGCCTAAAGGAATTAGTGGAAATCTTACTTGTAAAGGGGTCTAAAAAATGACTAAATACTAAAATACTCTTATTAACATTTAAAGACAAAAAGGAGTGATGTCACTGTCCACTACCACACCTATCTTTGAGCTCTGATTTCCGACCACCGACCTTTGGTCTCTGGTCAACGGATAAAATGATGAGTTTCAAAAAAAATACGAGTTTCAGAAAAAATGATGAGTAACTTGCAACATTGATGTGTTTACTGCAAAAAATTATGAGTATACTGCAAACATTGATGAGTTTACTATAAAAAAACTGAGTATTCGATAAAAAAGTTGAGTATTATTAAAAAAACGATGGGCATCACTTTTACAACCCATTTATTACAAAATGGTACAAAAAAACTAATTACAACAGCTATTAAAACAAAAAGAAAAGACCACCGACCTCCGACCACCGACCATCGACCTCCAGCCTCCGGATAAAATGATGAGTTTTAAAAAAGAATATGAGTTTCAAAAAAATAATGAGTTTTCTACAAAAATTGATGAGTTTACTGCAAAAAATGATGAGTATACTGCAAAAATTGATGAGTTTACTATAAAAAAGTAGAGTATTCGATAAAAAAGATGAGTATTATTAAAAAACGATGAATATCACTTTTATAACCCATTTATTACAAATTGGAACACAAAAACTAATTTACAACAGTTATTAAAACAAAAGGAAAAGAAAAAAGTTTAAACTTAAGCAATTTTCAAAAAAACTAAAAACTACCTATGTCGACCAGATCTGGTCAAACTACTATCTAAGCATTCGAAAACAAAACAAAAAAATAAATTGGAGCTTGTCTTCTCTGTGATGCTCGCCCGTGCACCGGAACTCAAAACTTCAAATATCCATGGAGCTCGAACAACTGAGAAGAGTGGATCTACTTCGCAGCAGGTGGAACAAGGAGCACGGACGAAACTGCTGGAGGAGAAGTTCTTCACGCCAGGAGGGAGATGAAGGGACTGCTTTGGTCTATGTACGGGAAAAGATGCGAACGGGAAAGAGTTTATGTGCATCTCGTCAGAGATGGATCTGTGCTCAGCTGTGAATCGGACAGTGGATCTCGGCAGTGGAATTCGGCGGTAGATCTCTGTCTGGATCTCGAACAGTGCTCGTCTTCATGGTGGTCCACAGTGGAAAAATTTATTGGAGACGGAGGGGGCGCTGGAGTGGTGGTGGTCTTCTCCGGTTTTGTGCTCGCCAGAAAGAAGCACGAACAGAGACGCTGTTTCAGGTCATTTCATGCCGGTATGGCTTGCAGAAACGGAGGAGAAGACATGAAGCTCTCACGTACGAGCGGAGGCGCTGTGTTTCACATGGTGCTGCTTCTCACCGCAGACGTTAGTTGCAGGATCCCCGCCGATGTGGTGGTGCCAATGTGAATAAAACACTAATTCATTTAAATATTATAATCCCAAATTAAAATTGATGTAAAACAAGTCTAGGGTTCATACCCATATGCTAAATCTCAAGATACAATATAACTAGTTCATACTAGAGAAAGAAAATAATACAATTACAAATTTGAAGGATTGGGAAAGCATGATTTGATGTCCAACTCCTTCTGGTCTTCTCTTGTCTTGATGTAAGTTTCTTCTTGGGTTAAGGACTGGCCAAGGATATTTTTCTACTGATAAGAGGGTGTATTCATAGGGTTTTCCAAGCCCTAGTTCGGATTCTTGGAGTAGATGACACGTAATAGGACTCTTTTCCAAATCGAATTCGTTTTCTAAAATATAGAAGGGAAAAACTGATGTTGTCTTGTTCTGGTCGTAACTTCTTCAATATTGCTCTGAATTACGCATTTTTATATTGAAAATGACCGTGTCGAAAATATATACACTTTTTATTCAGTCTGTTCTTCCAAATTCTCAGCCGATTTTGTGTTATATTTAATTTAGTGGACGTGGCTGCTAAAATTTAGATTTATATGTCAACTTTTCCTTTCCTGTTCTGTCTCTACTTCTTTTTATCTCAATTTCCATCTGTATCTTCTTTCCTTACCTATTTAGAATTGATTTGACATTTAATTAATCACTATTATCTTTAAAGCTTCACACTAAATAAATAAATTAAACCCAATATGCTCTAAAAATAACAATTCATTAAATCTAGACAAGAAAAAGGAAAAATACTAAAATATGAATAAAAATATATAATTAATTATCTAAATACACCTAAAATAATGTCTCCAACCTTGATTAATTCATCAAAAATATGGAGACATCAGCGACGACCATAGGTGGAGGCGTTACACAAAAAACAAGGAATAGACTAATTTTTTGAAATCCTAGATATCAAAAGAAGAGAGAAGGAGAAACCATTTTTTATGACACCTCTATGTGAAAAAAATGTTGTTATTAGGCCCTCATCTAATTCATCACCACCACAATCACGACCTCTTCCTATAGTTTTAGTCCCCGCGCCATCACCAAATTCTCATGAATTTTTTACTACTTATACGATGGTTGTACACACACGCCAGATGCATTTTGATTTATCTCTTCTTAAGGGTATGAGGATTTGGTTAGATATTCAAGGTAGATTGTTTATTTGATTACCATCGAGTTCCTAGTACTTTATGTCTACTTATATGTTCATTTCATATGGATGGCAAATCGCTTCCCTAGTTCGAATACATGAGTTACAATCATTAAATTCCAACTTAAGAGCATTTTTATAAAGCCTTAGAAATTCATTTTCGATCTCCTGTATTTGAAGATCCACAAGGTTCATTAGCTAAATTATTGCAACATGGATATGTGGAGGAATATAATCCCAATTTGAGACCTTTTCAAATATAGAAATTGGATTATCTATATCCTTTTTGGCCAGTTTCTTTGTTGCAAGACTAAAATCTGACATTCGGGTTGAAGCCTTTTCAAATGTAGAAATTGGATTATCTATATCCTTTTTGGCCAGTTTCTTTGTTGCAAGACTAAAATCTGACATTCGGGTTGAAGCCTAGTTTTGCGTCCCATGTCATTTTCTCATGTTATGGTGTTAGTGCGTCTCGGGGGGTTAAGATTGTTGGAACTAAAAAAATCTCATAGGTTTGAATCCCTTGTTCATCCAACTCTATTTGTTAACTCAGGTGCCTTCTCGTCCTCTGCACAGGCAAAGCCCAATTTTTCTTCATATATCATTTGATGTTTATCTCTAATTGCGATGAACGATAAGTAGAGAGCCATCCTTGTAAATCAAGGCCTCAATAATTTTTCGTATATTTTGAATTTTATAATAATTACTCTTTTTCATCTTAAGATATAGACGTTCCATTACCTTCTGAAATATATAATGATTCTTATTGGTGTCTCTTGGGTTGATTGTAAGGAATTTCTCAAACCTGATACTAGTTGGAACCTTGAGGACAAGGTCCAATCTCACGAAGGAGGCAGGAACACAAGAGTAATCGTATCATGAAAGTTCCCCTCTAATTGCAACAAATAGGAAAATACTTATTTATAAATAAATTAAATAATTAAGTATGTATATATAATAATATGTCTTTGATTGAAAATAAGAACAAGTTATCACTTGTAGTCCCATGAATAAGAGATTTTTACCCATGGGGTCTTGCATACACCCCCTATACTCTTTCCCAACCCCACTCACCTTCTCTTATTACTAAAGATCTCAAATAAAATCTTACACTATAATCCAAAAATCCAATTACATGTTTACCCTATTTTGTTTTTTATTTCCCTATATATAATGCATTCACTTCCTACACTTTTCTCTCTCCATCTCTTCACATCTCTCTCTCTCTCTCTCTCTCTCTCTCTCTCTCTCTCTCTCTCTCTCTCTCTCTCTCTCTCTCTCTCTCTCTCTCTCTCTCTCTCTCTCTCTCTCTCTCTCTCTCTCTTGTGCACAAACATTCCGCCTGAGCAACAAGAAACATGCTGCCACTCTGGCACAACAAAGCTCCGGCAATGGAAGCTCGAAGATGTCTTCAACTTGATGTTGGTCTCGCGAGACGAGGCTGAAGACGCCAGTGAAAAGAAGCCAAGCCGATATCCTTCACGCATCTTGAAGGTCCGGTGGTGGTAAAGCTTCGAGGTCCATGGCGATCAATACTCGTGAAGCTCCAATGGTGAAGATCCAAGCCGTTCAATGCTCGCGAAGCTCTGCCATGTCCGTTCAAGCTTCGGTGGTGAAGATCTAAGCTTTCAATGCTCTCAAATCTCCATGTTGTTCAATGCTCGCGAAGCTCTGCCATGACTGTTCGAGATCCAAGCAGAAATCTGGTGTCCGCTGTTCCTGAGTTGCGTCGCTGCTGGAGAAACTCGAAGGTTTTGCCGCTGCTGGAGAAACAAGATTCGCAAGCTTGGCCTTTCTTCTCGCGTGAGTTGTGTTGTGCCGCTGCTGGAGAAACTCGAAGGTTGAGCTCTGAGGTAGGAGATCTTCGAGCCATCTCGCTGGAATCGATCTGTTCATCTCAAGGTTCACAGTGGCGGCGGTTTTGATTTGCTCGATGGAGAAGACGAGCACAATTGTCGTTTTATTTCTTTTTTTATTTGTTTGGTAGAACCATAGTAGGTGATTAGTTTCCTTTTTCTTTTCTTTATTTTACAAAATGTAATAGATTTGTTTTTTTTAAGTTAGGTGTTAGAAATAGTGTAATAGTCTATTTTTGTATGTGAGTACTCTTTTTTTTTTTATAGAGTACTCTATATTTTATATTGAATACTCTATTTTTTTAATATTACTCTATATTTTTATTCTGGTACTCACTATTTTAATACGGATATTCATTTTTTTTCTGACGCTCTATTTTTTGATACTCCATATTATTTTTCCGATACTCTATATTTTTTCCGGTGGTCAATGGTCGGCATTCGTCAGTTGGCGGTCAATGGTCGGTGACTAGTGGTCGGAAATGAACATTGCCAATACTTAATAATCTTATTTTTGTCTTTTAATGTTTTTTGTATTAAATAAGGGTATTTTAGTATTTGTTCATTTCTTGATATTTTTTTAAAGAAATAAGATTTCTAGTAGTTCCTATAAGACGAAAAATCTAGTTTACGAAACTCTATATGTTATTCACTATATAAATAAAAAATTGTATTAGGAAGAAAACCATCATCATTTTTATATTTATATCTTTTAATGATCAGCGTTATTGTATTTTTCTTAAAATATTCATGGGGTTTGAATTTCTAATCATTGTCGTGTTCTTCTACTTTTTTTTTGTTCGGAAGTGTTCTTCTACCCAATTGTGTAATATATCTGTTCAATTATTCTAAATTCATAACAGGTCGGTAAGTTGGTCAATGGGTTAACCTTTGGAGCAATGAGGGGTGGGTGGGTAGAGATAGGTTATATTGTTAAAATTAGGTTCATTGACCTATTCAGATTAATTTTGGTTAATTTCGGATTCTAAAGTTTTTAACAGATCAGTTTTAAAGAAATTGTTAAAGAAAATTGGGAATGTAAACGAAATTGTGATAGTATTTCTAAATTTTGCAATAAAAGAGATGCAACTTGTTTGGCTCTTAAAGGGTGGAGCAAAGTAACATTCTTCAATAATAAAAAGAAAATTGATGAATTACAAGAGGAACTTGTTTCTATTAACAATAAACAGGTGACAGAAGAAAGTAAAGTAAGAGAAGCTTTGATTAAAGATCATATTACAGGAACTATGGAGAATAGAAGAAATTTATTGGAAATATAGAGCGTGTGACCTGGCAATTAAAAAAGGTGACAAAAATTCTAAGTATTTTTTTGCTAAAACTATGAAACGAAGAAAAGTCAATCGAATATGTGCGATTAGAATAAGGATAATAATTGGGTGGAAGAACCTCAGGAAATAAAGAATATTATTCAAGAATATTATATTAATTTATTTAAAGCTAATGAGGTATCAGATCCGAACGATATTACGCAATATATACCATCTAATGTTTCTTTTGATATGAATGAGACGCTTACTTGCTCTCCAACTATGGAGGAAGTTAAGAATGCCGTCTTTAGCATGTCTGGTTCGAAAGCACCTGGGCCAGATGGGTTGCCTGGGAAGTTTTACCATGAGTTTTGGGAAATTATTAAGGATGATATCTTTAAAATTATTAAAGATTTTTTCTGTTCGAATCTGGATATTAGTATTATTAATGACTCGGTTATTTCTTTAATTCTTAAAGGAGCTTCTCAAGAATCGATTAAGGATTATAGACCTATTTCATGTGCGAATTTTTGCTATAAATTTTTTGCTAAAATCTTGTCAATCATACTTCAGCCGTTTATGGATTATATCGTTTCTCCTACGCAATCTGATTTTATTAAAGGTCGCAATATTCAAGATAATATTATTATTGCACATGAGGTCTCTTATTATCTTAACACCAAACAAAAATCAAAAAATATTACGGTGCGGTTAAACTTGATATGGAAAAGGCATATGATCAAGTTAATTGGGAATTTCTTATTAAAACTCTTCGCACACTTGGGTTCTGTGAAAAATGCATTGGTTGGGTTTATAATTGTATTTCTTCTGTATCTTTTCAAATCAAATTTAATGGTCAAAGAATGAGGAAATTCAAACCGACGCAAGGGTTGAAACAAGGTGATCCGCTCTCTCCTCTACTGTTCTCTTTAGTTACCGAAAGTCTCATTAGCCTTATCAACTACCACTGTCGTAATGGATCTATTAAGGGAATTGCTATTACTAGGCATTGCCTTAGGTTAACCCATTTACTTTTTACAGATGATGCCTTATTTTTTATTAATATTAATGGTGAGGAGGTTGAACTATTCCAGAAATTGATTAAAGATTATTGCCTGGCTTCGGGACAACACGTCAATTTTTGGAAATCGGCTATTATTTTTTTGTAAAAATACTCCTAAATATTTAAAAACTGAAGTAACTCAACAGTTTCAAATCGAATGTACGAATGATTTGCGGAAGTATCTTGGGTTCCTCTTACTATTAAAAGAGCAAAAAGCGATAATTTGAATTATATTAAAGATAGGTTAATGGAAAAACCAGCCAGTTGGATAGCTTCCTTGTTATCAGAGGGTGGTAAAGAAGTCTTGATTAAAGATGTTCTTCAGGCTATTCCAAATTACGCAATGTCAAATTTTGAGTTTCCTGAATCCTTATGCAAAAAATTATCTAGTATTGTGGCTAACTTCTAGTGGGACTCTGGAAATAGGAAGAAAATTCATTGGGCCAGCTGGAAAAAGTTAACTAGATCAAAAGCTTGGGGTGGTTTGGGATTCAGAGAGTTTCATAAAATGAATATTGCTATGTTAGCTGGTCAAGTTTATAGGATCTTATAAGTCTATTTATTTCCCCAACTGTAAGATGTGAATGGTAAATTGACTAGGAAAAGGTCATGTTGTTGGGCCAGTATTTTTAAGGGTGTACAATTTCTAAAAAAACATTCAATGTGGCAGATTGGGAATGGTAAGAGTATCAATATGTAGAATCATTGTTGGCTAAGTAAGGGTATTTTGTTAAGTAACCAATCTAATTGTTCTATTAACTAGGTTCATGAATTATTTAATGGGGAAGAAATTGGATGGAAAAATGATGTAGTGTATAACCTTTTTCCGCCTCCAACTGCTCAAATAATTACGGGTCTTCCTAGATGCCAAATTGAGGATGAAGACAAAGTTGTTGGCATATAGCCTCCCTTAATAGGTTGTTTTAATGTGACAAATCCTCTTGTGTTTAGTGTGCTAATTACCTTTGTTATATACATTCTATCTTGCACTCTAATTCATCAAAAAGAGCATCTTTATCATTTAGATCAAAGCTTTATTGTTTTATCTTAAGAAACTAATTCTCATACAAATGCTATTAACTTTATCTTTGTGTACATTGAGAATTAGCTTTAGTGATCAACTACAAAGTGTATAAGAATGATGTCCTCTACAACTCTCGTGAAGAAAGCTTTCTAATCCGAGCATCATAGAAAAAGATATACTCACTAGAAGGTGTTTTAAACCTTTGGTGCGGTACACCGGAGTACACCTACGGTACACCGCAATACCACGGACCAAAGCACGGTGCATAGACCAGTCCGACCAGAGAGCTAAGTTTCTACGCGGTACACCGGACGGAAACGCGGTACACCGCAGCATCCCGGACCAGTCCCACGGTGCACTAGATGGCCCGACCAGTAAGCTCAGAAAAACTGCACGGTACACCGGACCTTTGTCACGGTACACCGGACCACTACACGGAGCAGGCATGCGGTACAGTACATAGTCCGACCAGTAAGCTCAAAAGTCAGTCGAACAGTCACGCGGTGCACCGGACCCTACCCGCGGTACACCGCACGACAGGGTTTCAGCTCTATTACTAGAGGACAAAGCTTATATCCGTTGGAGAGAAAATAGATCCGTTAGATAGAAGCTTATATGACCGTTGGGAGCATTTTGCAGCTATATATTGAAGGTCTTTCAAGGCTACAACCACACCTTCAACCCATATACACTTAGGGGCTTAATTGTTATCATCCAAGAAGGTGTCAAGAGCTTCATAGTTCATATCCACTCAATTAAGGAGTTAATCCAAGGAGCTATCAAAGTTAGTATCTACTCAAAGAGGAGTTTACAAGCTTATAGTCATATCTACTCTTTAGGAGATTATCTAGCAAAGTTGTTTGCACCCCTTTAAACACTTTGTATCTATCCTCTTAAGTCTAGGTCTTGTAATAGATAGATTAAGAGAGAATTCAAGTATAGGGAGTATACTTGGTATCCTTGTGTTGAGATAGCATAAGTGTTTAAGTATCGGGAGTATACTTGGTGTCCTTGTGTTGCGATAGCACAAGTGTTTGTCCTTCGTGTTATCGAAGAGGTTGTAAGGGTTATTGTGTTCTCGACCCGGTTAAGAGAGACACGGGAGCTTAGTGAAAAGCTTGAAATCCTAAGGAGGCTTCCTTAGGTAGTGGATGTAGGGAAACCGAACCACTATAAATCGTGTGTATCTTTCTATCCCTACTCTATTTACTTTCCGCACTTTATATGTTTGATAATATGCTAGTATGAATATTGTGATATTGATTATCTAGTTTATCTAACATATTGCCATCTAGAGTAGTTAGAGATTAGAAACTCGTTTTACTTGTTTCAATTATATATCAAACCTCTTAGCTTATCCATTGCATGATCCCTTAAGAGTTTGTTATATTAGTTGACTTAGAAGTTTCTTTCTTAAACTTATTATTGTCCAAAAGATTTTTAATTAGGCATTAATCTTATTAGTAATCCTATTCACCCCCCCTCTAGGACTTTCAATTGGTATCAGAGCCTAACTCTACGTGAATAGCTTAACCGTTAGTAGAGTAAACGATTTGGAATTTAATCTTTTGGAAGTGTTGTTTTCTACACAACCTCCATTCTCTTTGTAGGTGATCGTTACTTTGCTTGGAGGAAACTAATGGAAGAATTAATATACGAAAGAACGCTCAAATCTCGAAAAAGGAAAATCCGGTGATTTCTTTTCTTTATCTCGTTTATTTACTTTGCGTTCCTCCTTATGGCTTGTGCTTATAATTATGAATTTGTTGTGATTTGATTAATTGTGTTTATCATGTTTTATCTTGGGATATTATCTTGTGATACTTATCATTGTTTTAAATGTTATTAGTGTTATTGCATCTAATTCTCATGAATGATGTTTTTGCACTTTAGCTCTTAGAATTTTGGTAATTGCTTTTTAGTCCCCAGAATTTTCAAAATTGCACTTTGACCCCTCATAGTTATTATATTCTCCAAAGTGTCATAGTTTGGACTTCATAATCTTTCACTTGTAAAATTTGCCATTTTAGTTCATATCTTTGAAAAATTGCATTTTTAGTCCCTACTATGTGAAATTGCTTTTTAGTCCCTCAACGATTATAAATTGCACTTTTTATTCTTACAAGTTTTTATATCTTTTTAAAAGTGCCTATTGATTGATAAAAGGGAAAAAGATCAAAGATATTAGTTTACACTTTCAAATCTTAATTTATCTTTGATCACAAATTTGCATTTTCATACGGGTGAGTTTTTAAAGAAATTGTTTTGTCAAAAATATTTTTCCGATAATCGTTTGCATTTTCCATAGCATTTCAAAAATGTTTTATGCATAGTATTATGGGAATTCTATCCATTATTGGTCATTAACTCATTTACATGAATTTGCTTTGCTTACTATCTTTATAATGTGCTTCATTATGTGCTTATATGGTTTATTCCCTATTGTGCTAATATCTTGTATAACTTGACCTTTTCATGCTTAAAATTGCTTAGTTTTTACATTGGGTCTCTTTGTACTTTTTAGAAAATATAGGGGTATTTATGAAATAAACTGCTTTATGTGTTTTCGGGATTTCCACGTTGAATCTTTTCAAAACAAAAGCGTTTTTAGTTGTTTTAAAATATCTCTATACTATTGGGGAGTTTTCGTATTAACTTCGGGTGTTTATGCAAATTGCCTTTTCTCAAAATCTCTCTTCTTACTCCTTTTGGTCGTGCTTTAGTGCGGTGCACCGCAACAATAGTCCGGTACACCGCGATTTGGGGTTTATTGTTCTATCTTGCATTATGGTCCCTATTGGTTGAAAATATTGCATTGTGATACCTATAGGTTGAAAAATATTGATTTTAGATCCCTATAGTTTGAACAAGTTGCATTTAGCTTTCTTATGCTTGAAAATTAGACCTAGGTCCCTATTGTCTTGAGAAAGTTATACTTAGGTCCTTGAAGGTTTTCAAAATTGCATTTAGTCCCTAAACATTTGAAAAATGCATTTTGACCCCCATACTTTTCAAAGTTTAAATTTTACCCCTATATTTCTTAAAATCGGTTTCAAATTATTCTTTGGGTGTTTTTAATCTTCATATTATCCTACTTGGTCATTATTGTGGTTGTTTTGGATATTTAGGATTTTATTGCTACTTGGCTATATTTGGATAATTGGTTTAGGATGCTATGTGTCTAACTTGGTTTATTGGATTTGTATGTTATATGTTAGTTGCTTATCCTTTATGTTTCGGATATTTATTTAAATGTGTTAATGGTGCTAACATTTTCTTTGATGATATAGGTACTATTGCATCATTCATCCTTGATCTTATTCTATATTGTTTTATAGTCCCTTTAGTTTGTTCAATTAGTCTTAGTTCTTCATATGGTTGAAAATTGCATTTAGGTCCTTTGAAGTTTTTCAAAATTGCGTTTAGTCCCTAAACTTTTGGAAAATTCATCTTGACCCTTTTGCTTTTCAAAAATGACAATTTACCCCATGATTTCTTAAAATTGATTCAAATATTCTTATTGGTAAAAAGGGGAGAAATTATTGGTCAAACTTTTCAAAATTGAAACAAACACTCTATGCATTTCGTGAGGGGGAGTTTTTAGTAAATTATCTTTAAAAACTAAAATGCTAGATTAATCGTTTGCACTAATCGTTTATCTTATAATTGCACTAATCGTTTGCATTGTTAGAAAGCTTATAAGATGAAAACCTATCGATCAAGAAGTTGGTAAAATGTCTCCATCCCTTATCTTTTTTATGCTTTGCAATTGTTGATCTTTGTGCATCTCAAATTAAAATGTTTTAATTGCTTTTTAACCTTTGATCTCTCTATGTTATTTTTCAAAAATCTATTCACTTGAGTTTTTAGCTCTTCTATGATTTTTTTGCTTGATCATATTATCCCGTCTTTTTGATGAAGACAAAGGGGGAGAAATATGTGCACTAAAACTTTCAAAATTGCACTTTTAAATACTCACAAATGCATTTCACATCTTATATTCATGTTTACTTAAATGCTTATTGTGAGGGGGAGCTATATTTGATAAGAGCTTATACTTTCATATCATTCCTAAGGTGTTTTAGTGAAGGATTTGTCATCATCAAAAAGGGGGAGATTGTTGGCATATAGCCTCCCTTAATAGGTTGTTTTAATGTGACAAATCCTCTTGTGTTTAGTGTGCTAATTACCTTTGTTATATACATTCTATCTTGCACTCTAATTCATCAAAAAGAGCATCTTTATCATTTAGATCAAAGCTTTATTGTTTTATCTTAAGAAACTAATTCTCATACAAATGCTATTAACTTTATCTTTGTGTACATTGAGAATTAGCTTTAGTGATCAACTACAAAGTGTATAAGAATGATGTCCTCTACAACTCTCGTGAAGAAAGCTTTCTAATCCGAGCATCATAGAAAAAGATATACTCACTAGAAGGTGTTTTAAACCTTTGGTGCGGTACACCGGAGTACACCTACGGTACACCGCAATACCACGGACCAAAGCACGGTGCATAGACCAGTCCGACCAGAGAGCTAAGTTTCTACGCGGTACACCGGACGGAAACGCGGTACACCGCAGCATCCCGGACCAGTCCCACGGTGCACTAGATGGCCCGACCAGTAAGCTCAGAAAAACTGCACGGTACACCGGACCTTTGTCACGGTACACCGGACCACTACACGGAGCAGGCATGCGGTACAGTACATAGTCCGACCAGTAAGCTCAAAAGTCAGTCGAACAGTCACGCGGTGCACCGGACCCTACCCGCGGTACACCGCACGACAGGGTTTCAGCTCTATTACTAGAGGACAAAGCTTATATCCGTTGGAGAGAAAATAGATCCGTTAGATAGAAGCTTATATGACCGTTGGGAGCATTTTGCAGCTATATATTGAAGGTCTTTCAAGGCTACAACCACACCTTCAACCCATATACACTTAGGGGCTTAATTGTTATCATCCAAGAAGGTGTCAAGAGCTTCATAGTTCATATCCACTCAATTAAGGAGTTAATCCAAGGAGCTATCAAAGTTAGTATCTACTCAAAGAGGAGTTTACAAGCTTATAGTCATATCTACTCTTTAGGAGATTATCTAGCAAAGTTGTTTGCACCCCTTTAAACACTTTGTATCTATCCTCTTAAGTCTAGGTCTTGTAATAGATAGATTAAGAGAGAATTCAAGTATAGGGAGTATACTTGGTATCCTTGTGTTGAGATAGCATAAGTGTTTAAGTATCGGGAGTATACTTGGTGTCCTTGTGTTGCGATAGCACAAGTGTTTGTCCTTCGTGTTATCGAAGAGGTTGTAAGGGTTATTGTGTTCTCGACCCGGTTAAGAGAGACACGGGAGCTTAGTGAAAAGCTTGAAATCCTAAGGAGGCTTCCTTAGGTAGTGGATGTAGGGAAACCGAACCACTATAAATCGTGTGTATCTTTCTATCCCTACTCTATTTACTTTCCGCACTTTATATGTTTGATAATATGCTAGTATGAATATTGTGATATTGATTATCTAGTTTATCTAACATATTGCCATCTAGAGTAGTTAGAGATTAGAAACTCGTTTTACTTGTTTCAATTATATATCAAACCTCTTAGCTTATCCATTGCATGATCCCTTAAGAGTTTGTTATATTAGTTGACTTAGAAGTTTCTTTCTTAAACTTATTATTGTCCAAAAGATTTTTAATTAGGCATTAATCTTATTAGTAATCCTATTCACCCCCCTCTAGGACTTTCAAAAGTTATTTGGCCTTTTAATAAAAATGGTGAGTATTCGACTAAGTCAGGTTATCATATGCTTGTGACTAAGGAAATTGCGAATGAATCTCAATCATCGGGTATTAATGAGCATAAAATTGAAGGTGTCTGGAATACTATCTGGAAGACGAATGTACCAACGTGCATTAAAAATTTTTGCTGGAGAATTTGTAACGATACACTCCCTCTGTCAAGAAGATCTTAAAAAAGAGGAAATGTGTTAGTAATGATATATGTGAGTGATGCGAGTCGGGAAAAGAAGATATTAATCACCTAATCCTCAAATGCCCGTTTAGTAGGAAATTTTGGGCCTTATCACCGTTACAAATTAAAATTGATGAAGAATATAATGGAACGTTCGAGGAATGGTTTATGAAAATTATTAAATCTTACTCGGAGAATGGGTGGGATACGACGCGTATATTATGACGATTATGTGGTTTTTATGGAAAGAAAGAATGACTTGTTTCTATGAAGGAAAACAATGGTGCTGTGATAATGTATTAAGAAAAGCTAAGGAGTTAATGTCCAAGCTATTCGGTCCTTATGAGGGGTGGGGTAAAAAAGGGAGCAAAGTTCTAGAGAAGTTGAGAATGATTACATTGATAATACGATAGTCAATGATGTAGCGGATATGGTGTGGACTTGTGATACTTCTTTTAAAACGAATAAGGAACAGGCTGCAATCGCTGCTATAGGTGTTAACAAAGAAGGTGTTATTACTAGGAATGTTAATTTTAGATGTAAGATTAACTCGTTTATCAAAGGTGAAGCTTGGGCCGTTATTATAGCAACGAGGTCGTGTAAAGACCTTTCTCGTCAAGTAGTTTCGTTCTACTCTGATAACCTTGAATCAGTTCAAGTTATCTCGGACACGACCGGACTTCATTGGAGTCTTAAACCTAACCTATCAAAAATTAGGAAAAGGTTAGGTCAATCTACAAATTAGAGAATTGCCCATATCAACACAAGATTTAACTCTACTGCTGATGCTCTTGCTAAATACACGAGAAGAAATATTGATCTTGTCTCGGATGGAGGGACTTGTCGTTGATTGCTTCTAATAATTTTTTTTTTAAATATCAGTAATAGGTATAGTTAAGTTTCGTGCTTTTGATGTAAAAAAAAATCTATTCAGATTAATTTTGGTTAATTTCGGATTCTAAAGTTTTTTAACAGATCAGTTTTAAAAAACCAAAAACCTAACCTAACCTAACATTACCAATCTAGTTGAAACAGTTCACTAGTTCACACCGGTTGGGTGCCGATTCGGTTATCACCCGTCAATTAATTCAAGGGGTTATTGTTGAAAACATCCTCCTTAAACTTTTTAATTGTTTTTTTATGCCTTCAATAATCTTATTTATAAAAAAATGCCTAATGAAATAATTATTTATAGAAAACATCCCCTTTATATTTTCTATACCTTTATTAATTCCATCACATGCGCGCGTCCGTGAAATTTTTTTAAAATCGTCATAACTAATTCAAAAAAAATCAGAAAATTAAAAAAAAAATATTTTTGAATAAATCTAATTAATATTTACGTCTATGAATTTTTTTGATTTTTTTTGAATTTTTTTAATTTTTTCGAATTTTTTTAATTTTTTTTTCGCAGACACGTAATTCCATGTTTTAAACATGGAATTCCATGTTTTAAACCGTGAAATAAACATGGAATTCCATGTTTTAAACATGAAATTCCATGTTCCAAACATGAAATTCCATGTTTTAAACATGAAATTTCGTGTCTGCGAAAAAAAAATTAAAAAAATCAAAAAAAATCAAAAAAAATCAAAAAATTCAGAAAATTCCGAAAAAAATCATAGACGTAAATATTAATTTGATTTATCCAAATATAATTTTTTTTGATTTTTTTGATTTTTTTTGAATTAGTTATGACGATTTTAAAAAAATTTCACGGACGCGCGCGCGTGTTTATTAGTTTTTTTCTTATTTTTTAATTGTTAATTATAAGGGGGCTGTTTTCAATAAATATTTTTTTCTAGGCACCTTTTTCTAAATAAGTTTTTTAATAGGCATCAATCAACAATTGGCTCTTAATTCAATGACATTTTGACAATTAAAAAAAAAAACAATTCTACCAAAAAAAAAAAAACCTAGCATCAACTCGCCCTCTTCCCTAACATCACAATCATTTTAACTGCAATCTGCAACTACCATTTCCTTCTCACCTCATATAACAAAATGAAGTTGAGTGGTTCTTCTTTGTTTTGCTCTAGATCTTCTCTTTCTTTCTTCAAGACGATTGGTAACCCTTTTCCCATCTTCTTTCATTCTTCAATTTCATTATTTAATAATATCGATTGTGTCGAAGATGCTCGTTTTACTGTGAATCAAATGATCCAAACTCGACCTAGGCTTACTTTTAAAGATTACACTAAGCTATTGGCTAATGTTGTGAAGATGAAAAATTACCCTTATGCTCTTTCTTTATTCAGAGAAATGCGTGCTTTGGGAGCTCCAGTAGGTGATTACTCAATGAGTTTAGTTATAAATTGTTACTGCTCTTTAAAACAAAGCAATATGGGTTTTGCGGTATTAGGTTGTCTCTTCAAAGGTGGTCATGTTATTGATGTGGTTACGTATACCACTCTGATAAAGGGCCTCTTTAGTGAAGATAGAGGAGAAGAGGCATTTGAATTGTTTAAAAGGTTAATGAGTGAAGAACTTTGTGAGCCGAGTGAAGTTACTTTTGGGGTTGTACTAAAAGGGCTTTGTAAACTTGGACATACACTCAAGGCTCTGGAATGGCTACGGATATTTGAAAAGGGGACCTGTAAACCTGGCATCCATTCTTATGCCACCATTATTGACGGTCTATGCAAGGATCGAATGGTAGATGATGCTTTTAAACTATTTTCTGAGATGAAAGATAAGGGATTAACCCCAGATGTTGTGACTTATAATTCGTTGATCCATGGATTGTGTAAGTTTGATAGGAAGGAAGACGCTAAAATGTTGTTGATTGAGATGTTAGATTATAAAGTTATTCCAAATGTACATACATTTAGTATATTGGTTAATTTACATGGAAAGGAAGGCTTAGTTAAAGATGCAAAAAGATTCATAACAATCATGATTGAAAAAGGCCTAAAACCCAATGTTGTTACTTATACTGCATTACTAGATGCATATTGTTTAAGGGGTAACATAGAGGAAGCTATGGGTGTATTAGCTACCATGGTAGCTAGAAAGTGCGACCCTAATATCCAAACATATAACACTTTAATCAATGGTTTGATGAAGAAAGGGTGGTTTAATAAGGCTTTTCAAATCTTTCAAGATATTCCTTCCAAAGGATTGAAACCTGATACTGTTACATACAACACTGTGATACAAGGTTTGTTTCAGAAGGGTAGATGTGTCATTGCGCAGAAATTATTCAACAAGATGCAATCTGAGGGAGTAAATCCTGACTTTGTTACATATGGAATAATGTTAAACGGACTGTGCAATAATAAACGTGTTACCGAGGCTATATATTTATTAAACTCCATGGAAAGTAGCAATATAACTCCTAACATTGTGATATATACTACTATGATTAAAGGACTATTTAAAGATGGACAATTTGAAGCTGCACTACATGTTTTTGACAAGCTATCAATTAAAGGTTTGCAGGCTGATATATATACCCATAATATCATGATAGGTGGATTTTGTCGAGAAGGATTGTTTGAAGATGCAAAAGAATGGCTTTCACGTATGAAAAAACTTGGTGTTTTGCCAAATAGTGTGACATACAATGTTATTATTCAAGGGTTTTTGAAGAAAGAAAAGTATGAAGAGGCAATTGAATCATTTAAGGAAATGAGAAAACATGATTTCTTAGTGGATGCAACTACTTATGAAATCATATATGAACATCCTAAGTTTCTTCATATGATTCAACAAATGTAACTTTAAACAATGAACAGTCTCTTTATGGCTATATTTTGCTTGTTAAGTTGTGGAAATTCTTCGCAGATTTTTCATTTTGAAAATATACAATAAAAAGTTAAAAGTAATACTGTTTTAATTGTGAGTTTGGTTGGATAAAGTTGTGGGTTTTGGTTGTGTTTGATTAAAATTATGAGATCCTATAGCTAAATGTATACTTTGATAGAGATTTAGTAAATTGAGCTTGAATGTATGAGATTGAAATAAAATCTATAAGAATGAGTTAGTAAATTCTTCTTACTCAGCCATTAGGTTCTCGATCTTTACATTACACTAAAAAATTTCTCATTTTTTAGAATTTCGTTTTGCTGTACAACCCTTTATGAGTAACGAATTTGAAATGATCATACCATGGGAATAGCTGGAACTGAGGTGGCAAAAGAAGCTTTTGATCCGTACTTTATTTTTTGATCTTGTCACTAAAAAATTTACGAAATTACTGTTTTATTTGAATTCGTTTGTTGCTTCAGAAATATGTTTCTAATAAGTAAAAAGGTAAAGCCCTCCCGTGGCCCTTTAACTTTGGCTAAAGTGCAGCATCCGCCCCCGATCTTTGTTTTTACCCTTTTGCGCCCTTGATCGATAGTTTTTGTCGCCGTTAGCCCTTTTTCTATTTTTCTGTCAATTGACCGTTAGTCAACGCCACATGGCGCTATGTCATCGCCACATCACCGCCACGTCACTGCCACGTCACCGTCAGTACTTTAAATGTCTATAGTTTGCTGCCCCTAGCATTTAAATACGGTAATGTTTTTGTTGTGTAGTTAATATGTTAAAGTTGTTTTATGGACAACTTTAAAGTCCACCAATACACCACAGCAGACCCTGGTTTTCTTGGTTTTCTTGCTAAGATAGTTTTAAGAGTGTAATGAATTCGAAGAGTATGCAAGAATTACACTATATTCTTAGATTCTACAACAAATGTGTTATAGGTCCCAATATTATAAAAGGAAGATGAGGGCACAAATCATGGCATATAAGCCTACTCAATAAAAGCAAAATCTGTTTAATTTTTTTGGAATACAAAGAAGCATAATCCCACGTTTTAAATCGAACTCTTGAATTTGTGGTTGTACTAATCATCAATGGATGTGTCATGTTGATTTTCCAAAGCTAAAGTTGGCGGCGAAGAATCGGTATCATCACATGTAAATTTGATGTGATTTGGGTTTGAAATAGGCTCCTCCAAGCAAGTATTTTGGGAATGAAATTCGCCGATTTAAAAGCTCTTGTCCCGAAATTCTTTCAGTGAATGTGTTTTTTCGGGCCTTCAATTTCATTTGTAGCTATATCTTTCAATGAGAAAATAAGAGCAGCTAATGGAGAGTTAGATTTATCAATTGAAGAAGCTGACCTGATATAATTCAACTCTGCTACAGAATCATTAATAAGGATTTTAGGAGCTGATGTGTTATTTTTTGCCTTTGAAATCCCTTTATTTTCCATAGATTTCAAAATAGCCCTTGAAGAAATGGGATTTTTCGAGTTGATCCCTGCAGATTCTGGCTCTTGCGAATCAGCCCCCTGCAGATTTTATTACTAAAACATTTGAGATTTCAGAAAAACATACACCGTCGCTGTTTTCTATAATTATCATGGAATGTAATCAGAATGCTTTAAAACCCCCATTTTCTATATATTCCACCTTGAGTGGACTAGTATTGATTTATAAAACACGGATCTTACATCATATTATTTGAAATCAAATTACTCATTCTCGAATGTCAAACTTTTGATTAATAATCTAGTCCCACCATTGTGCCTTATATCTTTATTCAATAACTTGTTACTTATAAGTCAAGTTCAATTGCAAGACTTCAATCTTCATATAACTTCATCTTTACTATTTGCAAAGCTACACGTTTCATCTTTATAATCACTATTACTTATAATAATATTATAAGGGGATTGTAAAGCTTCGAGAAAACACATCAACATATCAATGGCAATGAAACAACTATCATATCCCACAATTTCATTACTTATCTTCTCAATTTTCCTTTTCATTTCAAAGATTTGTGTAAAGATTTGTTTTTTTTTTAACCTTAATCATCAATTTTTGATGGCGTATCCAAACCGGTTGATGATGGTGGAGAAGTGACGAGTGGCGGCGATTTCATTGTTCAGAGAGCGGCTTACGTGGGAAGGTGATGATGGTGGAGAATAAAAACGCTCTAATGGAGTGATTTGTTAATTTTGGATTCTTCGATCGTTAGGAAGAAGAATAATGATTTAACAAATATATATGTAATGATTGGATAATAAATTAAAAAAAAGTTTAATGACATGAAATTGCTAATGACTTAATGTCTAGGTGGAGCCGACATGGCGCTGGGTGGCGGTGAGATGGCGCCAGATGGGCTTGACTAACGGTCAATTGACAGAAAAATGGAAAAAAGGGCCAACGACGACAAAAACTACTTAAATCAAAGGCGAGAAAGGGTAAAAACAAAAATCAATGCTGCACTTTGACCAAAGTTAAAAAAATTTGGAAAGGCTTTATTCTAATTTTTTTTGATAGAATTTTGAATCATTTTGTCTAATTGTATAAACTAATCTCATTATCACACATAATATTTCTTTCTAATTGCCGAAAAACTACTCACAACTTTGTTTTATCACTTATGCAACAGAATTGATCGATGCTTTATAAACTCCCACTTCCCAATACACAATTATGGATTAAATAAAAGTAAAAAGAAAACCAGAACCAATAATTAAGAAATGTCTATTAAAAAAATAGTTTCCATTCAAAATACTTTTATAAATAGTAATAAAAAAAAGAATTTAAAATCTTAGCAAAACAAAATAGTTATTAAAAAATAAAAGAAATAAAACAAAATAAAAACTAATACACGCGCGCGTCTGTGGAATTATTTTGAAATCGTCATAACTAATTCTATAAAAATCAGAAAATAAAAAATTTATATATTTGGATAAAGCAAATTAGTATTTATATCTATGATTTCTTTTGTATTTTTTTTAATTTTTTGAGTTTTTTCGTAGACAAGGAATTTCATGTTTCAAACAGTGAATTTCGTATCTGCGAAAGAAAAACAAAAAAAAATCAAAAAAAACCAAAGACATAAATATTAATTTGCTTTATCCAAATATACAAATTTTTTATATTTCTGATTTTTTAGAATTAGTTATGACGATTTTTTTTAAAAATAATCATGGACGCGCGCGTGTGTGATGGAATTAGTAGTAGGTGGTGGTGGTGGTTGTGGTGGTTGTGGTGGTGGAGGTGGTTGTGGTTGTGGTGGTTGTAGTGGTGGTTAAATACATGGTGGTGGTGGAAGTACCTTATTTGTTTAATATTTAAAAATTAATATTGTATTAAAAATAAAATAATATATTTAATAATAAGGGTAGTAAAAGTATGAAAAATATAAAAGATATGTTTTTTATAACTAATTACTTCATTATGCATTTTTTTATAAAATAAATTATTGAAGGCTTAATTTAACAATTAGGTACTTTTATTAGGCTACTTTTAGCGAATACCCCAGAAAACAATTGAAGCAAAAATATTTGATTTCCATTTATATGATTAAAATTCCCCAACTTCTTCCAACTATAGTAGAGAGGTTAACTACAACATTGTGATTAAAATCCTTCAAGCAAACAAACTAATTTACCCTTAGCCTCCAAACACGTAAAGGGTCCTGCCTTGCCTCTTCAGAGCATAAACAACGTCCATTGCTGTCACAGTCTTCCTCCTAACATGTTCATGTTCAGTGTATGTAACGGCGTCACAGATGACATTCTCCAAAATCTTGAGCACACTACATGTCTCTTCATAGATGAGACCTGAGATACACTGCACACCACCCCTACGAGCTAAACGCCTGATAGCTGGCTTAGTGATACCTTGAATGTTATCACGAAGGACTTTACGGTGTCGTTTTGCTCCTCCCTTTCCCAATCCCTTTCCACGTCGTGACATTTTCACTGAATTTCTTTTTTATATTTGTAAATTTAAAGCAAATCAAGAAATCCCTTTAATTTATCAAATTAATATTCAATCGATTGATACAAAAAAATTACAGTTATATATTCATCAAAAAGGAAAGATAACGGGCGAACCTGAAGAGCTTTTGGGTTTGAGAAGCAAATGCATCGAATGTGGATGTTTGGATTTGGGGGAGAATTGAGTTTATAAAGTGGCGAGGGTCTGGAGAGCTTTGGAAGTCCGATCCGCGTAGTGAGTGCTAAAACATAATTTATTCGTCAGATTGTGCGTTGCAACAGTTAAGATGTGAGTGAGTAAAGGACGCGGATCGTTGACGTGGGGTCTCTGATTTTTCTTTTGATTTAAATTTTTTGTTTCATTATTGAAAAGAGCGGGATATTTACCGTTGTAGATGAAAATCAATTGGAAGGAAGAAACTTTATTATTTTTTTGGTTTAAATGAAATAATTTTTTAACCAAAAAATACATAAGAGTTTTACTAAAATAAGAGGGTTAATAACTCACTAATTTCTATTATAAGGCCTTTATTTAACTAGTATGGTTAGTCCTCAAGTTAAGAAATTAAAAAACTCAAAAAACTTTGCTTTATGGGCTAAAGGATTCTAATATCTCTTACATTGAAAGACAACATCACATCAAACTATGAAATGCGTACAAATGTAAGCTTCACTACAACTGCTCGTGTAAAAAAGGTGGTTTTATTAAGTGGTGTAATCCAACATTAGCTATGTGGGATTGTAATGGATTTCCCGTGGTCATGGACAAAGCGTTGAAAATTGGAGAACTAGATTATAGGTATGAAAATGATTAATGTGACCATTATGGTAAAATATGTAAATTGTTCATCATCGAGACTAATCACAACCACAAAAGAGGTCAGGTTCATTATTGTTGTACTTGTTCTCCGATGACAAAATGGTGTAAGCCCACCTCATGCAAATATTCTGCATCTGGGGAGAGAAATGTTAATAATCCAACGGTTTCGATCGAGTCACATAGTTTTGAAGATAAGGCTCCCATGAGAAAAGGCCCTCAGATTGAATTTGATATGTACACTTTTAATCTCATGGGTTGTTTTTCTTGTTAGTATCAATCATTCTTTTTGTTATGTTGATTTTTTAGGGACAGATAATTCCTTAACCTACTGTAATGTAATATATTTTCAGCTAAATATGTTTAGTATTAGTATTAGCTTGTGTTTTGATTATTGTTGCTTTCAATGTAATTTGGGATTTTATTCTTGTTTTGATTGTTCAGAAAACGATTCTTTCTTGTTATTACCCAAAAAAAATTCTGATTCTTGTGTATTTCAATGTAGTAGTATTTTATTAAAATTAATTTTAATGACATTAAAATTACAAAAATATTAAAATAATTATTCATTAAAAAATTACTAAACTTAAAGAATCTTAAAATTACCTGAATATAAAATATATTTTTAATTATTATACAATAAGTTAAAAAAGTGATTGAAAGCAAAGTTGGACCAGCGTGCATAAAGGTAGCTATGCTTACCAAAATAAATGAAGCTACTATCAAAATTTCAGGACAAACAAAATTTAAAAATTAAATAAAGCAATGTCTATTAATACATCAAGTATATGGGATAAGATGTATCACTACCATATAGTTCTGATTCTTTGAAGAATTGCACTATATCTCCCTGTTTTATGCAAGATTTGCACTATACCCCCTGATTTATTGAAGACTTGCACTATATCTCCATGTTTTATACAAAAATTGCACTAAAGTCCATGTAATATTTTGTTCAAAAAAAAAGTCCATGTAATATTCAAGAATTCCACTATATTCCCCTGTTTTATGCAAGATGTGCACTACAATTTCTGTATTCTTCAAGATTTGAACTATAAACCCTAATTTATTCAAGAATTGCACTAAAGTGCCTTCTATGCAAAAATTATAATAAAGCCCCTCAAATAATCAAGTGGTGCAATTTAACTCCATGTTTAATGCGATAATTGCACTTAAGAGCTTGTATTTTCAAACTTGGCCATAAACAAATTTTAAATAATAATTGGCATAAAAAAACTTTACAAAATACATTCCACACATAAAATATTGCCCAATGTGGGAGCTAAATATTTACAACCCTTTCTTTTTCAGACAAACAAAGGATGCATCGGCTTCTTCACAAAATTGTTCCAATTTCTCCTTCAAAGCCTTATATGAAATGACCTCAACATTACCGTATCTGGCAATCAATTCTGAGTACTGATGATCTTCGTTTCCATGTAATGGTACTTGGTCACCAACATTCCTCATTCCGATCAACCGCTCCACGACCGAAGCATCGAACTTTATCCTATGTCCGTGCAACACAAATGTATCGCTTTGACCATCGAAACATTCAACCATCCACTTAACAACTTTGTGAAGTAAATTACCCACAACAACATCTAACATAGAATGGAATCCAACTGCCTCTACTGCAGCTTTTTGCTCAGGGGATAAGCTCTTATTGATCGCTATTAGCGTATGAATTGCGGCATGAGTTTGAAATTTATACTACAAAATAAATTCAAATATATCAAACACTACAAATTCCTCATAGTACCGAAATTAAAAAATAAAAGGTAAGCACCCCTAACATCATCCTTATTTTCCAACAAAGCTTTTTGAGATGAGTAATTATCGAGTTCATCTTTGGCATGGTCGGGGAACTCTTTCTTTTCACTTGGACACAAGGAGTCATACTCGTTTTTCATGAATTCCACCAGCTTACCTTTCCGATCCGCATCTTTGAATTGTTCTTTAATTTAAGGCGCCTTTTCTGCCTAAAATTGAATAACTTTACTTAATACAAACCAACTATAGGAAACATATAGAAAAATCCTTTCGGAAACTTACATGTAAAATTCTGAACCTACAGGTGGCTTTCTTGATCTTGCCACCTTCATGGTTGTCCGAGCCACTACAATATAAGGACTAAATTAATATTCAAAATAACGTAATTAAAGGGACTAATCATCAAAGGGACTTATACAAATTGTACAACGGTTCAAATATTCACAAATTGCAGTATGTGGCCCTTATTCTACGCAAAAATTGCGCTATAAGTCCCTACATTATAAAACAATTCCTATTTGGATCCCTAGTTATGCAAAACTTGCAATATAGATCTTGATTTTGCTAAAATTGCAATACATGTCCTTAATTATGCAACAATTGTACTATGGTCCATATATTACAAAATTTCGCACTAATGGTCCTAATAAATTGCACTATAGTGTCCCTGTAATATGCAAAAATTGCGCTACGGGTACCAACATTATGAAATTGCAAGTAAGGTCCTTGTTTATACGAAAATTGTACTACAGTTCAAAAAAATAATAGTTGGTTTAAGTATTATACACAAATTATAATTCATCTCCCTATATTACGAAAAAATTAGTGTTACTAGTACTAATATTACAAAATATTGCACTAAAATCCCCTATCAATTTACAAATATTCTGATAAATTGCACCTTAAATCCAAATATAAACAAAACTTACACTAATGGTACTAATATTCTGATAAAGTGCACTATAATATGAAAAAAAATGTGCTATTGGTCCCTACATTTTGAACAATTGCTATTCAAGTCCCTAGTTAAGCAAAACTTGCATTATAGGCCATTGATTATGCTAAAATTGCAATACATGACCTAAATTATAATTAAATTATACTTAAATTCCTATATTATGAAATAGGAAAATTCTTCCATCCAATATTGGATGATCCTACACCAATCATATTAATACACACACCCCATGTTTTAAACTTGCAAAAGTAACTAAATTATTAATCTAATGACATGTGTCTTGTTATAATAATCAATGGTAGTGATATGAATATTGGACCATCCAATATTGGATGGAAGTCTTACCCTATAAAATATTGCACTAAAATCCCCTGTAAATTTACAACTATTCTGATAAATTGCACCTTAAATCCAAATATATACAAAATTTACACTATTAGTATTAATACTCTGATAAATTGCACTATAGGGCCCCTGTAATATGAAAAAAATGCATAATTGGTCCCTACATTTTGAACAATTGCTATTCGGGTCCCTAGTTATGCAAAACTTGCATTATAGGCCATTGATTATGCTAAAATTGCAATACATGACCTAAATTATGATTAAATTGTACATTACTTCCTATATTATGCAATAAGTGTACAGATGGGTCTTACATTATACCAAAATTGCACTTTATGTCCCTATATTACGAAAATTTGCACCAAATATACTAATATCATGATAAATTGCACTATAGGGCACCTGTAATATGCTAAATTTGCGCTATGGATCACTAAATTATGAAACAATTGATATGTGGGTCCCTAGTTATGCAAAACTTTTTATGTAGGCCCCTTATTATGCTAAAATTGCAATACAATACCTAAATTATGCAAAAAATGTACTATAGTTCCTATATTATGCACAAAATGTACAGGTGGGTGTTACATTATACAAAAATTGCACTTTATGTCCATAATTATTTACAAAATGGACTACATCTTCCTAGAAATTCATAGTTAATTGCACTACACAATTTTTTTTCTAATTATACTCAATTCATAATCGAATTCTTATACTAGTGGTCCCTGAAACTTATTTGACTCATTTATACAAACATTTTATGCACAACTTCTTCATCATAGTGGTCCCTAATAACTAAACTGTAAAACTAAAAGAATTGGTCCCTACGAATTAGTCCTCACAAATAATATAATTAAACAAGAGGTTATTGTTGATAACATCCTCATTAAACTCTCTAATTGTTCTTTTATGCCTTCAATAATTTATTTTATAAAAAAATACCTAATAAAGTAATTATTTATAGAAAACATCCCCTTTATATTTTCCATACCTTTACTACCCTTATTATTAAATATATTATTTTATTTTAATGCTATATTAATTTTTAAATATTAAACAAATAATAGGGTACTTCTTTCTCCACCACCACCACCACCACCACAACCACCACAACCACCACAACCACCATGTATGTAACCACCACTACATCCATCACCACCTCCACCACCACCACCATCACCACCACCACCACCTACTAATACTAATTCTATCACACGCGCGCGTCCGTGAAATTTTTTTAAAATCGTCATAACTAATTCAAAAAAAAAATCAGAAAATTCAAAAAAAATTATTTTTGAATAAATCTAATTAATATTTACGTCTATAAATTTTTTTGATTTTTTTTGAATTTTTTGAATTTTTTCGAATTTTTTTAATTTTTTTTTCGCAGACACGGAATTCCATGTTTTAAACCGTGAAATAAACATGAAATTCCATGTTTTAAGAGATTATTACCCAAAGGGTCTTGAAAAGACCACCTCGTGACCTAAGGAGACCGGCTCTATAGCCTCTTCTACTAAAGGCCACAAACTAAATTTAACACTATAGCCTAATTTCCCAATTACTTTCCTACACTTTTTTATTCTCTATATATACTAAATATTATCATAATAAATCATAAATTACATTTTCAGAAATATTTCTCTCTCTCTTTCTACCTCTCTCCTCACTTCTTACAATTAACGCCTCTCTTCTCCACTCCATAATATTCCTTCTTTCCATTGCTTCACTTGAAGCACGCAGCCACCAAGCAACCGAAGAAGAGAGCGCGGAGAAGAAGACCGTTGGCATGAACTTCGATGAATACCGCAGTGAAGGTGGAGATTTGACCGATCCGAAATACAGTTTCGATCTAGGGTTCCGCCATGGATCGTCGTCTAGGTAGTGGATCCGCCATGGAAGGAAGAAACCCGTGCAACTTCTTTTGATCTGCTGCACAATAATCTCTAAGATCGGATTTGAAAGCCATGGATAAAAGAAGTTGTTTTTGTGCTTATATTTGTGAAGAAGAAGCTTGGATCTCCGGTAGCAAGTCGATTCGAGATGCTCAACAAGTTTATGTAGCAGATTTGTTCTTGCTTCGTGTTTCTGTTTATTTTTTTGGTCTTTTGCGCTCAGAAATTTTGCGCTCAACACTGTTGGCGATTAAAAATCTGGCGTTAATGGAACTTTTGCACCCAGACTCAGAACTTTTGCACTCAGACTCAGAACTTTTGCACTCAGACTCAGAACTTTTGCACTCAGACTCAGAACTTTTGCGCTCAACACTGTTGGCGATTAAAAATCTGGCGTTAATGGAACTTTTGCACTCAGACTCAGAACTTTTGCACTCATAATCAGAACTTTTGCACTCAGACTCAGAACTTTTGCACTTAGACTCAGAACTTTTGCACTTAGACTCAGAACTTTTTTCCAGACTCAGAACTATTTTGCAGACTCAGAACTTTTTTCCACGCTCAGAACTTTTTCCGGCGGTGGCCGGAGGTGGCCGGCCGTGATCCGTGGTTGTGGTCGGAGCTGGAAAATATTTGATAATTAATGAAAGAGGAGAGAGAAAAAATGATAAAGGAGGAGAGAGATTAATGGTAATGGAGGAGAGAAGTAATGGTAGTGGAGGAGAGAGAAATAATCTATACCACAAACACGTCGAAAGAAAAAAATACAAGTAGCCACCAAAAAAAGAGGAGACTAGTTAGAGATGACAACCTACTACCATCACTAACCATCAAAACAATCTTTCTTCACAAGTTCATTTTAATAAATAATGAACAACTTAGAAACAGAAAGGGATAAACAAAGAGATCCATGTAAAAATGATAAAGTATATATTCAACGCACTTCAGCAAAACTTTCTAATACATATAAATCATTCGTCAAACATTGTCAGGAGTATAACGAGATGTTGCATAAAGAAGTGGCCATAATGATAATTAAGGTTCGACTAGAATTGTATTGTTAAAATATTTTATAGCATTCTTGTATTTTGGATTTCCAAATCCTCAATCCTTAGGCAAGTTGGATGATTTTGCATATGAATAACTAGAGGATGGGGGGGTTCTTCAATATTATATAATCTTTTGTAAGAATGATAGTATGCTATTTTTTTTTCATTCATGTATTCTGTTTTGCAATTTGATTTATATTTTGATGGCTTTTAGATAATTATTGTTTTTAGAATAAAACACATAGATATTTCAATTGATTTTGAATTGAATTGTTGAGATATTTGAATTGTTGATTATTTGAGGGAATAAGGTTATTGGAGGGTATAAAGATCATTGAATCTTTTTTCGGTTATGTAACTTTTTCTATAAAAAATTTGGAATTTTCAATGTGTTCTTGGTGTTCTTAGTGTTCTTGGTGAAAACCAAGATCACATTAAAAAAATCCATAATTTTTTTTATTAAAAAACCAAAAACGTATGAATAAAGGTGGGGGTTAGTTTTGATTTCTAGAACCGAAGTTGTTCAATCAATCGAAACTAAAGGAACTTATTTTTTATAAAACTTCAAAGATTAATGGAACTGGGGATATTTAAACTGGTCATGTTTAATTAATTATTTCTTTTTAATTCTGCATATTTTTGAGTGTATTCTTGGTCACATTAAAAAATCCAGATTTTTGTAGGTAGGGATAATTTTTGGGATTGAATTTGATTTTTTTAAACTTAAAAGATGAGTTGTATGTAGGTGGGAAGGTATTCGGAAAAAATTAAAAACCTTGGGCGGGTCAAATGTTGATTTTTTTTTACAAATTTATAGGTTAAACTAATAATTTAGAATGATTAAATAATAATTTAATAAAAAAATTAGACGAAATTCGTTAGTATGGTAATTAGATTGGAGGTTTTGCGTGGAGCACGAAGTGCGTGCTTACAAATTAGCTAGTCGCATTAATTATGTCTTATACTTAACTTTTATCCTTAAAAGAAAATATTTTTGTGTCAAAAACAGGGTCGTGGTGCACCGCAAGATTCCACGGTACACCGCAGAAGCACGGACTTAAGGTATACCCCACTAGAAAAAGCATACCCCGCATTAGAACAAAAGTGTGGTATACCGCAAGAATTGCAGTACACCGCAAAGAAGTCTTTTGCAGTTTAGAAAAATGACAAATATCATTTATCTGTTGGGATATGATCGTTGGTAGCAATTTTCAGCTATAAATTGAAGGTCTTTCAAGCTAGCAACTACACCAAACAATCACAAATCTTAAGAGCATAAATTGTTATCATTTAAAAAGGTGTCAAGTGCTATTCAAGTCAAATTCATCATATTCAAGCTATCAAGTTATATCCACTCTTAAAGAGTTAGGTGTCGTCTACTCAAGAGGAGATTAAAGCTCAAAGGCATATTCATTCTTAGAAGTATTAGAAAAGTTAATTCCACCATTTAACACTTGTTATATCCTCTTAAATTTAGTCTTTGTAATAGATATATTAAGAGTGTGTGTTAGTATAGGGAGTATACTAGGTGTTACTTGTTGTGGTGCGATATCACAAGATTTTGCTTTGTGGTTTTGAAGTGGTTGTAACGGGTATTGTGTTTTCACTCTAGTTAAGAAAGACATGGAGCTTAGTTAAAATAAATTGGAAATCCTAAGGCGGCTATCTTAGATAGTGGAGTAGAAAAATCAAACCACTATAAGTGATGCGTACTTTCTTTTTCTTAACTCTTTACTTATCGTAGATTGATTGCTTGTTTTTACATCTATAACAAACCTCTAGTCATCACTTGTATAATCCCCTAAATATTTGATATATTACATTAGAGAAGTTGGTTTTCAACTCATAATTGTTTAAAAGATTTTGCTAATAGTAGTAGCTTATTAAACAAATATTTGCACGCTTCACATACTGAAAAGGCAAATTCATCTCAAATTGCTAATATACCTTGAACATATTAACTCTACATAATTAAGTAAATAGTGAGTGGAGCGGCTCATTGAAGAAACTAAACGCCCTTTTCTCGTTTTGTAAAATACAATGAAGAGAATTGTATGCAAATAATGGCTGAAGACAAAGATGGTATGTGCGACGGTTCCTGTTGTGCACGAGTATTGTCTCTTGCATTTTTTTTGTTCCAAAACGCTTATTATTGTCTCTTACATTTAAATGTTTTGCATCTACATTGAGTTTTTGATCCTATCTTTTTTTGGTATTGATATTAATATATATGTTAAATTGCCAACTCAACCAACAGTCCAACCGTTAGGAGGAGGCATTATATTAGTGAGATTTTATATCTCAACAATATAAATGATTTTCTATAATTGTTAAATGTATAGTTTTTTCACGTTCAATTTCGACCAAACCACCAAGCACCTACATGGTCAAGATTCAATCATTTTCGTTGCTAGCTAAGATTGATATGGCGAGTTATAACTTAGGGGACTTTGAAGCTGGAGGCCATAAGTGGTACAATATCTCCTCTACCAATTTTACTAGATTAGATCTCCTTGTAATGTTATAATGCTGGTTAAATTTACTGATAAATCATTCAACTATAGAGTCACTCAAAAATTATTAGGATCATAATTTTATTATTTTATAAAGCAGGAACCTAATTCTTCATCCCAATGGAAACAAAAGTAAAAATGTTGAGGATCACATCTCTATATATTTGAGGCTGGTGTTAGATGGAAGCTCTCTTCGGCATGGATCAGAGGTCCATGCATTTTTCCGCTTTTTCCTATTCGATCAGAACAACGACCATTATTTAGTAATTCAAGGTGCGACAAATATTTTGATTCTATTGTATTAAAGTCTGTCTAAAAGTTTGACTATTAACTCTGTGATCACAATTTACATAGTATTGTGGCTAAAATGCAAGAATATTCTAAATACTCTTTTCCATCTTCAATTTTTCAAAAATGTTACTTACTTGGGTTGAATGGTCATTTTTCATGATGAATAATCACTTTTAAGTATTAATAATCATCAAGTTATTTTTTTTTTCTTTTCAACAGATGGTATAAGACGTTTTCATAGACTAAAACCTGAGTGAGGCACTGATCTTCTCATTTATCTCAAGGATTTTGTGAGTCCTTCAAATGGATATCTTATCGATGATAGTTGTGTGTTTGTAGCAGATGTGTATGTATGCCAAGAAAATGAAAAGGTCGATTGCATATCGATGATAAAAGCCCCTTTAGCTACACACACATAATTGGACGGCTCCTATGCCTATATATGGCGATTTAGATGCTAAATTGATAGAATCGACAACTTTTGATGCCGGGAAACAGAAATGGTAAATCATAATTAAGATGTCACTAATTTAACAATGGTAGTTAAAAGATGTTATTTATCTCATTATTGCATTTTAAAACCAGGAAAATCCAAATGCATCTGAAAGGATTTGGCGACCGAGCAGGTACTCATGTATCTTTATATCTGGCTTTAGCTAAAAAGACAAGCTGCCTATAGTATTAAACGAGAGAGAGATATGAAGAAGAGTTTTTATTAGAAGAAAAACTGTGTTTTACATTCTCGTGTATATGGTATATATAACAGACAATACATACACAACTAAGCTAACCAATTCTACTAACTAACTAACTAACTACTTTGCAGCTGTCATCTTGTTGTGCTGGTCATCTTGTTGTGCTGAGCTGTATTCCTTTAGTTGTTAGTTGTATCTTATCATCCCCCCTCAAGCTAAGCATGTTGAGCATGGGAAGCTTGGTAAGAAGTGAAGTGAATTGAGTAACACCAAGTCCTTTAGTCAATATATCAGCTAGTTGGTTAGAAGAAGAAACATGTCTGAGATGAAGTGCTTTAGACTTCACTTGTTCTCTTACAAAATGAAAATCCACATCAATATGTCTTGTTCTTGTATGAAAGACAGGATTAGTGGCTAAAGCTAAGGCTGACATGTTATCACAAGAGAGAGTTGGAGTTATAATTGGAATATGAAGACTTTGAAGTAAGAATGTGAACCACTTGAGCTCAGCTGAAACATGTGCAAGAGCTCTGTATTCAGCTTCAGTTGAAGATCTTGAGACTGTATTTTTCTTCTTAGATCCCCAAGAAACTAAATTGTTACCCAAAAATATACAATAGCCAGTTGTAGACCTTCTATCTTGAGTGTTACTAGCCCAATCTGAGTCAGAAAAGGCATGAAGAGTTGAAGGTGAAGAAGAAAATTGTAGACTGTAATGATATGTTCCTTTGGGATATCTAAGTATTTTCTTTAATGCTTCATAATCTTCATTTGTTGGCTTATGCATTGCTTGACACACTTGATTAACAACAAAGGAAATGTCAGGTCTTGTAATAGTTAGATATCGTAAAGCACCTGTTAAACTCCTAAACATGAAAGGATCCTCATATAATTGCTTGCTATAGTTAGATAAAATACCATATTTAGCAAGAGTATGAGTTGTGGAAGCTTTACACTCACTTAAACTAGCTTTCTTAAGTATAGATAGAGCATAATTAGCTTGTGAGACAATTATATTACCATTAGAATTGGACACTACAAGACCAAGAAAATAGGCTAAAGAACCTAAACCTTTCATTTGAAACCTGTTCTTCAAAGCAGCTATGCCAGATGAGATAGCTTCAGCATTTGCACCAGTTACTAGAATATCATCAACATATACCAGAATTATTGTTAATGATGAAGAGACTCCTTTGACAAACATTGAAGAATTTGCAGCACTAACTTTGAAACCTTGAAGAACAAGAAAGGAATGTAAAAGAGAATACCAAGCTCGAGGAGCTTGTTTTAAACCATAGAGAGACCTGTTCATTTTACATACATAAGATGACTTTGTTGAATCAATAAATCCTTGTGGTTGTGTCATATACACCTCTTCATCAAACTCACCATGAAGAAATGCATTTGACACATCAAGTTGTCGAATTTCCCAATTATTTGACACAGCTAAGGCAAGAACAACTCGAATTGTTTGATGTTTGACTACATGACTGAAAGTTTCAGTGTAGTCCAAACCATACTCTTGTAAAAAACCTCTAGCTACAAGTCTTGCTTTGTAGCGAGCTATAGTACCATCAGCATGACGTTTGACCTTGTAAATCCATCTACATGTAATAGGATTGCGTCCATGTGGTGCAGGTACAAGAGTCCAGGTGTTTTGGCTTATCAATGCATCATATTCTTCTTGCATTGCTTCTTGCCAACACTGAAATTTTGCTGCTTCTTTAAATGATGATGGTTCAAGTAAGGTTGAGGTTTGTATAAGAGTTTGGCATTTATATGAAGGTTTAAGAGAACCAGTTTGTCTTCTTGTAACCATGGGATGATGAGGTTGAGTAGGAGGTTGTGAAGGTATATTTGGAGCTAATGGCTCAGAAATTTGAGAAGTAGATTGTGAAGATGTTATATTAGGTATTGATGTATGATGAATAGATGAAGAAGTATCAGAATTCAAAGATAGAAAAGGTTGAGAAAGTGAGGACAAATTTATGCTTGAGAATATATCAGTTAATGTAGAAGTGTTAGGGATAGAAGGGGGTGAATTTGAAGACATAGAAGCAAAAGGGAAAGAAGACTCATTAAATTGAACATGTCTTGAGATGAAGATGCGAGAAAAAGCTATGGAGAAGCTATGGAGAAGCACTTATAGCCTTTAGAGTAAGAACAATAGCCAAAAAACACACAAGGTTCAGATTTCAAGGCAAATTTATGCTGATTATATGGCTTTGTCCAAGGGTAGCATAAGCATCCAAACACTCTTAAATGATTGTAGGTTGGAGTTTTTGAAAATAGGACTTCATAAGGACTTGTATGGTGAAGGGAAGGGCTTGGTATAAGGTTAATTAAGTAGATAGAAGCAGCTAGAGCTTCACACCAAAATTTCATGGGTAATGAAGCATGAGTGAGCAAAGCTAATGTAGTTTCAATCAAATGCCCGTTTTTGCGCTTAGAAACCCCATTTTGTTCAGGGGTGTGAGGGCAAGAAGTTTGATGTATAACACCCAATGATTGAAGATACAATTTGAATGAAGTACTGGTATATTCTCCACCATTATCAGATCTTAGAAACTTAATTTGTGTATTGATCTGTGTTTGAATCATTGTAGTAAAAGCTTTGAAGACTTCGCACACCTCTGACTTGTGCTTTAAAGGATAAACCCAACTGAACCTGCTATAATCATCCACAAACAATACATAATATCTAAATGATGAGCAAGAAGATATTGGAGAAGGTCCCTATACATCTGAATGAACAATATCAAAAGGGTGTCTAGATTGTGTAATAGACAAAGAAAATGGAAGTTTATGTGCTTTATAAACAGCACAAGAATTACACTTAACACCATAATGATCTAATTTACTATTCAAAACTGAAGACAAGGGAGTTAAAGCTTGAGATGATGGATGTCCCAAGCGCAAATGCCACAAAATAGCTGATGAAGTTTCAACTTTAGAAGAGAGACACTTGAAGGATTGAGAATTACAGAAATCAGCCATTGTAGATGATGAGCTTGCACCAGCTGAGAGTGTATATAAGCCATCCCTACAAGGGCCCTGAAAGAGCAACTTATGTGAGCAAGAATCATATATAGAGACTGATTTTGAGCTGAATGAAATAACACAATTGTTATCACTTGTAAGCTTTGAAATAGATAACAAGTTAGAAGAGATGGATGGAAAATGAAGCACTGAATTCATAGAGAATGATGAGTTAGAAATATTCAGCTTACTATGACCAACACTTGCAATGTCAAGGTTTTGTCCATTTCCAACTGAAACTGAGTGAGAGCCATGATAAGGCTGAGAATTCTAAAAGTCCGAATCATTAGGAGAAGGCATTATATTAATGAGATTTTATATCTCCAACACGCCCCCTCACGTGCAAGCTTAGTAGAGAGTAGAGAGAAGCCATAGAAGCTTAGTAGAGAGTTAGATAAAAAGAGCTAAGCTTGCACGTGCATATTTTAAAGTGGGTGGCGGTAGGGAGACTCGAACCCAGGACCTCAAGGACCGTGGAGCTCTGATACCATGTTAGATTGCCAACTCGTGTTGGAGTATAATTTCTCACTAATATAATGCCTTCTCCTAATGGTTCGGACTTTTAGTTGAGTTGGCAATCTAACATGATATCAGAGCCCAGATCCATAAGAGATCGGTTGTTCGACTCTTGCCGTCGTCACCCAATTCAAAAATTCACGTAGCAAAGACTAGACATGCAAAAAAATGACATGAATCTAGCTTGCACGTGAGGGGGCGTATTGAGCATGTAAAACTCATATATAATATATAAGATGACTCCTCCTGATAGCTTAAGCTTTTGGGAGAATACATGCTCAATACGCCCCCTCACGTGCAAGCTAGATTCATGTCATTTCTTGCATGTCTAGTTTTTGCTACGTGAATTTTTAAATTGGGTGACGACGGCAAGACTCGAACCCGCGACCTCTTGTGGATCTAGGCTCTGATACCATGTTAAACGAGAGAGAGATATGAAGAAGAGTTTTTATTAGAAGAAAAATTGTGTTTACATTCTCGTGTATGTGGTATATATAACAGAAAATACATACACAATACATACACAGCTAAGCTAACCAATTCTACTAACTAACTAACTACTTTGCAACTGTCATCTTGTTGTGCTGAGCTGTATTTCTTTAGTTGTTAGTTGTATCTTATCATATACGGTCTCAGATACATGCCAAATTTACCTTGTGTATAATAAAGCAATATTCAAATTATGCAAGAATCAATCAACCTAAATCACCTAAAGGACCTAAATCCCATATATCTTACAAGAGTTAGTTGACTGACTTATTCTGTATCCTATTATGGATATACTTTATAAATCCCCTATTATGAACGGGTCAATTATTTTAAAAGGCCCATACAACATTACACATTCTAAAACAAACCCCACCCCAACTAAACAAACTAAACTCCAACTAGCCTAGAGTAAAAACCCAAAACACCCCTTCCCTGTTACTTCTTATACACCAAAATACCCAAAACTAAAAATCAAACCCATATTAGGTTTTTTTAGATCCCTCGTATCTCACTGAGACACGATGCTTCCCCCAAATTTACTTACCTTCTCATCTCTCTCAACAGCCCCATCTTCCCCTTCCCAGTATGAATTCACCAACACCATACTCCTCCGCTGCTTGACGCTGCCACCATCACCGTCTCCTGCACAGCTATCTCGGCCCAGTCCTAGTGAACAGCCCCATCAGATCTCGGCGCCATCGCAGACTCCACCAACGAGCAGCCACGACCACCTCCATGACCACCGTGAATCCAATCTGCTGCACAAAAAAATATGCTCTCTCCTTCTTGATGCAGAAAACCGCTCTGCTTCAACGCGTTTCGCCGTTCGCCGCCGCTGTTTGAGTCCCATCATCAATCCTGCTCACTGTTCGACATCCATTCCTGCCGCTGGCTTGACTACCATGTCTTTTCCACTGCTCGAGCCCACTGCTAGACCACTACCAGAGTTCGTCTTCTTCTCAGGTCGCCTCTCTTCTTCCCCATTTAAGCCGATGCCTCCGTCCATCTTCACGCCTCACCATATCCGCCCCCATCTCCTCTCCCTTCCACAGCAGCAAAGGCCAGCGCCGCTCCTCTAGTCTCGGTAATGGCGTTGCTCCACCATCGGTGTTCCTTTGTGCGCCGCTGTCACCAATGTCACCAAAGTCCACGCCTCACCATTTACGTAGATCAAGGCCCAATTAGATACAACTTTCATTGGATCTTCATTTCTCAAGTAGATTGGAACCAGGGTTTTTTTTTAAATTTCTGATTACATTACTATTTTCCTTTTCTTTTTTAATTCGAAAATATACTGTAAAAAATTTGTGTTTGTTTTAGATATAGGTTTAGATCTATTTGCAATGTACCAAATTAATTTATCTAAAATGTACCAAATTGATTTATTTGTAATATATCAAGTTGATTTATTTTGAATGTGTATTATTTTTGCGGTAAAACCTTTGTTGGTTTGTACCAATGGATGGATATCGATACGATATCTTCGATCGGATTTCTAAATAAGTGCGGGTAATAACCTCGGACATAACACAAACCTTTAGAAAAATACTATTAGGACCCGTTAAACATAAAAACGAACGTACAAAGCATTTGGTACGTACCAAACTCGGGGGAATTGGTACGTTCCAAACAAATAAATATTGGTCTGTACAAAACCTAAAAATATTGGCATGTACCAATACCGAATTGGATAAGGGTATAAGGGTAAAAAATCTAACTCAAAAATCTAAGTTAGGCCTTTGTTAGATTGATTTTTTAGTTAGGATTTTGTGGATAATATTTGTTTGTTTTTGGGTCTCGAAAAGTAATTTCCTCATTATGAACAATGCAAAATATAATAGAGCCTACTGTGAAATTAACCCATGAAAGATCAATACAACAAAAACAATACATTAAACATTTGACACATTTCAGAAGAAGAATTTATGCTCCTACATTATATAATAATTATCGACCTAGCTAATGGAACAACAAACCCACATACAAATTCAACCATTCTATCCTCTTAACAACTTTTGTTATTTACAATTGAAGTTCATAAATTTCTATACTCATCATCGATTTACTCATAGTATCAAAATTCTAAACCCAGTAATTAGTATTACAACATTAAGAACAGAAAAAAAAGAGAGAAGAGTTAAAGAAAGGGACCTGTAAAGAACATCAAAGGAGACATAATCATGAGGACGACCAATGTGGCTAAGATCATACACAGTAAATCCAGAAACATACATACCTACAAACTTTTGGTTTAAACGACGGTCTATAAATTGTTTTTGTAGCCATAAATCTTTTGAGTCGCACAAATGGGTGGTTTCTCTATCAAATGTGTTATTTTTTGCTACTCTTTTGCCACTGAAGTAGATAGTCGCCTAGTGATAGTTTTGGATTTGAATAAAGGACTGGTATATGCAATTTTGAAGTTTTTTTGTGTAATTGTAAAAAGAAAAGAATAGATTTTGTGAAAGGAAGGACTTGTTGTGCCCATTTCACGGAATTTAACTGAGGTGGGTTACGATGGGGGCAATTATATAATAGAGCCACCACGAGGCTTAACATAGTAAAGCCCAAACACTAGTGCCTACTAACTAGTAGTCCAATATCAACTAAAACCTCATAGAATACCTAAAAACCCCTTTTGTCCTCTTATACACAATGAAAGACCAAAAATCAAAAACCAAATCCCTATTAGGGTTTTTGTTTCAAAACACGTTCTTCTCTGTACCCTCTGTACCCTTCCTCTCTCACCTTCCCACCTTTCCACCAGTGCCGCCTCCCCAACCTTCCCACCAGTGTCGCGCCACCACCACTACCTTCTTCACCAACCCTTCTCCTTCTTCCCCTTCCTTATTAACCCCCTCTCGGCTGAAGATGACAACTGCAGCCAGATTTGCTCCTCGCTACCAGCAGCAGAGACGCCAATAACAGCAGCAATAAAAACGACACCCTCTTTCAACCACCACCATTGAGACTCTCTTTCCACTCTTCCCCTTCCCACCACCATCGATCTTCGACGAAGCCAGAGCCGTAGCGACCAGATCCACCCTTAGCACGACAACAACCTCCATTTCCACCACCAGCGACAACAATCTCCACCCCCTTCGCCGCTCTCCATCAAGCAACGCCTCCATTTCCACCACCAGCGACGAGATCCACTGCTGCGAATTGCACCACTGTGTCTGCTGCGAATCGAATCTGCTGCGAACTAAAACCTCAACAGTGCTGTTGCGCCAGAAAAACCCTCAAACTCCAGTCAACGCTATGATTTTGCCTCCCCAACAGTGCTGCTGCGACAGTAAAACCCGCACCATTAAGCCGACTCACGTTCACGCCATTCCAGATCTCCCATCGTGGACCTTTGCTGCGTTACACCAAATCTGGGTTTTTTTTAAAACCGTGTCTGCACAATGTTTGAGTCCAGCAGCCCATTTGGTTCCAGCAGTATGTGTCCAGCCCCTTAGGTATATCCCTTTAGTGTCCATCCCTTAGGGTCCAGCCTGACTTGACGATATATTTCTTGTGTCTCCGTAAAGTTATTATTTGTAACAAATAATATGACAAAAAATAAGTTAATAGGTATTCGGTACAACCCTTACTCCAGTAGCTTGTTGGGTCTAGCTTGTTTGGGTCTCCCTTCAGCTCTTTTTTTGTTTTTACCAAAACAGGTTGGTGTTTCCCCTTATGTATATCCCCTTAGTGTCCAGCTTTTAGGTATATCCCCTTAGGGCCAGTCCATTGGGTATGGACATTAGAGACCTCTATATTTTTTTGGGTTAAACCTAATCTAGTTTTTTAATTTTTGCAGGTGAGAATTAAACAGTAATGAAACACTAATTAAACCCTACTGTGAAATTTTTAAAAGCTTAACACATTGGCATGAATATGGAAAAAAACGGATTTGTGTACAGACCATTGGGTACACGAACTTTATTGGATTTATGGACATACACTTGGACAAAACCGGGACATTGGACATATACAAAAACCATGAATTGAGTACATCCCTATATATTTGTACTATTATATGAACTAACACTAACTACACTTGTATAAAAATTCATTTTATCCACCTTAAAACATTGTGTACTAATAAAAAATGTAGGTTCGTACCTTCGTGAATGTACCGAAAAAATATATCGGGTAAGTTAACATAATAAAAATCAGAAAAAAATTAATAAAAAATTAAGAAATATATTCTTAAAATATATATTAGACCACATATGTGTCAGTAAAAGTATGAGAGAGGAACACATGTGTTCTACGGTAGATTGTGGGTATTATAGTAAGTGTGCCTATTGATCTGAACTAGTTAGGCTTTAATAAGAACTGTTATGGGGTTGGACTTTAAATACTAAGAAAGTTGGGAAATGGGCTGTAATTTATCCTCGCTATGATGGGTGAAGGGGATTGGCAAAGAGTGAAACGATTTCACGAGTTTTTTTATTGGGGTAATGAAACCGAAAGTACCCAAAAATCACCCCTCCTAATCCCTTCTTATTACAAGAAATAACAACACCCAAACCCCAACACATATAGGTTATGGGAAATTAAAAAAATCCATTAAACTTTTACATTACCATTCTTTCTTCTCTCTTTCAATACTGTTTTCTCTTCTCTCTCTTGACAAGAAAAACGTTGACGCTTTGATCTCTCTTCACCACCACCAAACGCCGTCAACCCTGGACCATGATTCACCTTCATCTAGTGCAGACAAAAACCGCTGCCGTCCTAGACCATGATTCTCCATCTCCGGTCTTCCCCTCGTACCAAACCACCGCCATCTCCGGTCTTCCCTCCGTACCAAACCACCACCATCTCGTCACAATAGAAAACGGTCGCCATCGAGGAGCATCTCCATCATCTGATACATAAGAAAAATTCTTCCATTTCTTTGTCACCACCCACCCGCCACCGTGTCACCACCAACCAACGCCGTGTTGGACCATTCTCCACCACTAGATGTAAGATCTGCTTTTTTTTTTCTGTCGAGTGTGAAGAGGTTTGTATTTCTTTTCTTTTTTGTTCCAGGGAGTGTAAGTGAAGATATTTTTATTTCTTTTTTATTCCAACATTTGTGATTGAAAATATTTCTATTTCTCTTTTGTCCCAACGAGTGTGAGTGAAGGAATTTCAATTTTTTCTTTGTTCCATCGAGTGTGTGAAGAGATTTAAAATAAGGTTTCAATGGTTGTAATTTAAGCATTGGTTTCTTCGAAAAGCTCTGAGCCTAAAAAAACATATTCATTGCCATTTGGTGGAAGAACTAAATCATCTTCACATAAATCATGCCATACAAATCCATTTTTGTAGCATATGCATTAATGAAAATAAAAACAAATTTAGTTTTTACCCGACGATTATTACATATTGTTTAGAATGGTTCTTACCTTTTTGAAAGACCAGGAGAATTCTATTTCTTTTTGGTTCCAGGGAGTGTGAGGAGTGTGAAGAGATTTTATTTTGTTTCCTTTTGCAACTGTTGTCTAATGGTTGATTGGTACGGACCAACATGTTATACCCTGACTTATATAAGAATTGGTACGTACTGACTGGAACCAAATAAGTGTTGGGGGATTATGTAATTTGAATTGGATTTTAACTTTTTTTTACATAACCCCTTCTACCTATACTTTAAAAGGGAATTTGACTAGACATAAACCCAAATGTAGAGGCATATAATGCACGCCGTTAATGTTGTTTTGGAATTGTTGTTGTTTCGAGATGGGTACGTACCGACTTTGGTACATACCAAGTGGACCTTAAAACATGAATTATAACATGTATTAGTTTTGAGATTGGCACGTACTAACATTGGTACGTACCAAAGACAGATTTGGAACTAAAAAAATAATAAATATAAGGGATATATAAGTCTTTAGGACCAACCAGGTTGCCAACAGATGCCTTTGTTAGTATTATTAATGAACCAAACCTTTAAAAATAAGTCTTTGCAAAAAGTTATGTCTTAATTACAAATTTACTCTTTTTTTTAACATATTTAAAAAAATTTACAAAAAAACTTATAATATAATATAATTGTAAAAATATCAATTTAATAAGGGAACAATTACCAATTAAATACTAGTTAGAGATTTAATCACCATTAAACTACCTTCTTCTTATAGAGTTATTTTCCAATTAAGTTCACAAACCCATTAATCCACCCCCATCAAGTCCAACACCATATTTCTCCCTTAAAAGGCCCAGCTTTATAATATCTCTTCCATCCATACCCCTGCTTTAATAATCTTATTTGATTTTTACCATATTTATCTTTTTGTAACTTATTCCATAGATATAGTGTATTTAATAAATCCCTTAATCATAGTATCTTAAAACAAAAAGAAAAAGTAATCGCTGAAGAATAATGAAACATAAATAAATATCTTCACTCTCATCTTCCCACAAAGACGCCTCCACTGGAGGACAATCTCCACCTTCATCTCGAACAGAAGGTCAACAAAAGGACATTCTCCACCTTCATCTCCAACAAAAGATCAACACCCCATGGATTCCAGCTCAGATTCCGACGGCTCTCACATTTCCACTACCCCTCCCCGGAATTCCCCACCACCACAACCTCCATGCCCAGAGCTGCCGTCAAAGCCTCCAACTCACCACCAAATCGAGTATCAAAATCCCCACCGCCACCAAGTCCACCACCAGGCCTACCACCATTACTTCTTCTCGAGTCATTCTACGACCAAGACGCACAAAACCATCCTCGAAACCCAATCCAAAAGAAGCCCAACCCGAAGCCCATCAACAACTGCCACCGGAAAGCCCAATACCACCACCGAACTTCTAAATGCTTGTCTAACTGCTAAATGGTGTCCGAGTATTGATTCTTTATACGATAACGTTACATTGTTATGCAAAAGTTCTCAAGGTATGACTCTTTTAATCCAAAACCATACTTTATGTCATACAGACATGTAACCCGTCCAAAACCACACTTTAGTATTTATTTTTTTATTTTTTTATTTAATAATTATTAAACACCACTTTTTCCTATCTTATCCTTTTCTTAAAAAGATTAAATAAATAACGTAAACATCCATTTTAACTTATTTAGTGCCTTATTTAGTGGAAATTGTTATTGGTAATTTTTAAATATCAATGACATTAAAATTAATAAAGAGATAAACTTCAAAATTCAATATAATTTGAATATATTGACGTAACAAATCAAATCTTATAATTCAAACTTATCATTTCTTTATTACTTTTCTAAATAAGGTTTAAATAAGGTTTATTTAATCAATTTGTTATTTAGATATAAAATGAACAATTAATTTATTTATGAATAACTATGTTGATTTAAAAAAAAAATATTGTAAAGAAATATAGTCGTATAAATATCCTATTTTTAATCATATATGTCTTATATTTTTAAAAGTATAAACTACATTTTAGTAGTAAAGACATTATATATTATATTAAATAAAATAGTTTTAAAAGTTTTCTATTTATAGCCTGACCTTATAAATTTAACATTACAAACTATATTCTACTAGATCTTATATATTAATTAGTAGTATAAAACTATCCTAGTAGTACAAATTGCTATTTAACAATAAAGATATAAATTCTAGGACTATAAAGATCATGCTAGTAGTCTAAACTATTCTTTTTAATATACTATATTATGTCCATACTACTAAAATATAGTTTATACTTCTAAAAATATAGGACATATAATTTTCAATATTATTTGATTGATTTTAGAACAAAAAAACATAAGAAAACATTCCCTTTTACGGACACAAGAAAGAGGAAAATAAAGAAAGATATAAAATTCAAAATTCAAAACTAGATAAAGGGTAATATAGTCTTGTGATTATTTTTAATATTAATATTATTAGATAACTAAATGAAAGTTGTTTAATGGTAATTATTATCAACATGAGTAATTTATTGGTGTTAGTCCTTTTAATAAGCCCATTAACTTAATTACGAGGAACACCTTTACTTAAAAGAAATTTTGCAGAGATCGTTGGCTAATGATATGTTCTTAAGAATATATGTACTTAAGCTTACTGTCATTTGGTCTAAATTTATTTTCAAGGCACAACCAAACTTCTGAAACAATGTAATTCTTTAGGCTATATGCAAAACAAATGAAGGAAAGTTGACACTTAATGTTAAGAGTTAAATAGATTTAATGAAAATGTTTAGAAAGAATGTCTTAAAGTCAGAATATTGCTTTTTTTAAAGTTCTGATAAGTGACAAATTAACGTATCATGAAGAATTTGGAGTTAAACATTCCTAAACTTCAGTAACATAATTAGATCATATCATATAAGATAGACCGTATCATATAAGATCTTAATTAGATAATATCATATCATATCATATAAGATATATAAACAATAGATAAAAACTTTTCTTCTTCTTCACTTAATCTATCTATAAATTTGTAAAATATATTTACCAATTTGTGTTACTTGAATTAAATAGGATGATTAGATAAACCTTACGCAACGGATTAGAATGAAGATTCAAGAATTCAGTTTTTTTGCTTTTGGATCGTGAACTTAATTACAAGAACTAAATCCTATGTTTTCACCACATAATGGTATGTAAATTTTGTTTAAGTGTATAAGGAAATAAGAGAACTGATTTTGTTGGAGGAAATTTTTCTATGTCTTTGAGAGTGAATGGGACTCAGTGCATGAACCGTTGGTTTATTCACTAATAATAAACCACCTTCTCCATGATCTCCACTTCCACCACTATCTTAGTGGGTAGATTATTTATTTAACTCCCTAATAACCATCTAAGCATGTTCATGTCAGCCCATCATGGGTGACATGAAAATAAAAAATTACTCTTTTATTTCTTTCATCATCCCACTCGCACATGATGGGGTTACTACCGTATTACACTGTTGATGTCTCCTCATTTGTGATAGATATATATTAGGATGAGACGTCATTTTTAGTGATTTAGGAAGTCTTTGAGTCGATTTTCTTGAGAAATATTGCACTTTCCTATTTTGAGTCTTGATTTAGTAAAACAATATTTTTAGAGCATATTGGGTTTAATTATTTATTTAGTGTGAAGCTTTAAAGATAATTATGGAGTTTAATTAGAGTCCAAGTCAAAGACAACAAGATATGGAAAGAGATAGACATGGTAATTGGAGATAAGGAAATAAAATCTAAAAACATGGAAAAGGAAAAGCTGCCTTAATCCTGAATATCTGCACCTACGACCACAAATCAGCTTATATCTCAAAAACGGTGTGGAATTTGGAGAAACGGTCAAGAGAAAAGTCGAAGATCTTTCCGAGGCGATGAATTTGGTGTACTCATACGCGTCAAACGGATGAGTATTGAAGCTGCTAGGACCAAAAGAAAAACAGGCATGATTGCATGTTTTTAGGGTTACGAATTTGAGTTGGGCTTGGAGTCCACTACTTACTTCTCCTTCAAGAAAACGAATTAGGTCTTCCTAAACACCTATAAATACACCCTTATACCATTGTAAACATGTCCTTGCTCAGTTCTAAACATTAGCTTAAATTATAAACAATAGCTTAGTCCTTTACATTAATATTCATCCTTAGAATCAAGCTATTCATCTAAGGAGCAAGCTGACCTATAGAGGAAGACAAGAAGAAGAAGTTGGAGAGTGACAAACTCCTCTTCTACATCTCACCTTCTCTATATTTAGAGTAATTAGCTATAGTTCTATTCTCAACCATATTTCTAAGCTTTTATTTTGGAAGTTTACTTTTAATTGTTGGATTATTATTTTGTCTTTAAATACTATTTGTTATTTTAATTGATTGAGCTTGGCGTATATTGTTATTATGTGTTTTGACTTATTGTTACACCTTAGATTTGGCCAATCTTAGGATTATTCTTAGTTATTGACAACACCACATAATCGTCTAATTTTGATCCCTTGCTTAACTAGATAGCCATTAAGGTTTGATTTAATCACCAATCATTAATTAGGAATCCTTAGTAGTGGAGAGGTTGCTCCTAAGCCTAGAGAAGGCTAGGTAGAATTTAGAATCCTGGTTAATATATAATGCTTAATCTGTGACAGGTTAGAATAACAATTTAGTAATAGACTTAGTAATCCTAATCTATTTGACTTACATTCATATTTAGTTATTTGTTTTGTTTATTTGTTTTAATTATTTAATTGCGTAGATTGTTATTTCATCTTTTTATATTTTTATTTAAAACATATAATTTCATCTACGCTTGTTAAATATAAGTAGATCTAACGGATACAATCCCTGCGAACGAACTTGACTTATCATTAAAACTTGCAAACGATGTGTGATACTTGCAGTGAGTTCCGTGGTTCTCAAGGGTGTGTGACTCTTTATTATTACCTTTATTTGTCTATTATTTTATCACACCTTTTCCCCCACCAAGTTTTTGGCGCCGCTGCCGGGGATTTATCTTTAAGTTAAATCTATTTTGTGTTTATTTAGTGTAGAAGTTTTTATTTGTTTTCAGTTTTACGCTTTCTTTTTGTTTTAGTCTTTCTCAGGATTTTAGATGGATAATCAACGGTTAGAGCTAGGTTTACCCAGTAAATTTCGAGTTCAACGCATTGAGATTCGCGTCCCAACTATCCAAGCCGTTAGATTCAAGCCTGATCCTGATTTAATTAATCAATTCGCGAGCTATGGGAAATTTAATGGTGATACAAATCAAGATCCGGTCAGATCTGTTCAAAAATTCATGCAATTCTGTTATGCCTACATTAATGAAGGTGTTACGCAAGAACAGATGTATTATTTAATGTTTCAATTTTTCTTGACCGGGAAAGCAAGCGATTGGTTCGATGATCAACCTCCCGAGCTAATAACCGATTGGGACAAGCTTCAAGAAAGATTCCTTGATAAATTTTATCCTACAAGTATGCGAGTGAAGGAACTCTTGGAGCCTACAAATTTCTTACAAGAAGCCGGAGAGAGTGTTGGTGAAGCATGGACGAGATTTCAAAAGATGTTGGCAAGATGTCCACTACATGGATACACGCCACAATTACAATTATCCATGTTCTATAATGGACTCAATAGAGAGTCAAGGCTGAGAGCAGATAATATGGGTCGTGGAAATTTTGTCTCTATGGATCCAAAAGAAGCAAAAAGTGGTATGGAAACAATCATTGAGAACAACATGAGTTGGCCACAAGGAAAAACTCCTACCACTAACGAAGAAGAAGACGCGAGGATTTCAAGCTTGCAAGATCAAATACAACAACTCGCTATAACTGTTAAGGAAAGCATCCCAAAGCCACCTCAACAGTTATACCTACAAGAGCAAGCCTATGAAAATCAAGCTGATCAACCACCGAGCTATACTATGCATAATGTAAGTCAAGCTCAATCACGTCCTCAAGAAGAGATTACTGAGTTAAAAGAGACTATTAGTCAATTCATCAACTTCTCGAAGGAAAATATGAGCAGAATTGAATCAAAGATCGATGCATCAGTAGTGCAAAGCCTGCAACAGCAGAACCAAGATCTTAAACAACATAATCAACTTTTAGAGAAGAATGTGATGCAGCTCACTACAATCATAGAACAGATGCAAAGTCAACTCCTACAATTGACCTAAGATACAACTACTAACATGAAGAAGATCCAATACGTTGACGACAAGGTCAAGACTATTAGTCTTCAAGCTCAAAAGATAAAAGAACGCGGTGAGATAATCACCAAAGCGCTACCATCTCCCTCAAAAGGGGATGTTCTACCAAACAAGTCAAACGTAAGTCGGATGAACTTAGATGAGATAATTGTTGAAGATTGGGTTGAAGAAGTTGAGCATGATAAGATTAAGAAGCCTAGAGTGGTTGATGAACCAATAATTGAAGAGAGAAGTAGAGCAAGAAAAACACCCATACATTGCCACTATCCCACGGAGCAACATCAGAAGTGTATAGAGGCGTTAAAACAAGTGAAAATTAACGTCCCTTTACTCGAAGCTATGGAAGGAAGGAGAAACTATGATCGATTCTTTATGGAGGCACTCTCCAATAAGAAAATATTCACAAGAGCCAAGTCTGTAGCAATCAACGAAGGGGTATCAGCACGAGTTTAAAGAAGATTACCACCGAAGCGTAAAGATCCAGGAAGTTTCAATCTCCCAATAAAACTAGGTGGTATATTTCATGGAAAAGCCATGTGTGATTTAGGGGCAAGTGTGAATATCATGCCCAAAAGTGTATTCAAGAAGATTGGTATTAGTGAAGCGAAACCGACATCCGTAATCTTACAACTTGCGGATCAATCTACTGTTAAGCCGTGGGGAGTAATAGAGGATGTACTCGTTCAAGTAGGTAACCTTGTTATTCCAACGGACTTTATCATTCTTGACTACAAAGCAGATACGAACGTCCCATTCATTCTTGGGCGTCCATTCCTAGCCACCAACGATACTATAGTGAATGTGAATGAAGGAACCGTGACTCTTAGTATTGAAGATAACTCTAAAACATTCTATGTTTCGGGAAAGAAGAGGAAAAAGAAGTCAAAAGAACTATATCCAATCAGAGCAGTAACCAAGAAGCCAGAACCTGAAAGTCTCCAAGAAACCATAGAGAAAAAGATTGAGTTTGGGGTAGGAGACGAGGTGGCATGGAAACCTCCCAACCCCAAACAGAGCAGTTCTTGGAAGGGACCTTATGTTATCACGGAAATTATCTCAGAAGGAGTGGTCGAAATCAAGGCTATCAAAGGTTGCAAGCTCGATTTGGTAAGTGTTAATCATCTCACTCACTGCTGGGGAGGCTATAAAAAGAAATAACCGAAGTAACTCGTCTAACTTTGAAAGACGTTAAACAAAAGTGACTTTTGGGAGACATCCCATAATAATTTTTATGTTTTCATGTTTTAGTTTAGTTAATTTAGTTATTTTTAGTTGATATTGCATATTTGAGAAAGGTATTAGTGTTTTTGATGATTAGTTATTGGAGAAATCGAGTTAGGGAAGCGAGCAATTTTTCGGAACGGAGAAATTTCGGCAAGTCATATCTTTGCGCTCGGATGTCGAAATCAGGTTATCTTTGAGCCTAAACTGCATAACTTTTCGAGATCTAGCTGTTGGGGAGGTTTTTGCCAAGCGCGGTACACCGGACCTCAGCCGCGGTGCACCGCAGGGTAAAAACCCGTACCACGGGTGGAGCCACGGGTCGTGACCAGAAACCGAGAAACATTGCCCCGCGGACTACCCCATGCACCGTGCCCTGGTCCGCAGGTCAACACGTGCCACGGGTATTTTGACGTAGAAGCCACGGACTACCCCCGCGGTACACCGCACCCTGGTCCGCAGAGCAAAAACACGTGCCACGGGGTCATACCACGGGTGTTAACCAGTGAGCAAAAATTTTCGAGCATCAGATGTCGCGGTGTACCCCGCGGTACACCCCATGGTCCGCACCATGGTCCGCAGCGCGCCGCCAGAGGAAGAGAAAAACGGGTTTAAGGTTATAAAAGAGGTATAGAGCTATTAATTCCGAATTTCATAAACCTCAAGCCTCTTTCTCTTCTCCAAAACTCTCCCAACTCCATTGAAGCTCATAAAAACCTTCACCTAACATCAAAAAACTACCAAATCACCATTAATTCTCATCCAAATCCTTCCCTACATCATTACAAAGAAGATTCAAGCACCCAAATCATATCAAAACACCTAGAAACCAAGAATCAAAACCATGAACTTCAAAATCTTTTCTCAAATTCCTTAAACCCACATCATTAAAGCTTGATTCAATAATACCCACATAGAGAATCATCATCCTAACACCTTTCCTAACCAAAATAAAGCTTTTTCCACCTATGATCATGTTACAAATTTCAAGAGTGTTTAAAGCTTTGCGTTGGGGGTCAAAAGAGATGATGAAGGGAATAGAGAAATTATCAAGTGTTATGGGATATGAAGAATCAAAGCAAGGTATTGGGTAAGTTCTAGATGAAATCAATTGAGATGGATAATAGTTTGGGAATATATTACAAGATAATTGGAGTCAAGCAATTAGAAAGGAACCGGTTTTTGGTGGATTCAAATCCTAAAAAGCAAGCAATTGTAATTAGGGAACAGAAGATGCCAATACCTCTTCTAATCAAAGATTCCTATATCAGAGATGAATAAAAGCTTCTGGGACGCTAGTAGCTGTGTTCAAAACATATTCCTGGATGAACAACTATCACATGAGAGATTTGTCAAGAGCAGAATTGGAAGAAAATAAACAAGAGATTTCTAGAGTGTGATTGATTGGGATGGAGCATAAGAAGATGTAAGGGAAAGCGAAATTGGTGATAATAGAATTTTACATACATGAAAGCACTGCACCCTATTCCGGGTATTGATCAGGCGAGGTAATAGCCTCGAAGAGTATGTTTTCTTTCTTCCTTACCTTTTCTTTATGTGCAATATCTGTAAAATTTTAATTTTCTTTTTTTTTCGAGTCTTTTCGAGTCGTGGGGACACGACTCATTTTTGAGTTGGGGGTGTGGGGATTCGTTGTCTCTCATCTCCATTTTTCTGTTTTTAGGTAAAATTAAAAATTTTGAAGGTTTAGATGTATGTAGAGTGTGTTTAATAGCTTAAAAGCATAAGCTCAGTGGATTAATGATAGAACGTAATATGTTTATGAGCTATTTTATTTTGTATGCTTTGAGTATTTGCAGGAAAACACACATTGATAGTAAAGAAAAGATTAGTGAGCAATGCGATAGAAAGTATGTTCGATCTCAGGGAACCTTGAGAAGTGTGTAGGCCGTGAGATCCAAGCTAGTTGATAAACCATTTGATGAACGTGCTAAAGGTAAGAAAATAACGAAATTACATAGTGTAGAAAGTGATTAAGGCGGTTCTTTCATGTTTGAAGCCTTTGAAGCCTTTTTATACCTTGTCACCATGTTATTTTTGATTTTATGCTATATCCTTCTCAGCCCCTTCTAGCCTTTCTAAAGCTTTTTATTGAAACACATTATAAGCCATATCCCTTTAGACTATAGGACTTTTCCATATGACCTGCACTCGAATCGCGATGCATAGACAGTTGTTTTAGAGCTTGAGTTTGGGGTGGTGGGTCCACCATTATGGGAATTGCTATTGGGATGGGATTTTTGAGCTTATTAATTGTGCTCTGTTCTTAAGATTGATGATGATTCACATATTCTTATTGTAACCCTTTGCCGGGGTAATAGTGAATGAAAAAGAAGCTACGAGCTAATTTTGCCAACAAGGGCATAAAAATATATATATGAGAAAATAGCGTGATATCTCATCATTAAAAAGAGAGTCATAGCGTTTGAAAAGAAATTGATTTGAAAAGAGAATATATATATTCGGACCGGCAAAGTGGAATTTTTATGTGAACATCTTATGCTTTAATTGGGTTATTGGGGATGCTAAATTGTGCATCAAAGAAATCATTGGGTTGAGTGAGAAACGTTTTATGAGAGTAACTCAAGCTCTAGGGCGATTCGTTGATGGCTAGTGAGGAGAGAGCCAAAAGCTCACTCTAAATTATCCAAATATACTTATCATACCGTCCCTAAGCCTACATTACAACCTTAAAGACCTTTTGATTCTTTGCTATGTAATCGAGAAGTGATTGAGCCAATAGAGAGTAGTTAAATGGATCTTTGGACACTAGTGAAGTTCGATGAACAATCTATAGCTTCATTGGGGAACTGAGTAAAGTCCCAATCCTTCTTACATTGCGAAACTAAATCTGATCTTGAATTCAAGCCGTGTTGACTGTGGATATGAGAAGTGTACATGTATGTAGTTTTTTAAATATTATTACATGAAATTTTCTGAGTAGTTGCTTTGACTCTATTCTCCATATTCTTCTATCTTCTGTCTTCTGTGCTTAATTGACCTAGGTGTGTATTTAGAGACTTCCCTTTGTTTTTATCTTTATTGTATCGGGACGATACAACTTTGAGTTGGGGGTCTTGATGTCTCCTCATTTGTGATAGATATATATTAGGATGAGACATCATTTTTAGTGATTTAGGAAGTCTTTGAGTCGATTTTCTTGAGAAATATTGCACTTTCCTATTTTGAGTCTTGATTTAGTAAAATAATATTTTTAGAGCATATTGGGTTTAATTATTTATTTAGTGTGAAGCTTTAAAGATAATTATGGAGTTTAATTAGAGTCCAAGTCAAAGACTACAAGATATGGAAAGAGATAGACATGGTAATTGGAGATAAGGAAATATAAGCTAAAAACATGGAAAAGGAAAAGCTGCCTTAATCCTGAATTTCTGCACCTACGACCACAAATCAGCTTATATCTCAAAAACGGTGTGGAATTTGGAGAAACGGTCAAGAGAAAAGTCGAAGATCTTTCCGAGACGATGAATTTGGTGTACTCATACGCGTCAAACGGATGAGTATTGAAGCTGCTAGGACCAAAAGAAAAACGGGCCTGATTGCATGTTTTTAGGATTACGAATTTGAGTTGGGCTTGGAGTCCACTACTTACTTCTCCTTCAAGAAAACGAATTAGGTCTTCCTAAACACCTATAAATACACCCTTATACCATTGTAAACATGTCCTTGCTCAGTTCTAAACATTAGCTTAAATTATAAACAATAGCTTAGTCCTTTACATTAATATTCATCCTTAGAATCAAGCTATTCATCCAAGGAGCAAGCTGACCTATAGAGGAAGACAAGAAGAAGAAGTTGGAGAGTGACAAACTCCTCTTCTACATCTCACCTTCTCTATATTTAGAGTAATTAGCTATAGATCTATTCTCAACCATATTTCTAAGCTTTTATTCTGTAAGTTTACTTTTAATTGTTGGATTATTATTTTGTCTTTAAATACTATTTGTTATTTTAATTGATTGAGTTTGGCGTATATTGTTATTATGTGTTTTGACTTATTGTTACACCTTAGATTTGGCCAATCTTAGGATTATTCTTAGTTATTGACAACACCACATAATCGTCTAGTTTTGATCCCTTGCTTAACTAGATAGCCATTAAGGTTTGATTTAATCACCAATCATTACTTAGGAATCCTTAGTAGTGGAGAGGTTGCTCCTAAGCCTAGAGAAGGCTAGGTAGAATTTAGAATCCTGGTTAATATATAATGCTTAATCTGTGACAGGTTAGAATAACAATTTAGTAATAGACTTAGTAATCCTAATCTATTTGACTTACATTCATATTTAGTTATTTGTTTTGTTTATTTGTTTTAATTATTTAATTGCGTAGATTGTTATTTCATCTTTTTATATTTTTATTTAAAACATATAATTTCATCTACGCTTGTTAAATATAAGTAGATCTAACGGATACAATCCCTGCGAACGAACTTGACTTATCATTAAAACTTGCAAACGATGTGTGATACTTGCAGTGAGTTCCGTGGTTCTCAAGGGTGTGTGACTCTTTATTATTACCTTTATTTGTCTATTATTTTATCACACCTTTGCCCCCACCAACTGTCCCATACATAAAGAAATTCTTAAAAATTCTCATATACATACTACTACAATAATTCATCATACTTGATAAATAGGTTGTGCGACCGACAAACATACGAGCATACATTACTATTAACCTGCTAGGGTACATAGTTGCTCAAATAAAATCTCATTCCTTAGTTGTAGTACCCAAGACTAAGTATATATTGTTAGTGTCACCTAGGGTGTGATAAAAATAAGATAAAATTAAGTCTGGAAAACTACGCACTCTCAGCCTAGACAGGCACAGTACTGCAAGTATTACAGGACATATGCAAGTTTTAATGATAAGAAAGTTCGTTCTTAGGAACTTAGTGTGCTAGTCGAATGCGTAGCAATAACGAGAAAGCAATAATAAATAAAAAGACAGAAAATTACAGGAATAGATTTTGAAAATAACTAATTAAAACTAGGAAAAATAAAGACAATAAAATAAATACGAAGAATATGAGATGAGAAGTATAGCTTAGGTTTTGCTAGTATGCACTAATCATTCTAATTCTTTCTATTAGATCTAGTTAATAAGGGAGAATATTAGCTCTTGTATACTTAGTCAGGATTCTAAATTCCCATTCCTTAGACCTTGAGAGCGACTAAGGGGGCTACAGACACACCACGAGGTTGGTTCAAATAGGATTATCAAGTGCTACCAAGACCCTAAGAAATCAATTTCCATACATGGTGATAGTGATTAAAACATACCCTAATGACTATCTAGTTAGAATTAGTTTTGTCAGGACTAATATCGACACTAGACGTTATGTGGTGTTTCAATAAGTAGACACCCATCTAAGGTGATCATCTAACTACTATTAAGGTAATCCTAAACGTTGCGCACCGCAAGGAAAACAGTCATTAAATCAAAACACATAAACAAATATAAAGGTAAGCAACTAATATCAGATTAAAACATGTAATTCCCAAAAAAACTTAGATAGAAAGAAATTAGAATTCATAGATTATACATGATGCAAAACCCAAGCTATGGGAAGTTTAGTTCATACCTGAAGGAAATAAACTAAAAGAAATAATGAAATACATCATCTTGCTCTCTACAATAAACTGGAAGAATAAAACCTTAATAACTAATTACTATGAGGCAAGGATGGTTTACAAGTGATATAAGGGTGTATTTATAGGTGTTTAGAAGACCTAATTCGTTTTCATGAAGGAGAGGTTAAGTAATGGACTCCAAGCCCAACTCAAATTCGTAACCCTAAAAACATGCAATCAGGCCCGTTTTTCTTTTGGTCCTAGCAGCTTCAATATTTATCCGTTTGATGCGTATGAATTTACCAAATCCATCGTCTCGGAAAGAACTTCAACTTTTCTCTTGACCGTTTCTCCAGATTCCTCACCGTTTTTGAGATATAAGCTGATTTGTGGTCGTAGGTGCAGAAATTCATGATTAAGACAAGTTTTCCTTTTCCATGTTTTTAGCTTTTCTTTCCTTTATCTCCAATTACCATGCTTATCTCTTTCCATATCTTTTAGTCTTTGCCTTGGACTCTAATTAATCTCCATAATTATCTTTAAAGCTTCACACTAAATAAATAATTAAACCCAATATGCTCTAAAAATATTATTTTACTAAATCAAGACTCCAAATAAGAAAGTGCACTATTTCTCAAGAAAATCGACTATTATGACTTCTAAATCACTAAAAATGATGTCTCATCCTAATATAAATCTATCACAAATGAGGAGACATCAAGACCCCCAACTCAAAGTTGTATTGTCCCGATACAATAAAGATAAAAACAAAGGGAAGTCTATAAATACACACTTATAAAATTTTCAACACAATGGGAAGAACATAGCAGAATAAATAAAATTAATCCTAAAGAAACAACTCAGAAAATTTCATGCAATAATATTCATAAACTACATACCTGTACACTTCTCATATCCATAGTCAACACAGCTTGAATTCAAGATCAGATTAGTTTCGCAATGTAAGAAGGATTGGGACTTTACTCAGTTCCCCAAGGAAGCTATAGATTGTTCATCGCACTTCACTAGTATTCAAAGATCCACTTAACTACTCTCTAATGGCTCAATCACTTCTCAATTACATAGCAAAGAATCAAAAGGTCTTTACGGTTGTAATTTAGGCTTAGGGACGGTATGGTAGTATATTTGGATAATTTAGAGTGAGCTTTTGGCTCTCTCCTCACTAGCCATCAACAAATCGCCCTAGAGCTTGAGTTACTCTCATAAAACGTTTCTCACTCAACCCAATGGATTCCTTGATGCACAATTTAGCATCCCCAATAACCCAATTAAAGCATAAGATGTTCACATAAAAATTCCACTTTGCCGGTCCGAATATATATATTTTTCTATCAAATCCATGTTTTCTATAGCTATTACTCTCTTTTTAATGATGAGATATCACGCTATTTTCTCATATATATATTTTTATGCCCTTGTTGGCAAATTTAGCTCGTAGCTTCTTTTTCATTCACTATTACCCCGGCAAAGGGTTACAATAAAAATCTGTGAATTATCATCAATATAAAGAACATAGCACAATTAATAAGCTAAAAAATCCCATCCCAATAACAATTCCCATAATAGTGGACCCACCACCCCAAACTCAAGCTCTAAAACAACTGTCTATGCATCGCGATTCGAGTGCGGGTCATATGGAAAAGTCCTATAATCTAAAGGGATATGGCTTATAATGTGTTTCAATAAAAAGCTTTAGAACGGCTAGAAGGGGCTGAGAAGGATATAGCATATAAAATCAAAATAACAAGGTGAGAAGGTATAAAAAGGCTTCAAGTGGCTTCAAATATGAAAGAACCGCCTTAATCACTTTCTACACTATGCAATTTCGTTATTTTCTTACCTTAAGCACTTTCATCAAATGGGTTTGTCAACTAGCTTGGATCTCACGGCCTACACACTTCTCAAGGTTCCCTGAGATCGAACATACTTTCTATCGCATTGCTCACTAATCTTTTCTTTACTATCAACGTGTATTTTCCTGCAAATACTCAAAGCATACAAATACATATCTCATAAACATACTACTTACTATCATCAATTCACTGAGCTTATGCTTTCAAGCTATTAAACACACTCTACATCTAATTCCCATGTATCAAAAATTTTAATTTCTACCTAAAAACAGAAAAATGGAGATGAGAGACAACGAATCCCCACACCCCTAACTCAAAAATGAGCCGTGTCCCCACGACTCGAAAAAAACTCGAAACAGAAATTAAAATTAGCAGATAAAAGCATTTACAGACATGGTACGGAAGAAAGAGGACATACTCTCGAGGCTATTGCCTTGCATCATTGATATCCGAGGTTGGATTTGCTTGATCTTTCGTTAATTGCTCAAGGAGTTTCATAATGTGCACTTGATTAGCGTTGATTTGTGCCACATCATTGACTAAAGAAGTTTGAGCTGCTTCGAATTTGGTTAAACGCTCCTCCATCTTCTCTTGCCAACTTTGCTCCTTTTCTTCTTTCGAGACTTGCGTAGAACCCGCTCTTCGAAAGATATCCTTGATCCAAGCATTATCAATATAATTCTCCTTAAATTCGAGTTTCTCTTCTTCACCCAACGTAACATTCGCTTTTCGCACAAGACACGTGATCATAGTAGGAAATTTAACATTATAAACTGATTTGGGAGAGACCGAAAATCGCATCACCTCCTCATAGATCAACTGTGCCACATCTACTTCTTCTCCTCTCAAAATACAGTCCAAAAGTAGAGCGTTCTTTTTAGTCACATCCAAAGTTCGTGTGTTTCCAAAGACATTAGGAATAAGGAAATTGTGCCAAACTCTCGCATCCGGTTGAAGATATTTGTAAGGCCAAGGTGCCTTCAATTCTCCCTTATGTGATTGCACTTTCTCCTTGTCTAAGACATTCTCAAAAAGTAATTCCTCATCAAAGATTTTTCATTTAGCAACCGCTTCATCATACTCGCAGTATCCAATTAATTTCTTCAACTTCAAGTGGTTTCTAATCTCATTAACTGTGAAAGGAACTAACTTTCCTCTAATCGGAACACAACCTTTACTATTTCGGCTAAAGAGGCCTAAATAGAATTCAAAAACTAACTCATGACATAATTCAGAACGTCTTACCATGAACATAGACCAACCCAATTTCGCACCAAACTCTAAGAATCTCTTGTATTCTCCTGTACCAACTTCTTCCTTGAATACTTTCTCATAAGCAAAAGGTAGCTCTTTCAATTGTTTCTCTGCAGAAGCTTTCGAGGCCTTTGAAGCTTCCTCTTTTTCCTTGGATGTAGGACCTTTGAAAGGTGGAAGTTGTGTTTTCTCCTTTGAATAAAAGTAGAGCCTTTTACCATTACGATCAAACATAGCTAGCTTACCTCCATCTTCAACATCGTTTTTACCCTTAGATTTAGAACTAGAACCTTTGTTAATTGATTTCTTCTCAATTGAACCCAATACCTTGCTTTTCTTCACCTCCATCTTGTTAGCTAATACTTCTGTTCTATTAGTCATCTTCAATTGACCCCCAACTCAAAGCATTAACAACTCTTGAAATTTGAACTTGTGAATTTTTGGTTGAACAAGCTTGATTTGGTTTAGGAAGGATGAATTGATGATGAATCTCTATGTGGGTAAGGTGAATTCTTGATGAATTGGCTTGGATTTAAAAAATTGTAGGATGAATTTTGAAAATTCGAGCTCTTGATTCTTCAATTTAATGTGTTTGGTGAGAATTGGGTACTTGAATCTTCTTTTAGTGAGGTGTAGAGAAGATTTGATGTGTTTTTCTTGATGATTGGGTAGTATTTTGATGATTGGTGAAGGTTTTTATGAGCTTTAATGGAGTTGGGAGAGGTTTGGAGAAGAAAGAGAGGCTTGAGGTTTTGTAAATTCGGAATTATACCTAATATCCTCCTTTTATAAGCTTCAACCCGTAACTTTCTCTCTCCAGCGGCGACCTGCGGTGCACTGGAAGTTTTGGTGCGGTATACCGCAGCTTCTGCTCCTCAAAATTTTTAATCCTCGTCAAAAAACACGAACCTCCTACCCGTGGCACAGGTTTTTGGTCTTGCGGTGCACCGAGCTTGAGGCGCAGTATACCGGACCTGATGGTCCAGATTTTTTCTTCTCGGCATAAAACCCGAGGTACCTACACGTGGTACGGGTTTTTCCTCTCTGCGGTGTACCGGAGTGGTAGTCCGGTGTACCGGACTGCTGGTCAGAATTCTCCGAAAAACTTCGTTTTCTCCTCTCGAACTCGATTTCTCCAATACCTAAGCATAAAAAACACTAATACCTTTCTCAAATATGCAATATCAACTAAAAATAACTAAACTAAACATAAACTAAAAACGTAAAAGACATAAAAACTAAAAAAAATTGTGGGTTGTCTCCCGTACAGCACTTTTGTTTAACGTCTTTCAAAGTTAGACGTGTTACCTCTATCAAGATTTGCGAATATAGCATCCCCAACAACGAGTTAGGCTATGGACATCAACTAATCTGCGCTTGATCCCCTTCTTGGGTCGGATTTCTATCACCTTGGCTGAAACAACCTTAGTGACAATGAATGGTCCATCCACGAGTCTTTGAAACTACGTGGCCTATTCTCGCGTTTGTGAGCTTTCCATAGAACTTCATGGCCAACCCCAAACTCAATGTTTGGCTCAGTATCCACAGGCTTTAAGTGGATCTTCTCTGGAGGGACTTTGTGATGTGCAAGGCTGTGGATGACAGGAACAGTGGGATCTAACTTCCTTGGTTTCTTACCCAAGACATAGAAGGTCTCAGATACGTCCTTTGCATGAAGGGTAATGGTCCCTTCTTGGAAGTTGATGACACTTTGACTTGTGGCCATGAAAGGCCTTCCAAGTATGATTGGAACCTGCTTATCTGCATCAAACTCAAGTATAACAAAGTTAGTAGGGATGGCGATATTACCTGCACGGACTAAGACGTCCTCCACTGTTCCCTATGTCCTGGTAACCGAGTTGTCAGCGAACTGCAACTTCACTGGAGTTTTCTCTGATTTCTGAAGTCCAAGTCTCTCGAACACGGACTTAGGCATAAGATTTACACCCGAACCCACATCGTACATAGCTTTCACCTTGAGCATACCATTAATTTGAATAGGAAGGTTAAAACTTCCCGGATCTTTAAGCTTTGTTGGTAGCTCTCGTTCACTTCTTCTTGAAACTCTCAGGTTCTCTCTTGGGATCTCTACACTCGCCTCTTTCTCAGGAATAACTTGCGTAAAAACTTGTTGCGGTGTAAGTCCTTTCTTTGCAATCTCAAGCATTTGGGCGTTGATATTTTCAGGTGTATACGCCTCTACAAATGTCTTGAGTTCAGTGTCATCCTTAGGATTTGTATCAGGAATAGTTGGTGACACTGTTTGAACAACAGGTGGCGGTTCCACCTTCTCTTATTCTTTCTCTTCTTGCACAGCAGGTGCAACTTCATCTTCAACTTTTGATTCCTCCTTGGAGGCTTCTTTCTCTTTCTCTTTAGCCAGCTCAGCTTGGTAATCCATCACCGATCGAATTTCTTCTTGCATATCCTTCAGAAGCTGTATAAATTCCGCTTTCTCTGAATCGTCCTCCACATAAACCTCAGAACAGTCAGATTCCACGGGGCTAGACTTGGTTGGTTCTTCTTCGGTACTCGGAACCTCCACGACACTAATGGCAGCATGTGGTACTTCCTTCTTTTCTTCAATTTCAAGGCAAATAGCCTTACAAGCTTCGAACCCAACATTGTCATCACCTCCTTCGATTGCCTTCAATTCTTTTTGTTCCATTAAATTCATTAGAACTTTGTTTAATTGTTCTACTTGAGTACCTAAAATCTGAATTGCGGCATCTTGTCCTCGTAACTCTCTTCCCGAGCGTTCATATTCGTGGTCAAACGGTCCAAGACTTTTACTAATTGCTGATGATCCATAGATCCCTCTTGAGGATACTGTGGTAAAGCTTTTTGATCTAACGCATCGGTCTAGGCATCTTGAATAGGTTGTTGAGGGGGAGTAGGTCTATTTTGATGTTGATTTTGATACTGACCTCTTGGTTGGAAAAAGTTGTTCTGGGGGCGCGGTTGATAATGACCAGGATTAGCGCCCCCCTATGGATTTGAATACTGCATACCCGGATGATTCCGGTTACCAAATTGATAACCTTCTCGGTTGGATATGAAGTACACAAATTGTGGATTTCCTTCGCACTCTTCCCATGTATGATTATTTACCCCACATTGTTGACAACCTTGTGCTTCTTGTACTACGTTTGCTGCGGCTAAATTCTTCTGCATCTCTAACTTGAGCTCTTTGATTTGATTTTCTAATGCTGATATTTGAGCTGAGTTTGCAGTTTCTGCATCTAAACGAAGCGTTCCTCAGGTCTTTGCTACAGGAGCTCGCGTTGAAGGCCAACTCCTTTCTTGTTCAATAATATTTTCCAAAACCTCGGAAGCTTCATTATGATTCATGGACACGAAATTTCCCTTTCCAATGTTATCCACCTTCTCTCTACCTTTATCATTAAGACCTTCATAGAATATAGCAAGTTGTGAAGAGGGGGTATAACCATGGAGCGGACATCTAGCTAATTTATGTTGAAACCTTGCCCTCCATCTTCTTGATAAAACCTTGCAAGCTCGCTTTGATCTTTGAGTCTCATACTCTTCGGATAAAAACAGTTAAAGAATGCGGCTTGAAGTTCTGTCCATGAATTTATTGTTCCTGGTGGTTGTCTATCTAGCCATTCGCTAGCTCTACCGGTTAAGAAGAACGAAAACATATGACAATACAGTTGCTTGCGTGTAATGCCTGGAGTAACACAAGCATCACAAATCTGCATGAACTTCTGAATCGATCTTACCTGATCTTGAATTGCTGTACCACTGTAGAGCCCATGACTTTGAAATTGACTGAGCATACCCGGATCGGGTCGGAATTTAATATTCTGGATCTCTGGAGGACGGTAACCTATTGGTTGAACATGAAACGGAACATGGAGACCAGGGAGGTCTTGTTCAACTCGATTTTGATTATTTTGCCCATTACCTCCTCCTTGTTGTTGTCCACCAGGTGGGATCGGTGGTGGTCCTATTGGTAATCCTCCAGGTGGGACTCCAAGTAGTGGATCTAGCTGACCTTGTATGCCTTCCATAGCTCTTCTCAAGGCTCTGTCCTCACGAACACGTTTGTTATAAGGTCTGAAGCTCCTCTCAGGCTCCGATAACGGAGGCCAAGAATTAAACACTGTGAAACCTGAAAAAGACTAAAGCAAACCACAAGCGTAAATCCGGAAAAACAAAAACTAAATACTGAAAAATAAAAACTAATTAAAAACTACTACTCGAAATAGATAACCCACACGCTAACGAGACACAAGTCCCCGGCAGCGGCGCCAAAAACTTGGTGTCGCCTAGGGTGTGATAAAAATAAGATAAAATTAAGTCTGGAAAACTACGCACTCTCACCCTCGACAGGCACAGTACTGCAAGTATTACATGACATATGCAAGTTTTAATGATAAGAAAGTTCGGTTCTCAGGGACTTAGTGTGCTAGTCGAATGAGTAGCAATAACGAGTAAGCAATAATTAATTAAAAGACAGAAAATTAAAGGAATAGATTTCGAAAATAACTAATTAAAACTAGGAAAAATAAAGACAATAAAATAAATACGAAGAATATGAGATGAGAAGTATAGCTTAGGTTTTGCTAGTATGCACTAATCCTTCTAATTCTTTCTATTAGATCTAGTTAATAAGGGAGAATATTAGCTCTTGTATACTTAGTCAGGATTCTAAATTCCCATTCCTTAGACCTTGAGAGCGACTAAGGGGGCTACGGACACACCAAGAGGCTGGTTCAAATAGGGTTATCAAGCGCTACCAAGGCCCTAAGCAATCAATTTCCATACATGGTGATAGTGATTAAAACATACCCTAATGACTATCTATTTAGAATCAGTTTTGTCAGGATTAATATCGACACTAGACGTTATGTGGTGTTTCAATAATTAGACACCCATCTAAGGTGATCATCTAACTACTATTAAGGTAATCCTAAACGTTGCGCACCGCAAGGAAAACAATCATTAAATCAAAACACATAAACAAATATAAAGGTAAGCAGCTAATATCTGATTAAAACATGTAATTCCCAAAGAAACTTAGATAGAAAGAAATTAGAATTCATAGATTATACATGATGCAAAACCCAAGCTATGGGAAGTTTAGTTCATACCTGAAGGAAATAAACTTAAAGAAATAATGCAATACATCATCTTGCTCTCTACAATAAACTGGAAGAATAAAACCTTAAGAACTAATTACTATGAGGCAAGGATGATTTACAAGTGATATAAGGGTGTATTTATAGGTGTTTAGAAGACCTAATTCGTTTTCTTGAACGAGAGGTTAAGTAATGGACTCCAAGCCCAACTCAAATTCGTAACTCTAAAAACATGCAATTAGGCCCGTTTTTCTTTTGGTCCTAGCAGCTTCAACATTTATCCGTTTGATGCGTATGAATATACCAAATTCATCGACTCGGAAAGATCTTCAACTTTGCTCTTGACCGTTTCTCCAGATTCCTCACCGTTTTTGAGATATAAGCTGATTTGTGGTCGTAGGTGCAGAAATTCATGATTAAGGCAGGTTTTCCTTTTCCATGTTTTTAGCTTTTCTTTCCTTTATCTCCAATTACCATGCTTATCCCTTTCCATATCTTGTAGTCTTTGACTTGGTCTCTAATTAATTTCCATAATTATCTTTAAAGCTTCACACCAAATAAATAATTAAACCCAATATGCTCTAAAAATATTATTTTACTAAATCAAGACTCAAAATAGGAAAGTGCACTATTTCTCAAGAAAATCGACTATTATGACTTCTAAATCACTAAAAATGATGTCTCATCCTAATATAAATCTATCACAAATGAAGAGACATCAATTGTATCATATTACAGTAACTCTGGTCCTTTTATATTAATATAATATCATTTATGTGAATAGGAGCTCACTGTCATAACATTATGTGTTTCACCAAATTCATTTGATGAAATTACTTCATGAAATCTCAAATTACACTGTCTCGAGGCTTGGTTAAGACCATAGATTGATTTTAACAATCTACATACTTTATTCTCTTGATCTTTTGCAATGAAACCCTAGGGTTGTTCCATGAAAATAACCTCTTCTAAATCTCCATTTAGAAATGCAGTTTTAACATTCATTTGGTGCAACTCCAGATCGAGATGCGCCACAATAGCTAAAATAAGATGTATTGAGGTAAATCTGACAACAGGAGAAAACGTTTCCTTCCCGTTGAGTATAGCATTTCGCTACCAAGCGAGCTTTATACCTATCAATAGAATTGTCAGGTTTCCTCTTTATTTTGAGAACCCGTTTGTTTCCAATCGCTTTATGTCCTTTTGGAGATCAACCCGTTCATATACATGGTTTTTCTTTATCGACTCCATGTCTTCTTCTGTTGCTTTTTGCCATTCATTCTTAGCAGGACATGAAAGTGCTTCATTAGCTGTTCGAGGTTCTTCTTCGTTTTGTGGAGTTATCATAAAGACTTTACCTTCGATTTCAAACCGACGACAAGGAACTAAACCTCTAGCACTTCTCTTAGATTGAGATTCCTGAGAAATAGGATTACTAGATGATGTAATGGTTTACTTCCGTCTTAAGATGTAGAGGAGTGTCAGTATCTATTTCTTGAGTATGTGTTACCTTATCAGGTGTCACGTTTGTTTGCATATCATCTTCCAGAATCTCATTTAATTCACATAAGATAGAATTTTCTTCAACCTCACATGTGCTAGGAAAATCATTCTCTAAGAATGTGACATCTCGTGACTCAATTTCAGTAAGACCACCATCATGATGTTCAATAATAAACACTTATCCTTTAGAGTGATCTGGGTATCTAATATATATACACTTATTGCCTTTTGAACCTAACTACCCATATTTATGATATAGATCATGAACATAGCCTACAGACCCTAAGGGTCGCAAGTATGGCAGGTTAGATTTCCTACTTGTCCACAGTTCATAAGGAGTAGATGGAATAGTATTTGTGGGTAATTGGTTAAGAATATAACAGGCGGTAAGAAAGGCATCTCCCCAATAAGATATTGAAAGATTATCTTGTTCCATAATAGACCTAACCATTTCCAGGAGTGTTCTATTCCTCCTTTTAGCCGCACCATCCCGTTGTGGTGTTCTAGGAATTGTAAGTTGTCTTACTATCCCTTTTTATCACACAGTTCTTTAAACTGATCAGATAGATATTCATGTCCATATCGGTTCATAAGGTTTTCAACTTTCTCACTAACTGATATTTTACTTCATTAACAAATGCCATATAACATTTCAATGCTTCAGATTTACAAGAAATCGGGTAGACATAACCAAAGCTAGTGAAATCATCTATAAAAGTGATGAAATAATGTTCCACATTAGTAACATATATTTATTTAACAATTCTATGATATTAATGCAAATGGAATGAATAAGGAAGATAACAAAACAAGTGATAAAGAAAGTTCACTATGTTCCCAATCATGAACAACCATATTTTGTTCATCTTAATCATTCATTCAATTTCATTAATTTCAAAAATAAGTTCTACTAGAACTCCCACTTACTCTAACATAAATAGAGCAAATTGTATGAAAAACAACTTAAACATTTTAATCAAAGAAACAAGTTGAATGCATACATAATGAAAAACAAGTTCGATAAGTAAATAACTGAATTAAAGAAAACAACTAATGTAATTCCTACAAACAAGGATTATAAACATCGCAAAACAAACTAATAAACAAACTACCTATTGGAAGTTCTAACTAACATACGCCTTTTCACACCCAAAACCTTAACTTAGTAATTGACTCCTCAAAGTTCACTTCCTCATATAGACTAATTGGAAATAATCATCCACATTAGTAGTTGGGGAATGCATCCTAAAGTTTCCCTGGTCCAACCTAGTGGAACTATTATAATGCATCCACAAGTGAAATTCAGTCAACGCATAGACTAACCACTTATATGTAGCTTTTCTTACATGAACATAGTCCTCCGAAAACTCACCCCTTCATAAGATTTTGAGATCCCTTTGCATATCTCTTGTAAATGTGTAGTAAACATAACCTCGTGTTCCTCACATATGAGATCACCCCAATTAAGGACATCTTGAATCAACTTGTTCACAACTACTCCATGTTGCATTAAAGTGTGATTAGGTCTCATCTTATACGGCGTCATTCGATGTTGTTCTCTGAAATTTGTTTTTGTCTCGGTGTCCTTGCAACTTTTGGTGTATGAACCCTTAATGGTCTATGAGGATTTCTTACATTCTGGTGGAGCCATTTGTACTCTGCCAGTAAGCTGAGACTTGATGCTCGTGATCCCGGGATCGTATGCACGCCATTTTTTTATATAGAAGAAAATATAAACAATAATAAATCACAAGAATTGATTAGGGAAAAACATATTTCAAAATAACAATGTATATCGAGACACTATATTAATAAACAAAGGGTTTATGTAGTTCATAAGGTTAGACAACTAGTCATTCTTGGGGGTGGTCAGGGTTTGAATCCCCCAAAAACAATTTCAGTTTTCTAGCATAATTTTGGTAAAAAAAATGCATTAAGTTCAAAATAAAAATTGAAACAAACTATGCACGGAAAAATTAAGCCCATATATACATCAAGAATTATCTAACCTCATACAATAATTTGAAAACTTTGTTCCTTTTTCTTTTCTTTCTTTCGACAACAAAAGTTTCTTTTATTTTCTTTTTAAAAAGGTATATGCAGAAATATATATATATATATATATATATATATATATATATATATATATATATATATATATATATATATATATATATATATATATATATATATATATATTGTCACACATGAATTAAAAGAATACAGAAGCAAGAATATAATTCACGTAACATGCTCTGATACCATATGTTACTTGAATTAAATAGGATGGTTTATCAGACGAACCTTACGCAGCGGATTGGAATAAAGATTAAAAATTATAGCTTTTTTGCTTTCTCGTTAACATAATTTCAATAAACCCTTTGTTTTCACCACCTAAGTGTCTGTGAATTTTGTTTAAGTGTATAAAGAAACAAGGGAAGTGATTTTGCTGGAAGAGTTTTTTTAGTATCTTTGGAATGAATGCGACTCTTATTTATAGAGTTCAGGAACCGTTGGTTTTAGGTATCGTGGTTTAGGTAGTTCATAGGGTTAGACTAAAACTGAAACAAACTATGCACGGAAAAATTCAGCCCAAAATATATAATTAATCCATTATATTTCGCAGGCTCAACAAGATAATACAAGCCCATATATAGATGAAGAATTATCTAACCTAATACAATCATCTTTTTCATTAAAAACTTTGTTGCTTTTTCTTTTCTTTCTTTCGACAAAAAAAATAGTTTCTTTTCTTCTTAAAAAAGTATATCGATATATATATATATATATATATATATATATATATATATATATATATATATATATTATCTCACACATGAATCAAAAGAATACAGAAGAAAGAATATAATCCAGGTAACATGCTCGGATACCATATGTTACTTGATTTAAATAGAATTGTTTATCATACAAACCTTACGCAACTGATTGGAATGAAGATTCAAAAATTCTGTTTTTTTTTTTGCTTTCTGATCGTGAACTTAATTACATGAATTAAACCCTTTTTTTTCACAACCTAAGTGTCTGTGAATTTTGTTTAAGTGTATAAGGAAATAAGAGAACTGGTTTTACTTGAAGAAATTTTCTATGTCTTTGAGAGTGAATGGGACTCTTAATTATAGAGTGCATGAACCGTTTTTATTAATTGATAATAAACCACCTTCTCCATGATCTCCACTTCCACCATTATCTTAGTGTGTAGGTTATTTCTGTAACTCCCAAATAACCATCTAAGCACGTTCATGTTACCCCATCATGGGGTGACATCAAAATAAAAAATTAATATTTCATTTCTTTAAATTTGGCAAGAAAAAATTATGAAATGTATGATATTGTGAATATAGATATCGTTCTCTATTTATTTCACATTTTGACCATGTGTTTATTTACTTTGTTAGTTTTAAAAACCATAAAATCCAAAGAATAGCACCTCAATGTGCTCACAGGTGATCTGAACATTACCATCAAAGAACATGATTTAAGATGTCTATGTTAATTGCTTTTACCCTACTCCTCCTAGAATCATGTACGATATCTCATTATAGAGATATTAGTAATAGTTTAGAACACTCGAGATGTCTCCGTGATTGTTCATTACGATGTGACTTTTTTTATTCAAAAGTTATTTCTAAGGGAAAAAGAATGATAAAATACACTACATCCTAATTTGGATGAATATCGGTTATTGGTTAGAAATTCTGAATTCGATGGTACTCAATATCATGATTTTTCTGGATTTCTTTTTTCAAGTACACATATGAAATCGTCGAATGAAATAACAGAAGGCAACAAAAGAGTTTGAAATTTTATTGAATTTATTTTGTGGATACGTTTTAGTCTTCTTTTATTTTTATTATGATTTAGTCATTTGTCATTATACCTTTATAATGATTCATCTTATCGTATGATCTTTGGAGGCTATGAACCTTCAATTCAAAAAACGGTGAGTTTAAGCACATAGATTCTTAAGAAGATATCGTTGACCAATGATCTTTGTGGATTTTTTTTAAAGTAAGCGCTCCTCAAAGAAGAGCGTCTCAGAATTAAGTTTAATGGGTTGGATTAAGTTAATGGGCTTATTAAATTTGAAGAGACGCTCCACGGCGCCTTCAAGTTATTTTTGAAATTATTTTATCATATAAGTTTTAATTCAAATTATTTTTTCAAATATGTTAAAAAAATGCGATTTCACACTAGTATAATCCACTCGAACATGAGATAAAAAGAAATCTAATCTTTTTTCAGTTTTCCAAGAAATAAGATTACAAAATATAGATTATCCGACACCTTCTTTCTGTCAGCGGATTAGAAAGGAATACAAATGAATCAAAGAGTGAAGTATCTGTCCCGATAGATCAATATTTTGCCTCACAAATTTGGCAAGAGTATCTACCATGCATGCCATTAAGTTCTCTTTGGATATTTAAAACCTTCCATGCTGAAATTCTTTTCATCCACCTCCAGACTTTGACAACCATTGGTTGGACCCTTCAATAAATTCTCATCTTTTTGTTGATGTCTTGAACATTTTTAAGATTATCAGAGTAGAACGATCAATTCTACATCAGATCTCATAGCCAAAAGAATGACCCAGATTTCACCTTCAACTATATAGTTGATTTTACATCGTTTTATGATTCTATGCTTGATTTCACCTTGTTTACTAACACAGTCACGGAAACTGCACTCGTTGGTGCCCATCTTTTTTTTTGTAAAAAAGCCTCATTAAGCCAGATTGTCTCAGTATCATCTTGAATAATTGCATTGTTTTCACCTGGGTCATCATTGCAATGATTATCATTAATATTGACATTCCTATCATTTTCATAATATTTTCCGATGAGTCCTTTAATTAGGGATTTAATTTTGTCGTTGATCTCCCAAATACACTAGTTTTTGTTTTCAAAGAAACCTTTCATTCTTGATCTCCAAATGTTCCACAAGGTAGTTGTGGTTATCAATCTCTTTTTCCATCCATTTCTTGAGTATTTCCCCATGATCTACATTGTAATTGTGAATTTGCCCAACCTCCAGTTCTAGAAGGACATTTAATAAATAAATGCTCCCCATATTTGGCTTCACTTTCTCACCATTTACAAGTATCAGTTTGTACGCATTTTCTCTTTTTCAGACACTTTTTCGTCGGAATAGCATCATTACAGATTTTCCAAATGAAGTTCCAAATTTTATAGGGAATGTTAGAGTGCAAAACCAATTTCCAAACTATGAATCATAGTTTTCATCCGTCTTAGAGGATTGACTTTCTTTTGCGATCTCTCTTTGTATAAGACAATGTTAACCCGATTTTGTAGAGGGCCACATAATTTTATCATCTTTATCAAGATGTAAGATCGTAATTTTTATGATTTCATCAATGTCCCTTGAAGTACAATTTTTTTATGACATCAAGATCCCATCATGTCATGTTTTTATTAAAACATTCGACCACTTTGTGTATACTACAACCCACTTGTTATTCCAATTTATACCTTTTTTTCAACCTGAGAGTTCTCCCAAATATTAGTTGTAAGTTTATTTCCGATTTGCCAGAGACATTCATGTTTCAAGAATTGCAAGCCTTTGAAGATACCCGTCCAACTCAATGATCTTTTTTTCTTGAGTTTTGAGTTCCACATACTATTTTTAGACAATTTCATTTAAGAACTTTAATGACTAGCGAAAAGGGTTATTAACAATTCTCCATCCTTGATTTGCTAGTAGTGCCAAATTCATTTTTTTGGAAATCTTTAAAACCAATTCCACGAATAGATCTTGCCTTAGCAATTTTTTTTCCATGCGGCCCAATGTATTTTCTTTTTGAAACCCGAATTCCACCAAAATTTAGCGACGAGGCTACTAAGTTTCTTACACAAAGATTTCAAGAATTCAAAAATTGACATTGTGTAATTAGTATAGACTGCATTACTACTTTAATCAACACCTCTTTTCCCATCCGAGAGGAGATTGGCGACCCAGCTTGCTAATTTTGTGAATAGTCTATCTTTTATATAATTCAAATTTTCACTTTTCTCTCTCTTTAATGAAAGGGGGATGCCAAGGTATTTATGGAACGACTTTGCAGCATCGATATTAAGGTATTACAAACCTCATTAATCATACTTAATGAACAGGACAAATGATTTTCTAAGATTAATTCTTTGTCCAGATGCTTGACAATACTTAATGATGATATCTTTGAAACATTCAATTCGTTATCATTAACCTAGATAAAGAAAAAGGCATCATCCGCGAAAAGTAAACGAGTAAGTTATGGATTGTTTCTAGATAAGGAAAATCCCTTTAAATTACCTTCTTGACAATTAAAATTAATTAAATCCACAAGACCTTTGGTTAAGATCGTTAACAAAAGTAGAGATTAAACTTGGAAGTCGGATGAAAACATTACTCAAAGATATAAGTGTCTCAGTCTACAACTTACTTTCTCACTCTTATACATGATTTTTCATGAAAAGTTGTTAGAATAAGTCAAAATAAGGTTTAAAAAATTTGAAAGTCGAAATTGAAAAGTTACTTCTTTAAATAAAATAAAAAAATTATATTTTATTACTTATGGTTTTAAAATATTTTTAAGTCATATCTTTTAAAAGTACCATTATTAACTAAGAGTATTCAAAAATATTTTTTTAGGTCTTTTTATTAATTTTGTGATATATTTCATAGATTTAAATGATAATTTAGACACTTTAAATAACGTTTAAAAGTTTGTGATTTGATCAAATAAAGATTATTTATTTAAAATGCCTAAAATTGTATTAAAACTTATAAAACATCTTACAGAATTTATGAAATAGCGTAAAATGATACTTTTTAAATATGTTTAGTTTAAAAATAATACATTTGAAAGGTAGGACTTTATAATTTTTTCAAGCTATAAATAATGACCTAGAATAGAATTTGTTAAAAATAAAATTTTCCTTTCTAGCAAAAAAAGTTAGAATCAAGGCATTAGGCTGAATCCAACAACCTCTATATTGTACTTTCTCCGTCCATTTTTATTTGTTCATGTTTCAAAAATCAGGTGTCAAATATATTTATTCATTTTTCGATATCAAAAAACACTTATCTATATTTTTTTCAATTTTACATCTAATTGAGTATAAAATTAGTATTATATTAAATAAACTAATACACATTAATTAACGGTAATTATGTAAAAATTAAAAATATTAAATACTTTTTTAATATTTAATTTTTTGTCAAAGGAATGAAACGACAACGTTAGGAGTTATATAACTTATAACTATTAGTTAAGAAAGAAAACGATCTCAAAAGAGACATGTCGCGCCAGGCATTAAGGTTGATATCTTTCCTATCATATCTTGCGAGTAAGTCCGTAACACCATTAAATTTGAGTTTAATATGATCAATCGTCCATCCCGGATAATGTGTAAACCATCTGTTGATCTCTTCGATAATAGGCCCTACTTTCCAGTGAATAGTGGCCTTATTCAAAATACCTTGAACAAGTTCAAGGTTGTCAGAGTAGAATGAAATACTCTGAAGGTTAAGTTGATCGGAAAATCTCATTACAAGAAGTAATGCCCATCTTTCTCCTTCCAAGCAACTTCTAACACTACATTTCTTCGTAATCTTGTGATTAATAATGCCATTTTTATCGACCGCAATTGCCGCCACACCCGCAGGTCCCCTATTTTTAGTGAAAGAAGCGTCACTAAGCCACAAGATTTCAAAATGATCTCGCATTATTGGGTTGTTTTTCAGGTCCTGATCTTCAATTTTCTGAAGTGCGTCGTTGTATATTAAAAAGCTTGGACAAATAAAATTGATAAAAAAATTATAATTAGAGGTCAACTATGCAGTTTTGTGCTTCCAACATATTCTTGATTGTAAAGATTCTTATTAGATAAATCTCATCTTATACAATTGTATCAATACATCTAGCTATATGATCAAAAACATAATACTCACTACTTTTTGCTTTTCCATTTATTTTCTCAGTAGTTTTGTTTTTCAAAACATACGTGATATGTGTCTATTTTTTCTCTCTTTTAAATATTAATTTCTTTCTTTTTTAGTAAAAGTTATTAGTTTATGAGAATAAGGGAGGAGAGATGGCATCCTACTTTTAAAAGTAGGCTAGCAGTTACTAATATATAAACAAAATGTCTCTTTTAATTTCAACGATTTTCATCTCTCACCTCTCATATTCCACCAAGCCGCTCTCCTTCAAAAGAAAATCGCCGCTACCTGTGGATTATTCTCCACATCATTTATCCAACAAATTCGCTGCAACCTGTGGATTATTTTCCATATTATTCTCCACTATCATTCATCCGGTTTGGCTAAGAAATCCAATTTAAAAGGTAAAAAATTAAATTATAATTATGTAAAAAATTTCATCGATTATTATTCAAATCCAAATATGAAGGGATGATTTCAGTAATGCATTGTGGAGACCGTATATAGGTATATGGGAAATGGGATGTGAGCAACTAAAGAAGATAATTTTTATCATATTTTTAATTCAAAGCCTACAGTGGCCATTTATAACAGCATGAAAAGTAATGCACTATGCACTGTCGAAAAGTGTATATAGGAATTAGGACTTTAATTCTTCAAAATTATCTTGTATATCCTTTTATTATATTTTTTTTACTCAAATCTTACATTGGCCATTTTATGAAAATATGAGAATTAATGCACTGTGAATATGAGAAGTAATGCACTGTGAATTTTTTTTGTCAACGAACTGTAAATAGCATATATAGGAAATGGGATGTTGTGAGTTTTATGGTTCACAATGTTTCAAAATTATCTCATTTAAGTATAAATTTTTATTAATATAAATTTTATTTTGTTTCTTTTGTATAGAAAAGATGGATATTGAAACTATTGATAATGATTCACTCCTTGTCCCTTACGAACTTTTTAATGAAGACAATAATATGGAAGAGGGTGATGATGAAAAATTAGTCGACCATGATATCGAAAAATATTCAAGTGACGACGAATTAAGAATCGATGTAACAGATAAAAATGATTCGGTGATAATTACACCAGAAAAAGGTATGGAATTCTCTACACAAGACGAAGCTTATGGATTGGTGTTTGAGTTTTATCATATGTACTGTCTATAAATCAAACTGGTGTTTGAGTTTTATCATATGTTTCTATGTGGTTGCTTTGGCTCTGAAAGACCTTGTAGGCTTAGTTATACTGCAAAAATTAGTGATTTTGAAATTGGAAAACTACCCTAAATGCTGCAATAGAAATGGTTATAGCATAACTAATTGTTTCTTAGTTATCTTATAAATAGTGGGTATATTTCTCGTTTTACATTTTGGATTGGTGCTATGTATTTTCCAGATTCTAAAAGAAGGGAAGGCTCAAGAGAAGATATTTTTGATGAAATTGACAAGCCCCTGAGGAGAAAAAATCTGCAACAATTGAAGCTAGGAATTATGCCTCCACTAGTGCAAATACACGAAATTATCAGGGTTGCAGCTATGCCTTCTTTTCTCACTAGAGCTGAAGGTAAAATCGTTGAAAGAAGAGGACAGAAGATTTTAATGTAGTTGTTCAGATGGATTCAAATATGGAGACTTTTCATTGTTTGAATTAGATCGTTAGTTTTATGCGAATAGCCTTGTAACTATCATCAACTAATGTGTTTTTTCTTTCAATTATATGGAAAGTTATAAAAGTTATACAATTAGTCACTGTGTCATACAAAAAGGCTCGCATTAACATTGCAAAGCTGGCCATCCACAGGGGTTACATTTGCTACTTCCCAAAAACAATGACTGTTAACTTTAGACAGAAGGAATCACAGGCAAAGGCTATCTCATTCTCAAGGGACAAAGTATTCGACTTAATTGAACTTATCTCCTTATATCATGCAAAATATGCACTATAAGTCCCCATATTATACAAAAATTGCACTATTGGTTCTGATACTAATTCTTTTTGAAATTAATTACACTATAAATCTCTTTCTGATACAAAATAACCTATATTTTACTGCAGAAAAAAAAAACGAATATTAATACAAATAAAAGCTCTTAATTAGCTTATAATCTCTTGCCAAAATGAGGCTCATATATAGGGACTGCAAACTGAAAGATAAGGATAGTTGATATTTTGAGGCGGTTCGGAAGTAAAAAGTGTACTAAGATGTAGATGGGCTGAATAAATGCTCCCAAGTAAATGACTCTCAAAGATATTTTTATTTTAAAAAAAAAAGTCATCATTGCCATCCGCAAGTAAAATGAGGCTCAGGTATGTTAATAAAAAAGAGAATATGAGCACAACTGCCATGGCTGCAACCACTCAAACTTCTCTTCTATGGATGTGCCTTTTCCAGATGAAACATAAAATTCAGCTCGCACTATAAAATCCAAATATGAAGGGACGATTTAAGTCTTGAACTTACCACATTGCCAAAATGGCGATCCATGGTTTCATCTATCTGTTGAATGAATTCCAATATTGCAAGCTCATTCTGCCAAATTAAACACAATACATGATGTGAAAGATCGAGCAAATAGTCTTTTTTCAGCAAAGAAACTAATTAGATCATAGATGAAAATGTTCATAAGCAAGAATAGAAAAACATATTTCTTCATTATCAACACCAACCAAGAAGAAGAGTGATGCATATCTTCTGTACACATTTTGTAGTTGCAATGCTCAGCAAATGAACATTGTTCCCAGAACACAAAGGATACACAATCAATAAAAAAAAGTTAAATAAGGGAGATAACGATAGATAATGGAATAATGGATCATTTTTTAAGTAGAAAAGATAAAGAGAGCTCACTAATGTCATATCACAGACACACATGAGCGTTTACAGTGTAAGTTTTCAAATAAGCAATTTTTACATTAGTGCTGTGAACAAACCAAGCTGTTCATGAATAGCTTGTTCAAACTTTTTGCTCGAATAAACAAACCAAGCCCAAACTCTGCTTCTGTAAACTTCTCTTTCTGCATCAAGAGACTCTGCTTCTTTATACTTTAATATATACAAAAAGGACTCCCTAATCACGATATGAGAGATAAAAGTCTAACTTATCTCGATAAATACAATTATAACACAAACTGAGCCACGCCCAAAAATTAGCAACTGGACTACAATCCGACAATTAAGATCAACAAAAATATTATAAATACCAAATCACAAACCAAAAGCAATTGAAAATTTTACTCCTGGGTATGTTAATTACTACAAAGATTGAAACTTTACTTCAAAAAGTCAATAATTATACACATATAGACGAAGGTCTCTCGGAGGGGCGTAGTGGTGTTGATATGATGAGCGGGAAGGTGAAGAAGGAGAGAAGGAGAGAGATAAAGGAAGAGAAAGAGGAAGCGTGCAGTTTATGAGTTTTGATGTCGTTCGGAGAGAGGCTAGTATAACCGCCGGTGTGAGATTGATTCCGGTGAGATGAAATTTGTGTTGAAGAGAGAAGAACAAAAACTAAGAAGCGTGGGTTATGTTGTTTTAATTTTTTGTTTATATACTAATACCTGCTAGCCTACTTTTAAAAGTAGGATGTCATCTCTCCTCCCGTATCCTCTTAGTAGGTCCAAATATATAAAACCCATTGTTTAACAAGTCTAGAATTTTTTTACCCCCTCAAAAAGTCCACAATATTTCTGTTTTATCATTTGTACCCCTATTTTAAAATAAATAAGGTAAACATTACCTTATATATATTAGTATTATTAATTTTAAAATTAAAAAAAGTAAACGCTTGACAAATAATGAAATATGAAACCTAAAATTTTTCTCTTCACGCATTGGAAAAAAACTCTTTACATTCACCTTCCCACCGATCCGCTCTTCACCATCATCAACTCGGCTTGGCAATGGCGCCTTCTGCACAAGAAAACTGTTGCCACTTGAGAATCAATCCCCCACCATCATTAACCTAGTTTGGCTACGACACCAACAATCAAAGAACCCAAATTAAGGTAGAAGATTATTTTTTACCATTAAAATAAAAAAGCCAAGTTAAAATAATTTTTTTTAATTGAAGGAATAAGTTTAAGGTTTTATGTTCATTGTCGTTTTTTTTAATTGAATGCTAGTTTTAAAGAGATGAGTTTTAGGTATTACTATGTTTCATTGCTTTTCAATGTTTACATTTTCTTTTATTCTTTTTTTCAATAAATGTGAATGTGGAAAGAGATGAGTTTTGTGTTTCATTGTTATTCCACACTTACTTCTTTTCTTTCTTTGTTCACTGCAAATGTGAAAAAGACGAGTTATAGATTACACGTTTCATTTTTTTTGGGACAATATTACACGTTTAATTGTTAATCATGTTTACATTTTTTTTCAATAAATGCGTGTGAAAAAAAATGAGCTTCACATTTTATGTTTCCTTATTTTTACACGTTTACTTTTTTTGTTGTCTCAAAATTTTCAACCTTTTTGGTTATATATTTTTTTAGAGCTAACCTACTGTTTTGTACTATCACCTCATCGTTTTCGTACCGTCAACTCATTCTTCATCGTTTTCATACTGTCAACTAAGTCACACATTGTTTTTGCATTGTCATGTTTTTACATTGTCAACCCACTATTTTTGTGATGTACCCCATTGTTTTTGTACTCTCAACCCATTGTTTTTGCACAGTCAACCCACTACGTTTTATTCATACTTTTAGCCCATAATTTATAATTTTTTTTATACACATGCAAGTTTGACGATTCAAGAAAGTGATTTAATTATTTGTTATTATATAGATTTTATTATGTAATGTGTTAATTTTAAAATAGAAAATATTATAATTATACAATTAATTTGATTTTAGAATCTGGTAATGTTAGAATATTTTATTTATATAATTTTTTTGTTATGGAAATAAATCTTTTACGAAATGATTTGTTTGAAAAAGGGTATCTTGGACATTTGTTTGGATTGGACCTTCTTGGCCGGACTTGATGTGCTATGGACTTCATGAGTTAATCACCCTTTTAGTAATTATACTTTTGTGTTTTCTTGTTTTTTTTTCAATTATTCTTTTAAGAAATTAAGGTGAAATTAAATATACATATATTATATTTTTCATTTCCTTTATTTTTATATTGATATACGCTTAATTTGTATCTATATATGAAAAAAATTAAAAAAGAATATTTAAGTGATTAATTAAGATAATAATGAAATAATAATGTTTTTGTTATTGATTTTGTTAATTTTTTATATCAAACTAATTAATATGTTTAAGCAAAAATTGAAGAAAAGTTTATAAAAAATTGAATTTTTTAAATTTCATTTTAAAATATAATAAAATAAAAACAGTGAAAAAATGAAAATTAACAAATTATTTGAAATAGAAAATCTATTGGAATAAAGTATAATTAAAAAAAAAGAGTTCAAATCGAAAAGAGGTTGGAGTATATTTATTTTAGGGGTAACACCCAATTAATTACACGGAGAGTGTAAAAAATTCAATTAATTACAGCTTCAACTTGATTCCTACTTAAGCAAAAAAAAAAAATTACAAAAATACCTATAGGCAATTAATTAATTACTTTAATCATAATAATAATAATATTTATTTATTTATTTATTTTCATTTTTATTTTTTTAAAACTTTTTTTTTCGAATATTTTTGCCCCCGAATTTTTTTTTGAATTTTTTTTTAATGTGTTCCATGAACACACAATTCTGAGATTTGTGTGTTCGAACACACATAATTAGAACAACCAAAATCAAGTTTTTTGTATTCCAGGAATACACAACTTTGAGTTTTATGAGTTCCATGAATACACAAATTTGAGTTTTATGTGTATACACAAATCTGAGATTTGTGTACTCCAGGAATACACAATTCTGCGATTTGTGTGTTCAAGAATACACATAATTGGAACAAACAAAATCTAGTTTGTGTATCACACGAATACACAAATTTGATTTTTATGTGTTCCATGAATACAGAAATTTGAGTTTTATGTGTTCCATGAATACACAAATCTGAGATTTGTGTGTTCCAAGAATACAAAAATCTCGGATTTGTGTGTTCCAGGAATACACAGAATTGGAACAAGCAAAATAAAGTTTAGGAATACATAAATTCGATTTTTATGTGTTCTATGAATACACAAATTTGAGTTTTGTGTGTTCCATGAATACACAAATCTTATATTTGTGCATTCTAAGAATACACAATTATGAGATTTGTGTGTTCCAGGAATACACAGAATTGGAATAAACAAAATCAAGTTTTGTGTGACCTGGAACACACAAAACCCTAAAACATAAACACCCAAAAATAACAAAAAAGTGTTGGACAAAAAGATATTATATCAAGATAGTTAAAAACGAATAAAAATAGGGTATAAGCGATTAATAAAGAGAAAATAACAATTTTGTTAAAGAAGAGAATCCTTTAGATCGATTTTATGACTTTGTGTGTTACAGGAACACATGAATCTATATTTGTGTGTTACATCAACACATAACCCGGAATTTTGCTTAAAAAAAGTAAAAAAAAAAATCGATGAATTTTTTTTGAAAAAGTTGAGGACTAGAATCAGGTGATTTGGATGTGAGACACAAAAGTTACGGCTGTTTTACTAAAGAGTGTACAGCAGTTACGGGAATTAACAATTGGACTTGGGCTTTTAATTACTCAATTAAGCCCAAGGTTAGACCTAATCCATTTTCACCATCTATATAAGCCCTTTTAGACCTCATTATTCAGCATCTCTCAATTATTCTTTAGATTAAATCATCATTAGAGAGAGCGTCAAGAGGCAGAAGCAAGAGCAGGAGCTGGAGATTCTTTCTTCCTCCAACAACAGATCAAGTCATTCCTCCATTTAGGTTCTTTATTTTATTTCTTTTTTTAGGAAAATGTAATTTATTAATTTCCTTTCTGTTTTTAATATCGATATGAGCTAAACTAAATTATACATAAGAATCGCATAATGGGTTAAGCCCTAGTTTATTTAATTTGGTATTTTCTGATTTGGGATTATCTTAATTTAATTCAAGCCAGGTTTTTCATATTGTTTATTACTTCATGTTTATTTACTGATTTTAATTAAGCTAGGAATTAGAATTAGGTTTGAGTAATTAAGCTATTCACTTAGTGACGAGTGATCATCCGACAGAGGGGTTTGATTACAGACCTAGGTAATAGCCGTGTGGTGTTTGTTGTTGCTAGACATGCTTGACTAACCACATAGACAATTGGGTAAGGAACTTCACATCCGTAAGTAAATTTACTACCTTAGAGGGGTTTATCTTACTGTAGGATAGCTCCTAAGTCCATCCGACAGGGGGTTAGGAGATTGTAGAGTCCCGGATAATATATAATTACCAACTTGTCCCTTAAAGGAAAGCATTAAATGTATGAACTCAGGTGGATCCCTAGCGAGACTCAAGTATAGGTCTCATATGCGTTTACTCTTTATTTATTTTCATTCTGTTAATCTTAGTTATTTTATTTAATTGCGTCCTTTAGTTTAATAACTCAAAACCAAACAAATATCTTTTATATTTCATTTTCTGTATCAGCAATTACTACTACTTATATATTGAACACTTTGGTTATAGCAGTCTAATACCTGAGAACGAAACCCCGAGTATCAATTTATTACTTGAACGACCCGTACACTTGTGGTCTGTGGATCCTTTATTTATTGCGTAATTTTATCACACCCCAGGACCCACCATTTAACAATCTTTGTATTGGATCAAACAAGAATATCAATTCCATTCAAACCCACTGACTATGAAAAATAATATTCAAGCAGAAATTAAAAAAAACAAAAAAGGAATCACAATTGATCTTCATGGGGCTGCACCCACGACGCTGAATTGCTTGTTCTAGACCCACGGTTTGGACGGGCTTCACGGGGCTGTACCCATGGTGGTGATTTGCTTCACAGGGCTGGACTCATGGTATGGATGGGCTTCACAAGAAGCTGTGGATGTGCGCCAGTGAGAATAGACACAAACAGCGGAAGGTGAGTCTTGAGATAAGAATGGCCACGATCGGAGGAAGGTCAAACCTGAGATGGAAGTTTAGATCGGGAATCGATGATAAAGAATAAACCCTACGGTGGTGGTTAGTTGTTGCTGGAGAATGACCACGATGGGCGGCGATGGTGATAATGGGGTTCCAGATCAGGGATCTTCGTGTTCAGGAGAGCGACGAGAGAATGGACCATGCAGAGGGGAGAGGGGCTTGGACGGCAGTTAGGAGAGGTGCTTGGGATCCGTTCGAACGTGGAGGAGAGGGTGGTGATGTTGGTGATGAAGATGATTGTGGATCAGTTGTTACTGGTGAGGTTTTTCGACAGTGAGTAGATCTCGAATAGTGTGGTGATGTTATGGTGGTGATGGTGCTCTAGAGAGGGGGAACGTAGATGGTGAAGAGATGGTTATTATGGTTGTGTTGCTTAGGACGGTGATGTTTGTGGATTAGGAGATTGTGGGTATGGTGATGCTGCTGATGACAGTGATGATGGTGGATAATGGTCGGGAGACGGTTTTCAATTCAGAGAGAAAGAGAGAAGAGAGAGAGTAGAGGATAGTGAATTATGATGATTTGTTTCCCGTAAACCTTAATAGGTTGGATGATTTGTTTTTTTGTTTCTCACTGTTAGAGTAGGGATAAGTGGGTGTTTTGGTATTTTACACTCCTTTAGTTGGGTTGGTTAGGTGCTAGTTAAAGTGTGGCTTTATAATAGAAAGCCATAGGTCCATAGGCCTTAAAAACTCAATGCCCCCGTTTTTTCCTTTCTACCGTTTGACTCGCCCCGTCCACCCCCAAAACCAAAAGCACATATATTTTATGTCTCTATTCTTTGTGAAAACTCAATTAATCCTTAGTAACTAGATAAATAAAAAACTTCAAATTAAGAATTTGAGCTAATAATAGCTATAAGTTTAAATTATAATTTTCAAATGAATTAACTCACCAAATCGAGAAGAAAAATAAAATCAGAAATGTTGTTAAATGAACAAGAACAAACCTGAATGTTTAATTGTAATATATCTTCCTTCAACACTTTCATGACAAGCCTCTCATTCCAATCATCACAATCTTTCATACCCAACACTTAGCCTAGTCAATGTGAAATCAGCTTACAAGCTTATTGTCTAACCATCTTGAACATAAATTACAAGTGAAAAAATATTTTTAAGCTTAAATGTGCTTATCTTAACCACTAAACCTAGTAATGGCCTTATAGATGAGAAAACATCTTATTCCTTCCTATTGAAGATGACAATAACAGTTCACAAAAATCACTGCCCCCATCCTCAAGAACAGGAATCATCACATGTTCAAGCGAGCTTATCCAAAATCATAGTTGTGCATTTTCAAATAGGAAACATTTGGTTATAGAAATTTCTATTTGTACGCATTCACAGAATTTGTTCAAGCTTAAACAGCAAAAATCTGGCTATAAAAATACCAACAGATCTTCAAGATATATAAGCTTAAACAACAAGAATTCCCAAGACATGTTCAATTTCAAAGAATAAACGTATCAAAAATCACTCAACCCATGATATAGAGTGCATATGTGCTCACAAAATCATATTAACTTACTATTTTTGGATTGATGATTATGCATTTAATAAAAGCCTAAAATAAGAACAATTGAAGCAGATATATCATATCTTTTATTAATTGAGAAGAACATAACATTCAAATTTTCCAAAATCGTTCAACTCTAGTAGAAAGATTAACTACAAAATTGTGATTAAAAGTCTTTGACCAAACAGACTAATCTACCCTTAACCTCCAAACCCATAAAGGGTCTTGCCTTGCCTCTTCAGAGCGTAAACAACGTCCATGAAAGTCACAGTCTTCCTCCTAGCATGTTCAGTGTAGGTAACGGCATCACGGATGACATTCTCTAAGAAGATCTTGAGCACGCCACGTGTCTCTTCATAGATGAGACCTGAGATACGCTTCACACCTCCCCTACGAGCTAGACGTCTGATAGCTGGCTTACTGATACCTTGAATGTTATCACGAAGAACTTTACGGTGACGTTTTGCTCCTCCCTTTCCCAATCCCTTTCCTCCCTTTCCACGTCCTGACATTGTCACCTGATTGCCTTTTGATTTCTGTAAATTCACAACAAATTGATTAAACACTTAGTTTATATATATTACACACGTAAATACATTTATATGTTTATCATAGAGAGAGAAGCCGAACCTGTTTGAGAAGCAAACTAAATGAATGTGGATGATGGTATTTGGGGGAGAATGGAGTTTATAAAGTGACGAGTGTTAGGGAGCTTTAAAGGCACGATCCTTGTAGTGAGTATTACAACATATTTTGTCCGTTAGATTATTTATGAAACGGTTGAGATGTAGTTGAGTTGAGCATGCAGATTCTTGACGTGGCATCTCAGTATTTTCTTTTAATTTATTTCGTGTTTAGAAATAAAATGGCGGGATATTTACCGCTATAGATGGAAAAAAGTGAAAATGAATAAAACCGTGGTGGTTTTGTGCAAATATGCTAGTTTTTCTTTTTTATTTTGTTCGAATGCATATTAGTAAAAGATATAGGAGATTCCCCCCCCCCCCCCCCCAATATTGGATAGACCTATACCGATTATATTACTCATTCCATCCCAAAATTATTGTCCACATTACTAAAATAGTGTCCCAAAATTATTGTCCGCTTAGAATATCAAGACAATTTTTTCCAACTTTTTTTATTATTACCCTTATTAAAAAAAAATTATACTTCCAATGCATATTTAAAATATCAAGATATTTTATTAAGAGTAATTTTGTAATATGTATATGCAATTATTAGGTTTTTTAATTTGTGTGAAAAATTAAGTGGATATTATTTTTGAGACAGAGTAATACACATACCCTATATTTTAAACTTACAGAAGTAACTAACTAATTAATTTAAGGACATGTGTTTTTTTTATAATAATCAATGAATGTGATGTGAATATATGACCATCTAATATTAGATAGAAGTCTTACCCAAAGATATATGACCCCTTTTGTTTTGAGAAATACTTTCAAAATTTAAACGACCATTTGTTATTTAAGAATATTCTTATTTATTAAATTGACAAGTTTTTCACATTTAATATTAAAAATAAATTATGAATATTACACATTTAATATTACATTTTAATCCATACCCCTTAGTTTTTAGGACTTATCCATATGACCTGCACTCGAATCGCAAAACCTGAGACAAGTCGTTTTTAGAGCTTGAGTTCGGGGTGGTGGGTTTCATCATTAGGGAGCATTGCGTTTGGGAAATTTTAATTGTGATATTATTGATGATGAAAAAGTTATTATTGTAACCCTTTTCCCGGGTAAGAGTAAATGAAAAAAGCTGAAAAGCATGAAAAGAAAAAAATATGAAAAAAATAGCATGATATCTCAAACATCAAAAAGAGAGTCATAGCTATACAAAAGAAAAAAATTGATTTGAAAAGAATATATATTTGGACCGACAAAGTGGAATTTGTATATCATCATGAAATGGTTTTTACTTGGGTTATTTGGGGATGCACATTAAAGCATCAAGATTGGGTTGAGTGAGAACATCTTCGAGTGAAAACTCAAGCTCTAGGGCGATTCCTTGATGGAATGTGAGGAGAGAGCCAAAAGCTCACTTTTCATTATCCAAATATACCACACTGTCCCTAAGCCACGTTATAACTGTAAAGACCTTATGATTTCTAGCTACTTGGTGAGAAACAATTGAGCTATTAGGTTGTAGGTGAGTGGACCATTGAATGCTATATTAGGACCTATGAACAACCTATAACCATTAACATGAACTGAGTAGAAACCTCTCCTACTGGCATTGCGAAATTAATCTGGACTTGAATTTATGGATTGTTAATTATGTGTATATTAAGCATACGTGTGCATTATTTTTTTAGCATTACTACATGATACTTTTTAGATATTTTGCTCTAGGATCATTTATTGTGCTTAATTCTTCTTCTCCTCCTATTTCTTCTTCTCTGTTTATTATTTGACAACTCGATTGTTCTTTATTTTTATTGTATCAGGACGATACAATTTTGAGTTGGGGGTCTTGATGTCTCCCTATTTGTGATGATTTAATCTTAGTTGGAGACATAATTTTAGGTGTATTTATTATGTTATAGGTCGATTTTCTCATGATTTAGTACACTTTCCTATTTCTTGTCTTGATTTGATGATTTATTATTTTTAGAGCATATTGGGTTTAATTGTTTGTTAATTGTGAAGCTTTAAAGATATATGGTAATTAATTAGATGCCAAGTCAATTATAAGAGATAAGGGAAAGAAGATAAACATGGAAATTGGAGATAAAGGAAGGAAATATGAAAAGGGAAAAGATAAAGTTGTCAAATAAATCTGAATTCCAGCAACTACGAGCATAAAAGTGATCATAACTCAATATTTGCTAGGAATTCGGAAGAATGTCTGAATCAAAGTTATAGAGCTTTCCGAGAAGATCAGTTTCAACATATGGAACGCGTCAAATGGACAAGTATTGAAGGAGTTACGGCCAAAACAAAACATCACTAGAATCTTACATTTTCTATATTTTAGGGGTTACGAATTTGAGTTGGGCTAGGAGTCAAAGTTACTTGTCTTCCACTCAAATAATACGTTTTAGGGTTTCCTATACCTTATAAATACACCCTCTAATCAGAAGAAACACATTCTTGGCAAACCTTAAGCCAAGCGGAAGCTTACAACAAGAGAAGAGAAGTCTGGAAGGAGATGAACACCATATCATGTCTTCGCAAGCCTTTGACTCTGTAATTGTTTTCTTTTCTTCTTCTAGTATGAACTAAATTATTTTTAGCTTGATATTTAGCATATATGTATGAACCCTAGTTCTTGTTTTAAATCTATCTAATTTGGGATACCATCGTATTTAATTCGAATTTTTGTTTAATTCTCTGATTTATGTGCTTTGATCTATTGACTGTTTTCCTTGCTAGTGCACGAGTATAGGATTACCTTAATAGTAGTTAGATGGTCGCCCGAAAGGGGTTTTTAATTATTGAAACACCACATAACGTTTAGTATATGGAATTAGTTTTGACAATACCAGCCTAACTAGATAATCACTAAGGTTTAATTTAATCACCAATCATTATAAATAGGTAGGACTACACCTAGGACCCAAGTGGCGCAGGTTAACCCTTTGTGAGTTTCCTCGTGGTTGAAAGGTCGCCGCCCTAGTTCGCTCTCTGGGGATAGGGAAGAATTTAGAATCTTGGTTATTGCAATTCTACATAATTTACCCTTACATGTTTAGAGTAAATAAGGCTAGTGGGGATTGCTTGCTAGTTTCTCGAGCTAAACTCTCATACTATCTTTTTCTCTTTATTTAATTTTCTGTCTTTAATTTATTAGTTGAATTTTCTTATTTAAAAAACAAATAAAAATCTATTTCCCTTTTCTTTATTCTTGCGTATTATCTGTTCTAGCTTTTATATTTGCACTTGATAAATTGCATAAGTTTTTCCTAACTTTCGTAGTCTCTGAGGAACGAATCTTATTTATCGATAAAACTTGCATACGTCTTGTATACTTGCAGAACCGTGCTTAGCCTAGGCTGTTTATATGCACTTATTGTATCTATTATTTTATCACGCCTTAGGAGACACCAAGAGGACGATAACCTAAAGGTTGAACATGAAAAGGTGCTCCCAAGCCTGGGAGATCTTGTTCATGATGTATATTGTTTCTGTTATCTCATATGGGTTGTGGTGCACCGCAAGATTCCACGGTACACCGCAGAAGCACGGACTTAAGGTATACCCCACTAGAAGAAAGCATACCCCGCCTCAGAACAAAAGTGTGGTATACCACAAGAATTGCAGTACACCGCAAAGAAGTCTTTTGCAGTTTAGCAAAATGACAAATATCATATATCTGTTGGGGAAGTTAATAGATATGTTACTTGTCATATGATCGTTGGGAGCAATTTTCAGCCATAAATTGAAGGTCTTTCAAGTTAGCAACTACACCAAACATTCACAAATCTTAAAAGTATAAATTGTTATCATTTAAAAAGGTGTCAAGTGCTATTCAAGTCAAATTCATCATATTCAAGCTATCAAGTTATATCCACTCTTAAAGAGTTAGGTGTCGTCTACTCAAGAGGAGATTAAAGCTCAAAGGCATATTCATTCTTAGAAGTATTAGAAAAGTTGATTCCACCATTTAACACTTGTTATATCCTCTAAAATTTAGTCTTTGTAATAGATAGATTAAGAGTGTGTGTTAGTATAGGGAGTATACTAAGTGTTCCTTGTTGTGGTGCGATATCACAAGATTTTGCTTTGTGGTTTCGAAGTGGTTGTAACGGGTATTGTGTTTTCACCCAGGTTAAGAAAGACATGGAGCTTAGTTAAAAAAAATTGGAAATCCTAAGGTGGCTATCTTAGATAGTGGAGTAGAAAAATCAAACCAGTATAAGTGATTGCGTACTTTCTTTTTCTTAACTCTTTACTTATCGTAGATTGATTGCTCGTTTTTACATCTATAACAAACCTCTAGTCATCACTTGTATAATCCTCTAAATATTTGATATAGTACATTAGAGAAGTTTTCTTCCAACTTATAATTGTTTAAAAGATTTTGCTAATAGTAGTAGCTTATTAAACAAATATTTGCACGCTTCACATACTGAAAAGGCAAATAATGGCGGAAGACAAAGATGGTATGTGCCAAGGTTCCTGTTGTGCACGAGTATCGTCTCTTACATTTTTTCTTTTGTTCCAAAACGCTTATTATTGTCTCTTACATTTAAATGTCTACATTATGTTTTTGATCCTATCTTTTTTTGGTATTGATATTAATGTATAAAGGATTTTCTATAATTGTTAAATGTGTAGTTTTTAAACGTTCAATTTCAACCACCAAGCACTTACATGGTCAAGATTCAATCATTTTCCTTGCTAGCTAAGATTGATATGGCGAGTTATAACTCAGGGGACTATGAAGCTGGAGGCCATAAGTGGTACAATATCTCCTCTACCAAATTTACTAGATTAGATCTCCTTGTAATGTTATAATGCTTCTTAAATTTACTAATAAATCATTCAACTATAGAGTCACTCAAAAATTAATTTTATTATTTTATAAGCAGGAACCTAATTCTTCATCCCAATGGAAACAAAAGTATAAATGTTGAGGATCACATCTCTGTATATCTGAGGCTGGTGTTAGATGGAAGCTCTCTTCGGCATGGATCAGAGGTCCATGCATTTTTCCGCTTTTTCCTATTCGATCAAAACACCGACCATTATTTAGTAATTCAAGGTGCAACAAATATTTTGATCACAATTTACATAATATTGTGGCTAAAATGCAAGAATATTATAAAAAAAACTCTTTTCTATCTTCAATTTTCAAAAATGTTACTTACTTGGGTTGAATGGTCATTTTTCATGATGAATAATCACTTTTAAGTATTAATAATCATCAAGTTCTTTTTTTTTTCTTTTCAAAAGATGGGATTAGACGTTTTCATCGACTAAAACCTGAGTGGGGCACCGATCTTCTCATTTCTCTCAAGGATTTTTTGAGTCCTTCAAATGGATATCTTATCGATGATAGTTGTGTGTTTGGAGCAGATGTGTATGTATGCCAAGAAAATGAAAAGGTCGATTGCATATCGATGATAAAAAGCCCCTTTAGCTACACACATAATTGGACGGCGCCTATGCCTATATATGACGATTTAGATGCTAAATTGATAGAATCGACAACTTTTGATGCCGGGAAACAGAAATGGTAAATCATAATTAAGATGTCACTAATTGAAAAATGGCAGTTAAAAGATGATATATATATATATATATATATATATATATATATATATATATATATATATATATATCATTATTGCATTTTTACAACCAGGAAAATCCAAATGTATCTGAAAGGATTTGGCGACGGAGCAGGTACGCATGTATCTTTATATCTGGCTTTAGCTGATAAGACAAGCTTGCCTATAGGGTCTCAGATACATGCCGAATTTACGTTGCGTATAATGGAGCAAGATTCAGATTATGCCAGAATCAATCCACATAAATCACCTAAAAGAACTAAATCACCTATATCTTACAAGAGTTAGTTGACTAACTTATTTTGTATCCTCCTTAATGTCTTGCACTTATTTATATTTCTTCATTCATGCAGCAAAATATTGGTTCACAGTATCGAGCAGTATCTGGGGTTGGCACAAATTTATTGCTATAAAAGAACTGAATTCGCAAGACAAATATTATATGTTGGAGATATAAAATCTCATTAATTGAATGTCTTCTCCTAACAGTTCAGACTTTTAGTTGAGTTGGCAATTTAACATGGTATCAGAGCTCCACGGTAGACCGTGGTCACGGGTTCGAGTCTCTCCACCGCCACCCACTTAAAAATTTGCACGTGCTTCTTGAGAGTTTGCACGTGAGGGGGCGTGTTGGAGAGGTCACGAGTTCGAGTCTCTCCACCGCCACCCACTTAAAATTTGCACGTGCTTCTTGAGAGCTTGCACGTGAGGGGGCGTGTTGGAGATATAAAATCTCATTAATTGAATGTCTTCTCCTAACAGTTCGGACTTTTAGTTGAGTTGGCAATTTAACATTATATGGTAAACAGCACCTGCTATGTTGAAGCAGAAGTGACTGTAGACACTTTAACTGCAATTACGTGGCGATCAACTTTTATTTTACTTTTTAATCTTTAATGATGGATATGTTTCTTTGGTCCATATGATATATACTTTAGAGAAAATTACCCAAGGAGTCTTGACCACACCACCCCGGGACCTAACAAGACTCCTTGGATTAACTCTTCTAACTAAAGGCCTCATCTATAATTTAACACTATATAGCTATTTACCCTTTTACTATTATACCCTCCTTTGTTTTTTAATCACTATATATAATACTTTTTATAAACCCTAAACCTTAATCTCACATAACTAATTCCAACTTTGACTTTAATCGGTTATTTCTCTCTCTCTCTCTCTCTCTCTCTCTCTCTCTCTCTCTCTCTCTCTCTCTCTCTCTCTCTCTCTCTCTCTCTCTCTCTCTCACTGACATAGCTGTCCAAACTTCAAACTCTCTCTTTCCACGCTATCGCCATCACTATCGGAGCTTATTTCTCTCTCTATATATCGGCGCTCACAATATTCTTCTCTCTATCTTCTGGTGTTATTTCAATCGATCGTTTCTCGGTGCTTGCAGTTTTATTATTCCATATATTGTGTTCATCACGTAAGGTACTGTTTTTTTGTCCTTTATACTTGTTTTAGCTGGGCTTTTATGAATTTGATATGATTATGTGTTTAAATTTGCTGCAACTGTTTGTTATATGCATTGTTTCATATACGAGTAGTGTTTCCTTGGTTTTATTGTGTTCATTGTGTGGTTTATATGTGTTTTTACTGGTTTTAGCTGTGTTTTCATTATTTCGATATGATTATGTGCTTATATTTTGCTGCAATTGTTGTGCTTTAATGAATTGATTCATATATGAGTAGTTGTATATTGTTTTTCATCAGTTTGTTTGTGTTTATCATGTGTTTATGTGTGTTTTGCTGTTATACTACATTTTTTGCTTTAATTCGCGAATGATCATGTGTTTTTGACGTATGCTCAGTAGATTTTCGACCGCGATATGATTTTTACGTGTGTGCATGGTTTGCATGGTATACATGCTCAGTAGTTTGTCCTTGTATCAGTAGTTCGTCTGATGTCATGCTCAGTGCTTTTTATGTGTATAACATTGTGTAATATGAGCTCAGTTATTGATCAATTTGTATGCATGCTCAGTAGATTTATGTTTTTATAACATGTATGCTCAGTACTTATGCATGATGGGGGGTACTTCTGTTTCATGCTCAGTGTTTTTTTGTATAGTCTGTATTCATGCTCAGTACTTTTATGTATACAACATGTGTAATATGAGCTCAGTTATTGATCAATTGTATGCGTGCTCAGTAGATTATGCATGTATGCTCAGTTATAACATGTATGATCAGTACTTATGCATGCTAGGGGGTACTTCTGTTTCATGCTCAGTGTTTTTTGTATAGTCTGTATTCATGCTCAGTACTTATGGTATACTCGTGATTGTTTCTTGAGTACTAAACTTCCAGGCTAGATGGATTCCGATGTCCTCGTTATGTTCACGGCTGGTGCAGATCATGTGTTTTTGCCGTTCAACAAGCTGGTTGACTTCAATTCGATCAAGGATTTCGTAGTCAACCGATGGGGTTCGTTTGGTGGTTCTGTTAGATTATCGTATACTATTGGTGATTATAAAGATTCTATACTAGATAACGACTCTGATTTCACCACGATCAAGTGGATTTTGGATCGTGGCAATTACAATAAGATGGACATTTGTGTATCCGACAACCGAGCTAGCTTGCATTTTAGTAATCCCAATACAGATTCATCCCGTTCTAGTGTTCAGCTCGTTCAACCCGTCCCTATACAATCTATTCACGACCCTACCATACCCGACCCCGCTCCATCCTTTTTCACACACGAAGTTAAGGATTTAAGAAGCGACTCTTGGAAATCTGTGTTACAACATACAGGGCAGTGTTTTATGGGCGGTGCCGAACAATTTCGCATTGCTCTTTGTAAACAAGCCGCAGTCGAAGGCTTCGATTTTGACTATATTCATAACAACAAGAATCGTATAAGAGCTCAATGCTTTTACAAGGTTAGCAAGGGCTGCAAGTGGTACGTCTATGTTTCTCTGGAGAAATCTAACGGGTTTTGGTACGTGAGGACTTATAGGTCTACTCATACATGCGGTCATGTTTACAAGAAAATGTCCCACGATAGGTTGGACTCTAGCGTATTATCTCGTGTTATTGCGGACGAGGTTCATGCGAATCCTTCACTTAGGCCAAGAGAAATTCAGTTTATTCTAAAGGAGAGCTACTGTTTCGATATTTCTTACAAAACTTCTTGGGGCACCGTCAACAAGGCGAAGGACCATCTATTCGGCGATATCGAATCATAGTTTAATCGTTTGCAGACTTATTTTGAGAAGCTTAAAGCGCTTGATCCGGATACTGTTTTTTCCGTCGAGTGTGATCCTGTTTCTCGTGTATTCCACCGTTGTTTTTTCTCGTTTGGAGCATCCATAGCCGGATTTCGATCATGTCGTCCGATGATATTTTTGGACGGGACTTTCTTGAAATCTAAATACAAGGGAATGTTAGTCGTGGCTACTGCCAAGGACAGTAATCAAGGTTAGTTGAAGATCCGTATATGATATTTTTTTTTAATAAAAGGATGATCCATGCTCAGTAGATTTGATGAGTATATGATCCATGCTCAGTGAAATTTTTTGCTGAGCATATGATCCATGCTCAGTGATTTTGTGATGATTAAAATTGTGCATGCTCAGCGATTTTGCTGAGCATATGACCCATGCTCAGTACTTTTTTTTTAGTTTTATACAGGGTTATTCCCTTTTGCTTTTGGTGTGGTCCCCGGTGAAGACACAGCGAGTTGGACTGGATTCCTGACTTTCTTGAAACCTCTCGTAAGTGGGCGACCACTCACCTTCATATCTGATCGTAACCCGGGACTATTAAATGCAGTGAAATCTGTGTTCCCCAACGAAAGCCATAGTTTCTGTCTTAAACATATAGAGAAAAATCTTCGTGTTGCGATGAAGGGTTCTACGTTTTTCCGTGATCGAATGGTTCATCTTATGAACACAGTTGCACGCGCACCAGACATTCCACACTTTGATTATTTTATGAATATCTGGCTTGTTGAAGGTAAAACCCAACTCCACACTTTCCTTAGTACATTGCCAAAAGAGAACTATGCGAGTGCATATTTCCCTGGCCGGCGGTATGGTGAGATGACGTCAAACGCGGTCGAATCGTTCAACTATTGGATATTAGATCAAAGGGCTCTTCCTATTTCACAGCTTATCGACACTTTGCGTGTAAAACTGATGCAGTGGTTTTACGATCGGTCTTTAACTTCATCTAAATGGACAACTCCACTATGCCCCTCCTCCATGACAATGTATAACACCAATGTTGGCCTTAGCTCTACGTGGAGTGTTAAACAGTCAAACCTTAATCTTTTCCAGGTCGGTTCTAACCCCGTTATGGTTGTAGACATCGCTGCTCGTACATGATCCTGTTGTTCATGGCAAGAGCTTGGTTTCCCTTGCCAACACGCGCTATGTGTGCTGTCATCTGCTGGTGTTGTAAACCCTTTTGAATACGTCGAGTCATATTTTCATGTTTCTTCTTACAGGGATTCGTATGCAAAAAGTATTCCTCCCATGTCGACATTTGAAATAGAAGTCCCCTTAGGCGATTCCGAAATTGTCCGTCCTCCCCCATGTAGAGTTCAACCTGGCAGGCCTCATACCAAGCGTTACCGTTCATTTACCAAGAAATCGGTTCGTATAATTCGGTGTGGAAGGTGCCACAGGATCGGAACTCACAACAGCAGAACATGCAGGGCTGCAATATGATTCTTGTTTGCTAGAACAAACTTATTGTAAGGAGATTTGGATTTGAACTTTATAATTTTACTTGTAAAGACATTTGGATTTGATTTCTTTCGTTGATTTTTTCAAGTTTTTTTTTTGTATTGAGTGTGTCCTATGCTCAGTGCTTTTTTACTAATCATACATTATATGCTCAGTTCTTTGCACTTAGCATAAATCTTGTGCTAAGTATCTCGCAGGGGTGAGTGTTGTGTAGTGCTCAGTACTTTTGTATTTGAGTACTATTATATGCTCAGTACTTTTGTACTGAGAATTATCACGTGCTCAGTACTTTGTACTGAGGTTTTGTTCAGTGATCAGCACTGTGTAATGGGATCGTGTGCTCAGTACTTTGTACTGAGTATTACCCGTGCTCAGTACTTTGTACCGTGCTCAGTACTTTGTACTGAGTGGTGTACAGTGCTCATCACTTTGTACTTGGTTTGTGGACACATCACGCCAAGGCATATGCACTGAGCATATATGATATGCTCAGTACATTTGACTTGGGTTGTGAGCATATTACTGAGCATATGTACCCATGCTCAGTACTTTTGACTTGTTTTTTCTTTCCTCAAATAGTTCATCATAACAACAAAAAACTAAACTTAAATGTTACAAACTGGATCAAAATACCACATAATCAAAAGAAATCCTACATCGTAGTTCAAAATATTGCAGATCAAAATAATCAAAAGTCTACAAATTACTATTACATAATTTTTCAAACGCAAGCAATGCTGCGGGAATACTTTTCACTCCTTAGCAATTTACTGACTATTTCCGCACGCATTCCATGTATCACACTTGGTTTTAATTGATAGGTCCCGACTGAGCCCGATATGTAAACTTGTTTAGCCCACATCAAAACGAACACCCCACAGTCCAAGCTCCCCTGCTCTTGCTGAGGCGATTTCAAATGGATTATTGGATACTTTTCTCCGGAATTTTGATTATTTGCACGAAGTACTTCTTTCACGAGGTAATTTCTGTATCTCTCTGCAGCAATCTCCGTTTTTAAACCAATCGATCCCTCTCCTTTGTTGCATATAGAGTTGTAGTGTTTGAAAAGCTTGTTTGCTCTGTCGTATACGATAAGGCTCCAGTGACTTCCACTTTTACCGTCTTTTACAAAAACGGGGAGCAGCGTATAGTCTTGCTCAACGCAATTCTTAGCGAATGGCTCCTTTACCAACACATTTCTAGCTTCTTCTAGCGTTTCCTCCTCAACGTAGTGCTGTCAAAACAATACATCAAAGGTTATAATTAATTCACACTACTATAAGGAAACAACTTTCTGTTTTACTCACATAGCAGCTGGCCCATTGAAAGGTAACTTTTCGCGGTAATCCAATTTTTCCATTCCCATATTCTTCGTCCAGCATCACCAGCATAGCATCAATTACCTGTGATCAGACAGGTTGATGTTGTAAATGCTCAATACTTTTATTAAACAATAATCAATTTTACTGAGCATGTCTGTCATGCTCAGTACTTTAGTAAACAAGAATCAATTTCACTGAGCATGTCTGTCGTGCTCAGTACTTTTGCAAAACAAGAATCATTTTTACTGAGCATGACATACATGCTCAGTACTTTATTAATACTCAGTATAAAATTGCATACCTCCACCGGCAAGGCACCCCTGTGTGCGATGTTCAACGCTTCATATCCCGAGACTGTAATCGAATCTTTCATCCACACGTGATCCTTCAGCTGTTCGTCAGACTTATTATATAACCAATCATGTTCAGCTTGATCTGCCACATTCCTGTCGTAAAATCTCCGGGTTGATTTGACCTTCTTTTTTTCTTGGATCTGTTTTTTACCCTTATCCTGCACCGTCACGTTCTTGCTCTCCTTCACCTTCACCGTCACCTTTTTGCTACCCTGAGCATCTTCGTCGTCTTGACTTGCATTCAGCAAATCGAATTTTGGTTGCGATGGACAGATTTCGACTCCTTTCGATGTAGGTTTAGATACTATTGCAGGTTTGGTGTTTTTCTCTGGATTCTGTTTTCTTTTTGTTGCTCGGACTGGTGCATCTTCTACGATTTCCGAGTCTTTCGTTGCCTTCGCAACTCGTTTGTTCAACTTGACGTTCCTCGGAATGCTACCCGGAGTATACGTTTTGTAACGTTTGACCTCTTGTTGTCTGCTGCTTCCTTCATCAGGATGTTTAAATTTTTTAGTTGCGCCACACGCCATCTTGACCACTGAGTCTAGCCTACCTTCCTCATCCTTACTCAGCAGTTGAGTTTCCTCTCCATCATCATGCTCAGTGGTTTCTTGAGCATCAATTTCCCCCCGAGCCACCATTTTATTAATCTCAGTTAGTGACGCGATTTCATCTTTCAGCTTTTTGTTCTCTTCCTCTATTATTAGTGAGCCGTTTACCAGAGTCTCCTGAGCTTCAATCATCGACACGTTATCGTCATAAGCCGCTTTAAGTTGAGCTTCCAACATTTTATTTTTGGCGGCTAATTCATTTATCGTTTTTTCTTGGGCAAAAGATTTGGCTTGAGCAACGTTCACGTCTTCCTCGAGTGACTGTATCCTCCTGTCTAGTTGTTTTATTCTAATCTGCAACCTTACGTTTTTTCTCTCAAATATTTTTGTTTGCAGATTATCTTCTTCAAGTTTTTTAACCTCCTCTGTTAATCTCTCTATTACGTCTAACAGTCGGTTGTTCTCACCAGACACATCATCGATTCGACCACTGATTTGATCGTTTTTTATCTTGTCTTCTTCTAGTTTTCTTAACTTCTCTGTCATTTTCTCTAACTCTTCTACCAGTCTGTTGTTCTCACAAGCTGCATCATCGATTCGACTGCGTAGGCTCAACACAACTGGATCTTTGGAACCCGACCCTACTTGGTTTGCGCCATCATACCTGTATCTCAGACACTCCGCCTCCTCATTTACAACAGTTTCTCTAACTTTACACAAGCCCGACTCCTCTATTCCGTCTTCTTTTTCGGACTCCTTATCGTCTTCCATTTCAACCTCCTGTATATCTTCATTCCCGTCTTCTTTCTCAGACCCCTTTTCGGTTTCCTTTTCGACCTTACTCAGTTCATCAGTCTCCATCTTTTCATGGTCATCTCCTCCATTTGGCGGACCATCATCTTCTAACGAGTCTTCCACCACCATCTCTTCCGCCTCACTCGACACTTTTGTGTTCTGGTCGTTGTCCTTCTTCATCTGATCATCACCTTCATCCTCATCATCTCTATCTATCTCAAACCCATCTCCATTGTCATTCATCCAATCACTTACGTTTACATCATCACTAACCATCGTATCATCAATAGTTCCCTCATCAACAACCTCGCCTTTGTTCTAATCTCCCTCACCATCACAACTAGCCTGAGCATGGCCTTCATCTTCATCTCCATCACTGCCATTGTTCTGATTGGTAGCTTCATTAACATCTGTTGGAGCATTCATGTCAACACCTTCGTTATTTTCATGTCTCTGATCATTATCCGGAGCATCGACCCCAGCACCGTCATTATGTATACCTTCGTCAACTATGTTGTCCTGAGCATTGACCTCGGCAACTTCATTATTGACATCTTCATTAACATTGTTGTCCTGAGCATTGACCTCAGGACCTTCATTGACACCTTCAACTTCTTCACCTTCGTTAGCACCACCATCTTGCTCGTTTCCTTGTAAACCAAGAAACGCCTTTTCTTCATCAGTAGGTTCTAGTTCTTCGATAGAGACCTGCAAACAGGTTATAAACAAAATCGATTTAATAATGCACATACTCAGTACAATTACATAAATGAAAAAAGTAAATTATTGTAGTAGTATCAAGATTTCATTACCTTTTTTGGTTTCACCCGATGAGGGTCTGCCTTTCTGTAACCAGTAAGATACTCCCACTTTAAAAATCTTGGAGTTGCATTCTGGTCCCTGGATCTTCCGACAGCCACGTGCTCATAATACCATGGCTGAAATATTATATATATTATACTAATCAGTAATAAATAAAAAATCCAGTAAATAATCAAGTTTGTATTACTATTACTTATCATCAGTATAAATAATCCTCCTGTCACAGAACAGATGTCCTCGTATGTCGAGATTCCATCCATAATATCCTTCACGATAGCCGAAGCCCAGTCGTATAACTTCATTCCATCAAGGTCTTCACACAGCAGGATGAACGGTTTCCTAACCGTGTAATTTCTATTCGCGAACAAAAGCGCGGTTATGGTGTATATGCTCAGTAGTTTTGCCATATCTTCCTGAGCTTCAACTGTTGGTGGTCCTTCCAATATCATCAATATACGTTTATCGAGTTTCGGCAGGGTAAGTTTTGATTTGTCTAAACCTGGGAAGACCCGATCATACCACTCGCTGTGAGCGTTTTCTTGATCTGTTGTAAAAACCGGGAACGACGCAGTTCCACATTCAATCCCCATCAGAATCTTGACCTCCTTTGGTGTTATATTTAGTTGTTTGTCACCAATTACGAATATTTTATTTTCCCGGTCGTAGCATTTGATCAACTGTTTAACGACTTGATCGGATTTCTTAATGAAATCGTAATCATCTCTCTTACCATATAACCCCATCCACAGTCTGTGGAAGGGTGTTTTGCTGCTTTTTCCCAGATATTCACTCCTAAACTTATCTTTCTTCAGTATAGTGAATAATCCGACAAGTGTTGATCGGTATTGTAGTTCCTTATTTTTCTTGTTCTGTAAAAAACAAATTCAAATATATGTTATTGAGCATATAAGCAACCTCTGAGCATAAAAGCACAATATTAGCATATAAGGTATCTTAGTGCTAATTACATCAGTGAGTTACAAACAGCTGAGCATGCAAAAGGAATCACAGAGCATGAATAATATAATCATGAATCCAGCCTCCTACTGAGCATATAAACTACTGAGCATGTACATTTTTTACATAATTCATCGAATTTGTTCATGATTTCACTGAGCATATAACAGTTTTTGATAATCAGACTATTTAACATCTAAAACTACTGAGCATAATCACTTTTATTGCAGACACAATTGATAATCAAACTAATGATCAAATAAAACCACTGAGCATCGTTAATTGATGCAAATAATCGATGCTTATCATGGAAAAACACATCAATTTACTGAGAATAAGCAACTACTATGAATTCGCATAGTTTGATGCTGAGCATGAACAGAAAACACAATATGCAATCAACAGAAAACCTAACACACTCAATATAATCGGATAAAACTAATAAAAATCAATTAAATCACTGAATTTACCTTTTTTCCCGTTTTCCCCTTGCCGGAGGTCCCTGCTTCAGTTGAATGCGACATTGTTTAAGTACGATTTCTCTGAATAATCAGTAGAATGTCTGTTTCGTCGAGTATGACCGTCTGCTTCCCTTATTTTCCGATTACAGTCGTTAGTTGATGGTCGAATGTTACTATTATACTGAGCAACGCCGTCGGCGGTTGTTTTTTGGTGTATATCTGCGATTAATCAGTATAAAGCTTGCTTGCTTCCCTTCGTTTTCGGTGAGCGTCGTTTGTTTGTTGTTTCTAACAATTTTTTGCTGAGCGCCGTGTGTTGTTTTGACCTTCGCCGCCTGTTTTCACTGATTTTCCGGTGTATTTTCAGTAGATTCGCCGGTTGATTATCGAGAGAGAGAGAGAGAGAGCGAGAAAGAGAGAGAGAGAGAATGGGAAGTGAAACGTTCAGATGTTTTTAGCGGGTATAACGAAGAGACGCTATATATATTTTTTTCTCTTTGTTTGAAAAGTAAGGGTAAACATGTCATTTGTCAATATGGAGGCCTCTAAGTAGAACATAGAACCCACCTGGTTCCTATGTGGCTCCAAGATGGTCCACAAGACCCCTTGGGTAATTCACCCTATACTTTATAAATTCCCCTATTATGAACAATGCAAAATACAACATGGCTTATTGTGCAATTAACCCATGAAAGAACAATACGACAAAAACTATACATTAAACATTTGACACATTGCTGTAAAAGAATTTATGCTCCTACATTCTGTAATAATCATCGACCTAGCTAATGAAACAACACACGCACATACAAATTCAACCATATGGCCAATAGAGTTATCCTACAATATTTATGAAATTCTATCCTCTTAACAACTTTTGTTATTTACAATTGAAGTTCATAAATTTCAATACTAATCATCGATTTACTCATAGTATCGACAAATTTAAACCCAGTAATTAGTATTACAACATTAAGAACGGCAGAAAAGAGAGAGAGAGAAGAGTTAAAAGAGGTGGACGTGTAAAGAACATCAAAGGAGACATAAACACGAGGACGGCCAATGTGACTAAGATCATACGCAGTAACTCCAGAAACATACATACCTACAAACTTTTGGTTTAAACGACGGTCTATAAATTGTACTGTGTAGCCATAAATATTTTGAATCGCCCAATGGGTTATTTTTTTGCCACTCTTTTTCCACTGAAGTAGATAGTCGCCTAGTGATAGTTTCTTTATCAAATATGTTATTTTTTTGCCACAGAAGTAGATAGTCGCCTAGTGATAGTTTTGGAGTTGAATAAAGGACTGGTAGATTTTGTGAAAGGAAGGACTTGTTGTGCCCATTTCGCGGAATTTAATTGAAGTGGGTTACGATGGGGGCAATTATATAATAGAGTCACCACGAGGCTTAACATAGTAAAGCCCAAACATATCAACTAAATCCTCATAAAATACCTAAAAACCCTTTCTGTCCTCTTATACACAATGAAAGACCAAAAATAAAAAACCAAATCCCTATTAGGGTTTTTGTTTCAAAACACGTTCTTCTCTGTACCCTCTCTCTACCTTCCCTCTCTCACCTTCCCACCTTTCCACCAGTGCTGCCTCTCCCACCTTTCCACCAGTGCCGCGCCACCACCACTACCTTCTTCACCCACCCTTCTCCTTCTTCCCCTTCCTTCTTCACCCCCTCTCGGCTGAAGATGAGAACTGCAGCCAGATCTACTCCTCGCTACCAGCAACAGAGACGCCAACAGCAGCAACAACAACACCCTCTTTCAACCACCACCATCGAGGCTCTCTTTCCACTCTTCCCCTTCCCACCACCATCGAGCTTTGACGATGCCAAAGCCGTAGCGACCAGATCCACCCTTCGCGCGACAACAACCTCCATTTCCACCACCAGCGACAACAACCTCCACCCCTTTCACCGCTCTCCATCAAGCAATGCCTCCATTTCCACCACCAGCGACGAGATCAACTGCTGCGAATCGCACCACCTGCTGCGAATCAGATTTGCTGCGAACTAGACCCTCAACAGTGCTCCTGCGCCAGAAAAACCCTCAAACTCCGGTCAACGCCATGATTTCGCCGCCCCAACAGTGCTGCTGCGACAGAAAAACCCGCACCAGTAAGCCCGCTCACGTTCACGCCATTCTAGATCTCCCATCGTGGACCTCTGTTGCGTTACACCAAATGTGGGTTTTTTAAAACCGTGTCTGCACAATGTTTGAGTCCAGCAGCCCATTTGGTTCCAGCAGTATGTGTCCAGCCCCTTAGGTATTTCCCTTTAGTGTCCAGCCCTTAGGGTCCAGCCCGACTTGACGATATATTTCTTGTGTCTCTGTAAAGTTATTATTTGTAACAAATAATATGACAAAAAATAAGTTAATAGGTATTCGTACAACCCTTACTCCAGTAGCTTGTTGGGTCTAGCTTGTTTGGGTCTCCCTTCAGCTCTTTTTTTTTTACCAAAACAAGTTGGTGTTTCCCCTTAGTATTTCCCCTTATGTATATCCCCTTAGTATATCCCCTTAGGGCCAGTCCATTGGGTCTGGACATTAGGGACCTCTATAGTTTTTTAGGTTAAACCTAATCTAGTTTGTTAATTTTTGCAGGTGAGAATTAAACAGTAATGAAACACTAATTAAATCCTACTGTGAAATTTTTAAAAGCTTAACACATTTACATGAATATTGAAAAAAACGGACTTGTGTACAAACCATTGGGTACACGAACTTTATTGGATTTATGGACATACACTTGGACAAACCCCGGGACATTGGACATATACAAAGACCATGAATTTGGTACAACCCGTATATTTGTACTATTATATGAACAAACACTAACTACACTTGTATAAAAATTCATTTTATCCACCTTAACACGTTAAAAAAAACATAGGTTTGTACCGATAAAAAATGTAGGTCCGTACCTTCGTGAATGTACCGAAAAAATATATCGGGTAAGTTAACATAATAAAAACTCAGAAAAAAATTAATAAAAAATTAAGAAATATATTCTTAAAAAATATATTAGACCACATGTGTGTCAGCAAAAGTATGAGAGAGGAACAAATGTGTTCTACGGTAGATTGTGGATATTATAGTAAGTGTGTCTATTGATCTGAACTAGTTAGGCTTTAAAAAGAACTATTATGGGGTTAGACTTTAAATCCTAAGAAAGTTGGGAAATGGGCTGTAATCTATCCTTGCTACGATGGGTGAAGGGGATTGGCAAAGAGTGAAATGATTTCACGAGTTTTTTTATTGGGGTAATGAAACCAAAAGTACCCAAACCCCCCCCCCCCCCCCAGTCCCTTCTTATTACAAGAAATAACAACACCCAAACCCCAACACATATAGGTTATGAGAAATTAAAAAAATCCATTAAATTTTCCCATTACCATTCTTTCTTATATCTTTCAATACCGTTTTCTCTTCTCTCTCTTGACAAGAAAACCTCTGACGCTTTGATCTCTCTTTACCACCACCAGACGCCGTCAACCCTGGACCATGATTCACCTTCATCTAGTGCAGACAAAAGCCGCCGCCGCCCTGGATCATGATTCGCCATCTCTGGTCTTCCCTCCGTACCAAGCCACCACCATCTTGTCACAATAGAAATTTGTCGCCATCGAGGAGCATCTCCATCATCTGCTACATAAGAAAAACGCTGCCATTTCTTTACCACCACCAACCCGCCACCGTGTCACCATCAACCAACGCCGTGTTGGACCATTCTCCACCACCAAATGTAAGATCTGTTTTTTTTTTCTGTTGATTGTGGAGAGTTTTGTATTTCTTTTATTTTTTGTTCCAGGGAGCGTAAGTGAAGAGATTTTTATTTCTTTTTGAACCAACAATTGTGATTGAAGAGATTTCTATTTCTCTTTTGTCCCATCGAGTGTGAGTGAAGGAATTTCAATTTTTTCTTTGTTCCATCGAGTGTGTGAAGAGATTTAAAATAAGGTTTTAATAGTTGTAATTGAAGAATTTGTTTCTTCGAAAAGCCCTGAGCCTTAAAAAACATATTCATTTCCATTTGGTGGAAGAACTAAATCATCTTCACATAAATCATGCCATACAAATCCATTTCCGTAGCATATGCATTAATGAAAATAAAAACAAATTTAGTTTTTACCCGACGATTATTACATATTGTTTAGAATGGTCCTTACCTTTTTAAAGACCAGGAGAATTCTATTTCTTTTTGGTTCCAGGGAGTGTGAGGAGTGTGAAGAGATTTCATTATGTTTTCTTTTGCAACTGCTGTCTAATGGTTGATTGGTACGGACCAACATGTTACATTGCACCCAAATGGATCCTGACTTATATAAGAATTGGTACGTACTGACTGGAACCAAATAAGTGTTGGGGATGTTGTAATTTGAATTGGATTTTAACTTTTTTTACATTACCCTTCCTACCTATACTTTAAAAAGGAATTTGACTGGACTTAAACCCAAATGTAGAGGCATATAATGCACGCCGTTAATGTTGTTTTGGAATTGTTGTTGTTTCGGGATGGGTACGTACTGACTTTCGTACGTACCAAGTGGACCTTAAAACATGAATTATAACATGTATTAGTTTCGTGATTGGCACGTACCGACATTGGTACGTACCAAATACAGATTTGGAACTAAAAATAATAATAATAAAAGGGGTATATAAGTCTTTAGGACCAACCAGGCTGCCAACAGATGCCTTATTAATGAACCAAACCTTTAAAAATAAGTTTTTGAAAAAGGATATGTCTTAATTACTAATTTACTCTTTTTTATTTTTAACATATATAAAAAAAATTACAAGAAAAACTTATACCATAATATAATTGTAAAAATACCAATTTAATAAGGGAACAATTACCAATTAAATACTAGTTAGAGATTTAATCGTCATTAAACTCCCTTTTTCTTATAGAGTTATTTGTCAATTAAGTTCACAAACCCATTAATCCACCACCATCAAGTCCAACACCGTATTTCTCCCTTAAAAGTTCTAGCTTTATAATATCTCTTCCATCCGTACTCCTGCTTTAATAATCTTATTTAATTTTTACCATATTTATCTTTTTGTAACTTATTCATATATATATATATATATATATATATATATATATATATATATATATATATATATATATATATATATATATAGTGTATCTAATAAATCCCTTAATCATAGCATCTTAAAACAAAAAGAAAGTTATCGTTGAAGAATAATGAAACATAAAATAAATATCTTCACTCTCATATTCCCACAAAGACGCCGCCACTGGAGGACAATCTCCACCTTCATCTCCAACAGAAGGACATTTTAAACCTTCATCTCCAACAAAAGATCAACACCCCATGGATTCTGGCTCAGATTCCGACGACTCTCACATTTCCACACCCCTCCCCAGAATTCCCCCCACCACAACCTCCACGCCCAAAGATGCCGCCAAAGCCTCCAACTCACCACTCCACCACCAAATCGAGTATCAAAATTCCCACCGCCACCAAGTCCACCACCAGGCCCACCACCATTACTTCTTCTCGAGTCATTCTACGACCAAAACGCACAAAACCATCCTCGAAACCCAATCCAAAAGAAGCCCAACCCGAAGCACATCAACAACTCCCACCGGAAAGCCCAATACCACCACCGAACTTCTAAATTCTTGTCTAACTGCTAGATGGTGTCCGGCTATTGATTCTTCGTACGATAACGTTACATTGTTATGGAAAAAGTGCTCAAGGTATGAATCTTTTAATTCAAAACCACACTTTATGTCATATAGACATGTAACCCGTCCAAATACCCTACTGACCCACACCATCGCAAGCTGAATAGCTTTTACAAAGACACACCATCACATTAGTCAAGCAACCCACTTCTTTTACTCACATACACCACCATGTACGAAAGTTATTTTACTGTGTTATTTTTGCATTTTTGTAGGTTTGCAGAGGTGGGGTGTTGTTTTGGTAGGGTTCGATTGGTTTGATTGAAAGAAGACGATGAGTTGTTAATTGATTTTCTGGATTTTTGATTTGATTCTTTGTTTTTTTTATTTAATATTATTTGACTTGTTGATTGTTTTGGATGAAAGAAGAAGATTGATTGTTAATTGATATTCTGAATCTTTATTTTAGTTCTTTGTTTTTTTTGTTTAATATGATTTAACTTGTGCATGAAATTAGGGAATTTGGTTATGGTAACTCAACAAACATTAATTGGTATAAAAATGTAATTCAGACTTTCTGGGTGGGTTGGACCTGATAGGCAACTGACAATAGTCTGTGGACTCTCTCAGTCAATCACCCCTTTTTATAATGTATATTTAGTCTTTATTTATTTATATAATAATTATTAAACACCACTTTTTCCTATCTTATCATTTTTCTTAAAAAGATTAAATAAATAACATAAACATCCATTTTAACTTATTTAGTGCCTTATTTAGTTGAATTTGTTATTGGTAATTTTTAAACATCAATGATATTAAAATAAATAAAGAGATGAAATTCAAAATTAATTATAATTTGAATATATTGACGTAACAAATCAAATCTTATAATTCAAACTTATCAATTCTTTATTACTTTTCTATATAAGGTTTATTTAATTAATTTGTTATTTAGATATAAAATGAACAATTAATTTATTTATGAATAACTATGTTGATTCTTTTAAAAAAAATAATATTGTAAAGAAATATTATAGTAAAATATCCTATTTTCAATCATATATGTCTTATATTTTTTAAAAAGTATAAACTACATTTTAGTAGTAAAGACAGTATATATTATATTAAAAACATAGTTATAAAAGTTTTCTATTTATAGCTTGACCCTATAAATTTAACATTACAAACTATATTCTACTAGTATAGATCTTATATATTAGTAAGATAAAACTATCCTAGTAGTACAAATTGCTATTTAATAATAAAGATATAAATTCTACGAGTATAAAGATCATGCTAGTAGTCCAAACTATTCTTTTTAATATACTATATTATGTCCATATTACTAAAATATAGTTTATACTTCTAAAAATATAGGGCATATAATTTACAATATTATTTGATTGATTTTAAAATAAAAAATAAGAAAACATTCCTTTTTACGGACATAAGAAATAGGAAAATAAAGAAAGATATAAAATTCAAAATTCAAAACTAGATAAAGGGTAATGTAGTCTTGTGATTATTTTTAATATTACTATTATTAGATAACTAAATGAAAGTTGTTTAATGGTAATTATTATCAACATGAGTAATTTATTGGTGTTAGTCCTTTTAATTAGCCCATTAACTTAATTACGAGGAATTCCTTTACTTAAAAGAAAATCTACAGAGATCGTTGCCTGATGATCTGTTCTTAAGAGTATATGTACTTAAACTCACTGTCATTTTGTCTAAATTTATATTCACGGTACAACCAAACTTCTGAAACAATGTAATTCTTTAGCCTATATGCAAAACAAATGAAGGAAAATTGACACTTAACGTTAAGAGTTAAATAGATTTAATGAAAATGTTTAGAAATTATTAAGAGAAATTGTTAAGAAAGAATGTTTTAAAGTCAGAATATTGCTTTTTTTTAGTTCGGATAAGTGACAAAATTAACATAGCATGAAAAATTTGGAGTTAAACATTTCTGAACTTCACTTAATCTTTACGTAACACAATTAGATCATATCATATAAGATAAATAAATAATAGATAAAACCTTTTCTTCTTCTTCACTTAATCTATGAATTTGTAAAATATATTTACCAATTTGTGTTACTTAAATTAAATAGGATGGTTTATTAGACAAACGTTACGCAACACATTGGAATGAAGATTCAAGGATTCATTTTTTTTACTTTGTGATCGTGAACTTAATTACAAGAACTAAATTCTATGTTTTCACCACCTAAGGGTCTGTAAATTTTGGTTAAGTGTATAAGGAAATAAGAGAACTGATTTTGCTGGAGGAAATTTTCTATGTCTTTGAGAGTGAATGGGACTCTTATTTATAAAGTGCAGGAAGCGTTGGTTTATTATTTGATAATAAACCACCTTCTCCATGATCTCCACTTCCACCATTATCTTAGTGGGTAGATTATTTATTTAACTCCCAAATAACCATCTAAGCATGTTCATCTCACCACATCATGGGTGACATGAAAATATAAAATTAATCTTTTATTTCTTCCATCATCCCACTCGCACATGATGGGGTTACTATCGTATTACACTGTCCCATACATAAAGAAATTCTTAAAAATCTCTCATATACATACTACTACGATAATTCATCATACTTGATAAATAGGTTGTGCGGCCGACAAACATACGAGCATACATTACTATTAACCTGCTAGGGTACATAGTTGCTCAAATGAAATATCATTCCTTAGTTGTAGTACCCAAGACTATGTATATATTGTATCATATTACAGTAACTCTAGCCCTTTTATATTAATATCACATCATTTATGTGAATAGGATCTCACTGTCATAACATTATGTGTCTCACTATCATGTTATAGTCCGCATTGACTTACATGATCGGTTAACCTATAAGCACACAATTTGATACACAATTTTAGTCTTCCCTTTACACCTATATCCTTTTATATTTATTAGGTTTTTTTCCCAAACATACCCCATTAGACCGAATTATTCATGATAATTGGTAATATTACAAAGTAGCATACACCTAATCAAAAATCAAGATATAGTCAAAAGTAATAAGGGCATAATTCAAAGTCATCACACAGTGAAGAAATAGGGATCAATTCTTCACTTCCTTTTGGTCGAAAGCACACATGATATGACACACGTGTTATGGTATTATTCATAAATCTCAAATTTTATGTCACAATTTTATAAATACCATACATATTTTATAATTAGACAACCCTCGTTACCTAAGATGAGTTCTTCGATCGATCAACCCTTCAATGAAACCAATCAAACAACTCATATCTGGCTATTATAGACTAAGTGGACAGTGGGATTCTACTTCGATCATAATATAAGCTTAACATGTATCATCCATGTTTATGATCTAATCTTAACACTTAGTAGAGGCGACTATCTTAACTCAAGTTATCTTAGTCTCATCTTCGCGCACTTCTTGTGCCAAAGATGATTGCCTGTGTGATAGGGGCAATCTCAGTCTGTAGGACATACATACTAAAATACACGAATTATAATATATATATATATATATATATATATCAAATATGATATTATTAAAATAAACGGTTAAATAAACATATTAATGAAAATATATACATGAATGCACATAAACTTGCATTATTCATACGGTATATCTTGCTTAATCCTATAGATCTAACACGATCCATGAATACATACATTGGGATAACCTTTGTGAATCGATACAACAAGCATATTGCGTGTGGGTATATATTGCAAAGTAACAGTCTTTTTTGCAATTATATCAACAAAGTTATACTTTATATCAATGTGTTTGGTCTTGCTGTGATATTTAGGATCTTTCGCATAAGTCGTTGCAGCTTGACTATCACAGTATATCGTAATTGGACTCCCACTATCACTAGAAAATCCTGAACCTTTATAACCAAATAGCTTCTTGAACCGCAGCTGAGCAAGCTACAAATTTTGCTTCCACCGTGGACTCAAGAAACACAGGTTTGTTTCTTGAGACTAGGATAACAGTCTTCTAGACCTATCGTTGTGAATCTTAACACCAAGAATATATTTTGCTTCTCCCATATTTTTCCTATCAAATTGAGAAGCTAGCCACTCCTTATTAGCTTTAATAAAATATTTATTATTCCCAACTAATAGGATGTTATCAACATATAGATATAAAATTTAAAAAAAAAATTTGGAGCGTCTAACATAAACACAATGGTCTTCACTAATCATCTCAAATCCATTTGATGAAATGACTTCATGAAATCTCAAATTACACTTTCTCGAGGATTGGTTAAGACCATAGATTGATTTTAACAACCTACATACTTTATTCTCTTGATCTTTTGCAATGAAACCCGAGGGTTGTTCCATGAAAATAACCTCTTCTGAATCTCCATTTAGAAATGCAGTTTTAACATTCATTTGGTGCAACTCTAGATCGAGATGCGCCACAATAGCTAAAATAAGACGTATTGAGGTAAATCTGACAACAGGAGAAAACGTTTCCTTCCTGTTGAGTATAGCATTTCGCTACCAGGCGAGCTTTATACCTATTAATAGAATTGTCAGGTTTCCTCTTTATTTTGAGAACCCATTTGTTCCCAATCACTTTATATCCTTTTGGAGATCAACTAGTTCATATACATGGTTTTTCTTTATCGACTCCATGTCTTCTTCTGTTGCTTTTTGCCATTCATTCTTAGCAAGACATGAAAGTGCTTCATTAGCTGTTCGAGGTTCTTCTTCGCCTTGTGGAGTTATCATAAATAATTTACCTTCGATTTCAAACCGACGACGAGGAACTAAACCTCTACCACTTCTCTTAGATTGAGACTCCTAAGAAATAGGATTAATAGATGATGTAATGGTTTCTTCCGTCTCAAGATGTAGAGGAGTGTCAGTATCAATTTCTTGAGTATATGTTACCTTTTCCAGTGTCATGTTTATTTGTATATCATCTTCTAGAATCTCATTTAATTCTCATAAGATAGAATTTTCGTCAACCTCACATGTGCTAGGAAAATCATTCTCTAAGAATGTGACATCTCGTGACTCAATTTCAGTAAGACCACCATCATGATGTTCACCAATAAACACTTATCCTTTAGAGTGATATGGGTATCTAATAAATATACATTTCTTGACTTTTGGACCTAACTTCCCATATTTATGATATAGATCATGAACATAGCCTGCCGACCCCAAGGGTCGCAACTATGGCAGGTTAGGTTTCCTACTTGTCCAAAGTTCATAAGGTGTTGATGGAATAGTATTTGTGGGTACTCGGTTAAGAATATAACATGTGGTAAGCAAGGCATCTCCCCAATAAGATACTAAAAGATTATCTTGTTCCATAATAGACCTAACCATTTCCAGGAGTGTTCTATTCCTCCTTTCATCCGCACCATCCCGTTGTGGTGTTCTAGGAATTGTAAGTTGTCTTACTATCCCTTTTTCATCACACAGTTATTTAAACTGATCCGATAGATATTCACGTCCATATCGGTTTGTAAGCTTTTCAACTTTCTCTCTAACTGATTTTTTACTTCATTGACAAATATCATAAAACATTTCAATGCTTCAGATTTACAAGAAATCGGGTAGACATAACCAAACCTAGTGAAATCATCTATAACAGTGATGAAATAATGTTCACCATTAGTAACATATATCTATTTAAAAATTCTATGATATTAATGCAAATAGAATGAATAAGAAATATAACAAAACAAGTTATAAAGAAAGTTCACTATGTTCCCAATCATGAACAACCATATTTTGTTCATCTTAAGTATTCATTCAATTTCATTAATTGCAAAAATAAGTTATACTAGAACTCCCACTTACTCTAACATAAATAGAGAAAAATTGTATGAAAAACAGCTTAAAAATTTTAATCAAAGAAACAATTTGAATGCATACATAAAGAAAAACAAGTCCGATAAGTAAATAATTGAACTAAAGAAAACAACTAATATAATTCCTACAAACAAGGATTATAAACATCGCAAAAAAACTACTAAACAAACTACCCATTGCAAGTTCTAACTAACATACGCCTTTTCACACCCAAAACCTTAACTTAGTAATTGACTCCTCAAAGTTCACTTCCTCATAGACACTAATTGGAAAATAATCATCCTCATTAGTAGTTGGGGAATGCATCCTAAAGTTTCACTGGTCCGACCTAGTGGAACTATTTGATGTCTCCCTATTTGTTCTAATTATTAGCCTTTTGAGACATCCTTTTAGATGAATATTTTACTTATTTGATAGACTTTTATGCTTATTTCGGCATATTACACTTTCTCCCTTTGGAATTAGACTATTTGCAATTTTAGAGCTTTTGTGCGTTAATTTGGTTATTTTTAGTGAAAAATTAGTAGGTTCTTGAATTTCATGGAAACCAATACAAGGAGGATAAGTGAGAATTACAGTCTTAGAGTATTTTTAGTGTGTTAGGAAGTATTTTATTCGAGTTTCTAATTTTAGAGTGCACTTTCTTATTTCTAGTCTTGATTTAATGATTTATTAATTTTTAAAGCATATGCGATTTAATTATTTATTTATTGTGAAGCTTTGAAAGATATATGATAATTAATTAGAGACCAAGTAAATTCTAAGAAGTAAAGGAAAGAGATATACATGGAAATAAGAAGATTAAGGAAGGATATATGCAAAGAAGGAAAAGATAAAGCTGCCAAATAAATTTGAAATTCCAGCCACGTTCAAAGATGATCTCATAACTTAAGATTGGCTAGAAATTTGGGAGAATGGTCTTGACTAATGGATAGATCTTTCCGAGACAAGTGATTTCGACTATTGGAACGCGTCAAACGGATAAGTATTGAAGGATATATGACCAAAACAAATCAGCAGCAGAATCTTACCTTTCTTAGATTTTAGGGTTGCGAATTAAAGAGTCATTTACCTTTTTTCCACTCAAAGTAAAACGAATTAGGGCTTTCTAACACCTATAAATACACCCGTTAGACCTCATTATTCAGTAACTCTCATATTTTATTCAATTCCTAACATCCTTAGAGAGAGAGAGAGTCAAAGACCTCTAAAGTATTCTTCACATTAAATCATCCTTAAAGAGAGAGAGTCAAACACTTCAGAGCAAGAAGGTAGAGGAGACGCTAGAGCTGGAGGAATTCTATTCTTCCACAATAGCCAACCAGACCCTTAGGTTATCAATTTCTTTTCTGTAATTGAATATGATGTCTTTCGATTTAATTTCAATCTTTAATTTATTCATGAGCTAAAATTCCATATACTTGAGAATCGCAATAAAGGGATGAACCCTAATTAATTTATTCTATTTTTTGAATTTGGGATTTTTCATGATTTAAATTGAACCGAGTCTTATATATTGGATATTACTTTGTCCTTAATCACTATTTCTTTTCGGTACAACTAGAAATAGCTTTTAGTATTTGGGCTATTAACTTTAGTGGCGAAGTGATCATCCGACAGGGGGGTTTGAATACAAACTTAGGTAATACCCGTGTAATGGCCGAAATTCATATTAATTACATAGCCAAAGAGGTAAAATATTATGGGGTAATTAGAGATAAATGTCTCCTTAATTAAGCCTCTAATTTTTTTATTTAGAGATAAATGCCTAATAGAACAATTATTTTCCTTTATATTTTTTATACCTATATTATCCTTATTATTAAATATATTATTTTATTTTTAATACAATATTTATTTTTAAATATTAAATAAATAATAGGGTACTTCTACCACCACCACCACCACCACCTCCACCATCACAACCACCACCACCACCACTACAGCCACCACAACCATCACCACCTACTACTAATTTCATCACACACGCGCGTCCGTGAATTTTTTTTAAAATCGTCATAACTAATTCAAAAAAAAATCAGAAAATTAAAAAAATTGCATTTTTGGATAAAGCAAATTAATATTTACGTCTATGATTTTTTTTTTAATTTTTTTTCGCAAACACGAAATTCCATGCATATCTTTCCATATCTTAGCTTTTCTTTCCATATCTCTAATTTACATGCATATCTTCTTTCCTTTATCTCTTAGAATTGATTTGGCATCTAATTAATCTCCATATATATCTTTAAAGCTTCACACTAAATAAATAATTAAACCCAATATGCTCTAAAAATAACAATTCATTAAATCAAGACAAGAATTAGAAAAGTGTACTAATACATATGAAAATCGAGTATTTAGACTTCTAAAACACTAAAAATGATGTCTCCACTCAATATTAAATCATCACAAATGGGGAGACATCACATCTCTCTAGTAAAAGTATAGTAAACATAACCTCGTGTTCCTCACATATGAGATCACCCCAATTAAGGACATCTTGAATCAACTTGTTCACAACTACTCCATATTGCATTAAAGTGTGATTAGGTCTCACCTTATACGGAGTCCTTCAATGTTGTTCTATGAAATTTGTTTTTGTCTCGGTGTCCTTGCAACTTTTTGTGTATTAACCCTTAATGGTCCATGAGGATTTCTTACGTTCTTGTGGAGCTAGTTACTCTGCCAGTAAGTTGAGACTTGATGCTCGTGATCCCGAGATCGTATCCACGCCATTTTTTTATATAGAAGAAAATATGAACAATAAAAATCACCAAAATTGATCAGGGAAAAACATACTTCAGAATAACAATGTATTTCGAGACGCTATATTAATAAATAAAGGGTTTAGGTAGTTCATATGGTTAGACAACTAGTCATTCTTGGGGTTGGTCAGGGTTTGAATCCCCAAAAACAAGTTCAGTTTTCTAGCATAATTTTGGTAAAAAAAAAGCATTAAGTTCGAAATAAAAATCGAAACAAACTATGCACGGAAAAATTCAGCCCAAAATATATAATTAATCCAATATAATTCGCAGGCTAAACAAAATAATACAAGGCCATATATACATCAAGAATTATCTAACCTAATACAATCATTTGAAAACTTTGTTCCTTTTTCTTTTCTTTCTTTCGACAAAAAAATTTCTTTTCTTTTCTTTTTAAAATAGTATTTGCAGAAATATATATATATATATATTTTTTTTTTCTCACACATGAATCAAAAGAATACATAAGCAAAAATATAATTCAGGTAACATGCTCTGATACCATATGTTACTTGGATTAAATAGGATGGTTTATCAGACAAACCTTACGCAGCGGATTGGAATAAAGATTAAAAAATATAGCTTTTTTTCTTTCTCGTTAACTTAATTACAAGAATTAAACCCTTTGTTTTCACCACCTAAGTGTATGTGAATTTTGTTTAAGTGTATGAAGAAACAAGAGAATTGATTTTGCTGGAAGAATTTTTCTGTGTCTTTGGAATGAATGCGACTCTTATTTATAGAGTTCAGGAACAGTTGGTTTATTAAGTATCATGGTTTAGGTAGTTCATAGGGTTAGACTAAAACCGAAACAAACTATGCATGAAAAAATCCAGCCCAAAATATATAATTAATCCATTATATTTCGCAGGCTCAACAAGATAATACAAGCCCATATATAGATGAAGAATTATCTAACCTAATACAATCATCTTTTTCATTGAAAACTTTGTTCCTTTTTCTTTTCTTTCTTTCGACAAAAAAATCTTTTCTTTTCTTCTTAAAAAAGTATATCCACAGATATATATATTTTCTCACACATGAATCAAAAGAATACAGAAGAAAGAATGTAATTCAGGTAACATGCTCTGATACCATATGTTACTTAATTTAAATAGGATGGTTTATCATACAAACCTTACGCAGCGGATTGGAACGAAGATTCAAAAATTCAGTTTTTTTTTGCTTTCTGATCGTGAACTTAATTACAAGAATTAAACCCTTTATTTTCACCACCTAAGTGTCTGTGAATTTTGTTTAAGTGTATAAGGAAATAAGAGAACTGGTTTTGCTTGAAGAATTTTCGATCTCTTTGGGAGTGAATGGGACTCTTAATTATAGAGTGCAGGAACCGTTTTTATTAACTGATAATAAACCACCTTCTCCATGATCTCCACTTCCACCATTATCTTAGTGTGTAGGTTATTTATGTAACTCCCAAATAACCATCTAAGCACGTTCATGTCACCCCATCATGGGGTGACATCGAAATAAAAAAATAATCTTTTATTTCTTTCAATTTGTCAAGAAAAAATTATGAAATGTATTATATTGTGAATATATATATATGGCTCTCTATTTATTTCACATTTTCACTACAAGAAAATGATCATTTAGCGACGTTTTTTTAACGACGCGCCGCGATAGCGTCCCTAAAAAAATTATAAATAACAACGCAAAATTAAAGCGTCCTTAAATCTATGTATGGGGACACCATTTTTGACGCGTCTCTAAAGACCATTAATAGGGGACGCATCTATTGTATCGTCGCCATTTATTTCGTTATAGCGACGCTTTTCCTTCACGCGTCCTAGTTGTAGTTTTTCAAGACGCAATATACACAAGCGACGTTATTGACACACTAAATAGGGACGCAGCTACATAAGCGTCGGTATTGATACACTAATTAGGGACTCAATTACATGAGCGTCAATATTGATACACTAATTAGGGACGCAGCTAGATAAACGTCAGTATTGATACACTAATTAGAGACGAAGCTAGATAAACGTCGGTATTGATACACTAATTAGAGACGCACTGCGTCGGTTATACTTGTAAAAAAAATCCAAAATAATTGTAAGCTCTTTTTTATTTTTTTGGGATTTAAATAATTGTAAGATACCGTCTCTTCATTTTCATTTGGAACAAAGATAAAAATCTATTCATTTTCATTTTTATCTTAATTTTCTCTCTTCATTGCGTATGAACTAAAATTTCCCAATTTGCAAACCTAAACCTTAATCACCATAGAAGATACTTTAATCCCCTTTCACCTACATTCTTGCTAATATCTCCGCCACCGTAAGCGTGCGGTTGGACCGCCTCATTCGTACCTCTGAATCACCGTTAATGCCTCACAAAGTTGCTGTTATATTTGGGAAGGTAAATCAAATAAATTAAAATCATTCGCAAGATCGATGTGTGAGGAGAGCTGTTATTAATCCTGGGTTGCTTTGGCTTAGCGGCAACGGACTTCAATTCCGAATTCTATCACTCAGATGGGTTGTTCAGTTAATTAACAGCAAAACTCAAAACCCACAAACCGGTTCCCAAAGAACTACGATTATGAAGAATATACTCCAATTAGTTTTACAACTTCTCAAAATCGTTACACTCAGTAGCCTCTGAGAAAATAGGTATAACTTTGAATTCATATAATGTGTATAATATTGTTTAGCTATTGCTGTAAATTAGTATAATTCGATTTTATATGAATTTCTGGAGCATAAGGATCTAAGCCCAGTGGAGAATGAAAATGCAAAAATTGCAGAAAAATGAAAATGCAAAAATTGCAGAAGAAAGAAATTATTTGTGCGATTCAAGTAATTTGGAAGGTGAACTTAAGGTCTAGATTATACATTGAACTTTATTGAAAATTATTGAAAGAATAATGGCTCTGCAAATGGAGATGAATTATCAAACTCATTCACTACCATGGAGATTCCGAGTTTAAGGTCTTTGAACTCATTCATCAAATAGAGAAGGGCAAAACAACTTTAAAGTCATTACAGGATCTGGTTTCAAATTTAAAAAGGTATTTCTACTGTTTTGTAATTTTTACTAATCAAAATCTCAATTTTGTTTATTCGAATATGTTATGTGACAGGTTTGAGTGGTAGAAAAGATCGAAATCTCGTTATCAGGTCTAAAAATAGTCAAGCTTGCTCTCGTTATCTGTTAACATGTTCTCTATTTTAATATCATAAGTATGTTGATGCAATTTTTATTTAGTATCTGTCCACTTTAGTGGAGTTTTCTGTATTGTTACAAACTTAAAAAAAATTCGAAGATTATTTTGTTACATTCTTGTAACAAAATCACAGTCTAACTTTCTCCTTTCAGTAACTAGTTATGCAAAGATAAGGATGAGGCAGAAGCTTGGTTCGTACGCCTCAAGATAATAATTTTCCAGGGTAACTTTCAGACATGGAGAATTGAGAATAAAAACGATACTTCATCGGATAGTTCAAGTAAGGAACTAGCCTATAGTTCAGGACCATTTGAGTAATTATCCCTTTATTTTTTTGAAGACAGCGAAACTCGTTTTGTTAACAGGGTCCCATTCTCAAACTTAAAAAGTGCAGGAGGAAGGTCGGTTGCAGGCTGAGATAAATGCTCAAGGTCAAGTTCAACTACAAACTTAATTGCAGGAATCGTTGAAACAACAAGCTCAGGTGAACTTATTGTTCGAGCAGATGCGTGCTTTCCAAGCTAGAAAAAATAAATAAAACAATATTGTGTTTTTGGAGTCATGTTTAATACTTATTTAGTGTAATTTTGATAGAATGGATATGAATATTTTGAATGTAATTGTTCTCGTTAAACTACCTTTCTCGTTTTTTATTATGAATTTGAATTTGAATTTAGAATATATTCAGAAATAGTGGTCTAAAAAACTAATATAAATGATTATTTGTGATATTTTCGACGCGAATTTAAAAAGCGTTGGCATATCAACTGAAACATTATCGACACAACCTTAAAAAGCGTTGCCAGTTTGTATGAAATATTACCGACGCAGGGTTAGAAAGCGTCGCCATTTACTTTAAGATATTGGGGACGCAAGTCTGCTTTGCGTCGACTTATATCCCACTAAGTTGTCGACGCTTGGAGCCACAGCGTCCGTAATGCCTATGCCCACATTGGCAACGCTATAGTGATAAACGACGCTGTGTAACATGCGTCCCTAATGACACAGCTTTATAGAGACGCTTTGTTAAAAGCGTCGTCAATATAAAAGCGACGGTCGCATAGCCGACGCCGCGTAGCGCGTCGGCAAAACTTTTGGGGACGCGTCGTTTGCGTCGCCGAAAGCCAAAAATAGCGTCGTTTTTTCTCTGTTTTCTTGTAGTGTTTGATCATGTGTTTATTTACTTTATTAGTTTTAAAAACCATAAAATCCAAAGAATAGCACCTCAATGTGCTCACAGGTGATCTGAACATTACCAGCAAAGAACATGATTTAAGTTGTCTATGTCAATTGCTTTGACCCTACTACTCCTGGAAACAGTGTACGATATCTTATTATAGAGATATTAGTAATAGTTTAGAACACTCTAGATGTCTCCGTGATTGTTCATTATGATGTGAATTTTTTATTCAAAAATTATTTCTAAGAGAAAAAGAATGATAAAATACATTACATCCTAATTTGGATGAATATCGGTTATTGGTTAGAAATTCTGAATTCGATGGTACTCAATATTATGATTGTTCTGGAATTTCTTTTTTCAAGTACACATATAAAATCGTTGAATGAAATAACAGAAGGCAACAAAAGAGTTTGACATTTTGTTGAATTTATTTTGCGGATACGTTTTAGTCTTCTTTTATTTTTAGAGTTTACGATTTATTCATTTGTCATTATAACTTTATAATTATTCATCTTATCGTATGATCTTTGGAGGCTATGAACCTTCAATTCAAAAAACGGTGAGTTTAACCACATAGATTCTTAAGTATATATCGTTGACCAACGATCTTTGTGGATTTTTTTTTGAAGTAAGCGCTCCTCAAAGAAGAGCGCCTCAGAATTAAGTTTAATGGCTTGGATTAAGTTAATTGGCTTATTAAATTGGAAGAAACGCTCCACGGAAGAGCGTCTTCTAGTTATTTTTGCAATTATTCTATCATATAAGTTTTAATTCTAATTATTTTTTCAATATGTTAAAAAAAATGTGATTCCACACTAGTATTATCCACTCGAACAGGAGATAAAAAGAAATCTAATCTTTTTTCAGTTTTCCAAGAAATAAGATTACAAAATATAAATTATCTGACACCTTCTTTTCGTCAGCGGATTAGAAGAAGTACAAATGAATCAAAGAGTGAAGTATCTGTCCCGATAGATCAATATTTTTGCTCACACATTTGGCAAGAGTATCAGCCACGCCATTAAGTTCTCTTTGGATATGTAAAACCATCCATGCTGAAATTCTTTTCATCCACCTTAGACTTTGACAACCATTGGTTGGACCCTTCAATAAATTCTCATCTTTTTGTTGATGTCTTGAACATTTTTAAGATTATCAGAGTAGAACGAGCAACTCTACATCAGATCTCATAGCCAAAAGAATGACCCAGATTCACCTTCAACTATATAGTTGATTCTACATCGTTTCATGATTCTATGCTTGATTTCACCTTGTTTACTAACAGTCACGGAAACTACACTTGTTGGTGCCCATTTTTTTTTTTTGTAAAAAATGCCTCATTAAGCAAGATTGTCTCAGTATCATCTTGAATAATTGTATTGTTTTCACCTGGGTCATCATTGCAATGATTATCATTAATATTGACATTCCTATCATTTTCATAATATTTTCCGAAGAGTCTTTTAATTAGGGATTTAGTCTTGTCGTTAATCTCCCAAATACACTAGTTTTTGTTTTCGAAGAAACCTTTCATTCTTGATCTCCAAATGTTCCACAAGGTGCAAAAAATAGTTGTGGTTGTTAATCTCTTGTTCCATCCATTTCTTGAGTATTTTTCCACGATCTACATTGTAATTGTGAATTTGCCCAAACTCTGGCACTAAAAGGACATTTAATAAACAAATGCTCCACATATTTGGCTTCACTTTCTCACCATTTGCAAGTATTAGTTTCTACGCTTCTCTTTTTCAGATACTTTTCCGTCGGAATAGCATTATTACAGACTTTCCAAATGAAGTTCCATATTTTAGAGGGAATGTTAGAGTGCAAAACCAATTTCCAAACTATGAACCATAGTTTTCAGCCGTCTTAGAGGATTGACTTTCCTTTGCGATCTTTCTTTGTATAAGACAATGTTAACCCGATTTTGTAGAGGGCCACATAATTTTATCATCTTTATCAAGATGTAAGATCAGAATTTTTATGATTTCATAAATGTCCCTTGAAGTACAATTTTTTTATGATATCAAGATCCCGTCCTGTCATTTTTTTATTAAAACATTCCGCCACTTTGGGTATACTACAACCCACTGATTTTTCCAATTTATACCCTTTTTTCAACCTGAGAGTTCTCCCAAATATTAGTTGTAAGTTCATTTCTGATTTGCCAAATACATTCGTGTTTCAAGAATTGCAAGCCTTTGAAAATACTCGTCCAACTCCATGATCTTTTTTTCTTGAGTTTTGAGTTCCACATACTATTATTAGACAATTTCATTTAAGAACTTTAATGACTAGCGAAAAGGGTTATTAACGATTCTCCATCCTTGATTTGCTAGTAGTGTCAAATTCATATTTTGAAAATCTCTAAAACCGATTCCACCAATAGATTTTGCCTTAGCAATTTTTTTCCATGCGACCCAATGAATTTTCTTTTCGAAACTCAAATTTCACCAAAATTTAGTGACGAGGCTACTACGTTTCTTACACAAAGATTTCAGGAATTCAAAAATTGACATTGTGTAATTAGTATAGACTGCATTAATTATTTAATCAACACCTCTTTTACCCCATCCAAGAGGAGATTGGCGACCCATCTTGCTGATTTTGTGATTAGTCTATCTTTTATATAATTCAAAAGTTCACTTTTCTTTCTCTTTAATGAAAGGGGGATGCCAAGGTATATATGGAACGACTTTGTAGCATCGATATTAAGGTATTAGAAACCTCATTAATCATATTATCCGGGGTATACTGAACATGACAAATGATTTTCTAAGATTAATTTTTTGTCCATATGCTTGACAATACTTAATGATGATATCTTTGAAACATTCAATTTCGTTATCATTAACCACGATAGAGAAAAAGGCATCATCCGCGAAGAGTAAACGAGTAAGTTATGGATTGTTTCTAGATAAGGAAAATCCCTTGATATTACCTTCTCGACAATTAAAATTAATTAAATCTACAAGACCTTCGGTTAAGATTGCTAACAAAAGTAGAGATTAAACTTGGAAGTCGGATGAAAAAATTACTCAAAGATATAAGTGTCTCGGTCTACAACTTACTTTCTCACTCTTATACATGATTTTTCATGAAAAATTGTTAGAATAAGTCAAAATAAAGTTTAAAAAATTTGAAAGCCGAAATTGAAAAGTTACTTCTTTTAATAAAAGAAAATAATTATATTTTATTACTTATGGTTTTAAAATATTTTTAAGTCATATCTTTTAAAAGTAACATTGTTAACTAAAAGTATTCAAATATATTTTTTTAGGTCTTTTTATTAATTTTGTGATATATTTCATAGATTTAAATGATAATTTAGACACTTTAAATAAAGTTTATAGTTTGTGATTTGATCAAATAAAAATTATTTATTCAAAATGCCTAATATTGTATTAAAACTTATAAAGCATCTCACAGAATTTATGAAGTAGCATAAAATGATACTTTTTAAATATGTTTAGTTAAAAAATAATACATTTGAAAGGTATGACTTTATAATTGTTTCAAGCTATAAATAATGACCTAAAATAGAATTTGTTAAAAATAAAAATTTCCTTTCTACCAAAAAAAGTTAAAATCAAGGCATTAGGCTGAATCCAACAACCTTTATATTGTACTTTCTCCATCCATTTTTATTTGTTCATGTTTCAAAAATAAGGTGTCAAATATATTTATTCATTTTTCAATATCAAAAACACTTATCTATATTTTTTTTCAATTTTACATCTAATAGAATATAAAATTAGTATTGTATAAATAACCTAATACAGATTAATTAACAGTAATTATGTAAAAATTAAAAATATTAACTACTTTTTTTAATATTTGTTTTTGTCAAAGGAAAGAAACGACAACGTTAGGAGTTACATAACTTATAACTATTAGTTAAGAAAGAAAACGATCTCAAAAGAGACATGTCACACCAGACATTAAGGTTGATATCTTTCCTAGCACATCTTGCGAGTAAGTCCGTAACACCATTAAATTTGAGATTAATATGATCAATCGTCCATCCCGGATAATGTGTAAGCCATCTGTTGATCTCTTCGATAATAGGCCCTACTTTCCAGTAAATAGTGGCCTTATTCAAAATACCTTGAACAAGTTCAAGGTTGTCAGAGTAGAATGGAATACTCTGAAGGCTAAGTTGAGCGGCAAATCTCATTACAAGAAGTAATGCCTGTTGTATTGTGTTTGTATAAACGAGTAAAACAATATAGGAACTAATGCAGAAATAAAATAAAAGTAAATAATTAAATAACAATAATTAAATAATTTTACTTGTCGAGGCTCGGATTGGATCTGATGTCTTTAAGGTATTTAGGCCACGTACAGGTGTCTTACGTTTGTTGGCTTCAACCTCCAGGATACAACGACAAAACTATTCAAAAGAAACTGACACACGAATTCTTAAGAATTTCAACGAACTTAATAATGCTGCTTCTTTCTATCTCTCTCTTATAATTTTAATGCTTTTGAAAAATGAATGATGAAAATGGTTTAGTTGGCCAACTATTTATAGAAAATGAAAAGGTGGCTTGCCAAAGGTTGTGATGTTTCATTTTGGAGTTACGTTGTATTAATTTAAAATACAACGTTTACTAAAAGACCCAAAAACTTGTGCTTGGTCCAGATGTTATGAACCTAAGGCCCAAAAGCCCAACAAAGTGATGGTCCAGGTTCATAACACACCTAAGGCCCAACAAAGGTATGAACCTAAGGCCCAAAAGCCCAAAAAGCTAATGGTCCAGGTTCAAAGCCTACCAGACCCTTTTTTCTTTCTTTCTTTGCTTTATAACAAAAAGAAATAAAATAACATATATTGTTTTTTTTCCTTTTAATTTCTCCAAATTACATGACTCAATTTCTCATTCAATTTCAAATGATTTTAACCAAGTGAATATATTAAGTTAATCTTTAAAACTTGAATAAACGTATTAATATCCGAATCATTTCATTAAATTGAGTCACCGACTAACATCGTAAACATGAGCAACACTTGGGTAGAATCCCATTTGTCCAACAATCCCCACATGAATGGAAATTGACTAACCACCTTAAAAAATTATGCAAAAGAATGCTAAACACTTGAGAGAGAGCGAGAGAGAAGCATAGAAGAATACTACATCGAGAAAGGTAGCTTTTGGCCTTGAACCTTCTGTAGTAAGAGCTATCGGATTTACTTGCTAACTAGTGAACGTGATGTCTTGAACTATTCAGCTTTTGTGTAAACCAAGACAATAGAACTTACATAGTATACTTCCAAACATTATTTGGTTCTCACGGTTGTGTCCATTTACGGCCCTGGACAACTCCTGGTATTTCATGAATAACCGTCGGAGAATTTCGCCTTTAAAAATTCTCGTAGGGCGGCCCTACCCATGTTATTCATATAGGTGGTCTCTTGTCGAGAGTATTCTGCATTACTCTATCTTATGATATCGAAGATACAAGAACCATTAAAAGTTTAACTTATCCTTCACTTTTACAAGTAGCATTGTATAATTTTGTCTAAGGAATGGTTTGGGGAGGTCTCCCCACAGTGCGTCGCACCAAGTTGCAGTTTCATGATTCAGTTTTCCCTTTGAACCTAGATTGTGGGATCTCCACTCTGCTAGGTAGGGTTCCCATCATGGCAACTCAGCTTTCGTAGGCTTAAGACCCATTCCCCTTGACAACACTCGCACTTGCTCTCTTTGTAGACTTTTGGTCAGTGGATCCGCTATATTATCATTTGATCGAACATAATCAACTGTGATAACTTCGTTTGAGAGCAGTTGTCTAACGGTATTGTGTCTACGACGTATATGTCTAGACTTACCGTTATACATTTCGTTTAGTGCCCTACTGGTGTCGCCTAGGGTGTGATAAAAATAAGATCAAATTAAGTATGGAAAACTATGCACTCTCACCCTAGACAGGCACAGTACTGCAAGTATTACAGGACGTATGCAAGTTTTAATGATAAGTAGAGTTCGTTCTCAGGGACTTAAGTGTGTTAAACGCGTAGGAACAGATATCGAGTAAAAGTAAATAACTAGAAAACAGTAAATAAATATTTGGTTTTTCGAATTTATGAATTAAAACTAAATTAAAGCTAGGAAAATAAAGACAATAAAGTAAAAGATTAAGAATATGAGATGAGAAGTATAGCTTAGGTTTTGCTAGTATGCACTAATCCTTCTAATTCTATCTATAGATCTAGTTCATAAGGGAGAATACTAGCTCTTGGTAATACTTAGTCAGGATTCTAAATTCCACTTCCTTAGACCTTGAGAGCGACTAAGGGGGCTACGTCACAACCAAGAAGTGATTTAAAATAGGGTTATCAAACGCCACTAAGGCCCTAAGCAAATACTGCAAGTCTTGGTGATACGGTGATTAAAACAAACCTTAATGACTATCTAGTTAGAAGTATGTTTTGTCAGAACTGCTATCGACACTAGACATTATGTGGTGGTTCAATAGTTAAACACCCTGTCAAGGAGAACATCTAACTACTCTTAAAACAATCCTAAAGTGATCAATTCTAGGAAAGACATTAAATCAAAACACATAAGCAAATATAAAGTAAGTAGCTAATATCAGATTAAAACATATAATTCCCAAAGAAACTTAGATAGAAGAATTAGAATTCATAGATTATACATATGCAAAACCCAAGCTATGGGAGGTTTAGTTCATACCTGAAGGAAATAAACTAAAAGAAATAATAAAAGACATCATCTTGCTCTCTACAATAAACTGGAAGAATAAAACCTTAAGAACTAATTACTATGAGGCAAGGATGATTTACAAGTGATATAAGGGTGTATTTATAGGTGTTTAGAAGACCTAATTCGTTTTCTTGAGGAATTGTTAAGGTAATGGACTTCTAGCCCAACTCAAATTCGTATGGAAATAAAGATAAACACTGCTGCGTTGTTTTGGTCATAACTTCTTTATTATTGGTCCGATTTTGCTCCACAAGATACCAAAAGAATCGCAACAGAATTATCTAGACCCTTTAGGAGTAATCTACCAAATTCGGCTTCTTTATTAGGTAAAAACGCCTATCTTTGCAGAATCCCAGATTTAGGCAGCTTTTCCTTTTCCATCTTTTTAGCAATTCTTTCCTTATCTCCAATTACCATGCATATCTCCTTCCATAAGTTGTTGTCTTTGACTTGGACTCTAATTAAACTCCATAATTATCTTTAAAGCTACACACTAAATAAACAATTAAACCCAATATGCTCTAAAAACAATAATTCTACAAATCAAGACACAAAATAGGAAAGTGCACTAAAACTCAAGAAAATCGACATTATTGACTACTAAAACACTAAAAATGATGTCTCATCTTAACATAAATCTATCACAAATGAGGAGACATCAAGACCCCCAACTCAAAGTTGTATCGTCCCGATACAATAAAAGATAAAAACATAGGGAAGTCTAGAAATACACACTTATAAAATTCTCAACACAAGGGCAAAAGCATAGCAGAATATATAGAATAAACTTAAAGCACATAACTCAGAAAATTTCATGCAATAATATTCATAAACTACATACCTGTACACTTCTCATATCCCCAGTCAACACGGCTTGATTTCAAGATCAGATTAGTTTCGCAATGTAAGAAGGATTGGGACTTTACTCAGTTCCCCTTGAGAGCTATAGATTGTTCATCAACTTTACTAGTATCCAAGACTCCACTTAACTAATCTCTAATGGCTCAATCACTTCTTAATTACATAACAAAGAATCACAAGGTCTTTAAGGTTGTAATGTAGGCTTAGGGACGGTATGATCATATATTTGGATAATTTGGAGTGAGCTTTTGGCTCTCTCCTCACTAGCCATCAACGAATCGCCCTAGAGCTTGAGTTACTCTCATAAACGTTTCTCACTCAACCCAATGAATTCCTTGATGCACAATTTAGCATCCCCAATTAACACAACTAAAGCTTAAGATGTTCACATAAAAATCCACTTTGCCGGTCCGAATATATATATTTTCTTTTCTTTTCAAATCAATTCTCGTTTCTATAGCTATGACTCTCTTTTAATGTTGAGATATCACGCTAATTTTCTCATATATATATATTTCTTTTTTATGCCCTTGTTAGCAATATTAGCTCGAAGCTTCTTTTTCATTCACTATTACCCCGGCAAAGGGTTACAATACAATGCTGTAAAACATCCTCAATATAAAGCACAAAGCACAATAATAAGCTCAAAATTCCCAACAAAATAACAATTCCCATAATGGTGGACCCACCACCCCAAACTCAAGCTCTAAAACAACTGTCTAAGCATCGCGATTCGAGTGCGGTCATATGGAAAAGTCCTAAAAATCTAAAGGATATGGCTTATAATGTGTTTCAAAAAAGGCTTTAGAAAGGCTAGAAGGGGCTAAGAAGGATATAACTTTTAAACTCAAAAATCACAAGGTGAGACGGTATAAAAAGGCTTCAAAGGCTTAAAAATATGAAAGAACCGCCTTGATCACTTTCTACACTATGTAATTCAGAAAATTTCTTACCTTTAGCACTTTCATCAAATGGTTTTTCAACTAGCTTGGATCTCACGGCCTACACACTTTCAAGGTTCCCTGAGATCGAACATACTTTCTATCGCATTGCTCACTAATCTTTCTTTACTATCAACGTGTGTTTTCCTGCAAATACTCAAAGCATACAAATACATAGCTCATAAACATATCACTTACTATCATTAATCTACTGAGCTTATGCTTTCAAGTTATTAAACACACTCTACATCTAATTCCCATGCATCAAAAATTTTAATTTCACTCAAAAACTGAAAAATGGAGATGAGAGACAACGAATCCCCACACCCCCAACTCAAAAATGAGCCGTGTCCCCACGACTCGAAAAAAGACTCGAAAACAGAAATTAAAATTAGCAGATAGGCATATTTACAGAAATGGTAAGGAAGAAAGAGAACATACTCTCGAGGCTTATTGCCTCGCATCATTGACATCCAAGATTGGAATTGCTGGACCTCTCGTTAATTGCTCAAGGAGTTCCACGATGTGCACTTGATTAGCATTGATTTGTGCCACATCCTTGACTAAGGAAGTTTGAGCTGCTTCAAATTTCGTTAAACGCTCCTCCATCTTCTCTTGCCAATTTTGCTCCTTTTCTTCCTTCGAGGCTTGAGTAGAACCCGCTCTTCGAAGACTTTCTTTGATCCAAGCATTATCAATATAACTCGTCTTAAACTCGAGTTTCTCTTCTTCACCCAATACTACATTCGCTTTTCGCACAAGACACGTGATCATAGTTGGAAATTTAACGTTATAAACCGATTTAGGAGAGACCGAGAATCGTATCACCTCCTCATAGATCAACTGTGCCACATCAACTTCTTCTCCTCTCAAAATACAGTCCAACAGTAGCGCGTTCTTCATAGTCACCTCCAAAGTTCGTGTGTTTCCAAAGACATTAGGGATAAGGAAATTATGCCAAATTCTAGCATCTGCTTGAAGATATTTGTAAGGCCAAGGTGCCTTCAATTCTCCCGTATGTAATTGCACTTTCTCCTTGTCTAAAACATGCTCAAAAAGTAATTCCTTATCAAAGATTTTTCGTTTAGCAACTGCTTCCTCAATTTTGCAAAAACCTTTCAGTTTCTTAAACTTGAAGTGGTTCCTAATCTCCTCAACTGTGAAAGGAACTAACTTTCCTCTAATCGGGACACATTCACTATCTCGGCTAGAGAGGCCTAGATAGAACTCCAAAACTAATTCATGACATAATTCATAACGGCTTACCATGAACGTAGACCAACCCAACTTCTCACCAAGCTCAAAGAATCTCTTGTATTCTCCATCTCTAATTTCTTCCTTGAATACTTTCTCATAGGCAAAAGGTAGTTCTTTTAATTGTTTCTCTGCAGAAATCTTCAAGGAATTTGAAGTATCCACTCTCTCTATAGGTATAGGATTTTGTTGAGGTTGTGTTCTTTCCTTTGCATAAAAATAAAGCTTTTTACCATTACTATCATACGAAGGTTTCCCACTCTTCACTTTATCTTTACCCTTTGATTTAGAACTAGCTCCTTTGTCAATTGATTTCTTCTTGTTTAAATCCACTCCCTTATTACTCTTCACCTCCCTCTTGCTAGATAAGATTGTTGTTCTATTAGTCATCTTCAATTAACTCCCAACTCAAAGCTTTAGCAACCCTTGAAATTTTAACTTTTGAATTAATGGATGAACAAGCTTGATTTGTCCTAGGATGGGTGAATTGGTGATGAATCTCTATGTGGGTGAGGATGATTTGTAATGGGTAGGCTTGGATTTTAGAAATTGTATGATGAATTTGTGAAATTTGGCTCTTTGATTCTTCAATTTGAATGAATTTGGTGATGATTGGTAGCTTGATTCTCTCTTGTAATGATGTGGAGAGAAGGTTTGATGTGTTTTCCTTGATGATTGGGTAGTGTTTTGGTGATTGGTGAAGGTTTTGATGAGCTTCAATGGAGTTAGGAGAGTTGTGGAGAAGAAAGAGAGGGTTAAGGTTTAATAAATTCGGAATAATAGGCTCAATACCTCCTTTATAACTCAATTCCGTAACTTTCTCTCTCCTCTGGCGGCGCTGCGGACTACCCCTGCGGACCATGGGGTGCACCGCAGGGTAGTCCGTGACATCTGATGCTCGAAAATTTTTGCTCACTGACCTAAACCCGTGGTAGGACCCCGTGGTACGGGTTTTTTGGCTCGCGGACTAGGGTCCGGTGTACCGGAGGGTACACCGCGGCTTGCTGTAGCTGCTCCGTCAAAATACCCGTGGTACTCACCCCGTGGTACGGGTTTTTGGGGCGCGGACCATGGCACGGTGCACCGCGGGGTGGTCCGTGGAATTTTTTCGTGTTTCTGACCTAAACCCGCGGTAGCAACCCGTGGTACGGGTTTTGACCTCGCGGACCATCCCTGCGGACCATGGGGTAGTCCGTGGGGGTAGTCCGCGGGGTACTTTCTTTCGCTCCAAAAATTTTCCTCGCGTTCCCTAACTTGATTTCTCCGATTCCTACACACCAAAAACACTGATACCTTTCTCAAATATGCATTATCAACTAAAAACAACTAAAATAAACTTAAACTAAGAATGTAAAAGACATGAAAACATAAATAAAAACTTCGGGTTGTCTCCCGAACAGCACTTTTGTTTAACGTCTTTCAAAGTTAGACGTGTTACCTCTGTCAAGATTTGCGAATATAGCCTCCCCAACAACGAGTAAGGCTATGAACGTCAACTAATCTGCGCTTGACCCCAGTTTTGGGGCGAATTTCTATCACCTTGGCTGAAACAACCTTAGTGACAATGAATGGTCCCATCCACGAGTCTTTGAAACTTCGTGGCCTGTTCTCGCGTTTGTGGGCTTTCCATAGGACTTCATGGCCAACCCCAAACTCAATGTTTGGCTCAGTATCCACAGGTTTTAAGTGGATCTCCTCAGGATGGACTTTGTGATGTGAAAGGCTGTGGATGATAGGCACGGTGGGATCCAACTTCCTCGGTTTCTTACCCAAGACATAGAAGGTCTCGGATACATTTTTAGCATGAAGGGTGATGGTCCCATCTTGGAAGTTGATCACACTTTGACTTGTGGCCATGAAAGGCCGTCCAAGTATGATCGGAACCTGCTTATCTGCATCAAACTCAAGAATAACAAAGTCAGTAGGGATGGCGATATTACCTGCTCGGACTAAGACGTCCTCCACTGTTCCCCATGTCCTCTTCACTGAGTTGTCAGCAAACTGCAACTTCACTGGAGTTTTCTCTGATTTTTGAAGTCCAAGTCTCTCGAACACGGACTTAGGCATAAGATTTACACCAGAACCCACATCGTACATTGCTTTCACTTTGAGCCTACCATGTAATTGAATAGGAAGGTTAAAACTTCCCGGATCTTTAAGCTTAGTAGGTAGCTCTTTCTCACTTCTTCTCGAAACCCTCAGGTTATCTCTCGGGATCTCTACACTCGCCTCTTTTTCAGGAATAACTTGCGTAAAAACTTGTTGCGGTGTAAGTCCTCTCTTCGCAATCTCAAGCATTTGGGCGTTGATATTTTCAGGTTGGTACGCCTCTACAAATGTCTTGAGAATAGTGTCATCCTTAGGATTTGTATCAGGAATAGTTGATGACACTGGTTGAACACTAGGTGGCGATTCCACCTTTTCTTCTTCTTTCTCCTTTAGCACAGCAGGTGCCACTTCATATTCTTTCGATTCTTCTTTTGAGGCTTCTTCCTCTTTCTCTCTCGCTAACTCCGCTGCATACTCTACCATCGATCGCATCTCCTCTTGCACCTTTTTCAGTAGCTCTATGAACTCGTCTCTCTCTTCATCGCTTTCCAGATGATAAACTTCTAGACAGTCGGACTCCTCGGGGTTAGACTCGGTTGGCTCTTCTTCAATACTGGGAACTTCCACGGCACTAATGGCAGCATGTGGTGCTTCCTCCTTTTCTTTTTCGATTTCAAGGCATATAGCCTTGCAAGCTTCGAACACAACATTGTTTTCACCTCCTTCGATTGCCTTCACTTCCTTTTGTTCTGTTAGATGCTTGTTTATTTGGGCTAATTGAGTATTTAGCATCTGAAGTATGGCATCGTGTCCTCTGACCTTTTCTTCTTGAGCGTTTACAGTGGTGTTCAAACGTTCTAGAGCTTGTACTATCTGTGTATTGTCCATAGATCCTTCTTGCGGATACTGAGGTAAAGCTTTTTGATCTAAAGTATCGGTATAGGCGTCTTGAGCGGGTTGTTGTGGAGGAGTAGGTCGATTCTGATATTGGTTTTGGTACTGACCTCTCTGTTGGTAAGAGTTGTTCTGGGGTCGCGATTGATATTGACCAGGATTAGCGGCCCCTTGTGAATTTGAATACTGCATACCCGGATGGTTGCGGTTGCCCCATCGGTTAGATATAAAGTAAACAGATTGCGGATTTGTTTCGCACTCTTCCCATGAATGATCGTTAACTCCACATTGTTGACAACCTTGTGCCTCTTGAACTACCTTTGTAGCAGCTAAATTCTTATCCATCGCGATTTTCAGCTCCTTGATTTGATTTTCTAACGAGGATATTTGAGCTGAGTTCGCAGTTTCTGCATCTAAACGAAGCGTTCCTCGGGTCTTTGCTGTAGAAGCTCGCGTTGAAGGCCAACTTCTTTCTTGTTCCATAATATTTTCTAACACCTCGGAAGCTTCATTGTGATTCATGGACACAAAATTACCCTTTCCAATGTTATCCACCTTGTCTCTACCCTTGTCATCAAGACCTTCATAGAATATAGCAAGTTGTAGAGCAGGTGTATAACCATGGAGCGGGCATCTAGCTAATTTTTGTTGAAACCTTGTCCATGCTTCTCCCACTGTTTCTCCATCTTCTTGAGAAAATCTTGCAAGCTCGGTTTGATCTTTAAGTCTCATGCTCTTTGGATAAAATCGGTTAAAGAACGCGGCTTGAAGCTCTCTCCAAGAGTGAATGGTTCCATGTGGTTGTCTTTCTAGCCAATCGCTAGCTCTTCCGGTCAAGAAAAACGAAAACATATGACAATACAGTTGCTCGCGTGTAATGCCAGGAGTAATGTAGGCATCACAAATCTGCATGAACTTCTGAATCGCTTTTACCGGATCTTGAATTGCAGTACCAGTATATAGTCCGAAACTTTGAAATTGACTAAGCATACCCGGATCGGGTCTAAATTTGATATTCGGAATCTCAGGAGGGCGGTAACCGATGGGTTGAACATGGAATGGTATGTTAAGGCCAGGTAGATCTTGTTCAACTCGGTTTTGTTGATTATTCTGCCCATTACCTTCTCCTATTGGCAGTTGTACACCAGGTGGAACAAACGCAGGAGGTCCTCCTGGTGCAAAGTAAACTAACTCCGGATCATTGTCTTGAATGTCTGCCATAGTTCTTCTCAAGGCTCTTTCCTTACGAATTCTTTTGTTATAGGCTCTGAAGCTCCTCTCAGGCTCCGGTAAGGGAGGCCAAGAATTAAACACTGTGAAAACCTGAAAAGGACTAAAGCAAACCCAAGCGTAAATCTGGAAAAATAAAAACTAAAACTAAACTAAAACTGAAAAGTAAAAACTAATTAAAAACTAAAACTCGAAATAGATAACCCACACGCTAACGAGACACAAGTCCCCGGCAGCGGCGCCAAAAACTTGGTGTCGCCTAGGGTGTGATAAAAATAAGATCAAATTAAGTATGGAAAACTATGCACTCTCACCCTAGACAGGCACAGTACTGCAAGTATTACAGGACGTATGCAAGTTTTAATGATAAGTAGAGTTCGTTCTCAGGGACTTAAGTGTGTTAAACGCGTAGGAACAGATATCGAGTAAAAGTAAATAACTAGAAAACAGTAAATAAATATTTGGTTTTTCGAATTTATGAATTAAAACTAAATTAAAGCTAGGAAAATAAAGACAATAAAGTAAAAGATTAAGAATATGAGATGAGAAGTATAGCTTAGGTTTTGCTAGTATGCACTAATCCTTCTAATTCTATCTATAGATCTAGTTCATAAGGGAGAATACTAGCTCTTGGTAATACTTAGTCAGGATTCTAAATTCCACTTCCTTAGACCTTGAGAGCGACTAAGGGGGCTACGTCACAACCAAGAAGTGATTTAAAATAGGGTTATCAAACGCCACTAAGGCCCTAAGCAAATACTGCAAGTCTTGGTGATACGGTGATTAAAACAAACCTTAATGACTATCTAGTTAGAAGTATGTTTTGTCAGAACTGCTATCGACACTAGACATTATGTGGTGGTTCAATAGTTAAACACCCTGTCAAGGAGAACATCTAACTACTCTTAAAACAATCCTAAAGTGATCAATTCTAGGAAAGACATTAAATCAAAACACATAAGCAAATATAAAGTAAGTAGCTAATATCAGATTAAAACATATAATTCCCAAAGAAACTTAGATAGAAGAATTAGAATTCATAGATTATACATATGCAAAACCCAAGCTATGGGAGGTTTAGTTCATACCTGAAGGAAATAAACTAAAAGAAATAATAAAAGACATCATCTTGCTCTCTACAATAAACTGGAAGAATAAAACCTTAAGAACTAATTACTATGAGGCAAGGATGATTTACAAGTGATATAAGGGTGTATTTATAGGTGTTTAGAAGACCTAATTCGTTTTCTTGAGGAATTGTTAAGGTAATGGACTTCTAGCCCAACTCAAATTCGTATGGAAATAAAGATAAACACTGCTGCGTTGTTTTGGTCATAACTTCTTTATTATTGGTCCGATTTTGCTCCACAAGATACCAAAAGAATCGCAACAGAATTATCTAGACCCTTTAGGAGTAATCTACCAAATTCGGCTTCTTTATTAGGTAAAAACGCCTATCTTTGCAGAATCCCAGATTTAGGCAGCTTTTCCTTTTCCATCTTTTTAGCAATTCTTTCCTTATCTCCAATTACCATGCATATCTCCTTCCATAAGTTGTTGTCTTTGACTTGGACTCTAATTAAACTCCATAATTATCTTTAAAGCTACACACTAAATAAACAATTAAACCCAATATGCTCTAAAAACAATAATTCTACAAATCAAGACACAAAATAGGAAAGTGCACTAAAACTCAAGAAAATCGACATTATTGACTACTAAAACACTAAAAATGATGTCTCATCTTAACATAAATCTATCACAAATGAGGAGACATCACCTACCAATGGCACTTTGACTATCTCAATATATGCAGATAGCTGACACAGGCTTTTGCCAATTAGGAATATCCTCTAAGAAATTCCGAAGCCACTCGGCTTCCTCAGTAGCTTTTTCTAAAGCTATAAACTCATATTCCATAGTGGATCTAGCTATGCACGTTTAATTAGTGGATTCCCAAGACACGGCTCCTCCTCATAACATGTAGATAAATCCACTTGTGGATTTTGAGTCGGTGAAGTCTGATCTCCAGTTTGCATCACTGTATCCTTCTAGTACAGCGTGATATCTTGTGTACAACAACCCTTCGTTCATAGTGTATCTAAGATAACTTAGGACTCTTACAATAGCAATCTAGTGGTTCTTCCCTAGATTATGTGTAAACCTACTTAGCTTGCTTACTGCATGTGCTATATCTGGCCTAGTGCAGTTTGTTAGGTACACGAGACTCCCAATAATCTGAGAGTACTCCAACCGGTTGATCATATCACCAGTGTTCTTAGCAAGATGTAAATTTTCATCAACATGTGTCTTGGCAATATTTGTGTCGCCATTACTAAATTTGTTTAATACTTTCTCAATATAGTGTGACTAAGATACTATAATACCTTCAGATGTTCGGAGAATCTTGATACCCAAAATAACATCCGCAAGGTCTAGATCTTTTATGTCAAACTTACTTGAAAGCATCCTTCTGGTGAATGTAATCACATCATTGTTACTTCCAATGATTAACATATCATCCACATATAAACATACAATAATATATCCTGTCTCATTTCGTTTTACATAAACGCTTTTGTCACATTCATTGATCTTGAAATCATTCGAGATCATGAATCTATCAAATTTGTCATGTCATTTCTTCGGTGCCTGTTTTAAACCATATAAAGATTTAACAAGTTTACATACTTGGATCTCCTTCCCTGGAACTATGTAACCCTCAGGTTGTTCCATTTATATCTCTTCATTTAGTTCTCCATTTAGGAAAGCTGTTTTTACATCCATTTTATGAATTTCGAGCTTGTATATTGAAGCTATAGCGATTAGCATTCGAATGGATGATATTCTCGTGACTGGAGAATAACTATCAAAATAGTCAAGTCCTTCTCTTTGACTATAACCTTTTCCAACAAGGTGAGCCTTGTATTTCTTAATAGACCCATCAGTCTTTATTTCTTCTTGAATATCCATTTGCATCCAAGTGGTTTATTCCCAGGATGGAGATACACTAGTTCCCACGTATGGTTTTGCATAATGGATTCTATCTTACTATTTACTGCTTCTTATAGTAAGAGGCGTCAGGGTTTGACATAGCATCTTCTTCTTGTTTCTCCTTCATTTGACAATGATTCTTGATCTTGCTTTTCAGTTGGCAATGATTCTTGATCTTGCTCTTCTTGAGTTGTATCACTTGTTCTTTTCAAGGAATCAGATTCTGGTGTTGTCTTGTACGGAAAGGCTGTTTCAAAGAAATGTGCATTTTTTTATTCAATCACCGTATTGACGTGAATGTCAACATGACAAAATTTGAGTACCAGTAATCTGTATGCAGAACTTTGCCAAGCATCCCCACACTTTTAAGTATTTGAAGGAAGGTAGTTTTCCTTTCCATAATTTGTAAGGAGTTTTATCTACATTCTTGTGTGGTACCTTGTTGAGGATGTGATTTACGGTGAGCAAAGCCTCTTTCCACAAGTTTTGTGGTAACCTTGAGTTAATCAGCAAGGTATTCATCATTTCCTTCAACGCGCGGTTCTTGCGTTGAGCAATCCCATCTTGTTGAGGAGAGTAGGGGTCGTGGTTTGATGGATGATCCATGTTTAGCGCAAAACTCCTCAAAATGAGACACATATTCTCCTCCTCTATCTGTTCTAAGATTCTTAATCATTTTATTTAGTTGATTCTCAATTTCAGTTTTGTATTGCATAAATGCTTCAAAGACCTCATCCACACTTCGAAGCAAGTATATTTGACAATACCTTGTGAAATATTCAATGAAATTTATGAAATACTTTTTACCACTTCTAGTTTTCACAAATTTCAAGTCACATATGTCATTGTGAATTAACTCTAAAGGTACGAAAGTCCTTTCTATAGATTTAAATGAGGTTTTTGTTAATTTTGACTCAACGCATACTTCACATTCCTTTTGAGAATTGAAATTCACATTAGATAGTAACCCGACGTTTACTAACTTATTTAATGAACGAAAATTAACATATCCTAATCTATAGTGCCATAAATTAGGTGAGTCAAGGATATATTACTTTCTCGGTTACATTTTGGTAGGTACTATGGTCATTACATTCATCTTAAATAAACCATCACATAGGTACCCTTTGCCCACAAATAACTCACCTTTAGTGAGAATAAACTTATCAGACTTAAATACTAGTTTGAAGCCATTCTTACTCAATAACGAACCTGAAACTAGATTCCTTCTAATGGCAGGCACATGGAGAATGTTATAGAGACTCAACTCTTTTTCAGAAGTCATTATTAGAATAACGATTCCAGATCCAACTACTTTTGATGTAGAGAAATTTCCCATACATAAAGTGTCTTCAGTAGTTGCAACTTTGTATGTCTTAAACATATGTCAGGTGGCCCCAGTATCCACCCACCAGTGTTTGATATTACCAACCAAATTTACTTTAGAAACTATTGTAGTAAAATCAATCTTGTTTGATCTTAGTCATGGTTGTTTGGTCTTATTTTCCTTTCATGGAATTGCCTTTATTGTTTCTCTGTGATTTCGGCCATCTATTCCTTTACACATATAGTCATTTCCATTTAACCTCTTAGACTCCTCAACGGGTCTATAAGAGTCGGGATCATATCCCACAAATGTATTTTCCATAAGTGAAATTGATGATGGTATGTCGTTACCGATTCCATCATTTCTGGGCATATTGTTTATCTTGGTAGACATCATTTCAATTACCAAGGATTACACAATATTATAGATAATTCAAACAAACGAATTATTCAACCTTTCTCACTAAAAGAAAACACAAAAAATTGATTCTTTCTTACGACAAAATGATTAAATTAATTTTAATTTCCCAAGTTTTTATATTCTTGTTAGTCCCCCAAGTTTTTATATTCTTGTTGTAGAGGATAGAAGAAATTAAAGAGATAATCAATTCACGTAAAAGAAGAATCTCAATCAATTAAGAATTCTTTAAGCGAATTTTTTTTTCAAATCAAAAGGTTCGACAAGTATGCAGATACCAGCAAGATTGATATTAGTTGTTAAAAAAACACTAATATTACAACGTAATATGACGTTAGTAAGCGAGTTTTTTTTTTCTAGTATGTATACACAAGCCTAGAAATCAGAATAAGAGAAAAGAAATAGAATGTGATATTCATATTCTGTATACACAGGCTCAAATTTTTTTGCAAATGTAGAGTTTGTAAAAAACATAAAAATAAAATGTTTTCTGGTTTATACCATGTGAATCATAAATACCTTAAATTGTTGTATTGTGTTTGTATAAACCAGTAAAACAATATAGGAACTAATGCAGAATTAAAATAAAAGTAAATAATTAAATAACAATAATTAAATAACTTTACTTGTCGAGGCTCGGATTGGATCCGATGTCTTTAAGGTATTTAGGCCACGTACAGGTGTCTTACGTTTGTTGGCTTCAACCTCCAGGATACAACGACAAAACTATTCAAAAGAAACTGACACACGAATTCTTAAGAATTTCAACGAACTTAATAATGCTGCTTCTTTCTATCTCTCTCTTATAATTTTAATGCTTTTGAAGAATGAATGATGAAAATGGTTTAGTTGACCAACTATTTATAGAAAATGAAAAGGTGGCTTGCCAAAGGTTGTGATGTTTCATTTTGGAGTTACGTTGTATTAATTTAAAATACAACGTTTACTAAAAGACCCAAAAACTTGGGCTTGGTCCAGATGTTATGAACCTAAGGCCCAAAAGCCCAACAAAGTGATGGTCCAGGTTCATAACACACCTAAGGCCCAACAAAGGTATGAACCTAAGGCCCAAAAGTCCAAAAAGCTAATGGTCCAGGTTCAAAGCCTACCAGACCCTTTTTTTTTTCTTTCTTTGCTTTATAACAAAAAGAAATAAAATAACATATATTTTTTTTTCCTTTTAATTTCTCCAAATTACATGACTCAATTTCTCATTCAATTTCAAATGATTTTAACCAAGTGAATATATTACGTTAATCTTTAAAACTTGAATAAACGTATTAATATCCGAATCATTTCATTAAATTGAGTCACCGACTAACATCGTAAACATGAGCAACACTTGGGTAGAATCCCATTTGTCCAACAATGCCTATCCTTCTCCTTCCAAGAAACTTCTAACACTACATTTCCTCGTAATCTTGTGATTTATAATGCCATTTATTATTGACCGCAATTGCCGCTACACCCGCAGTTCCCGATTATTAGAGAAAGAAGCGTCACTAAGCCACAGGATTTCAAAATCATCTCTCATTATTGGGTTGTTTTCCAAGTTCTGATCTTCAATTCTCTGAAGTGCGCCGTTCTATATTATAAAGATTGGACAACTAAAATTGAAAAATAAATAAATAAGTTAGAGGTCGACGATGCAGTTTTGTGCTTCCAACATATTCTTGATTGTAAAGATTCTTATTAGATAAATCTCATCTTATACAATTTTATCAGTACATCTAGCTATATGATCAAAAACATAATACTCACTACTTTTTGCTTATCCATTTATTTTCTCAGTAGTTTTGTTTTTCAAAGCATACGTAATATGTATCTATTTTTCGTCTCTTTTAAATATTAATTTCTTTCTTTTTTAGTAAAAGTTATTAGTTTATTAGGTTCAAATATATAAAACCCACCGTTTAACAAGTGTAGAATTTTTTTACCCCTCAAAAGGTCCACAGTAATTCTGTTTTATCATTTGTACCTCTATTTTAAAATAAATAAGGTAAACATTACGTTATATATATTAATATTATTAATTTTAAAATTAAAAAAAGTAAACGCTTGACAAATCATGAAATATGAAACCTAAAATTTTTTTCTTCACGCATTGGGAAAAAAACTCTTTACATTCACCTTCCCACCAATACGCTCTCCACCACATCAACTCGGCTTGGCAATGGCGCCTCTTGCACAAGAAAACTGTTGCCACTTGAGAATCAATCCCCACCATCATTAACCTAGTTTGGCTACGACATCAACAATCAAAGAACCCATATTAAGGTAGGCGGTTAATTTTCTCCATTGAAACAAAAAAGCCAAATTAAAATAAAAAATATTTTTTTTATAATTGAAGAATAGATTTAAGGTTTTATGTTCATTGTCGTTGTTTTAATTGAATGCTAGTGTTAAAGAGATGAGTTTTATGTATTACTATGTTTCATCTTTTTTCAATGTTTACATTTTTTTTTCAATAAATGTGAATGTGGAAAGAGATGAGGTTTGTGTTTCATTGTTATTCTAACACTTACTTCTTTTTTTTCTTTGTTCACTGCAACTACGAAAAAGATGAGTTATAGATTACACGTTTCATTTTTTTGTGGGACAATATTACACGTTTCATTGTTAGTCAATGTATAAATTTTTTTTCAATAAATGCGTGTGAAAAAAATGAGCTTCAAATTTTATGTTTCCTTATTTTTACACGTTTACTTTTTTTTTCTCAAAATTTTCAACGTTTTTGGTAACCTATTGTTTTATACTATCACCTCATAGTTTTCGTACCGTCAACTCATTCTTCATCGTTTTCATACTGTCAACTAAGTCACACATTGTTTTTGCATTTTCATGTTTTTACATTGTCAACCCACTGTTTTGTGATGTACCCCATTTTTTTTGTACTCTCAACCCATTATTTTTGCACAGTCAACCCACTACGTTTTATTCATACTTTTAGCCCCTAATTTATAATTGTTTTTTTTGTTTTTATACACATGCAGGTTTGACGATTTAAGAAAGTGATTTAATTATTTGTTATTAAATCGATTTTATTATGTACTGTGTTAATTTTAAAATAGAAAATATTAATATTATACAATTAATTTGATTTTAGAATCTTGTAATGTTAGAATATTTTAATTATATACTTTTTTAGTTATGGAAAGAAAATATTCTTTTATGAAATGATTTGTTTGAAAAAAGGTATCTTGGACATTTATTTGGATTGGACCTTCTTGGCCGGAATTGATGGGTTATGGACTTCATGAGTAAAATCACCCTTTTAGTAATTATACTTTTGTGTTTTCTTGTTTTCTTTTCAATTATTCTTTTAAGAAATTAAAGTAAAATTAAATAAATATCATATTTTTCCTTTCCTTTATTTTTATACAGATATACTCTTAATTTGTATCTTTATATGAAAAAAATTGCATTTTTTTGGAGTGATTAATTAAGATAATAATGAAATAATGTTTTTATTATTGATTTTCTTAATTTTTATATCAAACTAATTAATATGTTTAAGCGAAAATTGAAGAAAAGTTTATAAAAATTTGAATTTTAAAATATAATAAAAATAAAAACAGTGAAAAATTAAAATTAAAAAATTATTTGAAATAGAAAATATACTGGAATAAAGTATAAGTCAAAAAAAAATAAGAGTTGAAATCGAAAAGAGGTTGGAGTATATTTATTTTAGGGGCAACGCCCAATTAATTACACGGAGAGTAAAAAATTCAATTAATTACAACTTCAACTCAATTCCTACTTAAGCAAAAAAAAAAAATGAAAGATTAAAAAAAATACACATATGAAATTAATTATTTACTTTAATTATAATAGTATTTATTTATTTATTTTTAATTTTTAAAACTTTTTTTTTTAAATTTCGAATTTTTTTCCCCCGAATTTTTTTTTTCAATTTAATTTAACGAGTTCCACGAACACACAATTCTGAGATGTGTGAACACACAGAATTGGAACAACCAAAATCAAGTTTTTTGTATTCCAGGAATACACAAATTTGAGTTTTATGTGTTCCATGAAAACACAAATATGAGATTTTTGTGTTCCAGAAATACACAATTCTGCGATTTGTGTGTTCAAGAATACACAGAATTGGAACAAACAAAATCGAGTTTGTGTATTACATGAATACACAAATTTGATATTTATGTGTTCAATGAATACAGAAATTAGAGTTTTATGTGTTTCATGAATACACAAATTTAAGATTTGTGTGTTCCAAGAATGCACAAATCTGAGATTTGTGTGTTCAAAGAATACACAGAATTGGAACAAACCAAATAAAGTTTTGTGTATTCTAGGAATACATAAATTTGATTTTTATGTGTTTTATGAATACACAAATTTGAGTTTTGTGTGTTCCATGAATACACAAATCTTATATTTATGCGTTCTAAGAATACACATTTCTGAGATTTGTGTGTTCCAGGAATACACAGAATTAGAATAAACAAAATCAAGTTTTGTGTGACCTGAAACACACAAAACCCTAAAACATAAACACACAAAAATGACAAAAAAGTGTTGGACAAAAAGATAATATATCAAGATAGTTAAACACGAATAAAAATAGCATACATGTGATTAATAAAGAGAAAAAAATAATTTTGTTAAAGAAGAGAATCATTTAGATCGATTTTATGACTTTGTGTGTTACATGAACACATAAATATATATTTGTGTGTTACATCAACACATAAATCTATATTTGTGTGTTACATCAACACATAACCCGGAATTTCGCTTAAAAAAAGTTTTAAAAAATTCGGGAAAAAAATTTTGAAAAAAATATCGGGAAAAAAGATTTCGAAAAAAAAATAAAAAAATAGGACAAAAAATTTCGAAAAATTAATTTAAAAATAAATAATAAAAAAATAAAAAATACAAAAAACACATAAGGGCAATAATGGAAGGTAAATATGACAATGTGTTTAATTGAGAATTAAGTTGATAATTTGTGAGTAACTAGGAAGTAATTTGCTCCTTCCTCTTTTTTTTGGAATGTAAAGTATAGAATTGTAATTTATTGGGAATTATCCCTTTATTTTATAAGATTAATATTTGAAAAAGAATGGGTATAAATTCCTTATAATGTGAAAATAAATTAATAAACAGTTGAATCTATCCTTATATAAGAGTATTTATATATATTTAGCTAAAACCGAATTTTTTTAAAACCACATTTAACCTAATGAGGAAATTACTTTAAAGAGCTCAAATATCTAAAAAATTAGTGATAAAGCCCCAACTAAAAAAATATTCTAATAAAAGTCTAATTTTGATTTTTTTAGTTAGCACTTTTACCCTTATATTTCTATTCAGTTTTCTTGTTGGTAAAGACTAATATTTTTTCGTTTGGTATAAACCAATATTTTTTCGTTTGGTATAAACCAATATTTTTCTGTTTGGTAAGTACCAATTTTTTCTGTTTGGTACATACCAACTTCTATTATGTTTGCTTTACGATTTATTATACAATCAATTTTTTGTAATTGCATGATAGTCCCTAATAGTATTTTTGTAAACTTAAATGGTTTTTGTCCATGTCCAAGGTTAATGTCCGGACTTATTTAGAAACCCAATCAAAGCTACTATGTCAAGGAACAAGCACTGGTACCCTCTAAACAAAGTGTTTTCCGCAAAAACATTACAAAAATCTATTCACGATAACATTTTCACGATAAAAACTTTGTTGGTATATATGTACCAAACAGAGCTAGATAGCTATAAACAAAAACAATCTATTGAACATAAATAAAAAAAATCAAAAATCAAAACCCAATCTCTCCACACTTGGCATTGGAACAGAATAAAAAAAAGTCAAAAACCAATCTCTTCAAACTCGGATTGGAACAAAATAAAAAAAATAAAAAGCAATCTCTTCACATCGGCGGTGCTGATGGGTTGATGGTGGAGAACGGTTGACGAAGGCGGCAGGATCTGAGGATACTCCACGGTGGCGGTGGTTTTCTCGTGTTGTAGAGCGGCGGAGAGGAAGGTCAAGGCGAGGTGAGACCAACGACGTTTTTCTTGTGCGATGAATCTGGAGCAAGGTCAAGGCAGGGTAAGACCAGCGCTTGGCGTCGACGAAATCTGAAAAAAAAAAACAAATAGAAAAAAGAAAAAGAGAAGAGGCGAAGGTTTACGAACGGTGGTGGGGAAGTTCTGTAAGAGCTCTGGGCATGACGTCGGTCTTCTGATGGTGGAGATGATGGTGCTGCAGATGGTGATGGTGAAGCTGATGGTGGTGGAGATGGCGTGAGTGGTGGTGGTCATGGTTGTTGGTGGTAGAGATAGGCCACGATGGGGCGGCAGTTGATGAGGGAGGGTGAAGATGGTGGATGCGGGTTTTTGGTGTGGGGTAAGGCGTGAGAGGGAGAGGGTGAAGATGGTGGATGCGGGTTTTTGGTGTGGGGTAAGGCGTGAGAGGGAGAGGGTGAAGATGGTGGATGCATGTTCTAATGGTTCTTTTTCTTTTATTTTTTACTAGTAATAGAAGGACTGGGCTTTTGGTCTTTTTTTTGTTATTAATTAAGTTTTAATTACATGATTAGGTGTAGGACTTAATATGTATGTTGAAAGTTAGTGGACCTTTTAAAATAATTGCCCCTTAAATAACACTATTTATTTTGAGAAAAATACAAAATGAGGCCAACAGTTTGCCATGTTTATATTTTAAAGTCAAACTAAAAAATTATTCTTTTCAAGGCCAATTTCTAATTTTCTGGTTTGGAAATTTGACGTTTTAAACCTTCTTAAGCTGAACAATAATTCTTCTAATTCTTTTCCGGTAGGTACAGGCCCACGACCACTCGCAGCCATATTTCGAAAATTATAACCGTAATGGATACGGACCCGTGTCGTTTATCACAACAACGGATTGTACCCATGGCTCATTACAATCCATTTGTAAAAGTCCACAATTCATTGGGCCAATCTTCATAACAGCCCCACAAAACAAATGATTTCCAACAACAAATGAAAATGAATTGCAAAAATTGATTAACACTCGACTTATTCGAACAAACAAGAACAACAAATCAAGGTACATTCATCATCATATAAACAAAAACATCAGCAAGTATCTTAATGATGTCTCCCGTTTTGTTTTAAATATATGCCCTAAGGAGACATCATTTTAGGTATAAAATGGCTTATTAGATAGAATTATGAGCTTATTTTGTCATATTGCACATTCTCCTCATGTAATTATGTTATTTGCATTTTTAAAGTTTTTGTGCGTTAATTTTTTTTTAGTATAAATTTATTAGGTCCATGAATGCTATGGAGCACCAAGATGAGGAGGAGAAGTGAAGAATAAGTCTTAGATCAAGTGGAGATGTCAAAGGAAAGAAAGTATCACCCGAAGAGTTGACTAAAAGAGATGGAAATCTGAAAATCTGTCACTAATTACTGATTTCGAGTCACTTCGGCATTGATTTAGGTCTTGAGATTTAAAAGAGAAAGTTGCGCCTTTGAGTTAGAAAGAGTTGAGGACTAGAATCAGGTGATTTGGATGTGAGACGCAAAAGTTACGGCTGTTTTACTGAAGGGTGTACCGCAGTTACAGGAATTAACAATTGGACTTGGGCTTTTAATTACTCAATTAAGCCGAAGATTAGACCTAATCCATTTTCACCATCTATATAAGCCCTTTTAGACGTCATTATTCAGCACCTCCCAATTATTCTTTAAATTAAATCATCATTAGAGAGCGCGTCAAGAGGCAGAAGCAATAGCAGGAGCTGGAGATTCTTTCTTCCTCCAACAACAGATCAAGTCATTCCTCCATTTAGGTTCTTAATTTTATTTTTGTTTTTAGGAAAATGTATTCTATTAATTTGATTTCTGTTTTTAATTTCGATATGAGCTAAACTAAATTATACTTAAGAATCACATAATGGGTTAAACCCTAGTTTATATAATTTAGTATTTTCGATTCGGGATTATCTTAATTTAATTCAAGTCAGATTTTTCATATTGTTTACTACTTCATGTTTATTTACTGATTTTAATTAAGCTAGGAATTAGAATTAGGTTTGAGTAATTAAGTTATTCACTTAGTGGCAAGTGATCATCCGATAGAGGGGTTTAATTACAGACCTAGGTAATAGCCGTGCGGTGTTTGTTATTGATTGACATGCTTGACTAACCACATAGCCAATTGGGTAAGGAACTTCACATCCGTAAGTAAATTTACTACCTTAGAGGGGTTTATCTTATCGTAGGATATCTCCTAAGTCCACCCGACAGGGGGTTAGGAGATTGTAGAGTCCCGACTAATCAGAATTACCAACTTGTCCCTTAAAGGAAGGCACTAAATGTATGAACTCAGGTGGATCCCGAGCAAGACTCAAGTATAGGTCTCATATCTGCGTTTACTCTTTATTTATTTTCGTTCTGTTAATCTTAGTTATTTTATTTAATTGCGTCCTTTAGTTTAATAACTCAAAACCAAACAAATATCTTTTATATTTTATTTTATGTATCAGCAAATACTACTACATATATATTGAACACTTTGTTTATACCAGTCCAATCCCTGAGAATGAAACCCGAGTATCAGTTTATTACTTGAACGACCCATACACTTGTGGTCTGGGATCCTTTATTTATTGCGTAATTTTATCACACCCCAGGACCCACCATTAAACAATCTTTGTATTGGATCAAACAAGAATATCAATTCCATTCAAACTCACTGAATGTGAAAAAAAATATTCAAGCAAAAATTAAAAAAACAAAAAAGGAATCACAATTGATCTTCATGGGGCTGCACCCACGATGCTGAATTGCTTGGGCTAGACCCATGGTTTGGACAGGCTTCACGGGGATGTACCCATGGTGGTGATTTACTTCATATGGCTGGACTCATGGTGTGGATGGGCTTCACAAGAAACTGTGGATGCGCGCCGGTGAGAATAGACACAAACGGCGGAAGGTGGGTCCTGAGATAAGAATGGCCACGAACGGCGGAAGGTCAAACCTGAGATGCAAGGTTAGATAGGGAATCAATGATGAAGAATCAACCCTACGATGGTGGTTAGTTTTTGCTGGAGAATGACCACGATGGGAGGCGATGGTGATGGTGGGGTTCCAGATCAGGGATCTTCGTGTTCAGGAGAGCGACGAGAGAATGGACCACGCAGAGGGGAAAGGGGCTTGGGCGGAAGTTAGGAGAGGGTGTTGGGATTGGACTCTGTTCGAACATGGAGGAGAGGGTGGTGATGTTGGTGATGAAGATGATTGTGGATCAGTTGTTAGTGTTGAGGTTTTTCGACAGTGAGTAGATCTCGAATAGTGTGGTGATGTTATGGTGGTGATGGTGCTCTAGAGAGGGGGAACGTGGATGGTGAAGAGATTGTTATTATGGTGGTGTTTCTTAGGACTGTGATGATGGTGGATTAGGAGATTGTGGGTATGGTGATGCTGCTGATGACAGTGATGATGGTGGATAATGGTCGGGAGGCGGTTTTCAATTCATAGAGAAGAGAGAAAAGAGAGAGAGTACAGGAGAGGAGAGTGGGTTATGATGATTTGTCTCCCGTAAACCTTAATAGGTTGGATGATTTGTTTTTTGGTTTCTCACTGTTAGAGTAGGGATAAGTGGGTGTTTTGTTATTTTACACTCCTTTAGTTGGGTTGGTTATGTGCTAGTTAGAGTGTGTCTTTATAATAGAAAGCCTTAGGTCCATATGCCTTAAAAACTCAATGCCCCAGTTTTTTCCTTTCTACCGTTTGACTCGCCCCGTCCACCCCCAAAACCAAAAGCACATATATTTTATAACTCTATTCTTTGAGAAAGCTCAATTAATACTTAGTAACTAGATATAGAAAAAACTTCAAATTAAGAATTTTAGCTAATAATAGCTATAAGTTTAAATTATAATTTTCAAATTAATTAACTCACCAAATCGAGAAGAAAATGAAATCAGAAATGTAGTTAAATGAACAAGAACAAACTTGAATGTTTAATTGTAATATATCTTCCTTCAACACTTTCATTACAAGCCTCTCCTTTCAATCATCACAATCTTTCATACCCAACACTTAGCCTAGTCAATGTGAAATCATCTTACAAGCTTATCGTCTAACCCTCTTGAACATAAATTACAAGTAAAAAAATATTTTTAAGCTTAAACGTGCTTAACTTAACCACTAAAACTAGTAATGGCCTTATAGATGAGAAAACATCTTATTCCTTCCAATTGAAGATGACAATAATAGTTCACAAAAATCATTGCCCCATCCTCAAGAACAGGAATCATCACATGTTCATGCGAGCTTGTCCAAAATCATAGTTGTACATTTTCAAATAGGAAACATTTGGTTATAGAAATTTCTATTTGTACGCATTCACAGAATTTGTTCAAGCTTAAACATCAAAAATCTGGCTATAAGAATACCAACAACTCTTCAAGATATATAAGCTTAAACAACAAGCATTCCCAAGACATGTTCAATTTCTAAGAAAAACGTATCAAAAATCACTGAACCCATGATATAGAGTGCATATGAGCTCACAAATTCATATTAACTTACTACTTTTGGATTGATGATTATGCATTTAATAAAAACCTAAAAGAAGAACAATTGAAGCAGAAATATCATATCATTTATTAATTGAGAAGAAAATAACATTCAAATTTTCCAAAATCTTTCAAATCTAGTAGAAAGATTAATTAAAACATTGTGATTAAAAGTCTTTGGCCAAACAGACTAATCTACCCTTAACCTCCAAACCCATAAAGGGTCCTGCCTTGCCTTCTCAAAGCGTAAACAACGTCCATGGAAGTCACAGTCTTCCTCCTAGCATGTTCAGTGTATGTAATGGTATCACGGATGACATTCTCTAAGAAGATCTTGAGCACGCCACGTGTCTCTTCATAGATGAGACCTGAGATACGCATCACACCTGCCCTACGAGCTAGACGTCTGATAGCTGGCTTAGTTATACCTTGAATATTATCACGGAGGACTTTACGGTGACGTTTTGCTCCTCCCTTTCCCAATCCCTTTCCTCCCTTTCCACGTCCTGACATTTTCACCTGATTGCTTTTTTATTTCTGTAAATCCACAACAAATTTATTAAACACTTAGTTTATCAAATTAATCGATTAATACAATGTATTACATAAATTACACACGTAAATACATTTATATGTTTATCATAGAGAGAGAAGCCGAACCTGTTTGAGAAGAAAATATAATGAATGTGGATAATGGGATTTGGGGGAGAATGGAGTTTATAAAGTGACGAGTGTTAGGAGCTTTAAAGGCCTGATCCTCGTAGTGAGTATTACAACATATTTTGTCCGTTAGATTATTTATGCAACGTTTGAGATGTAGTTGAGTTGAGCATGCGGATTCTTGACATGTAATCTCATTATTTTCTTTTAATTTATTTTGTTTTTAGAAATAAAAAGGCGGGATAATTACCGCTATAGATGGAAAAAATTAAAATGAATAAAACCGTGGTGGTTTTGTGCAAATATGCTAGTTTTTCTTTTTTATTTTGTTCGAATGCATATTAGTAAAAGATATAGGAAATTTTTCACCCCAATATTGGTATAAACCTATACCAATTATATTACTCTTTCTGTCCCAAAATTAATGTTCACATTACTAAAATAGTGTCCCAAAATTATTGTCCACTTAGAATATCAAGACAATTTTTTCTAACTTTTTCTATTATTACCCTTATTAAAAAAATAAATTTATACTTCCAATGCATATTTAAAATATCAAGATATTTTATTAAGGGTAATTTTGTAATATGTATATGCAATTATTAGGTTTCTTAATTTATGTGAAAAATTAAGTTGATATTATTTTTGAGACAGAGTAATACACATACCCTATATTTTAAACTTACAAAAGTAACTAACTAATTAATTTAAGGACATGTGTTTTGTTATAATAATCAATGAATGTGATGTGAATATAGGACCATCTAATATTAAATATAAGTCTTACCCAAAGATATATGAGCCCTTTTGTTTTGAGAAATACTTTCAAAATTTAAACGACCATTTTTTATTTAGGAATATTCTTATTTATTAATTTGACAAGTTTTTCACATTTAATATTAAAAATAAATTATGAATATTACACCTAAGTAAGGATAAAGCAAGTTAAAATTATCAAAACTAATAATGTGGTATTACCAATTTCGAGGTAATGTTTTTATAAGTAAGTGGTAATTTTTTTAATCAATAATGACTCATTTGTTTGTGGATTCTCTCTACATTGTACACCATCACGAAGTCTAGGATACATGAGGCGTTGAAATCAAGGGCGAAAAACTTGGGTAAACTACCTCTATATGTGGGATTGTAGTTTTGGAATAAAAATTAATATTAATGAAAGAGAATATACTCCTTTCGTCCATCAATGTTTGTCACAATTTCTAAAAGTAGAGGTTCACAAAAGGTTGTCTATTTAAGATACCAATGAATTTTTTTACCTTTTCTACCAATTCTATCCTTATTCAATGTTTAAAAGTTTATCATCATTAAATTCATTTACTTAGTTAGTTGAGGGTAGTTTAGTAAAAATAGAAAGAATTAATTACTTTTCTTGATATGTGTGAAAAAAGGTATGACAAACATTGATGGACGGAGAGAGTAACATTCAACAAGTATTTTTTATTTTTTTGTCTTTTGAAGGTGTCTAAGGCACCAGAAAAACAACAATCAAGTATCAATCAAACAAAACCGTAGAGTTATTAGGGTTAACTAACCCCATCCCTCCCAAAATTTTCTACAAATTCAGAAAAGGACTCTTGTTGAGTCGAGAGCCATTGCCCCATGCCTAGCTTGTTTTGTCAGATTGTCCGTCAAACTATTGTAGTTCCTATTGATGTGATGGAACGACATGGGACTAAACTCCATAGCTCTCAGCTTGATCCTCTGAATAGTCCAACGGATGCGTCAATCTGCAGATGACACCTGATTGATACCTTGAATGACTTCAAGGTTGTCTAAAAGTATAATTTTTGTTTCTTGACGTGCTCCTCACATGCATGTACTGCTTTAAGTACCGCATATGCCTCCCCTTCTAGTGAAGAATTACATAAGATATCAGTTTTGATAACCGTTTTTACACCTGCTCTTTTGTTGTTTATAAGTATCCCTATGCATGTGGGTTCGTATTTTACTTTAAACGATGTATCACAATTGATGATCAAGTCTGCCTCTTTATAATTAATCTATTTTTCTTTTCTTTCATTTTCCTTCATACCCATTATTTTTGTCGTATTTATTTTTTTCCAGTCAATTCCGTAGATTTCTCTCATAAGTTTGTTTGTTGCAAATATTATATTGTCTCCATCCATATCCTTTTCTTCATGTATTGATTTCATTTTTTCCAAATATTCCATAAATTTATCATTAAATAATCTCTAATTATTTATTTATCCCATCCTCCTCTTGTATAATTATCAATTACTTTTAGTATCCATTCATCCATTGGCGCTCGCTCATCTTCCCCTATTTTTAGTTGTATAGAAGTACATGTCCATATTTCTCTACAAATTTTGCATTGTCTCAAAAGGTGTTCCACCGTCTCTATATCATTACATCCCCAAATACATTTATTAGTATCAGGGCATTTCCTTCTATATAAGTTATTTTTAGTAGGTATTGCATTGTTACACACTTTTCAAACAAAAATCTTAATCTTTTTAGGTATGTTAGAAGACACTACCATATTCCATATTTTTGAATTGTACATATTCCTATCATCTGCCTTCTGTGGTGCATTAATTACCTGTTCCTCTACTAATTTTTTGTATCCTGTTTTTGTATTATATTTTCCGTCCTTAGTATAGGGTCATATGAATATATCCTCGTTTTTAATGTCTATAATACGAATTCTAGTAATTGGAGGTATAATAGGTGCTGGGGAAATTTTATTTATAACTTTGATATTCCAGATATTAGTATTGGTGTAAAGCAATTGACTAACCTTTTGTAAGTCACAATCTTCTGGTTTTTCTAATTTCCATTGAGTATCGATCCATTTGTCATTCCAAATGTTTATGTTATCTCCGTTCCCAGTCTGATATAAACCATGTTTTTTTATAAAATCTCTTCCTTCCATTAAACTTACCCAACTCCATGTTTTACTTTGAGCCAGCTTAACATCCATAAATTTTTAGCATAATATTTTTTTTCTTTGGACAAACAACGTGGATGAGAATTTCTTTTAGGGTCTGTTTGGATTGAGAGAAACAAAAAGAAAAGAAAAGAATATAAATGATATTTTTATTTTTTACATTGTTTGTATTAGAAAATTTTATGAAAGGAAAAAAAAGGAACCGTTCCAAAAATCACTCATATGTCCATTTTTATTATCACTCCAAATTGGAGTCAAATAGAGAGAAAAGAATTATTAATGATTATAGACCAAAGTTAATCTTTTTTTTCTTTCCTTTTGTATTTTTTTCATTCCAAACAAAATATATCAAAATCATTTATGAAATCTTCTTTTATAAAAATTTCTAATCCAAACAAAAAAAATTCCTTTCGTTTCTTTTCTTTTATAATTTATCTTTTCTTTTCCTTTGTTATTCTTTTCTCTACTAAATACGAACGGGCCCTTAGAGTAATGATATATACCACCCAAAATCATACCACTCAAATACCACCCAATGACGTGGCGTGAATTGGTTAGTAACGTTAATTAGATCAACAAAATAATTAGATTTACGATTTATAGCCAACTAATTCATGCCACATCATTTGGTGGCTGGTATATATCATTATTCTTTATTTTTTATGTTTACTTATATCACCATATCATCTTTTTATTGTATTTAGAAGTAAGAAAAAATTATAAATATATAAAAGATAAAAAGATATAAAAATTTATATTAACTTTTAACGTTTTAAAAACAAAATAAATTGACTATCAAAATTATATTAAAAATTGACAATTTTTTAATAGAAAAATTGAATTTTAATAAAGTATTATATGTAAATTAATTTTTTTTTATAAAGTATTTAAAACTTTTTCTAAGAGCTATATTAATGATAAAACAACATAATAAGTAATTTTTTTTAACAGACAAGTATGGGTTAGTTTATATTTTTAATTAAGTCTGATTCGGTCCATTAATAACCACCAAACCTAATTAATAGGTCCAACACAATTAACCGGTTGCATAGACCGATTAGACATCTCATACGACTCAATAAAATGTTTTTAACCTTAACATCTAATTACTACTAACGCGGCTAGTCGAACATATTATGTAAAAAACCTAACCCAACCTAATATATGAACACATAATAAAAAAATCACTTACATTGGGTAAGCTAACCCTATAGTTGGGTAAACAAATCCCAACAAATATTTGTATTGTCTATTCAAACTCTAATGTAAGTGATTTTTTTATTTTGTGTTCATGTGTTGGGCTAGGTTAGGTATTTTACTTAATATGTTCGATTAGGCGCATTAGTAGTACTTAGATATTAAGGTTAAAAATATTTTATTGAGTCATATAGGACGTCTAATTGGTCTATGCAACCGGTAAATTGTGTTGGACCTATTAATTAGGTTTGGTGATTAACAATGGACCGAATCAAATCTAATTAATAGGTCCAACATAATAATTTTTCAAATAAAAATATAAACTAAGCCATACTTGTCTATTAAAAAATTTACCTATATTTTGTTTTATCATTAATGTACATCTTAAGAAAAGTTTTACATACTTTATAAAGAAAATTAATTTGCATATAATACTTTTTTTAAATTTAATTTGTCTATTGGAAAATGGTAAATTTTTAATATAATTTTTATAGTCAATCTATTTTGTTTTTAAAATGTTATAAGTTAATATAAATTTTTATATCTTTCTATTTTCTATATATTTATAATTTTTTCTTACTTCTAAATACAATAAAAAGTTGATATGATAATATATATATATATATATATATATATATATATAAACATAAAAAATAAAAGGAATTCACATCTACGTTGTCTGTCCAAAAAAAAAAAAAAATTCCATGCTAACACTTGTTGAATGTTTACATTCTCTTTCATCAATATATTAATTTTTTATTCCAAAACTATAACCCCACATATAAGGGTAGTTTACCCACGTTTTTCCCTTGAAATCAGCCTCATCCACCATCTAGTTACCATGGTTGATTGCTAACTATTTCATCCAAATAGGTGAAGTCGATAATTGAAGTGAAATTGTGGTCGGTACTAAAAGATTTATAAGAAATTTGAAGCTTTGACAAGCAAAAGTGGACTCGAATACCTTGGGTACGAGGTCCAAATCTACGTGGAAAAATCGTGAAATGCAATCCAAAGAATCATGAAGACTTGACATATTTTATCATAATTTTGTATGGAATGGTCTGTTTCTGGATACAAATGTTTTTCTATTTGATTCTCTCTTTCTTTCCAGTCTCGAATCTCAAAGTCAAACTCCAAGATATAGATTATTAGCTACTTGATTCTTGCTTCCTTCCGATCTCGAATCTCCAAGTCAAACTTTTGTAATGAAAGTACCCATCTAATAAGACACGGCTTTGCGTTCTTCTTCTCCATGAGATATTTAATCGCTGAAAGTTAAGTGTAAACTACCACTTTCGCCCCAAGAAGATAGTAACGAAACTTATCAAAAACATACACAACGACCAATAACTCTTTCTTAGTCACGGTATAGTTTAACTAAGCACGTGAGAAAGTCTCTCGCATAATAAGTAGCATGTAATACATTGTTATTGTGTTGTCCCAACACGTTACCCATAGCTAAGTCCTTAGCATTAAAATTACCTCAAATGAGAGATCTCAATCAGGAGGAAGATTAATAGGAGTGAAAATGATCTTATCTGTAATAACTGTAAATACCGACATGCACGCATCATCAAAACGGAAGTTGCATCCTTCTCGAGTAAAGTACATAACGGTTTGTCAACCATTGAAAAAACTTTAATGAAACGGAGGTAGAGTCCCGCATGTCCCAAGAAACTCCTAACACCCTTAAAGGAAATTGGAGGTGGTAGAGTTTTGATAACTTCAATCTTCGCGCGATCAACCTCCATGACCTTACTGGAAACCTTGTGTCCTAACACAATCCCCTCACGAACCATGAAATGACACTTCTCCCAATTCAAAACAAGATTTGTCTTCTTACATCGTATTAGCACCTTCTCAAGACGGTCTCCTAACACTTCTAGAAATTTTCTATCATATCCCAAAAGATCGCCATCATACGTCGCTGAAATGTAGTTGGCGCATTACACAATCCAAAGGACATCCCTTGAAAAACAAAAGTGCCAAACGAACATATGAATTTCGTCTTGTGCTTATTAGCGAGATCAACACAAATCTGGTTGTACCCGAGTATCCATCAAGGAAGAATTAATAATCTCTTCATGCAAGCTTGTCTAACATTTGATCGATGAATGGTGAAGGAAAGTGATCATTTTGCATCGCCTTGTTGAGCTTACGATTATCCATACAAACTCTCCACCCCAAAACTGTTCTAGATGGAATAACTTCATTATAGAAGTTGAGGATGATGGTGATACCTCCTTTATTCGGGACACATTGAATAGTACTCACCCATTCACTATTCAAAATTGAGAAAATAACTCTAGCGTCTAACAATTTGATCACCTCTTTTTTTATCACTTCCTTCATAACCGGCACGAGTCTCCTTTGACATTCGACGTGCCATGCATTCTCATATTCAAGGATAATCTTATGTTGGAAAATGGTTGTATTAATACCATCGATTTCAGCAATAGATCATACATTTTCTTGAGGACCTGTCAAGTTAGCAGAAATAATAACATGTAAAGTATTATTAGTACCTAAATAAGCATGCCTCAAGTGAGATAGAAGTGGTATCTCTTCAAGTGCAGGGGAAATTCAAGAGATGGTTTTTCATTGGTGCCACATTCCCCGGACCTCGGACTTGTTCAAAAACTGCAATTTTAGTCCTTGTTGGGTTATCAGAATTTAGAGCAGCCACTAGTTCTACTAGCTCCTCGTGTAAGTTGGGACATTCAAGTGTTAAGGCGGCCTATAAAATATCATCACAACATGTTCCATTTTATACCTCTCGCGTGATGTGATCGAGGAAATCCACACTGAAATAATTGTCCCTAGAATAAGGGAACTTCATAGCCGCGAACGCATTGAACTTGACCTCCTTGTCTTTCACTCGCATGATTAGTTCACCATTCCCTACATCAATAAATGTACGCCTCGTGGCTAAGAATGGACGTCCCAAGATGATGGGTGCATTCTTATCTACATCATAGTCAAGAATAATAAAATCACATAAGAATATAAAGTTACCTTCCTTTATGAGTACATCTTCTATTTTCTCCTCAGGTTGGGAAGTGGACCTATCCTCTATTTGTAAGGTCATGGTAGTAGGACTCGGCTCCCAATGTTTAATCTTTAAAACAAATATTTAGGCATGAGATTAAGACTCACACCTAAATCACATAATGGCTTCCCGGTCCAATTTTCACCAATGGAGATCGTGATCTTAAAACTTTTAGGATTTCACAACTTTGGAGGAAATTTACTTTGACATATCGCACTATATTCCTCTGTTAAACCAACCATCTCTCCCTCTAAGTATCTCCGTTTGTTAGACAACACATCCTTCATGAACTTAGGATATTTTGGTATACGTTGGATGACTTTTACAACAAGAAAATTTATTTTCAATTTCCTCACCATTTCAACAAACTTCTTATATTCATTTCCATTGCTTTCTTTTGCACGCATGAGGGAAATAGGGGAAGGACAATCTTCACTAACGAACAAGTCCTTCTTCTTTTGCTTCTTGATTGGATCACTAGGCTTATTGATTACCTCTTTTTTCATATCATCACCCAAGTCTTCAACGGTTACCTCGTCTAAATTTGGATTTTAAGGCTTTTATTCTTTTGTAACCTCTTCAACTTCCTCTTGTACTAAGGGAAACTCCTTTTCTTTTTCCACCACTAAGGGAAGGGGTAGTTATTTCCCATTTCTTAGTGCAATCTCTTTGCATGCCTCATTAATCCCCAAATTTCTGACATTGCTAGGGAGTTGACCTTGATCTCGAATGTACAAGGTAGTAGCAATTTTAGACATTTGTATCTCAAGATTTTCAATGTGGCTAAATGAGCATTCAATGTTTCCTCGGTCTTGATTGATTTCTCAACTAATAACATCATGAATTATTTCAGAGTCAGCCAAATCATTCGTAGTAATCATACCTTCTTATGGATGGGAAGAGAGTGCCTTATGAGCAAGATTATTTGTATATGAGTCATAGATGGGACCTTGGGGAGCTTGATATCCATATATTAGATCTCTTGGATAATGATAAGGAAGAAGGAAGAGTTGAATGCGTCTTGGACTTACAAGTTCTTTCAACCTGATGCGACAATCTAGCACCACATCCTTGAACCATCAACTTTTGGGAACACTCAAACCGCGGATGTAAGTCAAAAGTCTGCCATCATTTTGAATTGTGTTAATATAGAGGAAGAATTAGATGTTGTGCAAGAGATTTTTTATGGGGTCATGATATTTAGAGTTGAGCCACAAGATATTTTTTATTTCGAAATTTCCCTCAACAGTCACTAGCATACTGATGAAGGCGGAAGTGAAACTTGGAGAGAAATAGAAAATTGCGAGAAAATTGGGCACCAAAATGGATACTGCATGGATCAAGATAATTTTGAGAGGAGCAAAGTCGAAAGAAGATCTCTCTTGGCAAGAGAGAGTGAGTTAGCAACTTAATCGAGTAGAATTAGCTCATACCCTCTTTGCTAATGATGTGGAACTACTCAAAGCCAATCAAGTGAACTTTATGACACTCATGGAGCAATTAAGGAAACATATAGTGAAAGATCCACCCCATCCTATCTTAAATGTTGTTCACGCGGGGCATTAGCCTCGAGAGTATGTTTCTTCCTTCTTTACCCTTTCTCTAACTGTATATATTATGTGTTTTGTCTTTAAATTTATTTAGTCTGTTTTGAGTCGTGGAGTTGTGTCTCACCTTTGAGTTGAGGGTGGGAATTTGTTATCCTCATTCATACTTTATGTGTTTACTTGTTTTCAGTAGTATGGATTTTGGTGTAGAATGTAGTGAATGTAACTTTTAAGCATAATTTTAACGCGTCAATGATAGTAAATGGTAGGTTTTTAAACTTGTCACGACATATGCTTATGAGTAAACTTGAAACACACACTATAAGTAAATAAAAAGATTAGTAAGCAATGAGGTAGAAGTAAGTTTGATCTTAGGAAGCCATGATAGTGTGTAGAAAGTGAGATCCAAACTAGTTAATAAACAATTTAATGAACGTTTCAGATGTGAGAAAGTAATGAAATTGCATAGGATAGAAAATGATTAAAACGTTCCTTTGTTAAGACTCTTGTTGCCTTTTAGCTTGTTGACCATTTAAATTATTATACTATCCATCTCAGCCCCCTCCTAGACTTTCTAATCCTTTTATTATCCATATTAGAATCCATAACCCTTAGATTTTAGGACTATTCCATATGACCCGCACTCGAATCGCAATGCTTTGACATTTGTCATAGAGCTTGAGTTTGGGGTGGTGGGAACTCTTATGGGAAACATTATTGGGTGGGTTTTTGTGTTATGTATTTGAGCTTTGATCACTTATTATTATTGTAACCCTTTGTCGGGGTAAAATAGAAAAATAACTGAAAAGAAAAGAATATATAGTGAAAAGTAAAGAAAAATGTTAAAGCACGGTAGCATGACTTATCACCTCAAAAGGAGAATCTAGCTAACTTGCAAAAGAATAAAATATATACAAATGGACCGACAAAGTGGATTTTTAGGTGATCATGGGTTATTGGGGATGAAAATAAGTGCATCGAAAGTTGGGTTGAGAGAGAACATCTTTGAGAGTAACTCAATCTCTAGGGTGACTCATTGATAGCTATCAAGAAGAGAGCCAAAATCTCACTCTACATTATCCAAAAATACGATCATACCTTCCCTTAGCCGACATTACAACCTTAAAGACCTTATAATTCTTGAATACGCGGTTTATGATCAATCAAACTAATGGAGAGTAGTTAGATGGACATTTGGAAACTATGTTAGGATCGAGGAACACCCTATAGCCACCATAGTGGACTAAGAGAAAACCTATCCATCGTGCATTGCAAAGCTAATCTAATCTTGAACATAAACCGTGCTGATTGTTTGTTTGATAAGTGTATATTTGATTTAGTGTGTAAATAATACTATACAAGACTTGTTAGGATAATTGCTTTAGTGTCATTAATTATTTTTCTATTTCTCTCCTCTTTGATTTATTGGACTTAGCCCCTTTAAGCTTTCTTTTTCTTTGATTTTGTCGGGACTACAAAACTTTGAGTTGGGGGTCTTGATGTCTCGTCTTTTCTGATAGATTAATCTATTCACGAGATATCTTTTTTGGAGTTTATTGGTCCTAAGTGAGGGATTTTTCCCTAATATTCGATATATTTCACTTTCCATTCTTGTTTTGGTCATACTGATATTCATAGAGATTTTATGTCTTAATTGTGTGTTAAGTGTATAGCTTTTAGGCATGGTTGATACAACATCCCAAATTTATGAGGAGAATTCAAAAAATCAAGTCAAACCCCAAACCATGATGTAGAAAGAGCTAAAGTCACTTTGGGAAGTTAAAGCGTTTTTCGAAGAAATCTTGACGTTATATTGTTTTAGTCACCACAATTAATTGGTCAGACATTTTGACTTAATTCCTTTTGATTTGAACGCTTAAGAATACAGCGTCTGTAATCACTATGTGAACGCTTCCGAGAAAAAAAGTCATGATTGCATAAGTAGCCAAAATTTTGACGTTCCAAGAACCCTAGATAAGCGTGAACACAATAAAGAAATAAATGTGAGTATAATGCAAAGGATTTAATCGAATACAAGGTGTGAATTTTGGTTCAACATCGCCTACCTCATCAAAATAAAGTCTCAACAAATTCACCCGAATCCAAGTGGGTAGTATTTTTGGTCGGGAAACCGAAGTTGTCCCCTGCGGTCAATACTCGGTATTATTGCTTATCGTGTTACTCATCAACTATAAGAAGTTCTCATTTGTCCCTCGACTAGCGTAGTAGGAAGAAGGCCAGTTTAAGTTAAAAGAGTAAGTTGACTGGTCAAGGCGACCGCTTATCTAAATCCACCCTTGTTTACGTCAAGCTTACATGGTGGTAAGGTCTCATCCACACTAACTATGTATACCGTTGGGGATGTAAATCAAAAGACATAGAGAGATATAATAAGAAAAACTCTAGATCAGCGAGAAACAAATTAAGAAATAAATGTGAATATAAAAGAAAGGATCCAATAGAATCCAAGGTGTGAATTTTGGTTCAACACCACCGAACTCATCAAAATAAAGGCTCAACCAATTCACCCAAATCCAAGTGGGTAGTTTTTTTGGCCTGGAAACCAAAGTTGTCCCCCGCCAGTCAATAGTCGGTATTATTGCACACTATGTTACTCATCACCCCTAAGAAGTTCTCATTTGGTCCTCGGCTAGTGTAGTAGGAAAAAGGTCAGTTTAAGTTAGGAGAGTAAGTTGGCTTGTCAAGGAAACCGCTTATCTAAATCCACCCTTGTTTACGTCGAGCTTACATGGTGGTAAGGTCTCATCCACACTAACTATGTATTCCGTCCGGGATGCAGATTGTAAAAGATATGGAGAGATCTAATAAGATAAACTTGCCAAGAAGAGATAGGGGTGAATCCCTAGAATCCCTCACTCGGTAGGGACACGTTATAAATGTTGGACAAATGGGATTCTACCCAAGTGTTGACCATGTTTACGATGTTAGTCGGTGACTCAATTTAATGAAATGATTCGGATATTAATACGTTTATTCAAGTTGTAAAGATTAACGTAATATATTCACTTGGTTAAAATCATTTGAAATTGAATGAGAAATTGAGTCATGTAATTTAGAGAAATTAAAAGGAAAAAAACAATATATGTATTATGAATAAGTTATTAAAGTGGATGTTCAAAGGCCAGAGGTCTTACTATTTATTTCTTACAAATGTGGCAAGTGAATAGTCATTTGTTACCCGATAAATATAAGGCTTATTCTTTTGTAATGAGACTAGTGATCTTGTGAATACATGAAACAAATTCTCTCCATCTTTATCTTCTTCTTATTTAGATTATAATGTTATTGCTCTCTACATATTTCTCTTTCTATTTTAGCTTATATTATCCTAGTTTATAACACTTTATCAGCACGAGTCTCTGCCGATCGAATCAAGGAAGAATATTTCCACGTATGATTTATATTGTTCTATTTTATATATAATATATATTTCTTTTCATATAGAAAATAAGAGAGAGTATTATAAGGACTTTCCATTGCAACCGATAAATATTATATGGACTTCCATTGCATCTTATACAATACTATTATACTATTCAAGCGGATAAATCGGTTATCACTTTAGAAAAAAATAGAGGCCTGAAGCCTATATGTAAATATAATTTTTGAATGGCTTGAAAATAAAATGAGATGTATTTCTAGGATTGAAGCCTACAATGCCCGAAGCATGGAAAAATAATCGTATATGCCTGAAACCTAAATTTTATATTATAAGCCCGAAGCCTAGGAAATAAAATATATGCCCGAAGCATAAAAAAATCGAAAACTTACGCTATAATGGCCGGAAATCAAATCATATGGAGTAACCTATGAAGCATCTTCAATTTATAGGTACGAAGCCTAAAATAAAATATGTCAGAAGCATATACTAAAATTTAAAAGCCTGAAGCCTATATGTATTTTTAGAATGCGTTAAACTACTTATTAATTTTAAAGGGCTTGAACCCTTAATAAAATCCCCGAAGCTAAAAAAAAAAAAATGTTGTAGACTCGAAGTCTCAATTTCAATTTAAAAGCCCGAAGCTAAAAATTAATGGTGTAGACTCAAATTCTCAATTTAGATTAATATATATGATGCTATATGTAGATTTATTTATCATCTCGAAATTAAAAAAAATATAGAATTGGTATAACTTTGAGAAGTATGGGAGATTCGAACTTGAGACTTTAGATAGTAGAATATTTGGGTATAACCGGTAGGCTATATATTTGTTTTGTTTAATATTGGTAATATTTAAAGAATATACTTTACATTCTACATTTTGTTATATATTATTCATATTCTACATTTTGTTATATATTATTCATATTCTACAATTTATAGGCCCGAAGCCTACATAGAAATATATATTATCGAGAGCATATACCAATTTTAAAGGCCCGAAGCAAACAAATAATTTTATATGCAAATTGTATATAACAAATTTTAGAGGCCGGAAACATATCACAATTTTTATATGCCAGAAAAAAAATAAAAAAATAATGTAAGGGCTTGAAGCCTAGATCAATTTTTAAAGGCTAGAAACCTATATCAATTTTTGTTAAAAAAAAAATACACAAAAGAATTAAGAAATAAAGTGTGATTGCTAATATAAATTTAAATGACTATTTTTTTTTCATGAATTTCCTTAATATTGAAAAATCATTAAAGAAATAAATCGAGAAATAAAGTAGACATCCCTGAAGGGTGCAATAAAATTATATGTGAAAGTCCTAGGGGGGGGGGGAATAGGATTACTAATAAGATTAATGCCTAATTAAAAATCTTTTGGATAATTATAAGTTTAATTGAAAACTTCTAACTCAACTTAATATATCAAACACTTAGGATCATGCAAAGGGTAAGTAGGAGGAATGATATATAAGTAAAACAAGTAAATCGACAATCCAATATCTTACTACTCTAGAAGACTATATGTTAGATAAACTAGATAAACAATATCACAATAAACATGCTAGCATATTATCGAACATATAAAGTGCGGAAAGTAAATAGAGTAGGGATAGAAAGATACACGCGATTTATAGTGGTTCGGTTTCCCTACATCCACTACCTAAGGAAGCCTCCTTAGGATTTCAAGCTTTTCACTAAGCTTCCGTGTCTCTCTTAACCGGGTCGAGAACACAATAACCCTTACAACCTCTTCGATAACACGAAGGACAACCACTTGTGTAATCACAACACAAGGATACCAAGTATACTCCCTATACTTGAATTCTCTCTTAATCTATCTATTACAAGACCTAGACTTAAGAGGATAGAAACAAAGTGTTTAAAGGGTTGCTTATAAAAGCTTGTAACTAAACTCCTAAAAGAGTGAATATGAACTATAAAGCTTGTGAACTCCTCTTGAGTAGATAGAACCTTGTGGCTTATTTGATTAACTCCTTGAAAGGATTTAAAAGCTCACTAAGATTGATTTTGACTATGTATAGCTCTTGACACCTTCTTGAATGATAACAATTAAGCCCCTTAATGTTTGTAATTAGTTGGTGTAGTTGTAGCCTTCAAAGAGCTTCAATTTATAGTAGAAAATGGCTTCCAACGGTCATAAGGCTTGGGTCCAACGGATCTATTAATCTCCCAACAGATATATTCTTTATGACTTAAACTTTGTGCAGAAAAACCTTCCTTGCGGTGTACCGCAAGTTTTCGTGCGGTGTACCGCACCTCAACGGTTTGATTTTCTAACTCTCTGACGGGCTAGCCTATGCACCGCGCCCTGGTCCGCATTCTTGGTCCGGTGTACCGCGCCTTTCGTCCGGTGTACCGCGCCAAGTAACTTTGAAAGATAATGACTTGGATCAATAAATCTTCTTCACGAAAGTTGTTGGAAACATCATTCTAAGAACCTTTGAAGTTGATCACTAAAGCTAATTCTCAATGTACACAAGGATAAGGTTAAACGTATTGTAAGAGAATTAGTTTCATAACATATAACAATAAAGCTATGATCAACATGATAAAGAAGTGCTTTTTGATGAAATAGAGTGCAAGATAGAATATGTATAACAAGAGTAAATAGCACACTAAACACAAGAGGATTTGTCACATTAAAACAACCTATTAAGGGAGGCTATATGCCAACAATCTCCCCCTTTTTGATGATGACAAATCCTTCACTAAAACACCTTAGGAATGATATGAAAGTTTAAGCACTAATGAAATTAAGCTCCCCCTCACAATAAGCATATAAGATTTGAGATGCATTTGTGAGTTTTAAAGCGTGCAAGTTTTGAAAGTTTTAGTGCACATATTTCTCCCCCTTTGTCTTCATCAAAAAGACGGGGTTAATAACTAAGGATAGAAGAGCAAAAAACTCAAGTGAATAGATTTTAAGCAACGATATTTAGAGAGTGCAAGAGTTTAGAGATTAAAAACAATTTTTAGAAAGAGATGCACAAAGATAGATAATTGAAGAGCAAGAGTTTAAGAGATAGAGACATATTACCAACTCCTTGATCGATAGATTTTCATTTCATATGCTTTCTAATGATACAAACGATTAGTTGCAAAGTATGAGATAAAAAGATTAGCCAAAGCATTAGAGTTTCTAACAAAAACTCCCCCTTACAAAATGCATAGAGTTTGTTTCAATTTGTAAAAAGTTTTGATCTACAATTTTTCCCTAATAAGAATATTTGAAATCACTTTGAAAAACTTTAGGGGGTAAAATGTATTTTTTGAAAAGCATGGGTGATAAAAAAATTTCAAAAGTTTTAAGGACTCAAAAGCAATTTGAAAAATCTTTTAGGGACCTAAATGCAATTTTCAATCATTTTGGGAACTAAGATGAATGGAACAATCTATAGGGACTAAAAAGCAATTTTATAAGAGATCAAGGATTAGAGATGCAATAGTACCTATATCATCAAGGAAAGTGTTAGCAACATTAATATCCAAAGCATATAAATTAATCACTAAGCAATTTAAGATAAAAACATAGCAAAACAAAAACAATTATCCAAGATAAAACACAAAGCATCCTAATATCCAAATAAAACCAAGTAGTAATAAAATCCTAAGTGTCCAAAACACGGACCCATAAACAAATAAAGCATAAAACACCACAAACTTAGTCCAAGACAATAAAAAAACACATAAAAAACACCAAATAAGATTAAATGAAGATTTAAAAACCAAACACCAAACACCACAACCATTTAACGCAATTCCCGGGGAGAGCGGCTTCTAGAACGGCTTCGAGGATGTGAAACATCATCTTTGATGCATGAGACATCATTTTTAACACAAGATAATTCACTAGCAAGATGTCTAATTTTCTCTTCCAACACACCAAATTTCCTTTCTATCTTTTCCTCTAAAACCTCAAATTTTCTACCAATATAATCCATAAACCGAGACAAAGCACCTTTGAAACTAGAAGGATTAGGAGGATTCTCATGAGTGGGGTTTTGAGGAGGCTCATTTGGGATAGGATTTTGTTGACCCGGAATATCCAATAGCTCAAGTGTGTTAATCTCCGGACCAAAGGTTCCTCCCTTAGCTTGTAGGATACGATTACGAATAGCAATATCCGAAATACGATTAATAACCGAAAGCGAAACATATGAGTTATTATAAATAGCAAATTTCATTCTCTTGATTGTGCTATAATCGAAACACCACGCTTTATCAATTGATTTCACATTAGTTCCTCCTAACGAGATTTCACTTCCCTCGAAGATCTTAGTAAGAAATATACCATATGGGACTTTATCTCTTGCGGTTCGAGCATGGTTCATCCATTTGAACATAATAGCAATAATATTAATCGGACGCTTAGCAAAGATCAAGAATAGGAGATAAGCTTCATAAGGAATTAACTTTGCATCATGTTTGTCCTTCGGAATTATGGCCGAAATAAGAAACTTATGAGCCACAATAAATTCCGGATCAAAACTACGCAAATTCCAATTACCATCGGGAACAAGCATCCTACTATTAACGAAATCTATAACCTCATTTTGACCGACTATATCAAGAGTGGAGCCATCCCAACCACTTGACCAAAAACCACTAAAACCATCGAACGGGATACGATAACGAGTACATAATACATGTAATTTTAATCTTAAAGCGGTACCCGAAACTAATGATTTTACTAAGTTATTTGCACTATCATATTCAAAATTTGTGTAAAATTCTTCAATCAATCCACTTGCTAATTGAGTACCCGAATATGCAAAGACATATCACAACCTTGAAATTTAAATAGTTCAAGAAGAGAATTTTCACCCGTTGGAAAAGCCGAATCACTAAAAGTCCTACCCGGGAGAGGCTCGAATGGCCGGAGTGGAGGAGGTGTTGGTGACCTCGCCGGAGAAGGAGCACGGCGGCGGCTGGAGGAGGCTCCGGTGGTGGTTTTCTTCTTTGGAGCAGCTTTCTTTTCTCTCATGGTGAAGAAGGGAAGTGGGTAATGAAGGAGAGAGAGAGAGAGAGAGAAGTGATTTAAGAGGTGAAGATGGGTTTTTAGGTGGTGGAAACGGAGCTATGGTGGCCGGAAATCGCCTAGGAGGAGGAGAGGTTATGTTTAAATGGTGGAATGAGGAGAATAGAAGAGAAAACGGCCTAATAATGCTGTCAAAAACCTAACCTGCGGTGTACCGCGGGAATCGTGCGGTGTACCGCACTGCTAAAATAAACTGGGCGAAAAAATAAAAGAAAAATAAAACTGCTGAAACCCTGAGACGCGGTGTACCGCAGAATGGTCCGGTGCACCGCAAAAGTGTTCGGTTTGGACACTAAAAATGAAATTTTTGATTCTTTTAAAAACACCCGAAACACATTCGAAACTTCCCCAAAAGATTCGGAATGGTATAAAATAATTTAGAGCAACTTTGTTTTGAAAAGAAATACCAAGGAAAACCCCGAAAACTCATAAAGCAGTTTATTTCACAAATACCCCTAAGTTTTCTAAAAGTACAAAAAGACCCAATGTAACAACAAAGCAACATTTAAGCATAAAAAGGTCAAGATACAAAAGATAATAGCACATAGAGGATAATTCACATAAAACACATAATAACACATAAACAAAAAGAAGAAAGGAAAGAATTCACCGTATTTTCCTTTTATGAGGTTTGAACGTCCTTTTGCATAAAATTCCGTTTTCTTGACGCTCAACACCTTCAATGAATATTACTATGGTAACCGAGGTGGAATGGATCCGGAAATGTTGTTAGCATTTGTCACGATCCATATTGGTTTTTCCCATGAGGGTATCAAAGATCCACTTTCAAGTTGTTCATGGTAATGACACGTAGAAGCATGATGACCGGGTTTACCACAATAATTGCAAGAACTTCTTTTTCGAGTAGAGCTACCATGTGAGGGTTTTGAACATGAAGTTCCCACATTCTTTCCAATATCCAAATTATCACTTAAATATAATTTTTCTTGAAAAAAGCCATTTGGATCAAAAGGAGTGACATTTGAAAAAGGATGATTTTTTAAAGTTTCAAGAGCAAGGGAAAAAGCTTCATCCAATTTTACAAAACCTTCTATATTTTTCTTCATAGGATGTTGCCATTTATTTGAAGAAAAAATGTTTTCAAAACAAGGGTTTTTAGTATTGCCAAGAATATCATCCAAAGTGATACAACATTTAAAATAATTCTTTAACTCAACTTTACCCTTTTTTAACATAAGATTATTCAAATGGATTTGAGAATCAAGAATTTTGAGAAGGGATGAAATTTGCCTAATATCACCATAATTATAAGGAAGAGATAAAGAGTTAGGATAGAGTGCTACCTCATGGTTTGGTTTAGAATTGTCATGAGATTCATTATGGATTAAGACTTCTTCTTCGTCATTTTCGACAATTCCATATAAAAATTCCAAACGATTCCAAAGCTCTTTTGCGGATTTACAATCTAACATTTGTGAGAAAATTTCTTCATAAATTCCACGAATGAGAGTGTACATTGGTTTTGCATTTTGAGTGAGCTTAGCTTTTTCCTCAATGGTAAGTTCATCAAAATCTTTTTCTTCTTGATTTAGCTTAATAACTCCCGCTTCATTTAACTCCTCTTTATAAGGAACGAATGGACCTTCCATAATGATTCTCCATTGATCGGGATCTTCGGCTTTGATAAATTCCTCCATTTTTGTTCTCCAAGCAAAATAGTAAGTTCCTACAAAAAGTGGAGGTCGAGTAGAAGACGACTTTTCCAAAAGATTAAATTCCATATCGTTTACTCTACTAACGATTAAGCTATTTACGTAGAGTTAGGCTCTGATACCAATTGAAAGTCCTAGAGGGGGGTGAATAGGATTACTAATAAGATTAATGCCTAATTAAAAATCTTTTGGATAATTATAAGTTTAATTGAAAACTTCTAACTCAACTTAATATATCAAACACTTAGGATCATGCAAAGGGTAAGTAAGAGGAATGATATATAAGTAAAACAAGTAAATCGACAATCCAATATCTTACTACTCTAGAATACTATATGTTAGATAAACTAGATAAACAATATCACAATAAACATGCTAGCATATTATCGAACATATAAAGTGCGGAAAGTAAATAGAGTAGGGATAGAAAGATACACGCGATTTATAGTGGTTCGGTTTCCCTACATCCACTACCTAAGGAAGCCTCCTTAGGATTTCAAGCTTTTCACTAAGCTTCCGTGTCTCTCTTAACCGGGTCGAGAACACAATAACCCTTACAACCTCTTCGATAACACGAAGGACAACCACTTGTGTAATCACAACACAAGGATACCAAGTATACTCCCTATACTTGAATTCTCTCTTAATCTATCTATTACAAGACCTAGACTTAAGAGGATAGAAACAAAGTGTTTAAAGGGTTGCTTATAAAAGCTTGTAACTAAACTCCTAAAAGAGTGGATATGAACTATAAAGCTTGTGAACTCCTCTTGAGTAGATAGAACCTTGTGGCTTATTTGATTAACTCCTTGAAAGGATTTAAAAGCTCACTAAGATTGATTTTGACTATGTATAGCTCTTGACACCTTCTTGAATGATAACAATTAAGCCCCTTAATGTTTGTAATTAGTTGGTGTAGTTGTAGCCTTCAAAGAGCTTCAATTTATAGTAGAAAATGGCTTCCAACGGTCATAAGGCTTGGGTCCAACGGATCTATTAATCTCCCAACAGATATATTCTTTATGACTTAAACTTTGTGCAGAAAAACCTTCCTTGCGGTGTACCGCAAGTTTTCGTGCGATGTACCGCACCTCAACGGTTTGATTTTCTAACTCTCTGACGGGCTAGCCTATGCACCGCGCCCTGGTCCGCATTCTTGGTCCGGTGTACCGCGCCTTTCGTCCGGTGTACCGCGCCAAGTAACTTTGAAAGATAATGACTTGGATCAATAAATCTTCTTCACGAAAGTTGTTGGAAACATCATTCTAAGAACCTTTGAAGTTGATCACTAAAGCTAATTCTCAATGTACACAAGGATAAGGTTAAACGTATTGTAAGAGAATTAGTTTCATAACATATAACAATAAAGCTATGATCAACATGATAAAGAAGTGCTTTTTGATGAAATAGAGTGCAAGATAGAATATGTATAACAAGAGTAAATAGCACACTAAACACAAGAGGATTTGTCACATTAAAACAACCTATTAAGGGAGGCTATATGCCAACAATATGTCCGAACAAAATTATTTTTTTCAAGAAAAGCTTACAACGAACTTTATAAGCTAGAAGTATAAAACAAATTTTATAGGTTCGAAGCCTAAAAACAATATAGATTACCTTTTAAAAGACTTGATGATGAAATTATTCCAAGTTTTATGAACCCGGAGTTCGTTGATTACACATTAATGGAGATACTTTTCATGAACCAAAAGTTTGTTCATATATATATAATTCCCGAAGCAAACAGGCAAATGTAATATTATCGAGTGGAACAAATATACGTCTCTTTGTATTAGATCACGCATATACTCCTAAAGTAGCTATAGCGCGAATAAAGGGTTTACAAAATATTATGAGATTGTTTGTCTCGTAAGAAGCAAAGTAATGAATTATTGATATAATCATAATTCGCGTTCCATTTACATAATACTATTCCCTGAAGTGATTAAAATTACATTCCCTACACGAATGCACTAGCTTTCAAATTCATATCAAAATAAACATTGTGGTGACAAAATTTGATTGAACAAAATCACATTCTCTGGCTCAAAATCATTCCATCTAGTGGATGGAAATACATTCCTTGTAACGATTGTTGAATTTTTCAATCTCTTTGATAATGGCTATGTAAACAAAATTCGTAGGGTTAAATACAATTAAATATTGTATTCTCTGGCTAAAATTATTCGTTATAGTAAATAAACATGCATTTCCTAAAGAAAATGCTACGTCTTTTAATGTGTATTGAAATCAGCGTGGTGGTGATCATAACTCCATCTGAGGTTGAAAATCATGATAGTGTTTTAGAGTTTGCTTTGCTGGTATGTTTTGCTAAAGTATATATAATTTATATATATGATTGTTTTTTACTAGAATTTTTAATTAAGAGAAAAAAATAAGGTGAGGACAACAAGATTTATCGTGAAAAAAAAGGATCAGATACAAAACATACCGAAAGAGGACGACGTTAATTATTTCATGAGAATACAAAGAAAAACTCAAATACCGTCGCTATACTTCTAAACTTCAAATGGTGGCCCATGCAGGTTAAATAATTATTCTCCAGAAGTAGATATTATTGTAGCTAGAATTATTTTTGAAAAAAAAAATAATTTTAAGACCTTTTACAGATTTCATATCATGAAAGTACTCCTGAAGTAGTAATATCATAAGCAGAGTTTTATCCCAATATTAGGGTTTAACATTCTATATTCTTGTAAACTATAACGTTTCATTCCTCGAAGTGAATGGAGCTACATTCTCTAACGTGAATGTAACTGTTTTAATTATCTAAATAAATAGACGTGTAGATGACAAAACAAGTTAATTAATGTTGTATTCCCTGATTAGAAATTATTCCCTAGAGATATAGAATCAAATTCTCTGAAGCAAATTCATTATTTCCAGCTTCTACAAAAACTTACCTGGAGTGACTTAAATACTGTTTTTCCTAGCTAAAAACCATTCCTTGAAGTGAATGGAAGTGCATTTCTGGAAGAAAATGTAATGTTTATGAATGTGTCTAGAATTGACATCTTGGTCACCCAAACTCAAGACGAGGTTAAGGTAAGAAAAATAAAATCCTTACCACCAGAAGTGGAATAATAAGGAATATCTTAAAGGTAAAAGGTCACGGTAAATAAGCCATCACGAAATGATAAGCATGATTATTATCGATAAAGTGGAACTATATAGTATTCGCGTACTCGTGGAATACTGAAAATATTTAGTTGATCAAATTAAAAGTTTTTCGATGCCCAAAAGTTATGTTACCTTGTGGTACAAAATTGGCAAATTATGTTAAAAGTAAATCCCAAAGAAATTTACTAAATTTAAAGGATATTATCCAAAAATTAGTATTTTGTATAAACCACAAGAGTCCGTAACAATGTATATCTTTTGCATTATTACTAAAAGTCTCACCAAAAGTGTGTAGGAAAATAAAAATATGATATTTCTTTGGGGTTATATAATGTACAAATTCGAGGAGTTGAAACACTTATTGTGCAAAAGAAAAGATGTCATAATCCAAAGAACTTTGTATTATTAAATGACCGACTGATGTCTCCCTTAATGTTCTAATTTTATGCCCTCGGGAGACATCATTTTTGGTGTTTATTCGACCTTTTCGATAGACTTTTGGACTAAATATGCAATAATCCGATTTTCCTCTTTAATTTCTAGTATTTTTAATTTAATAAACTTTTACGCATAATATTGTGTATTTTAGTGAAAAGTTTGTAGGTTTTGAATACTAGCTAGGAGAGAAATCCGAGAATAAAGTCAAAGATCGTGATATGGAGTCAAAGCATGAAGACAAATCCCGAAAGAATTGATATTTTAAAGCTGCAAATCTGGAAAACTGATAAAGATTACTGATTTCGAGCCATCTACGAATAGATTTAGCCGCTGACCTTTGAAGAGATTGTGTTCCCTATTTGTGTTACAAAGATTTAGCAAGTGGAATGGAGTCAATCTGAGTTGAAACGAACCGGATAGAGCTGATTTAGTGGAGGTGGTGCAGCAGTTACGGGATTTTGGGCTAAGATAATGGTCTTGGGCCTTTATTATTTCATTTAAACATTAGCCTAAGGTCCAAGTCCGATTTTTAGAGTATAAATATGGATTCTGACTTCTAATTTTCACACAATTCACTTTTTACAAGTCAGAGCATCAGAGAGAAGTCAAGGAAAGGAAGCAGAGAAAGCTACAGAACTGGAGACGGTCTATATCTCCAAATCACAGCTAATCTAATTCCAAAATTAGGTTTTTCTTTTATTTCTTTCTGTAAAACAATTTGAGATTTTTATTTCTTTTAATTTAGTTTTTCGCATTAGCATGAGCTAATTTCATTAAGTGCTTGAGAACGTATAATAGGTTAATCCCAATTTGATTTCGTTTCATGTGTTTGGATTTGGGATAATTATTATTTAAATTAAATTGGGTAAAGTGTATTTTCTGTTAATTTGTATTCAATTACTAGTTATGAAGTCGTGAATCATTAAATAGGACTTAGTATTTAGGCTATTCCATATAGTGGCGTATGGATCACCTTGACGGGGGGGTTTAAATATAGACCTAATTAATGAATGTAGGATAGAAATTATTTGACTCTGACGAGCTTAATTAATCCTATGGTCAATTGGGTAATTTAGGTTTAATCACTTGAAGGTGGACTATAATCACCCTGACGGGGTTTGTAGCATCTGAAGGTAGCTCCTTAGTCCACCCTAACGGTGGTAAGGAGAATTCCGAATCCCGATCATTACATATTTACCAATTTGTCCCTTAAACAAAGCATGGAATGAATGATAATTAGGTGAAATCCTTGCGTCTCTCAAGTACTGCCTTCTCATCCTTGCGTCTAGCTATTTATTTCTTGCATTTAGATATCTACTTGCATTTTAATACTAGTCTTTAATACTTTAGAATCTAGAAAACAAAACAAACATTATTCAATCATTTATTTACTTTCAAAGTACAATTATTCATTATCTGATAAGCGTAAGATTCAACCATTCCGTCCCTGAGAACGAATCTGTTTTATCACTTATATTACTTGGGACAACCGTACACTTGCGGTTGTGGTTCTCTTATCCTTATTGAATTTATTTTAGAACACAGAAAGGACCACCAAGTTTTTGGCGCCGCTGCCGGGGACGGTAGCGTGTGACCACGGTATTTATCTTTTAGTGATTAGTTGCATTTGTTTTTATTTTTATCTTTATTTTTCGGTTTTACGCTTTTCGTTTGCTCATCTTTTTCAGGTTTTTAAGTTTGGTTTATGCGAAGGAGGAATAAGGATCTTAAGCCATTACTCCCGATCTTCGAAAATCCCGAATCATTAGTCAGACTCGCTAACCAAAGACGTAGAGAACAAGAAGCACAAGAATTAGAAAGACTAGCTAACGAAATGGAAAATCTTAATCTCCACAACAATCTTGAACCAGGAGTTCAGCTAGATACGAATGGTCAGCCAATTATGCCACCAATTATTCCAAATCTAAACGGAATTGACCCACCTCCAGGAGTTCAGAATAATTAACAGATTCCTCCGGTAGGAAATCAACAAGTTAATGACAATGGTGTACAGATACCTCTCAATAATAATGGTGCACTACCTCAAGGAGACCTTCCACAGCTCAACCAACCAAATGGGTACAGACCATTTCACCTCCCACCACTAGGAATTCTTCCACCTGAGATTCAGGGGATCCGATTTAGACCAGATGCAGGAATGAACAACCAATTCATAAACATTGGACAATATAGTGGTGCAGTGAAAGAAGATCCGATTAAAGCTATGTATAAGTTTATGCAGACTTGCAATGCATATGTTACACCTGGAGTGACTCAAGAATATGTTTACTTTCACATGTTTCCTTTTTTCCTTAATGAGGGAGCAAGTGAGTGGTATGATCAACAACCACATAATGAGATATTAACTTGGGAACAGCTTCAGACAGCCTTCTTTGACAGATATTATCCTCAGAGTGTCAGATTAAGTGGTCAATTAGATGTGGTGAGCTTTTTTCAAGAACCAGAAGAAGCTGTAGGTGTTGCATGGACTCGTTTCCAATCCTTATTATGTAAGTGCCCTCTACATGGATATTCTCTTGAATTACAGTTGGGTATTTTTTATCGAAGTTTAGATGAGTTTTCAAAGGAAAAAATAGATACAATGTGCCAAGGTGGTATTATGATGGTTACAACAAATCAAGAATTAGCTCTTTTAGAAAGAATTGTGAAAAATGAAATGAGTTGGCAACCTTCTAGATCCGCAGTTCGAGTTTCGAATACCAACAATGGAGACGCAGAGCTAAGTGCTAAAGTTGCTGCATTAGAAAACAAGATTAAACAGTTGAGTTTGGTAAATAGACAAGCAGCAATGAAGGTGGTACAAGAACCTGAGATATGCCCAAGTTGTGGAGCAGTTGATCATAAATGGGAAGAATGTGATAATAATCTAGAATCGGTATGTATTGTTAACAATAGGGGTAATCATTATTCGGGTGGTCAAGGGTATGGAAATCAACACAAAAATCATCCAGGCTTTCAGTATTCAAATCCCCAAGGGGCTGCTAACCCAGGAAATTATCAGCCAAGACCCCCAAGGGAACTACCAATACACGCCGCAAAAACAATACCACAGAAACCAACCAAGAGCTGAACAAGATGCTTATTCAGAGTCATTAGCTCAAAAATCTCTTCCATCAAAACCACAAGAAGGTGCCATTTCAGAAGAGTTAACCCGTACCTTGACAACATACATATCGGGAAGCCAAAAGAGATCCAATCAAATTGAAGATCTGATGTCTCCTCATTTGTGATAATAAAATCTATTTCCGAGACATCATTTTAGGTATATTTATTAGTTTATAGGTCGAATTTAGCTTGATTTAGTACACTTTCCTATTTTGGGTCTTGAATTAATTAATTATTATTTTTAGAGCATATTGGGTTTAATTATTTATTTAGTGTGAAGCTTTAAAGATATATGGTAATTAATTAGAGTCCAAGTTGGTAAAGAGAGCTAAAGGAAAAAATATAAATATGGGAATTGAAGATAAGGAAGTAAAAGCTAAAAACATGGAAAAGGAAAACCTGCCTTAAATCTGAATTTATGCACCTACGACCACAAATCAGCTTATATCTCACAAACGGTGTGGAATTTGGAGAAACGGTCAAGAGCAAAGTTGAATATCTTTCCGAGACGATGAATTTGGTATACTCATACGCATCAATCGGATAAATATTGAAGCTTCTAGGACCAAAAGAAAAACGGGGCTGATTGCATGTTTTTGGGCTACGAATTTGAGTTGGGCTTGGAGCCCATATTTACCTTTTCCTTCAAGAAAGCTAATTAGGTCAACCTATACACTATAAATACAGCCTCTTAACATTAGAAAATCATCATTGGTTAAACCATAAGCCAAGAGGAAGCTTACAACACAAGAAAAGACGTCTAGAAGGAGCTGTGCATCAACAATGTCTTCTTCAACCTCTGAATTTGTAATTTATTTCTTTTCTTTCATTAGTATGAACTAAATTTCCATCAGCTTGAGCTTTAGCATATTGATGTCTCCTCATTTGTGATAGATTTATATTAGGATGAGACATCATTTTTAGTGATTTAGAAGTCATAAATGTCGATTTTCTTGAGAAATAGTGCACTTTCTTATTTTGAGTCTTGATTTACTGAATTATTATTTTTAGAGCATATTGGGTTTAACTGTTTATTTGGTGTGTAGCTTTAAAGATAATTATGGAGATTAATTAGAGTCCAAGTCAAAGACTACAAGATATGGAAAGAGATTAGCATGGTAATTGGAGATAAGGAAACAAAAGCTAAAAATATGGAAAAGGAAAAGGTGCCTAAATCTGAGATTCTACAGCACACGCCTAAAGAAGTGGTGATAACTCCAACAAGGAAGCCGATTTTGGTAAATTCCTTTCATAGGGGACGTAGATAATTCGCTGAGGATTCTTTTGGTATATTATGGAGCAAAAACCGACCAATAACGAAGAAGATATGTTCAAAACAAGTTAGCATAATTTATCTTTATTTCCATACAAATTTGAGTTGGACTTGGAGTCCACTACTTTACCTCTCCCTCAAGAAAACGAGTTAGGTCTTCTAAACACCTATAAATACACCCTTATATCACTTGTAAAATCATCCTTGCCTCATAGTAATTAGTTCTTAAGGTTTTATTCTTCCAGTTTATTATAGAGAGCAAGGTGATGTCTTTTGTAATTTCTTTTAGTTTATTTCCATCAGGTATGAACTAAACTCCCCATAGCTTGGGTTTTGCATCATGTATAATCTATGAATTCTAATTCTTCTATCTAAGTTTCTTTGGGAATTATATGTTTTAAATTGATATTAGCTGCTTACCTTTATATTTGTTTATGTGTTTTGATTTAATGATTGTTTTCCTTGCGGTGCGCAACGTTTAGGATTACATTAATAGTAGTTAGATGATCACCTTAGCTGGGTGTCTAATTATTGAAACACCACATAACGTCTAGTGTCCGATTTTAGTCCTGACAAAACTGGTTCTAACTAGATAGTCATTAGGGTTTGTTTTAATCACCATATCACCAATTGATTGAATTGTTTGCTTAGGGCCTTAGTAGCGTTTGATAGCCCTATTTGAAACAGCGTCTTGGTTGTGTCGTAGCCCCCTGAGTCGCTCTCAAGGTCTAAGGAATGGGAATTTAGAATCCTGACTAAGTATACAAGAGCTAATATTCTCCCTTATAAACTAGATCTAATAGAAAGAATTAGAAGGATTAGTGCATACTAGCAAAACCTAAGCTATATCTCTCATCTCATATTCTTAGTATTTTATTTTACTGTCTTTTATTTTATTAGTTTTAATTAGTTATTTTCGAATTACTCTCTTTAAATTTCTGTCTTTAATTATTTACTTTTACTCATATTCCTACCCACGTGATTAACACACTTAAGTCCCCGAGAACGAACTCAACTTATCAACTAAAACTTGCATACGTCCTGTAATACTTGCAGTACTGTGCCTGTCTAGGGTGAGAGTGCGTAGTTTTCTTGACCTTTATTTGTATTAATTTTATCACACCCTAGGCGACACCAAGTTTTTGGCGCCGCTGCCGGGGACTTGTGTCTCGTTAGCGTGTAGATTATCTATTTCGAGTAGTAGTTTTTAATTAATTTTTATTTTTTCAGTTTTTAGTTTTTATTTTTCCGGATTTACGCTTGTGGTTTGCTTTAGTCTTTTTCAGGATTCACAGTGTTTAATTCTTGGCCTCCGTTACCGGAGCCCGAGAGGAGCTTTAGATTTTACAACAAACGTGTTCGTGAGGAAAGATCCTTGAGAAGAGTAATGGCAGCCCACCGAGATCCACCACTTGATGACCTCGGAGTAAATCCAAGAGGTCCACCACCACCACCTGGTGGTGGACAACATGGTGTACAACTACCACAAGGAGGAGGTAATGGGCAAAACAATAATCAACAGAATCGAGTACAGCAAGACCTCCCTGGTCTTCATGTACCATTCCATGTTCAACCAATCGGTTACCGTCCTCCAGAGATCCAGAATATCAAATTTAGACCCGATCCGGGTATGCTTAGTCAGTTTCAAAGCTTTGGACTCTACAGTGGTACAGCAATTCAAGATCCGGTAAGATCGATTCAGAAGTTCATGCAGATTTGTGATGCCTATGTTACTCCGGGCATTACATGCGCGCAACTGTATTGTCATATGTTTTCGTTCTTCTTGACCGGTAGAGCTAGCGAGTGGCTAGAAAGACAACCACATGGAACAATTAATTCTTGGACAGAACTTCAAGCCGCATTCTTTAACCGTTTTTATCCGAAGAGTATGAGACTCAAAGATCAAACCGAGCTTGCAAGATTTTGTCAAGAAGATGGAGAAACAGTAGGAGAGTCATGGACAAGGTTTCAACATAAATTAGCTAGATGTCCTCTCCATGGTTATACACCCGCTCTAAAACTTGCTATATTCTATGAAGGTCTTAATGATAAAGGTAGAGAAAAGGTGGATAACATTGGAAAGGGTAATTTTGTGTCCATGAATCATAATGAAGCTTCCGATGTCTTGGAAAATATTATTGAACAAGAAAGGAGTTGGCCATCAACGCGAGCTCCTTTTGCAAAGACCCGAGGAACGCTTCGTTTAGATGCAGAAACTGCGAACTCAGCTCAAATATCCGCATTAGAGAATCAAATCAAAGAGCTGAAGTTAGAGATGCAAAAGAATTTAGCCGCAACAAACGTAGTACAAGAAGCACAAGGTTGTCAAGAATGTGGGGTTAATAATCATACATGGGAAGAGTGCGAATCAAATCCACAATCTGTGTACTTTATATCCAACCGAGGAGGCTATCAATGGGGTAACCGAAATCATCCGGGTATGCAGTATGCAAATCCACAAGGGGCCGCTAATCCTGATCATTATCAACCGCACCCCAGAACAACTCTTTCCAACCGAGAGGTCAATATCAAAATCAATATCAAAATAGACCTGCTCCCCCTCAACAACCTGTTCAAGATGCCTATACCGATTCATTAGATCAGAAAGCTTTACCTCAATATCCTCAAGAGGGATCTATGGATAATCAACAAATATTGAAAGCTCTGGAACGTTTGACCACTAATATGAACGCTCAGGAAGAGAAAGTCCGAGGACAAGATGCCGCACTTCAGATTTTAGGTACTCAAGTAGAACAGTTAAACAGAGTTCTAACAAATTTAATGGAACAGAAAGAAGTAAAGGCAATCGAAGGAGGTGATGACAATGTTGGGTTTGAAGCTTGCAAGGCTATTTGCTTTGAAATTGAAGAAAAAAAGAGGAAGTACCGCATAGTGTCGTGGAAGTTCCGAGTACCGAAGAAGAACCAACCAAGTCTAGCCCCATGAAATCTGACTGTTCTGAGGTTTATGTGGAGGACGATCAAGAGAAAGCCGAATTTATACAGCTTCTGAGGAAGATGCAAGAGGAAATTCGATCGGTTATGGATTATCAAGCTGAACTAAATTCAAAAGAGAAAGAAGATGAAGTTGCACCTGCTGTGCAAAAAGAGAAAGAAGAAGAGAAGGTGGAACCGCCACATGTTGTTCAAACAGTGTCACCAACTATTCTTGATACAAATCCAAAAGATGACAATGAGCTCAAGACATTTGTAGAGGCGTATACACCTGAAAATATCAACGCCCAAATGCTTGAGACATATATGTATGAACCCTAGTTTCGGTTGACATCTATATAATTTGGGAATTTTATGTTTTAAACTGAATTATTGTTTTTATTCTCTGTTTATGTGTTTGGATTTATATTCTGTGTTCTTGTGGAAGCGCAACCATATAGAATTACCATCTAGTAGTTAGGTCACCATTGACAACGGTGTTTAATTACATGTTTAGCACATAACGTCTAGTATTCGGTTTAGATCTGACAAATCAACCCAACTAGATAATCACCATGGTTTAGTATAAATTGCTATTTACCAATTGCAGGAACAGTTTGCTTAGGCCTCCTTATTGACACAGGTAAACCCTATTTAAAACTACCTAGCGCAATTGGAACCGATTATTGAAATACTACATAATTCACCCTTACATGTTTAGAACGGCAAAACTAGTGGGGATTACATGCTATTGACTCAAGCTATATTCTCATACTACTTCTTCTCTTGCTTTTAATTTTTAGTCTTTACTTTCGTAGTTTAATTTAGTTAATTGAAAATCCAATAAAAATCTATTTGTTTTTACTTATTCTGCGTTGTATTTGTTCTAGCTTTTAAATAATTGCACTTGATTATTGCATAAGATTCCCCTAACCTTCGTAGTCTCTGCAGAACGAATCTTACTTAATCATTAAAACTTGCACACGATCTGTATACTTGCAGAACCGTGCCAGCTTAGGGTGTTTATTTGCATCTAATTTATACATCTTTTTATCACACCCTAGGCAACACCAAGTTTTTGGCCAAAGCCTGCGTCAGCTATCTGCATACATTGATATAGTAAAAGTTCCATTGGTAGGGCACTAAACTAAATGTATAACGGTAAGTCTCGACACATACATCGTAGACACAATACCGTTAGACAACTGCTCTCAAACGGAGTTATCACAGTTGATTATGTTCGATCAAAGGATAATATAGCGGATCCACTGACCAAAGGTCTACAAAGAGAGCAAGTGTGAGTGTTGTCAAGGGGAATGAGTCTTAAGCCTACGAAAGCTGAGTTGCCATAATGGGAACCCTACCTAGTAGAGTGGAGATCCCACAATCTAAGTTCAAAGGGAAAACTGAATCATCAAACTGCAACTTGGTGCGACGCACTGTGGGGAGACCTCCCCAAACCATTCCTAGGACAAAATTAAACAGTGCTACTTGTAAAAGTGAAGGATAAGTTAAACTTTTAATGGTTCTTGTATCTTCGATAACATAAAATAGAGTAATGCAGAATACTCTCCACAAGAGTCAACCTATATGAATAACATGGGTAGGGCCGCCCTACGAGAACTTTTAAAGGCAAAATTCTCCGACGGTTATTCATGAAATACCAAGAGTTGTCCACGGGCGTAAATGTACACAACCGTGAGAACCAAATAATGTTTGGAAGTATACTATGTAAGTTCTATTGTCTTGGTTTACACAAAAGCTGAATAGTTCAAGACATCACGTTCTTTAGTTAGCAAGTAAATCCAATAGCTCTTACTACAGAAGGTTCAAGTCCAAAAGCTACCTTTCTCAATGTAGTATTCTTCTACGCTTCTCTCTCGCTCTCTCTCAAGTGTTTAGCATTCTCTTGCATAATATTTTAAGGTGGTTAGTCAATTTTCATTCATGTGGAGATTGTTGGACAAATGGGATTCTACCCAAGTGTTGACCATGTTTACGATGTTAATCGGTGACTCAATTTAATGAAATGATTCAGATATTAATACGTTTATTCAAGTTGTAAAGATTAACGTAATATATTCACTTGGTTAAAATAATTTGAAATTGAATGAGAAATTGAGTCATGTAATTTGGAGAAATTAAAAGGAAAAAAAACAATATATGTTATTTTATTTCTTTTTTTTTATAAAGCAAAGAAAGAAAGAAAGAAAAAAAGGCCTGGTAGGGGTTGAACCTAGACCATTATCTTTGTTGGGCTTTTGGGCCTTACGTCCATACCTTTGTTGGGCCTTAGGTGGGGTATGAACTTGGACCATTATCTTTGTTGGGCTTTTGGGCCTTAGGTTCATACCATATGGACCATCCCAAGTTTTTTAGGTCTTTTAAGTAAACGTTGTATCTTAAATTAATACAACGTAACTCCAAAATGAAACATCACAACCTTTGGCAAGCCACCTTTTCATTTTCTATAAACTGTTGGCCAACAAAACCATTTTCTTCATTCATTTTTCAAAGAAATAAAATTATAAGAGAGAGAGAGAGATAGAAAGAAGCAGCATTATTAAGTTCTTTCAGTACCACCATTCATCTCTGAACCTTCAAGACGCGATAGATGATCTGCAACCTGATTCTCACAACCCTTTCTATCTTTAATCTCTAAATCGAATTCTTGAAGCAACAAAACCCCTCTGATTAACCTCGGTTTAGCATCCTTCTTTTCCATAAGATATCTAATCGCTGAATGATCTGTATAAACAATAACTTTCGCTCCAAGAAGATAAGAGCGAAATTTATCAAATGAATACACAACTGCTAGCAACTCTTTTTCTGTAACTGTATAGTTAACTTGAGCACCATTAAAAGTTTTACTAGCATAGTAAATTGAATGAAATATCTTATTTTTTCTCTGTCCCGATACAGCTCCCATACACAAATCACTCGCATCACACATAACTTCAAACGGTAAACTCCAATCTGGAGGTAATACTATAGGAGCAGAAATAAGCTTTTCTTTGATTGCTTGAAAGGCCGCTAAACAAGCTTCATCAAAAAGGAATTTGGAATCCTTTTCGAGTAAGTTTCATAACGGTTTAGCAATCTTATAAAAGTCTTTAATGAAATGCCTATAAAAGCCAGCATGGCCCAGAAAACTTCTTACCCCTTTAACAGAAACAGGAGGGGGAAGAGTTTTAATTACCTCTATCTTTGCTCTATCGACCTCTAATCCAGCACTCGAAACCTTGTGACCCAGAACTATACCTTCGCGAACGATGAAATGACACTTCTCCCAGTTTAAGACCAAATCTGTTTCCTTGCATCTGATTAACACTTTCTCCAAGTTCTCTAAACATCTATCGAAATCATCACCAAACACGGAGAAATCGTCCATAAAAACTTCAAGAAAATTATCGATCATATCCCAGATGATGTCCATCATACATCTTTGAAAGGTAGCGGGTGCATTACACAACCCAAATGGCATTCTGCGATATGAAAAAGTACCAAAGGGGCATGTAAATGTTGCTTTATGTTGATCTTCTGGAGCCACGTAAATTTGATTTTACCCAGAATAACCATCCAAGAAGCAGTAGTATTCTCTTCCAGCCAATTTATCTAACATTTGATCAATGAAGGGCAGAGGGAAGTGATCTTTTCTGGAGGCCTTGTTCAATTTTCTGTAATCCATGCAAACTCTCCAACTAACTACCGTTCTTGAAGGAATCGCTTCATTTTTATCATTAAGAATTGTTGTAATTCCTCCTTTCTTCGGTACACACTGAACTGGGCTCACCCATTCACTACTCGAGATGGGATAAATAATCCCCGCGTCTAAAAGGTTGATAACTTCCTTCTTCACTACATCCTTCATAGCGGGCATTAATCTCCTTTGACCTTCAACTAAGCGTGCGTTATCGTCTTCAAGTATGATTTTGTGTTGACAATAGGAGGGACTAATGCCTTTGATGTCAGCAATTGTCCAACCTATTGCCTCTTTGTTGGCTCTTAACACACGCAACAGCTTATCTTCTTGAGGACCTGTTAAATTTGCTGAAAGAATAACATGTAGAGTTTCATTAGTACCTAAATATGCATACGTCAAGTGTGCTGGTAATGGCTTTTCTTCCAATTCCGGAGGGGATTCAATTGAAGGCTTCTTTTTAGGAATAATCTCTCCCGAATCTCTCACAGGTTCATAGGCAAGACGCCTATACTTCGGATTCTCAGAATTAAGATATGCCACTGTTTCGGCAAGCTCTTCCATCATCTCAGGTAAGTCTAATGTCAAAGCGGCCTGCAAGATATCATCATAATTAAAACAATCAAATACCTCTTGCGATGCCTGCTCAACTACATCCATTCGAAAGAAATCCTCTTGAGAATCTGGAAATTTCATTGCTCGGAACACATTAAATTTGACTTCCTCATCTTGAATTCTCATTGTCAATTCGCCATTTTCTACATCAATCAATGTACGCCCCGTGGCTAGGAATGGTCTTCCCAAAATAATGGGGACATTCCTATCCGCGTCGTATTCAAGTATAACGAAATCGACAGGAAATACTAACGTACCTGCCTTAACAAGGACATTTTCAATTCGGCCTTCTAGATGTGCAAGAGATCTGTCCGCCAATTGCCAGACCATAGAAGTAGGTCTTGCTTCTCCAATTTTTAGCTTATCAAAGATCGATTTGGGCATCAGATTGATGCTCGCACCCAAATCGCATAGTGCTTTACCTTTCCATTCTTCTCCAATCGATATCGGAATTGTGAAACTCCCAGGATCAACTAACTTTGGAGGTAATTTAATTTGACAAATAGCACTACATTCTTCAGGAAGACCAATCATCTCATTATCACAGTATGGCCTTTTGTTAGTGAGGGCTCTCTTCAAAAATTTCGTGTACTTGGGAATATCTCGGATAGCTTCCAACAACGGTATATTAATACTAAGGTCTCTCACTCTATTAAAGAACTTCTGAAAATCGGCCAAATCACCCTTTTTCTGAACTCGAGATGGAAACAGTGGAGGAGGGCGATTACTTATAACATCATCTTTCTTCTTTGGAATCTCACTCGGCCTCTCTGTTTCTTCAATTTCAACATCTTTTTCTTTCTCACCCACATCCTTTTCTTTTCTGGGAACTTCTTTCTCTTTCATAACAGGAAAAGGAGGTGGAGGGAGGTTCTTACCACTTCTGAGAGTAACAGCTTTGCAATCTTCATGTTGTCTTGGATTTTCTGTGTCAGTAGGGAGTTGCCCTTGTGGACGTTGATTAAGATGTTTTGTGAATTGATCCATTTGGTTCTGTAATAGCTTGATACTTGCGTCAGACGCTTGTTGATTTTGCATAGCTTGCGTCTGAAGAGCAATTAAGCTTTCAACGGTTTTCTAAAAGGTAACAACACCTTCTTGTTGATGGGCAGGTAAGGCTTTTTGGTTCATGGTTTCATTGTAAGTGTCTTGAGGAGCTTGTCTGTGTACATAGTTTCCTTGATTCTGTCCTCCTTGATAATTATTATGTGGTCTTGGATTGAAGTTGTTACCTTGGGGACGCGGCTGATACGCATATGTAGGATTGGCTGCCCCATTAGGATTTGAGTATTGAAATCCAGGATGGTTTCTGTTAGGCTGATACCCATTACCACTTGAATTAAAGTTACCTTTGTTGGAGACAAACATCATAGGCTCTTGATTATTCGGACAAATTTCCTCATCATGATCATTTACCCCACAAATCGAACACATATAAACTTCTTGTGCAGCTTGCACAACTACCTTCTTACCCAAAAATCCTTCTTTTACAGCTAAAGTGAGCTGTTTTAATTGTTGCTCTATGGTGGTTTGAATCTTGTTCTCGAGAGTAGCGAACTTTTCTTCGATGTTAACCTTATTCGCTCCTTTAACCGGGGTTCTTACTGAAGTCCACCCAACTTCATTCTTTACTGTTCTTTCCAAAATGATTTTTGCATGAACGGGTTGAACTTGAAGAAATCCCGCACCACATAGCAAATTTAATTCTTTTCTTGAACTCCCATCAAGGCCTTTGTAAAAGATTTTTAGCTGTTGTTGTTCTGAAAGGCCATGATCGGGAACTTTACGTAAACACATCTGAAATCTTGTCTAGCTTTTACCCAAAGTTTCATCATATTCTTGACAGAAGTGCGTTAATTCAAATTGATCATCCAACCTCATGTTAATTGGGTAATACTTGTCAAAGAAAGCAGTTTCTAATTGTTCGCAGTTTGTTATCTTCGTAGGCTCTTGCGTATCGTGCCATTCACTTGCCCCATCAATAACGAAAAATTGAAACGCAACAAAATACATTTGTTCCTTTGAAACTCCTTGTGTGATGTAAGAATCACATATCTGCTGGAATTTCTGTACTGCTCGAATGGGATCTTCTCCAGCTTTACCACGAAAGTTTCCAAAACTTTGGAATTGAGCTACCATACCCGAATCTGGACGAAACCTCAGGACATCTATATCTGGAGCACCTACCCCTAGATCAGGAGCACGGAATGGAACGTCTTCTGGACCATTAACAAACCAGGGATCTTGAATATTCGCCATTTGAATTTGGACTGGAGGATTAGGAATGACAGGTGGAATCGGAGGATTAGGAATTCCAGGAGGTGCTATTGGTTGACCATTTTCGTCTAGTTGAACTCCTGGGTTCCCTTGGTTATTAATATTGATATTATTCATTTTGTTCGATAATTCTTCTACTTCTCTAGCTTCTTGTTCTCTTCTTCTCTTGTTAGCAAGTCTGATCAATGATTCTGGATTATTAAGGATCGGAGGTGATGGCTCTAGATCCTTAAAGAGTCTCCTTCGCATACACCAAACCTAAAAACCTGAGAAAGATGAACAAACAAAAAGCGTAAAACTGATAAAAACAAAAATAAAAAAATAAATGCAACTATCACTAAAGGATAAACACCGTGGTCACACGCTACCGTCCCTGGCAGCGGCGCCAAAAACTTGGTGGCCCTTTGTGTGTTCTAAAATAAATGCAAAAGTAATTGAACCACAATTGCAAGTGTACGGTTGTCCCAAGTAGTAATAATGATTCTAGGATCGTTTGCAGGGACGGTTGGTTAACTACAATGCTTATCAAATAATGAATGGTTGCACTTATGAAAGCAAGTAAAAGATATAATGATTAATTGTTTGTTTTAATTAATTCTAAGTAATGAAAGATTAAAGAGAAAATGCAATTAAATACTAAGACGCAAGTAAATGAAGGTAAGACGCAAATATGAGAGGGTAGTACTTGAGAAACGCAAGGGATCCTCTTAATTCTATTTCATAGCATATGCTGTTTAAGGATTAAATCGGTCAATTAACAATGGTCGGGATTCTAAATTCCTTATACCCCCGCCAGGGTGGACTATAAGGCTATTCTAGAGTGTCACTAGTCCCGTCAGGGTAAATATGATCCACTTTCGAATGATTAAGTAATTTTACCACATTGGCCCTAAAACTAACTAAGCTCGTCAGAGTCAAATAGTTTCTATTTTAGATTGAGTAATTAAGTCCGTACCTAAACCCTCCGTCAGGATGATTTAACACGCCACATATGTGGAATAGCCTAGATACTAACACCTGTTCTTAGTTCATGACTCCAAAAACAATAAATAATCTCAAATTACCGAAAAGAGTAAAACACCCAATTTAATTTAATTTATTGAAAACCCAAATTCAGACATATGAAATTTAATAGAATAGGGATTCACCCATTAAGCATTCTCAAGTACTATGAAGAAATTAGCTCATACTAATTAAAAAGAAAACTAAATTAAAAGAAATGGAATTCATATTGTTTTACAGAATTAAAAATAAGAAATACCTAATTTCCGGAATTGGATTTGGCTGAGAATGGAGATATAGACTCTCTCCAGCTCTACAGCTTCTTCTTCTTCCTTCTGCTTCTTATCTCTTGATGTTTTATTTTGTAAAAAATGAATTGTGTGAAAAATAGAAGTCAAGAGCTCCTTTTATAAGCTCAATTTCGGATTAGGCCTTGGACCTAAAATTAAATCACTAATTAAAAGCCCAAGTCCAATTTCTAAGCCCAAAATCCCGTAACTGCTGCACCACCTCCACTAAAACAGCTCTAGCCGATCCGTTTTAACTCCGATTGACCTGAAATCACTTGCTAAATTTCCGTATCTCGATAAGGAACATATTATCTTCAAAGGTCAGCGGCCTAATCAACTCTTAAGTGCCTCGAAATCAGCAATCTTTGGCCTGTTTTCCAGATTTGCAGCTCTAAAATATATATTCTTTCGGGATTTGTCTTCACGCTTTGACTCCATATCATGATCTTTGACTCTCTTCTCGGATTCCTTTCCTAGCTAATATTCAAAACCTACAAACTTTTCACTAAAATATACAAGGTTACGCGCAAAAGTTTAATAAATCAAAAATACTAGAAATAAAATAGGAATTCCGGATTATTGCATTTTTAACTCAAAAGTCTATCAAAATATTCAATTAAACATAAAAAATGATGTCTCCCAAGGGTCGAAAATAAGAACAATTAGGGAGACATCATTTATACAAATAAAACACAACAATAATTAAAAACATGTAAGGATATGTTAGGGTAAGAGTTTGGCTCGATGATGGATTCTACTTTAGGTATAAGAATTTCTAGCTAAATATGTCGTCTATAAATAGAGGCAATTATGATACAATAAAGATAAACTCCCACATCTCTACTCTCCCACTATGATACACGTATTTCTCATTTATTTTGCCACTCATTAATTCTAAATTACTCGGAGCCCTCTTAAACACTCATCATATTGACTTGAGTGTCTGAGCACCAAAAGAACACATCCCTTTAAACCAATACCAATAGGAGAACACGTTCCTTTGACATATAGTCGTGTTTTTTTAGATATGAAGCATAGCTGATTAGGTCCGGTCACTATTGGTAAGAGATAGTCCATTAATTTCAGCTATTTGTTCAAATCAATTGCAAATTTAAGACCAAAATATTCAGTTAATGTATATGGTAGAATTTCACTCTAATAAACTAGTTGGGATCAGTTCACTGGCTAGGGCCTTGGTCATCCAATCTAGTGGTGCAGGTTCGAACCGAGTCTGAAGTGTCTCTCCTATGTAACAAAAAAAATCACTCTAATACGGTGGGTACTTTGTCGATCGAGAGCGAATAAGGTGGTTTTAATCATTCTAGAGCAATATTTCGTTCAACCAACAAGAGAATTTTCTATTAACCGTGTGATTAAACAATGACTCAATCAATTATCGTCACATTGACCTCATCTTTTAGTGGTCAATCGTTCAATATATAACAACAACATTGACCTAAACTTTGTGGTGTAACAACCAATTAACTAAGCGTGTTCATATGTTGGTAAGATCACAAAGTAAACCTCTATCCATACCATCCTAATATGGTATGGAAGTCTAAAGTTGTAAATACATGATGAAATTGTGCTATCAATTACTCCCTCTGTTCATAAATAAATGTCCACCAACTAAAATTGTAATTTTAAAATAATTGTTCACTTATAATACAAAGAATTTTTTCTATTATTATCTTTAATAAAATATTAAAATTTATTTTTTTGCATACATAAGAGGCATAAAAGCCGTTAAAAAGTTGAATTACATGAAGAACAAGAGTTCTTATTGATGTTCTAATACAACTCTATTAGTTGCATGTTCGCTCTTATCTTTTGTAATTAAATTCCACAAGTAGTCGGGGGGGTCCTCAAAATTTATTGGTTGCGTACACATAGTTGTGCCTACTTTAGCTAGCTTATCAGCATAAAAATTAGCTTCCCGATAGATATGAGATATACTGAACATTGACTTGTTTCTCAGCATTTCCAAACATTCCCGTGCAATTGAGACGGGGTGACTACTTGAGTTTCCACCGCCCTTCACTAGCGCATGAAACTCCCTCAAGTCACGGTTAAGATGTAATGAACTCCCACCGCCCTTCACTAGCGCGTGGAGTTCCTCCGAATCCGTCTCAATACACAAATCTTTATAATCTTTATTAATAGCCCAACGAAGACCATAATGGAGAGCAAACAACTCGGAAACAAGAGGAGATACGAATAAACATGGGCCTACAAAGCCTGTAATACACGTACCGCTAGAGTCTCTCACGATGCCTCCTATACCTGCGGTTCTTTTGGATTCATTAAAGCTTCCGTCAATGTTTAACTTGAAGCCTTTCGGTGGTTTTACCCATTTAACCATTACATTGTTGGCTAATTTGATTATTCCCCCATCTAGACTTTTCCCCCACGCAAGTATAAATGAACTTGCCAAGGAAATTATTTCTTTTTTAAGTTCGAATTCATGCGGAATTGTTGAGTCCTCATTGAATAATGCCTCATTACGTTTATTCCAAATAGTCCATATAGCGGCTATGAATATATAGTGCCATTCGATTCCGGCTACTTTTGCTTTCGATGAAATTGGAGACCAATTTTATGGTGTTATAAACTATGTGGCAAGATTTTTCTTTAAAGAGGACACTATCCAATCTTATGGGTGACTAAATAATAAAATATCTCAAATAAAACAAAAACCACACAAAGATAAAAACAAGTGGCAATAATATGTATCACCAACTAAATGACCCACTAGACGCTTTACTGAGTATCGAGTCACTGAGTATTAGTATTGTTCAGCTCCGACCACCACCTCTGGCCCCACCGCCCCTGAGTGTACGCAGAAAATTTAACGTATAGGTAAAATCACTAGATATCAGGTACTCAACAAAATTATTAGAATACTCATCAAAATTCAATGAGTACTCAACAAAAACACTGAATATTCATAAAAACACTGAGTACTCCGAGAAAAATATTGAACAGTCTTAAAAAATAATGAGTATTGGAGAAAAATGCATAAAATTTCATTTTCATTAATAAAAAAATAATAATACACTTGTTCAAGAAAAATTAAACACAATACTAATTTAAAAATATAAGGTATATAATGCAAATTTAATATACATATATATATATATATAAGTACAATTAAAAAATAGGAGACTGCGTAAGACTTATTGACTTCACTAACCCAGCTGCAACTAACGTCGTTCTTCTTCACCAATTTTCTTTTCTCCGGACACTACATGGCTGAGCACTTCTTGAAAATACTGCCATGTTTTATCCAGCAAAGAAGCTCAAAACTCCCAGTCCCATGAACGGAGCTCGAAAATCTCTAAAATCACCGCTCCATGAACGGAGCTCTAAAAACTCGAAACTCGGAATTCGAAAAGCAGATCTGCTTGTTTTCCATGTTTTCTATTGCAAAGAAGCTCGAAACTCACTACTCCATGAACAAAGCTCAAAAAACTCGACAATCATTGCTCTAAGAACGTAGTTTTAAAAACTCAAAACTAGAAAAGCGAAGGTACTCCATAAATGAAACTCGAAGCCATGGATGTTTGAACTTGATTCTAATTTTATGGGGATACATAAATAAGGGTATAATAGGTAGTGGAAAAAAGACTATAATGTAAAATCTTATCAGATACCTTTAATAAGAAGACTAAATTAGAGAGGTGTGGTTAGATCATGAAGAGAGATTTTCAAGACCCGTGGAATAAGAATCTAGGTGTAGTCGAATAGGGCATCAGTATGGGAAGTGTAAGGTGAAGAACGTCAAGAACATCGAGGATATAGACAAAATGAGAAAGGTAACCTGGAATATAGACAACATAGCAAAATTTCCACCTTTCCAATTGAAGGTAGATGGTAAAATATTTTTCTATGTGTATTACACTAAACGTGACAACGGTGCTATAGTGTGGAAAGATAATAACAACATAAATGGAGGAAAATTGTTATAAGGGAGCAAGAAGATCTGGACCTAGGTGGCTACAATTACACGAAGAGTATAAGAGCTCGATAACTGAATGAAAATAGGGACCAAAGGCATGACGGGACAAGGGAAAAAGAAGCTTTAACCAACTGGAATATCAATGCGGAAGATTTAAGGAGGAATATTCAAAATACTACTTGCAGACTTGATGTTTTCAAAGACATCAACATCATTAATCAACAAGAGGTTGAAAGAATCGGTAATAACCGGGTTTATAATTCATCTATAGAAAGAGATAGCTGCAAGAAACGCGAGTATAAGGGTAAAAGTGTGGTACCTCAAGGGGAAGATATATCATCTAGTAGTGAAAGCCTCACGGATAAGCAAAAAGAAATGAAAAGAAGCAGAGAACTTAAATCGAAAGTGTGTGGTGGGGATATAGTAAGAACAATACGTTTGAAATAAATAGCTTTAAAAAGTTACGGGTCATTGATGACATGGAGAAGGGTAACTATGCAATTCAGCAGAATAATATGGAAGGTAATCTGATTGAGAGGAATAAGAGGGTCTCTTAAATGATGATATTGATGAAGTCGCTAAAATGATTGAGGATGGTTACGATTCAAAAATGGAGCCGAACAAGAGGATGGTTGTTTTTAGGTGGATGAAGCTAACGATAAAGATGATTTCGAGGGAGGAGAACAGGGTAAGGATTTTTTTTATAAGTTTGCTGACGCGGAGAAGGAGGAAATCGGACCGACAATATCCAAAATGGAAGCGGACATGCCCTTAAAATGGCCTCCAAGAAGAAATGAGAATGATCTTTTGGAACTTCTAGGGGATTAGGGAACCCCGACAGTTTCCAATATTAAGTCGGGTTTGGCACGATTTAAGCCAGGAGTGGCTTTTTTTGCGAGACTATGTCGATGGAGGTTGACTATTGAGATTTAGACTTTCTTTTTGGGTTTTCCAATTGTTTTGTTGTCGATCCCACCAGAAGTGTTTTCCATTCTAGTGGATTTCTTATTTTGTGGCACCCCTTTGTTCTCCTTGTTGACTTTTTGTTACTTTCAGTTGTTCTTTTTTTTGTTATTATTTGTATTAACAAAATTTCATTTTCCTATTTTATATGTATCCATGCTCCTAACGACTTCAATGACATGTTAAGAATATGGAATGACATCACAGAATGGAGAAAATATATTGTTGACCGTGGATAATTATCGATGAATTTAACGACGTTCTAAACATCAACGAAAAATGTAGCCCTAATCCAGTTAACAATAATCACCTTAACCATTCAAAATATTTACTATGCGTAACTCTCTTACTGAAATTAAATCTAATGGTTTCTTCTATACTTGGTCCGATAGAAAAATAAGGGATGATATCGTTAAAATAAAACTCAATAGAGCGCTTGCTAATTATGACTAGAGGAACTTATTCACCCGAGCCCAATTTATTATTTCTACAGCTATTGGATTAGATCATTCCCTTCTCATTTTACCCTCAGATACAAACTTGAAATATTGTCCTAAACAATTTAAATATTTGAATATTTTTAGCTTGATAATTCTGTATGAAGGTCCATAGTGGACAAAGCCTAGAGCATTCCAAGGATTAGTCCCCCTCTACCATATCTCCAAAAGAGACAATACGATAAATCAATTGAAGAAATGGAGCAGAGAAGTCTTTAAAAACCACGAGTCCCAAATTAGATTACTTCAAGACCGACTTACAAAAATCAACAATTTTACACCTAACCCAACTCTACTTCAAGAATAAATTGATATTAAGACACAAATAAAATTTGAATTCAAATGTGAAGAAAAATATTGGGCTGATAGATCGTGACAAAACTGACTAACATATGGTGATAAAAATACAAATATAATTCACCTCTTTACTGTCCAAAGAAGAAACTTAAACAGAATTATCAGAATAAAAATGAACAAGGAGAATAGAAAGAAGACATGGCTGAAATAAAAGACTGTTTCCAGGATTTCTACAAAAACCTTTTTTGGTGAACAAGGTTCCAGTGAGGATTCGACTGATAAAATTCAATTCATCAAACCAAGGGTTACCCAACATATGATATACTTTTTGAGTGCTCCCCCCCCCCCTGTATGGAGGAAGTGGAAAGAGCAGTTTAAGAACTATCTTCTTCAAAACAATTCAGGACCAGACGGTCTAAATTGTAAGTTTTATAAAGAATAATGGGATATTATTAAAGAAGATGTTTTCACATGATTCAAGATTTATTTCTTAGTAACATTACATTAGACAAAGTTAATGATACTCTCACTACTGTTATTCCTAAAAGGGATATCTAGGAGAAACTCGGGGATTACCGACCCGTATCATGTGTTAGTTTCAGATATAAAATTATTGCATAGCTGTTATCTAATTATTTATAGAGTTTTATGAATGATATAGTATCACCAAGTCAATTAGCTTTTATCAAAGGTAGGGTTATCCAAGACAATATTCTTATTGTCTGGGAGATATCTTTCTTTATGAGTTGGAAAGGGAAGAACAAAAAACACATGACAACAATAAAAACCGATATGGCAAAAGCGTACGATCAGGTGAGATGAGATTTTATATTACTTATTCTAAAAAATTAGGTTTTTGTGACAGATGGATTCTCTGGATCAAGAATTGTATTACTACAGTATCTTTCCAAATCAACATAAATGGAGAAAGATTCGAGAAATTTACACCAGGAAGGGGAACCAGACAACGTGATCCGTTATCTCCTTTTCTTTTCACAATTATGACTGAATCCCTTACCAGTCTTATAGATTACTTCGAATTTAACAAAGATACCCAGTTAATAAAAATTAACAGGAATTGGCCTTGTATTTCCCATCTCTTGTTTGCTGATGATTCTTTCTTTTTCTTAACTATTGATGAAACTGATATTTAAGCTTTCAAAGAATTTCTTGATATTTATTGTAGTGGTTTAGGAGAAAAATAAATTTGAAAAGTTAGAAATTATATTCAGCAAAGAAACCTCACAAGACGAAAGAGATTATGTTACTAATGAAATCAACATTAAAGAAAACAAGAGATCTAGGGAATTATTTTGGGATTCCCATATGTCACAAAATATCTAAAGCGGAATCTTTCAAATGGATTACGAATAAACTCTTTAAAAAAAACTAATTGCTGGAAAGCCAAACTACTTTTAGAAGGTGGTAAGGAAGTTCTTATTAAAGCTATATTACAAATTATTCTGAATTATTGTCCATGTTTTCTTACCAACTCACCTTTTGTAATAAATTAATCTCAACAATTTCTAACTAGAGAAAAAAAAACAGAATCTATTGGATGGCGTGGGAGAAACTGGTAAGTGGAAAGTTGCTTGGTAGAATAAGATTTAAAGAATTTAAAAGAATGAATGTCTCACTCTTGGTAGCACAATATCGAGAATTCTAAATAATCTATCTTCCCTTGCAGCCAGCTTACTAAAAGGTATTTATTTTTACAATAAAAAATTTATGAATGTAAAATTGCGACAAAGTTGAACATAGAGTTAGGCTAGTATCCTTAAAGGTAAGGATTTTATTGTAAAATATGGAATATATCAAATTGGAATAGTAAAAATACTAATATTTGGAACGATAAATGGATTAATACAAATTAGAAATTAGACAAACCCCCTAATTGTGAACTTACACATGTTAATTAATCAACTCCTGAAACAAGATGCTATTAGTTGGGATCTTGAAATCCTTGATGACCTATTTCCTAAACTTATTATTTCTTGTATCACTAGAACTCATCTATTCGACACAGATACTAAAGATAGACTAAAGAAATATATGGTATTGATTGGAGGAAAGCTAATAATCCAACAAACACGGTTGTTCAAAGTTTTTCTGAGTAGAAAATAGCCAACTCAGATACGGAAGTAGACATCTTTTTTTCATGCGACGCTTCTTTAAATCAAAAATTTGAAGAAACGGACATTGGGATAGTACAGATACACAAGAAAAATAAGTCTACAAAGAAACTAAAAGAACTAATCTTCTGTGATTCGTGTACAAGGTAAAGCAATGGAAATCCTAAAAGCTACAAAAAATGTAAGAATTTCCCTAAAGAAAGGAAAGTTATTATATCTGATAACCTTGAAATTACTCAAGGTATTAGTAAAGTTTCAATCGCGAGTTGGAAAATCCAACCGATTATCAATCAGATTAATCAATTAGCCGTTGAATTTGGGCCTATTACTTTTTAGATTATTCTTAGGAAATTTGACGATTAAGCGGATAAACTCGCTGAAAATGTTAGGCACGGAGCCATGGAATTAAACAAAAACAACATCTTAAACAACCTAATAGAAGACTTCAGAAGAATGGGCGTTTGCTCGATGAAAATACAAATTGAGTCCTCTTTTTCCCTAACTTTCCAATTTAAATCCTAGTTGGAAAAAAATTCTATTAAAGTCCCAATTCTAATTTGCTGGTTTGATTTTTTGCCCCTCTTCTTTATGGGTACGGACCCAGGACGATTTTTTTAATTTTTTTATATGTTACTTTTTTTATTAAGTCCTTCAATAGTCATATGGGCTGGCCCCATCATGAACAACAAATTGAAACAGGATGTACCCATTATGAACAAAAAAAATTTGTTGCCAATCAGAAAACAACAAACATAAAACAAAGCTACATGGGTTGTACCCATTTCGTTTTAAATGGCTATTCACAAAGCTACATGGGCTAAAAATTTGCATTTCCGGCTGTACCCATTATGAACTAAAAAAACACAACAAAATTGAAACCATAATGCGTCAGCCCCATTACCAACAAAAAATACATTTGCCTGGCCCCATGAGCAACAACTAAGAATTTGGGGCTAGCCCCATTACGCATCATATTAATAAAAGTCCAAAAATCCTTCACGAACAACTGGATCGAGGGTTGAGTGTTGAGCGACGAACTAGATCGGAGAGCGGTTTAGTGCGATGGAGGAGCGCGGATTTGTGCAATGGAGAGGTGGCGGTCTTCCACTGCTACAAGGGGCGGTGTTCTTCCTCTGCTACAGGGCGGCGATATGATCCCCACAATGGTTTGGCCCCATCAAGAACAACAAACATATATGGGCTGGCCCCATATGACACGAATGAGGTTAAGAGACGGTGGTGGTGATGGTGATGAAGGTGGGGGTGATGAAGGTGGATGTGATGAAGGTGTTCGGTGATGGTGATGGTGATGAATGTGGGGTTCAGAGATCTGTGATGAAGGTGGTGGTGCGAATCTGGCGTGGTGGTGGTGCGAATCTGGCGTTGTGGGGGTGGTGCGAATCTGGCGTGTTGGTGGCGGTGAGATTCAGGCGGTATTCGCTGCTCCAGGGAGAGTCCCGAAAGGAGGCGGTCTTCACGGCGTTGGTGACGAAGATGTTGGAAGGGGACAGGGTTGGGTGGTAAAGAGTAGTAGAGAGGGGAAGATGGTGGGGATGTTGTTGGTGGTGTTGCTGTGACGGGAGGGAGTGGGGATGGATTTTTTCAAAGAGACACGAGAGAGTGGAGCGGAGGGGGTGGGGGTCGGATCTTCACATAAAGAGAAGAAAACAGAGAAGGTAGGGGGTCGGCTATACAGAGAAAGAGAGAGAAGGGAATGGAGTGGGGTTTACAGCAACCCATAAGGAGTATTTATTTTGGGTTTTGGGGGTTCGTAATAGGGGGAGAGGGAGTAATTCCACCGATTGCTAAGCTCCTTATTGATCGATTCTTTTTTATCACCCTCCCTTGTAAAAAAAATAAATTAAAATTGTATGTGAAAACTGAAAAGCTGGGTGAAAAATAAGAACCAAGTACAAATTAAGTAATTACCACTCCGCCCTATTACTCAGTCACAGGCCAAGCTCGGGCTCAACCAAACTACATCCCTTCCTAAAACCCCTAACCCACACTAAAATTAAATGAGCTTCTTTGACCTGAATATCCCCTATGACGACTCCGAACGCCTCGCCACAGAGGCGGCGCCGAAACCGTCCACAAAAACCAGGCGGCTGAAATTAGTGTGTAAAGCCATGGAACTCGGTTACACCGCCGTTGCCTACAACCATACCATTAAAGGCGTCATGTCAGAATCCCACCGTTGTTCCATCCCATTCTTCCCTCTCTCTTCTCTAATTTTACATTCCCCTTTCCTATCTTCTTCCGTTAATTTCCACCGTCAGCTCCTTAACGTCTCCCTTTCTTCTCCCTTCCGTCAATACACTCGTGTCACTGTCATCGTTGATATTCCTTCCCGATGTGCTGCTCTAAATCGCGCTAACCATATTATTAAGACCTATGATATCGTCGCTGTTAAGCCGCTTAATCAACTCACTTTTCGACAGGCTTGTCAAACAGCCGAGGTGTGTGTTGTTCCTATTAATTTAAACATTTAAATAATTTAATTATTTAGAATTTGTTTGTACTTGTACATGATACATGAGCTGATAAGTAAAATTGAAATAATAGACTATTGATGCACACCAGTGTTTGGTCCTTGTGCTATGATTATTGTATGAGGAAATGTATTTCGAGTAAGTTGGGTGAGGAAAGGTATAGCTTACTTGATGCTGGAGATTTATAAAGTTACATTGAGTGATATGTATATCGAAGATTTTAAGAGGGATTAGATAATAAGTGTGTTAAAATTTGGAACTCTCTTCTTATACTTGGAATGTGGTGTTGTAACATATTGTCAAGCTCTAGAATGCTTCATATTTGATAGGGATTAAAATAAGTAAATTATAATGATCAGATTGCTTAATAATAGAGAGCAAAACTTTATTGTACAAATCAATATGAATTTGGATCATTGTATGTGTAGTATTAAGTTTCACGTTTTAACCTTGTTGTTTGATGTGTAGGTTGATATAATTGTTATTGATTTTTCGGACAAGTTGCCATTTAAGCTGGAACAAGGGATGGTTAAAGAAGCAGTTGAGGTTAGCTCTTTGCTGCATTGTTTGTTCCTATTCTTAATATTGCACTTTTGGCTCTTATACTTGTTCCGTAAATTGTGTGTTCTTATTCTTGTTCCATTCTTAAGCTGCAAAGTTTTGATTTCTATGTAGCGTGGATTGTATTTTGAGATAGCCTATTCCACCCTTATTCTTAATGCTCAAGAAAGAAGGCAAACAATTTGTAACGCCAAGGTGATTTTAAACTCCTTTATCCTTTCCTCTTCTTTATATTCATGTTGTTTTTATAAATAATAAGTATCTGTTTAACAATTTAAATTTAGATGAAACTAATTCTTAACATTTCCAGCTTTTAATTGATTGGACACGAGGAAAGAATGTAATAATCTCTAGTGGAGCTTCTTCTTTAACTGAACTTAGAGGTCCATATGATGTTGCAAATTTATCATCTCTACTTGGCCTCACAATAGAACAAGCTAAAGCAGCAAATTCAAAAAATTGCAAATCATTGATTGCTAATGCGTTACGGAGAAAACAATATTCTAAGGAGGCTGTTAAAATTGAACTAGTACCTCAAGCTGGGGAAGTTAAATTTGATGAGTGGCTTAATCCTGATCATGCTTTTAATGGTGAAAGTGATTTATTACTTGATGACATAGCAAAGTCTTTTTCTAACACCTCTAATGTACCCAAGACTACAAGTACGGATAATACTGAGGAAAAAGGTGAATGCTTGGTAAGTCCTAGTCCTTGCAAGAAGGCTAGAAACATATAACCATTTGTAAGTATGATCGTTATAGAATTTTGGTAGAAACTTTGCAATTTAATTTATTAATCATTATTTTAAAACTAAATTGAGTATTGAGCTTGATATATGCTCACTGGAAATGAAATTGCAAAGATATATGATGCGAGAGGAAAGAGAAAACACTTGTGTTCTATTTTCCACTAGTTTTAAAGACTGATTTCCAAAATGGTCGAAGCTTTATTACTGATTGACAGTCATTTTAAAAGAATATAAATTCTTTGATTCTTCAATATGTTAACAAATTAATGTTAATTAATTATTTAATTTAGAGCAAATTCTATTTTTAGGCCAAACGTATTCAAAATGGACCATTTGTAGGTCATTTTACTAGTTTCTTAAGATATTTCCTAGATTTTAAAAATAATTTAGGTATTTCAAATAAATTATACTTGATATGACTGCAATCACAAACTAGAAACTCTATTTAAAGTGTATAAATTATTCTTAAAATCTATGAAATCTCTCGTAGAATGATTTGAAACGGCCTAAAAATGGTTGTTTAGAATACGTTTGGTTTAAAAACGATATGTTTGAAATGCTTGGCCTAAAAACGTTTTTAGGCCATGGGATATGGCCTAAAAATGGAATTCGCTCATTAATCTATCACAGATCTTTTGTTTTTTATGATCGTCGATCTTTTTATACTGTACACGGACAATATCATCTTAATTCTTAACTCTATACTGCAGCATATGAAATCTAGTTGTTAGCCTAGTGTTCCATGACATATTTTAATCAACAATGACCTGGATATAGTTATATGTCTACTTTTGCATGCATGAGTGGTGGTTTGAATTTGGTAGGAAACGAATCTCAAGCTAATCGACTGAAACACATCCTTTAATTATTTATTTTATATTTATTCAAGACTTGATAATATCACTATTCTATCCACTTTTTTATGAATAAAAACATTTTTGTGATTCTACTATTACTTTCATCATAAACATTCTCATCTAGATTCAAAGCAAATCTTCTTTGATTTCATTAGTGGAAGGCGTTGTTACTTGTGTGTAGAAATTGAATAAGAGAGGATTAGTTTGCTTGATTAAGCACGGGTGATGACATAACCGAAAATGGTCTCATTGTACCGGGTCTATAACTCACTTTTAAGAGTTAGGCGAGACTAGTGGTATAAATGAAAATCCTAAGGGAAAGACCCTAGGTAGTGGGAGTTCGAACCACTTTATATGTTCGAGTAATCTCTAAGCCTAACTCTCTATTTTTTAATTGTGTTATATGCTTGTTCTCTTAGGAAAACAATATTTATTCTATCATAGTCGTGTTTATTGTATATCTTGTGTTTGATAAATTTTCTAAAACCATTTTTCAAACTAATATTATCTTGCAATTATTTTTTCATTAGTAGAACTTAAGCGGTAAACTTATTCAGTCTCGTCCCTTCTAGGTATGTCAACATTTTGCTTAGGGGAAATATTTTTTAACTAGAAAATAATATAGCATGTTCCTTTCAGAGTTGTGGTGCGAGTGTGCTTCCAACCATATTTTAAGGGAAAGAGTTGTTTGGAGAGAGAAGCCATTGTGTTGAACTAACACTTTAATTAGTGTTTTGATGATGATCTACGGTGTATAATGATGTTTTGGGGCTTAAGTGGTCGACCGGGACCTAACGTCTAGGTAGGATTACGACGGGCCTACGCGGAATTATGCAGTTTTAAATCATGGTATGTGATTATATATAGGGCCTAAGCAGCCATTTTTTGTCATTACCTAGGCGTCTCTTCCATGGTGCGTAAGGTATTATGTAAAAACACCTAGTGTTTTTACTAGGTGAATGTGGGTGGGGTGAGTAGCTGCGTAGATGGCACTTTCTATATCACATCACAGATGATGATTAAACTCATTATATATTCAATTAATATTGTCGTTTTTTAGTTATTATAGCATTTTTATAAGCAATCAAGGCCAATAAAAATTAAGAGTTTGAAGTAAGAAGATCATGGGAGGACCTAAGAAAATGGTGATACGATCAATAACTTAAGTGCAAAGTAAAAAAGGATCAAGAGAAGACTTGAAAAGATCTTATCTAACTTAGAAATATAAGTTTTCTCTTAATGATCATGATGAACTCTAGGTGCATATTCATCTTCATTACATGTTTATAAGATATTTGAATGCCCAAATGTCAAAATACCCTTTCCAAAATCATTTGAACACTTTGAAGTATTACCTACCTTATATATTTAAACATTATAGTGTTTATTTAGTTTTCAATAAAAAGTTATGTCGGAAACATATCACGCAGTTTAGCTTTTCAAGGCTGGAAATATTTCTGTTGAACCATGCATCATCAAGAAACATTCTATTTGACCAATTTTTTATAGCTTAATAAGTCAACAGTAGGCAAGTTATATAAGCAAAAATTAGCTTTTCGGTTAACATGTGATAAGCCAAAATTGTCCTTAGCCAACCAGTTAGTAATATTATTTCTAACTATGATACATGACACAAGTCAAAGGTTCTAATATGGTTCTTAGTAAAGTTAACAGAAAAGATTAGTTAAATCAAGATGTGTAAGTTATTCGGTCAAGCTGACCCTTTATCCAAATCTACCCTCAGTCACTCCGAGCATACATGATGGTGGGGTCTCATCATAATCGACTAGGTATACAGTTATGGATGGGGAATGCAAAACATATGGAGAGATCTTAGAAGATAAACTTGCCAAGAAGAGATAGAGAAAATCTTTAAGATTTATCCCTCAGTTGAGATTTGTTAAAGATACAATCAATCAAGATATGTGAGGGTAAGCGTTTGGCTCCAAAAGTGATTCTACTCCAGGTAGAAGTCTTCTACAACCTGCTAACTCACCTATAAATAGAGGCAATCATTCACAACAAAGGTATATTCTCATATATCTACTATACAATAACGATAACACATTTCTCATATCTTACACCCTTCACTAGTTCTTCATAACCGAAAGGGGGAGGGTGGGATCTTATATGTTACTTGTGCTAACTTGACTATCAGAGTCAACAAGATATTATCCTTTTGAAACATAGATGTGTATTTGCATGTACACATGGTAGTTGACTAGGTCCTATTAATGCTTAATATAGAAAATATATTCATTTTGTCCATTTGTTCAAACCAAATACGAAATTTAAGACCACAATATTCTATAAATTTATCTAGTATAAATTTGTTCTCTCAAATTAGCATCACATGTCAGAACATACAAGTTTTGACCAAGATAAGTTCGACATACCACGATATATTCCAGAAGAACCCAGGCAAGGGGTCCATCGTCATGAATAGGGAGATTCGTTGATGACTAGTGAGGAAAGAGTAAAAGCTCACTTCACATGGTCTCAGTATATATATCACACTATTCCTAAGCCTACGCTAAAACCGCAAAGATCCTAGGATTCCTAACTACATGTTTATGTAACAGTTGATCATTTAGGGAATAACCAGGTGGAGCATTAGACACTTGGTTGGACCGAGAACACCATATAGTTGTCATATCAACCTAAGTGAAAATCGCTCCTTCTTGCATTCTGAACTTAATCCAATCTTGAATTTATGACACATTAATTGCTTGTATATTATGTGTACTTAAGTATTAATTCTTGGACACCAATATATGAGACTTGTCAGGAGAATTGCTTCAGGATCATTCATTATCTTTCTATTTCTTCTTCTTTTTCGAGTAGTTGGACTTGGGCCCTAATTTTTAGTTTCTTTTATTTTATTGGGATGACAAAACTTTGAGTTGGGGTCTTGATGTCTCCTCTTTTGTGATAGATTTAATGTCTCCTCATTTGTGATAATATAATATACTTCCGAGACATCATTTTAGGCGTATTTATTAGTTTATAGGTCGATCTTAGCTTAATTTAGTGCACTTTCCTATTTTGAGTCTTGATTTAGTAACATAATATTTTTGGAGCATATTTGGTTTAATTGTTTATTTAGTGTGAAGCTTTAAAGATAATTATGGAGATTAATTAGAGTCCAAATCAAAGACTACAATATATGGAAAGAGATATCCATGGTAATTGCCTAAATCTGATTTTCCGCAACACACGCCTAAAGAAGTGGTGATAACTCCAAGAAAGAAGCCGATTTTGGTAAGTTCCTTTCATATGGACGTAGATAATTCGCTGAGGATTCTTTTGGTATATTATGGAGCAAAAACCGACCAATAACGAAGAAGATATGCTCAAAACAGTTCAGCAGTAATTATCTTTATTTCCATACGAATTAGAGTTGGGCTTGGAGTCCACCACTTACTTCTCCTTCAATAAAACGAATTAGGTCTTCCTATACACTATAAATACAGCCTCTTAACACTCTAAAATCATCCTTGGCCAGACCTTAAGGCCAAGAGGAAGCTGCAACACAAGAGAAGAAGTCTGGAAGGAGATGTGCATCAATTATGTCTCCTTCAACCTCTTATTCTGTAATTCTTTTCTCTTCTTTTCTTAGTATGAATTAATTCCATTAGTTTGAGTTTTAGAATATATGTATGAACCCTAGTTTTGATTGACATCTATCTAATTCGGGAATTTAATGTTTTAAATTGAATTATTGTTTTTATTCTATGTTTATGTGTTTGGATTTATATTCTGTGTTCTTGTGGAACCGCGGCCATATAGAATTACCATCTAGTAATTAGGTCACCATTGAAAACGGTGTTTAATTACATGTTTAGCACATAACGTCTAGTATTCGGTTTAGATCTGACAAATCAACCTAACTAGATAATCACTATGGTTTAGTTCTTGTGACTATTTACCAATTACAGGAAAAGTTTGCTTAGGAAGCCTTATTAACACAGGTAAATCCTATTTTAAACTACCGATAGCGAATTGGAACCGATTATTGAAATACTACATAATTCACCCTTACATGTTTAGAACGGCAAAACTAGTGGGGATTACATGCTAATTACTCAAGCTAACATTCATACTATTCTCTTTTCTTTTATTTATTTTCTGCTTTTAGTTTATTAGTTTAGTTTTCTTATTTAAAAACCAAATAAATATTTGTCTATCTTTCTTTCTCTTGCGTATTATCTTTTCTATCATTCATATTTGCACTTGATAATTTGCATAAGTTTTCTCTAACTTTCGTCAGTCTCCGAGGAACGAATCTTCTTATCATTAAAACTTGCATACGTCCTGTAATACTTGCAGTACTGTGTTAGCTTAGGGTGTTTATTTGCATTTAAATTATATCATCTTTTTATCACACCTTAGGCCACACCATGATTAATCTCGACATGTCTTGCTTTTTCATCTTTTTTTGGACATATTTCTAGTTATAGAGTTTTTGTGCCTTAATTGTGAATTAAGTTTGTAGCTTTTAGGTACATGTTTTACATGAGACACCAAGATGATGAGAAGTCAATAAGTTAAATCCAAACCCAAAACAAGGCGTAAAAAGAGTTAAAAGTCACTCGAGAAGTTAGAGCGTTTACCAGCAAAACCCATGATGTCACTTGTTTCAGTCACCATAAATTATTAGTCAGAGTTTTGGAAAATTATCATCTTGATGTGGATACATTTTGAAGTCAGTGACGCGTGAGAAGTGACAAAAATCAATTCAAAGTTAAGATGAAGGAATTATGCTATTCGATTCCATCGTGACTCGAAAGTGAGCATAAGGCCCCAAAAAAACGTTTTTAGCTTAGTATATAAGCATTTTAGAAGCTCATTATTTAGCACATTTGAAAAGTTATACTAGAGAAAAAGAGCTACACGCCCGGAAGAAGAGAGGATGAAAGAAGAAGGGTTTCAACCCAATGCCACCATTCTTCGTTATTCCTTATCTATTTCCATTAAAGCATTAGGTTAATTTATTCCGTTTTTTGTTCTAAACATGATGTTGGAATTATTTTATATTTAGTTTCCAGTTTTACATTATGAACTAAACATGTTTTGCTTGAAGATTGCTATGGGTATGAACCATTGATAATTATTTTTATTTTTATATGATTTTGGAATTTTATATTTAAATGAATTGAGTTAATTTTCCATTGATTATATACTTATGCTTATTTCTATTTGTGCCCTGATCAAGTATTAAATAGTGTTAGTAGTTTCAACTATCGCCCAGGAGGGGGTTGAATTGCGAAATTAGTATATAAACACTTGGTGTGCGTTAGTGAACCAGAAAGTCTTGACTCACTAGGGGTTTATCAATTAACACCTGCAAGTATATGTAGGATCACCATGGAGGGGTGTCTAGTGTCGTAGGATAACTTCCTATCTACCTGGGCGGGATTTGAGAAGACCGTTGAATCCTGACTAGTGTGAAAAGACCAATTCACCCTTATATTGAAAAACATCTAAATAATCAACTTTGAGAATTACTAGCAATACTCAAGAATACATCTCATTTTTTTCCACCTCTTTTGGCATTTAATTTGTGTTTTATTTTAGTTAATATTTATTTTATTGCACTTAACATTACAAACAAAAATCCAACAAACAATATTTTCCTTTATTCCCCATTTACCTTGCAACATAATCTATTATATTCGTACACATATTGATAATAAATTTGATAGTCCCTGTGGAGATGATATTCCATTTTTACTTACCTTTTTATTATTTGTCAATGCCCACATACACTTGTGGGCAAGCGCTCTCCCTTGGTGTTGATTTATTTATCACGCTTTCAGAGGCGGCAATGGTTTAAGTCTTTGAAATGATCATCATTCACATGTGATCTTAGAGTCCGCCCCCATTTGAACTTTATACTCGAATCCATTATCACTTGATCCTTCATCCTCAAATTGTTTTTCATTTCCAGTGTTATCCTCTTTATCTGCAGACTGCAGTTGCATTAACCATTAGCATGACTTGCACTGCTTCCTTTGGTTGAATAATCACTTCTTAGTTACCAACTCCACCAACCGCTCAGTTTTCCACTTTGAATTGTACCCCAAATACACCATTTTTCAAATCTGGTTGACCATGTTGATTGTGTTGATGAGGCTGAGCGTTATGAACACCAAACATGTGGAAATTTCTATACATGGAGCAATAGATACTTAATCAAACTTAGTGCTAGTAGGATTGACAGGCTGCTCATAAATGCTAGGTAGTTTGATAACATTCATTCAAATGTGTTGTGCTTAGCTCTTTCAACTTCTAACCATTGTGCCCTCCATGTAACAATTGGGAATCAACATAGAAGGGTACCTTCTCTTTTAAATTCTTTAAAATTTGGAGCAAACACCCTGAGTTTTTTGAAGTGGTTGAAAAGGCTTGGAATGTAGAGGTGCAAGGATCTCACATGTTCAGACTCTACACTAAACAAAGGGAAGTTAATAAATCACTTAAATATTTAATATTAAATATCTTAATAGGGATCCTACATATATAACTAACATGAGAATTAAGCTTAAATCATTGCAGAATTTAATTATGCAAGGGAAAGGTGATGATATAGTCTTAGCTGAGGGTAAAATGGTGCTTAAAACCTTGAAGAAGCAATAATCAATAAGAATGTAGTACTAAAGCAAAAGTCTTGAGCCACATGGACAAAGGAGACAAATTGAATCAAGGGGGGCAATAAGAAACAAAGTTAGTACACTTGTGGATGAGTAGGGAAATATTCTATCTTCACCTAATCAAATCAAGGATGAATTTATATCCTTTTATAAAGCTCTTATTGTTACTGAAGATAAGGCAGAAGAAATTTGTTCAATATGAGTGCTTAAACAACTCTTAAACATCAACATTACACATGAACAAGCTAATATTCTTATTCAACCTATTTCTAATGATGATTGATGTCTTCCTATTTGTGATAAATTAATATTAGTTGGAGACATCATTTTTAGTGATTTAGGAAGTCTTTGAGTCGATTTTCTTGAGAAATGCTACATTTTCCTATTTTGAGCCTTGATTTAGTAAATTATTGTTTTTAGAGCATATTGGGTTTAATTATTTATTTACTGTGAAGTTTTAAAGATAATTATGGAGATTAATTAGAGTCCAAGTCAAAGACTACAAGATATGGAGAGAGATAAGCATGGTAATTAGAGATAAGGAAAGAAAAGCTAAAATCATGGAAAAGGAAAAGCTGCCTTAAATCTGAATTTCTGCAGCTACGTCTAAAGAAGTGGTGATAACCCCAAAACCGAGCCGATTCTAGAATATCCCTTTCATTGGAACGTAGATAATTCCATGAGGATTCTTTTGATATCTTATGGAGCAAAAACGATACAGTAACGAAGAAGATATGGTAAAAACAAGTCAGTTGTAATTATTCTTATCTAACTACGAATTTGAGTTGGGCTAGGAGTCCATTACTTTCCTTCTCCTTCAAGAAAACGAATTAGGGTTCCTAAACACCTATAAATACACCCTTAAACCATTGTAAACATGTCCTTACTCAGTTTCAAGCTTAGGCTTAGTCCTTACTTGTATTTTTTCACTTTTTAAACAATAGCTTAGTCTTTATATTTATTATTCATCCTTAGTATCAAGCTATTAATCCAAGAAGCAAGCTGATCTATAGAGGAAGACAAGAAGCAAGAAGTTGGAGAGTGACAAACTCCTCTTCTACATCTCACCTTCTCTATATTTAGGGTATTTAGCTATAGACTGTGGCTTCACCATATTTCTAAACTTTTATTCGGTAAGTTTTACTATTAATTGTTGGGTTATTATTTTGTCTTTAAATTCAATAATACTATTTGCTATTTTAATTGATTGAGCATGGCGTATATTGTTATTATGTGTTTTGACTTATTGTTACAACCTTAGATTTGGCCAATCTTAGGATTATTCTTAGTCATTGACAACACCACATAATCGTCTAGTTTTGATCCTTTGCCTAACTAGATAGCCATAAGGGTTTGATTTAATCACCAATCACTACTTAGGAATCCTTGGTAGTGGAGAGGTTGCTCCTAAGCCTGATAGAGGCTAGGTAGAATTTAGAATCCTGGTTAATATATAATGCTTAATCTGTGACAGGTTAGAATAACAACTTAGTAAAATAGACTCATATTAGTAATCCTAATCTATTAGACTTACATCCATATTTATATATCTGCATTCTTATTTATTAATTCTCATCAGATAGTTATTCATATTATTTTATCTTTTATATTTTATTCTAAAACATATAAATTCATCTATACTTATTTAACACAAGTAGATCTAATGGATACAATCCCTGCGAACGAACTTAACTTATCATTAAAACTTGCAAACGATCTTTGATACTTGCAGTGAGTTCCGTGGTTCTCAAGGTGTGTGCTCTTTATTATTATCTTATTAATCTATTATTTTATCATACCTTTGCCCCCACCAATGATATAAGAAATGCACCATTTTCAATCAATGAAAACTGTCCCTGATGGGCTCACATCTTGCTTTTATAAAGAGGCTTGGAGTGTTATATAATAAGATTTTTGCTTGGCTATTAAAGAAACATTTGAGAGTTATAATATACTAAAAATGGTCATTGCTAATAATATTACTTTGATACCCAAAGTTCATACACCTTCTAGTGTCAAGCAGTTTAGACCCATATCCTGCGTGAATACCACATACAAGCTATGCTGTAGATCTCGGTTTTGCAGCCTAGGCGGTCGACCGGGGCCTAGCGCCTAGGAGGGATTTAACGGGGACTAGGCGGAATTATACGGTTTTGAATCTAGCTGTGTAATTTTGTATATTTAGTAATATATACATATTAATTATAGCAATTTTAACTATTTAAGTCATAAAATACATCTAACAACAATATAGTAAATATAAAAATACTAAAAATTGAGTTATAATATCAATTAAAGAATTCTCGAGAATAAGAAAAATAACAAGAAGGCCAATGCGGGAATGTTTTGCCATTAATCGGCGCCTAGGCGGCCATTTATTCCCATTAATCGGAGCCTAGACAGGCTAGTCGCCGATTGCACGGCGACTAAGGCGCTACGCAAAAACGCCTAGAATTTTAACTAGGCGTAAGCGGTATAGGGGGGAGTTGACGCCTAGGCGGCGCCTAGACACGCCTAGGCGGGGAGATCTACAGCATAGCATACAAGACACTCTCAAGAATCATTTCTAAAAGATTGAAAAAGGTGTTAAGCCCAATCATATCAAAAAACCAGGCAACCTTTGTTTCCGAGAGGTATATATGTGATAACATAATCATTTCTCAATACATTCTTCATGATTATGATCAGAGTAGTGTTTCTCCAAGATGTAATAAATATTGATTTACGGAGGCCTATGACAGTATAAGTTTTAGATTCCTCTTCAATGTTCTTGAAGCACTTGGATTCCCTACAAAATTTATCAAGTGGGCTATTTTCCAAGAAAAAGAGGACTTAGACAAGGGGATTCACTATCCCCTTATCTATTTGTCATATGTATGCAGGTTTTTACCTCAATGTTTCAAGTTATGGGAGCAAATAAGAGGTTTTCCTATCATCCAAAGTGTGCAAGTTGAAGGCCCAACCACATAATCTTTGCAGATGATTTGATCATATTTATGAAAGCTACCATTGAGTATGCTCATATCATGAAGGAAGGATTGGATATTTTCTCAAGACTTTCAAGGTTGAAAATAAATAATACTAAAAGTGAATTTTACTTTGGAAGGGACTTTATCTGGCACTAAAACTGAGATTATGAAGATCTTGAACATCAAGAAGGGGATACTGCCTATTTAAAAACCTTTGAGTTCCCCTTAACTCAAGAAAATTAAGTGTTTAAGACTCTCAGAAACTTGTGGATAATATTTTTGAAAGCATAAATAATTGGAGTAAATGATTACTCACTTATGCTGGTAGACATGAGCTAATAAAGGTGTTACTAATTAGTAAATTTTTATATTGGTGTCGTGTTTTTATTACCTAAAAAATGTTATATACAAAATCAACCAGATTAGCTAGTATTTGTGGAGAGGGAACTTGGAGGGGCAAAAGGTGCAAAGGTTGCATGGTCAGCTATTTGTACAAGCAGATCTGAAGGGGGGGGGGGGTTAAATGTTATTGACATTGAAGTACTTAACAAGGTCTACTTCTTAAGTTTGTTTTGTATTACAAGAAGAATGATAATATTCTAAGTTCTTGGGTTAATGAAAATTTGTTTAAATGTGATTGTATTTGGGGGTTCAAAATAAACCATGATATGTCCTGGATATTAAAACTTAGGGAGTTCACTTATCAGTTTATTAGTCATGAAGTAAAAGATGGATCACTTACATATGTATTTCGGGAAAAGTGGATAAAAGGAAAAAATGTAAGTGAGACATTAAATAGAAACATCAATCAGGAGAATTTATTGATGAACAAGACGACAAAAAGCTATTTTGTGAGGGGGAGGTAAAATTTCCCTTCAACTCTAATTGGTCTTGTGGATTTGGTACCTAACAAACTCAATGGTACATATATAATTAGATGGAAGGCAAGCATAAAGAAAAAGTTTTCATTTAAGAAAACAATGCTTGAAATCAAAGAACGAGGACAAATTCTTAAGTAGACAAGAGTATTATGGCACAAAAGAAACATTCCTAAGTTTAGTTTTTGTGCTTGGTTGGCATGCTTGGATAGGTCACCAACAAAAAGAAGAATGATTGAGCGGGGTTTACAAACTACTAGCTCATGCAAAATATGCCATAATTCAATCGAGGATCGGGATCATATCTTCCTTGGGTGTTCTCTTGTTCAAAGAATTATAGAAAAGTGTGTTGGATCAAAATGGCCTAGCTACACAAATTGGCTGGATTTCATTTAATTTATTTTTAATGAAAGTTGATGATAGATTTAATGAGTATGTGTATAGTGGGCGGTTTTATGCGTTTATATATATATATATATATATATATATATATATCATGTGGAGTAATAGGAATGCAAACTTACACAATGGAAAATTTAAGAATGAGGAGGAAATAATACATAGCATAAATAATTTTCTTTTCATAAAAGCTTACAATATCAAAAAATTTAAAAATAAAGGTAATACACAAATAGTTGTGAAAGAGTGGAAGTCGGGTGATATACTTGTAGGCTAACAATGATATAACTAAATGTGTTTTACAGATTAGGATATTTTAATTTGTATCTTTTGATAATTGAGGCTCTTCATTTTAGTGCTCTTGTTTGTACTGATAGTTGAAAGTTGAGCTAACATAGAAATTGATTGATGAGCAAAAAATATAGATGCATCTTATCTTAAAAATTCTAACAAAGCAGCTGCTGGTTATGTTTTTAGTGATAAAAAATTTTAAAAGGTAAAGTATGGAGATTCAATGCAACTCCCCCAAAAAAGCAGAAGGTGTTGGTATTAGGAATGCTATTAAGAAACGGCTTCTAAACCAAATCAAAACTATGTTTTGAAGAACGATTGTTTTAACCTAATGAAATCACTCAAGAATCGCACGAAGTTTGGAAATCGTCACTTATCCCGCATCTTTGAAGATATCCAAACATTATCGCATTCAATTAAGATTAATTCCCATTTCATCCCGCAAGAATTAAATCAAGCTGCAAATTGGGTCGCAAAGAAGATGACTTCTCAGTTCTCACACTCTCCCTTGCAATTGTGCGGTCTCACCACCCCCATTTCTTAATATTTTCTTATTAGTTAATCTTGTAGTGTCTGGTATTGGTTATAAACATATTAGACTTATTATATGTTTTATTTCAAGTTTTTAATATAAATTTATGTCATTTTTGTAAAAAAAAAATCTGTTTTTTTAACCTTATTAAAATTTATGTTGTGAGGGTTAAAATTGAGCTAAAAATAGAATGAGCTTATAAATTGAGCTAAAAATACAATGAGGGTTAAAATTGAGCTAAAAATACAATCAATTAAAAATACATAGGCTAGAAATTATTCATTTTCAAAATTTAAGGACCACATACCAATTCTTCAATACTTATTTATTGAACCGACGACCCATCTCCGTTTCTATTCTTCTTCTGTTTTACATCAAACTATCTTCTTTAATTTCGACGTATGTATTTTGTGTTTTTGTATCGAATCTTTTCCAGATCATGTGTAATAAATTGAGTTTGTGTGTTTTTATCCTGATTTTAATTTGCTTTAAGAATTTATAGTGTAATTATCATATACCAAAATATCCGTGTAACAAAAATCTGAGAAAAATTTACCAACTTTTATAGAGAAAGACGTTTGAAAAAATATAAATTAACTTTCTCGAATCTAAACATATTCCCTCAGTCTAAATCTTAGCTCTTTCTGATTAAATTTAATCCAACCTGAATTAAAAATTAACTATAATTTTTTTTTCAAATAATAACTGTTTTGAACCCCGCAGTAAGTTCTAAAACATCTAAGTCATCCATTCTTCTCCGACAAAAAAAAAGATCCGCTCTTAAAATGTTAGATATTTTTGATTTGTCTTTTCAAAATAATTAATAGTTTTTAGGATTCTTTAGGTAATTAGTAGGGATAATACCCAGTGAATTACGCGGAGAGCGTAAGTATTCCCAATTAATTACAAGTTGGACTTAATTCCCAATTAAGCACAAATTTTAAGCCGATTACCATATAACCCTTTTAGCTTAATAATACTAAAATAAACAAAAAAAATAACAACACAGGAAAATAAAAATTAATAGAATAATATAAATACAAATCTTCTCATAACTGCACACACTAATACACCTACAAAACACACACACCAGTATTTCACTCTCTCTCTCTGCTCTCACGTTCTTTCTCTCCCATTCCGGCAAGAAATTCAATAACAATCTCATATTCACAATTAAACATTATTCAAGCGACGATAAACTGTTAAATCATCAACATCACTTCAACATAAAGTAAGATGCACTAAACGCAGTAGAAGAATCGAAGAAGAGAAAGATTTGTTCGACAGCCAGTGAAACCCTAGGTATGAACGAACACTTATAACTTCAAATTGCAGTTATTTCAGCAATTTTTGCTTCGATTATGATTCTATTGTGTTTCGTACTTGAATTTACAACACTTTTTGATGTTAAATGAGTATTTTAATAGAATATTTATAAAAGTACATGTTTAATGTGAATAGTTGCTGGTAGATTAGTGTGTAAAAGTGTTAATAGATGATAATAGTGTAATATTATAGTAATTTGTTTGTTGTTATGTTGTATATAGAACCGCAGATGATAATTAAGTGTATAAATGGTTAATTTGTGTGGAATTGAATAATATAGAGTAGAAACTCAGGCGTATGTGTAAATTGAGAATGCGTTTATGAGTGTGTTCGTAGATTGATATAATTTATGCAGGTTTGTGTGTTACAGCTACACACAATGAGACAGTGTGTGTGTGTTGCAGTAACACATATTTTGTGTTGCAGTAAGTCACAACGAGTAGGTGTTAGTCAATTTTTATGATTAGAGTGGTTTAAACATATTTGATAAAGTGTATAGACGGTTAATTTGTGTGGAACTGAGTATTATAGAGTAAAAACTCAGGCGTATGTGTAAATTGAGCATGTGTTTATGAGTGCTTGCGTAGATTGATATGATAAATGCAGAATTGTGTGTTACAGCTACACACAAACACAATATGTGTGTGTAACAGTAACACAAAAATTACTGGATAGATCAATTCATGACACACAAGTACTTATGACATATATATGGACATTTGTGATAAGATGAAACCCATATTTTGTGTTGCAGGTACTCAAAACGAGTAGTTGTTAGTCAATATTGTATGATTAGAGTGGTTTGAACATATTGCATAATCTGGATGTGATAAATGGAATGTTGTGTGTTACATTAACACACAAAAAATATAAAATTGTGTGTATATGAAACACCTATTTTGTGTTGCAGTAAGTCAAAACGAGTAGGTGTTAGTCAATATTGTGTGGTTAGAGTGGTTTGAACATATTTGATAAACTGGATGTGATAAAAATGGAATGTTGTGTGTTACATAAACACACAATTAAACAAAATGTGTGTATGTGTAACACATAATTTGTGTTGCAGCAAGTCACAACTCATGAATCTGATGTGTTCATCAGTTTTTATCATTCAATGTGATTTTGGTTTTTTAGTAATAATCTTATCTTTATACATATACAGTTATGGAAAAGACAAAATCCGGATAGACAAAGGATGAACGTGTTAGGCTGCCCCGACTTCCAAAGAGTCTGAAGGTTGAGAACAAAAAGTCAGGAGCAAAGCGTAAGAGGAGGACAACTGAAAGATTGTGACAAATTTGGTTGAATGATATTATGTTTATGTTTTTGAATTGTTTTGTGACAAATTTGATTAAATGATATTATGTGTATCTTTTTGACTTGTTTTGCGTTCCAGCATATCAAAAGTTGTATGTGTTAAGTGTTTCAGCAATCTGAGTATGTATTGCATCAACCCACAATGCACGAGTTATGTGTTCCAAGAACACAAAAAAAACCAAAAAAACAACTAATCAGAAAAAAATATCTAAGATGTGTATTACAAAAAACACACTAAATCAAGATTAAACTATTATAATAAACAACAAATCACAACAATAAATAAGCATCATATACAACAATAAAGCAGTATTAAATAATAACAGAATATGCATGATAGATTGTGTGTTTATGCAAGTCATAATCAATATGAATGTGTGTTGATGCAACACACAATCAATAAACAAGAAAAAAACTAAATAAATAAATAAATAAGTAAATACATACAAAATAAAAAAATAAAAAAGAAAGTCAGAACAGGTAGCTTGATAAGCAATTCTAACCCAATAGAATTTTGTGTTCTATCAACACAAATACAAACAATATTGTGTAAAGATGCAACACAAAAAACATTACCAAAAAAAATGACAAAATGTTAATGTTTGTGTATGTAAGATTGTGTGTTATTACAAGTCATAATCATATGTATTCTGACAATAGGTATAAGATTAGTATAGTTGTGTGTTATAGCAACACACAAGAACACAAATTGTGTAAAGCTGCAACACAAAAGAACACATATTGTGGAAAGCTGCAACACACAAAACAGTACATATTTAGGACACAATAGGTAATTTGACAATAGGTATACGATTAGTAGAATTGTGTGTTATAGCAACACACAATAACACAAATTGTGTAAAGCTGCAACACAAAAGAACACATATTGTGGAAAGGTGCAACACACAAAACAGTACATAACATAACATAATGTGTGATTCAGAAAGTTGAGGATCCATTACATTAAAAAAGAAAAATCACAAACAGTCAAGTGGTATTAAACGATTCATAATAAAAAGTTCTGATACAAACTTCTTAGTATAAAAGTATCCAGATGACTTTTGGACAGCTGCATATACTCTCCATAAACATCCAGAAGATTCAGAATGAACACAATGCGCGCCTATTCAGTCAACACAATTACATTAGAGGGTAAACTTGAATCCAAGCTCACTAGCGTACTTCCACAGTGTGTAGCGGAAATCTTTGGCTCCACCGTAAAAACATTGGCCAATACTGTGCAAGGCAGTGTCCCATATGTTGCTTTTGAGAACCGTCGCAGTGGCAAGTGCAGTTGGGTCATCTTCGGGGTGAACAACTGCGGAACTAGTCGAAGAAGATGAACTGGCTGAAGGTTGATGACAAGCAGATTGGGAAAGAGCAACAGACAAGGAAGAATCACGACGAACATATCTACAATCCGTGACAGCAATTTCAAAAACCGAGTCTGGATTGAGTAATGAAGTGAGATGTAGTCGGAATCGGGACATGGCCATTTCGAAGCGACAAGGCTAACCACGGAACCTAGACAATTGAAAAGCTCGAATCGTTGGACGGGCTGAATCTGCCCAAACTGAAAGATAACCATGAGCGGAGAAGACATCTACAAAGAAAAAAACAAAAAACACAGAAGAAAAGGTAAGAAGTCAGTAGGACAGAAAAAATCTTATATCACATATAACAGTTGTGTGTTGCAGCAAGACAAAAGCATTCGATATTGTGTTCATGCAACACACAAAAGACGCAGTATGCAACTAACATGGCGTGACAAAATTAAAAAATAAACAAATTAAAATATATATATATATATACACAACACATGATGGTTATGTGTTGCAGCAAGACAAAATCGCCAAAATATTGTGTTCATGCAACACAAAAGATTGCACCCTGCAACTCACAAGCACGCAGAAAATAACGATATGAAGCATACAACACTTTTATAATTGCATCATAGGTCCCTGTGTTAAATTGCGGGAGATCAATACATAAATATTCCAATAAATTGCAACTCTTATACAAAAATCATAATATAAACGATATAATATGTTCATGTAGATCGATAATCAAGCATATACACTAACATGTGGATGATTTGTAGAAGCTAATTGCACTATAGGTCCCTAAAGTGTTCATACTCAAACAAATCACGCAATTAGCAGAAAGTTTTATGAAAATTCATGACAAAGACATATAAGTAGATATGGAGTTATAAACATCAAGGCAATACAGATTAAGTAAATAGAGAATGATCAATTGTGATAACAACAACTCATATAAACACAATTCATATAGCGAATCAACACACATACAGTGAAGCAAAGCAACTAAAAAAATACGATGAATGAACTACCTGCAAAAAATTAAGAATAACGACAGCAAAAAATCAAACATTATACAATACTACATGTGAAGTAAAATTTGAATAAGCAATAGGTAGTGTATAACAACTATACGAAATCAAAACACGAAAGTTCAAGACAAAATAATAAGCAAAACATCACAATATAACTGTGAAATACAATAAAGATAGAAAAATTTCATAAATGTAACAAACAGCACGAAACAAATGAATTATACAGAGTTAATGACGAGATAAATCATCATAAAAAATCAAATTCGAACAACAAATCATCATCAGCAACTCATTTTATCAAAAAAGTAACCATTAAAATCATAAAAAATTAAGGAAAAATGCGGTGAGTTAACAAAAATTATACCGTGCTAAGTAGTAATACGATATATATGAATGATTAGAGCAAAAATCAAGAGAAATTAGGGATTAATTTGAAGCAGAAGTGAAGATAGCTTGAGCTGTGCCGCGAGAGAGATGAAGGTGAGAAAGTGAGTTATGGTGTTTGACTTTTGTTAGAAGCGTTGAATTGTAAAGCAATAAAGAGAATAAATAGAAAAATAAAGGAATATTAAATGTTTAGGTTTCAGCATTAATGATTTAATTAAGATATGAAGTAGGTATTTATAAGGGGAAAAAATGGAAGCTAAAAATGTCAAAAGTAATTAATTGGGAATTAAGTTGATTTTTTGTGAGTAAGTAGGAACTAATTTCTTCCTTCCTTTTTTTGAGAATAAAAAGTGAGCAATTGTAATTAATTGGGAATTATCTCTAATTAGTATTATGTTTTAAAAAAAAAAAAGATGATGTTTTAGTTTTTTTTAAATTTATTATCTTAAGCATGCAAATAAGTTTGATAAAAATCACTAATGTGAGAACTAAAGATGATAACAAGATAGTTGATGATTTAACCATTGAAGTTAACTTAATGCACTACTACCGCGTAAGCATCTCGCGACTAAATTTCTCGCGACTACTTGATGTAGTCGCTAAAGATAAGAAGCATTCGCGACTACATATCTCTAACGACTACATGATATGTTTCGCGACTACCAAGTAGTCGTTAATAATTTTTGCCTTTTACGACTACATGAAGTAGTCTTTAATACTTAGTAAGTAGTCGTTAGTGGGTTTTAGTATTTTTTAATTATTTTCCCACCGCCAACGTGTAGTCGCTAGAGGGTTGATTATTTAACGACTACTTTATGTAGTCGTTAGTAGTTAATTCTAACGACTACAAGTGACTCTTTGGCGACTACTCATGTAGTCGCGAGTAGTGGTAGCGTGTTTTCCCAGTAACTTGCGAATTGCTTTAACCAATACACCATTATTATATAATTTCTCTTTCTTTCTCTCAAATCTCTCCCAATTTTTTTCCACAATTCATCATTAAAAATTATTTCAACACTTGGAAAAGCTTTCCCGGTTCAATCATCAAGTGGGACCGCCTCAATTATCAATTTTTATTTCCAAACTTGCCCAAAAGTAGGTGTTTTTTGTTCCATAAAACTCTTTCAAATTTCTTTTACTTTCATTCAATTGTGTAGTAAATGTTAAATAGTATCAGTTATTAGGTATTTCAACACGTGGGCAAGCTTTCCCGGGTCAAACATCAACGTGGGACCGCCTCAATTATCAATTTCCCCTTCCGAATTTGCCCAAAAGTATGTGTCTTTTTCATCATTTCCTTATTTGATTACAATTCTATAGTTAATGCTAAATATATAATATCATTATGTATATATCTCTAATCATTTATTAATTTTATGTAAATTATAAATAATTATATTAAGTATATATATATATATACATATATATACATATATATATATATATATATATATATATATTTATATTTATATTTGTATGATATATTACTGTATGTTGCTATATTTTGTATGCTTTTAATGTTATATTTATGCATTTATTTGCTGATGTGATATTTTGTGTGCTTTTAATTTTATATTTATTTATTTAATCGGTGATGTAATAATTTTTTTCATTTTATATTTATTTATTTAATCGGTGATGTAATAATTTTTTCTCGTTTTATTTTTATGTATTTATTTGGTGATGTAATAATTTTTTTTTTCATTTTATTTATGTTGTATTCTTTCATATTGTAATAGTTGACTATGGCTTCGGGTATTGATAAGAGTTGGATTGGTACCGCTCATAAAGTTTCGCGTGAATTCATTAAGGGGATAGAACCATTCCTTGCTTTTGCTGAAAAAAATAAACCTCCGGGTGAAGAAACAATTTTTTGTCCGTGTAATCAGTGTTCGAATTATCGTCGGTACACGGTGGGTAAAGTTAGGTCACATCTGTTACTGCATGGGTTTTTGGAGACGTATGATATTTGGACAAAGCATGGTGAGCCCGAGGATATTCCAGAGCTTCGATATGAAGAAAATGAAATGTTGGATGTATACGATGATTTGAGACCTAATTACGAGGTTGGTGGTCATTCTGGTGACTCCGAGATGACAGAGTCGAACAGTACAGCTCGTGGCAAATTCGAAACGATGTTTTCCGATTTAGAGACCGAGTTATACCCTGGTTGTGATGTCATGAGTTCATTAAATTTCATTGCGAAGCTAATGCACGTGAAGGTGAGGAACAAGTGGTCTAACACGTATTTCACCGAGTTGCTTGAGCTTTTGTGCCGTGTGTTGCCCAAACCTCATACGTTGCCCGATTCGTACGAGGCGTGCAACAAAAAGTTAAAAAATTTAGGTATGGGTTACGATACCATCGATGTTTGCGTGAACGATTGTGCTTTGTTTTACAAGGAGAATGCCTCCCTTGAAAAGTGTCCAGTATGTAATGAATCCAGATGGGACCCGAAGAAGGGTCTGAAAGTAGCGCATAAGAAACTCAGATATTTCCCGATTGCCCCTAGGCTGCAGCGACTTTATGCTTCGAGGCACACTGCCGAAAATATGATCTGGCACCAAACAGGGAAGAATACAGATCCAGATTTGTTGCGTCATCCAGTTGACGGAGATAGTTGGAAGAGATTTGTTCAGTTACATCCCGAGTTTGCTAGTGAACCTCGCAACGTCTTCTTGGGTTTGGGTATCGATGGCTTTTGCCCATTCTCTATGCAAAACAACTCGTACAGTATGTGGCCGGTTATATTGACCGTCTACAACTTACCACCGTGGGAGTGTATGAAGGAGACGACATTCCAGCTTTGTTTGTTGATTCCGGGACCCCGTTCACCCGGCAAGGACATGGACGTCTTTCTTCGTCCTGTTATAGATGAGTTGGATGAGTTGTGGGGTAAGGGGATTATGACTTATGATGCCCACAAGAAGGAAGAGTTTACTATGAAGGTTTGTTTGTTGTCTACGACTAACGATTTTCCCGCTAGGACATACACCTCGGGATGGTCGGGTCAAGGTTACAAAGCTTGTCCAGAATGTATGGATTCTACTCCGTCTTTGAGCGTGAAGAAAGGGGTTGCTTACTTCGACCATAGACGTTGGTTACCTATCAAACATCATTTTAGAGACGAAAATGTTTTGTACAAGAAACCCGAAGAAAGGCGTCCACCGAAGAAATATAAACCTGCCGATATTCAGACACAGTTAGATGGCCTTCCCATTGTGCTTCCCGGGAAACACAAGGATTTTGGGGGAAAGATCGTGAAGCCAGATGTTAATCGGCGATTCAATTGGAAGAAAAAGAGTATTTTCTATCGTTTACCTTATTGGTCCGAAAATCTGTTGAAACATATCATTGATGTTATGCATTGCGAGAAAAACGTGTGCGATGCTCTTCTTGGCACAGTAATAGGTCTTGATGGAAAACTTAACAAAGACAACGTGAAAGCGAGAATTGATCTCAAGGAAATGAATATCAGGCCAGATTTGTGGTTGCAAGAGAGAAATGGTAAGAATGTAATGCCTCGAGCTAATTATACGTTAACCATCGAAAAAAGGAAAGTATTTCTTGATTGGCTGAAGGCACAGAAGTTTCCCGATGGATTCGCATCGAGTTTGAGAAATAACGTTCAAAGTGACTTAGGCAAGATTATAGGAATGAAATCTCACGACTGTCACGTGATGATGCAGTACCTATTCGTGGCTAGTCTCCCAGGGCTTTTCGAAGACAAAGCGATAAGTGACGCGATTATCGGGCTAGCCAACGTGTTCAGAGTTGTGTGTAATAAAAACCTGAGTAGGAAAAAGTTAGAAAAGGAGAAGAAGAAAGTGGTTGAAGTTATGTGTAGACTGGAGATGATTTTACCTCCCGCGTTTTTCGATATAATGATCCACTTGGTCATTCATTTATACGACGAGGCTTTGTTAGGGGGACCGGTTCAGATGCGTTGGATGTATCCGTTTGAGCGGTATCTAAAGAAATTAAAGGAGTACATACGAAACCCGGCTAGGCCGGAGGGTTCAATCGCCGAGGGATACGTTGTAGAGGAGACTTTGACATTCATATCGCGTTACCTTAAAGAAGAAAAAACAAAGTTTAATGATCCGGGTAGATATATCGATATCGAAGCTCAACCTAAATATTTGTCCATATTTAAGAGCCAATGTAGCCCGATAGGTAAAAAAGAGTATGGTAATTTGGAATATAACGAGAAGGAGCAAATCGATTGGTATATCCTACTTAATTGCGATGAAATCCAACATTTGATGACGTAAGTTTTCAATTTATTTATTCAATTTATTTATTCATTTTATTTATTAAATGTTTATTCAAATGTGTAGAGAACACAAAGCCACGTTATCGGGTTCCCAAGCCGAAAAAGATAGGAAACACCGGCAAAATTTCAGAGACTGGTTTCTGCATAAGGTATATATCCATTCAAATACAAAAATAACTTTCCATTTTTAGGAAACATTGTTATAATTGTTTATGCTTGTAGGTTTATGAAATGGAAAAAGAAGGTGATGCATTCGCTACAAGTGAGATGATTGCATTGGCTAGTAAGTCTCATGGTGCAGTTTATAAGTACGATTCATGTGTTGTGAATGGTGTTAAATGGGTCACTAAAGGAAAGGGTGAAACAAGGGTGACACAAGATTACGGGGTATCCGCCATCTACAATGGAATACCGTTTTACGGTGAATTGGTCAAGGTTGTAGAGGTCACATATGACGATGTCTGTTCTGTTGTGCTGTTCGAGTGTAATTGGTATGACACGAGTAAACAGAGGGAAGAGCATGGGGTAACTCTTGTCAACACGTCTAAATTTTTTTGGGAATCAGAGCCATACATCTTAGCTACTCAAGCAAAAAAAGTTTTTTACATAGACGAGATTAATTTAAGGAAATCACAAAAAGGTTGGAAAGTAGTATGGGAACTCAATGATAGACATGGATGGAGTCCTGAGTTATGGGGTGCAGAGTCGATGCCCACTGGTGGAGACACGAGTGTCAATATCCCTTTAGTGAACACCGAGACGATTTCCGATCCGGTGAACTTGGCATCCACGGAGGAGATCGAGATTGACCCTGCTCATTTTTTTGTTGCTTTGAAATTTGATATGGTTGGTGATGAAAACGAGGAAATTGAAGATGACACCTTAGATGAATACGGGGATGAGGAAGAACCCATTGAGGTTGATAGTGATGACGAACCTATAGTTGTTAGTGGATATGATTCTGAGTAGGAGATTTTTTTTCTTTGTGTTTATTTGTACTAAAACATTTTATTTACTTAAACTTTTTATATATGGGGTGAATTTGACTCAAGACACTCAACTTTGACTCTAAACACTCAACTTTGACTCTGAACACTCAACTTTGACCACAAACACTCAACTTTGACTCTAAACACTCAACTTTGACTCTAAACACGTGAATTTGACCACAAACACTTAACTTTGACTCTAAACACTCAACTTTGACCACAAACACTCAACTTTGACTCTGAACACTCAACTTTGACCACAAACACTCAACTTTGACCACAAACACTTAACTTTGACTCTAAACACTTAACTTTGACTCTAAACACTTAACTTTGACTCTAAACACTCAACTTTGACTCTAAACACTCAACTTTGACTCTAAACACTCAACTTTGACTCTAAACACTCAACTTTGACTCTGAACACTTAACTTTGACCACAAACACTCAACTTTGACCACAAACACTTAACTTTGAATTTAATTTAAATGATTATTTGGTTTTGAATTAAAATATTGGATAATTGTATAGTGTTTAGTGATTTTTTTGTAAAAAAAAAAAAAAAAAATTCTAGCGACTAGTTCATGTACATGAACTAGTCGCTAATTAGTCTAGAGAACTAGCGACTACTTTGTAGTCGCTAAACATCGAAATAACTTCCCCAAAACCGATGGCGGTCCATTTTCCCGCCCACGAAAGGACACGCGTTTCATTCAGCTGTCTAGCGACTACAATGTAGTCGCGAAAGACCTGTTGACTTGGTCAAACATCAATCTAGCGACTATTTTGATTGGTTCTAGCGACTACACGACGTAGTCGCTAGAAAAAAAGCCCTATATCTAACCGAGAGCTCACTTCACTCTTTCATTTCTTATACAATAAACACCAAAAAACGAGAGCAAAAATTTCTGCCATCCAAGCTCCGATTCAAGCATCAAAGGTAATCAAATCCAACCCCTAATCTTATCCCATTCCATTTACTATCTATTAGAAAGCTTTTTCTAATCAATTTTTATATTTTCTAATAATTTTTTTCTTTGTTTGTGTTTCAATCCGAATCAATATGGCTTGGATTCTTCCCCAAATCAGCTCCAATCTCTTCCAATAAGGTAAGTTTTCCAATCCTTTTTTATCTTTTAATTTCTATGCTTTTTTTTTATTTTTTTCTTTGATGATTTCATGGATTTCTTTAATTCCGAGAATTGTATGTGTTGTTAGTGTGCTGTATGCATCATTTTAAGCCTAAAATTTATGTTAAATGGCCTAAAAATTATTTTTTTGGAAATCTAATTATTTTTTTTTTCCATTTTTTTTGTGTTTGATTCATAAATCCGAATATAGTATGTGTTATTAGTGATTCATTTTTGTTATTTTAAGCATGTAATTCATGGTGTATGATTAAAAATTAGATTTGATGATTTTTTGGGATTTTTGTTCATTTTTGACATGATTCTTAGACAATTTTAGATTATAAAAGTGCAAAAATTGTGTTAAAAAATGTGTTAGAATGAAATTGTGTTAAAAATTGTGTTAAAAATAACTTAGGGACCTTTATGCAATTTTTAAAGTATAATGTTAGGGACTTCTATGCAATTTAAAACTACATAGGGACTTTTATGCAAATTTTAAAAAAAAATTACGAATTTTTATGCAATTTTATAAAAATAAAATATGGAATTTTATGCAAATTTTAAAAAAAAATATAGGAATATTTATGCAATTTTAGAAAAATCAAATATGGACTTTTATGCAATTTTAAAAAATATAGGGAATTTTATGCAATTTAAAAAATTATAGGGAATTTAGTTTACTATATAATAATAGAATTTTAAATTAAATAAATATATAAATTAATTTATTATATGACTAATATAATTATTTTTTTGTATAATACAGATTGTACGTGTGCTATATATATTGGATGCTTAAGGATGATTTATTTACGTTTTTAATTTATTTGAATTATTTTATTTATGATTGTAATAATTTATTTAATTTAATTTAATTTAATTTTCATGTTTTTTATTTTTGGTGATGTAATAATTTAGTTTTTTATTATGTTATTTTTTATTCTGTATTTTAATTTACCTATAAAATGCTAGATGGCCGATGTCATGACTCGACAGCACGGAGGGGATGGTGGGGGTAGGGAACCAAACCAAAATCCGAACCGAAACTTAGCCGACTGTGCAAACCAACCTGGTAAATAAACAAATTCAACTTTAATTTAATTTAATTTTAAAAAATAATATCACTACTAATTAATTTAATTTTAAAACAGATCCCCCTAGACGGAAAACAAGAGGTGGAGGTGCCCTAAAAACTGTGATGAAGGCACTCAAAGCTATTGGGTGGCCTTTGCCGGTCAAATTTTGTGTGTTAGACGACACGTGGAGTCCAACAGGCAAGTACGGACACCACGTTGCGCAAGTGATTGGGATTGCCGTTCGAGAGAGGATTCCGCCCTATCACCCGAGATGGAAAAAAGTGCCGGACGCGGACAAAAACGCGGTGATTAAGAGATTAGCGGTATAAATTTAATTTTTAATATTTTTTTAACTTAATTTATTATTCTAATTTAAATTTAAATAATGTATTTTTTTTCAGAAATATTTTGACATAAAGACTTGGAGAAAGAGGAAAGACTGGGATGAGATTTACGGAAACTTGGACGATACAATGAGGATGAGGTTTAAGGATTACAAATATTATGTGAAGAAGCATTATTGGAGAAAGGGTTTGAAGCCGGATTGGATATCGGACGAGGTGTGGGCTAAGTGCTGTGAGTATTGGGGTTCAAGAAAAGCTAAGGTGAAATCTTGATGATTTTTAATTTTAGTATATATTTAAAATTATAATTGTTTGTATTAATAATTGAATTTTATATTTTTTGCAGAATCAAGCGAAAGAAAATCAAAAGAATCGAGAAAAGCAGAAAAACAAGAGTGGAGCGGGGTCGAGGAGGTATTCCCGAACTCGGGATATGCTATACGAGGTGGTTTTTTATTTAAGTAACTTTTTTAATTATTAATTTATTATTTATTTTGAATATTTTTAATTTTTCTGAAACAGGGTGAAGAATTAATCCCGGGAGGGAATCTGGTGATAAGGGACGAGGCTACGCAACAAGACATCCCTATTCCGCGTATGGGTGGTTTTTACGAGGTTGTGGGGAAAACCAAGAAGACCAGAGAGTGGAGGTCGGTGGGCTACGAAAAAGCCGATGTGAGTTTTTTTCATAACTTTATTATTAATTATTTTTTTCATCTAAAGTCAAATTTAATTGATACATTGTTTATTATGTAACAGAAACTGCTTAAGGACGCGATGAAGGAAAATGTGACTCAAAGTCAATCTGAGTCAACCGATTGGGGAGGAATGAGTCAAAAGGAGCAATACGATTACGTTAAGAGCACCGCGAAGGAGATTGGGTCACCGAAGAGGAGCTTTATTCCGGGCATTGGCCGTCCGAGAAAATCGAAGAAGAAGGCTCATACTACTCTAGCCCAGAACGAGCAACACGAGGAGATGATGGCGGCTATTAACGAGCTCCGAGTGTCCAGCGGTCTTCCCCCATTCCCCCGCCCTGAAGATTCTACTAGCACTGCGCCTGCACCTTTTTCGATGGCTGTTGTGAATGATGCCATCGCATACGTTAATCAGTTGAGGGCAGATAAAGGCGAGACCCCCTTCCAGCCTATGAATGCGGGCCCCAATCCTCCTAGCGATGACTCAGATGACTCAGATGATGATAGTAGTAGTAGCGGTGAAGATGTTGAGATGGATGTTGATTTGGATGAAGATGATGCCGTGCTTGGGAATGACGAAGACATTTATAGACGGCAAGGATTTTAGTGATGTTTGATTTATTTTATTTTGAGACTATTTGGTTTATTTGGGTTGGTTTGTATTAAGACTTTATTTTTTTGTGGTTTGTACTAAGACTTATTTAATTGTTTTATGTTTAGTGAGTTTGACCTTGCTTGACCGGGTTTGACTTTGACCTGGCTTGACCGGGTTTGAATTTGGTTTAATTTTATATTTTAATTAATTATTTTGAATTGTTAATTTTATTATTATTTTTAAATTTTTTATTTTTAAAAAAAATTAAAAAAATATGATTTTCGAATTATTTTTAATTACAGAAATGGAATTAAAAAAAATTCGAAAATTGAGTTTTTTTATTTTTTTTTTAAAATAAAATATTATCATTACCGACTACTTTGTAGTCGACATTGACTACAAGAAGTAGTAGCTATATCTTTAAGAAATAACGACTACATTGTAGTCGTTAATGTTGTTCACATTTCTCGACTACAAAGTTGTCGCTAGAAGTAGCGTTATCTAGCGACTACTATGTAGTCGTTAAAACCAACCCACGCTCTAACGACTATTTATTGTCCAGTAGTCGTAAGGTTTAACTTCTAACGACAACTTTTTTGCGACTAATTTCTAGCGACTACTTGTAGTCGCTAGAACCTTGAACTAACTTCTAGCGACTATTTTCTTAACATCTAGCGACTACTCATGTAGTCGCTAGTAGCTTGACGCGGTGTAGTGATGGTCTGATCTTATCTTTCATTTAACAAGGTACAAGGTTCAAATTCTTTATTATTTCTTGAACTTTTAAAGGGGGTAAAGCAAGAAATGCAGGATACGAGTCCCTTCTCTGAACATGGATAATCTATGTATGATTAAGTGGAAATATGCATAAGGAGGCGTGTGTATAATTTATGGAAATAGTCGTGGTGCGCGTAAATTGACCCGAAACCATATATATATATAAAAAAAATAGTTGATAATTTTCTTGAAAATGTCATTGATCTCATTCTGAAGTCTCTTGTTTACTTCTTACCAGAACAGTAGAGACAGTCATACAGCTATGACTATGAGACATATTAAAGACTACAAAAAATGGCTTTATATGTATGACTGAGCCTCAGGCCGGTTTTCGAAAAAAAAAAAAAAAAACCTCAGGTCGGTATTTGGTACTCTTTGGGTTAATATTCCTGTTTATTTTTCGGCTAATTTTCTTATTTGGTACTTTGAGTGATCCAGATAAACTAGTATCTTATGCACGGCGTAAGAAAGACATAGTGTTACTTTTAAATCCATCTAATTCTAGTTTGTCCTTCTTTCTTGGCCTACAACATGGTTCTTTGAGCTTAAAAAAAACAAAGTTCTAATGCTTCACATGTGCAACATTTGTTTTTAGAAGCCGTGTACTTTTGACCTAATTAATTTTAGACTCCCAAAATCTCACATGCGAGATACAAAGCCTACTAATTAAATATGATGACTGTTAAATAAATTAAATCTGTAAACATGGTCTACATGAGACAAGTCATATGGTGCCTTTTTTTTCTTTTCATTTAATGTACTGTCCGATCGACAACAAGTGAATTGTAAAAGATATTTTGAACTTTATAGATCCTGTACGATGTCTTTGGAAGAGATTATGCCCGAAATCATGCACAAATATTTTTTGAGATTCGTAGAATACCTAAGCATGTGATTATGGTTTAGATAACATTTCATTGAATTACAAACTGAAGATTATTTACTTTTTATGAAACTTGACCTTTTTTATGGGATTTGTGAGAATTAGTTCAATTTGAATAAACATCTTTTTAAAAAGAAAATGTAAATCATTGAATTTGTATGGAATGATGTGAAACGGTGGTTAGATATCTCGTGAGAGATGAGTACCATCCCATCTTCTCTAGGGATGGCAACGGTTCGGTTAACCGCAAAAAACCCAGAAACCGTAACCGAAACCGTTTAAGTTAGAAAAAACCATAACCGAAACCGAAACCGTTTAAGAATGAAAATCTAAAACCATAACCGAAACCGATTAAAGTAAAAAAAACCGTGCAAAAAACCGAACCGAACCGTTTAGCATGGACATATAAAATTAATTAAAAATAACTAAAAACTCTTAAATATTCGATATACATAACCATATAATCCAATTCATCACCAAAAAACATTAAAGCAAAAAAAAATTGCAATGAAATTTCAACAAAAATCGCATAAAAATACTACGTGTAGAATTCATTAACAAGCGATATCTTCTTCTTCAACCGTACACGCTTTAAGATAGTCCGATGCTATATTTTTGCCTACATAATCCAAAAATAAAATTAATAATGATAAAATAAATTGATAAAAGTATAATTTTATATATATATATATATATATATATATATATATATATATATATATATATATAATAGTTCTGTAAATTAATAAAATTTTAGATATGTAACAATATATTTTTATTACATTTATTAGAATTAGTTTTTATAAAAGCTAATTCATTTTTCAAATTAAACTAACTACATGTTAAAAGTTAGTATTGGTCTTCTTGGACTCTTGGGCTGCTTGAGAATATAAATATTGGATTTTAAAAGTGAGCCGATTGTATTTAAAATAAATATATTATATCTTATATATTATATATTAAATAAAACGGTTTTCGGTTTATTCGGATTTTTTTTAAAACAAACCCATAACCTTACGGTTTTAACCACGGTTACAATTTTTAAAACCATAACCTCATAATTATAACCACGGTTACATAAACGGTTTTTGAATCGGTTCGGTTTCTATCGGTTTCGGTTTAAAACCCGAACCGCTGCCATCCCTAATCTTCTCTCAAGTGATTAAGAAAATCGAAAACCGAAAGAATATGGTGAAAAAAGGCAAGACCTATTATATTTGGTTTCGGTTTAATTTGATTTGCAACGTGAGAATTAAGTTAGGCTTTGAAGATTTTCTGGATGATAGAGGATTTATTTTAAATATTCATTGATATATTTTTATATTTAGGATAGGAGATGATTACTTCTAACAAGAGTAGCAATTTTTTTAATACATGGGAGAGCCACTTTGGACTCGGAGTCATTTTAACTCCAATGAGATTCAATCCCAGTACCTCTTGGTCTCTGCAGAGTAGTCTGAACACTAGGCCAACTATCGATCTCACTAGAGTAGCAATTTTGATTTCATACATTTCGATTTAAGGTTAATACAACCGTGGAGTTGGGCCAACATTTTTCGTGAGCTCCAATTTTTGGAAAAAATAATCGATTTGGAGAATTGGGAACGAGATGTATACAAAAATTTGGGACCACGCATGGATAGGAAAATGAGTGATGATCGAAAAACCGGAGAACCATAACGTTCGAGTTGTAGCACAAATAATGACTCCATCGGCTGGAATATGGATATCATCAACCAAATTATCCTTAAACCATTTATTAATGACGTTACACAAATACTGATCATGCAATTAGATAAGGAGGATAAGGTTATCTGGCCCCACATAAAAGATGGAAAATATTTTACTAGAACAAGGTACCATATCCTAGTCCAAGAAGAGTTAACTAAGGAAGACCGGTCATCAAGCATGGGCGAAGAGTGTAATAGCGAGATATGGAGAACGGTGTGACATGCTAACATCCTATCAAAAGTACGTATTTTTAATAGAAAATCTATAAAGGGGAAATTCCAACCAAATCCAACATGCTAAAGAAATAAGTCATCTGCAACGCGATATGTGAATGGTGTGAAAATGGGGTGAATCTATTGAACATTTGTTTCTTAAATGTCCTCTGAGTTGTGTAGTTTGGGCACCGTCAACAATGCAAATCAAGATTGATTGAGACTTTAAATGAACTATAAAAGAATGGATCCTAAACAAATGTCAAAGTTACATGAAAAATGGATGGGATATGCGAATTATTGATGTAACATCTTGTGTTTCGGTTCATTTAGAAAGCAAGGATGCAAGGTTTTCATAAAAATAAGAGGTGGAATGGGAAATAAATTAATAATAGAGGTGACACATTTATTAATGATCTCTTTGGTGAAAACATCAGGGGATTGACACATGACAAAGTTACGATGAAGATACAAGAGGAAGAGGATTCTAACTATGCCAACATAATACAAGATCCACCAATTATTATCTGGCTCAATGAGGCTTCTTATACTAAGGAATAGGAAGATGCATGTATTGCGTCACTGATAGTAAACAAAGAAGGATAAATTACCTATAAAATTATGACGAGAGGAAGATCCAGTCTTGTACGGAAGGTAAAACACAGGCGCTGCTCCTGAACATGAGATATTCGACAGTTTGTTTCAAGAGTAGTTCTTTCTACTCGGACAATCTTGAGATTGTTCAATGAAATCATAAAGTACAGGGAATTAATTGAAAAATCCAACCAATTGGCGATAAATTTGGAGTTTGATGAACAAATTCCTAGAATAGAAAATGGCTCACACCACGAGGAGTTTAAGTGGCCCCTCTAACACACTAGCAAAGTGTGTAAGGAAAAATGTGAATGTGTCCCAATGGAATGACATATTGGTGGTGGAAAGTTTTGAGTTTCTAGAGTTTCTTAATATCATGTTTAGACGTAGCGGAGTTGGATGGGGTTTTTCTCTTTCAATTTAAAATATGTATGTTTTGATTTTCTGTGTGTAATTCTTATGACAAAAATAAATTAAAAATACAACCGTTTACCTACCAAAAAAAGTAAGGTGAGAAAATAAACATCTTTTATGTTGTAAAGAATATATCAAATTAGTTGACACATCTACTTAAATTTTTTACAAAATTATAATTAACGAATAGTATTTTACTTATCATCAATAGAAGAGAAATTTAAAAATTCCTTCCAAAAATTTGGATTTTGTAAAGAATAGTACATTCTTACGTTAAATGATAAGATAAGTAATAAGTTATCCAACTCTAGAACGGGACATTTTAAATAAGAAATATAACAGGGATCAATATAAGGGTAATGACCTAATCATAAGGCATAAAATTACAAACTACCTATTTGACCACATAATCTATAATCCTATTGGTTGTTTACCTGATCTACCTAATATAAATTTGTGGGATTTTGTTAGCTATCTCACAAATGTCTTCCACTATCAACAACACTCTTTGGTCTGTTGCTCAGGTGGAATACGAAATAGGTTGGACAACAAATAATGCATCATGCAGTCATGACACTATCATAAACCACTCTCCTCATAAACACACGTTTCTCAAACTGCTAAATATTAAGTTGTGAATACTAAACAAGATCCTATCATACACGTTTCCCGTATACTATAACATCGATGTTGAATCAGCCTAGGAATCCAAGAACTTCTCTATAGGGGTCCATAACTGCATCTACAATAATCTTTATTGAATCCATCTTATGAGGTGCTTAAATAGATGTGTAGTTGAAGACGAGGATAAATGAGGGTTGGATTGAAGGTTATAAATTGATTCCAGTATGCCAAGACCAACCTTGCAACGTCTACAAAATTAGTGAAAATGCAGTTTAGGGAGAATAAAATTTATTAGACATTAAAAGAATGTTTACTCAATAACAAATATATTTTCAGTGTTCCACACTGACCTAAAATGAGTAGGCTAGTCATGACACATGCATGCATTTGCACATTTATCACTTACAACCATAAGCCAAAGATCAAAATGAAATTCCTCTAAAAATAATTTCTTCATTGATATCGATATCCAAACCAAAAACCTTTAGTCCATCATAACTGAAATAGTACATGTTGTACAGTTTCAACATCTTTTCCATATATTGTGCAAATTGATGACTATGAACATTTTCTAGGTACCTATTTACTTGTGTGCGAAGAGCATTTTCACATGCCTTTTAAAAGTACAATTTGATTTTTAATGGTAACAGACCTTTCCATATCTATTTTTTAGGTCCTACTTCTAAGATACTAGAGTTGGGTCCAGATACCTCTCTATGAACAAAATCAAGGGCATGCTGATAGCCTGGGTTTATAATATATAATTCGTTTCCAGTGAGGAGCCATACTAGGTTGTTGGGATGGGTCCGAACTGTGAGGGGTATTTCTAACACTGTCTTGGTGCTCATCTAATTCAGTTTTCCTTTACTTAATTCTCGTTTCACAATCTTATGTCCGGGTTGATAAAATTTGCTACAACTGTTGGTGGGTTAGGTAAGGATATTGGCTTGGTGTTAGTATATTTAACCACAAATCATTCCATTTGAGATTGATTCATCCACTACACACTTCACCTTTAAAAGGAGGAACTTTTTCCCACTCATGGTACTTATCCATACACAATGGATGGTTGCCCAATGTCATTTCCCAAAAAGAGTTGATGGGGAAGTAGAGTCTTTTGAAGGTATGAGAGACTAGTGGGTTAGTGCATTTCAATACTCTTAACACTTGTTTGGTAACAAGGGCTAAACTATATGTTTGAAAATCCTTTAATCCAATGCCCCATCCATAAGAGGTCTAGCCGTGTCTCTCTTTTGATCCAATGGGAACCCTTGCTTTCATGTATTTGCCACAAAAAATATCGACCAATGTGTTTAGTGTTGTGGTGGTTGTCTTCGACAATATGAGTAAAGACATCAAACAGGTGAGTGAGAATTTAGCATCACATCAATAATTATCTATAAATGTAAGCTTCTCTCTGCTGACAATAAGGGTCATTCCATCCACTAATGTATTTTTTCACTCGTTCCAGTAACCATGCCAACCCCCAATGTTGGATGTCCTCTAATAGTGGTATCCCTAGATACTTTTCTAGGGATACCACTGCTGTATCCTTAATATATTTGAGATTAGGACCCTTGTTTTTTCTCTTGTATTTGGGCTAAAGAAGATCAAAGATTTATAAAGATTAAGGAATTTTCCTTTCATAATGCAATATATGTAAATGAGATCATTAAGCGTTAGTTCATTTTTTTCATTACATTCAAAGAAAAAGAGAATAATCAGCGAATAATAAATATGATATGATTGAGTACATTCATGTGAGATGAACTTGAAAACCAACTTGGTCTTTTCTTGTTCAAAAAATCGACTTTTTTTTAAAAAATATTTTGGAAAGGAAAATTAGATTTAGAGTTATTTTAAATCTAATAAAATTTAAATCTATAACTTCTTGATCATATGATTTCAACTTTGATCACTTGAATAAAAATTTCGGATTAGTGCCCAAGAAACCCCTCAAGTTAGAATTAATTCTTCCTCACCATATCCATTATTTTTTTGCTCATAAAAGGCACCATACATTTTACTTTTACTTTTTTTTTACCATATAAAGAGTCATTTGCGTTATGGGAAGCTTCCCATAACTCAAATTTTGAGTCATAAGAAGCTTCCCAGAATTCAGATTTTGAGTTTTGGAAAGTTTTTCATAACTCATTGTTCTTTAAAAAAGACAATATCTTTTACGGGATAATGGACAAGGATGCAGGGGATTATTATGTATTAACCCTAAAATTTCATTGACTGAAATCAACTTGTTAAAAGAAGTTATTATAAAATAAATTGTTAAATAATTTTTCTAAGTGATAATTTAGTTGTAATGGAGTGTGTTTAGAATGAAATATGTTCCTAATTTGATTCACACAATCTATTACAAGTAATTGACTGAATTACTGTATATAATGGAACATATACCATTACATCAAAAGTTTACTATAGACGATTGGACAAACTTTATCTACACCGTTTGATATTTGAAACTCATTAGAAACGTTACGATCATAGTATTCTATAGGGATGGCAATGGTCATGGTTTAAAACCGAAACCGATGAAAATCCGAACCGATTAAAAACTGATTATGCAACCATGGATAAAACCGTTAGGTTATGGTTTTGATAAATGTAACCGATGGTTAACTCCATTAGGTTATGGTTTTAGATAAAAATAAAACCGAATAACCAAAAAACCGTTTACTATCATCTATTTTTTTATATTTTGTAATAATATAGATAAAAAAGTATTCTCATATCTCAAAACTAAAATCTAAATATTTGATTTAACAAAAAAAAGTAACAAAAACGTTATTTAATTACAGATCAACATAATATTTTATATATTGGAGATTTTTTTGTAATTGTGATCTTGTTTCAATATTTTCAATATATATAGAGTTATAGTTTGGTTATGGTTAAAATCTGAAAAACCGTTCAAAAAACCAAATCCAAATTTTTCGGATATGGTTTTAAAAAGTAAATCCGATAGTTAAATCCGCTAGGGTTTGGTTTTTGATAAACTAAATGAATATGAACATTGTTTTGGATTTTTTTTGCAATAATTTGATTTGTTGCCATCTAAACTAAAACGAAAATTATTCCTACATAAGAGTAATATTAATGTGTAACCAAATGTCGTAAACAAAATATTTTTTTTGTTTATAAACCTTGGGTCTACAAACACAACTCAAGTCATAGTAGTTGCCTTGATGGAGGGCATTAACAAGTGAAGTGGGTAACTCAGCGCCGACAGATAAAAATGAAATGGGCCGTCCTCTTCTTCCTCACTTCTAGGGGCCATCTTTGTTTTGTAATAGCCTTTACTTATAAATATTGTTCCAAATCAGGTTCTTGTCTGAGAGTTACAAGTATTCTTACATTATTTAATCATTAAATGTAATAGCTCATAATTCAGTAACATGAGAAACCATATGATTAGTATAAAAAATAATAATTACACGACTGGTTACTTTTGCAGGATTTAAAACATAATTGGCTCTTTAAGCCAAACATACACTTTATTATGATATTAAAAAAGATCAACGAAAGGGGTCTTTAGCAGCTAGTTGCATGTCTGGGTATTTTCTATTCCCCAATTACTCTCTGCACTTGCCATTAAGATTGGTAAAGGGTCCAAAGTACTCGGGACATTTACTTTAAGTCAAAATTCTTTTAGCTAAAACGAATATCAATAATAAATATAATAATAATAATATTTGATAAATGATAAATGATATTAAACAATAGTTATTATAAATAATAGAATTATACTTAATGGAGGTACTAATTAAATATGGGTTACAAACTTTCACATTTTCATTTTTATGTCTATATATATGTATTATATGATGAGACATATTTTTTCTTGTTACGTGGGTGTCCGGACTAACTTGCGCATATCTCGAATAATTCCATAGAGGATATGCACGTCTCCCTATACATACCCCCGGACAAGTCAGAACTAGGTTACCCATGTTCAGAGAGAGATTCGCACCATGTACCTCTCATAAGAAAGTGTAAGGCCTTGGCCGTTGAGTTACCCCAACTGGTCACGGGTCATATATTATCATTGTAAAGATATAAGTTTTATAAAATTCAAAGACATTATACTCTATGCTCTTCTCTTCTTTTTTTCTATTTTACGTATTAGTTTATAACACGTTATCAGTACGAGTTTACTTTTTTGATCTTATAAAAAAGATAAATGATTTGGTAAGATATGTAATTTTATCTTATTTTATATATATTTGTTTGTAAATAGTAACAATGTTAAAGTATATATTCTTAGCACATGTTAAATCATACATTATATATAAAAATTCTTAAGGCTTGGAGTCTAGAATTTTTTTAGGCATGAAGCCTACAATGCATTTCATATGTTGGAAGCATAAAACAAATTTTATAGGCCAGAAGCCTAAAACAAATCTCATATACATATAAAATTGTTTGGCACGAAAGTTGTAACAAATCTCATAGATGGATCGAGAATTAAAAAAAGGCTAGGAGCCATAATTAACTAAAAAATGTAGGTTTGAAGTAAAAACTGTTCTATGATGAAAAACTCATATAGACTTCATGAATATTTGAGAATGATATTTTGTAAAATAAAAGGAATATGAACTATCTTTTTAAAGACTTGATGATGAAATTTTTTCCAATTTCAGTGAAACTGGAGTTTGTCGAGTACACATCAATGAAGATAATTCTCATTAACCAAAAGTATGTTCATAGAAATATTATGAACCTGAAATCCGTTGATGCATTTTTCGTATCATTTGATAAATATTTCTTGAATATTGAAGATCTTGTTTTAGTAACAAAATGATTTTATTTATTTTTTTCAGGATAATTTGTGCAAAGTTTGTATAAGAAACGTCTCGAACTTGCAACCTCCCTTATATATGTTTGAAGTCTTACCATTTGGACAAACTAATTATTTGCTAGTAAGGTTGGAAAATGAAATTGTTAGTACAAGTACATGTGCTACTAAGTTAATCAAGGGTTTCGAACGAGCAACCATAATATTACTGGTAGAATACATATTTGTATCCTTGTATGATATCACGCATATACTCCTGAAGTAGTTATATCACGAATAAAAGTTAAAAAAATGTTATGAGATTGTTCATCACGTAAGCAAGCAACATAATGAATTGTTGATATAAAAATCATAATTCACGTTCCATATACTCAATACTATTTCCTAAAGTGATTAAAATTATATTTCCAAAATGAATGCAATATTTCAACTAATGAGTAAATGATGAAATGGTAAATATTGCGGAATATGCATTCCACGTGATACAACGAAAATTATTAAGCCAACTCATGTTGTCAAATGCGTTTCTCTTAAAGAAAGTAATGTTCATTGAAGAGACCTAGGTACCTAAATATGAGAAAAGTTATGTAGATTATCTGCCTACTGAATTATTTAAAACTGTTAGAAAGTTTATGGGATTTATATATTTTCATTAAATATAGCGCTTGAAATAAATAATAAGGATCCTAAATCACAAAGTGGTAAAATATGTCGGCAATGATAGAATGGGTAATAGGGAATTTTGAATATAAAACCCTACTTGTATCATGGAGGTTCCTGCAAAAACCTAGAATTAATTACGGGGATACGTCCTCATTCTTATGTTATTGATACGGTGTAGTGGTGATTAAATTAATATTAAAGTTTTTGACGAACAAAATAGGTGCTCGAAGCACCATAAGTATCTGAAGCATGACAGGTACCCAAGCACGAAAGATGTTTGAAATCACAACAAGTGTCTGAAGCACGATAGGTGCATGAAGTACTTAGAGCGTCTAAATATGAATTTCCCAAAGATTGAGAAATATATGGAGTATAGAAAGCCCTCAAGAACATTATTTATTTAAAGCACAAGAGACAGTGTCTAAATTATGAAATGATACTCAGAATAATTGTTTTTATAAATAATGTTATAATAAGGGGGATTTGATATTTGTGTATTGTACGTTTTTTTCTTTGCTTAGGTTTTTTTTTCCACTGGGGTTTCCCAGTAACGTTTGAACGAGACATGCCAAATATTCATTGTCAAAAAAAGTATATACTCTTTTTCTCGATCAAGAAAATGATGTTACTAACACTTCATACACTCAAGTGAAAATCCAAAGGATTTACTAATTAAAGAGTTATTAACGATAACACCAAAGTACAAGTTCGCAAGTATATAATGTATATGAAACATGCAATGTCGTAATTGGGGGGGGGGGAGAATATATTAGATTTTGCACTCTTTTTCTTCACCACGGTTTTTTCCATTGGGTTTTCGTGGTAAGTTTTTAACGAGACAGATTGAATATGTGTCAGAACCCGCAAGGAATGATGTATTCTTTTTCCTTCATCAAGTTTTGTCTTAATGAGTTTTCTTGATAAGGTTTTAATGAGTCATATCCTTTAGTGAATATCCAAGGGGGAGTGGTATGAAATATTTATTTAAGTGGATATTCCCTAATAAAGTCATAACGTATCAAAATGAATATATATGGATATAGATCATTCGTAGTGTAACCCCATGGTTCTGCAATCACTAAGTACAAAGAAAGATCATTTTTGTCTGGGAGAGGAAAATGAAAGAATATCAGGTCCTGATGTACCTTATCTTAATGCAGTTGGAGCATTAATGTACCTTGAAAATTTCATAAGACCGGATATAGCGTTATCTAGCCAACTTATTGGCAGTGTATAACTCGGAACCAACATGAAGACATTGGAGCAATGTTAAACATGGTTTGTGTTATCTTCATGGGACAACTGACTTGGGTTTACTCAAAAGATTCAGAAGGATAAATAGTAGGATATGTTATCGATCCTGACCTTAAAAAAGACATATCTCAAAGTGGGCGACATAATATATCACCAAAACTTTCTGCACACACGGGCTAAAGAAGAATGTTGATATTGACATTCGACAAATACAACCATGTAACAATTTTGTATATTTTTTTACAAAATCATTTATAACCAAAACTTCAAGAAGTCGATCCATAATATTGGAATGCGACAACTCAGAGATCTCTTGCCAGGCGCCAGTATCAAGGGAAGCGTGAACAAGACATTGTACTCTTTTTCCTTCGTTCAAATTTTTATCCCATTGGGTTTTTCTTTACAAGGTTTTAATGAGACAATGTTTCACGATGATTAATTCCATGTATGTGTACTCTTTTTGCTACTACCAAGTTTTTATCCCACAAGTTTTTTTTTAGAAATGTTTTAATGAGGCATATATCCTAATGGACAAACATCCAAGGAGGAGTATTATAAATAATATAATTATACTTAATTGATGTCCTAATTAGGTATGAGTTACAAACCCTTCACATTTTTTTCTTTATGTCCATAAATGTATCATATGAAGGGTCATCTAATACCTATAAATATATGACCCTCATATCATCGTAAAGATATAAGTTGTATGAAATGCAAAGACATTATACTCTATGCTCTCCTTTTCTTTTGTCCTATTTTACGTATTATTTTATAATAATAATAATAATAATATTGAATATCATTTCAAATATAATTTTAAATTTTAAATATTATTATTTAGATAGTATATAATCAAGGGTGCTTAACACAAAAAGGTAATGCTGAAAAAAATTGTTGTCCAACAAGGTCCACCCTATGCTCGTTGATAAACACGCTCAACTCATTAAAAATATACACGCAACTCGTTAAAAGATATGTAACCCATTAAAAAATTCGCAAAGCCATTATAAGTATAAAAATAATCTATCGATTATTCAAAATTTGGATTTGTTAAGGATGAGAGAAAATGTATTTGGACTTTTTAAGCAATTAATTCTATAATCAACCCATATAATTATTTTATAATTAATTATTTTCTCTCATTTTATGATTACAACATCTGAAATGATATTTAGGCAATATGATCTGATATAATGTTAGCAATCATAATAATCTCCTTGGAAACTCGACAATCATCATAATTATGCTTTGAAATAACTATGGCGATCTAAGAGAAATCATATCGTTTTATTATTCCAATCCATTTAATCGACCGCCAATACAACTAAAATCCATATCCAAGTCCATGTCATGTATGTGTTGAAAGAATTTTCAAAATTATTCAAAACTTTAGCCCGTCCAATAAAAAAGAACAACCAATAAGACAGTGTATAACCGACTAAATTTTGATAGGTATTCACACTCGACGGGAATGGTACATCTCAGTCCCATCCTCTAAATTTTTTCAGGTGTAGCTGATATACCAAAATTACCCTCGAGCCATTCGCAAAGTCAAATAAGCATTATTACGCATTAAGAATATATAGTATCTATATCCTCCATGACCTTGATTAGTAATGATGCATCCTTGAAAGTAAATCATCTCTAAACCCCTCACAATCTATGAGCAAGGGAAAGTAGAAAGACACCCATACCCCTTCCTTCTAATTCATCGATCATCCTCGGTAAAGGTTGTGGGGAGGCTACGCCGTATAAAACAGTTAAATGTAATCCACTAATATCATGATCTCACCACGAAAGGTGGGGAGGTTACCCTAATGGTTTAAACTCCCTATTATCACTACCTATGATCATATCCCCAACTGCTCACATCTAATATCTATATAAAGACTATATCTCCCACTAAAAAGGTATATGCAACATAACACACAAGGATCAAAACCTAACCTCTAACTTGTCACATCCATACATTATATTTTTATGCAAATATATTGCTACAAACCCCCCTCGATAAGAATTCTAACATATTCATCACAAGGCACGTTCTACTTTTGACATATACTCGATTGACTTGAGCGTCAGAGTTCCAAAAGGGGAACTCCACCCCTTTGGTTCACTAACTTTAGTCTGGTTTCAGGTTAGATCAAGTCTATTCTCAAAGTCGTACTATTGGCTGCATGGTTCCTAGTCACTTCATCTCATGTAAAATTTGGATTTCTAAGCATATGCAATTTTTTCACTATCAAATGTATCATACCTAGTCTATGGGGAGATTAGCTTAGCCTAAGAGTATGACAAGCCATACTTTTAGTCCTTGGATTCTCTAATAGTGGTTGTTTTTGCTTTGTACTCCTTTGGAGTAGCGAATAATAGTTTTTGATGTAACTCATTATTTTATCTTTGACTGAAAGCTCTCAAGTTGTTGATGATTGTAGAAAATCATTGAGTTCAAGCTTTCTCCGGTATTCATCCTGAATAACTCATATTGTGTCACATAAATACTAATTTTTTTTATTTTTTACATCCAGAGTTCATTGATAAGATAGTTCAGAACTTTCAAAATTTCTTGTACCGTTGCTCACTCAATAACTCGACTGTACTCCAAAGAACTTAAACTACATATAAGAGTGTTTAAAACTTTATTTTTCTTCTTGAGTCTTGATATATCCTCCCTGTGAGCTCTTCATCTGTCTTCACGATCTTTGCGGCAACATATTATAATGGATGAATGGTCCATTTTTGTCCTCGAGGTGTGACATAAAAATTGAAACTCATAGAATGATAACTCGTAAATGTACAAGTTGTCACAAGTAGTAAAGTTTTAAGAAATATATCGTCTCTATAGGGAATAAAGAGTTAATAGATAACTTTAATCTAATCTAGATATCTCGTTGACGTACAAACTAAAAAAATAAAGATATTTATTTGGTTTTTGGAGTTATTAACTACTCAGATACAAATTAAAATATATAATGATTAACTAAAGAAAGTAAACTAAAGGGTTTTTAAAAGATGGAGAAAAGGCGTAGCTCAAGACACTTGTAATTCCCACTAAATATGACTTGGACTTACTTGCAGTTTAAGGGAAAAAAGGAACGTTATTTCAAACCGGGACTCTAATTTCACCCTAAACCTTTTTCGAGCAATTAGGGGTTGCTATTCTATACTAGAAACCTCTCTCGATCAATTCTATAAAACAATCTAACGATTAAAATTTTTACCCTCACGCGAGTGTCTACAAATTTGGGCTTCTTGGCTCTAAATTCATAGGATGTGATATAACCTAGTTCCACTACCAAACCCCCCTCTATGGCGTAGTTTAATAGATAAATAACCCAAAATATTCTGCCGTAATACTTTAATTCAATAAATAAATGTAAGGTTATACACAATAAAACAATTCCACTCTTTATTAAAATATGAAATCCCAAATTCTTACAAACAAATCCAGTTCATGAGTTAGGGCTTATACCCAAGCAACTCAAGCTACTAAAGAGTTTAGTTCATGGTGGAATAAAATGAAAAAAGACAAAAGAGACATAATGAAAGCGAATAAATAACAAGAATAAATAATTACACTACAAATTACGGAAAGAAAGATAAAATGGTGTTGTTCTTGACTACCTTTCTTCTTATCCTTGCTCCATATGTTTATGAGCCTTAGAATATAATAAGTGATATGTTTTGATCTATATACTGATATATATATATATATATATATATATATATATATATATATATATATATATATATATACACACATATATATATGCATACATATCCAAGTACTGGGCCAATTTAAATGAGTAAATAATGATCCAATGGACTCCTTACAAATTCTAGGCAACTTGGCTCTTCATAGAAAAATATCCACAACTTATTCAATTCAACTCCGATTTACAAACCATTTATTCTCATGCAATATAAACTCCAAGTTATATGTTGGGTGTAAGTTTCATGATCAGACTCTCTACCGATTATTTTTCGTGAATTTTCGAAGTTGATAGAGCACTGCCAACAATTCACGTTAAGTTTCTAATGGAATTTTTTTGCTCCTTTTGCATCTTGACTTAGATTTTTCTTGACCTTTTGACTTCCTAAATTAATATAAGGGTCTCGTATCATCCATTTTCCTAGAATCATCACACTTAGCACACAAATTATATCAAATTTCTGCAAAATACATGTATATCCAAAACTAGCTAACAACTCAAAACATGTCAAATAAAGGATAAATCCCACATTAAATCTACAAAACCCACCTAAATTATGTCTCACTAAACACAAAATCAATCACAAAACAAGAGACATCAACCATTTTGAGTGATTTTCCGTAAGGTATAGTCAAGTCCTTTCAAGTAGATCTCGATTCTCTTCTTACAATTAAAATAGTCGGTGCCTGTAAATAATAGAGGTATAATAGTTTTTTACCTTTTGAATGGTTACATTATATGTCGTAATAAACTCCAGATGCTAAATATTAGATATAGTCTTTAATACCTATTTAAAATCTAATAAAGTGTCCTAGATGAGGGGCGGGGATGAATAGAACAATGCAGAATTATAAAATCTAACTTGAAATCGAAACACTTGATTTTTCCTAAAGGTCCAAGCTTTATGGACTTAAGATAAGTAGATAGAACAACACCGAGAGATTATATATATGAGTATATATACTCAAATGAAATCTATATGGATATACTTTATGATGAACACTAGTCAAGAAACAAGTGAGGTAATTTAACATGGAAGGGTTTAAGCCTAACATTATATGCAAAGTAAAGAAAAATATTAAACTATAGGCATGCACAAAGTAAAGAGTTAAGGGTAGATAGATATTGAGAGAGCAAACACAAGATTTGGAGTGGTTCGTCCTTCCTTGCATACATACACTACCTAAGGTATGAACATCCTTCATATTTCAACTCCTCCACTAAAACTGCTCGTGTCTCCTTAAGGCGAAACCACAAACCATTACACCCTATTAGAAATCACCCTTCGAAGGACCCCACTAGTGATATCTCCAACTCTAGGAAAACAAGAAGACAATCTCCACTCCTAATATACCACTTAACAAGCCCGTAAAGCCTTCTCTTGTGTATCGCCACACAAGGACTACCAGACAATCTTTACCATGATCTTCCATTTCAATTGTGTGAAGCCTTCAAGCTAATTTCGTCTCCTACACAAGCTCTTCCTCAACCTTGTCTTGTCTATGAATAAAATATTCTTTACTAGACCAAGAACAAACCCTAGGTTTTACAATTAACCCTTAATCTACCTAACCTAGCCACTAAACTTCTAAATTACAAGAGAAATTGTGGAATAGTGATTTACAAATAAACACGTGAGGAATATTTCTTTGGGACTCTCCTAAATGTATCTTTGAACAAGCATTGAATGTGTAGAAATAAAGTCACTTAATGGATTCACACAATTCCTATATTTATAATTCCTACAATATTATGGGTCACGTGTTGCTCTCTAGTTGTTTGCAATTTGTATTCTCTGGACGTTTGCGTCTTCAAGCCGTGTTAACATTTAGTCTCCTTTATAGGTTTTTTAATGTGACAAATACTTTGATTTTTAAGTCTTATATAGGTGTTTATTTTATCAGTCATATCATGCATCATTATTCATTAAAACACTTGCGAAAACATCTTTTTGATCCTTCAAATATGACCTTCTAAGCTTTAACCTTACCCTTCAGTTTTAGAGGTCATATCTTTATATGTGTTGATATTAGATCTTGGTATTAACTACAAACCTTCACAAAAACACTATCTAAACACATTACATGTTTTAATAATTCTCTTTTGAGCATCAGAACATGAACTTATTCAAACATCTTGGAGACTATATGTACACAAACTCATTTGGTTATATTTATGCATACTTTGAGCTGTAGCTCTTGAGTTGTTCTACACATATGATTGAAATATCACCCTTAACAATTATTATGAAGAAAGATTTTATAAAATAGGTGATCTATGCATAATTGAACAAAACAACATCCTAATTTGAAAACTTGGTTCCCAGTTTTGCTAGAGAAAAATCACTACATTACGGAAACCTCTTTCAGCATCTTGAAAATCAAAATTCCACCCCTCATCAAGAAGTGTCATCCCGATTATGAACAAACACCCAAAATTACACAAAACCTGACATCCCGCTTTATGATATTACTACGTCGTTTTTTATGTCAGCTTAGAATTCAACTGTTAATCACCTAGAGCCACATGGATTATAGACATTGGGGAACAGACCGAGCACCCAATTTATGAAAAACAGGATCCCGATTTGAAGAGAAAATAAGCACAATCAATATAGCCATTGGACTTTACTTGCATATATATATATATATATATATATATATATATATATATATATATATATATATATATATGTGTGTGTGTGTGTGTGTGTGTGTGTATACATGGCTATTGTGCATCATTCTACTAACCTCTTTAAACTCCAATTGATCACTGATGTCGACTAGGGTGTGATAAAAATATGATATAAATAAGTGAAGAAATAGACACCCTAGCCTAAGCACGGTTATGCAAGTATACAGGACGTATGCAAGTTTTATTGATAAATAAGGTTCGTTCCTCAGAGACTACGAAAGTTAGAGAGAACTTATGTAATTTATCATGTGCAAGTAAGAAAGATAGATCAGATAATACGCAGGAAAATAAAAGACTAAATAGTTTTTTGTTTGGTTTTTGTAAAGAGAAAATTAGACTAATAAATTAAAGACATAAAATTAAATAAGCAAAGAATAGATAGTATGAGAGTTTAGCCCGAGAAACTAGCAAGTAATTCCCACTAGCGTTGTTTATTCTAAACATGTAAGGGTGAATTCTGTTGAATCGCAATAATCAGGATTCTAAATTCCTCCTTATCCCCGGAGAGCGAACTAGGGCGGCTACCTTTCAATCACGAGGGAACTCACAAAGGGTTAACCTGCGCCACTTGGTTTCTAGGTGTAGTCCTACCTACTAATGATGATTGGTGATTAAATTAAACCTTAGTGATTATCTAGTTAGACTGGCATTGTCAGGATCAATTCCATATACTAAACACTATGTGGTGTTTAAATAGTTAAACAACCCTTCCGGGCGACCATCTAACTACTATTAAGGTAATCCTATACGCGGGCCCTCGTAAGGAAAACAATCAATACATCAAAGCACATAAACAGAGAATAAAACATAATTTCAAATTAAATAAGATGGTATTCCAAATTAGATAGATTTAAAACAAGAACTAGGGTTCATACATATATGCTAAATCTCAAGCTAAAAATAATTTAGTTCATACTAAAGAAAGAAAAGAAAAGAATTACAAATTCGAAGGTTGAAGAAGACATGATATGGTGTTCAACTCCTTCCAGACTTCTCTTCTTGTGTTGTAAGCTTCCTCTTGGCTTAAGGTTTGCCAAGGATGTGTTTCTTCTGATTAAAGGGTGTATTATAGGGTATAGGAAATTATAAAACATTTTCTTGGAGTGGAAGACAAGTAACTTGGACTCTAGCCCAACTCAAATTCGTAATCCTAAAATACAGAAAAGGTAATATTCTGGTGCTGTTTTGTTTTGGCCGTAACTCCTTCAAGCTAAAAATAATTTAGTTCATACTAAAGAAAGAAAAGAAAAGAATTACAAATACGAAGGTTGAAGAAGACATGATATGGTGTTCAACTCCTTCCAGACTTCTCTTCTTGTGTTGTAAGCTTCCTCTTGGCTTAAGGTTTGCCAAGGATGTGTTTCTTCTGATTAAAGGGTGTATTTATAGGGTATAGGAAACCCTAAAACGTTTTCTTGGAGTGGAAGACAAGTAACTTGGACTCTAGCCCAACTCTAATTCGTAATCCTAAAATATAGAAAAGGTGATATTCTGGTGTTGTTTTGTTTTGACCGTAAATCCTTCAATACTTATCCGTTTGACGCGTTCCATATGTCGAAACTGAGCGTCTCAGAAAGCTCTATAACTTTTATTCAGACCATTCTTCCAAATTCCTAGTCAATATTGAGTTATGATGACATTTATGTTCATAGCTGCTGAAATTCAGATTTATTTAACAACTTTATCATTTCCTTTTTCATATTTCTTTCCTTTATCTCCAATTTTCATATTTATCTTCTTTCCATTATCTCTTAGAATTGACTTGGCATCTAATTAATTACCATATATATTTAAAACTTCACAATTAACAAACAATTAAACCCAATATGCTCTAAAAATAATAAATAATCAAATCAAGACACGAAATAGGAAAGTGTACTAAATCATGAGAAAATCGACCTATATCCCAATAAATACACCTAAAATGATGTCTCCAACTAATATTAATTCATCACAAATAAAGAGACATCAATCACTTTACTATTTGACACTCCAAGAACAAATTTACAACCGATTATCTTTATTCTCAATTTATAAAATTAAGCTTGTTGTTTTAATTTTTATAAATACTCATTATGAGTTATCATTTAATATTCTTGTAGCCCTTTCTATAGAATATGATTGAACACCTAAGAGAATAGTAGTTCGAGCTCGGGTTAGAGTTCAAGGAGAAGGCTTCCCAAAGATATTGGTAAAATCGCATAGGTTATTACACAAAAGGTTTAACTCAAGGTATTTGAGACCGGGTTATGACTTAACTGCTAAAATCTCACTCTAGGGTTGTGACTTAACTGGTAAAAGTCTCGGTTTCTAAGTTTTGGTTTATCTCGAAAAAACCTCATTGTTATTGATTTATATCTCACCCTTAAGAGATATCAAGAATCTTAGTGGTGAACTTAAAAATCATGAGGTGGCTACCTTAGGTAGTAGATGTAGGGAACTGAACCATTATACATGATTGCTTATCTTATTTCCCTTATCTTTTTACTTATCACTTTAATTAAAAAATATTATCTTACTTATTAAACCTAACCTAGTTTATGTTTAATCCTTTTAGTGTTTGATAGAAAGCTCAAGATATCCCTTGTAACACTTAGGTGCTCAATTGTTTGACCTTATGTGTTTAGCTAAAATATACTAACTTAGTTAGACCATCTCCTTATTCACTTTATTGATGTATCCCTAAATGTTCTAATTTTATGCCCTTGGGAGACATCATTTTGGTGTTTATTCGACTATTTTGATAGATTTTTGGACTAAATATGCAATAATCCGAATTTCCTCTATATTTCTAGCATTTTTAATTTATTAAACTTTTGCGCGTAATATTGGGTATTTTAGTGAAAAGTTTGTAGGTTTTGAATATTAGCTAGAAGAGGAATCTGAGAATAAAGTCAAAGATCGTGATATGGAGTCAAAGCATGAAGACAAATCCCGAAACAATTGATATTTTAAAGATGCAAATCTGGAAAGTTCCAAAGATTGCTGATTTCGAGCCACCTAAAAGTAGATTTAGCCGCTTACTTGTGAAGAGAAAACGTGCCCCATTGAGTTACGGAACTTTAGCAACTGGAATGAGGTCAATCCGAGTTGAAACGAGTCGGTTAGAGCTGTTTTAGTGGAGGTGGTGCAGCAGTTACGGGATTTTGGGCTAAGATAATGGACTTAGGCCTTTATCAGGGGCGGATGTGGGGGTGGGCTGAGGTGGGCTGCAGCCCACCCCACTCTATCCAACACACTATAATTTAACCTGTTTTTTTTTTTTTGAAAGAATAGATAAAAATATAACTAAAAATATTATAGCATAAAATTAGCCCTCCCTAATTTAAAGTTTAGAGATTAATTCTATCAAATAATAAAATTTATTGACGAAATTGGAACATAAATACCATTAAATATTCAATTTTTTGGTTCTTTTTAATTTTTTTCCATAGATTTTTTTGGTAATTAACTCTTAAATGTTTTAAAAAATTTCATTAGGCCCCCTAAATTTTAAAATTTATTTTATTAGACTTTAAATTATTTTATTTATAGGATTTTTTGTTTTTTTACAACAAAATGTATGTTATTTTATATAAAATAAGTACATTTATCAGATGATTAATTTTAAAAAATAATTTCCGGACTTATATTGCAATCTTTACACAATATAGGGATTTATAGTGCATTTTAGCATTATATAAGGATCTATCTAGCAATTTTTGCATAATATGTAGACTTATCGTGCAAATACGACAAAATAATTCTTGGTGCATAAGATGAATTGAAATGCTACTATTTCATCTTTCATTCTTAGAATCAACATCATGTTATTTTTATTTTATCTTTACACCTTTCTTGACATATCTTTGTGTGTGATACTTTTTTTTGTGAGTTGTACTACCATTCATTGTAGTATCTCCTATTGTACAACTCTTATGAAGAAAGCATTTTGTTTTGAGCTATCAATGACATATAGGTTGAATGCCTCTTCAGTCTAGAAACGTCATACCCAAAACTAGAATACCTTTTTAAATTGGTATACCGTTTTGTGCTAGAAATTAGTATAATTTATTTTGTTGGAACCAGAAATAGTCAGAGATAATCAACAACCTTGTAACCAGGTATCCTGCATCCCTAACCAAAACGATTACCTGTTTTTATGTGAAAACGGTATAACGCTTCTTATCTAACTGTTGAACAGAGGATGCCATGTGGAAGATAGCCGTTGAGACAAAAACGTTTACCCGTTTTACATTAAACAGTAATACCTATTTTCAGGGCATGTACTATTTCTTATGGATACATTGGAACTTGATCTACTATATATAGAAGTCCATCTTTCATCATATGTCTCACCTCTTGAAGCCTTAATTCAATATCATACTATCCTACTTCAATAAAAAATCACCAAGCTTGTTCATCACTTTTATATCATCTAATCAAGCTTGGTGCAATTATTTGTTATATCTAGCTCAACAAGGATTTCATTCAAGTCAAGCTATCATATACATATCCACCCAATAAAAGATATCAACCTCAAAGTTTACTTTTACATTCATATCACCAAATAGATCACATTCAATCTTATTAGATTAGCTCATCAAAGAGCACATTCAAATTGGTTGTAATTGTATTCATCTAACCACTTAGGGTATTGCTCTTTCTCTACATTAGAGAAGACGTAGTTTCATAGGTTAGGATTTAACCTTGTAAAAATCTATCGGGTTGTGACTTAACCGCTAAATGTCTCACCGGGGTGTGATTTAACCGGCAAAAGTCTTGGGAATTTTTAGGTTGTGGTTTAGGCTTGGAAAACCTCGTTGTAACAGTTTATATATCACCCATAAGATATATCAAGGATTTTAGTGGAGAATCTTGAAAATTCTATGGGGATGACCCTAGGTAGTGGATGTAGGGAAACCGACCAGTCTAAATGCCTCGCGTAGTCTCCTTCTTTATCTTTTATTTATAGCATGCATTTCATTTACCTAATTGATTATATTTCTTAGATTAATTTTTATTTCCATATAATATCTTTAGCAGCTCAGTGTCCTTTGTCCTTGAACCTTTGAACTCTTATTAATAATTTGATGTGTATGCATATAAGTCCTTACCCTTAACACACCAAGCTTCTATATTTCGCAATTAGCAAACTCCTTATAACATTATCTTATCTTGGGAGTTTGAAATTACGTTTTGAATAACCTTATTTTATATATCCTTATTTTTAAAATTATGCACATATTAGATTAGAGTCCTATTTACCACCTCTAGGACCTTACAAACATCTTTGAGACTATGTGTGCACAAACTCCTCTTCTTATATCCTTGCATACTTTGAGCTTTAGATCTTGAGTTGTTCTAAACTTATGCTTAAAATATAATCCATAAAACTCTTGTGAATAATGATTTTATCAAATATGGGATCTATGCATATTTGAACAAAATGACATCCCGTTTTTGCTAAGGTAAATAACCGTACTACAGAAACGTCTATCAGCGTCCCTAAAATCAAAACATCATCCCGATTTGAGAGTTTGACATCCTCTTTCAAGAAGCGGCATCTTAGTTTTGTACAATCTCCCAAAATCTCACAAAAACGAGGATCCCACTTTATGACGTTACAACGTCATATTAATGCCAACATAAAATTCAACCGTTAAGCATTCAGAGCGACGTGGATTATAGTCGTCAGGAACAAAACGGGCACCCGGTTTATGAAAAACGGGATCCCGATTTGGAGCAAATATAAGCACAATCATTATAGCTGTTGGACCTTCCTTTCTTATATATGTGCATTATTCTACTCACTTATTGAAGCTCTAATTTATCACTTAGCTATCCAACACTTCAAGAAAGAATTCACAAGATATCATATTCATATTCATCATATATTCCAACTTGTTGTATTAATAGTTATGTCTACTCATTAGGAGTCATCATATACTAATCTTGCAATCAAACACTTGTCCTAAACAAGATATTAGCTCTTGCTCTAGAATAGGATTGAAGATCCAATATAAGATAAAAGAGGACCGAGTTTGAGTTAGAGTTAAAGGAGAAGGCTTCCCAAAGGAAGTGGTAAACTTTTGTAGGTGTTTACATAAGGGGTTTAGCTCAAGATTTTTGAGCTCGGCTTGTGACTTGACCATTAAAAGTATCATTCTTGGGTTGTGACTTAACCAATAAATGTCTCGGTTTCTAGGTTGTGGTTTAACCCATAAAAACCTTAGCGTAACTAGTTTATATCTCACATTTTAAGACATATCAAGAAGCTTAGTGGAGAAGCTTGAAAATCCTAAGATGACTACCTTAGATAGTGGAGGTAGAGAAAATGAGCCATTATACATGCTTTCATATCTTCTTTCCCTTATATATACATATATTTAATTATATCTTGAATTATTTATATTATATTGAGTATCAAACCTAACCTAGTTAATGTTAGTTCATTTTAGTGTTTGATAAAAAGCACAACAAATCCCTTATTACACTTAGGTGCTTAATTGTTTGACCTTAGGTTTTAAACTAAACTATACTAAAATAGTTAGAAAATCTAATTATTCACCTTAGGTAGATACCTCATTTTATATACTTATCCTAACTCCTTAGCTAGAATTCTACTCTCCTAATTATATTGCTTCTACACTTACAAAATCTTAAGATCATTGTAGTTTACTTCCTTGGAGTTCGTCCTTAATGTTTCATATTTTGTGATATAATATTCGTATCACGAGACATATTTTTGGGGGATTAGTGGACGCGAGAGAGGGATTATTCCCTAATATTTGTTGTTTCTTACCTATCTCATTTTAGGTTTATTACTATTTCTAAAGTATTTGTGCTTTAATCGTGTGTTAAGTGTATAGATTCTTAGGTACATGGTTAACATGGGATCCTAAGATGATATTGAGAAGTCAAGAAAGATAAATCCACACTTAAGTAAAGGAGTAGATAGAGCAAAAAGTCATTTTGGAACCATTTGAGTATTTATTGGAAAGTTTGACGTAACTTGTTTTAATCACCACGGGAAATTGGAAAGAGATTTTGACCTAATTTATTTTTATTTGGAAAGATCTTGAAGTCAGTGTAGCGTGAGAAATGACGAAAGTCATTTCGAAGTTGAGACGAGAAAGTTATGGCAATTCCCCCACAGTGATTCAAAGCTGTCCAACAATAAGTCAAAACAGGTTGGGCCTTTTGGACCTCCCAAAAGGGGCCTATGTAGACCTACAGACACTATTAATACCCCTTATCAGCTAAAAAACATACACAAATCATATCGTAGAAAAAAATACACAATTCATATCATAGAGAGGCTAATCACGCTTGGAGCTAAGGAAGAGAAGGAGAAAGGGATTTCAACAACAACTCCACCATTCTACATCATCGAGAGTCTGTTTTAGCTATTCTATTAGAGTAATTTTATTCTATTTTTAGTTTTAAGAATGAATTTCATAATTTTAATAATTTATATTTAGTATGTAATATGATCTAATCCCTTAGGTCTTTGATAATTGCGTAGTATATGAACCTTACTTAACTAATTGATGATTCTCAGCTTTTGGGATAATTTTTGTATATAAATAAATTGAACTAAATTCTTGTTGATTATATCTTTTTGTTTATGGGCTATTCTTACCTTTATCAAGTACAAGGTAGTAATAGTAGGTAGACTGTCACCCGGGAAGGGGGTTTAATCACAGACATATGATATAAGCGCTTAGTGTGCGTTACTGAGCCAAGAGGTCTTGACTAGCTAAGTAGTCAATAGGGTATAAACCAGTTACATCCAAAATTATTTTAGGGTCACCTAGTAGAGGTCTCTAGTATTGTATGATAGCGTCCTATTCACACAGGAGGGGTTAGGAAGATAATTGAATCCTGACTAGCGCCGAATGACCAATTTGCACTTATGTCTTGAAACGTCTAATTAAGAAACTTAGGGGAAGACCAACCATGATCAAGCACTACTCTCTAATATTACTTATCTTTTCTTAGTTAATTAACATTTATTTCTCATCAATTATTTCTTTAGCTCGTAATTATTTAACATTTATCGTCATTAGCTTAATTTTCAGAAAACCAAACAAATATTTATCTTTTATTTAATTATCTTTTCAACTAAGCCATGGTTTCTCTAAGCACATTCAATTTAACTTTGTAAATACCTAAGAACAAAAACCCTTTACTCACCCATTTTATTACTTGTCAACGAACCGTGTACACTTGCGAGTGATTAAAGTCTGTTTTAATTTAGACGATTAGTTATCACACTCACATGACCGACAATCCTATAGGTTTATGACATCTTACTTATCTTAGATTCAGAGTAATTAATCTTTAATTAGAAATAGATCATATTAGTGTCCTTTTCACCTCCCTCTAGGACTAACATGTCGGATACAAGGTAACATGGCTTTAATGAATGTTTGACAACTGATACACTGACAAATTTATGCTCTTATTTATAGCCATTACATTTACTCCTTCTAATAATATTTATTTATATTATAAGGTGTAAATTTAGGTCAAATTCCCATTACATTTACCACTTTTGAAGTTACTTTCCCATTTTTCTTTCCTTTGGTCATGTTGTTTTTTCTAGCAAAATTATTATAGTTCATTTTCTTGTTCACGTCCTTTTCTATTTCTTCAACATCTTGATCACTTGGGATTTATTCCTCCGACTCTTCATCATTGCTTCTTCTATGCATACTAGCTTGAATCACAAGTGATGGCCTTATCCTTCTTAATACGTTGTCTCAAAGTTTTTCTTGATCGATGGTAAGCTATTTTGTCATAAGTTGCAAACAAGCTCATGAACATACATATTTGAGAGATCCTTGAATTTTCTAATGACGGTTGATTTTGATTTGAACTCCTTTGGAAGAGCGAATAATAATTTTTGACACAACTCATTATTTGTGTAACTTTAACCGAGATCTCTCAAGTTTTTGACCATTGTAGAAAATTGTTTATGCGTATAGTTCAAGCGTTCTTCAGTCTCTATCTTGAATAACTCCTACTGTGTCACATAAAGACCATTTTTGTCTCTTTGACATCCAGAGTTCCTTGATACATAGTTTAAAAAGTTTCCAATTTTATTGTGTCGTCTCACACTCACTAACTCGACTATACTCCAAAGAACTTAAACCACATAGAACTGTTCTTAAGTAGTTATTGTTCTTTGTGGTTTTTGCTAGATCCTTCTTTGTGAACTCTTTATCCATCTTCACAATCATTGCAACATCTCTAAAAGGGCTGAATGGACCATTTTAAGTGATTTTCCGTCAGGCATATTTAAGTCCTTTCGAGTAGATCTACATCCTCTTTTCCAATAAAAATACATGGTCCTACAAATTACAGAGGTCTAGTAGTACTTGTACCTTCCCATTGGTTAGATTCTATGTGGTAGTAAACTTTAGATGCAATTAAGCACAATTAACATTAGAGATAGACGCTAATACCAATTAAAGTACAATAAAGTGTTTTAGAGGGGGGTGGTGAATTTGACAACGCAAAATGATAAAATTTTAACTCAAAATTGGAACACTTGATTTTACCTAAAAGTCCAAACTTTATGGACTTTCGATAAGTAGTCTAGAACAACACATAGAGATAAGATATATGAGTATAAATACTCAATTAAACTCTATGTGGATTTATTCTATGATGAATAGTATTCAAGAATTTAGCGAGACAAATTAACAAGTACTTAGCATGCATGACCCTAAGCCTAACAATATATGAATAATAAAGGAAAATATAAACCTATAAGTGTGCACAAAGTAGAGAGAGAGGAGAGAGGAGAGAGAGAGAGAGAGAGAGAGAGAGAGAGAGAGAGAGAGAGAGAGAGAGAGAGTTTTAGATTGGTCTAGCCTTCCTTTCCTACTTACACTACCTAAGGTATGAGCACCCTTAATATTTCATCTTCTCCACTAGAATTACTTGTGTCTATAAAAGGTGAGACCACAAACCTTTACACCCTCTTTAATATCACTTGTCGAAGGAACCCCCTAATGTTATCTCCAACACTAGGAAAACATGTAGACATTATCTACTCCCGATAAACCACTTCATAAGCCAGTGAAACCTTCTCTTGTGTATCGCAAATTAAGGACTAGTAGACAATCTCTACCATGATATACCACTTTAACTCTACAAAGCCTTCAATATAAGTGTGTATCTTATACTAGCTCTTCCTTAACATTGTATTGTCAATGAAGAACACCTTTTTCACTAGACCAAGAACAAACCCTAGGTTTTACGACTAACCCCTATTCTACCTAGCCTAGCCACTAAACTCTAAAATGAGTTAATTACAAAAGTATTTGTGGAATAAGATATGAGAGAGATATATATCAAGTTGAAAGTAGTCCCCTATTGTGAGAATGATTTGATTCTAGTTATAAGGGTGAATTTGGGCAATTCATGTTAACAAAGATTCTAACTCTCTTCTAACTCGTGCCAGGGTAGCTTAGAAGGATGCCTAACTATTACTAGATTACTCGGGTGAGATTATTCTACACAAAATCTCGAAGCTACAAAGTACTTAGCCTATGTGATTATCCGACTGGCAAGTCCGTTAGGATCACTACCGCACACCAAACGTATATGAATTATTTTCCGTTCTCTAACCTCTCGTCAGGGTGATAGTATAGGGAAATAAAGAGCAGTCTATAATGTTTAGGTTATACACAACTATTCAACTCAATTTATATGCAACAAATATTAAACCCAATTCAATTAAATTAAAATATATCAAATAGCAGTAAAAATGAATCATTTGTCATTCAAGGTTCATACATAAAGCAAATCAAGCTAATGGAATTTAGTTCATAATTAAATCAATAAAACCATGTTGTAAAAACATTAGAATCATGTTTAAGACAAGAAACTAATACTAATTACCCTAATGATAGAGATGGAATGGTGTAGAAGTGGTGCAGTACGACTCTAACTTCAATTTCTTCTACTCCAAGTGTTTCTTCTGATGACTAATGATTAAGGTCTGACCAAGAATCCTCTTTTAATGATAACAACTGATATATAAAGGTCCAATTATGTTTTAGATGTTATGCGCCTCTTTTAAATGACCAATCCAACCTAAAAGGAAGAGTGGACGGTTCAAGCCATGACAACTGCAACTTTAATAACTTCTTCAATTCAGATGCAAATCGGAAACGTCGGTTCCTATGCACTCCTAACTCCAAGTACTATCTAGAAACCAAAGGGATCCTCCAGAATATTCATCAATTGCACGTCGTGATACCAATAAGCCGATTTGCAAATCTGGCCGGCAACTCCTCTCGCTTTCTTATAGTGGGATTTTGATCCTTTAGCGCCTTGACTTTGGTTTTACATGCCTTTATCGACTTATTATCCTCCTCTTGGGATATAATAGCATACAAGTATCTAACTAGACAAGAAATGAGAAACTATCTAAATATAGGGAATAATCTATCAAATAAGCATAATAAAACCTAAAAAGATATATTGTGACTGGATTAATTATAATAATAAAGGAGATATCAAGACCCCCTATACAAAGTTTTGTCGTTCCGACGAAATAAGAACTAAACTAGGGAAGTCTCTATCAACTAAGTATGGGAGAGAAGAATATAAAGAATGATCTTAAAGAAACTAGCTAACAAGTTTCAGGTAATCATATCCACAAACTAAATCACACATAGACTTATCATTCAAACAATCAACACGATATAATTTCACGATTAGATAGTTTCACAATGCAAGAATGAAAGGTTCTTTGCTTAGTCCAATAGTAGTTATAGGTTGTTCTTCGATCCTAACATAGTATGCAATGGGCCACTCAACTAATCTCTATCAACTCAATCGTTTCTGGATCATATAATTAAGAATCATAAGGTATTTAAGGTTGTAATCTTGGATTAGGAACGATATAATAGTATATTTGGATAATGTGAAGTGAGCTTCTCCCCTCCCTCCACTAGTTATCAACGAATCACCCTACAACTTGAGTTTACACTCAAATATGTTCTCACTCACCCATTTGATGAGACTAACAATCATCCCCAATAAAACCCAATAACAAATTTCCCAACGATTCATAAGATTCCCACTTTGTCGGTTCTTTCATTTCAATTATTTTTTATTCATTTTTTTTGTAAGTTAGACATGCCACCCTTTTCAATGTGAGATGTCATTCTACTTATTTTTATCATTTTTCTTTCTTTTCCTTTTATTGTTCTCGATATTTTTTTCAATAGACCCTTACAAAGGGTTACAATAAAAGACACATCATCAACATATCACATATATATACAAGCTCAACCTACTAAAGTGTTTCCTATAATCGTACTCACCACCCCAAACTCAAGCTAGTCTAAGGGGTATGACTTATACCGTGGCTTCAAAGAATAGGCTATAGGATAGAAGGGGATAAGAATGATATAACAATTAATGTCCGGTTAGCAGGCTAAAAGACAATAAGAGGTCTTATCAAAAAACTGCCTTAAATCTTTTTCCTAACTATGTAATTTCGTTACTTCCCCATTTCTAGCACATTCACTAAATGGGCATTCAACTAGCTCAGATCTCGCATTCTACAAATCGCTCATTCCCTCTAAGTTCAAACTTACTTCTACCACATTGCTTACTAATCCTTTCTATACGTTATGGTGTGCTTTCATGTAAATATTTTACGCTTACATAATGAACAATTTACAAATACACTATGTAGCTATCATTAACTCATTAAGGTTATGTTTTCGGGGGAAAAGTTAACACATTCTACACCTAATTCCTTAAAGTATACACTAAGAAAATCTTTAAATTTTCCCTAACACATAAAATGGGAATGAGGGACAACTGATCCCCACAACCTAACTAAAAAATGAGTCGTGTCTCCACGACAAAATAAATTCGATAAGAAATACAAATTTAAAAATATACATTTGAACACATAAGATATAAATAATAAGATAAAAGATAAAGAAGAAAACGTACTCTCGAGTCTATTGACTCGCATTATCATCACACAAGGTAGGGTTCGAGGGATGTTTCGCTATATGACGATGAAATATAACCCCATATTATTCAAACCTGAGGAAATAATTGATAATACTCATATTCGAACAATTACTCAATAACTGCCTATAATTGTTCTATAAACTATCACAACTGCAGATATCCTCTCAAGTTTAAAGTCTCGTCGTAGGCTTTTTACGGCTGAGGTGACTAATTTCATATCTATCTCTTTTACTATAATCTCTTAGGAACTTGAGAGTTAGAGATCCATAAAAATCCTTACTACCAAGCAGACGCGGTCTTGAAAAATTTGGGGTCCAAAACGGACTCACAAAATGGGGGCCCTCTATATAAATAAAAATATGATTACTACTAGTATGGTTTGAACTTTAAAACTCACGAACGTAAACATAAAATATTACCACCAAACTAACAATGTGAGATCGATAGGCGGCCTAGTGGTTAGGTTACTGCGCAGAGACTAAGAGATCCTGGGATCGAATCTCATTGGAGTCAAAATGACTCCGAATCCAAAGTGACTCTCTCGTGTATTAAAAAAACAATGTGAATACAATTTAATTACTTAAATTGAGGATATATATTTATATATATACATATATACACACATAAAACATTTAGATGATCGGGGCTTCTTAAAAATATCAAAAAATAGAGACGGTCGCTTCTCCCGCATACACCCAAGGTGGACCCTACTCTCAAGGGTGCTAACGCTTTATCGTTTTGGTTAGATTTCATATTGCATTTTTCTAAATTAGAGTTAATCTAGTAGTAACGGATTTATCCCAATACAATACCTAAAAAAACAGATACTTTATTAATTGTCTCACTCACCCATATATATATAGAGAGGAAATTGTAAAATAAGGCCCAAATTTTCCCAACTTTTAGTTTTAAGTCCCAGTTAGGAAAAAATGTTTTTTAAGTCCTATGTCTAACCAGCTCGTTCGGATTTTGACCATTTTACCCTCATTCTTTATGGGTACAAACCTATACAGACTAAATATCGTGGGGATCCCCTACATCGTCATGGGTACAGCCCCAATACAGTTTCAGTGGCTTTTATAGGCATATGGGGCCAGACCCAACTCGTTTATATTATGTGTGGGATGTACGCATGTCTTATTATCTATTCACGGGCCGTACCCAACATGAACACATCCAATATACACAAAAAATAAAACACAACTGTTTGTTAAGTTCACACACTAAAAACAATAGAAGAACATGGGGCTGGCCCAAAATAACTAATTAGCTTAAATGGGGCTGACCCAATAATGAAAGAAATCACAACATTCCAAAACAACACTAAATGGGCCTGGCCCAATAAAGAAATAAAATTAAAACATTTACAACTGTACACTAAATGGGGCTGACCCATATTTACACACAACACCCTATATGGGCTGGCCCATACAAGCCCATTGCGCCTAACATAACAATACACAAAAAAAATAAAAAAATCAACTGGATCGAGATGAAGAAGACGGTGGTGGTGGATTGTACGTTGATGATGAAGACGGAGGGGAGAGACTCGCTTGATCTGATGAAGAAGGAGATCAGCGGCTATGGTGGTGGGGTGCAGCAGGGCGAAGTGAGATACAATGTCCTCCAGCGAACGGCGGTGGTGCTGCGCTTCAGGGATGGCGATGGTGTTCCATCAGGAGGGTGCTAGCGAACGGCGGTGGTGCTGCTTCAGGGACGGCGGTGTTGTTGCATCAGTAGGGTGGAGAATGGTTATCGATGGCAGCAGCAGGAAGGTGGTGGGGGGGGGGGGGTGCAGGAGAGCAGCGATGGTCCACGGAGGAGGCGCCGCGAGGATGAGTTGGTGGTGGATCTCGATCGGAGTCGCAGCAGCAGCAGTGGTGGTTCCAGATCCGTTGATTTGCAGATGTTTGGTGATGACTGTGGTGGTGGTGGCTCGATGCTGTTGGGGCTGCTGTTGGTGGTGGATCGGGTTTCAGGGGGTGGGGTTGGTGATGACGGTAGTGGTGGCGGCTCGACATGGTGATGACGGTAGTGGGGGGGGGGGGGGGAGGCGATGAAGGTGAAGGTAGAGGTGGATGTTTCGCCGGGTATAGAGAGAGAGAGAGGGTGCGTGAGAGTGAAGAGGAGATTGGGGTGGGGGGGTTTGTCCGATGTCTAATAGGTTTTTGGGATGGGAATTTTGTTCTTCAATGTGTGTATAAGGGGTGGGAGGATATATTAGTATTTTGCCCTTTTAGTTGGACTAGTAATGGAGTTGGTTGGGGTTAGTTAATGTTAGGATTTAAAAAACAAAGTATAAGGCCAATAGGCCTTATAAAGCTAATGCCCCGTATATAGATGCGGCAAAATATTTGAACTTCAGCAAACAAAATCTGATAATAGTGGCTAAATATTTTAACTTCTGTTAAATAATATCTCATACATCCATTGTCACCGGTGATGGGTGTATATCAATGTTTAATGACGAATTCCTCTCTTTTGAAGATACGTTAAAAGAACTAATTAAAAATACCCATGCATGTACATTAGAGTTGCTTTCAATACTGTTTTTAAATTATCATTTTTGTGTTAAATTATATATTTTCTCTGTCATGGTTCACGAGCAAGTCTCTAAGAACCCTATTTGGGATGTTTGCTACTACAAACTTTCTAGATGTATTTAACAATTCAGAAACCGAGGTCCATTTATTCAACCTAATTATTTGATTTTTTCAATAACTTAGAAATCCACTCCAATGGTACAATAAATTTATCTTACTCAGAGTAAGAAACTGTATTAAGGAAACGGTGTAAAAATGTCTAATATAATAAGAACAGAGCAACATAAAACACATAACTTCATTACACTTTGTATAATGGTCGAATCAACCAACTTAGCTTGAACAAATAATTATAGACATAAGTAATTCTAATTACTAGAGTAGTTCGAGTCCTTTGTGATCTGCCTAGTTTGATTTTGAGGAGCTACGGAATCAAATTTGCTGAATATGCATCAAAAAAGTTGACCCAATTATGATCCTCGTGATCATGATCATCACCCCCTTCAGGTACACATGGATGCATATGGGACCATTCATCATTATGAGGAGTCTTCTCAATTTCATCATTCCTTGCAAACCTTCCTCTTATACGTGGTCGGCTATCTGCTAAAGTCTTCCTACACTCATACTAATTCACAACAAAAAACATAATCTTACATAATTAATTTCTTATTATAAAATATTGATAATCAAATAAACCAAATACAAATAATTCTTTATATATATATTGTAATTCAGGATTTTAACTATTAAAATCTCAAATTACAATACTCCAACTATTGTAACCTTTTGTTTTTGTTGCACTAGTTACTATCGTAACCTTATGATCCCTAGGAACTGTTTTCAACTATTAAAATAACTTTCAATCTTTGTAACACATTACTCATATATATACAAGTTATTTTTTCTCTTTGAAACATTAATTGAGTGTTTAGTATAAATAGATTTTAAAAAATTAGAGGAAATAAACGTGAATATTAGTAACCTTAATCTTCTTGTTGAAATTTCTCAAGTTTTTCTTGGTTCTATATCTTTCAATCTTCTCTTTCTTTTCTTCTGGACTGTATTTGCAAGCTTTATTCATACTTTCAATTATACTCATCTCATTTGATAGTGAACTTTCTGACCGATGACTCCGTTGTAGTAGATTCATTCCCTATTATCAACACAAAATAATCATTTAAAAACCAAAATAAGTCTTATATCTACATGCATGGAGTCAGAATTTCATAATCTTTGCAACACTCATTTTTGCATAAGTATGTTTGTTTTACAGGAATGCAAAATTTAGGCCGGAGTAATCTAATACTATTTTTAAAAGTGACAGTTGTTAAGCTTTTAGAGACAGTTTTGCAGAAACCTGCAAATCTCCGGTGCTGAAAACCTTCCTGACTGAGCTTGTCTCGGCATCTGGATAGGCCGTTGGTGATAAAACAAATGGAGAAAAACCCTCCAACGCCTCTACGTTCTTTTGAAGGGAGAGAGTACTTATGCTCCTCTGAAGAAATCTTGTTCCATAGCTAGTAGTGAGAGAGCTTGGAGAACCATAGCTGCTACAATGAGTACTACTACTATAACTATTAAATTCGTTAATTGGAATTGGCATCGATGAAACTGGTATGGTAGTTGAAGGAAGATTGTTTATATGTGAAGCTAATGGAAAGTTGTCGACATAGTTGTCTTCCATGGAAAAACCATATTGAAATTCATTGTTTTGTCCGTACATTTGAAAGGTTAATGAGAGGTTTTGTGCTTCTTTCTTTATTTATGAGAAACAATGAGATTTGTTGAAACTCTGGGTCCTTTAATCTTTACTTAAAGGGTTGGTGATTTGAAGATGACGTCATTTTCGTAGAGAGTTGACTTGCCTTTTTTAAGTAACTCACTTATGTGTGTTGTCCTACTGCATTATTATAATTATCGTACATTGGCCTAAGACTAAGACCATTCTCTAAAAGTTTCAGATGCTTGTATTCTGCCGCTAAAGTTCAAGAGGGGATCCGTGTCGACCTGGCTATCAAACCTGACCCATATAAAATTCGGTCCACTACAATCCGTATCTAATCCGGGATAGAACTAATGGTTTGATTTCAGCATGGTTATCGTGCAGAGGTTATCGGGCCGCCGGACCGGACCGAACCGATAAGCGCCGGCGACGAACCGGGACCGATGTGGCGGTGGTGGCCGGACCGACACCGAACGACAGTTCCATTAACGTGAGGAGTTTTGAGTTTAACATTTTTGCTTTGGACCGAACCGGTCCGTAACTGATACGGACCGATAACGGCCCGTTACTTTTTTTTTTTTTTTTAATATAATGGCCCAACCTATTAAACTTAGCCCAGAACCTCTCCAGCCCAAAACCCACCGCCCCCCATATATGAAGGTAAATCACGGCTTGAGAGCAATGGAAGTCCAGGAAATTGAATAGACCAATCGGTGCCATTAGTACAATTTCTTGAAACTTCGTCTTCATAGCCATTGAAGTAATAGTAATATATATCCAAAACAGTCGCAAGTTGAATCCAAAGAAGAGCAGATGGGATATGAAACTCATGAGCCAAATCTGCATTGTTAAAAATCATATCCATCACCAAATCTGCATTGATAGGATATGAAACTCTTGTATATTACAACTCTTGGTGATGGTCTTGTATATTAAAACTCTCGTATCCCACCATATTTATACCCTTCATCATATCTATCTGAGATAAGGAAAAAAAATTAAAAAACCGATAAACCGATAGTGGGACCGGTCCGGGACCGAAACCGGAACCGATAAACCGGTCCCTGTTATTGGTCGGTTTCCTGTTTTTTTAGGACCGAAGAACCGGTCCGGACCGGGACCGACAGTGGAGGCCGTTCCGATAGGGGTGGTGCACGATAAAAACCGGTCCAAAACCGGACCGATACGAACGTTAACCAGGCTGAGTTTGATTCACCAATGACACCAGATCTTAGTTTTCATAGCCGATAAAAAAACCAATCCTGAGCCGACTTGAGTTTTTTACTTTTCAAAAAAATAACTAATTTATATATTAGTAAAAAATGCTATTCTTAACCAGTTGAGATTAGCTCACTGGCCAGGGTCTTGGTCATCCAATCCAGTGGTGCAGGTTCGAATCGAGTCAGCGACTCCGAGTCCAAAGTGGCTCTCCTATGTAACAAAAAAAAATATTCGAATCGAGTCAGCGACTCCGAGTCCAAAGTGGCTCTCCTATGTAACAAAAAAAAGGTTATTCTTAGACTAATTAATCCGATCCACACCGAACAAAAAAAAATCGATCCATTAATTAAACTTAATCCTAAAATTTAGGATTTTATTTTTGGTCTAGTGGAAAAAATATATTCTTCTATTGATTAGATAAAGACAACATTGGGATGTCAATTTATTTAAAGAAAAAATAATCAATCAAAAGATAAATTAACGAAAACATTATATTTATCAGTGGCAAACAAGAATCATTGCTAATTTTATATGCTAATAAAACCGCAGTGAACTCTTTCCCATTTCTTTTCAATTTTTCCACTTTTTTCTTCATATCCCACCTTTTAACACCCATCCTATTTGCTCTCTTTCATCGTCGCGTCCTCCATCACACAACCAAGTAGTGTAATAGATAATATAGGCTCCTACTGTGAAATTTTTGAAAATATATAGGTCCTATTATGCAATTTCAAAAATTGAAGGGCTAATACTGCAATTATATGATTGAATATTTGAGTTGTATGAAAATTTTGTTTTATTGATAAAATGGTTATTTCGATTAATATGGGGTGCTATGGTGAAATTTGTGCATAGGCCAGGAACTAAAATTGCAATTTTACGTAGACTAAGGACTAATATTGCGATTTAGTCTCTAAAAATTACAATAGGTACTAATAGCGCAATTTACTCAATAAAAAGTAATACAATAGTATAATGTTAGCATTCGAAATAGATACTTAATGTAATTTCGCATAGACCAGGGTTAATAATGCAATTTAATCAATATAAATGAAAAACAGGGACTAATAATGCAATTTCTAATATAAGTACTTGAAGTCGAGTTGAAATATGGATATATAGCTCAATTTTAGTATTTAATATTTGGACTAATAGTGCAATTTTTCTGTTGTTTAAATGATAAAATATAGGTTATTTCGCATGGTATAAGGACTATAGGGCAATTTACTCAATTCACAAGTTTATAGTGGCTAATAATGTGATGTTCTTATTCAAAAAAAGGGATTTATACTGTAATATTACATAGATCAGAGACTAATAAAGCAATTTAGTCAATAAAAAATTAGAGCATGGACTAATAGTGCAAGTTTTGATATAGGTACTATTAGCATAACACTATTTTTTGAGTATTTTTATGAGACAAATCTTTGTGTGTTTAACATGCCAGTCATTTCTAATTACATGATTATATATTTATATATTTCTGAAATATCATGTGTTATATAGACATTTATATTCTTCGATTTTTCAAAAGTGATAAACTAAGAACTTGCGTGTATGCATTTGATCAATGTTATATGTTTAGAGATTTCTCATTAAAGCATTTAACCATGAAATTATTTGTGCATTCTTGATATGATAAATATTGCATACAATTCTTGCCATAACTTTATGTGTGTTTTAAATTACCTCTTGTATTTAATTAGCAAAAGTCTTTTATATCATATTGAAGAACTTTTATAAAGAAAGTTTGTAGATCCGAGCTATGAATCAAAAAGTCGGGAAATGCCAAAATAGTTTTATTATGCAACCTTGCACAATACGAACTGAACCGTTCAGGGTACCCATTTTATACAGACGATGCTATCACGTTTTGATTAAAATAGCCGTAATAAATACATTGGATTTCAACATGAAAAAAGTACATTTTTTGGAACCGGGTACAAACTGTCCCTCAAACTGGAACCCAGATTTCAAATCAGATAGATTTCTTAAAACTTCCATTGAAGCCTTTGAAGACTATATATACCTACAACATTGGAGCTTATAAGACATTTCTTGAAGTTTAAACTTTCACACCATAAAATGAGGCATCCCACTAGATATCACAAGGTATGTTCTTTACTTATCATTACAAGAATAGCTTGATGCACATCATTGTTCAATCCTCTTATCATCATAAGAATAACTTGATGCACATAATTATTTAGTTACGGTAATCACTCATAAATACTTATACTCTAATTATGATTAGGAAGTGTGATTACGAATTAGAGTAGAGGGTCATTAGATCTTTGAATAAGAGAAGGCTTTGTGTGAACGAAGTGGTTTGAGGGCAGAGATTGATCATATAAAATTCTCGTTTAGGTATCGTGATTGAAATTGTCAAAAAACACGCTTTAGATTTTGTGACTGGGCCTGCCAAAACTCACGTGTAAGGGCTGAGATTGATCCTGGTAAAAAATCTCGAGTTAGGTTGTGATTGAGCCCAAAAAACCTCATTGTAAATATTTTGTAATTCACCTTCAAGAATTTCATTATGTTTAGTGAAGAAGTTTAAAATCCTAGGGTGGATACTTTAGGTGGTGGATTTGCCCACAAGAGTTTGAACCACTTGTAAACAATTGTGTATTTTTTATCCTTTAACTCATTACATATCATTTTTTATATGCATTCTTAACTTACTCATCAAACCATAATTATCCCATTTCATAATCCCTTAGGTGTTTGGTAATTTGGCTAAACTAGTTCTCAAACTTCTAATGGTTTGCATCTTCATTTAACAAACTTATCCTATAGTATATTGCATTATCCCCTAGAGTTTGTTTGACAGTCTTGATTACATTTTAAACTAATAGATTGTCTTGATTAAGTTTTTAATTTGGCAACAATTTTATGTATTCTATTCGCCCCTTCTAAGACCTAACATGTACTTGTAAGAGTTAAAATAGGGACATAGTGCAATTTCAACATTTAATATTTGGATTTAATGTAATTTGTTTGTGTGTCGTTTAATATTTGGAATAATAGAAACTAACTGTGCTAATTTAATATAGGGACTAATTGTGCTAATTTAACTTTCAAAATACGTTCTTGTATTTTTTTGACTTGATTGCACTATTGGTACCTATATTATGTAAATGTTGCAATATAATTCCCTATATTATGTTCTTATATTACATTATATGTTCTTATATTAGTTTTTTTTTTCAATTGAATTGAACTAGTGGTTCCTATGTTATACAAAAATTGCACTATATGAACCTTATCTATGTATATTTGATAGTTTAGTCCCTATTCTGTGTATATTTGACAATTTATCCCTTATATTTGTATCTTTGACAATTTAGTCGTTTATCTTTGTATATTCGCTAGTCTAGTCTCTTATTTGTGTATATTTGATAGTTTAGTCCCTAAATTTGTATATTTGACATTTTAGTCCCTTATCTTTGTATATTTAATAGTTTCGTGCATTTTATTTTTACTCTTGACCATTTAGTCCTTCAACTTTGTACATTTTAACATTTTAGTGCCTTAACTATTTAGTACGTAGAATTAAACTATATGTGCCTATACTAACAATATTGTTACTATATGTCCATGTACTGCAATTTATTTACTAGTTACTGCACTTATCCTTAGATGGCAGAAACACCCAAGTCACTAGAGTCTCTCACATTAATTGAACACTTGTGAAGAGGTTTGCGATACTTCTCCCAAAATACGGACTTGGAGATGTAGGACATGTTGAAAGAAAGTGTGTTACCACTATGATAGGGATGTTCATGAACTGGAAGTTCATTGCCTTTTTGTTCCATGTCATTCAGGTCATATCTGGTCCCTAAATGCAATCCAGGCATTTCGAAAAGTCTAGGCACCATGTCGTTTACCAGTATCAAATATATTTGCAGTACGTAGAAAATCGCCGAGAGTGTGTTGATTATTAAATGAGAGATTATCTCATCAAGTGTCATACATGTACTAATTAGGTTTAGATTAGATAACTGTATTATATCATTTTTATTTGATTATCCATTTAAAATTTCCATTATTGTAGGATAGATTTTGGTTAAGAATCATTTAGATCGTGCTTAAATTTTTAATCTCATGAACATGTGTTATTGTTACTTTTATATTCTTTATAGTGTTAATAATTTTTCCTATTTATATTTCATATATATATATATATATATATATATATATATATATATATATATATATATATATATATATATAGGTGAAAAACGTCGCTGCACAGTCACACTGAGGGACGGTGGTGGACGCGATCCACCCCATGGACCACCTTTTCTAGTATCAGGCTAAGACACCCCATTTGTATATAAAGTATAACATTTAATAATCAAATTATGTTTATTTAATTGACTTTATTTGTACATGTAAATATATATGAAAGAAAAGGGAAAAAACTACCCTACACTTGGACGAGAAGGCGAAGGTGAAGCATGGGGGTCAGATCCTCTTCGATTTTTGGATCCTCGATCAGACTTGGAACCCCATATCGGAAACGGTGAAGTACATGAGTAGGGTCTTGGAAACGGTGCTACTTTACTATATGAGAGTTCGTTCCCCCTTTTTTAAGTTGTGGAACTATGTCCTAGGCTCTTATCGGGAATTGATTTTTGATCGGTTAAAAGTAATTACCCATGTTCGTAGGTCAATTAATTTGTTTTAGAGTATCGTATAGGGTTATATCAAAATGATTGGTCGGACTTTGGATCCAGGGTTATTTTGATCTGTAAGGCTGGCAAGATAGGGCTGATTGGACAACCATATTATGCCTCCTAATGAGCACTATCACTCTTTTTCTTAAGGACGGAATGTACCTTACCAAAAAGCATTACTATGAAAAAGGCTTAAAGTCATATGGTATTATCGTCGACGACTTGGCAAAATGTGGAAAGTATTGGGAGTCTTGTTGCTCCTAGAGTGTGATATAAATCAACACTAAAGAAGAGAAGAAACAAATCGCTAGTGTACAGGTCGTTTCAAGTAACATATAAATAATACAGGATTTTTGTCTCCACAGAGACTGCAAGATAATGATTGAATGTTTAAGTGAATAGTTGAACTAATTGCAATAAGAAATAAAAAAGATGTTTGTTTGGTTTTTTCTGATTTAATAGCTACTAACGCAAGAATACTGAGTAAAGTAAAACTAAATTAAACTAAAGAAGTATTACTTATTATGAGATGTATATTTGAGTCTAGCTAGGGAATCACCTAAGTCTTCAATTTAAAGCATTTGTTTAATGGTAAAGTCGGTATTTGATATTAGTCGGGACTCTAATATCTTTCTAAATCCCGTCAGGGTAGATAAAGGTATATTCTACTGTATTAATGACCTCGTCAGAGTGACACTACATGTACTTTCAGATGAATAAGGTTTTAACCCATTTGGCTATGTGGTTAGTTAAGATCGCCAGGTTAAGTAACGCTCACCACACGTCTATATTATAGGTCTGTATTTAAACCCTCCTTCTGGATGATCGCTCCCACAACGAATAACCTAAATACTAAAACCTTTCTATAATTGGACAAATTATCAATAGTAAATAATCACAAGTATATAGTCAATATGAAATTACTCAACTTAATTTAAATTATAAAAATCCCAAATTCGAAAAACATTACATTATAAAACTTAGGGTTCATCCCATATCGCGATGCTCAAGTATGTAAGTAAAGGATAATTCCTAAAACATAATATAAACTAAAAAGAACCTAATAGGTGGAATGATTGAGCGGTTTGGGAAGAATGGTCTTCTCAAACTTCTGCCATTTGCTTCCAAGCGTCTAACATTTCACAGTCTCAAAATAATGATATAATATGAAGCGTAATTGAAAGGTACTGATTAATTATGTCTAAGGAGCCTTTTGTAATGATTATAATCGGATTAGTCCCACTGGGCTTAAGTAAGTGATTAAGGGGCCCAAATCCGATTTTAATTAATTCGCAATGCATTACACCATTTCAGTAAAAATGCTACAACTTTTGCATCGTAAATCCAAATCCCCTGATTTCCCTTCTAAAAAATTTCTACCTCCAAGGCTCATCTCTTACATTTGAACCACAAAGTAGGAATCCTAACCGTTTGGGCTCCGGAAGTGAAACAAGTGACGACTTGACTCAAACTAGAATTCCTCCATCTTTACTAAAGTGATTACTTTTGCTCTTTCAATGCTTTTTCTTGATCTTGAATATTAACTTCTTCTCTTCATCATGATGCCTCCTAGTATACATATACCTAATAACTTCACACTAAACACACGAATTAACGCACAAAATCTCTAAACGTACAAATAATTCTAAAATGAAGGAACAAAGTACATTATCACAATATACGACTGTTAATCTATTAACTAAGTCCGATTTGAACCTAAAATGATCTCTCCTGAGGAGAGTTTCTATCACAACCAGGGAGACATATGAGTACAAGATGTTCCAAGTACGCCTTATTTTTGTATTTTAGAATTCATTTTGTGTGAAGAATTGAACTTGATGCAAAAATCCAGAACAAATCAAAAGCATACAGAGTGAATAGGGGGAAGTTGGGTGTACCTAATGGACACTGACCTATGATTACTCTTAGAGGCGGGAAGTCCTACTTGTGGTATATGTTAATATACTAAACAAGAGGGAGAGAAACAAGAAATAGTTGTCGAGAAAAAAGTTGTAGAGGGATCAGATGTGCAGTCTATGCCTCCTCCTTTAGCACGTTATTCTAGGAAGATAGAATATGATAATAATGCTCATACGTGGAGGGTTAAGCACTTCCGTGCCTCTGATGTAAGTTTCTACAAAATTATATTAATCGGTGACAACAAATATTAACTTGACTAGGGAATACGTGTTTATTTCGTGTAATATGACAAATCAAGAGAAGATTCACTCGCTCAAACCACGTAAGTTGCGTCATCTAGATTTCATCATCCACGCCTATGTCGACCAAATTATCAAGGAAGGAACCGGTCGACTCGGTGAGACGGGTTACTGATAAAGTGATGGGTATGGTCTAGAAGTTGGAAGGCTAGTGTTGGATTGGGGTCGAAGAACAAAGGGAAACCCTCTACTATTGCCAACTTTGAGATATTACGTGATTGTTTGGTCATGTTTGACCACTTTAACATAAATTGAACCTTCTAAAATAACTGAAATAAACCATTAACCAATAGAATATTAAATTTATTATTAATAAAAAACTTCATTTTAAAAACAAATCTTTGGAACTTTATAAATTCTTTCGGAATTATGTTGGATCATTTCCCAGTCCATCATCCTTTCTTAGTTAGAAATATTCGTTCTCGAATCTACAACGGGTGCTCGGCAGACACATTTACACCAAATGCTGGATTTGTCTTACCTACAAATGAGTCATAATATTAAACAATAAACTCTAACTGTTGTGTATTATTATCCTTGATGCGTGCAAATTGTATTGTAAGAGTAACGACCTTTATCATGCTAGCACCGTCGCCATTCTTTTCGCAGGAGTGGGAATTCGATGCAAAAATACCGAGGCATCGAAGAGGGTCAGTAAATTTATATTTTCTTTAAATCCTAAGATGAAAATAGAGGCTTTGGCATCCACAACATTACGATATCAGTTATGTAAGAAGGTTAGAACCTGTACAGTGGCACTTAAGCTTTAATGCCTTTTAATCGTCCTTTTTTTGTTACTAGCAAAGTTTCAATTAAGATTTGAAGATCAAACCAACTCCTCTTGCTGCATATTTGGTCTGACACATTTAACAATAATGTCTAAAATAAGCCAGTACCCCGATGTTGCATAAGGCAATTCCAATGAGATTTAGCTTGAGAATCTTCCGAATTATGGAAATGATGCAAAAACGTTTGAGTTCTTTAGAAACAAATGATATATATCTTCTTCAAGGAAACTATAGCTCGAAACTTGAGCTCCACAGTAGGAACTTTAGTGCCAAAGTCCGTTTCATGCTTTCGTTCTGTATCGAGAGCGAAGCTTGATTTGCAATCTTTTTTCTTTTCTACCTACTTATTCCCCTCTAATTCACATTACAAATACAACAAAACATGCAATACCTAAGCATAATACCAAAATCATCTAGAGAAAACTGAGTATACACTGTAGTAACTTCTACCTCAAAGAACCCTTTTCAACAACCTGGTTATAAATAGAATTATGCTCGTCACGAGAAATGCTGTTAATATACATGCCACATGCTTTATAGTACACTTTCTTGATGCATAAGTTGAACTATAGTCCTTATCTACTTTCCACTACTTCAGCTTTCATTCTTAAAATCAATATCATGATATTTATATTCTATCTTTAACATAATTCTTACTTTACACTATTCTTAACATATCCTTGTGTATGATACTCTATTTTTGTGAGTTGTACTAACATTTAGTTAAGTATATCATATTGTAATATATTATGAAGAAATAATTTCAATTTGAGATATATATAGGCATATAGGTTGAATACATCTCTAGTCTAGAAACGACATCACCCAAACAAAACTACAATTATAAATCAGTAAAACATTTTCTTCCAGAAATTGCTATAACGTTTTCTGTAAGAACCTGAAAAAGTCAGTGACAATACGGAAGAGATATTATCAAGCTTAGTTAAGAAGTTTGAAAATCCTATGAGGATTACCCTAGGTAGTGGATGTAGGTAAACTTAACCAATCTAAATAGCTCGCGTAATCTCCATCCTTTTATCTTATGTATCACACACATTTCATTTACCTAATTTCTTATCTTCCTTAGCTTAAGTTAGATTGCCTTACCTAATTACTACATATCCTACTTTATATACTGTCTTTCACAATAAACTGTGAGGACAAATAAGTTGGTGTTGTAAGAATTACCAAGTGGGTTGTCTAAATTTTCTATTGATCATGTTGGATTATTTATAGTCCATTACAATTTATAAGAAAGTGAGAGTTACCACTTTAGTATACATGGTACAATATTTTAAGAGCTTCTCATATGGTAGGCGGGAGGTTGATGACCAATATCGTTAGAGGTTTAACCCTATACGATCAACATACTGGTGTTGAGAAGTGACATTTATTAAAACCACATAGTGCTATTATGGTCCATTTGTTGTGTTTTATTGGTATAAACTGGTAAAAAATATAAAAACAAATACATAAATAAAATAAACTGTAAATAACTATATACCTTACTTGTCGAGGCCCAGATTGAATCCGTTGTTTCTAAGGTATTTAGGCCACTTGCCGATATCTTAGGTTTGTTGGCTTCAACCTATAGGATACAACGACAAAATTATTCAGAAGAAACGGACATATGAATTATTCAGAATTTCAACTAACTCAATAAATAAACTTCTTTTTTATCCCTCTCTTATAATTTTTAATGCTTAATGCTTTAAAAAATTGAATAAATTAATTGTTTGAGTTGGACAACTATTTATAAAAAAATGAATAGGTGGATAGACATCCATTAACTAAAATGGGTAGTGACTTTAAAATTTAGAGTTGTAACTTTTAAATAAAAGACACGTTAGTTAGTAAAAGAACTATCTCTATTGGGCTTGACCCAATATTAATGGATCTTTAGTATTTATTAAACGTTAACTATTAGGCCAGACCTAATGGTAATACTAAAGACTTGCACATGGAAAAAACAACTATTGGGCTTGACCCAATAGTAAAAAATAAAGTTTTTGTTTTTCTTTCTTTCACCTTTACCATATACATAAACATATAAATGAATAATAAATATTTATTTATTTAATTAATTATTTATTTATTTCTCTAATATTTCATGACTCAATTCTCATTCAACATTAAATATTTTTAACAAAGTGTAAATATTTCGTTAGTATTTACAATTAGATAAATGTATTAAACAAGTCATAGTCAATCCGGTCAATACTTGGGTAAAAAATCTCATTTTACCTACACGATTTACATGCACTTAATGAAACATATCTGCTTTATATCTTAGGAGATATGTGGTTATACTTCGGCAATATAATCTTTAGGGGGATCCTTGATTGGTAAACAATAGTAATCACTTGAAGACAAAACAACCAATACTTTATTTACTAAAAATATATAATATAATTTGCTACCATGACCGCAAGTTAATCAACATAATCAAATTATTCACAAGAACTGGAAGGGATTGGATAACTTCTAAAATAGGCTTTCCTTACATCATTAACATTAATTTCTAGAGTATCCAGTTCATAACACATACAAATAAATAATCAAATAATAGATGGGTTTCAGTTGTAACCTTTCCCATATTATAGCTATCCTCCTAATTTTCACTAATCAAAACATGGATAGGTATGATAGTCATGTACCATTTTTCTTGGTTAGAAGTGCCATGAAAATAATTAACATTACGTTTAAGTTCAAAATCATTAATTTTTTTTATTAATCATAAGATCAGAGAGACTTATCATTAAATATTATTTTAATGTGGGTAAACAAACCGATCATGTGTTTGTTTCATATTACTAGCAACATGACATAGAACACCACATACTACACGTGACTCAACCAACTTCTTATACTTTAGATAAATCCATGCATCAAGTTTCCCTTTGAGAAGGAATACAAACCTTTTTATTGCTCTAATTATCACTCCAAATTGGATAAACATATGCAAACCAGTATGCTCATGACCCAACAAACAATATAAAAATCAAATTAGACACCTAGACAATTGACCATATCTATGATAAGACATATTATGGTGACACACAATTGTACACATCTTGGGAAATGATGATAAACCATTGGTTCAACCATTTTTTATCTCTTGTGAGGATCAGTGGTGTTATACTCTCATTTATACAATGATAATGTAATTTATTACGTGTACTAATATTTTATTGGTATTGTAATTCTGAACATTTTAACCAACTTCTTTACATAAAGGTGGAAATGTGCTTCCAAGGGTAACACTCTGATGTCTCCCCATTTGTGATGAATTAATATAGGTTGGAGACATCATTTTAGGTGTATTTAGGAATTTAATTATCGATTTTTATTCACATTTTTATATTTTCCTATTTCTTGTCTTGATTTGATGATTTATTATTTTTAAAGCATATTGGGTTTAATTGTTTGTTAATTGTGAAACTTTAAAGATATATGACAATTAATTAGATGCCAAATCATTCTAAGAGATAAGGGAAATAAGATAATGATGAAAGTTGGAGATAAAGGAAGTAAAAGATAAAATAGGAAAGGAAAAGTTACCAAGTAAATCTAAATTTCAGTAACTATGTCAATTAAATTGATCATAACTAAAAAACGGATGGGAATTAGGAAGAATGGTATGAAGAAAAAATATAGATATTTCTGAGACGATCAGTTTCGATATAAAGAACGCGTCAATCGGAGCAATATTGAAAAAGTTACGACCAAAACAAAACAGTAACAGTTTTCCCTTCTCCTATTTTATGAAACGAATCTGATTTGTGAAAGAATCTTCTTACTTGCCCTTTACTCCAAGAATCCAAACTAGGGTTTATAATACCCCATAAATACACCCTCTATTTAGTAGAAACACATCCTTGGCCAATACTTAAGCCAAGAGGAAGCTTACAACAAGAGAAGAGAAGTCTGGAAGGAGCTAAACATCAAATTATGTTTTCACAAGCCTTCAAATTTTTTATTGTTTTCATTTCTATCTACTATCAACTAAATTTATTTAGCTTGAGATTTAGCATATGGGTATGAACCCTAGATTTGTTTTACATCTATTTTAATTTGGGATTGCAATTATTTAAATGAATTAGTGTTTTATTCTTTGATTTATGTGCTTTGATTTATTGTCTGTTTTCCTTGCGGTTGCAAACGAATATGATTACCTTAATAGTAGTTAGATGGTCACCCAGAAGGGGTGTCTAAATATTGAAACACCACATAAACGTCTAGTGTGCGGTAGTGATCCTGACGGGCTTGCCTAACTAGATAGCCATTAGGGTTTGATTTAACCACCTATCATTATTGCGGGCCGGTCTCATCTAAGCACCTAGTGGCGTAGGTGCACCTTAGTTAAGTCCCTTGGTAATTGTGAGTTCGCCACCTAAGTCCACCCGGAAGGGGGTTACGAGGAATTTAGAATCCTGGTTATTGCAATTCTACATAATTCTCCCTTACATGATTAGAATAAACAAGGCTAGTGGGGATTACTTGCTATATCTCGAGCTAAACTCTCATATTATCGTCTCTTCTTATTAACCTTTCTGTCTTTATTTTATTTAGTTAAATTTTCCTACACAAAAACCAAACAAAAACTATTGTCTTTTATTTCTTGCGTATTATTATTTTAGCTTTCTTATTTGCACTTGATATTTGCATAAGTTCTCTCTAACTTTCGTAGTCTTTGAGGAACGAAGTCTATTTGTCATTAAAACTTGCATACAATCTGTGATACTTGCAGTGAGTAACGTGCTAGCTTAAGGTGTTTATTTGCATATATTTTATCTATTATTTTATCACACCTTAGGCGACACCTAGTTTTTGGCGCTGTTGCGGGGGACTACATCGTTAGTCCTTGTGCATTTATTTAGTGCTTTTATTTTAGTTAGTTCTACTTTACGCTTTTAGTTTTAGTTTTGGTTTTTCAGATTTTCCAGATGGAAAGCCCGAGGAAACTTTATCTTCCCATCTCATTTAGAGTGCAACCCAGAGGAATTCACACTCCAGAAATCCAAGCCACTAAATTTTGACCTGATCCAGGCATGATAGCGCAATTTGCGAGTCAAGGAGAATTTAACGGTGCTGCACATCAAGATCTGGTTCGTTATGTCCAGAAATTTATGCAAATCTGTGACACTTATATCATCAAAGGCGTCACACAGGAACATATGTATTACGTTATGTACCAATTCTTCTTAACCGGTAGTGCAAGCGATTGGTATGATTCCCAACTCCCTAATTTAATTCCAGATTGGGATAAACTCCAAGCCAAATTCCTAGACCGATTCTATCCGGTTAGTAGACGTTTAAAAGATATGCTGGAGTTTGAACAATTTATGCAAGAAGAAGGGGAGCGTGTTGGTGAAAGCATGGTTACGTTTTAACAAGAAGAAAGCGAGGTGTTTGTTCCATGTCTCCTCGCCCGAATATCATTTAACCATGTTCTATGGAGGAATCAATGACGAGTCCAAGGCAAAAGCAGCTTTGTTAGGAGATGGAAGTTTCATGTTATTTAATCCCGAAGAAGCTAATAGTATTATGGAAAGAGTTCTGAATACCGAGAGAAGTTGGTCGATTGAATCAGAAAAACAAGAAGATAATTTTGAATCTCTAAAGATCAAATAATTAAACCAACAACTCAAGGAATTACAAGAGCAAGCACGTTCAATAGCTCAAGTAAATCTAGTACACACTTTACCTTCATATCCTAGTTGTGGAGCAAGAAGTCATTCGTGGGAGAATTGTCTGAAAAATCCAGCTTCGATTTCCTTCGTATCTCATCAAAGAAACCATTATTCCTATGGTTATTTGCAGCCTCAAGGAAACTACGCTAATTATCACTCCCCAAAGAATCAGAATTGGGTCGGAAACCAAGGTACTTATTATCAAAATGGACCCAATCTTATTATCCACCACAAATTATCTATCAAGAAGCGCCAATTTATGAAGAAACTTATCAAGAACCATCTCTATATTCAACGCAACAAGAACAACCTTCGAGTTTGGATCCGAGTATAGCTAGACTTTTGGGACTAGTTGAAGAAAATATGAAGATAAGTCAGCGAAGACTTCAAACCCAATCAAATGTAATTAAAAATCTCGAGCATACCCTTTCACAAATGGCGAGTACACTTCAAAACAGACTGAAAGGGCAACTTCCAAGTGATACTATTGCTCCCGAAGATTATGCTTGTCATGCAGTTGAATTAAGAAGTGGAAAAAAATTACCTCCTACTAGAGTAGAAGAAATAGAGCAACCTCTAAACTCCTGAAAAAGTGGTTGAAGAAATAGTTGAAAAAAAGGCCGAAGAGGTGATTGAACCAACGTGTGTCCCAGAGAAGACACCTAAAAAGAAGAAAAGCTCAGTGGTAAACAATACACGCCCTCCTCTACCATTCAAATCACGTGTCAAAAATAAGAACAATGAGAAAAAATTCAAGAAATTCAAGAAATTCCTTGACATGGTGAGCAAGCTAGAAATTAATATTTCGTTTGTAGAAGCTCTCAAGAGAATGCCGGAATATCTGAAATTCATGAAGGACATTATTTCTAACAAACAAAGTTTAGAAACTGGGGAGACGATTGGGTTACCTGAGGAGTTTAGTGCTATTTGTCAAAGCAAGTTGCCACCGAAGCTACAAGATCCCGGAATTTTTACGATTTCCATAGCTATTGGTGAAAGTTGGACCAGGAAAGCATTATGTGATTTAGGCACGAGTATCAATCTCATGCCAAAGTCCCTATCCGAGAAGCTCAACATAGGAAGGTAGGACCTACTTTAGTGGTATTACAGATGGTGGATCGCTCACTCTCCCAACCAGTAGGTAACATTCAAGATGTTTTAGTTAAAGCTGGTAGTTTTATATTTCCTTGTGATTTTATTATTCTTGACTACAACGCGGATAAGAATGTTACCATCATCTTGGGTAGACCATTATTAGCCACAGGGCATAGACTAATAGATGTTGAGAATGGTGAATTGATCATGAGGGTCCAAGATGAACATGAACGATTCAATGTGTTCAATGCTATGAAATATTCAGATACGAAAGATAAATGTTTGAAAATAGATGTCCTAAGCAAAATTACGCAAGATGTCTTTAATGAATCCAGCTTTAATGACACTCTAACAGCAGCCTTGACACTTGAATCTCCAGAAATATACGATGATATAGCTGACGAAGTTGCAGCATTAAATTCAGTCGACGGTAGGCCTAGAGCCATTCGAGAACAACTTCGAGAATCAGGTGACATTGAGCCAATGAAGAAACATCTATCATCTGTCCACTTGTTATCGAAGAAAAACCACTTCCAGACCATCTGCGCTATGCGTATTTAGGTATGAACAATACTTTGCCTATTATTATTTCTGCTAACCTCTCAGTTCCTCAAGAAGGTAAGCTACTCCGTGTGCTTCGCGATAACAAAGAAGCAATTGGGTGGACTATTGCCGATATCAAGGGAATTATTCCTTCCATTTGCAAGCATAATATTATTCTTAAGAAAGAAGGAGGGCGATCTATAGAGGGGCAAAGAAGGCTCATGCCAGCTATGAAAGAGGTGGTAAGGAAGGAGGTAATCAAGTTATTAGACGCGGGAATTATCTTTCCGATTGCAAGCAGTGATTGGGTTAGTCCAGTGCAATATGTTCCAGAGAAAGGAGGTATCACTGCCATCTTTAATGATTAAATCAAAGCCATTTCATCAAGAACAGTTATTAGTAGAGAGTATGCATGAATTACCGGAATCTCAACAAATCTACGAATAAAGATCACTTCCCTCTACCGTTCATTGATCAAATGCTAGACAAACTCGTAGCAAGAGAGTATTATTGCTTTCTGGACGGATATGGTTATAACCAGATTTGTGTGGATCCTGCTGATCAACACAAAACAACTTTTACTTGTCCGTTTGGCACCTTTGCTTATAGGAGGATGCCTTTTGGTTTATGCAATGCACCTGCCACGTTCCAGAGGTGTATGATGGCAATATTTTGGGACATGATTGATAAATACTTAGAGGTTTTTATGAATGATTTTTTCTTTCCGGAGATAGTTTTGATGAATGCCTCGATAATCTTGAAAAGGTACTAGTGCGATGCAAAGAAACAAATTTTGTGCTTAATTGGGAAAATGCCACTTCATGGTTCGAGAAGGGATTGTGTTGGGACATAAAGTTTTAAGTGAATGAATGGAGGATGATTGAGCTATGATTGAAGTTATCAAAACCTTACCACCTCCGGTTTCTGTTAAAGGAGCGAGAAGTTTCTTGGGTCACAAAAGATTTTACAGAAGATTTATTAAAGATTTCTCCAAGATTGCCAAACCGCTGTGCTCTATACTTGAAAAAGATACTCCTTTTAATTTTAATGACGAATGTCTTAATGCATTTTTTACGATTAAAGAGAACTCATCTCCACATCGATTGTCATACCTCCAGATTGGAATGCTCCGTTTAAACTTATGTGTGATGCAAGTGATCATGCAATGGGTGTTGTGTTAGGCAAGAGAAAACAAAATATCTTCCACATGATTTAATATGCAAGTAAGACCTATAACGCTGCCCAATTGCATTATACAGTAACAGAGAAAGAAGTTTTTAGACGTGGTATATGCTTTCGACAAATTCTGTTCTGATCTGCTTAGGATGAAAACTGTTGTATACACAGATCATTCAACAATTAAGTACTTGATGACGAAGAAGGACGCTAAGATAAGGTGTTATAAAATAATAGATAAATAAACACAAATAAACACCCTAGGATAGCACGGTTCTACAAGTATACAGGACGTATGCAAGTTTTAAATGATAAATAAGATTCGTTCCTCAGAGACTACGAATGATAGGAAGAACTTATGCAAATTACCAAGTGCAGCTACGAAAGCTAGATCAGATTAATACGCATGAAAGTAAAAGAAAAGAGATTTTTGTTTGATTTTAAGAAATAGAAAATTAACTAATAAATTAAAAGACAGAAAATTAAATAAGCAAAGAACAATTAGTATGAGAGTTTAGCTCGATATATTAGCAAGTAATCCCCACTATTTTTGTTTATTCTAACATGTAAGGGTGAATCATGTGATATTACTATAGTCGGGATTCTAAATTCCCATACCTTAGACCTTGAGAGCGACTAAGGGGGCTATGGCACAACCACAAGGCAGTCCAAACTTAGGGTTATCAAGCGCTACCAAGGCTCTAAGCAGTACAATTCCTTCAATTGGTGATATGGTGATTAAAACAAACCATAATGACTATCTAGTTAGAATCGGTGTTGTTAAGACCAATATCAGACTAGACGTTATGTGGTGTTTCAATAATTAGAAACCCCTTCCGGGCGACCATCTAACTACTATTAAGGTAATCCTATACTCGTGCACTAGCAAGGAAAACAGTCATTAAATCATAAACATAAAATAAAACATGAATTTAATTAAATATGAAAATATCCCAAATCAGATAGAAAAACTAGGGTTCATACATATATGATAAATATCAAGATAAAATTATTTAGTTCATACTAATGGAAGAAAAGAAAGAAATTACAAATTTAAAGGTTGAAGAAGACATGATATGGTGTTCAGCTCCTTCCAGACTTCTTTTCTTGTGTTGTAAGCTTCCTCTTGTCTTAAGGTTGGCCAAGGATGATGTTTCTTCTGATAAGAGGGGTGTATTTATAGGGTATAGGAAACCCTAAAACGTTTATTGAAGTATAAGATAGGTATTGGACTCCAAGCCCAACTCAAATTCGTAACCCTAAAATATAGAAAAGGTAAGATTTTGATGTTGTTTTGTTTTGGCCGTAACTGTTTCAATACGTATCCGTTTGATGCGTTCCAATAGTCGAAAATGATTGTGTCGGAAACCTCTTTAACTTTGATTTAGACCATTCTTCCAAATTGCTAGCCAATCTTGAGATATAATCCCTTTTGTGGTCGTAGCTACTGGAATTCAGATTTATTTGACAACTTTATCTTTTCCTTTTTCATATTTCTTGCCTTTATCTCCAATTTCCATGTTTATCCTCTTTCCTTTATCTCTTAGAATTAACTTGGCATCTAATTAATTACCATATATCTTAAATCTTCACAATTAACAAACAATTAAACCAAATATGCTCTAAAAATAATAAATAATGAAATCAAGCCACGAAATAGGAAAGTGTACTATATGATGAGAAAATCGACCTATATCCTAATAAATACACCTAAAATGATGTCTCCAATTAAGATTAAATCATCACAAATGGGGAGACATCAAGACCCCAAACTCAAAGTTGTATCGTCCCGATACAATAAAAATAAAGAACAGTAGGGTAGTCAAATAAACATGAAGAAGTAGGAGGAGAATAAGAACAAAACACAATGAGTGATCCAAGAGCATAATATCTAAAAAGTCTCATGTAGTAATGCTAAAAAATAATGCACATATATGCTTAATATACACATAATCAATAATCCATAAATTCCAGTCCAGATTAATTTCGCAATGCCAGAAGGAGAGGTCTCAACTCAGTTCGTGCTAATGGCTATAGGTTGTTCATAGGTCCTAATATAGTATCCAATGGTCCACTCACCTACTACCTAATAGCTAAATTGTTTCTCCATCAAGCAGTTAGAAATCCTAAGGTCTTTATGGTTATAACGGGGCTTAGGGACAGTGTGGTATATTTGGATAATGAAAAGTGAGCTTTTGGCTCTCTCCTCACATTCCATCAACGAATCAACCTAGCGCTTGAGTTTTCACTCGAAGATGTTCTCACTCAACCCAATTTTTGATGCTTATGATGTGCATCCCCAATAATCCCAAATAAAACATTTCATGATGTTATACAAATTCCACTTTTCCAGTCCGAATATTTTTCAATCTTTTCATATATATCTCTTTTTGTTTTCATTGTATATCTATGACTCTCTTTTTGATGTTGAGATATCATGCTAATTTTTCATATATTCTTTTCTTTTCATGCTTTTCAACTTTTTTCATTTACTCTTACCCCGACAAAGGGTTACAAATATCACAATTACAATTTCCCATGCCCAATTTTTCCAATGACGAAACCCACCACCCTAAACTCAAGCTCTAAAAACGACTAGTCTCAGGTTTTTCTATTCGAGTGCGGGTCATATGGATAATTACTATTGAAAAACCCGAGACTATTTATTGTCTTGATTTGATGATTTATTATTTTTAAAGCATATTGAGTTTAATTGATTGTTAATTGTGAAGCTTTAAAGATATATGGTAATTAATTAGATGCAAAATCAATTCTAAGAGATAAGGGAAAGAAGATAATGATGGAAATTGGAGATAAAGGAAGTAAAAGATAAAATAGGAAAGGAAAAGTTCCCAAGTAAATTTGAATTTTAGCGACTACGTCCATTAAAGTGATCATAACTAAAAAACGGATGTGAATTTGGAAGAATTGTCTAAAGCAAAAGTGTAGAGATTTCCGAGACGATCAGTTTTGTTATGAAGAACGCGTAAATTGGAACAATTTTGAAAAAGTTACGACCAAAACAAAACAGTAGCAGTTTTCCCTTCTCTTATATTTTAGAAAACGAATTTGATTTGAAAAAGAGTCAACTTACTTGCCCTCTACTCCAAGATCGAACTAGGGTTTAGAATACCCTATAAATACACCCACTATTTAGTAGAAAAACATCCTTGGCCAATCGTTAAGCGAAGAAGAAGTTTACAACAAGAGAATAGAAGTCTGGAAGGAGCTGAACATCAAATTATGTCTTCACAAGCCTTCAAATTTGTAATCATTTTCTTTTATTTCTCTAGTATGAACTAAATTTATTTATCTTGAGATTTAGCATATGGTATGAACCTTAGACTTGTTTTACATCTAGTTGGATTTGGGATTACAATTATTTAAATGAATTAGTGTTTTATTCTCTGATTTATATGCTTTGATTTATTGCTTGTTTTCCTTGCGTTTGCAAACGTATAGGATTACCTTAATAGTAGTTAGATGGTCACCCGCAAGTAGTGTCTAATTATTGAAACACCACATAAACGTCTAGTGTGCAGCAGTGATCATGACGAGCTTGCTTAACTAGATAGCCATTAGGGTTTGATTTCACCGATCATTATTGCAGGCCAGTATCATCTAAGAACCTAGTGGCGTAGGAGCACCTTAGTTAAGTTACCTGGTAATTGTGAGGTCGTCACCTAAGTCCTCCCGGAAGGGGGTTAAGAGGAATTTAGAATCCTGGTTAATGTAATTCTACATAATTCTCGTTTACATGATTAGAATAAACAAGGCTAGTAGGGATTACTTGCTATATCTCGAGCTAAACTCTCATATTATCGTCTCTTCTTATTTACTTTTCCCTCTTATTTTATTTAGTTAACTTTTCCTAAACAAAAACCAAACAAAAATTATTTACTTTTATTTCTTGCGTATTATTATTCTAGCTTTCTTATTTGCACTTGATATTTGCATCATTATCTCTCTAACTTTCGTAGTCTCTGAGGAACGAATTTTATTTATCATTAAAACTTGCATAAGATCTGTGATACTTGCAGTGAGTAACGTGCTAGCCTAGGGTGTTTAATTGCATCTATTTTATCTATAATCTTATCACACCTTAGGGGACACTACACTCTTACCTTTATTATATGTACCTTTTAGAGAAGGTATGTTTAATTTACCACCATGTGGACTTGTGAAATTGTTACAACTTTTCGTAGAACGAAAGCTAATAAATTTAATGTATTCAAATATGTTAGTGATGTAAAACTTAAACCATTATAGATATGAACAAAAATGAGGATAGTAAGGATCTTGAAGAGCAAGATGATCAGAAGGATTGAAGCCTTAAAATAGAGAGTGATGGTTAATGGAGTTGAAACGAATATTAAAAGGTTTACACGAGTATCTATACTACAATATTTTTTAGAAAATAAATGTTAATAGAAATTACTTATCATAGTAAAATATTAAATACGAGTATGTGTTAGAGTAACTCTGTGCAAGCATGACATTTATATTATAAGTAAGATTACTGAAATAGTGTGTGGTTGAGAATATGAATTGAGTAATCTAAAATAATTAATTAATCGAGTGAATCTATTCCCTTCCTGCTAAAAAAGAAACCAAATAAATTAACTAATGAGTTGATAATGTTTGGAGCATCAAACTAGCATAAGTAATTAAATAAGCCAAATCATAAAAGTTAAAATGTCAAAGAGAGTAAAGAAGATGGTGACATGGGAAATAAAGAAATAACTAATAATATATTTGATATTTGAAATGTTTAAATTCAGAGAGACGAGGGAGCAAAAATGTACTACACAGACGTTTTTTTTTTCAAGCATGGGTTAGTTTGTAATGAGAAGGAAACTAATATGTTATTGTGAAACATTTTCTACTAGTTTCCTATCTCTATAATAATATCCTATAATTGTACATTTCTTTTTTTCATTTAAGACAAAAACGACTAGTTATGAAATACAAAGTTTCAAAATATCATTATGCCTATTTGTGCTTGGTATTGCATCAATTAACATTTTAGACTATGTATCAAATCTTTGATTTGATGTACAAGGCCTCGTTATCATTAGGTTTATCCTTTCTAACCTTTATTTCTTAACAATAAATTCATTGAGGTGAGTATATATGATATAAATTTATTTATTAAGATAAATTATGAAGGGAAAACAATACTTTACATTCGTAACATTGTAAGGTGACAACTTCCACCTTAAACATTTAATTTTATATTAGGGGGAGTAAATTTTTTTACGAGAAGTTGTCAATTTGCAAATACTACATGAGATAAAATCTCAATTTTCTCATTAATAATTAATAAAAACAATACTACTAGTCCAAAATATATTGACTTAAAATGGTATCGAAACAAAGGTGTTGAACAATTTCTTTGTGAGTATAATACATATGATAAAACTAAAATACTTCAACCATTGTATTTGATAAAATTACAAATAAATATAAAATAAAATTTCTTTAGTAGTTTGTTACACTCCCATACTAAAAAAAATGATCACTAATGTAAGTTAATGTATAATAAAGTATATGAATTATTCTAGAATTTAAATTTTGAAATAAAGTTTTATACTTGTACTTTATAACGTAGTAATTATCTACGAAGTCATACTTGTAATTTAATGGTGGGATAAAAGGAATTATTAAACTTAACTGTAATCTATGCTTTTCATGGTCATAGTAAAAAAGACATTGAAAAGAATTTTTTTATTCATTATAATGATTATACAAATGATTCCCAAATTATTATATACATAAAAAATGAGAATTCTTCCCCTATAAATATCACTCTATAACTCTCTTGTCAACCACACCTAATTATTTTAGAAAAACCTTTTATCTATAATGAATCCACAAAGTAAAAGCCAAGTCGAGAACATTTCAGTTTTTCCTCCCCTTATTGCCACAATTGAAAATAAACTTCCTGAGAAAAAAGACCCTAATTATGAATCCAATTTTGAAATAGGTTCCACATCGAAACCAGTTCTAGTTGAGACGGAATGTTCACCCATCCAATCAGATGTGGTACCAGAGTCGCTAGAAATAAGTTTGGTAGAACAACCAAAGAAATTCAAATGTAAGTTTTGCAACAATTCATATGAAACTAGGCAAGCTTTAGGTGGTCATGGAAATGCTCACAGAGCCCCATGACCACTTATAAATAGAAAACGAGAAAGATCTAATATTGCATTTAATAATAACTATTCCATTGTGAGATCTTCTCCTTATTTTTCATATTCATTTCAACAACCACAAATTCCAAATATGTATAACCTTTATCCTATGCCAAAGTTTCATAGGATACCAATAATGCTTCAGCCTCCCCAATTAACAGAAAACACACGTTTCACACGAATTCAAAACCCTGAAAATGATGTTGCTTGGTTTACCCCACATGTATATGGTAATGTTGTTAATGGAAGAGAGTTGGTAATCAGTGGTTCGTCTTCAAGTCCATCAACTTCAAACAATTAATCAACAAGTGAAGAATTAGAACTAGACTTGACCTTAAGGCTTTAATTTCTTTGGATAACTTTTATTTGTATTTTGAATCATTTGGTATATTTTTATAAATTATTTTTGTATTCAATTTATTTTCGTTGGTTTGAAGTCTCTTCCAATGTTTAACATGTATTTTTATTTTTATATATTATAAATATGTCCAATTTTATTTGAGGTATTTTTACAATTTGCTAAATATATCAAATATACCAAAGAAACTACATTTTCTCTCTATATCTAATATTATGGATTACAAAAATATATTTTGTAGTACGCGAATGACTAAGTAGGTAGATACCATAAATAAGAAAATTTTACAAAATTTGTCATTTAAAATTGAAATTCAAAATGTTTTAGAGCAAAAACTTGTATAACATAATAATTATTACTCATAAATATTGGTTTTCAATTACCTAAGTGTGGTGATAATTTAGCTACAAAGTTAAGTAATGATTAAAAAAAAGATATATTACCTTAATGTAAAGTAAACAAACATAGCGTTAATTGTATTATATAACCAGTGGGGATGGTAGAGATTAATATATGTACCCGAAAAAGCTTAAAAAATTTAACAAAACGGTAAATGGAACCCTGCTAACCGATTTAGTTACACGATATGAGTAGGTTGATATTAAACGTGTATAATGCGAGTCCGGAATTTAACCCCAATGAGATGAATACGGATAATTTTCATTCATATGCAAACTATATTATATAAACTTGAAAAACTAAAACAAATTTAACATCATTAAGATTAATCAAATGGTTATTTGAGAGAACCAACTAGGAAGAATATAATCAAGGGATTAATAGGTTCAAGTATAGAAGAATCTCTTGACTATCAAGAATATAATTAATAAGTTAGTTAATTCCATGTTTGTGAGCCAAGAAAAAAAAACATGCAATCATTACTAATTCTCTAAAATCTTACAATTATAAATAGGATATTAATTTGTCTTTGAGAACTCTTTCAAACAAATTCACAAACATATAAATACAATGTGCAAAGAATGTAGGTTTATACCATTGGGATTATATAAGGTAAACTTAGGATAAAATAGATAACACAATCTAATATACAGATTTAGGATAATAGGGAAATGGTCTATTTTTTACATAAGTAGTGTTAAATCAAACATCTAGGAAAGAAAATAATCCCAAGTAGGAGCCTTATCAATATTTGTTATATTATAGCTATCTTTAGCATATTAATCTACCAAGTATAAGCTCATGCATACGGTGGGGTATCCATCAAATTGGCAAAGTTACATGAATCATTAACAACTCATATCCATAAATTTTTTGGTCTTATCTCCAAAATTTACTCACAAGTTGTGATATAAATAACATCGTTAATAAATCAAATATGTAAGTGTTAGCATATAGTCCCTTCATATGATGCTTTTATGTGACAAATCCTTAGTTAACTAAGGGTTTCATATCTTTATGAAAAACACTTGTGATAAAACCCTTTGTATATGACTTTTTCATGACTTGTATGCTTGAGTTACTTATCCATTTTGAAAATATATATATCTATGTGATTGATTTTTCTTTATCTTCATTAATATTCTCCCTACTCACATACACATCACATGCTTTAAATTACATTTTGTTGGTGCATACGATGAACTACAATCATTGTGTACATGCCACTACTTCATATATTATTCTTAAAATAACATCATGACTTTATATTAAATCTCCCACTTAATTCTTCTTTCACAATGCTCTCGACATATTCTTGTGTGTGATACTCTATTGCTCAAAAGTTGTACCAACATTCATTGTAGGATCTTCGATTGTACAGTTATTATAAAGAAGGAGATTTGATTTGAGCTATCTATAGGAATATAGGTTGAATTCTTCTTCAATCCAAAACAACATATACCTAAAATGGAACACCATTTTAAATTAATATATATTGTTTTGTGCTATAAATTCATATAACTCTTTATGTAATAACCCGGAAACGTCAACCATGTAACCATCTTAGCTGACATCCTTAACCATCTACTTCAACTACATCTTATACACGAATAAGTGGTGGTATAAACAAGTATACATCTAGTTTTATTTGGTTCGCCATATGCTTGAATAGGTATCAAACCTTAGTTGGTAGAATATTTGAGTTTTCCATTGATTTTGATTTTCCACCTCTGACTTTCACTGGAGTGGTGTTTGTTATGTCATGAATTGTAATAAGAATGACGAATAAAGGTTATGAGAGGAAGTTACAAGATAAAAAAATTGGACTAAGTAAAAGGAAATAACTCGACAAAAGGTAGCGTAGAAAAATTATAAGCAAAAGGTATATCAGATTAGTAAAAATATTATCAAGTGGTGTTCAGATAAGAAGAATATAGAGAATTTACGTGAGTAAAGAGAAATAGATAAAAGAACGTAGATGCTAAGTATGAAATATAAGGAAATATGTTAAGTTGATTAAAAAATGGAAAAAGGAGTTCCACGCATGTAGATGTTCATACATACTAGGAGTAGATGTCCAATGTTGTACTATAACTTGCTTAATACCTTCATCTTGTATAATATGGTGGGTTTTAATCATATACCAAATGGGTGTTTATCCATGTTATTTGAACTAGATAGTTTTTTATTGACATCCACCTTTGGGGTTCATGCGTTTTCTTCTATCGTCTTGTAAATACAATATCCGCGACCCATATTTATATGGTCCTTGACATCTCTTTACTAGATACACGAGTTCATATAACTTACTTAATACTTCTTGATAAATTTTTATTAAATATTTTAATAGATTCACCATATGTAAGTTACCTATGATAGTCTCCAGAATCACACATCTATAGACCCACGAGACATGGATAAAAACAACGAGAAATTCATATTTAGGAAAGTTGATACTTTTGCATGTTAGGGTTGTAAGACTATAAGTGTTGGAATGTCGAATCCAAGACTTGCAAAATACTTACGCTTAAATAATTATTTCTTACTCACTCAGTGGTTTCCTTCATAATCTCCTTATCACACAAAACATTTAAGATGATTAATGTGGTATTATTACATAATTAGTAAGTAAATATAAATAAAACACAACATATGAAGATAAGGAGTGATAAACATGAAATACCAGGAATGACTCACAACACCGCGTGCCTGAAATCGGGATGACAAAAGTCGTCGTGAATGATATAAAATGTCATCACTTATATATCGTCGCTAGAGAATCATCTTTAGGGATATTTCTCGCAACGAAAATCTTTGATGTTGCCGGGAATGACCAAGCTAGATTTGCGACTATAAAAGTCTACGCTAGATGACTTATTGTTTGCGACGAAATTTTGTCGTCTTTAATATTATCAAGTAGCGACGAATTTGTGTAGTCGCTTTATTGATGTTAGGGCGAAAACTTATGTGTCCTTGTGTCTTTTCATCAATGCCTTCCATTAACTTAATTGCCATTGTTGAGGCCCAATCGTAAGTCTTAATATTTTCTAAATCTGCTGATATTCCTACAACCCACCAGTCGTATCTTCCTGCAGCTGCTGGGAAGAAGCAAGTGTGTAGACTAAGCATACACATCAGTTTGGCGAACTTTTCGAGATCTTCTTCTATTGGTTTCTTTTTTTAAGACCCCGTTGATCAAATCTTTAACTGTCTTATTTGATGGTTGTTTCTCTTCATCAAGAAACATCCTCTTGTACCAAGCAGCTCCTTGTACTTGGCTTTTTGTAAATTTCTTCATTGGCTCATTTCCACTTTCAACTCCTAAAATCAATCTTACATCTTTTGAGGTAATTTTTACACTTTTCCCTCGAAACACAAAAGCTTTTTTGCTTTTGTCATAATAATCCTCTATTAATTTCATTGCTTTCGGTTTTCCCTTCATACCTTTTAATCTACCATTCTGTGCAATTTTGTAGGTTGCTTTGATTAATAGGTAGAATGGTAGTTTCTTGCACGCTTTTATGTGCTCTGTTGTCACTGATGGTAGCCTTAGAATCTGGAACATCCCATCTAGTGCGGATCTGTACCTTTTACTCATTTTACCTGTTATTAAAGTTACACTATATATTATACACTGAATCCCACCAAATATTAAACATAAAGTAACATATGAAACTGAATAATATATGAAAGTAAATGATATGCAAGTATATGTTGTTGTTTGTTCTGTTTTTGTGTGTGATATCCCACCAAATTTCACTAACTTATGTTCAATTACATCATGTATCCCTGTTATTTTTTTATGTTTCTTTTGGTGGGATAATTCCCACCAAATATAGATGAATAAAGTCAAGTCGCATTTGACTTTTTTGTTCAGATTTCCCTCCCAAAAAAGTTCATTTAAATTAACTTTCTTAGTGTTTGTTTTTTGGTGGGATTCTTCCCACCAAATAACTACATGTTGATCATATTTTCCTATGCATTAATCACTTAATCTAGTACAAATTGCATCAGATTTAAACTTCAAATACTTAATCAATCATCATCTACAGATTAAGTGATATTTCTATTTACAGTACACATCTAAACTCAGTTTAACAGTTTAATTGCTATTCCTATAATTTTAGTTTAATCTAAACTCAAACAATAATCACAGTTCATTCTAAACTAAGCAATTAATCATTAAGTACAGTTCATTCACAGTCAAACTACAACTATATTTTCTATGAACTGTAAATTACAGTTCAAACTGTAAACTCCAGATAAATTACAGTATTTCATCTTCTATGAACATAATTGTCAAAAAAAAATTCACAATCATAACACTGTTCATATCTTATAACATCTTATTTTGCTCAATGATCACTATTAAGTTAATCGTCATACAATTTACACTAATCTGTCACTTTATTTAATAATTTTTGTTGTATACACATAAATAATCATATCAATACAGGTTATTCGCAATTACACACCTATATTCACACTTATATTCGTTTAGATTCATATATTCATCTGTATTTGTTAATGTTTTTTCAATTTTCGAACCCTAGTTCATATATTCATCACGGAAATGCATGTTTTCTTAGCTAATTATCAAATGCTACTCTATATACACAAATAATCACGAAATAAACATAACACCATTCGCAATCACTGTGTTACCTTTTTTTGTTTTTTTTGTTGAATTTTGTTAGATTTTTACGGTTAAATTTCCTTTTCTTTGGTTGTGTTTGCTAAATATTCATGATTCGTTGAGATTCGGCTTCGATTTTCTGTGATTCTCCGCGATTTTTGGTTTAGTTTTCGGTGATCTTCTCCTCTCTTTCTCAAGTGTGTGTTTGTGCGTGTTATTCTAGTGTGTGTATTTGTGTGATTGTATATGTTTTGTGGTTTGTTATCAGAAGTTCCGTGTGTTATTGTTTAGTTTTTTTTTAATTGAAAAAGGTTAGTTTTGTCTTTTGGTTGCTGGTTTTTGGGGTGTGACTTTTATAGTCCATATCCCTACCTCCTAGGGTGTATATGGTAAATAGCTCATAAATAATTATTACAACCAATGAACAAATGAATAAAAATTACAAACCAATGAATGAATAAATTATTATTACCACACCAAAATAATAAATATAATATAAACTCAATCAAATATATTAAAAACTGATACAATCTGTTTGAAATTTGTAATAAAAAATAACAAGTTAGTCTAATTTTACCTATGATTATTTTTTAAATGGAATACTCTCAATGTTTTTAAAGTGTTTTTATAACAGATCTTTTATGATTATTTTTTAAATAAAACACTCTTAATGTTTTTTAAGTTTTTTTTGTTCAAAAAATTCTTTTAAAATTCTTTTCTAAATAAAATACGGTTAAGCTTTTTTTGTATATACAAATAATTTTTTGATTATTTTTTAAATAAAATACTCTTAATGTTTTTAAAGTATTTTTTATAAAAATTCTTTAATGATTTTTTTAAAGTAACATACTGTTAATGTTTTTTGAGTGTTTTTTTTTTCTAAAAGTTCTTTTGTGATTATTTTTTAAATAAAATACTCATAAGTGTTTATAAAATGTTTTTACATTGTTTTTTATAAAAGTCCTTTTATGATTATTTTTTAAATAAAATACTATTACTTTTTGAAAATGTTTTTAATGTGTTTTTTTATAATAATTATTTTTTAAATAAAATACCCTTTATATTTTTTAAATTTTTTTTTCTAAAAATTCTTTTAAGATTTTTTTCAAATAAAACGCTCTTAAGTGTTTTTTAAATGTTTTTAAAGTGTTTTTTTTATAAAATTCATTTTATTAATATTTTATAAATAAAATAATCTTTGAAATGTATGTTTGAATAAAATTACTTATTAAACTTGTTTTACAAAAATATTATTCTAACTTTTTCTTTTAAATTTACTAATTATTCTTTTTCTTCTACGTTATTATTAATATTATTTGCACTTAAGATAGGGTAATAAAAGATAGGGAAGATTAATGAGCAATGCATAAGAAGTAAAGTTGAAACTTAAGGAGAGTTATTTGGTGTGTAGAACGTGAGGTTTGAAATTAGGTGAATCCCGCTTATCTATGAACTGATAGTGAAAAAGTAACAAAATCCGGTAGTTATAAAGTAGATAAGGCAGTTCTTTCATATTTGAAGCCACTTGATACCTTTTTAGCTTTCTTACCCTTTTATTTGATTATTTTATTATTTATCTGCCTTAACTCCTCTGATCCTTTCAAAAGCCTCTTATTTAACCACATTATAAGCCATACCCCTTAGTTTATAGGAATAATCCATATGACCTGCACTCGAATAGGAAAACCTGAGACAAGTCGTTTTTAGAGCTTGAGTTTAATTAGGGTGGTGGGTTTCATCATTGGGAACATTGGGTTTGGGAAATTGTAATTGTGATATTTGTAACCCTTTTTCGGGATAAGAGTAAACGAAAAAAGCTGAAAAACATGAAAAGTAATGAATATATGAAAATTATCATGATATATCAACATAAAAAAGAGATTCATAGCTATACAATGAAAAAAAAGAGATATATATGAGAAGATTGAAAAATATTTGGACCGACAAAGTGGAGTTTATCATATCATCATGAAAAGGTTTTATTGGATTAATTGTGGGTGCAAATTAAAGTATCGAAAATTTGGTTGAATGAGAACATCTTCGAGTGAAACTCAAGCTCTAATGTGAGGAGAGAGCTAAAAACTCACTTTTCATTATCCAAATATACCACACCGTCCCTAAGCCACGTAATAACCGTAAAGGCCTTAGGATTTCTAACTAATTGGTGGAGAAACAATGGAGCTATTAGGTTGTAGGTATGTGGAATATTGGATACTATATTAGGACCTATGAACAACCTATATCCATTAACAAGAACTTGGTTTAAAAATCCTCTCTTTCTGGCATTGCGAAGTTAAGCTGGACTTGAATTTATGGATTATTTATTATGTGTAAATTAAGTGTATGTGTGCATTATTTCTTTAGCATTACTACATGAGACTTTTTAGATATTTTACTCTAGGATCATTCTTTGTGTTTTATTCTTCTTCTCCTCCTTCTTCTTCTTCACTGTTTATTATTTGACTACCAAATGTTCTTTATCTTTTATTGTATCGAGATGATACAACTTTTAGTTGGGGGTCTTGATATCTCCCCGTTTGTGATGAATTAATTTAGGTTGGATACATCGTTTTAGGTGTATTTAGGAATTTAATTATCGATTTTTATTCATATTTTTATATTTTCATATTTATTGTCTTGCTTTGATGATTTATTATTTTTAGTGCATATTGACTTTTAATTGTTTGTTAATTGTGAAGCTTTAAAGATATATGGTAATTAATTATATGAAAAATCAATTCCAAGAGATAAGAGTAAGAAGATAATGATGGAAATTGGAAATAAAGGAAGTAAAACATAAAATAGGAAAGGAAAAGTTGCCAAGTAAATCTGTATTTCAGCAACTATGACCATTAAATTGATCATAACTCAAAATCGGATGTGAATTTTGAAGAATGGCCTGAAGAAAAAACGTAGAGATTTTCGTGAAGATCAGTTTCGATACAAAGATTATGTCAATTGGAGCAATCTTTAAAGAGTTACGACCAAAACAAAACAGTAGCAGTTTTCCCTTCTCCTATATTTTAGGAAACGAATTTGATTTGGAAAAGAGTCCTCTTACTTGCCCTCTACTCCAAGATCCGAACTATGGTTTAGAATACCCTATAAATACACCCTCTATTTTGTATAAAAACATCCTTGGTCAATCCTTAAGCCAAAAGGAAGCTTACAACAAGAGAAGAGAAGTCTGGAAGGAGCTGAACATCAAATTATGTCTTCACAAGCCTTCAAATTCGTAACTGTTGTCTTTTCTTTGTCTAGTATGAACTAAATTTATTTAGCTTGAGATTTAGAATATGGTTATGAACCCATGACTTGTTTTACATCTATTTTAATTTGGGATTATAATTATTTAAATAAATTAGTGTTTTATTCTCTGATTTATGTGCTTTGATTTTTTGCTTGTTTTTCTTGCGGGTTGCAAACGTATGGGATTACCTTAATAGTAGTTAGATGGTCACCTAGAAGTGGTGTTTAATTATTGAAACACCACATAAACGTCTAGTGTGCAGTAGTGATCCTGACGGGCTTGCCTAACTAAATAGCCATTAGGGTTTAATTTAACCACCAATCATTATTGCAGGCCAGACTCATCGAATAACCTAGTGGCGTAGGAGAACCTTAGTTAAGCCCCCTGGTAATTGTGAGGTTGTCACCTAAGACCTCTTGGAAGGGGGTTAAGAGGAATTTAGAATCCTGGTTAATGCAATTCTACATAATTCTCCCTTACATGATTAGAATTAACAAGGCTAGTAAGGATTACTTGCTATATCTCGAGCTTAACTCTCATATTATCGTCTCTTCTTATTTACTTTTCCGTCTCTATTTTATTTAGTTAATTTTTCCTATACAAAAACCAAAAAAAAATTATTGACTTTTATTTCTTGCATATTATTATTCTAGCTTTCATATTTGCACTTGATATTTGCATAAGTTTTCCCTAACTTTCGTAGTGTCTGTGGAACGAATTCTATTCATCAATTAAACTTGCATAAGATATGTGATACATGCAGTGAGTAACGTGCTAGCCTAGGGTGTTTATTTGCATCTATTTTATCTATAATTTTTTCACACTTTAGGGGACACCACACTCTAACCTTTATTATATGTACCTTCTAGAGAAGGTATGTATAATTTACCACCATGTGGACTTGTGAAATTGTTATACAGTTTTCGTAGAACGAAAGCTAATAAATATAATGTATTCAAATATGTAAGTGATGTAAAACTTAAACCATTATAGATAAGAACAAAAATGAGTATAGTAAGGATCTTGAAGAGCAAGATGATCAGAAGGATTGAAGCCTTATAATAGAGAGTGATGGTTAATGGAGTTGAAATGAATATTAGAAGGTTTACACGAGAGTCTATACTACAATATTTTTTAGAAAATAAATGTTAATAGAAATTACTTATCATAGTAAAATATTAAATAAGAGTATATGTAAGAATAACTCAGTGCAAGCATGACATTTATATTACAAGTAAGATTATTGAAATAGTGTGGTTGAGAATATGAATTGAGTAATATAGAATAATTAATTAATCGAGTGAATCTATTCCCCTACCTGCTAAAAAAAGAAACCAAATAAATTAACTAATGATTTGATATAATGTTCGGAGTATCAAACTAGCATAAGTAATTCATTAAGCCAAATCATAAAAGTAAAAAGGTCAAATAGAGCAAAGAAGATGGTGACAAGGGAAATAAAGAAATAACTAGTAACATATTTGATCTTTGAAATGTTATAATTCAGAGAGACGAGGGAGCAAAAATGTACTACGCATACGTTTTTTTTTTCAAGCAAGGGTTAGTTTGTAATGAGAATGAAACTTATATGTTATTGTGAACTAACATTTTAGACTATGTATAAAATCTTTGATTTGATGTACAAAGCCTCGTTATCTTTAGTTTATCCTTTCTAACCTTGTTTCTTAACAATAAATTCATTGAGGTGAATATATATGATATAAATTTATTTATTAAGATAAATTATGAAGGGAAAACAATACTTTACATTTGTCGTATTGTAAGGTGACAACTTCCACCTTAAACATTTAATTTTATATTAGGGGGAGTAAATATTTTATGAGAAATTGTCAATTTGCAAATACTACATGAGATAAAATCTCAATTTTCTCATTAATAATTAATAAAAACAATATTAATAGGCCAAAATATATTGACTTAAAATTGTATCGAAACAAAGGTGTGGAACAATCTCTTTGTGAGTATAATAATAATGATAAAGCTAAATTACTTCAACCGTTGTATTTGATAAAATTACAAATAAATATAGAATAAAATTTCGTTAGTAGTTTGTTAGACTCCCATACTAAAAAATGTCACTAATGTAAGTTAATGTATAATAAAGTATATGAGTTATTCTAGAATTTAAATTTTGAAATAAAGTTTTATACTTTTACTTTATAACGTAGTAATTTTCTACGAAGTCATACTTGTAATTTAATGGTTGGATAAAAGGAATTATTAAACTTAACTGTAATCTATGCTTTTCGTGGTCATAGTCAAAAAGACATTGAAAAGCAATTTTTTATTCATTATAATGATTATAAAAATGATTCCCAAATTAATATATACATAAAAAATGAGAATTCTTCCCCTATAAATATCACTCTATAACTCTTTTGTCAACCACACCTAATTCATTTTAGAAAAACCTTTCATCTATAATGAATCCACAAAGTAAAAGCCAAGTCGAGAACATTTCAGTTTTTTCTCCCCTTATTGCGACAACTGAAAATAAACTTCCTGAGAAAAAAGACTCTAATTATGAATCCAATTTTGAAATAGGTTTCACGTCGAAACCAGTTTTAGTTGAGACGGAATGTTCACCCATCCAATCAGATGTGGTACGAGAGTCGCTGGAAATAAGTTTGGTAGAACAACCTAAGAAATTCAAATGTAAGTTTTGTAACAAGTCATATGAAACTAGGCAAGCTTTAAGTGGTCATGGAAATGCTCACAGAGCTCCGCAACCGCTTATAAATAGAAAACGAGAAAGATCTAATATTGCATCTAATAATCACTATTCCATTGTGAGATCTTCTTCTAATTTTTCATATTCGTCTCAACAACCACAAATTCCAAATATCTATAACCATTATGCTATTCCAACGTTTCATAGGGTAATGCTTCAGCCTCCCCAATTAACAGAAAACACACCTTTCACACGAATTCAAACCCCTGGAAATGACGTTGCTTGGTTTCCCCCACATGTATATAGTAATGTTGTTAATGGAAGGGAGTTGGTTAGCAGTAGTTCGTCTTCAAGTCCATCAACTACAAACAATCAATCAACAAGCGATGAACTAGAACTAGACTTGACCTTAAGGCTTTAGTTTTTTTGGATAACTTTTATTTGTATTTCGAATCATTTGGTATATTTTTAATAAACCATTTTTGTTTTCAATTTATGTCCTTTGGTTTTAAGTCTCTTTCAATGTTTAACATGTATTTTTATTTTTATTTAATATAATTATGTCCAATTTATTTTTGAGGTATTTTTTCAATTTGCTAAATATATCAAATATACCAAAGAAACTACATTTTCTCTCTATATCTAATATTATGGATTACCAAAAAATATTTTGTAGTACGCCAATGACTAAGTAGGTAGATACCATAAATAACAAAAATTTACAAAATTTGTCATTTAAAATTGGAATTCAAAATATTTTAGAGAAAAAACTTGTATAACATAATAATTATTACTCATAAATATTGGTTTTCAATACCTAAGTATGGTGATAATTTAGCTACAAAGTTCAGTAATAACAAAAAAAAGATATATTTACCTTAAAGTAAAGTAAACAAACATAGTGTTACTTGTATTATATAACTAGTGGGGATGGTGAGTGGTAATATATGTACCCGAAAAAGCTAAAAAAAATTAACAAAATGGTAAATGGAACCCCACCAACCGATTTAGTTATAAGATATGAGTAGGTTGATATTAAACGTGTATAATGCGAGTCCGTAATTTATCCCTATTGGGATGAATACGGATAATATGACTGAATAAAAAATTAAAGTCAATAAAATTTTCATTCATATGCAAATTATATTATATACACTTGAAAAGTTAAAACAAATTTAACATCAGTAAGATTAAGCAAATGGTTAATTGAAAGCACTAACTAGGAAGAATATAATCAAGGGCTTGATAGGTTCAAGTATAGAAGAATCTCTTGACTATCAAAAATATAATTAATAAGTTAGTTAATTCCATGTTTGTGAGACAAGCAAAAAAACATACAGTCATTTCTAATTCTCTAAAATCTTACAGTTATAAATAGGATATTAGTTTATCTTTTAGGACTCTTTCAAACAAATTCACAAACATATAAATACAATGTGCAAAGAATGTAGGTTTAGACCATTGGGATTATATAAGGTAAACTTTGGACAAAATAGATCACACAGTCTAATATACAAATTTAAGTATAATTGTGAAATGGTCTATTTTTACATAAGTAGTGTTAAATATAACATATAGGAAAGAAAATAATCCCAAGTACGAACCCTATCAATATTTGTTATATTGTATCTATCTTTAGCATATTAATCTACCAAGTATAAGCTCATGCATACGGTGGGGTATCCACCAAATTGTCAAAGTTACATAAATCATTAACTACTCATATCCATTAATTTTAAGGTCTTATCTCCAAAATTTACTCACAAGTGGTGATATAATTATCATCCTTAATATATCAAATATGTAAGTGTAAGCATATAGTCCCTTCCTATATGATGCTTTTATGTGACAAATCCTTAGTTAACTAAGGGTTTCATATCTTCATGAAAAATACTTGTGATAAAACCCTTTGTATATGACTTTTTAATGACTTGAATGCTTGAATAACTTATCCATTATGAAAAATATATATATATATATATCTATGTGATTGATTTTTATTTATCTTAATTAATACTCTCCTTACTCACATACACATCACATGCTTTAAATTACATTTTGTTGGTGCATACGATGAACTACGATCATTTTCTACATGCCACTACTTCATCTATAATTCTTAAAATAACATCATGACATTTATATTCAATCTTCCACTTTATTCTTCTTTCACACTGCTCTTGACATATCCTTTTGTGTGATACTCTATTGCTCAAGAGTTGTACCAACATTCATTGTAGGATCTTCGATTATACAATTATTATGAAGAAAGAGATTTGATTTGAGATATCTATAGGAATATGGGTTGAATGCCTCTTCTATGCAAAACAACATATACCTAAAATGGAACACAATTTAAAATTAGTATGTATTGTTCTATGCTCTAAATTTGTATAACTCTTTATGTAAGAACCCGAAAAAGCCAAACATACCATCTTAGCTGACATCCTTAACCATCTACTTCAACTACATCTTATACACGAATAAGTGGTGGTATAAACAAGTATACATCTAGTTTTATTAGGTTCCCCATATGCTTGAATAGGTATCAAACCTTAGTTGGTAGAATATTTGAGTTTTCCATTGATTTTGATTTTCCACCTCTGACTTTCACTGGAGTGGTGTTTGTTGTGTCGTGAATTGTAATTATAATGACGAATGAAGTTTATGAGAAGTTATAAGATTAAAAAAAATGGACTAAGTAGAAGGAAATAACTCGACATAAAGAACGTGTATACAAGTAGGGTAGAAAAATTATAAGCAAAAGGTATATCAGATTAGTAAAAATATTATCAAGTGGTGTTCAGATAAGAAGATAGAGAATTTAAGTGAGTAAAGAGAAATAGATAAAAGAACGTATATGCTAAGTATGAAATATAAGGAAATAGGTTAAGTTGATTAAAAAATGGCAAAGGAGTTCCACGCATGTAGATGTTCATACATACTAGGAGTAGATGTCCAATGTTGTACTATAACATGCTTAATACCTTGATCTTGTATAATATGGTGGCTTTTAATCATATACCAAATGGGGGTGTATCCGTGTTATTTGAACTAGATAGTTTTTTATTGACGTCCACCTTTGGGGTTCATGAGTTTTCTTTTATCGTCTTGTAAATACAACCTCCGCTACCCATATTTATATGGTCCTTGACATCTCTTTACTAGATACACAAGTTCATATAACTTACTTAATACTTCTTGATAAATTTTTTATTAAATATTTTAATAGATTCACCATATGTAAGTTACCTATGATACTGTCCAGGACAAGATAGTTTTCTTAAATCACACATCTATAGACCCACGAGACATGGATAAAAACAACAAGAAATTCATGTTTAGGAAATTTGATACTTTTGCATGTTAGGGTTGTAAGTCTATAAGTGTTGGAATGTCGAATCCAAGACTTGCAAAATACTTAAGCTTAAATAAGTATTTCTTACTCACTCAATGGTTTCCTTCATAATCTCCTTATCACACAAAACATTTAAGATGATTAATGTGGTCTTATTACATACTTAGTAAGTAAATATAAATAAAAAGCAACGTATGAAGATAAGGAGTGATATATATAATATACCAGGAATGACTCACTACACCGCGAGCCTGAAATCGGGATGACAAAAGTCGTCGTGAATGATATAAAAAGTGATCGCTTGTATTTCGTCACCAGAGAATAATCTTTAGGGATATTTCTCGCAACGAAAATCATTGATGTTGCCGGGAATGACCAAGCTATATTTCCGACTACAAAAGTCTACGCTAGATGACTTATTATTTGAGACGAAATTTTGTCGTCTTTAATATATTCAAGTAGCGACGACTTCGTGTAGTCTCTTTATTGATGTTTGGGCGACAACATATGTTTCGCCGTTAATTGAACACATTACCAGTGATGGCATTTTGTCTCCTCTTTTACGACAACTATGTCGTCGCTAATACAGTATTTTTAATTTTATTTTTAAAATCTGAATTTTTTATCCAAATTTTTAATTTTATTTTAATCATAATTTTTATTTTTTTTATTTTGATATTAATACAAATAGAATACATTATTAATAGCATCAAATTATAACATAAAGCAATATTAAATTAAATAAAAGTCAAAATACACCGAAAATCAAACATCAAGGATAAGCCAACCAATCGGTATCTTCTTCTTCAACCTCTTCCTCTTCTCTTTTTTCTTCAGGGCGGATGAATGTGCCAAGACTAGCTCCGGCCCTTAGACTATTCAAAGCATCCATGGTCGCGTCTATATGGTTCACCGATTAACGATTGCGAGTCGTGCTAGCTGTGGAGGTAGTCGATGATATATTCGATGTACGATCGAAAGGGGAGAGGCCTTGAGTTGCGCGAAACTCGTTCATAGATGTCATCATCAGGTTGATTCGATCCTCATTTCGTTTAACCAAAAGATCTAGCTCGGGATACATATTTTTTCAGAGGAATACCCACTCTGGGCGCCCAACTCTACGTAGGTGGGCCCATAACTTCCTCACCGGTTTCTTTCAATGCACCTATCTAATCTTTCTGCGATAATTTAGTAGAAGACGACCCTTTAGATGACCCAGACTGAGACTCTGTCACTTTCCTTTTCAGCTTTTCTCGATAAATATCCAGTTAAATTAAATACAAATTTTTTCAAATACAAATAAATTTCAAACCGTTAATTAAAATTAAAGTTAAGTGTTTGAAGATAAATACTCATATTCGTGTTTTTATACTTGGCTCCTCCACTCATTCTTCGTCGCATACCCCATATGCTTGAAAAACCAATCAAAGGAGGAATTTGCCTCTCCTGTTGTGTCTGCTCGTCAATAAAAACCCACAAATCCTTAGTTGATTTTTTCAGCTTCCTCTGTTCAATAAAATTGTAAAATAATTATATTAAAAATTCATTAAAGTAACTAATAAATTTTTATTACAAAAAATATGTACCTCATAAATTATATCCGAGTTCAGGAATAATTTCTCGATCCAACTGCACTCGGCTTCTTCTATTTCTTTCGGTTTTCCAAATTTACCTTTGCTTGGTTCTGTTTCAATATAATTTCAAAAAAAATGATTACACATTTTTGATAACATTTATAATAATATATAACTTTTATTCCTGACTATCAATGCCATCACACATCTCGCAACATCTTCTCCAAATATCCTTCGCTACATCATGCGATGTCAAATTCTCATTGTAATAAGTTGTCTTCAAGTGGTTCTTCCAATCCATGTACCTCTTAGATTGACATTCCTTTAAATTCTCAGTTATTTTCTCCCAATCATTCCTTTGTCTCCCTCCCACTATGACGAAAAACTCTTTTAATCGAGCAAGAATAGTTTGTTTCAAACTAGTAGGCACATCTTTCCATGCCTTATAAAATGGATGCACATTCTCATGGACTGTCATCCCCACCACTTGGCCCACGTGTTTCTCATACTCGCCTGTTGGGTTCCACGTGTCGTCCATGATTCAAAAGTCTACAGGTAAGGGGTGGTCTTGTTTTTGCTAAGGCCTCTAATGTAGTCATAAGGGATGCGGGACCCCGAGGTTTTCTTTTTCTTTTCTCAGTTTTAATAAAAATCTGAATTAATGTCTAATTGAAAAAATTAAAATCATTAACATAATTTAATTACCCGTTGGTTGGGCGTAGGTAGCTAAAGTGCAATTGAGATTCCGTGATGGATCCATTCGGTCACCATCACCGTCATGATTACGCGACATCATACCAGCCATCTAATATTTATCCAAAGTATTAAATAATAATAAAAGTAAATATTACAATCCTAAGAATAAATAAATAAATAATATTACAATCCTTAAAAATAAAAAAATACAATTTAGTGAATAAATAAATGATTATTACAACCCAATGAACAAATGAATCAAAATTACAAACCAATGAATAAATAAATTATTATTACAACACCAAAATAATAAATATAATATAAACTCAATCAAATATATTAAAAACTAATACAATTTGTTTGAAATTTGTAATAAAAAATAACAAGTTAGTCTAATTTTACCTATGATTATTTTTTAAATAGAATACTCTCAATGTTTTTTGAAAGTGTTTTTATAACAGATCTTTTATGATTATTTTTTAAATAAAACACTCTTAATGTTTTTTAATTTTTTTTTCAAAAAATTCTTTTAAAATTCTTTTTAAAAAAATACGGTTAAGTTTTTTTGTATATACAAATAACTTTTGATTATTTTTTTAAATAAAATACTCTTAATGTTTTTAAAGTATTTTTTATGAAAATTCTTTAATGATTTTTTTAAAGTAACATACTGTTAATGTTTTTTGAGTGTTTTTTTTTCTAAAAGTTCTTTTGTGATTATTTTTAAAATAAAATACTCATAAGTGTTTATAAAATGTTTTTACATTGTTTTTCATAAAAGTCCTTTTATGATTATTTTTTAAATAAAATACTATTACTTTTTGAAAATGTTTTTAATGTGTTTTTTTAAAATAATTATTTTTTAAATAAAATACCCTTTATGTTTTTTAAATTTTTTTTTTCTAAAAATTCTTTTAAGATTATTTTCAAATAAAACACTCTTAAGTGTTTTTTAAATGTTTTTAAAGTGTTTTTTTATAAAATTCATTTTATTAATATTTTCTAAATAAAATAATCTTTGAAATGTATGTTTGAATAAAATTTCTTATTAAACTTGTTTTACAAGAATATTATTCTAACTTTTTCTTTTAAATTTACTAATTATTCTTTTTCTTCTACGTTATTATTAATATTATTTGCACTTAAGATAGGGAAGATTAATGAGCAATGCATAAGAAGTAAAGTTGAAACTTAAGGAGAGTTATTTGGTGTGTAGAACGTGAGGTTTGAAATTAGGTGAAACCCGCTTATCTATGAATTGATAGTGAAAAAGTAACAAAATCCGGTAGTTATAAAGTAGATAATGCAGTTCTTTCATAATTGAAGCCACTTGAAACCTTTTTAACTTTCTTACCCTTTTATTTGATTATTCTTATTATTTATCTGCCGTAACTCCTCTGATCCTTTCTAAAGCCTCTTATTTAACCACATTATAAGCCATACCCCTTAGTTTATAGGAATAATCTATATGACCCGCACTCGAATAGAAAAACCTGAGACAAGTCGTTTTTAGAGCTTGAGTTTAATTAGGGTGGTGGGTTTCATCATTGGGAACATTGGGTTTTGGAATTTGTAATTTTGATATTTGTAACCCTTTGTCGGGGTAAGAGTTAATGAAAAAAGCTGAAAAACATGAAAAGTAATGAATATGTGAAAAATTATCATGATATATCAACATAAAAAAGAGAGTCATAGCTATACAATGAAAAAAAAGATATATATGAGAAGATTAAAAAATATTTGGACCGACAAAGTGGAGTTTATCATATCATCATGAAAAGGTTTTCTTGGATTAATTGTGGGTGCAAATCAAAGTATCAAAAATTTGGTTGAATGAGAACATCTTCGAGTGAAACTCAAGCTATAGGGCGATCCGTTGATGGAATGTGAGGAGAGAGCTAAAAACTCACTTTTCATTATCCAAATATACCACACCGTCCCTAAGCCACGTAATAACCGTAAAGGCCTTAGGATTTCTAACTACTTGGTGGAGAAACAATGGAGCTATTAGGTTGTAGGTATGTGGAATATTGGATACTATATTAGGACCTATGAACAACCTATAGCCATTAACAAGAACTGGGTTGAAAAATCCTCTTTCTGGCATTGCGAAGTTAATCTGGACTTGAGTTTATGGATTATTTATTATGTGTATATTAAGTGTATGTGTGCATTATTTCTTTAGCATTACTACATGAGACTTTTTAGATATTTTACTCTAGGATCATTCATTGTGTTTTATTCTTCTTCTCCTCCTTCTTCTTCTTCACTCTTTATTATTTGACTACCAACTGTTCTTTATATTTTATTGTATTGAGATGATACAACTTTTAGTTGCGGGTCTTGATATCTCCCCATTTGTGATGAATTAATTTAGGTTGGATACATCATTTTAGGTGTATTTAGGAATTTAATTATCGATTTCTATTCATATTTATTGTCTTGATTTGATGATTTATTATTTTTAGTGCATATTGACTTTTAATTGTTTGTTAATTGTGAAGCTTTAAAGATATATGGTAATTAATTATATGAAAAATCAATTCTAAGAGATAAGAGAAAGAAGATAATGATGGAAATTGGAGATAAAAAAAGTAAAACAGAAAATAGGAAAGGAAAAGTTGCCAAGTAAATCTGAATTTCAGCAACTATGTCAATTAAATTGATCATAACTCAAAACCGGATGTGAATTTGGAAGAATGGTCTGAAGAAAAAGCGTAGAGATTTCCGAGAAGATCAGTTTCGATATAAAGATTGTGTCAATTGGAGCAATATTAAAAGAGTTACGACCAAAACAAAACAGTATCAGTTTTCCCTTCTCCTATATTGTAGGAAACGGATTTTATTTGGAAAAGAGTCCTCTTACTTGTCCTCTACTCCAAGATCCGAACTATGGTTTAGAATACCCTATATATACACCCTCTATTTTGTAGAAAAACATCCTTGGTCAATCGTTAAGCCAAGAGGAAGCTTACAACAAGAGAAGAGAAGTCTGGAAGGAGCTGAACATCAAATTATGTCTTCACAAGCCTTCAAATTCGTAATTGTTGTCTTTTCTTTGTCTAGTATGAACTAAATTTATTTATCTTGAGATTTAGAATATGGTTATGAACCCATGACTTGTTTTAAATCTATTTTAATTTGGGATTATAATTATTTAAATAAATTAGTGTTTTATTCTCTGATTTACGTGCTTTGATTTTTTGCTTGATTTCCTTGCGGGTTTCAAACGTATGGGATTACCTTAATAGTAGTTAGATGGTCACCTAGAAGTGGTGTTTAATTATTGAAACACCACATAAACGTCTAGTGTGCAGTAGTGATCCTGACGGGCTTGCCTAACTAAATAGCCATTAGGGTTTAATTTAACCACCAATCATTATTGCAGGCCAGTCTCATCGAAGAACCTAGTGGCGTAGGAGAAACTTAGTTAAGCCCCCTGGTAATTGTGAGGTTGTCACCTAAGACCTCTTGGAAGGGGGTTAAGAGGAATTTAGAATCCTGGTTAATGCAATTCTACAGAATTCTCCCTTACATGATTAGAATTAACAAGGCTAGTAAGGATTACTTGCTATATCTCGAGCTAAACTCTCATATTATCGTCTCTTCTTATTTACTTTTCTGTCTTTATTTTATTTAGTTAATTTTTCCTATACAAAAACCAAAAAAAAATTATTGACTTTTATTTCTTGCATATTATTATTCTAGCTTTCTTATTTGCACTTGATATTTGCATAAGTTCTCCCTAACTTTCGTAGTGTCTGAGGAACGAATTCTATTTATCAATTAAACTTGCATAAGATATGTGATACATGCAGTGAGTAACGTGCTAGCCTAGGGTGTTTATTTACATCTATTTTATCTATAATTTTTTCACACTTTAGGGGACACCACACTCTTACCTTTATTATATGTACCTTTTGGAGAAGGTATGTATAATTTACCACCATGTGGACTTGTGAAATTGTTATACAGTTTTCGTAGAACGAAAGCTAATAAATATAATGTATTCAAATATGTAAGTGATGTAAAACTTAAACCATTATAGATAAGAAAAAAAATGAGTATAGTAAGGATCTTGAAGAGCAAGATGATCAGAAGGATTGAAGACTTATAATAGAGAGTGATGGTTAATGGAGTTGAAATGAATATTAGAAGGTTTACACGAGAGTCTATACTACAATATTTTTTAGAAAATAAATGTTAATAGAAATTACTTATCATAGTAAAATATTAAATAAGAGTATATGTAAGAATAACTCAGTGCAAGCATGACATTTATATTACAAGTAAGATTATTGAAATAGTGTGGTTGAGAATATGAATTGAGTAATATAGAATAATTAATTAATCGAGTGAATCTATTCCCCTACCTGCTAAAAAAAGAAACCAAATAAATTAACTAATGAGTTGATATAATGTTCGGAGCATCAAACTAGCATAAGTAATTCATTAAGCCAAATCATAAAAGTAAAAAGGTCAAATAGAGCAAAGAAGATGGTGACAAGGGAAATAAAGAAATAACTAGTAACATATTTGATCTTTGAAATGTTATAATTCAGAGAGACGAGGGAGCAAAAATGTACTACGCATACGTTTTTTTTTTCAAGCAAGGGTTAGTTTGTAATGAGAATGAAACTTATATGTTATTGTGAACTAACATTTTAGACTATGTATAAAATCTTTGATTTGATGTACAAAGCCTCGTTATCTTTAGTTTATCCTTTCTAACCTTGTTTCTTAACAATAAATTCATTGAGGTGAATATATATGATATAAATTTATTTAGTAAGATAAATTATGAAGGGAAAACAATACTTTACATTTGTAGTATTGTAAGGTGACAACTTCCACCTTAAACATTTAATTTTATATTAGGGGGAGTAAATATTTTATGAGAAATTGTCAATTTGCAAATACTACATGAGATAAAATCTCAATTTTCTCATTAATAATTAATAAAAACAATATTAATAGGCCAAAATATATTGACTTAAAATTGTATCGAAACAAAGGTGTTGAACAATCTCTTTGTGAGTATAATACATATGATAAAGCTAAATTACTTCAACCGTTGTATTTGATAAAATTACAAATAAATATAGCATAAAATTTCGTTAGTAGTTTGTTAGACTCCCATACTAAAAAATGTCACTAATGTAAGTTAATGTATAATAAAGTATATGAGTTATTCTAGAATTAAAATTTTGAAATAAAGTTTTATACTTTTACTTTATAACGTAGTAATTATCTACGAAGTCATACTTGTAATTTAATGGTTGGATAAAAGGAATTATTAAACTTAACTGTAAACTATGCTTTTCGTGGTCATAGTCAAAAAGACATTGAAAAGCAATTTTTTATTCATTATAATGATTATAAAAATGATTCCCAAATTAATATATACATAAAAAATGAGAATTCTTCCCCTATAAATATCACTCTATAACTCTTTTGTCAACCACACCTAATTCATTTTAGAAAAACCTTTCATCTATAATGAATCCACAAAGTAAAAGCCAAGTCGAGAACATTTCAGTTTTTTCTCCCCTTATTGCCACAACTGAAAATAAACTTCCTACGAAAAAAGACCCTAATTATGAATCCAATTTTGAAATAGGTTTCACGTCGAAACCAGTTTTAGTTGAGACGGAATGTTCACCCATCCAATCAGATGTGGTACGAGAGTCGCTGGAAATAAGTTTGGTAGAACAACCTAAGAAATTCAAATGTAAGTTTTGTAACAAGTCATATGAAACTAGGCAAGCTTTAAGTGGTCATGGAAATGCTCACAGAGCTCCACGACCGCTTATAAATAGAAAACGAGAAAGATCTAATATTGCATCTAATAATCACTATTCCATTGTGAGATCTTCTCCTAATTTTTCATATTCGTCTCAACAACCACAAATTCCAAATATCTATAACCATTATGCTATTCCAACGTTTCATAGGGTAATGCTTCAGCCTCCCCAATTAACAGAAAACACACCTTTCACACGAATTCAAACCCCTGGAAATGATGCTGCTTGGTTTCCCCCACATGTATATAGTAATGTTGTTAATGGAAGGGAGTTGGTCAGCAGTAGTTCATCTTCAAGTCCATCAACTACAAACAATCAATCAACAAGCGATGAACTAGAACTAGACTTGACCTTAAGGCTTTAGTTTTTTTGGATAACTTTTATTTGTATTTCGAATCATTTGGTATATTTTTAATAAACCATTTTTGTTTTCAATTTATGTCCTTTGGTTTTAAGTCTCTTTCAATGTTTAACATGTATTTTTATTTTTATTTAATATAATTATGTCCAATTTATTTTTGAGGTATTTTTTCAATTTGCTAAATATATCAAATATACCAAAGAAACTACATTTTCTCTCTATATCTAATATTATGGATTACCAAAAAATATTTTGTAGTACGCCAATGACTAAGTAGGTAGATACCATAAATAACAAAAATTTACAAAATTTGTCATTTAAAATTGGAATTCAAAATATTTTAGAGAAAAAACTTGTATAACATAATAATTATTACTCATAAATATTGGTTTTCAATACCTAAGTATGGTGATAATTTAGCTACAAAGTTCAGTAATAACAAAAAAAAAAGATATATTTACCTTAAAGTAAAGTATACAAACATAGTGTTACTTGTATTATATAACTAGTGGGGATGGTGAGTGGTAATACATGTAACCGAAAAAGCTAAAAAAAACTAACAAAATGGTAAATGGAACCCCACCAACCTATTTAGTTATAAGATATGAGTAGGTTGATATTAAACGTGTATAATGCGAGTCCGTAATTTATCCCTATTGGGATGAATACGGATAATATGACTGAATAAAAAATTAAAGTCAATAAAATTTTCATTCATATGCAAACTATATTATATACACTTGAAAAATTAAAACAAATTTAACATCATTAAGATTAAGCAAATGGTTAATTGAAAGCACTAACTAGGAAGAATATAATCAAGGGCTTGATAGGTTCAAGTATAGAAGAATCTCTTGACTATCAAAATATAATTAATAAGTTAGTTAATTCCATGTTTGTGAGCCAAGCAAAAAAACATACAGTCATTTCTAATTCTCTAAAATTTTACACTTATAAATAGGATATTAGTTTATCTTTGAGGACTCTTTCAAACAAATTCACAAACGTATAAATACAATGTGCAAAGAATGTAGGTTTAGACCATTGGGATTATATAAGGTAAACTTTGGACAAAATAGATCACACAGTCTAATATACAAATTTAAGTATAATAGGGAAATGGTCTATTTTTACATAAGTAGTGTTAAATATAACATATAGGAAAGAAAATAATCCCAAGTACGAACCCTATCAATATTTGTTATATTGTATCTATCTTTAGCATACTAATCTACCAAGTATAAGCTCATGCATACGGTGGGGTATCCACCAAATTTTCAAAGTTACATAAATCATTAACTACTCATATCCATAAATTTTAAGGTCTTATCTCCAAAATTTACTCACAAGTGGTGATATAATTATCATCCTTAATATATCAAATATGTAAGTGTTAGCATATAGTCCCTTCCTATATGATGCTTTTATGTGACAAATCCTTAGTTAACTAAGGGTTTCATATCTTCATGAAAAACACTTGTGATAAAACCCTTTGTATATGACTTTTTAATGACTTGAATGCTTGAATTACTTATCCATTATGAAAATAATATATCTATCTATGTGATTGATTTTTTATTTATCTTAATTAATACTCTCCTTACTCACATACACATCACATGCTTTAAATTACATTATGTTGGTGCATACGATGAACTACGATCATTGTCTACATGCCACTACTTCATCTATTACTCTTAAAATAAAATCATTACATTTATATTCAATCTTCCACTTTATTCTTCTTTCACACTGCTCTTGACATATCCTTTTGTGTGATACTCTATTGCTCAAGAGTTGTACCAACATTCATTGTAGGATCTTCGATTATTCAATTATTATGAAGAAAGAGATTTGATTTGAGATATCTATAGGAATATGGGTTGAATGCCCCTTCTATCCAAAACAACATATACCTAAAATGGAACACAATTTTAAATTAGTATGTATTGTTCTATGCTCTAAATTTGTATAACTCTTTATGTAAGAACCCGAAAAAGCCAAACATACCATCTTAGCTGACATCCTTAACCATCTACTTCAACTACATCTTATACACGAATAAGTGGTGGTATAAACAAGTATACATCTAGTTTTATTAGGTTCCCCATATGCTTGAATAGGTATCAAACCTTAGTTGGTAGAATATTTGAGTTTTCCATTGATTTTGATTTTCCACCTCTGACTTTCACTGGAGTGGTGTTTGTTTTGTCGTGAATTGTAATTATAATGACGAATGAAGTTTATGAGAAGTTATAAGATTAAAAAAAATGGACTAAGTAGAAGGAAATAACTCGACATAAAGAACGTGTATACAAGTAGGGTAGAAAAATTATAAGCAAAAGGTATATCAGATTAGTAAAAATATTATCAAGTGGTGTTCAGATAAGAAGATAGAGAATTTAAGTGAGTAAAGAGAAATAGATAAAAGAAAGTATATGCTAATTATGAAATATAAGGAAATAGGTTAAGTATTAAAAAATGGCAAAGGAGTTCCACGCATGTAGATGTTCATACATACTAGGAGTAGATGTCCAATGTTGTACTATAACATGCTTAATACCTTGATCTTGTATAATATGGTGGCTTTTAATCATATACCAAATGGGGATGTATCCGTGTTATTTGAACTAGATAGTTTTTTATTTACGTCCACCTTTGGGGTTCATGAGTTTTCTTCTATCGTCTTGTAAATACAACCTCCGCTACCCATATTTATATGGTCCTTGACATCTCTTTACTAGATACACAAGTTCATATAACTTACTTAATACTTCTTGATAAATTTTTTATTAAATATTTTAATAGATTCACCATATGTAAGTTACCTATGATACTGTCCAGGACAAGATAGTTTTCTTAAATCACACATCAATAGACCCACGAGACATGGATAAAAACAACAAGAAATTCATATTTAGGAAATTTGATACTTTTGCATGTTAGGGTTGTAAGACTATAAGTGTTGGAATGTCGAATCCAAGACTTGCAAAATACTTAAGCTTAAATAAGTATTTCTTACTCACTCAATGGTTTCCTTCATAATCTCCTTATCACACAAAACATTTAAGATGATTAATGTGGTCTTATTACATACTTAGTAAGTAAATATAAATAAAAAGCAACGTATGAAGATAAGGAGTGATATATATAATATACCAGGAATGACACTACACCGCGAGCCTGAAATCGGGATGACAAAAGTCGTTGTGAATGATATAAAAAGTGATCGCTTGTATTTCGTCACCAGAGAATAATCTTTAGGGATATTTCTCGCAACGAAAATCATTGATGTTGCCGGGAATGACCAAGCTATATTTCCGACTACAAAAGTCTACGCTAGATGACTTATTATTTGAGACGAAATTTTGTTGTCTTTAATATATTCAAGTAGCGACGACTTCGTGTAGTCTCTTTATTGATGTTTGGGCGACAACATATGTTTCGTCGTTAATTGAATACATTACCAGTGACGGCATTTTGTCTCCTCTTTTACGACAACTATGTCGTCGCTAATACAGTATTTTTATTTTTATTTTTAAAATCTGAATTTTTTATCCAAATTTTTAATTTTATATTTAATTTTGATTTTATTTTAATCATAATTTTGATTTTTTTATTTTGATATTAATACAAATAGAATACATAATTAATAGCATAAAATTATAACATAAAGCAATATTAAATTAAATAAAAGTCAAAATACACCGAAAATCAAACATCAAGGATAAGCCAACCAATCGGTATCTTCTTCTTCAACCTCTTCCTCTTCTCTTTTTTCTTCAGGGCGGATGAATGTGCCAAGACTAGCTCCGGCCCTTAGACTATTCAAAGCATCCATGGTCGCGTCTATATGGTTCACCGATTAACGATTGCGAGTCGTGCTAGCTGTGGAGGTAGTCGATGATATATTCGATGTACGATCGAGAGGGGAGAGGCCTTGAGTTGCGCGAAACTCGTTCATAGATGTCATCATCAGGTTGATTCGATCCTCATTTCGTTTAACCAAAAGATCTAGCTCGGGAATACATATTTTTTCAGAGGAATACCCCCTCTGGGCGCCCAACTCTACGTAGGTGGGCCCATAACTTCCTCACCGGTTTCTTTCAATGCATCTATCTAATCTTTCTGCGATAATTTAGTAGAAGACGACCCTTTAGATGACCCAGACTGAGACTCTGTCACTTTCCTTTTCAGCTTTTCTCGATAAATATCCAGTTAAATTACATACAAATTTTTTCAAATACAAATAAATTTCAAACCGTTAATTAAAATTAAAGTTAAGTGTTTGAAGATAAATACTCATATTCGTGTTTTTATACTTGTCGCTCCTCCACTCATTCTTCGTCGCATACCCCATATGCTTGAAAAACCAATCAAAGGAGGAATTTGCCTCTCCTGTTGTGTCTGCTCGTCAATAAAAATCCACAAATCCTTAGTTGATTTTTTCAACTTCCTCTGTTCAATAAAATTGTAAAATAATTATATTAAAAATTCATTAAAGTAACTAATAAATTTTTATTACAAAAAATATGTACCTCATAAATTATATCCGAGTTCAGGAATAATTTCTCGATCCAACTGCACTCGGCTTCTTCTATTTCTTTCGGTTTTCCAAATTTACCTTTGCTTGGTTCTGTTTCAATATAATTTCAAAAAAAATGATTACACATTTCTGATAACATTTATAATAATATATAACTTTTATACCTGACTATCAATGCCATCACACATCTCGCAACATCTTCTCCAAATATCCTTCGCTACATCATGCGATGTCAAATTCTCATTGTAATAAGTTGTCTTCAAGTGGTTCTTCCAATCCATGTACCTCTTAGATTGACATTTCTTTAAATTCTCAGTTATTTTCTCCCAATCATTCCTTTGTCTCCCTCCCACTATGACGAAAAACTCTTTTAATCGAGCAAGAATAGTTTGTTTCAAACTAGTAGGCACATCTTTCCATGCCTTATAAAATGGATGCACATTCTCATGGACTGTCATCCCCACCACTTGGCCCACGTGTTTCTCATACTCGCCTGTTGGGTTCCACGTGTCGTCCATGATTCAAAAGTCTACAGGTAAGGGGTGGTCTTGTTTTTGCTAAGGCCTCTAATGTAGTCATAAGGGATGCGGGACCCCGAGGTTTTCTTTTTCTTTTCTCAGTTTTAATAAAAATCTGAATTAATGTCTAATTGAAAAAATTAAAATCATTAACATAATTTAATTACCCGTTGGTTGGGTGTAGGTAGCTAAAGTGTAATTGAGATTCCGTGATGGATCCATTCGGTCACCATCACCGTCATGATTACGCGACATCATACCAGCCATCTAATATTTATCCAAAGTATTAAATAATAATAAAAGTAAATATTACAATCCTAAGAATAAATATATAAATAATATTACAATCCTTAAAAATAAAAAAATACAATTTAGTGAATAAATAAATAATTATTACAACCCAATGAACAAATGAATAAAAATTACAAACCAATGAATAAATAAATTATTATTACAACACCAAAATAATAAATATAATATAAACTCAATCAAATATATTAACAACTAATACAATTTGTTTGAAATTTGTAATAAAAAATAACAAGTTAGTCTAATTTTACCTATAATTATTTTTTAAATAGAATACTCTCAATGTTTTTTTAAAGTGTTTTTATAACTGATCTTTTATGATTATTTTTTAAATAAAACACTCTTAATGTTTTTTAATTTTTTTTTTCAAAACATTCTTTTAAAATTCTTTTTAAAAAAAATACGGTTAAGTTTTTTTGTATATACAAATAACTTTTGATTATTTATTTAAATAAAATACTCTTAATGTTTTTAAAGTATTTTTTATGAAAATTCTTTAATGATTTTTTTAAAGTAACATACTGTTAATGTTTTTTGAGTGTTTTTTTTTTCTAAAAGTTCTTTTGTGATTATTTTTAAAATAAAATACTCATAAGTGTTTGTAAAATGTTTTTACATTGTTTTTCATAAAAGTCCTTTTATGATTATTTTTTAAATAAAATACTATTACTTTTTGAAAATGTTTTTAATTTTTTTTTTAAATAATTATTTTTTAAATAAAATACCCTTTATGTTTTTAAAAATTTTTTTTTCTAAAAATTCTTTTAAGATTATTTTCAAATAAAACGCTCTTAAGTGTTTTTTAAATATTTTTAAAGTGTTTTTTTATAAAATTCATTTTATTAATATTTTCTAAATAAAATAATCTTTGAAATGTATGTTTGAATAAAATTTCTTATTAAACTTGTTTTACAAGAATATTATTCTAACTTTTTCTTTTAAATTTACTAATTATTCTTTTTCTTCTACGTTATTATTAATATTATTTGCACTTAAGATAGGGAAGATTAATGAGCAATGCATAAGAAGTAAAGTTGAAACTTAAGGAGAGTTATTTGGTGTGTAGAACGTGAGGTTTGAAATTAGGTGAAACCCGCTTATCTATGAACTGATAGTGAAAAAGTAACAAAATCCGGTAGTTATAAAGTAGATAAGGCAGTTCTTTCATAATTGAAGCCACATGAAACCTTTTTAGCTTTCTTACCCTTTTATTTGATTATTCTTATTATTTATCTGCCTTAACTCCTCTGATCCTTTCTAAAGCCTCTTACTTAACCACATTATAAGCCATACCCCTTAGTTTATAGGAATAATCCATATGACCCGCACTCGAATAGAAAAACCTGAGACAAGTCGTTTTTAGAGCTTGAGTTTAATTAGGGTGGTGGGTTTCATCATTGGGAACATTGGGTTTTGGAAATTGTAATTTTGATATTTGTAACCCTTTGTCGGGGTAAGAGTAAATGAAAAAAGCTGAAAAACATGAAAAGTAATGAATATATGAAAAATTATCATGATATATCAACATAAAAAAGAGAGTCATAGCTATACAATGAAAAAAAAGATATATATGAGAAGATTAAAAAATATTTGGACCGACAAAGTGGAGTTTATCATATCATCATGAAAAGGTTTTCTTGGATTAATTGAGGGTGCAAAGCAAAGTATCAAAAATTTGGTTGAATGAGAACATCTTCGAGTGAAACTCAAGCTCTAGGGCGATCCGTTGATGGAATGTGAGGAGAGAGCTAAAAACTCACTTTTCATTATCCAAATATACCACACCGTCCCTAAGCCACGTAATAACCGTAAAGGCCTTAGGATTTCTAACTAATTGGTGGAGAAGCAATGGAGCTATTAGGTTGTAGGTATGTGGAATATTGGATACTATATTAGGACCTATGAACAACCTATATCCATTAACAAGAACTGGGTTGAAAAATCCTCTCTTTCTGGCATTGCGAAGTTAAGCTGGACTTGAATTTATGGATTATTTATTATGTGTATATTAAGTGTATGTGTGCATTATTTCTTTAGCATTACTACATGAGACTTTTTAGATATTTTACTCTAGGATCATTCATTGTGTTTTATTCTTCTTCTCCTCCTTCTTCTTCTTCACTCTTTATTATTTGACTACCAACTGTTCTTTATATTTTATTGTATCGAGATGATACAACTTTTAGTTGCGGGTCTTGATATCCCCCATTTGTGATGAATTAATTTAGGTTGGATACATCATTTTAGGTGTATTTAGGAATTTAATTATCGATTTCTATTCATATTTATTGTCTTGATTTGATGATTTATTATTTTTAGTGCATATTGACTTTTAATTGTTTGTTAATTGTGAAGCTTTAAAGATATATGGTAATTAATTATATGAAAAATCAATTCTAAGAGATAAGAGAAAGAAGATAATGATGGAAATTGGAGATAAAAAAAGTAAAACATAAAATAGGAAAGGAAAAGTTGCCAAGTAAATCTGAATTTCAGCAACTATGTCAATTAAATTGATCATAACTCAAAACCGGATGTGAATTTGGAAGAATGGTCTGAAGCAAAAGCGTAGAGATTTCCGAGAAGATCAGTTTCGATATAAATATTGTGTCAATTGGAGCAATATTAAAAGAGTTACGACCAAAACAAAACAGTATCAGTTTTCCCTTCTCCTATATTTTAGGAAACGGATTTTATTTGGAAAAGAGTCCTCTTACTTGCCCTATACTCCAAGATACGTACTATGGTTTAGAATACCCTATATATACACCCTCTATTTTGTAGAAAAACATCCTTGGTCAATCGTTAAGCCAAGAGGAAGCTTACAACAAGAGAAGAGAAGTCTGGAAGGAGCTGAACATCAAATTATTTCTTCACAAGCCTTCAAATTCGTAATTGTTGTCTTTTCTTTGTCTAGTATGAACTAAATATATTTATCTTGAGATTTAGAATATGGTTATGAACCCATGACTTGTTTTAAATCTATTTTAATTTGGGATTATAATTATTTAAATAAATTAGTGTTTTATTCTCTGATTTATGTGCTTTGATTGTTTGCTTGTTTTCCTTGCGGGTTGCAAACGTATGGGATTACCTTAATAGTAGTTAGATGGTCACCTAGAAGCGGTGTTTAATTATTGAAACACCACATAAACGTCTAGTGTGCAGTAGTGATCCTGACGGGCTTGCCTAACTAAATAGCCATTAGGGTTTAATTTAACCACCAATCATTATTGCAGGCCAGTCTCATCGAAGAACCTAGTGGCGTAGGAGAACCTTAGTTAAGCCCCCTGGTAATTGTGAGGTTGTCACCTAAGACCACTTGGAAGGGGGTTAAGAGGAATTTAGAATCCTGGTTAATGCAATTCTACAGAATTCTCCCTTACATGATTAGAATTAACAAGGCTAGTAAGGATTACTTGCTATATCTCGAGCTAAACTCTCATATTATCGTCTCTTCTTATTTACTTTTCTGTCTTTATTTTATTTAGTTGATTTTTCCTATACAAAAACCAAAAAAAAATTATTGACTTTTATTTCTTGCATATTATTATTCTAGCTTTCTTATTTGCACTTGATATTTGCATAAGTTCTCCCTAACTTTCGTAGTGTCTGAGGAACGAATTCTATTTATCAATTAAACTTGCATAAGATATGTGATACATGCAGTGAGTAACGTGCTAGCCTAGGGTGTTTATTTACATCTATTTTATCTATAATTTTTTCACACTTTAGGGGACACCACACTCTTACCTTTATTATATGTACCTTTTAGAGAAGGTATGTATAATTTACCACCATGTGGACTTGTGAAATTGTTATACAGTTTTCGTAGAACGAAAGCTAATAAATATAATGTATTCAAATATGTAAGTGATGTAAAACTTAAACCATTATAGATCAGAAAAAAAATGAGTATAGTAAGGATCTTGAAGAGCAAGATGATCAGAAGGATTGAAGACTTATAATAGAGAGTGATGGTTAATGGAGTTGAAATGAATATTAGAAGGTTTACACGAGAGTCTATACTACAATATTTTTTAGAAAATAAATGTTAATAGAAATTACTTATCATAGTAAAATATTAAATAAGAGTATATGTAAGAATAACTCAGTGCAAGCATGACATTTATATTACAAGTAAGATTATTGAAATAGTGTGGTTGAGAATATGAATTGAGTAATATAGAATAATTAATTAATCGAGTGAATCTATTCCCCTACCTGCTAAAAAAAGAAACCAAATAAATTAACTAATGAGTTGATAAAATGTTCGGAGCATCAAACTAGCATAAGTAATTCATTAAGCCAAATCATAAAAGTAAAAAGGTCAAATAGAGCAAAGAAGATGGTGACAAGGGAAATAAAGAAATAACTAGTAACCTATTTGATCTTTGAAATGTTAAAATTCAGAGAGACGAGGGAGCAAAAATGTACTACGCATACGTTTTTTTTTTCAAGCAAGGGTTAGTTTGTAATGAGAATGAAACTTATATGTTATTGTGAACTAACATTTTAGACTATGTATAAAATCTTTGATTTGATGTACAAAGCCTCGTTATCTTTAGGTTTATCCTTTCTAACCTTGTTTCTTAACAATAAATTCATTGAGGTGAATATATATGATATAAATTTATTTATTAAGATAAATTATGAAGGGAAAACAATACTTTACATTTGTAGTATTGTAAGGTGACAACTTCCACCTTAAACATTTAATTTTATATTAGGGGGAGTAAATATTTTATGAGAAATTGTCAATTTGCAAATACTACATGAGATAAAATCTCAATTTTCTCATTAATAATTAATAAAAACAATATTAATAGGCCAAAATATATTGACTTAAAATTGTATCGAAACAAAGGTGTTGAACAATCTCTTTTTGAGTATAATACATATGATAAAGCTAAATTACTTCAACCGTTGTATTTGATAAAATTACAAATAAATATAGAATAAAATTTCGTTAGTAGTTTGTTAGACTCCCATACTAAAAAATGTCACTAATGTAAGTTAATGTATAATAAAGTATATGGGTTATTCTAGAATTAAAATTTTGAAATAAAGTTTTATACTTTTACTTTATAACGTAGTAATTATCTAGTCATACTTGTAATTTAATGGTTGGATAAAAGGAATTATTAAACTTAACTGTAATCTATGCTTTTCGTGGTCATAGTCAAAAAGACATTGAAAAGCAATTTTTTATTCATTATAATGATTATAAAAATGATTCCCAAATTAATATATACATAAAAAATGAGAATTCTTCCCCTATAAATATCACTCTATAACTCTTTTGTCAACCACACCTAATTCATTTTAGAAAAACCTTTCATCTATAATGAATCCACAAAGTAAAAGCCAAGTCGAGAACATTTCAGTTTTTTCTCCCCTTATTGCCACAACTGAAAATAAACTTCCTGCGAAAAAAGACCCTAATTATGAATCCAATTTTGAAATAGGTTTCACGTCGAAACCAGTTTTAGTTGAGACGGAATGTTCACCCATCCAATCAGATGTGGTACGAGAGTCGCTGGAAATAAGTTTGGTAGAACAACCTAAGAAATTCAAATGTAAGTTTTGTAACAAGTCATATGAAACTAGGCAAGCTTTAAGTGGTCATGGAAATGCTCACAGAGCTCCGCGACCGCTTATAAATAGAAAACGAGAAAGATCTAATATTGCATCTAATAATCACTATTCCATTGTGAGATCTTCTCCTAATTTTTCATATTCGTCTCAACAACCACAAATTCCAAATATCTATAACCATTATGCTATTCCAACGTTTCATAGGGTAATGCTTCAGCCTCCCCAATTAATAGAAAACACACCTTTCACACGAATTCAAACCCCTGGAAATGATGCTGCTTGGTTTCCCCCACATGTATATAGTAATGTTGTTAATGGAAGGGAGTTGGTCAGCAGTAGTTCGTCTTCAAGTCCATCAACTACAAACAATCAATCAACAAGCGATGAACTAGAACTAGACTTGACCTTAAGGCTTTAGTTTTTTTGGATAACTTTTATTTGTATTTCGAAAAATTTGGTATATTTTCAATAAACCATTTTTGTTTTCAATTTATGTCTTTTGGTTTTAAGTCTCTTCCAATGTTTAACATGTATTTTTATTTTTATATAATATAATTATGTCCAATTTATTTTTGAGGTATTTTTTCAATTTGCTAAATATATCAAATATACCAAAGAAACTACATTTTCTCTCTATATCTAATATTATGGATTACAAAAAATATTTTGTAGTACGCGAATGACTAAGTAGGTAGATACCATAAATAACAAAAATTTACAAATTTGTCATTTAAAATTGGAATTCAAAATATTTTAGAGCAAAAACTTGTATAACATAATAATTATTACTCATAAATATTGGTTTTCAATACCTAAGTATGGTGATAATTTAGCTACAAAGTTCAGTAATAACAAAAAAAAAGATATATTTACCTTAAAGAAAAGTAAACAAACACAGTGTTACTTGTATTATATAACTAGTGGGGATGGTGAGTGGTAATATATGTACCCGAAAAAGCTAAAATAATTAACAAAATGGTAAATGGAACCCCACCAACCGATTTAGTTATAAGATATGAGTAGGTTGATATTAAACGTGTATAATGCGAGTCCGTAATTTATCCCTATTGGGATGAATACGGATAATATGACTGAATAAAAAATTAAAGTCAATAAAATTTTCATTCATATGCAAACTATATTATATACACTTGAAAAATTAAAACAAATTTAACATCATTAAGATTAAGCAAATGGTTAATTGAAAGCACTAACTAGGAAGAATATAATCAAGGGCTTGATAGGTTCAAGTATAGAAGAATCTCTTGACTATCAAGAATATAATTAATAAGTTAGTTAATTCCATGTTTGTGAGCCAAGCAAAAAAAACATACAGTCATTTCTAATTCTCTAAAATCTTACAGTTATAAATAGGATATTAGTTTATCTTTGAGGACTCTTTCAAACAAATTCACAAACATATAAATACAATGTGCAAAGAATGTAGGTTTAGACCATTGGGATTATATAAGGTAAACTTTGGACAAAATAGATCACACAGTCTAATATACAAATTTAAGTATAATAGGGAAATGGTCTATTTTTACATAAGTAGTGTTAAATATAACATATAGGAAAGAAAATAATCCCAAGTAGGAACCCTATCAATATTTGTTATATTGTATCTATCATTAGCATATTAATCTACCAAGTATAAGCTCATGCATACGGTGGGGTATCCACCAAATTGTCAAAGTTACATAAATCATTAACAACTCATATACATAAATTTTAAGGTCTTATCTCCAAAATTTACTCACAAGTGGTAATATTATTATTATCCTTAATATATCAAATGTGTAAGTGTTAGCATATAGTCCCTTCCTATATGATGCTTTTATGTGACAAATCCTTAGTTAACTAAGGGTTTCATATCTTCATGAAAAACACTTGTGATAAAACCCTTTGTATATGACTTTTTAATGTCTTGAATGCTTGAATTACTTATCCATTATGAAAAGATATATATATCTATGTGATTGATTTTTATTTATCTTAATTAATACCCTCCTTACTCACATACACATCACATGCTTTAAATTACATTTTGTTGGTGCATACGATGAACTACGATCATTATCTACATGCCACTACTTCATCTATTATTCTTAAAATAACATCATGACATTTATATTCAATCTTCCACTTTATTCTTCTTTCACACTGCTCTTGACATATCCTTCTGTGTGATACTCTGTTTCTCAAGAGTTGTACCAACATTCATTGTAGGATCTTCGATTATACAATTATTATGAAGAAAGAGATTTGATTTGAGATATCTATAGGAATATGGGTTGAATGCCTCTTCTATCCAAAACAACATATACCTAAAATGGAACACAATTTTAAATTAGTATGTATTGTTCTGTGCTCTAATTTCGTATAACTCTTTATGTAAGAACCCGAAAAAGCCAGACATACCATCTTAGCTGACATCCTTAACCATCTACTTCAACTACATCTTATACACGAATAAGGGGTGGTATAAACAAGTATACATCTAGTTTTATTAGGTTCCCCATATGCTTGAATAGGTATCAAACCTTAGTTGGTAGAATATTTGAGTTTTCCATTGATTTTGATTTTCCACCTCTGACTTTCACTGGAGCGGTGTTTGTTGTGTCGTGAATTGTAATTATAATGACAAATGATGTTCATGAGAAGTTATAAGATTAAAAAAAATTGGACTAAGTAGAAGGAAATAACTCGACATAAAGAACGTGTATACAAGTAGGGTAGAAAAATTATAAGCAAAAGGTATATCAGATTAGTAAAAATATTATCAAGTGGTGTTCAGATAAGAAGATAGAGAATTTACGTGAGTAAAGAGAAATAGATAAAAGAATGTATATGCTAAGTATGAAATATAAGGAAATAGGTTAAGTTGATTAAAAAATGGCAAAGGAGTTCCACGCATGTAGATGTTCATACATACTAGGAGTAGATGTCCAATGTTCTACTTTAACATGCTTAATACCTTGATCTTGTATAATATGGTGGCTTTTAATCATATACCAAATGGGGGTGTATCCGTGTTATTTGAACTAGATAGCTTTTTATTGACGTCCACCTTTGGGGTTCATGAGTTTTCTTCTATCGTCTTGTAAATACAATCTTCTCTACCGATATTTATATGGTCCTTGACATCTCTTTACTAGATACACGAGTTCATATAACTTACTTAATACTTCTTGATAAATTTTTTATTAAATATTTTAATAGATTCACCATATGTAAGTTACCTATGATACTGTCTAGGACAAGATAGTTTTCTTAAATCACACATCTATAGACCCACGACACATGGATAAAAACAATAAGAAATTCATATTTAGGAAATTTGATACTTTTGCATGTTAGGGTTGTAAGACTATAAGTGTTGGAATGTCAAATCCAAGACTTGCAAAATACTTAAGCTTAAATAAGTATTTCTTACTCATTCAATGGTTTCCTTCATAATCTCCTTATCACACAAAGCATTTAAGATGATTAATGTGGTCTTATTACATACTTAGTAAGTAAATATAAATAAAAAACAACGTATGAAGATAAGGAGTGATATATATAAAATACTAGCAATGACTCACTACACCGCGAGCCTGAAATCGGGATGACAAAAGTCGTCGTGAATGATATAAGAAGTGATCGCTTGTATTTCGTCACTAGAGAATAATCTTTAGGGATATTTCTCGCAACAAAAATCTTTGATGTTGCCGGGAATGACCAAGATATATTTCCGACTACAAAAGTCTACGCTAGATGACTTATTATTTGCGACGATATTTTGTCGTCTCTAATATTATTGATGTTAGGGAGACAACATATGTGTCGTCGTTAATACATTACAAGTGACGACATTTTGTCTCCTCTTTTACGACAACTATGTCGTCACTAATATGGTATTTTATTTTTAAAATCTGATTTTTTTATCCAAATTTTTAATTTTAATTTTAATTTTAGATTTTATTTTAATCATAAATTTAATTTTTTATTTTAATATTAATACAAATATAATACATAATTAATTGCATCAAATTATAACATAAAGCAATACTAAATTAAATAAAAGTCAAAATACACCGAAAAGTCAAACATCAAGGATAAGCCAACCGATCAGTATCTTCTTCTTCAACCTCTTCATCTTCTCTTTTTTCTTCGGGGGGGATGAATGTGCCAAGACCAGCTCCGGCCCTCAGACTATTCAAAGCATCCATGGCGGCGTCTATATGTTTCACCGAGTAACAAGGGCCAGTCGTGCTAGCTGTGGAGGTAGGCGATGATATATTCGATGTAGGATCGAGAGGTGAGAGGCCTTGAGCTGCGCGAAACTCGTTCATAGATGCCATCATCAGGTTGATTTGATCCTCATTTTGTTTAACCAAAGGATCTGGCTTGGGAATACAGATTATTTCGGAGGAATACCCACTCTGGGCGCCCAACTCCGCGTAGGTGGACCCATACCTTCCTCGGCGGTTTCTTTCAATGCATCAATCTAATCTTTCTGCGATAATTTAGTAGAGGGCGACCCTTCAGATGACCCAGACTAAGACTCGGTCACTTTCCTTTTCAGATTTTCCTGATTAATATCCAGTTACATTACATACAAATTTTTCAAATACAAACAAATTTCAAACCGTTAATCAAAATTAAAGTTAAGTGTTTGAAGAAAAATACTCACATTCTTGTTTTTATACTTGTCGCTCCTCCACTCATTCTTCGTCACATCGTACCCCATATGCTTGAAAAACTACCCAAAGGAGGAATTTGCCTCTCCTCTTGTGTCTGCTCGTCAATAAAAACCAACGACTCCTTAGTTGATTTTTTCAACTTCCTCTGTTCAATAACATTGTAAAATAATTATATTAAAAATTTATGAAAGTAACTAGTAAATTTTTATTACAAAAAAGCTGTACCTCATAAATTATATCCAGAGTTCAGGAATAATTCCTCGATCCAACTGAACTCGGCTTCTTCTATTTCTTTCGGTTTTCTAAATTTACCTTTGCTTGGTTCTGTTTCAATACAATTTCAAAAAAAAAAAGAATTACGCATAATTGATAACATTAATAATAAAATATAAATTTTACACCTGACTATCAATGTCATCCCACATCTCGCAACATCTTCTCCAAATATCCTTCGCTACATCAGGCGATGTCAAATTCTCATTGTAATAAGTTGTCTTCAAGTGGTTCTTCCAATCCATGTACCTCTTAGATTGACATTTCTTTAAATTCTCAGTTATTTTCTCTCAATCGTTCCTTTGTCTCTCTCCCACTATGTTGAAAAACTCTTTTAATATAGCAAGAATAGTTTGTTTCAAACTAGTGGGCACATCTTTCCACGCCTTATAAAATAGATGCACATTCTCATGGACAGTCGTCCCCACCACTTGGCCCACGTGTTTCTCGTTCTCACCTGTTAGGTTCCACATGTCGTCCATGATACAAAAGTCTAAAGGTAGGGGGTAGCCTAATTTTTGCTAAGGCCTCTAACGCAGTCATAAGGGATGCGAGACCCCAAGGTTTTCTTTTTCTTTTCTCAGTTTTAACAAAAATCCGAACTAATTTCTAATTGAAAAAATTAAAATCATTAACATAATTTATTTACCCGCTGGTTGGGCGCAGGTAGCTAAAGTACGGTTGAGATTCCGTGATGGATCTCTTCCGTCACCATCACCGTCATGATTACGCGACATCATACCAGTCATCTAATATTTATCCGAAGTATTTAATAAAAATAAAAGTAAATATTAATATCCTAAGAATAAATAAATAAATAAATAATATTACAATCTTTAAGATTAAATAAATAATTATTACAATCCTTAAGAACGAAAAAAAAGTAAAAAAAAAATACAATTTAGTGAATAAATAAATAATTATTAAACCCAATGAATAAATATATAAAAATTATAAACCAATAAATGAATAAATAATTATTACAACACCAAAATAATATATATAAAATAAATTCAATTAAATATATTAAAAACTGATACAATCCGTTTGAAATTTGGAATAAAAAATAACAAGTCATGTCATTCTAATTTTACCTATGATTATTTTTCAAATAAAATACTCTTAATATTTTTTAAGTGTTTTTATATAAGATCTTTTATGATTATTTTTTAAATAAAACACTCTTAATGTTTTTTAATGTGTTTTTTTTTTCTAAAAATTCTTTTAAAATTCTTTTTTAAATAAAATATGCATAAGTGTTTTTAAAATGTTTTTAAACTGTTTTTTATATAAAAATAAGGGATAATTCCCAATTAATTACAACTCCATACTTTTCATTCCCAAAAGAAAAGGAGCAAATTACTTCCCACTTGCTCACAAATTAGTAACTTAATTCCTAATTAAACACATTGTCATATTTACCTTCCATTATTACACTTATATAATTTTCTTATTTTTTTTATTTTTTTTATTTATTCTAATTATTTTGTTTCGAATTTTTTTCAATTTTTTTTAAATTCTTTTTTTCAATTTTTTTTTTCGAATTTTTTTTTTTACTATTTTTTTCCAAAAATTGAAATTCCGGGTTATGTGTTGCTATAACACACAAATATATGTTCATGTGTTCCTGTAGTAACACACAAAATCGATATAAAGGATTCTCTTTTTTAACAAAATTATTTTTTCTCTTTATTAATTGAAAACACCCTATTTTTTCTCGTTTTTTACTATCTTGATATATTATCTTTTTGTGCAACACTTTTTTGCTATTTTTGTGTATTTTATGTTTTAGGGTTTTGTGTGTTCAAGGTCACATAAAACTTGATTTTGTTTATTCCAATTATGTGTATTCCAAGAACACACAAATCTCATAATTGTGTTCTTAGAACACACAAAACTCTTTTTTGTGTTTCATGGAACACATAAAACTCTAATTTATGTATCCTTTAATACACAAAACTAGATTTTGTTTGTTCCAATTTGTGGAACGCGCAAATTTTAGGATTGTGTATTCCTGAACCACACAAATCTCATAATTGTGTATTCCTGGAACACACAAATCTCAAAATTGTGTATTCTTGGAACACACAAATCTGACGAACGCACAAATGAACACACAAATATTAAATTTGTGTGTTTCACGGAATAGGAACACACAAATCTCAAATTTGTGTGTTCCACGGAATTGGAACACATAAAGCTCAAATTTGTGTGTTCATGGAACACATACAACTCAAATTTGTGTGTTCCACGGAATTGGAACACATAAAGCTCAAATTTGTGTGTTCAAGGAACACATAAAACTGAAATTTATGTGTTCATGTAACACATAAAACTCAAATTTGTGTATTCATGTAACACATAAAACTCGAACTTATGTATTCATGGGACACATAAAACTCGAACTTATGTATTCCTGGAATACACAAAACTTGATTTTGGTTGGTCCAATTTTGTGTGTACTTGAACACACAAATCTTAAAATTTTGTGTTCCTTCAACACGCAAATCTCAGTATTGCATGTTCATGGAACACAAAATTTCGGGGAAAAAATTTCAAAAAAGTCAAAAAATAAAAATTCGAAAAACAAAATCGAAAAAAAAAAATTTGAAAAAAAAAATCGAAAAAAATAATTTTAAAAAATAATTTCGAAAATAAATAAATAAATAAATCTTATTATAATTAATTAATATGACTATGGGTATTTTTGTAATTTTTTCAATTTTTTGTGCTTAAGTGGTAATTAAGTTGAAGTTGTAATTAGTTTGGAATTTTTACGCTCTCCGCGTAATTAATTGGGCGTTGTCCCTAAAAATAATTTTATGATTATTTTTTAAATAAAATACTCTTAATGTTTTCAAAGTACTTTTTATAAAAATACTTTAATGATTTTTTAAAATAACATACTCTTAATGTTTTTTGAGTGTTTTTCTTCTAAAAGTTCTTTTATGATTATTTTTAAATAAAATAGACTTAAGTGTTTTTGAAATGTTAAGTGTTTTTTATAAAAGTCCTTTTATGATTATTTTTTAAATAAAATACTATTACTTTTTGAAAATCTTTTTAAAGTGTCTTTTTATGATAATTATTTTTTAAATAAAATACCCTTTGTGTTTTTTAAATTTTTTTTTCTAAAAGTTCTTTTAAGATTATTTTCAAATAAAAAACTCTGAAGTTTTTGTTAAATATTTTTTAAATGTTCTTAAAGTGTTTTTTATAAAAATTCTTTTATGAATATTTTCTAAATAAAATAATCTTTGAAGTGTATTTTTGAATAAAATTACTTATTAAACTTGTTTTACAAAAATATTATTCTAACTTTTTCTTTTATATTTACTAATTATTCAATTTCTTTTAAGTTATTATTGATATTATTTGCACATAAGGTCCTCACATTTTACTAAAAATCTAAAACTATTCCAAAAAATCTAAAAATTTCCAAAAAAAACTGAAAAAAATTAAATAAAATCTAAAAGTTTTCCAAAAAATGACAAATCATCTACAATGTTAATGTATTAAATAAACAACTAATTAAACACTAATCATAATCAGAAAAGTTCAAAAAACCCTAAATTTGTAGCTAAACTAACTTTTTACCATTGCTTTTCTACAAATCACCTAAACATCACAATTTACACCTAAAAACATGTTAAACATACTAAAACAACCTAAGCTAAATTGGGAATTAACTAATTCTTAAATAAAAACAATAATTTTTTGTAATAAAAAATGAAAAAAAAAACATAAAGAATATGTTGAATTAGTACCTTTTACGTGGGAATGGATGTGGTAGTGTTGAAGAAGCCATGCCAAGAATTCGGAATCAAAAACAACTGACCAAAAAAAATGAATGTTAAAAGTTTGATAAAATAATAAAAATTGAAATTAATAGTTGTTTATAAAGAACAAACCATTACCTTACTAGTGCTTTTTATGGTGATTTGGCAAGGGATTTTCCATAGTTAAGGAAGACCCTATAGTGAAACTTACGGTATAATTTTTTTTCTTCTATTTTCCTTAAGAATTATGATTTCATCTAATTTTATTATGGGATAATATCATAATTAGCATGAGTTCCTTAAATTGTGACCCATATTGTATTCATGTGTTAACTTTGATTTCAAATTTAAATTGTGACCCACTTATTAATATATATAATTTGGTTTGTTGTCCCATCTAGGGTTGATTTTGTCATTATATTACATTCGAGAGGGGGGTCAAAGGATCAAACCTTGATAGTTAGTAATCTTCACCTTAGGCTTAATTTTTGTCCATCCTTAATTGACAATTATAAGGGCCCTTGCATAAATTTCACATGGTATTGTGATTAGTGTGTTTGATACGGTTTAGAGGATCACCTGAGAGAGGTCATATGTGTAGTATTGTTGCCTCCTAGTCTATGCAGGAGTGACCTAGTGAGGGAATTAGATTACGGGTTAGTATGTTCTAAAACCAATTTTCTCTTAATCATAAAAAAGTTAATGCATGTCAATTTGGTGCCAAATCATGTCTTCGGTGGTGTGCTTCGAAGTGTATAGTCGCTGCAACCTTAGGGAAATCAGAAGATAACAGAGTTTTTTATGCGGTACTTCTTACCCTTCTTCGGATCCCATCTAGATTCACTGCATACTGGACACTTGTCGAGGAGTTCATTATCCTTGTAACAAAGGGTACAATTATTCACAAAACATCAATCGTAGTGTACCCCATACCAATACCTTTCAACTTATTGTTGCATTCCTCGTAAGACCTAGGAAAATTGTGGGGTTTGGGTAAAACACGACCAACCAATTCCAAGAAAATCGATGAAAGATGTGTTAGTTCACTTGTTCATCGCCTTTATGTGCATTAGCTTGTCAATGAAATTCAAGAAACTCATCAATGTAGATCCAGGGTATAATTCGGTCTCCTGTTCTTCAAACAAAGTTTCAAAATTGCCACGACTTGTTTGATACATGTCTCTCATCTCGGTATCACCCATGTGACCACCAACATCGTAAGTGGGTCTCAAATCGTCATACACATTTAACATTTCATTGTCTAAATTTTCCTCTGGAATTTCTTTGGGAATTTCTAAATTTTTAGCGTGTTCTGTCCAAATCTCATACGTGGACATAAACCCGAATTGTGGAAGGTGACCCCTAACCTTTTGTGTGAGAAATCAACAATTATTCGAAAATTGAGTACACGGGAAAACATATAACCATTAAAACCATCTTGTTTCAAAAAATTCGATAAACTCTTCTAAACCATAAATAGATTCCTCTGTTATATAATCAAGCATTTTAATCCAACTCTTATCAATACCTGAAACCATCTTTTAATAACAATTTGATATAGATAAACAACTACATAAATAAAAGAAAAAAATAAAAATATGCATATTTTACACCATACAAATAATAAAGGAAATCATAAAACAAGTTTTATTAACCTAATCAAATCATATAGTGAGTAATACACAATCATAATCAAAAAACTCAAACTGAATATGAACCCGGAAATGGTGTAAGATGAAGTAGAGAAACTAGTGGTTAAGATTAGAGCAAATGGGAGTTAGGGTTTTGAAAGAAAGTGGGAGAAAATTTTTTAGGTGGTATTTTTTGTTATGAAATTCAAGCTGTCTACCTTATTAGTGACTACAAATGTCGTCGCAAAATAGAACACTATCGTCATTATATACACTTAATACCGACGACAAAAGGCGTCGCTACTTAATACTATCTTTTGCGACTACATTTTTGAATATTTTTAAAAAACAAAAATCGATTAAAACGACACTTTTAAATGTTCACGACGACATCGCGGCGTTGTTAAAGGAAAAGGGTATTATCGACGACATCGTGGGGTCTATGATACAATTTTGTCGCTAATGACCATTACTAGAACGACATGCGTGTCGTCGCTAATAATTTTGTCGCGAGAAACGCGCGCTTTAGTAGTGACTTGACCCCTCTAATTAAAATACTACCAACCATGACTGGAGAGTCTATTTTGAGTGTTACCCACCAATCATGGCATGTCCTCAACATTATACTTTCTTATATTAGTATTGATTTCAATATACTTTACTAAGTCTTGATCTTTTGGGTTCATAACTTTTTTTATTAGGTTTCTCCTACTTTTTGAAGCATTTTTACTATATAAGTTATATATTTTTCCATATTAATTGTTTGCCTCGAGGCAAAGCAGTATTTCTACATTACATTGATTAGTCTATGAGTTAATTGTACGAATATCTCGATAAATAAGGAGTTGGGAAATATCTCCTTGAAAATAACCTGAATAAAATACCATTTGAGTTTCTTATACCCTTTAAGCATATTTGATTTAATAATGACATATATAATATGAATCTGTTGGATTTATTTATAATTTAACATGTATATCATGTACTAAAATTGATTTGTCTCATATAGATATCTATTTGATTAAGGTTGATTGTGTAGGGGATACCAATTAATCCGTACATGTGTTTGTTTGCTAACTAGAATCTTAACACATATAATATAAATGAAGTGTGACCACATATCATTTATATATATATATATATATATATATATATATATATATATATATATATATATATATATATATATATATATATATATATATATATATATATATATATATATATATGAAGTTAGTCTTATAGGCAAGATTCTTGACTTTATGAATAAGTGATATGTTGTTGAAAGACTATATGTAATTTTTTTTTCACCATGATAAGTCATGAAACATATGTAAACCCTTATTCAGAAGAATATAATAATTATGTAAATCTTATATACAATTCAATCCATACGGACATGTAGCTTTTATCCTATGATGTTGGAAGGAAACTAACTTCACTTCCTCTAAAGAATTGGACTAGTTAGTTGATATATGAACTTATTTCTATGTAATCGATGGCCAGAGGATTAAATATTTATAGAAAGATCAGACCCCATTGGTATAAATGTTGGATATAACTCATTGATAAGTTTAGCAAAAAATATGATTAGTGTTGTAATCCCAATAAGGGAGTTAAATACATGAGATCCTATTATAATTATTCAAATATTGGTAGAGGTTTGGAAGAACTTAATATATATATATATATATATATATCATACCCTTTTATCAAATATTTTATCAATAGATTTCTTTGTTAGCCTAATTTTGTTTCAAATATTTATGGTTGGTTAGATAAGAAAGGCCTTTGTAATATATTGATAATTTCAATAAAAATAAAATCTTGATTTTATATAGGTATAATAGTTTTAGAACATGAGTGAAATGTTTTTTAATCCAAGAGGAAAGAGTTACAATGGATATTTATATATTCCTTTTAAAACCTATGGAACTAGAAAATCTATTAGAGTAACTCAATATCAATATATATATTAGTACTTCGGAGCTAGTGTCTCATAGTATTTCAAAATTAAGCCTCTTGGCTTTATAATAAGTGAAAACTATATCTTGAATAAGGATAATAGGTCAATTTTCAATTTATACATATGTAGTGTTAAATCTTACATCTAGGAAGGAGAATAATCCAATTAAGAGCCTTATCTAATATTTGTTATATTAGAGCTATGTTTAGTATATTATTATTCCGAGTATATCTGCAAACATATGAGTTTACATAGTTAAATAAGTCATTAACATTTCATATCCATAGAATTTTTTGTCTTATCTCCAAACAAAATTTACGCGAGGCAATATAATTATCATCCTTAATAAATCTCATATGTATATGGTAACATATAGTTCATCCTTTAGAATTTTATTTATATGACAAATATTTAGTTAATTAAGGGTTTCATATCTTCATAAAAAACACTTAAGATTAAAACCTCTATCTATCACTTTCTTGTGACTTGTATTCTTGAATTACTTATCCTATATGAAGTTCTATATCTCTATGTGATATATTTTACTTTATCTTCGTAAATACTCTTTCTAGCTCACATACATATTACATGCTTTATATTTCATTTACATGATGCATAAGATGAACTACAATCCTTGTCTACATGCCACTAGTCCATCTTTCATTCTTAGAAGTAATGTCATGATATTTATATTCTATCTTTTATTTAATTATTACTTCACAACTTTGTTGACATATCCTTGTGTATGAATGATAATTTATTGCTCGTGAGTTGGACTAACATTTATTGTAGGAGCTCATATTGTACAACATTTATGAGGAAAATGTTCTGATTTGATCTATTTATAGGCATATAGGTTGCATGCCTCTTCAGTCCAGAAATGGCATACCTAAAAGGAATACTGTTTTAAATAAATATAAAGTTTTTTGCCAAAAAAATCGATTTAACGTTTTTTTATTGAAACCCTTAATAATCAGAGATAATAAGCAACCCTGTAACCATCTTAAATGACATCCCTAACCAAGATGGATATCCGTTTTTAGGCTAAAACAGTATAACATTGCTTACTTAAACGATGTTGTTTCAAGATAATATGTCTAACCATTGAACAAAGGACGCCACATGGAAATAGCCATTGTAAAAAACGGTTACCTATTTTACTTGAAATGATATAATAATTTTACGAGATCATGTGAGAGCCGCTGGAACTGAATCTACTATATATAGAACACTCTCTTTATCACTTGACTCGCCTATTGAAGCCGAAATTCAATAACATACTATCATACACTTTAAGAAAGAATTCCTAAGCTTGTTTATCACTTTTATATCATCTAGTCAATCTTGTGCACCTATGTATATCTTCTTTCTCATCAACAAAATCTCCAATCTCTACACTCTCTTCTCAGATCAAAATTTTATAAAATATTCCTCTCCGTGTAAGGTAATCTTTAATCATATCAAACTCTTTAATATTATCAAAATTTCAAATATGATTTTAACATTCGTACTCTAACTTCATTCGTATATAGAGTTCCTATGTATATTAATCCCAATACTCTTTCTAATTTTTTTGGACTTATAATGCTGAAAAATTCATTATAAATTGCTGGTAAAAGAAAAATGTTGTTACAATCAATAAGGTGAAATAAACTATGTTAAACAGTTCATGAAATCCAAAGCCATGTTTTATTCCGATCAAAGATGGCACATAAATTCTTTTTCAAATGATATTCACATTTCTCATAAGATATTTACCAAATGATTTCTCGGTAAGATATGAATAATTGTACAATCGCCCCATTTGAAGCTATTCTCATATACCATCTCTTTTCAATAATTTCAATAAAATCTTGTCAAATCTTGTTGGAAAATATTTCTTATAAAAGAAATATAATCAACCTCTATCTCTTACGGTATATCTTTAGGTGTTATTTTCAAATCTTTTCAATATCCTTTTTCTCTCACTCTTTTGAAGCCGCTTGGAAAATTGACATGAGGGGTCCTAATTTAATGGGTATATGGATATATAGTGAAGAATACAATGAAACTCATATGTTTATATATCTGTATGAACCTTATTCAATGTTGTATCTGTGAAAATATTGCAAATGGATTTGTTTCAATAGGTCCTCCTTTGTCTTCTCTTGATATTTTCCCTTGTATGAACCCAATTCTCTGTCTTATTTCATGTACTATTTGTAATATTCCTTAGCTTCATAGTAAGCTTGTTTCTCAAGTAAATTAGTACCAACATCAACTGTTCTTGCTGCAATTCTCTTACAATGAGCTTCGAAAAACTCCTTCTTTTGCTCTTCTTACATAACATTCGACACAACTTTGTTTTCCGAACCTCTGGCATCTACATTGAAATTTCAAACATCACCCATTCTAAATTTCTCATTCGCATCTGACAAAAAATGAATAGAGCTCTTTGTAGCACCCCTAATTTCAAGACTGTTTCATCTATGACAAAAATTTCTCAATGATTTTACCTTTTCTTGCTCCATTGTATCTCTACACCTCTTATCCAATTCAAGTAGTAACTGTAAGAGGTGTAATATTTGGGCCCAGTCTAATATCGGGGGGTGTGGTTATTTTCTGTTAGTTAACTTTTCTTTTACTCTAAAAAAACATTATTTCTTAGCAAACTGACATGAGCAAAGTCGCAGGACCTTATTTATTTTCCTTAAAGATACATAATTTGAATATCGAATCCAAAGTGACTATTTAATGTATTAACAAAAGATAAATGATTAACTATGCCTCACGCTTTATATGTGGAGGTGGTGACAGTATTTTTTCTTCTAATGGATTTTTCTTAGGTTTTATATGATTTATAAATTATTTTTAAATCCTGGTGATACGATATAATTTTATGTTTGGGGTGGTAGTATATGTGTCCTTATCTTTGTTTTTTAAATGATAGCAAAATTAATATTGCGTGCTTAAATGATATCCATTTTTTGGGTGCATGCATAGTTACTGATCTATTGTTTGGGACTAGTCAATTAGTGAGTAATGCATTGGAGGCCTAATATTCAAGTGACTATAGAGTTAGAGTTTGTAGACCGAGAGATATGTTCAGAATAATTATATTAAAAATCTTGAGGCAAAATATGTTAAAACTATAAGTTATGGGGATGATAAAGTAATTCGTTTCATGAGCGGCCTTTAGCCTATCTATATGCATTATTATCTAGAGGTTCCCCGTCTAGCATGTGCTACTTTCTTTGTTTGCCACATTATAAGACAGTTATTCCCTTAGTGATAGGATATGAGACAGTTATTCCCTTAGTGATAGGATATGATATTCTCCACAAATATACATCCCAAAATTTATGTTCCCAAACTTAATTTACACATCTACTTGAGGTTAAATGTGGGGTATGTTGATGTCTCCCTATTTGTTCTAATTATTAGCCCTTTGGAGACATCCTTTTAGGTGAATAAATGACTTATTTGATATACTTTTATGCTTATTTGATCATATTGCACTTTCTCCCTTTGGAAATTGACTATTTGCGTTTTTAGAGCTTTTGTGCGTTAATTTGACTATTTTAGTGCAAAGTTAGTCGGTTCTTGAATTTCATGAAAGACCAATCCAAGGAGGAGAAGTGAGAATTTAAGTCTTAGATTATTTTTAGTGTGTTAGGAAGTATTTGAGTCGAGTTTCTAATTTTAGAGTGCACTTTCCTATTTCTATTTCTTGAATTATTGATTTTTTTTTAAGCATATGCGGTTTAATTATTTATTTATTGTGAAGCTTTAAAAGATAAATGGTAATTACTTAGAGACCAATTCGAGTTAGAGAAGGAAAGGAAAGAGATTTACATGGAAATAAGAAGATTAAGGAAGGATATATGCAAAGAAGGAAAAGATAAAGCTGCCTTATGAATCTGAAATTCCAGCCACGTTTCAAAGATAAGGCCATAACTAAAGATTAGCTAGGAATCTGGACGAGTGGTCTGCACCAGTAGAAAGCCCTTTCCTAGACAAGCAGTTTCATATATTGGAACTCCTCGAACGGATAAGTATTGAAAAAGATATGACCAAATCAAATCAACAGCAGAATCTTACCTTTCCTAGATTTTAGGGTTACGAATTAAAGAGTTCTTGACTTGTCTTCTACTCCAAGTAATTCGACCTAGGGCTTCCTAACACCTATAAATACACCTCTTAGACCTCATTATTCAGTACCTCTCATATTTTACTCAATTCATACATCTTTAGAGAGAGAGTCAAAGACTTCAAGAGCAAGAAGGCAAAGGAGAAGCTAGTGCTGGAGGATTATGTTCTTCCAAAAACAGTCATCTAGTCCTTAGGTTATATATTTCTTTTCTGTAATTGAATATGATGTCTTTCTATTTAATTTCAGTCTTTAAATTTATCATGAGCTAAACTTTACTATACTTGAGAATCGCATTAAAGGGATGAACCCTAATTAATTTAATCTTTGTTTTGAATGTGGGATTGTTATAATTTTAATTGAATTAGGTCTTAGATATTGGATATTACTTTGTTCTTAATCACTATTTCTTTTCCGTACAACTAGAAATAGATTTTAGTATTTGGGCTATTCACTTTAGTGGCGAAGTGATCATCCGACAGGGGGGTTTGAATACAGATCTAGGTAATACCCGTGTAATGTCCGTTATTGACCGACAGGCTTAACTAGTTACATAGCCAAAGAGGTAAAATCATATCATCCGAAGATGCATATTCGACCATACAGGTGTTTATGATACTTTAGGATAGCTTCTAGGTCCACCCGAAAGGGGGCTAGGAGATATTAGAGTCCCGACTAGTATACTAATACCAATTCTACCCTGAAACATAACATAGATTATATTAGTTAGGAGGATTCTTTGCGAGACTCAAGTATCTCTCTTATCTGAAGTCAGTGTTTTATTTCCATTCTGTTTATTTAATTTTAGTCTTTACTTTATTTGCAATCGTAATTTACAAAAACCAAACAAAAATTATTATCTTTTATTTTCTGTTTAACAATTATTTCTACTATTTGATTAATATTTGGGTTGAACCTAATCCGTCCCTGAGAACGAACTCGATTTATCGAATATTACTTGGACAACCGAAGTGGTTCCTTTACTTTTGTACTTAATTTAATAACACACCAGGACCCACCAAGTTTTTGGCGCCGCTGCCGGGGACGTTAGCGTGAGACCCCGGTGTTAATCTTTAGTAGTTTTAATTGCTTATTTTTTTTAGTTTTACGCTTGGTTTTTGTTTCTGTTGTACAGATTTTTATTCAGGTAATGATCAAAAGGTTCTATTGAAGATGTATAGAGGACATTACCCGGATCCCGATCTATACGAATATTGGAAAGACTCTTCGGGACAACAACAATGGGGTAGTAACTTCTACCGACAACCTTATCAATACCTGCAAGAGCAAGGATGGAACAATCAATGGATCGGGAATAATCAACAACAATCATCATATCACTATTCCCAGGAGCAAGGATGGAACAACCAATGGGTTGGAAACATTCAACAACCTCCACCTCATCACTATCAGCAAGAAATTGACAATGAGATACGTTCTAAACTCCAGCGCTTAGTAGAGGAAACCAACGCCACCCATGCGCGCATACAACAAATGGTAGAAGAATGGTGTAGTATGTCTTATGAAGATTACACTCCCCCGAGGGATGGAAGAGATCAACTGGAAGAAGTAGTTGAGGAGGAGGTGTTGAAGGAAGATATTAGAGATAGTGATATGACCATCATGCCGGTTATAAAATAAGACCACCACGTGGTTGACAATCCTATTAGCATGGTGGAAGAAGGAGTAGCAAAGAAAATCCTAGAAATTGAAACTAAGATTGCTATTCCTATGGTGCGTGCACATGATCATGATACAAAACACAAACAAGAAAAAGAGGTGATCGAGATTCAGATTCCACATCAAGAATATGATGAAGTAATAGTGGAAGATTGGGTTGAAAGCGAAGACGAATGTGAAGGGGTTGAGATATCCACCGAAGAATTCAAAGATCACAATACAATAGAAGTTGAATCTCCACCACAAAAAGTTCACCAATCACTATCTCCACCACAAATCATCATTAGAGATAAAATACTGGAATCACCTCTATTACTACAAATGATCAATAGGTGCTACGCAAGAAAGGTGCTACACCGCGAGAGTAAAGCGGCAAGGAGGAGCACCTACCCACCACACTTTAAAGAGGAATGCGAGATTAAAGAGAATGAAAATGAGCTTACACCATTGAGGACGGTTATCTACTATCGTGTGGTGAAGAATAAGTTTCATCGTGAAAGTAAGAAGGCGAAACGGAGATACTACCCTCCCCCTTTCAGAGATCGATTGAATAAAATTTTAAGGGGGAAGGCTTCAAAGCTTACATGCCAAGGACGAGGCGAATTCAAGCGGAGGAGAACCGCAAGGGCCTCAATACCATCTTCATGGAAGGTAACGCGTCGAACTTAAAGACGTAATAAACAAAAGTGCTTCTTGGGAGACAACCCATGTTTAATTTGCTTTTAGTTTTTCAATTCCTAGTGAATAATTCTAAGTTAGTGTCAAGTTTTAGTGTCTACTTTTACAGTGTGTTAATGGTGCAGGGATTGAGTTTGGGTTGCTAGGAAACGAAAAAGGAACACATGGGAAAATTCAGCGCGAAGTCCGGTATACCGCCCCAGAACCCCGGTATACCGTAGGAAGAAAACCCGTGCCACGGGTTACTAACGCGGGTTTTATACAGAGATGAGAAAAAGTTTCGATGCGCGGTCCGGTATACCGGGCCATACCTCTGGTATACCGCAGGTGAAAAAAAAACTATACCACGGGTTGAATACCGCGGGTTTTTTGACGGAGACGAGAAATTGAACAGTGGAAAAAACCCGTGCCACGGGGTATATACCACGGGGTCTTTGCAGAGATGAAAAAAATGAAGCACTGATGGGTCCGGTATACCGGAGGTTATGCCCGTATACCGCAGCTATGTCGGTTTGAAGAGTTTGTGCCTTATAAACTTCTTACTTCAGCAAGAAGAAACCCTAGCCTCTCCAACACGAATTTTTCAGACCCTAACCCATTATATACATGCACAAAGACCACTACAACACCAAAGAACATCAAATCCTTCCTCCTATTTCATTCTAAACACACATCCAACACCACAATCATTCAAGAACATCAATAAATCTTCTCCTTCAACCTTAAGCCTCTTCATCAAAGCTTCAATTCTATTCATTAAACCTTCCCCAAGCCATTACATATTGATTACCCATCTCATATAACACCTAAATCCTTCATTATAAATCCTCAAAACATCAATGTTCAAAAATCTTCTCTAGTTTTTGATTATTTGAAGTTTTGAGTTTGGGGTTCATTGAGATGTCGAAGATTGGGAAGACAAGAATACCATGGAGAGGAAGAGGAAGTTGGAGAACCTCTAATTAACTTTTGGGTGTTGAAAGATGTAGTTGAAAGAACGGAATTTTTGGAGGATATTCATGAAGAGGCGTTGCCAACCATAGGAAAAGTCACAAAATAGTTGGAGCTTATGCAAATCATATGACGTGGAGTGAGCAATGTTCAACATGCCACCTACGCAACACAAGGAGATCAACCTACACGCAACCATGAAACCAGCTTCGTGCTGGTTCAGATACGTTTTCCTATCCCTTTTTTATTTGTTTTATTAATTTTTTATTTGCTTTCTTGAGTCTTTTTCGAGTCGTGGGGACACGACTCATTTTTGAGTTTGGGGTGGGGTTCGTTGCCTCATCCCAATTTTTCTGTGTTATTTTTTTTTATGCTTTCAATGAAATTAATCGTAGGGTTGCGTTGACTGTAGAGAATTTTAAATTCCCCCATCAAGCATGCTTTTTATGAATTAATGATAGAAAATAGTTGACTTTAGGAGTTAGTGTAAACTGTACTTTGATTGCATGCAAACATGAGATAATTGATAAGAAGAATTAATGAACAATGCAAAAGAAGAAAACTTGTGCTTAAGGATAATGAGTGGTTTGTAGAACGTGAGATCTAAATGAGTAGAGAACCCACTTAGGTATGAACTAGAAGAAAGCTGCGTAGATAGGAAAATGATAGAGGCAGTTCTTTATTAGCCCTTTGAATCCTTTTTGGCCTTCTATCCCTGAATTATATTCTTCTTAGCCAAATTTTTTTAAGCCTTCTTTTGTCGCCACATTATAAGCCAATATCCCTTTAGATTGTTAGGCCTGCACTTGAATCACGATCCTGAGACTTCCTGTCTTGAGCTTGATTTTGGGGTGGTGGGTCCACTATATGGGAATTTATCATTGGGTTGGGATTTTTGAGCTTATCAATTGTGCTCGGTTTTAAATTTTAATAATGATTCACAGGTTTATATTGTAACCCTTTGCCGGGGTAATAGTGAATGAAAAAGAAGCTACGAGCTAAAGTTATGAATAGGCATAACTATGAAAAAGTAGCATGATATCTCTACATTAAAAAGAGAGTCATAGCTATACAAAAAAAAATGAATAAATGATTTGAAAAGAAAATATATTCGGACCGGCAAAGTGGAAGTTTTTATGTGAATCATTCTTAGTGCTTATTGGGTTAATTTGGGGGTGCTAATTAAGCGCGTCAAATGGGTTGAGTGAGAATGTTATTCGAGTGTAAACTCAAGCTCTTGGACAGTTTGTTGATGGTAAGTGAGGAGAGAGCCAAAAGCTCACTTCAAATTTACCAAATATACATACCATACCGACCTTAAGCCGATATTAAAACCGTAAAGACCTCGTGATTCCTAGATACAGCGTGAGTTAATAGGGAATATGTTAAGTGGAGCGTTCAAAGCAAGTAAAGATCAAGGAACACTCTATATCCACCATCTTGAGATAAATAATAAGCGTAACATTCTAGCATTGTGAATTTAATTTTGGATTGATATTATTTTGTGTTTGATTTTGCATGATAAGTGTATGTATATATTAATTCCTAGATTATACTATATGAGATTTGTTTTAAGTTGTGCTTTGGGAATATTTACTAGATTCTACCTTCTGCGTTCACCTAAAAGATCCTTTGTTTTTTTTTACTTTGTCGGGACGACAAAGGTTTGAGTTTGGGGTCTTGATGTCTCCCTATTTGTTCTAATTATTAGCCCTTTGGAGACATTGATGTCTCCCTAATTGTTCTTATTTTCAACCCTTAGGAGACATCATTTTTGGTTTTTATGTAGTAAATTTGATAGACTTTTGGACTAAATATGCAATAATATGATTTTCCTCTTTTATTTCTAGCATTTTTAATTTATTAAACTTTTGCGCGTAATATTGGTATTTTTAGTGTAAAGTTTACAGGTTTTAGATGTTAGCTAGAAGAGGAATCCAAGAAGAAAGTCAAAGATCGTGAAATAGAGTCAAGACTTGAAGATAAATCCCGAAGATATTATTTTTAGAGCTGAAAATCTGTTTTCCAGGCCATAGATTGCTGATTTCGAGGTGCTTGAGTGATGATTTAGCCGCTGACCTTTGAAAAGAAAACATTCCTTATCGAGTTAAGGAACTTTAGCAACTTGAATGAGGTCAATCGGAGTCATAACGAAGCGGGAAAAGCCGTTTTAGTGAGGGTGTATCAGCAGTTTCGGGATTTTGGACTTAGAATTTGGGCTTGGACATTTAATTAGTGTTTTATTATTAGGTCCAAGCCCTAATCCGTTTTTACACTTATAAAAGGAGCCTTTGACTTCTATTTTTCATACAATTCACATTCCACAAGATTAAACACCAGAGAGAAACAACAGAAGGAAAAAAGAAGAAGCTGCAAGAACTGGAGAGGGTCTATATCTCTGTTCTCAGTCATTCCAATTCCGGAAATTAGGTTCTTTTTATCTTTAATTTTGTAATCAAATATGAATTACATTTCTTTTAATTTAGTTTTTCTTTTTAATATGAGCTAAACATTCCATAGTGCTTGAGAACAATTAATGGGTGAATCCCAATCGTATTGAATAACGAATGTTGAATTTGGGTTTATGTTAAATTAAATTAGATTGGGGCTTTTACTCTTTTCTTTAAATTGAGATTATTTACTGTTTTTAGCGTCATGAACTAGGAACAGGTGTTAGTATTTAGGCTATTCCAATTAGTGGCGATTGGATCATCCTGACGGAGGGTTTAGATACAGAACCATTTATTCAATCTAGGATAGAAGCTATTGATTCTGACGAACTTAGCTAATCCTAGGGCCAATGAGGTAATAAAACTTAAACATCCAAAGGTGGATCATATTTACCCTGACGGGACTAGTGAATCCCAATCGTATTGAATAACGAATGTTGAATTTGGGTTTATGTTAAATTAAATTAGATTGGGGCTTTTACTCTTTTCTTTAAATTGAGATTATTTACTATTTTTAGCATCATGAACTAGGAACAGGTGTTAGTATTTAGGCTATTCCAATTAGTGGCGATTGGATCATCCTGACGGAGGGTTTAGATACAGAACCATTTATTCAATCTAGGATAGAGGCTATTGATTCTGACGAACTTAGCTAATCCTAGGGCCAATGAGGTAATAAAACTTGAACATCCAAAGGTGGATCATATTTACCCTGACGGGACTAGTGACACTCTAGGATCGCCTTATAGTCTACCTTGACGGGGGTATAAGGAATTTAGAATCTCGACCATTGTAATTGACCAATTTAGCCCTTAAACAACATAAGTTAGGAAATAGGATTGGAAGGATCCTTGCGTTCTCAAGTGCTACTTCTCATATTGCGTTTTACATCAATTTACTTGCGTCTTAGCTTTTACTTGCATTTATAATTTGTCTTTCATTCAGTAGCTTTAATATCAAAAACCAAACAAACATATTTTATTTACTTGTTTTCATAAGTGCAATCAATCATTATTTGTTAAACATTGCAGTCAACCATCACGTCCTTGGAACGAATCTGTTTTATCAGTTATACTACTTGGGACAACCGTACACTTGCGGTTGTGGTTCGATTATTATTTGCATTTATTTAGAACACACAAAGGACCACCAAGTTTTTGGCGCCGCTGCCGGGGACGGTAGCGTGTGACCACGGTGTTTACCTTTAGTGATAGTTGCATTTATTTTATTTTATCAGTTTTACGCTTTTTGTTTGTTTAGCTTTTTCAGGTTTTTAGGTTTGGTGTATGCGAAGAAGGCTATTCAAGGATCTAGAGCCAACACCTCTGATCCTTAGTAATCCAGAATCGTTGATCAGACTTGCTAACAAGAGAAAGAGAGAACGAGAAGCTTTAGAGGTAGAAGAATTAATTAACAGAATGGAGGAGATAAATCTTCAAGATCAACAAAATAACCAACCAGGTCAATTAGGCGCAAATGGCCAACCTTTAGCACCACCTGGCCCTATTCCTCCAATTCCACCACTAAATTCTAATCCTCAAGTTCGGATAGTGATGAATCAAGATCCGTGGTTTACTAATGGTCCACCAGAAGTTCCATTCCGTGCTCCTGCTATAGGAGTAGGTGCTCCAGATATTAATGTTCCGCGATTCCGTCCAGATTCGGGTATGTTAGCTCAATTCCAAAATTTTGGGAATTTTCGTGGTAGACCAGCAGAAGATCCTCTTAGAGCAGTACAGAAGTTTAAGCAGATATGTGATTCTTATATCACACAAGGAGTTTCAAGAGAACAGATGTATTTTGCTGCGTTTAAATTTTTTGTTATTGATGGAGCGAGTGAATGGCACGATACACAAGATCCTACGAAGATAACAAACTGGGACCAATTAGAGACTGCTTTCTTTGACAGGTATTACCCAAGTAACATGAGATTAGATGCTGAATTAAAATTGACGCATTTCCGTCAAGAATATGATGAAACTGTGGGTAAGAGTTGGACAAGATTCCAGATGTGTTTACGTAGAGTTCCCACTCATGGCTTTTCAGGACAACAACAGCTAAAAATCTTTTACAGAGGCCTTGATGGGACTTCAAGAGAGAAATTGGATACGTTATGTGGTGCAGGTTTTCTTCAAGTTCAACCCGCTCATGCTAAAATCATTTTAGAAAGAACAGTCAAGAATGAAGTTGGGTGGAATTTAGTAAGAACACCGGTTAAAGGAGTGAATAATGTTGATATGGAAGAAAAATTTGCTACACTTGAGAATAAGATTCAGAATACTATAGAGCAACAATTGAAACAGCTTACTTTAGCTGTAAAAGAAGGATTTTCGGTTAAGAAGGTAGCTGTTCAAGCTGCACAAGAGGTTTATATGTGTTCGATTTGCAGAGTAGATGATCATGATGAGGAAAATTGTCTGAATAACCAAGAGCCTGTGATGTTTGTGTCCAACAGAGGTAACTTCAATTCAAGTGGTAATGGATATCAGCCTAACAGAAACCATCCTGGGTTTCAATACTCAAATCCTAATGGGGCAGCCAATCCTACTTATGCGTATCAACCGCGTCCCCAAGGCAACAACTATAATCCAAGACCACGCAACAATTATCAAGGAGGACAGAATCAGGGTAATTATGTACAAAGACAAGCTCCTCAGAATACTTACGATGAAACATTGAACCAAAAAGCATTACCTGCCCATCCACAAGAAGGAGTAGTTACACTTCAGAAAACAGTTGAAAGTTTAATTGCTCTTCAAACACAAGCTATGGAACGTCAAAATGCATCTGAAGCAAACATGAAGTTGTTACGGGATCAGCTTAGTCAAATTAATAAACAACTGAATCAACGTCCACAAGGGCAACTCCCTAGCGATACTGAAAATCCATTACAACGTGAAGATTGCAAAGCTGTTACATTAAGAAGTGGTAAGAACCTTCCTCCACCTCCTTTTCCCGTTATGAAAGAAAAAGAAGTTCCAAGAAAAGAAAGGGAAGTGGGTGAGAAAGAAAAAGAGAATGAGAAAGATAGTGAGGTTGAAGAAATAGAAAGACCAAGAGAAGTTCCGAAAAAGAAAGATGATATTGTGATCAATCGCCCTCCCCCACCGTTTCCATCTCGAGTTCAGAAAAAGGGTGATTTGGGTGATTTTCAGAAATTCTTTAATAGAGTGAAGGGCCTAAGTATTAATATTCCGTTACTAGAGGCGATTCGAGATATTCATAAGTACACGAAATTTTTGAAGAGGGCCCTCACTAACAAAAGGCCTTATTGTGATAATGAGATGATTGGTCTTCCTGAAGAGTGTAGTGCGATTTGCCAGAGTAAATTACCTCCGAAGTTAGTTGATCCTGGAAGTTTCACGATTCCGATATCGATTGAAGAAGAATGGAAAGGAAAGGCGCTATGTGATTTAGGTGCGAGCATAAATTTGATGCCCAAGTCAATCTTTGATAAGCTTAAAATTGGAGAAGCAAGACCCACTTTTATGGTCTTGCAAATGGCGGACAGGTCTCTTGCACATCCTGAAGGCCGAATTGAGGATGTCCTCGTTAAGGCAAGTACACTTATATTTCCTGTTGATTTCGTAATACTTGAGTACGATGCATATAGAAATGTCCCCATTATTTTGGGTAGACCATTCCTAGCTACAGGGCGTACATTGATCGATGTAGAGAATGGCGAATTAACGATGAGGATTCAAGACGAGGAAGTCAAATTCAATGTATTTCGAGCTATGAAATTTCCAGATTCTCAAGAGGATTGTTTCCGAATGGATGTAGTTGAGCAGGCATCGCAAGAGGTATTTGATTTTTTTAATTATGATGATATTTTGCAGGCCGCTTTAACATTAGACTTGCCTGAGATGATGGAAGAGCTTGCCGAAACAGTGGCAGCTCTTAATTCTGAAAATCCGAAGTATAGGCGTCTTGCCTATGAACCTGTGAGAGAACCGGGGGAGATTATTCCTAAAAAGAAGCCTTCAATTGAATCTCCTCCGGAATTGGAAGAAAAACCCTTGCCAGCACACATGAGGTATGCATATTTGGGTACTAATGAAACTCTACCTGTTATTGTTTCAGCTAATTTAACAGGTCCTCAAAAAGATAAACTGTTGCGTGTGTTGAGAGCCAACAAAGAAGCAATAGGTTGGACAATTGCTGACATCAAAGGAATTAGTCCATCCTATTGTCAACACAAAATTATACTCGAAGATAACGACGCACGCTCAGTTGAAGGTCAAAGGAGATTGATGCCCGTGATGAAGGATGTAGTGAAGAAAGAGGTGATCAAGCTTTTAGATGCGGGGATTATCTATCCCATTTCGAGTAGTGAATGGGTGAGCCCAGTTCAGTGTGTACCGAAGAAAGGAGGAATGACAACAGTTCGGAATGATAAAAATGAGGCGATTACTTCAAGAACGGTAGTTGGTTGGAGAGTTTGCATGGATTACAGAAAGTTGAACAAGGCCACCAGAAAAGATCACTTCCCTTTGCCCTTCATCGATCAAATGTTAGATAAATTAGCCGGAAGAGAATACTACTGTTTCTTGGATGGTTACTCCGGGTACAATCAGATATATGTGGCTCCAGAAGATCAACATAAGACTACTTTTACATGCCCATTTGGTACTTTTGCATATCGTAGAATGCCATTTGGGTTGTGTAACGCTCCTGCTACCATTCAAAGATGCATGATGGCCATCTTCTGGGATATGATCGATAATTTCCTCGAAGTGTTAATGGACGATTTCTCCGTGTTTGGTGATGATTTTGATAAATGTTTAGACAACTTGGAGAAAGTGTTGATGAGATGCAAGGAAACAGACTTAGTGCTGAACTGGGAGAAGTGTCATTTCATGGTTCGCGAAGGTATTGTTCTGGGTCACAAGGTTTCGAGTTCTGGGTTAGAGGTTGATAGAGCGAAGATAGAGGTAATTAAAACTCTTCCCCCTCCTATTTCTGTAAAAGGGGTAAGGAGTTTTCTTGGCCATGCTGGCTTTTATAGGCGGTTTATTAAGGATTTTTCTAAGATTGCTAAACCGCTATGCAACTTGCTCGAAAAGGATTCCAAATTCCTTTTTGATGAAGCTTGTTTAGTGGCCTTCAAAGCAATCAAAGAAAAGCTTATTTCTGCTCCTATAGTGTTACCTCTAGATTGGAATTTACCGTTTGAGGTTATGTGTGATGCGAGTGATTTGTGTATGGGAGCTGTATTGGGACAGAGAAAAGAGAAGGTTTTTCATTCGATTTACTATGCTAGTAAAACTTTTAGTGGTGCTCAGATTAATTACACAGTTACAGAGAAGGAGTTACTAGCAGTTGTATATTCATTTGATAAATTTCGCTCTTATCTTCTTGGAGCGAAAGTTATTGTTTATACAGATCATTCCGCGATCAGATATCTTATGGAGAGGAAGGATGCGAAACCAAGGTTAATCAGATGGGTGTTATTGCTTCAAGAGTTCGATTTAGAGATCAAAGATAGAAAGGGTTGTGAGAATCAGGTTGCAGATCATCTCTCGCGGTTAGAGGGTTCAGAGATGAATAGTGGTACTGAAGCAGTTAGAGAAGAGTTTACTGATGAGAGTTTATTCGTTGTTCGAGATTATAAAGCTCCGTGGTATGCAGATATTGCAAATTTAGTGGTGAGTGGTGTTATTCCTGAAGGTTCTACTTATCAAGAAAGAAAGAGGTTAGCTCATCGTGCTAGACAGTTCTTTTGGGAGGATCCGTTCCTCTATAAAGTTTGTGCTGACCAAATGATACGAAGATGCGTAGCAAGGGAGGAGACTGAAGCCATTATAGCTGGATGCCATGATTCATTATATGGAGGACATTTCAAAGGAGATAGAACTGCTGCGAAGGTATTTCAATCAGGTTTTTACTGGCCTTCTCTTGTGAAAGATTGTCATGAATATGTTAAAAAATGCACGAGATGCCAGTTTACCGAAAACATATCCAAGAGGGATGAGATTCCACGTAATAATGTGTTAGAAGTTGAAATATTCGATGTTTGGGGTATAGACTTTATGGGTCCTTTCGTTCCTTCAAATGGCAACCTCTACATTTTATTAGCTGTTGATTATGTGTCTAAGTGGGTAGAAGCGGTGGCTTTACCAACCAATGATTCACGAGTGGTGATCAAGTTCTTGAAATCACATATTTTCACTAGACATGGCACACCTAGAGTGATTATTAGTGATGGAGGATCTCATTTCGTTAATAAGTATTTGAAGACTGTTCTAGAGAAATATGGAGTAAGACACCGTGTATCTACTGCATACCATCCACAATCCAATGGTCAAGCTGAAGTATCGAACCGTGAAGTCAAGTCAATCCTGGAGAAAACCGTTGGTCCTACAAGGAAAGATTGGTCAATGAAGTTAGATGATGCGTTGTGGGCCTATCGTACTGCGTTCAAAACTCCAGTTGGTGCATCTCCCTATCGTATGGTGTATGGTAAGGCTTGTCACTTACCTTTAGAGCTTGAAATGGGTGCCTATTGGGCGATTGCGCAGTTGAATTTAGATCCTATCTTAGCCGGAAAGAATCGTATGATGAAGCTTAATGAACTTGACGAATTCCGGTTGCATGCTTATGAAAATGCCAAACTTTACAAAGAAAACACGAAGAAATGGCATGACAATCGGATTCGTACAAAGAACTTTGAAGTGGGGCAAAGAGTATTGAAGTATAACTCAAAGTTCAGCAATTATCCGGGTAAGTTAAGATCTAAGTGGTCAGGTCCATACATTGTGACCAAAGTTACACCTCATGGGGCGATAGAAATAGAACATCCGCTAGAGAACCGTACCTTTATGGTTAACGGTCACAGATTGAAGATATACCATAGAGGTGAAGATACCAATCGCTCGGAAGATCCACATCCCGGGGAGGTCATGTATCTCCTCGAAACTCCTTAAGAGCGTGAGGTAACCCATCGAGCATAACGACGTTAAACAAAAGCCAATTCATTGTATATTAGCTGAGTTTTTAAATTTTTGCAAGTTAGAATAGTTTGATTTTCGTAATTTTATTGTTTATTACTAAGAAATGAGGAAGTGTAGTTGTTTTTGATGATTTCAGGGGTAAAAAGGTCATGAGTTTGGGGTCGATTTGGCGAAAAAAGGAGAAAAAGAGGTTGGATGTCCATGAGGAACCGGACCCCGGTTTCGCAAAAAACAGGAACCCGGTTTTGGAGCTGGTACCAACCTTTTCAACGCACCACTTGGCGTCTTGGTTCACGACACAGCGTCGGAACCGGGTACCCGGTTTTGGTGCTGTAACTTCTGAAAATCTCTGACCCAGCGTCTTGGTGGCTTGCGTTTTGCTGCGTTTTGGTTCGCGCCATCGACACAAAACCAGGAACCCGCATTTGGCAAAACCGGGTACCCAGTTTCGGAGCTGAAAAATTCCAAAAGTTCTGACCCGGCGTTTTGGGGTCCTGCGTTTTGGCGCGTTTTGACTCGCGCCATCGAGAAAATCCGGGTACCCGCATTTCACAAAACCGGGAACCCGGTTTCGGCGAGTAAAATCTCTGACCCCGCGTCTTGGGTCCAGCGTTTTGGAGCGTTTTGGGTTAAAAAAAAAACAATAATTATTTTTCCGCGCCGTCACAGCGACGCGGAACCGGGAACCCGGTTTTGAAGCTATGATGTCGGTTTTGGGGGCCTTAACCTAGTTTTCTTAGCCTCTTCTGCAAGTTTTTACCTAAAACGCACCAATAGCCTCCCCACCTCCGAAATTCATCAACCAAAACACTATATATCATCAAATCCTACCCTCTTTCACCACAAAAACACAAAATCAACTCACCTCCTCTCCAAAATAACATCAAATCCTTAGTTTTTCCCAAGATTTCTCTTCACCCAATCCTTAAATTAAACCCAGTTCTTTCTTCTTCCATCCAAATTAAACAAGAACCGTCTCATATTCCACCTAGTTCTTCAATTCCTAAGCCTCAAAACATCAAAATTCTACACTTTTTCTCTAAGTTTTTCATTATTTGAAGTTTTGAGTTTGGGGTGGAAAGAGATGACTAACAGAATCGGTGATTTCCGAAGAACCGCTCCTAGAAGAAAGACCACCATTGGAGGTTCCCAAGATCAAGCTATTGAGAATACTGATTCGCGTCCTAAACGAAAAATCGATGAAGTTAAGCTTGATTCTAACAGAACAGAAATCACAGGTCAAAAGAGAAGATTAATTGATGAGATAGAAAGTGAGAAGGAACAAAAAGAGGATATTGCGAGGAACATTGAAGTTTGGTGAGGAGACAAATTTTCCTAAGGGTATTATGAGTAGTGAACACAAGGAGCATGCCCTTTCCAAGAAATTCTTAATGACCCTTCTTTCGACTTTGAATCCCTTTGGGGGACCGTGCTTGTTAATGGGGCTAGCCCAATTCCTGAAGGAGAAAGATATCCTGGACAGTTTTACAGCAGTAGTTTGTCACCTCGTGCGAAGGTTTGGTCTCGTTTCGTAATACCCACTTTATTTGATATTAAACACACTTCCGAGTTGAAGAAAAAGCATGTATTTGATGAAGTGTATTTTGGAGGAGAAACCAATTGATGTTGCAAAAATTATTTATGATACAATCATGGAGTTCGCGAAATCACCAATGAAAGAACAAAATCTGAAGTTTCCTTGTACTATTACTCAGTTGTGCCTAGACGCGAAGATTCCGCGTAATGACGCGGATATTGACGTTGTTTCAGTTGGTGTGAGTATAGCTTTGAGCACGATCAAGAATATCCATGAGGAAGCAACACGAGCTACCAAGAATCCGAGAACTCCTCAATCAAAGAAAGCGAAGACTGTCCCTGAGTTGGAATCGAAGATTCAGGTGTTGGAAGAGAATCAGGAGAAGATGATTGCTACTTTGGGAAACGTTACAAAAGAATTGGACCTGCTGCGAAATTTGATCTTAGGCGTAAATACACTTCAAAACGCGATTTATGATGCTGATACGCGAGATAAAGGTCCAGAACGCAACACCGATAACCAGCCTCGCGCTGGTTAAGATACGTTTTCTAAACTCTCCTCTTAGTGTAGATTAGTTTAAATGCTTTATTGAGTCTTTTCGAGTCGTGGGGACACGACTCATTTTTGAGTTTGGGGTGGGGTTCGTTGCCTCATCCCAGTTTTTATGTGTTATTTGTTTTATTTGCTTTCAATAAAAGAATTTTCGGAGTTGCGTTTGACTGTAGAAATTTTTAAATATACCTTTAAGCATACTTTTGATGAATCTATGATAGTAAATAGTGGACTTTAGGGATTAATATAAAACGCATTTAGAATTGCATGCAAACATAGGTAATTAATAGGAAAAATTAATGAACAATGCAAATGAAGTAAGCTTGTACTTAAGGAATATGTTTGGTGTGTAGAACGTGAAATCCTAATTAGTAGAGAACCCACCTAGATATGAACTAAAGACAAGCTATGTACTTAGGAAAATGATAGGGGCAGTTCTTTGTTAGCCATTTGTGCCTTTTAGCCTTCTATCCCTTATGTTAAATTATTATCCGTCTTAACCCACGTTGAGCCTTTAGCCTTTTCTTTGTAGCCACGATATAAGCCATTATCCCTTAGATTATTAGGCATGACCATATGACCCGCACTTGAATCACAATCCTGAGACATGTCTCGAGCTTGAGTTTGGGGTGATGGGACCACTTATGGGGAATTAAATGAGTAGGGATCGATGTGCTTTGTATTGTAGCACAATTGCAGATGATATATACTTGTAACCCTTTGCCGGGAATGAAGAAAAATGAAAAAGAAAGAAAACAAATGAAAAATTTCGAAGGTTTTGTACTCTTTTTCCTTCACCAAGGTTTTTTTCCCACTGGGTTTTTCCTAGTAAGGTTTTAACGAGGCATGCAAATATTCTTTGTCATAGGAAGTATAAACTCTTTTATTGATCAAGAAAATGATATTACTATCACTAAATACCCTCAAGTAAAAATCCAGAAGATTTACTAATTAAAGATTCATTAACGACGACATCAAGGTACAAATATATTTGAAAATATGTAATATTGTAATGAGGGGGAGAATATTGAATTCTGCATTCTTTTTCCTTCACCACGGTTTTTCCCATTGGGTTTTCCTGGTAAGGTTTTAACAAGACAGACTGAATACGTGTCATAGCCCTTACGGATTAATGTACTCTTTTTCCTTCATCAAGTTTTGTCCCAATGGGTTTTCTTGATAAGGTTTTAATGAGGCATATCTTTTAGTGAATATCCAAGGGGGAGAGGTATGAAATATTTATTTAAGTGGATTATTCAACATACCGAAAAGAAGTGTGGTTTATGTCATTCAACATACCGTAAATAGATGTGGTTTATCTTCAACAAAGATAACCGATGGTATTGTATGAGGATACTATTTCTTGTACCACACATAATTAGAATGGCTACATCAAAGGAGACAAAATAGAGCGTATTTCACCAAAGTCTCCTACACACACGAGCTACAAAAGAATGTGGATATTGACACTCGACATATACAATCACGCACGAATTTTGTAGATTTTCCTGATGAAATCATTGTCAACCACAATATTCAAGAAGTAGGTCCACAATACTGAAATACGACAATTCATAGATCTCTTACCAACATCAGGGGGAGCGTAAACAAGACTGTACTCTTTTTCCTTCGTCCAAGTTTTGTCCTAATGGGTTTTCTTGGCAAGGTTTTAACGAGGCAGTGTTTCGGTATGATTAGTTCCATTTATATGTACTCTTTTTCCTTCGACCAAGTTTTTATCCCATAGGGTTTTTTTTGGCAAGGTTTTAACGAGGCATATTTCCTAATGGATGGACATCCAAGGGGGAGTGTTATGAATAAATTCTATTATTATGTGGATGTCCAAAGGCCAAAGGTTTTCTACTTATTTCTTTAAATAGGGCAAGTGAAGAGTCACTTATTTCCTATAAATATAGGACTTGTTTCATTGTAATAGAACTAGAGTTGATATTGGAAATACAAGATCATTTTCTCTCTATATCTTCTTATTCTTCTTCTTTAATTTATAACAGTTTGTTATTTATTCATTTAATTACTACTAACGGAAGAATACTAAGTAAAGTTAAAATAAATTAAACTAAATAATGATTACTCAATATGAGATGTATACTTGAGTCTCTGTAGGGAATCACCTTGTCTTCAATTAAAAACGCATTCGTTTCAGGGAAAAGTCGGTATTTGATATTAGTCGGGACTCTAATATCTTCCTAAGTCCCGTCAGGGTAGATAAAGAGATATCATACGGTACTAATGACCTCGTAAGAGTGTCACTAAATGTACTTTCAGATGAATAAGATTTTATTCCAATTGGCTATGTGGTTAGTTAGGACCGCCAGGTTCAATAACACACACCACACGTCTATATTCTAGTTTTGTATTTAACCCCCTACCCCTTCCAAATAATTTCTCCCATAACAAATAGCCTAAATTCTAAAACCTATCTCTAATTGGCCAAATTATTAATAGTAAATAATCACAAGAATATAGTCAATATGAAATTACTTGTCTTAATATAAATTAGAACAATCCCAAATTCAAAAAATATTAAATTATAAAACTTAGGTTTCGTCCCATACCGCGATTCTCAAGTATGTAATATTTAGCTCATAATTAAATAAAGAAAAGAAATTAAATTAATCAAAGGCATAAATCCTAAAATAGAAAATAAACTAAAAAGAACCTAACGGGTGGAATGGTTGAGTTGTTTGGGAAGAATGGTCTTCTCAAGCTTCTGTCATTTGCTTCCAAGCATTTTGACTTTTCACTTTCTTAAAATAATGATATAATATGAAGTGTAACTGAAAGGTACTGATTTTTTTTTTTAGTCGAAAGAAGCATATATAAAGAAACTTCAAAAAATACATCACCCTATTCCTACAGAGTTAAAGTCTCTAGCTAAGAGAGAAGCGAGTTTGGGGGGAGGAAAACAATTCCAAAGGCTAAACAAGGAGCCTTTAATCTCCTGTTTAGCCACCCAATCTGCGCAAGAGTTGTTTGACGTCCTAACAAAGGAGATTTTAAAGTTACAACATTGTTTAAAATTACAAATACTAATAACAAGCCCTCTAATATTACAAAAAAATTTCTCTCTACTAGAAACTTGTTGAATAATATTGAGTCACGTGTAGTATGTGGCGTTCTATGTCAAGTTGCTAGTAATATGAAACAAACACATAATGTGTTTGTTCACCCATATTTAAATAATATTTAATGATAAGTCTCTCTCATCTTATGATTAATTAAAAAAATATTAATAATTTTTGAACTTAAACGTAATATTAATAATTTCCATGGTACTTCTAACCAAGAAAAATGTGAGAAATGGGGCATGGCTAACATACCTATATATGTTTTAATTAGTGAAAATTAGGAGGATAGCTATATTATGGGAAAAGGTTACAACTGAAACACATCTATTATTTGATTATTTATTCGTATGTGTCATTGAACTGGATACTCTAGAAATTAATTTTAATGATGTAAGGAAAGCCTATTTTAGAAGCTATCTAATTTCTTCCAGATCATGTGAATAATTTGATTCTGTTTATTAACTTGCGGTCATGGTTAGCAAATTATATTATATGTTTTTAGTAAATAAACTATTGGTTGTTTTGTCTTCAAGTGATTACTATTTTTTCCCAATCAACGATCTCCCTAAAGATTATATTGATGAAGTATTACCACATATCTCCTAATATATAAGGGAGATATGTTTCATTAAGTGTATGTAAATAGTGTTGGTCGAATGAGATTTTTTACCCAAGTGTTGACCGGATTGACTATGACTTGATTAATACATTTATCTAATCGTAACTACTAATGTAATATATTAACTTTGTTAAAAAAATTTAAAGTTGAATGAGAAATTGAGTCATGAAATTTTAGAGAAATAAATAAATAAATATTTTTTATTTTTTTATATGTTTATATACTAGGCATAGCCCGTGCCTTAAGGCACGTCAAAACATTAAAATTGAGTTACTTGTCTACTTTGAGTTTTAACATAGAAAATGTTTAAAAGATATGATGATATTTTGTCTTGAATATGTAAAAACCGAAATAATAGATAGAATGAATACGAAATTGAGATAAAAAAATTAGTTATTAAATTCAAATGCACCATAAATCCATGTACAATTTAAACAACTAATAAATAGATTAAAATACAAAAATAATCAAAGAGTATCATAATCTAAATATGTGAATCATATAATCTCGAGTTTTTAATATACGTGCATAAATCTCATAACTCTACAAAGTATCACTGTGTCAACATACATATATCTGAAGACACTCAAGATTTTTTTTTCCATTGACGGGAATCGAACCAGAGTTTGATGGGTGAAAGTCAAGGTTAAGATTAAGGTTAAGGTTAAGTTTAAGAATAAGGTTAAGGTTATGGTTAAGGTTATTGTTAAGGTTAAGGTTTAGGTCAAGGTTAAGGTTAATTTTAAGGTTATGGTTAGAGTTAAGGTTTAAGATGTAAATTTTAAGGTTCAAGGTTAATATGATATAAGGTTTAAGGTCGAATATTAACGCTATAAATATTTATTTGGTTAAGGTTAAGATAAAGGTTAAGGTTAAGGTTAGAGGTAATATTTAAGGTAGTGTTTAAGGTTATATGTTAAGGTTAAGGTTATGGTTAAAGTTAAGGTTAAGGTTTAGGTTTAAGGTTTAAGGTTTAAGGTCTAAGGTTCAAGGTAAAATTTAAGTTTCAACATATAGGTTAAGGTTAAGTTTTAATTTTAAAGTTAAGATAGTGGTTATAAAATTTAAGATGAAGGTGAAGGTGAAGGTTATAGTTATTGTTTAAGGTTAAGGTTAAGGTTAAGGTTGATGTTAAGGTTTAAGATTTAAGGTTAAGGTTTAAGTTTTAAGATTTAAGGTTTAAGGTTTAAGGTTTAAGGTTTAAGGTTTAAGGTATAAGGTTTAACGTTAAATATTAAAGTTATGGTTAAAGTTAAGGTTAAGTTTTAAGGTTTAAGCTTTAAGCTTTAAGGTTTAAGCTTTAAGGTTCATGGTTCAATTTAAGATTAATTTTATAATTTAGGTTAAAGTTAAGTTGTATCTTTAAGGTTAAGATAAAGGTTTAAAAAGTAAAGATGAAGGTGAAGGTGAAGGTGAAAGTTAAATTTAAGGTTTAAGGTTAAGGTAAAGGTTAAGGTTTGAGGTTCAAGGTTTAAGGTTTAAGGTTAAAGTTAATTTTAAGGTAAATTTTTAAGGTAAATTTTTAAGGTTTAAATTTAAAGTTAAGGTTAAGGTTAAGGTTAAGGTTAAGGTGAAGGTGATGATTAATGTTTATGGTTTAAAGTTTAAGGTGTAGGTTTAAAGTATAATATATAAGGTTATGTTTAAGTTTAAGGTTAAAGTTGAGGTTAATATCATTGTTAAGGTTAAGGGTAAGGGTGAGGGTAAGGTTAACGTTAACAATAAGGTTAAGTTTAAGTTTATGTTTAAGTTTAAGTTTAAGTTTAAGTGTAAGTCGAAGTTTATGTTTAAGTTTAAGTTTAAGATTAAGTTCAACGTTAATGTTAGGTTAGGGTTAAGGATATGTGTAAGGTTATTAGTTAAAAGCTGAGGCTCAGGTTAAGGTTAAGGTTAAGGATTAAGTTTAAGGTTAATGTTTAGTTTATGGTTATGGTTAAGTCTAAGACTAATACTAAGGCTACAACTAAGGCTAGGTATAAGTTTAATGCTAAGGCTAAGGCTAAGGCTAAGGCTACGACTAAGGCTACGGCTAAGGCTAAGGCCAAGGCTAAGGCTAAGGTTAAGGCTAAGGTTAAGGCTAAGGCTAAGTCTAAGGCTAAGGCTAAGGCTAAGGCTAAGGATTAAGCTCAGACTAAGAGTATGGCTAATGCTAAGGATAAGGCTAAGGCTAAAGGTAAGGCCAAGGCTAAGTTTAAGACTAAGACTAAGGCTTACGCTAAGTCTAAGGATAGGTCGAGGGCTAGGGCCAGAGCTAGGGTTAAGGAGAAGGTTAAGGTTAAGTTTAAGGTTAATGTTAAGGTTAAATTTAAGTTAGAATTTGATGTTAAGTTTAATTCAAAGGTTGAGGTTGAGTTTGAGGTTAAGGTTTAGGTTATGGTTAAGAATTTGGGTTAAGGTTAGAGGTTTGCGGTCAGCGTGGACCAAATACAGAACTTTTAGATGTCTAATTGAGTGGGATAAGGGACAATTAAGTTTTTATTAGAAAAAAATTGATGCAATTAATGTGAAGAAATAAATTAAGGGACCAAAGCAGATCATGCTCGTCTTTTTTGTTGAGGGTCCAACCCGTTTAAGAAAGTATTTTATTATATAGATTATGGTCAATTATCAAATAATTTTAATTCTTAATTATCCTTTAAGTGTTTATTAATTTTAATTTTTTATATGATATACATATATATATATATATATATATATATATATATATATATATATATATATATATATATATATATATATATTTATCATTCTATGAATTCCAACTTAACTTTATAGTATTCAATAATTTTTATTGGCCGAATCAATATATTTCTTGTCTTCAAAATTTATTTTTACAAAGTTGAAATGATTTCTGTAAAAATTATACATGTTTTGACAATAAAAAAATAAAAGAAAAAAATTATTTATATATTGTAATGTAAAGTGATATTTTTTTAATTTTATATTGTATCTAGTTAAATTTTTCGTATAATAAATTCTGATTTTTTTTTAATTTTTTAGTACTTTGTAAATTTTAATAAAAATGAATAAACTTTATTTATATAAAAAATAATATGAATTGTTATAATTTTATTTATATGAAGGTCAAGTGGATTATATATTATTAATTATTTTTATGTGTATGTGTATATAATAAATGAGAGAATGAGAAGAATGGGGAAGTTTGAGGATAAGTAGAGAGAGTTAGGTTTCATTCTGCTTTATTATATAGATATGGTAAAGTTGAAAGAAAGAAAAACAAAAAATATACTTTTTTACGATTGAGTTAAGCCCAATAGTTGTTTTTTCAATGTTCAAGTCTCTAGTATTACCATTTGGTCTGGACAAATAGTTAATGTGTAATAAAAATTAAAGATCCATTAATATTGGGCCAAACCCAATAGAGATAGTTCTTTTATTAACTAGAGTGTCTTTTATTTAAAAGTTACAACTCTAAATTTTAAAGTTACAACCCTTTTGAATGGATGACTAGCCAGCTATTATTTTTTTTATAAATAGTTGTCCAACTCAAACAATTTATTTATTCAGTTTTTTAAAACATTAAGCATTAAAAAATTATAAGAAAGGGATAAAAAAGACGTTTATTTATTAAGTTCGTTAAAATTCTGAATAATTCATGTGTCCGTTTCTTCTGAATAACTTTGTCGTTGTATGCTGGAGGTTAAAGCCAACAAACGTAAGATATCAGCACGTGGCCTAAATACCTTAAAAACAACAAATTCAATCTAGGCCTGGACAAGTAAGTTATATATTTATTTACATTTTCTTTTATTTATGTATTTTTTTGTATTGTTTTACCGGTTTATACATATAAAACACAACAAATGGACCAAAGTAGCACCATGTGGTCTTAATAAATTTCACTTCTCCACACCAATATGTTGGATCATATAGGGTTAAACCTCTAACGATATTGGTCATCAACCTCCAACCTACCATATGAAAAGCTCTTGAAATATGGTACCATTTATTCTAAAGTGGTAACCCTTACTTTACTATAAATTGTAATGGACTAAATAGTCCAACATGATCCACTTGGTAATTCTTATAACACCAACTTATTCGTCCTCACAGTTTATCGTGAAAGACGATATATAAAGTAGGATATGTAGTAATTAGGTAAGGCAAACTAACTTAATTTAAGGAAGATAAGCAATTAGATAAAAGAAATGCGTGCGACACATAAGAGAAGAGGATGAAGATTATGCGAGTCATTTAGATTGGTTAAATTTACCTACATCCACTACCTAGGGTAATCCTCATAGGATTTTCAAACTTCTTCACTAAGCTTGATGATATCTTTTCCGTATTATAGCTGACTTTTTCGGGTTCTTACAATAAATTTTATACCAATTTCTGGAAGAAAATGTTATACTGATTTCAAATTGTATTTTAGTTTGGGTGATGTCGTTTCTAGACTAGAGATGCATTCAACCTATATGCCTAATATATATATATATGTCAAATTGAAATTGTTTCTTCATAATAGATGTACAATATGATATCCTAATATGATGTTAGTACAACTCACATAAATAGAGTATCATACACAAGGATGTGAAGTAAGAATTATGTGAAAGATAGAATATAAATATCACGATATTGATTCTAAGAATGAAAGATGAACTAGTGGAAAGTATAGAAGTATTATAGTTCATATTATGCATCAAGAAAATGTATTATAAAGCATGTTTCATGTATATTAACATCATTTCTCATGACGAGCATACTTCTATTTATAAGCAAGTTGTTGAAAAGGGTTCTTTGAGATAGAAGTTACTACAGTGTATACTCACCTTTCTCTAGAGATTTTGGTATTATGCTTACGTATTTCATGTTTAGTTGTATTTGTATTGAGAATTAAAGGGGAAATAAATAGGTAGAAAAGAAAAAATATTGCAAATCAAGCTTCGCTCTCGATATAGAATGAAAGCATGAATCAGACTCAGGCACTAAAGTTCCTACTTTGGAGCTCAAGTTTCGAGCTATAGTGTTCTTGAAGAAGATATATATCATTTGTTTCTATAGAACTCAAACGTTTTTGCATCGTTTCCATCTTTCGGAAGATTCTTCGGGCTAAATCTCATTGGAATTGCCTTATGCAGCATCAGGTTATTGAGTTATTTCAAACATTATTGTTAAATATATCAAAACAAATATGAAACAAGAGGAGTTGTTTTGATCTTCATATCTTAATTAAAACTTTGCTAGTAGCAAAGAAAGGACTATTAAAAGGCATTAAAGCTTAAGTGTCACTGTACAGGTTCTAACCTTCTTACATAACTAATAACTTAATGATGAGGATGCCAAATCTACTATTTCCATCTCAGGATTTATTACCCTCTTCAATGCCTTGGTATTTTTGCATCAGATTCCCACTCATGCATAAAATTAAAAGGGCGTCGGTGCTAGCATGACAAAGGTCGTTACTCCCACAATACAAGTTTCGCGTATCAAGGATAATAATACACAAGTGTTAGAGTTTATTGTTGAAGATTATGACTTGATTGTTAGGTAAGACAAATCCACCATTTGGTATAAATGTGTCTGTTGAGCACCCGTTGTAGATTTGAGAACGAATATTTCTAACTGATAAAGGATGACGCCTTGGGAAATGATCCAACATAATCCAGAAAGAATTAATAAAATTCAAAGATTGATTTTTAAAATAATGTTTTTTTATGGTTAATAAATTTAATATTCTATTTGTTAAAGGTTTATTTCAGTTATTTTAGAAGGTTCAATTTATGTTAAGGTGCTCAAACATACCCTGAAAATCACGTAATATATCAAAGTTGGTAATGGTAGAAGATTTCCCTTTGTTCTTCAAAACCGATCCAACACCAGCCTTCCAACTCTTAGACCATACCCATCACCTTATCATCAACTCGTCTCATCCAGTCGACCTGTTCCTTCCTTGATAATTTGGTCGGCATGGGCGTGGAAGATGAAATCCAGATGACGCAACTTGCGTGGATTGAGCGAGTGAATCTTCTCTTGATTTGTCATATTATACAAAAATAAACACGTATTCCCTAGTCAAGTTTAATATTTGTTGTCACCAATTAATATAGTTTTGTAGAAACTTACATCAGAGGCACGAAAGTGCTCAACCCTCCACATATGGGCATTCTTATCATATTCGATCTTCCTAGAATAACGTGTTAATGGAGGAGGCATAGATTGCACATCTGATCCCTCTACAACTTTTTCCTCGACAACTATTTCTTTTTTCTCTCCCTCTTGTTTTTTACATTAACATATACCTCAAGTAGGACTTGCTGCCTATGAGAGTAATCATAGGTTAATGTCTATTGGGGGCGCCCTGGTTCCCCCTATTCACTCTATAGGCTTTTGATTTGTTCAGGATTTTTGCATTAAGTTTAATTATTCACACAAAATGAATTCTAAAATACAAAAATAAGGCGTACTTGGAACGCCTTGGACTCTGATGTCGCCCATTTAGTGATAGAATAATCACTTAGGAGACATCATTTTAGGTTTAAATTGAGCTTAGTTAATATATTAATAGTCTTATATTGCGATAATGCACTTTCTTCCTCCATTTTAGAATTATTTATACTTTTAGAGATTTTGTGCATTAATTCGTATGTTTAGTGTGAAGTTCTTAGGTATATGTATGTTAAGAGGCATCATTATGAAGAGAAGAAGTGAATATCCAAAGTAAGATCAAGAAAAAGCGTTAAAGGAGCAAAAGATATCACTTTAGTGAAGGTGGATGAGTTTTAGTTTGAGTCAAGTCGTCAATTTTTTACTTCCCGAGCTTAAATAGTTAGGATTCCTACTTTGTGGTTCAAATGAAAAGATGGGCCTTGGAGTTAGAATTTTTTTTGAAGTGAAATCAGTGGATATGGATTTACGATGCAAAAGTTGCATCCTTTTTACAAAAATGGTGTCGTGCATCGTGAATCAATGAAAATCGGATTTGGCCCCTTAATCACTTACTTAAGTCCATGTGAGCCTAATCCAATTTTAATTAATTAACAAAAGGCTCCTTATACCTAATTAATCAGTACCTTAGTCTCATAAACTTAGTTTCACGTTAAGATCTACCAGTAGATCTATGAAACTAAGATTTGTCTATTTCTCGATTGCAAGTTTCTGATTCTTAAAAGTCACTTTCAAGTGCTTTGTTGAGTTCTCTTTCACTATTATCTTCTAAACTTCCCTCTTGATGGCTTCATCCTTGAACATCAAAGGGGGGAAGCGAGAAGAGGAAGATGATGAACTTTGTCTCTCACCGGACAAAGATGCTATTTATTCAAAGTTTGATGAACCCAAACTTATTCTCCGTGTGATTGCTACAGGTATGATTAACCATAGTTATTTAAAGAAAATTATAATCCAGTATTGGGGTATCACTGGAAGAATAACTCTTGAAAAGAAAGGTTTCAATCTTTTCACAGTTCAGTTTGATAAAGAGAAAGATTTTGATACTGTTTGGAACAATAGGCCTTTTCATATTTTTGGATTTCATATCTTGGTTCAGAAACAAGAAGAAACTATTATCAATCCTTCACTTCTTGATGAGACTGTGTTTTGGATTAGAATCTATGGTGTCCCTCCTTTGTTTATTAAAGAATCTAATGCTTGCAAAATAGCCTCAAAGGTTGGAAAAGTTATTGATATTTGTTTGCCAGATCCGATTAAGTTTAAAGATGACCCTAGTATCAGAGTTAGGGTTCAACGCTCGGTGTTATCTCCATTACTGGAGGGATTAAATTTTAAAATTTCAAAAGGACAGAATGTTTGGGTTTCTTTCAAGTATGAAAAGTTATTTGATTTTTGTTTTAAGTGTGGTATAGTCTCTCATGAAGAAAAAAACTGTGACAATTCTAATCCTCTCACTAATAGGCTAGGAAACTGGATTAAATTCTCTGAGAATGCTACAAGAGAGAAGGAATTTGTGTTCATAGCTGTGAAGAACAATAATACTAATCAAAGAGTTAAGAAACCTTTGAAAAGTAAACTCAAAAAGAAAGTTGAAGTGCTAGAGGAAGGTGAAATAGCCACTAATGTTGGAATAGAATTGATTAAAGGAGGAGGTATGAACTCTGTTCAAAACTCCTTACTTACTCCTACAGTTAATCTTGATCAAACTATGATTCAAGGTGTTGCGTTTATGACTGATCTAAGGCCATTGGATAATGATGAAATACTCAAACTCTGTGGGACAAATGAAGCAAATGTTAAGTTTAGTCCTATGATTGAGATTGAGGAGAAAGTTAAAATTGACTCTTCTATTACTGATAACTCAGATAAAACAATTTGTTTTGGGTCTCTAGAAAGGAACAAGAACAGAACAAAGCAGGTCAGAGAGGACTTAGGTCTTCCTAATGATGATGAATTAAATCCTCAAGCACTAGCAACTCTTATTACCCCAGCCTCTGGTGGTGATAATGAGATGGCTGTGTTTCATGAGGATGAAAAATTTGACACTGATGAAAATATAGAGATATGGTATGAAGAAGGAATACAAGAAGAGATGGAAGCTGATGAGGTTTGCGGGGTTGACCCATATCAACCCCAAAACCTTCAATGATACACGCATGGAACTGTCAAGGCATTGGCACAGCCTTGACAGAAATGAGCTTGGTGGAAATGATCAAGACTCATCACTTGGAGGTAATTTTCTTATCTGAAACTAAACATAAATTTTATTTTATAATTTCCTTAAGTCATAAACTGAAAATGTCACTTGTCTCACAAGTGGACCCTGTTGGTTTATCTGGGGGATTAGCAGTTCTTGTGAAAGAACCTAGTAATTACACTCAAATCAGCTCTGATAAGAACTTGATTCAGTGCACTTATCATAGTACTAATATTGAACTATGTGAATTTAACTTTATATATGGCCCTACTGCATATGAGGATAAATGTTCCTTTTTGAGGAAACTTAATGATTTGAAACATGTTGAGAAACATTGGTGCTTTTTGGGGGATTTCAACTTGATCAGATTTTCTTCTGAAAAAATGGGAGGAAATATGAACTCTACTCATAAGAAAAATATGGATATCTTCAATGCTTTCATTGATTCTAATGCTCTTTGTGATATACCAGCTTTAGGTTGTAATTTCTCTTGGTCAAACAAGAGAAATGGCAACCAGCTGATCAAACAAAGGCTTGATAGAATTTTGGTTAATCAGGAGTGGATGATTCTTTATCCAAACTCTTGGAATGAAGTGTTACCTCCTCTTGGATCAGATCACTCTCCAATTGTTCTGAACTTTGGAACATATTCAAAAACATATAAGAAACGTTTTATCCTTGAAAAAGGATGGATTTATGACAAAACACTTTGTAAAGTTATTATTGAGAAATGGAAAAAAGGGCATGTTATGGATTTGCGAGGTATTTCTATTATGAAATATAAATTATCACAAATCCAAAAACATATTACTTGGTGGGCTCGGAAAAGAATCTTGAATAATAGGATTCTAATCAAAGAAAATTTGTCCCAGTTGGAATTTATCTTTAATGAACCTTACAGTGATGAGAATTATGATCTCTTTAACTCTCTGAGTATGGAACTTGAAGAATTTTGGAAAAAAGAGGAGTTATATTGGTCTTTAAGATAAAAAAATAATTGGTTAAGGCTAGGAGATAAGAATTCAAAGTATTTTCATGCCTCAACTAAAATTAAGAGGTCTAGAAATAGAATCTCTAAACTGAAGAATAATGAGGGTTGTTGGATCTCAGATACTAATGACATATCAAAAGAAATTGTGGGATATTACAATAGTATATTCAAATCAGTGGGAGAAAGAAATTATCAACCTATTTTATATAAAGTTAAAAAAGTTGTGACTGATGAAATGAACTGTGCATTAACAAAAAATGTTGACAGTGATGAGATTAAAAAAGCTATTTGGTCCTTAGGGAGTGATAAATCCCCAGGACCAGATGGCTATGGTGGCTTCTTTTTTAAAAAGATCTGGGATCTATTGAAAGATGATCTTGTGGCATTAGTCTCTAACTTTATCTTGAATAATTCTTCTTTGGAGGAAATTAATTGTACTATTATAGCCCTTATTCCTAAGTGTGAAAACCCGGATATGGTTGCTTCATTTAGGCCTATAAGTTGTGCAAACTTTATTTATAAGGCTATCTCTAAAATTCTTACTCTTAGGTTACAAGTATGGATTGGAAGTTTGGTCTTTGAGACTCAAACTGCCTTTATTCCTGGAAGATCAATTTTTGAGAACATTTTGATTGCTCAGGAAGTCTCTCACTTCCTCAATAATAAAAGAGATACTATGAAATATTATTTGGCAATTAAGGCAGATATGAGTAAAGCATATGAAAATATAGAATGGGATTTCTTGATTGATGTACTATCCTAAATGGGATTTAATTCTACTTGGGTAGGATGGATTAAAAATTGTGTCACAACTGTGTCATATAAAGTTCAAGTTAATGGGGCATTACTTGACCTTGATAAACCTCAGAAGGGACTGAGGCAAGGGGATCCACTTTCCCCATACTTGTTCTGTATTGTTACTCAAGCTCTCTCACATTTGATTGAGCATTTTGTGGATATTGGATTGTTTAAAGGCATTGCAATTGCAAGACATGCCCCAAAGATTACTCATGTACTATTTGCAGATGATAGCTTGTTCTTTCTTGAAGCTAGTGATAATAATATTGATATTTTTAATAACATATTGAACTGGTACACTTATGCATCAGGTCAGAAAATGAATCTTAATAAAAGTGGTGTTTTCTTCAGCAAAAATACACCACAGGCCTTGAGAAATAGTTTTTCACATTCATTAAGAATGAATAAAATTGATCACTTGGGAAAATACCTTGGCATTCCTTCCTCTTGGGGAAAGTCAAAAGTAAAATCTCTGGAATGGTTAATTGATATGGTTATGAAGAACATGAATAGATGGGATACAAAGATGTTGTCTAAAAGTGGGAAAGAAGTCCTTATAAAAGCTGTGGTTGGAGCAATTCCCAACTATATTATGTCAGTTTTTCTGATTCCTAAAAAAGTTACCTCTCATTTAACTTCCTTGATCTCAAATTTCTATTGGGACAATCAAGGAGAAAGTAGATGTCATTGGATTAAATGGAAAACTCTTATGAACTGGAAAGATGATGGAGGTTTGGGCTTTAAGGATTTTCACTGTCAAAACCTTGCTCTTCTTGCCTCTAATGCCTGGAAGTTTAACATTAATAAAAGCTCATTACTTTACAAATTATTTAAAGGGAAGTATTTCCCAAAAACTGACTTTTTTAAAGCCCAACTGAATGGCAATTTTTCCTGGGGTTGGAAGAGCCTCATTGAGGGTAGAAACTGTTTTTTAAAGGAAATTAAATGGAATGTTGGAAATGGAGAGAGTTTAAATATCTGGGAAGATATTTGGCTACCTGATGATAAAAAACTTACTAAACCTGATGGTTGTAGTTTGAGATATGTTTCAGAACTTATTAATTCAGATTCTTTAACTTGGAATCTGGAGATTCTAAATCAATACTTCCCTCCAAAAGCTGTAGCAACCATCTCTTCTACTCACCTCTCTCAGCTGTACCTTGAAGATGTGCCTTTTTGGCCTCACTCTTCTTCTGGTAGAGTTGTAGTTAAGGATATGTATAAGAGGATTTGGATGGCTCAGCAACAAAAGGAGGAAAATTCAAATAAAAGTAAAGGTGAACAATCTTTTAAGTTACTCTCAGAAGATTGGAAAACTGTTTGGAATATGAATGTTATTCCAAAAGTGAAAAATTTTGTATGGAAATGTTGTGAGAATGCTTTACCAACTAATGAGAATAGGAAAATGAGGAAGGCCTGTTCTTCTGACTTATGCTCTGTCTGTGGGGTAGCAACTGAAAATGTGGAGCACCTTATTTTTCACTGTTCTTGGGCTAGGGCAGTGTGGCTTGCTAGCCCTCTGAATTTTATCTCATTTTCAGATCCTTCTTTTAATTTTAAGAAATGGATACATTTTATAAGACTGAGTATTAATGAGACAAAATCAAGTGATAAAGGTCTTGGTGAATTGGCATTTTACATTGTGTGGTCCATTTGGAAAGGTAGAAATGAGGCTATCTTTAGAGGCAAAACACCTGACCCTATGGAAATTCTTTAGGAAGCCTTAATAGCCAATGATGACTATATATTATCTAAGAGGATAAAGACTGAGGCTAATCAAGAGAATCAAGATAATCAAGATACAAATGCAATTATTGGGGCCTTTGATTTTCAACAACCAAATAATTCTTATTATAATGCAACTCAGGTTCAATACCTTAGAGAAGGCAGAACAGGGCATTGGGAACCACCTAAAACAGGATGTTTTAAAATTATTAGTGATGCTTCTTTTGATTATTTAACTAATCAAGCCTCCTATGCTTGTCTTACCAGGGACAGTAAAGGGAATCTGGTAGATGGATGTTCTAAGAAATTTTTTGCTCATTCTCCACTTGAAGCAGAGGCTAGAGGACTTTTTCAAGCATGCTCTATGGCTTCAAGACTTCCAATAGGCAAAGTCTCACTCTAATAGGGTTGTTATTACAAAGTATTATTTTGTACTCTATATCTAAACACTTGATTTAATGATTTTTATAAAATTAATCTGTATGTTATTGAAAATATATAATCTCGATATATGATTAATGTTTTCTTTAAATTTTTTGTTATTATAAGATTCTGCCATTGAAGTATAATGTATGTAATCTACCGGTTTCATTCATCCCACCTTTTATATGAAAAATGTTTCCAATAGTTATTTCCAGTGAAACCGTGATTTACAAATGTATTGAAATTTTAGATATTAGTATCCTTATAACTTATAAGCATTTATTGTATGGTGTAGTTTTTCATAACTACCATATGCAAATTTTTAATTTTTAAATTCTAGAATATTATACCATTATGTTATTATTCGATATTTTCTAGCATACAAATTTCTTTTCCTTTTAAATCTTTTATGCATTACCTTAATTGTCACTTAACATGCACCATTTTAATAGCCATTCAATAATACTATGCACCATCTTAAACAAGATCATACAATCTTAAATGGTAAATATTCTTAAACTTTTAAATGAGTTATATAGCTTTTGCTAAATTTCTACAATATATACTAAGTCACTAATAATAAATAAACAATTCAGCTTCACTTTTAATTGCAAGATTAAGAAATCTTCTAAATCGTTTCATCAACGATTGAGTTTAGTAAAAAACTATTTTGACAAATTTATCTATTTTTATACGGTCTCTATGTATTTTTTTTTCTATTATATCACTATATTCTAAATAGAATACTTATAATTTAGATCATTTAATTTTTCAGCATATATTAACACATGAATTAAAATATAATTTTTGTAGTGACTTAAGACACGGGTTCATACATAGTATATATATATGAGGTTATTGTTGATAACATCCTCATTAAACTATCTAACTGTTCTTTTATGCCTTCAATAATTTATTTTATAAAAAATGCCTAATGAAGTAATTAATTATAGAAAGCTTTCCCTTTATATTTTCCATACCTTTACTACCCTTATTATTAAATATATTATTTTATTTTAATACAATATTAATTTTTAAATATTAAACAAATAATAGGGTACTTCTTTCTCCACCACCACCACCACCATCACCACCACAACCACCACCACAACCACCATGTATGTAACCACCACTACATCCACCACAACCATCACCACCTCCACCACCACCACCACCACCACCACCTACTACTAATTTCCATCGCACGTGGGCGTCCGTGAATCGTGAATTTTTTTTTAAATCGTCATAACTAATTCAAAAAAAAAAATCAGAAAATTAAAAAAATTGTATATTTGAATAAAGCAAATTAATATTTACATATATGAATTTTTTTGATTTTTTTTAAATTTTTTGATTTTTTTGAATATTTTTTCGCAAACATGAAATTTCGTGTCTGCGAAAAAAGAAAATTCAGAAAATTCTGAAAAAAAATCATAGATGTAAATATTAATTTGATTTATTTAAATATTTTTTTTTGATTTTTTTGATTTTTTTAGAATTAGTTATGACGATTTTAAAAAAATTTCACGGACGCGCACATGTTAATTAGTTTTTGTTTTGTTTTTTAATTTCTTTTTCTTTTTTTAATTGTTAATTATAAGGGTAATTTGGGATGAGCCTGTTTTCAATAAAGTATCTTATTCTAGGTACCTTTTTCTAAATAAGTTTTTTAATAGGCATCAATCTACAATTGGCTCATATATATATAAAGAGGGGTTGAGATTGATTTTAAGCTAAAAATATGTCGTAGAACCAGGTGAGCTAGCTCATCTGGCCAGGGCTCTGTCTCTCAAGTGAGAGGTACAGGGTTCGAATCCCGTTATTAAAGTTTGGGAAGGTCTCTCAAGTGAGAGGTACATGGTTCGAATCCCGCAGGCGGCAGAAAGTTATTAAAGTTCGGGAAGTTCTCTCAAGTGAGAGGTACATGGTTCGAATCCCGCAGGCGGCAGAAAGTTATTAAAAGTTTGGAAAGTTCTCTCAAGTGAGAGGTACATGGTTCGAATCCCGCAGGTGGAAGAAAGTTATTATGTTTGGAACCTTTCCAAGGTCCAAAACCCTCCCCAGAACATGGGCACAACCTAGTTCTGATTGCCTGGAGGTATGGTTGGGGAGGCAGTCATATCTCCCATGCACGCAAGGCAGCGAATAATACATCTTTTCACCGCCATGCAAAACAGCAAAATCAAAAGCCAATCGCCGCCGTTTTACAACACTAATCCACCATTAATAATTTCTCTCTCAAACTCTCTCAAGCAAGGAAGCATCAACGATGGTGGTTCGCGGCACGGTCAGCGATGATTTCTGGTGGTAAAATTGTTTTAAAACTGTTCGATCAAATGGACAAGAGAAAGCATCATCGATCTAGTTATTCAAAGTGTCCGGTGGTGAAATCATCTTTAAAAGGAGTTGTCGATCGATTATGATAATTAATTAGATTTTGTTCAAATTGTAAAGCCATTCTAAGCTTCGGCTCTGGTTCATCAAATTTTTCCATCCACAAAGAAGGTTGTGCATCAAAGGAGTTGTCGATCAATTATGGTAATTAATTTATACTAATAATTACTTATCTTTGATAATCTGACATTACTAATTTGGTCCTATATTATGTAGGATTGCATTATACGCCCTTATTAATTGCAATAAGACACTACAACTCCCTGCAAAAATCGCACTATAGGTCCATAATCCAATCTCTTGAGCTAATTTCTCTATAGGTCCTTATATTATGCAAAGAAAAAACTATAGGTCTCTAACTCAATATATCGAGTTGACTGCACTATATGTCTTTATATTATGCAAAAAGTTGCACTAAAGGTCCCTAACCCAATCTTTTGAGCTAAGTGCACTATACTATGCAAAAAATTGCACTAAAAGTTCCTATACATTGCAACTTGGATTAATACTTCTTACATTTTAAATATGGTTACAAGGAAAAAGCCTAAGTATTTCAGAGAAGATTAATTAGGTGCTTTTCATTATTAATTCATTTCAGGTACAATAGTATTTTAAACCGTTAACGTGCATATTATTATCTTACTATACAGTATTTGAAATTAAATTGTTATGTGCAGAGTCTAGAAAATGAAATAGTGAGTGAAAAAATAATGAAACTAGCAGGTATTCAGTGTTGACATAGCCTATCTTATGGGGGGTTTCAAGTAAGTCTTACCTTGTAAACTGTTTATTATTTTTGTTAAATGGAATTTTAACTTACCTTGCAGATTTATTCAAAAATTATCAAGGATGCTGAAAAATTGTTGTCTCCAAGAATTGAAAAGATTAATTTGCACAGTGTATACTTCTTTTTTATTTATGCTCTTTAGTTTTTGAAAGCTTTACAGTTTCAATCTTTTAATTACTACACTTTCTTTGACTTTTAGGTTGATGCAATGGCATGATATACTATCTCAGCAGCTGAAATCGAAAACATAAAGGTTGTTCTATGATGGATTATTGCCTTAGGTCTGTAAGGTCACTTGAATATTGAGTTATATTTACGGTATATATACGCAATAGTTATTGAAATGTTTGAGTATATATATTTAATTATTGCAATGTCTGTATTAGCAATTGTGATGTGTCCGCCATGATAGGGAATTTTGCAGAGTTGTTTCCATCTTGAGAACAAAATTGAATCTGTAATTTTGTTGCTGGATATTCTACAAATAGATATATACTTTCAATGTAGGTTTTTTTAATACCTAGGCATGTTTATCTGTCATGGCCATATGTAGAACTGTGTGACCATCGTTATTTTGGGTAAATGTAATATAGTTTCACTAGCTACATAGGGTTTGGCATGTAATAATTCTTTCAAGACATAAACATGCCTTTCATGGCTGTAATATGTAAAGGGTTTTAATCATCAACAAATATTAAATCTTGGACTATAACTAGGAAACCTCCCGCTGAAGCCAAATGAAGGGTTTCGAATTTTTTTGAATTAATCTCTCTTGCAAATTCAGGTTTTCGACTAATAATTTCATGCACCTACGTGCAAAGACGACTCGCAGAAACAATCAACAAAAATTCTATCAAGAATTAAAGGATCTTTTTGAAGAATATCCAACACAGAAATTACGTTCCCTTCCCTGCTTTAAATATAAGCATTTCCATGCTTTCTTCATTCTTTCTTACTCTTCCAAACAATATTAAAGACACAAATATATTTATTCATTTAACTAGAGTCCAAGTGCCTTGTGCTTTAGCCGACTTCTTTCAGTTCTTTTTTGTATATTTAGCTTCTATGAAGTTTGAATAAAAAAAAAGCTTGTACTTTGAACAAAGAAAAAAAAACTTCTATAAAGTTGTCATATCATTCAAAGGGTAGTTCACAGTGCAGAAGCAACATCTTTGCTTGGTGTAGCTAGGGGTGGAAATTGGATCGAAATTTCGATTTCCGGCTTTTTCGATCTGAAAATTCCGATTTTAGAACAGAAATTTAAGGTTTCGAAATTCCGAAATTCCGATTTTCGAGTTTCTCAAATAAATCGGATGGGAATTGGAACTATATATAAATTTCCACAATTTCCGATCCGATTATATTTCCAAATTATAAATTATATTTCAAATTAATATTGCATAGAGCATTTGAAACATAAAAATTAATGTCCTATTTCTTTGGTCCTTGAAAAGTTTTGGAACTTGAAAATATACTTGGCTTCCATATATACTGTCCAGTTATATTCCCAATTTTTTCTCAATGTATACTTATATATCAATTCAAGACTTGATTAATCCAAAAAATTAATTAAGTTTTTTTTGAATAGGTTCAGTGATTAGCTACTCTGTTCTTTGTATTATTGATAATGTCTGTAAGGAAACCTTCAACAGATGAACAGATTCATGCCTTTGCCAACAAATTTTATATCACTGAAATGCCTGTAAACCTGTTGATGTTGTTGAATACTTTAACATCCTTAACCGTTTCAATAATACTTATGGTCGTAACAAATACAATCCAACAATGCCTAGTGTGATCTTCTTTTCATAATGCTGAAGCAATGTTTTCAAATTTTTTCTAATAACTTATACAACATTGTTTTCACACTTTTTCTAACAACTTATAGAAAATTGCAAGATCATTTTGAGGCTCAGAGGTAAGACTTCTTTGGAAAACAATTGCAGGATCATTTCTTGAGACTTTTTTGTAATATTTGTTTTTTCATGTAATTGGAAAAGTAACAGTGGTTTAACATTGTCTTTTTAACTATTGTTATTTTGTTACTTCATGTAAATTTTAGTTTTAGTTTTTAACTATTGTTACTCTTCAAGTTTAGTAACTTTAGTTTTTAACTACGGTTACTCTTCGTGTAAGTTTTAAACTACTATTCCAATTGATAACCCCTAGTCCTGCAAATTCTGAGCCAAAACTTCCGAAATTCTGAACCCAAAGTTTCAAAATTTCCGAATTTCCGGTAAATTCCGAATTACCGAATTCGGAATTTTTTCCAACTTCCGAAAAATTGGATAGGAATTGGAATAGAAAAAATCTATTCCGAAAAAAATTGGAATTTTCTCGAAAGAACCTTTTTCTGATCCGTTCCTTCCAATTTCCACCCTTAGGTGTAGCAATTCATAATACAAATAAAAGAAATTTTGTTGTACTTAGTTTGATGTACACTTATAAGACAAAATAAGAAAAAATAAGACAAAAATTTATTGTAGTTAGTTTGATGTACATTTTTAATCAGATTATTTTGGTAGATAACTTCGAAGTTTTTTAAATTGCTAAAAATGAAAAACAGTAATTTCTAATACCAAATATGTTAGAAACCTTTTCGAAGGATTTCTAAACAATTTTGACGGGGTTGTTTCTTGATAGCTTTAATTGTAAACAAGTTTTTATAGACCAACATTGTAGTTTATTTTACAAACAATTGTGCTAATTTAGTTTTCTAATCCAAATGACGAGATATTTGTTGTTGCAGTGATCGAGAATAAAACCAAATAGATACTTGACACATGGATTTCAAGACACATTTTCTTTAACAAGGATTGTTATGTGAGTTTTGAGAAATTAATAGTGTCTGCTGGAGAATGCGCTTACATAGGTAATACGACCACCACTAGCATCTTTGGAAAAGGACATCCACCACTGGGCTAATAAATAGGTGTATGTTAAAAAACTGAAAGTAAACAAATTATGTGTCACACACGTGACAAGTTAAACTGGTTATTAAAAGGTTAAATAATAATTATCTTTCTCAAGGAACAAACATATTCACAAGATTATTTGGTAATCAAATCATATATAATTAATGCAGTGATGTTATAGTCCAACCAGTGTTTGATCATGTCAATGCTAGTTAGCTCCCTGATATACTTTACCTAAAGTACTTAAACCTTAATACTAGGGGATGACTGTGATAAAAAGCTGAGTATGTCAGGATGACATTGACTTTCTTTACCTCTTTAGCTCCATCATATACTCTACCTAAAGTAATCCCAATGCTAGAGAAAACGAGGGCTTTGAACACTACCACCAACAGTGAAACTTTTTCCGAAATCAGCAAAATTTGAAAGTGCACATCTCTCTATCTCTCTCTCTCTCTCTCTCTCTCTCTCTCTCTCTCTCTCTCTCTCTCTCTCTCTCTCTCTCTCTCTCTCTCTCTCTCTCTCTATGCACACATAAAACACGGTTGTAATTACTAGTCTAATAAAAATTATAATATGTGTGCATTTTGCCGTATCTTTGGATACGGGATATATCTAAAAGAGACATAAGTATGGATTCTTATATTTGTATTATCTACACAATATGAATAAAAATATTATAAGAGAAAAAATAATTTTCCATAATTTATGGATTAGAAAACAAAAAAAGTATTAAAAGTTATTCAAAATAGTCATTGACAACTTTTAAAGGGTTCTAAAGATTGGTGATAATGGTTTGTTCCCCTTCTTTACATACACCAACTCACCTAAAACTAATTTTTTAATGGGGTACAAAAGTTAGGTAAATTTCAAATTATCTACTTTATCTCGATCAATTTTCATAGTGTCTCTAAGCATGTGTCGTAGATGATGGGCATGGAGAAATTTTTGAGATATTATATCATTTTGTAAAGGTATGAGAAATGTATAGATACACATAGAAGATGGTAATTATATGTATAGATATATTTTTATCATTTTCATTTTTTAGCTAATGTTTACAAATAATAGAATTATTTGCACTTCTTTTATATATAATTCAATTATGAATTTGCACAATCTATTATAATTTTTTAAATTCATTTTAGCCCAAGTACCTTCAGGTACGGAGCATTCCTAATATATATATATATATATATATATATATATATATATATATGATTTTAGTGTATATTATTTTTGAATGTTTAGGGTCAGAGTGGTGAGTTTTAGTGCAATTTCAGTGTAAATATTGTATATAGTTGTATTTTTGTGAAGTTTCGAAACTTAAGGGGTTTTTTTTTGCAATTTTTGAATTATTTTAGGATGTGTAGTGTGATATTGCAAAATCCCGGGGTAGGTTAAATGATAGATTTGAATTACTTAGGGACTTTTAATGCAAGAGTAGAAAATCTTAGTTTTTAGGGACTTTTTAGAAACTTACACAAATTAAGGGGTTGTAATGCAAAATTTTAAGTATGTACGATTTTTTTTTGTTATTTTACAAATTAATGGGGATTAAAATGCAAATTTCAAAACATTGGGGGGTTTAAGAAATAATTGAAGTATTTAGTAATTTTAGCATATTGCGAAAGTTTAGGAGGTTAAAATGACATATAAGAAACTTTGGATGGTTTTTGAATAATTATAATTATAAGATATTAGTGATTATTTATTTATTTTTTGATATTAGTGGGGGTTAAATTGCTGATTTTGAAACATTAGGGGGGTTAAGGTATAATTTTAAAGATATTAGTGGATTTTTTTACATTTGTTTTGAAAATTTAGGGGGTTAAATTTCTAATTTCGAAAGTTTTGGGTTTTATTGAATAATTATAAGGTATTCGTGATTTTTAGGTGTTTTCGAAATGAATGTGGGTTAAATGGTTAGTTTCAAAACTTTGGAGGTGTAAGGAATAATTTGAAGATATTAGTGAATTTTTAGCATTTTGTGAAAGTTTATGGGGTTGAAATGTTATTTAAGAAACTTTGGGACATTTTTTTTAATAATTATAAGGGATTAATGATCTTTTAGTTATTTTTTTTAACATAATGGAGATTAAATAGCTAATTTTGAAACTACACTGGGTGTAATAAATAATTTGAAGATATTAGTGAATTTTAAGCATTATGCAAAAGTTAAGGGGGGGGGGGGCTAAAATTCTATTAAAGAAACTTCTGGGGGTTTTTTATAATTATAAAATAGTAGTGACTTTTTAGTTATTTTTGAAACTAATAGGGGTTAAATTGTCAATTTTGAAATTTTAGGGGGTGTTAATGAATAATTTGAAGATGTTAGTAAATTTTTTGAAAGTTAAAAGGGGTAAACTTGCACTTTAGAATAAGAAGGTTTATATTCCTTTTTAAAGGGAAACTTGATGCATGGTTTCATCTAAAGTATAAGAAGTTGATTGAGTCACGTGTAGTATGTGGCGTTCTATGTCAAGTTGCTAGTAATATGAAACAAACACATAATGTGTTTGTTCACCCATATTTAAATAATATTTAATGATAAGTCTCTCTCATCTTATGATTAATTAAAAAAATATTAATAATTTTTGAACTTAAACGTAATATTAATAATTTCCATGGTACTTCTAACCAAGAAAAATGTGAGAAATGGGGCATGGCTAACATACCTATATATGTTTTAATTAGTGAAAATTAGGAGGATAGCTATATTATGGGAAAAGGTTACAACTGAAACACATCTATTATTTGATTATTTATTCGTATGTGTCATTGAACTGGATACTCTAGAAATTAATTTTAATGATGTAAGGAAAGCCTATTTTAGAAGCTATCTAATTTCTTCCAGATCATGTGAATAATTTGATTCTGTTTATTAACTTGCGGTCATGGTTAGCAAATTATATTATATGTTTTTAGTAAATAAACTATTGGTTGTTTTGTCTTCAAGTGATTACTATTTTTTCCCAATCAACGATCTCCCTAAAGATTATATTGATGAAGTATTACCACATATCTCCTAATATATAAGGGAGATATGTTTCATTAAGTGTATGTAAATAGTGTTGGTCGAATGAGATTTTTTACCCAAGTGTTGACCGGATTGACTATGACTTGATTAATACATTTATCTAATCGTAACTACTAATGTAATATATTAACTTTGTTAAAAAAATTTAAAGTTGAATGAGAAATTGAGTCATGAAATTTTAGAGAAATAAATAAATAAATATTTTTTATTTTTTTATATGTTTATATACTAGGCATAGCCCGTGCCTTAAGGCACGTCAAAACATTAAAATTGAGTTACTTGTCTACTTTGAGTTTTAACATAGAAAATGTTTAAAAGATATGATGATATTTTGTCTTGAATATGTAAAAACCGAAATAATAGATAGAATGAATACGAAATTGAGATAAAAAAATTAGTTATTAAATTCAAATGCACCATAAATCCATGTACAATTTAAACAACTAATAAATAGATTAAAATACAAAAATAATCAAAGAGTATCATAATCTAAATGTGTGAATCATATAATCTCGAGTTTTTAATATACGTGCATAAATCTCATAACTCTACAAAGTATCACTGTGTCAACATACATATATCTGAAGACACTCAAGATTTTTTTTTCCATTGACGGGAATCGAACCAGAGTTTGATGGGTGAAAGTCAAGGTTAAGATTAAGGTTAAGGTTAAGTTTAAGAATAAGGTTAAGGTTATGGTTAAGGTTATTGTTAAGGTTAAGGTTTAGGTCAAGGTTAAGGTTAATTTTAAGGTTATGGTTAGAGTTAAGGTTTAAGATGTAAATTTTAAGGTTCAAGGTTAATATGATATAAGGTTTAAGGTCGAATATTAACGCTATAAATATTTATTTGGTTAAGGTTAAGATAAAGGTTAAGGTTAAGGTTAGAGGTAATATTTAAGGTAGTGTTTAAGGTTATATGTTAAGGTTAAGGTTATGGTTAAAGTTAAGGTTAAGGTTTAGGTTTAAGGTTTAAGGTTTAAGGTCTAAGGTTCAAGGTAAAATTTAAGTTTCAACATATAGGTTAAGGTTAAGTTTTAATTTTAAAGTTAAGATAGTGGTTATAAAATTTAAGATGAAGGTGAAGGTGAAGGTTATAGTTATTGTTTAAGGTTAAGGTTAAGGTTAAGGTTGATGTTAAGGTTTAAGATTTAAGGTTAAGGTTTAAGTTTTAAGATTTAAGGTTTAAGGTTTAAGGTTTAAGGTTTAAGGTATAAGGTTTAACGTTAAATATTAAAGTTATGGTTAAAGTTAAGGTTAAGTTTTAAGGTTTAAGCTTTAAGCTTTAAGGTTTAAGCTTTAAGGTTCATGGTTCAATTTAAGATTAATTTTATAATTTAGGTTAAAGTTAAGTTGTATCTTTAAGGTTAAGATAAAGGTTTAAAAAGTAAAGATGAAGGTGAAGGTGAAGGTGAAAGTTAAATTTAAGGTTTAAGGTTAAGGTAAAGGTTAAGGTTTGAGGTTCAAGGTTTAAGGTTTAAGGTTAAAGTTAATTTTAAGGTAAATTTTTAAGGTAAATTTTTAAGGTTTAAATTTAAAGTTAACGTTAAGGTTAAGGTTAAGGTTAAGGTGAAGGTGATGATTAATGTTTATGGTTTAAAGTTTAAGGTGTAGGTTTAAAGTATAATATATAAGGTTATGTTTAAGTTTAAGGTTAAAGTTGAGGTTAATATCATTGTTAAGGTTAAGGGTAAGGGTGAGGGTAAGGTTAACGTTAACAATAAGGTTAAGTTTAAGTTTATGTTTAAGTTTAAGTTTAAGTTTAAGTGTAAGTCGAAGTTTATGTTTAAGTTTAAGTTTAAGATTAAGTTCAACGTTAATGTTAGGTTAGGGTTAAGGATATGTGTAAGGTTATTAGTTAAAAGCTGAGGTTGAGGTTAAGGTTAAGGTTAAGGATTAAGTTTAAGGTTAATGTTTAGTTTATGGTTATGGTTAAGTCTAAGACTAATACTAAGGCTACAACTAAGGCTAGGTATAAGTTTAATTCTAAGGCTAAGGCTAAGGCTAAGGCTACGACTAAGGCTACGGCTAAGGCTAAGGCCAAGGCTAAGGCTAAGGTTAAGGCTAAGGTTAAGGCTAAGGCTAAGTCTAAGGCTAAGGCTAAGGCTAAGGCTAAGGATTAAGCTCAGACTAAGAGTATGGCTAATGCTAAGGATAAGGCTAAGGCTAAAGGTAAGGCCAAGGCTAAGTTTAAGACTAAGACTAAGGCTTACGCTAAGTCTAAGGATAGGTCGAGGGCTAGGGCCAGAGCTAGGGTTAAGGAGAAGGTTAAGGTTAAGTTTAAGGTTAATGTTAAGGTTAAATTTAAGTTAGAATTTGATGTTAAGTTTAATTCAAAGGTTGAGGTTGAGTTTGAGGTTAAGGTTTAGGTTATGGTTAAGAATTTGGGTTAAGGTTAGAGGTTTGCGGTCAGCGTGGACCAAATACAGAACTTTTAGATGTCTAATTGAGTGGGATAAGGGACAATTAAGTTTTTATTAGAAAAAAATTGAGGCAATTAATGTGAAGAAATAAATTAAGGGACCAAAGCAGATCATGCTCGTCTTTTTTGTTGAGGGTCCAACCCGTTTAAGAAAGTATTTTATTATATAGATTATGGTCAATTATCAAATAATTTTAATTCTTAATTATCCTTTAAGTGTTTATTAATTTTAATTTTTTATATGATATACATATATATATATATATATATATATATATATATATATATTTATCATTCTATGAATTCCAACTTAACTTTATAGTATTCTATAATTTTTATTGGCCGAATCAATATATTTCTTGTCTTCAAAATTTATTTTTACAAAGTTGAAATGATTTCTGTAAAAATTATACATGTTTTGACAATAAAAAAATAAAAGAAAAAAATTATTTATATATTGTAATGTAAAGTGATTTTTTTTTAATTTTATATTGTATCTAGTTAAATTTTTCGTATAATAAATTCTGATTTTTTTTTAATTTTTTAGTACTTTGTAAATTTTAATAAAAATGAATAAACTTTATTTATATAAAAAATAATATGAATTGTTATAATTTTATTTATATGAAGGTCAAGTGGATTATATATTATTAATTATTTTTATGTGTATGTGTATATAATAAATGAGAGAATGAGAAGAATGGGGAAGTTTGAGGATAAGTAGGGAGAGTTAGGTTTCATTCTGCTTTATTATATAGATATGGTAAAGTTGAAAGAAAGAAAAACAAAAAATATACTTTTTTACGATTGAGTCAAGCCCAATAGTTGTTTTTTCAATGTTCAAGTCTCTAGTATTACCATTTGGTCTGGACAAATAGTTAATGTGTAATAAAAATTAAAGATCCATTAATATTGGGCCAAACCCAATAGAGATAGTTCTTTTATTAACTAGAGTGTCTTTTATTTAAAAGTTACAACTCTAAATTTTAAAGTTACAACCCTTTTGAATGGATGACTAGCCAGCTATTATTTTTTTTATAAATAGTTGTCCAACTCAAACAATTTATTTATTCAGTTTTTTAAAACATTAAGCATTAAAAAATTATAAGAAAGGGATAAAAAAGACGTTTATTTATTAAGTTCGTTAAAATTCTGAATAATTCATGTGTCCGTTTCTTTAGAATAACTTTGTCGTTGTATGCTGGAGGTTAAAGCCAACAAACGTAAGATATCAGCACGTGGCCTAAATACCTTAAAAACAACAAATTCAATCTAGGCCTGGACAAGTAAGTTATATATTTATTTACATTTTCTTTTATTTATGTATTTTTTTGTATTGTTTTACCGGTTTATACATATAAAACACAACAAATGGACCAAAGTAGCACCATGTGGTCTTAATAAATTTCACTTCTCCACACCAATATGTTGGATCATATAGGGTTAAACCTCTAACGATATTGGTCATCAACCTCCAACCTACCATATGAAAAGCTCTTGAAATATGGTACCATTTATTCTAAAGTGGTAACCCTTACTTTACTATAAATTGTAATGGACTAAATAGTCCAACATGATCCACTTGGTAATTCTTATAACACCAACTTATTCGTCCTCACAGTTTATCGTGAAAGACGATATATAAAGTAGGATATGTAGTAATTAGGTAAGGCAAACTAACTTAATTTAAGGAAGATAAGCAATTAGATAAAAGAAATGCGTGCGACACATAAGAGAAGAGGATGAAGATTATGCGAGTCATTTAGATTGGTTAAATTTACCTACATCCACTACCTAGGGTAATCCTCATAGGATTTTCAAACTTCTTCACTAAGCTTGATGATATCTTTTCCGTATTATAGCTGACTTTTTCGGGTTCTTACAATAAATTTTATACCAATTTCTGGAAGAAAATGTTATACTGATTTCAAATTGTATTTTAGTTTGGGTGATGTCGTTTCTAGACTAGAGATGCATTCAACCTATATGCCTAATATATATATATATGTCAAATTGAAATTGTTTCTTCATAATAGATGTACAATATGATATCCTAATATGATGTTAGTACAACTCACATAAATAGAGTATCATACACAAGGATGTGAAGTAAGAATTATGTGAAAGATAGAATATAAATATCACGATATTGATTCTAAGAATGAAAGATGAACTAGTGGAAAGTATAGAAGTATTATAGTTCATATTATGCATCAAGAAAATGTATTATAAAGCATGTTTCATGTATATTAACATCATTTCTCATGACGAGCATACTTCTATTTATAAGCAAGTTGTTGAAAAGGGTTCTTTGAGATAGAAGTTACTACAGTGTATACTCACCTTTCTCTAGAGATTTTGGTATTATGCTTACGTATTTCATGTTTAGTTGTATTTGTATTGAGAATTAAAGGGGAAATAAATAGGTAGAAAAGAAAAAATATTGCAAATCAAGCTTCGCTCTCGATATAGAATGAAAGCATGAATCAGACTCAGGCACTAAAGTTCCTACTTTGGAGCTCAAGTTTCGAGCTATAGTGTTCTTGAAGAAGATATATATCATTTGTTTCTATAGAACTCAAACGTTTTTGCATCGTTTCCATCTTTCGGAAGATTCTTCGGGCTAAATCTCATTGGAATTGCCTTATGCAGCATCAGGTTATTGAGTTATTTCAAACATTATTGTTAAATATATCAAAACAAATATGAAACAAGAGGAGTTGTTGTGATCTTCATATCTTAATTAAAACTTTGCTAGTAGCAAAGAAAGGACTATTAAAAGGCATTAAAGCTTAAGTGTCACTGTACAGGTTCTAACCTTCTTACATAACTAATAACTTAATGATGAGGATGCCAAATCTACTATTTCCATCTCAGGATTTATTACCCTCTTCAATGCCTTGGTATTTTTGCATCAGATTCCCACTCATGCATAAAATTAAAAGGGCGTCGGTGCTAGCATGACAAAGGTCGTTACTCCCACAATACAAGTTTCGCGTATCAAGGATAATAATACACAAGTGTTAGAGTTTATTGTTGAAGATTATGACTTGATTGTTAGGTAAGACAAATCCACCATTTGGTATAAATGTGTCTGTTGAGCACCCGTTGTAGATTTGAGAACGAATATTTCTAACTGATAAAGGATGACGCCTTGGGAAATGATCCAACATAATCCAGAAAGAATTAATAAAATTCAAAGATTGATTTTTAAAATAATGTTTTTTATGGTTAATAAATTTAATATTCTATTTGTTAAAGGTTTATTTCAGTTATTTTAGAAGGTTCAATTTATGTTAAGGTGCTCAAACATACCCTGAAAATCACGTAATATATCAAAGTTGGTAATGGTAGAAGATTTCCCTTTGTTCTTCAAAACCGATCCAACACCAGCCTTCCAACTCTTAGACCATACCCATCACCTTATCATCAACTCGTCTCATCCAGTCGACCTGTTCCTTCCTTGATAATTTGGTCGGCATGGGCGTGGAAGATGAAATCCAGATGACGCAACTTGCGTGGATTGAGCGAGTGAATCTTCTCTTGATTTGTCATATTATACAAAAATAAACACGTATTCCCTAGTCAAGTTTAATATTTGTTGTCACCAATTAATATAGTTTTGTAGAAACTTACATCAGAGGCACGAAAGTGCTCAACCCTCCACATATGGGCATTCTTATCATATTCGATCTTCCTAGAATAACGTGTTAATGGAGGAGGCATAGACTGCACATCTGATCCCTCTACAACTTTTTCCTCGACAACTATTTCTTTTTTCTCTCCCTCTTGTTTTTTACATTAACATATACCTCAAGTAGGACTTGCTGCCTATGAGAGTAATCATAGGTTAATGTCTATTGGGGGCGCCCTGGTTCCCCCTATTCACTCTATAGGCTTTTGATTTGTTCAGGATTTTTGCATTAAGTTTAATTATTCACACAAAATGAATTCTAAAATACAAAAATAAGGCGTACTTGGAACGCCTTGGACTCTGATGTCGCCCATTTAGTGATAGAATAATCACTTAGGAGACATCATTTTAGGTTTAAATTGAGCTTAGTTAATATATTAATAGTCTTATATTGCGATAATGCACTTTCTTCCTCCATTTTAGAATTATTTATACTTTTAGAGATTTTGTGCATTAATTCGTATGTTTAGTGTGAAGTTCTTAGGTATATGTATGTTAAGAGGCATCATTATGAAGAGAAGAAGTGAATATCCAAAGTAAGATCAAGAAAAAGCGTTAAAGGAGCAAAAGATATCACTTTAGTGAAGGTGGATGAGTTTTAGTTTGAGTCAAGTCGTCAATTTTTTACTTCCCGAGCTTAAATAGTTAGGATTCCTACTTTGTGGTTCAAATGAAAAGATGGGCCTTGGAGTTAGAATTTTTTTTGAAGTGAAATCAGTGGATATGGATTTACGATGCAAAAGTTGCATCCTTTTTACAAAAATGGTGTCGTGCATCGTGAATCAATGAAAATCGGATTTGGCCCCTTAATCACTTACTTAAGTCCATGTGAGCCTAATCCAATTTTAATTAATTAACAAAAGGCTCCTTATACCTAATTAATCAGTACCTTAGTCTCATAAACTTAGTTTCACGTTAAGATCTACCAGTAGATCTATGAAACTAAGATTTGTCTATTTCTCGATTGCAAGTTTCTGATTCTTAAAAGTCACTTTCAAGTGCTTTGTTGAGTTCTCTTTCACTATTATCTTCTAAACTTCCCTCTTGATGGCTTCATCCTTGAACATCAAAGGGGGGAAGCGAGAAGAGGAAGATGATGAACTTTGTCTCTCACCGGACAAAGATGCTATTTATTCAAAGTTTGATGAACCCAAACTTATTCTCCGTGTGATTGCTACAGGTATGATTAACCATAGTTATTTAAAGAAAATTATAATCCAGTATTGGGGTATCACTGGAAGAATAACTCTTGAAAAGAAAGGTTTCAATCTTTTCACAGTTCAGTTTGATAAAGAGAAAGATTTTGATACTGTTTGGAACAATAGGCCTTTTCATATTTTTGGATTTCATATCTTGGTTCAGAAACAAGAAGAAACTATTATCAATCCTTCACTTCTTGATGAGACTGTGTTTTGGATTAGAATCTATGGTGTCCCTCCTTTGTTTATTAAAGAATCTAATGCTTGCAAAATAGCCTCAAAGGTTGGAAAAGTTATTGATATTTGTTTGCCAGATCCGATTAAGTTTAAAGATGACCCTAGTATCAGAGTTAGGGTTCAACGCTCGGTGTTATCTCCATTACTGGAGGGATTAAATTTTAAAATTTCAAAAGGACAGAATGTTTGGGTTTCTTTCAAGTATGAAAAGTTATTTGATTTTTGTTTTAAGTGTGGTATAGTCTCTCATGAAGAAAAAAACTGTGACAATTCTAATCCTCTCACTAATAGGCTAGGAAACTGGATTAAATTCTCTGAGAATGCTACAAGAGAGAAGGAATTTGTGTTCATAGCTGTGAAGAACAATAATACTAATCAAAGAGTTAAGAAACCTTTGAAAAGTAAACTCAAAAAGAAAGTTGAAGTGCTAGAGGAAGGTGAAATAGCCACTAATGTTGGAATAGAATTGATTAAAGGAGGAGGTATGAACTCTGTTCAAAACTCCTTACTTACTCCTACAGTTAATCTTGATCAAACTATGATTCAAGGTGTTGCGTTTATGACTGATCTAAGGCCATTGGATAATGATGAAATACTCAAACTCTGTGGGACAAATGAAGCAAATGTTAAGTTTAGTCCTATGATTGAGATTGAGGAGAAAGTTAAAATTGACTCTTCTATTACTGATAACTCAGATAAAACAATTTGTTTTGGGTCTCTAGAAAGGAACAAGAACAGAACAAAGCAGGTCAGAGAGGACTTAGGTCTTCCTAATGATGATGAATTAAATCCTCAAGCACTAGCAACTCTTATTACCCCAGCCTCTGGTGGTGATAATGAGATGGCTGTGTTACATGAGGATGAAAAATTTGACACTGATGAAAATATAGAGATATGGTATGAAGAAGGAATACAAGAAGAGATGGAAGCTGATGAGGTTTGCGGGGTTGACCCATATCAACCCCAAAACCTTCAATGATACACGCATGGAACTGTCAAGGCATTGGCACAGCCTTGACAGAAATGAGCTTGGTGGAAATGATCAAGACTCATCACTTGGAGGTAATTTTCTTATCTGAAACTAAACATAAATTTGATTTTATAATTTCCTTAAGTCATAAACTGAAAATGTCACTTGTCTCACAAGTGGACCCTGTTGGTTTATCTGGGGGATTAGCAGTTCTTGTGAAAGAACCTAGTAATTACACTCAAATCAGCTCTGATAAGAACTTGATTCAGTGCACTTATCATAGTACTAATATTGAACTATGTGAATTTAACTTTATATATGGCCCTACTGCATATGAGGATAAAAGTTCCTTTTTGAGGAAACTTAATGATTTGAAACATGTTGAGAAACATTGGTGCTTTTTGGGGGATTTCAACTTGATCAGATTTTCTTCTGAAAAAATGGGAGGAAATATGAACTCTACTCATAAGAAAAATATGGATATCTTCAATGCTTTCATTGATTCTAATGCTCTTTGTGATATACCAGCTTTAGGTTGTAATTTCTCTTGGTCAAACAAGAGAAATGGCAACCAGCTGATCAAACAAAGGCTTGATAGAATTTTGGTTAATCAGGAGTGGATGATTCTTTATCCAAACTCTTGGAATGAAGTGTTACCTCCTCTTGGATCAGATCACTCTCCAATTGTTCTGAACTTTGGAACATATTCAAAAACATATAAGAAACGTTTTATCCTTGAAAAAGGATGGATTTATGACAAAACACTTTGTAAAGTTATTATTGAGAAATGGAAAAAAGGGCATGTTATGGATTTGCGAGGTATTTCTATTATGAAATATAAATTATCACAAATCCAAAAACATATTACTTGGTGGGCTCGGAAAAGAATCTTGAATAATAGGATTCTAATCAAAGAAAATTTGTCCCAGTTGGAATTTATCTTTAATGAACCTTACAGTGATGAGAATTATGATCTCTTTAACTCTCTGAGTATGGAACTTGAAGAATTTTGGAAAAAAGAGGAGTTATATTGGTCTTTAAGATAAAAAAATATTGGTTAAGGCTAGGAGATAAGAATTCAAAGTATTTTCATGCCTCAACTAAAATTAAGAGGTCTAGAAATAGAATCTCTAAACTGAAGAATAATGAGGGTTGTTGGATCTCAGATACTAATGACATATCAAAAGAAATTGTGGGATATTACAATAGTATATTCAAATCAGTGGGAGAAAGAAATTATCAACCTATTTTATATAAAGTTAAAAAAGTTGTGACTGATGAAATGAACTGTGCATTAACAAAAAATGTTGACAGTGATGAGATTAAAAAAGCTATTTGGTCCTTAGGGAGTGATAAATCCCCAGGACCAGATGGCTATGGTGGCTTCTTTTTTAAAAAGATCTGGGATCTATTGAAAGATGATCTTGTGGCATTAGTCTCTAACTTTATCTTGAATAATTCTTCTTTGGAGGAAATTAATTGTACTATTATAGCCCTTATTCCTAAGTGTGAAAACCCGGATATGGTTGCTTCATTTAGGCCTATAAGTTGTGCAAACTTTATTTATAAGGCTATCTCTAAAATTCTTACTCTTAGGTTACAAGTATGGATTGGAAGTTTGGTCTCTGAGACTCAAACTGCCTTTATTCCTGGAAGATCAATTTTTGAGAACATTTTGATTGCTCAGGAAGTCTCTCACTTCCTCAATAATAAAAGAGATACTATGAAATATTATTTGGCAATTAAGGCAGATATGAGTAAAGCATATGAAAATATAGAATGGGATTTCTTGATTGATGTACTATCCTAAATGGGATTTAATTCTACTTGGGTAGGATGGATTAAAAATTGTGTCACAACTGTGTCATATAAAGTTCAAGTTAATGGGGCATTACTTGACCTTGATAAACCTCAGAAGGGACTGAGGCAAGGGGATCCACTTTCCCCATACTTGTTCTGTATTGTTACTCAAGCTCTCTCACATTTGATTGAGCATTTTGTGGATATTGGATTGTTTAAAGGCATTGCAATTGCAAGACATGCCCCAAAGATTACTCATGTACTATTTGCAGATGATAGCTTGTTCTTTCTTGAAGCTAGTGATAATAATATTGATATTTTTAATAACATATTGAACTGGTACACTTATGCATCAGGTCAGAAAATGAATCTTAATAAAAGTGGTGTTTTCTTCAGCAAAAATACACCACAGGCCTTGAGAAATAGTTTTTCACATTCATTAAGAATGAATAAAATTGATCACTTGGGAAAATACCTTGGCATTCCTTCCTCTTGGGGAAAGTCAAAAGTAAAATCTCTGGAATGGTTAATTGATATGGTTATGAAGAACATGAATAGATGGGATACAAAGATGTTGTCTAAAAGTGGGAAAGAAGTCCTTATAAAAGCTGTGGTTGGAGCAATTCCCAACTATATTATGTCAGTTTTTCTGATTCCTAAAAAAGTTACCTCTCATTTAACTTCCTTGATCTCAAATTTCTATTGGGACAATCAAGGAGAAAGTAGATGTCATTGGATTAAATGGCAAACTCTTATGAACTGCAAAGATGATGGAGGTTTGGGCTTTAAGGATTTTCACTGTCAAAACCTTGCTCTTCTTGCCTCTAATGCCTGGAAGTTTAACATTAATAAAAGCTCATTACTTTACAAATTATTTAAAGGGAAGTATTTCCCAAAAACTGACTTTTTTAAAGCCCAACTGAATGGCAATTTTTCCTGGGGTTGGAAGAGCCTCATTGAGGGTAGAAACTGTTTTTTAAAGGAAATTAAATGGAATGTTGGAAATGGAGAGAGTTTAAATATCTGGGAAGATATTTGGCTACCTGATGATAAAAAACTTACTAAACCTGATGGTTGTAGTTTGAGATATGTTTCAGAACTTATTAATTCAGATTCTTTAACTTGGAATCTGGAGATTCTAAATCAATACTTCCCTCCAAAAGCTGTAGCAACCATCTCTTCTACTCACCTCTCTCAGCTGTACCTTGAAGATGTGCCTTTTTGGCCTCACTCTTCTTCTGGTAGAGTTGTAGTTAAGGATATGTATAAGAGGATTTGGATGGCTCAGCAACAAAAGGAGGAAAATTCAAATAAAAGTAAAGGTGAACAATCTTTTAAGTTACTCTCAGAAGATTGGAAAACTGTTTGGAATATGAATGTTATTCCAAAAGTGAAAAATTTTGTATGGAAATGTTGTGAGAATGCTTTACCAACTAATGAGAATAGGAAAATGAGGAAGGCCTGTTCTTCTGACTTATGCTCTGTCTGTGGGGTAGCAACTGAAAATGTGGAGCACCTTATTTTTCACTGTTCTTGGGCTAGGGCAGTGTGGCTTGCTAGCCCTCTGAATTTTATCTCATTTTCAGATCCTTCTTTTAATTTTAAGAAATGGATACATTTTATAAGACTGAGTATTAATGAGACAAAATCAAGTGATAAAGGTCTTGGTGAATTGGCATTTTACATTGTGTGGTCCATTTGGAAAGGTAGAAATGAGGCTATCTTTAGAGGCAAAACACCTGACCCTATGGAAATTCTTTAGGAAGCCTTAATAGCCAATGATGACTATATATTATCTAAGAGGATAAAGACTGAGGCTAATCAAGAGAATCAAGATAATCAAGATACAAATGCAATTATTGGGGCCTTTGATTTTCAACAACCAAATAATTCTTATTATAATGCAACTCAGGTTCAATACCTTAGAGAAGGCAGAACAGGGCATTGGGAACCACCTAAAACAGGATGTTTTAAAATTAATAGTGATGCTTCTTTTGATTATTTAACTAATCAAGCCTCCTATGCTTGTCTTACCAGGGACAGTAAAGGGAATCTGGTAGATGGATGTTCTAAGAAATTTTTTGCTCATTCTCCACTTGAAGCAGAGGCTAGAGGACTTTTTCAAGCATGCTCTATGGCTTCAAGACTTCCAATAGGCAAAGTTGAAGTGGAAAATGACTGTTTAACCATTATTCAACAAGTTTCTAGTAGAGAGAAATTTTTTTGTAATATTAGAGGGCTTGTTAGTAGTATTTGTAATTTTAAACAATGTTGTAACTTTAAAATCTCCTTTGTTAGGACGTCAAACAACTCTTGCGCAGATTGGGTGGCTAAACAAGAGATTAAAGGCTCCTTGTTTAGCCTTTGGAATTGTTTTCCTCCCCCCAAACTCGCTTCTCTCTTAGCTAGAGACTTTAACTCTGTAGGAATAGGGTGATGTATTTTTTGAAGTTTCTTTATATATGCTTCTTTCGACTAAAAAAAAAAAATCAGTACCTTTCAGTTACACTTCATATTATATCATTATTTTAAGAAAGTGAAAAGTCAAAATGCTTGGAAGCAAATGACAGAAGCTTGAGAAGACCATTCTTCCCAAACAACTCAACCATTCCACCCGTTAGGTTCTTTTTAGTTTATTTTCTATTTTAGGATTTATGCCTTTGATTAATTTAATTTCTTTTCTTTATTTAATTATGAGCTAAATATTACATACTTGAGAATCGCGGTATGGGACGAACCCTAAGTTTTATAATTTAATATTTTTTGAATTTGGGATTGTTCTAATTTATATTAAGACAAGTAATTTCATATTGAAAAGATATTCCGACGTACCGATATCTCTTATGGAAAAACAAAGAGCGTTTTTAAATAGGCAGAGTGTTATTCTTTTTTTGGTGTATTCCTCCCTTTGGCAAGTGAGGGAGAGTCTCTATCTATAGGGAAATGGGAGAGTAAGGACCTATTAGAAATGTCTCCATAAATGGGTCTTCAATTGCTCCATTAGGGCTGGCGTTTTTGGAGGTTACAGATGTTACACCTTTTCAATTTCACACCTGTAAATGCTGGAGAAGAATATTCTGGCTTTATGGCGTCTTGAATTCGTGAACGTTATGAACGTTATGTCTTTCTGATGATAGGATTTGAACTCCAACCGAATACTATAAGAACCAGCTTATTTCTCCTTGAATCGTTTCAGAAAAGGTGTTTCATTTTTCATTTTTTGACTCCCCAAACTCCCCAACTCCCCAACTCCCCCACGGCCCACGCCCACGCCGGGCTGGGCTGTTGGGTGGTGGTGGTGGTGTGCGCGTGTGGGGCTTTGTCTCTTCCTCTTTGGCCTTCATAGCCTTTAGGACTTTTGGATATAATAGATGGGTAAGCATATTTATACTAATATTTTTTTTCATCTCTCCTCCTATGTGGGACAAATCATGTACAAAAGAGTAATACAGGAAGGTAATGTTTTAGATTGATTCTATGATTTTGTGTGTTACAGGATTATATAAATATATTTTTGTGTATTGTAGGAACACATAAAACTGAATAAAAAAAGTTTAAAAAATCAAAAAAAAAATCGTTGATGTAGATATGAACTTGCCCCGTCAAAAAATACAATTTTTTAATTCTTCTGATTTTTTTGGATTTAATTATGATTTTTTATAAAAAAAAATCATGGACGCACGCGTGTTGTGGAATTTGAGAAATATTTTTTAGTGTGTTATAACAACACATAAAACGGATTATCGAAATAAAAAATAAAAACATAAATTCAAAAAAAAATCATAGACGTAAATATTAATTTGTCTCGTCTAAAAATGCAATTTTTTATTTTTATGATTTTTTTAGAATTAGTTAAGAATTTTTACAAAAATCACGGACGTGTGCTTTTGATAGATTTAGTTGGTGGTGACGGAAGTAGTCGGTGGTGGTTAGACGAAAGTGGTTGTCGACGGAGAATAATGGTGGTGATGGTGGTTGGTGGGGGTGGTGGGTTAGGGTGGGGATGGTAGTGGTGGGAATGGTGGTAGGGGTGTTGGGGTAGTTGTGGTGGTGGGTGGTGGGTGGTTGGGATGGATGGTGGTGGGAATGGTGGGTGTAGTAGGGGTGGTGGTGGTGATAGTTGATGGTAAATGCATGAGGGGGTGGTGGTGGTGGTCAGTGGTGGTGTCCGGAATTTATAATAAAAAAAAAGAAAATAAAAAAAATATATATTATGAATATTATATAATAAAAATAAAAAAAAGAAATAATTATAATGACATTAAAGGTAATTGTGAAAGGTAAATATGACAAAGTGTATAATTGAAAATTGATGATGGTGGGAGTGGTGGGAGTGGGGGTGGTGGTAGTTGTCGGTGAAGAATGTATGAGGTGGTGGTGATAATCGGTGATAAATGCATGAGGAGGTGGTGGTGGTCAGTGGTGGTGGCCGGATTTTATAATAAAAAGAAAAAAAATAAAGAACTAATATATTATGAATATTCTATAATAAAAAAAGAAATAACTATAATGACATTAAAGGTAATAGTGAAAGGTAAATATGACAAAGTGTTTAATTGAGAATTGATCATTTAAACTATGAGTTTTTTTTTGGTCAAATTTAAACTATGAGTAAGTAGAAAACATTTTTTTTTTGGGAATTGAATTTGAGGATTCGTAATTAATTGGGAGTTATCCCTTGATTAAATTTTATATTTATTATTTTGGTGTTGTAATAATTAATTATTCATTCATTGCTTTGTAATTTTTATTCATTTATTCACTAGGTTGTAATAATTATTTATTTATTCATTGGATTGTATTTTTTTATTTTTAAGAATTGTAATAATTAGTTAATTATTCTTAAATATTGTAATTTTATTTATTTATTTAATTTTAGGATTGTAATATTTATTTTTATATTTATTAAATAGTTCGGATAAATATTAGATGGATGATGTGATGTCACGTAATCATGACGGTGATGGTGACGGAAGGGATCCATCACAGAATCCCAACCGCACTTTTGCAACCTGCGCCCAACCAGCGGGTAAATAAATTATGTTAACAATTTAAATTTTTTTAATTAGAAATTAATTCAATTTTTAATTAAAACAGAGAAAAGTAAAAGAAAACATCGGGGTCCCGCATCCCTTAAGACTGCGTTAGAGGCCTTAGGAAAATTAGGCCACCCCTACCCGTAGACTTTTGTATCATGTAAGACATGTGGAACCCAACAGGCGAGTACGGGAAACACGTGACCCAAGTGGTGGGAATGACACTCCGCGAGAATGTGTCTCCATGCTATATGTCATGGAAAGATGTGCCCACTAGTTTGAAACAAACTATTCTTACTCGATTACAAGAGTTTTTCGGAATAGTGGGGTGGAGACTGAGGATTGATTGGAAAAAAATATCCGATATTTTAAAGAAATTCTAATCTAATAGATACATGGATTGGAATAACCACTTGAAGACAACTTATTACAATGAAATTTAACACCACTTGATGTAGCGGAGGATATTTGGAGAAGATGCTGCGAGATTTGGGATGACATTGATAGTCATGTATAAAAGTTCTATTTTATTATAAATGTTATCGATTATGCGTAATTAATTTTTTGAAATTGTATTGAAACGGAACCAAGAAAAGGTAAATTCGGAAAACCAAAAGAAATAGAAGAAGCCGAGTGCAGATGGATCGAGGAATTATTCCCGAACTCAAGATATAACTTTAATGAATTTTTAATATAATTATTATATAATTTTATTGAACAAGGGAAGTTGAAAAAACCAACTAAGGACCCGTTGGTTTTTATTGACGAGCAGACACAAAAGAAGAGGTAAAATCCTCCTTTGGTGGTTTTTTCGAGCTCATGGGGTACGATGCAACGAAGAATGAGTGGAGGAACGACAAGTATAAAAACGCGAATGTGAATATTTTTCTTTAAACACTTACTTTTATTTTAATTAACAGTTTGAAATTTATTTGTATTTCAAAAATTTGTATGTAATATAACATGATATTTATCGAGAAAAGTTGAAAAGAAAAGTGACCGAATCACAGTCTGCGTCATCCGAAGGGACGTCCTCTATTGAATCTCCCCTGAAAGATCAGATAGATGCCTTGAAAGAAGTAGCCGAGGAAGGTATGGTCCCATCTACGCGGAGTTGCGCGCCCGAAGTGGGTATTCCTCCGAAAAACCCGTATTCTCGAACCAGATCATTTGGTTAAACAAAATGAGGATCGACTCAACCTTATTATGGCGTCTATTAACGAGTTTCGCGCAGCTCAAGTCCTTTCCCTTCTCGATCCTACATCAAATATATCATCTACTAAATCCACAGCTAGCACGACTCGCCCTCGTTACTCAGTGAACCATATAGACCCGGTTATGGATGCTTTGAATAGTTTGAGTGCCGGAGCTGGTCTTGGGCCATTCACCCCCCCCCCCCCCCGAAGAAGAAAGAGAAGAAGAAGATACCGCTCGGTTGGCTGATGTTTTGTTTTTTTTAGTGTGTTTTTCCTTTATTTTGGATAAATGTTTGACTTTTTGACTTGTTGGTGTATTTTAACTTTTATTTAATTTAATATTGCTTTTTTTGAAAGACTTGAGGTCAAAATATTTGTATTAACATTAAAATAAAAAATTAAAAGTAAAACTAAAATTTCGGATTAAAAGTTCGGACTTTTTAAAATAACCATATTAGCAACGACATAGTTGTCGAAAATGAGGAGACTAAATATTGTCGCTGGTACTGTATTCAATTAACGACGATATATATGTTGTCGTCCAAATATCAATAAAGCGACTACACGAAATCGACGCTAGTTGATAATATTAGAGATGACAAAATGTCAACGCAAATAATAAGTTATCTAGCGACGACTTTTGTAGTCGCAAATCAAGTTTGGTCATTCGCAGCAACTTGAAAAAATTTCGTCGCGAGAAATATCTCTAACGACGATTCTATAGAGACGAAATATAGGTGATGACTTTTTATATGCGATTTAATAAGGATGATAACTATATCACCTCTTGAGAGTAAAATTCGGAGACAAGACCAAAATTTTATGGATATGAGTTGTTAATGACTTATGCAACTGTGCCAATTTGGTGGATACCCCACCGTATGTGTGAACTTATACTTGGTAAATTAATATGCTAAAGATAGTTATAATATAACAAATATTAGATAGTGCTCGTACTTAGATTATTTTCTTTCCTAATTGTTGGATTTAACACTACTTTTATGTAAAAATATACCATTTCCCTATTATCCTAATTCAGTATATTAGATTGTGCAATCTATTTTGTCCTAAATTAACCTTATATAATCCTAATAGTCTAAACCTACATTCTATGCACATTGTATTTATATGTTTGTGAATTTGTTTGAAAAAGTTCTCAAAAGTAAATTAATAATCTATTTATATTGTTAGATTTTAGAGAATTAGTAATAATTGTATGTTTTATTGCTTAGCTCACAAACACGGAATTAACTAATTTATTAATTATATTTTTGATAGTCAAGAGATTCTTCAATACTTGAACCTATCAAGCCCTTGATTATATTCTTTCCTAGTTGGTGCTTTCAATTAACCATTTGCTTAATCTTGATAATATAGTTTGAATATGATTAAAAAAAATTATCGATTTTTTTTATTCAGTCATATTATCCCTATTCATCCCAATAGGGATAAATCACGGACTCGCACTATACACGTTTAATATCAACCTACTCATATCATGTAACTAAAGCGGTTGGAGGGGTTCCATTTATCATTTCGTTAAATTTTCTTAAGCTTTTTTTGGTACATATATCACCCCACTGTCTGCACGCGCTGGTTATATAATACAAGTAACACTATGTTTTTTTACTTTACTTTAAGGTAAATGTATCTTTTTTTTGTCATTACTTTAACCTTGTAGCTAAATTATCACCTCAAATATGTATTAAAAACTAACATTTATGAGTAATAATTATTATGTTATACAAGTTTTTGCTCTAAAATCATTTGAATTTCAATTTTAAACGACTTTATGGTATCTACTTACTTAGTCCTTGGCGTACTACAAAATATTTTTATCTAATCCACAATATTAGATATAGGGAGAAAATGTAGTTTCTTTGGTATATTTGATATATTTAGCAAATTTTAAAAAAATACCTCAAAAATAAATTAGACATATTTCTATTAAATAAAATAAAAATACATGTTAACCATTGGAAGAGACTTCAAACCAACAAAAATAAATTGAATAACAAAAATGATTTTATTTGAAATATCGAAAATGATTCAAGATACAAATAAAAGTTATCTAAAGAAATTAAAGCCTTAGGGTCAAGTCTAATTCTAGTTCTTCAGTTGTTGATTGATTGTTTGCAGTTGATGGACTTGAAGAAGAACCATTGATGACCAATTCTCTTCCATTAACAATATTAACATAAACCTGTGGGGGAAACCAAGCAACATCATTTCTAGGGTTTTGAATTTGTATGAAAGCAGTGTTTTCAATTAATTGGGGAGGCGGTAGAATAATTGGTATCCTATGAAACATTGGAATAGGATAAAGGTTATATGCATTTGGATTTTGTGGTTGTTGCAACGAATATGAAAAATTAGGAGAAGATCTCACAATAGAATAGTTATTATTAATTTCAGTATTGGATCTTTCTCGTTTTCTATTTATAAGATGTTTCGGAGCTCTATGAGCATTTCCATGACCACCTAAAGCTTGCCTCGTTTCATACGTATTGTTGCAAAACTTACATTTGAATTTCTTTGGTTGTTCTACCAAACTTACTTCTAGCGACTCTGGTACCACATCCGATTGGATGGGTGAACATGCCGCCTCAACTAAAGCTGGTTTCAATGTGGAACCAATTTTACAATTGGATTCATAATTAGGGTCTTTTTTCTCAGGAAGTTTATTTTCAGTTGTGGCAATAAGGAGAGGAAAAACTGAAATGTTCTCGACTTGACTTTTACTTTGTGGATTCATTGTAGATGAAAGGTTTTTCGAAAATGAGTTAGGTGTCATTGACAAGAAAGTTATAGAGTAATATTTATAGGGGAAGAATTCTCATTTGTAATGTATAACTTTATTTGGGAATCATTTGTATAATCATTATATTGAATAAAAACATTATTTTTCAATTACATTTTGACTATGACCATGAAAAGTATAGATTACATTTAAGTTTATTAATTTCCTTTTATCTAACCATTAAATTACAAGTATTACTTCGTAGATAATTACTACGTTATAAATTAAAAGTATAAAACTTTATTTCAAATTTATATTCTAGAAATACTCATATAATTTATTATACATTAACTAATATCAGTGACATTTTTTTAGTATGGGAGTATAACAAAGTACTAAAGAAATCTTATTTTATATTTTTTTGCAATTTTATCAAATACAACTGTCGAAAATGAGTTAGGTGTGGTTGACAAGAGAGTTATAGAGTGATATTTATAGGGGAAGAATTCTCATTTGTAATGTATATCTTAATTTGGGAATCATTTGTATAATCATTATATTGAATAAAAACTTTCTTTTTCAATGTCTTCTTGACTATGACCATGAAAAGTATAGATTACATTTAAGTTTATTAATTTCCTTTTATCTAACCATTAAATTACAAGTATGACTTCGTAGATATTTACTACATTATAAAGTAGAAGTATAAAACTTTATTTCAATTTTATATTCTAGAAATACTCATATAATTTATTATACATTAACTAACATTAGTGACATTTTTTTAGTATGGGAGTATAACAAAGTACTAAAGAAATCTTATTTTATATTTGTTTTGTAATTTTATCAAATACAACGGTTGAAGTAATTTAGTTTAATCATATGTATTATACTCACAAAGAAATTGTTCAACACCTTTGTTTCGTATACCATTTTAAGTCAATATATTTTGGCATATTAGTATTATTATTATTATTATTATTATTATTTATTAATGACAAAATAAAGACTTTATCTCATGTAGTGTTTGCAAATTGACAACTTCTCATAAAAAATTTACTCCCTCTAATTTCAAATTAAATGTTGAAGGTGGAAGTTGTCACCTTACAATACTACAAGTGTTAAAGTATTGTTTTCCCTTCATAATTTATCTTGATAAATAATTTTATATCATATATACACCTCAATGAATTTATTGTTAATAAATGAGGTTAGAAGAGGATAAACCTAAAGATAACGAGGCCTTGTACATCAAATCAAAAATTTGATACTTAGTCTAAAATGTTAGTTGATTCAATACGAAGCAAAAATAAGAATAATGTTATTTTGAAACTTTTTAGGTCATAACTAGTCGCTTTTATCTTAAATGAAAAGAAGAAATATAGAATTATAAGATAATTATAAATATGAGAAACTAGTAGATAATGTTACACAATAACATATAAGTTTCCTCTAATTACAAACTAACTCACGATTGAAAAAAATAAATATGTGAAGTACATTTTGTGGTTAAAATAATCACCGGTTTTGACAAAACATAAATGGTTTTCCAAAATTAAAAGATATAAAAATCGTTTTAGTGTAAACTAACTATTACAGCAAAATCAAATACGATTAAGGTAAAATAAAATACGATTACAGGAAAAAAATACACTTTCACGGAAAGAAAAGCAATAACAAAGTACACCTACTGTTGTTAAAAAGATATTCTGCCGTACCGGTATCTCTAACCGAAAAACAAAGAGCGTTTATAGAGAGGCAGGGTGTTATTCTTTTCTGGTGTATTCCTCCCTTTGGCAAGTGAGGTATAGTCTCTATTTATAGGGAAATGTGAGAATAAGGTCCTATAAGAAACATCACCTTAAATGGGTCATCAATTGCTTTATTAAGGCTGACGTTGTTGGAGGTTACAGATTACACCTTTTCAATTTCAGACATGTGACTGCTGAAGAAGAATATTCTGGCTTTATGGCGTCTTGAATACGTGAATGTTATGTCTTTCTGATGATAGGATTTGAACTCCAACCGACCACTATAAGAACCAGGTTATTTCTCCTTGAATCATTTAAGAAAAGGTGTTTAATTTTTCATTTTTTGAATCCTCAAACCCCCCAAACTCCCTAACTCCCCCATAAGGCCACGACCCACGTCCTAGCGGGGCCAGGCCGGGCCGGGCGGGTGGGTTGTTGTGGTGGTGTGCACGTGTGGAGCTTTGCCTCTTTCTCTTTGTCTTCATAGCCTTTAGTCCTTTTGGATATAATATATGGGTAAGCATATTTATACTAATATTATCTCTCCTCCTATGTGGGACAAATCTTGCACAAAAAATTGACTTTTCCACTTCTCCAAAAGAACAGGAAAGGATAGATGTGTTTGATACTTTAATATAAATCTTTTCCACTTCTCCAAAAGAGCATGATCGGATTTATAATAATAATTTATCTAAACTATTGATTAGAATCCTAACAATCCCCCACTTAGGGTCTTTATGAGAGTAGGTGAACAGGTTTCCATAACTACCAGCATTTGGGTGAATTGTACTTAAGTGCCAATATCTTTCGATTTGAATGTCACGTAGTGAAGTGAGGAAACCACTGAACTCCGTTTAAGTGAACTAAGTATTGAACTTAAACGGTTTTCGATGGAGACCCTCACACCACATACTCTACCCTACTGAAAGTTATAGTTCCCTCGAACAGCACCCCTAAGTTAGTTCATCAAGTCGTTCTCTAAGGACCACCCCTTGCGGGCTACGAGCTTGGTGGATTTATTCATTTTGAGAGTTGTGTAAGGACGTCTGCTTAACAATCTTATCATGAATGTTGAGTCTCACTTTTGATTATAAAATTCATTAATTCCTTCTCTAAAGGAGCACCATATATTGGCTATGAATTCATTATGAGTTGAACACTCATCCTCGTGTTCTTCCTAGAATGATACGCCTTATACGTGAATTCATCAAGTCCTTCACAATCGGACCACCACAAGTGCTATGAATTCATTAAGACGGTTTGTACATTCGTGTCATATCCCATGACTATTGAGTCTATTGTATTTGGTCCAACAGTGACCGTACTTAGAACTCGGGTAACCTTTGCTAATCACCCCCACATTTGAGTTAGTGGGCCAGATGCGATTATCATAGCCTTTGGCTATGTCACTACGTAGGGGTGTGTAAGGCACTAACTTAGTCAATAATTCCGTTAATGTCACAGAGCTATTACAAGGAATTTATAACAACATTCGTGCCCTAAGACATTTGATTCAGCAAAGTAGTTGGGTTTCAACCTCGGACTTATATTTATAAACACATACTCCGTTTCACATTTAGTATTAGGAGAATACTCTCAAAAACCTGACTTAGACACCTATTAAGGTTAAATAGTATGGGTTTTCTCCTCTACTAGAGAAATTTATAAAAATATTTCGGTTCGAATGTACTAATTCTGGTAGTTTTGAATTCTCGAGGTTTTCATATTATAGGGTTGTATTCCCATGAGTTTGGACTCTACACATATCATATAATATATAAAGTCATCGACCTTATCAGTCTAAGGGATTTTAGCCTTTTAATAGAAGAGAGAAGAAAGATAGCCTAATCTATCATTCCATACATCTGAAAATTCAAACAGATAAGCAGAGTTCACAAGGTTCAATCACACAAACCCTTATTTGAAAAATAAAAACCCCTTCCCCACAAACTCATTATATTGGTACTAGTCACGGGTTAAAGTATTTAAAATAAATAAACCATTATGTAAATACCCTTTTCCTACAAACTCATCATTTTTAGTAATGATTATTCCCCCCCCCCCTCAAAAACTAGTTTGATTCCCACTTTGTTAAGAAGAGCTCCGGAGACCAAGTTGCTACGGAGCGAGGGGACAAAGAGAACATCGTTTAACTCAAGGATCTTACCAAAAGTGAGTTTGAGGGTAACCTGTCCTTTTCCAAGGACTATAGCAGTGGATGAGTCTCCCTGGTACACATATTCACCATTGGTTGCTTCCTCAAACTTTTTGAACAAGTCTTTGTTTGCACAGAAGTGTCGTGAGGCCCCAGTGTCAAGGATCCACTTGTTTTTGTTTCCCACCAAACAAACCTCAAACATTACCGCGGTGATTATCTCTTCGGTTTCAGTTAGGTTTGCAGCAGGTTTTGGATCACGAATAACTCTAAGAGTACATTCAAAATCTCTATATCCTTCTTTACCACAACAATAACAAGCACCCTTGGGTTTCTGAATCTTACCAGAAGTTTTAAACCTTTCGTTTTGTTTGTTAGCGTTGTTGCGGTTCTTATTCCCCCCGGATTTGGAATTGTTAGCGCCTTGGTGTTTTCGATTACCTTTGAATCTGTCCTTGTTACAATACCCAGAAATTCCGACAAGGTTAGGCTTCGAGGAATGAGGAGGGAAAGAAAGAGACTTATCCTTGAGTCGATTGGCTTCTTCATCTTGCATGTGGCTGATGAGTTCTTGGAGGGTCATTTCCTTCTTTTTGTCTTTGAGGTGGTTACGGTATTCACTCCAAGATGGGAGAAATTTCTCAAGCAAAATGTTGGCTTGAAACACTTCGCACATCTTCATGCCTTCGGCGACTACCTCCATGCATAGGTTCTCTTACACATGAAGTTGTTCAATCATGGGTTTTCGATCCGTAAGTCTAAAATTGTACCGATTCCCAGTGATGTACTTTTTCTTACTAGAATTATCATTCTCATATTTCTTCTCGAGAGTTTCCCATATGACCTTTGCCGATTTCTCTTTGGAAATGAGATCAAAGATGGGGTTAGTAACATTGTTCAACATCCAGCCCCGAGCCATGGTATTTGCCCTTTTGAACCTGGATTCGAGGGTAATATGTATAGCTAGCTCTTGTTCATTATGAGCTCCAATTTCCATAAGTGGGGGACCCTCGACTATAGCAAAGTCGAGTTCATACTGTTCAAGACAAATCATGACCTTTTGTGCCCAACGCTTGTAGCTAGAACCATTAAGGGGTTCCAACTTATTTACGTCGAGAAATGGCTTTGCGTTCAAAGGAGAAGTAACAACCAAAACAAGAAGAGCCATTTTAGAAAATAACCGGTGAGTAAAGAAAATGAATATCTTTTTAAATTGTGATTAATATAATCACCGATTTTGACAAAACAGAAATGGTTTTCCAAAAGTAAAAGAAATAAAAATCTTTTTAACGTAAACTAACTATGACAGCAACATCAAATACGATTACAACAAAATGAAATACGATTACAGGAAAAAATACACTTTCACAGAAAGAAAAACAATAACAAAGTACACCTACTTTTGTTAAAAAGATATTCCGACGTACCGATATCTCTTATGGAAAAACAAAGAGCGTTTTTAAATAGGCAGAGTGTTATTCTTTTTTGGTGTATTCCTCCCTTTGGCAAGTGAGGGAGAGTCTCTATTTATAGGGAAATGGGAGAGTAAGGACCTATCAGAAATGTCTCCATAAATGGGTCTTCAATTGCTCCATTAAGACTGGGGTTTTTGAAGGTTACAGATGTTACACCTTTTCAATTCTAGACCTGTAACTGCTGGAGAAGAATCTTCTGGCTTTATGGCGTCTTGAATGCATGAACGTTATGAACGTTATGTCTTTCTGATGATATGATTTGAACTCCAACCGACCACTATAAGAACCAGCTTATTTCTCCTTGAATCGTTTCAGTAAAGGTGTTTCATTTTTCATTTCTTGACTCCCCAAACTCCCCAACTCCCCAACTCCCACACGGCCCAAGCCCACGTCGGGCCGGGCTGTTGGGTGGTGGTGGTGGTGTGCGCGTGTGGGGATTTTCCTCTTCTTCTTTGGACTTCATAGCCTTTAGGACTTTTGGATATAATAGATGGGTAAGCATATTTATACTGATATTTTTTTTCATCTCTCGTCCTATGTGGGACAAATCATTTACAAAAAAGTGATACAGGAAGGGAATGTTTTAGATTGATTCTATGATTTTGTGTGTTACCGGATTATATAAATATATTTTTGTGTATTGTAGGAACACATAAAACTGAATAAAAAAAGTTTAAAAAATCAAAAAAAAAAATCGTTGATGTAGATATGAACTTGCCCCGTCAAAAAATACAATTTTTTAATTCTTCTGATTTTTTTGGATTTAATTATGATTTTTTATAAAAAAAAATCATGGACGCACGCGTGTTGTGGAATTTGAGAAATATTTTTAGTGTGTTATAACAACACATAAAACGGATTATCAAAATAAAAAATAAAAGCATAAATTCAAAAAAAATCATAGGCGTAAATATTAATTTGTCTCGTCTAAAAATGCAATTTTTTATTTTTATGATTTTTTTAGAATTAGTTAAGAATTTAAAAAAAAAAATCAAGGACGCGCGCGTTTGATAGATTTAGTTGGTGGTGACGGAAGTAGTCGGTGGTGGTTACACGAAAGTGGTTGTCGGTGGAGAATAATGGTGGTGATGGTGGTTGGTGGGGGTGGTGGGTTAGGGTGGGGATGGTAGTGGTGGGAATGGTGGTAGGGGTGTTGGGGTAGTTGTGGTGGTGGGTGGTTGGGGTGGATGGTGGTGGGAGTGGTGGGGGTAGTAGGGGTGGTGGTGGGGGTGGTAGTTGTCGGTGAAGAATGTATGAGGTGGTGGTGATAGTCGGTGGTAAATGCATGAGGGGGTGGTCGTGGTGGTCAGTGGTTGTGGCCGGATTTTATAATATAAAGAAAAGAAAATAAAGAAATAATATATTATGAATATTATATAATAAAAATAAAAAAAAAGAAATAATTATAATGACATTAAAGGTAATTGTGAAAGGTAAATATGACAGTTTTTAATTGAGAATTGATGGTGGTGGGGGTGGGGGTGGTGGTAGTTGTCGGTGAAGAATGTATGAGGTGGTGGTGATAATCGGCGATAAATGCATGAGGGGGTGGTGGTGGTCAGTGGTGGTGGCCGGATTTTATAATAAAAAGAAAAAAAATCAAAGAAATAATATATTATGAATATTATATAATAAAAAAAGAACTAACTATAATGACATTAAAGGTAATAGTGAAAGGTAAATATGACAAAGTGTTTAATTGAGAATTGATTATTTAATCTATGAGTTTTTTTTGGTCAAATTTAAACTATGAGTAAGTAGAAAAGATATTCTTTTTTTTTGGGAATTGAATTTGAGGATTCGTAATTAATTGGGAGTTATCCCTTTATTAAATTTTATATTTATTATTTTGGTGTTGTAATAATTAATTATTCATTCATTGCTTGGTAATTTTTATTCATTTATTCACTGAGTTGTAATAATTATTTATTTATTCATTAGATTGTATTTTTTTTTATTTTTAAGAATTGTAATAATTAGTTAATTATTCTTAAATATTGTAATTTTATTTATTTATTTAGTTTTAGGATTGTAATATTTATTTTTATACTTATTAAATAGTTCGGATAAATATTAGATGGATGATGTGATGTCACGTAATCATGACGGTGATGGTGACAGAAGGGATCCATCAAAGAATCCCAACCGCACTTTTTCTACCTGCGCCCAACCAGCGGGTAAATAAATTATATTAACAATTTAAATTTTTTTAATTAGAAATTAATTCAATTTTTAATTAAAACAGAGAAAAGTAAAAGAAAACATCGGGGTCCTGCATCCCTTATGACTGCGCTAGAGGCCTTAGGAAAGTTACGGCACCCCTACCCGTAGACTTTTGTATCATGGAAGACATGTGGAACCCAACAGGCGAGTACGGGAAAACACGTGACCCAAGTGGTGGGAATGACACTTCCTAAGAATGTGTCTCCATGCTATATGTCAATGAAAGATGTGCCCACTAGTTTGAAGCAAACTATTCATACTCGATTACAAGAGTTTTTCGGAATAGTGGGGTGGAGACAGAGGATTGATTGGAAAAAAATATCCGATATTTTAAAGAAATTCTAATCTAAGAGGTACATGGATTGGAATAACCACTTGAAGACAACTTATTACAATGAGAATTTAACACCGCTTGATGTAGCGGAGGATATTTGGAAAAGATGCTGCGAGATTTGGGTTGACATTGATAGTCATGTATAAAAGTTCTATTTTATTATAAATGTTATCGATTATGCGTAATTAATTTTTTGAAATTGTATTGAAACGGAACCAAGAAAAGGTAAATTTGGAAAACCAAAAGAAACAGAAGAAGCCGAGTGCAGATGGATCGAGGAATTATTCCCGAACTCAAGATATAACTTGAATGAATTTTTAATATAATTATTTTATAATTTTATTGAACAAGGGAAGTTGAAAAAACCAACGAAGGACCCGTTGGTTTTTATTGACGAGCAGACACAAAAGAAGAGGTAAATTCCTCCTTTGGTGGTTTTTTCGAGCTCATGGGGTACGATGCAACGAAGAATGAGTGGAGGAACGACAAGTATAAAAACGCGAATGTGAATATTTTTCTTTAAACACTTACTTTTATTTTAATTAACAGTTTGAAATTTATTTGAATTTCAAAAATTTGTATGTAATCTAACATGATATTTATTGAGAAAAGCTGAAAAGGAAAGTGACCGAATCACAGTCTGCGTCATCCGAAGGGACGTCCTCTATTGAATCTCCCCTGAAAGATCAGATAGATGCCTTGAAAGAAGTAGCCGAGGAAGGTATTGGCCCATCTACGCGGAGTTGCGCGCCCGAAGTGGGTATTCCTCCAAAAATCCCGTATTCTCAAGCCAGATCCTTTGGTTAAACAGAATGAGGATCGACTCAACCTTATTATGGCGTCTATCAACGAGTTTCGCGCAGCTCAAGTCCTTTCCCTTCTCGATCCTACATCAAATATATCATCTACTAAATCCACAGCTAGCACGACTCGCCCTCGTTACTCAGTGAACCATATAGACCCGGTTATGGATGCTTTGAATAGTTTGAGTGTCGGAGCTGGTCTTGGGCCATACACCCCCCCCCCCGAAGAAGAATGAGAAGAAGAAGATACCGCTCGGTTGGCTGATCCTTTGTTTTTTAGTGTTTTTTTCCTTTATTTTGGATAAGTGTTTGACTTTTTGACTTGTTGGTGTATTTTAACTTTTATTTAATTTAATATTTCTTTTTTTACAAGACTTGAGGTCAAAATATTTGTATTAACATTAAAATAAAAAATTAAAAGTAAAACTAAAAATTCGGATTAAAAGTTCGGACATTTTAAAATAACCATATTAGCAACGACATAGTTGTCGTAAAAGAGGAGACTAAATATTGTCGCTGGTACTGTATTTAATTAACGACGACATATATGTTGTTGTCGAAATATCAATGAAGCGACTACACGAAATCGACGCTAGTTGATAATATTAGAGATGACAAAATGTCATCGCAAATAATAAGTTATCTATCAACGACTTTTGTAGTCGCAAATCAAGTTTGGTAATTCGCGGCAACATGAAAAAATTTCGTCGCGAGAAATATCTCTAACGACGATTCTATAGCGATGAAATATAGGCGATGACTTTTTATATCATTCGTCGCGATTACGGATGCGCGGTGTAGTGAGTCATTCCTTGTATTTTATGATTATCACTCCTTATCTTTATACGTTGTGTTTTATTTATATTTACTTACTAAGTATGTAATAAGATCACATTAATCATCTTAAATTTTTTGTGGGATAAGGGGATTATGATGATGGAAACCATTAAGTGAGTAAGAAATACTTATTTAAGCTTATAGTCTTACAATCCTAACATGAAAAAGTATCAACTTTCCTAAATATGAAATTATCATTGCTTTTATTAGCAACCATGTCTCATGGGTCTATATATTTGTGATATAATATAACTATCTTGTCATGGACAATATCATAGGTAACTTAAATATGGTGAATCTATTAAAATATTTAATAAAAAACAATCAAGAAGTATTAAGTAAGTTATATGAACTCGTGTTCTAGTAAAGAGATGTCAGGGACCATATAAATATGGGTCGCGTATATTGTATTTAAAAGACGGTAGAAGAAAACTCACGTACCCCAAAGGTGGATGTCAGTAAAAAACTATCTAATTCAAATAACATAGGTATACCCCCATTTGGTCTATTATTTAAAACCAACCATATTATACAAGATCAAACATTGAAGATCTACTCCTAGCATGTATGCACATCTACACGCGTGGAACTCCTTTGCCATTTTTTAATCACCACAACCTGTTTCCTTATTTTATATACTTAGCATATACGTTTTCTCATTTATCTCTCTTTACTCACTTAAAGTCTCTATATTCTTCTTATCTAAACACCATTTTATAATATTTTTACTAATCTGATCTATCTTCTTCTTATAATTTTTATACCCTATTCGTATACACGTACCTTTTACTGAGTTATTTCCTTCTACTTAATTAGTCCAAAACTATATTTATTTTAACTCTTATAACTTCCTCTCATAAACTTCATTCATCATTTTAATTGCAATTCACGACACAACTAACACCACTCCAATGAAAGTAAGAGGTGGAAAATCAAAATCAATGGAAAACTCATATCTTCTACCAACTACAGTTTTGATACCAATTCAAGCATATGGCGAACCTAATAAAACTACATATATACTAGTTTATACCACCACTTATTCTTGTATAAGATGTAGTTGAAGTAGATGGTTAAGGATGTCCGCTAAGATGGTAACATGGTTGACTTTTTCAGGTTCCTAAAAAAAGAGTTATACAAATTTCTAGCACAAAACAATATATATTCATTTAAATCGATATTCCATTTTGGGTATGCCGTTTTGGATAGAAGAGGCAGTCAACCTATATGCCTAGAGGTAGCTAAAATCGAAACTATTTCTTCATAATAATTGTACAATCAAAGATCCTACAATGAATGTTGGTACAACTCTTGAGCAATAGAGTATCACACACAATGATATGCCAAGAGAAGTGTGATATAAGAATTAAGTGGAAGATTGAATATAAATATCATGATGTTATTTTAAGAATAATAGATAAAGTAGTGGCACGTGGATAGTGATTGTAGTTCATCGTATGCACCAACAAAATGTAATATAAAGTATGTGATGTATATGTGAGTTAGGGAGAGTATTAATGAAGATAAAGAAAAATCAATCACATAGGTATATATATTTTCACAACGAATAAGTAATTCAAGCATACAAAGGGTTTTATCACAAGTTTTTTTTGATGAAGATATGAAATCCTTAATTAACTAAGGGTTTATCACATAAAAGCATCATATATGAGGGACTATATGCTAACACATACATATGCAATTTAATAAGGATGATAACTATATCACCTCTTGAGAGTAAAATTCGGAGATAAGACCAAAATTTTATGAATATGAGTTGTTAATGACTTATGCAACTGTGCCAATTTGGTGGATACCCCACGGTATGTGTGAACTTATACTTGGTAGATTAATATGCTAAAGATAGTTATAATATAACAAATATTAGATAGTGCTCCTACTTAGATTATTTTCTTTCCTAAATGTTGGATTTAACACTACTTATGTAAAAATATACCATTTCCCTATTATCCTAATTTTGTATATTAGATTGTGCGATCTATTTTGTCCTAAATTAACCAACATTCTTTGCACATTGTATTTATATGTTTGTGAATTTGTTTGAAAGAGTCCTCAAAAGTAAACTAATAATCTATTTATATTGTTAGATTTAAGAGAATTAGTAATAATTGTATGTTTTATTGCTTAACTTACAAACATGGAATTAACTAATTTATTAATTATATTTTTTATAGTCAAGAGATTCTTCTATACTTGAACCTATCAAGCCCTTGATTATATTCTTTCCTAGTTGGTGCTTTCAATTAACCATTTGCTTAATCTCAAAGATGTTGAATTTGTTTTAATTTTTCAAGTTTATATCTTGATAATATAGTTTGAATATGATTAAAAAAATGTATGGATTTTTTTTATTCAGTCATATTATACCTATTCATCCCAATGGGGATAAATCACGGACTCCCACTATACACGTTTAATATCAACCTACTCATATCATGTAACCAAATCGGTTGGAGGGGTTCCATTTATCATTTTGTTAAATTTTCTTAAGCTTTTTTTGGTACATATATCACTCCACTGTCAGCACGCACTGGTTATATAATACAAGTAAAACTATGTTTTTTTTACTTTACTTTAAGGTAAATGTATCTTTTTTTGTCATTACTTTAACCTTGTAGCTAAATTATCACCACAAATATTTATTAAAAACGAACATTTATGAGTAATAATTATTATGTTATACAAGTTTTTGCTCTAAAATATTTTGAATTTCAATTTTAAATGACTTTATGGTATCTACTTACTTAGTCCTTGGCGTACTACAAAATATTTTTATCTAATCCACAATATTAGATATAGGGAGAAAATGTAGTTTCTTTGGTATATTTGATATATTTAGAAAATATTAAAAAAAGACCTCAAAAATAAATTAGACATATTTCTATTAAATAAAATAAAAATACATGATAACTATTGGAAGAGACTTCAAACCAACGAAAATAAATTGAATAACAAAAATGATTTATTCGAAATATCCCAAATGATTCAAAATACAAATAAAAGTTATCTAAAGAAATTAAAGTTTCAGGGTCAAGTCTAATTCTAGTTCTTCAGTTGTTGATTGATTGTTTGCTGTTGATGGACTTGTAGACGAACCATTGATGACCAACTCTCTTCCATTAACAATATTACCATAAACCTGTTGGGGAAACCAAGCAGCATCATTTCTAGGGTTTTGAATTTTTATGAATGGTGTGTTTTCAATTAATTGGGGAGGCGGTAGAGTAATTGGTATCCTATGAAACATTGGAATAGGATAAAGGTTATATGCATGTGTATTTTGGGGTTGTTGCAACGAATATGAAAAATTAGGAGAAGATCTCACAATAGAATAGTTATTATTAATTTCAATATTGGATCTTTCTCGTTTTCTATTAATAAGATGTTTCGGAGCTCTATGAGCATTGCCATGACCACCTAAAGCTTGCCTCGTTTCATACGTATTGTTGCAAAACTTGCATTTGAATTTCTTTGGTTGTTCTACCAAACTTACTTCTACCACATCTGATTGGATGGGTGAACATGCCGCCTCAACTAGAGTTGGTTTCGAACTGGAACCTATTTCACAATTGGATTCATAATTAGGGTTTTTTTTCTCCGGAAGTTTATTTTCAGTTGTGGCAATAAGGAGAGGAAAAACTGAAATGTTCTCGACTTGACTTTTACGTTGTGGATTCATTGTAGATGAAAGGTTTTTCGAAAATGAGTTAGGTGTCATTGACAAGAGAGTTATAGAGTGATATTTATAGGGGAAGAATTCGCATTTGTAATGTATATCTTTATTTGGGAATCATTTGTATAATCATTATATTGAATAAAAACATTATTTTTCAATGTCTTTTTGACTATGACCATGAAAAGTATAGATTACATTTAAGTTTATTTATTTCCTTTTATCTAACCATTAAATTACAAGTATTACTTTGTAGATAATTACTACATTATGAAGTAAAAGTATAAAACTTTATTTCCAATTTATATTCTAGAAATACTCATATAATTTATTATACATTAACTAATATTAGTGACATTTTTTTAGTATGGGAGTATAACAAAGTACTAAAGAAATATTATTTTATATTTTTTTGTAATTTTATCAAATACAACGGTCGAATATGAGTTAGGTGTGGTTGACAAGAGAGTTATAGAGTGATATTTATTGGGGAAGAATTCTCATTTGTAATGTATATCTTAATTTCGGGAATCATTTGTATAATCATTATATTGAATAAAAACATTCTTTTTCAATGTCTTATTGACTATGACCATGAAAAGTATAGATTACATTTAAGTTTATTAATTTCCTTTTATCTAACCTTTAAAAAGTACGACTTCGTAGATAATTACTACATTATAAAGTAAAAGTATAAAACTTTACTTCAAATTTATATTCTAGAAATACTCATATAATTTATTATACATTAACAAACATTAGTGACATTTTTTTTAGTATGGGAGTATAACAAAGTACTAAAGAAATCTTATTTTATATTTGTTTTGTAATTTTATCAAATACAACGGTTGAAGTAATTTAGTTTTATCATATGTATTATACTCACAAAGAAATTGTTCAACACCTTTGTTTCGTATACCATTTTAAGTCAATATATTTTGGCCTATTAGTATTATTATAAATATTTATTAATGACAAAATAGATACTTTATCTCATGTAGTGTTTGCAAATTGACAACTTCTCATAAAAAATTTACTCCCTCTAATTTCATATTAATTGTTGAAGGTGGAAGTTGTCACCTTACAATACTACAAGTGTTAAAGTATTGTTTTCCCTTCATAATTTATCTTGATAAATAATTTTATATCATATATACACCTCAATGAATTTATTGTTAAGAAATGAGGTTAGAAGAGGATAAACCTAAAGATAACGAGGCCTTGTACATCAAATCAAATATTTGATACTTAGTCTAAAATGTTAGTTGATTCAATACCAAGCAAAACTAAGAATAATGTTATTTTGAAATTTTTTAGGTCATAACTAGTCGTTTTTATCTTAAATGAAAAGAAGAAATATAGAATTATAGGACAATTATAAATATAAGAAACTAGTAGATAATGTTACACAATAACATATAAGTTTCCTCTCATTACAAACTAACTCATGATTGAAAAAAAAGTCTGCGAAGTACATTTTGTGGTTAAAATAATCACCGGTTTTGACAAAACATAAATGGTTTTCCAAAATTAAAAGATATAAAAATCGTTTTAGTGTAAACTAACTATTACAGCAAAATCAAATACGATTAAGTTAAATGAAATACGATTACAGGAAACAAATACACTTTCACGGAAAGAAAAGGAATAACAAAGTACACCTACAGTTGTTAAAAAGATATTCCGTCGTATCGGTATCTCTAACGGAAAAACAAAGAGCATTTTTAGAGAGGTAGAGTGTTATTCTTTTCTGGTATATTCCTCCCTTTGGCAAGTGAGGTATAGTATCTATTTATAGGGAAATGGGAGGGTAAGGTCCTATCAGAAACGTCACCATGAATGGGTCTTCAATTTATCCATTAAGGCTGACGTTGTTGGAGGTTACAATTTACACCTTTTCAATTTCAGACATGTAACTGCTGGAGAAGAATATTCTGGCTTTATGGCGTCTTGAATGCATAAACGTTATGTCTTTCTGATGATAGGATTTGAACTCCAACCGACCACTATAAGAACTAGCTTATTTCTCCTTGAATCAATTCAGAAAAAGTGTTTCATTTTTAATTTTTTGACTCCTCAAACCCCCCAAACTCCCCAACTCCCCCACGAGCCCACGCCCAAGCCAGGCCGGGCCAGGCAGGTGGTGGTGGCGGTGAGCGTGTGGGGCTTTGCCTCTTCTTCTTTGGCCTTCATAGCCTTTAGGCCTTTTGGATATAATAGATGGGTAAGCATATTTATTCTAATATTATTTTTATCTCTCCTCCTATGTGGGACAAATCAAGCACAAAAAAGTGATTTTTCCACTTCTCCAAAAGAATAGGTAAGGATAGATGTGTTTGATACTTTAATATAAATCTTTTCCACTTTTCCAAAAGAGCATGATCGGATTTATAATAATAATTAATCTAAACTATTTATTAGAATCCTAACAATCTTTCACTTAGGGTCTTTAGGAGAGTAGGTGAACAGGTTTCCATAACTACAAGCATTTGGGTGAATTGTACTTAAGTGGCAATATCTTTCGATTTGAATTGTCACGTAGTGAAGTGAGGCAACCACCGAATTCCGTTTAAGTGAACTTACTCTTGAACTTTAATAGTTTTTGATGGAGACCCACACAACACATACTTTACCCTACTGAAAGTTATAGTTCCCTCGAACATCACCCCTAAGTTAGTTCATCATGTCCTTCTCTAAGGACCTCCCCTTGCGGGCTATGAGCTTGGTGGATTTATTCATTTTGAGAGTTGTGTAAGGACGTCTCCTTAACACTCTTATCATGAATGTTGAGTGTCACTTTTGACTATGAATTCATCAAGTCCTTCTCTAAAGGACCAATTGAGTTGAATACTCATCCTCGTGTTCTTCCTAGAATTATACGCCTTATACGTGAATTCATCAAGTCCTTCACAATAGGACCACCACGAGTGGCTATGAATTCATTAAGACGGTTTATACATTCGTGTCATATCCCGTGACTATTGAGTCTATTGTATTTGGTCCAACAGTGATCGTACTTAAAACTCGGGTAACCTTTGCTAATCACCCCCACATTTGAGTTAGTGGGACAGAACCGATTATCATAGCCTTTGGCTATGTAACTACATAGGGGTGTGTAAGGAACTAACTTGGTCGATAATTCCGTTAATGTCACAGAGCTATTAGAAGGAATTTATAACAACATTCGTGCCCTAAGACTTTTGATTCAGCAAAGTAGTTGGGTTTCAACCTCAGGCTTATATTTATAAACACATATTCCGTTTCACATTAGTATTAGGAGATATACTCTCATAAACCTGATTTAGACACCTATCAAGGTTAAATAGTATGGGTTGTCTCCTCTACTAGGGAAATTTATAAAAATATTTAAGTCCGAATGTACTAATTCTGGTAGTTTAGAATTCTCAAGGTTTTCATATTAATGGGTTTTATTCCCATGAGTTTGGACTCTACACATATCATATAATATATAAAGTCATCGACCTTATTAGTCAAGGGGATTTTAGCCTTTTAATAGAAGATAGAAGAAAGATAGCCTAATATACCATTCCACACATTTTAACATTTAAACAGATAAGCAGAGGTTACAACGTTCAATCACACAAACCCTTATTTTAAAAATAAAAACCCCTTCCTCACAAACTCATCTTATTGGTACTAGTCACGGGTTACAATATTTAAAACAAATAAACCATTATGTAAATACCCTTTTCCCACAAACTCATCATTTTTAGTAATGATTATTCCCCCCCCCCCTCGAAAACTAGTTTGAGTCCCACTTTGTTAAGAAGGGCTTCGGAAACCAAGTCCCTACGGAGCGAGGGGACGAAGAGAACATCGTTTAACTCAAGAATCTTACCAGAAGTGAGTTTGAGGGTAACCTGTCCTTTTCCGAGTACTATAGCAGTGGATGAGTCTCCCAGGTACACGCATTCACCATTGGTTGCTTCCTCAAACTTTTTGAACAAGGCTTTGTTTGCACAGAAGTGTCGTGAGGCCCCAGTGTCAAGGATCCACTCGCTTTTGCTTCCTACCAAACAAACCTCAACCATTACCGCAATGATTATCTCTTCGGTTTCAGTTAGGTTTGCAGCAGGTTTTGGATCAGGAATAACTCTAAGAGTACATTCAAAAGCTCTATATCCTTCTTTACCAAAACAATAACAAGCACCCTTGGGTTTCTGAATCTTACCAGAAGATTTAAACCTTTTGTTTTGTTTGTTAGCGTTGTTGCGGTTCTTATTCCCCCCGGATTTGGAATTGTTAGCGCCTTGTTGTTTTCCATTACCTTCGAATATGTCCTTGTTACCATACCCAGAACTTTCAACAAGGTTATCCTTCAAGGAATGAGGAGGGGAAGAAAGAGACTTATCCTTGAGTCGATTGGCTTCTTCGTCTTGCATGTGGCTGATGAGTTCTTGGAGGGTCATTTCCTTCTTTTTTGTCTTTGAGGTGGTTACGGTATTCACTCCAAGATGGGGGAAATTTATCAAGAAAAATGTTGGCTTGAAAAAATTCTCACATCTTCATGCCTTTGGCGACTACCTCCGCACATAGGTTCTCGTACATATGAAGTTGTTCAGTCATAGGTTTTTGATTCGTAAGTCTAAAATCGTACCAATTCCCAATGACGTACTTTTTCTTACCAGAATCATCATCCCCATATTTCTTCTCGAGAGCTTCCCATATGACCTTTGTCGATTTCTCTTTGAAAGGAGATCAAAGATGGGGTTAGTAATATTGTTCAACATCCAGCCCCGAGCCATGGTATTAGCCCTTTTGAACCTGGATTCGAGGGAAAGATGTCTAGCTAGCTCTTGTTCAGTATGAGCTCCAATTTCCATAAGTGGAGGAGCCTCGACTATAGCAAAGTCGGGTTCATACTGTTCAAGACAAATTATGACCTTTTGTGTCCAACGCTTGTAGTTAGAACCATTAAAGGGTTCCAACTTATTTACGTCGAGAAATGGATTTACGTTCAAAGGAGAACCAACATCCGAAACAGGAAGAGACATATCAGAAAATAACCGGTGAGTAAAGAAAATGAATATCTTATGATTAAAATAATCACCGGTTTTGACAAAACAGAAATGGTTTTCCAAAAGTAAAAAAATAAAAATCGTTTTAACGTAAACTAACTATTACAGCAAAATCAAATACGATTACAGCAAAATCAAATACGATTACAGCAAAAGTAAATACGATTACAGGAAACAAATAAACTTTCACTGAAGGAAAAGCAATAACAAAGTACACCTACTGTTGTTATAAATATATTCCGACATATAGGTATCTCTAACGGAAAAACAAAGAGCGTTTTTAGAGAGGCAGAGTGTTATTCTTTTCTGTTGTATTCCTCCCTTTGGCAAGTGAGGGAGAGACTCTATTTATAGGGAAATGGGAGAGTAAGGGCCTATCAGAAACGTCACCATATTGGGTCTTCAATTGCTCCATTAAGGCTGGCGTTTTTTGAGGTTACAGATGTTACACATTTTCAATTTCAGACATGTAACTGCTGGAGAAGAATATTCTGGCTTTATGGCGTCTTGAATGCGTGAACGTTATGAACGTTATGTCTTTCTGATGGTAGGATTTGAACTCCAATCGACCATTATAAGAACCAGCTTATTTATCCTTGAATCATTTCAGAAAAAGTGTTTCATTTTTCATTTTTTGACTCCCCAACTCCCACACGGCCCATGCCCCACGCCCAAGCGGGGCAGGGCCGGGTTGGTAGGTGGTGGTGGTGGTATTGTGCACGTTTGGGGCTTTGCCTCTTCCTCTTTGGCCTTCATAGCCTTTAGGACTTTTGGATATAATATATGGGTAAGCATATTTATACTAATATTTTTTTTCATCTCTCCTCCTATGTGGGACAAATCATGCACAAAAGAGTGACTTTTCCACTTCTCCAAAAGAATAGGAAAGGATAGGTGTATTTGATACTTTAATATAAATTTTTTCCACTTCTCCAAAAGAGCATGATCGAATTTATAATAATAATTAATCTAAACTATTGAGTAAAATCCTAACACATTTTTGCTCTCCGATCTCTCTGAATTTTAATATTTCAAAGATCAAATATGTTATTAGTTATTTCTTTATTTCCCATGTCACCATCTTCTTTTCTCTCTTTGACCTTTTTACTTTTATGATTTGGCTTATTGAATTATTTTTGCTAGTTTGATGCTCCAAACATTATCTCAACCTATTAGTTAGTTTTTTTGTTTCTTTTGTAGCAGCTAGGGGAATAGATTCACTCAATTAATCAATTATTCTAGATTACTCAATTCATATTCTCAACCACACTATTTCAATAATCTAACTTGAAATATAAATGTCATGCTTGCACTAAGTTTTTCTCACACATATTAATATTTTACTATGATAAGTAATTTCTATTAACATTTCTTTTCTAAAAAATATTATAGTATATACTATCGTGTAAACCTTTTAAAATGCGTTTCAACTCTATTAACCATCACTCTCTATTATAAGGCTTCAATCCTTCTGATCATCTTGCTCCTCAAGATCCTTACCATCCTCATTTTTTTGTTCTTATCTATAATGGTTTAAGTTTTAAGTTTTATATGACTTACATACTTGAATACATTATATTTATTAGCTTTCGTTCTACGAAAAGTTGTAACAATTTCACAGGTCCACGTGGTGGTAAATTAAACATACCTTCTATAAAAGATACATATTATAAAGGTAAGAGTGTTACCCTTGAAAGCACAATACTAGTGTCTCCTTGTGTGTTCTAAATAAACACACCTAAAAAGTCAAGACACGTACCACAAGTGTACGGGTCGTCCAAGTAATATCCGGTTAACGGGATTTCGATATCAGGGACGGATTAGGATATGACTAAAGTGTTATGCAATAAATGGAAATAGTTGCTTGAATGACTAATAAAAGTAAAAGAAATAAATTTTTGTTTTGTTTTTGTTTAAGGACGAAAGTGCGAATAAAGTAAAATATTAAACTAATTTAATGCTAATAATGAGATGCAATAAAATAAAATATGAATAGACGCAAGAAAGGGAGAATGGTACTTGAGTCACGCTAGGGTTTCACTGAAATAAACTTAATCAATGGTTCTTTTAAGGGACAAATTAGTAATTAGTAATAGTCGGGATTCTAGATTCTTCTAACCCCTGTCAGGTGGACTTAGGAGCTATTCTCAGATGTTACAAACTCCGCCAGGGCGATCATAATCCACCTTCGAATGTCAGGTTCTCTATCCAATTGTCTATAAGGTTAACTAAGTCCGTTAGGATCAATAATTTCTACCTTACGTTTATTTCCTATGTTCGTAATTAAACCCCCCGTCAAGGCGATCACTTCCCCACAAAAGTGAATAGCTTAATTACTAAAACCTATGTCTAATTGTCCAAATTAAAAATAGTGAAATAACCTTACGATAGTAAACACTACTAAATTACCCAATTCTATTTAAATTATAAAAATCCCAAATAAGAAAACCTCAATCAAATGAATTAGGGTTCAACCCATATAGCGATTCTCAAGCAATTAAAAGGTTTAGCTCATAATGGAAAATAAAACTAAGAAAATAAAATTAAAAGAATTAATGTTTAATATAAAGAAAATAAAATAAAACCTAATTACGAGGTTGGGTTTGGCTGCGAATTGGAGAAAATGACTTTCTACAGCTCGTAGCTTTCTTCCTCCGTGCTTGCTCTGACTTGAAAACCTTACGCCTCTTGTGTAATTCTATGAAGTGTGTCTAAAGAGGAGGCTAAGGGGTGTATTTATAGGTGCTAGGAAGCCCTAATTCGTTTTTACTTGGAGTGGAAGACAAGTAAAGGACTCTTTAATTCGTAACCCTAAAATATAGGAAAGGTAAGATTCTACTGTTGATTTGTTTTGGTCATATCTCCTTCAATACTTATTCGTTTGATGCATTATTTATATCAAAATTACTTGTCTCGGAAAGCTCTATCCATTGGTCCAGAACCATTCATCCAAATTCCTATCCAATCTTAAGTGATGAGCTCGTCTTTGAACGTGGCTGGAATTTCAGATTTATTTGGTAACTTTATCTTTTCCTTCTTTGCATATATCCTTCCTTAATCTTCTTATTTCCATGTATATCTTCATTACTTTACTTATTAGACTCGACTTGTTCTCTAATTAATTACCATATATATTTTAAAGTTTCACAATAAATAAATAATTAAACCACACATGCTTTACAAATTAATAAGTCAATAATTCAAGACTAGAAATAAGAAAGTGCACTCTAAAATTAGAAACTCGAATAAAATACTTCCTAGCACTCGAAAAATAATCTGAGACTTAAATTCCCACTTCTCCTCCTTGTATGAAATTTAAGAACCTACTAACTTTGCACTAAGAATAACAAAATTAACGCACAAAAGCTCTAAAAATGCAAATAGTCTAATTCTAAGGGGAGAAAGTTCAATATGACAAAATAAGCATAAAAGTCTACCTAATAAGTCAAATATTGACCTAAAATGATTTCTCCAAAGGGCTAATATTTAGAACAAATAGGGAGACATCAAATACCACCTTCATGTACAGAATTAGGTTAAGATTTTCACAAAATTACTATACCAATAAAATGTTAGTACACGTAACAAAATGCATTTCCATTGTATAACATCACTTATCCTCACAGAAGATAAACAAATGGTTGAACCAGTGGGATATCATCATTTCCCATGATGTGTACAATTGTGTCGCCATAATATGTTTCATATGGTCAATTATTTAGGTGTCTAATTTGATTTTTATATTGTTTGTTGGGTCATGAGCATACTGGTTTACATATGTTTATCCAATTTGGAGTAATAATTAGAGCAATAAAAAGGTTTATATTCCTTCTCAAAGGGAAACTTGATGCATGGTTTCATCTAAAGTATAAGAAGTTTGTTGAGTCACGTGTAGTATGTGGTGTTCTATGTCATGTTGCTAGTAATATGAAACAACCACATAATGTGTTTGTTTACCCACATTAAAATAATATTTATTGATAAGTCTCTCTGATCTTATGATTAATTAAAAAAATCTTAATGATTTTTGAACCTATACATAATGTTAAAAAATTTCATGGTACTTCTAACCAAGAAAAATGGGGCATGACTGACATACCTAACCATGTGTTGACTAGTGAAAATAAGGAGGATAGCTATATTATGGGAAAAGGTTACAACTGAAACACATCTATTATTTGATTATTTATTCGTATGTGTTATTGAACTAGATACTCTTGAAATTGATTTTATGTAAGGAAATCCTATTTTAGAAGTTATCCAATCTCCTCCAGATCATGTGAATAATTCTATTATGTAGATTAACTTGTGGTCATGGTTATTATATTATATTATATATATATATATATAGTAAATAAACTATTAGTTGTTTTGTCTTAAAGTGATTACTATTGTTTCCCAATCAAGGATCCCCCTAAAGATTATATTGATGAAGTATTACCACATATCTCCTAGTATATAAAGGATATATGCTTCATTAAGTGCATGTAAATAGTGTTGGTCAAATGAGGTTTTTTACCCAAGTGTTGACCGAACGGACTATGACTTGATTAATACATATATCTAATTGTTAATACTAATGTAATATATTCACTTTGTTTTAAAATATTTAAAGTTGAATGAGAAATTGAGTCATGAAATTTTAGAGAAATAAATAAATAAATATTTTCTATTTATTTATATGTTTATATATATGGTAAAGGTGAAAGAAAGAAAAACAAAAAGTTTACTTTTTTACTATTAGGTCAAGCCCAATAGTTGCTTTTTCAATGTTCAAGTCTTTAGTATTACCATTGGCATGGCCTAATAGTTAATGTCTAATAAATACTAAAGATCCATTAATATTGGATCAAGCCCAATAGAAATAGTTCTTTTACTAACTAACGTGTCTTTTATTCAAAAGTTACATCTCTAAATTTCAAAGTCACAACCCTTTTGAATGGATGTCTTGCCACATATTCATTTTTCATAAATAGTTGTCCAACTCAAACAATTTATTTATCCAGTTTTTTGAAGCATTGAGCATTAAAAAATTATACGAGATGGATTAAAAGAAGTTGATTTATTAAGTTTGTTGAAATTCGGATGAAATTATATGTCTCTTTCTTCTGAATAATTTTGTCTTTGTATCCTGGATGTTGAATCCAACAAAAGTAAAGTTATCGGCACGTGTCTTAAATACCTTAAAAACAACAGATTCAATTTGGGTCTTGACAAGTAACTTATATATTTATTTACATTTTATTTATTTATGTATTTATTTTTATATTATATTACCATTTTATACAAATGAAACACACAAATGGACCATAGTAGCACCATTTGGTCTTAATAAATATCACTTCTCCACACCAATATGTTGATCCTATAGGGTTAAACCTCTAACGATATTGGTCATCAACCTCCAACCTACCATATGAGAAGCTCTTAAAATATGGTACCATTTATTCTAAAGTGGTAACCCTCACTTTGTTATAAATTGTAATGGACTTAATAGTCCAACATGGTCAATAGAAAATTTAGACAACCCGCTTGGTAATTCTTATAACACTAACTTATTCATCCTTACAGTTTATTGTGAAAGATGATATATAAAGTAGGATATGTAGTAATTAGGTAATGCAATCTAACTTAAGCTAAGGAAGAAAAGCAATTAGGTAAATGAAATGGCTGCGATACATAAGAGAAGAGGATGAAGATTATGCGAGCCATTTAGATTGATTAAGTTTACCTACATCCACTACCTAAGGTAATTTTCATAGTATTTTCAGACTTCTTCAATATGATTGATGATATCTCTTCCGTATTATATCTGACTTTTTCGAGTTCTTACAATAAAACGTTATACCAATTTCTGGAAAAAAATGCTATACTGATTTCAAATTGTGTTTTGGTCTGGGTGATGTCGTTTCTAGACTAGAGATGCATCCAACCTATATGCCTATTTTTAACTCAAATTGAAATTATTTCTTCATAATAGATTTAGAATATGAATGTTAATACAACTCACAAAAATAGAGTATCATACTCAGGATATGTCAAGAATAGTGTGAAGTAAGAATTATGTGAAAGATAGAATATAAATATCATGATATTGATTCTAATAATAAGATGAACTAGTGGAAAGTAGATAAGGATTATAGTTCAACTTAGGATCAAGAAAATGTATGATAAAGCATGTGGCCTGTATATTAACATCATTTCTCATGACGAGCATAATTCTATTTATAAGAAAGTTGTTGAAAAGGGTTCTTTGAGGTAGAAGTTACTACAATGTATACTCACCTTTCTCTAGTGGATTTTGGTATTATGCTTAGGTATTGTTGTATTTGTAATGGGAGTTAGAGGGGAAGTAAGTGGGTAGAAAAGAAAAAAGATTGCAGATCAAGCTTCGCTCTCGATACATAATGAAAGCATGAATTAGACTTTGGCACTAAAGTTCCTACTTTGGAGCTCAAGTTTCGAGCTATAGTGTTCTTGAAGAATATATGCTTCGTTTGTTTCTAAAGAACTCAAACGTTTTTGCATCGTTTCCATAATTCAGAAGATTCTTTAGGCTAAATCTCATTGGAATTGGCTGATGAAACATCGGGGTATTGATTTCTTTCAGACATTATTGTTAAATGTAACAGACCAAATATACAACAAGAGGAGTTGGTTTGATCTTCAAATCTTAATTGAAACTTTACTAGTAACAAAAAAGGACAATTTAAAGGCATTGAAGCTTAAGTGTCATTGTATAGGTTCTAACCTTTTTACATAACTAATAACTTAATGATAAGGATGCCAAACCTACTATTTCCATAACAGGATTTAAAGTAAATCTAAATTTACTGATTCTTTTCAATGCCTCAGTATTTTTGCATCGGATACCCACTCCTGCATAAAAAAAGGCGTCATTGCTAGCATGACAAAGGTTGTTACTCTCACAATACAATTTGCGTGCATCAAGCATAATAATACACTACAATTAGAGTTTATTGTTGAATATTATGGCTCGATTGTTATGTAAGACAAAACCACCATTTGCTATAAATGTGTCTACTGAGCACCAGTTGTAGATTCGAGAACGAATATTTCTAACTAAGAAAGGATGATGCCCTGGGAAATGATCCAACATAATCCCGAAATAATTTATAAAGTTTCAAAGATTTGTTTTTAAAATAAATTTTTTAATGGTTAATAAATTTAATATTCTATTGGTTAAAGGTTTATTTCAGTTATTTTAGAAGGTTCAATTTATGTTAACGTGCTTAAAAATGCCCTAATAATCACGTAATATCTCAAAGTTGGGGGTCTTCAGCTTGTTTGGCCGGCTAGCCGGTCATGTGACCGGCATGCCGGTCCGGCCTGCTGTGGACTCCAATTTTTTTCGTTTTCTCGTCGTTTTGACGCCAAACTCATGACTCTTTTACCCCTGAAATCATTAAAAACAACTGCCCTTCCACATTTCTTAATAATACACACTAAATTAACAAAATTTATCTATTATACACTACGAAAATCAAAATACTTAAACTAATATACAAGAAATTGGCTTTTGTTTAACGTCGTTAAGCTCGACGGGTTACCTCACGCTTCTAAGGAGGCTCGATGAGATACATGATCTCTCCGGGATGTGGATCTTCTGAGTGATTGGTGTCTTCACCTCCATGGTATATCTTCAATTGATGACCGTTCACCATGAATGTACGGTTCTCAAGGGGATGTTCTATTTCTATCGCTCCATGAGGTGTGACTTTGGTCACAACATACGGACCTGACCACTTCGATCTTAATTTAACCGGATAATTGCTGAACTTTGAGTTATACTTCAATACTTTTTGTCCCACCACAAAGTTCTTCTCACGAATCCGATTATCATGCCACCTCTTAGTATTTTCTTTGTAGAGTTTAGCATTTTCATAAGCATGTAATCAGAATTCATCAAGCTCATTGAGTTTCATCATTCGATTCTGACCAGCTAAATTAGGATCTAAGTTTAACTGCGCAATAGCCCAATACCCACCCATTTCAAGCTCAAGAGGTAAGTGACAAGCCTTACCATAAACCACTCGATACGGGGATGCACCAACTGGAGTTTTGAACGCAGTACGATAAGCCCATTATGCAATATCTAACTTCATTGACCAATATATTCTTGTAGGATCAACAGTCTTCTCTAAAATAGATTTTACCTCACGATTTGAGACTTCAGCTTGACCATTGGCTTGCGAATGATAAGCGGTACATACACGGTGTCGCACCCCATACTTCTCTAGAAATGTCTTTAAATACTTATTGACGAAATGAGAACCTCCATCGCTAATAATTACTCTTGGTGTACCATGTCTAGTGAAGATATGTGATTTAAGAAACTTAATTACTACTCGCGAATCATTGGTTGGTAGAGCAATAGCCTCTACCCACTTAGACACGTAATCAACAACTAATAAGATGTAGAGGTTACCATTAGAAGGAACGAATGGACCCATAAAATCTATACCCCATACATAGAATATTTCTACCTCAAGAACATTATAACGTGTCATCTCATCCCTCGTGGATATATTCCCTGTAAATTGACATCTTTCACATCTCTTAACATATTCATGACAGTCTTTCATAATAGAAGGCCAGTAAAAACCTGATTGTAATACCTTAGCAGCAGTTCGATCTCCTTTAAAATGTCCACCATAAGGTGAATCATGACACCCAGCTACGATCGCTTCAGTTTCTTCCTTTGGTATACATCTTCTCACCATCTGATCCGCACATACTTTGTAGAGGAAAGGGTCCTCCCAAAATAACTGTCTAGCACGGTGAGCTAATCTTTTTCTTTCTTGATAAGCTGAACCTTCAGGGAAAGAACCACTTACAATTAAATTTGCAATATCGGCATACCAAGGAGTATTCTCTAGGTGAATTGCGAACAAACTCTCATCATGAAATTCTTCTCTAACTACTTCAGGTCCACCATTTGATTCTGATCCTTCAAGACGAGAAAGATGATCTGCAACTTGATTCTCACAACCCTTTCTATCTTTAATCTCTAAATCGAATTCTTGAAGCAATAAAACCCATCTTATCAACCGTGGTTTAGCATATTTATTTTCCATAAGATATCTAATAGCAGAATGATCTGCATAAACAACAACTTTCGCTCCAAGGAGATAGGCACGAAACTTATCGAATGAATAAACAACAACTAGCAATTCTTTCTCTATAACAGTATAATTAATTTGAGCACCATTGAAAGTTTTGCTTACATAGTATATCGAATGAAATATCTTCTCTTTTCTTTGGCCTAAAATGGAACCCATAGCTAGCATCACACATAACTTCAAACGGTAAATTCCAATCCAGTGGTAAAACGATTGGAGCGGTAATGAGTTTTTCCTTGATTGCTTTGAAGGCCACCATGCAATCTTCATTGAAAAGGAATTTGGTGTCCTTCTCAAGTAAGTTACATAGTGGTTTAGAAATCTTAGAAAAGTCTTTGATAAACCTCCTATAAAAGCCAGCATGGCCAAGAAAGCTTCTCACCCCTTTAACAGAAACAGGAGGTGGAAGAGTTTTAATTACCTCTATCTTTGCGCGGTCAACCTCTAAACCAACACTCGAAACCTTGTGACCCAGTACAATACCTTCTCGAACCATAAAATGACACTTCTCCCAATGTAAAACCAAATCACTCTCCTTGCATCTAATCAACACTTTCTCCAAATTCTCTAAACACTTATCAAAGTCATCACCGAATACAGAGAAATCGTCCATAAATACCTCAAGGAAGTTATCGATCATATCCCAGAAGATTGCCATCATACATCTTTGAAACGTAGCAGGTGCGTTACATAACCCAAATGGCATTCTGCGATATGCAAAAGTACCAAAGGGGCATGTAAAGGTTGTCTTGTGTTAATCTTCAGGTGCCACATAAATTTGATTATACCCGGAATATCCATCTAAAAAACAGTAATATTCTCTACCAGATAATTTGTCTAACATTTGATCGATGAAGGGAAGCGGAAAGTGATCTTTTTTGGTGGCCTTGTTCAGTTTACGATAATCCATACAAACTCTCTAACCAACTACAGTTCTTGAAGGAATAGCTTCACTTTGATCGTTAAGAACTGTTGTGATTCCTCCTTTCTTCGAAACACACTGAACCGGACTCACCCATTCACTACTCGAAATGGGATAGATAATCCTTGCGTCTAACAGCTTAATAACCTCTTTCTTTACAACTTCCTTCATGGCTGGCATTAATCTCCTTTGACCTTCAACTGAGCGTGGGTTATTGTCTTCAAGAATGATTTTGTGTTGACAATAGGAGGGGCTAATGCCTTTGATGTCGGCAATAGTCCATCCTATCGCCTCTTTGTTAGCTCTTAACACATGCAACAGTTTATCTTCTTGAGGACCTATTAAATTTGCTGAAACAATAACAAGTAGAGTTTCATTAGTACCTAAATACGCGTACCTCAAGTGTAAGGGCAAAGGCTTTTCTTCCAATTGCGGAGGATATTTGATTGAAGGTTTCTTTTTAGTTACAATCTCCCCCGGTTCCCTCACAGATTCATAGGCAAGACACCTATACTTTGGATTCTCAGATTTTAGAGCTACCACTATTTCGGTAAGCTCTTCCATCAATTCAGGTAGATCTAATGTCAAAGCTGCCTACAAAACATCATCACAAGTAAATTCATTATATACCTCTTGCGTGGCATGCTCAATTACATCCATTCAGAAACAATCCTCTTGAGAATCTGGAAAATTCATAGCGCGGAATACATTGAACTTCACTACCTCGTCTTGGATTCGCATGTTTAATTCTCCGTTTTCTACATCAATCAAAGTACGCCCCGTGGCTAGGAATGGTCTTCCCAAAATAATGGGGACATTCCTATCCGCGTCGTATTCAATAATAACAAAATCAACGGGAAATACTAAAGTACCTGCCTTGACGAGTACATCTTCGATTCGACCTTCAGGATGTGCAAGGGATCGATCTGCCATTTGCAAGACCATAGATGTGGGTCTTGCTACTCCAATTTTCAATTTATCAAAGATTGACTTGGGCATAAGATTAATGCTTGCACCCAAATCACATAGTGCCTTACCTTTCCATTCTTCTCCAATTGAAATATGAATTGTGAATTTCCCAGGATCAATTAGCTTCGGAGGTAGCTTACTCTGACAAATAACACTACATTCTTCCGGTAAACTAATCATCTCATTATCGCAATACAGCCTTTTATTATTGAGAGCTCTTTTCAAATACTTCGTGTACTTGGTTGTATCTTTGATGGCTTCTAATAGCGGAATATTAATACTCAAACCTCTCACTCTATTAAAGAACTTTTGATACTCGGCTAAATCACCTTTCTTTTGAACTCTAGAGAGAAATGGTGGAGGAGGACGACTTACAACATCATCTTTCTTTTTCGGAATTTCAACAGGCCTCTCCACTTCCTCAACTTCATCATCTTTATTCTTTTCCACCACATCCTTTTCTTTTCTAATAACTTCTTTCTCTTTCAAAACAGGAAAAGGTGGTGGAGGAAGATTCCTACCACTTCTGAGAGTCACAAGATTACAATCTTCTTTCTGTATAGGATTCTCTGTGTCACTAGGGAGTTGCCCTTGTGGATGCTGATTCAAGCGTTTTGTCATTTTTGCAATTTGATCCTCTAACATCTTGATATGTGCTTCAGAAGCTTGTTGTCTTTGGGCTGATTATGCGTGAATTGCAATAAAACTTTCTACGGTTTTCTGAAGGTTATTGCACCTTCTTGTGGTTGAGCAGGTAAGGCTTTTTAGTTCATGGTTTCATTGTAATTATCTTGAGGAGGTTGTCTCTGAACGTTGTTTCCTTGATTCTGTCACCCTTGATAATTATTCTGAGGTCTTGGATTATAGTTGTTACCTTGGGGACGCGGCTGATATGCGTATGTCGGATTTGCTGCCCCATTATGATTTGAATACTGAAACCCATGATGGTTTCTGTTAGGCTGATATCCATTACCATTCGAATTAAAATTTCCTCTGTTGGAAACAAACATCACAGCCTCTTGATAATTTTGACAATTCTCCCATGAATGATCATTCATACCACAATACTCACATCCATACACTTCTCGTGCAGCGTTCACTTCAACCCTTATATTCGAAAAACCTTCTTTCATGGCTAACGTAAGTTTCTTCAATTGTTGTTCTAAAGTGGTTTGTATTTTTTTCTCTAAGGAGGTGAACTTGTCTTCAATGTTGACATTATTAACTCCCCCTTTAACTGGCGTTCTCACATTATGCCACCCACTTCATTGTCGACCGTCCTATCCAAAATAATTCGTGCGTGAACGGGTTGAACTCGTAAAAACGCACCACCACATAATAAATCTAAATATTTTCGTGATACACCATCAAGACCTTTATAGAAAATTTTCAATTGTTGTTGATAAGAAAGATCATGATTCGGGACTCTTCGTAAGCAATTCTGAAATCTTGACCAACTTCTACCCAACGCTTCATCATATCCTTGTCGGAAATGTGTTAACTCGAGTTGAGCATCTAACCTCATGTTGGACGGATAATACCTATCGAAAAGCGTAGCCTGTAACTGTTCCCAATTAGTAATCTTTCCCGGCTCTTGTGAATCATGCCAATCACTCGCTCTTTCTATCAAGAAAAAACTGAATGTAGCAAAATACATTTGCTCTTTTGTTACTCCTTGAGTGATGTACGAATCGCAGATTTGCATAAATTTTTTTACTGTGCGAATTGGATCTTCTCCGGGCTTGCCACGAAAATTTCCGAAATTCTAAAATTGAGCTAACATACCCGAAGAGGAGGAGCAAGGAATGGTTCTTGTGCTCGACCGGTAAGGAACCATGGTTCCGCTACTTGGATTTGAACCGGAGGATTAGGGACAATTGGTGGCACTATTGGTTGGCCATTCTCGTCTAGCTGAACTCCTGGTTCATTGTTATGAAGATTAAGATGTGCCATTTCGTTCGCTAGTCTTTCTAATTCTTGTGCTTCTTGTTCCTTCCTTCTCTTGTTCGCAAGTCTGACTAATGATTCAGGATTATCAAGGATCGGAGGTAATGTCTTAAGATCCTTAAAGAGTCTCCTTCGCATACACCAAACCTAAAAACCTAAAAAAGATGAACGAACACAAGCGTAAAACTGAAAAATAAAAATGCAACTAACATTAAAGGATAAACACCGGGGTCACACGCTACCGTCCCCGGCAGCGGCGCCAAAAACTTGGTGGTCCTTTGTGTGTTCTAAAATAAATGCAATAAGGAAAGAAGAACCACAACCGCAAGTGTACGGTTGTCCCAAGTAATATAAGTGATAAAACAGATCCGTTCTCAGGGACGAAATGGTTGACTCTAATGCTTATCAGATAGTAGTTAATTGCACGTGAGAACAAGTAAATGATTTTAAGATTTGTTTGTTTGGTTTTCTAATGCTAAGACAATGAATTAAAATACTAAATTAATGCAAGTAAATAACTAGACGCAAGAAAATAAAGAGTTTACGCAAGATGAGAAGGCAGTACTTGAGAGACGCAAGGATTTCACCTAATTATCATTCATTTCATACATTATTTAAGGGACAAATTAGTAAATTTTTATTGGTCGGGATTCGGAATTCTCCTTACCCCCGTCAGGGTGGACTAAGAAGCTACTCTCAAGTGCTACAAACCCCGTCAGGGTGATTATAGTCCACTCTTAAGTGATTAAGTCTATTCTAACCCAATTGGCCATAGGTTTAATTAAGCTCGTCAGATTCAAATAATTTCTAACCTATATTCGTTAACTAGTTCTGTACCCAGACCCCCCGTCAAGGTGATCCAATCACCACTAAGGGTGTGATTGGTATGCTGTAATGAGATCAGTAATGTAATGGCATTACTGATTCAGACATGATTACTGTGATTGGTACGTCGTAATCAACCCTGTAATACAATTCCTTCCGTAATCACATTACAACGAAAATGGGGTTTTTCAATACATAGCTACTACCCATGAATGATCCATTACAATCGTAATCGTAATGGATATTTTCTCTTAACAAACTAAAATAATTTTATTAAACTTAATATATTACACATTTTTTATTATATCTTTTTTTTCATTAAATCAAATATGTAAAAATTCAGATTATTATTTTTAAAAACTAAAAAAAAATTATATTATATATACTATGTACATACATAAATCGTATATAAAATTATATAAAATCTTTATATATCGGTGATATATTTCACCATAATATACTGAATTATAACAATTTTTTTTATCATTTCTCACATACCCATAAATCATGAATCAATATATTTATCAAAATATTAACATGAAATTAAAATTTTAATAAAATTATTAAAATTTTACTTCTCTATAACAATTGAACAAGTTACCAAACCAATAACTAATCAATTGAATTTTAAATTACATCAATCATAATACCATCATATATTCTTAATAAAAGTTAAAACCGAAATGTATAAATCTAAGGTTTATCGCACTATATATACAAATTATTTAAAATTATTAAAATAATTTATTTTTCATATTCTATTTTATTAAAGTTATTTAGATTTTATAATAATAAAATGATTTTCTTATATCTTAAATAATTTATTTACAATCTTATTTAATTAAACTAGTTATCAGAACAAAGTTGAAACAACCAAGCCATTACATCCCTATTCAGATAGCATACCAAGCATTGTATAGTGATTACAAAGTTCATTACATTCCCAATCTCATTACATTACTGAACTCATTACATTACTGACTAAATCCATTACAGCATACCAATCACTACCTAATTGGAATAGCCTAGATACTAAGTCCTATTATCAATTGATCAGGTCAATAATAGTAAATAAATTGCAAATTAAAGAAAAATACAATTTACCCAGTTTGATTTAAATAATAAATATCCCAAATTCAAACATATGAAACGAAATCAAATTGAGATTTACCAATTATGTGTTCTCAAGCACGTAATTAAGTTAGTTCATGCTAATGCGAAAAACTAAATTAAAAGAAAAATAAGTGTTCATATTGTTTTACAGAAAGAAATAAAAGAAAAACCTAATTTCGGAATTAGATTAGCCGTGATTTGGAAATATAGACCGTCTCCAACTCTGTAGCTTTCTCTTCTTCCTTGCCTTGACTTCTCTCTGATGCTTTATTTTATAAAAGTGAATTGTGTGAAAAATAGAAGTCAAAACCCTTATTTATACTTATAAATTAGGACTTGGACCTTAGGCTAAAGTTTAATGAAATAATAAAGGCCAAGTCCATTATCTTAGCCCAAAATCCCGTAACTGCTGCACCACCTCTACTAAAACAGCTCTTACCGGCTCGTTTCAACTCGGATTGACCTTATTCCAGTTGCTAAAGTTCCGTAACTCAATGGGACACGTTTCATCTTCACAAGTCAGCGACTAAATCTACTCTTAGGTGGCTCGAAACCAGCAATTTTTGGAAACTTTCCAGATTTACAGCTTTAAAATATAAATTCTTTCGGGATTTGTCTTCATACTTTGACTCCATATCACGATCTTTGACTTTATTCTCGGATTCCTCTTCTAACTAATATTCAAAACCTACAAACTTTTTACTAAAATACCCAATATTATGCGCAAAAGTTTAAAAAATAAAAAATGCTAGAAATAAAAGAGGAAATTCGGATTATTGCATATTTAGTCCAAAAGTCTATCAAAATAGTCGAATAAACACCAAAAATGATGTCTCCCAAGGGCATAAAATTAGAACATTTAGGGAGACATCAACACCATAAACCTTAAACCTTACCTTGACCTTGAACCTTAAACTTACAACCTTACCTTCATCTTCACTTTAACCTTAACCCTCAAACCTTAACCCTTAACCCTTGAATCTCAAGCCTTAACCTTTACATTCACCTTCATCTTAAGTTTAACCTAAACCTTAACCATAACCTTAACCTTGAAGTTAAAACTTAACCTTAATCTTGAACCTTGAACCTTGAACCTTAAACCTTGAACCTTAAACATTAAACCTTAAACCTTAAACCTTAAACCTTAACCTTAAACTTAACTGTAAACCTTAATCTTAACTTTAATCTTAAATGTAACCTTAACCTTAAACAGATGAAGAATCATCGCGCTAATATTCGACCACAAACTTGGAATTCTATAAAACCTTAAACGTTAATCTTAAACCTTAACTCTAACTTAACCTTAATCTTAAAGTTAAATTTAAACTTAACCTTGACTTAAAATGTAACCTTAACCCTTAACTTTAACCTTAAAAATAACCTGATCCTTAACCTTGACCTAAACCTTAACCCTAACCTTAAACTTGAACTCAACCTTAACCTTAACATAACCTTCTTCTTGATGAGCAACAAAAGAAAAACCTGAACCCTAACTTTAACATTGACCTTCACCCTTGGAACCTGTGTTCAATTTCCGTTAACAAAACAAATCTTTTCTTCAGTGTCTTCAGACACGGGTTTTACCTAGTATATATATATATATATAATATTGGAGAAGGGCCAACAGCCCGAATGTTTCCAGTTTTTCTCCACATTTTCTAGCCTTCAGATCAAATTTCTATCATTTCGGCCTTTAGATTGATTATAATTAATGGTCTAGATTGTCTAAATTAAATGCACGTTTTAAAATATCTTGATGTCTCCTCTATATTTTTTAGCCCTTGGATTACTTATTTTTAAAATTCAAAATTAAAAACAAAAAACAAAAAGAAATTACTTCACCGCTCCATCCCAGTCCGAATCGAAAACAAAAAACAAAAAGAAATCACTTCACCGCTCCATCCCAATCCGGATCGAGAAATCGAAGAACCCTCCCCCTCCTTAAACCCAATCTCCAGCTCCGATCCGCCGCCACGACCATCCTCCACCGCCGCCACGACCACTTCGTCTCTCCCACCAAGCGAATCAAGAACCCTCCACAAGCTCAATCTCCAGCTCCGATAATCGCATAGCCAAGCATCCACCATTGCACCACTTGACATCCAGAATCATCGGTGGAAACCCAAATTAAGGTTATTTGTTTTATTTAATTATTAAGCATAATTGATTATTAATTTTGTATACAAATCCTGCAAAGTCCATTTCATGAAAATAGAAGCCTTTTACATATGAGAAGTGATGCGCTCATCATGGTTTGGTCATCAACAATTGAAATCCCCAAAGTTATTTATTTTGTTTAATTATTAAACATAATTGTTTTTATTAATTTTGTATTCAAATCCAGCAGCCATTTCATGAAACTTGGAAGCCTTTTACATATGAGAAGTGATGCACTGTCCTGACGTCCATCATCAACAATTGAAAAACCCAAGTTAAGGTTATTTATTTTATTTAATTATTAAGTATAATATTTGTTCATTATTCATTTTATACAAATCCTACTATGGTGATTTTATGACTAGTTGAAGCTTATTACACATGAGAAGTGGTCAACAAACTGCATGACCATCAACAATCGAAGAACCCAAATTAAGATTTTTTTAAAATTAATTTATCTATTTACTGAATCAAACCCAGATGAATCCGATTTATTTTTGTATTAAGTAACAGTTGGTCAGGTGGAGAAATTAAAGGTAGATCAATGCAAGATTTATTTGAGAAAGAATGGATTAAGATTAACGGGGAATAAAGATGTTCTAATTCAGCGAATTAAGGAGCATCTCGAGTAGTCGATTTTTATGAAAATTGTAAGTTAATTTAACTTATTTCTAATCAAATTTTGATGTTGTTCTTTGGGATTATATTGTTTTGTTCTGGAATAATTTCACCATTGGTCCTTGTGTAGGAAATTCCAGCTTGTGCGACACTGATATGAAGTCATTTGGGGTTCTTAATCTCACAAAAAGATAACAGACGATTTTTATGAAAATTGTAAGTTAATCTAACTTCTTACTAATTAAATTTTGATGTTGTTCTTTAGGATTATATTGTTTTATTTTGGAATAATTGCACCATTGGTCCCTGTGTAATGCAAAATAACCAAATATATATATATATATATATATATATATATATATATATATATATCTTATTACATCCATGAAACAGAAAACACACCCATGTGGTAGATTTATAATGTAATCGTATAACACTTGGGACTATGGGAGGGGTATAGTTGCTATCTTTTGCAATTTCGTATAATATAAGAGCCAATATCAGTGATGAAGGAGAAATTTGAAGAAGCTATTTCAGCACCAGTATCAGAAAAAAAATCAGTAGCTGATTCAATTGATTATAATACCATAGTTGATGCGCTTTATAGGGACCTGTAAATATTGTTAGGTGCGTAATTGTAGCTGAGCAAATATTGTTTTCAAAAGATTTAATTTTGTTTTCTAGGGTTTAATGATATTAATGTAATATGTTACATTTGCAGCAAATATTGTGTTTGTATCTGGATCACTTATTGAACGATTTGTTTAATTGCAGGCACCCCCGAGTTTACCATTTTGCCTCCTTTACTTAGTCCACTTCAGGTATTATATAATTTCTTGATTAAATTCGAACATTCAAGTTGAAATTTGATACATAACAGCTGTTTTGAGCTCATACATAATATATTTAGCATTTGATTTAACAATATTCAATTATTACAGGAATCAAGATCGAAAGATCTGAAGCAAAGGCTAGCTATACCATTTGATAGGTGGTTTTATTAACCATCAAGTACGTATTATTGATGTCTCCCTATTTGTTCTAAATATTAGCCCTCTGGAGACATCATTTTAGGTGAAAAATTGACTTATTAGCTAGACTTTTATGCATAATTTGTCATATTACACTTTTCCCCCTTGGAATATAACTATTTGCATTTTCTGAGATTTTGTGCGTAAATTTGACTATTTTTAGTGAAAAGTTAAATAAGTTCTTGAATTCCATGAAAGATCAATCCAAGGAGGAGAAGTGAGAATAAAGTCTTAGTGTATTTTAGAGTCTTAGGAAATGTTTTTACTCGAGTTTCTATTTTTAGAGTGTACTTTCCTATTTCTATTTCTTGAATTATTGATTTATTCTTTTTAAGCATATGCGGTTTAATTATTTATTTAATGTGAAGCTTTAAAAGATAAATGGTAATCACTTAGAGACCAAGTCAAGTTAGATAAGGAAAGGAAAAAGATTTACATGGAAATAAGAAGATTAAGGAAGGATATATGCAAAGAAGGAAAAGATAAAACTGCCTTATGAATCTGAAATTCCAACCACGTTTCAAAGATAATTCCATAACTAAAGATTGGCTAGGAATCTGGACGAGTGGTCTGCACCAATATAAAGCTCTTTCCGAGACAAGCAGTTTCATATATTGGAACTCCTCGAACGGATAAGTATTGAAAAAGATATGACCAAATCAAATCAGCAGTAGAATCTTACCTTTCCTAGATTTTAGGGTGACGAATTAAAGAGTTCTTGACTTGTCTTCCACTCCAAGAAAATTCTACCTAGGGGTTTCTAACACCTATAAGTACACCCCTAAGCCTCCTCTTTTAGACACACTTCATATAATTATCAAAGAGGCTTAAGGATTCAAGTCAAAGCATGCAGGAAGGAAGAAAGCTAGGAGCTGGAGACTGTCTATATCTCCAATTCAAAGCCAAAACCAACCTCTTCATTAGGTTTATTTATTTTCTTTCCGTAAAACATTATGTCTTTTAATTTCATAGTTTTAGTTTTATTTTCCATTATAAGCTAAACTTCTTAAGTGCTTGAGAATCGCTATAAGGGTTGAACCTTAATTTATTTAATTGGTGCTTTCTGATTTGGGATTTTTATAATTTAATTCAAATTGAGTAATTTAGTATTATTTATTATCGTAAGTTAATTTCACTATTTTTAATCTGATCAATTAGACATAGGTTTGAGTAATTAGGCTATTCACTTTGGTGGGGAAGTGATCATCTTGACGGGGGGTTTAATTACTGACATAAGTAATAAACGTAAGATAGAAATTATTGATCCTGACGGACTTAGTTAATCTTATAGTCAATTGGGTAGAAAACTTGACATTCGAAGGTGGATTATGATCGTCCTGGTGGGGTTTGTAACACCTGAGAATACCTCCTAAGTCCACCCTGACGGGGGTTAGGAGAATCTAGACACCCGACTAATACTAGTTACTAATTTGTCCCTTAGAAGAAGCATTGATTAAGTTTATTTTGGTAAAAGCTAGCGTGACTCAAGTACTACTCTCTCATCTTTTAGTCTCTTCATATTTATTTTCTTGCATGAGTTTTAATTTTAGTTTAATATTTACTTTTTTTGCACTTTAGTCCTTTAAACAAAAATCAAATAAAAATCTATTTCTTTACTTTTAATTTTCATTCAAGCAATTATTTCCATTTATTGCATAACACTCTAATCATACCTAATCCGTCACTGAGATCGAAATCCCATTTACCGGATATTACTTGGACGACCCGTACACTTGCGGTATGTGTCTTGCCTTTTTAGGTGTGTTTATTTAGAACACACTAGGAGACACCAATTATCAGGGGCCATTTTAATAAATTATAGACTATTGTGGATTTATATATTATTTAATTTAATTTTAGGATGCGCTTAGACAATTATGGAGATTAGGTTATCCAAAAAGACAACTCCCTTCTCTTAAATCCAAACAATGGAAAGAAATAGGTTGGCAATGATCCGACCCTTCAACAAATTTCAGGTAAATAATAAATATAAATCAAACTTGAAGGACTCATTATGCAATTTATTTGTTCTTATTTACATTTACAGGGGTGGAGTTTTTATATCATTCGAAATTACAACTACATTTCTTCTGTTGTACGGATTGGTGCAATGTTTGCCACGACTCTTTGGCTTGGTAACACCGCTTACATACACTCAGATGTTAAAAGCAATCAGTACGTTTAAGTTTAGTATTTTTATCAAATTACAAAACAGTCTCTTAACAAAGTTACAATTTACAAGGTCAGTAGTTGTATTTGTACTCGAGTAGCAGCTGGAGTTGAAGTAATGAGCTGTAGAATGCTTCTTATAATGTCATTAATAAGCTTTGGCCATTTAAAAGACTTGCACAAGGCTATCAAACTTTGTGAAGAGGCCATGGTTGCCACTGATTTTCTACAAGTTGTAATACATATATAAATGATTGCAGGTACCAATTAGGAGAGTTCAAATGCAAGAGTGGAACCATTTTTGTTACTAGGTGAACAGTCATAGCTATTGTATTATATTCTTTTCTCTATGTGAGAAGATGAGATCGAATGGGAATTCGAGGACGGTGATGGTTTAATGGCGTGATGGTGTTGGGCCAGAAATATTGATGGCTTGAGATCGGCGGCGGTAAGTGTTAGGTTGCAATAAAATAAATCAAAATCCCAAAGTCAATATAATTTAAAATTTAAGATTCCTATCTTCTCCCTTAATTTTTGAAGTCTAATATAACCACCAGTTTTGATTTAATATCTTCGATGTTACAATGATTCCAAGCTGTAGAGTGGAAAATAATAATATGTCTTCACTTCAGTGTGATACCCTCCTGGACATTAACTGAAGAACCCCTATTCAGTGTTATTTGTATTTTATGTGATCTTTCTGAAAATATGAGCTGACCTCTTATCCAAAGTAGAATCAGACATAGAGATTTTTTGGAATATGGTAGTCTCAATGTTACAACTGAGTACTTTATGGGTAGCTTTTCAGAGGATGCGTTCTAAGGGCTCTCACTCTAATAGGGTTGTTATTACAAAGTATTATTTTGTACTCTATATCTAAACACTTGATTTAATGATTTTTATAAAATTAATCTGTATGTTATTGAAAATATATAATCTCGATATATGATTAATGGTTTCTTTAAATTTTTTGTTATTATAAGATTCTGCCATTGAAGTATAATGTATGTAATCTACCGGTTTCATTCATCCCACCTTTTATATGAAAAATGTTTCCAATAGTTATTTCCAGTGAAACCGTGATTTACAAATGTATTGAAATTTTAGATATTAGTATCCTTATAACTTATAAGCATTTATTGTATGGTGTAGTTTTTCATAACTACCATATGCAAATTTTTAATTTTTAAATTCTAGAATATTATACCATTATGTTATTATTCGATATTTTCTAGCATACAAATTTCTTTTCCTTTTAAATCTTTTATGCATTACCTTAATTGTCACTTAACATGCACCATTTTAATAGCCATTCAATAATACTATGCACCATCTTAAACAAGATCATACAATCTTAAATGGTAAATATTCTTAAACTTTTAAATGAGTTATATAGCTTTTGCTAAATTTCTACAATATATACTAAGTCACTAATAATAAATAAACAATTCAGCTTCACTTTTAATTGCAAGATTAAGAAATCTTCTAAATCGTTTCATCAACGATTGAGTTTAGTAAAAAACTATTTTGACAAATTTATCTATTTTTATACGGTCTCTATGTATTTTTTTTTCTATTATATCACTATATTCTAAATAGAATACTTATAATTTAGATCATTTAATTTTTCAGCATATATTAACACATGAATTAAAATATAATTTTTGTAGTGACTTAAGACACGGGTTCATACATAGTATATATATATGAGGTTATTGTTGATAACATCCTCATTAAACTATCTAACTGTTCTTTTATGCCTTCAATAATTTATTTTATAAAAAATGCCTAATGAAGTAATTAATTATAGAAAGCTTTCCCTTTATATTTTCCATACCTTTACTACCCTTATTATTAAATATATTATTTTATTTTAATACAATATTAATTTTTAAATATTAAACAAATAATAGGGTACTTCTTTCTCCACCACCACCACCACCATCACCACCACAACCACCACCACAACCACCATGTATGTAACCACCACTACATCCACCACAACCATCACCACCTCCACCACCACCACCACCACCACCACCTACTACTAATTTCCATCGCACGTGGGCGTCCGTGAATCGTGAATTTTTTTTTAAATCGTCATAACTAATTCAAAAAAAAAAATCAGAAAATTAAAAAAATTGTATATTTGAATAAAGCAAATTAATATTTACATATATGAATTTTTTTGATTTTTTTTAAATTTTTTGATTTTTTTGAATATTTTTTCGCAAACATGAAATTTCGTGTCTGCGAAAAAAGAAAATTCAGAAAATTCTGAAAAAAAATCATAGATGTAAATATTAATTTGATTTATTTAAATATTTTTTTTTGATTTTTTTGATTTTTTTAGAATTAGTTATGACGATTTTAAAACAATTTCACGGACGCGCACATGTTAATTAGTTTTTGTTTTGTTTTTTAATTTCTTTTTCTTTTTTTAATTGTTAATTATAAGGGTAATTTGGGATGAGCCTGTTTTCAATAAAGTATCTTATTCTAGGTACCTTTTTCTAAATAAGTTTTTTAATAGGCATCAATCTACAATTGGCTCATATATATATAAAGAGGGGTTGAGATTGATTTTAAGCTAAAAATATGTCGTAGAACCAGGTGAGCTAGCTCATCTGGCCAGGGCTCTGTCTCTCAAGTGAGAGGTACAGGGTTCGAATCCCGTTATTAAAGTTTGGGAAGGTCTCTCAAGTGAGAGGTACATGGTTCGAATCCCGCAGGCGGCAGAAAGTTATTAAAGTTCGGGAAGTTCTCTCAAGTGAGAGGTACATGGTTCGAATCCCGCAGGCGGCAGAAAGTTATTAAAAGTTTGGAAAGTTCTCTCAAGTGAGAGGTACATGGTTCGAATCCCGCAGGTGGAAGAAAGTTATTATGTTTGGAACCTTTCCAAGGTCCAAAACCCTCCCCAGAACATGGGCACAACCTAGTTCTGATTGCCTGGAGGTATGGTTGGGGAGGCAGTCATATCTCCCATGCACGCAAGGCAGCGAATAATACATCTTTTCACCGCCATGCAAAACAGCAAAATCAAAAGCCAATCGCCGCCGTTTTACAACACTAATCCACCATTAATAATTTCTCTCTCAAACTCTCTCAAGCAAGGAAGCATCAACGATGGTGGTTCGCGGCACGGTCAGCGATGATTTCTGGTGGTAAAATTGTTTTAAAACTGTTCGATCAAATGGACAAGAGAAAGCATCATCGATCTAGTTATTCAAAGTGTCCGGTGGTGAAATCATCTTTAAAAGGAGTTGTCGATCGATTATGATAATTAATTAGATTTTGTTCAAATTGTAAAGCCATTCTAAGCTTCGGCTCTGGTTCATCAAATTTTTCCATCCACAAAGAAGGTTGTGCATCAAAGGAGTTGTCGATCAATTATGGTAATTAATTTATACTAATAATTACTTATCTTTGATAATCTGACATTACTAATTTGGTCCTATATTATGTAGGATTGCATTATACGCCCTTATTAATTGCAATAAGACACTACAACTCCCTGCAAAAATCGCACTATAGGTCCATAATCCAATCTCTTGAGCTAATTTCTCTATAGGTCCTTATATTATGCAAAGAAAAACTATAGGTCTCTAACTCAATATATCGAGTTGACTGCACTATATGTCTTTATATTATGCAAAAAGTTGCACTAAAGGTCCCTAACCCAATCTTTTGAGCTAAGTGCACTATACTATGCAAAAAATTGCACTAAAAGTTCCTATACATTGCAACTTGGATTAATACTTCTTACATTTTAAATATGGTTACAAGGAAAAAGCCTAAGTATTTCAGAGAAGATTAATTAGGTGCTTTTCATTATTAATTCATTTCAGGTACAATAGTATTTTAAACCGTTAACGTGCATATTATTATCTTACTATACAGTATTTGAAATTAAATTGTTATGTGCAGAGTCTAGAAAATGAAATAGTGAGTGAAAAAATAATGAAACTAGCAGGTATTCAGTGTTGACATAGCCTATCTTATGGGGGGTTTCAAGTAAGTCTTACCTTGTAAACTGTTTATTATTTTTGTTAAATGGAATTTTAACTTACCTTGCAGATTTATTCAAAAATTATCAAGGATGCTGAAAAATTGTTGTCTCCAAGAATTGAAAAGATTAATTTGCACAGTGTATACTTCTTTTTTATTTATGCTCTTTAGTTTTTGAAAGCTTTACAGTTTCAATCTTTTAATTACTACACTTTCTTTGACTTTTAGGTTGATGCAATGGCATGATATACTATCTCAGCAGCTGAAATCGAAAACATAAAGGTTGTTCTATGATGGATTATTGCCTTAGGTCTGTAAGGTCACTTGAATATTGAGTTATATTTACGGTATATATACGCAATAGTTATTGAAATGTTTGAGTATATATATTTAATTATTGCAATGTCTGTATTAGCAATTGTGATGTGTCCGCCATGATAGGGAATTTTGCAGAGTTGTTTCCATCTTGAGAACAAAATTGAATCTGTAATTTTGTTGCTGGATATTCTACAAATAGATATATACTTTCAATGTAGGTTTTTTTAATACCTAGGCATGTTTATCTGTCATGGCCATATGTAGAACTGTGTGACCATCGTTATTTTGGGTAAATGTAATATAGTTTCACTAGCTACATAGGGTTTGGCATGTAATAATTCTTTCAAGACATAAACATGCCTTTCATGGCTGTAATATGTAAAGGGTTTTAACCATCAACAAATATTAAATCTTGGACTATAACTAGGAAACCTCCCGCTGAAGCCAAATGAAGGGTTTCGAATTTTTTTGAATTAATCTCTCTTGCAAATTCAGGTTTTCGACTAATAATTTCATGCACCTACGTGCAAAGACGACTCGCAGAAACAATCAACAAAAATTCTATCAAGAATTAAAGGATCTTTTTGAAGAATATCCAACACAGAAATTACGTTCCCTTCCCTGCTTTAAATATAAGCATTTCCATGCTTTCTTCATTCTTTCTTACTCTTCCAAACAATATTAAAGACACAAATATATTTATTCATTTAACTAGAGTCCAAGTGCCTTGTGCTTTAGCCGACTTCTTTCAGTTCTTTTTTGTATATTTAGCTTCTATGAAGTTTGAATAAAAAAAAAGCTTGTACTTTGAACAAAGAAAAAAAAACTTCTATAAAGTTGTCATATCATTCAAAGGGTAGCAACATCTTTGCTTGGTGTAGCTAGGGGTGGAAATTGGATCGAAATTTCGATTTCCGGCTTTTTCGATCTGAAAATTCCGATTTTAGAACAGAAATTTAAGGTTTCGAAATTCCGAAATTCCGATTTTCGAGTTTCTCAAATAAATCGGATGGGAATTGGAACTATATATAAATTTCCACAATTTCCGATCCGATTATATTTCCAAATTATAAATTATATTTCAAATTAATATTGCATAGAGCATTTGAAACATAAAAATTAATGTCCTATTTCTTTGGTCCTTGAAAAGTTTTGGAACTTGAAAATATACTTGGCTTCCATATATACTGTCCAGTTATATTCCCAATTTTTTCTCAATGTATACTTATATATCAATTCAAGACTTGATTAATCCAAAAAATTAATTAAGTTTTTTTTGAATAGGTTCAGTGATTAGCTACTCTGTTCTTTGTATTATTGATAATGTCTGTAAGGAAACCTTCAACAGATGAACAGATTCATGCCTTTGCCAACAAATTTTATATCACTGAAATGCCTGTAAACCTGTTGATGTTGTTGAATACTTTAACATCCTTAACCGTTTCAATAATACTTATGGTCGTAACAAATACAATCCAACAATGCCTAGTGTGATCTTCTTTTCATAATGCTGAAGCAATGTTTTCAAATTTTTTCTAATAACTTATACAACATTGTTTTCACACTTTTTCTAACAACTTATAGAAAATTGCAAGATCATTTTGAGGCTCAGGGGTAAGACTTCTTTGGAAAACAATTGCAGGATCATTTCTTGAGACTTTTTTGTAATATTTGTTTTTTCATGTAATTGGAAAAGTAACAGTGGTTTAACATTGTCTTTTTAACTATTGTTATTTTGTTACTTCATGTAAATTTTAGTTTTAGTTTTTAACTATTGTTACTCTTCAAGTTTAGTAACTTTAGTTTTTAACTACGGTTACTCTTCGTGTAAGTTTTAAACTACTATTCCAATTGATAACCCCTAGTCCTGCAAATTCTGAGCCAAAACTTCCGAAATTCTGAACCCAAAGTTTCAAAATTTCCGAATTTCCGGTAAATTCCGAATTACCGAATTCGGAATTTTTTCCAACTTCCGAAAAATTGGATAGGAATTGGAATAGAAAAAATCTATTCCGAAAAAAATTGGAATTTTCTCGAAAGAACCTTTTTCTGATCCGTTCCTTCCAATTTCCACCCTTAGGTGTAGCAATTCATAATACAAATAAAAGAAATTTTGTTGTACTTAGTTTGATGTACACTTATAAGACAAAATAAGAAAAAATAAGACAAAAATTTATTGTAGTTAGTTTGATGTACATTTTTAATCAGATTATTTTGGTAGATAACTTCGAAGTTTTTTAAATTGCTAAAAATGAAAAACAGTAATTTCTAATACCAAATATGTTAGAAACCTTTTCGAAGGATTTCTAAACAATTTTGACGGGGTTGTTTCTTGATAGCTTTAATTGTAAACAAGTTTTTATAGACCAACATTGTAGTTTATTTTACAAACAATTGTGCTAATTTAGTTTTCTAATCCAAATGACGAGATATTTGTTGTTGCAGTGATCGAGAATAAAACCAAATAGATACTTGACACATGGATTTCAAGACACATTTTCTTTAACAAGGATTGTTATGTGAGTTTTGAGAAATTAATAGTGTCTGCTGGAGAATGCGCTTACATAGGTAATACGACCACCACTAGCATCTTTGGAAAAGGACATCCACCACTGGGCTAATAAATAGGTGTATGTTAAAAAACTGAAAGTAAACAAATTATGTGTCACACACGTGACAAGTTAAACTGGTTATTAAAAGGTTAAATAATAATTATCTTTCTCAAGGAACAAACATATTCACAAGATTATTTGGTAATCAAATCATATATAATTAATGCAGTGATGTTATAGTCCAACCAGTGTTTGATCATGTCAATGCTAGTTAGCTCCCTGATATACTTTACCTAAAGTACTTAAACCTTAATACTAGGGGATGACTGTGATAAAAAGCTGAGTATGTCAGGATGACATTGACTTTCTTTACCTCTTTAGCTCCATCATATACTCTACCTAAAGTAATCCCAATGCTAGAGAAAACGAGGGCTTTGAACACTACCACCAACAGTGAAACTTTTTCCGAAATCAGCAAAATTTGAAAGTGCACATCTCTCTATCTCTCTCTCTCTCTCTCTCTCTCTCTCTCTCTCTCTCTCTCTCTCTCCATCTCTCTCTATCTCTCTCTCTATGCACACATAAAACACGGTTGTAATTACTAGTCTAATAAAAATTATAATATGTGTGCATTTTGCCGTATCTTTGGATACGGGATATATCTAAAAGAGACATAAGTATGGATTCTTATATTTGTATTATCTACACAATATGAATAAAAATATTATAAGAGAAAAAATAATTTTCCATAATTTATGGATTAGAAAACAAAAAAAGTATTAAAAGTTATTCAAAATAGTCATTGACAACTTTTAAAGGGTTCTAAAGATTGGTGATAATGGTTTGTTCCCCTTCTTTACATACACCAACTCACCTAAAACTAATTTTTTAATGGGGTACAAAAGTTAGGTAAATTTCAAATTATCTACTTTATCTCGATCAATTTTCATAGTGTCTCTAAGCATGTGTCGTAGATGATGGGCATGGAGAAATTTTTGAGATATTATATCATTTTGTAAAGGTATGAGAAATGTATAGATACACATAGAAGATGGTAATTATATGTATAGATATATTTTTATCATTTTCATTTTTTAGCTAATGTTTACAAATAATAGAATTATTTGCACTTCTTTTATATATAATTCAATTATGAATTTGCACAATCTATTATAATTTTTTAAATTCATTTTAGCCCAAGTACCTTCAGGTACGGAGCATTCCTAATATATATATATATATATATATATATATATGATTTTAGTGTATATTTTTTTTTGAATGTTTAGGGTCAGAGTGGTGAGTTTTAGTGCAATTTCAGTGTAAATATTGTATATAGTTGTATTTTTGTGAAGTTTCGAAACTTAAGGGGTTTTTTTTGCAATTTTTGAATTATTTTAGGATGTGTAGTGTGATATTGCAAAATCCCGGGGTAGGTTAAATGATAGATTTGAATTACTTAGGGACTTTTAATGCAAGAGTAGAAAATCTTAGTTTTTAGGGACTTTTTAGAAACTTACACAAATTAAGGGGTTGTAATGCAAAATTTTAAGTATGTACGATTTTTTTTGTTATTTTACAAATTAATGGGGATTAAAATGCAAATTTCAAAACATTGGGGGGTTTAAGAAATAATTGAAGTATTTAGTAATTTTAGCATATTGCGAAAGTTTAGGAGGTTAAAATGACATATAAGAAACTTTGGATGGTTTTTGAATAATTATAATTATAAGATATTAGTGATTATTTATTTATTTTTTGATATTAGTGGGGGTTAAATTGCTGATTTTGAAACATTAGGGGGGTTAAGGTATAATTTTAAAGATATTAGTGGATTTTTTTACATTTGTTTTGAAAATTTAGGGGGTTAAATTTCTAATTTCGAAAGTTTTGGGTTTTATTGAATAATTATAAGGTATTCGTGATTTTTAGGTGTTTTCGAAATGAATGTGGGTTAAATGGTTAGTTTCAAAACTTTGGAGGTGTAAGGAATAATTTGAAGATATTAGTGAATTTTTAGCATTTTGTGAAAGTTTATGGGGTTGAAATGTTATTTAAGAAACTTTGGGACATTTTTTTTAATAATTATAAGGGATTAATGATCTTTTAGTTATTTTTTTAACATAATGGAGATTAAATAGCTAATTTTGAAACTACACGGGGTGTAATAAATAATTTGAAGATATTAGTGAATTTTAAGCATTATGCAAAAGTTAAGGGGGGGGGGGGCTAAAATTCTATTAAAGAAACTTCTGGGGGTTTTTTATAATTATAAAATAGTAGTGACTTTTTAGTTATTTTTGAAACTAATAGGGGTTAAATTGTCAATTTTGAAATTTTAGGGGGTGTTAATGAATAATTTGAAGATGTTAGTAAATTTTTTGAAAGTTAAAAGGGGTAAACTTGCACTTTAGAATAAGAAGGTTTATATTCCTTTTTAAAGGGAAACTTGATGCATGGTTTCATCTAAAGTATAAGACTACCCATAAAGTACTCAGTTGTAACATTGAGACTACCATATTCCAAAAAATCTCTATGTCTGATTCTACTTTGGATAAGAGGTCAGCTCATATTTTCAGAAAGATCACATAAAATACAAATAACACTGAATAGGGGTTCTTCAGTTAATGTCCAGGAGGGTATCACACTGAAGTGAAGACATATTATTATTTTCCACTCTACAGCTTGGAATCATTGTAACATCGAAGATATTAAATCAAAACTGGTGGTTATATTAGACTTCAAAAATTAAGGGAGAAGATAGGAATCTTAAATTTTAAATTATATTGACTTTGGGATTTTGATTTATTTTATTGCAACCTAACACTTACCGCCGCCGATCTCAAGCCATCAATATTTCTGGCCCAACACCATCACGCCATTAAACCATCACCGTCCTCGAATTCCCATTCGATCTCATCTTCTCACATAGAGAAAAGAATATAATACAATAGCTATGACTGTTCACCTAGTAACAAAAATGGTTCCACTCTTGCATTTGAACTCTCCTAATTGGTACCTGCAATCATTTATATATGTATTACAACTTGTAGAAAATCAGTGGCAACCATGGCCTCTTCACAAAGTTTGATAGCCTTGTGCAAGTCTTTTAAATGGCCAAAGCTTATTAATGACATTATAAGAAGCATTCTACAGCTCATTACTTCAACTCCAGCTGCTACTCGAGTACAAATACAACTACTGACCTTGTAAATTGTAACTTTGTTAAGAGACTGTTTTGTAATTTGATAAAAATACTAAACTTAAACGTACTGATTGCTTTTAACATCTGAGTGTATGTAAGCGGTGTTACCAAGCCAAAGAGTCGTGGCAAACATTGCACCAATCCGTACAACAGAAGAAATGTAGTTGTAATTTCGAATGATATAAAAACTCCACCCCTGTAAATGTAAATAAGAACAAATAAATTGCATAATGAGTCCTTCAAGTTTGATTTATATTTATTATTTACCTGAAATTTGTTGAAGGGTCGGATCATTGCCAACCTATTTCTTTCCATTGTTTGGATTTAAGAGAAGGGAGTTGTCTTTTTGGATAACCTAATCTCCATAATTGTCTAAGCGCATCCTAAAATTAAATTAAATAATATATAAATCCACAATAGTCTATAATTTATTAAAATGGCCCCTGATAATTGGTGTCTCCTAGTGTGTTCTAAATAAACACACCTAAAAAGGCAAGACACATACCGCAAGTGTACGGGTCGTCCAAGTAATATCCGGTAAATGGGATTTCGATCTCAGTGACGGATTAGGTATGATTAGAGTGTTATGCAATAAATGGAAATAATTGCTTGAATGAAAATTAAAAGTAAAGAAATAGATTTTTATTTGATTTTTGTTTAAAGGACTAAAGTGCAAAAAAAGTAAATATTAAACTAAAATTAAAACTCATGCAAGAAAATAAATATGAAGAGACTAAAAGATGAGAGAGTAGTACTTGAGTCACGCTAGCTTTTACCAAAATAAACTTAATCAATGCTTCTTCTAAGGGACAAATTAGTAACTAGTATTAGTCGGGTGTCTAGATTCTCCTAACCCCCGTCAGGGTGGACTTAGGAGGTATTCTCAGGTGTTACAAACCCCACCAGGACGATCATAATCCACCTTCGAATGTCAAGTTTTCTACCCAATTGACTATAAGATTAACTAAGTCCGTCAGGATCAATAATTTCTATCTTACGTTTATTACTTATGTCAGTAATTAAACCCCCCGTCAAGATGATCACTTCCCCACCAAAGTGAATAGCCTAATTACTCAAACCTATGTCTAATTGATCAGATTAAAAATAGTGAAATTAACTTACGATAATAAATAATACTAAATTACTCAATTTGAATTAAATTATAAAATCCCAAATCAGAAAGCACCAATTAAATAAATTAAGGTTCAACCCTTATAGCGATTCTCAAGCACTTAAGAAGTTTAGCTTATAATGGAAAATAAAACTAAAACTATGAAATTAAAAGACATAATGTTTTACGGAAAGAAAATAAATAAACCTAATGAAGAGGTTGGTTTTGGCTTTGAATTGGAGATATAGACAGTCTCCAGCTCCTAGCTTTCTTCCTTCCTGCATGCTTTGACTTGAATTCTTAAGCCTCTTTGATAATTATATGAAGTGTGTCTAAAAGAGGAGGCTTAGGGGTGTACTTATAGGTGTTAGAAACCCCTAGGTAGAATTTTCTTGGAGTGGAAGACAAGTCAAGAACTCTTTAATTCGTCACCCTAAAATCTAGGAAAGGTAAGATTCTACTGCTGATTTGATTTGGTCATATCTTTTTCAATACTTATCCGTTCGAGGAGTTCCAATATATGAAACTGCTTGTCTCGGAAAGAGCTTTCTATTGGTGCAGACCACTCGTCCAGATTCCTAGCCAATCTTTAGTTATGGAATTATCTTTGAAACGTGGTTGGAATTTCAGATTCATAAGGCAGTTTTATCTTTTCCTTCTTTGCATATATCCTTCCTTAATCTTCTTATTTCCATGTAAATCTTTTTCCTTTCCTTATCTAACTTGACTTGGTCTCTAAGTGATTACCATTTATCTTTTAAAGCTTCACATTAAATAAATAATTAAACCGCATATGCTTAAAAAGAATAAATCAATAATTCAAGAAATAGAAATAGGAAAGTACACTCTAAAAATAGAAACTCGAGTAAAAACATTTCCTAAGACTCTAAAATACACTAAGACTTTATTCTCACTTCTCCTCCTTGGATTGATCTTTCATGGAATTCAAGAACTTATTTAACTTTTCACTAAAAATAGTCAAATTTACGCACAAAATCTCAGAAAATGCAAATAGTTATATTCCAAGGGGGAAAAGTGTAATATGACAAATTATGCATAAAAGTCTAGCTAATAAGTCAATTTTTCACCTAAAATGATGTCTCCAGAGGGCTAATATTTAGAACAAATAGGGAGACATCAATAATACGTACTTGATGGTTAATAAAACCACCTATCAAATGGTATAGCTAGCCTTTGCTTCAGATCTTTCGATCTTGATTCCTGTAATAATTGAATATTGTTAAATCAAATGCTAAATATATTATGTATGAGCTCAAAACAGCTGTTATGTATCAAATTTCAACTTGAATGTTCGAATTTAATCAAGAAATTATATAATACCTGAAGTGGACTAAGTAAAGGAGGCAAAATGGTAAACTCGGGGGTGCCTGCAATTAAACAAATCGTTCAATAAGTGATCCAGATACAAACACAATATTTGCTGCAAATGTAACATATTACATTAATATCATTAAACCCTAGAAAACAAAATTAAATCTTTTGAAAACAATATTTGCTCAGCTACAATTACGCACCTAACAATATTTACAGGTCCCTATAAAGCGCATCAACTATGGTATTATAATCAATTGAATCAGCTACTGATTTTTTTTCTGATACTGGTGCTGAAATAGCTTCTTCAAATTTCTCCTTCATCACTGATATTGGCTCTTATATTATACGAAATTGCAAAAGATAGCAACTATACCCCTCCCATAGTCCCAAGTGTTATACGATTACATTATAAATCTACCACATGGGTGTGTTTTCTGTTTCATGGATGTAATAAGATATATATATATATATATATATATATTTGGTTATTTTGCATTACACAGGGACCAATGGTGCAATTATTCCAAAATAAAACAATATAATCCTAAAGAACAACATCAAAATTTAATTAGTAAGAAGTTAGATTAACTTACAATTTTCATAAAAATCGTCTGTTATCTTTTTGTGAGATTAAGAACCCCAAATGACTTCATATCAGTGTCGCACAAGCTGGAATTTCCTACACAAGGACCAATGGTGAAATTATTCCAGAACAAAACAATATAATCCCAAAGAACAACATCAAAATTTGATTAGAAATAAGTTAAATTAACTTACAATTTTCATAAAAATCGACTACTCGAGATGCTCCTTAATTCGCTGAATTAGAACATCTTTATTCCCCGTTAATCTTAATCCATTCTTTCTCAAATAAATCTTGCATTGATCTACCTTTAATTTCTCCACCTGACCAACTGTTACTTAATACAAAAATAAATCGGATTCATCTGGGTTTGATTCAGTAAATAGATAAATTAATTTTAAAAAAATCTTAATTTGGGTTCTTCGATTGTTGATGGTCATGCAGTTTGTTGACCACTTCTCATGTGTAATAAGCTTCAACTAGTCATAAAATCACCATAGTAGGATTTGTATAAAATGAATAATGAACAAATATTATACTTAATAATTAAATAAAATAAATAACCTTAACTTGGGTTTTTCAATTGTTGATGATGGACGTCAGGACAGTGCATCACTTCTCATATGTAAAAGGCTTCCAAGTTTCATGAAATGGCTGCTGGATTTGAATACAAAATTAATAAAAACAATTATGTTTAATAATTAAACAAAATAAATAACTTTGGGGATTTCAATTGTTGATGACCAAACCATGATGAGCGCATCACTTCTCATATGTAAAAGGCTTCTAATTTTCATGAAATGGACTTTGCAGGATTTGTATACAAAATTAATAAACAATTATGCTTAATAATTAAATAAAACAAATAACCTTAATTTGGGTTTCCACCGATGATTCTGGATGTCAAGTGGTGCAATGGTGGATGCTTGGCTATGCGATTATCGGAGCTGGAGATTGAGCTTGTGGAGGGTTCTTGATTCGCTTGGTGGGAGAGACGAAGTGGTCGTGGCGGCGGTGGAGGATGGTCGTGGCGGCGGATCGGAGCTGGAGATTGGGTTTAAGGAGGGGGAGGGTTCTTCGATTTCTCGATCCGGATTGGGATGGAGCGGTGAAGTGATTTCTTTTTGTTTTTTGTTTTCGATTCGGACTGGGATGGAGCGGTGAAGTAATTTCTTTTTGTTTTTTGTTTTTAATTTTGAATTTTAAAAATAAGTAATCCAAGGGCTAAAAAATATAGAGGAGACATCAAGATATTTTAAAACGTGCATTTAATTTAGACAATCTAGACCATTAATTATAATCAATCTAAAGGCCGAAATGATAGAAATTTGATCTGAAGGCTAGAAAATGTGGAGAAAAACTGGAAACATTCGGGCTGTTGGCCCTTCTCCAATATTATATATATATATATATACTAGGTAAAACCCGTGTCTGAAGACACTGAAGAAAAGATTTGTTTTGTTAACGGAAATTGAACACAGGTTCCAAGGGTGAAGGTCAATGTTAAAGTTAGGGTTCAGGTTTTTCTTTTGTTGCTCATCAAGAAGAAGGTTATGTTAAGGTTAAGGTTGAGTTCAAGTTTAAGGTTAGGGTTAAGGTTTAGGTCAAGGTTAAGGATCAGGTTATTTTTAAGGTTAAAGTTAAGGGTTAAGGTTACATTTTAAGTCAAGGTTAAGTTTAAATTTAACTTTAAGATTAAGGTTAAGTTAGAGTTAAGGTTTAAGATTAACGTTTAAGGTTTTATAGAATTCCAAGTTTGTGGTCGAATATTAGCGCGATGATTCTTCATCTGTTTAAGGTTAAGGTTACATTTAAGATTAAAGTTAAGATTAAGGTTTACAGTTAAGTTTAAGGTTAAGGTTTAAGGTTTAAGGTTTAAGGTTTAATGTTTAAGGTTCAAGGTTTAAGGTTCAAGGTTCAAGGTTCAAGATTAAGGTTAAGTTTTAACTTCAAGGTTAAGGTTATGGTTAAGGTTTAGGTTAAACTTAAGATGAAGGTGAATGTAAAGGTTAAGGCTTGAGATTCAAGGGTTAAGGGTTAAGGTTTGAGGGTTAAGGTTAAAGTGAAGATGAAGGTAAGGTTGTAAGTTTAAGGTTCAAGGTCAAGGTAAGGTTTAAGGTTTATGGTGTTGATGTCTCCCTAAATGTTCTAATTTTATGCCCTTGGGAGACATCATTTTTGGTGTTTATTCGACTATTTTGATAGACTTTTGGACTAAATATGCAATAATCCGAATTTCCTCTTTTATTTCTAGCATTTTTTATTTTTTAAACTTTTGCGCATAATATTGGGTATTTTAGTAAAAAGTTTGTAGGTTTTGAATATTATTTAGAAGAGGAATCCGAGAATAAAGTCAAAGATCGTGATATGGAGTCAAAGTATGAAGACAAATCCCGAAAGAATTTATATTTTAAAGCTGTAAATCTGGAAAGTTTCCAAAAATTGCTGGTTTCGAGCCACCTAAGAGTAGATTTAGTCGCTGACTTGTGAAGATGAAACGTGTCCCATTGAGTTACGGAACTTTAGCAACTGGAATAAGGTCAATCCGAGTTGAAACGAGCCGGTAAGAGCTGTTTTAGTAGAGGTGGTGCAGCAGTTACGGGATTTTGGGCTAAGATAATGGACTTGGGCCTTTATTATTTCATTAAACTTTAGCCTAAGGTCCAAGTCCTAATTTATAAGTATAAATAAGGGTTTTGACTTCTATTTTTCACACAATTCACTTTTATAAAATAAAGCATCAGAGAGAAGTCAAGGCAAGGAAGAAGAGAAAGCTACAGAGTTGGAGACGGTCTATATTTCCAAATCACGGCTAATCTAATTCCGAAATTAGGTTTTTCTTTTATTTCTTTCTGTAAAACAATATGAACACTTATTTTTCTTTTAATTTAGTTTTTCGCATTAGCATGAACTAACTTAATTACGTGCTTGAGAACACATAATTGGTAAATCTCAATTTGATTTCGTTTCATATGTTTGAATTTGGGATATTTATTATTTAAATCAAACTGGGTAAATTGTATTTTTCTTTAATTTGCAATTTATTTACTATTATTGACCTGATCAATTGATAATAGGACTTAGTATCTAGGCTATTCCAATTAGGTAGTGATTGGTATGCTGTAATGGATTTAGTCAGTAATGTAATGAGTTCAGTAATGTAATGAGATTGGGAATGTAATGAACTTTGTAATCACTATACAATGCTTGGTATGCTATCTGAATAGGGATGTAATGGCTTGGTTGTTTCAACTTTGTTCTGATAACTAGTTTAATTAAATAAGATTGTAAATAAATTATTTAAGATATAAGAAAATCATTTTATTATTATAAAATCTAAATAACTTTAATAAAATAGAATATGAAAAATAAATTATTTTAATAATTTTAAATAATTTGTATATATAGTGCGATAAACCTTAGATTTATACATTTCGGTTTTAACTTTTATTAAGAATATATGATGGTATTATGATTGATGTAATTTAAAATTCAATTGATTAGTTATTGGTTTGGTAACTTGTTCAATTGTTATAGAGAAGTAAAATTTTAATAATTTTATTAAAATTTTAATTTCATGTTAATATTTTGATAAATATATTGATTCATGATTTATGGGTATGTGAGAAATGATAAAAAAATTGTTATAATTCAGTATATTATGGTGAAATATATCACCGATATATAAAGATTTTATATAATTTTATATACGATTTATGTATGTACATAGTATATATAATATAAATTTTTTTTAGTTTTTAAAAATAATAATCTGAATTTTTACATATTTGATTTAATGAAAAAAAAGATATAATAAAAAATGTGTAATATATTAAGTTTAATAAAATTATTTTAGTTTGTTAAGAGAAAATATCCATTACGATTACGATTGTAATGGATCATTCATGGGTAGTAGCTATGTATTGAAAAACCCCATTTTCGTTGTAATGTGATTACGGAAGGAATTGTATTACAGGGTTGATTACGACGTACCAATCACAGTAATCATGTCTGAATCAGTAATGCCATTACATTACTGATCTCATTACAGCATACCAATCACACCCTTAGTGGTGATTGGATCACCTTGACGGGGGGTCTGGGTACAGAACTAGTTAACGAATATAGGTTAGAAATTATTTGAATCTGACGAGCTTAATTAAACCTATGGCCAATTGGGTTAGAATAGACTTAATCACTTAAGAGTGGACTATAATCACCCTGACGGGGTTTGTAGCACTTGAGAGTAGCTTCTTAGTCCACCATGACGGGGGTAAGGAGAATTCCGAATCCCGACCAATAAAAATTTACTAATTTGTCCCTTAAATAATGTATGAAATGAATGATAATTAGGTGAAATCCTTGCGTCTCTCAAGTACTGCCTTCTCATCTTGCGTAAACTCTTTATTTTCTTGCGTCTAGTTATTTACTTGCATTAATTTAGTATTTTAATTCATTGTCTTAGCATTAGAAAACCAAACAAACAAATCTTAAAATCATTTACTTGTTCTCACGTGCAATTAACTACTATCTGATAAGCATTAGAGTCAACCATTTCGTCCCTGAGAACGGATCTGTTTTATCACTTATATTACTTGGGACAACCGTACACTTGCGGTTGTGGTTCTTCTTTCCTTATTGCATTTATTTTAGAACACACAAAGGACCACCAAGTTTTTGGCGCCGCTGCCGGGGACGGTAGCGTGTGACCCCGGTGTTTATCCTTTAGTGTTAGTTGCATTTTTATTTTTCAGTTTTACGCTTGTGTTCGTTCATCTTTTTTAGGTTTTTAGGTTTGGTGTATGCGAAGGAGACTCTTTAAGGATCTTAAGACATTACCTCCGATCCTTGATAATCCTGAATCATTAGTCAGACTTGCGAACAAGAGAAGGAAGGAACAAGAAGCACAAGAATTAGAAAGACTAGCGAACGAAATGGCACATCTTAATCTTCATAACAATGAACCAGGAGTTCAGCTAGACGAGAATGGCCAACCAATAGTGCCACCAATTGTCCCTAATCCTCCGGTTCAAATCCAAGTAGCGGAACCATGGTTCCTTACCGGTCGAGCACAAGAACCATTCCTTGCTCCTCCTCTTCGGGTATGTTAGCTCAATTTTAGAATTTCGGAAATTTTTGTGGCAAGCCCGGAGAAGATCCAATTCGCACAGTAAAAAAATTTATGCAAATCTGCGATTCGTACATCACTCAAGGAGTAACAAAAGAGCAAATGTATTTTGCTACATTCAGTTTTTTCTTGATAGAAAGAGCGAGTGATTGGCATGATTCACAAGAGCCGGGAAAGATTACTAATTGGGAACAGTTACAGGCTACGCTTTTCGATAGGTATTATCCGTCCAACATGAGGTTAGATGCTCAACTCGAGTTAACACATTTCCGACAAGGATATGATGAAGCGTTGGGTAGAAGTTGGTCAAGATTTCAGAATTGCTTACGAAGAGTCCCGAATCATGATCTTTCTTATCAACAACAATTGAAAATTTTCTATAAAGGTCTTGATGGTGGATCACGAAAATATTTAGATTTATTATATGGTGGTGCGTTTTTACGAGTTCAACCCGTTCACGCACGAATTATTTTGGATAGGACGGTCGACAATGAAGTGGGTGGCATAATGTGAGAACGCCAGTTAAAGGGGGAGTTAATAATGTCAACATTGAAGACAAGTTCACCTCCTTAGAGAAAAAAATACAAACCACTTTAGAACAACAATTGAAGAAACTTACGTTAGCCATGAAAGAAGGTTTTTCGAATATAAGGGTTGAAGTGAACGCTGCACGAGAAGTGTATGGATGTGAGTATTGTGGTATGAATGATCATTCATGGGAGAATTGTCAAAATTATCAAGAGGCTGTGATGTTTGTTTCCAACAGAGGAAATTTTAATTCGAATGGTAATGGATATCAGCCTAACAGAAACCATCATGGGTTTCAGTATTCAAATCATAATGGGGCAGCAAATCCGACATACGCATATCAGCCGCGTCCCCAAGGTAACAACTATAATCCAAGACCTCAGAATAATTATCAAGGGTGACAGAATCAAGGAAACAACGTTCAGAGACAACCTCCTCAAGATAATTACAATGAAACCATGAACTAAAAAGCCTTACCTGCTCAACCACAAGAAGGTGCAATAACCTTCAGAAAACCGTAGAAAGTTTTATTGCAATTCACGCATAATCAGCCCAAAGACAACAAGCTTCTGGAGCACATATCAAGATGTTAGAGGATCAAATTGCACAAATGACAAAACGCTTGAATCAGCATCCACAAGGGCAACTCCCTAGTGACACAGAGAATCCTATACAGAAAGAAGATTGTAATCTTGTGACTCTCAGAAGTGGTAGGAATCTTCCTCCACCACCTTTTCCTGTTTTGAAAGAGAAAGAAGTTATTAGAAAAGAAAAGGATGTGGTGGAAAAGAATAAAGATGATGAAGTTGAGGAAGTGGAGAGGCCTGTTGAAATTCCGAAAAAGAAAGATGATGTTGTAAGTCGTCCTCCTCCACCATTTCTCTCTAGAGTTCAAAAGAAAGGTGATTTAGCCGAGTATCAAAAGTTCTTTAATAGAGTGAGAGGTTTGAGTATTAATATTCCGCTATTAGAAGCCATCAAAGATACAACCAAGTACACGAAGTATTTGAAAAGAGCTCTCAATAATAAAAGGCTGTATTGCGATAATGAGATGATTAGTTTACCGGAAGAATGTAGTGTTATTTGTCAGAGTAAGCTACCTCCGAAGCTAATTGATCCTGGGAAATTCACAATTCATATTTCAATTGGAGAAGAATGGAAAGGTAAGGCACTATGTGATTTGGGTGCAAGCATTAATCTTATGCCCAAGTCAATCTTTGATAAATTGAAAATTGGAGTAGCAAGACCCACATCTATGGTCTTGCAAATGGCAGATCGATCCCTTGCACATCCTGAAGGTCGAATCGAAGATGTACTCGTCAAGGCAGGTACTTTAGTATTTCCCGTTGATTTTGTTATTATTGAATACGACGCGGATAGGAATGTGCCCATTATTTTGGGAAGACCATTCCTAGCCACGGGGCGTACTTTGATTGATGTAGAAAACGGAGAATTAAACATGCGAATCCAAGACGAGGTAGTGAAGTTCAATGTATTCCGCGCTATGAATTTTCCAGATTCTCAAGAGGATTGTTTCTGAATGGATGTAATTGAGCATGCCACGCAAGAGGTATATAATGAATTTACTTGTGATGATGTTTTGTAGGCAGCTTTGACATTAGATCTACCTGAATTGATGGAAGAGCTTACCGAAATAGTGGTAGCTCTAAAATCTGAGAATCCAAAGTATAGGTGTCTTGCCTATGAATCTGTGAGGGAACCGGGGGAGATTGTAACTAAAAAGAAACCTTCAATCAAATATCCTCCGCAATTGGAAGAAAAGCCTTTGCCCTTACACTTGAGGTACGCGTATTTAGGTACTAATGAAACTCTACTTGTTATTGTTTCAGCAAATTTAATAGGTCCTCAAGAAGATAAACTGTTGCATGTGTTAAGAGCTAACAAAGAGGCGATAGGATGGACTATTGCCGACATCAAAGGCATTAGCCCCTCCTATTGTCAACACAAAATCATTCTTGAAGACAATAACCCACGCTCAGTTGAAGGTCAAAGGAGATTAATGCCAGCCATGAAGGAAGTTGTAAAGAAAGAGGTTATTAAGCTGTTAGACGCAAGGATTATCTATCCCATTTCGAGTAGTGAATGGGTGAGTCCGGTTCAGTGTGTTTCGAAGAAAGGAGGAATCACAACAGTTCTTAACGATCAAAGTGAAGCTATTCCTTCAAGAACTGTAGTTGGTTAGAGAGTTTGTATGGATTATCGTAAACTGAACAAGGCCACCAAAAAAGATCACTTTCCGCTTCCCTTCATCGATCAAATGTTAGACAAATTATCTGGTAGAGAATATTACTGTTTTTTAGATGGATATTCCGGGTATAATCAAATTTATGTGGCACCTGAAGATTAACACAAGACAACCTTTACATGCCCCTTTGGTACTTTTGCATATCGCAGAATGCCATTTGGGTTATGTAACGCACCTGCTACGTTTCAAAGATGTATGATGGCAATCTTCTGGGATATGATCGATAACTTCCTTGAGGTATTTATGGACGATTTCTCTGTATTCGGTGATGACTTTGATAAGTGTTTAGAGAATTTGGAGAAAGTGTTGATTAGATGCAAGGAGAGTGATTTGGTTTTACATTGGGAGAAGTGTCATTTTATGGTTCGAGAAGGTATTGTACTGGGTCACAAGGTTTCGAGTGTTGGTTTAGAGGTTGACCGCGCAAAGATAGAGGTAATTAAAACTCTTCCACCTCCTGTTTCTGTTAAAGGGGTGAGAAGCTTTCTTGGCCATGCTGGCTTTTATAGGAGGTTTATCAAAGACTTTTCTAAGATTTCTAAACCACTATGTAACTTACTTGAGAAGGACACCAAATTCCTTTTCAATGAAGATTGCATGGTGGCCTTCAAAGCAATCAAGGAAAAACTCATTACCGCTCCAATCGTTTTACCACTGGATTGGAATTTACCGTTTGAAGTTATGTGTGATGCTAGCTATGGGTTCCATTTTAGGCCAAAGAAAAGAGAAGATATTTCATTCGATATACTATGTAAGCAAAACTTTCAATGGTGCTCAAATTAATTATACTGTTACAGAGAAAGAATTGCTAGTTGTTGTTTATTCATTCGATAAGTTTCGTGCCTATCTCCTTGGAGCGAAAGTTGTTGTTTATGCAGATCATTCTGCTATTAGATATCTTATGGAAAATAAATATGCTAAACCACGGTTGATAAGATGGGTTTTATTGCTTCAAGAATTCGATTTAGAGATTAAAGATAGAAAGGGTTGTGAGAATCAAGTTGCAGATCATCTTTCTCGTCTTGAAGGATCAGAATCAAATGGTGGACCTGAAGTAGTTAGAGAAGAATTTCATGATGAGAGTTTGTTCGCAATTCACCTAGAGAATACTCCTTGGTATGCCGATATTGCAAATTTAATTGTAAGTGGTTCTTTCCCTGAAGGTTCAGCTTATCAAGAAAGAAAAAGATTAGCTCACCGTGCTAGACAGTTATTTTGGGAGGACCCTTTCCTCTACAAAGTATGTGCGGATCAGATGGTGAGAAGATGTATACCAAAGGAAGAAACTGAAGCGATCGTAGCTGGGTGTCATGATTCACCTTATGGTGGACATTTTAAAGGAGATCGAACTGCTGCTAAGGTATTACAATCAGGTTTTTACTGGCCTTCTATTATGAAAGACTGTCATGAATATGTTAAGAGATGTGAAAGATGTCAATTTACAGGGAATATATCCACGAGGGATGAGATGACACGTTATAATGTTCTTGAGGTAGAAATATTCTATGTATGGGGTATAGATTTTATGGGTCCATTCGTTCCTTCTAATGGTAACCTCTACATCTTATTAGTTGTTGATTACGTGTCTAAGTGGGTAGAGGCTATTGCTCTACCAACCAATGATTCGCGAGTAGTAATTAAGTTTCTTAAATCACATATCTTCACTAGACATGGTACACCAAGAGTAATTATTAGCGATGGAGGTTCTCATTTCGTCAATAAGTATTTAAAGACATTTCTAGAGAAGTATGGGGTGCGACACCGTGTATGTACCGCTTATCATTCGCAAGCCAATGGTCAAGCTGAAGTCTCAAATCGTGAGGTAAAATCTATTTTAGAGAAGACTGTTGATCCTACAAGAATATATTGGTCAATGAAGTTAGATATTGCATAATGGGCTTATCGTACTGCGTTCAAAACTCCAGTTGGTGCATCCCCGTATCGAGTGGTTTATGGTAAGGCTTGTCACTTACCTCTTGAGCTTGAAATGGGTGGGTATTGGGCTATTGCGCAGTTAAACTTAGATCCTAATTTAGCTGGTCAGAATCGAATGATGAAACTCAATGAGCTTGATGAATTCTGATTACATGCTTATGAAAATGCTAAACTCTACAAAGAAAATACTAAGAGGTGGCATGATAATCGGATTCGTGAGAAGAACTTTGTGGTGGGACAAAAAGTATTGAAGTATAACTCAAAGTTCAGCAATTATCCGGTTAAATTAAGATCGAAGTGGTCAGGTCCGTATGTTGTGACCAAAGTCACACCTCATGGAGCGATAGAAATAGAACATCCCCTTGAGAACCGTACATTCATGGTGAACGGTCATCAATTGAAGATATACCATGGAGGTGAAGACACCAATCACTCAGAAGATCCACATCCCGGAGAGATCATGTATCTCATCGAGCCTCCTTAGAAGCGTGAGGTAACCCGTCGAGCTTAACGACGTTAAACAAAAGCCAATTTCTTGTATATTAGTTTAAGTATTTTGATTTTCGTAGTGTATAATAGATAAATTTTGTTAATTTAGTGTGTATTATTAAGAAATGTGGAAGGGCAGTTGTTTTTAATGATTTCAGGGGTAAAAGAGTCATGAGTTTGGCGTCAAAACGACGAGAAAACGAAAAAAATTGGAGTCCACAGCAGGCCGGACCGGCATGCCGGTCACATGACCGGCTAGCCGGCCAAACAAGCTGAAGACCCCCAACTTTGAGATATTACGTGATTATTAGGGCATTTTTAAGCACGTTAACATAAATTGAACCTTCTAAAATAACTGAAATAAACCTTTAACCAATAGAATATTAAATTTATTAACCATTAAAAAATTTATTTTAAAAACAAATCTTTGAAACTTTATAAATTATTTCGGGATTATGTTGGATCATTTCCCAGGGCATCATCCTTTCTTAGTTAGAAATATTCGTTCTCGAATCTACAACTGGTGCTCAGTAGACACATTTATAGCAAATGGTGGTTTTGTCTTACATAACAATCGAGCCATAATATTCAACAATAAACTCTAATTGTAGTGTATTATTATGCTTGATGCACGCAAATTGTATTGTGAGAGTAACAACCTTTGTCATGCTAGCAATGACGCCTTTTTTTATGCAGGAGTGGGTATCCGATGCAAAAATACTGAGGCATTGAAAAGAATCAGTAAATTTAGATTTACTTTAAATCCTGTTATGGAAATAGTAGGTTTGGCATCCTTATCATTAAGTTATTAGTTATGTAAAAAGGTTAGAACCTATACAATGACACTTAAGCTTCAATGCCTTTAAATTGTCCTTTTTTGTTACTAGTAAAGTTTCAATTAAGATTTGAAGATCAAACCAACTCCTCTTGTTGTATATTTGGTCTGTTACATTTAACAATAATGTCTGAAAGAAATCAATACCCCGATGTTTCATCAGCCAATTCCAATGAGATTTAGCCTAAAGAATCTTCTGAATTATGGAAACGATGCAAAAACGTTTGAGTTCTTTAGAAACAAACGAAGCATATCTTCTTCAAGAACACTATAGCTCGAAACTTGAGCTCCAAAGTAGGAACTTTAGTGCCAAAGTCTAATTCATGCTTTCATTATGTATCGAGAGCGAAGCTTGATCTGCAATCTTTTTTCTTTTCTACCCACTTACTTCCCCTCTAACTCCCATTACAAATACAACAATACCTAAGCATAATACCAAAATCCACTAGAGAAAGGTGAGTATACATTGTAGTAACTTCTACCTCAAAGAACCCTTTTCAACAACTTTCTTATAAATAGAATTATGCTCGTCATGAGAAATGATGTTAATATACAGGCCACATGCTTTATCATACATTTTCTTGATCCTAAGTTGAACTATAATCCTTATCTACTTTCCACTAGTTCATCTTTCATTATTAGAATCAATATCATGATATTTATATTCTATCTTTCACATAATTCTTACTTCACACTATTCTTGACATATCCTGAGTATGATACTCTATTTTTGTGAGTTGTATTAACATTCATATTCTAAATCTATTATGAAGAAATAATTTCAATTTGAGTTAAAAATAGGCATATAGGTTGGATGCATCTCTAGTCTAGAAACGACATCACCCAGACCAAAACACAATTTGAAATCAGTATAGCATTTTTTTCCAGAAATTGGTATAACGTTTTATTGTAAGAACTCGAAAAAGTCAGATATAATACGGAAGAGATATCATCAATCATATTGAAGAAGTCTGAAAATACTATGAAAATTACCTTAGGTAGTGGATGTAGGTAAACTTAATCAATCTAAATGGCTCGCATAATCTTCATCCTCTTCTCTTATGTATCGCAGCCATTTCATTTACCTAATTGCTTTTCTTCCTTAGCTTAAGTTAGATTGCATTACCTAATTACTACATATCCTACTTTATATATCATCTTTCACAATAAACTGTAAGGATGAATAAGTTAGTGTTATAAGAATTACCAAGCGGGTTGTCTAAATTTTCTATTGACCATGTTGGACTATTAAGTCCATTACAATTTATAACAAAGTGAGGGTTACCACTTTAGAATAAATGGTACCATATTTTAAGAGCTTCTCATATGGTAGGTTGGAGGTTGATGACCAATATCGTTAGAGGTTTAACCCTATAGGATCAACATATTGGCGTGGAGAAGTGATATTTATTAAGACCAAATGGTGCTACTATGGTCCATTTGTGTGTTTCATTTGTATAAAATGGTAATATAATATAAAAATAAATACATAAATAAATAAAATGTAAATAAATATATAAGTTACTTGTCAAGACCCAAATTGAATCTGTTGTTTTTAAGGTATTTAAGACACGTGCCGATAACTTTACTTTTGTTGGATTCAACATCCAGGATACAAAGACAAAATTATTCAGAAGAAAGAGACATATAATTTCATCCGAATTTCAACAAACTTAATAAATCAACTTCTTTTAATCCATCTCGTATAATTTTTTAATGCTCAATGCTTCAAAAAACTGGATAAATAAATTGTTTGAGTTGGACAACTATTTATGAAAAATGAATATGTGGCAAGACATCCATTCAAAAGGGTTGTGACTTTGAAATTTAGAGATGTAACTTTTGAATAAAAGACACGTTAGTTAGTAAAAGAACTATTTCTATTGGGCTTGATCCAATATTAATGGATCTTTAGTATTTATTAGACATTAACTATTAGGCCATGCCAATGGTAATACTAAAGACTTGAACATTGAAAAAGCAACTATTGGGCTTGACCTAATAGTAAAAAAGTAAACTTTTTGTTTTTCTTTCTTTCACCTTTACCATATATATAAACATATAAATAAATAGAAAATATTTATTTATTTATTTCTCTAAAATTTCATGACTCAATTTCTCATTCAACTTTAAATATTTTAAAACAAAGTGAATATATTACATTAGTATTAACAATTAGATATATGTATTAATCAAGTCATAGTCCGTTCGGTCAACACTTGGGTAAAAAACCTCATTTGACCAACACTATTTACATGCACTTAATGAAGCATATATCCTTTATATACTAGGAGATATGTGGTAATACTTCATCAATATAATCTTTAGGGGGATCCTTGATTGGGAAACAATAGTAATCACTTTAAGACAAAACAACTAATAGTTTATTTACTATATATATATATATAATATAATATAATAACCATGACCACAAGTTAATCTACATAATAGAATTATTCACATGATCTGGAGGAGATTGGATAACTTCTAAAATAGGATTTCCTTACATAAAATCAATTTCAAGAGTATCTAGTTCAATAACACATACGAATAAATAATCAAATAATAGATGTGTTTCAGTTGTAACCTTTTCCCATAATATAGCTATCCTCCTTATTTTCACTAGTCAACACATGGTTAGGTATGTCAGTCATGCCCCATTTTTCTTGGTTAGAAGTACCATGAAATTTTTTAACATTATGTATAGGTTCAAAAATCATTAAGATTTTTTTAATTAATCATAAGATCAGAGAGACTTATCAATAAATATTATTTTAATGTGGGTAAACAAACACATTATGTGGTTGTTTCATATTACTAGCAACATGACATAGAACACCACATACTACACGTGACTCAACAAACTTCTTATACTTTAGATGAAACCATGCATCAAGTTTCCCTTTGAGAAGGAATATAAACCTTTTTATTGCTCTAATTATTACTCCAAATTGGATAAACATATGTAAACCAGTATGCTCATGACCCAACAAACAATATAAAAATCAAATTAGACACCTAAATAATTGACCATATGAAACATATTATGGCGACACAATTGTACACATCATGGGAAATGATGATATCCCACTGGTTCAACCATTTGTTTATCTTCTGTGAGGATAAGTGATGTTATACAATGGAAATGCATTTTGTTACGTGTACTAACATTTTATTGGTATAGTAATTTTGTGAAAATCTTAACCTAATTCTGTACATGAAGGTGGTATTTGATGTCTCCCTATTTGTTCTAAATATTAGCCCTTTGGAAAAATCATTTTAGGTCAATATTTGACTTATTAGGTAGACTTTTATGCTTATTTTGTCATATTGAACTTTCTCCCCATAGAATTAGACTATTTGCATTTTTAGAGCTTTTGTGCGTTAATTTTGTTATTCTTAGTGCAAAGTTAGTAGGTTCTTAAATTTCATACAAGGAGGAGAAGTGGGAATTTAAGTCTCAGATTATTTTTCGAGTGCTAGGAAGTATTTTATTCGAGTTTCTAATTTTAGAGTGCACTTTCTTATTTCTAGTCTTGAATTATTGACTTATTAATTTGTAAAGCATGTGTGGTTTAATTATTTATTTATTGTGAAACTTTAAAATATATATGGTAATTAATTAGAGAACAAGTCGAGTCTAATAAGTAAAGTAATGAAGATATACATGGAAATAAGAAGATTAAGGAAGGATATATGCAAAGAAGGAAAAGATAAAGTTACCAAATAAATCTGAAATTCCAGCCACGTTCAAAGACGAGCTCATCACTTAAGATTGGATAGGAATTTGGATGAATGGTTCTGGACCAATGGATAGAGCTTTCCGAGACAAGTAATTTTGATATAAATAACGCATCAAACGAATAAGTATTGAAGGAGATATGACCAAAACAAATCAACAGTAGAATCTTACCTTTCCTATATTTTAGGGTTACGAATTAAAGAGTCCTTTACTTGTCTTCCACTCCAAGTAAAAACGAATTAGGGCTTCCTAGCACCTATAAATACACCCCTTAGCCTCCTCTTTAGACACACTTCATAGAATTACACAAGAGGCGTAAGGTTTTCAAGTCAGAGCAAGCACGGAGGAAGAAAGCTACGAGCTGTAGAAAGTCATTTTCTCCAATTCGCAGCCAAACCCAACCTCGTAATTAGGTTTTATTTTATTTTCTTTATATTAAACATTAATTCTTTTAATTTTATTTTCTTAGTTTTATTTTCCATTATGAGCTAAACCTTTTAATTGCTTGAGAATCGCTATATGGGTTGAACCCTAATTCATTTGATTGAGGTTTTCTTATTTGGGATTTTTATAATTTAAATAGAATTGGGTAATTTAGTAGTGTTTACTATCGTAAGGTTATTTCACTATTTTTAATTTGGACAATTAGACATAGGTTTTAGTAATTAAGCTATTCACTTTTGTGGGGAAGTGATCGCCTTGACGGGGGGTTTAATTACGAACATAGGAAATAAACGTAAGGTAGAAATTATTGATCCTAACGGACTTAGTTAACCTTATAGACAATTGGATAGAGAACCTGACATTCGAAGGTGGATTATGATCGCCCTGGCGGAGTTTGTAACATCTGAGAATAGCTCCTAAGTCCACCTGACAGGGGTTAGAAGAATCTAGAATCCCGACTATTACTAATTACTAATTTGTCCCTTAAAAGAACCATTGATTAAGTTTATTTCAGTGAAACCCTAGCGTGACTCAAGTACCATTCTCCCTTTCTTGCGTCTATTCATATTTTATTTTATTGCATCTCATTATTAGCATTAAATTAGTTTAATATTTTACTTTATTCGCACTTTCGTCCTTAAACAAAAACAAAACAAAAATTTATTTCTTTTACTTTTATTAGTCATTCAAGCAACTATTTCCATTTATTTCATAACACTTTAGTCATATCCTAATCCGTCCCTGATATCGAAATCCCGTTAACCGGATATTACTTGGACGACCCGTACACTTGTGGTACGTGTCTTGACTTTTTAGGTGTGTTTATTTAGAACACACAAGGAGACACTAGTATTGTGCTTTCAAGGGTAACACTCTTACCTTTATAATATGTATCTTTTATAGAAGGTATGTTTAATTTACCACCACGTGGACCTGTGAAATTGTTACAACTTTTCGTAGAACGAAAGCTAATAAATATAATGTATTCAAGTATGTAAGTCATATAAAACTTAAAACTTAAACCATTATAGATAAGAACAAAAAAATGAGGATGGTAAGGATCTTGAGGAGCAAGATGATCAGAAGGATTGAAGCCTTATAATAGAGAGTGATGGTTAATAGAGTTGAAACGCATTTTAAAAGGTTTACACGATAGTATATACTATAATATTTTTTAGAAAAGAAATGTTAATAGAAATTACTTATCATAGTAAAATATTAATATGTGTGAGAAAAACTTAGTGCAAGCATGACATTTATATTTCAAGTTAGATTATTGAAATAGTGTGGTTGAGAATATGAATTGAGTAATCTAGAATAATTGATTAATTGAGTGAATCTATTCCCCTAGCTGCTACAAAAGAAACAAAAAAACTAACTAATAGGTTGATATAATGTTTGGAGCATCAAACTAGCAAAAATAATTCAATAAGCCAAATCATAAAAGTAAAAAGGTCAAAGAGAGAAAAGAAGATGGTGACATGGGAAATAAAGAAATAACTAATAACATATTTGATCTTTGAAATATTAAAATTCAGAGAGATCGGAGAGCAAAAATGTGTTAGGATATTACTCAATAGTTTAGATTAATTATTATTATAAATTCGATCATGCTCTTTTGGAGAAGTGGAAAAAATTTATATTAAAGTATCAAATACACCTATCCTTTCCTATTCTTTTGGAGAAGTGGAAAAGTCACTCTTTTGTGCATGATTTGTCCCACATAGGAGGAGAGATGAAAAAAAATATTAGTATAAATATGCTTACCCATATATTATATCCAAAAGTCCTAAAGGCTATGAAGGCCAAAGAGGAAGAGGCAAAGCCCCAAACGTGCACAATACCACCACCACCACCTACCAACCCGGCCCTGCCCCGCTTGGGCGTGGGGCATGGGCCGTGTGGGAGTTGGGGAGTCAAAAAATGAAAAATGAAACACTTTTTCTGAAATGATTCAAGGATAAATAAGCTGGTTCTTATAATGGTCGATTGGAGTTCAAATCCTACCATCAGAAAGACATAACGTTCATAACGTTCACGCATTCAAGACGCCATAAAGCCAGAATATTCTTCTCCAGCAGTTACATGTCTGAAATTGAAAATGTGTAACATCTGTAACCTCAAAAAACGCCAGCCTTAATGGAGCAATTGAAGACCCAATATGGTGACGTTTCTGATAGGCCCTTACTCTCCCATTTCCCTATAAATAGAGTCTCTCCCTCACTTGCCAAAGGGAGGAATACAACAGAAAAGAATAACACTCTGCCTCTCTAAAAACGCTCTTTGTTTTTCCGTTAGAGATACCTATATGTCGGAATATATTTATAACAACAGTAGGTGTACTTTGTTATTGCTTTTCCTTCAGTGAAAGTTTATTTGTTTCCTGTAATCGTATTTACTTTTGCTGTAATCGTATTTGATTTTGCTGTAATCGTATTTGATTTTGCTGTAATAGTTAGTTTACGTTAAAACGATTTTTATTTTTTTTACTTTTGGAAAACCATTTCTGTTTTGTCAAAACCGGTGATTATTTTAATCATAAGATATTCATTTTCTTTACTCACCGGTTATTTTCTGATATGTCTCTTCCTGTTTCGGATGTTGGTTCTCCTTTGAACGTAAATCCATTTCTCGACGTAAATAAGTTGGAACCCTTTAATGGTTCTAACTACAAGCGTTGGACACAAAAGGTCATAATTTGTCTTGAACAGTATGAACTCGACTTTGCTATAGTCGAGGCTCCTCCACTTATGGAAATTGGAGCTCATACTGAACAAGAGCTAGCTAGACATCTTTCCCTCGAATCCAGGTTCAAAAGGGCTAATACCATGGCTCGGGGCTGGATGTTGAACAATATTACTAACCCCATCTTTGATCTCCTTTCAAAGAGAAATCGACAAAGGTCATATGGGAAGCTCTCGAGAAGAAATATGGGGATGATGATTCTGGTAAGAAAAAGTACGTCATTGGGAATTGGTACGATTTTAGACTTACGAATCAAAAACCTATGACTGAACAACTTCATATGTACGAGAACCTATGTGCGGAGGTAGTCGCCAAAGGCATGAAGATGTGAGAATTTTTTCAAGCCAACATTTTTCTTGATAAATTTCCCCCATCTTGGAGTGAATACCGTAACCACCTCAAAGACAAAAAAGAAGGAAATGACCCTCCAAGAACTCATCAGCCACATGCAAGACGAAGAAGCCAATCGACTCAAGGATAAGTCTCTTTCTTCCCCTCCTCATTCCTTGAAGGATAACCTTGTTGAAAGTTCTGGGTATGGTAACAAGGACATATTCGAAGGTAATGGAAAACAACAAGGCGCTAACAATTCCAAATCCGGGGGGAATAAGAACCGCAACAACGCTAACAAACAAAACAAAAGGTTTAAATCTTCTGGTAAGATTCAGAAACCCAAGGGTGCTTGTTATTGTTTTGGTAAAGAAGGATATAGAGCTTTTGAATGTACTCTTAGAGTTATTCCTGATCCAAAACCTGCTGCAAACCTAACTGAAACCGAAGAGATAATCATTGCGGTAATGGTTGAGGTTTGTTTGGTAGGAAGCAAAAGCGAGTGGATCCTTGACACTGGGGCCTCACGACACTTCTGTGCAAACAAAGCCTTGTTCAAAAAGTTTGAGGAAGCAACCAAGGGTGAATGCGTGTACCTGGGAGACTCATCCACTGCTATAGTACTCGGAAAAGGACAGGTTACCCTCAAACTCACTTCTGGTAAGATTCTTGAGTTAAACGATGTTCTCTTCGTCCCCTCGCTCCGTAGGGACTTGGTTTCCGAAGCCCTTCTTAACAAAGTGGGACTCAAACTAGTTTTCGAGGGGGGGGGGGAATAATCATTACTAAAAATGATGAGTTTGTGGGAAAAGGGTATTTACATAATGGTTTATTTGTTTTAAATATTGTAACCCGTGACTAGTACCAATAAGATGAGTTTGTGAGGAAGGGGTTTTTATTTTTAAAATAAGGGTTTGTGTGATTGAACGTTGTAACCTCTGCTTATCTGTTTAAATGTTAAAATGTGTGGAATGGTATATTAGGCTATCTTTCTTCTATCTTCTATCAAAAGGCTAAAATCCCCTTGACTAATAAGGTCGATGACTTTATATATTATATGATATGTGTAGAGTCCAAACTCATGGGAATAAAACCCATTAATATGAAAACCTTGAGAATTCTAAACTACCAGAATTAGTACATTCGGACTTAAATATTTTTATAAATTTCCCTAGTAGAGGAGACAACCCATACTATTTAACCTTGATAGGTGTCTAAATCAGGTTTATGAGAGTATATCTCCTAATACTAATGTGAAACGGAATATGTGTTTATAAATATAAGCCTGAGGTTGAAACCCAACTACTTTGCTGAATCAAAAGTCTTAGGGCACGAATGTTGTTATAAATTCCTTCTAATAGCTCTGTGACATTAACGGAATTATCGACCAAGTTAGTTCCTTACACACCCCTATGTAGTTACATAGCCAAAGGCTATGATAATCGGTTCTGTCCCACTAACTCAAATGTGGGGGTGATTAGCAAAGGTTACCCGAGTTTTAAGTACGATCACTGTTGGACCAAATACAATAGACTCAATAGTCACGGGATATGACACGAATGTATAAACCGTCTTAATAAATTCATAGCCACTCGTGGTGGTCCTATTGTGAAGGACTTGATGAATTCACGTATAAGGCGTATAATTCTAGGAAGAACACGAGGATGAGTATTCAACTCAATTGGTCCTTTAGAGAAGGACTTGATGAATTCATAGTCAAAAGTGACACTCAACATTCATGATAAGAGTGTTAAGGAGACGTCCTTACACAACTCTCAAAATGAATAAATCCACCAAGCTCATAGCCCGCAAGGGGAGGTCCTTAGAGAAGGACATGATGAACTAACTTAGGGGTGATGTTCGAGGGAACTATAACTTTCAGTAGGGTAAAGTATGTGTTGTGTGGGTCTCCATCAAAAACTATTAAAGTTCAAGAGTAAGTTCACTTAAACGGAATTCGGTGGTTGCCTCACTTCACTACGTGACAATTCAAATCGAAAGATATTGCCACTTAAGTACAATTCACCCAAATGCTTGTAGTTATGGAAACCTGTTCACCTACTCTCCTAAAGACCCTAAGTGAAAGATTGTTAGGATTCTAATAAATAGTTTAGATTAATTATTATTATAAATCCGATCATGCTCTTTTGGAAAAGTGGAAAAGATTTATATTAAAGTATCAAACACATCTATCCTTACCTATTCTTTTGGAGAAGTGGAAAAATCACTTTTTTGTGCTTGATTTGTCCCACATAGGAGGAGAGATAAAAATAATATTAGAATAAATATGCTTACCCATCTATTATATCCAAAAGGCCTAAAGGCTATGAAGGCCAAAGAAGAAGAGGCAAAGCCCCACACGCTCACCGCCACCACCACCTGCCTGGCCCGGCCTGGCTTGGGCGTGGGCTCGTGGGGGAGTTGGGGAGTTTGGGGGGTTTGAGGAGTCAAAAAATTAAAAATGAAACACTTTTTCTGAATTGATTCAAGGAGAAATAAGCTAGTTCTTATAGTGGTCGGTTGGAGTTCAAATCCTATCATCAGAAAGACATAACGTTTATGCATTCAAGACGCCATAAAGCCAGAATATTCTTCTCCAGCAGTTACATGTCTGAAATTGAAAAGGTGTAAATTGTAACCTCCAACAACGTCAGCCTTAATGGATAAATTGAAGACCCATTCATGGTGACGTTTCTGATAGGACCTTACCCTCCCATTTCCCTATAAATAGATACTATACCTCACTTGCCAAAGGGAGGAATATACCAGAAAAGAATAACACTCTACCTCTCTAAAAATGCTCTTTGTTTTTCCGTTAGAGATACCGATACGACGGAATATCTTTTTAACAACTGTAGGTGTACTTTGTTATTCCTTTTCTTTCCGTGAAAGTGTATTTGTTTCCTGTAATCGTATTTCATTTAACTTAATCGTATTTGATTTTGCTGTAATAGTTAGTTTACACTAAAACGATTTTTATATCTTTTAATTTTGGAAAACCATTTATGTTTTGTCAAAACCGGTGATTATTTTAACCACAAAATGTACTTCGCAGACTTTTTTTTCAATCATGAGTTAGTTTGTAATGAGAGGAAACTTATATGTTATTGTGTAACATTATCTACTAGTTTCTTATATTTATAATTGTCCTATAATTCTATATTTCTTCTTTTCATTTAAGATAAAAACGACTAGTTATGACCTAAAAAATTTCAAAATAACATTATTCTTAGTTTTGCTTGGTATTGAATCAACTAACATTTTAGACTAAGTATCAAATATTTGATTTGATGTACAAGGCCTCGTTATCTTTAGGTTTATCCTCTTCTAACCTCATTTCTTAACAATAAATTCATTGAGGTGTATATATGATATAAAATTATTTATCAAGATAAATTATGAAGGGAAAACAATACTTTAACACTTGTAGTATTGTAAGGTGACAACTTCCACCTTCAACAATTAATATGAAATTAGAGGGAGTAAATTTTTTATGAGAAGTTGTCAATTTGCAAACACTACATGAGATAAAGTATCTATTTTGTCATTAATAAATATTAATAATAATACTAATAGGCCAAAATATATTGACTTAAAATGGTATACGAAACAAAGGTGTTGAACAATTTCTTTGTGAGTATAATACATATGATAAAACTAAATTACTTCAACCGTTGTATTTGATAAAATTACAAAACAAATATAAAATAAGATTTCTTTAGTACTTTGTTATACTCCCATACTAAAAAAAATGTCACTAATGTTTGTTAATGTATAATAAATTATATGAGTATTTCTAGAATATAAATTTGAAGTAAAGTTTTATACTTTTACTTTATAATGTAGTAATTATCTACGAAGTCGTACTTTTTAAAGGTTAGATAAAAGGAAATTAATAAACTTAAATGTAATCTAGACTTTTCATGGTCATAGTCAATAAGACATTGAAAAACAATGTTTTTATTCAATATAATGATTATACAAATGATTCCCGAAATTAAGATATACATTACAAATGAGAATTCTTCCCCAATAAATATCACTCTATAACTCTCTTGTCAACCACACCTAACTCATATTCGACCGTTGTATTTGATAAAATTACAAAAAAATATAAAATAATATTTCTTTAGTACTTTGTTATACTCCCATACTAAAAAAATGTCACTAATATTAGTTAATGTATAATAAATTATATGAGTATTTCTAGAATATAAATTGGAAATAAAGTTTTATACTTTTACTTCATAATGTAGTAATTATCTACAAAGTAATACTTGTAATTTAATGGTTAGATAAAAGGAAATAAATAAACTTAAATGTAATCTATACTTTTCATGGTCATAGTCAAAAAGACATTGAAAAATAATGTTTTTATTCAATATAATGATTATACAAATGATTCCCAAATAAAGTTATACATTACAAATGCGAATTCTTCCCCTATAAATATCACTCTATAACTCTCTTGTCAATGACACCTAACTCATTTTCGAAAAACCTTTCATCTACAATGAATCCACAACGTAAAAGTCAAGTCGAGAACATTTCAGTTTTTCCTCTCCTTATTGCCACAACTGAAAATAAACTTCCGGAGAAAAAAAACCCTAATTATGAATCCAATTGTGAAATAGGTTCCAGTTCGAAACCAACTCTAGTTGAGGCGGCATGTTCACCCATCCAATCAGATGTGGTACCAGAGTCGCTAGAAGTAAGTTTGGTAGAACAACCAAAGAAATTCAAATGCAAGTTTTGCAACAATACGTATGAAACGAGGCAAGCTTTAGGTGGTCATGGCAATGCTCATAGAGCTCCGAAACATCTTATTAATAGAAAACGAGAAAGATCCAATATTGAAATTAATAATAACTATTCTATTGTGAGATCTTCTCCTAATTTTTCATATTCGTTGCAACAACCACAAAATACACATGCATATAACCTTTATCCTATTCCAATGTTTCATAGGATACCAATTACTCTACCGCCTCCCCAATTAATTGAAAACACACCATTCATACAAATTCAAAACCCTAGAAATGATGCTGCTTGGTTTCCCCAACAGGTTTATGGTAATATTGTTAATGGAAGAGAGTTGGTCATCAATGGTTCGTCTACAAGTCCATCAACAGCAAACAATCAATCAACAACTGAAGAACTAGAATTAGACTTGACCCTGAAACTTTAATTTCTTTAGATAACTTTTATTTGTATTTTGAATCATTTGGGATATTTCGAATAAATCATTTTTGTTATTCAATTTATTTTCGTTGGTTTGAAGTCTCTTCCAATAGTTATCATGTATTTTTATTTTATTTAATAGAAATATGTCTAATTTATTTTTGAGGTCTTTTTTTAATATTTTCTAAATATATCAAATATACCAAAGAAACTACATTTTCTCCCTATATCTAATATTGTGGATTAGATAAAAATATTTTGTAGTACGCCAAGGACTAAGTAAGTAGATACCATAAAGTCATTTAAAATTGAAATTCAAAATATTTTAGAGCAAAAACTTGTATAACATAATAATTATTACTCATAAATGTTCGTTTTTAATAAATATTTGTGGTGATAATTTAGCTACAAGGTTAAAGTAATGACAAAAAAAGATACATTTACCTTAAAGTAAAGTAAAAAAAACATAGTTTTACTTGTATTATATAACCAGTGCGTGCTGACAGTGGAGTGTTATATGTACCAAAAAAAGCTTAAGAAAATTACAAAATGATAAATGGAACCCCTCCAACCGATTTGGTTACATGATATGAGTAGGTTGATATTAAACGTGTATAGTGGGAGTCCGTGATTTATCCCCATTGGGATGAATAGGTATAATATGACTGAATAAAAAAAATCCATACATTTTTTTAATCATATTCAAACTATATTATCAAGATATAAACTTGAAAAATTAAAACAAATTCAACATCTTTGAGATTAAGCAAATGGTTAATTGAAAGCACCAACTAGGAAAGAATATAATCAAGGGCTTGATAGGTTCAAGTATAGAAGAATCTCTTGACTATAAAAAATATAATTAATAAATTAGTTAATTCCATGTTTGTAAGTTAAGCAATAAAACATACAATTATTACTAATTCTCTTAAATCTAACAATATAAATAGATTATTAGTTTACTTTTGAGGACTCTTTCAAACAAATTCACAAACATATAAATACAATGTGCAAAGAATGTTGGTTAATTTAGGACAAAATAGATCGCACAATCTAATATACAAAATTAGGATAATAGGGAAATGGTATATTTTTACATAAGTAGTGTTAAATCCAACATTTAGGAAAGAAAATAATCTAAGTAGGAGCACTATCTAATATTTGTTATATTATAACTATCTTTAGCATATTAATCTACCAAGTATAAGTTCACACATACCGTGGGGTATCCACCAAATTGGCACAGTTGCATAAGTCATTAACAACTCATATTCATAAAATTTTGGTCTTATCTCCGAATTTTACTCTCAAGAGGTGATATAGTTATCATCCTTATTAAATTGCATATGTATGTGTTAGCATATAGTCCCTCATATATGATGCTTTTATGTGATAAACCCTTAGTTAATTAAGGATTTCATATCTTCATCAAAAAAACTTGTGATAAAACCCTTTGTATGCTTGAATTACTTATCCGTTGTGAATATATATATACCTATGTGATTGATTTTTCTTTATCTTCATTAATACTCTCCCTAACTCACATATACATCACATACTTTATATTACATTTTGTTGGTGCATACGATGAACTACAATCATTATCCACGTGCCACTACTTTATCTATTATTCTTAAAATAACATCATGATATTTATATTCAATCTTCCACTTAATTCTTATATCACACTTCTCTTGGCATATCATTGTGTGTGATACTCTATTGCTCAAGAGTTGTACCAACATTCATTGTAGGATCTTTGATTGTACAATTATTATGAAGAAATAGTTTCGATTTTAGCTACCTCTAGGCATATAGGTTGACTGCCTCTTCTATCCAAAACGGCATACCCAAAATGGAATATCGATTTAAATGAATATATATTGTTTTGTGCTAGAAATTTGTATAACTCTTTTTTTAGGAACCTGAAAAAGTCAACCATGTTACCATCTTAGCGGACATCCTTAACCATCTACTTCAACTACATCTTATACAAGAATAAGTGGTGGTATAAACTAGTATATATGTAGTTTTATTAGGTTCGCCATATGCTTGAATTGGTATCAAAACTGTAGTTGGTAGAAGATATGAGTTTTCCATTGATTTTGATTTTCCACCTCTTACTTTCATTGGAGTGGTGTTAGTTGTGTCGTGAATTGCAATTAAAATGATGAATGAAGTTTATGAGAGGAAGTTATAAGAGTTAAAATAAATATAGTTTTGGACTAATTAAGTAGAAGGAAATAACTCAGTAAAAGGTACGTGTATACGAATAGGGTATAAAAATTATAAGAAGAAGATAGATCAGATTAGTAAAAATATTATAAAATGGTGTTTAAAAAAGAAGAATATAGAGACTTTAAGTGAGTAAAGAGAGATAAATGAGAAAACGTATATGCTAAGTATATAAAATAAGGAAACAGGTTGTGGTGATTAAAAAATGGCAAAGGAGTTCCACGCGTGTAGATGTGCATACATGCTAGGAGTAGATCTTCAATGTTTGATCTTGTATAATATGGTTGGTTTTAAATAATAGATCAAATGGGGGTATACCTATGTTATTTGAATTAGATAGTTTTTTACTGACATCCACCTTTGGGGTACGTGAGTTTTCTTCTACCGTCTTTTAAATACAATATACGCGACCCATATTTATATGGTCCCTGACATCTCTTTACTAGAACACGAGTTCATATAACTTACTTAATACTTCTTGATCGTTTTTTATTAAATATTTTAATAGATTCACCATATTTAAGTTACCTATGATATTGTCCATGACAAGATAGTTATATTATATCACAAATATATAGACCCATGAGACATGGTTGCTAATAAAAGCAATGATAATTTCATATTTAGGAAAGTTGATACTTTTTCATGTTAGGATTGTAAGACTATAAGCTTAAATAAGTATTTCTTACTCACTTAATGGTTTCCATCATCATAATCCCCTTATCCCACAAAACATTTAAGATGATTAATGTGATCTTATTACATACTTAGTAAGTAAATATAAATAAAACACAACGTATAAAGATAAGGAGTGATAATCATAAAATACAAGGAATGACTCACTACACCGCGCATCCGTAATCGCGACGAATGATATAAAAAGTCATCGCCTATATTTCATCGCTATAGAATCGTCGTTAGAGATATTTCTCGCGACGAAATTTTTTCATGTTGCCGCGAATTACCAAACTTGATTTGCGACTACAAAAGTCGTTGATAGATAACTTATTATTTGCGATGACATTTTGTCATCTCTAATATTATCAACTAGCGTCGATTTCGTGTAGTCGCTTCATTGATATTTCGACAACAACATATATGTCGTCGTTAATTAAATACAGTACCAGCGACAATATTTAGTCTCCTCTTTTACGACAACTATGTCGTTGCTAATATGGTTATTTTAAAATGTCCGAACTTTTAATCCGAATTTTTAGTTTTACTTTTAATTTTTTATTTTAATGTTAATACAAATATTTTGACCTCAAGTCTTGTAAAAAAAGCAATATTAAATTAAATAAAAGTTAAAATACACCAACAAGTCAAAAAGTCAAACACTTATCCAAAATAAAGGAAAAAAACACTAAAAAACAAAGGATCAGCCAACCGAGCGGTATCTTCTTCTTCTCATTCTTCTTCGGGGGGGGGGGGGGGGTGTATGGCCCAAGACCAGCTCCGACACTCAAACTATTCAAAGCATCCATAACCGGGTCTATATGGTTCACTGAGTAACGAGGGCGAGTCGTGCTAGCTGTGGATTTAGTAGATGATATATTTGATGTAGGATCGAGAAGGGAAAGGACTTGAGCTGCGCGAAACTCGTTGATAGACGCCATAATAAGGTTGAGTCGATCCTCATTTTGTTTAACCAAAGGATCTGGCTTGAGAATACGGGATTTTCGGAGGAATACCCACTTCGGGCGCGCAACTCCGCGTAGATGGGCCCATACCTTCCTCGGCTACTTCTTTCAAGGCATCTATCTGATCTTTCAGGGGAGATTCAATAGAGGACGTCCCTTCGGATGACGCAGACTGTGATTCGGTCACTTTCCTTTTCAGCTTTTCTCAATAAATATCATGTTAGATTACATACAAATTTTTGAAATTCAAATAAATTTCACACTGTTAATTAAAATAAAAGTAAGTGTTTAAAGAAAAATATTCACATTCGCGTTTTTATACTTGTCGTTCCTCCACTCATTCTTCGTTGCATCGTACCCCATGAGCTCGAAAAAACCACCAAAGGAGGAATTTACCTCTTCTTTTGTGTCTGCTCGTCAATAAAAACCAACGGGTCCTTCGTTGGTTTTTTCAACTTCCCTTGTTCAATAAAATTATAAAATAATTATATTAAAAATTCATTCAAGTTATATCTTGAGTTCGGGAATAATTCCTCGATCCATCTGCACTCGGCTTCTTCTGTTTCTTTTGGTTTTCCAAATTTACCTTTTCTTGGTTCCGTTTCAATACAATTTCAAAAAATTAATTACGCATAATCGATAACATTTATAATAAAATAGAACTTTTATACATGACTATCAATGTCAACCCAAATCTCGCAGCATCTTTTCCAAATATCCTCCGCTACATCAAGCGGTGTTAAATTCTCATTGTAATAAGTTGTCTTCAAGTGGTTATTCCAATCCATGTACCTCTTAGATTAGAATTTCTTTAAAATATCGCATATTTTTTTTCCAATCAATCCTCTGTCTCCACCCCACTATTCCGAAAAACTCTTGTAATCGAGTATGAATAGTTTGCTTCAAACTAGTGGGCACATCTTTCATTGACATATAGCATGGAGACACATTCTTACGAAGTGTCATTCCCACCACTTGGGTCACGTGTTTTCCCGTACTCGCCTGTTGGGTTCCACATGTCTTCCATGATACAAAAGTCTACGGGTAGGGGTGCCCTAACTTTCCTAAGGCCTCTAGCGCAGTCATAAGGGATGCAGGACCCCGATGTTTTCTTTTACTTTTCTCTGTTTTAATTAAAAATTGAATTAATTTCTAATTAAAAAAATTTAAATTGTTAATATAATTTATTTACCCGCTGGTTGGGCGCAGGTAGAAAAAGTGCGGTTGGGATTCTTTGATGGATCCCTTCTGTCACCATCACCGTCATGATTACGTGACATCACATCATCCATCTAATATTTATCCGAACTATTTAATAAGTATAAAAATAAATATTACAATCCTAAAATTAAATAAATAAATAAAATTACAATATTTAAGAATAATTAACTAATTATTACAATTCTTAAAAATAAAAAAAATACAATCTAATGAATAAATAAATAATTATTACAACTCAGTGAATAAATGAATAAAAATTACCAAGCAATGAATGAATAATTAATTATTACAACACCAAAATAATAAATATAAAATTTAATAAAGGGATAACTTCCAATTAATTACGAATCCTCAAATTCAATTCCTAAAAAAAAAGAATATCTTTTCTACTTACTCATAGTTTAAATTTGACCAAAAAAAACTCATAGATTAAATAATCAATTCTCAATTAAACACTTTGTCATATTTACCTTTCACTATTACCTTTAATGTCATTATAGTTAGTTCTTTTTTTATTATATAATATTCATAATATATTATTTCTTTGATTTTTTTTCTTTTTATTATAAAATCCGGCCACCACCACTGACCACCACCACCCCCTCATGCATTTATCGCCGATTATCACCACCACCTCATACATTCTTCACCGACAACTACCACCACCCCCACCCCCACCACCATCAATTCTCAATTAAAAACTTTGTCATATTTACCTTTCACAATTACCTTTAATGTCATTATAATTATTTCTTTTTTTTTATTTTTATTATATAATATTCATAATATATTATTTCTTTATTTTCTTTTCTTTATATTATAAAATCCGGCCACAACCACTGACCACCACGACCACCCCCTCATGCATTTACCACCGACTATCACCACCACCTCATACATTCTTCACCGACAACTACCACCCCCACCACCACCCCTACTACCCCCACCACTCCCACCACCATCCACCCCAACCACCCACCACCACAACTACCCCAACACCCCTACCACCATTCCCACCACTACCATCCCCACCCTAACCCACCACCCCCACCAACCACCATCACCACCATTATTCTCCACCGACAACCACTTTCGTGTAACCACCACCGACTACTTCCTTCACCACCAACTAAATCTATCAAACGCGCGCGTCCTTGATTTTTTTTTTAAATTCTTAACTAATTCTAAAAAAATCATAAAAATAAAAAATTGCATTTTTAGACGAGACAAATTAATATTTACGCCTATGATTTTTTTTGAATTTATGCTTTTATTTTTTATTTTGATAATCCGTTTTATGTGTTGTTATAACACACTAAAAATATTTCTCAAATTCCACAACACGCGTGCGTCCATGATTTTTTTTTATAAAAAATCATAATTAAATCCAAAAAAATCAGAAGAATTAAAAAATTGTATTTTTTGACGGGGCAAGTTCATATCTACATCAACGATTTTTTTTTTTGATTTTTTAAACTTTTTTTATTCAGTTTTATGTGTTCCTACAATACACAAAAATATATTTATATAATCCGGTAACACACAAAATCATAGAATCAATCTAAAATATTCCCTTCCTGTATCACTTTTTTGTAAATGATTTGTCCCACATAGGACGAGAGATGAAAAAAAATATCAGTATAAATATGCTTACCCATCTATTATATCCAAAAGTCCTAAAGGCTATGAAGTCCAAAGAAGAAGAGGAAAATCCCCACACGCGCACACCACCACCACCACCCAACAGCCCGGCCCGACGTGGGCTTGGGCCGTGTGGGAGTTGGGGAGTTGGGGAGTTTGGGGAGTCAAGAAATGAAAAATGAAACACCTTTACTGAAACGATTCAAGGAGAAATAAGCTGGTTCTTATAGTGGTCGGTTGGAGTTCAAATCATATCATCAGAAAGACATAACGTTCATAACGTTCATGCATTCAAGACGCCATAAAGCCAGAAGATTCTTCTCCAGCAGTTACAGGTCTAGAATTGAAAAGGTGTAACATCTGTAACCTCCAAAAACCCCAGCCTTAATGGAGCAATTGAAGACCCATTTATGGAGACATTTCTGATAGGTCCTTACTCTCCCATTTCCCTATAAATAGAGACTCTCCCTCACTTGCCAAAGGGAGGAATACACCAAAAAAGAATAACACTCTGCCTATTTAAAAACGCTCTTTGTTTTTCCATAAGAGATATCGGTACGTCGGAATATCTTTTTAACAAAAGTAGGTGTACTTTGTTATTGTTTTTCTTTCTGTGAAAGTGTATTTTTTCCTGTAATCGTATTTCATTTTGTTGTAATCGTATTTGATGTTGCTGTCATAGTTAGTTTACGTTAAAAAGATTTTTATTTCTTTTACTTTTGGAAAACCATTTCTGTTTTGTCAAAATCGGTGATTATATTAATCACAATTTAAAAAGATATTCATTTTCTTTACTCACCGGTTATTTTCTAAAATGGCTCTTCTTGTTTTGGTTGTTACTTCTCCTTTGAACGCAAAGCCATTTCTCGACGTAAATAAGTTGGAACCCCTTAATGGTTCTAGCTACAAGCGTTGGGCACAAAAGGTCATGATTTGTCTTGAACAGTATGAACTCGACTTTGCTATAGTCGAGGGTCCCCCACTTATGGAAATTGGAGCTCATAATGAACAAGAGCTAGCTATACATATTACCCTCGAATCCAGGTTCAAAAGGGCAAATACCATGGCTCGGGGCTGGATGTTGAACAATGTTACTAACCCCATCTTTGATCTCATTTCCAAAGAGAAATCGGCAAAGGTCATATGGGAAACTCTCGAGAAGAAATATGAGAATGATAATTCTAGTAAGAAAAAGTACATCACTGGGAATAGGTACAATTTTAGACTTACGGATCGAAAACCCATGATTGAACAACTTCATGTGTAAGAGAACCTATGCACGGAGGTAGTCGCCGAAGGCATGAAGATGTGCGAAGTGTTTCAAGCCAACATTTTGCTTGAGAAATTTCTCCCATCTTGGAGTGAATACCGTAACCACCTCAAAGACAAAAAGAAGGAAATGACCCTCCAAGAACTCATCAGCCACATGCAAGATGAAGAAGCCAATCGACTCAAGGATAAGTCTCTTTCTTTCCCTCCTCATTCCTCGAAGCCTAACCTTGTCGGAATTTCTGGGTATTGTAACAAGGACAGATTCAAAGGTAATCGAAAACACCAAGGCGCTAACAATTCCAAATCCGGGGGGAATAAGAACCGCAACAACGCTAACAAACAAAACGAAAGGTTTAAAACTTCTGGTAAGATTCAGAAACCCAAGGGTGCTTGTTATTGTTGTGGTAAAGAAGGATATAGAGATTTTGAATGTACTCTTAGAGTTATTCGTGATCCAAAACCTGCTGCAAACCTAACTGAAACCGAAGAGATAATCACCGCGGTAATGTTTGAGGTTTGTTTGGTGGGAAACAAAAACAAGTGGATCCTTGACACTGGGGCCTCACGACACTTCTGTGCAAACAAAGACTTGTTCAAAAAGTTTGAGGAAGCAACCAATGGTGAATATGTGTACCAGGGAGACTCATCCACTGCTATAGTCCTTGGAAAAGGACAGGTTACCCTCAAACTCACTTTTGGTAAGATCCTTGAGTTAAATGATGTTCTCTTTGTCCCCTCGCTCCGTAGCAACTTGGTTTCCGGAGCTCTTCTTAACAAAGTGGGAATCAAACTAGTTTTTGAGGGGGGGGGGGGGGGGGGAATAATCATTACTAAAAATGATGAGTTTGTAGGAAAAGGGTATTTACATAATGGTTTATTTATTTTAAATACTTTAACCCGTGACTAGTACCAATATAATGAGTTTGTGGGGAAGGGGTTTTTATTTTTCAAATAAGGGTTTGTGTGATTGAACCTTGTGAACTCTGCTTATCTGTTTGAATTTTCAGATGTATGGAATGATAGATTAGGCTATCTTTCTTCTCTCTTCTATTAAAAGGCTAAAATCCCTTAGACTGATAAGGTCGATGACTTTATATATTATATGATATGTGTAGAGTCCAAACTCATGGGAATACAACCCTATAATATGAAAACCTCGAGAATTCAAAACTACTAGAATTAGTACATTCGAACCGAAATATTTTTATAAATTTCTCTAGTAGAGGAGAAAACCCATACTATTTAACCTTAATAGGTGTCTAAGTCAGGTTTTTGAGAGTATTCTCCTAATACTAAATGTGAAACGGAGTATGTGTTTATAAATATAAGTCCGAGGTTGAAACCCAACTACTTTGCTGAATCAAAAGTCTTAGGGCACGAATGTTGTTATAAATTCCTTGTAATAGCTCTGTGACATTAACGGAATTATTGACTAAGTTAGTGCCTTACACACCCCTACGTAGTGACATAGCCAAAGGCTATGATAATCGCATCTGGCCCACTAACTCAAATGTGGGGGTGATTAGCAAAGGTTACCCGAGTTCTAAGTACGGTCACTGTTGGACCAAATACAATAGACTCAATAGTCATGGGATATGACACGAATGTACAAACCGTCTTAATGAATTCATAGCACTTGTGGTGGTCCGATTGTGAAGGACTTGATGAATTCACGTATAAGGCGTATCATTCTAGGAAGAACACGAGGATGAGTGTTCAACTCATAATGAATTCATAGCCAATATATGGTGGTCCTTTAGAGAAGGAATTAATGAATTTTATAATCAAAAGTGAGACTCAACATTCATGATAAGAGTGTTAAGCAGACGTCCTTACACAACTCTCAAAATGAATAAATCCACCAAGCTCGTAGCCCGCAAGGGGTGGTCCTTAGAGAACGACTTGATGAACTAACTTAGGGGTGCTGTTCGAGGGAACTATAACTTTCAGTAGGGTAGAGTATGTGGTGTGAGGGTCTCCATCGAAAACCGTTTAAGTTCAATACTTAGTTCACTTAAACGGAGTTCAGTGGTTTCCTCACTTCACTACGTGACATTCAAATCGAAAGATATTGGCACTTAAGTACAATTCACCCAAATGCTGGTAGTTATGGAAACCTGTTCACCTACTCTCATAAAGACCCTAAGTGGGGGATTGTTAGGATTCTAATCAATAGTTTAGATAAATTATTATTATAAATCCGATCATGCTCTTTTGGAGAAGTGGAAAAGATTTATATTAAAGTATCAAACACATCTATCCTTTCCTGTTCTTTTGGAGAAGTGGAAAAGTCAATTTTTTGTGCAAGATTTGTCCCACATAGGAGGAGAGATAATATTAGTATAAATATGCTTACCCATATATTATATCCAAAAGGCCTAAAGGCTATGAAGACAAAGAGAAAGAGGCAAAGCTCCACACGTGCACACCACCACAACAACCCACCCGCCCGGCCCGGCCTGGCCCCGCTAGGACGTGGGTCGTGGCCTTATGGGGGAGTTAGGGAGTTTGGGGGGTTTGAGGATTCAAAAAATGAAAAATTAAACACCTTTTCTTAAATGATTCAAGGAGAAATAACCTGGTTCTTATAGTGGTCGGTTGGAGTTCAAATCCTATCATCAGAAAGACATAACATTCACGTATTCAAGACGCCATAAAGCCAGAATATTCTTCTTCAGCAGTCACATGTCTGAAATTGAAAAGGTGTAATCTGTAACCTCCAACAACGTCAGCCTTAATAAAGCAATTGATGACCCATTTAAGGTGATGTTTCTTATAGGACCTTATTCTCACATTTCCCTATAAATAGAGACTATACCTCACTTGCCAAAGGGAGGAATACACCAGAAAAGAATAACACCCTGCCTCTCTATAAACGCTCTTTGTTTTTCGGTTAGAGATACCGGTACGGCAGAATATCTTTTTAACAACAGTAGGTGTACTTTGTTATTGCTTTTCTTTCCGTGAAAGTGTATTTTTTTCCTGTAATCGTATTTTATTTTACCTTAATCGTATTTGATTTTGCTGTAATAGTTAGTTTACACTAAAACGATTTTTATATCTTTTAATTTTGGAAAACCATTTATGTTTTGTCAAAACCGGTGATTATTTTAACCACAAAATGTACTTCACATATTTATTTTTTTCAATCGTGAGTTAGTTTGTAATTAGAGGAAACTTATATGTTATTGTGTAACATTATCTACTAGTTTCTCATATTTATAATTATCTTATAATTCTATATTTCTTCTTTTCATTTAAGATAAAAGCGACTAGTTATGACCTAAAAAGTTTCAAAATAACATTATTCTTATTTTTGCTTCGTATTGAATCAACTAACATTTTAGACTAAGTATCAAATTTTTGATTTGATGTACAAGGCCTCGTTATCTTTAGGTTTATCCTCTTCTAACCTCATTTATTAACAATAAATTCATTGAGGTGTATATATGATATAAAATTATTTATCAAGATAAATTATGAAGGGAAAACAATACTTTAACACTTGTAGTATTGTAAGGTGACAACTTCCACCTTCAACATTTAATTTGAAATTAGAGGGAGTAAATTTTTTATGAGAAGTTGTCAATTTGCAAACACTACATGAGATAAAGTCTTTATTTTGTCATTAATAAATAATAATAATAATAATAATACTAATATGCCAAAATATATTGACTTAAAATGGTATACGAAACAAAGGTGTTGAACAATTTCTTTGTGAGTATAATACATATGATTAAACTAAATTACTTCAACCGTTGTATTTGATAAAATTACAAAACAAATATAAAATAAGATTTCTTTAGTACTTTGTTATACTCCCATACTAAAAAAATGTCACTAATGTTAGTTAATGTATAATAAATTATATGAGTATTTCTAGAATATAAAATTGAAATAAAGTTTTATACTTCTACTTTATAATGTAGTAAATATCTACGAAGTCATACTTGTAATTTAATGGTTAGATAAAAGGAAATTAATAAACTTAAATGTAATCTATACTTTTCATGGTCATAGTCAAGAAGACATTGAAAAAGAAAGTTTTTATTCAATATAATGATTATACAAATGATTCCCAAATTAAGATATACATTACAAATGAGAATTCTTCCCCTATAAATATCACTCTATAACTCTCTTGTCAACCACACCTAACTCATTTTCGACAGTTGTATTTGATAAAATTGCAAAAAAATATAAAATAAGATTTCTTTAGTACTTTGTTATACTCCCATACTAAAAAAATGTCACTGATATTAGTTAATGTATAATAAATTATATGAGTATTTCTAGAATATAAATTTGAAATAAAGTTTTATACTTTTAATTTATAACGTAGTAATTATCTACGAAGTAATACTTGTAATTTAATGGTTAGATAAAAGGAAATTAATAAACTTAAATGTAATCTATACTTTTCATGGTCATAGTCAAAATGTAATTGAAAAATAATGTTTTTATTCAATATAATGATTATACAAATGATTCCCAAATAAAGTTATACATTACAAATGAGAATTCTTCCCCTATAAATATTACTCTATAACTTTCTTGTCAATGACACCTAACTCATTTTCGAAAAACCTTTCATCTACAATGAATCCACAAAGTAAAAGTCAAGTCGAGAACATTTCAGTTTTTCCTCTCCTTATTGCCACAACTGAAAATAAACTTCCTGAGAAAAAAGACCCTAATTATGAATCCAATTGTAAAATTGGTTCCACATTGAAACCAGCTTTAGTTGAGGCGGCATGTTCACCCATCCAATCGGATGTGGTACCAGAGTCGCTAGAAGTAAGTTTGGTAGAACAACCAAAGAAATTCAAATGTAAGTTTTGCAACAATACGTATGAAACGAGGCAAGCTTTAGGTGGTCATGGAAATGCTCATAGAGCTCCGAAACATCTTATAAATAGAAAACGAGAAAGATCCAATACTGAAATTAATAATAACTATTCTATTGTGAGATCTTCTCCTAATTTTTCATATTCGTTGCAACAACCACAAAATCCAAATGCATATAACCTTTATCCTATTCCAATGTTTCATAGGATACCAATTATTCTACCGCCTCCCCAATTAATTGAAAACACTGCTTTCATACAAATTCAAAACCCTAGAAATGATGTTGCTTGGTTTCCCCCACAGGTTTATGTTAATATTGTTAATGGAAGAGAATTGGTCATCAATGGTTCTTCTTCAAGTCCATCAACTGCAAACAATCAATCAACAACTGAAGAACTAGAATTAGACTTGACCCTAAGGCTTTAATTTCTTTAGATAACTTTTATTTGTATCTTGAATCATTTTCGATATTTCAAATAAATCATTTTTGTTATTCAATTTATTTTTGTTGGTTTGAAGTCTCTTCCAATGGTTAACATGTATTTTTATTTTATTTAATAGAAATATGTCTAATTTATTTTTGAGGTATTTTTTTAAAATTTGCTAAATATATCAAATATACCAAAGAAACTACATTTTCTCCCTATATCTAATATTGTGGATTAGATAAAAATATTTTGTAGTACGCCAAGGACTAAGTAAGTAGATACCATAAAGTCGTTTAAAATTGAAATTCAAATGATTTTAGAGCAAAAACTTGTATAACATAATAATTATTACTCATAAATGTTAGTTTTTAATACATATTTGAGGTGATAATTTAGCTACAAGGTTAAAGTAATGACAAAAAAAAGATACATTTACCTTAAAGTAAAGTAAAAAAACATAGTGTTACTTGTATTATATAACCAGCGCGTGCAGACAGTGGGGTGATATATGTACCAAAAAAAGCTTAAGAAAATTTAACGAAATGATAAATGGAACCCCTCCAACCGCTTTAGTTACATGATATGAGTAGGTTGATATTAAACGTGTATAGTGCGAGTCCGTGATTTATCCCTATTGGGATGAATAGGGATAATATGACTGAATAAAAAAAATCGATAATTTTTTTTAATCATATTCAAACTATATTATCAAGATTAAGCAAATGGTTAATTGAAAGCACCAACTAGGAAAGAATATAATCAAGGGCTTGATAGGTTCAAGTATTGAAGAATCTCTTGACTATCAAAAATATAATTAATAAATTAGTTAATTCCGTGTTTGTGAGCTAAGCAATAAAACATACAATTATTACTAATTCTCTAAAATCTAACAATATAAATAGATTATTAATTTACTTTTGAGAACTTTTTCAAACAAATTCACAAACATATAAATACAATGTGCAAAGAATGTAGGTTTAGACTATTAGGATTATATAAGGTTAATTTAGGACAAAATAGATTGCACAATCTAATATACTGAATTAGGATAATAGGGAAATGGTATATTTTTACATAAAAGTAGTGTTAAATCCAACAATTAGGAAAGAAAATAATCTAAGTACGAGCACTATCTAATATTTGTTATATTATAACTATCTTTAGCATATTAATTTACCAAGTATAAGTTCACACATACGGTGGGGTATCCACCAAATTGGCACAGTTGCATAAGTCATTAACAACTCATATCCATAAAATTTTGGTCTTGTCTCCGAATTTTACTCTCAAGAGGTGATATAGTTATCATCCTTATTAAATCGCATATAAAAAGTCATCACCTATATTTCGTCTCTATAGAATCGTCGTTAGAGATATTTCTCGCGACGAAATTTTTTCATGTTGCTGCAAATGACCAAACTTGATTTGCGACTACAAAAGTCGTCGCTAGATAACTTATTATTTGCGTTGACATTTTGTCATCTCTAATATTATCAACTAGCGTCGATTTCGTGTAGTCGCTTTATTGATATTTGGACGACAACATATATATCGTCGTTAATTGAATACAGTACCAGCGACAATATTTAGTCTCCTCATTTTCGACAACTATGTCGTTGCTAATATGGTTATTTTAAAAAGTCCGAACTTTTAATCCGAAATTTTAGTTTTACTTTTAATTTTTTATTTTAATGTTAATACAAATATTTTGACCTCAAGTCTTTCAAAAAAAGCAATATTAAATTAAATAAAAGTTAAAATACACCAACAAGTCAAAAAGTCAAACATTTATCCAAAATAAAGGAAAAACACACTAAAAAAAACAAAACATCAGCCAACCGAGCGGTATCTTCTTCTTCTCTTTCTTCTTCGGGGGGGGGGGGGTGAATGGCCCAAGACCAGCTCCGGCACTCAAACTATTCAAAGCATCCATAACCGGGTCTATATGGTTCACTGAGTAACGAGGGCGAGTCGTGCTAGCTGTGGATTTAGTAGATGATATATTTGATGTAGGATCGAGAAGGGAAAGGACTTGAGCTGCGCGAAACTCGTTAATAGACGCCATAATAAGGTTGAGTCGATCCTCATTTTGTTTAACCAAATGATCTGGTTCGAGAATACGGGTTTTTCGGAGGAATACCCACTTCGGGCGCGCAACTCCGCGTAGATGGGACCATACCTTCCTCGGCTACTTCTTTCAAGGCATCTATCTGATCTTTCAGGGGAGATTCAATAGAGGACGTCCCTTCGGATGACGCAGACTGTGATTCGGTCACTTTTCTTTTCAACTTTTCTCGATAAATATCATGTTATATTACATACAAATTTTTGAAATACAAATAAATTTCAAACTGTTAATTAAAATAAAAGTAAGTGTTTAAAGAAAAATATTCACATTCGCGTTTTTATACTTGTCGTTCCTCCACTCATTCTTCGTTGCATCGTACCCCATGAGCTCGAAAAAACCACCAAAGGAGGATTTTACCTCTTCTTTTGTGTCTGCTCGTCAATAAAAACCAACGGGTCCTTAGTTGGTTTTTTCAACTTCCCTTGTTCAATAAAATTATATAATAATTATATTAAAAATTCATTAAAGTTATATCTTGAGTTCGGGAATAATTCCTCGATCCATCTGCACTCGGCTTCTTCTATTTCTTTTGGTTTTCCGAATTTACCTTTTCTTGGTTCCGTTTCAATACAATTTCAAAAAATTAATTACGCATAATCGATAACATTTATAATAAAATAGAACTTTTATACATGACTATCAATGTCATCCCAAATCTCGCAGCATCTTCTCCAAATATCCTCCGCTACATCAAGTGGTGTTAAATTTCATTGTAATAAGTTGTCTTCAAGTGGTTATTCCAATCCATGTATCTCTTAGATTAGAATTTCTTTAAAATATCGGATATTTTTTTCCAATCAATCCTCAGTCTCCACCCCACTATTCCGAAAAACTCTTGTAATCGAGTAAGAATAGTTTGTTTCAAACTAGTGGGCACATCTTTCCATGACATATAGCATGGAGACACATTCTCGCGGAGTGTCATTCCCACCACTTGGGTCACGTGTTTCCCGTACTCGCCTGTTGGGTTCCACATGTCTTACATGATACAAAAGTCTACGGGTAGGGGTGGCCTAATTTTCCTAAGGCCTCTAACGCAGTCTTAAGGGATGCGGGACCCCGATGTTTTCTTTTACTTTTCTCTGTTTTAATTAAAAATTGAATTAATTTCTAATTAAAAAAATTTAAATTGTTAACATAATTTATTTACCCGCTGGTTGGGCGCAGGTTGCAAAAGTGCGGTTGGGATTCTGTGATGGATCCCTTCCGTCACCATCACCGTCATGATTACGTGACATCACATCATCCATCTAATATTTATCCGAACTATTTAATAAATATAAAAATAAATATTACAATCCTAAAATTAAATAAATAAATAAAATTACAATATTTAAGAATAATTAACTAATTATTACAATTCTTAAAAATAAAAAAATACAATCCAATGAATAAATAAATAATTATTACAACCTAGTGAATAAATGAATAAAAATTACAAAGCAATGAATGAATAATTAATTATTGCAACACCAAAATAATAAATATAAAATTTAATCAAGGGATAACTCCCAATTAATTACGAATCCTCAAATTCAATTCCCAAAAAAAAAATGTTTTCTACTTACTCATAGTTTAAATTTGACCAAAAAAAAACTCATAGTTTAAATGATCAATTCTCAATTAAACACTTTGTCATATTTACCTTTCACTATTACCTTTAATGTCATTATAGTTATTTCTTTTTTTATTATAGAATATTCATAATATATTAGTTCTTTATTTTTTTTCTTTTTATTATAAAATCCGGCCACCACCACTGACCACCACCACCTCCTCATGCATTTATCACCGATTATCACCACCACCTCATACATTCTTCACCGACAACTACCACCACCCCCACTCCCACCACTCCCACCATCATCAATTTTCAATTATACATTTTGTCATATTTACCTTTCACAATTACCTTTAATGTCATTATAATTATTTCTTTTTTTTATTTTTATTATATAATATTCATAATATATATTATTTTTTTTTCTTTTTTTTTATTATAAATTCCGGACACCACCACTGACCACCACCACCACCCCCTCATGCATTTACCATCAACTATCACCACCACCACCCCTACTACACCCACCATTCCCACCACCATCCATCCCAACCACCCACCACCCACCACCACAACTACCCCAACACCCCTACCACCATTCCCACCACTACCATCCCCACCCTAACCCACCACCCCCACCAACCACCATCACCACCATTATTCTCCGTCGACAACCACTTTCGTCTAACCACCACCGACTACTTCCGTCACCACCAACTAAATCTATCAAAAGCACACGTCCGTGATTTTTGTAAAAATTCTTAACTAATTCTAAAAAAATCATAAAAATAAAAAATTGCATTTTTAGACGAGACAAATTAATATTTACGTCTATGATTTTTTTTTGAATTTATGTTTTTATTTTTTATTTCGATAATCCGTTTTATGTGTTGTTATAACACACTAAAAAATATTTCTCAAATTCCACAACACGCGTGCGTCCATGATTTTTTTTTATAAAAAATCATAATTAAATCCAAAAAAATCAGAAGAATTAAAAAATTGTATTTTTTGACGGGGCAAGTTCATATCTACATCAACGATTTTTTTTTTTGATTTTTTAAACTTTTTTTATTCAGTTTTATGTGTTCCTACAATACACAAAAATATATTTATATAATCCTGTAACACACAAAATCATAGAATCAATCTAAAACATTACCTTCCTGTATCACTCTTTTGTACATGATTTGTCCCACATAGGAGGAGAGATGAAAAAAAATATTAGTATAAATATGCTTACCCATCTATTATATCCAAAAGTCCTAAAGGCTATGAAGGCCAAAGAGGAAGAGACAAAGCCCCACACGCGCACACCACCACCACCACCCAACAGCCCGGCGCGGCGTGGGCGTGGGCCGTGGGGGAGTTGGGGAGTTGGGGAGTTTGGGGAGTCAAAAAATGAAAAATGAAACACCTTTTCTGAAACGATTCAAGGAGAAATAAGCTGGTTCTTATAGTATTCGGTTGGAGTTCAAATCCTATCATCAGAAAGACATAACGTTCATAACGTTCACGCATTCAAGACGCCATAAAGCCAGAATATTCTTCTCCAGCATTTACAGGTGTGAAATTGAAAAGGTGTAACATCTGTAACCTCCAAAAACGCCAGCCCTAATGGAGCAATTGAAGACCCATTTATGGAGACATTTCTAATAGGTCCTTACTCTCCCATTTCCCTATAGATAGAGACTCTCCCTCACTTGCCAAAGGGAGGAATACACCAAAAAAAGAATAACACTCTGCCTATTTAAAAACGCTCTTTGTTTTTCCATAAGAGATATCGGTACGTCGGAATATCTTTTTAACAAAAGTATGTGTACTTTGTTATTGTTTTTCTTTCTGTGAAAGTGTATTTTTTTCCTGTAATCGTATTTCATTTTGTTGTAATCGTATTTGATGTTGCTGTCATAGTTAGTTTACGTTAAAAAGATTTTTATTTCTTTTACTTTTGGAAAACCATTTCTGTTTTGTCAAAATCGGTGATTATTTTAATCACAATTTAAAAATATATTTATTTTCTTTACTCACCGGATATTTTCTGAAATGGCTCTTCCTGTTTCGGTTGTTACTTCTCCTTTGAACGCAAATCTATTTCGCGACGTAAATAAGTTGGAACCCCTTAATGGTTCTAACTACAAGCGTTGTGCACAAAAGGTCATGATTTGTCTTGAACAGTATGAACTCGACTTTGCTATAGTCGAGGTTCCCCAACTTATGGAAATTGGAGCTCATAATGAACAAGAGCTAGCTATACATATTGCCCTCGAATCCAGGTTCAAAAGGGCAAATACCTTGGCTCGGGGATGGACGTTAAACAATGTTACTAACCCCATCTTTGATCTCCTTTCCAAAGAGAAATCGGCAATGTTCATATGGGAAACTCTCGAGAAGAAATATGAGAATGATAATTCTGGTAAGAAAAAGTACATCACTGGGAATCAGTACAATTTTAGACTTACGGATCGGAAACCCATGATTGAACAACTTCATGTGAAAGAGAACCTATGCACAGAGGTAGTCGCTGAAGGCATCAAGATGTGCGAAGTGTTTCGAGCCAACCTTTTGCTTGAGAAATTTCCCCTATCTTGGAGTGAATACTGTAACCACCTCAAAGACAAAAAGAAGGAAATGACCCTCCAAGAACTCATCAGCCACATGCAAGATGAAGAAGCCAATCGACTCAAGGATAAGTCTCTTTCTTTCCCTCCTCATTCCTCGAAGGCTAACCTTGTCGGAACTTCTGGGTATTGTAACAAGGACAGATTCAAAGGTAATGGAAAACAGCAAGGCGCTAACAATTCCAAATCCGGGGGGAATAAGAACCGCAACAACGATAACAAACAAAACGAAAGGTTTAAAACTTCTGGTAAGATTCAGATTCCCAAGGGTGCTTGTTATTGTTGTGGTAAAGAAGGATATAGAACTTTTGAATGTACTCTTAGAGTTATTTGTGATCCAAAACCTGCTGCAAACCTAACTGAAACCGAAGAGATAATCATCGCAGTAATGTTTGAGGTTTGTTTGGTGGGAAACAAAAACAAGTGGATCCTTGACACTGGGGCCTCACGACACTTCTGTGCAAACAAAGACTTGTTCAAAAAGTTTGAGGAAGCAACCAATGGTGAATCTGTGTACCAGGGAGACTCATCCACTGCTATAGTCCTCGGAAAAGGACAGGTTACCCTCAAACTCACTTTTGGTAAGATCCTTGAGTTAAACGATGTTCTCTTCGTCCCCTCGCTCCGTAGCAACTTGGTTTCCGGAGCTCTTCTTAACAAAGTGGGAATCAAACTTGTTTTTGAGGGGGGGGGGAATAATCATTACTAAAAATGATGAGTTTGTAGGAAAAGGGTATTTACATAATGGTTTTTTATTTTAAATACTTTAACCCGTGACTAGTACCAATATAATGAGTTTGTGGGGAAGGGGTTTTTATTTTTCAAATAAGGGTTTGTGTGATTGAACCTTGTGAACTCTGCTTATCTGTTTGAATTTTCAGATGTATGGAATGATAGATTAGGCTATCTTTCTTCTCTCTTCTATTAAAAGGCTAAAATCCCTTAGACTAATAAGGTCGATGACTTTATATATTATATGATATGTGTAGAGTCCAAACTCATGGGAATACAACCCTATAATATGAAAACCTCGAGAATTCTAAACTACCAGAATTAGTACATTCGAACCGAAATATTTTTATAAATTTCTCTAGTAGAGGAGAAAACCCATACTATTTAACCTTAATAGGTGTCTAAGTCAGGTTTTTGAGAGTATTCTCCTAATACTAAATGTGAAACGGAGTATGTGTTTATAAATATAAGTCCGAGGTTGAAACCCAACTACTAAGCTAAATCAAAAGTCTTAGGGCACGAATGTTGTTATAAATTCCTTGTAATAGCTCTGTGACGTTAACGGAATTATCGACGAAGTTAGTGCCTTACACACCCCTACGTAGTGACATAGCCAAAGGCTATGATAATTTAACAGAAACCCAAATACAACATATGTAATTCAATAAGATTTGGATTCACCCATAAATCATTCTCAAGCACTAAAATGTGTTTAGCTCATATTAATTAAAAGAAAAACTAAATTAAATAAAATGAAATTCATATTGTTTTACAAAATTAAAGATAAAAGAACCTAATTTCCGGAATCGGAATGACTGAGAACGGAGATATAGACCCTTTCCAGCTCTTGCAGCTTCTTCTTTCTTCCTTCTGTTGCTTCTCTCTGATGTTTAATCTTGTAGAATGTGAATTGTTTTAAAATAGAAGTCAAAGGCTCCTTTTATAAGTGGAAAAACGGATTAGGGCTTGGACCTAAGAATAAAACACTAATTAAATGTCCAAGCCCAATTTCTAAGCCCAAAATCCCGTAACTGCTGATACACCTTCACTAAAACGGCTTTTCCCTCTTCGTTATGACTCCGATTGACTTGATTCCAGTTGTTAAAGTTCCATAACTCGATAAGGAATGTTTTCTCTTCAAATGTCAGCGGCTAAAACATCTCTCAAACGCCTCGAAATCAGCAATCTATGGCCTGGAAAACAGATTTGCAGCTCTAAAAATAATTTCTTTCGGGATTTATCTTCAAGTCTTGACTCCATATCACGATCTTTGACTCTCTTCTCGGATTCCACTCCTAGCTAATATTCAAAACCTACAAACTTTCCACTAAAATACACAAGATTACGCGCAAAAGTTTAATAAATTAAAAATACTAGAAATAAAATAGGAATTCCGGATTATTGCATTTTTAACTCAAAAGTCTATCAAATTAATCAAATAAACACCAAAAATGATGTCTCCCAAGGGTCGAAAATAAGAACAATTAGGGAGACATCAGGGTCTCCATCGAAAACCGTTTAAGTTCAATACTAAGTTCACTTAAACGGGGTTTGGTGGTTGCCTTACTTCACTACGTGACATTCAAATCGAAAGATATTGACACTTAAGTACAATTCACCCAAATGCTGGTAGTTATGGAAACCTGTTCACCTACTCTCATAAAGACCCTGATGGGGGATTGTTAGGATCTAATCAATAGTTTAGATTAATTATTATTATAAATCCGATCATGCTCTTTTGGAGAAGTGGAAAAGATTTATATAAAAGTATCAAACACATCTATCCTTTCATGTTCTTTTGGAGAAGTGGAAAAGTCAATTTTTTGTGCATGATTTGTCGCACATAGGAGGAGAGATGAAAATAATATTAGTATAAATATGCTTACCCATCTATTATATCCAAAAGGCCTAAAGGCTATGAAGACAAAGAGAAAGAGGCAAAGCTCCACACGTGCGCACCACCACCACCACCCACCCGCCCGGCCCGGTCTGGCTCGGCTAGGGCGTGGGCTTGGGCTCGTGGGGGAGTTAGGGAGTTTGGGGGGTTTGAGGATTCAAAAAATGAAAAATGAAACACCTTTTCTGAAATGATTCAAGGAGAAATAAGCTGGTACTTATAGTGGTCGGTTGGAGTTCAAATCCTATCATCAGAAAGACATAACGTTCACGCATTCAAGACACCATAAAGCCAGATTATTCTTCTCCAGGAGTCACATGTCTGAAATTGAAATGGTGTAATCTGTCACCTCCAACAACGTCAGCCTTAATAAAGCAATTGATGACCCATTTAAGGTGATGTTTCTAATAGGACCTTACTCTCCCATTTCCCTATAAATAGAGACTATACCTCACTTGCCAAAGGGAGGAATACACCAGAAAAGAATAACACTCTGCCTCTCTAAAAACGCTCTTTGTTTTTCGGTTAGAGATACTGGTACGCCAGAATATCTTTTTAACAACAGTAGGTGTACTTTGTTATTGCTTTTCTTTCCGTGAAAGTGTATTGTTTCCTATAATCGTATTTTATTTTATATTAATCGTATTTGATTTTGCTGCAATAGTTAGTTTACACTAAAACGATTTTTATATCTTTTAATTTTGGAAAACCATTTTTTTTGTCAAAACCGGTGATTATTTTAACCACAAAATGTACTTCACAGACCTTTTTTTTCAATCGTGAGTTAGTTTGTAATTAGAGGAAACTTATATGTTATTGTGTAACATTATCTACTAGTTTCTTATATTTATAATTATCCTATAATTCTATATTTCTTCTTTTCATTTAAGATAAAAACGACTAGTTATGACCTAAAAAGTTTCAAAATAACATTATTCTTAGTTTTGCTTGGTATTGAATCAACTAACATTTTAGACTAAGTATCAAATTTTTGATTTGATGTACAAGGCCTCGTTATCTTTAGGTTTATCCTCTTCTAACCTCATTTCTTAACAATAAATTCATTGAGGTGTATATATGATATAACATTATTTATCAAGATAAATTATGAAGGGAAAACAATACTTTAACACTTGTAGTATTGTAAGGTGACAACTTCCACCTTCAACATTTAATTTGAAATTAGAGGGAGTAAATTTTTTATGAGAAGTTGTCAATTTGCAAACACTACATGAGATAAAGTCTCTATTTTGTCATTAATAAATAATAATATTAATACTAATAGGCCAAAATATATTGACTTAAAATGGTATACGAAACAAAGGTGTTGAACAATTTCTTTGTGAGTATAATACATATGATAAAACTAAATTACTTCAACCGTTGTATTTGATAAAATTACAAAAAAAATATAAAATAAGATTTCTTTAGTACTTTGTTATACTCCCATACTAAAAAATGTCACTAATGTTAGTTATGTATAATAAATTATATGAGTATTTCTAGAATATAAATTTGAAATAAAGTTTTATACTTTTACTTTATAATGTAGTAATTATCTACGAAGTCATACTTGTAATTTAATGGTTAGATAAAAGGAAATTAATAAACTTAAATGTAATCTATACTTTTCATGGTCATAGTCAAAAAGACTTTGAAAAAGAAAGTTTTTATTCAAGAGAATGATTATACAAATGATTCCCAAATTAAGATATACATTACAAACGAGAATTCTTCCCCTATAAATATCACTCTATAACTCTCTTGTCAACCACGCCTAACTCATTTTCGATAGTTGTATTTGATAAAATTACAAAAAAATATAAAATAAGATTTCTTTAGTACTTTGTTATACTCCCATACTAAAAAAATGTCACTAATATTAGTTAATGTATAATAAATTATATGAGTATTTCTAGAATATAAATTTGAAATAAAGTTTTATACTTTTTTTTATAATGTAGTAATTATCTACGAAGTAATACTTGTAATTTAATGGTTAGATAAAAGGAAATTAATAAACTTAAATGTAATCTATACTTTTCATGGTCATAGTCAAAAAGTAATTGAAAAAGAAAGTTTTTATTCAATATAATGATTATACAAATGATTCCCAAATAAAGATATACATTACAAAGGAGAATTCTTCCCCTATAAATATCACTCTATAACTCTCTTGTCAATGACACCTAACTCATTTTCGAAAATCCTTTCATCTACAATGAATCCACAAAGTAAAAGTCAAGTCGAGAACATTTCAGTTTTTCCTCTCCTTATTGCCACAACTGAAAATAAACTTCCTGAGAAAAAAGACCCTAATTATGAATCCAATTGTGAAATTGGTTCCACATCGAAACCAGCTCTAGTTGAGGCAGCATGTTCACCCATCCAATCAGATGTGGTACCAGAGTCGCTAGAAGTAAGTTTGGTAGAACAACCAAAGAAATTCAAATGTAAGTTTTGCAACAATACGTATGAAACGAGGCAAGCTTTAGGTGGTCATGGCAATGCTCATAGAGCTCCGAAACATCTTATAAATAGAAAACGAGAAAGATCCAATACTGAAATTAATAATAACTATTCTATTGTGAGATCTTCTCCTAATTTTTCATATTCGTTGCAACAACCACAAAATCCACATGCATATAACCTTTATCCTATTCCAATGTTTCATAGGATACCAATTATTTTACCGCCTCCCCAATTAATTGAAAACACACCTTTCATACAAATTCAAAACCCTAGAAATGATGCTGCTTGGTTTCCCCCACAGGTTTATGGTAATATCGTTAATGGAAGAGAATTGGTCATCAATGGTTCTTCTTCAAGTCCATCAACTGCAAACAATCAATCAACAACTGAAGAACTAGAATTAGACTTGACCCTGAGGCTTTAATTTCTTTAGATAACTTTTATTTGTATCTTGAATCATATGCGATATTTCAAATAAATCATTTTTGTTATTCAATTTATTTTTGTTGGTTTGAAGTCTCTTCCAATGGTTAACATGTATTTTTATTTTATTTAATAGAAATATGTCTAATTTATTTTTGAGGTATTTTTTTGAAATTTGCTAAATATATCAAATATACCAAAGAAACTACATTTTCTCCCTATATCTAATATTGTGGATTAGATAAAAATAATTTGTAGTACGCTAAGGACTAAGTAAGTAGATACCATAAAGTCATTTAAAATTGAAATTCAAAATATTTTAGAGCAAAAACTTGTATAACATAATAATTATTACTCATAAATGTTAGTTTTTAATACATATTTGTGGTGATAATTTAGCTACAAGGTTAAAGTAATGACAAAAAAAGATACATTTACCTTAAAGTAAAGTAAAAAAAACAGAGTGTTACTTGTATTATATAACCAGTGCGTGCAGACAGTGGAGTGATATATGTACCAAAAAAAGCTTAAGAAAATTTAACGAAATGATAAATGGAACCCCTCCAACCGATTTAGTTACATGATATGAGTAGGTTGATATTAAACGTGTATAGTGAGAGTCCGTGATTTATCCCTATTGGGATGAATAGGGATAATATGACAGAATAAAAAAAATCGATAAAACCTTTTTTGATCATATTCAAACTATATTATCAAGATTAAGCAAATGGTTAATTGAAAGCACCAACTAGGAAAGAATATAATCAAGGGCTTGATAGTTTCAAGTATTGAAGAATCTCTTGACTATCAAAAATATAATTAATAAATTAGTTAATTCCGTGTTTGTGAGCTAAGCAATAAAACATACAATTATTACTAATTCTCGAAAATCTAACAATATAAATAGATTATTAGTTTACTTTTGAGAACTTTTTCAAACAAATTCACAAACATATAAATACAATGTGCAAATAATGTAGGTTTAGACTATTAGGATTATATAAGGTTAATTTAGGACAAAATAGATCGTACAATCTAATATACTGAATTAGGATAATAAGGAAATGGTATATTTTTACATAAGTAGTGTTGAATCCAACATTTAGGAAAGAAAATAATCTAAGTAGGAGCACTATCTAATATTTGTTATATTATAACTATCTTTAGCATATTAATCTACCAAGTATAAGTTCACACATACGGTGGGGTATCCACCAAATTGGCACAGTTGCATAAGTCATTAACAACTCATATCCATAAAATTTTGGTCTTATCTCCGAATTTTACTCTCAAGAGGTGATATAGTTATCATCCTTATTAAATCGCATATGTATGTGTTAGCATATAGTCCCTCATATATGATGCTTTTATGTGATAAACCTTTAGTTAATTAAAAGTTTCATATCTTCATCAAAAAAACTTGTGATAAAACCCTTTGTATGCTTGAATTACTTATCCGTTGTGAATATATATATACCTATGTGATTGATTTTTCTTTATCTTCATTAATACTCTCCCTAACTCACATATACATCACATACTTTATATTACATTTTGTTGGTGCATACGATGAACTACAATCATTATCCACGTGCCACTACTTTATCTATTATTCTTAAAATAACATCATGATATTTATATTAAATCTTCCACTTAATTCAAAATATCACACTTTTCTTGACATATCATTGTGTGTGATACTCTATTTCTCAAGAGTTGTACCAACATTCATTGTAGGATCTTTGATTGTACAATTATTATGAAGAAATAGTTTCGATTTTAGCTACCTCTAGGCATATAGGTTGACTGCCTCTTCTATCCAAAACGGCATACCCAAAATGGAATATCGATTTAAATTAATATATACTGTTTTGTGCTAGAAATTTGTATAACTCTTTTTGTAGGAACCTGAAAAAGTCAACCATGTTTCCATCTTAGCTGACATCCTTAACCATCTACTTCAACTACATCTTATACAAGAACAAGTGGTGGTATAAACTAGTATATATGTAGTTTTATTAGGTTCTCCATATGCTTGAATAGGTATCAAAACTGTAGTTGGTAGAATATATGAGTTTCCCATTGATTTTGATTTTCCACCTCTTACTTTCATTGGAGTGGTGTTAGTTGTGTCGTGAATTGCAATCAAAATAAGGAATGAAGTTTATGAGAGGAAGTTATAAGAGTTAAAATAAATATAGTTTTGGACTAATTAAATAGAAGGAAATAACTCAGTAAAAGGTACGTGTATACGAATAGGGTATAAAAATTATAAGCAGAAGGTAGATCAGATTAGTAAAAATATTATAAAATGGTGTTTAGATAAGAAGAATATAGAGACTTTAAGTGAGTAAAGAGAGATAAATGAGAAAACGTATATGCTAAGTATATAAGATAAGGAAACAGGTTGTGGTGATTAAAAAATGGCAAAGGCGTTCCACGCGTGTAGATGTGCATACATGCTAGGAGTAGATCTTTAATGTTTGATCTTGTATACTATGGTTGGTTTTAAATAATAGACCAAATGGGGGTATACCCGTGTTATTTGAATTAGATAGTTTTTTACTGACATCCATCTTTGGGGTACGTGAGTTTTCTTCTACCGTCTTTTAAATACAATATCCGCGACCCATATTTATATGGTCCCTGACATCTCTTTACTAGAAGACAAGTTCATATAACTTACTTAATACTTCTTGATCATTTTTTATTAAATATTTTAATAGATTCACCATATTTAAGTACCTATGATATTGTCCATGACAAGATAGTTATATTATATCACAAATATATAGACCCATGAGACATGGTTGCTAATAAAATCAATGATAATTTCATATTTAGGAAAGTTGATACTTTTTCATGTTAGGATTGTAAGACTATAAGCTTAAATAAGTATTTCTTACTCACTTAATGGTTTCCATCATAATCCCCTTATCCCCCAAAACATTTAAGATGATTAATGTGATCTTATTACATACTTAGTAAGTAAATATAAATAAAACACAACGTATGAAGATAAGGAGTGATAATCATAAAATACAAGGAATGACTCACTACACCGCGCATCCGTAATCGCGACGAATGATATAAAAAGTCATCGGCTATATTTCGTCGCTATAGAATCGTCGTTAGAGATATTTCTCGCGACAAAATTTTTTAATGTTGCCGCGAATGACCAAACTTGATTTGCGACTACAAAGGTCGTCGCTAGATAACTTATTATTTGCGATGACATTTTGTCATCTCTAATATTATCAACTAGCGTCGATTTCGTGTAGTCGTTTTATTGATATTCGGACGACAACATATATGTTGTCGTTAATTGAATATAGTACCAGCGACAATATACAGTCTCCTCTTTTACGACAACTATGTTGTTGCTAATATGGTTATTTTAAAAAGTCCAAAATTTTAATCCGAATTTTTGGTTTTACTTTTAATTTTTTAGTTTAATGTTAATACAAATATTTTGACCTCAAGTCTTTTAAAAAAAAGCAATATTAAATTAAATAAAAGTTAAAATACACCAACAAGTCAAAAAGTCCAACACTTATCCAAAATAAAGGAAAAACACACTAAAAAAACAAAGGATCAGCCAACCGAGCGGTATCTTCTTCTTCTCTTTCTTCTTCGGGGAGGGGGGGTGAATGGCCCAATACAAGCTCCGGCACTCAAACTATTCAAAGCATCCATAACCGGGTATATATGGTTCACCGAGTAACGAGGGCGAGTCGTGCTAGCTGTGGATTTAGTAGATGATATATTTGATGTAGGATCGAGAAGGGAAAGGACTTGAGTTGCGCGAAACTCGTTGATAGACGCCATAATAAGGTTGAGTCGATCTCATTTTGTTTAACCAAAGGATCTGGCTCGAGAATACGGGTTTTTCGGAGGAATACCCACTTCGGGCGCGCAACTCCGCGTAGATGGGCCCATACCTTCCTCAGCTGCTTCTTTCAAGGCATCTATCTGATCTTTCAGGGGAGATTCAATAGAGGACGTCCCTTCGGATGACGCAAACTGTGATTCGGTCACTTTCCTTTTCAGCTTTTCTCGATAAATATCATGTTAGATTACATACAAATTTTTGAAATACAAATAAATTTCAAACTGTTAATTAAAATAAAATTAAGTGTTTAAAGAAAAATATTCACATTCGCATTTATACTTGTCGTTTCTCCACTCATTCTTCGCTGCATCGTACCCCATGAGCTCGAAAAAACCACCAAAGGAGGAATTCACCTCTTCTTTTGTGTCTGCTCGTCAATAAAAACCAACGGGCCCTTACTTGGTTTTTTCAACTTCCCTTGTTCAATAAAATTATAAAATAATTATATTCTAAATTCATTAAAGTTATATCTTGAGTTTGGGAATAATTCCTCAATCCAGCTGCACTCGGCTTCTTCTGTTTCTTTGGTTTTCCGAATATACCTTTTCTTGGATCTGTTTCAATACAATTTCAAAAATTTAATTACGCATAATCGATAACATTTATAATAAAATAGAACTTTTATACATGACTATCAATGTCATCCCAAATCTCGCAGCATCTTCTCCAAATATCCTCCGCTACATCAGGCGGTGTTAAATTCTCATTGTAATAAGTTTTCTTCAAGTGGTTCTTCCTATCCATGTACCTCTTAGATTAGCATTTCTTTAAATTATCAGATATTTTTTTCCAATCAATCCTCTGTCTCCACCCCTCTATGTCGAAAAAATCTTGTAATCGAGTAAGAATAGTTTGTTTCAAACTAGTGGGCACATCTTTCCATGCCTTATAGCATGGAGGCACATTCTCGCGGAGTGTCATTCCCACCACTTGGGTCACGTGTTTCCCGTACTCGCCTGTTGGGTTCCACATGTCTTCCATGATACAAAATTCTACAGGTAGGGGGTGGTCTAATTTTCCTAAGGCCTCTAACCAGTTTTAAGGGATGCGGGACCCCGAGGTTTTCTTTTACTTTTCTCTGTTTTAATGAAAAACTGAATTAATTTCTAATCAAAAAAAGTAAAATTGTTAACATAATTTATTAACCCGCTGGTTGGGCGCAGGTAACTAAAGTGCGGTTGGGATTATTTGATGGATCCCTTCCGTCATCATCACCGTCATGATTACGTGACATCACATCATCCATCTAATATTTATCCAAACTCTTTAATAAATATAAAAATAAGTATGACAATCCTAAAAATAAATAAATAATATTACAATCTTTAAGAATAATTACCTAATTATTACAATTATTAAAAAAAATATCACCCAATGAATATATAAATAATTATTACAACCCAGTGAATAAATGAATAAAAATTATCAACCAATGAATGAATAAATAATTATTACAACACCAAAATAATAAATATAAAATTTAATCAAGGGATAACTCCCAATTAATTACGAATTCTCAAATTTCATTCCCAAAAAAAGAAGGAAAATCCTTTCTACTTACTCATAGTTTAAATTTGACCAAAAAAAACTCATAGTTTAAATGATCAATTCTCAATTAAACACTTTGTCAAATTTACCTTTCACTATTACCTTTAATGTCATCATAATTATTCTTTTTTTTTTATTATATAATATTCATAATATATTATTTCTTTATTTTTTTTCTTTTAATTATAAAATCCGACCACCACCCTTCATGCATTTATCATCGATTATCACCACCACCTCATACATTCTTCACCGACAACTACCACAACGACCACCCACACCACTCCCACCACCATCAATTCTCAATTTAACACTTTGTCATATTTACCTTTCACTAATACTTTTAATGTCATTATAATTTATTTATTTTATTATATAATATTCATAATATATTATCTTTTATTTTCTTTTCTTTTTATTATAAAATCCGGCCACCACCACTGACCACCACCACAACAACCTCATGCATTTAGCACCGAGTATCACCACCACCTCATACATTCTCCACCGACAACTACCACCACCACTACCCCCACTACCCCCACCACTCCCACCACCATTCACCCCAACCTCCCACCACCAAAACCACCCCAACACCCCTACCACCATTCCCACCACTACCATCCCCACCCCAACCCACCACCCCCACCTACCACCATCACCACCATTATTCTCCGCCGACCACCACTTTCGTCTTACCACCACCGACTACTTCCGTCACCACCAACTAAATCTATCAAACGCGCGCGTCCGTGATTTTTTTTATTCTTAACTAATTCTAAAAAAATCATAAAAATAAAAAAGATGCATTTTTAGACGAGACAAATTAAAATTTACGTCTATGAATTTTTTTTTTTTTATTTTTACGATTTTTTTAGGATTAGTTATAAATTTTTTTAAAAAAAAATTCACGGACGCGCGCTTGTGATGGTATTAGTTGGCGGTGAATGGTGGTGACAGAACTAGCTGGTAGTGGCGGTCGGCGGAGAATAATGGTGGTAATGGTGATAGGTGAGGGTGGGTGGGGGTGGTTGGGGGTGGTGAAGAAAATAAATAATCAAATATTATATAATAAATGATAAAGATAATAAGAATTTAATAATATATATATGTGTGTGTATATATATATATAATTAAAGTAATAATTAATAAGTTATTGTTATGAAATATTATAATGTGAGTATTATTTTAGAGTAGTGGAAAGCCTTTGTAACCTTCACATTTTTCCCTTGTAACATCCTACTTATTAAAGTAGGGTAGTTGGATAGTCTCATAAGTCTCTATATAAAGGCTTGTCCATTCCCTCAAAGTAAGATGGAAATCCATATATAATAATATACTCTTCTTATCTTCATATAGCCTCTCATCAACTAGTTTCTTTTACATATTGTTTCAACATGTTATCAGCACGACTTTACCAACCGAGCTAATATGATTTGAGACTCTTCATAATTTTTTTTGTTATATAGAGATAAGTAATTCTTGAGGTAAGATATATTTTTTTAATTTTTTTTGTTATATTAAATATAATTGATTACTTCATCTCTATTTGAAAATATATTCTAATAGAGAGTAAAGATTAATCGAAATTCATATACCTCTTCAAATATACGATTTTGAAAGAGAAGATTCAACTTGAAATTGTACAAGTTTACTTCAAGAAAAGAATTACAATCATTGAAAAAAATGACGAGAATAAGAAACTGAATGTTTGCTTCAATTTATAAATTATGATTGCTTAAAAGCAATGTGAAACTCGTCTTGTTTATGAAAAAATAACATTCGAGTTGTTTATAAAGAAAAAAAATATTTCAATGAACTTATCAAGAAAAAATTTGAATATTGAGAAACAATTGATGAAACCATTATGAAATGTCCAATTTGATAATGATTCATGGGTGAAATTCAAGCCCACTTTCTACAAAAGTATGATTCATGGAAATAACTCTAACAAAATAAAATCTCGTTGGTATATTGAGCAATATAACTGCCATACATGTAAAGAAAATATTGAATTCATGGGAATAAATTTTACTATAAAAATTTCATTTTTTTATTGAATCATATGAATGTCATAAATGATGGTGAAAAATAATCATTTAAGAAGAAAGTAACACATCTAAGAACGATGGCGTAGAAAAAAAAAATGAGATTTCTTCAACATTATCTCAAACGAGGCTTAAAGCCTAATCCCATGATTTATATAGTTATCACGAATCAAAAATTTGTTTGATGTAATGTCACTGACTTTGAAAATCATACGGGGTTGGAGAAATAATTACGTATTACTGAAAAGAACACGTTATCATTAAAAAAAATCGTGAACTTGAAATTGCAAAGATTATTTGACATGATTATTGAATCATGAAAACAAAAAGAAAGATAAATTCTGAAATGAATCCTTATAGGATCAAAATTGATATTTTAATTACAAGATAATTAAACGTTAGAAGTGGGATTTGAACCACCACCCTCTTGCAAATAAGGTAACTTGAATATGGTGTCTTAGACCAATCGGTCATTATGTCATAATTATGAAATATTATTGGACAAAATTATTTGACATAACTATTTTATGATGAATGTCATTTGGATAAATCCAGTATTAAATCAATATAGTTTAAATCCTAAAATAAATATTACTAGGATATCTTCTTTTGTTTGTACTATTTGAAGTCAATAGTCAAATTCAGGAGGAGAAATATATGATCTAGCAGAATATATATTTTCTTAAAATAGAAAATTGCTAGACAATTGGTTATGAATTCGTCTAATATGACTTATCGACATACAACTTTATACATATATACGGTCATATTGAAGAAAAAAAGTCCAACTAAAAATCATGAATACCCTCATTGGTCAAAGACCTAAAGTATCCATCTATATATTGTTACTTGTGCAACATAAAATATAAATGTTCCACCATTATGCACAACGATGAGATCACGAACAAATATGAGAATTTATTTCAATAAACAATGATTGATATGTATCTTGAGTTTGCCACATGAAAATATGTATACTGGAATACTATGCAAAAGCAAGATTCTCATGATAAGAGGGGAGCTGAAAAATATTTTATAAGATGAAACTTCATCCTCGAAAATAAGTTATAAGCTCAGTGTAATAATAAGATGCATTCATAAGTGACTAACTCACGTATTCAACTTGAAAGATCATGCTCAAATTAATTTCCTTTGAAAAAATACATTGCAACGCATAAAGTGTGGTCGACCTATCGGTTCCAAAATATCATAAAATTGAGCAGTATGAGCAAGTTGGCACTTCTAAAATTATCATAAGATAATGTAGAAAATATAACTAAAGAAGAGTACTCTTAAAAGAGTACCAAGTACCTGAATATTTTCTCATTATTGAGAAATTAAGATAAAAGATTCTCATTCAATTATAATACTACAGAAATGTATGGAATCGAAAAACAACTTGATCATGATTGAATAATATGTGTAAATGATGATGAAAAAGTTACTAAATGAAAACGAGGATCTTGAATCGAAATCCATTCTATGATGTCATCTAGAAAAATTAATTGGCCAAATATAATAAGACGCAATCAGGCATAATCATACTCACACAGTCAATGTGAATATATGAAGTACTTTTTTGGTGGAAAATATTTGCCTGAAAGTTTCATATAGGACTTCATCTACGTCTTATGATAAAATAAATTTACAAATATGCGTATTTGATATAATACCTGACGTCTCCCCATTTGTGATAATTTATAGTACTTGGAGTAATCATTTTAGGTTTATTTATTAGAGTATAGGTCGATTTTCTCATGATTTAGTACACTTTCCTATTTTGTGTCTTGAATTAACTATTTATTATTTTTAGAGCATATTGGGTTTAATTATTTATTTAGTTTGAAGCTTTAAAGATATATGGTAATTAATTAGAGTCCAAGTCAATTCTAAGAGCTAAAGGAAAGAAGATAACCATGGAAATCGAAGATAAGGAAACAAAAGCTAAAATATGGAAAAGGAAAAGTTGCCATAAATCTAAATTTCACCACCCACGACCACAAATCAGCTCGTATCTCAAACTCGGTGAGGAATTTGGAAGAAATTTCAAGAGAAAAGTTAAATATCTTTCCGAGACGATAAATTTCGACTAATCATACGCGTCAAACGGAGAAGTATTGAAGCTGTTATGACCAAAACAAAAACGGGGCTGATTCCATATTTTAGGGTTACGAATTTGAGTTGGGCTAGGAGTCCACTACTTACCTTCTCCTTCAAGAAAACGAATTAGGTCTTCCTATACACTATAATACAGCCTCTTATCATTAGAAAATCATCCTTGGCCAAACCTTAAGCCAGGAAGAAGCTACAACACAAGAAGAGAAGTCTGGAAGGAGTTGTGCATCAATCATGTCTTCTTCAACCTTCAATTCTGTAATTCTTTTCTTTCCTTTCTTTAGTATGAATTAAATAAATTTAGCTTGAGTTTTATCATATATGTATGAACCCTAGTTTTGGTTGATATCTATCTAATTTGGGAATTATATGTTTTAAATTGAATTCATGTTTTATTTCTCTGTTTATGTGCTTGAATTATAATATGTTTTCTTTGTGGTCTACAACGTATAGGATTACTATAATAGTAGTTAAATAACCATTGACAACGGTATATTTAACTATAGGATTAGCACATAACTTCTAGTGTAAGGTTTAGACCTAACAAATCAACCTAACTAGATAGTCACTATGGTGTAGTGTATTGCTATTTAATCAATTGCAGGAAAAGTTTGCTTAGGACTCCTTATTGACACAGGTACTACCTAGCGCAATTGGAACCGATTATTGAAATACTACATGATTCACCCTTACATGTTTAGAACGGCAAAACTAGTGGGGATTACTTGATAAAAACTCAGGCTAAACTATCATACTATTTGTTCTTATCTTATTTAATTTTCTGTCTTTAGTTTACTAGTTTAATTTTCTATTTAAAAAACCAAATAAAAATCTATCTTTCTTTTCGTCTCTTGCGTATTATTATTCTAGCTTTATTATCTGTACTAGATGAATTGCATAAGTTCTCTCTAATGTTCCTAGTCTCTGAGGAACGAAGCTTCTTATCATTAAAACTTGCATACGTCCTGTAATACTTGCAGAACCGTGTTCAGCTTAGGGTGTTTATTTGCACTTATCTATATCATTATTTTATCACACCTTAGGCGACACCAACACCCAAGAGGGAGTGTTATGAAATATTACAACGTGGGTATTATTCTAGAGTAGTGGAGAGCCTTTGTAACCTTCACATTTATCCCTTGTAACATCCTGCTTATTATGTAATTACTAGGATAGTTGGATAGTCTCAGAAGTTTCTATATAAAGGTTTGTCCATTCCCTCAAAGTAAGATGGAAATCCATATATAATAATATAGTCTTCTTATCTCCATATAGTCTCTCATCAACTAGTTTCTTTTACATATTGTTTCAACACTTATGTGTAATTTTGTAATTTTTTAAATTTTTGTTATTAATTGGGAATTAACTTGAAGTTGTAGTTAATTTGGAATAATTTCACTCTCCATGTAATTAATTAAGTGTTGCCCTTTTAATTAACTCTATTAAAAACGAATAAAATTTGTTTGCAATCTATAATAAAAAATAGCAAAGTCAGTCCAATTTTACATATAAATATTTTTTAAATAAACTACTATTAATGTATGTAAAGTTTATTTTTTATAAAAGTTCTTTTATGATTACTTTTGAAATAAAATACTCGTAATGTTTTTTAAGTGTTTTTTTTTCTAAAAATGCTTTTAAGATTACTTTTTAAACAAAAAACTTTTAAATGTCTTTAAAGTGTTTTTTTACAAAAATTATTTTATGATTATTTTTTAATAAAATACAGTTAATGTTTTAAAATGTTTTTTTATGAAAATTCTGTAAATATTATTTTGTAATTAAAATACTCTTAAATGTCTTAAAATGTGTTTAAAGTGTTTTTTATAAAAAAATATTTTATGATTATATATAAATTAAACACTCTTAAGTGTTTTTAAAATATTTTTGAATTGTTTTTTATTTATAAAAATTATTTTATGATTATTTTTTTAATAAAATACACTTAATGTTTTTTAAGTGTTCTTTTTTCTAAAAGTTTTTTAAAATTATTTTTTCAATAATATACTCTTAAGTGTTTTTAAAATATATTGAAAGTGTCTTTTATAAAAATTCTTTTATGATTATTTTCTAAATAAAATAATCTTCGAAGTGTTTTTTTAAAAAATTATTTATTAAATCTGTTTTACAAAAGTATTCTTTGACCTTGTTTTTAAAATTACTAATTAGTCACTTTCTTCTAAGTTATTATTAATATTATTTGCACCTAAGGTCCTCATATTCTACAAAAAATCTAAAAGAACTCCAAAAAATAACAAATTATCTACAAGTGTTAATGTATCAAATAAATAACTAATTAAACACCACTTAAACACTAATAATAATCAGAAAAGTTCAAAAACGCCTAATTTTGTACCTAAACTAAGTTTTAATCAATTCTTTTTCACAAATCACCTAAAAATCACAATTTGCACATAAAAAAATGTTAAACGTACTAAAATAACCTAAGCTAAATTTTGAATTAAATAGTTCTTAAATAAAAACAACAACTTTTTCTAATCAAAAATGAAAAAGAAAAAACATAAAGAATAGGTTGAATTAATACCTTTTACGTGGGAAATGATGTGGTAGTGTTGAAGAAGTCATTCCAAGAATTCGGAATCAAAAGCAACTAACTAAAAGAAATGAATATTAATAGTTGTTTATGAAGAAGAAATCATTACCTTACTAGTGTTTTTATAGTGATTTGGCAAGGGATTCTCCATAGTTAAGGAATACCCCATAGTGAAACTTATCGTATAATATTATTTACTTTTATTTGCTTTAACAATTATGATTTCATCTCATTTTATTATTGGATGATATCCTAGTAAACATAGGTTCCTTAAATTGTGAATCATATTGTATTCATATGTTAACTTTGATTTATAATTGAAATTGTGAGTTTACCCACTTATTAGTATATAATTTGGTCTTTTGTCGCATCTGGGGTTGATTTTGTCTTTATATTACATCAGAGAGGAGGGGGAATCAAAGGATCGAACCTCGGTAGTTAATAGTGGTTGGTAATCTTCACCTTAGGATTAGTTTTTGTCCATCCTTAAGTGATAATCATAAGGGCCCTTGCATAAATTTCACATGGTATTGTGATTCGTGTGTTTGATACGGTTTAGAGGTTCACCCGAGAGAGGTCGTATTTGTAGTATTGTTACCTCCAATCAATGCCGGAGTGACCTAGTAAGGGAATTAGATTACGGGTTAGTATGTTCTGAACCGGATTCTCTCTTAATCATAGCAAAGCATATGTATGACAATTTGGTGCCAGATCATGTCTTCATTGGTGTGCTTCGAAGTGTATAGTCGCTGCAATCTTCGGGCAATCGGAAAGTAACAGAGTTTTTTATGCGGTACTTTCTTACCCTTCCTCCGATCCCATCTAGATTAGCTACATACTGGAAACTTGTCGAGGAATTCATTCTCCTTGTAATAAAGGGCACAATCATTCAATCGAAAATCAATCGTAGTGTACCCCATACCAATACTTTTAAACTTCTTGTTGCATTCCTCGTAAGACCCATGCAAATTGTGAGGTTTGGGCAGAACACGACCAACCAATTCCAAGAGCTCGGTGAAAGATGTGTTAGTCCACTTGTTCTTCACCTTTATGTGCATTAGCTTGGCAATGGAATTCAAGGAACTCATCACTGTAGATCCAGGGTAAAATTAGGTCTCCAATTCCTCGAACAAAGTTTCAAAACTGCCACGACTTGTTCGGTGTGTGTCTCCCATCTCGGCATCACACGAATGACAACCAACATCGTAAGTGAGTCTTAAATCATCATACACATTCAACATTTCATTGTCTAAATTTTTTTGGGAATTTCTAAATTTTCATTGTTTCTTGTTTGAACCCCATACGTGGACATAAACCCGAACTGTAGAAGGTGACCCCTAACCTTTTGTGTGAGAAATCGACGATTATTCGAACATTGATTACACAGGAAAAACATAGAACCATTAAAACCATCTTGTTTTTCAAGAAAAGCGTTAACTTCTTCTAAACCATAAATATACTCCTCTGCAACATAATCACGCGTTTTAATCCAACTCTTATCAATACCTGAAGCCTTCTATTAATAACAATTTGATATAACTAAACAACTTCAAAATTATAAGAAAAAAATAAATATATGCATATTTTACACCATACAAATCAAAAAGACAATAATAAAACAAGTTTTATTAACCAAATCAAATCATATAGCAAGTAATACACAATTATAATAAAAAAAATCACATTTTAAAATTTGAATTGTAGGAAAATACCTTGATTTGGTTGGAGAAATTGAAGATTGAGCATGCCCCACGTTAAATATGGACACAGGAATAGTGTAAGATGAAATGGAGAAACAAGTGGTTAAGATTAAAGCAAATGGGAGTTAGGGTTTTGAAAGAAAGTGGGAGAAAAAAAATAGGTGGTATTTTCGGTTCGAAAAAATTCTTGCTGTCTGCAATAAATACGCTACCTTATTAGCGACGACAAATGTCATCGCAAAATAGAACACTATCGTCGTTTTATACACTTAATACTGACGGCAAAAGTCATCGCTACTTAATACTATCTTTCGCGACTACATTTTCAAACATTTAAAAAGAATAAAAATTAATCAAATACATTAGCGACGACTTTTTTTATGTTAATGATGACATCGCGGCGTCGTTAAAGGGAAAGGGTATTATCGATGACATCACTGCGTCTCTGGTACAATTTCGTCGCGGAAAATGCGCGTTGTAGTAGTGACTTGACCCCTCCAACTAGGATTCCACCAACCATGACTTGAGAGTCTATTTTGAGTGTTAACCACCAACCATGACATGTCCTCAAGATTATAATTTCCTATATCAGTATTGATTTCAAAATACTTTTCTAAGTCTTGAATTTTAGGATTCAAAATTTTTTATGATTAGGTTTCTCCTACTTTTTGAAGCATTTTTACTATATAAAATATATATTTTCTATTTTAATTGGTTGCCTCGAGGCAAAGCAGTATTTCTACATTACATTGATTAGTCTGTGAGTATATTTTACGAAAATATCGATCTATAAGGAGCTGGAATGTATCTCCTTGAAGATAACATCAATAGAATACCATTCGAGTTTCTTATATCCTTTGGGCATATTTGATTTAATAATGACATATATAGTATAAATATGTTGGATTTATTAAAATTTAACATGTATATCATGTATTAAAATTGATTTGTCTCATATAGATGTACATTTAATTAATGTTGATTGTGCAGGGGATACCAATTAATCCATACATAAGTTCGTTTGCTAACTAGGATCTTAACACATATAATATAAATGAAGTGTGACCATATCATATATATAAAGTTAGTCTCATAAGTCAAGATTCTTGACTTTAGGAATAAGTAGTATGTTGGTTGAAAGACTAAATGTAATTTTTTTTCACCATGATAAGTCATGAAACATATGTAAACCCTTATTCCCAAGAATATAATAATTATGTAAATATTATACGCAATTCAATCCTTATGGACATGTAGCTTTTATCCTATGATGTTGGAAGACAGCTAACTTTACTTCCCCTAAAGAATTGATCAGTTTGTTTATATATAAACTCATATATATGTAATCAATGGCGACATAGGCTTAAATATTTCATTGAAAGATCTAACCCATATTGGTATAAATGTTGGATAAAACTCATTGATAAGTTTAGCAAAAAATATGTGATTAGTGGTGTAAATCAAGAAGGGAGTTGAAGACATGGATTTCTATTATGCTTATTCAAATATTGGTAGAGGTTTGGAAGAACTTAGTATATATATCATACCCTTTTATCAAATAATTTTCAATAGATTTCTTTTTTAACCTAATTTTGTTTCAAATATATATGGTTGGTTAGATAAGAAAGATATTAATAATTTAAATAAAAAGAAAAGCTTGATTTTATATGTTTAATAGTTTTAGAATCATTATCGGAATGTTTTCTAATCCAAGAGGAAAGAGTCACAAAGGATACTTATATATTCCATTTTAAATCGGTGGAACTAGAAAATCTATTGGAGTAACTAAATATCAAAATATATATTAGTACTTGGGGCGCTAGTGTCTCATAGTAGTTCAAATTAAGCCTCTTGGGTTTATGATAAGTGAAAACTATATCTAGAATAAGGATAATAGGTTAGTTTTCTATTTATACATATATAGTGTTAAATCTTACATATAGGAAGGAGAATATCCAAGTAAGAGCCTTATCTAATATTTGTTATATTAAAGCTATGTTTAGTATATTATTCTTCCAATGAACAAAGCTCCATCAAAGGAAAAAATACAGCTTTTCTCTCTCTAAAATACGCTCTCTCGCCTCTCTCTTCTTGCGTACGATTCTCTCGCCGAAAACCTTCTTGCCTCTTGTACACCTTCATCTAGGAGGAGATCTGCATTCGCGTAGGTTGGTTCTCCTCACGCATCTCTCTCCTATTTCTCTTGGAATGGGGGTCTCATCAGATGGTGAACTAGGGAAATTATTAGGGTTTAGTAAGATTAATTTGGGGAAAAGGGTTTTTAATCGAAAGCAAAGATCCTCTATTGGCCAATACTTCATCAGCTGGTTTATTGAGGAGATCGAAGCTTGTAATGATGATAATGGGAAAGATCTGAAGCTTTTGAACGGACTCCTCGATATCCTACTTCTAGCTGATCAAGATACTTGGGTTATCGAGGTTAAGCATGCTTTTACTTCTTTGTTTTTTCTTGTTGAATTTCTTTCCGTGCAGGCTTCAATTTGGACAAGTAAGCAAAGGGTACAAGGGAGACGAAGAGACGAGTTTAGGCGTGTTAACTTAGCACGAGGTAGACGGCCAACCAAAGAGAGCTGCTGCAGGTTGGGAGTTCCAAAAATAATTATGAGGTTTGGTAATTATTTAATAGAAAGGAAAAGAGAAAATAGCTGCAAGGAAGACCTTCCCAATAACCAAAGCACTCGAAGATACTACCCAGCTAGAATTCTCAATCTCAAGAAGGTTAACAGGGAAGTTTTCAATCTTGATCTATTTAAGCTAGGGAATGTGATTCGATTTAACTCATCCTATTGCATCCTTACCCTTCTTCTTCTCCTATCTTTTATTTCCTCCCGCACTGTGACTTCCTTACTTCACATATTCTATTTCACGCTTTACTTTCTCAGTTTTAAACTCATCATCTGGAAAGTAGCTACTTTAGTTGTTGGTGCAGGCTTTAAAATGGCAACTAGAGATCATCATGCGCTTCCAATTATACCACTGAATGATCATAAAGCCCGAAAGCTGGGGATCATCAATATTGGTTCGAAGGCGAGACTCTCAGAAAGCATGAAAGAAGAGAAAGCTATCTTGATCAAGGCAATTGGAACAGCTCCCATTTACGCGGTTCAGCTCAGGAACTTCATTGAGGATAGATGGGGCATTCAAGGACATTATCGACTAACAGATGTCAAGGATAATATGTTTAAACTTGAAATATTCAACGAGAAGGAGTTCAAGAGAGTGTGGGAGTTGAGGCCGGGTCTTTATCAAAAGCTACACCTGAGTATGACTATTTGGCCATTGGTAGTGGATTTCAATGAGCTTGCTACAGACTACTCCTCTATTTGGGTTCAAGTTAGAGGATTGGCTTTCAAACAAAACAATTTGGAGACAGTTAAGGCGCTAGAAGTCTGCTTTATCAAGATTGAAGCTGTGGACTTTCCCACTTCACAAAACTGTGATGTCAAAGTTTTGAGGTTTCGAGTTAAGATCAATACTAAATACCCCCTTCCCCCTGGCACATATCTTTACCAAGAGGAAGGAGCAGCATGGGTGGTATTTCAATACGAGAATACAAGACTCTTATGCTTTAGATGTGGGAGAATAGGCCATCAATACGGGGATTGTCCAGTCAAGAGTATAAAACAGGTGGAAGACATAGATGAGCGTAGGAAGGTTTCTTGGAGTATAGACAATGTGGCGAAATTTCCTCCATTTAATCCTATATATGGACTTCATATAAAAACAAATGGCGAATTCACTAACTATTTGTATAATGATAAATGTATTAGAAATGCAGGTCCAAGCGCTAGGAGCAATAATCCCATCAGGAGCATTCAAATTAATTCAGAGGAAGGGGACATTCTAAGCAAGTTCAACTATACAAAAAAAGGAGGCACGAGTAATACAAAACGTCAAATCAATGAAGAAGAGGAAAGAGAGAAAGAAGATCAGGAATGGGAGAACTGGAATAAACAGATTCATGACCTTCGAAATGAATTACATGAACAAACTTTGAAAATAGAGGCTTTCAAAAGGAACCATGGGATCACTGCTGAAGAAGGGGATGGTAATGAGGAGAATGTTCGAGCAGCTCTTTTAGCGTTTGAAGAAGAAATGAGGAAACTAAAAGGCAAATACGTGGCAAACCAAAGCAACACCTCAGACCCAAACATGGATACTTCTTCAAACACGCAACAGACAATCAAAAGGAGAAGAGAGGGAAAGGGTATTCGTATTGAAGCTAGTAGTGGGGAAGTCAGCTCAAAGATGGCTGGCAACTTTAAGAAGTTAAGAGTCATTGATCCTATTGAAGATTTTGTTAACAAAAACCAGTTCAGTTTGCTGGAGAATGAGAATGAGGGAGAGGAAGGAGATAAATTTCAAAAAAGGAATGGCAAAGAGGTGGAGAATAACACAAAACTGATTGATGAAGAAGACTCACAATTTGAACCTGAAGAAGATGATGAAGGAAAGTTCGAGAGCAGTGAGAAGTATTTTGAGAAGGATTACGAGGGAGGTGGAGATGATCACGATATGAATTTCCAATATGCTGATGCCTATGAAGATGAGGAGGGGTTTTTTGATACCATTAAAGGAGGCGGCAACTCCAAGAAAGCCGCGAAAGCAATATGACGACCTTGTTTTGGAATGTTCAGGGTTTACGAGCACCCTTAACATTATCCAGAGCAAGCTCGTTGGTTGCTCAATTTCGTCCTAGTGTGGTTGCCTTTTGCGAAACAATGTTGAGAGAGGAGGACTCTCAGGGTGTGTTGGTTCGGTTTGGTTTTTAAAATTCCTTTTTTGTTGAACCCTCTGGGAAAGCATATCATTCTAGAGGGTTCTTGATCATGTGGCACTCTAATGTGCATTTGCAAGTCGTTTTTAGTTGTAATTCCTTTGTTATCGTTTTTATTAATGAATTATCTTTTGCTTATTACATTGTCTTTATCCATGCCCCTAATGACTTTAAGATGAGACTTGATACTTGGAATGAGATTACAAAATGGAGTAAAGGGGTTAAAGAACCTTGGATAATATTAGGAGATTTTAACGAGATACTTAATACTACGGAAAAACAAAGCAAGAATAAGGCCAATATGGATCACATTAATGCGTTTATCGATTTTACTAACTATAATTCATTAGCGGAAATTAATTCTAATGGATGTTTTTTTACTTGGTCTAACAGGATGGAGGGTGAAAAAAACGTAAAGACAAGAATTGATCGGGGACTTGCTACGTATGATTGGATGCAAAGATACCCAAGATCGCAAATTTTTATTCCTCCGGCTATAGGGTCGGATCACTCACCCTTACTCCTTCAATTTGATATTGATATGAAATTAGCTAAAATGTATTTCAAATTTGAATCAAGATGGCTTGATGATGACAATTGTAAGAAAATTATAGAAGATAGTTGGAACATACCTAGAGATAGAGTCCCTATACCTAATTATATTAAGAAAAGAGAATACACCAAAAAAGAACTCAACAAGTGGAGCTTAAAAAACTTCAAGAACCACGAGAAAACTATCAAAGTTCTCCAAGATAAACTGATTGAGTTGAATAAAAGTAAGATAGATAATAATACTATTAACGAAGAACAGGAAATTAAAGAAAAAATTAAGAAAGAATATGAGAAAGAAGAGAAATATTGGAGCGATAGGGCTAGACAAAATTGGCTAATCTATGGTGACAAAAACACAAAATTTTTTCATTTAGCTACTATTAAAAGAAGGAAACTTAATCGAATCACTAGAATTAGGGATAAAGAAGGAAATTGGACTGATAACTCAGATAATATTAAAGATTGTTTTCAAAACTACTATAAAGATCTTTTCAAAGAAACCAATGGGGAAGAGGAATCGATGATGAAAGCCATAGAATTTATTAAACCACGAATAACTAATAGTATGAACGAGGAGCTAACAAAGATACCAAACATTAAAGAGATTGAAGGAGCAGTCAGAGAATTATCAGCCTCTAAAGCACCGGGACCCGACGGACTTAACGGTAAGTTCTATAAAGAATTCTGGGATATTATTAAAAATGATGTTATACAGGTAGTCATGGACTTCTTTAAAAATAACTACTCGGTTGAAACTATCAACGATACTCTGATAACACTCATTCCAAAAGGATTAACCCAAGAAGACCTTGGTGATTTTCGTCCAATTTCATGTGTTAACTTCATATATAAAATAATTACAAAGATTCTCTCGAACAGATTAAGAGGAATTATGAACAATATAATTTCGCCTACACAATCAGCATTTATTAAAGGTAGATCAATTCAAGATAACATTATCATTGCGCAAGAAATATCTTTCTTTATGAATAAAAAGCGGAAAAATAAAAAACATTTGGCTGCCATTAAGATTGACATGGCTAAGGCTTATGATCAGGTAAGATGGTCTTTTCTTCTTCTTGTTCTGGATAAATTAGGTTTTTGCGAAAAATGGATAAAATGGATAAAAAACGGTATCACTTCGGTTTCATTTCACATCAACATCAATGGAGAGAGACTCGAAAATTTTAAACCAGGTAGAGGGCTCAGACAAGGTGACCCTCTATCACCTTTTCTTTTTTCTATCCTTACTGAATCCCTCATTAGTATTGTTGATCACTTTATAGCTTGTAATTTGATAAATGGTATAAAAATTAATAGGAATTGTCCGATGATATCTCACTTATTATTCGCTGACGATTCTCTTTTCTTTATTGATCTGGAAGGAACAGATATAGGAAAATTTAAAGAATGTTTGGATATTTATTGTAATGGCTCAGGACAAAGGATCAATTTCCATAAATCAGCTATTATCTTCAGTAAAGAAACTCCTAATGACATTAGAAACGAGATATCTGATGAAATGAACATCAAAGAAACAGAGGACCTGGGATACTACTTGGGGATTCCACTATGTCATAAGAGGTCAAAAGTGGAATCCCTAGAGTGGATAGCAAAGAAAGTTTTTAAAAACACAGAAGGATGGAAAGCTAAGCTACTATCGGAAGGAGGCAAAGAAGTTCTCATCAAAGCTATCCTCCAGGCCATACCAAACTATTACATGTCTATTTTTTCTTTTCCGATATCCTTTTGCAATAAACTGATTTCAGCTATTTCTAATTTTTGGTGGAACTCAGGTGAAAAGAACAGGATACACTGGGTAGCATGGGAGAAAGTTACAGTTAACAAGCTAATTGGAGGCCTTGGGTTTAAAGACTTCAAGAGAATGAATACTGTCCTATTAGCTGCTCAGGCGTGGAGATTATTACATAACCCGGAGAACTTAGCAGCGAAACTTCTTAAAGGTATTTATTTTAATAAATCTAATTTACTCTCTTGTAAATTTAGACAAAGCAGGACTTGGAGTTGGGCAAGTATAATAGAAGGAAGAGATTTTATTAAAAAATATGGAATAAAAATGATAGGAGACGGGAAAGATACGAATATTTGGAATGAAAGATGGATAGATACCAATTGGGAATTAGAAAAGCCGATAGGTTCTTGTACCATGAAAGTTCACGAACTTATGAAACAAGACAAAGATGAATGGGATTCAGAAAAACTTGATAACTTGTTTCCATCACCTATTACTCAGCTCATAAAGAAGACCAAGATCAAAGAACATGGTATACATGACAAATTTATATGGCCTTTCTCCAAAGATGGAAAATATGATACGAAAACAGGTTACAGGGTACTGACGGAGGAAAAGAATAATAACAAAGCAACTACAATAGAGACAAGAGCAGTGCAAGAATCAAAGATATGGAAAACGATATGGAATTCAAACATACCCAAAAAAATAAAGCTGTTCATGTGGAGAATTATTAATAATGCGATTCCAACCAGAGTTAACTTATATAATAGAAAATGTGCGGACGATAAGAGGTGCCTTTGGTGCAATCACGAAAAAGAAGATATAGAGCATTTACTACTTCATTGTACGATGTGTAAAGATATGTGGGCTGGATCTTTTCTACAGATCAAAATAAAGGAAGGGCAAGAAGATAAAATTGAAGATTGGGTTTTGAAAATCATCAAATCATACACAAAAGGGGGATGGGATAAGAATGTGGTACGATACTTTTTAATGATAAACATGTGGAACATATGGAAAGCAAAAATGAAGGCAGTACATGAAGGAATTGGGGTCGATGGTGTGGGAATTAATGTGGCATCTAAAAAGCTTATGCAGGAAATTCATGGAATTAACTGGATTAGAGATGGGTACAAAGGTTTCAATTATAGAGAAGAACAAAATACGAACATAGGTAATGGAGAGCATGAACAAGATTTAACACTTTATTGTGATGCATCCTTTTCTAACAAATGGGAACCTACGGGATTAGAAATTGTGGGAATCGACAAGGAACAACGGATACCCATCAAACAAAGTACTACAGTCGATTGTAATTCGGCACTGGAAGGAGAAGCGGAAGCGGTCCTTAGAGCAACACAAATAGGAGCTCTCTTTCCAGGGAAAGAAATTACAATCTGTTCAGATAACCTTGAGGTTATTCAAGGTATTAAGCAGGTGTCAGCAGCTCGTTGGAGCATCCAGCCCATCCTACAAAAAATTATCCACAATGCTGAAGAGCTTGGGCAAGTTTCTTTCAAACACATCAAGAGGAAGCTCAACAGGAATGCGGATAAGTTGGCGAAGGAGGCTAGGCACGCAGCATCTTTTGTTAATCGGAATACATTATGTATTCTCGATTTATCATCGGCTTTTAGCAAATTAGGGATAGGTTAATTTCTCTTGTTTTCCATTGGGTGCGTAGGCACCCTCCCACCGTCCAAAAAAAAAAGTATATTATTCTTCCAAGTATATGTTCAGACATATGAGTTTACATAGTTAAATAAGTCATTAACATTTCATATCCATAGAATTTGTTGTCTTATCTCCAAACTTTATTTACGAGATGCAATATAATTATCATCCTTAATAAATCACCACTACGCCGCGTCTAGCGACTACATGAGTAGTCGTTAATGATAAGAAAAGTAGTCGCGAGAAATCGATTCAATGATCTAACGACTACAAGTAGTCGTTAAAAATTAGTCGCGAGAAACTAGTCGTTAGAAGGTAACCCTTACGACTACACGCGAAGAAGGAGTCGTTAGAGACTGTGGTGTTACTAACGACTACTTTGTAGTCGTTAGATAGCGCTTATTCTAGTGACTACTACGTAGGCGTTAGTATGGTAGTTATCAACGACTACAATGTAGTCGAGAAATGAAAGCTTTACTAACGACTACTATGTAGTCGTTATTATACTAATAGATAGCGACTACTTAATGTAGTCAATAACGACTACTTATAGTCGCTATTAATAAAAATTTTTTAAATAAAAAAATACAATTATCGAATTATTTTTAATTACAGTATTGTAATTAAAAATAATTCGAAAATCACATTTTTTTATTTTTTTTTTTAAATACAATTAATAAATAAAAATACAATTAATAGTTCAAAATAATTAATTAAAATATATAATTAAACAAAAGTCAAACCAAGTCAAACCCAGTCAAATTCAAAGTCAAACCAAACCAAACCAAAATAAAATAAAAGTCTTAATACATAACCAATAAAATAGATAAAATAAACACCAACAACCACGATATCTAGAATCCAAGCCGGGTATAAACATCTTCTTCATTCTCGGACTCGTCACCATCTTCACCATCATCACTACTACTACTATCATCATCTTTTTCATCACCGCTAGGAGGAGTGGGGTCCGCATTCATAGGCTGGAGGGGGGGTCTCGCCTTTCTCTGCCCTCAACTGGTTAATATACGCGATGGCATCACTCACAACAGCCATCGAATAAACTGGAGGCTCGTTACTAGTAGAGCAACGTTCATGGCGGGGGAACGGAGGAATACCGCTGGATACTCGGAGCTCGTTAATCGCCGCCATCATCTCCTCATGCTGCTCGTTTTGGGCTGGAGTAGTCTTAGCTTTCTTCTTCGATTTTCTCGGACGACCAATGCCCGATATAAAGCTCCTCTTCGGTGACCCGATCGCCTTCGCGGTGCTCCTCACGTAATCGTATTGCTCCTTTTGACTCAAGCCTTGACCATCGGTTGACTCAGATTGACTCTGAGTCACCTTTTCCTTCATTGCGTCCTTGAGCAAATTCTGTTACATAATAAACAAAAAATTAATTAAATTTCACTTAAGATGAAAAAAATAATTAATAATTAACTTATAAAAAAACTTACATCGGCTTTTTCGTAGCCCTCCGATCTCCACTGTTTCGTCCTCTTGCTTTTACCCACCACCTCGTAAAAACCACCCATACGCGGAATTGGAATGTCTTGTTGGGTAGCCTCATCCATGATCACCAGACTCCCTCCCGAGATTAATTCTTCACCTTGTTTCATAAAAATAAAAAAATATTCAAAACAAATAATAAATTAATAATTAAAAAATTTACTTAAATAAAAAACCACCTCGTATAGCATATCCCAAGTTCGGGAATACCTCCTCGACCCCGCTCCACTCTTGTTTTTTATCTTTTCTCGATTCTTTTTATTTTCTTGTGCTTGATGCTGAAAAAAATTTAAAATTCAATTATTAATACAAACTATTATAATTTAAAATATATACTTAAATTTAAAAAAATCAAAAGTTCACCTTCGCTTTTCTCGAGCCCCAATACTCACAACACTTAGCCCAAACCTCATCGGATAACCAATCTGGCTTCAAACTCTTTCTCCAATAATGCTTCTTCACGTAATGTTTGTAATCCTTAAATCTAATCCTCATCGTATCGTCTAAGTTTCCCTAAATCGAATTCCAGTCTTTCCTCTTTCTCCAACTCTTTATGTCAAAATAATTCTATAAAAAAATATATTATTTAAATTTAAATTAGAATAAAAAATTAATTTTTAAAAATATTAACAATTTAATTTGTACCGATAATCTCTTAATCACGGCGTGTTTGTCCGCGTCCGGTACTTTATCCCAAGTCGGGTGATAGGGCGGAATCCTCTCTCAAACTGTAATCCCGATCACTTGCGCAACGTGGTGCCCGTACTTGCCTGATGGACTCCACGTGTCATCCATTATACAGAAATCTACCGGCAAAGGCCACCCTACAGCTTTTAGTGCCCTCATCGCAGTTTTGAGGGCAGCGCTACCCCTTTTTTCCGTCTAACGGGTTCTGTTTTAACATTGAATTAATTAGTGTTGACTTTATTTTTTAAGCAATTATTGATTTGAATTTGTTTATTTACCGGGCTAGTTTGCACAGTCGGCTAGATTTCTGTTTGGATTCTGATTTGGTTCTCTACCCCCACCGCCCCCTCCGTGCTGTCTAGTCATCACATCGGCCATCTAGCATTTTGTAGTGAAATTAAAATATAGAATAAAAAAATAACATAAAAAATACTAAATTATTACATCACTAAAAATAAAAACATGAAAATAAAATTAAATAAATTATTACAATCATAAATTAAAAAACGTAAATAAAACATCGGGAATATTTAACATCCAATATATAGCACACGTACAATCTGTATTATACAAAAATAATTATAGTAGTCATATAATAAAATAATTTATAATTTTTTTTAATATTTAAAAATCTATTATTATATAGTAAAATAAATATATTTTTCTTAAATTGCATAAAAGTCCCTATATAATTTTTTAAATGCATAAAACCCCTATATTTTTTTTTAAATTGCATGAAAGGACATATATTTTATTTTTCTTAAATTGCATAAAAGTCCCTATATATTTTTTAAAACTGCATAAATGTCCCTATTTATTTTTAAATTGCATGAAAGTCCCTATTTAGTTTTATAAAATTTCATGAAAGTCCCTATATATATTTTTATAAAATTGCATAAAGGTCCCTATGTATTTTTAACACAATTTTAGCCTAAATAATAATTTCATTCTAGCACTTTTTTAATCTAACATTTCCTAAAAATCATAACAAAAATTTAAAAATTCCAAAAAATCATCCTAATTAATTTTCAAACAAAAACCATGAATTACATGTTTGAATTAACAAAAACTAAACCCTAATAACACTATTCAAATTCGGAAGTAAGAATCAAGCATCAAAAAAAGGAAAAAATATTAATTCAATTTCACAAATTAAATTTTTCACCCATTTAACATCAATTTTTGGTTTAAAATAATCCATTCAACACTATAATAACACCTACTACTCTCGGAATTAAATAAAAACATGTAATCGTCAAAGAAAAAAAAAGACATGAAAATTAAAAGACAAAAATTGGTTGGAAAACTTACCTTATTGGATGAAATTGGAGCTGATTTGGTGATGATTCCATGCCATATTGATTCGGATAGAAACACAAATAAAAAAATTGATTAGAAATATAAAAATGGAGAAAAAAGCTTAATAAATGATAGAAAATGGAATGGAATAAGATTATGGGTTGGATTTGGTTACCTTTGACGAAGATTTGGAGCTGATTTGTTGCTTAAATCGGCCTCTTGGAATGGCTGCAATATTCTCTCTCGTTTTTTTGATATGTTGTATAAGAAATGAAAGTGAAGAGTGAGGTCTCGGTGTAATATAGGGCAATCTTTCTAGCGACTACTTCGTGTAGTCGCTAGAGATAAGGAAAGTAGTCGCCAGAGAGTGTATTACTTACACGTGTCTGTTAGTTGACCACGTCAACTAGTCTTTGGCGACTACAATGTAGTCGCTAGACCTCATTGTAAAACGCGTGTCCTTTCGTGGGCGGGAAAATGGACCGCCAGCGAATAATGGGAAATTAATTCGACGTATAGCGACTACATTGTAGTCGCTAGTTGTACGGAGTTATTAGCGACTAGTTCATGAATATGAACTAGTCGCTAGAGGTATAAAGTAGTCGCTAGAAAAAAAAAATTTAATATAAAAAAAACTTAAATCCATTTACAATTATCCAATATTTTAATTCACTTCCAAATAATCATTTGCATTAAATTCAATTTCAAACTATCAATAAATTCTAGTCAACTATTTGGGTCAAACTTGAGTGTTTGGGGTATCTAGTCAACGTTTAGAGTCACACTTGAATGTTTGGAGTATCTAGTCAACGTTTAGGGTCAAACTTGAGTGTTTAGGTTATCTAGTCAACGTTTAGGGTCAAACTTGAGTGCTTGGGTTATCTAGTCTACTATTGGGGTCAAACTTGAGTGTTTGGGTTATCTAGTCAACTATTGGGGTCAAACTTGAGTGTTTGGGTTATCTAGTCAACGTTTTGGGTCAAACTTGAGTGTTTGGGTTATCTAGTCAACGTTTAGGGTCAAACTTGAGTGTTTGGGTTATCTAGTCAACTATTGGGGTCAAACTTGAGTGTTTGGGTTATCTAGTCAACGTTTAGAGTCAAACTTGAGTGTTTGGGTTATCTAGTCAACGTTTAGGGTCAAACTTGAGTGTTTGGGTTATCTAGTCAACTATTGGGGTCAAACTTGAGTGTTTGGGCTATCTAGTCAACGTTTAGAGTCAAACTTGAGTGTTTGGGTTATCTAGTCAACGTTTTGGGTCAAACTTGAGTGTTTGTGTTATCTAGTCAACGTTTAGGGTCAAACTTGAGTGTTTGGGTTATCTAGTCAACTATTGGGGTCGAACTTGAGTGTTTGGGTTATCTAGTCAACGTTTAGAGTCAACCTTGAGTGTTTTAGGGTCAAACTTGAGTGTTTGGAGTATCTAGTCAACTATTGGGGTCAAACTTGAGTGTTTGGAGTAACTAGTCAACGTTTAGAGTCAAACTTGAGTGTTTGGGTTATCTAGTCAACGTTTAGGGTCAAACTTGAGTGTTTGGGTTATCTAGTCAACGTTTAGGGTCAAACTTGAGTGTTTGGGTTATCTAGTCAACTATATAAAAAGTATAAAAATACAAATTCACCTCAAATATAAAAATTTGAAGCCAATAAAATGTTTTAATACAAATAAACCCAAAAAAAAAATCACCCAATCAGTATCATATCCACTAACAACTATAGGTTCATCATAGCTATCAACCTCAGTAGGTTCTTCCTCATCACTGTATTCATCCAAGGTGTCATCATCAATTTCCTCGTTTTCATCAACAAATGTATCAAAAGCCAATTCAACAAAAAAATGAGCAGGGTCAATCTCGATCTCCTCGGCGGATGCCAAGTTCACCGGATTGGAAATCGTCTCGGTGTTCACTAAAGGGATAGTGACACTCGAGTCTCCAGTAGGCATTGATTCTGCACCCCATAACTCGGGACTCCATCCATGTCTATCGTTGAGTTCCCATACTACTTTCCATCCTTTTTGTGATTTCCTTGGGTTAATCTCATCGATGTAAAATACCTTTTTTGCTTGAGTAGCTAAGATGTACGGCTCTGTTTCCCAAAAAAATTTAGACGTGTTAATAAGAGTTACCCCATTCTCTTCCCTCGGTTTACTCGTGTTATACCAATTACACTCGAACAGCACAACAGAACAGTCATCGTCAAATGTGACCTCTACAACCTTGACTAATTCACCTTAATAAGGTTTTCCATCGTAGATGGTGGATACCCTGTAGTCTTGTGTCACCCTTATTTCACCCTTTTCACGAGTGACCCATTTAACACCATTCACAACACATGAATCGTACTTATAAACTGCACCATGAGACTTACTAGCCAATGAAATCATCTCACTTGTAGCGAATGCATCACCTTCTTTTTCCATTTCATAAACCTACAAGAATAAACAATTATAACAATATTGTCTAAAATGGAATATTTATTTTGTATTTGAATGGATCTATACCTTATGCAGAAACCAGTCTCGGAAATTTTGCCGGTGTTTCCTATCTTTATCGGCTACAGTACCCGATAGCGTGGCTTTGTGTTCTCTGCACATTTAACGATCAAACTGAATACATTTTTCATAATGAATAAACATTTAATAAATAAATTAAAAACTTACGTCATCAAATGTTGGATTTCATCGCAATTAAGTAGGATACACCAGTCGATTTGCTCCTTCTCGTTGTATTGCAAATTACCATACTCTTTTTTACCTATAGGAATACATTGGCTCTTAAATACGGACAAATATTTAGGTTGAGCTTCGATCTCGGTATATCTATCCGGATCATTAAACTTTGTTTTTTCTTCTTTAAGGTAACGCGATATGAATGTCAAAGTCTCCTCTACAACGTATCCCTCGGCGATTGAACCCTCCAGCCTAGCCGGGTTTCGTATGTACTCCTTTAGTTTCTTCAGATACCGCTCAAACGGGTACATCCAACGCATCTGGACCGGTCCCCCTAACAAAGCTTCGTCGTAGAAATGTATGACCAGGTAGATTATTATATCGAAAAACGCGGGAGGTAAAATCATCTCCAATCTACACATAACTTCAACCACTTTCACCTTCCCCTTTTCTAACTCTTTCCTACTCAGATTTTTATTACACACAACTCTAAACACGTTGGCCAGCCCGATAATCGCGTCACTAATCGCTTTGTCTTCGAAAAGCCCTTGGATACTAGCCACAAATAGGTACTGCATCATCACGTGACAGTCGTGAGATTTCATTCCTATAATCTTGCCCAAGTCACTTTGAACGTTATTTCTCAAACTCGATGCGAATCCATCGGGAAACTTCTGTGCCTTCAGCCAGTCAAGAAATACTTTTTGTTTTTCCGTTTTTCCGTTGATAACGTATAATTAGCTCGAGTCAGTATTTGTTTACCATTTCTCTCTGTCACCACAAATCTGGCCTGATGTTCATTTCCTTGAGATCAATTCTCGCTTTCACGTTGTCTTTGTTAAGTTTCCCATCGAGACCTATAACTGTGCCGAGAAGAGCATCACACACATTTTTCTCGCAATGCATGACATCAATGTTATGTTTCAACAAATTTTCGGACCAATAAGGTAAACGATAAAAGATACTCTTTTTCTTCCAATTGAATACACGAGGACCAGTCTGTCTCACGATCTTTCCCCCAAAATCCTTGTGTTTCCTGGGAAGCACAATGGGAAGCCCATCTAACTGTGTCTGAATATCGGCAGGTCTATATTTCTTCGGTGGGCCCCTACAATCGGATTTCTTGTACAAAACCTTTTCGTTTCTAAATCGATGCCCGATAGGTAACCAACGTCTATGGTCGAAGTAAGCAACCCCTTTTCTTCACACTTAATGACGGAGTAGAATCCATGCATTCTGGACAAGCTTTGTAACCTTGACCTGACCATCCCGAGGTGTATGACCTAGCGGGAAAATCGTTAGTCGTAGACAACAAACAAACCTTCATCGTAAACTCTTCCTTCTTATGGGCATCATAAGTAAGAATCCCTTTATCCCACAACTCGTCCAACTCATCTATAACAGGTCGAAGAAAGACGTCCATGTCCTTGCCGGGTGAACGGGGTCCCGGAATCAACAAACAAAGCTAGAATTTCGTCTCATTCATACACTCCCACGGTGGTAAGTTGTAGACGGTCAATATAACCGGCCACATGCTGTACGAGTTGTTCTACATAGAGAAAGGGAAAAAGCCATCGATACCCAAACCCAAGAAGACGTTCCGAGGTTCACTAGCAAACTCAGGATGTAACTGAACAAATCTCTTACAACTATCACCGTCAATCGGATGACGCAACAAATATGGATCTGTATTCTTCCCTGTTTGGTGCCAGATCATATTTTCGGCAGTGTGACTCGAAGCATAAAGTCGCTGCAGCCTAGGGGCAATCTGGAAATATCTGAGTTTCTTATGCGCTACTTTCAGACCCTTCTTCGGGTCCCATCTGGATTCACTCATACTGGACACTTTTCAAGGGAGGCATTCTCCTTGTAAAACAAAGCACAATCGTTCACGCAAACATCGATGGTATTGTAACCCATACCTAAACTTTTTAAATTTTTGTTGCACGCCTCGTATGACTCGGGCAAGGTATGATTTTTGGGCACCACACGGCACAAAAGATCAAGCAACTCGGTGAAAGACGTGTTAGTCCACTTGTTCCTCACCTTCACGTGCATTAGCTTCGCAATGAAATTTAATGAACTCATTACATCACAACCAGGGTATAACTCGGTCTCTAAATCGGAAAACATCGTTTCGAATTTGTCACGTGCTGAACTGTTCGAGTCTGTCATCTCGGTGTCACCGGAATGACCACCAACCTCGTAATTAGGTCTCAAATCCTCGTATACATCCAACATTTCATTTTCTTCATATCGACTCTCGGGAATATCCTCGATCTCACCATGCTTTGTCCAAATATCATACGACTCCAAAAACCCAAACTGTAAAAGATGTGACCTAACTTTGACCACCGTATACCGACGATAATTCGAACACTCATTACACGGACAAAAAATTGTTTCTTCACTAGGAGGTTTATTTTTTTGAGCAAAAGCGAGGAATGCTTCTATCCCCTTAAAAAATTGAAGCGAAACTTTATGAGCGGTACCAATCCAACTTTTATCAATACCCGAAGCCATAGTCAACTATTACAATATGAAAGAATACAACATAAATGTCTAATAAATAAAATGAAAAAAAAATTATTACATCACCAAATAAATACATAAAAATAAAATGAAAAAAATTATTACATCACCGATTACATAAATGAATATAAAATAAAATAAATTATTACATCACCGATTAAATAAATAAATATAAAATGAAAAAAATTATAACATCACCGATTAAATAAATAAATATAAAATTAAAAGCACAAAAAATATTACATCACCAAATAACTGCATAAATATAAAATTAATAGCATACAAAATATAACATCACAAAATAAATACATAAATAAAAAATTAAAAGCATACAAAATATAAAATCACTAAATAAATATATATCCTATTTATACTTTTATGTCTCATACAATAATATATCATACAAATATATATTTTTAATTCACATAAAATTATAAGATGATTAGAGATATATACATAGTGATATTATATATTTAGCATTAACTATACAATTGTAATCAAATAAGTTAAAGATGAAAAAGACACATACTTTTGGGCAAATTTGGAAGGAAAAATTGATAATTGACGCGGTCCCACGTTGATGTTTGACCCGGGAAAGCTTGTCCACGTGTTGAAATACCTAATAAGTGATACTATTTACCATTTACTACACAATTGCATGAAAGTAAAAGAAATTTGAAAGAGTTTTATGGAACAAAAAATACCTACTTTTGGCCAAATTTGGAAGGAAAAATTGATAATTGAGGCGGTCCCACACTGATATTTGACCCGGGAAAGCTTTTCCAAGACTTGAAATAATTTTTGATGATGAATTGTAAAAAATAATTGGAAGAGTTTTGAGAGAAAGAAAGAGAAATTATAAAATAATGGTGTTCTGAGTATCCCAATTCGCAACTTGCTGTAATATATACGCTAACACTACTAGCGACTACACGAGTAGTCGCTAGAAATTCCTACTAACGACTACATTTAGTAGTCGTTAAAAAATCCAACCTCTAGCGACTACACGTTGGCGGTGGGAAAATAATTAAAAAATACAAAAACCCACTAACGACTACTTACTAAGTACTAACGACTACTTCATGTAGTCGTTTAAAGTAAACATTACTAACGACTACGCGGTAGTCGATAAACATACCATGTAGTCGTTAAACATATGTAGTCGTTAGTGATGCTTGTCTTTAACGACTACAGCGCGTAGTCGCGAGAAGTTTAGTCGCTAGAGGCTTGCGCGGTAGTAGTGCACATATGTATGTGGTAGAATATAGTTCATTCTATAGGATTATCTTTATATGAAAAATCCTTAGTTAATTAAGGGTTTCATATCTTCATAAAAAACACTTTTGATAAAACCCTTTGTCTATCACATTCTCGTGACTTGTATTCTTGAATTACTTATCCTATATGAAGTTCTATATCTCTATGTGATTGATTTTACTTTATATTCATAGATACTCTTTCTACCTCACATACAAATCACATGCTTTATATTTCATCTACATGATGCATAAGATGAACTACAATCTATGTCTACGTGACACTAGCCCATCTTTCCTTCTTAAGAGTAATGTAGTGATATTCATATCCTATTTTTCATTTAATTATTACTTCACACCGTTCTTGACATATCCTTGTGTATGATACTCTATTGCTCGTGAGTTGTACTAACATTTATTGTAGGATCTCCTATTGTACAAATCTTATGAGAAAAATGTTTCGATTTGATCTATCTATAGGCATATAGGTTGCATGCCTCTTCTGTCCGGAAATGGCATACCCGAAACGGAATACCGTTTTAAATCAATATAAGTTTTTCTTTTCCAAAAATTGATTTAATGTTTTTTTTATAGAAACCATTAATAATTAGAGATGTCGGCAACCATGTAACCATCTTAGTTGACATCCCTAACAAATATGGATACCCGTTTTAGGCTAAAACGGTATAACATTTCTTACTTCAAAGATGTTGTTTCAAGATCATATGTCTAACCATTGACAAAGGACGCCACATGGAAAATCGCCATTGGGGAAAATGGTTACCTATTTCACGTGAAATGATATAATAATTTTAAGAGATCTTGTGAAAGCCGCTGGAACTGAATCCACTATATACTGAAGTCTCTCTTTCATTACTTGACTCACCTCTTGAAGCCGAAATTCAATAGCATACTATCATATACTTCAAGAAAGAATTCCTAAGCTGTTTATCACTTTTGTATCATCTAATCGAGTTTGGTGCACCTATGTATATTATTTTTCTCATCAACAAAATCACCAATCTCTACATTCTCTTCTCACATTAAAATTTTATAATATATACCTCTCCATGTAATCTTTAATCATCTAAAACTCTTTAATATTTTCAAAATTTCAAATATGATTTTAACACTCATACTTCATGCGTATTTAGAGTTCTCGTGTATATTAATCCCAATGCTCTTTCTAATTTTTTTTGGACTTATAATTCTGAAAAATTCATTATAAATAGGTGGTATAAGAAAAATGTTGTTACTATCAATAAGGTGAAAATAAACTATGTTAAACAGTTTATGAAATCCAAAGCCATGTTTTATTTCGATTAGGGATGGCAACGGATCGGATATCCGCAAAAAATAGCATAACCACATCCACATCCATTAAGAATGACGATAACCAAATCCGCATCCATCAACCATCGGATTTTAGAATTATTTACCAAATCCGCATCCGCGGCGGATGCGGTTTATCTGCGGTTAATCCGCATCCGCAATCTTTTAATAGGATTTCAATAAAATAATCTAATAAAATATTTTTAAAAATTATAAATTAGCTACATAATTATTGGAAGACCATAAATAGGTATTATGCAATATAGTGATAAACGAGAAAATAATCAGTTTTATACTTTATGTATGAAATAAATTTATTTGATCGATATTATGTATAGAATTTGTACATATAGAATAACTTTATATATATTATATATATATTTTTATTTTTTATTTTTTATATTTATTCGGATTTCGGATTATCCGTCGGCTTATTGTAAAAAACCAAATCCTAACGGATAATCCACCGGTTACCTTTTGTGAGAACCAAACCCTCATGGATGCAATATCGATTCCACTATCGGATATTTAATCGGATCGGATATCCACCGGTTACGGATAATATTTGAACTATTGTCATCTTCGATAAAACATGGCACGTAAATTCTTTTTCAAATGATATTCACATTTCTCCTAAGATATTTGCAAAAGGATTTCTCGGTAAGATATGAATAATTGTACAATTTCCACGTTTGAAGCTATTCTCCTATACCATCTATTTTCAATAAAGTCAATAAATTCTTGTCAAATCTTGTTGGAAAATATATCTTACAAAATTAAAAAACAACCTCTATTCCTTATGGTATATCCTTAGGTGTTATTTTCAAAGCTTTCTATATCCTCTATCTCACACTCTTTTGAAGCCGCTTGGAAAATTGACATTAGGGATCTTAATTTAATGGGTATATAGATATATAATGAAGAATACAATGAAACTCATACGTCGGTATATCTTTATGAACCTATTCAATCTTGTATTTGTGGAAATATTGCAAATGGATTTGTTTCGATGGGTCCTCTTTTGTCTTCTTTGATATTTCCCCTTGTAAGAACTCAATTCTCTGTCTTCCTTCATGTTCTATTCGTAATCTTCATCAGCCTCATCTTTAGCTTGTTGCTCAAATAAATCAGTAGAAAAATTATGTCTCTCTTTTTGTGATAAATATATTCCATTAGGAGACATCATTTTAGGTAGAAATTGGACTTATTAGATAGACTTTTGAGCTTATTTTGTCATATTGCACTTTCTCCCCTCAGAATTATGATAATTGTGTTTTTAGAGCTTTTGTAAGTTAATTTGTGTGTTTTTGGTGTCGCATAGGGTGTGATAAAAATATCATAAATAAATACAGAAAACAATGCACTAATCACCTTAGACTAAACACAGTAGTGCAAGTATTACAGGACGTATGCAAGTTTTAATGATAAGTCAGATTCGTTCATAGGGACTTAGTGTGTTATACGCAAGGGTTAACATAATAGAGTAGAAATTAATAATTAAAAGAAATAAAATAAATATGATTGATGGAGAGATTAATGATTAAACTAATAAAATAAAAGACAATAAATTAAATATGAGAGAATAAAGCTTCGGTTTTGATGGTATGCACTAATCCTTTTAAATCTTCTATCTGTTTATAAGGGTGATAATAGCTCTTAGATAAGTAGTCAAGATTCTAAATTCATCCCTACCCCCGACAAGGTGGACTAGGGTGGCGACCTCACATTCACGAGGGGACTTAAATAGGTGCTCCTACGCCACTAGGTACCAAAATAAGACTGGCCTTCTAATGATGATCGGTGATTAAATTATACCCTAATGACTATTCAGCTAGGATAGCCCGTCAAGATCACTATTGCACACTAGATGCTTATGTGGTGTTTCACTAATTAGACACCCCTTTCGGGTGACCATCTAACTACTATTACCACAACCCTAAATTGATCAGGTTTAAGACAAACAATAAATCAAAGAACATAAAACAAATATATGATTAAGCAGCTAGAATCAATTTAAAATAATTCTCCCAAAGAAACTTAGATAGAAGAAAATAGAATTCACAGATTATACATATGCAAAACACAAGCTATGGGAAAATTAGCTCATACTAGAAAGAAATAAACTAAAAGAAAGATACATACTGTCAACTTGCTCTCTTGAATGACTCTAATGATGAATAAAACTTGAGGACTGATTGTAGGAGGCAAGGACATGTTTACAACAGTTAAAGGGTATATTTATAGGAGTCTAGGAAGCCCTAAAACGTTTTCTTGAAGTGGAAGACAAGTAATTGGACTTCTAGTCCAACTCGAATTCGTAACCCTAAAATATAGAAAAAGTAATAAACTGTTGTTGTTTTGTTTTGGCCGTAACTCCTTCAATACAGCTCCGATTTACGCGTTCTGTATATCGAAACTGATCGTATCAGAAAGCTCTACAACTTTACTTCAGACTATTCTTCCAAATTCCCAGACAATCTTGAGTTATGATCAGTTTTGTGGACGTAGTTGCTGGAATTCAGATTTACTTGGCAACTTTATCTTTCCATACTTATTCCTTCCTTTATATCCAATTTCCATCCATATCTTCTTTTCTTTATCTCTTGGAATTGATTTCGCATCTAATTATTACCATATATATTTAAAGCTTCACAATTTACAAACAATTAAATCAAATATGCTCTAAAAATAATAAATCATCAATTCAAGACAAGAAATAAGAAAATATAATAATTCATATAAAAAGCTCGTAATAGAATTCCTAAATCACTTGAAATGATGTTTCCAACTAAGATTAAATCATCACAAATGGGAAGACATCAAGACCCCCAACTCAACATTGTATCATCCTGATACAATAAAGATAAGAACAAAGGGAAGTCTCTAAACACACACCTAAGTCAATTAAGCACAGAGGGAAAGAAGATAGCATAATATATAGAATAGACTCAAAACAACTACTCATAAAATTTCATGTAATAATATTTACAAACTACATACCTGCACACTTTTCATATCCACAATCAACACAGCTTGAACTCAAGATTAGATTAGCTTCACAATGTAAGAAGGAGAGGATCTTTACTCAGTTCACCAAGGAGGCTATAAATTGTTTATCGAACTTCACTAGTATCCAAAGATCCACTTAACTACTCTATATTGGCTCAATCACTTCTAGATTACATAGAAAATAATCAAAAGGTCTTTAAGGTTGTAATGTTGGCTTAGGGACGGTATGATAGTATATTTGGATAATTTAGAGTGAGATTTTGGATCTCTACTCACTAGCCATAAACGAATCGACCTAGAGCTTGAGTTACTCTCATAAAACTTTCTCACTCAACCCAATGAATTTCTTGATGCACAAAGTAGCATCCCCAATAACCCAATTAAAAAAATAAAGATGTTCACATAAAAATTCCACTTTGTCGGTCTAAATATATATATTTTCTTTTCATATCAATTTTTGTATCTTTTGTATAGCTATTACTCTCTTTATAATGTTGAGATATCATGCTACTTTTCATATAAAACTTTTTTCTTTTCATGCTTTTTAGCTTTTTTCATTTACTATTACCACGATAATGGGTTATAATATAATAAACCTGTGAATCATCATCAAAATATAGAACTAAGCACAATTAATAAGCTCCAAACATCCCAACCTAATAACAATTTCCATAATTGTGGATCCACCACCCCAAACTCAAGCTCTAAATAATTGTCTATGCATCGTGATTCGAGTGCAGGGCATATGGAAAAGTTCTATAATCTAAAGAGATATGGCTTATAATGTGGTTAATAAAAAGTCTTTAGAATGGCTAGAAGGGGATGAGAAGGATATAAAATAATAATTTGGACAACAAGCTAAAAGGCAACAAAGGGCTTATGAAAGAACCGCCTTAATCACTTTCTAAACTATGCAATTTTGTTATTCTCTCGCCTTTAGCACGTTCATCAAATGGGATTATCAACTAGCTTGGATCTCACGGCCTACACACCACTCATGGCTCCCTAAGATCCAACATACTTTCTATCGCATTGCTAACTAATCCTTTCTTTACCATCAATGTGTGTTTTCCTGCAAATACTCAAAGCATACAAAATAAAGCAGCTCATAAACATACTACTTTCTATCATTAAATTACTGAGCTTATGCTTTCAAGCTATTAAACACACTATACATCTAATCCCATGTATCAAAAAAATTAATTTCTACCTAAAAACAGAAAATCACATAAAAATGGAGATGAGAGACAACGAATCCCCACACCCCAACTAAAAAATGAGGCTTGTCCTCACGACTCGAAAAAGACTCTTAAAATAAATTAAAATTAGCAGATAAAGCATATAAAGAAATGGTAAGGAAGAAAGAGAACATACTCTCGAGGTTATTGCCTCGCATTATCGACTTCCAAGATAGGATTTCCTGGATCATTCTTTAATTGCTCAACGAGTTTCATGATGTGCACTTGATTGGCTTTTATTTGTGCCACATCTTCGGCCAAGAAAGTTTGAGCTGCTTTGACTTTACTCAATAGCTCATCTACCTTTTCTTGCCAAATACGATCCTTTTCTTCTTTTGAAAGTTGCGTAATTCCCGCTCCTCTCAAAATTTTCTTGATCCAAGCATTGTCAATATTATTACTTGTTTTAAACTCTAGTTTCTCTCCTTCACCAAGAATCACATTCGCTTTTCGAACAAGACACGTGATCATAGTAGGATATTTCACATTAAATAACAAAATGGGAGAGACCGAAAATCGCATCACCTCCTCAAAGATCAATTATGACACATCCACTTCTTTTCCCCTTAAATACAGTTCAAAAAGATAGTGTTCTTCTTAGTTACGTCTGAATTACTTGTGTTTTCAAATGAATTAGTTGTAAGAAAGTGGTGTTAAACTCTTGTATATGGTTGGAGATATTTGTAAGGCCAAGGTGCCTTCAATTCTCCCTTATTTGCTTGCACTTTCTCATTATCTAACACATGCTCAAAAATTAGATTCCGATCAAAAGTTTTGATATTTTCCACCATTTCTCTATACTTACATGGTCCGACCAATTTCTTAAACTGGAAGTGGTTTCGAATCTCTATAATTGTAAAAGGAACTAACTTGCCTCTAACTGGAACACAACCTTTACTATCTCGGCTAAAGAGGCCTAAATAAAATTCGAAAACTAACTCATGGCATAATTAGAACGTCTTACCATGAACATAAACCAACGCAATCTTTCACTGATCTCCAAGAATTTTTTGTACTCTCCTTTACCAACTTCTTCTTTGAATACTTTCTCATAAGCAAAAGATAGTCCCCATAATTGTTTCTTTGCAGAAGCTATCAGGCTCCTTGAAGCTTTCTCTTTTTCTTCGGGTGTAGGACATTCGATCTTTCGAGGTTAAGGTGTTTTCTTTACGAAAACTGGAACCTTTTTGCCCATTGAATTTACCACAGCTAGCCGTCCTCTCTTCTCTTGACCTGGTTTACCCTTTGTGTTGGAACTTGAACTTTTCTCAATTGATTTATTCTCAATATAACCCAATACCTTACTTTTCTTCATCTCCCTAACAATAGATAGTGTTTAGTCATCTCAATTAACCTCCAACTCAAAGCTTTATCCACTCTTGAAATTTGAAACTCTTGATTACTGGTTGTACAAGCTTTATACGGGTTAGGAAAGGTGTTTTGATGATGATTCTCTATATGGGTAAGATGGATTCTTGATTGATTAGTATGGATCTAAGAAATTATAGGATGAATATTTGAAATTTAGGCCTTTGATTCTTGGATTAAATCTGTTTTGGTATGATTTGGGTGGTTGAATATTCTTTGTAATGATGTGGAGAAAGGATTGGATGTGTTTTTATGGTGATTGGGTAGTGCTTTGATGTTTGGTGAAGGTTTGATTAAGCTTTAATGGAGTTGGGAGAGTTTTGGAGAAGAAAGAGAGGCTTAAGGATTGAAAAAATCGGAATATAACTAACCTCTTCTTCTTTATAACCTAAAAAACGCAGAAATTTTCTCTATCCAGTGGCGCCGTCAGACATACCGGTCATGTGGGCGGCATACCGTACCAGACCGTGTCAACCTTCGCGCCCACGAGTTTTCATGAATGCTCGCGGCAATAAACATGTTTCCTTGTACCGTGCCACGGTTTTTCTCGCACCGGCATACCGGGCAGCCAAATTTTCAATTTTCTCCGTCTTGGCAAGGAACCTAATTTCACAAACCGGGCCACAGTTTTTTACCCACCGGCATACCGATCATCTCACCGGCATAGCGGCGGGCAGGTCAGAATGTGCTCAAAAATTTCTTTTTCCTCCCTAACTCGATTTTCTTAGTACCCAAACATCAAAAAGACTAGTACATATCTCAAATATGCAATATCAACTAAAACAACTAAACTAAACATGAATTAAAAACATAAAAATATAAAAAAAAAATGTGTGTTGTCTCGCGTACAACACTTTTATTTAACGTCTTTCAAAGTTAGACGCGTTACCTCTATCAAGATTTATGAATATAGCCTCTCCATCAACGAGCAAGGCTATGAACGTCTACTAACCTTTGTTTAATGCCTCTCATAGGCCTTATCTCGATCACTTTAGCTGAAACAACTTCAGTGATTACAAATGGTCCCATCCACGAGTCTTTGTGACTCCATGGCCTATTCTCTGGTTTGTGGGCTTCCCATACAACTTCATGGCCGACCCCAAACTCAATCTTTGGCTCAGTATCCACAGGATTTGCGTGGATTTCTTGTGGGACAGGATGATGTGAAAGGTTGTGGATGATAGGAACGGTGGGATCTGAGTTCCTTGGTTTCTTTCCCCAGATATGGAATGTCTTAGTTATATTTTTAGCATGGAGGGTAACTGTCCCCTTCTTGAAGTTGATGATGCTCTGACTTGTGGCCATGAAGGGCCTTCCAAGTATGATTAGAACCTGCTTATCTGCATCGAAATCAAGTATAACAAAGTCAGTAGGGATGGTGATATTACCTAATCAGACGTGCACGTCCTCCATTGTTCCCCATGTCTTCGTAACTGAGTTGTCAGCAAAGTGCAACTTCACTGGAGCTTTATCTGTTTTCTGAAGTCCAAGTCTAACGAACACGGACTTTGGCATAAGATTCACACCTGAACCCACATCACACATAGATTTCATCTTGAGCATAACATTTATTTGAATAGGAAGATTAAAGCTTCCTGGATCTTTAAGTTTCAATGGAAACTCCTTCTCTACTTTTCTCGAGACTCTCTTAGTATGATCCACAATCTCTTTCTTGGCTTCCACACTCGCTTCTGGAATAACTTGCGTGAATACTTGTTGCGGTGTAAGCCCTTTCTTCGCAATCTCAAACATTTGGGCGTTGATATTTTCAGGAGTATACGCCTCTACAAATGTCTTGGACTCATTGTCTACCTTTGGATTTGTATCAAGAATAGTTGGTCACATTGTTTGAACAACTGATGGCGATTCCACCTTCTCTTCTTCTTTCTTTTCTTGCACGAAAGGTGCAACTTCGTCTTTCAGCTCTTTTGAGGCTTCTTCCTCTTTCTCTTTGGCTCTAGCAACTTTTAACTCCATAACCGATCTAATCTCTTCTTTCATATCTCTCAGAAGGTTTATAAAGTCCGATCTCTCAGATGAATCTTTATCTTCAGAATAGTCAGAGTCTTCGGGGCTAGACTTGGTTGGTTCTTCTTCAGTTTCTGGAACTTCCAAGGCAATTTCTGCAGCATGCGGTACTTCATTATTCTCTTCAGTTTCAAGGCAAATGGCCTTGCAAGCTTCGAACCCAACATTGGCATCACCTCCTTTGATAACTTTCAATTCTTTTGCTTCCATTATATTAGTAAGAACTTTATTCATTTGTTCTACTTGCGTACCTAAAATCTGAATTGAAGCTTCTTGCTCTTTTAACTTCTTGTTCTATGAATGCATATTTGTTGTCATAAGATCCATAAAATTATTCAATTGTTTATCAACCACAACTCCTTCTTGAGGATATTATGGTAAAGCCTTCTGAGCTAAAGTATCGGTATATGCGTCATTGGCAGGTTGTTGTGGAGGAGCAGGTCTATTATAATTCTGATTTTCTTGATATGGAGCTGGACCTCTTTGTTGGAAAGAGTTATCTTGCGGACGAGGTTGATAATGACCTAGATTAGCGGCCCCCTGTGGATTTGAATACTGAATACCCGGATGATTCCTGTTACCAAATTGATAATTTCCTCGGTTAGATATGAAATAAACAGATGATGGATTTCCTTCGCACTCTTCCCATGTATTATTTGGTACCTCACACTTTGGACAACCTTGAGCCTCTTGCACTACATTTGTTGCGGCTAAATTTTTCTGCATCTCAAGCTTAATTTCTTTGATTTGATTCTCTAATGCTGCAAATTGAGACGAGTTCGCAATTTCTGCATCTAATCGAAGCGTATCTCTGGTGTTTGTAACAGGAGCTCGCGGAAGTGGCCAACTCCTTTCTGTTTCTATTATATGTTCCAGACCTTCGGCGGCTTCTGTAGGATCCATGGACATAACACCTCCCTTTCCAAGATTATCTACCCTCAATATACTGTCGGCATTGATACCTTAATAGAAGACACCTTACTGTAAAGACGGGGTATAACCATGGAGTGGACATCTAGCTAACTTCTGTTGAAACCTTATCTATTTATCTCCTACCTCTTCTCCATTCTCTTGGCAAAACATAGCAAGCTCGCTCTGATCTTTGAGCCTATACTCTTCGGATAAAAACGGTTAAAGAATGTGGCTTGAAGTTCTGTCCAAGTAGTAATTGTACCTGGTGGTTGTGTATCTAGCCAATCACCAGCTTTGTCGGTCAGAAAGAACAAAAACATGTGATAATATAGTTTCTTGCGTGTAATGCCTGGAGTATTGTAGGCATCACAAATCTACTTAAACTTCTAAATCGCTCTTACCGGATCTTGTATTGCTGCACCATTATAGAGTCCGAAATTCTAGAATTGACTGAGCATACCCGGATCGGGTCTGAATTAGATATTCTGGATCTCTGGAGGATGATAACCTAATGGTTGAACTCGAAAAGGTGCTCCCAAGCTTGGGAGGTCTTGTTCAATTATGTTGTTGTTTATATTATCGTCTTGTGGTGGTGGTGGTAAATGGTCTGAAGGACCAAGTGGAGGACCCACTAGTGGTGGATCTTATGGTTTTGTAATTAAATTTTTTTCGTTCTTTCTCTCTTCTCTTAGCCGTCTGTTATAAGCTGTGAAACACCTCTTGGGTTCCGCAAGCATGCACTGTAAACTTGAAAGAGACTAAAACAAACCAAAAAGGTAAAATTGGAAAAAATAAAATAAAAATAACTAAAAACTACTACTACAAAAAATAAACGAGACACAAGTCCCCGGCAGCGGCGCCAGAAACTTGGTGTCGCCTAAGGTGTGATAAATATATGATAAATAAATATGGAAAATAATGCACTAATCACCCTAGACTAAACACAGTACTGCAAGTATTCCAGGACGTATGCAAGTTTTAATGATAAGTCAGATTCGTTATCAGGGACTTAGTGTGTTATACGCAAGGATTAACAGAATTGAGTAACAATTAATAATTAAAAGAAAGAAAATAAATATGATCGATGGAGAGATTAATGTTTAAACTAATAAAATTAAAGACAATAAATTAAATATGAGAGAATATAGCTTAGGTTTTGCTTGTATGCACTAATCCTTCTAAAACCTTCTATCTGTTTATAAGGGTGATAATAGCTCTTAGATAAGTAGTCATGATTCTAAATTCCTCCCTACCCCCGTCAGGGTGGACTAGGGTGGCGACCTCACAATCACGAGGGGACGTAAATAGGGTGCTCCTACGCCACTAGGTTCCAAAATGAGACTGACCTTCTAATGATGATCAGTGATTAAATTATACCCTAATGACTATCTAGCTAGGCAAGCCCATTAGGATCACTACCACACACTAGACACTTATGTTGTGTTTCAATAATTAGACACCCCTTCCGGGTGACCATCTAACTACTATTAGCACACCCCTAAATTGATCAGGTTTAAGACAAACAATAAATCAAAGCACATAAAACAAATATATGATTAAGACGCTAGAATCAATTTAAAATAATTCTCCCAAAGAAACTTAGATAGAAGAAAATAGAATTCATAGATTATACATATGAAAAACCCAAGCTATGGGAAAATTAGTTCATACTAGGAAGAAATAAACTAAAAGAAAGATACATACTATCAACTTGCCGATGTCTCCCTAAATGCTCTAATTTTATACCTTTGGGAGACATCATTTTTGGTATTTATTTGACTATTTAGATAGACTTTTGGTGCTAATATGCAATAATCCGGAAATTCCATTTTATTTCTAGTAATTTTGATTTATTAAACTTTTGCGCGTAATCTTGTGTATTTTAGTGAAAAGTTTGTAGGTTTTAATTATTAGCTAGGAATGGAATCCGAGAAGATAGTCAAAGATCGTGATATAGAGTCAAGACTTAAAGATGAATCCCGAAAGAATTGATTTTAGAGCTGCAAATCTGTTTTCCAGGCCAAAGATTTCTGATTTCAAGGCGCTTAAGAGATGATTTAGCCGTTAACCTTTGAAGAGAAAACATTCCTTATCGAGTTACGGAACTTTAGCAAGTGATTTCAGGTCAATCGGAGTTGTAACGAAGCGGGAAAAGCAGTTTTAGTGAAGGTGTATCAGCAGTTACGGGATTTTGGGCTTAGAAATTGGGTTTGGACATTTAATTATTGATTTATTCTTAAGTCCAGGCCCTAATCCGTTTTTAACATTATAAAAGGGCTTTAGACTCCTATTTTCACATATCCTTTACATCCTTTTCATAATACAACATACGCTAAAGAGTCAGACACCAGAGAAGAAGCTAGAGGCAGGAAGAGAAGAAGCAAGAGCTGGAAACTGTCTATATCTCCAATTCTCAGCCAATTCAATTCCGTAATTAGGTTCTTCTATTTTATTCTGTAAAACATGATGAACTTATTTATTTCTTTAGTTTCAGTCTTTTCAATTATTATGAGTTAAACTTAATTAGTGCTTGAGAACGCATAATGGGTTAATCCCAATTTGATTTCGTTTTATACATTTGAATTTGGGATATTTATTATTTAAATCAAATTGGGTAATTCGTATTTTTCTTTAATTTGTTTTTAATTACTATTATTGACCTGATCAATTAATGATATGACTTAGTATCTAAGCTATTCCAATTAGTGGCGATTGGATCACCTTGACGGGGGGTTTAGGTAGCGAACTAGTTAACGAATGTAGGTTAGAAATTATTTGACTCTGACGAGCTTAATTAAACCTATGGCCTATTGGGTAATTTAAACTTAAACACTTGAAAGTGGACTATAATCACCCTGACGGGGTTTGTAGCACTTGAGAGTTGCTCCTTAGTCCACCCTGACGGGGGTAAGGAGAATATAGAATCCCGACCAATACCAATTTACCAATTTGTCCCTTAAACAATGTATGAAATGAATGATAGTTAGGAGAAATCCTTGCGTCTCTCAAGTACTACCTTCTCATACTTGCGTTTTACTTTCATTTATCTGCGTCTTAGTTATTTATTTACATTTTCGCATTAGTCTTTCATACTTAGGATTAATACAAACCAACCAATCAATCAATATATCTTTTACTTGCTTTCATAAGTGCAATAATTCATTAGTGGATAAGCATTGTAGTCAACCATCCCGTCCTTGGAACGAATCTGTATTATCACTATTATTACTTGGGACAACCGTACACTTGCGGTTGTGGTTCGATTACTTTTGCATTTATTTTAGAACACACAAAGGACCACCACTTGCTCTCTTGAATGACTCTAATAATGAATAAAACTTAAGGACTGATTGCAGGAGGCAAGGACATGTTTACAATAGTTAAAGGGTGTATTTATAGGAGTCTAGGAAGCCCTAAAACGTTTTCTTGGAGTGGAAGACAAGTAATTGGACTTCTAGTCCAACTCTAATGCGTAACCCTAAAACATAGAAAAGGTAATAAATTGTTGTTGTTTTGTTTTGTCCATAACACCTTCAATACAGCTATGATTGACGCGTTATTTATATCGAAATTGATCGTCTCAAAAATCTCTACAACTTTGCTTACGACCATTCTTCCAAATTCCCAGCCAATCTTCAGTGATGATCACTTTTGTGGACGTTGCTGCTGGAATTCAGATTTACTTGTCAACTTTGTCTTTCCATACTTATCTTTTCCTTCCTTTATCTCCAACCCATATCTTCTTTCCTTTATCTCTTGGAATCGATTTGGCATCTAATTAATTACGATATATCTTTAAAACTTCAAAATTAACAAACAATTAAACGAAATATGCTCTAAAAATAATAAATCATCAAATCAAGACAAGAAATAAGTAAATATAATAATTCATATAGAAATCGAGTAATAGACTTTCTAAAACACTTAAAATGATGTCTCCAACTAAGATTAAATCATCACAAATGGGGATACATCAGTTTTAGTATGAAGTTCTTAGGTACATGGATGCTAGGAAGAACCAAGATTAGGAAGAGAAGTGGGGTTTAAAGTCTAAGATCAAAAGGAGGAGTCAAAATAGCAAAAAGTACCACTCAAAGAGATGAAGATGAGCATAAGAAACTAGAAAGTCGTCACTTCCAACTGATTTGGAGCCCAAACAGTGTTGATCCAGGCATCATGGTTCAAATGAAAAATGTGCGCCTCTGAGTAATTTGAATTGAGAAATGAATCAGGTGATTTGGATTTATGACGTGAAAGTTATGCCTTTTTTATTAGAGTGTGTACATCAGATGCGGGAATTACTAATTGGACTTGGGCCCTTAATCATTTAAATAATATCCGTTTTAACTTAGTATAAAAAGCTATTCATACCTCATTTTTAGTACGCTTCATATTTTCCAAATTTCAGAAGACAACAAAAATGCAGAGAGAAGAGCAGAAGCTAGAGAAACTCCTTTCTCCAACAATAGCTCAAATCAATTCTTTTATCTATGTTTTATTTCTTTTTTAGAAAAATGAATTCTATTGATTTCCTTTTGGTATATAATTTCAGTATGAGCTAAACAAACAATACTTGAGAATCGCATAATGGGTTAAGGACTAGTTTATTTATTTTAGTATTTTCCGATTTGGGATTATCTTAATTTAATTCAAGTTAGGTTTTTTATATTGTTTATTAGTTCATGCTTATTTACAGATTTTAATTGAGCTAGGAATTATAATTAGGTTATAGTAATTAGGCTATTCACTAGTGGCGGTGATAACCTTGACGGGGGGTTTAAAACTGAACTAATTAATAAACGAGTGGTATTCATCAATGACCCTAACAAGCTTGACTAACCGCGTAGCCAATTGGGTAAAAGTCTTAATCCTCTTAACGTAGCTTATACTTGCCCTGACGGGGTTTGTAATAATGTAGGATAGTTCCTAAGTCTACCCTGACGGGAGTTAGGAGATTGTAGAGTCCCGAATAATATAGAATTACCAACTTGTACCTTAAACGAAAGCACTAAATGTATAAACTTAGGTGGATCCCTAGAGAGACTCAATTATACATATCATCTTTGCGTCCACAACGTTTAGTATTTAATTTCTTTACTTTCAGTTAATCTTTTAGTTAATCTTTTAGTAATTCATTTATTTGCGTCTAGTAATTTAATAACTCAAAACGAAACAAATATCTTTTATCTTTTATTTTCAGTACTTGCAATTACTTCTGCTTATCCTTTAAACTCATTGGTTATACCCAGCAGTCCTTGAGATGAGATCCCTTATATCTTATATATTACTTGGAACAACCCGTACACTTGCGGTTAGTTTCTCCTCCTATTTAGTGTTGATTTTATCACACTCTAGGAGCTACCGAGTTTTTGGCGCCGCTGCTGGGGATTGCAGCGTGTGACCCTTATGTTTATCCCTTTAAGTAGTTTTAATTGTTATTTTCTATTTTACGCTTTTCTTTTGTTTTGTCTTTTTCAAATCTTACAGGTTTGGTGCATGCTCTCAAATCCTGAGAATGTAATCCGAGTTCAAAATAAAAGAGAAAGGGACGAAAAGAAAGCTTTAGAAGAAATGGTTGCATTAAACAACAACAATCCTCAGGTGGAAGTAGATGAGAATGGAAATCCTATTGCTACGCAATTCCCAATTCCTCAAGTTCCAATAAATCTAAATCAAAGATTTCCACATCCACCTGGACAAAATACGCAACTCCAATTAGGATACGATCTATGGTTCGTGCAAGCTCCTAAACAACAACCATTAAGTGCACCTGTTACAGGTGTTGGCTCTCCAGGTATTCAAGTTGCTAAATTTAGACCCGATCCGGGTATGCTAAATCAATTACGAGACTTCAAAAACTTTCGAGGAGTGGCTAGAGAAGATGCAATTCGTGCAATACAGAAATTTATGCAGATATGTGATGCGTACATAACGCAAGGTGTGACAAGAGAACATATGTACTTTGCGAATATTATATTTTTGTTTATAGACGCAACAAGTGAGTGGCATGAACAACAAAGAGGTCAAATCACTAATTGGGATGAGTTAAAAACAACGTTCTTTGACCGTTATTATTCGAGAAATATGACGTTGAAAGCACAACTTGAATTGACATCATTCGAGCAAGAACAAAAGGAACCCTAGGTACATGTTAGACAACATTTCAGATATGTTTAAGACGAGTGCCAGATCATGGTTTTTCTGAAGAGCAACAGATCTCCATCTTTTCTAAAGGCCTTGAGGGACGTTCTAGAAAAGATTTGGATCTATTATGCAGAGGAGGAATTTTACAGGTAATGCCAAACCATGAAAAAATAATATTAGACAGAACAATTAAGAATGAGATGAGTTGGAGTACCGTGAGAACACCTACCTGAGGTGCAGTATATCAAGATACTAGTATTGGAACTGATGAAAAGTTCTCTTCATCATAGAAAAAATTGAAGAATTCACTTGAGCAACAACTGAAACAGCTCACTTTGGCTGTCAAAGAAGGTTTTACGGGTAAAAGAGATGTTGTGAACGTTATACAAAAAGTTTACGGGTGTTCAAACTATAAACTAAATTATCATGATTGGGAGAGTTGTCAAAGCAATCCAGAATCCGTAATGTTTGTTTCCAACTGAGAGAACTACAATTCAAGTGGTCAAGGTTATCAACCAAACAAAAACCATCCTGGTTTCCAATATTCAAATCCGACTGGGGCCGCAAATCAGACTCACGCAAATCAACCGCATCCCCAAGGGAACAACTACCAACCTAGACCACATATCACTACCAAGGGGGACAAAATTATGGAAACCAATCACAAAAACTTGTACAAGACGCTTACACAGAAAATATGAATCAAAAAGATTTACATGCTCATCCTCGAGAAAGTGCGTTGGATGTTCAACAAGCTTTACAAACGCTAATCTCTATTACACATAAGGCGCAACTAAAACAACAATCTTTCAATGCAAAATTTAATGAACAGAGTGCCGCATTCAAGATCCTGGAGAATCAAGTGTCCCAAATGGTGAAACATCTAAATCAGCGTCCACAAGGAAAACTACCCAGTGATACAGAGATTACTTGTCACTTTGAAGAGTGTAAAGCAATTTCCCTCAGAAATGGGAATCAACTCCCACCACATACTTTCCCGATCATGAAGGAGAAAGAGATAATTGTCAAGCCTAAAGAGGTAAAAGATATGGGGGAAAAAGAAGTGGAACCTGTTGTAGTGAAAGATGTAGTTGAAGAGGTAGTTGAAGAGGTAGTGGATGATATGATTGATGATGCGATTGAGGAGCCTATTAAGGCTTCAAAGGAGAATAAGAAGAAAGATATGTTCGTGAAAGAAAACCGTCCTCCCTTTCCATCACGTGTCCAGAATAAGAACAATGACAAAGAGTACAAGAAATTCATAGACCTGGTGAGGAAATTACAGATTAATATACCATTTCTAGATGGCATCCGAGGAAGGACAAAATAAGTGAAATTTTTTAAGGATGCGCTTTCCAACAAACGCAAATACTATGAGGGTGAGATGAATGGTTTACCGGAGGAATGCAGTGCCATATGTCAAAGTAAGTTGCCACCGAAGTTAGAAGATTGTGGGAGTTTCAATATTCCTATATATATTGGTAAAGAATGTACTGGGAGAGAGTTGTGTGATATAGGTATGAGTATTAATCTCATGCCTAGATAAGTTTTCGAGAAATTAAGGATTGGGGAAGCAAAGCCTACTACCATGGTTTTACAAATGGCTGATAGATCCCTATCTCATATTGAAGGAAAGATCAATGGCGTCCTCGTCAAAGTAGGTAATTATATATTTCCTTTTGATTTCATTGTACTTTATTACGACACGGATAGGAATGTTCATATCATTTTGGGAAGACAATTCCTAGCCACTGGGCGTACTTTGATTGTTGTAAAGAGTGGTGAACTAATCATGCGAGTGCAAGACGATGAGGAAAGGTTCAAGGTGTTCAGGGCTATGAAGTTCCCAGTTCTCGAGGATTTTTTTTCTTGGAAGCTATTGAACAGGTAGTGGAAGAGCCAACCAAGGTTGTGGCCACCTTAGGAATGGAGGAGAAAGAGCTAAGAAAGAAACCACCAAATAACACTCCTCCAGATCCTAAGGAAAATTCACACCTTGCTCGTGCAAAGAAAAGAACAAGGAAACATGGTGCGAAGGTTCCAAAAGAACCTAAGAAGGAAAGAAAGAAAGAGGAGTTCAGAGTGGGCAAAGAATTCGCATTGAAGAAGCCTAATCCTCCAAAGATAGCATGTATATCCAAGAGTTCTTGGATGGGGCCATTCATGTTCACAAGGATTATCTCTAAGAAGCTAGTTGGTATTAAGTCCAAGGTATACAAATTCCGAATGGAAAATGTTTATAACCTCACTCATTGCTGGGGAGGTTAATCCGTCGAGCTTAAAGACGTTAAACAAAAGCCATTTTAGTTGTATATTAGTTTAATGTTTTAAGTCTTTTATTTCGTATTGTATAATATAGCCATTAGTGTAAATTTTTAAGAAATCACAAGGGTGGTAGTGTTTTTCATGATTTACAGGTGTTAAAATCCTTGAGTTAGGGGTTAAAGAGGTCTAAGACGGAGAAAGAATACGTCTAAGTAGGTCTTGGGTAACAGAAAATACCCACTTAGACGCACGTGAAAAGTGCGTCAGCGATAATTCAAGTCCGCGACCAGCTAGCAGGCCAGACCACCGGCATCCGGTCAAGAAATCGACTTACAATGCCAAGAGTCTGGACAACATAAAAAAAACTTCGGCAAGCCATATCTTTGCGCCTGAAGGTCGAAATTAGGTGTTTTTTTAGCCTAAAACACGTAAATTTTTGAGGTCTTTCGAATGGGGATATCGAAAGTCTGGACCGGTTAGCCGGTCCTGTGGCCGGAATGTCGGCCAGACTCTCGGCAATTCTAGAAAAATAATGTTTTAGATGCAACTATTTTGTGCGTTAGCCTCTTACACCGGAAACACCATGAATTACAAACCCAAGCTCTGAAAATACCTACAATTCACCATCAAAACACCAAAATATCATTAAATCTTCCCTCTAAAAAACATCCAAACACATAATCATATCATATACCTTTCCAAAACACCAAGAAATTTCAACTTTAATCCAAAATATTTTCTTCACCAAATCTTAAAGCTTAGCCATGAAAACCTCTCCAATACTTTAGATATTGATTACCCATCTCATAAAACACTATAATCCATATCCATATATCTTCAAGAACACCAAAAGTCATGAATTTCATCCAAAACTTTTGGGAATTCTTGAACATTTGAGTTTGGGGTCATCCGAGATAACATGGAGGTTGGAGAAGTTGTTAAGAACATAAAGAGAAAAAAGAGGTTGTGTTGAGGATGGATATCCGAGTATGACGTAGAGGAGGACGGTGATTAGCTTAAGGAAATAAATATTCGAGTTGATGAAGTATACTTTAAAGAAGATGAATTCTAAGGTGTAAGATCTATTCATCGTTACCCAAGAAGTCTTCACAATTGCGATAAGCTGCTACATGCAATCAGCCTAGTGCCGATCCAGATACGTTTTCTTCTCCCTTTTTCTCATTTAGTAGTGTATATTGGTTTAATTTATTTATTTAGTCTTTTCGAGTCATGGGGACACGGCTCATATTTGAGTTTTCGTTGTCCTCATTCCCAATTATACGTGACATCTGTTTAACTGCTTTTCAAATTTTTTTTAAAAATCAAATAAAAATTAGTTTAAGGAATGAGTTGACTGTAGAGTGTGTTGAATGTCCCCATAATCATACTTTGTGTAATTTTATGATAGAAAATAGTAGATCTTAGGAGTTAATGTAAAACACACCTTGATTGCATGTAAACTTGGATGATTGATAGGAAAGATTGATGAACAATGCAAAAGATGTAAGCTTGTACTTAAGGAAAATGAGTGGTGTGTAGAATGTGAGATCTAAATGGATAGAGAATCCACTTAGATATGAACTAGAGGTAAACTATGTAACTAGGAAAGTGATAGAGAAAGTTCATTGATAGCCATTTGAAACCGTTTAGCTTTTTAACCGTGATTTATATACTTCTTAGCCCCATTTTTAGCCTTTAAGCCTTTCTTTTGTCACCATAATATAATCCATATCCCCTTAGCTTATAGGACTTTGCATATGACCCGCACTTGAATCACATCCTGAGACTTCCTGTCTTGAGCTTGAGTTTGGGGTGGTGGGTTTCGTTATGGGAAATTTCATTGGAAGAGAATTTTTATGTGTTTGTATTTGATACGAAATTGTTGATGATATATCAATTGTAACCCGTTGTCGGGGTCTTTGAAAAAAAAGAGAAAAGACTTTTTTATAAGATACGTGACCATTCACATCGCAATGATGGTCAGGGATATCTTACAAAAAATAATGAAAACAAAAAAATAAATGAAGTAACCAGCAAAGTGGAAGTTTTGGAAATCATCTTTAGTGCTTATTGGGTTGCTTTGGGGATGCTAAATTAGTGCATACGCTAAAAACGTAAAGACCTCGTGATTCTTAGGTACATAGTGAATTAACAATTTATCTAGTAGGGAGTAACTTAAGTGGAGCGTTGAAAACAAGTAAGGATCGATGAACACCCTATAGCCACCATCGCGAGCTAAGTATCAAGTGTAATCTTCTATCATTGTGAATTTAATTTTGAATTGATATTATTTGTGTTTTATTTTGTATGATAGGTATATGTGTGCATTATTTCTTAGGTTATACTATATGAAATTTATTTTAAGCTGTGCTTTTGGTGTCATTCACTAGACTCTGCACTTTGCTTCTTACCTAAGACCTCTATTTTTTCTTTACTTTGTCGGGACGACAAAGGTTTAAGTTGGGGGTCTTGATTTCTCCCTTTTTTGATAAATATATGCCCTTAGGATACATCATTTTAGGTAGATATTGGACTTATTAGATAGACTTTTGAGCTAATTTTGTCATATTTCACTTTCTCCCCTCGGAATTATGATAATTGTGTTTTTAGAGATTGTGTGCGTTAATTTGTGTGTCTTAGTATGAATTTATTAGGTACATGGATGCTAGGAAGCACTAAGATGAGAAAGATAAGTGGAGTTTAAAGTCTTAGATCAAAAGGAGGAGTCAAAATAGCAAAAAGTACCACTTAAAGAGATGAAGAGGAGCCTAAGAAACTGAAAAATCGTCACTTCCAACTGATTTCGAGCCCAATCGGTGTTGATCCAGGCCTGGTGGTTCAAATGCGAAAGATTCGCCTTTGAGTTAGCTCGAATTGATAAGTGAAATCAGGTGATTTGGACTTACGACGTGAAAGTTACACTTGTTATACTGGAGTATGTAACGCAGATGTGGGAATTACTAATCGGACTTAGACCCTTAATCATTTAATTAAATAATGCTAGGGCCCAATCCGTTTTTACTTAGTATAAAAGCTATTCATACCTCATTTTTAGTACGCTTTTATAATGGTGTCGACTAGGGTGTGATAAAAATAGAATATAAATAAGTGCAATTATTACCCTAATCTAGCACGGTTCTGCAAGTATACAGATCGTATGCAAGTTTTAATAAATAAGTAAGATTCGTTCCGCAGAGACTACGAAGGTTAGGGGAATCTTATGCAATAGTCAAGTGCAAATACTAAAAGTTAGAACAAATAAAACGCAGAAAAAGAAAAGACAAATAGATTTTTATTTGGTTTTTCAATTAACTAAATTAAACTAATAAAGTAAAGACAGGAATTTAAATGCAAGAAAAGAACTTAGTATGAGAGTTTAGCTTGAGTAAATAGCATATAATCCACACTAGTTTTGCCGTTTTAAACATGTAAGGGTGAATTATGTAGTATTTCAATAATCGGTTCTAATTGCGCTAGGTAGTTTTAAATAGGATTTACCTGTGTCAATAAGGAGTCCTAAGCAAATTGTTCCTGCAATTGGTAAAATAGCAATACACTAAACCATGGTGATTATCTAGTTAGGTTAATTTGTCAGATCTACACCGTACACTAAACGTTATGTGCTAAACTTGTAATTAAACACCGTTGTCAATGGTGACCTAACTACTAGATGGTAATTCTATATGGTCGCGATCCACAAGAACACGGAATATAAATCCAAACACATAAACAAAGAATAAAAAAATAATTTAATTTAAAACATAGAACTCCCAAATTAGATAGATGTCAACCAAAACAAGGGTTCATATATATATGCTAAAACTCAAGCTAATAGTAATTTAGTTCATACTAATGGAAGAAAAGAAAGAAATTACAAATTCAAAGGTTGAAGATGACATTATTGATGCACAGCTCCTTCCAGACTTCTTTTCTTGTGTTGTAAGCTTCCTCTTGGCTTAAGGTTTCACCAAGGATGATTTTATAGTGTTAAGAGGCTGTATTTATAGTGTATAGGTTGACCTAATCGTTTTCTTGAAGGAAAAGGTAAATATTGGGCTCCTAGCCCAACTCAAATTCGTAGCCCAGAAACATGGAATCCGTCCCGTTTTTGTTTTGGTCCTAGCAGCTTTAATACTCATCTGATTGACGCGTATGAGTAGTCTAAATTCATCGTCTCGGGAAGATCTCCAACTTTTCTCTTGACCGTTTCTCCATATTCCTCACTGATTTTAAGATATAAGCCGATTTGTGGTCGTATGTGCAGGAATTCAGATTTAAGGCAGCTTTTCCTTTTTCATGTTTTTAGCTTTTATTTCCTTATCTTCAATTTCCATGTTTATCTTCTTTCCTTTAGCTCTTTGAACCAACTTGGACTCTAATTAATTACCTTATATCTCTAAAGTTTCACACTAAATAAATAATTAAACCCAATATGCTCTAAAAATAATAAATAATCAATTCAAGACCCAAAATAGGAAAGTGTACTAAATCATGTGAAAATCGACCTATAAACTAATAAATAAGCCTAAAATGATGTCTCATAAATAGATTTTATTATCACAAATGAGGAGACATCAAGACCCCCAACTCAAAGTTGTATCGTCCCGATACAATAAAAATAAAGAACAGTAGGGTAGTCAAATAAACAAGAAGCAGAAGTTGGAGGAGAATAAAAATAGAACATAATGAATGATCCTAGAGCATAGTATCTAAAAAGTCTCATGTAGTAATGTTCAAGAAAAAATGCATACATATGCTTAATATACACATAATCAATAATCCATAAATTCAAATCAAGATTAATTTCGCAATGCTAGAAGGAGAGGTTGATAACTTAGTTCATGCTAATGGCTATAGGTTGTTCATAGGTCATAATATAGCATTCAATGGTCCACTTACCTACTACCTAATAGCTCAATTTTTTCTCCACCAAGCAGTTAGAAATCCTAAGGTCTTTGGTTATAACGTGGCTTAGGGACGGTGTGGTATATTTGGATAATGAAAAGTGAGCTTTTGGCTCTCTCCTCACTAGCCATCAACAAATCTCCCTAGAGCTTGAGTTTTCACTCGAAGATGTTCTCACTCAACCCAATTTATTGATGCTTTTTATGTGCATCCCCAATCAATCCCAATTAAAACCTTTTGTGATGATATACAATTTCCACTTTGCCGGTCCGAATATATATTCTTTTTATATCAATTTTTTTCTTTTGTATAGCTATGACTCTCTTTTTAATGTTCGAGATATCATGCTATTTTTTTATATATATATTTTTCTTTTATGCCCTTGTTGGCAAATTCAGCTCGTAGCTTCTTTTTCATTCACTATTACCCCGGCAAAGGGTTACAATATTAAATTTTTCAGCATCAATAAAATCACAGTTATAATTCCCAAATCCTAATGTTCCCTAATGATGAAACCCGCCACCCCAAACTCAAGCTCTAAAAACGACTTGTTTCAGGTTTTGCGATTCGAGTGCGGGTCATATAGATAAGTCCTACAAGCTAAGGGTAAGGATTATAATGTGGTTCAATAAAAGGCTTTAGAAAGGCTCAGAGGGGCTAAGACGGATAAATAATAACAATAATCAAATAAAAAGGGTGAGAAGGTATAAAAGGCTTCAAGTGGCTTCAACATGAAAGAACTGCCTTATTCATTTTCCTAACTACCGGATTTTGTTACTTTTTCACTACTAGTTCATAGATAAGCGGGTTTTCAACTAATTTCAAACCTCACATTCTACACACCAAATAAGTCTCCCTAAGTTTCAACGTAACTTCTTAGCATTGCTCATTAACTTTTCTATCTTTTATTTCCTGTTTTCATACATGCATGCTAAACATATTTATAACATCTTTCAAAAACATACTACTTACTATCATTGACCTAATAAAATCATGCTCAATAGGTACATTCAACATATTCTATGCCTTAATTCAACCTAAAAAATTTAAATTTTATGCAAAAACGAAAAGAAGACGAGGACAACGAATCCCCATCCCCAACTCAAAAGTGAGTCGTGTCCCCACGACTCGAAAAAGACTCAAGAAAGAAATAATATTTAAAATTAAAACTAAACTAAACTAAACTACCTAATGCATACAAGCTATTAAGAAAGAGAATTAGAGTGGCGTACCCGGCTGGCCATAGAGATCCATTATGTCCTCCTCCTCTGAAGAAGATGGAGAAGAATAATTGTCAATATCCATGTTCGTTGTTACATCTTCCAATTGTGAATTAATTTGTGTAATTTCCACCCAAATTTCTCTGTTTTCTTCTCGTAAACGTTCAACTTCATGTTGTAATTTAAGAGCCCATGGGGGAATACAAGAATCATCTTTAGAAGAAGAAGTAGAAGAACCTTGATCATGAATCTTTGTCTTTTTCATAGGCCTTGCTGGTACAGACATTCTAGCAGTTAATCTCTTTGGTAGTGGTTGTGCTGGTGCCTTTTCTTTTGATTCTTCAGTAGCCTCATCAAGGTTGATAGGCTTTTCAATGGTGGCTCCAGGCAATTTTTTGTTCTTCCCTAGGACTGTACACTTCCTCTTGTATTCCATAGCATCAGATCTATTTGTCATGTTTGATTTACCCACAACTCAATTTATACCAAGGATGAATTAAAAGTTTAAGAGAAATTGGTGTAGCTTGAGGTTGTTGCTTGGAATTAATGAAAAGAGGGAGCTTTCTTGATGAATCTTGGAAGAAATCTTGAAAGCTTGATGTTCTTGATAGTGTTTAATGTTGTAGTGTGATGAATTTGATGAAGAAATTGTGTTTATGGAGGATGGAGGAGAGAATTATTGATGTTGTTGTGTTAATTGTGGAGGTTTGTACAAGCTTCAAGGTGTATTTATAGTGTTTGGGTCTGAAAATTTTGTGTAGAGGAGGCTAGGGTTAAGTTTGATAAGGTAAGAGTTGGAATAGGAATAAATCTCTTCAAAACCGACCTAGCTACGGTATACCGGAGGTGTGGCCCGGTATACCGGAGCTGGACGTATCTTTTTTTTAACCTTCTGCAAAAAACCCGAGTCACCAACCCGTGGTCACGGGTTTTTCATCCTGCGGTATACCGGAGGTATGGCCTAGTATACCGGAGCTGACCTCCTTCGTTTTTTCGAAATCTCAGCAGAAAACCCGAGTCACCAACCCGTGGTCACGGGTTTTTCTTCCTGCGGTATACCGGAGCTGAACCGAATTTTTCCCAAGTGTTTCCTTTTGAACCCAAACTCATTTCCTGCACAATAGCACACTACCTTTCTCTCCTATTAGTTTGTACACACAATTAAAAATCTACACTAACTTAAAATTATACACTACAAAGCAATAAAATAATCTAGAAAGCAATTAAAAACAAGGGGTGTCTCCCAAGAGCACTTTTGTTTAACGTCTTTGAGTTAGACGAGTACCTCAGGCTAAGCGTTTTCTACGAGATGGATTGTCTTCTCTCGTCCAAAGTCTTCACTGTCATGGTATCTTTTCAAACGCTGGCTATTCACCATGAATGTCCTTTGCTCGGTTGGATGTTCAATTTCAATCGCTCCATGAGGTGTAACTTTCGTAACAATGTAAGGTCCTCCCCAACGGGATTTAAGCTTTCCTGGGTAGTTCGAGAACCGAGAGTTGTATAATAGTACCTTTTGTCCTCTCTCGAAATGCTTTGTACGGAGTTGTCTATCATGCCATCTCTTTGTTTTCTCCTTGTAGAGGCGTGAATTTTCATAAGCAAGATAGATAAACTCCTCCAACTCGTTCAATTGCATCAACCTTTGTTTCCTGGCCAGTTCTGGATCTAGATTCAGAGTTTTAATAGCCCAGAAGGCTCGAGTTTCAATCTAAATAGGTAGATGACATGCTTTGCCGTAGACCATGCGATATGGAGATGCCCCAACTGGTGTTTTAAATGCTATTCCTTAAGCCCAAAGAGCATCATCTAGCTTTAACAACCAATCATTCCTCGTTTTGTTCACGGTCTTCTCAAGAATAGATTTGATTTCCCGATTGGAAACTTCAGCTTGACCGTTAGTTTGTGGGTGATAACCGGTTGAAATGCGGTGTCTCACTCCAAACTTACGAAGAAAGTTTCTCAGTTGAGCATTGATGAAATGGGTACCTTTATCACTGATGAGAACACCTGGCATACCATGTCTTGAGAAGATATTTGTCTCTAAGAATCCAATTACTGTTTGCGCATCGTTCTTTGGTGTTGCCACTGCTTCTACCCATTTTGATACATAATCTACCGCAAGTAAAATATAAAGATTTCCATGGGAAGTAACGAAAGTTCTTCACCATACATCAAACATTTCGACTTTTAGAATATTGTTAAGCGGCATCGCGTCTCTTTTTGATATATTACCAGTAAACTGGCATCTTTGACATGACTGGACGAAACGATGACAATCTCTGTGTAGGGTAGGCCAATAGAAACCGGATTGAATAATTTTAGCTGCAGTTCTATTGACTTTAAAGTGACCTCCATATGGTGATCCATGACAGCTTGCTATAATCTTATCAACTTCGCCTTCATGGACAGATCTTCTAACCACTTGGTCACTACAAATTTTCCAGAGGAATGGTTCATCCCAATTGTATTGTTTAGCCTGGTGAGATAATCTTTGTCTTTGTTGTTGATGGATATCCTTGGGGAATACACCACTCACGATGAGGTTGACTGATCTGTATACCATGGCACAAACGCATCTTTAATAGCAAAAAGTTGTTCATCAGGGAATACATCTTTAACCAATCATGGCTCCTTGTTCGCATCAGATCCTTCGAGCCTTGATAAATGATCAGCAACTTGATTCTCGCATCCCTTTCGGTCTCGAATGTCTATGTCAAACTCTTGAAGCAAAAGTACCCATCTAATAAGACGTGGCTTAGCATCCTTTTTCTCCATAAGGTATCTGATAGCTGAATGGTCCGTGTATACAATAGTTTTCTTCCCAATCAGATAGGAACGAAATTTATCAAAATCATATACTACGGCCAACATCTCTTTCTCCATTACTGTATAATTCATCTGGGCAGCGTTGAAGGTCTTACTTGCATAATAGATCGTGTGAAATAACTTGTCTTTCCTCTGCCCCAACACAACACCCATAGCGTGATCACTAGCATCGCACATAAGTTCAAACGGAGCTTTCCAATCAGGAGGTATAACAATAGGTGTGGAGATCAGCTTCTCATAAATCATCAAAAACGCTTGAAGACATTCGTCAGTAAAGTTAAAAGGATTATCCTTTTTAAGCAAAGAACAAAGCGGTTTGGCGATCTTGGAAATTTTTTTAATAAATCTTCGGTAAAATCATGCGTGACACAAGAAACTTCTCACTCCTTTTACGGAAATTGGAGGTGGTAATGTTTTGATAACTTCAATTTTAGCACGATCAACCTCCATTCCTGCCTTCGAAACTTTATGTCCCAACACAATTCCCTCTTGAACCATGAAGTGGCATTTTTCTCAATTAAGCACAAGATCTTTTTCTTTACATCTCACAAGGACTTTCTCAAGATTATTCAAACAATCATCAAAAATATCTCCAAACACTGAAAAATCATCCATAAAAACCTCCAAGTATTTATCAATCATGTCCCAAAATATAGCCATCATGCACCTCTGGAACGTGGCAGGTGCATTACATAAACCAAACGGCATCCTTCTATAAGCAAAGGAACGGACAAGTAAAAGTTGTTTTGTGTTGATCAAGGGGATCCACACAAATCTGATTATAACCCGAATATCCGTCAAGGAAACAATAATACTCTCTCCCTGCGAGTTTATCTAGCATCTGATCAATGAATGGTAGTGGGAAGTGATCTTTCTTTGTAGCTTTGTTGAGACTTCGGTAATCCATGCATACTCGCCACCCTGCAACTGTTCTTGATGGTATGGCTTCACCTTGATCATTAAGGATGGTAGTAATACCTCCTTTCTTTGGAAAACATTGCACTGGACTAACCCAATCACTGCTGGCAATCGGATAGATAATTCATGCGTCTAGAAACTTGATTACCTCCTTCCTTACTACTTCTTTCATAGCTGGAATGAGTCATCTTTGTCCCTCTATAGATCACCCACCTTCGTTCTCAAGAATGATTTTGTGTTTGAAAACGGAAGGACTAATACCGTTGATGTCAGCAATAGTCCATCTGATTGCTTCTTTGTTAGCGCGAAGTACATGAAGTAGCTTCTCCTCTTGAAGACCTGAAAGGTTAGCATAAATAATAACAGGCAAAGTTTTGTTCGTACCTAAATATGCATAGCGTAAATGATCTGGAAGCGGTTTTTCTTCGAGAACAGATAGACATATTATGGATGGTTGCTTTATAGGTTCAATGTCACCTGATTCTCGAAGTAGTTCTCGTATATTTGATCCTAATGCAGCAACTTCGTCAGGGGGAATCTCGTTTTCCTCTTGTGATTCAAGTATTAAGGCCTCGTCAAGATCATCATCTAAGGTTGCTTCATTGAAGACTTCTTGTGTAATTTTTCCGATGACATCTATTTTGAAACATTCATCTTTCGAATTTGGAAACTTCATAGCCTTAAACACATTGAATCGTACCTGTTTTTCTTGTACCCTCATGATCAACTCACCATTCTCAACATCTATTAGTGTACGCCCCGTGGCTAAGAATTGTCTACCCAAGATTATGGGGACATTCTTATCCGCGTCGTAGTCAAGAATAATAAAATCACAAGGAAAAATAAAAGTACCAGCTTTAACTAAAACATCTTCAATTTTACCTACTGGTCGGGAGGGGGAGCGATCCTCCATTTGTAATACCACAGATGTGGGTACTACCTCTCCTATGTTAAGCTTCTCGAACAGGGATCTTGGCATGAGATTGATACTCGCGCCTAAATCACATAATGCTTTCCCGGTCCAACTGTCTCCAATGCCAATTGGAATTGTAAAACTTCCGGGATCTTCTAGCTTCGGTGGTAACTTGTTTTGACAAATAGCACTACACTCCACAGGCAATCCAATTGTTCCCTAGTTTCTAAACTTAGTTTGTTAGAAAGAATGTCCTTCATGAATTTCAGATATTTTGGAATTCTTTTGAGAGCTTCTACAAACGGCATATTAATATCTAACTTGCTCACCATTTCAACGAACTTCTTGAATTCTTGGTCATTGTCCTTTTTTCTGACACGTGAAGGGTATGGTGGTGGAGGGCATGTATTAAGTTCCACTGAGCTTTTCTTCTTTTCTGGTGTCTTGGCTTGGACACTCTTTGGTTCAACCACCTCTATTTGTTTCTTCAACCTCCTTTTCTGGAATAGGGGTTGGTTCTGGTTCTCTTCTTGGTGGAGGTAGTTGTTTTCCACATCGCAATTCGACTGCATGACAAGCATCGTCTCGAGGAGCAATAGTATCACTTGGGAGTTGCCCTTTTGGCCTGTTTTGCAATGTACTCGCCATATGTGATAGAGTATGCTCGAGTTTTTTGATCACCTTTTGCTGGGCTTGAATTTTTTGTTGGCTAATACTCATATTTTCTTCAATTTCTTGCATCAGTTTAGCCATACTCGAATTCAAGCTCAAGGTTTGTTCTTCCCTTGCTAGTTGCATTGACTGTTTTGGTGGTTCTTGATAATCTTTTTCAACAATGGGCGCCTTTTGATGTCTAGGTTGTGGTGGATAGAAGGATTGAGGTTGGGGTAGATGATAAGTCTCTTGAATATGACCCAACATCTCTGTTGTGGAGGGTGTTGATAACTAGCGTAGCTTTCTTGAGGATTATCATAACCATTATAATAATAGTTATTTTGTGAAGATATAGAAGAAGCTGAGGCTGGATTTAGACACGAAGGTATTGTACGTACTAAACTTACCTGAGCAATTGTTCGAGCTTGGTCTTGTAGTTCTTCGAGTTGTTGGCTCAACTCCTTGAGCTTCAGAGATTCTGAAGTGTCTTCTTTTTCTTCTGGTTCACTTGGCCAACTTCTCTCGTTCTCAAGAATTCTCTCCAGACAAATTTCAGCTTCTGCAGAATCTAGTAACACAAAACCTTTGTTTCCTAACGCATCTGCTTTTACCCTTGACTTGTTATTAAGTCCTCCATAGAACATGGTGAAAGAATATTCCGACGATGATTTATGGTATGGACATCTCGCCTTCTTTTCATTAACCACGCTTCACCCAAACTTTCTCCGTCTTCCTGCATAAACTGTTAATGCTCCAACATATCTTTCAATCATCTACTAACCGGATAGAATCGGTCTAGGAATCTTGCTTGAAGCTTATCCCAATCTGGAATGACATGAGGATATTGGGTATCGTACCAATTGCTTGCACCTCTGATGTCTCCTCATTTGTGATAGATTTATGTTAGGATGAGACATCATTTGTAGTGTTTTAGAAGTCAATAATGTCGATTTTCTTGAGTTTTAGTGCACTTTCCTATTTTGTGTCTTGATTTGTAGAAATAATGTTTTTAGAGCATATTGGGTTTAATTGTTTAGTTAGTGTGTAGCTTTAAAGATAATTATGGAGATTAATTAGAGTCCAAGTCAAAGACAACAACTTATGGAAAGGGATTTACATGGTAATTGGAGAAAAGGAAATAAAAGCTAAAAAGATGGAAAAGGAAAAGCTGCCTAAATCTGGGATTCTGCAGATCACGTCTAAAGATTGGTGTTTTTACCTAAGAAATAGGCCGAATTTGGAGATTTCCTTCTAACGAGCCTAGATAATTCTGTTGCGATTCTTTTGGTATCTTGTGGAGCAAAATCGGACCAATAACGAAGAAGATATGCTCAAAACGGTGCAGCAGTGTTTATCTTTATTTCCATACGAATTTGAGTTGGGCTAGAAGTCCATTACCTTAACTATTCCTCAAGAAAACGAATTAGGTCTTCTAAACAACTATAAATACACCCTTATATCACTTGTAAATCATCCTTGCCTCATAGTAATTAGTTCTTAAGGTTTTATTCTTCCAGTTTATTGTAAAGAGCAAGATGACGTCTTTTGTAATTTCTTTTAGTTTATTTCCATCAGGTATGAACTAAACCTCCCATAGCTTGGGTTTTGCATATGTATAATCTATGATTTCTAATTCTTCTATCTAAGTTTCTTTGGGAATTATATGTTTTAATTTGATATTAGCTACTTACTTTATATTTGCTTATGTGTTTTGATTTAATGTCTTTCCTAGAATTGATCACTTTAGGATTGTTTTAAGAGTAGTTAGATGGTCTCCTTGACAGGGTGTTTAACTATTGAACCACCACATAATGTCTAGTGTCGATAGCAGTTCTGACAAAACATACTTCTAACTAGATAGTCATTAGGGTTTGTTTTAACCACCGTATCACCAAGATTGCAGTATTTGCTTAGGGCCTTAGTGGCGTTTGATAACCCTATTTGAAATCACTTCTTGGTTGTGACGTAGCCCCCTTAGTCGCTCTCAAGGTCTAAGCTTGGGGAATTTAGAATCCTGACTAAGTATTACCAAGAGCTAATATTCTCCCTTATGAACTAGATTTATAGAAAGAATTAGAAGGATTAGTGCATACTAGCAAAACCTGAGCTATACTTCTCATCTCATATTCTTAATCTTTTACTTTATTGTCTTTATTTTCCTAGTTTTAATTAGATAATTTCGAATTCCTATTTGCTTTATTTTCTGTCTTCTAGTTATTTACTTTTACTCGTTATCTGTACCTACACGATTAACACACTTAAGTCCCTGAGAACGAACTCTACTTATCATTAAAACTTGCATACGTCCTGTAATACTTGCAGTACTATGCCTGTCTAGGGTGAGAGTGCATAGTTTTCCATACTTAATTTGATCTTATTTTTATCACACCCTAGGCGACACCAAGTTTTTGGCGCCGCTGCCGGGGACTTGTGTCTCGTTAGCGTGTGGGTTATCTATTTCGAGTTTTAGTTTTTAATTAGTTGTTACTTTTCAGTTTTTAGTTTAGTCTTTATTTTTCCAGATTTACGCTTGGGTTTGCTTTAGTCTTTTCAGGTTTCATAGTGTTTAATTCTTGGCCTCCCTTATCGGAGCCTGAGAGGAGCTTCAGACCTTACAACAAACGAGTTCGTGAGGAAAGAGCCTTGAGAAGAGTCATGGCATCCCAACGAGAGCCACCAGTTGGAGGAGGATTACATCAAGATCCACCACTTGGGCCACCACTAGGTGGAGTGCAGAATAACCAAGGTGGACAACAACAAGAGCTACCACTTGGTGGACAATTTGGAGTACAGCTACCAGCAGGAGGAGGTAATGGGAATAACCTTAATAATCAACAGAACCGAGTTGAACAAGATCTACCTGGCCTTAACGTACCATTCCATGTTCAACCCATCGGTTACCGCCCTCCTGAGATTCCGAATATCAAATTTAGACCCGATCCGGGCATGCTTAGTCAATTTCAAAGTTTCGGACTCTATACTGGTACAGCTATTCAAGATCCGGTAAAAGCGATTCAGAAGTTTATGCAGATTTGTGATGCCTACATTACTCCTGGCATTACACGCGAGCAACTGTATTGTCATATGTTTTCATTTTTCTTGACCGGAAGAGCTAGCGATTGGCTAGAAAGACAACCACATGGAACCATTCATTCTTGGAGAGAACTTCAAGCCGCATTCTTTAACCGATTTTATCCGAAGAGCATGAGACTTAAAGATCAAGCCGAGCTTGCAAGATTTTGCCAAGAAGATGGAGAAACAGTGGGAGAAGCATGGACAAGGTTTCAACAAAAATTAATTAGATGTCCACTCCATGGTTATACACCTGCTCTACAACTTGCTATGTTCTATGAAGGTCTTAATGATAAAAGTAGAGAAAAGGTGGATAACATTGGAAAGGGTAATTTTGTGTCCATGAATCACAATGAAGCTTCCGAGGTGTTAGAAAACATTATGGAACAAGAAAGAAGTTGGCCTTCAACGCGAGCTTCTGCAGCAAAAACCCGAGGAACGCTTCGTTTAGATGCAGAAACTGCAAACTCAGCTCAAATATCCTCTTTAGAAAATCAAATCAAGGAGCTGAGAATCGCGATGGAGAAGAATTTAGCCGCTACAAAGGTAGTACAAGAAGCACAAGGTTGTCAACAATGTGGAGTTAACGATCATTCATGGGAAGAGTGCGAATCAAATCTGCAATCTGTTTACTTTATATCCAACCGATGGGGCAATCGCAACCATCCGGGTATGCAATATTCAAATCCACAAGGGGCCGCTAATCCTGGTCAATATCAATCGCGACCCCAGAACAACTCGTACCAACAGAGAGGTCAGTACCAAAACCAATATCAAAATAGACCTGCTCCTCCACAACAACCTGCTCAAGACGCCTATACCGATTCATTAGAGCAGAAAGCTTTACCTCAGTATCCGCAAGAAGGATCTATGGATAATACACAGATAGTACAAGCTCTAGACCGTTTGAACACGACTATAAACCCTCAAGAAGAAAAGGTCAGAGGACATGATGCCATACTTCAGATGCTAACTACTCAAGTGACACAGTTAAACAAAGTGTTAACAAGTGTTGTAGAACAAAAGGAAGTAAAGGCAATCGAAGGAGGTGAAGATAAGGATGAGTTCGAAGCTTGCAAGGCTATATGTCTTGAGATTACGGAAAAGAAAGAGGAAGCACCACATGCTGCCATTAGTGTCGTGGAAGTTCCCAGTATTGAAGAAGAACCAACCGAGTCTAACCCCGAGGAATCTGACTGTTTAGAAGTTTGTCTGGAGGACGATCAAGAGAAAGACGAGTTCATAGAGCTACTGAGGAAGGTGCAAGAGGAGATTCGATCGGTAGTGGAATATGCAGCTGAGTTGGCTAAAGAGAAAGAGGAAGAAGCCTCAAAGGAGGAATAGAAAGATGAAGTGGCACCTGTTGTGCTAGAAGAGAAAGAAGAAGAGAAGGTGGAATCGCCACCTAGTGTTCAACCAATGTCATCAACTATTCCTGATACAAATCCGAAGGATGACACTGTTCTCAAGACATTTGTAGAGGCGTACCAACCTGAAAATATCAACGCCCAAATGCTTGAGATTGCGAAGAAAGGACTTACACCACAACAAGTTTTTACGCAAGTTATTCCTGAGAATGAAGCGAGTGTAGAGATCCCGAGAGAGAACCTGAGGGTTTCGAGAAGAAGTGAGAGAGAGCTACCTACGAAGCTTAAAGATCCGGGAAGTTTCAACCTTCCTATTCAATTACATGGTAGGCTCAAGGTGAAAGCAATGTACGATGTGGGTTCTGGTGTGAATCTTATGCCTAAGTCCGTGTTCGAAAGACTTGGACTTCAGAAATCAGAGAAAACTCCAGTGAAGTTGCAGTTTGCTGACAACTCAGTGAAGAGGACATGGGGAACAGTGGAGGACGTCTTGGTCCGTGCAGGTAATATCGCCGTCCCTACTGACTTTGTTATTCTTGAGTTTGATGCAGATAAGCAGGTTCCGATCATACTTGGACGGCCCTTCATGGCCACAAGTCAAAGTGTGATCAACTTCCAAGATGGGACCATCACCCTTCATGCTAAGAATATATCCGAGACCTTCTATGTATTGGGTAAGAAACCGGGGAAGTTGGATTCCACCGTGCCCATCATCCACAGTCTTTCACATCACAAAGTTCCTCCTGAGGAAATCCACTTAAAGCCTGTGGATACTGAGCCAGACATTGAGTTTGGGGTTGGCCATGAAGTCTTATGGAAAGCTCACAAACGCGAGAATAGGCCACGAAGTTTCAAAGATTCGTGGATGGGACCATTCATTGTCACTAAGGTTGTTTCAGCCAAGGTGATAGAAATTCGCCCCAAAACTGGGGTCAAGCGCAGATTAGTTGACGTTCATAGCCTTACTCGTTGTTGGGGAGGCTATATTTGCAAATCTTGACAGAGGTAACACGTCTAACTTGGAAAGACGTTAAACAAAAGTGATGTTCGAGAGACAACCCGAAGTTTTTTTTTATGTTTTCATGTCTTTTACGTTTTTAGTTAAGTTTATTTTAGTTGTTTTTAGTTGATAATGCATATTTGAGAAAGGTATTAGTGTTTTTGGTGTGTAGGAATTGGAGAAATCGAGTTAGGGAACGCGAGGAAAATTTTTGGAGCGCAAGAATGCACCCCGCGGACTACCCCACGGACTACCCCATGGTCCGCAGGGATGGTCCGCGAGGTCAAAAACCCGTACCACGGGTTGCTACCGCGGGTCTGATCCAGAAACCAGAAAAATTTCCGCGGACTACCCTCCGGTACACCGCGCCTCAAAAACGCGTGCCACGGGGTGGGTACCACGGGTATTTTGACGGAGTCCACAACAGAAGCCGCGGGGTACCCTCCGGTACACCGAACCCTAGTCCGCGAGCCAAAAACCCGTGCCACGGGGTCCTACCACGGGTCTAGACCAGAGAGCAAAAATTTTCGAGCTATAGATGTCGCGGACTACCCTGCGGTGCACCCCATGGTCCGCAGGGGTAGTCCGCAGCGCCGCCAGAGGAGAGAGAAAGTTACGGGATTTGATTATAAAGGAGGTATTAAGCTTTTAGTTCCGAATTTAATAAACCTTAAACCTCTCTTTCTTCTCCACAACTCTCCTAACTCCATTGAAGCTCATCAAAACCTTCACCAATCACCAAAACACTACCCAATCATCAAGAAAAACACATCAAATCTTTTCCCCACATCATTACAAGAGAGATTCAAGCTACCAATCATCACCAAATTCATTCAATTGAAGAATCAAAGAGCCAAATTTCAAAAATTCATCACACAATTTCTAAAATCCAAGCCTACCCATTACAAATCATCCTCACCCACATAAAGATTCATCACCAATTCACCCATCCTAGGCCAAATCAAGCTTGTTCATCCATTAATTCAAGAGTTTATTTCAAGGGTTGCTAAAGCTTTGAGTTGGGGGTTAATTGAAGATGACTAATAGAACAACAATCTTATCTAACAAGAGGGAGGAGAAGAGTAACAAAGGATTGGATTTAAACAAGAAGAAATCAATTAACAAAGGTGCTAGTTCTAAATCAAAGGGTAAAGAGAAAGTGAAGAAGAGTGGGAAACCTTCATATGATAGTAATGGTAAAAAGCTTTATTATTATGCAAAGGAGAAACCTCTACCTCAACAAGATCTTATACCTATAGAGAAAGTGGATACTTCAAGAGCTTTGAAGATTTCTGCAGAGAAACAATTAAAAGAACTACCTTTTGCTTATGAGAAAGTATTCAAGGAAGAGATTAGAGATGGAGAATACAAGAGATTCTTTGAGCTTGGTGAGAGATTGGGTTGGTCTACGTTCATGGAAAGACGTTCTGAATTATGTCCTGAATTAGTTTTGGAGTTCTATCTAGGCCTCTTTAGCCAAGATAGTAATTGTGTTCCGATTAGAGGAAAGTTAGTTCCTTTCACAGTTGAGGAGATTAGGAACCACTTCAAGTTTAAGAAATTGAAAGGTTTTTGCAAATTTGAAGAAGCAGTTGCTAAACGAAAAATCTTTGACAAGGAGTTACTTTTTGAGCATGTTTTAGACAAGGAGAAAGTGCAATCACATAAGGGAGAATTAACGGCACCTTGGCCTTACAAATATCTTCAAGCATATGCTAGAATTTGGCACAATTTCCTTATCCCTAATGTCTTTGGAAACACATGAACTTTGGATGTGACTATGAAGAACGCACTACTGTTGGACTGTATTTTGAGAGGAGAAGAAGTTGATGTGGCACAGTTGATCTATGAGGAGGTGATACGATTCTCGGTCTCTCCTAAATCAGTTTAAAATGTTAAATTTCCAACTATGATCACGTGTCTTGTGCGAAAAACGAATGTAGTATTGGGTGAAGAAGAGAAACTCGAGTTTAAAGCGAGTTATATTGATAATGCTTGGATCAAGGAAAGTCTTCGAAGAGCGGGTTCTACTCAAGCCTCGAAGGAAGAAAAGGAGCAAAATTGGCAAGAGAAGATGGAGGAGCGTTTAACGAAATTTGAAGCAGCTCAAACTTCCTTAGTCAATGATGTGGCACAAATCAACGCTAATCAAGTGCACATCATGAAACTCCTTGAGCAATTAACGAAAGGTCCAGCAATTCCAACCTTGGATATCAATGATGCGAGGCAATAGCCTCGAGAGTATGTTCTCTTTCTTCCTTACCATTTCTGTAAATATGCCTATCTGCTAATTTTAATTTCTGTTTTTCGAGTCTTTTTCGAGTCGTGGGGACACGGCTCATTTTTGAGTTGGGGGTGTGGGGATTCGTTGTCTCTCATCTCCATTTTTCTGTTTTTGGGTGAAATTAAAATTTTTGATGCATGGGAATTAGATGTAGAGTATGTTTAATAGGTTGAAAGCATAAGCTCAGTAGATTAATGATAGTAAGTGATATGTTTATGAGCTATGTATTTGTATGCTTTGAGTATTTGCAGGAAAACACACGTTGATAGTAAAGAAAAGATTAGTGAGCAATGCGATAGAAAGTATGTTCGATCTCAGGGAACCTTGAGAAGTGTGTAGGCCGTGAGATCCAAGCTAGTTGAAAAACCATTTGATGAAAGTGCTAAAGGTAAGAAATTTTCGAAATTACATAGTGTAAAAAGTGATCAAGGCGGTTCTTTATATTTTTAAAGCCTTTGAAGCCTTTTTATACCTTCTCACCTTGTGATTTTTGATTATATGTTATATCCTTCTTAGCCCCTTTTAGCCTTTCTAAAGCCTTTTATTGAAACACATTATAAGTCATATCCTTTAGATTTTAGGACTTTTCCATATGACCCGCACTCGAATCGCGATGCTTAGACAGTTGTTTTAGAGCTTGAGTTTGGGGTGGTGGGTCCACCATTATGGGATTGTTATGTTGGGATTTTTGAGCTTATTATTTTGCTTTGTGATTTAGATTAATGATGTTTCACAGCTTTGTATTGTAACCCTTTGCCGGGGTAATAGTGAATGAAAAAGAAGCTTCGAGCTAATTTTGCCAACAAGGGCATTAAAAGAAAAAAAATATATAAGAAAAGTAGTGTGATATCTCATCATTAAAAGAGAGTCATAGCTACAAAAGAGAATTGATTTGAAAAGAAAAGAATATATATATATATATATATATATATATATATATTCGGACCGGCAGAGTGGATTTTTATGTGAACATCTAAAGCTTTAATTTGGTTATTGGGGATGCTAAATTATGCATCAAGGAATTCATTGGGTTGAGTTAGAAACGTTTTATGAGAGTAACTCAAGCTCTAGGGCGATTCGTTGATGGCTAGTGAGGAGAGAGCCAAAAGCTCACTCCAAATTATCCAAATATATGATCATACCGTCCCTAAGCCTACATTACAACCTTAAAGACCTTGTGATTCTTTGTTATGTAATTGAGAAGTGATTGAGCCATTAGAGATTAGTTAAGTGGATCCTTGGATACTAGTGAGGTTTGATGAACAATCTATAGCTCTCTTGGGGAACTGAGTAAAGTCCCAATCCCTCTTACATTGCGAAACTAATCTGATCTTGAATTCAAGCCGTGTTGACTGTGGATATGAGAACTGTACAGGTATGTAGTTTATGAATATTATTGCATGAAATTTTCTGATTTATGTGCTTTAGGTCTATTCTATATATTCTGCTATGCTTTTTCCCTTGTGTTAAGAATTTTATAAGTGTGTATTTCTAGACTTCCCTATGTTTTTATCTTTTATTGTATCGGGACGATACCACTTTGAGTTTGGGGTCTTGATGTCTCCTCATTTGTGATAGATTTATGTTAGGATGAGACATCATTTGTAGTGTTTTAGAAGTCAATAATGTCGATTTTCTTGAGTTTTAGTGCACTTTCCTATTTTGTGTCTTGATTTGTAGAAATAATGTTTTAGAGCATATTGGGTTTAATTGTTTATTTAGTGTGTATCTTTAAAGATAATTATGGAGATTAATTAGAGTCCAAGTCAAAGACAACAACTTATGGAAAGGGATTTACATGGTAATTGGAGAAAAAGAAATAAAAGCTAAAAAGATGGAAAAGGAAAAACTGCCTAAATCTGGGATTCTGCAGATCACGTCTAAAGATTGGTGTTTTTACCTAAGAAATAGGCCGAATTTGGAGATTTCCTTCTAAATGGCCTAGATAATTCTGTTGCGATTCTTTTGGTATCTTGTGGAGCAAAATCGGACCAATAACGAAGAAGATATGCTCAAAACGGTGCAGCAGTGTTTATCTTTATTTCCATACGAATTTGAGTTGGGCTAGAAGTCCATTACCTTAACTATTCCTTAAGAAAACGAATTAGGTCTTCTAAACACCTATAAATACACCCTTATATCACTTGTAAAGCATCCTTGCCTCATAGTAATTAGTTCTTAAGGTTTTATTCTTCCAGTTTATTGTAAAGAGCAAGATGACGTCTTTTGTAATTTCTTTTAGTTTATTTCCATCAGGTATGAACTAAACCTCCCATAGCTTGGGTTTTGCATATGTATAATCTATGATTTCTAATTCTTCTATCTAAGTTTCTTTGGGAATTATATGTTTTAATTTGATATTAGCTACTTACTTTATATTTGCTTATGTGTTTTGATTTAATGTCTTTCCTAGAATTGATCACTTTAGGATTGTTTTAAGAGTAGTTAGATGGTCTCCTTGACAGGGTGTTTAACTATTGAACCACCACATAATGTCTAGTGTCGATAGCAGTTCTGACAAAACATACTTCTAACTAGATAGTCATTAGGGTTTGTTTTAACCACCGTATCACCAAGATTGCAGTATTTGCTTAGGGCCTTAGTGACGTTTGATAACCCTATTTGAAATCACTTCTTGGTTGTGACGTAGCCCCCTTAGTCGCTCTCAAGGTCTAAGCTTGGGGAATTTAGAATCCTGACTAAGTATTACCAAGAGCTAATATTCTCCCTTATGAACTAGATTTATAGATAGAATTGGAAGGATTAGTGCATACTAGCAAAACCTGAGCTATACTTCTCATCTCATATTCTTAATCTTTTACTTTATTGTCTTTATTTTCCTAGTTTTAATTAGATAATTTTGAATTCCTATTTGCTTTATTTTCTGTCTTCTAGTTATTTACTTTTACTCGTTATCTGTTCCTACGCGATTAACACACTTAAGTCCCTGAGAACAAACTCTACTTATCATTAAAACTTGCATACGTCCTGTAATACTTGCAGTACTGTGCCTGTCTAGGGTGAGAGTGCATAGTTTTCCATACTTAATTTGATCTTATTTTTATCACACCCTAGGCGACACCAACCTCCGATCAAGAAGACTGGAACATCACGTAATACATCTGCTCCTTAGTAACTCCTCTTACGATATAAGCATCACAAATTTGCATGAATTTCTGAATATAACGGATCGGATCTTGTTGTGCAGCACCGCTAAATAGTCCATGATTTGCAAACTGCGTTAACATCCCTGGATCTGGCCTAAATTTAGCGGCTTGGAGTTCTGGAGTGCGAATTCCACGTGGTTGCACTCTAAACGTGACGGGTAATTCAAGTCTCCTTGGATTCTCCATCTGTAACTATCTATAAAACTAAAACTAAAAAGACAAAAGTGTAAAGTAGAACTAACTGAAATAAAAGCACAAGACATATGCACAGGGACTAACGATGTAGTCCCCAGCAGCGGCGCCAAAAACTTGGTGTCGACTAGGGTGTGATAAAAATAGAATATAAATAAGTGCAATTATTACCCTAATCTAGCACGGTTCTGCAAGTATACAGATCGTATGCAAGTTTTAATAAATAAGTAAGATTCGTTCTGCAGAGACTACGAAGGTTAAGGGAATCTTATGCAATAGTCAAGTGCAAATACTAAAAGCTAGAACAAATAAAATGCAGAAAAAGTAAAGACAAATAGATTTTTATTTGGTTTTTCAATTAACTAAATTAAACTAATAAAGTAAAGACAGGAATTTGAATGCAAGAAAAGATCTTAGTATGAGAGTTTAGCTTGAGTAAATAGCATGTAATCCCCACTAGTTTTGCCGTTCTAAACATGTAAGGGTGAATTATGTAGTATTTTAATAATCGGTTCCAATTGCGCTAGGTAGTTTTAAATAGGGTTTACCTGTGTCAATAAGGAGTCCTAAACAAACTGTTCCTGCAATTGGTAAAATAGCAATACACTAAACCATGGTGATTATCTAGTTAGGTTGATTTGTCAGATCTACATCGTACACTAGACGTTATGTGCTAAACTTGTAATTAAACACCGTTGTCAATGGTGACCTAACTACTAGATGGTAATTCTATATGGTCTTGATCCACAAGAACACAGAATATAAATCCAAACACATAAACAGAGAATAAAAAAACAATAATTTAATTTAAAACATAGAATTCCCAAATTAGATAGATGTCAACCAAAACAAGGGTTCATACATATATGCTAAAACTCAAGCTAATAGTAATTTAGTTCATACTAATGGAAGAAAAGAAAGAAATTAGACATTCAAAGGTTGAAGATGACATTATTGATGCACAGCTCCTTCCAGACTTTTTTTCTTGTGTTGTAAGCTTCCTCTTGGCTTAAGGTTTCACCAAGGATGATTTTATAGTGTTAAGAGGTTGTATTTATAGTGTATAGGTTGACCTAATCTTTTTCTTGAAAGAAAAGGTAAATATTGGGCTCCTAGCCCAACTCAAATTCGTAGCCCAAAAACATGGAATCAGCCCCGTTTTTGTTTTGGTCCTAGCAGCTTCAATACTCATCCGATTGACGCGCATGAGTAGTCTAAATTCATCGTCTCGGGAATATCTCCAACTTTTCTCTTGACCGTTTCTCAAGATTCCTCACCGATGTTAAGATATAAGCATATTTGTGGTCGTAGGTGCAGAAATTCAGATTTAAGGCAGCTTTTCCTTTTCCATGTTTTTAGCTTTTGTTTCCTTATCTTCAATTTCCATGTTTATCTTCTTTCCTTTAGCTCTTTGAACCAACTTGGACTCTAATTAATTACCTTATATCTCTAAAGTTTCACACTAAATAAATAATTAAACCCAATATGCTCTAAAAATAATAAATAATCAATTCAAGACCCAAAATAGGAAAGTGTACTAAATCATGTGAAAATCGACCTATAAACTAATAAATAAGCCTAAAATGATGTCTCATAAATAGATTTTATTATCACAAATGAGGAGACATCATATAATTTCCAACTTTCAGAACACAACAAATAGGCAGAGAGAAGAGCAGGAGCTGAAGAAACTCCTTTCTCCAACACCAGCTCAAATCAATTCCTCTATCTAGGTTTTATTTATGTTTTTAAGAAAATGTATTATATTAATTTCCTTTCTGTATTTAATTTCAGTATGAGCTAAAAATCAAATACTTGAGAATCGCATAATGGGTTAAGCCCTAATTTATTTATTTTAGTATTTTCGGATTTGGGATTATCTTAATTTAATTTAAGTTAGGTTTTTCATATTGTTTATTAGTAAATGCTTATTTACTAATTTTAATTGAGCCAGGAATTAGAATTAGGTTATAGTAATAAGGCTATTCACTAGTGGCGGTGATCACCTTGACAGGGGGGTTTAATTACTGAACTAATTAATAAACGCGTGGTATTCGTCAATGATCCAGACGGGCTTGACTAACCGCGTAGCCAATTGGGTAAAAGTCTTAATCATTTGAACGTAGCTTATACTCGCCCTGACGGGGTTCGTAATACTGTAGGATAACTCCTAAGTCTACTCTGACGGGAGTTAGGAGATTGTAGAGTCTTGACTTATATAGAATTACTAACTTGTCCCTTAAATGAAAGTACTAAAGGTATGAAATTAGGTGGATCCCTAGCGAGACTCAAGTATACATCTCATCTTTACGTCTACAACTTTTAGTCTTTAATTTATTTATTTTCAGTTAATCTTTTAGTAATTCATTTATTTGCATCTAGTATTTTAATAAAACCAAACAAATATTTTTTTATCGTTTATTTTCAATATTTGCAATTACTTCCACTTATCCTAATTTAAACACGTTGGTTATACCTATCAGCCCCTGAGACTAAATCCCTTATATCTTATCTATTACTTGGAACGACTCGTATACTTGCAGTTAGTTGTTCCTCCTATTTACGTGTTGATTTTTATCTGACTCTAGGAGCGACCACAACATCGGCTGTTCTTACTGCAATCCCCTTACAATGAGCTTCGACGAACTCCTTCTTTTGCTCTTCTTACATAACATTAGACATAACTTTGTTTTCTAAACCTCTTGCAACCACCTTGAGAGTTTGACCATAACCCATTCCTAATTTGTCATTCGCATATGACGAAAAATGAAAAGAGCTCTTTGTATCACCTTGAAATTCAAGGCTGCCTTAATCCGAGACACAAATTTCTTAGTGGTTTTGCCTTTGCTTGCTCCATTGTATCTCTACACCTATTTTCTAATCCAAGTACAGTTAAACTCGATAAATGAATGTTCGATAAATGAACAATCTAGACAAATGAATAATTTTCTCCAGTCCCGACTTGGCTAAGGGGCTAAATGAGAAATCTTGCTAAATGCATTAATCAATAATTTTCTTGAAATCCTTAAATACCTTATGTAAATATAAATGAATAATCATGACAATTCATTTCATATACATATATATATATATATATATATATATATATATATATATATATATAAACAAAAAACTTCAATCAACAATGTTTATACAAAAAGTCATTCTTTTACAAGAAAGGAGTCTATAGTTTGCTTTTTTTCCACCAAAAATCATCACATCCTTGATTTTTCCTAGCGTAAACAAAATTTCAGGAGTACTCTGCTCGTGTTGTAGTAAGTAGTTCCGTAAAGTGATTACTTCTTGATATGCTTCTTTTGATGACACAAAATTTCAAGAGTATTTTGCTTGTGTTGTAGAAACTTCAGGAATATACATGAACCATATATGTATATTGGAAATTGAAATTGTATTCATACGAGAATATAAAAAAAATGTACAAAAATACTATCTAAATGAATAGAATTCATTACCGATAAATGAATAATATATTCAATTATCGATAAAATAAACCCAATAAAGAGAAAATGCCACTTAGGGTCTTGAACACACCCCCCTCTTCAAGATAGAAACCCCTCCTAGAGTCTCCTCTTACTAAAGACCTCAAAAAGTATTTAACACATGAAACCCAAAACCCCAATTACTTTACTACCCTCTTTTGTTTTTTTTCCCTATATATACTAAATATAACAATTCTGAAATAGAAAACAAAATCTTAAAAAGCTCATTATTCTCTCTCCTAAAAAGCTTACTATTCCAGATCGGCAATCGAAGCTCCAAAACCACCACCACCAAAACACCACCACCACCATAACACCTCAACCACCACCATAACACCTCAACCACCACCTGTCCCCCGTCTTCTCCAGCAGCGTCGAGCAAGCTGCATCTTTTCCGGCGACTAGATTTGAGCAACGCTGCAGCAAGGAAACCTTCGCCGGAGTTACTTTTCGGAGTTGCTGCTTCGCAGATCTGTTCGTTGCTGCATTCTGCCGCTCTCCTGCTGTTCCAGATCTGTTCCAGTTTGAGATCCAAGCTGCATTGTTGCTGCTCCATCGAGCGTGAGCTTGGTGATGGTGTTGGGGGGGTTTTCGGTGGTGGTGGTTGTGTGGTGGTGGTGGAGCGAGAGAATCGAAGAAGGAGAGCTTCGTGTCTGCAATCTTCATGGCTGCTCCGATATGCTACTGGAAAACAGTGACTTCACTTCTGTTTCTTATTCACTGCAGTGACGTCGTGGTGGTTGTGGTGTTATGATGGTGGTGGTGTTCATGTGGTGTTGGTGGGGTGGCCATGGATGATGCAGGTGGTGGTGGTTGCTGCTTTCTTCGTCTGAGCTGCGTGAAGACGAGATGTTTTTTTTTAAGTTTGACATGGTTGACCAGATCTAGATCTGGTCAAACCAAATAGATTTCCTTTTTTTTTTGATTGTGTAATAATATAATTGTTCGAATAATACTCACTTTTTTTAATTCAGATTCATTGCTTTTTTTAAATTACTCTCTAATTATTTTAGAATACTCATCAATTTTAAAGAGTACTCACTAAATTTACGTAGTACTCATCACATTTATCAGAGTACTCATCAAAATTATCCGGAATACTCAGTAAAATATATAGAGTACTCCTTAAAATATATAGAGTACTCATCAAATGTATAGAGTACTCTATTGTTTTTCCGATACTCATCAATTTTTTCCGATACTCTATGTTTTTTCCGGTGACTGGTGGTCAGAGGTCGGAGGTCGGTGGTCGAAGGTCGGTGGTCGGAGGTCGGTGGTCGAAGGTCGGTGGTCGGAGGTCGGTGGTCGGTGGTCGGAGGTTGGAGGTAGGTGGGTAGTGGTAGGTAGTGGAGAGAAAAACAGTGACATCACAATTTTGTTGTCTTTTAGTGTTAGTAAGGGTAAGAAAGACTATTGTTAAAACTGAGGTCCCTAAGAAGAACCGTTTTTTAGACTATACTCTATAGAGAAGAAAGATGGTCTTTAAGACCCTATATATAATTCATTCAAAAATAAATAATTTCGATAGACGAATATATTTTCTTGATTTCTAGAGTATTTATTATTAATGTATTTTGTTAACCATTTATGCTCATAGATAACTAATAGTAATTTTATTATACGCGAAGTCTAACTGAGCTTTTTGTTTTACGAGTAGCTGAAGAGGGAGAGGGTGAAAAGGGCTGCAGATCTGTCGAGAGAGAAAGGAGAAGGGGGTGGGTTTTTATGGCGTTATTTTAATTACATTCCAATTACTAGTTAGTAAGAGGCCTTTATTTAATAAACAAGAGTGTACTCGGGCCTGTATAACTCTTTTACCCCAAATGCCCATAGATTGAGAAACTTATAGTTGGGATGATTATTAAAAAAAGTTCACATCCATTTTTGTTAACACAGGGATATATAAATATAGAAACATTTAGTGCAATTAACTAAAAAATCAGATAATGTACAATATCTATGGTTGTGTGGGATGGATACAAAATTACTGGGGCGTGCTTCGGAAGTCATTGTTGCACATGCTAGGGGTAGTGGAGAAAGGTTTGGGACGTGGGAAGGGGAGAGCATTTCAGAGACGACTTTATATACTGAAAAGAATTGAGAAGCAAACTAATTAAATACATCTCATTCACCAGGATTCACAAATTAAGTAAGTTCTTCTTTAGTTATGCATATTTATATGATGAAAACATCCATAAACCTTTTTCTTATTTTCTTTCATCCTTTCATTTTTCACTCTAGTCAATTAATCATTTGAATAGGATGAAGAATGCCAGAAAACTCTATTCAATTAACCTTTTGAATAGGATTAAGAATGCAAGAAAGAAAGTGAATAAGAACGGGTTTAAAGACAATTTCCTCATCTTGATGTTGTGAACAAACCAAAAGAAACACTTAATTAATTTATGTATTCCGGTGAATAAGAACAAAAGATATTATTTTGAACAATGAAATTTGAGATGCGAACGTAAGGGATTTTATAATTTATAGTAGGATCATGTAATGACACCTGCAAGTTTTGGAGATAGTGGATTGGTGCTTGGTGTTAAACCATAAGAAGGAACGTGCTTTCATGTTTCTAGAAAGGATTTGGATGATAAAGGAGTACATATTTGTGCCATTCACGTCAATGTTACTGAACAAGTCCTTTTTTGATAACTAGCTAGCACCACTGCTAGCGATTCTATGTGGTGTTTTGTCGCAAAGCTGATGCCTGTTCAAGGGAGGATCGAAGAATTTTCATTATGGGCTTAAAGTTAAAACCACCGTGGGCTTAATTTCTATTTTGCAGAGAGTTCAAAAGGCCCCGGGGGGGGGGGGGGGATAATTTTTTTTTAATTAATTTTTTTTAGTGTTCAAACATCTTCGTTAAGTTTTCTAATAATTTCTTTAAGTCTCTATTATTTATACATAAATATGTTGAGATAATTCTCAATTAATTACAATTGCATACATTCCATTTGTAAAAAAAAAAAAAAAAAAAAGAATTTACTGTCTACTTAATCATTGTTATATTTACCTTCCATTATTATTTTAATATGACTTTTTTATTTTTTTATTTTTTTTTAATTTTTTTTTTAAAAATTTGTTTTAAGTCGAAATTCCGGTTTATGTGTTGTTATAACGCAGAAATATAGATTTATATATTCTTATAACACACAAAATCATAAACTCGATTTAAAGGATTCTCCTTTTTAACAAAATTGTTTTTTTCTCTTTATTAATCGCATATACCCTATTTTGACTCATTTTTAACTATCTTGATATATTATCTTTTTGTCCAACACTCTTTTGTTATTTTTGTGTGTTTATGTTTTAGGGTTTTGTGTGTTCCAGGACAAAATTGGAGTTTGTTTATTCCAATTATGTGTATTCCTGAAACACACAAATCTTAAAATTGTGTATTCTTAGAACGCACGAATATCTGATTAGTGTGTTAATCACACAAAACTCAAATTTGTGTTTTCATGGAACACATAAACTCGAATTTATGTATTCCTGGAATACACAAAACTCGATTTTGTTTGTACCAATTCTGTGTATTCGTGGAACACACCAAACTCAGAATTGTGTATTCTTGAAACGCATAAATCTCAGATTTGCGTATTCATGGAACACATAAAACTCAAATTTGTGTATTCATGGAACACATAAAACTCGAATTTATGTATTCCTGGAATACACAAAACTTGATTTTGTTTGTTGCAATTCTGTGTATTTCTGAAACACACAAATCTCAGATTTGTGTATTCTTGGAACGCACAAATCTCAGACTTGTGTATTCATGGAACACATAAAACTCAAATTTGTGTATTCATGGAACACATAAAACTCAAATTTGTCTATTCATGGAACACATAAAACTCGAATTTATGTATTCCTGTAATACACAAAACTTGATTTTGTTTGTTCCAATTCAGTGTATTCCTGGAACAAACAAATCTCAGAATTGTAAATTCTTGGAACGCACTAATGTTATATATATGTATTCATGGAACACATTAAACTCTAATTTGTGTATTCATGGAACACATAAAACTCGAATTTATGTATTCCTGGAATACACAAAATTTGATTTTGGTTGTTCCAATTCTGTGTATTCCTACAACACACAAATCTCAGAATTGCGTATTCATGGAACACATTAAAAAAAATTCGAGAAAAAAATTTCAAAAAAACTATTACGAAAAAAAATCGAAACAAAAACTTCGATTTTTTAAAAATAAAAGGTTAGAAATAGTTTAAATATGTTTAAAGTAATTAATAATAGGTAGAAGGATAGTTTAGTAATTAGGTAGTGTTTTGTTCTTAATTGGGAATTAAGTCGAATTTGTAACTAATCAGGAATAATTACGTGTAATTAAATAGGCATTGCCCAAAATATCTTCCTAATTAATTATTTTTAAAAATACAACCTCATTCTATTTTTGTTTTCTAATTTACCCCAAATATATACTATACTTATCTAACAAGTCAGGAAATTACTCCCATATTAAGTTTGATCTTTCTCTCTCTTCCCATATTTTATCGTGCTCTTTCTCTCTCTTCATTCTCTCTCTATAACTGCTCGCTCTCTTCTCTGCCGCGCTTGAAGATCACGTTTTCTCTATATCATTCTCTTATATTATACTTGCTTTTCTAGCTCGGTTGTTCTCTTGCATTGCTTACAAATTTGCAAAGTATTCTCTTCTAATCTCCTCCGTTTTTTCTTTCTTTTCTTCTAACTTTTTATTTTATTTGTTCGATTTTTTAATTGCATGTTTGTTTTAGGGTTACAAATTCATCTAGTATCTAGCTCGCGTGTATTTATTGATGCTTATTAGTGCATTTTGATTCAAGCTTCTTCTTATTTCTCAATTTAATCCAATTTCTCTGTTTTTCAAGGTTTTTACTCTTTTTAATGAATTTCGTTTGAATACTTATTAAATATATTCATTTACCTGTTAGGTTTGTGTTTTTCTTCCTTTTTATGTTTGATTTTAACAGTTTATGCATTTTTTTAGTGTTTTTATTATGTTTTTCTACATTTTTTGTATGTATGTGTAGTTTATTCTTCATTTTGTTGATATGTTGCTTCAATGTTGATGAATTTCGTATTTAAGTTGTTTTGATTTGAGTAGAGGTTGTTTTTCAACTGTTATGCTCTGCATCAGTTTGTGTAGTCACAGACTCTCATGTTTTAAACATAGAATTTCATGTTGAAGACATGAAAATCTGTGTTTCTTAACAACTTTTCTCCTTTCTAACTTGTTGCTTGTGTATGTGATCATATCTTACTACTTATATTATGACTTGTTTTTTGCAGATGGTTATGGTTGTCGTTAGGTTCGGTTCTCAATGTTCTATGCGTTCGCTTGATCTTTTCCCGAGCCTCGATTCTGTTTTCGACTACATGATGTCTAAATGGCCTTCCTTGCTCTTAAGTTCCACGCATTTAGTGTATTCAGTCGAAGATGGTGTTAACTATGTGTTGAACAACGAAGAAGACTTCTCAAACATGCAGTTTTTGGTTAATGAGACAACTTTGCAGCGTATGGATATTTATGTTACGGATGATCGGGAAATAGAGGCATTTTAAGTCTCGTGGAGAATTTCAATATGAATCTAAGATGATAACTTGTGAAAACCATACCAGGAACCCTTAATGTTAAAAGTTGTCAAGTTCCTTTTATGATGTTTCTTTTATATTTATAGTTCTGTACGACAATTATAATCTTAACGGTTCTTTAATATTCACGAGTTCAACATTTTTTTACATTACTATTTGATGTCTCCCTTTTTGGTCTAAATATTAGCCCTTAGGAGACATCATTTTGTGTTGAAAATGGTCTTTTCATATTGACTTTAGTGCTTAAATTGCAATATTACACTTTCTCCCCTTGGAATTAGACTATTTGCATTTATAGAGCTTTTGTGCGTTAATTTACTTATTTTTAGTGCAAAGTTAGTAGGTTTATGAACTTCATGAGAAACCAATCCAAGGAGGAGAAGTGAGAATTAAAGTCTTAGAATATTTCTAGTGTGCTTAGTCGAGTTTCCTGAATTTAAATTGCACTTTCTTATTTCTAGTCTTGATTTAATGATTTATTATTTTTAAAGCATATGCGGTTTAATTATTTATTTAATGTGGAGCTTTAGAGATAATATGGAAATAAAATTAGATGCTAAATCAATGCTAAGGAGATAAGGAAAGAAGATCCTGAAGAAATCTGGAGATAGAAGGAAGTAGAGTTCAATTAGGAAAAGATAAAGCTGTCTTGTGAATCTGAAATTCCAACCACGTTTTAAAGATAATTCCATAACTAAAGATTGGCATGGATTTTGGACGAATGGTCTGCACCAATGGAAAGCTCTTTCCGAGACAAGCAGTTTCATATATTGGAACTCCTCAAACGGATAAGTATTGAAAAAGATATGACCAAATCAAATCAGCTTACCTTTCCTAGATTTTAGGGTTACGAATTAAAGAGTCCTTGACTTGTCTTCCACTCCAAGTAATTCGACCTAGCACCTATAAATACCAGCTCTAAACCTTAGAAAATCATCCCTTGGTTGCATAAGCTTAATATACACAAATAATTCATCATATAAGCAATCAAGAGGATCTAGAGGAGGAAGAAGCAAGAGCTAGAGCTTAACTACATCAATTCAGCACTTCTCCATCTCTATTCTTTGGGTAATTTAGTATTAGATCTATTTCTTCTATGAGGTACTTCTAAGCTATTTATTCAAGAAGATTTATTATGCATAATTTCTCTTTAGGATTGTAATTATATGAACCTTTGATTATTGTTTTTCTGTTTTAATTTGAATCTGGGATTTTAGTATTTAATTGAATTGGTTCTTAATTTCCATTGAATATATTCTTGTGCTTGTTCACTATCATTGAAGTCATGAATCAAGCGTAGGTTTTAGTAATTAGACTATTCACTTAGTGGCGAGTGATCATCCGACAGGGGGGTTTAATTACAGACATAGAATATAGACGCGTGGTGTCCGTTATTTGACCGACAGGCTTGACTAACCACGTAGCCAAAGAGGTAAAAGAGTATTCATCCGAAGAGGCATATTCGCCCATATAGGGGTTTATAGTACTTTAGGATAGCTCCTAGGTCCACCCGACAGGGGGCTAGGAGATATTTGATTCCCGACTATTGTGAGATTTCCCATTCACCCTTATTCTTAGGAATCATAGATTCAATAGGATAGATTCATACTTGCATATCCTTACCTTTCTTGCATAATTATTAATTGTTTATTTTATTGTCTGTTTATTTTATTTAGTTAATTAGAAAACAAACACTTTTATTGTTTATCTTTTTAAAGCAATCAAAACTACCTATTCTGATATTGAACGCAAATTTAGTATAACTTCTTAAATCCCTGTGGAGACGATAATCCCGTATTTACTTATCTATTACTTGGTACGACCCGTACACTTGCGGTCTGTGGATCCTTTATTCCTTTGCTTTTATTGTATTATTTTATAACACACAAGGACCCACCACTATTGTTATGCTTTAGATCATTTTTGTCTATATATTATGTTGTCTTTCATTCCTTCAATAGTATAGTATTTTAGTATAGGTTTCGAGTTGAGTAGTTTAACTTTGTTAGTGTTCAGGTAAACAGAATTTCATCTTTCAAACATGGAATGTCATGTTTCAAACATGGAATGTCATGTTTCCAACATGGAATGTCATGTTTCAAACATGAAATTCCATGTTCGAAACTATAAATATTTCCAGATTTTGACTACTATACGTAACTTGTTGACCTTTACTCTTCACTTGAACTTTGAATGTATAAGAAATAATAGCCACTCAATTGTGCCATGGTTTACGAGATGTTTGTTAGACGCAAAACATGTAGCAGTTGGTATCAAAACCTTTGTTGGATAATGGATAATGAATATTCAAATCAATAACATAATATTGGTTTTCCTTAAAATTTAGTTTCTATCATATATCATAATAAAACCTTAAAATTTTCAATTCTAATCAAATCATTCATAATACTTTAAAAAACTAGGCTTCCTTAATTCATTTGGGAGAAATCAATTTTCCTCATTTCTGCTTGGGTAGGGTTCTCGAAATCAGGTCCAGGTACCACTTTTAAATAGTTGAAGAGCTTTTCTTCATTTTTCTTGCTTTTTTCGGATAAGGTATCATCTATACGTTTCGTTGCCGATTCGTAGTGCTTTAATATGTCTTTTTTGTAGCGTTTCCTTGTATTTCCTTTGTGATTCTTCTATATCATCGATTTCTTCATTTTCTTCATCATGTATTCTTCTTATTGGAGCCATAATTAACCTGTATTTACACAGTCTCTATCCACAAGAAACATATTAGTAGTCTGAACTGACATTATCATATTAAATTCATTTCTCCAAACATGAAATTCATTGTTTTATTTAGTAATTTCATGTTTTGTTCAGTGAATTTTGCAGATTACACAGTTTAACAGTTTAAGTCTCTATATTATGCGTAAATTACACTGTAAGGTCCCTAAAGTACACAATTTCTCTATAATTTGCACTGTATTTATAAAAAAAATCACTGTAAGTCTATGTTTATCTATATTTGACAATTATACTTCAAATTTTTTATTTTAATTGTAGTATAGGTCCCTGTTTTACATATTAATAACATTTAATCACTCTAATCCAATATTCGTTCATATTAATCACAGTATTTTTATTACATCCATCATAAAATCCTATTCTAAACCCTGAAAAATTATAAAATCAGTATTTACTATCACTATTTTACTTAATCAAACATAAATTAGTAAGAAAGCATATAAAATCAACATGAATCACACAAAAAACGATTTTGAATCCGAAAAAACTTTCAAAAACCTCAAAATAAACATAAAAATAGGAGTATTTTCACTTACCTATGGGTTTCTTTTGGATTTTGAAGTTGAATCTTTGCTTTGAGCGCTAGATGTTAATTCCTACTTCGCTCGCCGGATTAGACTGTTCTATTTTCTCCGTTAACCTTCGTCGTTCATCGTTGTCGCTTCGTCTCCCGCTCTCAAAGACCTTTCGTTTGTTTAGTGTGTGTTTTGTGTGTGTTGTGTGTCGCGTGTGTATTAGTTTTTGTTTTTTTTTTTTTTTTTGCTTTTCTTTTAAATATGCTAAATAATCGTTCGTAAATTGTAAATAAGATTCTAATTTCTTTTTTCTTTTTTTATAATTATTATGTGTAGGGGTATTTTGGGGTGAGGTTGTTTTTTTTATAAAGAGACTTATTCTAGGCACCTTTTTATTAATAGTTTTTTTAATAGGCATTTCTTAATTATTAGTTCTTTTTTTCTCTAAAAAAATTTATTTGTGAGCAAACTGACATGAGCAAAGTCGCAGGTGCTTATTTCTTTTCCTTAAACATACATAATTTGAATATCGAATTCAAAGTGACTCTTCAATATATTAACAACAGATAAATAATTAACCATGCCTCATGCTTGAGATGTGGAGGTGGTGAATGTATTTTTAATTCCAATAGATTTTTTTAGGTTTTATTTGATTTATAAATTCTTTTTGAATCCTGGGCATGCGATACAATTTTATGTTTGGGGTGGTGGTGTTTGTGTCCTTATCTTTGTTTTTTTAAATGATAGAAAAATGATTTTTACGTGCTTAAATGATATCTATTTTTTGTTCATGCATAGTTACTGATCTATTGTTTGGGACTAGTCGATTAGTAAGCAATGCATTGGAGGCCTAATATTCAAGTTACTATAGAGTTAGAGTTTGTAGACCGAGAGATATGTTCGGAATCATTAAACTAAAAATATTGAAGCAAAACATGTTAAAACTATAAGTTATTGGGATGATAAAGTAATTCGTTTCATGAGCGACCTTTAGTCCATCCATATGCATTATTATCTTGAGGTTCCTCGTCTAGCATGTGTCACTTTCTTTGCTCACCACATTAAAAGACAATTATTCCCTTAGTGATAGGATATGATATTATCCACAAATATACATCCCAACATTTATGTTCCTGAACTTAATTTACACATCTATTTGAGGTTAAATGTAGGGTATGTGAAGAAATCAAAGTGGGAAAAGTTATGGGTATGAAAGTTGTTAATCCTAGAGGTGCGGTGAATATGATTCTAATTTAATCTAATCCTAATTTAAAAATAATTACTCCTAAGCCAAGGTTAGTAAGGTTATCAAATATATAGGGAAATCTCTAAAGAAGGATACTACATGAGGTACTAACAAGAATGTTAATCAATGAAGCAATGTGCTAGGAGGACTAGAATGCTGAGTATAAATTAAGGTTCAAGATAAGATGAAAATGGATGATGAAGCTAAAGTTAGAGGATGAACACTACTAAGGGAGAAGCTATTAGGAGGTAACCAAAACTACTAACTTATCCATCTACAATCAAACATAACTATAAACAAAAGATTAAGTATATTTGTTCCTAAGTGTGATAAGAAGAAAACAAATGTCTTAAACTAAAGGTAAAGTCCAAGGGTATGGAATCTTGTGAACTTTTTATCCTAATAGATCATATTGAGGGAATGCTAATGTTTAGATGATACGCATAATCAAGTAAGGCATCTTAGTATTAAAGAGTGACCGAGAGTTATTATAAGTTCTAAGTTGGCATGGAAGCTAGATAAGGATACTCTTAAGATTTCTACCAAACACTAACTGGATTAAGCTAAATATAGATGGTTTAGATAAATAAGTAAATATAAATAATGCAAGCGATAAGTAAAGAGAAAAAGTAAATAGATTAAGCAAGATGTTATAGTGGTTCGTTTTCCTACATCCACTGCCTTAAGTAGCCACCTTAAAATTTAAAAATTCTACACTAATATTATCGATATCTTTTTAGGGTGAGATATAAACCTTTTAAAATCAGGGCATTCCTGTCTAAACCACAACCTAGACATCGAGACTTTTATTGGCTAAGTCACAACCGGAAAGTGAGACTTTTAACGGTTATGTCACACCCCGAAGATGGGACTTTTAGAGGATAAGTCACAACCCAAATTAGAATACCTTTAGCCAAATATACCTTGCAATAATCATCTATACAAATAATCACTTCCGATTGGAAGCCTTCTCCTCGACTCAAACCCGAGCTCAAACCGCTCTTCTCTTCACTTGGATCTCAATCGTATTCTAGAGCAGAAGCTACCATAAGTATTTACGTACAAGAATAGTAACTGACTCCTAATGAGTACATAAATAATTTAATACAACAAGCCTATAATGATATTAAAATAAAAATTATGTCTTGTGGGCTTCTCTTGAAGTATATGTTGATATGGTGATGAAGTGATGAAGTGTGGTTTCAAGAGGTATGTTAGATGATACACAAAATCTCCATATAAATACATATATATATACACACACACACACATATATATAAACAAGTGAGGTCCAACATATATATTATTATGTCCATGAATTTGATGCAAAACTAGTAACTAATTATAGCAAAGTAGGTTCCCGTTTTCAGTCGCCAACGACTCTTTCCCATCTGGCAGGTGATGAGTAACGTTAGGAAAATGACGTGGCATTTAAACGATGTCATTTATGCTAAGACTGTGTTCTCTTTTCTTATTCATGAACAGGTTCCCGTTTTGAAACATGTATATGTTTTGCTACAAACGGGCACCCATTATGATTTTGACTCTTCGGGTTTTTTCAGCTATGATGATCAGATGGAAAAAGTTTCTTAAAATGAAGATCTACAAATTTTGTTAGTTAAGACCGAGAGCTAGTTCCAAACACACACAAGAATATAACAAGAATAATGTTGAGGAAAAGAGTTAAAAAGATGCTCGTATAAGTACGAAATGTGATGTTTAAATAATGATGATATTAACAAGGAAAGTATTCAAAATGGATGTATGAACAAGTGTGTAGTTACGATCAAGAACTAATAAGAAACACACACAAAGATATAACCTCTAGAAGTGTAAGATAAATTTAAAGCTTTAGATGATAAAAAATGAAGGATAATAAAGGATGTTTTCACAAGTGTTTGCTAAAGAATGATGCATGATATGATGAGTAAAGAGAAATAGCATAATAAATTAACTAAAACCTACCAACCTAAGGATATGTCACAAAAAAACACTATGGAAATTGGGTTATATGCCTACGAAAGTGTTCATATGAATTTGTAGCTAAAATTGTGACGTTTGCTCAAAATATATATGTAAAAAGGGCAATACTATATTTGAAAGATTCTTTCACACTGATTGAGTAATTAAATAAGATTGAAAAGAATGTTGAAAAAAATTAATAACTGAATAAAGAATTCATGTTAGAGCTGGAAAGATCCCAACATATGATAAAGCAGAATTCATGTTAGAGCTGGAAAGGTCCCAACATATGATAAAGCTAAAAAATTGTGGATCATAGTTGAAAAGTTAAAAGACTAGCTAGAATATAGAATGAGAATTTTTGTTCATATTTCTAGATTGGTTAATGGGTAAATTGTAATCTCTCAAGACGTGTGATTAGATAAGATTGAGAGTGTTCTTTTAGCTCACTTGAGTACTCCAGATGTACCATAATTTTTCAAAGAGTCTAAAGATGCATCTGAAAATCCTAATGATCCTAAGCTTATGGTAGAATTATAGTTAGTGGAGAGATCAAAGATGAAGTGGCCTATGAGGCAACATTCTTGTATTGATGACCATCATATAACTATAGTTTCTAGACTATTAGTCAATTCATCAACTTCTCAAAGGACAATATGAGCGAAATTGAGGCAAAGATCGATGCATCAGTGGTATAAGGCATGCAACAACAAAATCATGATCTACGACAACATGAGAAAAAGGTGATGCGACTCACTACAGTCTAGGTTGTAGACCTCGGTTTTGTGTCCTAGACGGTCTGCTGGGGCCTAGCGCCTAGGCGGGATTACACGGGGCCTAGGTGGAATTATACGGTTTTGAATCCCGTTGTGTACTTTTGTATATTAGAAATATATATGTATTAATCATAGCAATTATAACTATTTAAGTCATAAATTCATCTACCAACACTATAGTGAATATAAAAATACTAAAAATTGTGTTATAATATCAATTAAAGAATTCTCAAGAATAATAAATAACAAGAAGGCCTATGTAGGCATGTTTTCCATTAATCGGCGCCTAGGCAGCCGCCTATTCCCCGGCGCTAAGGTGCTAGTAAAAAACGCCTAGAATTTTAAGTAGGCGTAAGCGCCTGAGGGGGGAGCTGACGCCTAGGCGCACCTAGGCAGGGAGATCTACAACATAGACTATAGTAATAGAACAAATGCAAAGTCAACTCTTTCAATTGACCCAATGTACAAATTCAAACATGCAGAAGATCCAGTACGTTGATGACAAGGTTAGGACTATAAGTCTTCAAGATGAAAAGATAAATGATACACCACCATCTATATCTAGTGAAGTGGGGGTTCTGAAAGAAGTTAAAATAAGCAAGTTAACTTAAAGGGGACGGCCTTAGATGAGATAATTTTGGAAGATCGGGTTGAAGAGTTTGAGCAAGATGAGATTAAGAATCCAAGAGAGGTGGTTGATGCACCAAGAATGGAAGATTAAATAAGGGTGAAACCACCGCCCCATACTGTTATTATCCTATAAAATTTTCTTATCTGGAGGAGGATCAGGATAGGTGTATGGAGACGTTAAAACAGGTGAAAAAATAAATGTCCCTCTACTCGAACCTATAAAATATAAGCAAAACTATAATCAATTCGTTATGGAGGCACTCTCCATATGTTCACAGAATCCAAGACTGTGACACCTAACGAAGGGATATTGGCACAAGTTTAGTGAAAGTTACCGCCAAAGCTTAAACATCCTGGAGGTTTCAACCTCCTAATCAAAAGAGGTGGTATATTTCACGGAAGGGCAATGTGTGATTTGGGGCGAGTGTTAATACCATTCTTAAAAGTATACTCAACAAGATTGGTATTAGTGACGCAAAACCAACATCCGTAATCTTACAACTTGCGGATCAATCAAAAGCAAAACCGTGGGGTGTTATCGAGGATGTGCTCGTCCAAGTAGGTAGCCTTGTTATTCCCACTGATTTTATTAGTCTTGACTATAAAACAGATAAGAACGTTCCATTCATACTTGGGCGTCCATTCTTAGCCACAAGCGACACCATAGTCAGCGTGAAAGAGGGAACCATGACTCTACGTATTGAAGATAATTCTGAAACATTCTATGTTTTGAAAAAAGAAGAAAAAGAAGTCACGAGAATTATCGATAATCAGACTTGTGACCAAAAAGCCAGAACCTGTAAGCCCCCAAGACATCGTGGAAAGGGAAGTTGTGTTTGGGGTGGGAGACGAGGTAACATGGAAATCTCCCAACCCCAAACATAAAAGTTCTTGGATAGGGCCATACTTCATCAATCGAGTTGTTTTAACAGGAGTGGGCAAAATAAAAGCTAGGGAGAGTTGCAAACTCATATTGGTAGATGTTGATAACCTCACTCACTACTGGGGAGGCTATAAAAAGATATAACATAGGTAACATATCGAACTTTGAAAGACGTTAATCAAAAGTGCCTTTCGGGACACATCCCACAATCCTTTATGTTTGTATGTTTTTTTTCTTTTTAGTTAGTTTATGTGTTTTTGAGTGCATATCGCATTAATAAGGAAGGTATGAGTGTTTTTGATGTGTAGGTATGCAAAGGTTCGAGTTTGGGGTGAAAAAATGGAAAATTTTCAAAGTTAAAAAGTGCTGGACAGATCGAAATTTTGGTACACCACAACTTCCCACGGTGCACCGGATCTAAACCGTGTCGTCAATTGCGAAAAACAGTGACACGGTCTGGAAAACTTCACAAGGCCATAACTTTGCGCTCGGAGGTCGGAATTCACTTTTTATCGAGTCTAAATTGCAAAAAATTTCCGAGATTTTTCCAATGAAGCGGAGAAAACCTGATTTGGAGATAAAATAAAAAAAAATATGTTTTGGCAAAAAAACCAACAGCTTGCTACGGGCACCGTGCCCTACCAGCGGTGTACCACACTCAAGGAAACTGTAACAACGGTCTGGAAATCAGGTTCATATGCGAGGCACCCTAAGTAAAAAACGTGTCTCACGTGCGACACACCGTGACACGGTATGAGTAAGACATGTAACGGGGTACACGCACAACCCATGCGGTACATCGTATCTCCAAAACCGTCAACACGGTATGCGAAATCAGGTACAATTCCGCAAGCAAGACATACAAATGATCATCATGCGGTATACCACACCATCACTGCGGTGCATCGCATATAAACCGTTTCGTCGAGTGCGCAAGACTGTGAAACAGGTTGAAGAAGGTATGCTGTCAGTAGCGGTACACCGCACCTTCACCGCGATGCACTGCACTAGGTCGGTTCAAAAGATAAATACGAGTCCTTGTTAGATTTTAACCCTACAAGACCTAAACCTGGCCTCTTCTAACCTCCCAAGAACGAAAATTTCAGTCCCAGACTCTATAAAAACACCTTGAAGCTTGATCAATAATATTACACCTCAAGCAAATTGTTCCTTCCCCTATTGTTCATAATCCTCCATCTAAACAACAACCTCAAGCCACACCAACCATTCAAAACTTTATCTCATACTTGCTGCATCTTCAACTACGGGTTACCAAAGATGACGAACAGATGAATGCGATGTATTACAAGAGGAAGTGTCATATTTTAAGGAAGAAAAAGAATTTACCTAGACCTATAAAAGAGAAAGCCATCAACGTTGATGAGCCTATCGCAAAGAAGACAAAGCTCGAGATAACTACACGAAAACCACTACGTAAATATTACATGAGAAATTGGAAACCAACCAAACCGAAAGAGAAGATAACCAACAATATTGACATAATCATGATACAAGACGATTTTCCACCCGATTATGACTAAGAGAACATGGTTTTTGGGCAGGTACCACCCTCTAATCCTTCTTCATAACTTCTTACGTGTTATAATTTAGTTTAGTCTAAATTTTATTGCTTTTTAAGTCTTTTCGAGTCATGGGGAAACATCTCATTTTTTAGTTGGGGTGGGTATTCGTTATCCTCATCTTTCTTTTTTTTCTGCATAAAATTTAAAAATTTAGGGTTAGAATTGGCATGGAATATGGTGAAGGTACCTATTGAGCATGTTTTTAATTAAATCAATGATAGTAAGTAGTATGTTTTTGGACAGTGTCACAAATATATATAGTATGCATGCATGAAAACAAGATGTAAAAGATAAGGAAGATTACTAAGAAATGCGTATGAAGTGTCAAGTTGGATCTTAGGGAGAGTTAAGCGGTGTGTAGAACGTGAGGTTTGAAATTAGTTGAGAACCCGTTTAATTTATGAACTAATAGTGAAAAAGTAACAAAATATGGTAGTTATAAAAGTGAATAAGATTTTAAGCCACTTGAAGCCTTTTAGCTTTATCACCCTTTTATTTGATTGTTATTATTATCTGTCTTAGCCCCTTCTTGGTCTTTCTAAAGCCTTTTATTAACCACATTACAAGCCATACCCCTTACTTTATAGGACTTATCCATATGACCCGCACTTGAATCGCTAAACCTGAGACAAGTTGTTTTAGAGCTTGAGTTTGGGGTGGTGGGTTTCCTTATTTGGAAGATTTGGGATTGGAATTTGATTGTAATTGTGATATAATTGATGATGATGAGTTTACAATTGTAAACTTTTTCTAGGGTAAATGTAAATGAAAAAAGAAAAGAAATATGAGAAAAAGTGGTATGACATCTCACCTAAAAAAAGGAATCATAACCAACTTAGAAAAAATATGAAAAAGATTGAATATAGTTTGGACCGACAAAGTGGAAATTCTTATGTAATATTCATGAAAATGTTTATTTGGGTTATCTGGGCATGCAAATCAGGTCACTAAAATTCGGTTGAGTGAGAACATCTTCGAGTGAAACTCATGCTCTAGGTCGATTCATTGATGGAATGTGAGGAGATAGCCAAAAGCTCACTTTTCATTATCCAAATATATCATAGTGTCCCTAAGCCAACGTTATAACCATAAAGACCTTAGGATTTATTACTACGTGATGGAGGAATAATGGAATAATTAGGGCATAGGTGAGTGGACCATTGGATACTATATTAGGACCTATAATCACCCTATAGCTGTTAGTGCAAACTAAGTTGAAGACCTCTCCTTCTGGCATTGCGAAGTTAATCTGGACTTGAATTCATGGATTGTTGATTATGTATATATTAAGCATGTGCGTGAGTATTTATTTAACATTACTACATGAGACTCTTCAGATATTTTGCTCTAGTATTATTTATTGTTTTCTATTCTTCTTCTTCTTCTTCTTCTTCTCCTTCTATATTTATTGTTGACTACCCTACTGTTCTCATCTTTACTGTATTAGGATGTTACAACTTTGAGTTGGGGGTCTTGATGTCTCCATATTTGTGATATATTAATCTATACCGGAGGCATCATTTTAGGGGTATTTAGTAATAAATTTCGGGATTTTCCCCCATTTATTCAGACTTTACACTTTCTTGTCTAGTTTTAGGTGTTTTGCCTTTTTGTGAATTTTTGCGCGTAATTTGTGTAGCACTTAGGTATATGGAAGCTATTACACCTACGGAAACTAATTTGAAGTGGAAAAGTAAAGGTAATCCCTTAGTCAAAAAGGAAAAGTTTGGATATATTTGGAACGTAAAGAAGTTGCCAAAACTATATATACATCCACTAATTATATTGATGCATAAACTTGGTCAGGAATTAGGAGGGGTCTTTTATATGAGTAGATAGATTTTTTGATTGCAGTTGATTCCATATAAAGAACATTAAATTCTGATAAGTAACGAAGGAGATATGACTAAATCAAAATCTTTAAAGGTTTATCATGTCCTACAATTTAGGAATACGAATTTTGGTAAGATTAGGACTCCTTAAGTTGGGGATTACTCCTTCCCATTTGTAATTTTGTATTCTTATTTATTTCTTATGAACTAATGTATTTATCATGAGATTAGAATATGGGTATGAACCATTGGGTCCTTTTACATTTAACTGAATTTAGTAGTGATAGATCTGTAATATGTGCTTTGAAATAATGTTTGTAGTTCTTGCGATGCACACATATAAGAGTATCATAGTAATTGAGTTAACACCCGGAAGGGGGATTCAGTTATAGAAAACACCACATAGTCGGCTAGTGTGCGGTAGTGATCTAGAAGGGCTTGCCTAACTGGATAGTCAATAAGGTATAATTTAACCATCGATCTTTGCGCAGGGTGCCTTTACCCAAGTCCCTTGGTAGTGGAGAGGTTTCCTCAGAAGTCCACCCGAAAGGGGGCTAAGAGGAATTTAGAATCTCGACTATTGTATATCACATTATTGTCCCTTAGGTAATAAACATAGAACAAGTCTAGTGGGAATTACTTGCTAGTTCTCAAGCTAAACTATCATAAGCTTCTGACTATCTTATTTTACTTTCTTATCTTAAATTTAAGTCTATTTAGAGTCATAGAAAACCAAATAAATATTTTAGTGTCTTTGCGTATTATTTTACCAACTATTTCTAGTCCACTTAGTAATTACAATAATTATAAACTAACTTTCGTAGTCCCTGAGATCGATATCTGTTTTATTTACTTATTACTTGCAAATGATCCGTTCACTTACAGAGAGTTTATCGTGGTAGTATAAGGTGTTAGTTCTCTTATATAAATCTATTATTTTATCACCCCTTTGCCCCCACCAGTATCTTAGGCTTCCAACAAGCTTTTGAATAAGGTTGTATTTATCAGTTTTCCACCTATATGCCTAAACAACCTACATCGATCGGGTGCTAATTGACTCGCAATATTGCATTTTGAATTTCTTCAGAACTTTTGTAGCATAAAATTTTAAGAGATGAAAGTTCCTTAATTACTTTGTTGGACCTCGATGCCTAGACACCAACCCGATGTTTGTCATCTCAAACTTCTCGGTCATTTCTTTCTTAAACGAAACAATCATTTCATTAATGTTTCCTGAAAATATTAAATCATCGACAAAGAGACAAACTATTAAGATATCTCCTTTTCTATTTGCCTTGACATAGAGCGCATACTCGTGCGGGAATTTATTGAACCCCTTCTTCTAAAAATGTTGATATATGCAACTATAAGTCATTCTTCAATTTGAAAACCTTATTTCCACTCCCTTAAACGAAATTATCCTTCGACTACTTTATGTACACATCCTATTCAAGTGGCCATTCAAGAACGTTGATTTAACCTCCACCTGATAAATATTCCACTCTTTTGTGCTACGAAGGAAATAAGAAATATGATTGTCTCTAATCGAGCAACAGGGGCAAAGACTTTGTCATAATCAATCACTTCTCTTTGTTTGTAACCCTTTACCACGAGCCTTTATTTGTACCTTTAAAATTATTCTTTTGCATTTTCTTGATTTTGTAAACCCATTTCATACTAATGAATTTGTGCTCCGACAGAAAGGTTGTCAGCTCCCAAGTTTTGATTTTATAAAGAGAATCACTTAATTAATGTCATCTCTCCATTTGTCACTTCTACACGCTTCCTCAAAACTTATAGACTCGATATCTATAAACAAGCGAAATAGATCTAGGTACTGATTGAGATCGTAGATCTCTTGCAAACAATCTCGTTCTTTAGGGTCGTTCAATTATAGGACTTCCGATTTCTGACGAGGAGTGGCTCAATGAGGATATGATGAAGTTGGAATAATCGACTCCTCTAGCTCATTCTCGTCATCTTCATTTCCTTCCCCATATGGTAAGAAAATAATCTTTTAATATTCTTGTGAACTTTATTTTCCAATAACTTCTTTTAGTAAACACAACGTCTCGACTAGTCCTCCTTGTCTTCTCAATAGGATTATAAAATTTATAACCCTTCGATGCATAATCATTGGTGAAGGAAAAGGTGTAATAAATAAACAAAGAGTAAGATAATAAAAAGGCCACACACCCTTAATTACCACAAGAAACTCACTACAAGTATTACAAATCGTTTTCAAGTTTAGTTAGTAAGTAAGATTCGTTCGTATGGATTAAGCCTGTTAGGGTAGAATCGTGTTTAGAAAATAAAGCGTAGTAGAGATTCATTGTTAATTTAAAAAGACAAATAATAATAAAGAGAAAAATATTTAGAGAAAATAATTATTAACTACTAATGCAAATAAATAAAACTAAATAGAATTGAGATGGGAGATATAACTTAGGTTTGCTAGTATGCACTTATCTTTCTAAATCTATATTTCGGTTATAAGGAGATTAAAACTCTTAGAGAGAAGTAGTTAGGATTCTATATTCCTCTTAAGCCCCGTCAGGGTAGACTTAGGTGGCAAACTAACAATTACCCAAAGGACTTGGGTAAGGGACCCTATGCAATGATCAGTGGTTAATCTCAAACCCTAGTGACTATCTAGTTAGGTAGGCCCGTTAGGATCACTACCGCGCACTGGACGTTTATGTGGTGTTTCTACAATTAAACACCCCTTCCGGGTGACCATCCAATTCCTAATGGGGTGATTCCATACTCGTGCACTAGCAAGGACTACAGTCATTAAATCAAAGCACATAAAAAACAAATACATGAATTAAATAAGTAGCTCAGTCAATTTAAAAGTTTTTTTTGAACAACATAGATATAAGAAATAGAATTCAAAGATTATACATATGCAAAACCCAAGCTATGGGAATATTAGTTCATAATAGAAATAAACTAAAAGATAGATACATACTTGTCAACTTACGTTTATGGATCATAAACGTGATACTAGGGATTAATATTCAAGAAATGACATGTTTACAATGATAACTAGATGTATCTATAGGTGATAGATAACCCCAGGTCAAAATCTTAGAGTGTAAGGCAAGTTATTGGAGTCCTACTCTAATTCAAATTCGTTTTTTAAAATATAGGACATGATAAACACTGGAGATTGATTTGAGCATATATCTCCTTCATTACTTGGCCAAATTCAGCGTACTACCTATCAAAACGACCGTCAATTCAAATACATATCTGACCCTAAATAATTAAATCAAGACACAAAATAAGAAAGTGTACTAAATCATGATAAAATCGACCTATACTCTAATAAATACACCTAAAATGATGTCTCCAGCTAGGATTAATTCATGACAAATTGGGAGAGATCAACCTTCAATTTTAGCTCAAGTTGTTAAGCTTCTTCATGCTTTTAATCTGTGGAACAAACTTGAAGAAATATTTGTTGCGCAATGTCGTACTCATATACATCAACTTATAATGAAATTATGTAATGTTAAGAAAGGAGATCGTAGTATGACTGCTTATCTTGCTGAGATTCAAGAAATTTGTGATGGATTAGAAACTGCTTCTTCATCTCTTGCGCTTGAGGATATTATAATGTATATATTAAGAGGTTTACTAAGTGATTACAATCAATTTAAGTCGAGTATTCATTTATCTAATTCTCAAACATCTACACTCAGTTTTCACTCGCTTGGTAGCCTCCTTGTTTCAGAAGAATTACATATGAAGATGGGTGAATCTCATGAGTCTTTATCATCTCATACGGCTCTGTTTTATCCATCTCAATCTTTGAATAATTCCTCTCATTCTACTGCATATTCTCCTCGAGGACGTGGTTATTCTCCTTGTTGTAGGGGTTATTCATCTCGCGGAAGGTCTCGTGGAGCATTTCATAATAATTCATCCTCTGATTTAGCTCCAACTTCACAAAATAATGGTGTAAGCTCTTCTAATTCCACTGTCCCTAATTGTCAAAATTGTTTAAGGTATGGACACTCTGCTATTGATTGTTGGAAGAGAGCTGACTTTGTTAATTTTCCTTCACCTCGAGCTCAGAATAAAACTGTTTTAATGGATAATTCTCAGTCCTCACATAATTATGATCCAGAGCTCCTGATTTAGGCTTGCTACAGAACCATTCATCTTATCATGGGAATGGTGTTGTTTCAGTTGGTAATGGTCAACGCCTTGATATAGCTAACGTTGGGACTAGTAAGCTTCTTACACCTTCTTCATCTTTTCTTTTACAGTCTGTTTTACATGTCCCTTCTATTGCATATAATCTATTGTCTATTTCAAAATTTACTAAAGATAATGATTGCTATATTATCTTTCATAGTGATTCTGTGTCTATTTATTCCTCTACATCACACAATTTGTTGTTTCAGGGCCCTTGTAAGGATGGTCTCTACTCACTCTCTTTCAATTCAAGTGTCAAGTCACCTGTTTCTTAGTCTTTTTCATTTCACCGTCTTTCTTTAAAGTTTGTTTCTCTTGCTGCAGATATATTGCATCTCAGGCTTGGTCACCCATCATCTAGAGCTGCAGAATCTCTTTCTTATGTTTTAAAAACTAGAATTTCCTTTTCTCAAAATGAGTGTAATGCCTGTGTTGTTTCTAAAAGTCATAAGTTGCCATTTACTTTATCAAATATAATTTCTCTTGCTCCTTTTGATTTAGTTAATAGTGATGTATGGGGTCCATGATGCCTCCTCATTTGTGATAGATTTATATTAGGATGAGACATCATTTTTAGTGATTTAGGAAGTCATCTAATCGATTTTCTTGAGAAATAGTGCACTTTCCTATTTGAGTCTTGATTTAGTAAAATAATATTTTTAGAGCATATTGGGTTTAATTATTTATTTAGTGTGAAGCTTTAAAGATAATTATAGAGATTAATTAGAGTCCAAGTCAAAGAATACAAGATATGGAAAGAGATAAGCATGGTAATTGGAGATAAGGAAAGAAAAGCTAAAATCATGGAAAAGGAAAAGCTGCCTTAAATCTGAATTTCTGCAGCTACGTCTAAATAAGTGGTGATAACTCCAAAACCGAGCCGATTTTGGAAGATTCCTTTCATAGGGACGTAGATAATTCCGTGAGGATTCTTTTGGTATCTTATGGAGCAAAAACCGACCAATAACGAAGAAGATATGATTAAAACAAGTCAGCAGTAATTATCTTTATTTCGATACGAATTAGAGTTGGGCTTGGAGTCCACCACTTACTTCTCCTTCAAGAAAACTAATTATGTCTCCTTAAACACCTATAAATACACCCTTAAACCATTGTAAACATGTCCTTGCTCAGTTTCAAGCTTAGGCTTAATCCTTACTTGTATTTTCTTAGTTTTAATTAATAGCTTAGTCCTTATATTTATTATTAATCCTTAGTATCAAGATATTCATCCAAGAAGCAAGCTGACCTATAGAGGAAGACAAGAAGAAGAAGAAGTTGGAGAGTGACAAACTCCTCTTCTACATCTCTCCTTCTCTATATTTAGGGTAATTAGCTATAGATTTATGCTCAACCGTCTTTCTAAGCTTTTATTCTGTAAGTTTTACTTTTAATTGTTGGGTTATTACTTTGTCTTTAATTCCATAATACTATTTGTTATTTTAATTGATTGAGTTTGGAGTATATTGTTATTATGTGTTTTGACTTATTGTTACAACCCTAGATTTGGCCAATCTTAGGATTATTCTTAGTTATTGACAACACCACATAAGCGTCTAGTTTTGATCCTTTGCCTAACTAGATAGCCACAGAGGTTTGATTTAATCACCAATCATTACTCAGGAATCCTTGGTAGTGGAGAGGTTGCTCCTAAGCCTAGAAAAGGCTAGGTAGAATTTAGAATCCTGGTTAATATATAATGCTTAATCTGTGACAGGTTAGAATAACAATTTAGTAAAATAGACTCATATTAGTGACCCTAATCTATTAGACTTACATCCATATTTATTTATCTGCATTCTTATTTATTATTTCATATCAGATATTTATTCCTATTATTATACTTTATTCTAAAACATCTAAATTCATCTACGCTTGTTAAATATAAGTAGATCTAACGGATTAAATCCCTGCGAACGAACTTAACTTATCATTAAAACTTGCAAACGATCTGTGATACTTGTAGTGAGTTCCGTGGTTCTCAAGGGTGTGTGCTCTTTATTATTATATTTAAATATCTATTTATTTATCACACCTTTGCCGCCACCAGTCCATCACCAATAAGTTCATATTCTGCTTATAAATATTATGTTGTGTTTATTGATGATTATAGCATATATACATGGGTTTATCCACTTACTAACAAGTCTCATGTTTGTCAAGTTTTTCAAACCTTTTATTCCTTAGTTCATACTCAATTCAGTCTTAAAATTAAAAAGCTTCATTCTGATAATGGTGGAGAATACATAAATAAATTGTTTACTTCTTTTCTTCAATCAAATGGTATTGTACATGAAACTTCCTGTCCTCATACACCACAAAAACCATCATTTGATTGAAACTACTCGAGCTCTTTTCTCACATAGTTTTATATCTCATAAATTTTGGCTTGAAGCCTTAGCTGCTGCTTTGTATCTTGTTAATCTTTTACCTACTCCTGTTCTCGCTAATTCTTCACCATATCAAGTTCTTTTTCGGAAAACACCTTCTTACTTGCATCTTCGAGTCTTTGGTTGTTTATGTAATCCTTGGTTGCGTCCTTACTGTCCTAATAAGTTAGCTCCACTTTCTGAACCTTGTGTTTTTCTTGGTTATTGTTCTACTAGTAAGGGTTATAAATGTTATGATTTGACCTCTAAAAAGATGTTTGTTTCTCGTCATGTTGTGTTTAATGAATCGGTTTTTCCATTTATAGTACCCTTTCTAGTGTCACTACAACTGAATCTTCATATTCTAATTATATTGATCTTTTCAATACCTCTATTAATCCAAAAGCATTGAGTCATCCTTTTGATTCTCTACTTATCCCTCCTACTTCTGACACTGAGTCAACTACTGCGATACCTCATAATGATCAGTCTACCTCACAACCTCCTTTACAATCTTCATCTACTCATCATATGGTCACACGTCGTCAAACTGGCTCTCTCAGACCGTCATATAAGTGTCAATCAAATATTTTATCATCTCCATCTATTGAACCTACTATATATAAAGAGGCGGCTAAGTCCCAACATTGGCAACAAGCTATGATAAGTGAGTTTAATGCTCTGAAGAGACAAGAGACTTGGGATTTAGTTCCTCCCCCTCTTGGTAGAAATTCTATCTCGTGTAAGTGGGTTTACAAAATTAAACTTAATGCTGATGGTACTATATCTCGCTACAAAGCTCGCTTAGTAGAGCGTGGTTTTCTTCAAGAATATGGTATACATTATAATGAAACCTTTAGTCCTGTAGTGAAACATCAAACTATTAGGATAATTTTATCACTTGCTACTTCACATGATTGGAAATTCATTAGTTAGATGTTTCTAACGTATTTTTACATGGTGTTTTAGAAGAGGGTGTATATATGGATCAACCTATGGGTTTTGTTGATTCTAATTTTCCTAATTATGTTTGTAAATTGAAGAGATCTCTTTATGGTCTTAAGTAGGCACCTAGAGCTTGGAATCAATTGCTTACATTATTTCTTAATTCTTATGGTTTTCTGGTTTCACCAGCTGATTCTTCTCTCTTCATTCGTAAAAATCATGATCAATTGACTATTATTTTGGTTTATGTGGATGATATCTTAGTTACAGGTGGAGATTTTGATGGTGTTAAGTCAATAATTGCATCTTTGAAAAATAGATTTTCAATGAAGGATCTTGGACTTCTATATAACTTTCTTGGCTTAGAAGTTATATCTTCATCACCTAATCTAATTATCTCTCAAGAAAATTATGTAATTTCTATTCTGCAGAAGGCAGGTATGAGTGAATGTAAAAGTTCACCATTACCTACTCTCAACAAATACACAGTTGCCACTTCTAAAGGACTTGATTTGTTTGAAGATCCTTTTCTTTTTCGAAGCATTATTGGTTGTCTTCAATATTTAACAATCACTTGTCCTGATATATCATTTGTTGTTAATCAACTATGTCAAGCAACGCACAAACCTTCTAATGCAGATTATGAGTGTTTGAAGAAGCTTTTACGCTATATAAAAGGTACCTTGAATTATTCGTTAACCTTTAAACCATCTTCTCAACTCTTAATGTATACTCTGACTCTGATTGGGCAAGTAACTCTCATGATAGACGCTCTACTACAGGGTACTGCATTTTCTCAGGCTCCAATTTAATATTTTGGGGTTCAAAGAAATAAACTACTGTTTCTCGCTCCTCTACTGAGGCAGAATATCGAGCTATGGCCTATGTCTGGCTGAGCTTAAATGGTTATCTTTTCTGCTTCAAAGCTTGTTTATCTCAGTTGTTACACCTACACTCTATTGTGACAATATTTCTGCTATTGCCTTAACTTCTAATCCAGTTTTTCATACAAGAACACGTCATATTGACGTTGATTTTCACTTTGTGAGGGAGCAAGTTAAGTCTAAGAAACTTTTTGTTTCACATGTTTCTTCTTTACTTCAATTAGCTGATATATTTACAAAAGGATTGTCTACTACTACTTTTACTTCTCTTCTTTGCAAGCTTCCTCTGCTTCGAGCGTTCAACTTGAGGGGGATGATAAGCTACATAATACAAGAAGTGCACAAGAAGCTAAAAAAGGAGTGCAACATGAAATTGATACCAACTTCACAACAAGACAAAAATTGTTAGGATAAAATATTAGCAATAGAGTAGAGGCCAAGTCACTGTGTAACAGATTAAATGCATTGTGTCTATATAAACAATACACTATTTATATAATCTCATAACAGAAATTGAAATAAAAAATATATCTCTTTTATTTTTCTATCAGTTATTGCTTTTGTTAAATTCTCTCTGGAAAATATAGAAGAAGCGCATGAAGGGAGTTTTTGAGAATTCTCAATGGACTCAGGGTTTGACTCTTCGTACAACATATGATTTATAGGATGAATTGTTTGAGAAAGACTACTTCTATAAAAGACACTAACGATCTTCAATTAACACAAAATAGTGAAGATGTGACAATAGTTAAATTTGTTGATAGATGATTATTCTGTGATACATCTTTTGCATACGAATGGTAGTAGGTGGGGTATTTCAACTATATATTTATGATACTATATTATTGAGCAATGTCTTAAAAAAGTTTGGGCTAAATATTTGTTAGAGAGTGAAACTCAATCGTTAAACGGAATCCATTGAATATCCTGTTTTTAGAAGTTTATTTTGTTTATTTGTTGCAATAGTGTGTAAACGTTGGTTTGAATTTAAATATAATTTTACCTTTGACAAAAAGAAATATATAATTAATATACTACTCAATCATAAATATAGAAGTATTCCACAAGCGCGCATAGTTAAAACATAGACATTCAGTGTAAATAAACTTACGATCAATCAATACAAGTATTTCGCACATATTTCACCGTATACTTTTAACTTTTTTTTTTTTCAAACAGATATATATATTAAAATAAATACCTACCGGACGGAAAAACCAAATCCGAGGCATTTAATAACATACACACATATAAAAGTAAAAACAATACAGAAAGTAAAAACCAACTATATAAAAGTATACTTTTAACAACTATAGTGTTTGGGAGCATTATGAATGACCTTCTTATAACACATATATACTACTGGAAGCGAGCAGTGATTGTGATTGCTTCTCGTATATGAAACCTCTAGCTTTTGAATCATCCGCAGACCACACGAATATACCATGAAGCTTTCCTTGAGTCTTTAACTTCCTGCAAGCTTTAAAGAATCCATTTTCTGGAGATAATCCACCATTTCCATCACTGACAAAGCTTGTTAATACTTTTCCCCCTTTATAATTAGAACTCTGTGTAGCAAAGTAGTTCAAGAACTGTGAAACAGTTGTCCCTTTATCATAAGCATAAAACTGGAAATTAACATAATCAATAACATTACTATATTTACTCCATAAGGCCATGTAATTTCTTTGAACTTGATCATCATCAAATGGAGCTATCGAAGCGAAAGAAATCACTTTATTTTTCTTCAGCGTTGTTAGTAGTCGTCCAATGCATTGTGCGAAAGTGTCCGGATCTGATTGAAAATGCTCGTAATCGATATCAATTCCATCTAAATGATATTTTTTGATTATCCGTGTAAGTGAGGAAACAGCATTCGAAACCCAAGAATCTATTGAAGAAGGTTTGAAGAAAGCATAGCGGCCCCCTACAGTATCGCCTCCTATGCTTAAAGCAACTTTCACGTGTGAGTGTTTGGATTTGATCGCAGAGACTTGAGAAGGGCCAAGGTTATCTGTATCCCAAAAGATGTTGAATTTTCCATTTGTGGGCGAGGGGGATGATGAGGATGTGTAATCGATCCCAAAAGAGAGTATGAAATGGAAATTAACATCAGACCTTATGGGTACATCCGAAAACTTGACATTCTTAAAGTTTGCTCCGATGTATTCCCGGAAAAGTTTGGATTCTCTTGGGGCAGCTTGAATGGGTGATATAACAAGGTGTAGGGCTTGAAGAATAACAAAAGTGAGAAAGATCTTAGAGAAGTCCATTAAGTTTGTTAACTACTGTATAACTATAAGTCTATAACTACTACTATATATTTTAGCTAGAGAATGAATAGTCAAGTATGGTGGCTAATGTTTGAAAAATGTTATCACTATAGTTTTCAACACGTTATTTTTCTTAAATGTTTACAGCTGTTCGTTTCATTAATTCCTTTGCTTGAAACTTCTATGTATGTGACGCGTTATTTTTCTTGGTTGTTTACGGCTGTTCGTTTCATTTATTCCTTTGCTTGAAACTTCTATGTATGTGTACGTCACTAGTGCCCATAATGCACTACAAATCAGTGGAGCTTAACTAGGATCGAGGAAGAATGAGTAAATACTTCGTTTATTCCCTGTATTATGGGTCGTTTGATAACTTACTCTCTATTATTTTTTTGGTACTGGTTACCCTCCATTTTCAGTTTTCGTTACTCGTTACCCCTGTTAACGGAAATCGTCAAAAATCATTGTTAGTTGGTCACGTGCTGGTCATGTGAGCGACTTTTCGTAACATTTTACCCCCTGTACTAAGTTTTTCGTGACATTTTATCCCATTTTACCCCCTTGATTTGAAAGCTAAAGTGTTCTCGAAAAATCCGAGTGTTTCTTTGGAGGCTCGCAAAAGATAGATTACCCATGGCTTGCAACTTAAATTAACGGGGTTTATTGGAGTCTCGAGAGTGTGGAATATGCGCTACAGATGTGGAAAATAAATCTTATGAGATGAGGACGTAATAGATCACTTTATGAGACATTAAAAGGTTGCAGGTGCATTATTTAGATCAAATAGTATCACTAGAAACTCATAATGACCTTCATGCGTTCTAAATATTATTTTTAGTAATGTCATTTTCATATACTAGAATTTGATGATACCTAAACCAATCTGGAATAGAATTGCGTTCCATGAAGCTCATCCAATAATTCATCTATTATTGGAATAGGAAAGTATCATGTACAGTTAGTTTTTAGAGTTCGATTATCAACACAAACATGCTAAGCTTTATCTGCCTTTTTTACCAACAAAAGTGGACGAGAATAGACTATTACTCAGTTGTATTAGCCTGGTTTGCAAGAGTTCTTGTACCATCTTTTAGAACTTTGTTTTTGATAATAAATATAGCGATATGGCCTCACAGTCACAAGTCCAACATTCGATTGTAATCATGTTATCTTTTTGGAGATAATCTTGATGGTTGGTAGATCAAATAATGAGATCTGAAAGTGCATGATATCCACTACTACACTACTTAGACTAGAATAATAACTAACTATACAGAGTACACTTAGTACAGGGGGTAAATATAACGAAAACTTAGTGCAGGGGGTAAAATGTCATGAAAACTGCACACATGACCAACACGTGACCAACTAACGGCGATTTTCGACGGTCTCCGTTAACAAGGGGTCACGAGTCACGAAAACTAACAATGGGGGGTAATCAGTACCAAAAAACAGCAGGGGGTAAGTTGTCAAACGACTCATAGTACAAGGGGTAACAGATGTATTTACTCAGGAATAATTGATAGATTGGGAACTATTATTAATAATAATAGGATAAGGATGACAATAGTTACGGTTAAAAACCAAAATCAAAAAACTCTCTCGAACCATGAAATGACACTTCTCCCAATTTAACACAAGACCAGTTTCTTTACAACAAATCAAAACCTTGTCCACATTTGCAAGACAATCATCAAAGTCATCACTAAACACAAAGAAATCATCCATGAATACCTTCAAGAAATGATCAATCATGTCCCAAAATATTTCCATCATACATCGCTGAACGTGGTCGGTGTATTGCATAATCCAAATGGCATCCTTCGAAATGAAAATGTGCCAAAAGGACATCTGAATGTAGTTTTATGTTGATCAGCTGGATTGAAAAAAATCTAATTGTATGAATATCTATCGAGGAAGCAATAGCACTCTCTCCTTGCACGTTTGTCTAACATTTGGTCTATGCATGGTAAAGGAAAGTGATCCTTCTTCGTAGCCTTACATCCTCCGATAATCCATACACACTTTCCAACCCACAACAGTTCTTGAGGGTATGAGTTCATTATGATCATTAAGGACTGTAGTAATTCCTTCCTTCTTCGTCACACATTGAACTGGTCTCACTCACTCGTTGTTAGATATGGAGAAGATGATAACCTCCTTTCTTCCACTTTCTTCATTATCGGTGTAAGTCTCATTTGGCCCTCAACTGATTGTGCCTTCTCATCTTCAATAATGATCTTGTGTTGGCAAATGGTCGAACAAATGTCTTTTATGTCAGCAATAGTCTACCCAATTGCCTTATTGTTAGCTTCAATCACACGTAACAACTTTTCCTCTTGAGGACCTGCCAAGTAGCGAAAACAATAATAAGTAATGTATCATTTTCACCCAAAGCATACCTCAAATGAGATGGTAATGGGTTCTCTTCAAGTTTTAGAGGATATAGAATAGATGGCTTCTCTGGTGGTTCTATCTCCTTTGAACCTCGGACTTGTTCGTAATATTGGGCAATTCTTTGTCCCTTTCCATCTAACTTTAGAGCTGCCACAATTTCGGCTAACTTTTCATGTAATTCGGTAAATTCTACTGGCAAGGCGGCATGTATCGTCATAATTATCTTCTTCAAATACCGCTTGTGTAAACCATTCAAGGATGTCAATGCGTAACAATAGTCCTTCAAATTGAGAAACTTCATGGCCTTGAAAATATTGAACTTGACCTCTTCATCGTGTACTAGCATGATTAGTTCTACATTTTCTACATCAAACATTGTATGCCCCGTGGCTAATAATTGTCGCCCCAAAATGATTGGCAAATTCTTATCCGCGTCGTAGTCAAGAATAATAAAATCTCATGGAAATATAAAGCTACCTGTTTTTACAAGCACATCTTCAATCTTTCTTTAAGGGCGAGAAATAGACTTATTAGCCATTTGCAAAACCACGGTAGTAGGTCTTGTTGCCCTATCTTTAACTTTTCAAACACTGGTCTATGCATAGTATTAATACTTGCACCCAAATCGCATAATGCTCTCCAGGTTCATTTGGTGGTCCTTTGTGTGTTCTAAAATAATGCAATAAGTAAAGAGAACCACAACCGCAAGTGTACGGTTGTCCCAAGTAATATATGTGATAAACAGATTCGTTCGCAGGGACGAAATGGTTGACTCTAATGCTTATCAATTAATGAATAATTGCACTTTGAATGTAAATAAAAGATTTGATAATGTTTGTTTGGTTTTCTAATTCCTAAGATAATTAAAGACTAAGTAAAAATGCAAGTAATGGAACTAGACGCAAGTAAATAAATGTTAGACGCAAATATGAGCCGGCAGTACTTGAGAGACGCAAGGATTTCTCCTAACTCTATTTCATTCCATATATTGTTTAAGGGACAAATCGGTCAATTAACATAGGTCGGGATTCGTGAATCTCTGTACCCCCGTCAGGGTGGACGAAGCTATTCTAGGGTGTCACAAACCCCGTCAGGGTGATTATGATCCACCTTCGAATGGTTAAGCTAAAAATACCCAATAGGCCATAAGATTAATTACGCTCGTCAGAGTCAAATAGTTTCTATCCTATATTCTGTAATTAATTCTGTATCTAAACCCCCCGTCAGGATGATCCACACGCCACTATGTGGAATAGCCTAGATATTAACACCCACAATTAATTAGCTACGTTAATAACAGTAAACAATCGCAAATTACAGAAACATGTAAAAGACCCAATTTGAATTAAATTAATGAAATCCCAAATCCAATCATATGAAATAAAACAAAGTAGGGATTAACCCATTATACGTTCCCAAGTACTAAACGGATTTAGCTCATAATTAACGGAAAGACAATAACTAAATTAAAAATAATAAAACTCATATTGTTTAACAGAAAGAAAATATAGAGAAACCTAATTTCGGATTAGGAATGGCTGAGAATCGGAGATATAGACAGTCTCCAGCTCTTGGCTTCTTCTTTTCCTTGCTTCTGCTTCTTCTCTGGACACTCTCTTCTAAGGATGGTTTGAATTGAAGAATAAAATGAGAGGTACTGAATAATGAGGTCTAAATGCCTATTTATAATGATCAAATCGGATTAGGGCTTTTACTTAAGGATTAAGTGAAAATTAGAAAAGCCCAAGTCCACTAATTAAGCCCAAATCCCGTAACTGCTGCACCACCTCCACTAAAACAGCTCTAGCCGATTCGTTATAACTCTGATTGACCTTAAATCACTTGCTAAATTTCTGTAACTCGATAAGGAACATAATATCTGCAAAGGTCAGCGGCTAAATCAACTCGTAACTCGTAAGTGCCTCGAAATCAGCAATCTTTGGCCTGTTTTCCAGATTTGCAGCTTCAAAATATAATTCTTTTCGGGATTTATCTTCAAGCTTTGACTCCATATCACGATATTTGACTCTCTTCTCGGATTCCTCTCCTAGCTAATATTCAAAACCTACAAACTTTTCACTAAAACAAGCAATATTACGCGCAAAAGTTTAATAAATGAAAAATACTAGAATTAAAGGAGGAAAATTGGATTATTGCATATTTAGTCCAAAAGTCTATCAAAATAGTCGAATAAACACCAAAAATGATGTCTCCCAATGGCATAAAATTAGAACATTTAGGGAGACATCAAGACCCCCAACTCAAACCTTTGTCGTCCCGACAAAGTAAAACAAAACAAAACAAAGGGGTAGAAGTACACGCGGAGAAAGTAGAAGCTAGCAAATACACCTAAAGCAATTCTCAAGATAAATCTCATATAGCAAACTCTAATAATTAATATACACATACATCTATAATGCAAAATCAAACACAGATAATCTCAATCATAAAATTAAATTCGCAATGCTTGAAGGTTACACTTGTACTCATCTCTGTATGATGGCTATAGGGTGTTCATCAATCCTACCTCGCTTTGAACGCTCCACCTAGCATATTTCCTATCAACATAATCATAAATTCACTATGCACTTAGGAATCACGAAGACTTTACGGTTTTAATATTGGCTTAAGGACGGTGTGGATGTATATTTGGTAAATTTGAAGTGAGCTTTTGGCTCTCTCCTCACTTACCATCAACAAATGTCCTCGAGCTTGAATTTACGCTAAAAAATGTTCTCACTCACCCATTTACGCAACAATTTAGCGTCCCATGTCAACCCATTACAAATAAGATGATTTTTCAAAAGATTCCACTTTGCCGGATGCTTATTCTTTCATATTTTTCTTCTTTCTTTTCTTTTTCTTTTCTTTTTCTCTTTTTTTGTACAGTTTGTAAACTGGGTTCCCGGTTCCGACTGTAATGGATTTTCATCTTTTTTATTATTTTTTCTTTCTTTTTCATTTTTTTTCAAATCCCGGCAAAGGGTTACAATAAGTATAATCATCTGCAATTGTGCTACAACATAAACACATTCATCCCTTCCCAATAAATTCCCCATAAGTGGACCCACCACCCCATACTCAAGCTCGAGACATGTCTCAGGATCGTGATTCAAGTGCGGGTCATATGGTCATGCCTAATAATCTAAGGGATAATGAGCTTATATCGTGGCTACAAAAGAAAAGGCTAAAGGCTCAAAATGGGCTAAGACGGATCAACATATAAATTACAAGGGATAGAAGGCTAAAAAGGTCACAAATGGCTAACAAATAACTGCCCCTATCATTTTTCTAAGTACATAGCTTGTCTTTAGTTCATATCTAGGTGGTTTCTATACTAATTAGGATTTCACGTTCGACACACCAAACATATTCCTTAAGTACAAGCTTACTTCATTTGCATTGTTCATTAATTTTTCCTATTAATTACCTATGTTTGCATGCAATTCTAAAGCGTTATATACTTATATATCATTCCCTAAAGTCCACTATTTACTATCATAGATTTACCAAAAGTATGCTTAAAGGGACGTTTAAAATCTTCTACAGTCAAACGCAACTCCGAAAATTATTTTATTGAAAGCAAATAAAACACATAACACATAAAAACTGGGATGAGGCAACGAACCCCACCCCAAACTCAAAAATGAGTCGTGTCCCCGCGACTCGAAAAGACTCAAAGCAATAAAATAATCTACATTAAATGAGAAAATGATAGAAAACATATCTCAAACAGCGCGTGGCTGGTTACCGGTGTTTCGTCCATGAACTTTATCCCGCGTTAGAAGATCATAAGTGGCGTGTTGAACAGTATTCACGCCAAGTAACAAGTTTCGGATAAGGTCCAGCTCTTTTGTAACGTTTCCTAAAGTATCAATCATGATCTAACTCTCTAAATCATCATCTCTTCTATGAAAATCTCTCCTCAACACCCAACTTTCTATCTTCATCATGTTCTTCGTACCCTTTCCAACCTTCATAATCATCTTTGATGACCCCAAACTCAATTTTTCACCTACTTAAAGATTACTTGCAAAATATATAATAGTAGGCTCATACAATTCACAATTCCTCCGATAAATAACTAAAACAAATCTTAATTCCCAACTGGTAATAGAAAGAAAATAAGAGTTCTAGCTATTTTACCGGATTGGCCATGGAATTTATGATGACTTGATACCTTGCACTTGCACTTGCAATCTCCAACCTTCAAAGTACCAAAACTATTGATGAAATTTGTGTTGCTTGATATTGTTGAAAGTGGCACAGTAGTGGAATTGGTGATTTATTTGAGATGGGTATTTAATATCTATGGTGTTGGAAAGGTTTAAAGCATGTAATTTAAGCTTTGGTGAAGAAATTTTTGGATTAAAACTTGAATTTCTTGGTGTTTTTGGAAAGATTTGTGATTGATTATGTGTTTGGATGATATTTAGAGCGATGGATTGGTGACATTTTGGTGTTTTGATGATGAGATTTAAGGTTTTTTGGAGCTTTGGTTCGTCATCAATGGTGTTAAGTGGAGACGCAACCACGAGACGTAACTAATGGCGGGCCTCAAAACGCTGGGTCAGAATCTTTTAGCTGTTCATGCGAAATTTTTGACTTCACCATTGGATAGAGCTCGAAAAGTTATGCGGTTTAGGCTCAAGAAAAAGTCAATTCCGACCTCCGAGCGTCAAGTTATGATCTTCCAAAGTTTTGATACCGGGGGTACAGCACCAAAAACGGGTCCCCGGTTTATACAAACCGGGTACCCGGTTTCTACTGTATTGGAACCCAAAATTTTCATTCTTTATCGTTCTAACTACCACAAACTCGTGACCTTCACTCCTGTAATCATCAAAAACACCAACCTTCCTCATTTCTTACAAAGAAACGCTAAATCAATAACAATTACTCTAATTTACACTAAGAATTTAAAAGACATGAAAGCAATTAACTAGTATACACTTGAAATGGCTTTTGTTTAACGTCGTTAAGCTCGACGAGTTACCTCCATTATCCCTTGAGTATGTAGCCTCCCCAGTAGTGCGTGAGGCTATGAACATCTACAATTCGAAGCCTATGACCTTCCAAAGGTTGTATTTCTATCAGTTTTGTCGTCACCACTCGAGTAACAACAAATGGTCCCATCCACGCATTCTTGAAACCTCGTGGCCTATTCTCTTGTTTCGAGGCCTTCCAAGCAACCTTGGTTCCAACTCCAAACTCATCTTTAGCTCTCATCTTCACGGGTTCATGGTGGTGGTCCTTCTCTTTAACTTCTTTAGACATTTCTGGAAAAATGGGGAACCCAAGTGGCACCTCCTCAAGCTTTTTGCCCAAAACAAATGATGTTTCAGACTTATCTTCAATCACTAGGGCCACTTTTTCTTCTTCAATCTCTACACTCGCATCCTCATACGTTTCCGAGATAGCATCTGTGAGTACTTGTTGCGGTGTGAGTCCCTTTTCAAAAATCTCAAGCATTTGAGCGTTGATTCTAGCTTCGCTAAATGCTTCTACAAATGCTTTATTTACTATATCATCCTCTAACATGTCTACCTTTATCGGATTTGGAGGTGATAACAGAGGAGTATTAGGTGGAGAATCCATCCTAATCTCTTCTATTTCTTCTGTCTCTTTTTCAACCAAGGACTCAACATTTGATTCCTCTAAATCCAGCTTGGTAGGTTCTTCTATAGCCGAAATATCATCTTTACAAGATTCAAACTCATCATCAACTTGCTTATCAATAGTTACCTCATCTATGCTTAGCGTGATTGGTTCTTCTCTCATTGGAATCTCTAGTTCACTAATTGCAACTTGTGGCGATTCCAATTTATCCTCTTCTTGAAGACTAAACTCTTCAAATACATCGAACCAAACATAGCTATCAATTTCAATGGCCTCATCATCAATTGTTGTACCTTGGCCAAGTTGCATAGATGGTGCTTGTTGTAGCCTCTCAATTGTCTTTATGAGTTGCATCAATCTTTGCTCCATAATTTGATGTTTTTGTTGCATGTCTTGCACTAATGATGTGGTAGCATTGATTATCGCCTCATCATTTTTCATATTAACCATTTAAGTGTTGATGAAACAATTGAGTGATTCTTCCAACTTCTTGAGCCTTTCCTCGTGATCTCTAAAGCTCCCTCGTGTCAAATTCTCAAAGGTATATATTTTATCAAAGGAGTCTTACAGTTGATCCAACCAGGATTGTGATGGAGTTTGAACTTGATAACGAAAATTCTCCATACCTAAAGAAAAACCTGAAAAGAGACTAAAACAAACCAAGCGTAAAATAAATGCAATTAAACACTAAAAGATAAACACCGGGGTCACACGCTACCGTCCCCGGCAGCGGCGCCAAAAACTTGGTGGTCCTTTGTGTGTTCTAAAATAATGCAATAAGTAAAGAGAACCACAACCGCAAGTGTACGGTTGTCCCAAGTAATATATGTGATAAACAGATTCGTTCGCAGGGACGGAATGGTTGACTCTAATGCTTATCAATTAATGAATAATTGCACTTTGAATGTAAATAGAAGATTTGATAATGTTTGTTTGGTTTTCTAATTCCTAAGATAATTAAAGACTAAGTAAAAATGCAAGTAATGGAACTAGACGCAAGTAAATAAATGCTAGACACAAATATGAGCCGGCAGTACTTGAGAGACACAAGGATTTCTCCTAACTCTATTTCATTCCATATGTTGTTTAAGGGACAAATCGGTCAATTAACATAGGTCCCCCGTCAGGGTGGACTACGAAGCTATTCTAGGGTGTCACAAACCCCGTCGGGGTGATTATGATCCACCTTCGAATGGTTAAGCTAAAAATACCCAATAGGACATAAGATTAATTGCGCTCGTCAGAGTCAAATAATTTCTATCCTATATTCTGTAAGAGTAATGCTGGGTATCACCCAAAAAGTTATCACCCAAATATCACCTTCCTAGGTGGTCCAATGAAACTGTTTTATATAAGAGAGAGAAAAAAAGTAATCAGGAAAGAGAAACACTTTCATTGGACCACATAGGAAGGTGATATTTGGGTGATCACTTTTTGGGTGATACCAAGCATTACTCATTCTGTAATTAATTCTGTATCTAAACCCCCCGTCAGGATGATCCACACGCCACTATGTGGAATAGCCTAGATACTAACACCCATTATTAATTAGCTACGTTAATAACAGTAAACAATCGCAAATTACAGAAACATGTAAAAGACCCAATCTGAATTAAATTAATGAAATCCCAAATCCAATCATATGAAATAAAACAAAGTAGGGATTAACCCATTATGCGTTCCCAAGTACTAAAAGGATTTAGCTCATAATTAACGGAAAGACAAAAACTAAATTAAAAATAATAAAACTCATATTGTTTAACAGAAAGAAAATACAGAGAAACCTAATTTCGGATTAGGAATGGCTGAGAATCGGAGATATAGACAGTCTCCAGCTCTTGGCTTCTTCTTTTCCTTGCTTCTGCTTCTTCTCTGGACACTCTCTTCTAAGGATGGTTTGAATTGAAGAATAAAATGAGAGGTACTGAATAATGAGGTCTAAATGCCTATTTATAATGATAAAATCGGATTAGGGCTTTTACTTAAGGATTAAGTGAAAATTAGAAAAGCCCAAGTCCACTAATTAAGCCCAAATCCCGTAACTGATGCACCACCTCCACTAAAACAGCTCTAGCCGATTCGTTATAACTCCGATTGACCTCAAATCACTTGCTAAATTTCCGTAACTCGATAAGGAACATAATATCTTCAAAGGTCAGCGGCTAAATCAACTCGTAAGTGCCTCGAAATCAGCAATCTTTGTCCTGTTTTCCAGATTTGCAGCTTCAAAATATAATTTTTTTTTGGGATTTATCTTCAAGCTTTGACTCCATATCACGATCTTTGACTTTCTTCTCGGATTCCTCTCCTAGCTAATATTCAAACGCCCAAAAGTTTAATAAATGAAAAATACTAGAATTAAAGGAGGAAAATCGGATTATTGCATATTTAGTCCAAAAGTCTATCAAAATAGTCGAATAAACACCAAAAATGATGTCTCCCAAGGGCATAAAATTAGAACATTTAGGGAGACATCATCATTCCTATCCAATGGATATAGGAATGTTAAAACTACTAGAATTCTTCAACTTAGGCAGCAAATTGCTTTGACAAATTGCACTACACTCCTCAGTTAAACCAACCATTTCCCTCTCAATATACTTACGTTTTCAGGAAAGCGCATCTTTCAAAAACTTCAAATATCTTCGCAGTATGTTGATTGTTTCTACAAACGTAAATTTATTTGTAACTTTTGCACGATGTTCATAAACTTTGAAAACTCTGTAGCATCTCGCTTAGCTTGAACACGTGAATGGAATAGTGGATGAGACCTCTTCTCATTCACAACAATTTATTTCTTCTTCTTTTTTTTTTCTTGGAATCTCTTTGATTTTCTCCTCAATAAGTATCAACTCACTTGTCTCCTCAACAATTTCTTGTTCTTTTTCTTCACTTGAATTTGGATCTTCCTCTTCTTCTTCTTTTTGTGTAACGAGATAAGGCGGTGGAAGTTGCTACCCCCTCCTTAAAGCAATTGCGTTACATCTTCTTCTCTTTGTGATGTCTCATCAATGCTAGCAACTTGGCTTTTAGTGTTCACATTTAATTGGTTAGCGATGTGAGACACTTGTCGTTAAGCAATATCAGTGCCATTGAGTGCTCCTCCATTTTCTCATTATTGCACTTCCATGCGTCTTGATTTGATTTCATATTCTCTTGCATCATCATCATAAAAGAACTCGGTACTTGTTGCATCATCTCATTACTACCTTCTTGTGGATGTTAAGGGAGTGCTTTTTGAACAAGACCTTCATTATAAGCTTCATGCACATGACCTTGACCTCCTTGATTTTGAACTTGAGGTCTCACTTGGACGTTATTTCCTTGGGGCAGGATTGATAATTATTTTGAGTTACAACTCCACTAGTATTTGACCTCTGAAATACGGTTTGGAAATGACTTGATTGACCAAAAACTTGGTTATCTTTGGTAGAAACAAAGAACACGGATTCAGGGTTTCCTTGACATTCTTCCCAAGTATGATCTTCAACTCCACAATTAGAACACTCATAAGATTCTTGCACCACTCTCACTTCTTGATGCTTACTCTTCAATCTTTCTTGCACAACCAAAGCTAATTGCTTCATTTTATTCAGATAATATGGAGAACTTGTCTTCTAATACGGCTCCACCATTAGAATTTTTACCCCCTTGGGCTTGTGGTGTAGGCCAACTTAACTTAGTGTCAATAATTTTCTCCATACAATTAGCGGCTTGAAGGGAATTCATTGATACAAAACCATCTCCTCCAAGACTATCGAATCTTATTATAAAATTTCCATCAAGTCCCTTGTGGAACATGGAAATTTGCATCATAGGAGTGTACCCGTGAAGAGGGAACCTTGTCAATTGATGTTGGAATCTTGTCCATGTAGCTCCTATATCTTTTCCATCTTTCTGTTTAAAATTTGCAAGCTCTACTTGATCTTTCATCCTCATGCTTTGAGGATACTAACGTTCTAAAAATCGTACTTGAAGAGTATTCCAATCATGGATTTATTAGGTTGGTTGATGGTCTAGCCACTCACTTGCACCCCCGGTAAAAAAGTATTGGAACATGAAGCAGTACATATGTTCCCTGGTAATGCCTTGAGTAACATTATATAGTGTTTAGTTCGAGACCCATTGTTCTTATGCAGCTGTAAGATACCAATGCTTGTTGGGTTATATGATTCGGGTATGTGATTCGGGTTTATTGCCGAGAGTTCGAAAATCGAAGCATGACAGGTCCGGTATACCGCGCCTCTGGTCCGGTATACCGCAGGAGAAAAAAACCCGTGACACGGGTATGAAGCTCGGGTTTTATGATGAGGATAAAAATTTTAGAAGAGCAGAAGGTCCGGTATACCGGGCCATACCTCCGGTATACCGCAGCTATGTCGGTTTTGAGGACGAATTTTTCAGACCTTAACCCTTATATACCTGCACAAAGACCAATACAACACCCAAGAACATTAAATCCATTCCAAACACACATCCGACACCACAATAATTCAAGAACATCAAGAAATCTTCTCCTCCAACCTTAAGCCTCTTCATCAAAGCTTCAATCCTATTCATTAAACCTTCCCCGAGCCATTACATATCGATTACCCATCTCATATAACACCATAATCCTTCATTATAAATCCTCAAAACATCAAATTTCAAAACTCTAGACTAGTTTTTGATTATTTGAAATTTTGAGTTTGGGATTCATTGAGATGACAAAGATTAGGAGGACAAGAATACCATGAAGAGGAAGAAGAAGTTGAAGAACCTTGTATTACTTTTGGTGTTGAAAGATGTAGTTGAAAGAGTGAAAATTTTGGAGGATAATCATGAAGAGGTGTTTACAACCATAGGAAAAGACACAAAAGAGTTGGAGCTTATGCAAATCATATTACGTGGAGTGAGCAATGTTTAACATGCCACCTACGCAACACAAGAACCTCAACCTACACACAACCATGGAAACCAGCTTCGTGCTAGTTCAGATACGCTTTCCTATCCCTTTCTTATTTGTTTTACTTGTTTTATTTTTTTAATTTGCTTTCTTGAGTCTTTTTCGAGTCGTGGGGACACAACTCATTTTTGAGTTTGGGGTGGGGTTCGTTGCCTCATCGAAATTTTTCTGTGTTATTTGTTTTACATGTGTTAAATTAATCTAAGGGTTGCATTGACTGTAGAGTATTTTAAATACCCCCATCAAGCATGCTTTTTATGAATTAATGATAGAAAATAGTTGACTTTAGGAGTTAGTGTAAAACGCACTTAGATTGCATGCAAATATGAGATAATTGATAGGAAGAATTAATGAACAATGCAAAAGAAGTAAACTTGTGCTTAAGGATAATGGGTGGTTTGTAGAACTCACATCGTACATAGCTTTCACCTTGAGCATACCATTTATTTGAATAGGAAGGTTAAAACTTCCCGGATCTTTGAGCTTTAATGGTAACTCTTTCTCACTTCTTCTTGAGATTCTCAAGTTCTCTCTCTTGGCTTCTACACTCGCTTCTTTCTCAGGAATAACTTGCGTAAAAACTTGTTGCGGTGTAATCCCTTTCTTCGCAATCTCAAGCATTTGGGCGTTGATATTTTCAGGAGTGTACGCCTCTACAAATGTCTTGAGTTTAGTGTCATCCTTCGGATTTGTATCAGGAATAGTTGATGACACTATTTGAACAATTGGTGGAGATTCCACCTTCTCTTCTTCTTTCTCTTGCACAGCAGGTGCAACTTCAAATTCAACTCTTGGTTCCTCCTTTGAGGCTTCTTCCTCTTTCTCTTTAGCCAGCTCAGCTTGAAAATCCATAACCGAACTAATTTCTTCTTGCATATCTTTCAGAAGCTGTATAAATTTGGATTTTTCTGAATCTTCCTCCACATCACTCTCAGAATAGTTAGAGTCCATGGGGCTAGACTTGGTTGGTTCTTCTTCGGTACTCGGAACCTCTACGGCACTATCGGCAGCATGTGGTACTTCCTTCTTTTCTTCAATCTCAAGGCAAATTGCCTTACAAGCTTTGAACCCAACATTGTCATCACCTCCTTCGATAGCCTTTAATTCTTTTTGTTCCATAATGCTTGTCAGAACTTTGTTCATTTGTTCTACTTGAGTACCTAAAATCTGAATTAAAGCTTCTTGTTCTCGTAACTTCTCACTCTGGGAATGCATATTAGTGTTCATAAGATCCATAAACTTCGTCAATTGTTGATTATCCACAACTCCCTGTTGCGGATACTGTGGTAAAGCTTTCTGAGCTAATGAATCGGTATAGGCATCTTGAACAGGTTGTTGTGGGGGGGCAGGTCTATTCTGATATTGATTTTGATACTGACCTCTTGGTTGGAAAGATTTATTCTGGGGACGTGGTTGATAATGACAAGGATTAGCGACCCCATATCGATTTGAATACTGCATACCCGGATGATTCCTATTACCAAATTGATAACCTCCACGATTTGATATGAAATAAACAGATTGTGGATTTCCTTCGCATTGCCAAGTATGATTCATTGCCCCACAATGAGGAGAACCTTGTGCTTCTTGCACTACATCTGCGACTAAATTTCTCTGCATCTCAAGCTTAAGTTCTTTGATTTGATTCTCTAATGCGGATAATTGAGCTGAGTTTGCAGTTTCTGCATCTAATCGAAGCGTACCTCGGGTTTTTGTAACAGGCGCTCGCGAAGATGGACAACTCCTTTCTTGTTCAATGCAATTTTATAAAACCTCGGTAGCCTCAGCAGGTTCCATGGACACGAAATTCCCTTTCCCAAGGTCATCCACCTTCAATCTACTCTCTCTGTTGATACCTTCATAGAATATAGCTAAATGTAGAGAGGGGGTATAACCATGGAGCGGACATCTAGCTAACTTCTGTTGAAACCTTGTCCATGCTTCTCCTACTTCTTCTCCATCTTCTTGACAAAACTTTGCAAGCTCGCTTTGGTCTTTGAGTCTCATACTCTTTGGATAAAAATGGATAAAGAAAGCAACTTGAAGTTCTGTCCATGAATTAATTGTCCCTGATGGTTGCCTATCTAGCCACTCACCAGCTCTACCAGTCAGAAAAAACGAAAACATATGACAATACAGTTGCTCGCGTGTAATGCCTGGAGTAACATAAGCATCACAAATCTGCATAAACTTCTGAATCGCTCTTACCGGATTTTAAATTGTTGTACCACTGTAGAGTCCAAAACTTTGAAACTGAGTGAGCATACCCGGATCGGGTCGAAATTTGATATTTTGGATCTCTGGATGACGGTAACCTATCGGTTGAAAATGAAACAGTGCTCCCAAGCCTGGGAGGTCTTGTTCAATTCTGTTCTGATTAACATTATTTCCGTTATCTCCTACAGGTGGTGGTAAATGTCCTAAAGAACCTAGGACTCTCGGATCTACTGCATCTAGTATGTCTGCCATAGCTCTTCTTAAGGCTCTTTCCTCGCAAAGACGTTTGTTATAACCTCTGAAGCTCCTCTCAGGCTCCGGTAACAGAGGCTGAGAATTAAACATAGTTATAAGCTGAAAAGACTAAAGCAAACCACAATCTTAAATCTGGAAAAATAAAATCTAAATACTGAAAAATAAAATTGACTAAAAACTACTACTCGAAATAGATAGCCCACACGCTAACGAGACACAAGTCCCTGGCAGCGGCACCAAAAACTTGGTGTCGCCTAGGGTGTTAGAAAAATAAGATAATAATAAGCCAGAAAACAATGCACTTTCACCCTAGACAAGCACGGTACTGCAAGTATTACATGACGTATGCAAGTTTTAATGATAAGTTGAATTCGTTCTCAGGGACGTAGTGTGTTATACGAATGAGCAGGAATAACGAGTAAGAAGTAATTAATTAAAAGACAGAAAATAAATACGAGTGATTAAGAGATTAATGAATAAACTAAGGAAAATAAAAGACAATAAAATAAATACGAAGAAATATGAGATGAGAAGTATAGCTTAGGTTTTGCTAGTATGCACTAATCCTTCTAATTCTTCCTATCAAATCTAGTTAATAAGGGAGATAATTAGCTCTTAGATACTTAGTCAGGATTCTGAATACCCATACCTTCGACCTTGAGAGAGACTAAGGGGGCTACGGACACATCATGAGGCAGCCTAAACCTAGGGTTATCAAGCGCTACCAAGGCCTTAAGCAATTAAATTCCAAACATGATGATAGTGATGAAAATATACCCTAATGACTATCTAGCTAGAGTTAGTGTTGTCAAGATCAATATCGATACTAGACGTTATGTGGTGTTTCAATAATTAGACACCCAGCTAAGGTGAACATCTAACTACTATTAAGAAAGCCTAAAGTGATCAGTTCTAGGACAGACAATAATTCAAAACACATAAACAAATATATAGGTAAGAAGCTAATATCAGATTAAACCATATAATTCCCAAAGAAACTTAGATACAAAGAAAATATAATTCATAGTTTATACATAATGCAAAACCCAAGCTATGCGAAAATCAGTTCATACCTGAAGGAAATAAACTAAAAGAAATAATGAAAGACTTCATCTTGCTCTCTACAATAATTCTGATGATAATAAACCTAAGGACTAATTACTATGAGGCAAGGATGATTTACAAGTGATATAAGGGTGTATTTATAGGTGTATAGAAGCCCTAATTCGTTTTCTTGAAGGAGAAGGTAAGTAGTGGACTCCTAGCCCAACTCAAATTCGTAACCCTAAAAACATGAAATCAGGTCCGTTTTTGTTTTGGTCCTAACAGCTTCAGTTCTTATCCGTTTGACGCATATGAGTAGTCGAAATTCATCGTCTCGGAAAGATATTTAACTTTTCTCTTGACCATTTCTCCATATTTTCACCGATTTTGAGATATAAGCTGATTTGTGGTCGTGGGTGGTGAAATTCAGATTTATGGCAGCTTTTCCTTCTCCGTATTTTAGCTTTTCTTTCCTTATCTCCAATTTCCATGCTTATATTCTTTCCTTATCTCTTAGTATTTGACTTGGAATCTAATTAATCTCCATAATTATCTTTAAAACTTCACACTAAATAAATAACTAAACCCAATATGCTCTAAAAATAATAATTTACTAAATCAAGACTCAAAATAGGACAGTGTGGCATTTCACAAGAAAATCGACTATAGTTCATGACAAATGAGGAGACATCATGTGTGCATTATTTCTTTAACATTACTACGTGAGATTTTTTAGGATATTGCTCTAGGATCATCCATTACTTCTATTCTTCTTCTTGTTCTTCTATTTTAGACTACCCTACCGTTCTTATCTTTATTGTATCGGGACGATACAACATTGAGTTGGGGGTCTTGATGTCTCCATATTTGTGATATATTAATATATACTTGAGACGTCATTTTAAGGGTACTTAGTAATTAATTTCAGGATTTTCCCTATTTATTCATACTTTACACTTTCTTGTCTATTTTTAGGCATTTTCTATTTTGTGAGTTTTTGCGCTTAATTTCTGTGTTATTTGTGTAGGACTTAGGTATATGGAAGCTATTACACCTATGGAAACTGCTTTGAAGTGGAAAAGTAAAGGAAATCCTTTGGTCAAAGTCAAAAGGTAAATTTTGGATATATTTGAAAAGTAAAGAAGCTACCAAAACTGCACATACATCCACTAATTAAATTGTTGCACGTACGTTCACTGAGTTGAAGACCTCTTCTTCTAGCATTGCGAAATAAATCGCGACTTGTTTTTATGGATTGTTGAGTATGTGTATATTAAGCATGTGTGTGCATTATTTATTTAACATTACTACATGAGATTTTTTAGGATATTGCTCTAGGATCATCCATTACTTTCTATTCTTCTTCTTGTTCTTCTATTTTAGACTACCCTACCGTTCTTATCTTTATTGTATCGGGACGATACGACTTTGAGTTAGGGGTATTGACGTCTCCATATTTGTGATATATTAGTCTATACTTGAGACATCATTTTAAGGGTATTTAGTAATTAATTTCGAGATTTTTTCCCATATATTCATACTTTACACTTTCTTATCTAGTTTTAGGTGTTTTTGCTATTTTGTGAGCTTTTACGCTTAATTTGTGTGTTCTTTGTGTAGCACTTAGGTATATGGAAGCTATTACACCTAAGGAAACTGATTTGAAGTGGAAAAGTAAAGGAAATCCTTTAGTCAAAGTCAAAAAGGAAAAGTTTGGATATATTTGGAAAGTAAAGAAGCTTCCAAAACTGCACATACGTCCACTAATTTAATTGATGCGGAATTCAGTCATGAATTAGGAGGAGCCTTTTATATAAGTGTAAATATCTTTCAATTTCGGTCATTTCCATATAAAGAATATTAAATTATAATAAGTAACGAAGGAGATATGACCAAATCAATATCTGCAAAGGTTTATCCTGTCCTACAAGTTAGGAAGATGAATGTTGGTAAGATCAAGACTCCTTAACTTGGGCTTACTCCATATTTCAACCAAGGGCCTATATATATCCATTCCTACCTTAGAGAAATCATCCTTGGTCAGTCCTTAATCATCTAAAGACTAAGAGGAACCTTACATTAAGAGAAAAAAAAAAGACAAGAAAGAGTTGGACACTATTCATGCCATTCCAACCCTTCGCCTTTGTAACTTATTTTCTTTCTTTCTCTATTATGAACTAATTCTATTTAGCTTGAGATTAGCATAAGGGTATGAACACTAGACCTTTTTTATATCTATTTTAATTTGGGATGTCATTTTATATTTAAGTGAAATTAGTAGTGTTATCTTTGTTTTTATGCGCTTTGATATATTGTATGTAGTTCTTGCGGTGGCCAACATATAGGATTACCATAGTAGTTAGATGGTCACCCGGGAGGGTGTCTAATTATTGAAACACCACATAAACGTCTAGTGTGCGGTAGTTATCCTGACAGGCTTGCCTGACTAGATTGTCACTAGGGTTTGAGATTAACCACCGATCATTGTGCAGGGTCCCCTTACCCAAGTCCCCTGGTAATTGTTAGGTCGCCACCTAAGTCCACCGGAAGGGGGTCAAAAAGAAAATAGAATCATGGCTATTGCATATCACACAATTCTCCCTTACATAAATAGGTCATCACACAAGGCTATTGGGAATTACTTGCTATATTTCGAGCTAAACTCTCATACTACTTCTTTCTTTTTTATTTATTTCCTGTCTTTATTCTATTTAGTTAATTGTTTAGAGTCTTAAAAACCAAACAAATATTTCAGAGTCTTTCAGCGCAATATTCTTCTAACTTGTTTTATTTGCACTTTATATGTGCATTAGTCCTAGCTAACTTTCGTAGTCCTTGCGAACGAATTTTACTTATCAATTACACTTGCATACGACCTGTGATACTTGTAGCGAGTAACGTGATAGGTTAGGGTGATAGTTCTTATTTTTTATTATCATTATTTTATCACACCCTACCAGCCACCACCATATAGGTAAGAAAATGAGCGAGGCATTTTTTATAGTCCTTGTTGCCTTTAGCTTGCTGACGTAACGTAATATCCTTCTTAGACCCCTTCTAGCCTTAAACCTTTTTCTTTGTTAGTCGTGTTATAATCCTATACCCCTTAGTTGTAGGTCTTGACCATATGACAAGCCCTCGAGTCACATGCCTAGGTTTAGTTGCCTTAGAAATGGAGTTTGAGGTGGTGGCTATTCGTGATCGCGGGTTACATTGGAAAAAAATTAGATTAGAAACTCTTAGCGTATTGTTTTTGCGGCAATGGTTTATCTCATTTGAAATGCGAAGAACAAACTAGTAATGAAGATTGTCATCTCATCTCGAGAAAATATATTCAAACATGTGAAATTGTGTATATTTAGAATTTTATTCTCATTATATCATCATTTTTCTCTTATAGATGATAATGGGTTTCTTAAAGATATGCACTAATTTGTGTTAGGTGTTTAGTGTTGTTGACTGTTGTAAACTTTCAGAATAAGTAGATTTTTTTTTTTTTGGTCAAGAATAAGTAGATGTAACACCTCGTAAAGTATACCCTTTTTTTTCTCACTTAATACAACCGTTTATTTAACCGTTAAAAAAAATCCCTCTAAAAACAAAAGAAAAGAAAAATAAATTATATAAAAAGATGCTAAAAGTAAAATTGAAAGAGGGAGAGACAAAGAAGACAAGAAGACAATGACAAATTATAGTAGGCCTCCACTGGGACAGTCCATCTTGACCCCACCATTTGCTACACACTAAAATTATGGGAATTATAATTTCTGCCTTTTTCTTAATTTTCTTTAAGTCATTAGCCTTTCTGTTAAATACTTTTAAAACAGTTAAACTAGTTAACTAATTAAAAAATAAAATAAATAACAGCTACACTCTTTCTTCAAGGCTAAGAAGATCCAAAGTTCCCCTCTTGGATCTCTCTTCTCCTCTGTATTTCACATAGTGCTTAGCTTCTTCAAATCAATGGCAACCACCATTGTGAATCCTGCTAAATCATCATCAAACAAAAATCAACTCGTCTCCACTATGATCAAACAAGGTTTTATCTCTGACCCTTTACTCTCCCCTTCATCACACCTTTCACCTCCACCTTTCTTCTCCAGCCCGACCCCGGCCCAAGCCCAAACCAAGTCCATACACAGCCCGACACGGCTCCCAAACCAAAGCCCGACAACCCTATTCGAAATGATGTCGGAAGAGCAAGCCCGAGAGTCCAGAAAATCCTCATTCGAGGCCCGAAGCAAGGCCCACCATGAAAAGGTGATAAAGATCTTGGCCCAAGGCCCGTTCGGATGTTTAGGTTCAGGTGACGTCAAGCTGACGGTGGCCGAGCATGACGGTGGATATAAAGTGTGTATGGATGTGCATAAGAAAATGTTGGTTGGGAAGAGTAGGTTCTTTGCGGAGAAGTTGAGGAAAAATGGGTCCCACTCTGTTGAGATTCTTGACTGTGATGACGTGGAAGTCTACGTGGAAACCATTCTCCTTATGTATACCGATGATAATGACTTGAAGAAGAAGCTCATGGCTCATGACGTCTCCAAAGTCTTGGAATTGTTAAAGGTTTCTTAATTTATCATCTTTCAACTCTTTAATCGAATTACATAGTTTTCGGGTATATCTAGCTATTTCGTATAACATAGGGACCAATAGTGCAATTTACTGATAAAAAATTATTACAGGTATCTTCTGCTATACAATTTGACGCAGGAATAACATCATGTTCAGAGTATTTAGAAGCAATTCCATGGACTGAAGAAGAAGAAGAGAAAATAATACCTCAACTTTCTCACCTTCATCTCAACAAATCCATGACTAAAATACTTCAAAGAGTAATACCCGACCCATCAACATCTTCAAAACCCGACGAAATATTCTTCAAATTATTAACAAGTGTTCTTCAAGCAAAGGACGAAAAAGCTCGCCGAGAAATGAAACTAACAATCTCTCGTTTACTCAAAGACGAAATTAACATTTCCAAAGATACCCTTTACCATCTTTGCCATGGATGTCTAAGTTCCCTCGTACTATGTTTATCCGAAGCAACATGTATAGACGAAGAAGAAACACGTAATCGAGGGGTATTAATGGGAGAAATCGCACGAGAAGCAGATAATATGCAATGGATAGTAGATATATTAATTAATAGAAAAATCGGAGATGAATTTGTAACTCTATGGGCTGAACAAAAGGAATTAGCGAATCTTCATTCAAAGATTCCTACAATTTATCGACATGAAATAAGTAGAATAACAGCACAAATATGTATAGCGATTGGTCGAGGAGTTATACTTGTTCCGAAAGATACTAAATATGATTTGTTATGTACTTGGTTAGAAGCTTTATATGATGATTTTGGATGGATGAGAAGAGCTTGTAGATCAATTGATAAGAAATTAGTGGAAGATGGATTAAGTCAAACTATATTGACTTTACCGTTACCTCAACAACAGAGTTTATTACTTGATTGGTTTGATCGGTTTGTTAATAAAGGTGATGATTGTCCGAATATACAAAGAGCTTTTGAAGTTTGGTGGAGAAGAGCTTTTGTTAAACAATACGTAGTTGAACCTCACTTACAAATTACCATTTCTGATTTTTCAAATTGATTTTTTACTGTATTAAGATGTAGATATCATTTGACGTCGCTGAATATTTTTTTTTCTAACTATTTAGTATCTTACTTTCTTTCTGTGCACAAGATAAAGAATACTATATTTGTATGTGTAATTAGTTTTTACAATAATCAAACTTAAATGACAAAATAAGGCCATTAAATGGTGTTTAAACTAAAACACTTATTGACCCAAAAAACGAATGTACTAAATAAAATACTTGAACAGTCCATATAATTAATTAAAGAAAACTTGAAACGTAAATTAATCTTTCTCTACGTTAAAACAAAATATTAATATGTCTAATTCTAGTTATAACTCCGTGTTCTAACAAAACGTCGCTTTGGAAATACTGAAAATATTTCTGGGTTTTAAGATGATCTAACTGGGTCAAAATCTTCACTGTATCACTTTCATTATACTCGTAACACATAGAGATTTACTGAGGAGACTTGATATTAGTGAGCTTCAAACCTCCAACTTTTACAGGTAAAAATTTAACTCATTTACCATCTGAACTACACCACGTGGTTATGAGAAACAGAGACTTGATTGTCATTTGATGTTTTTGACTTCGATTTGACATCATCAAGGTGGTGTTGATATATATATGAAAGAAACCCCCATATAGCAAGAAGAAGAGCCATTACCTTGACACCATTTAATTTATCTTTAAATATAATCACAGCAAGAATTGGAACAGTAGGGAGAGCCAAAGTACCAATAACATTAGTAAAAAGAGATGAAACTTCCATAATTAATCCAAGCATTCCTATTGAAGAAATTTGCCATGTAATAGCAATCCATATAAGTGTCATTAAATACGATACCTTTCCTTCATCATATTCCCTCATCTCTGTTTCCAATGTTTTCCATTCTCCACTAGCGAAAAGTCCGATCACACACGCGCAAGTTGCAATAAAAGACGGATAAATCTGCATATCCAATATGACATCGAAAGTTTCTCGTTTAAACACTTTGTTAAATGAGAGTTCTAATAAAGATAAGTATAGTGAGTAAGTTGCTGATGCACCGAGTGTGCATAAAAAACCGATAGTGTATTTCCCTTTTGAGTACTTTGTTGTGTCGTCTGAACTGGAATTTATCGCTAAAAGGGAAGCTGAGATTGTTAATAAGACTACCGAATTTATGATTAAAGCGGTGAACTTTTGTGAGTTTAGTAGGAATGAGAATAGTGCGTTGAAGGCTAATTGAGTTGCGCATAAAAGAGAATATGTAGATAATGGTATGTATAAAAGTCCATACGAGTACATAAGATTATCACCGGTTAAAAGTAGTCCGAAGAAAAGGTAAAGTAATAAGAGGGTGTATATAGATGGTGTTTGATGAGATTTCTTTGATTCTCGAAAGAAAAGTTTTAGCGGAATTAATACCGGGAAACCTGCCGATTGAACAAACGTGGACATCCATTTACTATTTCCTCCTTTATCATAGTATAATCTTCCTAGTAAAGTAGCTGCAGATTGACCGACTAGAAGAAAAATTATGTAGAGTGATATTCGAAACCTTAGCTTATAATCTTTGACTCTGAAAAAATTTGTTTGAGTTGTAATTGTAGCATCTGAAGCTTCATATCTGCTTGTTATATCATTTCCTGTGGTGGAAAACGTGGAAACGGAAGCAAAATTGTTTATTATGTAAACTAGATTACTTACTGTATTTGCTATTTGGATTAAAATTAGAAATTCAAATTAACATGCTAAAGAATGAACGAGTGTAGAGTAATAGAGGGATGAAAAACCTGTTGTTTGCAATTGCACTTCTTGAACGATGTCCATTTCCACGTTTCTTATTTGGAAAGACGCTACTTCGGATCTTTAGTGTTCTCAACTTTATAAGTTTTGCAGTGGTTTCTTTTATTGAGTAGATTATAGTTTACTAAATTTTGGATTGAACACTGTAGTTGCAAGTGGCTACGTTTTCAAGCTCAACAAGTTTGACTTTGCTTACGTTTTGGTAAGGACACGATCAAATGATTTGGGTTTTATTGATTCAGTTAGATAATCTATAATTCTATATATAGATTGGTTGGTATACGTCACAATTATAGCACCAATTTCTACTTTGATCCAAAGCATTAAGAGGCTAGACGTAAGTAATGGCATATTGAGCTGATTTCATACCAGGGAATGGCCGTTTTCTCTCTTGTGCCGATGTGACCTTAGTCCATTGGTAATATAATATTAAGGGTAAATAAAGTCGTAACATTATAATTCATGCTGGCTAACGGTCCCGGTTCTCTGGTCTACCAGACCGGTCAGTTCTGGAACCCAACCGAACCGGAAGTGGTTGGCGGTTCTTGACCGCTCCGAACCGGTTGGGTTGGTTAACGGCTCGGTTCCTTTAAAATAAAAAACTTTATACATAACCGGTCCAGAACGAACCGGACCGATAAGAATTAATTTTTTTTAATAAAACAATAAACATAAAACCCATCCCACCGACCCCATTCTTTCGAACCCAAACCCACCCACCCCATTATGTCGAACGCGTTAATTCATCTCACCAAACCCACCTCCCCCATTCAATTCCATTCTGAGATGCTAGTGGGATGATTAATCTGTGGTGGCTCGATTAAGCTTTGGTGGTTTGATTTTGTGAAAGTGGCTTGATTACTCGAAGGAGTTGGTGGTGGTTTGGGTTCGTAATACGCCGAGATATGGTGCTGGTGGATGGTGGTTTGCTAATTCTTCCCTATGGTTTGTCTAATTCTTTTCTAATCTTCAATTTTCACTTCTATAATGTTTCTTATTAAATATGGTGGGTTTTCGGTTTTGGTATTCTTGATCTTCATCTAATTATCTGAAATGGTAAGTATTTGATTATCTAATTGGCTCAACTCTTGTCTATTTTCTAGCAATAAGAATAATTTCTGATCTTTAATTATGTTGTATTCTTGTGCATGGGTGACTTAATGTATTATGTGGATGATTTTATCTATTTGGGTTGAAGATTGGTGATACAATTATGGGTATTGTTCTCTATGCTCCCTGATTTTTAATTGTCTTGTATTTTTGTGCAAACTGAATTTCGAAATTGAGAAATTTATGCAATTTTTTTTGTGATTCCAAAATTACAATATTTTGATAGAAATAGCTATATAATGTGCTTGTTAGATGAGAGGTTGATCATCTAGTGACTTATTTGGTTGAATTTGCTTAAGAAGAGGATATTTTATATTCGAAAATGGAAATTTTATTCACTGGTATTTCGAAATTATAATGGAAAATCCCTAATTTGTTTAAAATTGTTTCAATTAATGGTTAATTAAGTGGTTTTGGAACTATTTGTTCATGGTGGTTAACAACAAATGTTTTGGAAATTGTTTGTGTTTTAAAGGTTGAACTTGAACTTGTATTTGGAACTTGAACTTGAACTATGGTAAGTAGATGGCTTTGAACCCATGTGTAATTTATCTGATTTTGAGGGATTTTTGGTTTTCAGCAATTTTTGATACTTGGTTTTGGAAAGAAAATCACCGGTTTTTTATAAAATCACTAGTTTTTTTATTAATTTGTGGGAAAAGTAATTGTTTTTGATAAATTAGTCCTGATTTTGGTGAAGTTGTATACATTAGTTGAATTGATTTTTGAAAATTGCAAATTTAGTCCCTGTGCAACTTTGAGTAGTTGAATTTTCATGTTTGGTCCTTTTGAAATCATAATTTGCGAATTAGAGGAATTGGTTAAGAATGTTAAGATCGTGTAGTTGAAATTGTGGGTTGAATTGACAGTTTATGTGTAGGAAAAACTTGCGAATTTGATGTGGTTCAAGAAAATGCAAATCATCCCCTTCATTAAACAAAAATGATGATAAACTTTTAAATAATACAATCCTTGATCTCGAAATTGACCCCTTATATATCAAAAACTTTGGATTTGGATAGAAAGGAATTTCATATATGATGATTTTAAATCTGATTTTTTTTTAGCATTTTAGTCCCTACAAGATTTTGATTTTCCATTTTTCTAACCAAGATAACACTTGGGCGGTTTTGGTGATGGCATTGCAATACTAAATTGTTTTTAAGTAAAGAGTATTTTGCAATGTAAAAATTCTGAAATTCTATTAAATGGGGTTGATTCTTGTCATTTAAAATTCAATAAATATGATCAGCGTGACCTGCTCACTATTCCAGCTTCCTCAGTTCCTTCAGAGTCGGCTTTCAACGAGGGTAAGAAACAACTTTTCGATCAGCAGTAGAGTATGATCGGGTCTACAGAGGGTGGTGGAGCTACAAGACTGGATGAAGGCAGACACCCGAACACCTTTATCTGAAGACGAGGATTTAGCGTTCAACTTGTCTAGCTTTAGTGACGGTTCAGGTCCTTCACAATCATACCAGGCCGATGAAGACGGGTGGTGAGTTCTTTCTCATAAATTTATATATTTAAAGTTATTTATCAAAAAACTTACTAACACTTTTACCAAGAGGGTTAAAAGAACTACGTGGTGGCTTGATCCTTTTTTGAGTATGCAAATGTATTATCTCAATTATAATTGTAACAATTTCTTTTATTATAACTTGTAATTAATTTAATCACTATATTTTATATATCTGAATTGTATTTGTATGATTAAATCAATAGAAGATACACATTTTACCAATAACAGTCTAACAGATAACAATATAAAAAAAATAAAACAAATTAAGTATGAATAAAATAATTGTAGTAAGTAAAAAAAATTATGCTTTTATACAAATAAATAAATAAAATATAACTCAAATATGAATAAAAACATGTATTTAACACAACTCTTTAATAAATAAATTTTTTAACAAAAAAAAGTATTAAAAACTTTATTAAATAAACCAAAAAAAAACCCGGTTGGAACCGGACCGAACCGGTCCGGTAAGGGTGGCACCGGTAAGCCAGACCGGTCCTAACCGGTCCGAAACGGGCCGATAGCCCCCCTGAATTATAATATTAGTCCGAGCTTCGAATATAGTTGATAAACATGATCCTTTTGAATTAGATATTTCATCTGCTTAGTTCTTCTTACAACTTTGGCGATATTTTAGAGGAGGTGAGGTTGCTTGAGATAATGATATAATGAATTTCTTTTTATAGATGTGTTGTAGATTTCTTTCACCGGTTGTAATGTATTTTTTGAGGGTTAGGTAAACGTTCTATACAAAGAAGTTACCTACATAGGTTAGAAAGTTTAAAATAGCAACTAAAAAGCTAAACGCAACTAACTCATACTTGTACAAGTTAATCTTCCACTATCATCTAAAAAAGAATGATGAAGGAATAAGGAAAATAAAATAGAAAAAATACACCTCTTAACTTCCTTGGTAACCGTTTCCCTAGAGGTAGAATCACCCCTCATAACAAGGTGATTTCTCGCTTTCCAAATACAATATACGGTAGCTCCAAAACCAATTCTCCATACTTTCCTTCTTCAATTTTCTCTAGTTTTTAGCTTCTTGAGCCATTTCAAAGCACTACAGAGTGTATTCATTTCCTTATTTATACCTAGCCAAATCTTTATTTCATCCCAAATCTCCCTCGCATAATCACAATCGAAAAATAGGTGCCTGTTTGACTCAAAGTCTTCTCCAAATAAAGCACAAAGTGGATCCAGTTCCAAATAAGTCACGCCATCCTTAATTTTAAGCCTCTCCCTCAATGCCGTCCAAACAATAATTGAATGTTTAGGTATTTCACGCGAGTCCCAAATAATGTTAGCCCAAGGCTTTACAAATGTTTTCTAGACAAAATAAATCATAAGGTTTCTTGTATAAAGCATAAAAACATTTACTCGATACCTTATGAGTTATTTGATGTGCATTTCCCGAGAAGATCCACAAAGCCAAGATGCTCTCGCGACCTTTAATGCCTAAGGACCCACAAATAATATCCTTAAACTCCCAATCATTCTTCAAAAGAGGGGAATCTCCCTTTTTAAGGTGCCACTCCCAAAAGACACAATCTTGAAATTAATCTCCATGAATCCACGTAATCCAAAGAGAGTCCTTTCTTTCCACAATTTTCCAAAGCATTTTTAGAAGTAATGCTTTATTGCATACTTCTAAATCTTTCAACCCGAGCCCACCTTGTTCTTTCCGTATACAAATTTTTCTCCAACTAACTTGAGGTGGATTTTTATCTCAATAAAAGTTTTGACATCATACTAATAACACGATAAAAAACACCAATCAGAACCGGAAATATAGTAAACTAAAAACAAGTGACGCCTTGTAGGACCGATCTAATTAATTCCAATCTCCCCGCAAATGAGAGAGAAAAAGCTCTCCAAGATCTCAAATAACTCTCTAATTTATCAAACTGAGGTTTATAATCTCTTGAAAGTATAACAGAAGAGTCAAGTGGGACACCTAAATAATAAAAAGGCACGACAACTTTTTCCAAGAGTGTTGGTGCCAAACCAATTTAGTGTCATCATTTGACACTCCAGTATAAAAAATATTAGAATTTTCAACATTTAATTGAAGCACCGAACAATCACCAACAATATTTAAACTATCCATGAGAAATTTTACTGACTCTTTATCTCCATTAGAAAGGAGCATTAAATCATCTGCAAAGGCGAGGTGGGTAACTTTTCTTTCCACATTCAGGATGATATTTGAAATTTATATTTGTATTCTTCTTCTAAATCCTAGAGTAGTATTCAAGGCAAAGAATAGAAAGATAAAAAGAAATAGGGTTACCTTGCCTTAAGCCTTTTTCACTTTTAAAGAAACCATGAATTTCACCATATATAGCCACCGAATAAAAAGGAGAAGATACGCAATCCATTATCCAATTCACAAATTTTTCCAAAAAAATCAATCCTTTAAGTGCCTCATGAAATCAAATCATACGCCTTCCAAAAATCAATCTTTATCGTGCATTTCGAGGAGCTACTATTGTTGTTGTACCTCTTTAGAAGCGCTTGCATAAGATGTATATTATTAACCATCGGTCTTCCCTCCACGAAATCATTTTGAGATTTATCTACTAAATTATTAAGAACCGGTTTAAGTCGATCCGCCATAATTATACCTAATAAGATATTAGATTTTTATACAATATGTTTCAAGATATTCTATCTTTAATCACTATCATCGAAATTATTCTTCTTACTAAAGAATACAAATAAAATTTAATACTGTCAAAATCCTCTAATTTTCTTACTTATAGTTTATTTTTATTTTTTATTTACTTCATATATTAATAATTTTTAAAATAATTCATGTTTCCTCTATCCTCTCTTATATCTCTTCTTTTCTCTCTATTCAAGTTTAATTTATAGCATGCTTCTCCTTTATTTTCTTTTTCTCATTTATTTTTTCATTTACAATAATTTCCTCTCTCTTCATTCATATTTTTTATTCTACTCATTTGCAGCTCTGTCGAGATTTTTGTTCGGAGAAGACTGGTCATCTTTTTCCAGCTCCGGTGAGGAACAGTTGCTCCGGCATCTTCCCCGTTTTCAAAGCCCGCAGGAGCTGTTTGACTTGCTATGGAAGACGAGATTCATGGGAGTCGAGAGCTGTGGAAGAGCTATGAAACACCATGGAAGACGTGAGTCATGGAAGAGCTCGAGATTCGCGGACGAGATCGAGATTCTTGTCCAGTTTATTGCTCCGGCAAAGAGCTTTCATGCCTGCTATGAATGGAAGACGGGCATGTTGCCACGATCTAACTCAAGCGAAGCTTCGTTCAACTCACCTACTCCGATCTACGAGTTTGAGTACTCTGATCTACTCCCCTGCTCTGATTTTTGAGTTTGATAACTCACTTCGTGAAAAGAAGAAGGTTGTTGCTCAGTTTGTGAATTTCTCAACTCATTTCAGTTCAAGGAAGGTTGATGCTCAATTCGTTTTCGTGAGAAAAGAAGGTTGCTGCTCAGACCTTCGAGTTTAAGTATTCGGCTCAGTTCGAGCACTCAGTGAAGAAGGCCCATATCTTTTTTTTGGACGCATAAGAAATTTCAAAAAGTTACATCGAGAATTAGCCGATACCTAGTCTAGAGAATCCATCCAATAACGTTGTTGTTGATTCATGTTTGTGTGATGCCCTGTGTCTGGCTACTTTAGCTAACGTGTATGCCCGACCATTAAATTTTTGCGGAATATGCTTGAATAAAACTGGGCTAACCTCTGTTGCCAACTTCTTGATCTGCCTAAGCCATGGTCTAAGCCTCTATCTAGCTGTCGACACTTGCTTGATACCTTGAATTATTTCAAGGTTGTCTGAGAAGATATTTATCCCCTTTTGTGTGTATTGTCTCGTCCTATCTAACGAAAATATAATCGCTTGTGCTTCTCCCTCTGTGCACGAGTTACACATGGTGACCGTTGAGAGATCTGTTCGATATCATGTTTCTTTATCAATCTGAACCACTTCTATCCCTGTGGGTTTGTGCGGCTGATCAAAAGAAGCATCACATGTAAATGCGATATTTGTTTGAAAGTCAAGATCACCATTTGTACCACTTCCATTATCTGTATTAGTATCATGTCTCTGTTCACTTCTATCCCATTCTTTGCCAAAACGTTCATCCATATTTTTGTTGGTAGTTCTAATGGTTTCATTTGGTTCAATCATATAATTACTATGCCTGCTCCTCATTGTTTATTTCCAAAGGTTCCATATGACTAGTAATACATAAGAGACAACCACTTCTCGTCTCCATCCGCCAATAACAAAAGTCTCAATAATCTGAAGAACCCATTGTCCTAAATCTTCGATTTCATGGCCAGTATTAATTTGAAGTACCGAACCAGCCCAAAACAATTTATCTATTCCACATTTAAGTAGCAAATGTTCCACGGTTTCTTGTTCCAAATTACACCACTGACATTCGATTTCAACTTCGCACTTCCTTGTCACAAGATTTTTACCAGTCGGTATAGCATTATTACACGCTTTCCAGTTGAAAATTCTTACCTTAGTGGGAAGATTTGAGTGCCAAATGGTTCTACAGAGCATACTCCCAGATGGAACTGTAGTTGATTGGCGAGGTGCTTCAAAGATTTCTAAATCTGTAAGAACCTTGTATCCTATCTTGTTAACGTACTCTCCGCTATTAGCATGCGGCCAAATAAATCTATCAGGTGAGTCTCTTGAGAAGTACAAGGATTGGATCATATGATTTGGACAAGGAATATGAGCATGATGTGGGTACCAGTGATTCTATCTTATGGAAGAAAAAAAGTGTTTCCTTAAAGTTGCCTTATTGGGAGTTCAATACATTGCGTCATAATCTAGATTTCATGCATATTTAGAAAAATGTTTGTGATAATGTAATTGCGAAATTTTTAAATATCAAAGGAAAAGGTAAATATAATTCAAAATCTTTCCATGACTTGGTGGAAATGTGTATAAGATAATTATTGTCATGATACTGTCTAGACTGTCATTTTTTGTAACGAAGTGATATTTCTGTACGTGAGATATTTAAATAAGTGGAAGAGAGAAAATAGGAAAAGAGAATATTATATTAATATCGCAAGAGCCATAAAGGCCGAAGAACAAGAGAATACTAGAGACTGCATTGTGAATTGAGTTGTTGTCTAACATAATAGAGTGAAACCGTATATATAGGTCTAACTACTTGGTGAACAAGAAAGGTAAAGCTAAACTAATTAGGAAATAAATACAACATGGAAATAAAATAATCTAATAAGGTAATAACGGATTATGGTAATAATATCTTTAACACCCCCCTCAAACTCAAGTAGTTTGGACAAATAGCAACTTGAGTTTGAAATATGAATCATTGATGACGAGTCTTGACCTTGTTAATTGAGAAGCATGATAGAGGTGTTGACGTGGTGAGATGTTGATGTCGTGGCATGGCGGTAAGGTGGAGCGACGAGCCAAGAATAACCGGGAACCAAAAACCGAATGTTGAGCGAGTTGCCGAGATTACACCATTGGATGGCCTAACGAGATACCGAGATGAGACCACTAGATGGCCTAACGAGATGAGACCATTGAATGGCCTAACGAGATGAGACCATTGAATGACCTAACAAGATGAGACCATTGAACGGACTAAGGAGATGAGACCATTAAATGGCCTAAGGAGACGAGACCATTGAATTAATGGCCTAATTAGATGGGACAATTGAATGGCCTAACGAGATGACGAATCTTACGGGGATTAATTTCGATTCCTACGAGAGGAACAAGAGAAAAGTTTATTTTTGCACGGAAGCGATTGAAACGAGAATGAAGGAGTAACATGGAAGATATAGATTAACGAATTGCGGAAGCGAACATAAAGATAACGAGAAATCACTTTGGATTGTGGCTCTGATACCATGTTAACTTGCCAACTCAACTAAACGTTTGAACTTTTAGTTGAGTTGGCAAGTTAACATGGTATCAGAGCTCTAGGTACTTCAGGTCATGGGTTTGAGTCTATCCACCGTCACCTACCTCGATATTACCACGTATATTGCTTAGATCAATCCATCTCTTCTATTAAGCCTACACGTGAGGGAGCGTGTTAGAGTATAAATCTCTTATAATCTGTTCTCCGCCTTCTTCTAATAGTTCGAACTTTTAGTTGAGTTGGCAAGGTAACACTGTATAAATGATTACTGTCATGATACTAGCGTTATTGTCATCAATTAATGCTACCAAACAATTTTTGTAACTAAGTAATACTAGCTTTACTGTCATGATAGAGAATCGTTCTTTTATGTTATTAATTTTACGATTATTTTTAGTTTATATCAACTGTATCAATTTTTCTTTAAACATTTTTATGGCTCCCAAAACAACGTACCTGCATATTGCGTAACAACTATAATTTTAGTAGTATTTTATTAGTGTTACTGAACTACCTACCTGTATTTTTTTCTAAAGCTTAATGGAGTAGAAAAATCAACATATCCCATATTTAATTTAATGTCTATATAGCTTTAAGATCAAATAATTAGAAAATTAACTTTCACAGAAGAAATTCAGAAATTAACTAAAACAACATTACCATTAGAAGATGGATTCGTAACTTGATCAGTAATTTCAGTTTTAATGGTGGTATCATCCAAAGGCGTGGTGGGTGTACTTGTATTGGTCGTTCTTAGCCTACGATATAATCTTCCCATCCTATAAAAATTAAAACACGACAATAAACATGAGCATTAGATCATAATATTGCGAACTTAACCAATAAATGTTAGCAAATTCAAAACCCTAAATTGGACAGACTAAATAATTAGTCTCTTTAAAAAATTGAAGAAAAGTTTTAAAATATTAACGATAAACAGAAAATATAGTTATACATAGGATTGATAGTTGTTACCTTTGAGATTTGATAAGAGTTTGATTCGCTAGGGTTAATAGAAAGAGTTTTTTTTCTGATGAACTAAGTGAAGTATGTATAAGAATGCAAAGAGTATGCCTGAAAAAAGTGTTATATTTTAATTATTGAAAAAATAGAGATATTGCGAAAAACTAATTAGGGACGTGAAGACTAAAACTGTTATTTTTTTAATTATATGATTATGTAACTAAAATATAAAGATTCTATTTACTTTTTTTTTTTACGTTTGATTTTTATATGTTATGATTTTTTTTTTACTTAATTATATTAGAACATAAGTCCTAAAGTCTTTCTTTTTTTCATTTACATCAGCCATTTTCCCTTTTTACTTAATAATATCAGACTTTTGATTTTCATATATTAAGATTCTTTATCTTAATTATAACAAATCCTCGATCTTTTCTTTTCTTTGTTTATTTAAGTAGGGTGACTTAATTTTGTCTTCTAATGCAAAACAAAAGACAAGTGCACACAGGTTGAACACTTAATTACGTGTGAGTTTTTTTTATTTTGTCCATCAATTTTTAGCTTGTTTACTTTTTTATTTTGTGCATCAAATTTTAGCTTTGTTTATTTAATTTTTTTTATACATGAAACTTGTCAGTTAATCAATCCAAGCAAATATTCGATGGGAGATCCAACATGCAATATTTCAAAAATTAACGAATTGATCAATCAAGCAAGAATGTAAGGGAAATTATCTCTAGTTTTTTGTGTATATTTGATTTTAATATTAATAATGTGATATGCTTCCCGTAGTAAGTTTTTTTTGGTTGGTTACAAGACCAAAAAAAAAAAACAAGAGGTCAAAGACCTTAACCAATTCAAACCTCTTACTGATGGAAAGACCACTATTGAGGGAAATTCAGACTCACTCTTGGTATTGATCTGAGAAGACTTTAGTCCCACTGGAAAAGGTTACTTTTGTACAGGCTCTGATTGCAGCAGTTGCCACGACGAAAAAGTAGTCTTTGTTCTAGTGAGATGTGGGGCATTTATTTCTGAATGGAAAAGTACATGAGGGGCTTCCCATGCCACCTTCGCCAGGGTGATCAGTTTCTTCAAATCTAGTTAGTCGACTCAGGAAGGCCTTGTATGGACTAAAACAAGCAAACTACGGCTCGGCAAACCAGTTCAACCGATACCCATTTTGCTAAAAGTATTGAGCAGAGTTGGTAAGGTAACCGGAAGGTGATGCATGACTCTCTATCTAAAATGATTTGCAAGTCTATCGGTAAACCTGTTGTCCTGTCCTGGAATGTATCTAATGATAATCGACCTACAGGTATGTACCAGCTCTTTTATCTTCCTGAGCATCCGGTGAATTCTCCAGCTTGCTGCAGACAGTTACCCGATACCCTGAATAACTTCAATGTTATCTGAGAAGATGGTCTTCTCCTGGTCGCTATGTTGTAGATCTCGGTTCCGCGTCCTAGGCGGTCGATCGGGGCTAAGCGCGTAGGAGGGGTTACGCGGGGCCTAGGCGGGATTACGAGGCTTTTATTCTCGCCATATAGTTTTATATATTTAGTAATACATGTGTATTAATTGAAAATAATTTAATCTATTTAAGTCATAAAATTCATCTAACACCACTATAGTAAATATGAAAATACTAAAATTAGAGTTATAATATCTATTCGAGAATTTATGAGTTAAAAAAACTAAAAGAGGGTCTGGACGGCTATTTTTTCCATTAATCGGTGCCTCTTCCTTGGTGACTAAGGCGTTAGGAAAAAACGCCTAGCATTTTTACTAGGGGTAAGCGGCTGAGGGGGGAGTTGACGCCTAGGCGGCGCCTAGACGGCGATATCTACAACATAGCTTGGTTGGGGTAATTCCCACATAATTTTGTAGCCTCGAAGACTACTTAAGCCTCCCCTTCAATCGCTTTCTCAACCATGGATGTTTTTTCGTGGCTGACCCTAAGCACTATCGTCTTATGGATCAAGAGATACCTATCCCATTGGTTCAGAGGTTTTGTTGAAAGAGGCTTCGCATAGAAACATTATCTCAAAATCTGATTCCACAACTAGTTCCTTCTCTTACGCCTGCTATTATTTATATGTATATTATATGTTGCGTTTCTCCAATTATTTCCAAAGAGTTTGTTCATAGCGGTATTGGTGGGTCCTATTACCGCGTCAATTTCAATACTTCAGTTTTTATGTATTCCTTTCATTTTTGTCTTCCATATATTCCAAAGTTATAATCCCCCTAGCGCCGAAACTATTTTGGTATCTCAATCTCCTTTTGTGTAGGTTTTAATAATGTTCATAAGCCACCCCCAGTCTGGCATTGAGTTATCTTGTATTTTAATCTGGAGGGCGGAGCCCGCCCATATCACCTAACAATCTTGACAGCAAAGTAGTAGGTATTGTACAGTCTTAGTTCGCTGGTGACACTATCTTCATTCCTTAGAGTTTGAAAAGGTTTTCATTTGTTGGAATGACATTGTTGCAAGCTTTCTAGAGAAAAATCCTTACTTTGGTTGTTATGTTTGTGTTCCAAATGCTTTTACAAAAGCCTGGTTTTGCCAACCCAATCTCGAAGAATCTTGTGGCTCATTTCCCAGTTCTATCTCTGTAAAGACTTTGTAACCTGTTTTTGTTGTATATTCCTTATATTTCAAGTGTGGCCAAATAAATCTATCCTTAATATATATGTTTAGAACTTTAATCTTCTTTATTTTTGCGATAAGTGGTTGTGGGAAGATCTCGTCCAACAATTCATAATTTCATTATTTAGAACCATTTATCTGATATTGTGAGGTTGTCTCCAACTTGCAGTTCAGATGACTTTCTTGTTTTCATAGCGTTTCGATCCACTTTTCCGTATTAAGTAATAACGTGTTTTTAATGAAAAACTTTGACGGAGAGAAAAGAAATACTCCATTAGTCCAATTAATAGTTTGGGAAAAAAATAAGTCTGACTTATCGACTTTTTCTTTTTTAAACCATAAGAAGAAGAAAAAAGTATTTGCTAAAAGAATTTTAACAAAAGTATTTAATTATTAGATGTAGCCATTAATATTTTATTTTATAAAAAATATCTAATAAAATAATTATTTATTAAAAATATTCTCTCTATCTTTATAATACCTTTACTATCCTAATTATAAAAATATTATTTATTTTTAGGGTGATTTCCTTATAGAGTCCACAAGTAATCAGTGATTGCCCATCAGGTCCAGCCCACCGCAAATGACAGACTTGCCCCTAGTTACCCATTAATTGGAGATTTGTTACCAAAACTAAAACACTAAAATCATGCAATTAGTTAAAAATTAAAACAAAGAAATTAAAACAAAGAAATTAAAGCAAACAAAAATCGCTAAAATTATGCAATCAATCAAATCAATAACCCAGAAAAATTACAATCAGTAACTAATAAAATTCAAATGCAGCAACTGATTAAAAACTTGAAACTTTTGTTCAAATGGACGATGGTGGGTTGTCCACTAAACTCGATGGGTAATGCTTTGTAATATCGATGGTGTGAATGTTGAAGTCGTTGGGTTAGCAAAAACTGGTGCAGACTATGAAGGTGGGAATGAAGATGATGGGTAATGCTTTGTAATATCGATGGTGTGAATGTTGAGTTCGGTGGGTTAGCCATTAGTGCTGTCGTCTATTGGTAGTGGATTATCTGTATGATATTGATGGGTTGCATTTTAAAACTAATGGGTTACGGTGGGTCGGATGTCAGGCGCTGATGGTCGGAGTTTGGATCAAGAGGGGCGGCGTGAATGGAGTTTGGTGGTGGTCGGTGTTGAAGGAAGAACGATGGTGCGTGGGTCGGCTTCGATGGAGGAGAACGGGAGGTTGGCTGCTGCTTGTTGTTGTCGCTGTGTATCTTCTCGGTGGTGGCTGATGGTCGGAGTTTGGATCAAGAGGGACGGCGTGAATGGAGTTTGGTGGTGGTCGGTGTTGAAGGAAGAACGATGGTGCATGGGTCGTCTTCGATGGAGGAGAACGGGAAGTTGGGTGTTGCTTGTTGTTGTCGTTGTGTATCTTCTCGGCGGTGGCTGATGGTCGGAGTTTGGATCAAGAGGGGCGGCGTGAATGGAGTTTGGTGGTGGTCGTGGTTTGTGTATGAGAATAAATTTGTCAAATCATTAATTGAGTTTCCCGTAATAAAAAGCAATATTTAAGGGATTTAAATCAATTAGCTAATAATATGGAGTTGGTTACATGCGAGAATCAAGGAAATCTTAGATATGATCTGATATAGTCAGGGGCATCGATGGTATAGAATAATATCAGCTGGACCTGGATGGGTAAAAATGATGGGTTGGACCTGTTAGGGGTGGATAGTTGGGTTGGTGGACTTAATTGGCTAAAAACTCTTATTTTTAATATAATATTTATTTTTTAATATTTAAACAAATAATAGGGTACCTCCACCATCACTACCACCATGTGTATAATCACCACTACAACCACCACAACCACAACCACCACAACCACCACCACCGCCTACTACTAATTCCATCACACACGCGTGCGTCTGTGATTTTTTTTTAAATCGTCATAACTAATTCTAAAAAAATCAGAAAAATTAAAAATTTACATTTTTTATAAAGCAAATTAATATTCACGTCTATGATTTTTTTCTCGCAAACATGAAATTTACTGTTTGAAACAATGAATTTCGTGTCTGTGAAATAAATTCAAAAAAAATCATAGAAGTAAATATTAATTTGCTTTATCTAATTATAAATTTTTTTTATTTTTCTGGTTTTTTTAGAATTAATTATGACGATTTAAAAAAAAAAATCTGGACGCGCGCTTGTGATGGAATTAATAGTAGGTGGTGGGGGTGAGGTTGGTTGTTGCTATTGTTATTGTGGTGGTGGGGTGGGGTTGGTTGTTGCTATTGTTATTGTGGTGGTGTGGTGGTGGTTGAAGTTGTAGTGGTGGTGGTGGTGGTGGTGGTAGTAGTAGTAATAGGGTGATGGTTGTGGGGTATGGTGGTAGAAAGCTGTAATAGGGTGATTAAATTTAAATGATAAATAATAGAATAATTAAAATAATTATATAAGGGTATTTTTTATCAAAGTATATTTTGAATAAATAATTTTATTAGAAGATAGTTTTAGTAATTGTTAAAAAAAAGGAGATCGATAGTCGGCCTAGTCATTAGGTTACTCCGCAGAGACCGAGGTCCTAGGATGGAATCTCATTGGAGTCAAAATGACTCCGAGTCGAAAGTGGCTCTCTCATGTATAAAAAAAAAATTAATAAATAAGTTTTTTAATAGATATTTATAGAAACTATTAGAAAATTTATAAAAGAAAGAGAAAAAAAAAGCCACCAAGTTCTGGTTAGGTTCCAAACGTTTAAAACGAACTGACCCGACCTGTGAATAGGTTTAATGTGTTGAAAAATAAAACCCTAATTCCTCCTCACAACCTAAGCAACCGCAACCATGAAGACTGTATCAGGGAAAGTGGTGAACACAGCCCCAATTTCTTTGTCTAAAGCCGCTAAGGTTATCTCTAATTTCGCATCTTTCGACAATGGAGCGTCTGATGCCGTTTCAATATATCTCAGACGAGCTTCCGAAGCATTCGATGCTTTAGTTCAGTTTCATAAGGATCTCAAAGCTCCTCGTTCCCATTCAACTCGTAAGCCCAAAAATCGACATTCTTCTACTGACCCCCAAATTAATGAAGAAAAGGAGAATTCTGAAGATGGTGTTGAAGAAAAGAAGAAAAAGAAGCACAGGAAAGAGGCGGAAATCGAAAACCCAAAAATGATTGAAAAAGGATTAGCAGAAGATGGGATGAAAAACAGGGATAAGAAGAAGAGAAAGAGGGGGAATGAAGATGAAGAGAGATTGAATGTTGAAGATGGCGATGATAAAGACAAGAAGAAGAGGAATAGCGGTGAAGAAGGGGTTGATTCTGCGGAGAAGAGTAGGAAGAAAAAGAGTAAAAGAATTAAGATTGAAAGTTAAAAAGTAATACGTTTTTGGATTGATTAAGGTCAGTGTAATGATATGTAACAGTAGAAAACTATAGAAACTTGTTATTCGAGCTAATCCAATTTATGATTAGAAGAGGAAATTTTGAGTATTATAATTTGATTGTTCGTTAAAATTTGTGTTTACAGAGTATGTTTTTTATGTTATCTGTTTTATTTTATTTTATATTGAAGATTTCATGATTATATGTTTGAAATTTTGCTCTTTGGAAAGAAGCTTGTGTATCTTCTATTAGTAAATATGAGAGCCTATATTGAAGATATAGGAAGACTTTATTGGTATAGCTTCAGTAATTTCTCTTTGGACACTATTTCAAAGGTTCTAATGAGGGAATTATATAATCTATGGCTTTTGGTGTGTTAATTGGTGTTAGATGACTAAAAAAAGAAAATGCCAACAAATTTGTTTCTCTCCTTATACATCAAGTATCTTTACCAGCACTCGCTTGCTTTGAAGAAATAGTATGGTATACAACAAAAGGTGAAATGCCCTCAGAAGGTGAAAGTTGTGTGTGGAGTAAAATGTCAAAACAGAGCATTGTCTTTCTTTTCATGAGAGGTTCCTTAGTGAGGGCCGTGTGGGGAGTGTTGTATAGAGAATGGGTGTTGGGGGTCTTGGGAAATGCAATAGGAATGCAGCAGCTTAGGAGGATCAGAACAGGTAGCCCCGAAAAGTTAATTCAGCAACATACAAACAAAGCAACATACAAACAAGTAGATTATTTTCGGATAATTAGGAGTAAAGTAAAGATAAAATTATCAGTAGATGAGCAAATCCCATTTTTAGGCTATAACCTATGGCCTAAGATAAAAACTTTTTTAGGCCAAACATTTCAAAAGACTATTTTCAGGCTAAACGTATTTAAAACGTCTATTTTCAAGTCATTTCACTAACACCTATCATATGCTCATATATAAAATTAAATTCAAAACCTATCAAAAAATATCACTTATAATGGGACATCATAATTTAAACCATAGTAGTCTCGAGATTGTTAACACATAAGTAAGAACTCAAAAAGATCTAAAACTTGTGATGTGGTATACACAAGCATGCAATTAAGGAACATGTATCGATATGTTATGCTCATGTAATATCATATCAAATATGCTAGACAATGAAGCACTAAGTCTATTTATAATATAATGAACGAAAGAATAGTGAGAAAGATTAAATATTTGAGCTATATGGTAGCCCTTGACTCGTATTTAGTGTTTTATATGTCGGTTATTCCGTATATCTTCACTAAGATATTTTAGACTATTTTCGATATCATAAAAATCTTATTTGATAATTTGATTATAGAGTGTACATAATACACATGTGCGTGTACATAGGAGTAGGCTGAAGCCTCTTTCTTTTCTTTAGTCATGTACAATGATCTTCCGATCCTTTTTGGTTTTTTTTTTTTTGTTTTTTGACGACGAAGAAAATTCTACCCTACTGTACAATTAACCGATTCCTAATCGAGAGAATTGCATCATCAAAGATTCTGATGTCACGGCGTCCTTCCTTGCCCTGTGTCTGGCTTTTTTCGCTAAGGCGTCAGCTCGACCATTGAAATGTCTCCGGATGTGCTTAAAAACCACTGGACTAACTTCTGTGGCCAGTCTGTTAATATGCCTAACCCATGGCCAGTCTTTTTGGTTATTAAAATTTACCTTCTTAGATGCAAATGACTTTAGATAGATATTGCCTATTAATATTTCTTATTTTATTTTATTTTTTCATTTGATCAAGGTTTTCTATTCAAAAAAATTGTGATTGAGAACTTGATCAAACCTTCGTTTTTTACTTAACTCAACCCCAGTTACACATAATTTTGTCATCTTACAAAGTGAAAAGACAAACTATTCATATCTTACTCATTATCCAATATAAGACATGTAATATCGACCAAGGTACCCACAAACTTAAGAACAGATGACAAACATATCCAAGATTAAAAAGAAAATACGTGGGTTGTGAAAGAAACAGGCAAAAGCTTATAGCAGCTAATAATGATAATCTTACACAAGGGATAAGCTATGGATCAAAGAGCTAATAAAAGAACCGTCTAATTTATTTCAATAATGACTCAAGGGGAGGGAAGAGAGAGAAACTCTCTCTTCTCTCTTTTAGGGTTTGTAGTGAAATCTTTCCAATTTTATCAAACATCTTTTTTCTGCTACCGTTCTAATTAAATCTCCTCCTACTTCGATGGCCATGGCTGACAGCCGTGAGCCCCTTGTTGAGTTTGGACGATTCTCGACTGATATGAGAACTTCTACTTTGGGATGGAAGCTGGTCAGAGGCGCTGCAGATGGAAGGAGAGATAGGGCATGCGTTGGGTCTGTGGGGTTTGGGGGCTCGACAAGGAATGGTGAGTCTCGGACCTCCGTCCGTCTCGGTGGTGGCGACTTTTTGATTGGACAGAAACGTTGGATTCGGAGCAAGGGTTGGTCGAAAGCGATGGCTAATGGGCTGGGCCCAGTTGAAACGCAGGTATGTGATTGTGGTCTCTATAAATTTCTTCCCATGGATACAGTGGTAAACGTTATCAGACTTGGACATCTGCTAATTTACATTCTCATATATAACCGTATTATACTCGTAGTACTGTTAGAATCAATAGTGACACAAGAGTTGGACAATCTTGGGATTACAGTGATGGTACAAGGTTCTATTTGGTTTTACATGGATCAACATGAGATATTTGATTAAATGAATCTTATACTGCTGATGATATATTGGTTGAAAATAACATTTGTCATAAAAGAACACCTGAATTGGATTTGGTTCCAATTTAGAATATATTGTGGGATAGGGATAATTGGTAAAAATAATACTATTCAGCTCAAGTGCGAGTACCATCCTCGGCCTGTCCTATCCTCCGTGGTTCAAACCCAACTTTGGGTTATGTTTAATTGGGAGGACTTCCGGTGTTTTACACTGGGGCAAGTCATGGTAGCGATGCTAATCATGATTAAGTACCTACTTTTGGTTCTTGGTTTCTGTTAGTGCGGTGTTGTTGTAGTTATTTTCACGGGGATTCGGAAAGGTGTGAGGGGTTATAAGACTTGCAATACGCGAACAGGTTGGTGCTTTTTATCGACGACTAGCACATCTTGCAATCTACAATGGTTACAATGGGATAATTTGATGATAGGTGTTCTAATGAATAGTTTGACTAGTTCCTTTTATGTAAATATTGGTACAGTAGATAGTGGTTGTAATAACTCAGTTTGATGTAATACGAACTATATTTTCGACCAAAAAAAATTATTTCACTAATGTGTAATTTCATTCACACAATTTTTCCTCAATATCGTGAATGGATGGATACGTTTCTCGAATTACCAGCTTCACGATATATCCACTTAAATTTTCCACGACATGACTTTTTCTTGTCAAATGGATAATAAAAAAACTTTTAATACATACAAATACTATTAAGAAACCTATCTGAATAGATTAAGGAGAAATTCGTCCATCCTGACAGATTATTCCTTCTAATACACCTTGCCAGGGCATCCGCCGTAGTGTTAAACCGCCTGTTAATATGCCTAATATCCCATTGTGGACATCGACCTAGCCAACTTTCTATTTCAGAAAGAATGGGTTTAAGGCTCCAATGAAACCCGGACATTTTTTTAATTCCTTGAATAAGTTCAAGGTTGTCAGAGTAGAACGAAACCCTCTGACTAGAGAGATCATAAGAAGATCTCATGGCCAATAACATGGACCACGCTTCACCAGTAATCACAGTATTGATCTTACATTTAAATTCACTTTTCTGTCAATGAACCCCTTAGTATTAATCTCAATCGCAGCCACCAAAGAGATGATATTATTATCTTTAAACAAGGTGTCACACATCCAAACCATATCGGTCTTATCATTCACAGCTGGGTTGTCTAATTCTACATTTGCCTCCACAATATCCACCTCGTCGCCTTGACGAGTCATCTACTTTTCACCAAACAGTCTACTCATACTATCTTTGACGCGGTAAAATATATCATCAATACACCATTTTTTCCTCTCATGAAAGCTTTTCATCCTTTCCTTCCATATATTCCACACAATAGACAAAATATATGCTGCAACAACTTTTTTATCCCATCCGTTCATTGAGAAACTATTCAAGTATTAACTAACCATTCTTCCATATTATCCTGGATGTTAGGGTCAATTTTAATTTGTAGAGGAGAACGAACCCAAACCTCCATACTGAATGGACATTTAAGAATCAAATGGGATACACTCTCTCCTTCCATTTCACACCACTCGCATAGATCTTCTTTCAAGCACCTTTGTCTGACTAATTTATTTTTTGTGGGAATCGCGTTATTACATACTTTCCACCCGAAATTTTTAATCTTAGCTTGCACATTTGACCTCCAAACAATGTTCCATAATTCTCCTTTCAAAATTTCCCCATTTCGTGACGATTGAGATTCATTGGCAATATCTTCATCAATAATAGCATGATACCCCGATTTCGTCGAGTATTCCCCATTCTTTGAAAAAGGCCAAATAATTCTGTCTTCCGTATTATATTTGATAATAGGAATCTCTCGAATATATGATACCATCTCATTAGAAAATAAGCTCTTAAGGACATTAAGATCCCAGCCATTACCTTGCTTATTAATTAATCTGCTCACCATTTCCAAATAACAGTTTGTCGGCTTCTCCACATATCTCCCTTTGCTAATCCACCAGTGCTTCCAAATATTAATTTTTGAACCATTACCAACTTGCCAAATACAACTCTTTTTGAGGAATTGAACGCCTTTAAAAATGCTTGCCCAACTCCATGATCTTTTTTTCGACAATTTTGTATCCCAAATAGTGTTATCCGGAAAATAAATTGCTTTCAGATTTTTTGCAGCAACCGATTCAGGTTTATTAATAATTTTCCATGCTTGAGCAGCGAGCGTCACAATATTCATTTTGTGTAAAACTCAAAATCCTAATCCACCAACTCTCTTAGACCTTGAAACCTTCTTCCATGCAACACAATGAATTATTTTCCTATTATTAGAATCCCACCAAAAATTAGCAACAATGCTAGACATCATTTTACATAATGTCTTCGGGAATTCGAAGATCGACATAGAATAGTTCGGTATAACTTGTAGAAAAAACTTTGATAAGCACCTCCTTACCACCATCAGATAATAAATTTGCCACCCAGCTTACTGATTTTGACAATAATCGATCTTTAATATAGTCAACGTTTTGACTCTTAGTTCTCTTGATCGAAAGAGGAATACCCAAATATTTTCCCAAATCATTAGTACATTTTATATTAAGTTTATGAGTAACCTCATTCTTTATCTGTGTCGGCATATTTTTACTGAAAAAATGGACGATTTTCCCAAATTAACATGTTGACCCGACACATTACAATAATCCCTCAAAATCTCCTGAAAAGTCTCAATCTCTTTCGATTGATATTAATAAAGAATAACGCATCGCCAGCAAACAACAGATGAGTAAGAATCGGACAATGTCTGGTAATAGAAATACCCTTAATAGATCCTTCTCTGCAATGATAATTGATAAGACTAATAAGGCTTTCCATAAGCAAAGAAAAAAGAAGTGGCGATAATGGATCCCCTTGCCTAAGACCCTGAGAAGGTTGAAACTTCTTGAGCCTTTGGCCGTTAACTTTAACTTGAAAAGAGACTGAAGAGATACAATTCATAACCCAATTGATCCATTTATCACAAAACCCAAGAGCCGATAAAGTTTTTGCAAGAAAATTCCAGTTTACTTGATCATACGCTTTTTCCATATCTAATTTAACCGCCACGTAATTCTTCTTTGTTCTTCGTTTAGTATTAAGGAAAAAGCAACTTCCTAAGCAATCAGGATATTATCTTGTATATTCCTACCTTTTATGAAAGCGGCTTGAGTAGGAGACACAATAACATCCATAAACTTTTGCAATCTGGAGGCCAACATCTTAACAATAATTTTATAACAGATTTTAGCACACGAGATAGGCCTATAATCTTTAACACTTTCTTGATTACCACCTTTAGGGATAAGCGTAATAACTGAATCATTGATTTTCTTTAAATCCATATTAGATTCGAAGAAATCTTTAACAAAATTAAATATATCACCTTTAATAATTTCCCAAAACTCATGATAAAATTTCCTAGGAAGGCCAACAGGACCTGGAGCTTTAGACCCCGACATATCAAAGACAGCTTTTGTAACCTCCTCCATCGACGGCGAAATAGTAAGTTCTTCATTCATAGAATAAGAAACTTTAGACGGAATGTACTGCGTGATATTGTTATCATCTTTGGTAGGATTTTCTCTGAAAAGATTATGATAATAAGAGTTAATAATTTGATTAATCTTTTTTGGATTCTCCGTCCATTCTCCCTCGTTATTCTTGATATTACAGATTCTATTAATTTTTCTTCTGCTCATGGTTTTAGCAAAAAAATACCAAGTATTTTTATCCCCTTTCTTGATGAATAAGTCTCTAGCTCTATCTTCCCATAAAATTTCTTCAAATCTCCATAGTTCTTCAATTTCTTGTTTGATAATATGTTCTCTTTCTATATTATTCTCCGAGCACGGTCCATTATTTAACATAACTAATTCTTTTTGTAATTCTTCAATTCTTTTTATGTTATTATGAAAAGTATTTTTGCTCCATCCTTTAAGTGCTAGACACGTTGCATCTCTTTTGTCACAAAATTTAACAATACTATTATCACCATCTTTCCCCATCCAACTATTCCTAACAATATCCTTACATTGCGAATGTTCAAGCCATCGAGATTCAAAGATAAAATATTTATCAAACCTTATACTTTTAGAATTACGTTTAAGAATGATAGGTGAGTGATCAGACCCAATTGCCGGATAAACTGTAGTAATAGCATTCAGGAAAGATGCACACCGCTACATATTAGCTAGAGTTTTCACTATCTTTTGTGTGGTTGTCCCATGTAAATTTACAACCTTTGATCGGAATGTCCACCAAATGATTGTCGTTAATAAATTCATTAAACTTTAATATTCTATCAAGAGTAGGTGGTTTTTCCCCTTCTTTTCATCAAACTTTGATATGTCATTGATATCACCAGTTTATCAATTTGATTAATTTTTGTTAAGCGATTTCCAAAATTTATCTTTATCCTCATCCTTATTAGGCGCATGGACACAGAATAAGACCCAAGAAACTTCATTAGATTCAAATATTTCCAGCATAACAAAATTAGAACACGAGTACTTAATAGAAATGGAAAGCGAGACTTTCCACAAAACCAATATACCCCCGGACCTAAAGGCACTTCCTCCGGGGTCGACAACATGACCATTATTAAAAGACTTAAAATGAGAGCAAGATTTAAGATCTTTCCTTCTCAAACGACTTGTTGACATTTGTTTAATAAAGGGATCAAAACCTAACCACCCTTCTTTTGGCTAGTAACTTGGCTTCCTAACATTAAATCAAAATTTTATTGAACTTTTGTAAAGTTTAAAACAATTCCTTCTAAATCTTTTAATTATTCCAAAAGCAATGGATTTTCTTAAACAAAGATAGAGTTATCATCCTCAAGCTCATCATTGTTTTCTAAAAAGGATTGTAAAAGGTTTTCAAAATCTTGGTTTATTTTTTAAAGATATCTTTTTTCAATTTGTTTGCTTTAAGAGAGTTTTTCTAATCACATAAAAGAGAATCATAAGAAATTTTTGAAATATCATCTAATTCATCTTGAGATAAACATAAGCTAGGGTTGGAATTTATCTCATCATAATCTTCTTTTTCTGTTGCCTTGAAAGCAACATAGTTGGCTACATTATCTTCATCGTCGCTTTGGTTTGATCTATCATCATCGCATGTTGCATTTAATTCCTTCTTTTATTTTTCTTTGAGATGATTGGGAATCGGGTTTGATATAGTCACTCTTATAGAAATTATAAAGTAGGCTCATCCTTCTTATAGCTCTTGTAAGGTCTACTTGAGGTACTGCGATCTTTGTATCTTTTGTGTCTCATAATATTATTGGCATATGTAGCAATGACTTCATCATCTTCTTATTTACTTTTCAAGTTTACCTCAATAAACTTTTCCTTCTTACGAATTTGAGCATGAAAGGCAAGACCCTTCTTGAAAATTTTTCTATCTTCTTCTCTTAGTTTTTCTTGATCAAGAATGATTTCTTCCATCATGAGCTTACAAATGAGTTCATGAGTGGACATTTGATGTCTCCCTAATTGTTCTTATTTTCGACCCTTGGGAGACATCATTTTTTGTGTTTATTTAATTAATTTGATAGACTTTTGGACTTAATATGCAATAACTCGGAACTCCCTTTTTATTTCTAGCATTTTTAATTTATAAAACTTTTGCGCGTAATATTGGTATTTTTAGTGTAAAGTTTACAGGTTTTAGATGTTAGCTAGGAGAGGAATCCGAGGAGAAAGTCAAAGATAGTGAATTAGAGTCACGACTTGAAGATAAATCCCGAATATATTATTTTTAGAGCTGAAAATCCATTTTCCAGGCCATAGAGTGCTGATTTCGAGGTGCTTAAGCGATGATTTAGCCGCTGACCTTTGAAGAGAAAACATTCCTTATCGAGTTACGGAACTTTAGCAACTGGAATGAGGTCAATCGGAGTCATAACGCATCGGGAAAAGCCGTTTTAGTGAAGGTGTATCAGCAGTTACGGGATTTTGGGCTTAGAAAGTGGGCTTGGACATTTAATTAATATTCTATTCTCTGGTCCAAGCCCTAAAACGAATTTATGCTTATAAAAGGAGGTATGGACTTCTATTTTTCACACAATTCACATTCCACAAGATTAAAACACCAGAGAGAAGCAACAGAAGGAAGAAGAAGATGCTACAAGAGCTGGAGTGGGTCTATAGCTCCGTTCTCAGTCATTCCAATTCCGGAAATTAGGTTTCTTTTATCTTTTATTTGTAATCAGTTATGAATTCCATTTATTTTAATTTAGTTTTTAATTTTAATATGAGCTAAACAATTCATAGTGCTTGAGAACAAACAATGGGTGAATCTTAATTTTATGAAATAACGAATGTTGAATTTGGGTTTATATTAAATTAAATTAGATTGGGTTCATTACTCTTTTCGATAATTTGTGCTTATTTACTGATTTTAGAGCCACGAACTAAGATTAGGTATTAGTATCTAAGCTATTCCATATATGTGGCGTATGGATCATCCTGACGGAGGGTTTAGGTATAGAATTAATTATTCAATCTAGGATAAAAGCTATTGATTCTGACGAACTTAGCTAATTCTAGGGCCAATGAGGTAAAACACTTAATCATCCAACGGTGGATCATATTTACCCTGACGGGACTAGTGACACTTTAGGATCGCCTTATAGTCCACCCTGACGGGGGTATAAGGAATTTAGAATCCCGACCATTGTAATTGACCGATTTAGCCCTTAAACAACATAAGTTAGGAAGTAAGATTAGGAGGATCCTTGCGTTCTCAAGTACTACATCTCATACTGCGTTTTCATTCATTTTACTTGCGTCTTAGCTTCTACTTGCATTTAATTATTTGTCTTTTATTCATTAGTTTTAATAAACAAAACCAAACAAACATTTTATTATCTTTTATTTTCATAAGTGCATCAATCACTATTTGCTAGACATTGTGATCAACCATTCCGTCCTTGGAACGAATCTGTATTATCATACATACTACTTGGGACAACCGTACACTTGCGGTTGTGGTTCGATTAGCATTTGCATTTATTTTTAGAACACACAAAGGACCACCAACATTGTACCTAGCTTGCTCACTTATATAACAGCCACAACCTTTGTCTTGTACTCCCTTTGAAGAGCATTCAAGATTATTCTACAAATCTATTGGTTTTGATAATTCTTACCAAGAGAAATAAGAGGGTTGAAAATAGCGGTGAATATTTGATGCATGGTTTTCAAGTTCTCTCCAACTCCCATGTTGAACATTTCATATTGAGTGATGTATAACCAACCTTCATTTCTTTGATGGCGATGGTTCCTTAGTAAGATAGCTGAGATATTCCTAAATTTTGAAAATTGAATCACATATGTGTACCTCGTTATATTTCGCTTTGGGTAGACCACAAATCAATGTGTTCAATGCTCTAGTATTATTAGAGAACTTGAGATTGTAAACCTTTGTAAACCATTCTTTGGACTTAGGTTGGTTTGTGATCACGGTTTATCCGACATCATTTTTGGTTTCCTTGTAGGCAACATAGGGTCTATTACTTGTGATTTTCCATGGCTCCTAATTATAGCATTGAAGATGTATCTCCATTATCTTCTTCCAATAATTGTAGTTTGTACCTACAAAGAGATGGGATATAGTAGTAGATAAACTTTCCCAAATGATTAACTTCCATGTCATTAACTCAATTACGGTTAAGTACTATAGTATAGTTAGGATTTGATACCATTTTCAGGTTATAAAGGGGGGTATAGTACTCTAATCAATATATCTACTAGTTATAAACTTTATTGAAGAATAAATATGTTCAAAAACTAGTTAAAGCAATTTTCAAGCACTGAGGGGGATATATAATGAAGATACTACTAAGAAAGATATAATTTGTCTAAGAATGTAAAGTTAATAAGTAAATGAGTAGGAATAGGAGTTACACAGCAATTTGAAGTGTTTGGTATCCATACGACCACTACCTAGGGTTTCCAACTTAGGATTTTCATGATTCCTTTCAACAACTCTTAATGGTGAGTCATAAACCAATACCTGAGTATTTTAATGGTTATGTCACAACCGGATGAGACGTTTAACAGTTACATCACAACCCAAAGTTGCTTCTTCTCTAAGATTTAGTGAATACAAGGTTCTAGTCCAGATAAATAATGCAATGAAGTTTTATATGATTACAAGATGAAATAAAGTCTTCTTGATGAGATGATTTGAACTGAGCCTTAAATGTAGATCTTTTTTTTTTGAGTAGATGAGAAATTAAGCTTTGAATGTTCGAGAATGATTGTGTTAAGCTGGAAATAAATGCTTGAGAGTGGTGGTGGTGGTTGTAGGATTAAAGAATGTGGTGAATGCTCCATTGGAATATACATATATATAGCCCTTGATTCCACTGCAATGTCGTAAAACAAATTACTAAAAAAAGAGGAACCACCATAAAGATTTTGCAAACCGGGATGAAGCTTTCGTACACCATGATGACACTTCTTCAAATCGGGTTGTCATTTTGGTCGGATTGTACTACTTGACTGTTGCGCATTTAATGATCCAACGACTGATCCAACGACTGATCCAACGAATATTTATTAAAAACAAGGTTGACGCATTACCCTTAATATCGGGTTCCCCATGTCGAATGACATGACGCTTTCCCTAACCCGTTTGCTGGTTTCATTTAGTCGGCATAAAGAAATTGATATTGTTTCTTGCACATGAATTGATATTGTTTCTTACGCATGATGCTTTCATGAACTGGGATGACGCTTTCATAAATCAGATGTCCCGTTTCATCAAGTCGGCATGGAAAAATTGCTTCTGTATTTTGCATGCGAGTTTTGATGTTATACTCAAATAAAAATACTTTCTTCTCCAATGTTGTTAGAAATGACATCTTGGAGAACTTAGTAGTTATACTCGAAAGATAATGCCAAACACATAAGAAGATATGATACCGAATATTTAGATAAAAAGTAAGATTTGATGTGTTTAAAAATGTTTTAATAGAGGTTAAACAATACATGAAAGAGATAATGTTAAGGATATAATTTGTTACATTAAAACACATTCAGCCTAAATACGAAAGGTCTATTGCCAACATTATTAATAAGCAAATTCGGGTATCTTAAAGTTTGGTATACCCGGCCTTAGTCGAGTGAATCTCAGTCCTAGTAAGGGGCCGAATCAACCAATTAGTTTGCAAAATACGAGGAAGATGGATAAACTGAACCAACATAACCATTTCCACGTCCACGATTAGGGCAGTTAAATGAGAGCTCCATGTATTAGTTCTCGGATTTATAAGTTTGACAACCTTCACTGGACGGTCACCTAGCATTGAAGGGGTGGGGAAGTATCCTTGGAGTAAAGGGTCTTTCTATATTGTAATCAAACATACATACCCAATAGACCATAAGGCGGAGGCACGTATGATCTCTTTACCATTGATTATGTTACACTACACCCATGAGACATGGTTTCCTAATAACGCGTTCCCGAATGAATGATCTTGATTATTAGATCTCTTTCAAAGTACAAGTACCAGTGACTCCGAATTCTCTATGATCTTTCACGTTTGCTTAGCCACGGGTGTCAAATTGTAAAATTTAATAAAGAAAGAAAGAAAAATTCACAAATTCACGGTTGATTCTTATATGATTTGCAGAAGGAAAGCAAAAAAACTACTTTTATATTTTTGTCATTTTTTTATACATCTGTGAGCCACTTTGGACTTAGAGTTATTTTGGCACAAATAAGATTTGATCTCAAGACCTTTTGGTCTCTGCGGAGTAGTCTAACCACTAGATCAACTATCAATCTTTATTTTTGTTATTTCTATTATCAAGAAATAATAATTTATAATAATAATAATAATAATTTAATCGTTAATATTTTATCCTTTTCTTTCTTCTAAAATACCTCATTTTAAAGAAACAAAAATTAAATGTTATTGATAAAAAATTTATTCCTTATTAATATTTTATTTCTATTAAGAATTCTATCCAATATAAGTAAATTATAGATATTCCTCATTAATCTTTCCCTTCCTTCTATAAAGATAGAATATGACACGATTATCAACTTGTATCTTAAGGGGGTGTATTCAATTGAGAATCTAATAGATTTTTTTAGACTTTGAAAAATTTATAGACTTTGCAGATTTCATAGATTTTTTTAAATCCAAATAGATTATAGCAGTTTTTTTAAAATCTTGTATAGGGTTGAATAGATTTTTTTAAATCCTTCAAAGATTTTGACAGACTTATGACATACAGTTTTTTTTACAAGAATTAAAAATGCTCTACTCTTAATTGAATTGAATATCGGACACATATGTTCACATACATATTGTGAAAAATGGAATTATACTATTTTCAGGTTTATTATCTTGAGGAGTTGAATTACAATAAAATTAATGTGGTTCATGTCAATGCAAGTCATTTAAAATAAATTTATTGCAGACTCTATATATTTAATCAATAACTTAAGCTATCAAAGTAGATAAAAATAAGAAACCTAATAAGTTATTTAAACATCCGATTAGACTTATATTAGATTAGGATCTTTACCAATGTGTTAGCGACTTTACTAATGTTTTTTGATGTAACTTCATCGAATGAAACCAACTAAGTACTACTTGAAATTGTCAAAGCAGTAGAATATGTCATACGTAATATGTTACACAATGTAACCACATGTTTTTTTCTTTTTTGGACTTCAACCACATGTTTCTTTTGAAACGGTAGATCTCAGTGACAAAAAAATTGATCACAAGACATCATTTTAGGTTCATTATGTACTTAGTTAGATTCATATCCTATATTGTATCTTTCCATGTAAAAAAATTAATTGACAAAATCTCATGAGTTTTAATTGAATTAATCGTCTTACGTATAATTTTTTTATGTAAACTTTTAATTAAGGTTTCACATGAAAATATTAATAGTATGAAATAGTTTTTTAACAGAAACAATAATGTTATGACTAATTATTTCATGAAATTTTTTCAGTTGAAGTCGCACATGAAAAATATAGCATGGGTTATTTTTAATTATTTTTTCCAATTTGTTAGAAGATAGTGTAATGAAGAAATCCATCAAAATCTCTAGTTAAAATGATAGATTTCAAAATAAAGATTTCGTTTTTTAAAATTCTATAGAATCTAGTATTCAATGAAATCCAAACAAATCCATAAACTTTTGAATACCATAAGATTAAAAGGATTGTTTAAAATCTAGATTGAATACACCATTATTTTAAAAGACTTCAGAGTCTTAATTGAATACACCAATATTTAAAAAATAAAATTAATCTCTTAATTGAATACCTCTCAACTTTTAAAGTCCAAAAAAAATTCTGTAGGCTCTTTATCTCTTATACTAAAAAGATTGCATATTTGCTTTTTATAAACGAATTCCATCCAGAATTCATTAACTCGTTATTAAATTATATTAACAATTTAAAAATTAAAATTAATTCCCTAAGTTTTTATTTTTTTACCCACCAATCTCCAACAAACCAAACATTAAACAAATCAGAATTTCATTCCAAATTTTTTAATTTTTTCAAACACTTTCTCATCCATATCTAATTTATCCCTTAAATTTAAAAAAGAAAATTATCTTACAAATTTTTTAATTAATTTCACAAACATTCCCACTCACATACTTCAATTATAAATATTATTCTCCAACATTATCAACAAAGAGTACATTATATTAAAATTGTAATAGTTGTGTCATGATCTATTATTTGGATTCTTTGATGAAATTTTTAATTGATGTTGAATGGTGATAATGAAAAATAATGTATGTAATAAAGAATGTGTGTAAAATTTTTTTTTTTTCATACAAGAGAGGCATTAAAGCCGTTAAGAATTAATGATTACATGAAGAACAATTGTTCTTATTAGGAGTCTAACACAACTCTAGCAGTTGCGTGTTCACAACGGTCCCTCATGATCCAACTCGAAAGATACTCTGGAGGTTCTATAAACTCTATCTGATGTGTGTTCATAACTGCACCTTCTTTCGCTAGCTTATCCGCGCAAAGGTTCGCTTCCCTGAATATACGGTTAACTTCAATGTGCGGGAAATCCCGTAATATCAAGGAGCACTCTCTAAGAATTGAAACATTGCGACTACTTAAGTTTCCACCGCCCTTCACTAGCGCATGGAACTTCCTCGAGCCCTCCTCGTAGTGAGTTGAGCTCCCACCGCCCTTCACTAGCGCGTAGAGCTCCTCCGAATCTGTTTCAATACACATAGTTGTAAACCCTCTATTGGTAGCCCATTTCAATGCGAAGTGTAACGCCAACAATTCCGAAATTAACGGGGAATCGACTATGCAAGGAACCATTAAAACCGCAATACACGAGCCATATTTGTCCCTAAGATACCACCAATACCTGTTGCCCCTTTCGTTGGGGTGAAGCTACCATCGATATTCAATTTAAAACCATTAACGGGCTTTGTCCATTTAACCATCACGTTTCTCGCCACTTTAACTACTCCCCCATCTACACTCTTTCCCCAAGCTAAAATAAAAAAAATTGCCAACGAAAAGATTTCTCTCATTAGTGCACGGGAATGGGTATATTTTCAACTTCGTTAAATAGTAGAAGATTGCGCTTAGTCCAAATGATCCACAGGGTAGCTATGAACACATACGGCCAGTCAAGACCCGCGATTCGGGCCTTTGACCTTAGATGAGCCTCGACCCAGAATTTCACATAGTCTGCAGCTTAGTCTTCAACAGTCCATCCAGGAGTTTTTATCCCATGTGTTGCAGCAGCGTATCCTCCTGATCGAGCCTGCTTTCAAGACGAGTTCAGCTGCAGCAGGTGCTTTTTGTCCTCCATCTTCAAGTGCTGATCCACCGAGAGCAGCAGCTCCCCCACATGTCAGTCCCTCTAGTCCATCTTCCAGCAGCAGTTCTCACTCCCGTATCAGCAGCACGCAATCCACCAGGCCCTGCATTTGAACCCAATAAATTTCACACTCTAATTGCAACTTTACAATTCAGAAATAAATGGTGTATATCTTCCCTTTCCGCTCCACAGATTCTGCACTCTTGCGATTCAACAATGCCCCTTTTATACAGATTATCGGTTGTAGCGATTCGATCAAGCACAACCCGCCATACAAAAATTCTAACTTTTTGAGAGCATTTTAGTTTCCAAATCAAATCCCATCGAAATGACGCGTCTACTCCATTCGCATTCAAGCTCGAAAACGCATATTTTACCGTAGAGCACCCCGAGTTTTCCAACTTCCACGAAATATTCGCCCCCGCATCATGATTCAACACAACAATACCATCACGAAAAGCCTTGATTCCGATTAGGATGGCTTTACATATACTTGACTCGTTTCCATTCACCTCGTGATTTAGAATACCGCTCTTGAAATATTTATTCCGAAGTATATCAATCCATGCCATAGACTGATCGTTCTGTAACACCTTCCATCCGAGCTTGGCTAACAAGGCCAAGTTGTGTTTCTCCGCGCCTCTTATTCCCAATCCCCCATTTTGCTTCGATTTACAGACTATCTCCCAAGCTACCCAATGTGTTTTTCTCTCCAACGCGCTCGAACCCTAAATGAAATTTCTAACTACACTATCAATTTCTTTATACACGTACTTCGGCAACTTCATCACCTGCATTTGATATACCGGTATAGAATTTAAGACTGATTGAGCTAGAGTTACACGGTCAGCTAGAGATAACGTCTTTGTCTTCCATGTCGCTTACTTGCCCCTCATCTTTTTAACAATACCCTTATAGAAGCCTTTTGGTAACCTCCCAGAGAAAATGGGAACCCCAATATATGTACCAAACGAATCGCTATAGCAAAACCCACTCGCTTGTGCCAACTCCACCCGTGTCTGAATCGGAACATTCTTCGAAAAATAAATTAAAGACTTTTCCGCACTGATGGTTTGTCCAGCTTCCTTGCAAAACCTACCCATTATTTCGTGAACTAATTGTACCTGCAAAAGAGATGCTTCACCAAAAAGGATTAGATCGTCAGCAAAAAATAAATGGGACAATTTCGGTCTATTTTGGCCAATTTGAATCTCTTTCCACTTCCCGGCGGTACACAATTCTTGAATTAAAAAGCGATAGCCTTTCCATGCACATAACAAAAATATATGGAGAGAGGGGGTCCCCCTGCCGGATACCGCGGTGAGGTGTAAACGGTGAAAGAGGCTCTCTATTCCAAAGGACACACATTTCATTCTCTTTCATACTAGACATAATATATTAACCTAACTACCAGGGAATCCAAAGCGATTAATTGTATCTTCAATGAATTCCTATCTGATCTTATCGTATGCTTTTGCAAGGTCAATTTTGATAGCCATTATTCCATTTATGCCTTGTTGATGACGCATCTTGTGGTCCACCTCACGTACTAGCACCACATTATCAATCGTTGAGCGACCTGACAAAAAACTTCTTTGGCAAGGGCCAATAATGTTAGACAATATAGGACTAAGTCTATTGACCATAGCCTTCATAATAAATTTAACCGGTGAGTTTATAAGACTAATAGGGCGAAGTAAACGTACCTGGTTCGGGTTTGGTACTTTTGGTATTAAGTGTATGAGTGTACCGTTCAAACCCGAGGGTAGATGACATGTATCAATCGCTTCTCGAACCATCTTGCAGACCGAGGGGCCCACAGTAATCCAACATTTTTTATAAAACGCGGCTGACATTCCATCCGGACCAGGAGCTTTGGATGGATTAGATTGGAAGACAACAACCTGAATTTCTTCATCCGTAAAGGGTTGACTAAGGTCATTAATTTCATCCCTTCCAATTGGTCCCACGCAAGGTAACAAAAACTCATCAATAAGATCAGTGGGTTTTCCATATAATGTTTCAAAATAATCTTTAACCATAGCTTTCACCTCCTCTTCTTCAATCCAAACATCAAAATCATTTAACAACCTAGTGCAAATAGCCTTCTTCTTCTTTATTTTCGCGACAAGTTGATAGTATCTCGTATTCCTATCCCCAGATTCAATCCATTTCTCTCTCGAGTTTTGAAAATGTATTGCTTCTTCTTGTTCTAGGACGTCCTCAGATGGAAAAGTAATTAAAAATATTAAAGTTTTTTTTTTTGAAATTTCAGAAATTATTAATTATCTATATATTTTAAATTATAAAATATTTATTTAAATGAGCTAATGCATTTATTAACAAAAATTTTGGATGAAATCCACCCATAGTGGATAATCAAATAAAAAAATTAATATAGAAAATATAATAGCTTGATTTCAGCGTATATATTATTCACATGTATTGAGAGGCTATCTCGTGTGCCGATTGGTTGATAAAGATAAGAGCGTCAATGGTGGATTCTGTTTATGAACCCTCGTGACTGAAGATTATTAACGAATGATAGGAGCGGATGAGCGGCACTGCATATTATAATTAGTGTTTCTTAGGAGTTTAGTAAGTCTTAAATTAGACTTACCGATAAGGGTGTGCGCGGGTCGGTTTTGAATAAAAATTGTCCAACCCACAAACCGCCCGTTCTTGTGCGGGTTTTGAAAAATGAGACCCGCACCCGCCCCCAATGCATTATATAAACTACTGAGTTTCGGTTTGAGCGGGTTGCGGGTGCATTGCAGGTGATTTAGTTTGATAAATCAGCCGAATTTGTATTCATAATAATTCGCCAGGTCAAATTTATATTACAAATGAATGTTGCAACAAAAAAATATAGTTTAGGATATTCATATACACTTCAAATTATCTCTTATTTTAAAAAATATAAAATGAGATCTGAAAAAAATAAATTTATGAATTAAACAAAAAATAGAGATAATATTATAATTGAAATGAAAAATAGATTTATTAGATAATTTTTTTTTTTTGAAATTATGAGGGATTTTCAAAATTCAAAAGGGAAGGAATTAAAATAAAAAAGTAGAGTAAGAATCACATGACCCTACTATTTTATTTGAATAAAATGAGCAGTACAGATTTTTTAAAATGAGTAGTACGAATTTTTCTAATAATTTATACTACATGGTAATCGGGTATATGTGGGTTTGTAAATTTCAAGTTTAAAATCCACAATCCGCAAAAAATGTATATTTTTAATAAAATTTAAACCGCATATATTTTTAATAAAATTTAAACCGCAATCCACCCAATAAACAACTAATCCGTATTATTTCGGGTTAGTGTAATCGAGCTGGTCGGGTTATGTGGGTTATTGCACAATCTTATTTAGATCTCAGTTATATTAAAAAAGATCCAAAAACAGTAAAAGCTTATTAACAAAACATGAACGGTCTGAGATTGATAGTTGGCCTAGTGGTTAGGTTACTCCGCAGAGACCAAGAGGTCCTGGGATCGAATCTCATTGGAGTTAGAATGACTCCGAGTCTGAAGTGGCTCTCTCATGTATTAAAAAAAAAAAACATGAACGGTCCCAACACGATAATAAATACTCCATAGAACTAATATTCATTTGTCATAAATGAGGACTCTGTTCGTTCATTTAGAGGAGGACCCAACTGTTTATATCATTATCTTTGATTCGAATTACAAATTCAAGGACATCAATGAGTTACAGTTCATGTTTTTTTTGAACAAATATACTTCATTTAGTACAGCCGAAAAGAAGACATTACATGGATTGATGCATTGACATTAATTGAGTGTTTCGCTTTCAAAATGATTAATTGATATTTTTTAGGGTCAATAACCCAAAAAATCAAAATAATATTATACTTGCCCCAAAGAATCATCCATTAACTTACTATTATAAGATTACATGTTTTCCCGTCAAAGACGATTCCCGTCAAGGACGATTCCCATCAAGGACGATTCCCGTCAAGGACGATTCCCATCAAGGACGATTCCCGTCAAGGACGATTCCCGTCAAGGACGATTCCCATCAAGGACAAAATTTAGTTAATGATGTTATTGGGAAGAAATTTTATCATTGATGTTATTGGGCTGAAAATAATATTATTTTGATTTTTTGGGTCATTTTCCCTATTTTTTATATCTTTCTTATAGAATTTTATATCAAAATATCATGATCATAGTGGAAATATTCATAATCTTTCCAACAATTCACATCACTATGTAAATTAAATTTGGGATTTCGACCTTACAAATCTTGTAAACTGATTTATTCGTCAAAGGAAAGGAAAAATTTCTTCTACTTATAACTTAATAAGTTATGTTGTATCAAAATTACCTCTAGAGTATAAAAATGTTTATAAATTAAAAAAAAAAACACTTCTAACAAAAAATAAGTAAATCGTTCAGAGTTAAAGAAACCGATACTCTTTCATCTGAAATTCGGACAAACTCTCAATGACATCTTACAAAGGCCGACTTAATGAGGTTTAGCCAGTGTGTCATTCAGAAACTCAACAAATATCATCAGTAAGATAGCAAATCTTTAAAACTCCAATATTTTTTGTTTCTGCTATTCGAGAAAATTTATTGTTTTTGTTGAGTGATAATCGTGGTTGTAAGTGTTGTTAGCTTGCGTTGTTAGGTGTTTTTAGTGTACGATATGAGTTTTTTTTCCAAGAATAGCATTTTTTGGCTTAAAAAATAGCAAACAAGCACCCAACTGAAAGTAATTTGAAATTTAGCATTCTAACAGCGTTCCGGCCACAACCTCTTTAAAAGACAGTTATTGAATTGACGTCTTTCCTTATAAGTAGATTATTCACTTAATTGTATTTTAAGCAAAGACGGTAATTGAATAACTGTCTTTGCTTAAAACACATAAAATTATTTATTTTAATGGCCTATAATTTATTTTTATATATAATATTATTTCTATATATAATTAATTTACCTCCCTATATAATATATAATTAAGAGATATTAACCTATATAGTCCTAGAACCCAATATCCCACCCCTATCAAGTCCCACCCCTCATTTCCCTCCTATAGAGTCCTGCGTTAGATTTTATATACCATCACTACCCCTCATTAGAATATATCAATATCAAGCTATCCCTTATTTTTAGCTAGTAACTGATTCCCTTTTAATAGTTGATATCTTAAATCCCATGAATCATGCTTTTATTATAGTAAATTTGTTATACCTTTTAACAAAATCATTCTACAAGCAACACCACCGATATCTTCTCCAACAATACACCATCATCGTTCTTCCATTTTTGACAGTAAGGTATGTTCCATTATTTTTCTGATTTTTTGCTCCCCTCCGCCGCGCCAGTGATGAGCTGCTTCCCGTTCCATTCCAGCTTCCTCACGTTCCGCTTCTCCAGCTCCTCCCGAACAGCTGCTCCAGCTCCCTCAAGCTCGGCTACTCCTCCAGGTGTTTGCGTTGTAGCGTCTCCAAGCTCTTGATCCGCTGCTTCGCCAGGTCCTTTCATCACAGTTCTACCAGGACCCCTTGCTGTAGCAGCTCTATGGAGGTAAGAGATGGCAGAGAGCAGGTGGGGGTGTCACGAAATAATGCAGCAACCGAGACTTTGTATGGTGGAGAATTGTTGTTGGTGGAGTGGTGCGAGGTGGTGGTGCGAGGTGGTGGTGGTGGCGGTTTTTTGGTGGTGGAGAAGTGTTGTTGGTGGGGTTGAAAACACTGCACATTTCTGATGGGTTACGCGTGGAATATCAGTGGTGTGTTAGTTAGTATCGGTGGTTTGTACCGATGGGTTACGTGTGGACACACTGCACATTTCTGATGGGTTACGTGTGAAATATCGATGGTGTGCTAGTTAATATCGATGGGTTGTAAATACTGGTGTTTTGGATTGTATGAAAAACAGACGGGTTATGTGTGGGATATCGATGGTGTGCTAGTTAATATCGATGGGTTGTAAATACTGGTGTTATTTTGTGCTTTAATTTAATGTATTTGGCTTTAATTTATTAAAGATATATAATAAGTGATTTTCTATTAGTTTATTTGTTTTATTTTGTGTTTTAATTTAATATATTTGGCAATTATTTCCTTTTTTTTATATTAATTGATTGGTTGCATATAATTAGGAAATTAGTTTTGGTAAGTCAAAAGATATTAATGGAGCAGAAGGGCAATTTCGACTTTTGGGGTGGGTTGGACCTGATGGGCAACTGACAATAGTCTGTGGACTTCATGAGTAAATCACCCTATAATTAATTAGTTTTCATATATAATTATGAGTAGCTTGTTTCATATTAATTTGTTTTATATATAGTAATAATTTATTTTGTCTAGTTATTTCTTCCGTCCCAAAAATAATGTCTATTTACTAAAAGTAGTGTTCCAAAAATTATTGTCCACTTATAATTTCAAGACACTTTATCTCACATTTTTCCACTATTATCTTATTAAAATATTTAAATTTATGTTTTCAATAAATATTTAAAATATCAAGACACTTTATGAGGGGTATTTTTTTAATGATGAATGTAATAATTGTGTTTCTTAGTCTGTGTGAAAAACTAAGTGGACATTATTTTTGGGACGGAAGATATATAAGATAAATAATGATACAAAATAAATAAATAAAATTATTGATACAAAATAAAAACGATATTAGAGATATTAGCATAAAAGGTCCTCAGACCCAATAACCCACCCCAACAGGTCCAGCCCTTGGTTTCTGTCTCAAAGAGTCCAACGTTTTAAATTATATACCATCATTATCCCTACTCCTAACAATCATATCTAATCTTTTCCATATATATCGCTTCTATAACGAATCCATTTTTATAGCAGATCGATTAAATCCCGCAATTATAACAATAAATATGGAAATCTTGTTACACTCATACACGCTCAATCTTATTCACACTAACAAATACACCAACATTTCGCAGCAGTCATCAACACTCAATTCGACTAGAAGGTATGTTTACAATCGAATATATCGTTTATTGGTTAACAAGGTGTTAATTCATTTGTTTATGTGATTTTTTTCGTGTATGAATCTCACATTAATCATTCATTAACGATTAAAGACATATCATTACAGGAAGCACCTGAGTTCACTTGTTTTAGATCCCAACAATCCAAAAAATGAGGCGGCCATTAAATTACAAAAAGTTTATAAAAATTTCTGAACTAGAAGAAAGCTAGCTGATTGTGCAATACTTGTTGAGCAAAGCTAGTGCGTCTTTATTTATAACTTATGTTCTTGAACTAATTAAATCAAGATACTCTTCTAACATGTATTTTATACCATAGGTGGAAGCTCTTAGATTTTGCAGAACTCAAACATAGTTCAATATCGTTCTTTGAAGATTTTCTACTTGTTATGTACACACCATCGTTTTATATTGACACACCATCATAATAACACGTATAACTCTACCTCGTGGTTATTCGACTGACACACAACCCATTGATTTTTATTCACACACCACCAAAATTGTTAACATTACCCACCACGACTAATAATACTCAAACAACAACTCACAACATCAAATTGAACTGACGCACCCACCCAATTACACTAACACACCTACAGACATGTTTTACCACAAAAATTTGATTTTCAGCAGCTCAACAGTTCACACGCTCAACCCGACAGTATAACAAACATATACCACCATAAAAAATAACAATATAAACGAAACTCGAGATTTTGTTATGGATTAACATTTTGATATAAGTTGAAAATACATCTTGATGTGACTTAATAACTTTAATGTATGAGACACTTTTTTTGAAACAAATCCAAAAAAACGACATCAGTTATCAAATTCTGTTTTGATGATTGATTGTTTGCATGGAATCAAGGGAATTAGTTTTGGTAAGTCAACCGTCATTCATTGGGCTACAATGGCAATTTTAACTTTTACAATGGGTTGGATCTTATAGAAAATAGACTAAAGGCTGTTGACTGTATGAATAAATCACCCAAGATATTAATTCGTTTTTTCTAATTATCTTAGATATCTATTTCTGTATTATTTTTTCAATATACCAATATTATAACCTAATACATATCTCTCTAAACTTGATGGATTTTAAACGTATTTGTATCGATTATATATTAACATCCTTATAACTATAAAATAAATTGTCACTTTTGATCATTAGACATAACGGTTTCCTAATTAACTGAATAAAAAGAAAAGAAAAAAGGAAAAGTGACGCAAGCATTTTTTATGGGATGATATTTGTTATTAAGAGACCAAGTATAAGAAAGTTATTAATTAGATAAATGAAAATGGAAAAGTGGGTAGACAATGGCAATAAAAGAAGTATAAATCGTATTTATTATAATTTTAACTAAAATAGTTTTTCTATCTAAAAAAATTAAAATAGATTGATTCGTTTTTTTTTTTTTTTTTCGGGCGCGGTTGATTCGGTTATTTAGGTGATTAATTAGATTTAAGAAAGGTGAAACTTGAGGTTGCAGGATCCACTCAAATCATATACTTTCAAAAACATATAATTACATTTTGAAGTATATATCAAGTGAATTATACACATTAACGAAAAGGTAAATATTATTATGAGTAATGATATATACCACCCAATTATCACCTATGACGTGGTATGAATTGGTTGGAAATAAATTGTTAATCAAATCAAATAAATAAATAAATTAACAATTTTTAACCAAGCAATTCACGCCACATCATGGATGAGATACTTGGATAATATGAATTTAGGTGATATATATTATTACTCTATTATTATATGATATGTGATTATCAAATCTTTGAACTTTCAAGTTCTGAAAATATTAAAAAAATCATATAAATTACTAATTCACGTAAAAATAAAATTGAGTTATTATTTTTTTTAAGTAAAATATATAATTATCTATGGATAGAATTACAATTCCTATTATAAAATGGAATGTGGAAATGAATTAATTATAAAAAAATTATTCTTTTTTATTAATTAATCATAATAAGAAAATTGTATTTTAAGTTAAGACGACTATTCAATTACCGTTTTTTAAAGAGGCGGTGATCGAACTGCGGCCAAGATGCTAGATTTCAGATTACTTTCATATGGGTGTTTGTTTGCTAATTGTTTAACTAAATAGTGTTATACTTAAAAAAAAAAGCTCTTGTAATATAGGTTATAGAATTGAGCATTGTCGTTTTAGATGCAATTTATAGGGTTCGTGTTTATACAATGATTTTGGGTGCCGGTGTTTTTGAACGTTTGTAACCGTCATTAGGAAAATGAAGTTACTTTGAGCATGTTTTAATGCGCGTGTGTATGATGCATGTGAGCAAACTTTGAGCTTGCCCAAGTTACATGGCCCAATGTGTTTTAGGCTCAACAAAATTGATTGAAACTCTTTGAGAAACTGCATATCATTTTAAGAGACATTAGGCTCTAAGTTTTTTTTTATTATGCTTAAAGAGTCTCAACCAGTGTTCTTGATCTTAAAACACTGAGCCATATAACCTTAGAGGAAATGTTCAAAACATTTTCTAATGCTCAACAGTGTATGCCTAATGCTAGTGAGCATATAGACAACGTTGAACATCCGAAGGGTATAGCATGCTCAAAGGCATTGAATTAGAGTGTTGATCATGCTCAAAGGTGAAATGCTCAATACCTTTGTATCCAATGTGCTCAATGTGGGTGCGCCAAAAACTTGTTGTCTTCCAGGTGTAATATAAGATCAACACTCGCAGGATAAAAACTTGCAAGTATACGAGTGTTTGCAAGAAATAAAGTTTGTAAGCAAGTTCGTTGCTATGGGGATTTATAAGCTAATACGTAATCAAGTTTCAATTAATTAATAGTTGACACTAAGAAGATTAAGAATACGATTTTTTTTTGGTTTCTTGGTAGAATAATGTGGAACTAAGAATTAAGGACTAAATCAGTAGAAAACAAATAATGAAGGTTTTAACAGATGGAGAGAAACGTAGCTCGAGGAACTCATACTCACCACTAGTTATAAGTATGGTAGTGACTTAATTGTAATTTCATGGGCGAAATAGTATATTATGGTGATGATTCTGAGAGGACATTGGGTTTGAATACTTGAAATGATGACAGTGGTCTGATCGACTGAAGGGTCAAGAAAAATATAATCATTTTTTCATGGATGCATTGGATAGAAATCTGGTGGATGACGTTGATTAAGGTCGTCCAAGTTGTTGTCGCAACAACCTGATGTGATTAGTCCAATAGCCACATAAGAAGACGTAGACATAAAGAACGAGCAAGTATAGAGAAATATTTCAATGACTGTGGCTGTGGTACACAACATAGAACCGATCAGGATGTGTTTGAAGTAAAAGACACAACAGAGGGGGACTCGACAACTGGGTTGATTGGCCTTCATCAATGAGTGATAAAGTGTCATGTAAGAATAACAATTTGCTCATATAGTTGGAAAAATTACATTCTAATAATGTTGAAAAAGGAAGTAAGAATGTGAAAAATGTGATCATGGTTGGATTGAGTAAATCACAAGCAGCTCAACTGTGGGAGAAATGATAATTTAGAGAAGAAGTGAGTGTTTATGAAAAGGAAACTTAATTGGCAGAAGGGGAGACTCGAGAAGACGAATGAATCATATAAGCCTGCACAATATGCTCAAGCAACTAAAACAAATCATCTAAATATCAATTTGGCAATAGAGAAACAACAAAATGATGCATAAGAAAAAAAAACTTAGTAAGGAGGACCAAGGAACTCAAGTTATGTCTAAATTTGAAAGGCAAACAACTAAATGACATGGAACTGTACTATGCCTCTCTTGTGCATAATGATTAGGTGTTTGTGGAGAACAAACACCTAACACATATCAAGGTAAATGCTTAGCGAAGAACATGTTATGACCGCGAAAGCGGAAGCAATGTTGCACAGGGTGATTAAATCACATGTGATGCAGTTCTAGATGATAATAAGACAAATGAAAGGCTAGTGGGACATCCATGTGTCGTTTATTAAGAATTCACGTTGGGATCTTGCAAAAAGTACTCACTCAGATTTGCTGAGAAGCCACCCAAAAATGCCCGTGCAAAGAAGGAAAAATAAATTGTGGCAAAAAAAGTAGAGTAACGGGGAAAATTTCTGGCACCAATGAAGAAATAAATTATTGGCCGGCTAGATTTACACTAGTTGAAAAGGTTACTAGAAGAGAAAAAGAGCGAGAACATTTGGAGCTTTAGAAGTGTGATGCTAATAATAAACGACTCACTCGGGATTGCACACCAACAGTCGCTTGACGTGCAGGTGAAGGATTTGTACAATTCTTATTGTTACGTGCATTAACTACATTATATGTTTATTTATAATTAGTTATATATTTTTTCAATTTTTATATCTTTGATTGAATAACGAACAACACCGAGCGACGATGAACCAAGAACCAAAAAAACACAAGCCTTTCTCGTAAAATATAATGGAGATGTGTGTGAGAGAGAGAGAGAGAGATAGAGAGAGAGAGAGAGAGAGAGATCAAAGAGTAAGTGGGAGATGGATCGAGAGCGAGATAGAAAGACACGTTGAAAGAAAATTATAGAGCCTGAGAGAATGAGATAATAGTACATGAAATTAGGGTTAGGTTTATTGTTTATATATGATGGTACTTTGGTTATTTAGTAGTAAAACATTCTCGAAAGATTCGTAATGAATGCCAGACACCTAGTTTGATGGGTCATGTAATCTTAGGAACTAATAGAAGGGTGAACAATTAAGTATGTCGATGATCGTTGACTAGTCAATTGATTATAGAATGACTTGGGATTGCTTTGTCATTTAGATTTGAGAGAGTATGTTCAAGATCCAAGGGTATGTTGGTGCTCGTTGATTGGTCTGAATACTCATTAGCTGATACATTTTACCTGCAATAGAGTATTATTCATCAAATGGGTGGGATTTTCTTGATGAAACTCTGATACTCAATTTAGTTGGAGGAAAATTTTATTCATGGCATATTTCTCAAATGAATATTGAACATAACTTTTCCAATTGGGAATAAGGAGTATTTTTAGGATTTATTTAGGCTCATAGACGCCCTATTCAGATTTTTTCATATTCGTGAATGCCACAGAAGGGAATTTACCTTAGTCTCTTTCAAGGTCTTTGGATAGTAGGTCATAATTAATTGTGTAAAAAATATAAGAGTTGTATGATTCCATTATAGGCCCAGGGTTGTATTAGTCATGTGGAGTCTTTGACAAAGCTCTTATGCTCTTTCTCTAGGGCTATTTTTGGTAGGTATAATCTTAGTATATCAATTATCCCTTAAATTTGGTTTAAGACTTTGGCTTAATGCTAGCTTGTTTTGTTTGAGGTGACCAAAATTTACTTTCCAGCTGATCAGATGCTTTGATAGATTGGTCTATTTTTTTAAGGCCCGGGAGTTTACCGCAATAAGTACAATTATAGAGGATTCCTTGGAAATAAGTACAAAATATATGACATGGTGCCTTATGAGTGGAAGGACATAAATCATTATTACATTGAGAAGGTAAATCTTCACAATTTTATCTATAAATACAGATATTTGCCTTATTATCAATCTTCTTTGCATTTATAGCATCTCTTGGTCCTATTGGGAGTACTTTATTGAGCGAATATCACAATTTTGCTACAAGGTTCTATTCCATTAGGGTAATTTTTACCAATAATTTTATATTTCTATTTGGATTGTTTAGCTGCCAGTATGTCCTGGTTTATTTTGTCGGGATATAGTCCATCTATGTCGTGGCAGTAAGAGTGTTGGTATGAAATAATAGGGATTTTCCACCCAATGCTAGCAAACCGACCCATGTAACAAGCTAAATTTGATAAGTTTCTATTGTAATTTAGGGGATCCAAGCATAGCTGGAGAAATCAGAAGCAGCTATAAGAAAAGATGAAAGTCAAGTTTAACAAAATTAAGCCAGTAAACATTACTTTATACGTTATTGGGGGAGATTTGGATGATGAGGAGAATGGACATGCGATCAAGGTTTCCAAATTTCTTGCTAACAAAGAGCATTACCAAGCACGAGCATTTGTTAAGGAATTTCAGGAAACCTAGTATTACATGGATAAGAAGTAAATAGTATATACATATTTGGTTTCCAATGCTCGGTATGTAGCGTACATTGATTGGCTTGGAGATATAATAGAAAAACATCTGGAGTTATCTAGAATGGTGACTCGGACTTCTATCGTGATACTTCCAAGGAAAATGGATTTTTGCAGATATTGAGGTTTGATTGAGTAGACGTAGAGTTGAGGAACTATCTGGTCCAACTTAAGTTGAACCTCCATTCCTTTTTTAGGGACCAATACGTACATTTGGAGACAAGTAGCTTCCGGCACACATCACTGTCTTGCAACTAGAGAATGTGGCAGTAACTAGAGTCCATGAACTTATTTTCCAAGAAGGTAAAGGATGAATATGGAGATTGTGTCATCAATCTTTCATCTAAGTGTAGTTAAGCCATTAAAGACATTCACTTTCATGCAATTGATGAAGAAGATAAGACCGTTTTGTCGCATTCTTCAATTGAATCCTACTCCACCCAGGCGGTTTATCATGTAATCCTGTTTCTTAAAGCTCCAAAATCTACCATTTTCCTCCTCTGGTTCCTCCGATGATCCTTATTTTTGGAAGACCATCTGGTATGCAAAACTTTAACTAAGATTTGGGTCTTTGTTTGGAAGTGTTCTAGTAGTGTTATTCCATGTGTAACAAGTCTTTTTAAACGTAAGTGTATCCCTTCCCCGATGTGCGGGCTTTATAACCACCCAGTTGAGAGTGTTTAACACATTTTTATTGACTGACCGATTAGCTTGGAAGTTTGGGATGGTTCTTCTCAAGGGAAAATTAGAAGATGACATGTCTTTGTGAGGTGGAAGTTTGGATTCTTAAAGTTCTCAATGAAGGGAAAGCTTCGATTTAGGATAGGACGACCCTCACAACTTGGGTCATGATTACATTGTGGAATTTCTAGATTGTTTGGATGAAGTGCCTACATGAGGCCTCTATTTGGAATTCTAACGGAATAATCATACTTGTGGATAAATTGATGAGTGAGATTTTTCGGAGTAGACTAGGATGTGTTTCAAAAATCAGAACCGCTAGATGGCCAATTGGTTTCTGGAACCGGAATTTAGGCCAACTCCTTTGCATACTTGTATATCAACTGTGATGCCTTTATTTCTCCTGAATAAGAACCTACAAGTGTTGCTATCATTGGGAAGGATGCCACTAGTTCCCCTATATGTTGTGATGGGGATGTTATTTGTTGTAGTGATATCATCGAAGGAGAAACAACAACAGTTATAAGACATGTGTTGTGGTTGGAACGTGTTTGGTGATAGGGTGGTTGCGTATCACATAGATTATCTCGGAATCCCCCAATGCCTTTGTTCTGCATTTGTATCAATTGGAGAGTTCAACCTCTTATGCGTTGAATTAAAGAGTTTATTGGCAAATCCTTTATTTCTATCAAACATGTTTCTAGCACGAGAAATGTAAAGGTGAATATTCTAGTTAAGAATTTTAGATATAACTGGGTACGGTACCTTATCACCATTTTGATCAGAAATTTTGAAAAATTGGGTGATCGCTCGGGTATTGGTTTACCTTCTTTATATTTTATTTTTAAGAAACAGTTTCTTTAAAAAAAACTAAGATAGAAGGTTCCTTTGTACAATTCAGTCTAAATCTAAAGTTCATATCTTCCATCACTTAAAATGTAATCTCAAGGCGAAATCCTTAATAATGTTGAGAAATTCGATTTTTTCCAATATAAGGGGTATTACTCTTATTTAATTAATCTGTTGACCGGAAGCAAAATTGCACTAGTTAAAAGCAAATTCCAAACCCTTTGCAGTTTGCATGTTACTTGTAGTTCATTGATAAAAAAGAGTTTATCTACAAGATACAGAAATACGGAGTATTCTTTAGTAAGAATGTTGGTCTACTCTAAACACTTATCCAAACTTGCATTTACTATTAGTCTCCTTAATAGTTTTCTATACTTGGGGAAAGCCTTAACATTTTGGTACCTTAAAAAGTACAAAAAGACTGAGATTTTGGGTCCCAATGTCTGCCCTGCATACAATATATATTATGCATTCAAAATTCAAATATGTCGACCAAACAAAAACAATAACAAAAACCAAAACACAAAAACACAAATGAAGTCTAAATCACTTTGCTCTTTTTTTGTCTTACATAAATGAGGTTCAATTCTTCTTCCACAAGGCAAGGATTTGAGTATAATAAACAAAATCTCAAAAAATATTTAATTCTGTAAGAGAGAGAGATCAAAACAAAACAGGGCATACCCAACCCAAAAAAGAAAACCAAAACTTTTTTGTAGAACATCATATCATAACATCATCTATGTTATCATCCACGACACAAAACCAATAAAACAAATATATATAATATATCACTCCTCTTCCTTTTCCTTATCCTTCTCTTTCTCTTTCTCTTTCTCTTTCTCTTTCTCCTCATGATGTGAAACACGCTGATCATCTCTTTTACCCCTCCTCAAAGAAGACCCGGGCCCACTTACTGGACTAGGCTCATACTTCTGTGTCACAAGGTAATTAAAAGCCGATACAATATCCGATATTTGTGGCCTTAACCCAGCAGTTTCTTGTAAACACATCGCACTTATAGCAAGTGCTTGATATAAACCTTTTGAAGGGTACCTTCCTTCAAGTGCTGGATCCGCCATTAAATGAAATTTATTCCTATCCCTAAACAATGGTCTCGCCTACATATACATACATACACAAAAATTAATTAAAAAAATTAAAAAATATAAAAAATTAAAATTTACTTACCCATGCAACTAAGTTTTGTTCGGGAGCAGGTTTAGTACTATCAATAGCTTTTCTACCAGTAAGTATCTCAAGAAGCATAACACCGAAGCTATAAATATCAGATTTCCAAGTAAGCTGACCTGTCATAGCATATTCAGGTGCGCAATAACCATAAGTACCCATTACTCTAGTTGAAACATGAGTATCATCTCCAGAGGGACCCACTTTAGCTAATCCAAAATCAGACAACTTAGGATGATAATCTTCACCGATTAAAACATTTGAACATTTCATATCACGATAAATAATCGGTTTATTCATTCGAGTATGTAAATACTCTAATCCATTAGCTGCACCAGATGCTATTTTCATACGCGTATTCCAATCCAAAGGCTTTGTCTTACTTAAACGACCTACATTTTTTATTTAATTTTATTTAATATAAAAATTCAAAATTACGTATATATGTATGTATATAATTACCATGTAAGTGATGCTCGAGTGAACCTAATGGCATATACTCGTAAATTAAGAGTTTTTGATGTCCTTCAGCGCAACAACCAATTAATTTAACGAGATTAGGATGATCAGCCATGCTTAACGTCATTACTTCAACTACAAATTCTCTTATTCCTTGTCCTCCATTATGATCGAGTTGCTTAATAGCTACATCCTGTTTGATAAAATACCTCACTCAGAATTTCTTATATAAAACACGGCAAAAAATATATAAAACGTACCTGGCCTTGTAATACACCTTTATAAACTTTACCAAATCCACCTTCCCCTAAGAAATTCTTTGAATTGAAATTATCAGTTGCTAATACAAGCTCGGAATATTTAAATGTTTTTGCCTCTGCTATTTCATCTTTTGGAGAATCTGATAAATTCACTTCTTTGGTCTCTTCTTCTTTCTTTGCAATTGGATCATCTAAAGAAAATAAGAAAGTTCGTAATATTGATCTTAGATTACTATTGTAAAATCTAAAAGCGGAACAAGTTATTAATGGAACAAGAAAAGAAATCTAACGATTAACGGAAGTTATACAAACAAGTAAGCTGTAAATTTCGAAAAAATTAAATACTAAAAAAACCCGCTTCAGAACAGTTAAGAACTTCGAAGAAATGCCCGTTAAAACGAAAAAAATTCAACTAAACACGAACGTGGAGTTACAAGTAGGCCCAGGGAAATGATCTGACCCGGGAAAATAATTTTTAGGCAAAATAATAATAATCTTAACTTGAAAAAATTCTTGATAATATTATATATATTTATTTGTATACAGTACATGTCCCAGTTCATAAGTACACTACACATTCAATGTCAAATCTATAAAAGAGTGAATAGCATCACAAACTCATACATGCACTCAGCTGATATTTAAACATTTAAACAGCAATATTACTCACAAATTCAATCGATCAGACATTAAATCAAACATAAGCATGCAAAATCAAGCAATTGAGAAAGAAACCTAATTATCAGTAATCAAAAAGAATTAAAAAATAACATTCAAATTCCACAAATGCACCATCAAAGATTCAATATTTTACAAAACCCATGGTGAATTTCAATTAATTATTCTTTATAAACATACATCTACGCATAAAAAATCAGTACCTCTTATGGGTATGGGTGGTGTTTGATCATTCCTTTGGGGAACAGGTTTCTTCTTCTTCTCGTATTTCTCGATCGATGTATCTCCTAAACAAGGAAAACAGCCCATTCTTCGCAATTCTTTTTCTTTCTTTCTTTCTTTCTTTATTTTTCTTTATTTTCTGTATATATGTGTATGTACAGCTCTGGGAGAAAATCAGAAAAAATATAAGAAGAAGAGTTACGAATAGTTGACAAAGTTCTAAGAAGACCACAGAGAGAAAAAAGAAATAAAAAATAAAAGCCCGGCTCATTATAAATACATATTTTGTCTTTTATTTTATTTATGTATTTTTTTTTGTCATCGTATAGGTCAGCTGCATCATACGTCATACTGATTATCCTCTCATTATTTGTAACGTGGTAAATTTTTTAATTTATAAACCAAAACCCGTCCTTTTTTGTTATCTTTTTACTTTTTTTTTTGTGTGTCACTTTTGACGTGGTGTGTTTTTATTGGTAGAATAGTTGGTAGATTAATTTTTTTGAAGCAAAAAATGGTTTTACGAAATGTAGAGTTCCATTATATTTCTATAGGTTTGACCAAAAAAAAAAAAAAAACATTATATTTCTATAGATCTCAAAATTTATTGATACATTTTTAATAAAAATAGTAATTCAATTAACAAAATATCTTTTATGTTAATGATATTGATAAGAAATTTTTGAAAAACATATTTGATTTGATCCCCTAACTTTGCCCAACTTAATAGACATTTGTAATTGTAATCTTTTGATTTTGTTACAATATTATTTTTAATTTGTATTTTTAATTATTGTAACTAGGGATGTAAATGAACCAAGCCGGTCGCGAACAGTTCAAACTCGACCCGGAGAAAAGCTCGTGCGAAATCACCTCAAATATAAATAAACTCAAACTCAAGCTTCAATTTAAGCTCGATAAGTAAACAAGCCCGCTCGAACTCGTTCGTGAAATGCTCGTTTATATTTATGAATTATAAATTAATATATAATCTACTTATAAATATATTATTAAACCGCAAGGATATTTGTAATTTCTCTAGACATTTAGTTTTGATTAATATTATGCTTTATGCTTTTATACTACACAATCTATCATAGACCAACCTCATGAAAATCACATTTCAATCATAAAAAAACAATTTGTTTATGAGCAACTCGAGTTTGACTTTAAAAATGATTGTTCTATAAGTTAAACAAACAATTTTTAACATCGCATATTTGGATCATTGAAACTTCGGGCTCGACTCATTTAAATTGAGCTCGACTCGGTCCGGCTCGTTTAAATTTCAGTTTGACTCGACTCGAGAAATTAAACAAATACATCCGGTATGCGGCTCGACTCGACTCGTTTACAGCCCCCTGAATTTGTAACCATTAAAGTTATATGTCCTTTTTTAACGGTGTGATATTAGTAAAAGATATTTCGATAAATATTTTAAATCTTTTATTTCATCATATAATCATAAGAGTTTAACATTTATATAATATTATAAAGTAATATAAAAGATTAAAATATTATGCTTACAAAAAATAAAAGACTGAATTGGTGAAATAATCAAAGATAAAGGACCAAATGGTTTATTTTATTTTATACGTAAAAAAAAATGGTTTATTTTATCTTTGTCTAACATTCAATGTGAGACTTGTGAGAGTAGGAGTATGTGACATGGGCTTTTATTGAAATTTGCAGTTTTATTTTCAGATGGGTCCACTGAGGTTACTCAGCTGTGTGAACAGTATCCCACACGTTTTCTCTTGTAGCGAAAGGCTCAAAGCTAATAGTTTGACTTTTGAAATTCAACGAATGATAAGTTGACATGTGTCGAAGGAAATGGTTTTCCCACCTAGTATATACTCCCTCCATTCCTTTATAATTGACTCTTTAGAGCTTTTCACACATATTAAGGAATTTAAAAAGTAGGAAAAAATTAGTTTAATATGACTAAAATATCCCTACTTTTAAGAAAGAGAAAATTGAAAGATTTTAAGAATAAGGATAAAAGTGGAAAGAGGTCATTTAATTTGTATTGAAACTTGAAATGTGACATATATTGTGGAATAAATTATATTGGCTAAAGAGTCAATTATTAAGGAATGGAGGGAGTAATTACTGTTTAATTTAATTATGTTACTCCTATGAGCAGACAGTAACATAAGTTGGTGAGAGAATTTTAACTTTGGCTGAATTTTCGGGAAAGAACCAAAATTGATGAACTTGTGAGTATCAATCAACAACCATGCTTTGGGGGCATTGTGCTGTAAGCCATTTCTATTAGGAAAGTAATCGACATGGACTTGGGAATTTTAAATAAAAAAAAAATCTTGGTATAGACCTATTACTGAAGTAAAAAAACGATTTAAAGAAAAGTATTACTGAAAATGTACACCCCCTTTCCTTGTCACATCATAACCGTGTTCAATTTGATGTTAGGGTTTGGGCAAAATATAGCAGAATTGTCGTTTTCTATAGAGTGGAAATATTTTTGTCGATTTGTCATTTTGGTTTCATCACGTTCTCATTTTAATTAGTTTTTTTCTAGGTGGAGGTTAATTTTGATTCTCAATTTTTAGCATTTTCTAAAATGAATAATATATACTATTTTTTGTTTACAATGTAAAACGGAAAACCAGTAACACATTAACTGATTCATAATCTGGAAAATTCGGGGGCTAAGTAGAGATGTTCCTCATCCACGGAAGTCCTCTGTCTAGCAATGCGCGCAATACGCTCTGTCATCCCATTGAATTCACGCTAAAGATGTTTGAAAAACATGTTCCCATCACTTCAACCATGATTTTAATCCGCTTGATAAATGGTTTGACCTCCCACCAAGCTGCTGACAGTGACGTGATGCCTTGGATAATTCCAAGGTTGTCTGAGCAAATGATGATTTTTCTTCCCGTCTCAGTTCTGCCTATCTTCGTTGCTTCATATACATCAATAGCTTCACCTTCTAATGTTGAGTCGGTCAATATTGTTTTAGAGAAAATCGTCATGTTACCCGTGGTGTATCTCGTGGTGAATCTGATTTCAGTTTGCTCCATTTTAGTTTTAAAAGATGCATCACACTTCATAATTGTCTGAGTGCCGTTCAACCCGGTAGATGTCCAAGGATTAGTTAATCTCCGTATTTGTGGCTCTGTGTTCGCTATTGGGGTCTCGTCCCGGTCATTACCAAACAGGTTTGTCATACCTGTATGAACAGTTTTAATAACAATTATATGATCTAGGTGTGTGTTCTCATGTTATTTTTCATTTTCAGATGTTCCACATTGTTAACATAATATATGTTGTGACACAATATTTATCCCATTGTGCTGGGGGGTCAGCTTTATCATAATTTTTTCATAACCATTCTCCTATATTCTCCGCCAAATCACAAGGGATTCGAATTTGTAGTTACAACCCTGCCCAAACCTGTTTACAAAGAGCATGTTAACAAAATATGTGTTACCGTCTCTATTTGCTCGTCACACCAATAGCACCATTTTTCCGTATCACAATATCAAAGTTTTAAGTTTTTCCTTGTTGGTGAAATATTTTTGCAGCCTGCAGGCCTTCCAAATGAACACCCTGATTTTGTTTGGAACATTGGATTTCCAAATCGTGTTCCAAAGTGAAGAATCTTTAAGGTATGCGTGTGCATAAGTTTGAACTTCACCTTGGTCAACAATATCTGGAAGTGCTTGATATCCTGATTTGGTGGTATATTCACCAGTGATCATGTGTGGCCAAGTGAAGGTATCTTGATCGTCTTTGTTTTAAATTGGTATAATTTCTTCTTTTACCGGATCAGGAATAATCGAATCAATGATTTCCCGGTTCTATTCGTCGCTGTCTTGTTTCATAAGTTGGTCTACCGTTTCAAAATACGTATCGTTTGGTTTATCTTTAATTAATAATGATTGTAACCATTGATGTGCTCGTATGTTAATGTTTTCACTGATTCCTATTTGTATGATACCTTGTTGTATTAAAAGATCACTTCCTTCCAAAATACTAGCCCAGGACCATGACCTGCTTTGTCTTAATTTAACAGATAGAAAATCCGAGTTAGGATAATAAATACCTTTAAGGACTTTGGCTGCTAGTAAATTCAGGTTTGTAGTATTTCTCTATATTTGTGTTGCAAGTAGTGTTGTGTTCATCTGTTTAAGGTCTCGGTATTCCATACCTCCCAAGACTGTAGCCGTTGTCATTTTCTCCCAGGTATTAAATTTGTATTATTAAAATATCAGTGTTAATCTAATTCAATTGAAGATAAATATTCAATCAAAAAAATAATAATTAAATTGAAAATTATAAAGATTGATAAATTACATCTAATTAAATCTTGAAATGTCATTAGAATTGTTAGTGATATATAATTACTCTTTTAAAATCTAATTATTGATGAATATATTTTCAAATTTAAAATATTGATAAAATAATTAAGTGTTATACAAGGCAAAGGAACATAAAATTTAAACAATACTATTAACTTATGATAATTGTGTATTATTTATCTATTTACGTTTATGGACGGATTGAAAAATTTATCTTGGAAATGGTTGAAAGTTAAGTAAAAATTAGGGTTAATTTCTAATTTAGGTGGTTAAAAGTGTCATGTTAAGTAGGGAGGACTACTTTTTAGGCCAAAGATGACTATTGTATTTTTTAACATATCTCCAAAAGAAAAATTGGACAAGACATGGGATATACTCCTCACCTGCCCACCCCAATCCATAACCACCCTTACCAATTCGTGCAATGGCTACAGAGAAATTCATATCGAAGATACGAACGAATATTAAGTCAATATTTTGAGAAAACATTCAACTTATTGCATTAAGCTAACAATCAGCAACTCCATCCAATGAAAGTTAAATATCATGAACAATTACATTTTTAAAAGTTAAGAATTTGATATGCATTCATGGTAAGTGGTTCAAAGTTCTGATTAGTCTTAAGTGGGTTAGAGTAGTCTTGAACAATTGCAAGGCAAATTTCAAACACGATGTCCCACTGTTAGCTTATTTGATTAACTTCCAAGCATCTAAGAATACAACTATATCTCCTTATACTGCTTATCCACATTGTGTAATTTCAATTATGATGTCAATAATATTTCATGTTTCATTTTTACATATACCATCAATACTTTTAAGATATTTTGGGGAAGAAAAATATGTATTAGGTTGAGAAATTCATCCATGACGAGATCCATGTCTGGTAGTTGATCTCTACATATACCAATGTGTTAAGCAGTGAGTATGACCATTAAAGATTTATAGTGAACCAGAAAATCTTTACTAAAATGATATTCTTTTAGAAAACTAAATTGATTTTTTTTATCAAACGCGATATATAAAAACAAAGTTACTAAGTGCTCGTTTGGAAGTGATTTTTTGGAAAATCATTTAAAAGTGCTTCTAGCATTTTTAAAGTTTTTTTAATCCTGAAAAGTACTTTTATGAGAAGCACCAAATTGGTGCTTTTTGATAAAAACACTTAAAATAATTTTAGATTTCAAAATTATTTTAAATAATTTTTCTAAATTTATAATTTTACTCTAAAAGCGCTTTTTTGCTCCAAAATAAGCACTTCCAAACAAGCCCTAAATCTAGTGAAATAACTTGATTAAGGCAATAACAAAAAACAATATGTACAATAAGTAAAAGTGTAGGGTTAGAGAAAGCAAACAACGATTTTGAGATAGTTCGTATTGCTAGGGGCCTAATACACCCCCTAAGGTTTTCAACCCTCAGTATTTTTGGGTTTATACTAAAATTCTTGTGTGTCTTCAAATGTAGGTGAGATCACAAACCTAGTACAGAGTCCATATATCACGAAACCTTCCCTCGTATTATCTCAATGCAGATACTTGTGTTCTTTTAAAATGTAAATACCTTTTCAGTTTATTACATGGGGATCATTTCTCTAATCAAGAGCAAGAGAACAATGCAATATCTTAGAGTTGCAAGGTTTACAACTTTCTTGACCAAACTATTAATTAATGGATAATTATAACATATTTTATGTTGCAAATGAGAATGGTGATAAATTTTAGACTTATATGAAATACACTCTTAAAAATGATTGATAATAACTGGATTAAAATTAAGTAGTTAACGAGTTAATTTGTGTGATAAGTAGTGTAATATATGTAGATGAAAGTCTCAAACGGTCATAATCCATATTATTTCATCACGAAATGTGGATCACCATTTAATATAGGCTCGATTGTGGTCCTTTCAATCTTAGAAGATCTATGATGTCTCCCTAATTGTTCTAAATATTAGCCCTTAGGAGACATCATTTTGGGTGAATATTTGACTTATTTGATAGACTTTTATGCTTATTTCGTCATATTGCACTTTCTCCCCTTGGAATTAGACTATTTGCATATTTAGAACTTTTGTGCGTTAATTTGTTTGTTTTAGTGCAAAGTTAGTAGGTTTATGAATTCATGAATACAAGGAGGATAAGTGAGAATTAAAGTCTTAGATCAAGTGGAGAAGCTAAAGGCAAGAAAAGAATTTCCGAAGAGTTGACTAAAGAAGTTGCAGATCTGAAAGACTGGTAAATATTTCTGTTTTTGGCTACTTAGGAGCGGATTTAGCCTTGGGCCGTGAAACAATTTTTGATACCTTATTGAGTTAGGAAGATTCTCCAAGTTGAATCATACCAATTTGGAGTTATTATGCAAAAGTTAAAGCCGTTTTACTAAGGGTTGTACATCAGTTACGGGATTTAAAGAAGAAGATCGGTTTGGGCTTTTTATAATTTGACCTAATCCTCCTAAACTAAGCCCTAATCCGTTTTTACTAGTATAAATAGACCATTTAGCCTCCCTTTCACACACACTTCAGAGAATTACATCAGAGGCTTCATATTTTCAAGTCAGAGCAAGAAGGCAGAGGAGAAGTTGGAGCTGGAGGAATTCTGTTCTTCCAACAACAACCAACCAAACCTTCGGGTTATCTATTTATTTTCTGTAATTGAATATGATATCTTTTATTTATTTAATTTCAGTCTTTAATTTGATTATGAGCTAAACTTTCATATACTTGAGAATCGCAATAAAGGGATGAACCTTAATTAATTTATTCTATGTTTTGAATTTAGGATTTTCATGATTTAAATTGAATTGAGTCTTATATATTGGATATTACTTTGTTCTTAATCACTATTTCTTTTTGGTACAACTAGAAATAGCTTTTAGTATTTGGGCTATTCACATTAGTGGCAAAAGTTATCATCTGATAGGGGGGGTTTGAATACAGACTTAGGTAATACCCGTGTAATGTCCGACATGCTTAAATAATTACATAGCCAAAGAGGTGAATACATATCATCCAAAGAGGCATATTCGCCCATATAGGGGTTTATAGTACTTTAGGATAGCTCCTAGGTCCACCCTGACGGGGGCTAGGAGACATTAGAGTCCCGACTAATATAATAATACCAATTCTACCCTTAAACATAGCATAGGTTACGTTAATTAGGTGGATTCCTTGCAAGACTCAAGTATCTCTCATCTCTGAAGTCAGTCTTTTTATTTGCATTATTTCTTTCAGTTAATTAATTTAGTCTTCATTTTATTGCATAATTAGTTTTTAAGAAAACCAAACATAAATCATATTAATTTACTTTTCTGTCGAGCAATTATTTCTATTATCTGATTAATATTAGAGTTGTACCTAATCTGTCCTTGAGAACGAAACCCGATTTATCGGATATTACTTGGACAACCGTTCAATTGTGGTATTATGGTTCTTTTTATTTATCGCATTAATTTTATAACACCCCAAGACCCACCAATCTAATATAGAGAGTTTAAATTATATCAAAGATCATCTTTTGGCAAAACCCACCAGCTAGGTCTCATCTCTTTTATCTGAAGGTGGTAAGGATTTCTGAAACAAAACAACTCTTCAATCTATCCCTAATTATGCGATGTCAATCTTTGAGTACCCAAAATTTATGAAAAAAACTTGCAAGCCTCGTGGAAATTTTTTTATGGGAAACTCAAACAGAAAAGGTTACACTTGATCGCATGTGAAAAGATCGTTGTTTCAAAGCTTGGAGAAACCTTCACAACCCTAATTCTATAGTGAAAAAAGTTTTAAAAGGTATATAATTTAAAAAAACATTACATTAGGACGTAGAAAAAAAAAGAAATATCATAAAGTTGGACAAGCATATTCAATGGTTTGCAGTTGTTGAAAAAGGAATGTGTCATATATATTGGTAATGGACTTGATACAAACAATTGGAGACATACATGGTTTTTTATAAAATTTGTCTAGGAGAAACCAGATGGAAGTAACCTCAACTTGGTTGCTCAACTTTGCAAGGATGATCTTTCAGGCTAGAATATTAATCTGATCCACAAATCTTCCTAACTCCAGTTAAACGAGCTCCTCAGAATTCCTCTTCTACAATTGGACCTAGATGACAAGATTATACGGTCTCACACAAATAACGGGATATATTTTACTACAACGGGGTATCGTACTTTGGTTCAAGACAAAATTTCTATGGCATATCAACCTTCAAGGACTTCAAATCAATGCAATCCAAAGATTTGGGATATCGTATGGCATGCAAACACTAATACTAAAGTAAAAAAATTGGGTTGAAGTGCGACAAAGGTGTTATGCCAACAAAGAAGAATCAATTTAATAGGAAGTGTGCTAATAATTCAGTTTCTGAATAGTGCAAGCAAGAGGTAGAATCTATCGAACACCTATTAATTAATGTCCCTTTAGTACCGTTGTCTATGCCATTTCGATAACCAGATTAGAATCGAACCTGAACAACAACTATAATTTAGCAAATAGATAATCAAGATCATTAAAGGTTACACGAAGAACCGATGGGACCGAAGAATCATCACCGCCTTTAATCTATGTACTTTTTGGAGCATCGGGATAGTAAAAATGCGACCTATTTTGACAAAAGAAAATGGATTTTGTGAGAGGTAAACCTCAAAACTAGCATGGTTATCAAATATTTGTTTAAAGATATTGATTTAACTGTTGGAGAAACAAGTAGCGATTATAAAAACTATCCAAATACACAATATATGCAGGATACATGCAACATGAGGACTAGGATATGATTGGTATTGAGTTAGAAAAAAGCAATATAAACAGTAACAAAACTGTTGATGCTTGTTATGGGAAAAATAGGTGGAGATTGCCACCTTGTATAGGGAAAATTCTTCCCAAATTAAATGATTATAAACTAAATGAAAGAATTGATATAAAGGTGTGGAGTGAGAATGAGTTTTTCCTTCAAGAAAACTCTCGCTAAAATTACCTCAGAGGAGAATGCAGAAATAGTGTACTGGTATGATTTCATATTGTCAAAAACAAACATACCAAGATGCGCTTTTATAGCGTGGCTTGCTATACAAGATAGGCTAAGTACAAAAAAAAAGAATGATTGAATGGGGAAGTGCAATTAATCTTTTGTGTTGCTTTTGCAAAGCTAATTCTGAAGATAGTATTCACCTATCTTTGGGTGTTCTTTTAAGAGAATAATATTGAGGAAAATCCTCAGTAAATGTGATATAAATACGGTACCAAATGACTTCAATTAATTGGTTAATATTATCTTAAATACAGGGTGTGATGAAAAAATAATGTTAACTAGTACTATGTGTACTTCTTACATATACAATATTTGGTGGGATAGAAATGAGAAAGAACATGGAAGCTCGGGTTTAAATGAGGACCAAATCTTTATCAAAGTATTCAATATGGTGAAAATGAAGAGACGGAGTTGGAAGGTTAAGAATAGAGCTACTAGAGAGATTATTGATAAATTAGATATATTGATGTAATTTTCTTCTCTCGGTTTATATTCCTTGTAATTTTATTTAGTAGTTTTCTTGTAATGTTGGGCCAATTTTATATAATAGCTTAGTTTATTTTAAGGTATTATATCCCTTGTTGGGCCTAGTGCTTAAAAGTGGTCAAAGGTTTGAAAGATGTGTAAAGACAATGGATGTTGATTTTCAATTTAATAAAGTTTGATTTGATGATAAAAAAAAAATGAGGACTAGGATATTCTTTGGGTAAGTTATGCAATATTCTTCAACAGATGGAATATACATGTAATGCATCTCTGGCAATTTATAGTCAAGGATTCATGTTGGCATATGGTCCCTCTTATAGGTTGTTTTTATCTGACAAATCCCTAAATAAATAAGTGCTTAAACTATATATTACAAGGTGTTCAAATTATGTTCTTAACCTTGCATATCTTCATAAATAATTCTTGAGAAATCATAATTCTACACCATTCACTTATGACTTTCAAAACCTTCATCTTACATTCACATTGGTGTCATACTCTTCTATGTGTTAAGACTAAACTACATACGTTCACACTCCTTAGCACACACACACTTATCCTACTCCTTGATATATACCTAACTGAGTTATAATCTGTTTTAAATCATAACTCAATCTTTTTTTATCTTTTGTACACTAGAGGAACAACAATCTTTTTCATACTTGCTTCTAGTTTATCTTTCTTGTTTAGGAGATTATCACTTAGATTATAGCATAAAATCATTTTCATGAATAATACTACACATATTTCTTGATATATGTTTTTGTGTGTTGTGATCTAGCTCTTGAGTCGTACTAACTTTTCTTTTAGTATTTTGTGTCCTATAACTTTTATGAAGAAAAAAAATTCTATCCGAACTATCAAATAAAAAATAGGTAAGTGACATACAATCAAAATCGTAAACCTTAGCACACCTCAAAATGGTACCCCGATTCAATGAAACCATTTTAAGCCAGAAAATGGTATGCCATTTTTAGGGAAGAACAATAAGGCATCGAAAAGTAATTAGTCAAGATCAAAAACTTTAACACACTCTCAAACCGACACTTGGATATAAAATGGGCAACTGTTTATTAGGAATAAAAAGGTATTCCATTTTGTCAACATCAACGTCATCTCAAGAACATTTGTAATTATATTTGTTATACAAAAGATTCCACATTTTGTCAACAACAACGTCATCTCAAGAACATTTGTAATTATATCCGTTATACAAAAGATTCCACATTTTGTCAACAACAACGTCATCTCAAAAACATTTGTTTGGTATTAATTACACCATTGGTCTTTGTTTTAACTTATGGATAATTTTCAAATGTAACTAAACTGTTTACATTATGGATAATTTTCTTCTTGAATATTAAACCCTAATCTTCATTTTCATCTTAGCCTTAGCTCTAAACCAACCTTAAACCATAAAACTTAAGACTTGAACCTTGAACCTTAACCGTTACCTTCGTCTTAATTTTAATCTTAACTTTAACTACAACTATAATCTTAACTTTAAAGTTAAAATTTGACCTTAACCTTGAACCTTAAACCTTAACTTTAGCAATAACCCTAACCTTAATAGTTAACCTTACACTTTATCCTAAAGCTTGAACTTTAAAACTTAACCTAGAATTTCATCTTAACCTTAACCTTAACTAGATAAAAATTCATATTGTTGATATTCGACCTTAAATCTTGAATCTTATTGTACCTTAACCTTAAACATTAAACTATAAATGATAAATCTTAAACATTAACTTTAACCTTCACCTTAACCTTAAGTTAACCTTAAACTTAAGCTCGACCTAAACCTTAACCATAATCCTTAACCTTAACTGTAACTTTAAACTAAACCTTAACATTTACGTTAATCTTAACCTTAACCTTCTACTTGCCGAGCAAAAAATGAAAAACCTTAACCCTAATTTTAATTTTTGACTTTCACCATTGGAACCTAGGTTTGTTTCCCATCAAAGAAACAAAAAATTCTTAATTGTCTTCAGACACGGGTTTTACCTAGTAACTATAATAGGAGCATTTCATTTTGTAAGTTTTTAGAGGTTATTACCTACGGGGTCTTGAATACACTCCTTTTGCCCTTTCCCATTCTCACTTACCTTCTCTCTTACTAAAGATCTCAAACAAAATTTAATACAAAAGGCCAAGATCTGATTTACATTTTTACCCCATTTTATTTTTATTTCCTATATATACTAATTTTGGCCAGATTTTTTTTAAACCCTAAAACTCATTACTCTCTTTCTCTCTCCTCCATATTTCCCTTTCTTTTCCCGTAACCAATATTCTCTCTCATTCTCTCACCATTTTATCTTCTCTCTCATTCTCACCATCAAAGCCGGTAATGGTGCTGCCATGGAAAACGCTTAACGTGATGGTTCGAGGTGTGCAACCATGGTGAAGCATGGCGTGAAGCAAGCAATCACCGTTCGTGGTTCGAGGTGTTTCGATGCCACTATTCGTTAGAGAAATGGAGCTTAGATCTCGAAGTCGATCGTGGTTCGATCTATTTTGCCGCCATTATTCGTCAGAGAAAATAGCTGCTCACGAACGGGGCTTAGATCTCGAAGTCGTTCGTGATTCTATGTGTTTTGCCGCCACTACTCGCCGGAGAAAAAAGTTGCTCACGAACGGAGTTCCCTGCTCGAACGGATCTTAGGCAAAGGTCGAGATGCTCCTGCAAGCGGCGACAGTGGATCTGCAATTCTCGAACGGAGCTCCCCGCTCTAACGGATCTCAGGCGATGTCGAGATACACCTGCGAGCGGCGACGACAGATCTGCAGACAAAGATGAATGGAGATGAACATATGGAGGTCACCAGAGCACCACCATGAACCCCGGCCGAGCGCCACCACCACTTGTCTGTGCGCCCTAAAATGCCATGAAAGGTCTGTTGTGCTCGTTTTGTTTTGTATTCGAGTTGCAGTTTCTTTTTCTTAGTAGCTTCTGCGAGAAGCACAAATGTGTGTACTTCTTTTTTGTTTTTTTTTTAAAATTTTATTCGGTTGTAATAGGATTTTTGTGGTTGTAATAGGATTTTTGTGGTTGCAATAGTGTAAGTTTTTGGAATTTTAATAAACTATAATGTCTAGCTTAATACTCTGTATTTTTTTAACATTACTCATTGCCTTTAATTGAATACACACTGTTTTGTATAGAGTACTCACATTTTTATAGAGTACTCATCAATTTTTGAATATCACTCTATCTTTTAATTCTGATACTCTATATTTTCCGATACTCTATATTATTTTTTCCAATACTCTATATTTTTCTGATACTCTCTTTTTCTAATACTCATTTATTTTTTCAGATACTCTATATTATTTTCCGGTGGTCGGTGGTCGGTGGTCGAAGGTCGGTGGGTGGTGGTTGGAGATGAACAGTGACAACACTCAACAAGTTTTTTTGTCTTTTATTGTTATGAAGGATATTTTAGTATTTGGTCATCCTTGAGGTCTCATTGAAAAAATAAAATTCCCACTAGTTCTTATAGGACAGAATTCTAGTCTCCAATACCCCATGTCTCATTCACCCAATTTTTTATGGTTTTTTGTTTCAAAAGCTATAAGTAACTTTTGATATATTAGTAGACTACTTTTTATTATTATAATTGGTTCAAACCTGGTATTTTTGGGTTAAGTGAACGACTGTATAAACATGGGAAAGAAATTTTTGTACATTGTACAACTTCATTGTTTATTTAAGCATGTAAAATTAAAGTAGTGTCTATCTACACGTTAATACATATCTTAATGCACGGCTCTAATAAAATATACTATCACCCGTGAAGGTATAATGAAAGTACAACACAAATAGAATTTAAAATATACATACTTTAATTTTTTTGAGAATAATTTCTCTTAAAGTTCATAACTGGGTTGCTATAATAGTAGTATATTTAGGGGTGGACATCAGATGCGAAACTTTTGATCCAAAAAAATTTGAATTGCGATTCGATTTTTGTATCCGATTCTCATTCTGGCTTTACATTTCGAATAATATTTTTGATATATTTATGATTCTTAATTAATATATTCATTAGTTAAATCTTGACGCGAATAGTATACTTAATTACTAATTAGATGAAACGATATACCATCTAATTGGTATGAAGTGTTTTTAACTTTTGATCTCACAATGTAAACTTCTATTGTGTAATTATAATTTATTCAGTATGATATTCTTTTGCAATAAAAAAAATATAAAAGTGGATAATTCATTTTTATAGAAAATATTTTCTTATTCCGAAAAATTATATATAATTATAATTTTTGGATTGGATTTTTTTCAATTCAGAAAAAATTCGATTTTGGATCGGAATAAGAAAAAGAGTAATGATATTTGTCACCCTTTTTCCCTTCACCCTTTTGTCACCTCATATATGGCAGATTGCATGGCATGCCATATAAGTAAATTATCTTAATTAATTGTTTTAATCCTTAAATTAAATATTTCCTTAATTATATTTCCTAAGAAAAATCCATTCCAAATAAAATCGATTTTTTTTTCGAAAAACTAAAAAAATCTATCCATTTGATTTCCCTCTTTAAGTATATTAGTGAATTAGATGAAAATGTCAAAAAAATGTTAATATCATCATAAAATAGTTTTGTTTTAGAAAAAAAGGTAAATACTAAATAAGTAGGCTTCTTTTTGTTATAAACTAAAGAAAAGAAGAAGATAAAATATAGAGAGAATTCCAAAATCATGAACTAACACTATTAAAATGAAAGAGTCTTCTATTTATAGGAAAGGAATGACCCTTTTCTTGCCACATTAACAAGATATAAATAGGAAAACCTTTGGTCTTTGGACATCCACCTTTATTAAAATAAACAATTCATAATACTCCCCTTTGGATGTCCATCTACTAGAAAATATGTCTCGTTAAAATCTTGCCAAGAAAACCATGTGGGACAAAAACTTGATCTAAGGGAAAAGAGTATATATAGATGGAACTAATCATATTGAAGCGCTGCCTCGTTAAAACCTTGCCAAGAAAACCTATTAGGACAAAACTTGGACGAAGGTAAAAGAGTGTAGTCTTGTTTATGCTCCCCCTGATGTTGGAAAGAGATCTTTGAGTTGTCGTATTTCAATATTGTGGACCTACTTCTTGAATATTGTGGTTGACAATGATTTCGTCTAGAAAATCTACAAAATTATTGCGTGATTGCACCTATCGAGTGTCAATATCCACATTCTAATGTAGCTCGTGTGTAGGAGACTTTGGTGAAATATGTGTTGTTTTGTCTCATTTGATGCATCCATTCTAATTATGTGTGGTACAAGCAATAGTATCCTCATACAATACCATCAATATATTCTTGTTGAAGATATACCACACTTCTTTTGGGTATGTTGAATAATCCACTTAAATAAATATTTCATACCTCTCCTCCTTGGATATTCACTGAAAGATATGCCTCATTAAAACCTTATCATGAAAACCCATTGGGACAAAACTTGATGAAGGGAAAAGAGTACACTAATCCTTAGGGGTTATGACGCGTATTCAGTTTGTCTTGTTAAAACCTTAATAGGATAACCCAATAGGAAAAACCATGGTGAAGGAAAAGAATGCAAAATTCAATATATTCTCCCCCTCATTACGACATTACATATTTCTAAATATATTTGTACCTTGATGTCTTCGTTAATGAAACTTTAATTAGTAAATCTTCTGGATTTTTACTTGAGGGTATTTAGTGATAGTAATATCATTTTCTTGATCAATAAAAGAGTTTATACTTCTTTTGACAATGAATATTTGCATGCCTCGTTAAAACCTTACTAGGAAAACCCCAGTGGGAAAAAACCTTAGTGAAGGAAAAAGAGTACAATACGCAAATATCGCATCATTTTCATTACGACAACAATTACCGAGTATCCCTTCATGATTCATAAACTTTTCTCTTGTGCTTTAAATAAATTACGTTCTTCAGGAACTTTTAAACTCCAGGAACTTCTCATTATTCTAGAATTTCATATTTGGACACTCTAAGTACTTCAGTCACCTATCGTGCTTCAGGCACTTGTTGTGCTTTCAAACACATATCGTGATTGGGCACATGGCATGCTTCAGGCACCTATGGTGGTTCCAGCACCTATTTTGTTCATCAAAAACTTTAATATCAATCTAATCACAACTACACCAGATCAATAACATAATAATGAGGACGTCTCCCATAATTAATTCTAGGTTTTTGCAGAAACCTTCGTGATACATGTAGGGTTTTAGATTTCAAAATCCACTATCATCCTTTCTTTCATTGTCGATATATTTCACCACTTTTTGGTTTAAGATCCTTATTATTTATTTCAAGCGCTACATTACATGAGAATATATTAATCCCATAAACTGTCTAATAGTTTTAAATATTTTCAGTAGACTAATAATCTACATAACTTTTCTCGTATTTAGGTACCTAGGTATATTCAATGACCATTTCTTCCTTTAAGATCAATTCATGTGCCAACATTAGTTGACTTAATAATTCTTGTCGTGTCACTTGGAGTGCACATTCCATAATATTTACCATTTCATCATTTACTCATGAGATTTTCTTTTTTGGGGCATGGTATACTTTCAACCGACAGGCTTACCACACTTCATGCGTTGGTTATATGCATTACAGATCTACCAAACTTCATGTGTTGGTTAGATGCATTACAGGTTTAACACGTTTCGTGCGTTGGTTTAATACATTCGCTGGAATATTTGTTATGTGTCTATATGGGACAATAACCTATGTTGGAGCGTTTACAACATATTTTGGGATTTTAAAATATTCTACTTGCGAAATGTATTAGGTATCAATACTTTGCAGATGGAGTTCTTTTTAACTTCAAGTTCCTATTCTTAAGTTCATGGATATAAATGATATAATAAACTGTATTCTACCATACATCATGCAACTTCAAGTTGCCTTGTCTATACGTTACGCAACTTCAGGTTGACTTGTCTCTCCCCCTAATGAGGGGGTAGTCACTTGGTAAAATGAATCTTCTGGTTCTTTTAAGTAGAGACCAAGTAAGTAATCTATTATTCCACATATCATTACTGAAATAGGTGACCAAGTCGATCATTTAATAATACAAACTTTTTGGATTATGACATCTTTTCTTTTGCACAATGAGCGTTTCAACTGCTTGAATCTGTATATATATAAACCCAAAGAAATAACATATTTTATTTTCATACACACTTTTGGTGAGACTTTTAGTAAATTATGCAAAAGATATACATTGTTACGAACACTTGTGGTTTATACAAAATACTAATTTTGGATAATATCCTTTAAATTTAGTAAATCTTTTCAGGATTTACTTTTAATATAATTTTTTAATTTTGTATCACAAGGTAACATAACTTGAGCATCCAAAAACGTTTAATTAGATCAACTACATGTCTTAGTATTCCACGAGTACGCGAATACTATATAATTCCACTTTATCGATAATATTCATGCATATCATTTCGTGATGCGTGACGTTTTACTTTCAAGATATTTCTTATTATCCATTTCTGGTGGTAAGGAGTTTTCTTTTACCTTAACCTCGTCTGGATTTTGGGTCACCAAGATATCAATTTTAGACACATTGAAAGACATCGCATTTTCTTCCAGAAATGCAATTCCATTCACTTCAAGGAATGGTTTTTAGCTAGGAAAAATAATATTTAAGTCACTTAATTATTTCCAATACCAGGTCAATTTTTGTAAAAGCTGGAATAATGAATTTGCTTCAAAGAATGTGATTATATATCTCCAGAGAATAATTTCCAATCAAGGAATACAACATTAATTTACTTGTTTTGTCATCCACACGTCTATTTATTTAGATAATGAAAACAGTTACATTTACTTTAGGGAATGTAGCTCCATTCACTGCGAGAGTGAAACTTTATAGTTTACAAGGAAATAGAATGCTAAACCCTAATATTGGGATAAAACTCTACTTACGATATTACTACTTCAGGAGCCGTTAAAATTTAATCTAACCTTCAAGCATTTAAAAATTGTTGTATGCTTCGACCTATATAATTTCTCTTATACTTCCGGCTTATATTCAATAAAGTTCTTTTTATGAGATGAATGAACAGTTTTTTTCTTTAGAAGTTAAATTTCATTCCTCAATTTCTTTGTGGAAATTATAACAAAATTGATTAGGTTTCAAACCTTTAAAATTTGATCTAAGCTTCAAGCCTTTCTATAATTTTTTTATGCTTCGGGCATATAAATTGTATTCAAGGTTTCAAGCCTATGAGATTTGGTTTATTTTTCTGGCATATAAAATTTATGATAGGATTCCGACCTATAAAATTTGTTATATTCTTTTGGCATATAAAATTTATGTTGGCTTCGGGCCTATAAATTTGGTATATGCTCCCGATAGTATAAATTAATATGTACGCTTCGGGACTATAAATTGTAGAATGTAAATAATATATAACAAAATGTAGAATGTAAAGTATATTCTTCAAAAATATTAGTCTAAGGCAAAATAAATGTATAACCTAGCGTTTATACGCACATACTCTACAATCTAACGTCTCAAGTTCATATCCCTCATACTTCTCAAATTTATACCAATTCTAATTTTTTTTTTAATTTCAGGATGATAAATAAATCTACGTATAACATCATCTTTATTTATCGAAATTGAGACTTTGAGTCTACAACATTGTTTTTTAGTTTCGGGGTTTTGAATTTTATTAAGAGTCCGAGCCCTATAAAATTAATAATTAGCTTTATGCTTTCTAAAAATACATATAGGTTTCAGGCCTTTAAATTTCAGTATATGCTTCTGGCATATAGAATTTTGTTTTAGGCTTCGTACCTATAAATTCAAGATACTTCATATGTTACTCCATATGATATAATTTCCGGCCGTTATTGCGTTAGTTTTCGAATTTTTTTATGCTTCGGGCATATATTTTATTTTCTAGGCTCCGGGCCTATAATATAAAATATAGGCTTCAGGCCTATACGATTATTTTTCCATGCTTCGGGTATTGTAGGCTTCAAGCCTAGAAATACATCTCGTTTCATTTTCAATCCATTCAAAATTATATTTACATATAGGCTTCATGCCTCAATTTTTTTTAAAAGTGATAACTCATTTATCATTTTCAAGCCATTCAAAATTATATTTACATATAGGCTTCATGCCACATTAAGAAGATATAAATAGGAAAAGAGGAATCTACAAATTAAAGCCTACTCTGTAACAAAGAGAGTTTTTAAAGCCTAGTTACCAAAACCTTCTTTATAAGGCCTAGTTTCAATTTTTGGTTGGATTTTTTCCATCTATACCCTTTTCAATTATATTTTTTTTCAGAAATTCGTTTTTCATTTTTTTTTGAGCGAGTGGATCCGTACCCATGGGTTCAGACCTATATTAGGTTTTTAGTTTTTTAAGTTAGTAAAACGATTTTTTATATAACTGCAATTATTTTTGTCCATCTTTATCGGGAAATTTTGTCTATATAATTTTCCAAATACCCATAGGGCTGTACCAAGTCCATGTCGAATGAAGTAAAAAATTGTCCAAGTCTGCACCTCTAGGGCTGTACCCAAGCCCGTTTTGTCCAAGTCCATGTCCAATGATGTAAAAAATTGTCCAAGTCTGCACCCCTGGGGCTGTACCCAAGCCCGTTTTGTCCAAATACATGTCCAATAAAGTCAAAGGTTGTCCAAGTCTGTACCCAAGCCCAATTTATTAACCCTCACATATTCAAGTCCAACTACACTCAAGACTAACAAAATAGGCTGGACCCCTTACCCCAATCACACTAACTACACCCAAGTCTAACAATTTAAAACAAATTAAATGGGCTGGTTGAGATGGCTCTAACAGTTTAAAACAAATTAAATGGGCTGGTTGAGATGACTTGGCCCAAACAGGGCTGGACCAGCCACGCACGGACCTGCAGACACATTTAAAAAAATAACAAAACCAACATCGGCCTCACAAAGGAAGAAGGAAGGTTCGATGCAAATCTGGTGTGGGGCTTCTCTATTTGAATGGACGAGAAAGAAGGTGGTGTGACGTAGCTTGATGGAGGTGGTGCGGTGTTGCTTTATGTAGTGGTACGGCGTTGCTTGATGGAGGTGGTGCGGCGTTGCTTGATGGAGGTGGCGCAGCGAGATGTCATGCGCAGGTGGAGGAGTTGGTGTCTAGCGAACCACCAACTGTGACGGCGGCGGAGGTTGTTTCAAACGCTGAATCAAACCTTCATGGACAGCGGCGTTGAGATCTTACCTTCGACGATGGAGATCCCACCTTCGACGATAGACAGTGGCGTTGAGATTCGACAGACGTTGTGTAGCAGAGAGGTGGTTGTTGCGGAGGTTAGGGCTGTAAACGAGCCGAGCCGAGCCGAATAGTAGATGTACAGGGTTGTTTATTTATTTATAAATTTAAACGAGCCGAGCTTTGAAGTTAGTGTTCGAGCTCGGCTCGTGAGAATATAACAGAGCTCGAGCTCGAAAGCTCGTTTAAAAGTGTTTCGAGCTCGAGCTCAAGCTCAAAAGCTTGTTTAAATCTATTTCGAGCTCGAGCTCGAGCTTAAAAGCTTGTTTAAATCTATTTCGAGTTAGAAATTCCTTCTTTTATCTTAGGAATTTATGGATTAATTATAAGATAGATTGTTGCAAATCTTTTAATTATATAAATTTTTAATTAGAACGTAATTGACTATTGTAAACTATCACTAAATACAATCACGTATTCTTTCTTTGGATTGTTAAATTTTGAATGATTTTTTATAATTAAGTAGGTAGAGGGGGAGAGTGACATGTAATTGTTGGGATAAGATAAGTTTTTTTAATATAGTAATTGGTTTTAAATTTTTGAATTGTCAAATATCAATATGTAATAAATATTATAATTTATTTATATATTTTCACGAGCTTTTCAGAAAAGCTCGCGAACAGGCTCGGCTCAGCTCGTTTAATAAACGAGCTCGGTTTTAGGCTCGAGCTCGGCTCGTTTAGTTTAACGAAGGATCTCGAGTCAAGCTTTTTCCGAGCCGAGCTCGAGCTGCCCGCGAGTGGCTTGGTTCATTTACAGCCCTAGCGGAGGTGATGATGACGAGTTAAAGGTGACTTCTGTGGGCGTGAGTGGGTTTGCAGAGACAGTGACAGAGAGTGGAGGGGTGGGTTCACAGTGAGAGAAGGGGAGTGGAGGGGAGGGGGTGGTCATCTTCTCGAATGGGAGCTCTGGCAGCAGTGAGATGGCGGCATCAGTAGGACGGTTGCAGTGGTCAGTGGGATGGTGGTGCGTTGGTCAGGGGGGTGGTGGTGCGTTTGGATGGGGTGGCAGTGGGGTGGTGGTGCATTGGGATGAGGTGGGAGAGAGAGAGAGAGAGAGAGAGAGAGAGAGAGAGAGATAGAGAGAGAGAGAGAGAGAGAGAGAGAGAGAGAGAGAGAGAGAGAGAGAGAGAGATGAGAGCCATGCACAGAGAAGGGAGGGTTTTCAGAAACAAAAAACCCTAATGGCTAATTTGTTTTTGATTTTTGTTGTTCGCAATAGGTATATGAGGAAAGGGAAGGGTTTTTGGGTCTTTTTAGTGGGTTTCAGTTAGACTAGAACTAGTAGTTAGTAGGTTATGGAATTTGGGCCTTACTTTATTGTACCAATGTTGTGTAGGCTCTATAAAATAATTCCCTCATAGGAAATTTTTTAGCTTTTTTTTTTAATACATATGAGAGCCACTTTGGACTCAGGAATCATTTTGACTCCGATAAGATTCGATCCCAGGACCTCTTGATCTCTACGTAGTAGCCTAATCACTAGGCCAACTATCAATCTTAGCTTTTGGACATCCACCTTTATTAAAATAAATTATTCATAATTTTTTTTTTTTACGGTGAATAGACTTCTTTTTAGTACTATTCATTTGAAACAAAAAAATTAGAATATTCCTTAAAAGAAAAAAATTGCTTATTTTTACGCTACTTCTCTATCTCTTGGCTACCAAAGAAATTGTTTTCAATACTTTTTCCCCCACTATCTACTATCCACCTCCATCTTTATCATTTCCCAAAAACCACTCAAAACCCGGCCCATTTCACCCAAATCCGAGCCCACAATCAACAAACGCGACTGCACCACCACCGCCGATCAACAGACATTGATGGAGAAGGGAGTGGTGAATTTCTAATTTTATGATTTTCCCATATCCCGCCCAATTCAAAATTCAAAATTTTCATTCCATTTTCAATTCTCAAACTAGGGTTTTATCTTCTTTCCTTTGATAATATATACATATTTTCACCTTTGTTTATATTTGATTTATCAGATGGAAGCTCTTTATTCAAAGCTTTATAAAAAGTATTCCAAGCTCAAGGTCTCAACTTTCCCCCTTCTCTCTTACTCATTATCTTATATTTCATGTTTAACTTATCCTTCGGTTTGTAAAATTGGACAGGAGGACAAAGATTCCGAGTCGGATAAGCTAAATCACGAGCAAGAAATCAAATTTGTAAAATACGTTGAAGGTAATTTTGCTCTGTAATTAACTTTTTTACTTCAAGCCACCATATAAGCACTGTCTAAAACCATAATTATTTAATTAGTTAATTTTTCTGTTGATGCAGCTGCACAAGAGCTAATTGATTTCTTGAAAAATGAAAACGAGACTTTACGTGAAGAAGTTCATGAACTAAAAAATGAAATGACTTTGATTAGGCAAGCATTTGTGTTTAGTAGTTTTATCAAGATATTGTATATAACTTCAATTTTATCTTGCAGATCTTCCAAAGATGAACAAGACATTCTTAATCAAAAGTGTTTGATGGAAGAAATTCAAAAGAGTAAGACTTAACTTTGATTTAGAGATGATTATTGCTTTTCTGTACTTGAAAATAGTATAAATGGTGATTTTAGTTTATAGTTTTTGAATTTTTCAACTCAAATATGTCGAGAATTTTGCAGACAAAACACTTTCAGAAGAAATCGAGAGATTAAAAAGTCTACCAAAAATACCCCTCTCTAGCTTTAGCAGTGATGCCAAAGTACAAAAAAACAAACAGTTACTTTTAACAGATTCATCAAATAGCTCAATGTCTAGAAAACGCAGTAGAAAAACTATACATAAGCAAGCTAATCCATCTCCAATGGAAGAAATTGAACCAGCCATAGAATATGAACCAGCAAATCAAACAAAAAACCATTCTTCACCATTTATCGAGGTAATATTATATATTATATAACTAAATTAATATATTTCTGTTCCATATTTTTAACAATTATTATTTAATATTTCAGCCAACTTGTTGCAAGAAAAAAGTTGATACATTCAACTGTATATTTCAAAAACTTATTGAATGTGTAGTGGGTATGAAAATGTCGAGTGTTCCACAAAACGAGGAATTATTTGTATCAGCTCTTCATCAATCAAGTGGTAATGTGAAATGGTTTGTTTATCTATATAATATACGATGATTAATTATTTTATTTTATTTACAGGCTACTCATTTAGATTAAGTTGGATAAATAACTCAGATGGAGAAGATGAATTAATGTATAATGTTTTATCATTAGGGACACTTGAGAGAATTGCACCAGAATGGATGAGAGAAGTTCTTATCTTTAGTTCAAATATGTGTCCTATTTTCTTTGAGAGAGTATCTCGAGTTATTAAGCTCTATGGTTGAGCAATTAAACAGTTACATTCTCTTCTTTTACGTTTTAGTTATTGTAAATTTAATACTTTATTGATTGAGATTATTTCCTTATTTTCTCTTAATTATTGTAAACTTTTCCATGGTTTTTTTCATCCCCTATATTTTCCAGATTATAAATCATAGACAGTAGACACATTCGAAACTCAATTAATGGATATAGGATCATTATTTTGGGCCGAACTGAACAGTTTATTTTGGCCTATATGGTCCATTTGAATTCTGAGAAATAACTATTCGCATCTGTCCATTTTACTACTGTGTACCACAAAATTTTTAAAGAAGCCCAAATTTTATAATTGTAGCTCAAGTTAAATAATACAAGCCATTTCTTTTTTCAAAATACATGTTACAAGACCAATTGAAAGTATATCTCAATTAGATATTAACAGGCCCAAATCTTAATCTAAAAAAGTATTAGAAATCATAGTAATATAAATATGTACAAGTAAATCTATTTACTCAAATGCCCAATAATCTTTACGTGTGAAACTTTTATGACAAACCTCGTCTTCTTCTACGTAAGTGATATAATTTTTTGATATTGGAACAAATAACAAAAAGATATAATTTTTTGATGTGGAAAAACTGAAGGGAAAAGAAAAAGGGGTAAAAGAAGAATAAGGGCCTATATACACCTTAATCTTTTAACTCTCTTTAGAAACCCTACCAACCCATATAACTAGTTCTCATCTTATTAGGTTTATGAATTAATATACCATAAAAACCTATCCTCTCCCCCATTTCTCTCTCGACAGATTGCAGCCCTCCCCGTCACCGGAGCACCACCAAGAAAACCGCCGCACCAAAACCCCCGCCCTTACCCTTCACACTCGCTCTCTCTTCGCCCTGTATCCCACCCAACACCAGAAGAACTGCCGTCTTCACCTCCCTCCCTCTTTAGCTTCCTGTCACCGGAGCACCGCAAAGAAATCCGCCAGATCCGCTCATCTCCGTTGCCTGCTGCTTTACCATGAAGTTTTGTCACTCCTTTCATGGTGGTCTCGTCGTAGAAGGCCTCCAGATCTGCTCATCTCTGTTGCCTGCTGCTTCACCATGAAGTTTTGTTACTCCTTTCATGGTGGTTCCGCCGTTCGTGATGGTCCCGTCGTAGAAAGCCGACATTAATGGCCTCCCGTCGCCCCCTTGAGCCATTATCTTCTTCTTCTCCACTAGAAAACCAGCGCCTCCCCTGTCATCGATCTCAGATCTAGAGCTGTATATTCAGGGGGTAAACACCCCCTTTTTTGCATTTTTAGGGGGTATATACTCACTGTTTTGTGCTGTTTTAGTGGGTAATCGTGTTGTTTTAGTGGGTTATAGACCCACTGTTTTTGTGGTTATGGTTCTTTACTACCACGTTGGACTCACCACCACTTTGGACTGACCTGAATAAGGAATAAAGAAAATTGAACAATAGGGACTCAATATGTAATTAAAATAAATAGTGGGTATTTACGTATCCCCTTTTTGCATTTGCAGGGGGTATATACCCACTGTTTTGTATTTTTCAGGGGGTATTCGTTCAAGCAAGCTCTTTTCAGGGGGTAACCACCAATAACGGGCCACAAAAGGTCATGCGTAAGCAAATTAGAACCATAAATTTTCAACAAGGACTTATAATGTAATTAAAAAAAATTAAAATAGTGGGTGTGTGCCCCCTAAAAATGTACCCAGAAACTAGACCCAAACCAGAAAAATCTCACTTAAACCTTTAAAAAACATAACATCTAACTAGATCCTTAAAATTCTCATTTTTAAATTTAAGGTCTATAAAGATATATTCCACAAGAAAAGGTTACTGACTACAACTAAAAAAACGAAATGTCAGGAAATTAAAAAATAAACAAGCAAAGAATGAAACTCGTGACCTAAAATGAATGATTGAATCGATGAAAAATAACATATCAACAAACAATAATGTCCAGTTTTTTATTTTTGATTTTATTTTAATAGTTTGAAACAACCTTCATGCATAGATAAGTAGGAGAATGGGTTAAGGAGTAATACATTTGGTTTGGGTGCTTTGCACCCTTTTATTGTTAAAAAGAAAAAAGAAAAGAAAAAAGATAAGTAGGAGAATGGGTCGCTTTCATGGAGGCTAAAGAATTAAGCTACTCATCATTATTACGATGTGTTTGCTAAACTAAATGTTTCTTAGAAAACTTTTCTATGGAAAGTTTTTTGATACCATTCCATAAATTAGTGTTTGATTTTTATTTTATTAAATACATGAGTGTTTAAGCCAGTTTTTACGCACTAATTTTATAAAAAATATACAATTTTAAAAAAAAAAAAAATTAAAACTAGGTTACCCATATTTAAGAAGGGGATTCAAACCCTGTAATTCGTGTTTGATTATATTTTTTCATGGATATTATTTTTACAAAAATATCACTAATGCGAGAAATATAAATTTTTTTAGTCAAAACATAATGCGAGATATATTTCATATGAGGAAAATATTTTCTGTATAAAAGCATTTTTTTTCTTATGTATATTTGTTAAGGTGCAAATTTTCATTGTTCATTTTTATAGATTTTTTATTTTGATTTTCCTCAAAAAGTAAATGCTATCAAACAAAGCATTTCTATTTAAAAAAGAGTCGTGTGGAATTATGTTATTTTCGCGTCCAAAAAAAAAAAGAATTATGTTATTTTCCACCCATCTCCGTTGTGCAATCAATCACACCCAGTATGAGTGTTCATATGATTATGGTTACTAATTATAAGTGCTTCCAAGCCAACATAGGAATATAAGAAATAACCTCTTACCTATAGGAGTATTTTTAAACTTGAATCGAACATCTTTAAATGTTTCAGTCCCTCAATTTCCAATATCATCAAAACATTAAAAGATAAAAATCACATATACAGTAGGCTCAAAGATATCTGAGTAAATAACACTTTTGCCTCCTGGGTTTATACGCGATTGACAGGTTGCCCCCTAACTCTTATAATGCGCCTCGATGCCCCCTAAGATTTACTTTTGTGACCCGTTACCCCCTACTGCGTGTTCCGTCCATTTTCTCCGTTAAAAGTGACGTGGCATTTCCACGTCACATTTTTTTTTAATCCAGATGTTAATTGCGTTTTTAATTAACTTAACCCTTATTTTTAACAAGGGCAAGATGGGGAATTCACTAATGGCTATCCTATATATACCCCAAAAACAACAAAGCAAATTAACTTAACAAAAACGAAAATCAAAAGGAGAAAACCAAAGAGCGCGGGTTTTGTGAAGAACTCGACGAACACCAAATCCAAACCCAGAAAAGCAAAGTTCGTGTGCTTTGAAGAAGATCAATGGCGCAGTCAAATCAATGGAGTAAGTGGTTTATTTATTAACCCTAAATCCTTGCTCGTTGGCTAAGATTCTTTAACCCGAAAATATAGGGTTTTGTACTAAATTTATTACATACATAGATATCACGCGTGGATTGAGGGATTTTCTTAGTAATAATAGCAGATTTTACGGGATTCGGTTACCATACCCGTAGTGTGATTATTGTTTTTCCATTTTGTGATTCTTAATGTATTTGGTAACTAATCTATTCAATTCAATTTTGCTTGTTTAACAGATAAATTCGCACTAAAGATTCACTTAGGTGGGTTCTTTAATGAAGATAAGAGTTGCTATCATGAAGTGAGCATTGAGTACGTAGATGGTTGTCATTATGACAAGTTTAGTATACCAGTTCTTAGGAAAATTCTTTCGAAATTGGGTGTAATTTGTTACTCTGATGTTTATTATTTGAAAGTGGGTTCAAATCTACCTGATGGTCTAGTATGTTTAGATAGCGAGGACAAAGGCATGGAGATGTGTAGAATCGCAGACAACAACGTAACTGTGGACCTTTACGTTGTTAATAATCCCATAGGCCATGATGCCCAAGTTCTTCAATCTCCCATCTTCATGCCTTTGTTACTAACGTGGAAAAAGGATGAAGAAACAGTTAACCAGCGAGAAGAAGTTAATGTTAATGAAGTAGAAGTAGATGAACAAGAATTAGTTCAAAACTGTAATGAAGTGAAAAGCTTAGAGGAAAACAAGCTTGTAGAAGAAGGTTTAAAGGTAGAAAGTCATTTGACAGTTTACCCCTTTCAGTTCTTTAACTTTATATTTCATTCAATGTTTCAGGTTGTTTCTGAAGAAGGAGGTCAGACTCGTGATAATAATGAAGGTGAAAAGGAGGAAGTAGTTAATGGTGAAGAAGTAGCTCAGACTACTGATGAAGTCCATACTAAAGTGGATGATAGAAATGTTGAAGAAGAAGTCCAGAATTGCAAAGACGGGACAAAGGTCGTGTGACAGTTTACCCCCTTACTATTTCATATGACTGACAAATTACCCCCTAAATATTTCGTGTTATGTTTCAGGTTGTTTTTGAAGAAGGAGGTCAGACTCGTGATAATAATGAAGGTGAAAAGGAGGAAGTAGTTAATGGTGAAGAAGTAGCTCAGACTACTGATGAAGTCCATACTAAAGTGGATGATAGAAATGTTGAAGAAGAAGTCCAGAATTGCAAAGACGGGACAAAGGTCGTGTGACAGTTTACCCCCTCACTATTTCATATGACTGACAAATTACCCCCTAAATATTTCGTGTTATGTTTCAGGTTGTTTTTGAAGAACAAAGCACACATGTTAATGAGAAGGAAGGGGATGACACCACAAACTTAGTCCAAAACACTAAGAAACACATAAAAGCCAAGTAAAATGAAGATTAAACTAAAACACCCAAACAAGAATGATTTAGCGATTATCACGAGGAGAGCGGCTCCTAGACCTTCTTCCATTTCCAACATCATCACGAAGACATGAAACTTCATTCTTCAACCCCTCAATACGATTATTCATGTTTTCAAACCAACCTTTAATTTCCGTAAATCCCTCTTTAATAACATTCAACAAAGTAGATTCAACTTTATCAAGATCATCTTTAGTAGCAACATTTGAGGAAGAACCAATGGAAGATTTTGAACGGGAAGTGGTATAAGACGGAGGAGGATTAATAGGCATAACCTCACGGGAAGGAATGTTAAGAGACTCAATAGTGGGACCCGAGGAAGTGAGATTTTGACCAACATTTTTCAAGATAGTTTTTCGAAGATTTTCGGGAAGATGATCAAAAACATGCTTATCAATGTATTCTCCATTGTAAACGAAGATTTTCATAGTTTTCAAAAAGGAATATCAAACCTCCAAATTGGTTCAAAATCACGAGGGTCAAGAGAGGGAGATATTTTCTTAACATTGATTAAGAGATAACTAAGAGCAATACCATATGGTAGAGTAGAATTCGAATGAGCACGATAATCCAAGTTACGAATGAAAATTTTGCAAAAATTGATAGGCCTTTTTGAATAAAGATGAAATAGAAGGATTGCTTCATAAGGAGCAATTGTACCATCTTTCCTATCTTTTCCTAAAAGACAAAACAAGATAATTTTGTGTGCTAAACGAATATCCGGAGTAAATAAACTCGATAGCCAAGGTTGAGTATGGGTTTGAAACATTTTCGATGACATAAAAGCCTCAACCTCGTTTTTCAAAGGAATATCAATCAATTCTTTACTTCTATTCCAACCCGAAACGATAAAATTCTCATAACCACTATTTTGAAGTTTAAAAGCTTTTTCAATGGTTTTTGGAGTAATGGAAAGATTTTTGTTTGAAACCATTGATTTTAAAGTGCAAGAATCACAATCTAGTGGATGGATATTTTTGTAAAAATCATTAACAAGGGATTCATAAGACTTATTTTCAAGAGAAAGGAAAAAATCTAATCCTTGGAATTGAAATAAATGGAAGAGATTAGAATTTGAGCCATTTACCAAAGAGATGGAAGCACTAAGTGAAGGAGATGAAATTGATCTTCCCCAAAGGATCTTGATGTTTTTCCTCACCATTCTTTGTCTTGTGGGTTCTTCTTCAAGCTCTAAATCATCTTCTTCATCTTCATAGATTGGGTCTATCTCAATATCTTCATCTTCTTCATCAATGATTCTCTTGTTTTTGGAAGCCCTAGAAGCTCTAGAAGCTTTGGAAGATGAAGCCATGGCCAAGGAGATGATGAAGGTTTAATGGAGGAGTTAGGGTTTGAAGGGTTTTCGTTTTTGAGAGAGAAAGAGGAGAAAACGAGTTGGAAAAGTGAAGGAATAAAGGAAAGACCAAGGGTTTTGACTAGTTCGGATTTTACACAGACTCGAAACCGGGTACCCGGTTTCCTCGACTAAGAAGGGTAAGAAAGGAAAAAGACATTTTTCAAAAACCACCCGAAACTAGTTCGAAACCTCCCCAATAGTTTAGACATGTTATAAAACTCCCAAAATAATTTTTGTTATGAAAAATTATGAAAAGGAAATCACGAAAATAGAGAAAACGGTTTATTGCATAAAGACCCCTATATTTTTTAAAAAGTACAAAAAGACCCAAAGTGAAAACTAAGCAATTTAAAGCATGAAAAGGTCAAGAAACACAAGATAATAGCACATAGAGAATAAATCACATAAAACACATAGTAATACATAAAGATACAAAGGAAGAAAGGAGAGAAGTCACCGTATTTTCCTTTTACGAGGTTTGAATGTCCTTTTGCATATAATTCAATTTTCTTGACGCTCAACATCTTTAATGAATATTACTATGGTAACCGAGGTGGAATGGGTTCGGGAATACGATTAGTACTTTTCACGATCCATGTCGGTTTTTCATTTTGAGTGAGCTCCTCATTGGTGAGTTCATCATAATCTATTTCTTCTTGATTTGACTTAAGAACTCCCGCTTCATTTGACTCCTTTTTTAATGGACCTTCCATAACGATTTTCCAATGATCGGGATCTTCGACTTTGATAAATTTCTCCATTTTTGTTCTCCAAGTAAATTAGTAAGTTCCTACAAAAAGTGGAGGTCGGGTAGAAGACGACTTTTCCAAAAGATTAAATTCCATATCGTTTACTCTACTAACGATTAAGCTATTCACGTAGAGTTAGGCTCTGATACCAATTGAAAGTCCTAGAGGGGGGGTGAATAGGATTACTAATAAGATTAATGCCTAATTAAAAAATCTTTTGGATAAATATAAGTTTATGAAAGAAACTTTTAAGACAACAACTATATCAAACACTAATGGGATCATGCATAGGATAAGCTAGTGGTTTGATATATAAGTTTAACATGTAAAACGAGTTTCTAATTCCTTACTACTCTAGATGGCAATTGGTTGATTAACTAGATGAACATTATTACGATATTAATACTAGCAAGTAATCAAACATAAAATGTGCGGAAAGTAAATAGAGTAGGGATAGAAAGATACACATGATTTATAGTGGTTCGGTTTCCCTACATCCACTACCTAAGGAAGCCTCCTTAGGATTTCAAGCTTTTCACTAAGCTCCCGTGTCTCTCTTAACCGGGTCGAGAACACAATAACCCTTACAACCTCTTCGATAACACGAAGGACAAACACTTGTGCTATCGCAACACAAGGACACCAAGTATACTCCCGATACTCTAACACTTGTGCTATCTCAACACAAGGATACCAAGTATACTCCCTATACTTGAATTCTCTCTTAATCTATCTATTACAAGACCTAGACTTAAGAGGATAGATACAAAGTGTTTAAAGGGGTGCAAACAACTTTGCTAGATAATCTCCTAAAGAGTAGATATGACTATAAGCATGTAAACTCCTCTTGAGTAGATAATAACTTTGAAGCTTATTTGATTAAGCTCTTGATCAAGCTTGGATAATTAACTTTGATAGCTTGTGACCTCTAACTTTGTAGGAGAAAGATATGTATGATAGTTGAAATGTTAGAGGTAAGTTTCTCCTTCAAAGAGCCCATATTTATAGCACAAGAAAGTCCCCAACGGATATAAAGTTGATGGTGAACTTTGTTCCAAACCGGGTTCCCGGTTTCCCAAATGCGGGTACCCGGTTTTAATTGCAACGGCTATAAAACGGCTATATAAACTTGATGTTGACTTGAGCTTCACCAAACTGGGTTCCCGGTTTTCCCAAATGCGGGTACCCAGTTTTCACTGACTTGGAGATTTATGATATTTTGATTCGTTGCTCGGACGGAAAAGTTTTCTTCACGAGAGTTGTTGTAAACATCATTTTAAGAAACTTTGTTGTTGATCATGAAAGCTAATTCTCAATGTACACATAAGATAAGGTTAAAAGTAATGGTAAGAGAATTAGCTACTAAGGATAAGATAATTAAGCTTTGATCAAAATGATGTCAATTGTGCTTTTTGATGATTTAGAGTGCAAGATAATAAAGTGAAATTAGCACACTAAACAATAGAGGATTTGTCACATTAAAACACCTAATCGATGGGGGCAATAAGCCAACAGAAGTGGATAGAATGAATGTGGAAAATGATGATGCAGATGCTTCTGAAGGCGATAGTGATGATGTTGGTGGTGGGACAGATTCGGATGAATATATACATGATTCCGAATATCTGAGTACAGCTAGTTCTTCTTCTGGTACAGATGAAGAAGGAAAAAATAAAAAGTTGCGCAAGAAAAAGATGAAATACCCCCTATTTAAGCCTAGTATAGATATGCAGAAGCCTAGATTTGTTTTAGGATTGACATTTGTGAATGCCTCTGATCTTAGACAAGCAGTAAGAACACATGCTATAAGAAAGGTGGTCAACATTAAGTTTGTGAAGAACGATTGGAATCGGATTAGAGTTGTTTGCAAAGGAGCAGGATGTGAGTGGTTTTTATATGCATCTCATAAAGAAAAGGTTGGTGGGCTGGTGATAATGAGTTTATGTAATAAACATAGTTGTGGTAAAAACCTTAACCATAAGCATGTTACTGCAAAGTTCTTGGCAAATACTTTTAAAGATATGATAAGATTGAACCTCTACAGTAATGTGAGTGACTTTCAACAGTTAGTGCATCGAGATTATTCAGTTAATGTTAGTACCAGAACATGCTACAGGGCATACAAGTCTGCAAAAAGCATGATTGAGGCTGAATACAAGGATCAATACAAAAAGCTTTTTGATTATGCAGCAGAAATAAGAAGAAGTAACCCTGGAAGTACTGTAGCAATTGAAACAACTACTGATGAGGTAACTGGAGTAGAAAGATTTCAAAGAATTTATGTTTGCTTAGAGGGTTGCAGAAGGGGATTTTTAGAGGGTTGTAGAAAGGTTGTTGGGGTTGATGGATGTCACTTGAAAGGTCCACATCCTGGTGTAATTTTTACAGCAGTTGGTATTGATGGGAACAATTGTATATTCCCAATTTTGTATTGTGTAGCTGAGAAAGAAGATAGCAATTCTTGGAGATGGTTTTTTAACTTGTTGATACAAGATCTTGGTATTAGTAATCAAGAAGAATGGACTTTCATATCATATAGACAAAAGGTTGGTTATCCTTCACTGGCTTAATTAAATTGTTTGATTTAGATCACTGACTTTATTTCTAATTGTATGTGTGTATAGGGTTTGCTTCAAGTGATGAGTGACATGCTTCCAGATATTGAACATAGACATTGTGTAAGGCATCTCTACAATAATTTCAAAATCAAACATCCTGGAATGGCCTTAAAAGACAAAGTTTGGGAAGCTGCTAGGGCCCCCACACAATACATATTTAATGAAGTCATGGCTGAGATTAAAAACATGAATGAGGAGGCATTCAATTGGCTATCTAATTTAGATCCCAAGACATGGACAAGGTCTCACTTTAGCACTGTTACAAAATGTGATCTTCTACTTAACAACATCTGTGAAAGCTATAACAATGCCATAAAAAAAGTCAGGTATTATGACTACTTACCCCCTATAAAGTGCTACTTTATGTCTACTTACCCCCTATAAAGTTATGATTCATGTCTACTTACCCCTTATAAAAATGCTTAAATGACTACTTACCCCCTAATTAGTTTTAGTTAATGACGACTTCCCCCCTACTTAGTTTTAGATAATTACTACTTCCTCCCCCCTACTTAGTTTTAGATAATTACTACTTCCTCCCCCCTACACAACTAACATTAAATGTTTTTTTTGCTCAGGGACAAGTCAATCATCCTCATACTAGAGGGTCTTAGGATGTATAGTTTGAAAAGGCTTCAGTCTAAAAGATCATGGATGACAAAATACGAAGGAGATCTATGTCCTAAGGTTAGGAAGTTGGTGAATAAAGGTAAAACAAACAGTGGAAAGTGGCATGCAGTGTTTTGCGGTGAAATGAATTTTGAAGTAAGGAACCTTGGAACAGATTCGTATGCGGTAGATTTAGATACAAATAGTTGTCCCTGCAGGAGGTGGGAGCTATCTGGGATACCTTGCTTTCATGCGATAGCGAGTATTCAATACATATGTAAAGACCCAGAAAACTATGTCCACGAATGCTACTCAAAGGTGACGTATATGAAGGCTTATACACCAATGATATACCCTATAAATGGACCAAAGATGTGGCCTAGTACAAGGCCTGTAAGTGTAGAACCTCCAGTAGCTTTTAAGTTGGTTGGCAGACCTAAAAGGGCAAGAACTAAGGAGGCAGATGAAGACCAAGTTAAAAAGTGGAGGAAAGAAAGAACATCTGAAGGTGTTCAAACGATGTTAGTAAAAGGTACTTCACATAAATGTGCAATTTGCAAGGGAGAAGGCCATAACAAAAGGTCATGTAAGGCAAATGTAAGTACTACAGAACAGGAAACAGTAGGATTAGAGGATATTCAAGCTGATAATGAAGTTATGGAAGATGGTGTAGCTGATGGTAGGGGTGTTGGTGATAATGAAGTTATGGAAGATGGTGTAGCTGAGGGTAGGGGTGTTGGTGATAATGAAGTTATGGAAGACGGTGTAGCTGAGGGTAGGGGTGTTGGTGTTAATGCAGCTGTGGATGAGACCCCAGATGAGATGATTAACAAAATGTTTGATGAGTTAGAAGTGCAACCATCTGCTCCTTCTAACCCCCAATCTACTCCAACTGAGCCTGAAAATTTTACTGTGACAAAAAAAGATACAGTTGGTAAGAAAGACAAAGAGAAAAAGCCAATTGCTAAGACAACCAAAGGTTCAAAACCAAAGATGCGCTTACCTCAGGAAAAGGATAAAGTTGTTAACTCACCCCCTAGATCCAGACCAAAGATGCGCTTACCAGGACAAACATCACAGGATTCAGGAGTTAACTCACCCCCTAGATCCAGACCAAGGATGCGCTTACCAGGACAAACATCACAGGAGTCAGGTGTTAATTCATCACACAGATCCAGACCAAAGATGCGCTTTCCAGTACACAGATCAGATGAGCCAGTAGTTAATAGTCCACCTAAGTCCAGACCAAAGATGCGCATACCAGACCAAGCAGTGGAAAAACCAATACGCCAAAGCAGTAGAATTAAGGATCAAGGAATGAAGACAATTTCAGGAGGTTCAAGCACAATGCCTATATCTTTAGAGGAGGATGAACCAGGGACACAAAAGGTAAATACTTCTGTTGCTCCTATATCACCATTAGAGGTCATTATTATTAAAATAGAAACTATTTTTTGCATTAGTTTATGTTTATAAGTTTGTATTATGTGAATAATGATTACAGGTTGATGAATCTGGGAAACAAAAACAGCAGACTACTACTAATCCTCCTAAATCAATTTTGAAGGTTAGTACTAATACCCTCTTTAAAGTTATGGTTTATGACTACTTACCCCCTATAACTTATTATGTTTTGTCAACTTACCCCCTATAAATGTTTATTTTGTGACTACTTACCCCCTATAACTTATTTTGTTTACGTAGAAGGTAAAGATGGAAAAGTTGACAGAACTATTGGACAAAGCAAAGAATAAAAATGCTGGGGATGCACAAACAAATAAAAATGAGAAAACAAGTGAGCAGATTAGCATAGACAAACCAAAGGAGAAAGCCCCATCTAAGCAAAAAAAGAAGATTTCATTAAGGAACATCCCAGGGGTAAGTAACTAAAGTTTTGACTAACTACCCCTTAGACTTTTATTTCAGTGACTAAATGCCCCCTGGATCTACAAAATTTTGCTAAAAATACCTTCTGCAGATACCTTTATTGAATGCTTTTATTTGTTTACCATTTAGGTGAGGTTCAAACATGATAAACCACCATCAGAATCAGGTTCAAAAAGGAGTTTACCTGAGGTTAGCCATGTGTTGATTTTTTTAACACCATTACATACTACAGAATGCTTAACTTCTTCTTTATCATTCTACCAGGAAGGAGACAAAAGACAACAAGAGAAAAAGCGGCGCGTAATCCAGCATAAACAGGGGGTGGTAATGAGGGAGGGTGATCCAAAGTATGTAACTGTTGCAGAAGCACTTCGTTTGAGGAAAGCAGCCACCAGTTCTTCAGTAAAAACTAGGAAAGAAGCTAAAGATTGAAAAATTCTGCAGATTTGAGTGTTATATGTTTCTGTGTTTTGTGACAACTGTTTTGTGTAAAAGTAGATGTTCACACAGCAAGGTTGTGGTTGTTAAGGGTTTCTAGTATGTGGTGTAGGTGGTATTTAAATACTGTTTTTTTTGTTGGTAAGGCCTTTATTGCAGGTCTGTGGTGTTTTGTATGCTAGTGCACAAGTGGATGCTTTGAATATTTTTTTGCTATGGTCCATTAATTGTTTCTTTCTATACTATATTCATTGCACAGTAAAACACAACTTAAACAAACCGCAATAACTTCATAATCCAATTCAACTAAAACCAAACTTTAGTTAAACACAGTCAATTACAAACAAAGCTTAAAACTAACACATTACACCAAATTTAGAACTTCAACAAACTGATAAAACAAACACAAAACACCAACAACTGCAAACTTCAACAAACTGATCAATCAAACACAAAACACCATCAGTTGCAACCACCTGCTACATCTCTCAGGCTACACCAAAATACACCTCCAACAACATTCTAATTCTTTGATAAACTAATACAAGACAAAATGGAGAGGAAGAGGAATATGATCATGAAGCAGGTCCATTTCAGAAACTTGTTTTTCCGAGTTACAGTGTCCATCGATATGTTAAGACGTTGCACCTCATTCTCCAAGACAGTTACTTTCACGCGCTCAAATTTCAAATCTTTTGAGGCAACTTGTTCTTTTTCTTGCAATTCAACCAACTGTGTGTTCAGTTCATTGACTTTCGCGTGTTCGAGCTTCCAATCTGCAAAAGCTTTTTTCTCTAAATGCATCAAATCACCAAAATCAGAGACCAACAAGTTCATCTTCGTCTCCATTGCATCTTTCTCAAGACAGTGATTGGAATCTTTAAAAAGAAGCCCTCGAATTATCGAACTAGTAGCCTCCGGCAATGGCTCATCCAACCACATGAAGAACTTGCAATCCATTGAACACCCCCAATACATGCACCTGTAAAACCTCCTGCAAGGATTCGTATCTGTCCAAGAGGTATGAAGCCTTGCTAATTTCTTGAATCTGCAATACGGGACTTGAGAAGTGTAGTGCGAAGAAGAACCAGCGCTATCGGCTTGAAAGGGGCGACATCGGCATCAACGTTGAAGGTATTGGGAGGTTTCGACGCGAATTACTGTAGAAAGCTAGGGTTTTGGTGTTCTTCGAGTTCTTCCCCAAACCGAACCCTCTTTCTCCGTTTGATTTTCGTTTTTGTTAAGTTAAGTTGTTAAAGTGTTTTTGGGGTATATATATGATAGCCATTAGTGAATTCCCCATCTTGCCCTTGTTAAAAATAAGGGTTAAGTTAATTAAAAACGCAATTAACATCTGGATTAAAAAAAAATGTGACGTGGAAATGCCACGTCACTTTTAACGGTGAAAAATGGACGGAACACGCAGTAGGGGGTAACGGGTCACAAAAGTAAATCTTAGGGGGCATTGAGGCGCATTTTAAGAGTTAGGGGGCAACCTGTCAATCGCGTATAAACCCAGGGGGCAAAAGTGTTATTTACTCAAGATATCTTACAATAATATCATGCCCTCAAAAGAGTAAAATCCTAACACTTGTAAATCACTAGGCTAATAAACAGATTGCAATAGGATAATGAATTAATGATCTCAAAAGACAAAAATCACAGAAGTTCAATGAAAGAAAAATAACTTGAACCAAAGCAGAAAACCCAACAGCAATCCTGTAGGCTCAGTAACTGATTGCAATAACATCATGGTCTTAAAACTCACAAAAATCCTAACAGGCAACAATAGTAGTAATACAGTAGGCTCAGATAGGCTAAAGAACTCACTAGGATGAAATAATGCAGAAATCCTAACTAATTACAGTTGGTTAATGGGAATCAAATCTAATTTTGTGCAATTATTAGTCTCTACTTTAGTTACTTTATGTGGATTCAATGAACCTCGAGACAATGTAAAATCATGACCTGTTCGTCTAAAATATTTATCTACCTTTGATTTTTCGGTTGAACTCTCACTCTTCAAGGTTCTTTGAATTTAGATAACATCAAAGTTTTTTTCTCACGTGTTCACTACCAACAATTTTATCAACCAAGATAGTTTTTTTCCTATCTCTAAATTTAGCCTTCATGTTTCTTGCCATTGTAAATCACTTGCAAGTGACAAGTTTCATAAAATGAATTGTAAGTGACATATTTAGGTTAAAGTTGCATCATGTAAAAGTTTGAGAAACTCAACAAACAACTCAGTCTTGTTTCAATCTTGTTCATTTGGGATTCAGTTTAAAAACAACCAAATCCCAAAGACTCATCAAGATTCTCATCGAAGGCAACTTCACCAAAACTAGAACAGAAACTCTTGTCATCTTCTTTTAATCTCTCAACAATCTTCTAAAACTTCTAGGTCCTATATTGAAGGGTATTATGAGTGCGTATGAGAGAGACGTAGCTATGAAAAGACCCATTCTTATCTTTTACAAAGTATCTTTAAGAGTAAATAGCACTTTTACCCCCTGCGTTTATACCCGATTGACAGGTTGCCCCCTAACCTTTAAAATGCGACTCGTTGCCCCTTAAGTTTTAATTTCGTGCCCCGTTACCCCCTAACTGTGTGTTCCGTCCATTTTTGCCGTTAAAAGTGACGTGGCATTTCCATGTCAGCTTTTTTCTTTCTTTTTTTAATCCTAATCCTAATTAAACATTTAATTAACTTAAAGTAAGGGTAAAAAAGAAATTTTATAATAGTTTTAATATTATTAAATAAAAATAATAAAACCACCCCCCACCCCCACCCCCACCCCACCGCACCCCCTACCCCCTCCCCTTCTTCTTCTCCCCCTTCTTCTTCTTCCCCATTCTTCTTCTTCCCGACCTGCAACTTTTCCTAAAAAAAAAATCAAAAATCTGATGGGTGGTTTGCATCTCTTATATACTGGATTGCTAAAATCAAATTCACCAGTTCAACGTTGTAAAGAATGAGAGTAATATGGAAATTCATCAAGTCACATGGATGTCATAAGATATAATTGAACAAAAAGCCTGTTTGCATAAACAAGAGTGGTGTATCATCTTTCAGTTAAAACCCATTGAAGTGGCTTCCTCAATAGAAGCACGATAATGTAATTTATAAAATTCAATCAAGAAACACCTAGTAACTGAAAATGCAAACATGCACCCGCAAGTAAAGTGGCCATTATTTAGTACTGGGAAGAAGTCAGGAGAAACTATAATACAACCTTCCTTCCGAAACTTCACAGAAATATCAAAGATTTTTGTATTGGGGTGTTTATTAGATTTTTTTTGAATTGACAAAACAGAAAAAAGACTTTCTTTTTCATTAAACAAGTTTTTTTTGGGTACTGAAGCTATTCATTTAACAGTTCACAATGCCTTTTACTGGTTTAAATTCTAGATTAAATCTAATCTAAACTTAATTCCTTCCTCTTTGAACCTGCTATTTATTCTTCCATGGAGTATGTTTCCTCAGATTTTTTTTGGGTACTGAAGCTATTCATTTAACAGTTCACAATGCCTTTTACTGGTTTAAATTCTAGATTAAATCTAATCTAAACTTAATTCCTTCCTCTTTGAACCTGCTATTTATTCTTCCATGGAGTATGTTTCCTCTTTGATTTTTTTTTTTTTAGGAAAAGTTGCAGGTCGGGAAGAAGAAGAAGAATGGGGAAGAAGAAGAAGGGGGAGAAGAAGAAGGGGTAGGGGGTGCGGTTGGGGTGGGGGGGTGGGGGTTGGGGGGTGGTTTTATTATTTTTATTTAATAATATTAAAAACTATTATAAAAAACCTTTTTTACCCTTAGGTTAAGTTAATTAAACACTTAATTAGTATTAGGATTAAAAAAAAAAGGTGACATGGACATGCCACGTCACTTTTAACGGCAAAAATGGACGGAACACACAGTCAGGGGGTAACGGGGCACGAAATTAAAACTTAAGGGGCAACGAGTCGCATTTTAAAGGTTAGGGGGCAACCTGTCAATCGGGTATAAACGCAGGGGTCAAAAGTGCTATTTACTCTATCTTTAATTAGAATTTATTAGTAACAACAAGATTTAGTAGTTTAATATAATTTATGGGTGTCTTCTTCTAGAAATGATCACAACAAGTTTTTATAACTTTTGTGATCTTAACATCAAACTTTTTGTGAGTTAGAATATTATTATGTATTTGGACAGGGGCGGAGCCACAGCCAAGGAAGGGGGGGCCATGGACCCCCCTGAGTTTTAAAAAAAATAATTTATAACCTTCAAAAAAAATTTATAAAAAAATATATAACATAATTGGCTTCTAAATTTTTGCTTGGCCCCCCTAACTTTTACCAAATACGTAATCTTTCCGTAAAATATCCCACCTTCTTAAATTTTTTCTATAAAACATCAGGTCAGTACCACATTTGCTTAACCATTATCTAATAAACCGATAAAACTAATCATTTATCCACCACCGACTTGCCTATTTAAGCACACTAAGTAATAATATAGTGTTTTGCAAAATATGGAGACTTTTAAAGCATTCTTTTAAAAATATAGGGACCTTTACGTACTTTTTTTAAAATATAGAGATGCATAGTGTAATTAACTAAAAAAATAAATTCGAGGGCGTTGCCCCCAAACCTCCTTGGCCCCCCTCAAACAAAAATCCTGGCTCCGCCCTTGTATTTGGAGACACGTGATGTCTACTATGCAAGAGCCATGGGAAAAAACCGAAGCGGACATAAAGTTAAATTTGCCTTTAGGGTGGTAATGTGGTACGTTTATAAATGACAAAAATTGCTAATATATAATATATATGATGAATTATTATCTTTTGGTCAGAAAGATAAGATGCGTCCAGGTAGCTGGACGAGGCTCCAATTCTCATGGTCCCCAGAATACTGTAAATTACGATTTCTTTTTGTTGAGAAAATCTGGAGTAGATAAATACATTAGCGGGAACATAGAAATTTTTTTGTGATATTTAAGGTCGTTAAAAGTGTTTATTTTTAAGTAATCAACATTTTTAGAATAAAATAATTAATCTTGAAAAATTATTAAAAATAATTTTGAAATTTATGGTGTTTATTTAAGAAGCATTCATTTTTCTAAAAGTATTTTTTAGGATCTAAAAACATTTTTAAAATTCTAGAAGTAACAATTCTAAAATCACATTTAAGTGTTTTTAAGGAAAAACATTTCTAAGTGAACAGTTAGTCACCAAACTCCATCTACTCTTCTATTTTTTATTCCCTAAGGACATGAATTCATGTCTATACTCCAGAATGCGTCATGAAGGAGGAAAGGTATGGAAGCTAGATGGTTCTTCTATGTCCCTACTTGCTCACCGATCTATAAAAGGAGTGATAAGTTTTCAATGTTGATCCACCAAAACAAAGTAAATACTAACGTCATGTTTAATCCTCTGGTTGTTCATAGGTCACAACACAAAAACCCTATTCTTTTTTTTTTTGGTCGGGGTCAATTAAAAAAGAAAAACCCCCAATAGAGTGATGGTAGTGCTACTCACTACAAGAAATAGTATCTTTAGCGGTAAAAAATTTAACACTAAAAATCTTAATTTTGTCGCTAATAGTCGACGTTATTTGTTGCATCTATAAGTTCATCGTTAAAGATATCTTTAGTAGCAAATTATTTGTTTTGGCCTCTATTAACTTTATCTTTAGCGGTAAATATTACCGCTAAAAATATAAGAGCAAATTCCATTTTTGGGCCATTACCTATGGCCTAAAAACATTTTTAGGCCAAACGTTTCAAAAATCACATTTTTAGGCCAAACGTATTCAAAACGCCCATTTTTAGGCCATTTAATTAATTTCATAAGATATTTTATTGATTTTAAGGACAATTTAGGCATTTTAAATAAACTATATGTTTATTTGGCCGCATCACAAACTAAAAACTCGGTTTAAAGTGTCCAAATTGTCCTTAAAATCAATGAAATATCTCATGAAATTAGTGAAATGGCCTAAAAATGGGCGTTTTGAATACGTTTGGCCTAAAAATGTGACATTTGAAACGTTTAGCCTAAAAATGTTTTTAGGCCATAGGTAATAGCCTAAAAATGAGATTTCCTCAAAATATAATTAGAGGCTATTTTGGTTTTTAAAATATCATTAAAGGCCATTTTAGTTGTTGCCGCAATAGTTTCGTCATTAATGCTAATATACCTATGGGGTCGATTTTAGGTGGTTAAGAAACAAGATATTTACACGTATCTAGAAAGATAAATGTTGGATCGATTTTAGTAGGGAAAACTCTGGGTTCGTGTTAGTTTAAAAGCAACCGTTAGCAAAAACTATTGGGAGAGTCCTAGTCTGGCTAGTCTTGATGAGATAACTAACTTTCTTGGTAAAAGTTTATTAGTAGAACTTGTTGCTGCGGTTAATCATTCAAGATTACTACTAAAACGTTATTTCATACATAAAATTAAAGCAATAAAAAAACAAACAGTAGTGTTGTGAACAGAGAGGATAGTGACAAAGGAGTTATGTATGGAAACACATATGTGATCCTGACGATTACGGACCAATCGGAGCTGTATTGATAGAGAACGAACATCACAATCTGAACCAAAAGAAAAAAATAACACGTCACAAATGTTTATCAAGAATATTATCATTGAAGTCTTTCCGATTGAGTCATGTTCCTGTTATAATGCACTACAAGAAATACGGCGAAACTATTGCGACAACAACTAAAATAGTCTCTAATAATATTTTTAAAAACTAAAATGGCCTCTAATTATATTTTTAGCGGCAATATTTGCCGTTAAAGATAAAGTTAATAGAGGCAAAAACAAATAATTTGCTAGTAAAGGTATCTTAGCGAGGAACTTATAAGGACGACAATTAACGACTATTAGTAGCAAAATTAAGATTTTTAGTGTTAAATTTTTTGCCGCTAAAAATACTATTTCGTATAGTGATTACATGCAATTAGATTCATTCTGACAATCCAGATAAGCGACTCTTTTTCATTTAAACTAACTATAACATTGTAATTACATATATTGACTAGTAATTTCATTTAATATTATACGAATCTCTAATTGTGATTACTGTCCCCATAATGTCAATTTTTTAGTATATACAACCATTATATTGTTTATAAACATCTGATTGTGATGTTTCTTTTTTTTGGTTTCGTTCACATTGTGGCGTCCTCTGGCTACAACTCCGATTGGTCCATAATCATGAAGATCTTCTTCTCCACCATTAATGCCTACGCCTTCAACTAGTTTTAGAAAAATGGAATTCTGTGTAATAAGCTTTTGATATTCAAGACCAGTCCAATGAAGAATCTAAACAGGTGCAACAAAGACAACAACATATAATCTAAAATTTATAAGGATCAATACTTTTTATGTTCTTTTATAAAAATATATGTGTTAAATAAATTTAAATTCATATATTAACCTAATATTTTCAGCCGTAATTTTTATTAATTAAACCTACGTACTGTTTTTTTTTTTAAATCAAATTCCAACTTTTGTCACTAAAACTCTTCAAAATTATTTAAAAATACTTACATTTAATATTAAATGGTTTAATACCAAACACACATTATGATACATACCCCATATTTATGTCGAACTAATTATAATAATTACTTAATAAATATAATAATATATGTTTTATCATTATAATTAATAATATTGGTTATGACTTATGATGTTAATATTCATTCAATATAGAATAAAAATCTTAACTAAATTATTTATTTGTTTTTTTTCTTAGTTTGTAAACCATTATTATCATTTTTAAATAATTTTTATCAATATGATGTGATCTTAAAACACATCATTTAATACTCTGTTTTGGATAATTTCAATTATAATTTTAAATTAATTTATTTAATTTTGTTGATAAATTTATAATCTAATATAATAAATTTATTAGTTTTATAATTTGTAAATTTGATTATGAATTAAATAATGCGTCATAAATTAAAATATTCTATTAAAAATGTATTTGTTAAAAACATCCATTAATAAAATTATCTATTAAAATCATAAAAAATACTTTTATATAATCTTTTTAATTACTCTAGCATTTATCACTTAAATTTAACTATCCTATTACAACTTCTCACCACCTCAACCACCATCACCACTGCCGCCACCACCACCACTATACATTTCCCCCCACAACCACAACCACCACCACCACCACCACAACCACAACCACTACCACCACCACCACCACAACCACCACCACCACAACAACAACAACAACCACAACCACCACCACCACCACCACTACAACCTCAACCACCACGTACTACTACTAATTCCATCACACACGCGAGTTTGGAATTTTTTATATAATCATCATATAACTAATTCTAAAAAAAATCAGAAAAATAAAAATATTGCATTTTTGGATGAGACAAATTAATATTTACGTTTATGAAATATATATTATTATACAGTTTCACATGTGATTAGTCACATACTTTCATATATAATTGTTATCATTACTTTCGCATACACTAATTCAAACTAAAATGGTTCAAATTGTTAAATATACCTTTGATTTCGCTTTGATTCCATATTTTTTTTGCTTGATTTCTTATTGTATTCATTGTTGCAGCACATTGTTGCTACTCTGACAACCTTGAGGTAGTTCAAGGTATTACTCGGCGTTTAGAGATCGACTGGAGGATTCACCCCAATGGTTTCCGAAGCATGGATGTGGATAGGACGATTTCCGAACTGGAAGGTCATTCATATTAAAAGGAAGTTTAACAGAGTAGTTGACATCCTTGCTATTTTTTTCTTGATTATTAATTCATAATATTCATTAAAAAAATTATTTAGCAAAAACATCTCGCAATAAAATTATTTATTAAAAATATCTCTTGACCAAAATAATCTTATATAATCTTTTTAGTTACTTTATTATTTATCATTTAAATTTAACCATCCTATTACAACTTCCTACCACCGTCACTACCACCACCACCACCACCACCACCACAACCACCACCACTACACCCACCACCTTATTTATACCACCACCACAACCACCACCACCACTACAACCACAACCACCACCATCATCACCACCACCTAATACTAATTTCATTATACACCTGCGTCCAATTTTTTTTTTTTAAATCGTCATAACTAATCTAAAAAAATTAAAAATATTTAAGAATTTCATTTTTGAACGATACAAATTAATATTTACGTCTATGTTTTTTTTTATAAAAAATTGGGTTTTTTAATTTTTTTTTAATTTTTTATTGCTGACATGAAATTCACTATTTGAAACAGTGAAAAACATGGTTCCAAACATGAAAACTACTATTTGAAACAACGAATTTCATGTATGTAAAAAAAATTCAAAAACAAAATAAAATTATAGACATAAATATTAATTTGCTTTGTCCAAAAATGCATTTTTTTTTTTTTGATTTTTTTGATTTTATAGAATTAATTATGACGATTTTAAAAAAAAAATCTCGGACGCGCACGCCTGTGATGGAATTAGTAGTAGATGGTGGTGGTGGTGGGGGTGGGGTGGAGTAGGGGTCATGGCTGTAGCGGTGGTTAATTTTTTTTACATGGTGTGGTGGTGGTTGTGGTGGTGGTGGTGGTGGTGGTAATGATGGTGTAAGTGTTTATTATTTGTTTAATATTAAAAAATAAATATTATATTAAAAATAAAATAATATATTTAATAATAAAAGTAATAAAAATATAAAATGATATAAATAATCTTTTTTATAGATTATTTCTTATCAAACATTATTTTTTAATATAAATTATTGTAAGTTATTTTTTATAATTATGTATTTTTATTAGGTATCTTTTAAAAATAACCCTAATAGTTTTTTGAAAATAAATAAAATCAAAATATTTTTCAAGTTATAAAGAAATAAAATAACCCAAACAATATTACATTCTAACAAAACAAAAAAAAACTATATTACATGCATTTACAAAATATAAATTTTCGGAGATCCAAGAGTTTCCAAAGTGGGGACAATTATCCTACCACATCTCGTTTTTATTTTCTGTCGTTGAGGACCATATCATATACATACAAAGTAAAAGAAAAAAAAACGTGGAGTTTCAAATGATAGAAGGAGATCAAGCCAGCCAATAGTTGGACAACAAAGAACGTTTAGATTCATGAGGCTTTTTTTTTTGTTTTGTTAGAAAATTCATGAGGCTTGATAGAGCACTTTCGAGTGATTCAACTATCCTAAGGCTAGAGCAAAAGATTTTTTTTTTTTTTATGGACAGAAAAAGATTATCTTAAGATCAAGTCTTTTGATGAATTCATGAGGTTTTAATTAGCACATACATTTAACATTTTTTTTCCAATTTTTTTCATTTGAATCAAAACTATTACAAACTACAAATCTTAAGATACTTACAAAAGATTTAGCGAATTTCTAAATATCAGATGTCATGTCAACCATATTAATCAAAACAGTGTCCTCAAAAGACAACCAGTGTCGTCTAAATTCCTTGATAAGGGGATTATCCCATAGTGTTTGATGATTGCGGAATATGACGAAAGAAAAAAAAGATATCCCCTTTCGTTAATTCCTTGATCTTCGAAACAATATGACTGGCCTGCTATAATAGGCATGATGACTAATTGATTCCTTAGATGATTCAAGTTTATATGAGTATATAACTTTACTTATGTTCTGCAATTTTGAACCTAAGATGGTCGATTGTAAGACCGTCAAAACTTCCCCTTCCTCAGGTACTAAACAAATAACACCACACTGTGCTTTGTGTCCCCCCCCTGAACGAATCCTACCTCTCGCTATTGTCTCCGCTTTGTTAAACTTCTTGGATATTCCTCCCATGCTATTAACTTCGTTACCCGGATTCGTATGATTTATATTTAATTTTGGCTCTTTACCATCTTCAATGAAAAGAGCATCGAATCTCGATCCCAATTCCCTATTCGCCTCCCACTAGCATTCCTTGTATAATAACTATTATTAATATTTCCATTGGTATTAACCCAACCTCCTCTCTAACTGTTATCCATTCTCCGTAGATCGCCTCTTTAGAAATTTCAGTATTTGGAATAACGACACTATTTTTTAGTATTAGTCCCTGGATTTTGAGGAGCTTGTTGCGGTGTAATCACTCCAAACTTCTCCTTCTTGTGATCGAATTTCCATATTCGAAGCAAACCATGTGAGACCTTCATATTCAATCAGCCAGATTTCCCCCCAATATGTATCTAAGGTGTGAGGGTCTTTTTTAAGTTTAATTCCACTGCTAGTCTCACATAATTTCATTTATTCCGAGCTTTTGTTAACAGATCAATTCGTACTGTTCTACCATTTTTATTTCCCATTTTTCTAAGTATACAAGCTGTGTAATTATGCATACCAACATTTGAAATCCGTACCCAGGGTGTGGTAGTCGTAATCGAATCTAGATGAGGTTTAAAGTCTAAGGTCCATTTTCTGACAATTACGTAATGATAGTATATCATCCATGGCCCCCAACTAACGCAAATTCATAGTCCACCTTAATTTCAAATTTTACCATGAAATACACGTAGCCCACATCAACCAACTCTATCATACCCTTAGGATTCCATATTTGTTGTAATTTCGACGCAAGATAGTTGAAACCCACCTTATATCCCAAAAGTCTAACAACTACTGTATTGTTCCACAATTGTATACCTTCAATAATTTCCTCTTTAGACCTTAAGACTTGTGGAAATTTGCAATTATCTACTGGCAAATCATCTTTAATTGACGCAATAAACTCAAAATCCAATCCATTAGTTCTATTCGATTTAATTTCTTCATTATCAATTATAGTAGGGTTTACTAAGTTCTTACCCAGTGAGAGCGATGTGCCATCCAAAGAATTTCCTTAACGGATTGTTCATTGGCTGATTGTTCACTATGGTTTCACTTGTTCGCGACGCCTGCGACATGGGCTTCGCCCCAGTTTTCTCCATTGTATCTGATACGGGCCTGGGCTGCTTCGAAGGCTTTCCGACGCCTTGTTCTAGTGGTGGATACTCGCCCTTTTTTCCACAATTGTTTAATGACTCTGTGACCATGAAATCCACTTGGTCATCTCCTTCATTCGGCGATGGCGGCGCTGCTCTTGTTTTGTCTGGCGGAGCGACCGGCGTTGGATCGAAGGGAGTCGCAACTGTTAATGACTAGTTTTTTCCTATTTTTGCTGAGAGCGTTAGAGAGCGTTTTTTCCCATGTGTGATTTTATTTGAATTCCACTTATGTTAATTTGTTTAATCAAATAATTGACAAATTTTTGGATTTAAACCTATATAGGATTAATATTCAAGAAACCCCTCACACTAATATCAATTCCCGCTCACCACAACCGTCATTTTTTGCCCATAAGAGGCACCATACATTTTGTTCTTTCTTTTTTTTTCCCATAGAAAAAGCCGTTTAAGTTATAGGAAGTTTCTCAGAACTCAAATATTGAGCTATGAAAAAATTCATAGAACTCAAATTTTAAGTTTTAAGAAAAAATTTCATAACTTATTGTTTTTAAAAAAAAAAGTCTTTTACCGGATAGTGGACAAGGCTACCGGAGTTAATTGAATATTAACCTTTTTTATTGGTACATAATCAGTATGCCGAGTGGGCCAAAATATCACAAGCCTTTTCCTTCTTCTCCATAATGCATAGCAACTCCACTTATTTCCAAAACTCACCGCGTCCCAATTGTCCTTTCTTCTCCAATCCTTTATCACATAACTGCCATACCCATCTGAGCTGCCATTCCCATTCTGCTCCTCTGTCATTTACTTCTATCTTTCCTTCCCATTCTGTAAAATTTCTTAGCCAATCGAGTGCTACACCATTATTACTGTCAACATACCCATCATAAATTTTTTCTGGATCGTAAAATCGTCAATTCCTGTCATCACTTGCGAACCATCATCCTTGTTCCTAGCGTAACCACCAATCTCACCTTTATCTTGTCAAGTAGGATCCTGACATGGATTCTTCCTTACAATCGTGTCAATGGTGTCTTAAATCCCTTTAAAAAAAGACCATCATCTCCACCATGGTGGTCTATGATTCTACCATAACAACTAGTTTACACCATCATCATTGACAAACACTCAATCCGGCACAATTGTAGACCTAAAATCAACAAAACCCTCCCCAAAACAGGATTTAATCTGCCATGGTAATCCAAACTCGACTAATCCCCAACAGCTTTAATAAAGCCGGTACAAACATCCATCGATCCACTGAATATCCCTTCCTAACAACCATATAAATTACAATTTTAACCCGAAATACTCCACCCAGATTGAAACATCTTAGCAAAAAAAATCGCACATACTTTTAGACAAATGTGATATATAATACTAATATGAAAGACTACCACAATTAGCAAAAATTAGATAAGCCCTTTTTGTATTTGGCTAAAGTTAATATCAAATGACTAAAATATATCCCAAGTTTAGAAGCCTTAGTAATTAATCTTCTTTATTTCTCTTTACTTGAAACCTCTTCTCTAGTTGTTGGACTCATCCTAAGATAATTAAGAGTTACTTTATTTACGGGGATAAACGAGTATAAATTATATCGAATGTAAACTATTTTTTATATTCTTATATCTCTTGTAGAGTTAAACTCTTTTATAAATCATTATCTACAATCATATCCATCATTAGCATATGGTTTATCATGTGTCCTTTTTTGTGTTTTTGTTCCAAGTTTTTTTTTTTTTGTCAACTTTTCGTTTCAAGTATCGTGTTTTAAGTGTTTTTTGAAGTTTTTGTTTTTACTTATTAGGTCCATTATTAGACCTAAAGAAATCGACACCCTGGATTTTGTTTCAGGTTTCAGTACTTCCGTTATCCTAATGCAATCTCAGTGAAACTGACGTATGTGGTGGTTTGAAACTAAGACAAAAAGTGTCATTTCAGCTCTGTATTTTTTATTTTTTTAAAGTTGAACCCATATTTTGATAATTTCCTGCATTATATCTTTGAAAAAAGAAAAGAAAAAAATCACACCATGCCTTCATTAATTTTTTTTAAGCATTATCATTCGAACCCTTACCCTGCACACCATATGTTCAATTTGACAAAAACGGTATATTTAATATTAGATTTCATGGATTTTGATTCTCGATCTCATTACTAGTCGGTGTTGTCCCACCAGGAGAGTTGAAGTAGCATTCCTTAGTACGCTGCTGATCCCCTCGTGCTGCTGATCCCCTCATATAATTGCTACACCATCTAAGTGAGAAATTTTGGTGTCTAAGTGATAAATTAAGATTACGACTCAAAACATGTTGATAGTGGTTCTCCCGATGATTATGTGTTACACCGAATCACAATTCGCTACCACAAGACGCATAAACATATTTTTTAAATGTTTACCCCAACCAATATTCGTTAGAAACTCAATATAACCCGATGGGTGAAAACTCTGTCTTGTGAACCCATTTATCGGATCACTGTACGACTTAACAACCTTTAGATCTCTCTTTAGCTGACTGAATGCACCTGGCATATAACAAGTCAACCGAGCTTCTCGTATCAATCAATATCAAACACATCAACCACATCATGATGATTGCATGTATTACCAACATATCGTTATGGGGAAAAATTAAAATGCTGGCATCCTTGTCATTAAAATGTATGTCATCACTATGCAATGTAATTTGACGTATTATTGTCGTTTACAAGCCTCTTGCACATATTGTTTTATAACGTTTCTCGAGTAGCTACCCTCGGCCCCTTCCCCCCGACAATAGTGTTTACTTCAAAACCGTATTTTCGGCTACCTCCCAGTATCTAGGAAACGTGTTTAATTCAAAATCATACCCTTGATCAACATGGCGGGTTAGGGATTCACGACTTCCCTTTTGCGCTCAGCTTCCCGACAAGAGGGGATCCTTCTTTAAGGTGTTCATGCCCGATGAATAGGTTTGGATTTAGCCTTGACTCCTTAGCATTACCCTTCTCATCGTACAAATTGGCTAACTTTCCTAAACCACTTAGTCATTTAGTTTCTCTTTTCAGTTGCTTACAACGATTCATCTCATGACCAAGATCCTTATGGAAAATGACAATATTTTGTTGTGTCTCTCAAACCTAGGTCGACATACACCTATGATTTCTAAAGTTGTGGAAGAAATCATAGAAGAAGAGGTTGAAGAAGAAGTAGTTGAGCCAGTGATCGTAGAAGAGAATATTGAGACGATATCGATAACTTAGAAGAAAAAGAAAGAAGTTGTTAGTTAGGATCGTCCTCCCACATTTTTTACTTCACGTGTCTACAATAAAGATGATGTTAATGAATACAAAAACTTCATAGACATGATGAAGAGGCTGCAATCAATTTGCCGTTTTTGGAAACCATTCTTGTAATGCCAAAGTATTTAAAGTTCATGAAGGAGGTGCTTTCCAATAAATGATTTTTTTGGGGGAGAGACGATTGGCTTACCAAAGGAGTGCAGTGATATATGCCAGAGTGAGTTACCTCCTAAGTTAAAGGATCCTGATAGTTTCAAGATTCTGATATCTATTGGTCAAGGGTGGACCGGGAGAGCATTATGCGATTTAGACGCGAGCATCAACCTCATGCTCAAATCATTTTTTGAGAAGCTAGGGATTGGGAATTTGAGTCCTACAACATTGACTATTCAAATGGCAGATAGGACACTTACCCATCCTGAAGGATGAGTAGAATATGTACTCGTCAAAGTAGGTAACCTTATAATTCCTTGTGATTTTCTTATTCTTGACTATGACGCGGAAAGGAATGTGGCATTTATTTCAGGGCGATCATTATTAGCCACGGGGCGTACATTGATTGATGTAGAGAATAGAGAACTTATCATGCGAGTACAAGACGAGGTAGAGAAGTTTAGTGTATTCATAGGCATGAAATTCCCTAATCCACTGGAAGATTGTTGACATATGGACACACTTTACCGTGAAATGAAGAATCCAATCAATGGCGTGGATAACTTATGTTCGGAGAAGAAAAAATGAAAAAAGAAATTCAAACCTCGTCCTAACAAAGGTGATCCATTGGTTTACTACTTGAAACAGACCAGGAAAAGCGCGAGAAAGGTTCCTGTGGAACCTAGAAGAAAGTGGAAAGAAGCTGATTTTTGGGCAGGAGACACTGTTGCGATAAGAGGTTCGTACTCCCCAAACACACCAAGCAAACGCAAGCACAAAAGTTCTTGGATTGGCCCTTGCAAGGTCACAAGAGTTATTTCCGAGAGGTTAGTTGAGTTGGATACCAAGAAGAATGGTAAACATCGCTTGGTAGAAGTTGATCGCCTCACCCACTGTTGGGGAGGCTACGTGAGAAAGAAATAACCTTGAGCTAATATGTCAAAGTTGAACGACGTTAAACAAAAGTGATCTTGGGAGACAACCCATGTTTTTATTGCTTTAGTAGTTCTAATTTTGTTTTTTAGTGTGTATTAGTAAGTTTATATGATGTATATTGTGTAACGAGAAAGGTGTTTAGTGTTTTTGATGTACTGGTAAGTGAGAAAATGAGTTTGGGGTGGTTTTGTAGAGTTTTTGAGCAAAAACTGCTGCTAGCTGCGGTGTACTGCACCATACGTGCGGTGCACCGCAACCTACGAAATTGTGCCTACGACACTCCACGCGTGATCGAACAAAAAGATGGGAGTTGTAACGCATTGCATGTGGTGTACTACACGAGATCTGCGTTGTATCACAGCGTGATATGAAAGGCATGACGAGAAATCATGACACCATACGTATCGTGATAAAATTTGTGCTCAAAATATCTCACGGTTCGAAGGTCAGACTTCACAGGTCAGAAGGTACCTGCGGTATACCGCAGGCGTGCCGTGGTGTACCACACGAAGACGATACAACGATTGAAAAACAATCCTTAAGATCCTGTGACCTAAACTTCTAGCCTTCTTCTCCCAGAGCTTCCAAGCACCATTAGAGTTCAATCCAGGCTTCACCAAACATCAAAATACACTCAAACAACCCATATTCCACCACCAAAAACATCATTACATCATTCCTAACACCGATAACCATCCATCATCATTCCAACATCACAAGAAATCAAGAATCAAACCAAAAAAATTATTTTACCTATTTTCTCAAATTCCTTCTTTCCCACCACCAATCCTACATACTCACATAGAAAAATGCATTCCTTAAACCATTTCACCTCTAAATCTGACCTCATTAATCTGTTCAAGGAAGAACTTCAAATTGGGTAAAATTTTGAGTTGAGGGTGAAGGAAGATGACATTGAGAACCGAGACACTTGCTAGTGGAAGAGAGATAAACAAGAATTCAAGCACGAATTTGGGTGATAATAAGAGGAAGTAACTAGAGGTTTATGTGAGTAAAGAAAAGAGGCAACAGGGTGGTTCGAGTCACGTGGCTAGCAAGAAACTGGTTGTTATGGAGACAAGTGTTCAAGAACGAGTGATGAAGATTTCGTGGAAGAAGGCTCCACAACCTCGCCAAGCCAATGTACATCCACCCAACAAAAGAGTTAATTCTAAGGCCCTAGAAGTCATTGCGATTGATCTTTTACCTCCTTTGATACCCACACATGAGCGGAAATTTCATGAGAATGTGGAAAAGGGAAGTGTAAGAGTTTTCTTGAGATGGGAGGAAGATTAGGGGTGAATATTTCATGATTGAGCGCACATGTCTTAATATGACAATAGTAAGAGAGTTTTATCTTGGCCTCTTTAGTCGAGATAACAATGGCAGAGTTCCCATCCGGGGTAAGTTGATTGCCTTCACATTTGAAGACATTGAAAACCATTTCAAGATGAAGAAATTGGTGGGACCTTTCAAGTATAAATTAACTGTGAAGAACATCGAGATTTTTGATTGGAATCGACTACATGAAAGGATTTTTAATGAAGAGTTGGTATTGCGTAATGAGAATGAGAAGTTGAAGACATCTTGGCCTTACAAGTGTCATCAACGTGAAGCTAAAATTTGGTACCATTTACTTGCACCTTCAACCCTTGGGAATACGCGAGTTGCAGATGTAATTCAGAAATCCGCCATCATGTTGGATTGTATTATGAGAGAAGAAGAAGTGGATATGGCACAAGTAATATTTAATGAGGTAATGAAATTCATCATCAAACCTAAAAGTTACTTTTAACTTGAAATACCCATCGATGATTACTACATTGGTGATGAAAGCGGATGTGACTATTGGAGAGGAAGAGAAACTAATTAACAAGTTAAGTTCCATCTTAGATGATGAATGGATCAAGAATATAATTAGAGAAGTACAATCAAAGGAATCTCCTTGGCAGGAGAAGGTAAGTGAGCAACTTAAACAGATTGAAATTGCTCAAGCCCTCCTTTCGAATGATGTGGCATTAATCAAATATTATCAAATGCATATCATGACACTCCTGGAGCAAATAAGACGCGACGTCGCGAAGGATCCATATCATCCTGTCTTGGATGATGATCACGCAAGGCAATAGCCTCGAGAGTATGTTTCTTTCTTCTCTACCCTTTTATCTGTTTGTATATTAGTTGTTTGTGTTTAAGTTTATTGAGTGATTTCGAGCCGAGTCCTGGTTCAACTTTGAGTTGAGGGTGGAAACCTGTTATTTTCACCCCTATTTATATGTGTTTATTGCTTTGAAAGTGTGAAGGTTAGATAGAATCTAGTGAATGTATATTTTAAGCTATTTGTTATTGAGATAATGATAGTAAATAGTATATTTTAAACTTGTCGTGTGTATGTTTAAAGGATTTTTATGAAAATCATGTTAAAAGTAAAGAAAAGATTAGTGAGCAATGCACTAGAAATAGGTTTGACTCTAGGGAGCACGTGTAGTGTGCAGAACATGAGATCAAACTAGCGTATAAACCATTTAATGAACGTGCTAAAAGCGAGGAATAATTTATATAGGATAGGACATGATTAAGGTAGTTCTTTGTTAGCCCTTTGTGCCCTTTAGCCTGTTGTCCATATTAATTGATATATTATCCGTCTTAGCCCTTATTATCCATTTGTATCCTTTTATTATCCATATTATAAGCCTTATTCTTTATATCGTTAGGACTTTTTCATATGACCCGTACTCGAATCACGATGCTTTGACACTCGTCTAGAGCTTGAGTTCGGGGTGGTGGTTTATGGGAAAACATTATTGGGAGGGATTTGAGTTTGTAATGGTACTTTTTGATCACTTGTTCACTTGTATTGTAACCTTTTTCCGTGGTATGAAAGAAAAGAAAAGATTTGAAAATGACAAGAAAAATATATGAGAAAGAAAAACAAGAAAAATAGGGACATGATTTCTCACATAAAAAAGAGGATCATTGCCACTTACAAAAGAAAAATATATACATATTTTGGACCGACAAAGTGGGTTTAATTAGGTGATCATAAGAGGGTTCATTTAGGATTTTCGGGAAAGCTAATTAGTACATATTTCGGGTTGAGTGAGAACATATTTGGAAGTAACTCAAGCTCTTGGGCATTAGTTGATGGCTAGTATGGAGAGGGCCAAAATCCCACTCCAAATTATCTAAATATACTTATCATACCTACCTTAAGCCTACATTACAACCTTACAGACCTAGGATTCTTGACTATGCAACTTAGTAGCTTTCAACCTAATGGAGAGTTGTTAGATGGACCTTAGAAACTAGTGAGGATCAAGGAAAACCCTATAGCCACCATAGCAGACTAAGATATGACCTATCTTCATGTGTTGCGACTTTAATCTAATCTTGAAATTAACATGTGTAGATGATTTATTAGATAAGTTTATATTTGATCTAGTTTTTAAATCATGCTATATGAGACTTGTTAATATTTGTGCCATAGTGTCATTCATTACGTGTTCTACTTTTTCTACTTTCTTGAGCTTATTTGACTTAGACCCTTCTAAACTCCTTTTCTTTTATTTTCTATTTTGTCGAGACGACAAAACCTTGCATTAGGGGGTCTTGATGTCTCTCTGTTTGTGAAGAATAAATTCGTTCACGAGACATTAATTTGGGAGTTTATTGTACCTAAGTGAGGGGGTTTTCACTAATATTTGCTATATTGCACTTTATCCCTAGTTTTGGACTTAGAACTGTTTATAGAGGTTTTTGTGCTTTAATCGTGTGTCTAGTGTGTATATTTAGATTCATGCTTGATGCAAGGGTCCAATATTAAGAGTAGAAGACAAATAATGAAGAGAAAACCCAAGTCAAAGAGCTTAGTGCTATTTTAGAGAGTTAGATCTTTGTCTGGAGAATTATTGCACCTTAATGTTTGTCACTACGACTTTTTGGCAAGGGATTGGAACAGATTCCTATTTGGTTGGAAAGATCTTGAAGTCACGGTCGCGTGGCAATTGACGACACTCAATTCGGATTTAAGACGAAGAAGTTATGATTTTTGCACATGCCGTTGTTCGAACCAGACATCTGGTTAAAGTAAAAATGGGTTGGGCTCATTCTAAACCTATTTTCTTAACCCTAAAGAGAGCCCAACGAATTTGGAAGCTATATAAGCTCATTTTCCATCCCTCATTTCATAATCCATCACATTCCATCAGCACTTCACTTTAGAAATCATTTTATCCAAAGGAAAGAAGAGGAGGAGAAGCGCCAGAAGAAGGAAAGGGAAGAACAAGGGTTTATCCATGAACCTAGTCATATTGCCTCAATGAACCACCATCCCCTCTTCTCTCCAACAGTAACATTGATTTATTTTCATTTTTAAACATGAATTTGTCATTAGTTTTTATTTCATTAGTATTAATTCGATTATATGCTAAACTATTTATGCTTGGAGATGCTTATGTAATACATTGTATTTTGCTATTTGATTATGTTGAATTATTTGGGATATCTTATTTTGATGTATAATTGATATTGGTTTCAATATTATTCCATTGTCTGATACGCATTTTGATTACTCTTGTTCTTCGGCCAAAGTAGCAAGAGCCGTTGTAATTTGCCTAACACCTGGGTGGGGGGAAAGATTATAGACCCAGTATACAAGCGCTTAGTGCCTTTTATCGAACGATATTAGTATGCTAGGTAGTCAATTTTGGTAATAGGGACTTAAACCGACCCGAAATCCAAGAGACGAATAAGGTAGAAAGTTAGGTTTGCCCTTTTAGGGGCCTAATTAACTTAGAATCTCGACTTTTGTGAACAATAAAACCACTCGCCCATATGGATAACAAAGTTAATTAGCGGCATAATAGATTACTTAGAAATATCCTCAAGCACCTGTCTCATCAAGTTAATTTTATTTACTTTTAGTTTTGTATTTTCATTATTGCTAGTTGATAATCATTACTCATAGTTTAATTTCATTTTCTTTTATCTTTTCATTAGTTATAAATCTTTACAAAAAAACAAATATTTCCATTTCGTTAGTCGAATTACATACTTCTCGCATTTACATTACTTTGGTAACCTTTAATTGCAATACATCTTTGCGAACGATAACCCTACTTATCATTTCTTGCAAACCTACGATCTGTACTATGCAGAGTCGATTTCCCATATTAGTTCTATTTTATTTTATTAACAAGAACGGAAAAGGTCACAATACTCAAGCAATGAGGGTTTAGTTAATAATAAAATAATAAACATTACTGGAAATTAATGCTTAGAATACAAAATGGAATAAATTACTATAATGATTGATGGAAAGCGGAGCTCCGACGAGGAAGAATTGTGGGTTTTTATGGAAAACCCTTCTTCTCCTTCTCTTCAGCTCTACATGCGTGTGAATGATTTGTCTTGAATGGTAAAAATATGGTGATGAGCTTCTAAAGTGTTTAAATACTAGACTAAAAATGTTTTGGGGCTTCATGGGCTCACTTAGATAGGTTAAAGATAGCCCAATTTGTTTGTGGCTAGTGTTTAACAAAGTCGAGTCACAGTGGAAGCAAATGACACAACTTCTTCATCTCAACTCCGAATTGACTTCCATCACTTCTCACGCGTCACTGACTTCAATATCTATCCAAATTATAGATAAATTTTCCCAAAGCTCTGACCAATTAATCGTGGTCACTAAATCAACGTGATGTTAAGATTTCTCTGGTAAACGCTCTAACTTCTCCGAAGTGACTTTAACTTCTTTCTGCGCATTGTCTTGGGGTTTGTATTGACTTTTACTCATCATCTTGTCATCACGTGTTAACCTTATACCTAAAAACTACACACTTAATGCACAATTAGGGCAAACAATCTCTATAAATAGAAATACGTCTAAAATAAGTGGGAAAAGTAAGATATGTCAAATAGTAGGGAATAATCCCTCACTTAGGTCCCATAAACACCCAAAAAGATGTATCGTGAATAGATTAATCTATCAAAAAAGAGGAGAAATCAAGACCCCCAACTCAAAGTTTTGTCATCCCCACAAAATAAAAGAAATAAAAGCTTAATGGGGCCTAAGTTCAACCAATAAAAGAAGAGAGAAAGATAAACATAATGAATAACACTAAAGAAACTATCCTTACAAGCATCATATAGTAATATTCACAAACTAAATCATATATAAACTTATCATAAAACAATCAACACAGTTTAAGATCAAGATTAGATTTGTGTTGCAATGCACGAAGGATAATTTTTTTCTTAGTACGCTATGGTGGATATAGGGTTTTCCTACCCGTTTGAGAGGTACTTGAAGAAACTATAAGAATATATTCGGAATCTAGCCAGGCCAGAGGTTCAGTCGACGAGTGATATGATGTAGAGGAAACTTTAAATTTTATATCTCGGTACCTTCAAGAGGAAATTACAAAGTTCAACAATCCGGGCAGATACAGTGGGAGTGTTTAAGAGTCAGTGCAAGCCGATTGGTAAAAAGCTGTTTGGTTATTTGCCATTCAAACAGAAGGAACACATCGATTGGTATATCCTTCGTAATTGCGACGAGATCCAGCACTATATGATGTAAGTAATTTAATTAAAATCATTTATTTAAATATCCTATTATTGATTATTAACACTATGCTTTTTTTAGGGAACACAAGTCCTCACTTCCGGCCGTTGATAGATAGAGAAAACACCGAGAGCAGTTTCATCGATGGTTTATGAAAAAGGTATATAAGAATATCAAATAAAATTACTTCATTTCAACTAATAACTGACTTTGTGTGTAGGTGTATTTAATGCACAAAGATGGTGATCCCCTTGCTACCGAAAGGTTACTTTCATTGTCCAACATGTCGAATAACGGTGTATATAGATATGATTCTTGCGTTGTGAACGAGGTTATATGGGTTACGTGCGACAAGGGTGAAAATAAAGTTACTCAAGATTACGGAGTTTGTACTATCACAGGTTGGTTACTTGTGTTTTCTTTCATTAATTTCTTTTTTAGTCGGGTGTTATGTATATAAACTAGTTTTTTTGAAATGTCACAGGTGGAGACACTTTTTACGGTGTGTTTGTAAAGATTGTTGAGGTTGAATCCAGTGGGGGGTGTTCGGTTGTGTTCTTTGAGTGTAAGTGGTAATACACCGACGAAAAAAATAAACTGCAGAAAACAGAACACAGGGCAACAATGATCAACACAAGTTCTTTTTGGTGGATTGAAGAACCCTACATCTTAGCAACTCAAGCAAAAAAGGTATTTTCCATTGATCAAATTAACGCAAGTAAGATGAAAAAGGGGTGTAAATTTGTTTGGGAAGTGAACGACCGACACGGATGGAGTCCCGAATTATTTCGTGCAGAATCGATTTCCAATGGTCTAGATCCGATCAACATTTTGTTGGCTACTACGAAATTCGATTCGGAATACCCGCAGTTAAAGTGACTACATGACAAGGGATAGAGATCGATCTTTTGATTTTTAACCTTGTACCGAAACCTGCTTTTCAAGACGATGATGATGTTTATGATGACACATTAGACGAGTATGTGAGTGATGAAGAAACTATATATGTTGATAGTGACGATGAACCCGTAATAGTTGATCATGGGGACGAGACTGATTACGTGTGTAGTTAGGTTTTATTATCTTGTCATGTTTTTGGAGTTTTCCAAATTTTAAAATATTTTGATTATGATTTGTAATTGCTTAAGTTTTATGATGTTGGATAGTAGAGTTTAGTGATAAAGTGTACAAAAAAAATTTAAAAACAAAAAAGTCTTTAGCGAGGACAATATCCTCGCGAAAGACTTAATATATTTAGCGAGGAGTTCATCATGATGAATTCCGTAGCTAAAGACTTTAAGTTTTTCGCGAGGACATTGTCTTCGCTAAAGCAGGAATCTGAAAAATTTGGACACGCTTTAACGGTTGGAATTCGCGCCCGTCCATTTGGAAGGTCTTTCGTGAGGATGCTTATCTTTAGCGAGGACAATATCCTCGTTAAAGTCCATGCCGAAAAATATAAAAACTCGCGCACCCATCTTCTTCCTCACTTCACATCTTCTTCTCCATTAAAACCATGCACTAAATTCCAGCAAACGGTTAAGATGTGGAACTCGGAGAGGTGTCAGGTAATTATTGTACTTCAAAATCTTACAAAAAATATTCTCTTTATTGACTTCCTTTCTTTCTTTTGTTTTGTTTTGTTTAAAAACTAGCACCAAGCTTCAGTGAATAAAGAGAATAGGAAGCTGCAGCACAATCCGAGCGGAGCAGGTTCTATGACCTAAACTAGGAAGAGGATTTCCTTGGTTTTGGTAAGGAATTCATTTAAATAAATTTGAACACCTTCTTTATTAGCCTGTTTAACTGAAACAGGAGGAGGGGAATAATAAGATCCCTCGATTGACCGAGGGTGAGGGATCCCGGCCCCAGACACAACAATATTTGCCTATTCCCTTGATAAAAAATTACTTTTGGGAAATCAGGCTTGACAAGAAAAAGAACGAGTGGAGGGGTAAGGAGTGCGAGCATACAGATGTAAGTTTTAAAATACGCAAACATTTATACTTACAAATTAAAATTTTAAATTTTATTTATTGAACCAGGCGCACTGAAGGCCATTCTGCAAAACAAAGTGTGGGAATCGTAGATTCAAACTGGCTCTTCATCATCTACACCCTCCTTATCGCAATAGGAACTATTTGATGCGGTCATGGAGACGGCTCTCTAAGAGTTGGGGGACGGGACGCGCTACTGGGTCCCTATAGTTGGACACCCGCTTCTGGCCAAGTGGATAAGTACTAGTGCTTTTGATCCGATCAGCGATACGATGCCGAAGGACTACTAGTGGATGATGACCGCCCTTAACGAGTTCCTTGTCTCATAGGCAAGGACCCAAATCCAAATGACATGTCTCGATCCTCGACCTCCGCAACTAGTATTCGGCCCACAAAGGAGGCGACCGACGCACGGATGAGTGGGGTCATCGCGTTACTTAATCGGTGCAGGGCCGAACGTGGATTCAAGGAAGTTGTGCGTCCATCTGAGACTCCAGCCACCAGTACTTCAGATCCCGCTCGAGCTACTCCCTCTGCTGCTCCTCCTACTGCCGATCCTTCTTCTGCTGCTCCTCCTACTGCCGATCCTCCCACTGCTCCTACTTCTGATCCTCCTACCGCTCCCTCTGCCAGCCGACCACTCATGCTTATGGACGAGGGTTATAGTTCAGATGATGATACTACTAGATTGTAGTTTATACTTTTTTCAGTATTTTTATTTATACTTTGACTTTTTGTTAAATTTTTAGTCATTTTAGTACGTTTGACTTTTGTTGAATTTTTTGGTCATCGGTTCTCGTTTATTATATATATCAGGTTTATTTCAGTTGTCGGCTTTATTTATATACAATATAAAATTAAAACAAGAAAACAAAAAGAAGTAAATAAAAAATACATAAATAAAATAACTCTTTAGTGAGGACATTAGTCCTCGCTTTAGATATCCACAAAATCCTCGCTAAAGATAAGAAGGTCAACCGCGAGAACTTTTCTCTCGTGTTTGACCACATTTTTTTGCGAGAACATGGTCGTCGCAAAAGTCTCTATCTTTAGCGAGGACAGCGAGTCCTCGCTAAAGATAGGTTGGCTCACCCGATGACGCGTAGATGACGATGCGTAAGTGATATTTAGCGACGAATATTTAGCATCAACTCTTTAGCGATGATATGTTCTCTCTAAAGATAAAAGAGATCTTTTGCGATGACTTTTAGGGTCTTTTGCGAGGACTTATGTCCTCGCAAAAGACAAGGCGCATAGTAGTGATAATAACTTTATTTTTGAATTATCTCCCTTTATGATATATAAATGTTCCTTAAAAGTATTTCGCAGAGATGTTCTTATAACATAGAAAATCTCACAAGGACTCACCCTTCATCAAGCCTAGGGTCTTCATCAACGGTACATGAATAAAAAAAATTATAACGGTTTATCAAAAAAACAAATAGTTTCGGTCCAGTAGATTAGGCATTATGGTATGGGATATTATACTTTGCATCTAAAACGAGTTCTCTCTGGTAGTCTTCCCAAAAAACCATGACCCACCACTAAACCTCCGCCTCTCCGCCTCGCTCAACCCAACACCGCTTCTTGCATCTCTGTCATCTCTTGGATCTTCACTTTGTTTCCTTAAGATCTTCTTTAGATCTAAGAAATCTAGTGTTCTCTACGTTTCTTTTGCCAACATTCATTATCTAAAAAGCACTTTCAAGTGTATTTTAGAGTTCTCGTTTACCTTTATCTTCTAGATGACCAGTCTTTATGGCATTAATGGAGGGTAATAAAGATGATAAGAAAGAAGAATCATATGAAGATTTCTGACTTTCACCTGACAGAGAGGCTATTTACTCCAAGTATGACGAACCTAAACTTCTTGTATGAATTATAGCATAATGTATCGTTAAAATTAACTACCTTAAGAAAATCGTTATTCAATATTGGGGCATTTCTAGCTGAATCTCTATTGAAGAAAAGGAATAAACATGTGTATTGTTCAGTCTGATAATGAGAAAGATCTAGAAACTGTGTGGGCCAATAGACAATATCATATTTTTGGCTTTCACGTGTTGGTTCAAAAATATGACGAAACTATAAAGAACCCTTCTCTTTTTGGATGAAACTTCTTACTTGATTAGATTAATTGGTATTCCCCCACTTTTTATTAAAGAGGCGAATGTTACCAAAATTTCTTCAAAAATTGGAAGGGTTACAGATGTAGAACTCATGACCCTCTAAAATTTAAAGAAAACTCTACTATTAGAGCTCGTTTGGAATGCTCAGTGTTAAAACCTTTGTTAGCAGGATTTAACTTCAAAATTTCTCATGGACAATCAATGTGGATTACGTTTAAATATGAGAAGTTGTTTGATTTTTGTTTTAAATTTGGTATTGTTTCTCATGAAGAAAGAAATTGTGATAATCCTAATACATTAGCTATTATATTGGGAAACTGGATTAAATTATCAGAGCAAGAGAAAAGAGCAAATGATTTTATGTTTAAAGCTATTAAACATAACAACCAATCTCAAAGGATTAAGAAGCCTTTGAAAATAAGAATAAGAAAAAGTCTTATTGTCTGGAAGAAGGAGAAATTGCAGTCATGGGTAAGAAGGAAGGAAGAATTGAAAAGCAGACTTTCAACAAAGTCCAAAATTCTCTTTTAGTGCCTTCAGTGAAGTTGGGTCAAATTTTAGTTGAAGGAGTATATTTTAAATCTAACATTAGGCCACTCAACTTAGATGAAGTCTTAAAACTTTGTGTCCCAAATGAAAACAACCCAAAGTTTAGCCACATTAGTGAAGTGGTCCCAAATGTTACTATTGATCCATTTATCACTCAGAATTCAGACCAAAACATATGCTTTGGGTCAATAGAGAAAAACAAGAATAGGACTAAACAAGTTAGAGAAGACCCAGGTCTTCCTCTCGATGATGACCTAGCCTATATAGTTCCAACAACTATTGTCGACTCTGTTTATGGAGAAGATGACGAGTAGAATGAACCTCTAGAGATTGACAAAGAAGAAACAGAAGATGGAATTGAAAAATGGTATGAAGAAGGCTTAATGGAAGGACTGGATGCTGAAGTGGTTTGCGGGGATGACCCAAATCAACCCCAAGGTCTTCAATGATTAAAGCCTGGAATTGTCAAGGCATTGGCACAACCTTGACAGAGTTGGGCTTGATTGACATGATCAAGTCTCACCATATTGAGGTATTATTTCTTTCTGAAACCAAACACAAATTTGATTATTTACTTTCTTTAAGCCCTAAGATCAATTTGACTTTAGTAGCTCAAGTTAATCCTGAAGGGTTATCAGGCGGTTTAGCAGTCTTTGTAAAGGATGCAAATAAATTTAATCTTATAAGTTCTGATAAGAACTTAATTCTGTGCACTTATGTGGGATCTAAATTTGATTTTTGTGAAATTAACTTTGTGTATGGTCCTACTGAAGATGAGGAAAAGAAGGGTTTATTAAAAAATTACATGAGTTGTCTCATGTAACAATTAACTGGTGTTTTCTAGGTGACTTCAATCTGATCAGATTCCCGTCTGATAAGTTAGGAGGGGAAATTAATTCAGTGCATAAGATTAACATGCTCTTGTTTAATACCTGTATTGATTCCAACTCCTTGTTTGACCTCCCTGCTAAAGGATGTAATTTCTCTTGGTCCAACAAGAGAAATGACAACTAGCTGATCAAACAAAGGTTGGATAGAATGTTGGTAAATCAGGAATGGATGAACAAATTCTCAAATTGTTGGAATGAGATTTTACCCCCAATAGGGCCTGATCATTCTCCAATTATTCTAAATCTGGGTTTATATTCGAATACACACAAAAAAAGGTTTATGCTTGAAAAAGATTGGACTTATGACAACTCATTATGTCAATTGATCTTCGAAAAATTGAAAAGTAGACACTTTATGGATTTGAGAGGAATTTCAAAATTCAAATTTAAACTATCTCAAATACAAAAATACAATACTAAATGGGCAAGAAAGAGGATCCTCAACAATAGAATCTTGATCAATAAGAATCTTGCGCAATTGGAAAAACTTTTCAATGAGCCTCACTCAGATGAAAACCAAATTTTATTTAATACATTGAGTACGGAACTTGAGGAGTTTTGGAAGAAAGATGAGCTTTACCCTGCTCAAAGATCAAAAAATACTTGGTTGAGATTGGGAGACAGAAAGAGTAAATACTTCCATGCTATAACAAAAGTTAAGAGAACTAGAAATAGAATCTCTAAAATAAAAGATAATAATGGTATTTGGCTATCAGAAAAGGAAGAAATATATGGTGAGATAGTAAGATACTATAATGATATATTCAAAACAGTTGGTAATAGAAATTATCAACCTATTTTGAGTAAAGTTAAAAAAATTGTTACAACAAAGATAAAAGATTCACTGATCAAACCTGTTGATTGTGAAGAAGTTAAAAATGCAGTTTGGTCTCTTGGTGGAGATAAATCCCCAGGACCAGATAGATTTGGAAGATTTTTCTTTAAAAAGTTTTGGGAAATTATTAAACTTGATTTAGTTGAACTGGTATCTGACTTTATCTTAAATAATGCTTCTTTGGAAACTATTAATTGTACTATAATTGCTCTTATTCCTAAGTGCACTAACCCTAACTTAGTGGCTTCTTTCAGGCCAATCAGTTGCGCAAATTTTGTGTACAAAATTATTTCAAAAATATTAACTCTTAGATTACAAGAATGGATTGGAAGCTTGGTTTCTGAAACACAAACAGCTTTTATTCCTGATAGGTCAATCTTTGAGAATATTCCTATAGCCCAAGAGGTTACACATTATCTCAGTAATAAGAGAAGCTCAAAAAAATATAGCTTGGCTATTAAAGCTGATATTAGTAAGGCTTATGAGAATATTGAGTGGGACTTCCTACTGGATCTACTTCATGTTATGGATTTCATCCTAAGTGGTTAAATGGATTAAAAATTGTATCACAACAGTTTCTTATAGGGTCCAAATAAATGGTGAACTTTTTGATCTTGAAAATCCACAAAAAGGGTTAAGACAAGGAGACCCCTTGTCTCCTTACTTGTTCTGTTTAGTTACCAAGCACTATCTCACTTAATTGATTATTATGTTGAGATGGATTTATTAAAGGGTATTAGAGTTACTAGAGCAACTCCTATGATAACTCATGTCCTTTTTGCTTATGATAGCTTATTCTTTCTTGAAGCTTTTGATTATAATATTGATACTTTCAATAACATTATTAACTGGTATACCTTTGCTACAGGCTATGTTGTAGATCTCGGTTTTGCAGGCTAGGCGGTCGACCAGGGCCTAGCGCCTAGGCGGGATTACACGAGGCTTAGGGCGGAATTATACGGTTTTGAATTACGCTATATAATTTTGTAAATTTTGTATAATATATAATATATGTAGTAATTATCGCAATTTTAACTATTTAAGTTATAAAATTCATCTAACAACACTATCGTAAATATAAAATAATAAAAATTGAGTTATGATATCAATTAAAGAATTGTCAAGAATAAGAAAAATAACAAGAAGGCCTATGCGGGCATTTTTTGCCATTAGTCGGCGCCTAGGCGGACATTTTTTGCCATTAATCGGCGCCTAGACGGGCTAAGTTTCTATTCCACGGTGACTAAGGCGCTAGGCAAAAACGCCTAGAATTTTAACTAGGCGTAACCGGCTGAGGGGGGAGTTGACGCATAGGTGGTGCCTAGGCGTGCATAGGCGGGGAGATTTACAACATAAGCTACATGTCAAAAGATAAATCTAAATAAAAGTGGTATTTTATTTAGCAAGAATACTCCTAATGAAGTTAAGAATAATATTTCATCCCAATTGAGAATGAGAAAACTGGAACATCTGGGTAAATACCTTGTTATTCCTTCTTCATGGGGTAAATCAAAGGTAAAATCTTTAAAATGGCTTATTGAGATGATCTTGAAAAAAATGGATAACTGGGATACTAAAATGTTATCTAAAAGTGGTAAAGAAATTCGTGTTAAAGCAGTTATTGGAGCTATTCCAAACTTTATTATGTCAGTTTTTCTGATTCCTAAAAAAGTCACTACACATCTTACCTCCCTAATTTTAAATTTCTATTGGAACAATCAAGGAGAGTATATACGTCACTGGATTAAATGACAAACTCTTATGAATTCTAAAGATGATGGCGGACTTGGATTCAAAGATTTTCATTGTCAAAATCTAGCTTTGTTAGCTTTTAACGCTTGGAAAGTTTTTAACAATAGAGATTCCTTACTTTTCAAAGTCTTGAAAGGCAAATATTTTCCTAAGGAGGAATTCATTAATGCTAAACTAAATAGCAACTGCTCATGGGGCTAAAAAGCCTAATTGAGGGGAGAAACTACTTTGCTAAAACTTTAAAATGGAGTGTGGGAAACGGAAATGATATTAAAATTTGGGATGATTCTTGGATCCCAAATAACCATAATCTTATTAAACCTACATCGTGTGAATTGGTTTTTGTCTTAGAACTGATTGATTCTGATAAGGGAGAATGGAAAATGGATATATTAAACTCTTTATTCTCTCCTAAGGTTGTAGAAACCAATTCTTGTATATATATTCCTTTACACTTCTGTTTTGACACTCCATTTTGGACTCATTTTATAAATGGAGTTGTCACAGTAAGGAATATGTATAAAAGACTTTGGAGGGCTCAACAAGGAGTAGAAAAGCTTATGAACAAAAAAAAGGGAGACACTTCTTTTAAGCTAGAGTCTAATGACTAAATATTTATTTGGAATATGAAAATTTTACCAAAAGTAAAAAAATTCATTTGGAAATGTTGTGAAAATGGTTTGGCAACAAATGAAAATAGAAAGAAAAGAAAAACAACTGATGATTCTTCATGTTCTATTTGTGGGATTTGCGAGGAAAATGTTGAACATCTTTTATTTCACTGTTTTTGGGCTAGAGCAGTTTGGATAGCTAGCTCAATTTGTTTTAACTCATTGTATGAACCTTATTTTAATTTTAAAAAATAGATCAATTTTATCAGGTTAAGCCTGAATGACAATGAGTTTCAAGTGAAAGGACTTGGTGAATTGGCTTTCTTTATAGCTTGGTTTATATGGAAGAGAAGAAATGAAAGTGTGTTAGGGGGGTTACTCCTAATCCTTTAAAAACCTTACAAGATGCGAAAATAGCCTATGATGAGTATAATCTTGCTAATAGATCAACTACTGAGACTAAAAATAAAAATATATATAGTAATACACCTTGTTTACCACATGAAAGGGGGTGTTTAGCTAATATAACTCAGGTTAATAACCTTAGAGATGACAGTAGAATGGTTTGGAAACCTCCTCAACTTGGTTTTTATAAAGTTAATTTGATGCTTCATTTGACAATGCAACTAATCAAGCTGCTTTTGCTTGTACTGTTAGGGACTCGACAGGTAGGATGGTGGATGGTTTTGCACAAAAAATGGTGGTCAATTCTGTTATTGAAGCAGAGGCTAAAGGCTTACTTGGAGATTGCGAATTAGCTTCTAAGTACCCAAAAGGCAAAGTGGAGATAAAGAATGATTGCCTCAACCTTCACTACTACATTTCGCCCGTTTAACGACGACAGATCACCGGCGAATCACGGGTCGTCGGTAAACGTCCTTGATTACCGACGACGACGTTGTCGCTAATATTTACCGACAAACCGCCGTCGTTAAAAGTATCGACTTCGTCGTTAATTAGTTGGTTTGAATTTTTATTTTTTTTAAACGTAAATTTGCCGTCGCTAATGAGGACGACGACGTTTTTCGCCCTTAATTAGCGACGAGTTTATTATAATTACCGACGAATTTACGTGTCGTCGGTAATTAATTAATATATTTTTAAAGGCTGCAGGTTTTTTATCTCATAAAACACCCACACACACCCAAAAACACCTCCGAATTTCTCCCAAAAAATCCCAGAATTTTTTTTTCTATCCTAATTGATTCTCCAATTTGTCTTGCACCATTCCCGGGTCCATAATCAAGGTGGGGCATTATCAATATCCATTTTCATCAAAAAATTTAAGGTAAATTCATGAAATTCCATGTTTTTAAAATTTAATTTTTATTTTAGAATTGTGTTTAATTGTTGATATATGATGTGATTAGGTGTATTAGTACATTGTCTAGGTGGGTTGTGGTCATCAATCCTCTTCTTAACCATCTAATTCAAGGTATTTTCAAGAAATTTCATGCTTTTTCATTTTTTTAATTGATATGTGTTAGTTGCTATAATTAGACATGATTAGGTTGATGAATTACATGTGATTTGCTTTACTTTTTTATTATTATGTCTTGTAGTATGCATGTTTGGTTGTATTTAATTTTTTGTGTTCATATAATATTATTTGTTTTATTAATTATATGAAATTTATTATCTATATATTGTGTTGTAATTTTATTTATTCAATGGTTTGTAATTTTATTCATTCAATGGTTTGTAATAATTATTCATTCAATGGTTTGTAATTTTTATTATGTCATTTATTGTGTTGTAATTTTTATTCTTCTTTTTAATTGGGTTGTAATAATTATATATTTTATTTGTCTAGTTGTATAAAATTGTTGCGAAGAGATGAATCCGGATTTGGATAAGAGTTGGATCGATACAACTAATTACTATACGAAAGAATATGTATCTGGGGTTCTTCGTTTTATCGAATATGCAGAGAAAAATGAAGATTGTACCACTGGTTTCATGTCTTGTCCGTGTACGAAGTGTAATAATTACTCTCGAAAACCCATCGACGAAGTTAGGGCCCACCTTCTTAAACACAGATTCAACAAAACATATCTTGTTTGGACAAAGCACGGCGAGAACGAGGTGGTAATTCCCGAGACAATTCAAGTACCAAACATAGATAGCGAAATGCATCGTGTTTATGAGGATGTGAGACAAAGTTACTATGTTGGTGGTCATCCGGGAGATATTGAAATGAGAGACGCACATCTTCCTAGTCAAAACAGTTTTGATTCATTGTTCGAAGAATTGGAGACAAAATTATATATAGGTTGTACAGCGATGAGTTCATTGAATTTCATTGCCAAGCTTATGCACGTAAAAGTAAAGAACAAGTGGAGTAACACATCATTCTCCGAGCTGTTAGAGTTGGTTGGTCGTGTTTTACCGAAATCTCACAACTTGCCCGATTCTTACGAAGCATGCAACAAGAAACTTAAAAGTTTGGGCATGGGGTATGTTACTATCGATGTTTGTTTGAATGATTGTGCAATCTTTTACAAGGAGAATGAAAAACTTGACAATTGTCCAGTATGTGGTGAATCAAGATATGACCCGAAGAAGGGTAACAAAGTACCGCATAAGAAGCTTCGTTACTTTCCGATTGCTCCGAGATTGCAGCGACTATACGCATTGAAACACACCGCTGAAGAAATGATTTGGCACCATACCGGAAGAAGTTCCGATCCAGATGTGTTGCGTCATCCGGTTGATGGTGATAGTTGGAAGAGATTTGCAGCGCTACATCCTGAGTTCGCCAGTGAACCTCGGAATGTATATTTGGGCCTTGGACTCGATGGGTTTTGTCCGTTCTCCATGCAGAACAACTCCTACAGTATGTGGCCTATCATATTGACCGTCTACAACTTGCCACCGTGGACATGCATGAAGGAGACCACATTTCAGCTTTGTTTGTTGATTCCGGGTCCCCGCTCACCCGGAAAGGACATGGATGTCTTCTCCGCCCTATTATAGACGAGTTGGACATGTTGTGGAGAACAGGTATCCATACGTATGACGCCCACACGAAGCAAATGTTTGTAATGAAGGTTTGTGTGTTGTCCACGACCAATGATTACCCCACTCGGTCATACGCTTCAGGATGGTCGGGTCAAGGTTACATGGCTTGCCCAGAATGCATGGATTCCACTCCTTCGTTGAAGGTGAGGAAAGGGTTCGTTTACTTTGATCATAGACGTTGGTTACCTATCAAACATGATCTCAGAGATGATACGGTTTCGTACAAGGAAACCGATAAACTTGCCCCACCGAGGAAACATAGCCCTGCTAGTATTCAGACACAGCTAGATGGGCTTCCGATTGTGTTTCCCGGTAAACACAAGGATATCGGGGGCAAGGTGACAAAAAAAACAGGGCCACGTGAGACAAACTGGAAAAAAAAGAGTATTTGTTAAAACATAACATCGATGTAATGCATTGCGAGAAGAATGTGTGCGACAGTTTGCTTGGTACGGTAAAATAAACAAAGATAACGTGAAGGCGCGAATGGATCTTATGGATTTGGGAATTAGAAAGGAGTTGTGGATCTCATCCGAAGAAGGTAAGACGATACTAAAGCGAGGAAAGTATACGTTATCAGCGGAGAAGAGGAAGATTTTTCTCGAGTGGTTACGGGCACAAAGGTTTCCAGATGGTTTCGCGTCTAGTTTGAGGAATAATGTTCACATTGATACGGGAAAGATTATTGGAATGAAATCGCATGATTGTCACGTTATGATGCAGTATCTCTTTGTTTGTTGTCTTCCCGGTCTTTTAGAGGATAAGCCGATTAGCGATGCGGTAATTGGCTTAGCGAACGTGTTTAGAGTTGTTTGTAGCAAGAATTTGAGTAGGAAACAGTTGTTAACCGGTAAGGCAAAAATGGCTGAAGTAATGTGCAAACTAGAAACTATCCTGCCTCCTGCATTTTTTGACATAATGATCCACCTGGTGATACACTTGTATGATGAAGCATTGCTAGGAGGCCCGGTTCAAATGCGGTGGATGTACCCATTTGAAAGGTATTTAAAAAAGTTGAAAGAGTATATTCGAAACCCAGCTAGACCAGAGGGTTCAATAGCCGAGGGTTACGTGGCGGAAAAGACGTTGAATTTCATATCCAGGTACCTTAGTGAAGAAAAAACAAAGTTCAACATTGTTATTTATATTTATATCTTTATTTATTTATATTTATATATTTATATATTTATAGGTACCTTAGTGAAGAAAAAACAAAGTTCAACGATTCAGGCAGATACAACGAACCACCGCCAGTGCATAGAGAGTTATCCGTTTTCAAGTCCCAGTGTACTCCAGTTGGCAAGAAAGTATCTGGTGCTTTAGCGTATAAGGATAAGGAGCACGTCATTTATTATATTTTGAATAATTGCGACGAAATCGAGACATTTAGGACGTAAGTAACGTTGTTATTTATATGTTTATATATTTATATATTTATATATATATTTATATATTTATATATTTATATATTTATATATTTATATATTTATACATTTATAATGATTTATTTATATACCATTTCAATTATAGTGAACACAGATCCACACTTTCGGGAACGACTGGCGAAATAGATTATATGCACCGTCAAATGTTTAAGGATTGGTTTTTGGATAAGGTATGTAACATTGGTTTAAATAGTATTCTTTTTATTTTCAATGTATCTCATGTTTTTTTAATGACAGGTTCATGGAATGGAATCCCGTGGTGATCCGTTAGCTACCCCTAAGATAGTGTCATTGGCAAACATGCCTTATGGTGCGGTGCATATGTACGATTCATGTGTTGTGAACGGTGTAAAGTGGATAACAAAGAGTAAAGGAGAAAAAAGAGTGACGCAAGATTACGGTGTATGCGTCATGTACGATGGGTCACCATATTACGGCGAATTATTGAAAATCTTGGAGCTAACATACACTGGAGGGTGCTCGGTTGCTATATTTGTATGTAAGTGGTACAAGAAGAGTGAATCAAGGATAGAACACGGTGTAACCTTTATCAACACAGCAAGCGTTGATTGGCCAAACGAACCATACATTGTAGCATCGCAAGCAAAGAAAGTGTTTTATATTGACGAGATTCGTGCAAAGAAAACATCGAAAGAATGGAAGGCCGTTTGAGAAATAAATGATCGGCATGGATGGAGTCCCGAGTTATGGGGTTCGGAATCATTACCTACCAACAATGAGAGAATCACAATACCTTTGGTTAACCCTGGTAATTTTTCCGTTATGATGAACTTGGCAACTACGGAGGAGGTCGAGATTGACCAATCTCATTTTCGTATTCAATTGCCTTTTGAAATTAGTACTGTTGAGAACGAGGAAATGGAGGATGACACGTGGGAAGAATATGGAGACGAAGAACCTATTGAGTTTGATAGTGATGGTGAGCCTATAGTTGACAGTGGAGATGAAACTGACTAGTTGATAACTTTATTTGACTATTTTTTTTTATTACAAGTATTTTTTGTTTTTTGTATTTGAATTTGAATTTTCACTTGACTCCTATAGTTGACCAAACACACCAAACACTATCACTTGACTCCTATAGTTGACCAAACACACCAAACACTATCACTTGACTCAAGTTTGACTCCTATAGTTGACCAAACACACCAAACACTATCACTTGACTCAAGTTTGACTCCTATAGTTGACCAAACACACCAATGACTATCACTTGACTCAAGTTTGACTCCTATAGTTGACCAAACACACCAAACACTATCACTTGACTCAAGTTTGACTCCTATAGTTGACCAAACACACCAAACACTATCACTTGACTCAAGTTTGACTCCTAAAGTTGACCAAACACACCAATGACTATCACTTGACTCCTATAGTTGACCAAACACACCAAACACTATCACTTGACTCAAGTTTGACTCCTATAGTTGACCAAACACACCAAACACTATCACTTGACTCAAGTTTGACTCCTATAGTTGACCAAACACACCAAACACTATCACTTGACTCAAGTTTGACTCCTATAGTTGACCAAACACACCAAACACTATCACTTGACTCAAGTTTGACTCCTATAGTTGACCAAACACACCAAACACTATCACTTGACTCAAGTTTGACTCCTATAGTTGACCAAACACACCAAACACTATCACTTGACTCAAGTTTGACTCCTATAGTTGACCAAACACACTAATGAATAAGATTGAAGAAAATTTAATGGAAAAAAGAAAGAAATATATAATAGGAGAATCATAGAAAACATAAGAAAATTTTTCCTAAAAAAAAAAATAAAATAATTAGCGACGACATGCAAGTATATAGCGACGACATTCGAATGATGAATGTCGTCGGTAATTTTTAGCGACGATACATAATTTCCTTTTTGTCGCTAATATTTCCCAAAATTTTCATTGGCCAACATGGGCGGCCAAGTTTCCCGCCCATGAAAATTAGCGACGAATTGTTTTAAATAGCGACAACCTAGTCGTCGGTAATCAAGGACACGCTAGCGTCGTGTGTACGAAGTGGACCACGTGTGACGACGAACTTCATATTACCGACGGCTAAGCGTGTCGTCGGTAATTTCTTATTCTATATGACCTAACCGAGCTCATTTCTTCCTCACTCACCACAAATATTACACCCAAAAAACGCCATTTCCTCCCATTCCAATCCATTCCGAGGCAATACAACAACAAATCCAACAACAAGGTAAGCTTAATCCTTCCATAAACACCATTCAATTTCTAATTTTTAATTTTTAATTTCAATTTCTAATATCTTTTTTGTTTGTTTTATTTTTTGTTTCCTTGTTTCTGGCATGGATTCATGGATGAAAACTACACATTATCCACGTAACAGGTAACAATTTTCGATTTTATTTTGCTTTTTTTTTTTGGGTTTTTTGGATTGAATTTTTTTTGTGATTGTAATGATGTTTTTAGCATATTCCGAATTTTGATGATGCTATTTTAGGTTGTTTAGTATATTTTTGGAATTAAAAACATAACAGAATGATGAATTTTATGATTTTTGATAGAAAATTAGGGTTTTGATAGGATTTTTGCATTGTTTAATATGTATGATATGTTTACGATATGATTTTCAAAGATTAAATGACTTGTTATGTGATATAGGGGCCTTTTTGCAATATATTAAAATTGTATGATTAAATGAAAAATGGACCAAAATGTAAAGTTGAAAAATATAGGGACTTTTTTGCAATATATTAAAATTGTATGATTAAATGAAAAATGGACCAAAATGTATAGTTGAAAAATATAGGGACTTTTTTGCAATATATTAAAATTGTATGATTAAATGAAAAATGGACCAAAATGTATAGTTGAAAAATATAGGGACTTTTTTGCAATATATTAAAATTGTATGATTAAATGAAAAATGGACCAAAATGTATAGTTGAAAAATATAGGGACTTTTTTGCAATATATTAAAATATAGGGACCTTTTTGCAATATATGAAAATATAGGGACCTTTTTGCAATATATTAAAAAGTATAAGGGCTTATTTGTAATTAATTAAACTATGGGGACTAATAAGTAATTTCTAAAATTGTAGATGGCTGATGTTATGGGACGTGGTCACGATGGTGATGGATTCGGAAGCGATCCCCCGAGGGGTCCTAATCGGGGACTCCAAGACTGCGATCAACCTTCAGGTAAAAATACTTAATAAATTTTAATTTCATAAATTTGATTTTTTTTCGAATAAATAATTAATAAATTATACTCAATGTAACAGGAAATCCGAAGAGAAGACTTCGGAAACCCCGAAGCACCACCTCTATCCGAACCGCCCAAGAGACGCTTAAGAGAGTTGGGTGGCCCATACCGATCGAATTCTCCGTCATCGACAAGACGTGGAATATAGTGGGCCCCCACTATAAACACGTGGGTCAGGTCATCGGGCACGCGGTTCGAGAATTTGTACCCCCCATTTACAAACAGTGGATAGAGGTCCCCGAAGGTCGGATAGGGGGTATTTACAGCCGTCTTCAAGAATTTTTTGACGTGGAGGGGTGGAGGAGAAGAGGTGACTGGGAGGACATTTCCGAAAAGCTGAACAGTATGTCCTCGACCTCCTATCGGAGATGGAAATCGGACTTGAAGTCGGATTATTACAACAACGGTCTCGCTCCCCCGGATGTTAAACCCGAGTATTGGGCTATTGCCAAGAAGAATTGGGACGATCAGAATGCCCAGGTAACAAAAAAAAATTATTTATTACATCTAGTTTTCGTTATTTATTAGATTTATAACTTTTTTGTTTATTATTTGTAGGCCCAGGCGGAGATTAATCGGAAAAACCGGGAGCAGCAGACTAGTTCGAGTAGGGCTGGGTCTCGGAACCTATCCCAGACTAGGGAGGTTATTATGGAGGTATAAATACATTTAATAAAAATATAATTTAGTATCTTAATAATTTATTTATGTTTAGTGATTTAATATTTGGTATTGAAAATTGTATAGGGGACGCTTAAGACCGTGACGAAGGAGCCGATGATTTTCACGGACGAAGAAACCCAAGAGGAGATGGAGCTTCCTCCGTTGAGCGGCTACTTCGATCATCTTGCATACGATTCGGCTAGTGACAGCTATCGGGACGCGCGATTAGAAAAAGCTAGTGTAAGTTTTTTTTTCATTACTTAAAATTTTTATTTTTTACTTTACTTTGATATTAAACTAATTTATTTTAAAATTAAATATAATTACAGGCTGTTTTACGGGAGAAGATGCAGAAGAAGGTTGTGGAGGCTGCAGCCGAGGGCACCGAGATTACTACGGAGGAGCAGATGGATGCGATTTTAGAGACCATTATGGAGGTCATGTCCCCACCGAAGACAAGACACTGGGTGCCTACCATTGGACCTGTCCGGAAGAAATCACGGAAACAAACAAAAGCCGATGCTGCGAGCGAGGAGCTACTGAAGGCGATGTTCGCAGGCATGAACGAGCTTCGAGTAAAACAAGGACTTGAGCCTATACCAGATCCATCCTCCACATCGACCAGGCCCACTGCTTCTTCGAGCCAGTCGAGTCAGCCTCCGAGCTTAACGGACACGCTCTTCGATGCGTTAAATGGTATGAGGATGGCTCAAGGACTAGCCCCGATCGCCCACCCCCAGCCCCCCCAGCCGCCCCCGAGAAGGAGTCCCGAGGAACGAGAAGATGAAGATGATGATGATGATGCTTAGTTTGAGTTGGTTTTTATTTACGTTTTATTTGGTTTGTAAGAATTTGACTTTTGATTGGGTTTTTTTAAGACTTTTGTTTGGTGTGTTTAAATTATGTTGACTACATTTGACTTTATGTAAGACTTTTTTTACGGTTTTAGTTATGATTCGGTTTTTTCTATTAATTATTGAATTTTATTCGTATTATATTTATAATAAAATCAAACCTCAAATCAAAACAAAAAAAAAATAATTAAAACAAAATCAAATTGTATTTTAAAATTAAAAAAAAATGAATTTTAAAATTTAGAAAAAAAAAAAAACAATTACCGACGATATTCATTGTATTTACGACGACATTCATCATTTGAATGTCGTCGTTAATTCTTAAAAAAAATAATTATTTAATCCTGAATTAAATAAAAAAAAACAAAAAAAAATAATATTACCGACAAACTTTCGTCGCTAATAATTGTCGGCAAACTAAATAAAAAAAAAGAATAAAGAAATTCAATTATCGGCACGGAAAAAAAAAGAAAAACAAAATACATTTTACCGGCGACACTTGCCGTCAGTAATCTTGCCAATCAACGACGACGTCGTTTCGTCGGTAAGATTGCCGACGAAAAGTGCTTTATTCGCCGGTAAGTCTTGATTTACCGACCAATTTCTAGGAACGACGTGTTACCGACGATCCGTCGTCGCTAATCACGTTTAGCGACGAATTATCGGAGTTTACCGACGAGACGTGTCGTCGGTAAACAATCGAATTCCAGTAGTGCTTATTGACCAAACTAGAAAAGGAGTGAAGATTTTTTGTAATATTAAGCTCTTGGTTAAAAACATTATAAGATGTAAATTTTTATATAATTTGAAAATTTCCTTTGCTAGGAGATCTAACAATTTAAGTGCCGATTAGATAGTTAAACATAAGTTTAAAGGCTCTTTGTTTAGCTTTTGGAGTTGTTATCCACCTACCTAATTAGTAAACTTACTAGCTAGATACTTTAATCCTATAGAGAGTGGCTAATTTGTACTTTAAATTTTTTTAATACAATCAGCTTTCGACTAAGAAAAGAAAAAAGATTAGGCATTATGGTGACTAAAACACATACAGCTCAATGTATTCATCACAAAACTGACAGCTCAATATCAATGGGAGATTTGAGTGTCTGCATCTAAAGCTAAGCAAAACAAAAGCATGTGATCTGAAAAAGTTAATAGTGAGAATATCGTCTTGCAAAAAGAGCTAGACACGGAGCCAAACAATTACAAGAAGCAGAGTTACAAATCACTGGTCGGATGAAGAAGATGGGGATCGGATGAATAGTTTGTTTTAGGTTTAGTTTTCGTTTCGTTTGCTTGATTTGCGACCAAAAAAAAAAAAAAAAATATCAGTAACTATGAGTCGAAATATTATATTAAAATGGCATATCCTTCTACATCCAAAAGTAACATGTTTCACGTGGAATATATGAAAGAATAGGGATATAACTCGTTTTGCTAAAATTTTTATTTATCAGAGTATTTACGTCCTTGTTCATTCTTCTATATAAGGAGGTGTTAATCTTCAAACTCATTGCACCAAAACATCTTCCAGTAACAAACAATTATATCATGTTGAATCCTCTACTTCATCGTGCTCCATGCACACAAACGCTACTCCCATTACACAAACCATTCATCTCCGGTGATAGTAATACTGCTTTTAACATCACCCGTGAGACAATTTTAGGTCAAAAAACTAGATCTGTACGTGTTCGTCATGTATCTAGGAAAATTCAAGCCATAACTTTTGGTACTGGGAAAGCAACTACTGTTAAAACTGTTATAACTGTGCAAAGACCTACCGGAGGGGTTCTTGGGGTACTTCTTGACCCCGATAGAGGACTTGATGAAATAGTTGACCTTCTTGGTAAAAGTGTGTTCATTGAACTTATTGCTGCTGAGGTTGATGAAAGTAAGTATTCAATAATATCACAGCAGCGCTTCTTAGTGGATTTAGACTAATTCACCTATCTACCAATTGTTTTTCTATGGTTTTGGACAATTCATGATTTACTGATAATATTCATTTTCTGTTTTTCCAAAAATTCATTTGTGCATTCATAATACATAAATTAGATTATTTCTCTCTTAACAATTTAACCAGTTAGAATTATTAGCTCACTAGTCAGGACCTTGGTCATCCAATCTAGTGGTGCGGATTCGAACCGAGTCAATGACTCCGAATCCAAAGTGGCTCTCCTATGTAACAAAAAAAACAATCTGGATATATCTTTTGAAATATAGTACACTCAAGTTAATAATAATTATCTACATATAAACCACATGATTTCTTTTTTCAATGTATAATCTGAACCCCTGATAAATTCGTTCTAAATTATGAGATATCTTTTCCTGTCCTTTTCTACTTTTGCCTATATCGAACTACTCAAATTTTATGTGTTTCTTTCAGTATAGTGACAGGATGTGTATCATGGATATGCTCGGGCAGATTAGAAATATAATCCTTCGTGGGAATAATATATGACTAATGCGATTCTTTAACTGATAAGTGTTGTTTACTGGAAGAAATAGGTGAATATAGGGGTTGATTCATTAACTTATTTTGGGATGGGTTAAAAATCAAACCAATTTTTGAAAAAAAAAAATGGGGGTTTTTTTTGACAAAAACAAAAGGGTTAAAATTATTATAATATATAGGGTGGAGAGAGTTAATATTTAAATTGAGAAAGGTTGATATTTTGGCATGACTAGAGATCGCTAATGAATTTGTATCATAATGTTTTTCTCCTGAAATTATTTTTTCACACTATACCTTGGAATCAGGTGAACTATAGTCCATCCCTACCTCTATCCCGGATTTATATGAAGTTTTACATAAAAGCGTCTTTTATGAAATTTCTAGTTTTAAATAAAATAGTACTTCCATCCAATATTGGATGATTCAATTTTCATATCCCGATCATTGATTATTATAACAAAACACATGTCAGTAGATTAATGTGTTAGTTACTTTTACAAGTTTAAAACATAGGGTATGTGTATTAATGTAATTGGTGTAGGATCATCCAATATTGGATGGAAGAATTTTCCAATAAAATAACGTTTAATTGTCGTATCTTAATATTTTAAATATTTTTTGAAAATATAAATTATAATATTTAATTAAAAATAATAATAGTACTCTTTAAAAAATAAAAATAATTTTTAAAAGATAATAACATTCTTTTATAGATTATTGTTAGTAATCTTTTTAGAGAGGAAAGGAATAGTGCTAGCATAATAACGATTCATGTAATCATTTATTTGTAAGAAAATGTTAAAACTATACACATATAGCCTATATATAGGGGCGTCAAATTTCCCTTAAAGGTTCTTTAAACTTTTTTAAAGATTCTATAATTACACAGGATATATTTAATCAGTTTGAAAATTATATCCTATTAAATTAGGGAAAATGACCCAAAAAATCAAAATAATATTATTTTCAGCCCAATAACATCAATGACAAAATTTCTTCCCAATAACATCATTAACTAAATTTTGTCCTTGATGGGAATCGTCCTTGACGGGAATCGTCCTTGACGGGAATCGTCCTTGATGGGAATCGTCCTTGACGGGAATCGTCCTTGATGGGAATCGTCCTTGACGGGAATCGTCCTTGACGGGTAAACATGTAATCTTATAATAGTAAGTTAATGGATGATTCTTTGGGGCAAGTATAATATTATTTTGATTTTTTGGGTCATTGACCCATTAAATTATGTCATTCCAATTTTAATATTTTATTTATATAACATATTAAGGAATATGTGTATTAAGATGTAACTTTTTTGTATTTGACAAAAAAAAAAATCTAAAAAGTATGTAAAATTTAGTTTAAAATGACTAACATATCTCTAATTATAAGAAGGAAAAAATTAAATAATTAGTTGGTAAGATATTTTAAAAAAACAATAGAATACAAAAAAAATTGTTTATTTTGCTTTGAAACTTTAAAAGTGATATACATTATAAAATATTTTTTTTTAAAAGTTTATTATAAAATGAAGGTAAAAGTATTATTTTACAATTATCAAAGATTATTAATTAGGGGCAACGCCCAATTAATTACGCGGAGAAGGTAAGTATTCCCTATTAATTACAACTTCAACTTAATTCCCAATTAAGCACAAAATATTACCCAATTACCAAAATATCCTTCTACCTATTATTAATTACTTTAATTATATATTTTATTAATTATAGTTTAATATTTATTTATTTTTTTCAGATTTTTTTTTTAAATATTTTTTTTTTCGAAATATTTTTTTTTCGAAAAATATTTTTTTTTCGAAAAATAATTTTTTTTTGAAAAATATTTTTTTTTTCGGAAAATTTTTTTTTCAAAATTTTTTTTTCGGAAATTTTTTTTTCGAATTTTTTTTTTGTCGATTTTTTTCCCCCAGAATTTTTTTTCCATGATAATTGTGTGTTAAAGTAACACAAAATCATATGTGTTGTGTGTTGCATGAACACCCAATATGTATATTATTGAGTTGCTTAAACACACATAAATAACAAATTGTGTGATACATGAACACAAAATCAGACAGACAGAATATTTGTACACAAAAGGTATAGAATAATGTATATGTAGGCTGATTATGTGTTCATGCAACACGCAATTGCTGAAAGTATGTGTTACAGTAACACACAACAGTATGGGTTTTGTGTTGGTAAGACACACAATGCATTTATCATTTACAGTTTTGCGTTGCTTAAACACACACAAATAACAATTGTGTGTTGCAGGAACACAGAATAAGATATACAGAATATTTGTACACATTAATAGATAATAGTGTACAGATAGTCTGAACATCTGATTGTGTGTTAATGTAACACACAATCGCTTGATGTATGAGTTACAGTAACACAAAACAGTATGGACTTGTGTGTTAATGAAAAAATCTTCGAAAATATTTTTCGAAAAAAAAAAAAAATCGAAAAAAAAAAAATAATTTTCGAAAAAAAAAAATTTAAAAAAAAAAAAAATTTCGAAAAAAAAAAATTCCAAAAAAAAAAAAAAAAATTTGTGGAAAAAAAAATATTTTTCGAAAAAAAAAAATTCAAATTTTTTTTTTTCGGAAAAAAAAAATATTTAAAAAAATGAAAAAATAAATTCAGATATTAAATATATAAATATATAATGAAATAAAAAAACATATAAGGGCAATAATGGAAGGTAAATATGACCATGTGCTTATTTGAGAATTAAGTTGAAAATTTGTGAGTAAGTAGGAAGTAATTTCCTCCTTCCTTTTTTTTGAGAATGAAAAGTGAGGAAGTGTAATTAATTGGGAATTATCTCTATTAATTAATATCATCCACATACATAGATTTGATACTTAATATAAATAAAGTTGGTTAAATTAGTTATATATTATAGAGTTTAATTAACAATCATTAACCAATTAATTTACGCTATAGAAAATATTTAGGTGGTATAATTTTAGATGTTATATATAATTACTTTATATTATATTAGTATAGCTATGCTATATCTCTATACTCTTTTAATATGATGTCAATTCCTACTTATATTTATAAATCACATCAAATTAATCTTTAATGTGTCGTCTCTAGCTAATACATGAAATAATTGTCTGCATATCCTAAAAAAAATAACGAGGACGAACTAGGAGTCACAATTTAGTACTAAACAATCTTGTTATCAGCCATTCTTTATAAAAATGGATTAGTAAATTAATATCACTGCAGATAGACTAAATTGCATACTTTTTTTGTTACTTGACAGAGACCGGATTAGAGAAGCCGAGGCTAAAATCATTTGCTCGTGAGACAAAGGATGAAGATAAGGAAGTGATCTATGAAACTGAATTCAAGATTCCTGATGATTTTGGACCAATAGGAGCTGTATTGATTCAGAATGAACACCATAATGAGATGTTTATTAAAAAGATTTCCATCGAAGGCTTCCCTGGTGGGCCTGTTAACATTTCCTGTGAATCCTGGGTTCATCCTAAGTTTGATGATCCCGACAAGAGAATTTTTTTCACTGACAAGGTAAGCAATTTAATTGTTCATTTGAAATCGTTTATTTTAGAGAACAACCCCCACGGATATACTTCCTGAAAAATAAACAACCTCAAAAGCCTTAGAACCACAGTTAAATTTTTGTCAAGTACTCTATTTTTTTTTAAATAATTTGGCTTTATTTATACACCCTTTGTCCAAGAAAAAAAGTCATTATCATGAGAATTTATTTAGATCTCTTAATTAAAAGTAGAAGGTTTTTGATCTTGATCTCCATCTATTGCAATTTGTAAATATATAGTTTTATGTTATTCGATATTTAATATTCTGTGATTAAATTTTACAAAATCATGAACGTAATAAATATTTAGAAATAGCATATATTTATAGTAGTTGTTAACTTTAAAACGAAATTAAATTTTTAATGTTCAGTTCATATATAAATTTTCTGAAAAATAAATCAATAATATTCTCGACCAAAAAAAAAAAATCAATAATATTCAAATGTAACTTGTGAGATGATTGTGACATGAGCTACTATTCCTAATCTCGTACAAATAATGCACATGGTCCATGTGAGTCATGACCACAATTATGATACGATGTGTTATCGACTAAAAAAAAGAAAAAAGCAAAGTGAATTTTTTCTTAATTTGAGGTATTCAATAACATGTTTGTTTTGTCGAAACAAATCGCATGCTTCAGTCATGTACTAAAAACTACTCCTGTAACTCCATTCCATGACTTTTTAGATTTTTAATTAAAAAAAATCAACATAAGTTTATTTATAATAAATAGAAAATTAAATATTTAGTTATTGAATATTTTTTTTTAAAAGATAAAGTAGAATTTTTTTTATATTAAACTCTAAATATAATACATATTATAAAAATAATTTTTTTAGTTAAAGATTATATTATGCTGGAATTGAAGTAGTATTTATCTACGTAATTAAAAATAATATATATATATAAAGTTACAAAATAAGATATTTTTTTGTATAATTTATAGAAAAATATTTTCAATCAATATTTGATGGATCTAATATATATCGTATTACATATACTTTATGTTTATGTTATACAAAAACTAATTATAGTATAACTATATAATTAATCTAATGATAAGTGTTTTATTAATATTGGATCATCCAATATAAACTAAAAGTCTTATCTTAATTTAAATCTATTTTATTTTGGATCAAATATTAAAAAAATAATATTTTTATTAAATATTTAAAATATTAAGTATTTTATAAAAATTAATAATATTAATAAATAATTTAATAAGGTAAATGTAAAATAAATATATTATAATAAGATGATGATAAATCAAGGTTTCATTAAAAATGACTTGTTTAATATTCATCATAATATTATATTCTATATTCTTTTTATTTTAGAATGTTTATTTATTTTGTTTTTTACATATAAGAAAAAATATAATAATTACAATACATGTTACAAAATTAACTTTCATAAAGTATTTTGATATCTTAAACGTATATTAAAAATATAAATTTTAATTTTTTAATAGAAGTAGTAATGGAAAAAATTGAGGAAAAGTGTCTTGAACTATTAAGTAGACATACATTTTGAAACAATAATTTTAGTAAGTGAACAAACATTTTTAAAATGGAAAGAATAGTTTATAGTATACTCAAGCATGTATTATTTTTTTTACGACAAACAAGCATATCATTGAATATCTCAGTATCTATATGATAAAACACTTTAATATGATAAGAAATGGTAAATAATTTTAAGACCGTTTTTACGAAATAATCTAACCATTATATTAACTATTGATTTTTTCTTTTATCATCATTGTCAATCACTTTAAAAGTTTTAATTTCTAAATTCTCTTTTATTAACGTAGTTACTTTATCCAAGTTATAGGCAAACAATCAATTTATTAATATCAGTTGGGTTCATTTTTAATTAAATCACTCTACTGACAATAAGAGAAATTTAGGAAGGTTGTCTTTTGCATTGATAGTTTTCATAAAATTTGCGATTTTTTTTTTTTTTTCAAAGCTAGGACCAATCATTAGCTTTGGTTTGAAGGCCAATGTGTTATCTTTTATTCGATGGACGTAATCTAACACACTTCTTTTATGTCCAAAAAAAAACACACTTCTTTTTTATTTATTTTTGTTAACTAAATCTAGCAAACTTCACAAAAACAAACATGTCACCACATTGTACTCCTCGGCTCCACTCACATCTCAAATCTCTTTAATTTTGTTTGGGGCGAAAATCTCTTTAATTGAGCAATTGTCTTGTTTAGGACGGAATTAAGAAACTGAAATAAACAAAAAAAGATATTTGAGATTTTTTTATTGGACGGGTAAATATTTGAGGTTTGAAACAGCGCTCCTGTTTTCTCTTTTCGAGAAATATATATATAATTCTGCAACCCACTTGTTACTTGCAAATTTGGGGGATAATTTCTTTTTTCTTTTTCTGGTTTTGAAAATATTTGACCTGGCTCCAAGTATTGAAGCAATTGAATTTCAAATCTACATTTGTAATTTTAAAATTGATACTTAGCTAATGGTTAGACTATTCTGTAGACACTAAAAGATTTTGATATCGAATTTTATTAGAATTAAAACGATTTTAAATCTAAAATTAACTCTCATATATATTAAAAAAAAACAAGATTAACACTAATTAGTTATTTGACAAATTAAAATAATTAAAAATCTTGAAAATATAATTGAATCTCTAAAAACACTAATGGTTGATGGAGGGACTAACAGTAGGGATAACAATGAGGTACGGGTTTGCTAGTACATGTCCCACCTTATTTTAAACGGGGCGAGTTTTAAGCTACTAAATGGGAATTGAGGCGGATTGTGGGGATGGTTTCTAAAACCCGCGTTGGACGAGGCGTGTTGTGGGGATAAGTATTTCACACCCTGCAAACCCGTCCTGCATATATATATATATAATAAATATAATTTAACTATAATATTTATTATAATTTCAATAATTATTTAAATCAAAGTTTTTGTGTGTCTATTATAACACGTAAAATTTTAATTGTTCAAATTAAAAGCAATTTCAAAAGAAGAATTTTTCTGAACATCAAAATATAAATGCAAATTTTGAAGAATAGAATATTTGAGAGTTTAAAAATTATAAAATTTGTAATAATAAAAAAAATAAACGATCAAACTGAAACCTGCGGATAGATCCCACACCCGGTAGGGATTTAAAGTGCGGGGCGGGGGGAAGAATAACCCGGAAGCGGGGCAAGGCGTGGGGGTTCTTCTTTTCCGTGGGGCGGGGTGTAGGGATACGTAAACCCTTGGTGTATTTTTTTACCACTGCCACTACCACCACCCCACCTTTGCACCTTCAAACAAACCACCCTTAAATTGCCACATTAGTTTTTAGTCTACGAAGTTTGTTTGACAATATTTATGTTGATTCCACAGTCGTACTTGCCATCCACCACTCCTAGTGGACTAAAAAAGTATAGAGAGAAAGAGCTTCTCCTAGTACGAGGTGATGGTCTAGGCCAACGTAAAGATTTCGAGAGGATCTATGATTACGATGTCTACAATGATATTGGTACTCCCGAAATCATAGAGGATAGACGACCTGTTCTTGGAGGTAAAGAACATCCTTATCCAAGAAGGTGCAGAACTGGTCGTCCAAGAAGTGAAGATGATCCTGTTTCTGAGACAAGGGGAGGCACCCCATATGTACCTAGAGATGAAGCTTTTGCACAGATAAAGAGTATATCATTCGGTGCAAAAACAGTGTTCTCAGTGTTACAAGGAGTAATACCATCTATAGAGGGTAGTTCAGATCATGAACTTGGATTTCCATATTTTACAGCTATCGATACCTTGTTTAATGAAGGGGTATACCTTCATGACCTTCCAAAGAGCGGGATTCTCAGTGGTATTATACCAAGGCTTATACGTACTGTTTCAGATGTTGGAAATGATGTTTTGCGCTTTGAAACCCCTGATTTAATCGACAGTAAGAAATAACTTCTTAATCATCTCTTTTTCTTTATACCATATATATGAGACTCTAGCTACTTAATAATTGAATATCTACTTGTTTGGTTTCATGCAGGAGACAAATTTGCTTGGTTTAGAGACGAGGAATTTGCTCGCCAGACTCTAGCGGGTCTTAACCCTTGTGCCATACAGTTGGTTACGGTTAGTTCATAAATTCCTCTTGTTATGTTCATTAACAGTATGTGAATTTTTATCTTTTTTTTTAATATATTTTTTGAAAAACAAAAGTAATTTTTTGGTCCTACACAACTACAAATCAAGTTGATTATAATGTAAGGTATATTATTAACCCATTAGCCCAAAAGGGTAGAAATGCAGGGTTTGACTTTAATTACTTAAGAATTGCACATAAGATTCTAAATCTTAGTTGAAAAAAAAATCAGGAATGGCCATTGAAGAGCACCCTTGATCCTGAAGTGTATGGGCCGGCTGAATCAGCTATTACCAAGAAGGAAGTTGAGCGGGCAATTAGAGGATTTTGCACCATTGAAGAGGTAACCACATAAGAGAGGAGATTGTTTGTTTTAATTACATCCAAGTCATAATATCTCAACCACTAGAGCAACTATCACATTTTTTCACTTGATTATATTTTTAAAACTGAGACGTATATATTTACATTCAGGCCGTAGCAGAAAAGAGGTTATTTATAATAGATTACCATGACCTGCTACTGCCCTATGTTAATAGAGTGCGGGAGATCAAGGGGACAACTTTATATGGATCTAGGACACTTTTCTTTTTAACGAATAGTGGTACGCTCAGGCCTATAGCTATTGAGTTAACTCGACCACCACTTGATGATAAGCCTCAGTGGAAGGAGGTATACACACCTTGCTGGGATGCAACTGGTATGTGGCTATGGAGGTTTGCTAAAGCTCATGTTCTTGCTCATGACATGGGTTTTCATCAGCTTTATAGTCATTGGTTAAGAACACATTGTGCTACCGAGCCTTATATCATTGCAACTAATCGACAACTTAGCGCAATGCATCCCATTTATCGACTACTAAACCCTCATTTCCGATACACTATGGAGATAAATGCGCTCGCTCGTCAGTTACTCATTAACGCAAATGGTGTAATTGAGAGCTCATTCTCTCCTCGCAAGTATTGTATAGAATTAAGCTCCGTGATGTATGATAAGCTTTGGCGATTTGATCAGGAAGCACTACCCCAAGACCTAATCAGCAGGTAACATTTCAAATCAATTCAAGAATTGGAATACATATGTTACATTATATATATATAGAAACTGATTTTTTTGTTTAATATTTTTTTATAGAGGAATGGCTGTGGCAGATCCAACAGCTCCTCATGGCTTGAAGCTAACTATCGAAGACTATCCTTATGCGAACGATGGACTAGTTTTATGGGATACTCTAAAGGAATGGATTTCTGACTATGTGAATCGCTACTACCCAGAAGCAAGCATGGTGGAGTCTGATGAAGAGCTACAAGCATGGTGGACAGAAATTCGAACAGTTGGGCATGGTGATAAGAAAGACGAACCATGGTGGCCTGTTCTAAAAACCCCAGAAGACCTTATCCATATCATTACCACTATAACATGGGTAACTTCAGGTCACCATGCCGCTGTAAATTTCGGACAGTATGACTTTGCGGCATATTTCCCAAACAGGGCTCCTATTGCTAGAACAAAAATGCCTAACGAGGATCCATCTGAAGAATATTGGGAAGCTTTCTTGGATAGACCAGAAGATGCGTTAATGGCATGCTTTCCTTCACAAGTTCAAGCTGCTAAGGTTATGGCAATCTTGGATGTTTTATCAAACCATTCTCCTGATGAAGAGTATATTGGAAAAACGATGGAGCCGTTTTTTGAAGAAGATCCGGTAATTAAGGCTGCGTATGAACGATTTAGTGGAAGATTGGGTGAGCTTGAAGGTATAATCGATGCACGCAATGCAGATAAGACACTAAAGAATAGAGTCGGAGCTGGAGTTGTACCGTATGAGCTTTTAAAGCCCTTTTCTGAACCTGGTGTTACAGGACAGGGTGTGCCAAACAGCATCTCTATTTGATTGTTCATTGTTTTAATGTTAAATAACAACGCATTGCGTTACATTTGAACTGATGAATTGCAACATGAATAAAATGATGGTTTAAATAAAATTGGATGTGTTTTATTTATTCATCTATCCAAGATCCAACGTACAAACTTTGACCCATGTGTCGTTAGATGCTTATTTTCACTCATCATTCACCAATACCCAGACACCCTCTTTCTTTTCCTAATAATGTCCCCAAACATTTAAATTCTGTTTTTTGGTTTTAGACACAAAAACAGTAGTGGATATTTGTTCCAATTGCCGAAGGAAAAACTAGAGTAGGATGTAAGTGCGTGTAACTCTATAAGATAAAATGTGTTACTTGAGCATACATATCGAATTTTATTGGCAAATAGCCGTCTTCAACTCAAAATAAACAACTCTCCAACATTAAATTGTTAAGCATTTGATTAAATCGGATAAAGAAAAGGATAATCAAACACATAGTAGTAATACATCATCGATTATAGTAATAATAATCCTGGATACCCTCCCAAATAAGATCACCAAAACATCACATTTTAGGTGGATTAATTATAAAAGAGAAAAAAAAGTATAAAGTATTATTATGGGAAAATTTATGTAAATTCAGTTGGATACTTGAATTAAATAGAAAACCATAATCTTAACACAAACGTTTGATAGTTGTAAAAAACTTATGGCTTTTTAAAAGGCTTACAACATGAGAAGTATTTACGTCTCCATACCCGAAGATAATGAATTTTCTTAATACATTTTGCAAGCAGATTTGGCTTTATAGCAGCTTCCGGCTTTATAGCAGCTTCTGTTTTTATAGCAGCTTCTGTTTTCATAGCAGCTTCTGTTTTTATAGCAGCTTCCGGCTTTATAGCAGCTTCTGGCTTTATAGCAGCTTCTGTTTTTATAGCAGCTTCTGAATGCATTTCTTGTAAAGATACTGGACAAGAATTTATTTCTTCTGTGTGCATTCCTTTTAAGGATACTAGGCAAGGAACTGCACCACATAATAACTTTTTGCCTGGAGGTACTTTGACAGGATATAGAATTTTGGAGTCAATATCATAATCAAATCGATTACGATCAGGTTTAATAATGAATAGTTGACCCTTTGATGCACCACACACACGTAGGTTCTTACTCATAGATGAATCTTTTTTCATAAAATCAAGAGGAATAATCATTTTCTTTGACCATGTCTGTTTCTGTAAATTCTCCAACACCCACACGTGTAACTCTTGGTCGATTATAAACCCAAGTGACATCTTCTCATCCCAAGAAAACGCCTCAAACTTATCTCCACATGACTGAAAACCTGGAGGGATCTTTATTTTCATGAAGCTCTCGGCTTTCAAATCAAATCTAATTATATCTGTTTTCTCCACTTGAGCTTCACAGAAGCTTACAACGTATTTAACTTCCTTGAAGGATACCCAACATAATAGTCTTCCGTTTACTTCATTTGGAAGAGAAATATCAAGAGGTCTCCAAGCATGATCAGTTCCAACAGTTAACATTTTAAAACCTATATCAATTGTTCCTTTCTTTAAGTGAATGCAAATCAATTTACAATTGTTAGTTGATAAATCCAAATGTATTACCACTCTTCGATATCTCCCTCGTACTTCTGGATCGTCCAACACTTCAAGCACTTGATTGGTTGCTGGGTTTCTAATACGATATTGACCAGTCTTTTTGCTTTCCTCCAGAACTAAGCCATTACTGTAATCTTTCAATTGAAATATTTCCTTATTACCATTCAATTGAAATATTTCCTTATTACCGTTTGGTTCACTTTTTTCTACATACAAATAATAATAAGCTTTACTCCTAACCATATGCTTCTGTATGAAACTCTGGTCCTGAATAATGCTTTTCCATGACTTGCACACACATTTAAATTTTACTAAACTTTTTACAGGTAACCAGCTAAGGATCTCAACAATTAGATCATTAGGGATGAACTTTTCTATTTTAGGTGAAAAATTTATCTCCACATTCTTTCTACACATGATCATTCCAGCAGGGACTCCCTTTCCATCTACTTTCTCCATATTTGACAAACCTGAAAGACATAAATATGATACAATTTATTTGTTAAGAAAAAAAAAAGTATACTACATGAAACGTTGAAATATTTTAGAACAAAAAAAGAAAAGAAAAAGTAAACGTTGAAAAACAATGGAAAAATATAACCTAAAAGTCATCTCTCCACACTCGCATTGGAATAAAAAAAATAAAAAGAGATCTCTTCACACTCGCCTTCCCACCAAGCCATTGGGGACCATTCTTTTACCATTGAAATTCTAAAAAATTGAATTATTTTTACACTAATCTCGTCACTTTTACAATTTGCAGAATCATCTGATTTGAGTATAATTACAGTCGTGTGTTGTTTATTACTACAATATTTTTATACAAATCTTACAATGGCCATATATGACCGTTGGAAGCCTTTTACCGTACTCATGGGAAGTGATGCGCTTAGAATAGAATGAAAAATCATATTTGTCGTATATATTTATACTAATTTACAGCAAAACATGTTAGCAAAAACATCCAATTACCTGAATAATCCAGATCGACAACTCTCTTTTCTCCCGAGGTTAGAAAAGCTCAACTATTGCAGTAGACTTCTTTTTCTTTCTTTTAAGGTTGGATAGACAAGTTTATATATACACGTAGAAGAGTCCTAGATATAATTGGTGTTTATTAAAAATATAACACTAGTACACGTAGAACTCTTATTTGTATACGTACTGTCGTTTCCTAATTATTTATGGATTTGGATCCTACTAATTAAAAAAATTATATTTTATTGTTGATATTATCTATAATTTAATATTTCTATCTTTCTATTTTAAATCCACAACTTCTATTATAATTAAAAAACAATTTAACATACAATATGATATTTCATGTATAAATTTTCAGGACGTCTATTTTCGTTTTCTAATTTACTCCATATATATACTACATTTATTTAACCATTCATTAATTACTTTCATAATCTAGTGATCTCTTATCTTTGTTTCCATATTTCAGTGCTCACTTTCTCTCTCTTCTCTCTCTCCATAACGGCTCGAGGTCGATGTTCTTCTCCTCTCTCTCGCTTGAAGTCAGCTTCTCTTCTCATCTCTTCTAGTTTTTTTCTAGCTCGGTTTATGAATTCACATAATTAATTTAACACATTTCTCTCTGTTTTTTCTTTTCTTTTTCTTCTAATTTATTATTTCATTTTTTCAATTTTTAAGTGTAGGTTTGTGTTAGGGTTATGAATTCATATATTAAAGAGCTCGGGTGTGTGTATTGTTCATTATTAATGCAATTTGATAGAAGTTTCTTCCTCGTTCTCAATTTCCTTCAATTTTCCTGTTTATCAGGGTTTGTACTGATTTTAATGATTTTTGTTTGAATGAATGTGTTCAATTACATGTTCTGTTAGGTTATGTTTGTGTTGTTCTTCCTTTTTTATGTTGATTTTAACAGTTTATACATTTTTTTGTGTTTTTTTATTATGATTTTCTGCATTTTTTATATGTATGTGTAGTATATTCTTCATTTTGTTGATATGTTGCTTCAGTTTGGATGAATTTCGTGTTTAAACTGCATTGATTTGAGTGGAGGTTGTTTTTTAGATGTTATGCGCTGCATTTGTTTTTGCAGTTGCAGATTTTCGTGTTTCAAACATGGAATTCCATGTTTGATACAATTACCAAAACATGGAATTTCATGTTTCAAACATGAAAATTTGCAACTTTCTTAACACCTTTTTCCCTTTCCACCTTGTTGCTTGTTTATGTGATCATGTCCTACTACTTATGTTATGACTTGTTTACTGCAGATGGTTATGGCTGTGGTTAAGTTCGGTTCCCAACGGTTTATGCGTTCATTTGATCTTTTCCCAAGTCTCGATTCTGTTTTCGAGTACGTGCTTTCTAAATGACCTTCCTTGGTATTAAACTCCATGCATTTAGTGTATTCAGACGGAGATGGCGTTAACTGTGTGTTGAACAACGAAGAAGACTTCTCGAACAGACAGTTTTTTGTTAACGAGACAACTTTGCGGCGTATGGATATTTATGTTACGGATGATCGGAGAATAGAGTCGTTTTAAGTCTCGTGGTGAATTTCAGCATGAATATGAAGATGATAACGTGCGGACGTTGTCACACACGAGGAAATTATATTACTAAAACTTGTCAAGTTCATTTTATGATGTTTCTTTTATATTTATGAATTTTGTACGATAATTATATTCTTAACGGTTTTTTAATATTCACGAGTTTAACATTTTTTACATTTCTATTGTAATGTTTTGAATCCTTTTTTGTCTATATATTATGTTGTCTTTCACTCATTAATAGTATAGTCTTTTAGTATAGGTTTCGAGTTGAGCAGCTTAACTTGTTAGTGTTCAGGTAAATGGAATTTCATATTTCAAACATGAATTTCCATGTTTTAAACATGAAATTCCGTGTCTGAGATGTTTGTTAGACGCAAAACATGGTACAGTTGGTATCAAAATCTTTGTCGGATAGTGAATATTAAAATCAATAACATAATATTGGTTTCCTTAACATTTAGCTTCTATCACAAATCATAATAAATCTTAAAAATTCAAATTCTAATCAAATCATTCATAATACTTAAAAAACTAGGCTTCCTTCATTCATTTGAGGGCAATCAACTTCATTCATTTCTGCTTTAGTCGGGTTCTCGGAATTAGGTCCAGGTCCCACTTCTAAATAGTTGAATAACTTTTTTGCATTTTTCTTGCTTTTTTGTAGTGTTTCCTTGTATTTCCTTTGTGGTTCTATATCATCGATTTTTTCATTCTCTTCATCATTTATTCTTCTTATTGGAGTCATATTTCCCTGCATTTACGTGTTGCTCAATAAATTTGTTTTCAGTCAGTAAGTTTACAAGTGAAGCTAGAGTGGACTTGTATGTTTCTTTAAATGTCCTCATTTCTGCTTCTACTTCATCTTCTGCTTGATTTTTCACTCTTCTTCTTGGTGCCATTTTCACCTGTTTTTACACAAACTCCAAGCACAAGAAAACATATTAGTAGTCCGAATTTAATTAATTCCATGTTTAATACAATTATCAAAAGATGGAATTTCATGTTTAATACAGTTATCAAAACATGGAATTTCATGTTTAATACAGTTACCAAAATATGAACTGCATTCTGCAGAACACACATGTTTACCTTCTAACTGTCTATATTATGCAGTAATTACACTATAAGGTCCCTAAACTATACATTTTGTCTATAATCTACATAGTATTTACCAACAAATTTACTGCAAGTCCTTGTTTTTCTATATTTCACAGTTATTCCTCATTTTTTTGAAATAATTGCACTATAGGTCCCTGTTTTGAAGATTAATCATGTCTTAGGACTCCAATCCAATTTTCGTTCATGTTGATCAAAGTTTTTGATGGCATTTATCATAAAATCCTATTTTAAACCCTAGAAACTTCTAAATTCAGGTTTTATAGCAACCAGGAACAAAATTAGTTAGAAACCAGTAAGATTTCAATAAGAAATGTGTAAGAAATCAAATAAAATCAACATGATTCACACAAAAACAGTTTCCAATCCAAAAAACACTTTCAAAAACTTAATTTGCATAGGATTATATTTTACTTACTTATGGTTTTCTTTTGGATTTTGGAGTCGAATCTTTAGTTTGATCGATAGATGTTGTTTCCTAGTTTGCTCGCCGGAGTATACTGTCCCTTTCTTGTTCACCCTCGCCGCCATTCGCCGCCGATTCTTCTCCTGCTCTCAAAGACCGTTTGGTTTTTCTACTGTGTGTTTTGTATGTGAGTGTGGTTTGTGTCGAAAGTGTATATTGATTTGTTTTTTTTAATAACCGGTTTAGAATTCTATTTTCTTTTTCATTTTTTTATTATTATTTGTAGGGGTATTTTGGGATGAGGCTGTTTTCTATAAAGTGTCTTATTCTAAGCACCTTTTTATTAATAAGTTTTCTATTAGGCATTAATCAACAATTGGCTCTATTTTCTAATTACTTGTTTTCTTCTAATTAATAAATTAAATTTAATGACAAAAAACGATTTATTAATTTAAAGCAAAAATATATCGTTAATAAAATAGTAAAATTTATATCTTGTAACTTTGCAAAATAAGAAGTAATGTTTAAAACATTATGTAACTGTGCAAAATTGAGCGAGAATTGATGTTTGAGCTTGCATTAGATCTTTCACCCTTTTTGACAGCACGAGCTATTGATAATAATGAAAAAGGATTAACTAGTTTTTTACTATGTACTCCATCACATTAATCTTGCACTATTATAATCACTTTGTCATGACAAACCACCACACAAACGATATATTAAAACGAAGAACACAAGAGATTTTACGTGGTTCGCTAGCAGAGAATCCGTTAACTACTTACACGGCGGAAAAGAACTCTTTATTACTTAAAAGGAACAATTATAATGTTTGCATACAAATTATGGAACACAAGGAGTCCATTATATATATACCAAAAAAATTTACCAAATCAATTTGTTTCCTATTGGCCTCTTACCAAACCAATTTGTTTCCTGTTGGTCTCTTACCAAACCAATTTGTTTCCTAATCTATATTTGACTCTTACCAAACCAGTTGTTTTCTAGACTATATTTTACTTGTACAAAATCAATTTGTTTCCTGATATATTAATTGCCTTCTTTGACAATCAAGTCATATTCAACAAATCTCCAACTTGACTTGAATTCTAGTCAACAGCAGCGCTGCTCCTCTTCTCGTAATCTCTTGTCAAAAGAACTCTTCTGCGCAAGTTCCATCAACAATCGAAGGACCTAATCTCATCACTACGGTAAAATATAAATATTTACCAATGAAATTCTGAAAAATTGAAATGTTTCTAACCTAAATTGACTATTGGATATGCAAGAGGTATGATTTAACTTCTTGTTATTAGTATTAGTGTTTGGGTAAAATACGAAATACACCCATGTGGTTTAACAAAAGGTTGAAGAAACCCTTATGGTAAGGGGTGAATACTTTCATGTGGTTTTTTTTCATACTCGTGACAACTCGGGGGTTTTTGTCACTTATAAAACCGTAAGGTCTTTTTGGCCTTTTGTCATACCATAAGGGCAGGGTAGAGCCACAGGTTTTTGTATAATATCGCGACCTATAGTGCAATTTCTTAACATAATATAGGGACCTATAGTGCAGTTTTTGTATAATATAGGGACTACACTGCAATTATTACATAATATAGAAACCAAAAGTGAAATTTGTCATAACACAGGGACCTATAGTGCAATTTGTCATAAAACAGGGACCTATAGTGCGATATTCTAATAATTTCTCACATTTATTTTTGCAGTCATCCGACTACTGCAAATATAGTGACCTATAGTGCATTTTTCACATAATATAAATAAGGGACCTATTAGTGAAATATTCACATAATATTAGTGAACATTTTTTGAATTATTTTGCAGTAAACTTTTGTCGCAACTGCTAGAGATGGTCTACCGAATCCTAAATCTATTTGCATAATCTACAGGTTTCAATTCTTTATAAACTTTACACATAGATTTATTATAGTATATTCATACACTTTACAGTGATTTTTCCTCTTCAATTTACTTTACACATAGGTTCTAATCCTTCATTAACTCTTTTTTACAAGCTCAATACACTCAATTTCTATCACATGGTAAATTTACTAAATTGGGGATAATTATGTGGATAATTATGTGGATGAATACCTAATTTTGTTTGATTTTAAATAGGCTGAAGTACTGATGAAATCGAAGGTGAAGAGAATAATCACACAAGAGCGGAGAAATTTAAGCAATGAGATTGTAAGTCTTTAATTATTGTTCTCTTTCAGAATTAGATTGTCGCTCTTTCTAAATTAGATTGGTTGATCAGGTTTTGTTCTAGAGAGTAAATTCAGATTAGTTATTATTATAAGTATTAGTTTAGTTGAAAGTTTAAATGGTTATGTTTATTTATGTAAATTACATCATATTAAACGTTTAACACACATCTTTACAGAAAGTTTTAACTTGGATAAATTGTAGGGGTATTTCAAAGGGCTCTTTATCGAGATCAAAGAGCAAGGGTAATTCAAAGATGGAGATGAAAAAGGTTCTAAGTCCTTTTATTTATGAATTATTACTTTTGTATGAATGATTAACTTCACTTTTTCTTCATTTCATACCAGGCATATTCCAAAAGAGATCACAAACATTCAACCTCTTCTTCATTCGTAGCTTCTGAAACTAGGCCATCTAAAGCTCAGCATTCAACCTCTTCTTCATTCGTAGCTTCTGAAACTAGGCCATCCAAAGCTCAACATTCAACCTCTTCTTCATTCGTATCTTCTGAAACTAGGCCATCTAAAGCTCAACAATCAACCTCTTCTTCATTCGTAGCTTCTGAAACTAGGTCATCTAAAGCTCAACACACCGTTTCTGAAACTAGGCCATCCAAAGCTCAACATAGACACACAAGGATTCGTGATGAAGATGAAGATGAATGTCAAGATGAATATGAATATGAAGATGAATATGAAGATGAATATGAAGATGATTTATTCGATGAAACTATCAAAAAACCAACTAGAGGACCCACATACGGGAAAAGGATTTGGTCTAGAGGGGAAAATGATTTATTCGAAGTCGAATTTAGCAAGGAATGGCAAGCGAATGGTCTCAAATGTTCAACTTTTAAAATTTCTTGTGGAGTTATTGCTCATAGTTGTGACATGTGTCCAATAACTGCAGACGATTGGCGCATCGTGAAAAAGGATCACAGTGAAGATATACTAAGAAGGATGAGGGTAATTTAGTCTAGTTAACTTTTTTTAATACTTTATATGCTAACGTAAAAACTCGGTATGTCTCAGGAACGTATTGAAGTCCCAACTAAAGCAGAAAAAACGACTCTAAGCATTATTGGAAGCCTTTGGAGGAAGTACAAAACCAGACTGAGAAATGATATATACAGATATAGATCGGAATTAGATATTCAAGCTATTAAGTCGCAAAAATGTCCACGTCAGGTTGAACAAAATCAATGGAATATTTTTGTAAATTTTTTGACATCTCAAGAGGGCGAGGTCAATTATGTTTATTAACTATTAGTCTTTAGTTTAATTTCTGGGGTTTGCATCTTTTGTTGGTGTATGGAATTGGGCTTTTACATTCCTTTGTTTTGTACTTGAACTTACTTATTTGTTTCTTATCTCTATGGTTTAATTTCATAAAATTGATGATGATAATTACTAATTAGAATCTGTTTTTGCTACATCCAACAATTATAAACTATCACGTGCCTTTAGTATGTGAATTCTTTTATGAATTCTTAATCTATCTGAAATGTTTTGCTTTCATATATGGTATTTCTAGGTATGTATTTTATGAATACTAGGATTCGATCATGATAATTTTTACATATAAAATTTGTCTAATGTTGATGCAGAAAATATCTGAGAAAGCGAAGGAGGCTAGGAGCAAATTAAATTTAATACATAGGCTTGGAAGTACAAATTTGCTACAAAAAGAAAACAAATGGTAATTTTGATGTTCAATATATTCTTGCAATAAACTTCTAATATTGATTTAATTTATTTTAATAGGAGGTTGATAAAGGACGTCGGGTGAGTGATGTTGAACTCTTTCGTAAAGCGCACACTAATAAAAAACGTGTTATTTCTGAGCAAGCTTCAGATATATTGGTAAAAATTTAGTTCCAATTATTGTTTTTTGTGCTTTTGATTATTGATTTTGGTAAATATATGATTATTGCTTTATGTTACAGAACAAAACTACTGAGCTGTTGCAAGAGAAGATGGATTCGTATCCTGAAGAGATCGTAAACAATTCACTTTCTTTGAGATTGCGCTTAGAAGATGAAGCGATAAGTGAAGTACGGGGTCCAGATCATTCCGGGCAACTCAGAGGAAAGGAACGTGGAGTTACACGAAGATCATCAAATAAATCGAAAGTTCTTGAGGCTGATACTGGAATAGTGAACATGGAGGTCCAAGTATCACTTTTACAAGAGCAAATTACGGACTTAAAAAGGATCGAGGAAGAGAGGGATGCTCGTGAGAAAGAGAGGGATGCTCAGATGGTTGACCAAATGAAAACAATAGCTATGTTGCAAGAGCGGATTCCTTAGTGTATTTGTTCTTTTATTTACTAGACCCCTAATGTACATTGTTGTTCAAATTCATGGCTATGATGATTTTCTTTAGTGTCTAATGTTGATGAATATTTTGAGGATGTTATTTAGTTTCCTTATGATGCTTTGTAACCTAAGTATATAGATGTGATTCTTTGTTTATATTTGGTTTTACTTAACAAATGTGATCATTTTAGATACTGTTTGTTATTTGGTTTAACTGAAACCTTTTTTTACATAATTATGTTGGTACTATCTTTGTTGTATTGGTATGTTAGGAATGATATGATGATTATCACTTATATTATGTGGCAATGGCTAGTAGAGGGTTTAGATGATTTTACCAGAAAAGAACATTACATAATGAGTAATGACAAATAGTAAGGAACATTACATAATGAGGGTTCATGCACACCTTGGAGTTTTCAGCAGTATATGGAATGCTATTAGAAACTAACGGTGCAGTCACATAAATCTAGTTATAGTGGAAGAACTTGTTTAATAAATATATTGAATATACTTGGGTATTTTCCTGCGCCATTGTAATGCACCTTCAGTGTTATCATTTGATCGAGAAACTCCAACATCAGAACCTATAGTGCAATATTGGCATAATATAGGGACTATATTGCAATTAACTATAGCACCTGAATGAAAGTCTTAGATCTTTATTGAGTAAGAAACTGACGTGCCATGGCTGTAACACCTGTCTCAGGTCGGATTTCAAAACTCAGGTTCCATTTACACACAGAAATATCATCACAGCCTTGTCTTTTTTTTTCTTTTTTCTGCTTCAGGTATTATTTATTAATATTCAAAAGAAGGACCAATGATGGAAGTTTGAATATCACAACCCACGAGGTTTAATAAGATAGCTCAGATGTTTGTTTATTGATCAAGCAAGAGTCAGATGGACCATGGCTGCAATACTTATTTCATCATTAGACTCATTTTTTTAAATCATTTGAGAGTTGAGATGACTCAAGTAAGGGACCATTTTAAGTGCAAAAAATCAATCATTCGAAAGTGTTTTGGTTAAGATATCTTATTGAACCTGATTAATGCATGCATGGATCATAACAGAATTGAGACACACAAACATAATGAAATAATTAATAGACTAGTTATATGTTATATCTGCTTATTCTAGCAATTTCTTGGGTATTCTAGCATTTATTCTAGCAATCCACTGATTCTAGTTTAGTTTCATTTACAAATCTCCCAGAATATAACCAGTTTACCATACATGAACAACCTTTAAAAACATCATCAATTCATCATCATCCTGCCACAACTCGACTCAAATAAAAACAGAAGAAGGAAACACAATTCAATTTCTTCACTCAAAATGTAATTTTCTAATATTCTACCAAAACACAATTCACCTATTTTGTTTAACATAACACAATATGATTCAAGCGCCCAACCAAAAGGTAATACCAGGCACCATCAATTCTTCTGCAGCCAACACACATCACAATAGTTAAGACTTTACAGCCATCACTCAACTTCTAGGTCACTCAACTTCTACTCTTACCTACAAAACATACATTTGGAATTTTTAACATGTAACATATTTTTTACTCTCAAGATAAAATATTACCTTTGTTCATCCTAGTAAAGCACCTCAAGATAATCTAAAACTGCAAGATTAAAAAAATTAAATACAAATTTGAAATTTTCACGAAGAGATATAATATAGAAGTCAAATATATCAATTGTTGTTGTACGACGTCGCGTAATATATCTTCATTAATATCATCCCGTCTCCAATCATTTTCTTCCAGCTCTTGATATTCGTAAGGAGCAATAGTTGCGAATTCAGGATCCCAAATTATGTCATCCTTAGTACTTATTTCTCCTACGTGAAACACATCTCTAGGGGTTGTTTTAATGGCAACACACCATTCGGGAGATAGAAGATCTTCAACAAAGAAACATCGTTGGACTTGTGAACGTATAACAAATGGTTCAAGCACAATGTTGTCCCCCATATGCGATAACTTTGTAAAATTCACAAGTGTCAACCCATATTTATCTTTCTTAACCCCTCGTCCTCTAGTGTTATCAGCCCAATTACATCGAAATAACACCACTTTCAATCTTCCAGAATAGACGAGTTCTAGAATTTCGGTAAGCTCACCATAATATTCAATCTCTCCGTGCACAAGGTTATGATCCCGAGAAGAAGCAATACTTGGTGTTGTCAATGTTATAACAACTCCATAATTTTGTGAGCATTTCGCCCTAGTTCCTTCCTTCGTACGAAACTTAATCCCATTGATATCAAAACCTCTAAAACTGTTTACGAGTTTTTCAGGTCCATTCGAAAGACACCTTAATCTCTCTGTCATATTTCTTTTATCCATATTTGCTACCTACAACATTAGATAAGATTATCCTCAAAAACATATATTTTTAAATGGATAAAGAAAAAAAAATATGTACAATACTTACATGAGTTTTGAACCATGAGGTAAATTCCTTTGCAACCACCATTTGCAATGCACTTGGATTTCTGGCATATTTTTTTTGAGGAAAACTATTGATGTGATACATATTAAATTCTCTAGAGAAGAATAGAAAACAATCTTGTTAAAACGATTTTATTTGAGGATATTTAACAATCAAATGTAAGCTAAATAAAGACAATTACTTACTCAACGTATGAATTTATTTCTTCAAGGTGTAACAAAACATATCGATGTGCCTGTGTGATTAGATAACTCGTTCATTTCTTCCACCTTTGCTACACCTTTGAAAATACCGCCACAAGATAACAAATATTTGTCTCTTTCCGTGGGATCAATCTCCTTGGCCTGACGTGGTCGATTGAAATAGTCTCCATTTCATCGAAATATCTCGAACAAAAAGTGTGACATTCTTTTGCAATATAACCCTCAGCCAGGGAAGCTTCTGGATACGCTTTATTCCCAATATATTTTTTGAATTCTTTTAAACACCTACAATAAATTTAATTTAGTTACGTCGTATTAAGAACAATCTCTTAATAGAATATAATTATAAAGTATTCCCTTTCGATAGGATACATCCATCTAAAATATACGGGTCCCGCAACTATCGCCTCGTCTACAAGGTGAATAACCAAATGCACCATAATCGTAAATAAAGATGGAGGAAAACATATTTCCATATGACATAACAAGGATATTGCACGGGACTTTAACACAACCAACTCATCAATATTAAGACTTTTACTACATATTCCCTTGAAAATACTACTCAACTCAATTATAAGTTTCGTCACACGTTTGTTTATTCATATAAGAGCGCAATGCGATCGGAAGAAGATCTTGCATCAATACGTGATAGTCATGAGTATTAAGCGACTGTAATTTTCGATTCTCGACATCAATACCTTTAGATATCTGGGATGAATATCCATCATGTACTTTAACATTTTTCAACACCGTAAGAAACACCTTTTTCTCTTCTTTAGTCACTGAGTAGGAAGCTGGAGGACAAAAAACACGGCCATTGATAACCACTGGGTGAAGTTTGTGTCGTATATCCATATCTTTTAAATCACGACGAGACTTCAAATCGTCTTTACTCTTTCCTTTTATGTTTAACAACATCCCAAGAACATTTTCACACATATATTTCTCGATATGCATGACATCAAGATTATGCCGCACTAAACAAAACTCTTAATACGGTAATTTAAAGAATATACTCTTTTCTTTCCATGATTTTGACTTACCATCTGTCTCACTTGCTTTTCTCTTTCGAGAAGTGCTTGCTTTATTTTCTATATTTTCAATAAGCGTCTCTTCCAGAAAACTATTTCCTTCCAATTGTCTCAGTGCATCTGATCTGGACAATGGAGTTGGTGCCGTTCTTCGTTCCTCAGTCCCATCGAAAAGATGTTTTTTTGCACGAAACAGGTGTGATTCGTCTAACCATCGACGATGTCCTAAGTAACAATGTTTGCCCCCATTATACAACCATTTTGATTCAGTCAAATCTGCACAACTAGGACATGCCTTTTCTCCTTCGGTGCTATAACCTCCTAAAATACCTAAAGCCGGATAATCGTTGTTTGTCCACATAATCATCCCCCTCATTATGAAAAAATCTTTTTTTGTTGCATCATATGTTCGAACACCTTCCCACAATTGTAGTGATTCATCTATAAATGGTTGAAGAAATATATCTATCTTATCACCTGGCGACTCTTTTCCGGGAATGATTGAGGACAAGATAAGGGAAGATTGCTTCATGCATTTCCATGGGGCTAAATTTAAGCACGTAAGAACCATAGGCCATATACTATACGCATGTCTCAATCCAAATGGATTAACCACATCAGCTGACAATCCAAGCCTGACATTCCGAGGTTCCATGGCAAAATCAGGATATTTTTCATCAAAACTCTTCCACGCAAGTGTATCGGCTGGATGTCTTAGAAGTCCATCTTTTGTGCGTCTTTTATCATGTCATATCATATCTGAAGACGTTTTTAGAGGCATATATAATCTCTGTAACCTCAGGATCAAAGGAAAATATCTCATAACTTTAAATGGTATCTTATTCTTGCTACGTTATTCACCATTTTTAAGTTTGACATCTTGTCAACGCGGAGCTTCACAAATATGAAAAGACGTTTGTGTCACCCTAATACCCCTATACAACATATAGTTTTTTTGGCACACATCAATCTTCTCGTACCCCAAACCCAATATGTTTGTCATCTTCTTTGCTTCGTATAATGTACGAGGAATTTTTGCATCGGGAAATTGAGTATTCAAGAAATCAAGAAACATTGTGACGGAAGATTCCGTCCATTTGTTATACGATTTAATGTGCATGAGTTGATTCGTAAATGATAAAATGGTTGATTTAGATCCTGGATAAAGCTCTTGGTTATTTCTTTCTGTGAACTCGGAGAATCTGGAATTATCTTCTTTGTTAGGATCATCTTCCATGTCAATATCAGGGGGACTATCATCCTCACTTTCATCATCTCCACTTCCAACGGTCTCACTATTTTCATATACATCTTCATCCATAAATGAGTTTGATATATCATGAATTCCAAGTGCATCTTTCACTAAGTTGTTTATTTTACGATATTCTTCAAGGGAACTACTTACTGGTGGTACGGGATCTATGGGAGGTTGCACATCTTCTCCATACTCTTCTCTGTGAAAATGCCACAAATCATATTCTTTGGTCCATCCATTAACAATTAAATGTGATCGCACATCATTATGTTTTATCCAATATCTATTGTCACACTTATAACATGGGCATTTTATTTGTCCGAAAGATGTACCAACACGGTCCAGTGCAAAATCAAGAAAATTGTCCACGCCTTTAAGATATTCATCAGTGTGTAGTGGTTTTTCCAACCAACTTTTATCCATCATTATATCTGCTTCTACTAATGCCTTTGTTACACGGTCATCCCTACAAATTACAGCCCGGTCTGTTAGTAAAATGGATAAAAAGTCTACAATAACCCTGGTGTTTAGTGTATATTACAAATATGATACTATGTTAATATTATGTGAATGTACACACTATGAAGTTGTAAAATTAAACTAGAAAATTATAAATGTTTACCTTGGATTGAGTTTGCTTTGACAAGCTGGACAGAATCTTCAAGCACACCTTAAGATATATATATGCAGATGAAATTTGTCTCCAAGTAGATATGTAAGCCGTTTTATTCTTGTTCAATACTTCACATATCCTAAACATAAAAACAAATCAAAACATAAGTTCAAGAATTATAGTGCAACTAATTTAAATTGTAGAGCAAATATACAGAACAATATAGCAAATACACTAAAAATCGATGGAATAGCTTTAAATGTAACACTATTCAAATATTAACATCTAACTTAGTGGAATTTTATAACAAATAGCTACAAATATAGTACCGGGATCAAATTAAAAAATTAAGAAATGCAAAATTAAAATTATTTACCGTAACACTACAAATTAACTGCTTATAATATACAGTTCCAAACTGGAACCTAAAATGGAACCTAAGTTCATTTTTATAGTGTAATCTCAGATAAACATGAACAGATGACATTTTGTAACACTATATTGTTAATGGAAGTAATGCTTTTACAGATTTTAATGCTTCTTTTGTTAAATATCCCTGAAATATTGGAACATAGTTGAGTATTCATCATTTAAATCATAACATAAATAACATAAGAAAGTTATTCTTTTTATTAAGACAAAAAAGAAAAAATGCAGCAAAGGGGTTGTGATATTGATCATTTAAACCAAATTTGGAAAAGACAAATTATTGAACATATCAATAAAAGCCAAGCATAACAGACACACACAAGAAAATGCAAATTAAAGCAACAAATTTTAATTTGAAGTTTTTTTTAACCAAAATAGAAGAGATTTTAGCAAAAGTGAACTGGAAAAATATAAGTTCGTTCAAGAGACGCATAAAAGTATATGGAGATGACATTATTAGGCCATAATTAAAGTAACGCAACACAAGCATGTGATGTGTGAATCATAAAACAGACCACTGAAACGTATTACACACAGCCACAGGCACAAGAATATACATTAATTACATTTAATCCGAAAATTATACATTTATTAAAGTCAAAGCAACATACTTCAATCGAAAAATTACTATTTTTGGGTGTGTGAAAGGACATCATAAAACAGAACATTTAATCATAATAGAACAGTCTAAAAGATTAACCGATTAGAAAAAATGAGATCATGAAGTTGATTTATCTCAGCAATTTTAATCAACTAATTTTAATAATTACTAAAATTACTAAGTTGGTTTCACAAGCTTTATCCATTTGACGAGTTGAGGCAACAAACCTGTAATAAGTAAATAAGTTAACGTGGTTACAAATATACATTTACTTCACATCAAACCCCCACACTTTTTTCTTTCTTTATCTCAACATACATTTATATCTATAGATGTCTAAACCAAAGCAAAGCAAAGGAGACTTACATATTACAGTTCTCTTTTAATCCAGAAGCAGGGGATTTGTTAGCTGATGCATTTGTGTAGCTGCTTGGTACTTTTGAGCAGCAACACCAAGTTGATTAACCTGCATCAACTGAACGTTAAATTAAACAAGAATCATACAAAGCTATAATATACACATAATAATAATCATTAGTTAGTTTTCTTCATACTCTCCTAAAGCAAATTGCATCTTTCCAATTTAATACTAATCCAGTTTAAATCTATGCAGCTCTTCAACTAACTTAAGACCTTATTATCAGTTTGTCTATGGTAATTAAACACTATAAATGTCTTATATTATCTATTTCCTTATTATTATGTTTTCCAAGCGGCGCATTTTAACAATTCCCAGTGGCTTCAAATCAGAGCCGGACCTATGTTGGGCCCAGAGGGGGCTCAAGCCCCCCCCTGACTTTTTTTTTTTTTTTTAATATTAGTATTTTGTTGTTAAAGAAAGCTTTTTTTAATTTTTATAAGCCCATTAATTTTCTTTAACCTAACTAAAACATTATTTTCTATAAATTACACAGTATTATCTCTACAAATATTACTTTAATATCAATCTTTTATGAATTATTCTGGATTCATTCGACAGCCGCAACAATCTACTTCTTTACAAAAGCTAAAAAAATTCAGTAAGTTTTTTAATTTATGTGCTTTTTTAAGAATTTGAATTATTTTATGTGAATTATTTGGTTTACTTACTTTTGACATTGGCATTGACGTTGCCGGTTTCCACGGCTTCTGTTGAGAGGTCATTTTCTGCTATGAATATTATCAAGACTGATCTGCGTAACCGGATTAATGATGAATGGTTAAATGATTCTATGCTTGTTAACGTTGCGCGGGAATTATCTGAGTTAATTGAAAATGATGTAATCATGGAAATTTTTCAAAAAATGAAAACTCGAAAAGGTCAATTGTAGTTTGGTTAAAATTTTTATAATGTAATAGATATTATTTTCATTGATTACCTAAAGCGTATTTTAATATTGGTATTTACATAAATATTGTGTTAGTATTAAATAACTTAAAAAAAGAGATGATGTACCCAAGTTCACTATACACCCAAAAAAAAAAATTCGGGGGCGCTGCTCCCGAACCCCCTTATATTTTAAGCCCCCCCTCAATTTTTGTCCTGGATCCGCCACTGCTTCAAATGGCACAAATATGAATAAAAGAATCCTACCTCACATATACTCAACAACGAAGATATAAATATGGTACATACAAATTTATCAAATTATTAGTAAGGGTGTAAACTTAATAGAAATAATAAAGATGAATAACCTAAGGTATCAACAATTTCCTAGGTATAAGCTCTTCATGACGTCTAGCACAAAATTCCCAAAAGCAAATCTGACAAGATAAAACAGAGTAACAAAAAGTCAATAAGACAAGTAAGAAAATAATCTAACACAATTTTACTATAAGCTACACTTTTAACCTTGAGGTCTGGAGAAAATACTATTCGAAGTTGATTAAACTAATTTTAATATATAAGAGTAAATAACGGAGTGATATCTGCTTACAAAGAGCGAAGAATCGTTGTTTCAAAACGAAGAAGAAGAAGATTGAGATGGGCGAAGGTGTTGAAGCAGAATTCTTTATCTTTCTATTGCGTTCTCCATTTCTCTATTTCTCAATCTTAATGATTGAGGAAATGTGTAAGGAAAGAAAATGGGTGAAGTTTTATTCCAAGAATGTGTAAGGAAAGTTTTTTCTTTTGGGTATTTGTTCCAAGAACTGTGACCTAGTTTCGAACAAAATTGAAGTAATTTGGGGATGAAATGATGAGTAGATAAGTAATTTTGCATTCGCAATAGGCGACATCTAAGAAAATGCCGACACTTACAGGTAACAGTTAAAAAAATGCCGCCAAAATTTAGAGCTCACAGCTAAAAAATGTCGCCACCATAGGCGCCACTAATTATGGGTACATCTTAATAAATGTAGCGAAATGCACTATAGGTGACATTTTTAGAAAAATATCTCTGAATGAATGTCGCCAATTAGCAGTTTTCTTGTAGTGCGAGCCTTATATTATTGCAACTAATCGACAACTTAGCCCAATGCATCCCATTTATCGACTACTAAACCCTCATTTCCGATACACTATGGAGATAAATGCGCTCGCACGTCAGTTACTCATTAACGCAAATGGTGTAATTGAGAGCTCATTCTCTCCTCGCAAGTATTGTATAGAATTAAGCTCCGTGATGTATGATAAGCTTTGGCGATTTGATCAGGAAGCACTACCCCAAGACCTAATCAGCAGGTAACATTTCAAATCAATTCAAGAATTGGAATACATATGTTACATTATATATATATAGAAACTGATTTTTTTGTTTAATATTTTTTTATAGAGGAATGGCTGTGGCAGATCCAACAGCTCCTCATGGCTTGAAGCTAACTATCGAAGACTATCCTTATGCGAACGATGGTCTAGTTTTATGGGATACTCTAAAGGAATGGATTTCTGACTATGTGAATCGCTACTACCCAGAAGCAAGCATGGTGGAGTCTGATGAAGAGCTACAAGCATGGTGGACAGAAATTCGAACAGTTGGGCATGGAGATAAGAAAGACGAACCATGGTGGCCTGTTCTAAAAACACCAGAAGACCTTATCCATATCATTACCACTATAACATGGGTAACTTCAGGTCATGTATATCATTACCACTATAACATGGGTAACTTCAGGTCAACATGCCGCTGTAAATTTCGTACAGTATGACTTTGCGGCATATTTCCCAAACAGGGCTCCTATTGCTAGAACAAAGATGCCTAACGAGGATCCATCTGAAGAATATTGGGAAGCTTTCTTGGATAGACCAGAAGATGCGTTAATGGCGCGCTTTCCTTCACGAGTTCAGGCTGCAACGGTTATGGCAATCTTGGATGCTTTATTAAACCATTCTCCTGACGAAGAGTATATTGGAAAAACGATGGAGCCGTTTTTTGAACAAGATCCGATAATTAAGGCTGCGATTTAGTGGAAGAATGGGTGAGCTTGAAGGTATAATCGATGCACGCAATGCAGATAAGACATTAAAGAATAGAGTCGGAGCTGGAGTTGTAGCCCTTTTCAAAACCTGGTGTTACAGGACAGGGTGTGCCAAACAGCATCTCCATTTGATTGTTCATTGTTTTCTCAACCCACGTTACAATATAATTGTCGAATCATACTCTTTATTAACAGATTGATACAATATAAATGTAATGTTGCATGATTCATATTATACATAGTAGCCCATGCATGTTTAACACTCCTTAACAACTTTAATCTTTTTGGATCCCATCTTATATAATTATATTATTGGGACAACAATACTTTAATTTTTGGATCTTATTATATCCTTTTGAGTGAGAAATTTCCTGTTTGAGACATAAATTAGAGTCCATAATACAGGGTTGGTTATGGCAATTCATGTATACACTTTTATGTAATCTCTCTCATAAATTGGAACCTTGTTAATGTTTTTAAAGATTAGTTTGGTTTAAAAGTGTAGAGGAATCTGATATAGTGTTGTAGGTTCATTTGTCTTATTTCTGTAATGCTGTAATGTAGTGGATTGTTGAGATTAATAAAATTGTTTGGTTATTGATAAAAAAAAGTCACTACAAGAAATAGTATCTTTAGCGGCAAAAAATTTAACACTAAAAATCTAAATTTTGCCGCTAATAGTCGTTATTTTTCGCCTCTATAAGTTTCTCGCTAAAGATACTTTTAGTAGCAAATTATTTGTTTTTGCCTCTATTAACTTTATCTTTAGAGGCAAATATTGCCGCTAAAAATATAATTAGAGGCTATTTTGGTTTTTAAAAATATCATTAGAGGCCATTTTAATTTTTGCCGCAATAGCTTCCCCGCTAATACTATCATTAGAGGCCATTTTAATTGTTGCCGCAATAGCTTCCCCGCTAATGCTACTATTTCTTGTAGTGAGTAACTTATTATGCAAACTTAAAAGCAAAGATAGACTTAAAACACAATTACACAGGAAGTTGGAGATAATTGAGCATAACTTAAATCATAAACATATCTTATCTGGAATGTAGTCCCTACAAAAGAAAATAGAAGGTTAAGTATGCAACAAAGTGAAGTAAAGGATAGGAAATTCGATAGAGATAACATACACAAGGCACAGAGCTAGGAGTCTACGGTTAGTAAGGGACGGAAGGAGAGAAAAGAAACTTGATTCTTTTGTGACACTAAAGGTGTTAGTGTTAGTGTCTCTGCTAAGAGTGAACATACAACCCTTAAGGACAGAAAATGATGCTGATCGTGGAGAATATCCTTGCCAATATATACAGAACTTGCCTTGCTCTACCATCACCAAAAAGCTGGCTAAAAACAGAGATCCATCTATCATAAAACTTTGACGTAAATCAATTGTATGTAAGCTGCCCTTTTTCAAATCCATTACATACAATATATTGGGTTGTCCTAAGAAGATCATCAATTTGCCCCACACCACTGTAGGATTAATACACGTAAAATCAAAACCCTTTTCCAAGAGATAATCACAACTAATTTTTGTATAAGGCTTCCATTTGTTTATTGCTCCGTCTTTATAGGTGTATAGTTTGAAATTATCATGTTCTGTATGAAAAACAACAAAGATAAAACCGTCTCTGGTTTTTCTTTCTACTGCCCCGACTAAAACTTTACCATAAACTTTTCTCAAATATTCATTTTTCGTTCATGGGGGAGGAACAGTAAGATCAGGATTGCGAATGTATTGCCATGCAGATCCATCACTCTTAAAAAACTCCATTAAAACAGTGTCTCTTCTTCAGGATTCCTAGTCAATCCACCCACAACATACAACTTATCATCTAAAATCATAGGATATGGATTATATCTTCCGTTATTCATCTCCGGAACTGATACCCAACCTAAATCCATATTCTTTAAATCAAGCTTACTCACACAGCACTCTTGCTCGCTTTACCCTTCTCAAACTCATTCAATTTACTTCCACCTATGCGATATAAACAAGATTTAAAAACTATATAACTCGGATCTAACATGTCCCACATCTTAATCTTCGCAATTGGCTTAACAGCTGCTTTCAATTTCAAATTCAAATTCGAATCCAATTCGGACCCCATGTCAAACGTATGCTGCTTCATTTTTTCCTCCCACTTATCTTCCTCGTATCTATTTCCAATTTTACTGAATTTCTTCTCATTTGAAACATAGTAATCAACAGTTTTTTCACCCCACCGCTCTGAATATTGAAACGCACAGATTATGCTTTTTTCTGGGATTTCATTGGGTCTCGAACGTTTCATATCCAATTTTTTCTTTAAAAAAAATTCTAGGGTTAGTGTTTGATTGTTTGGGAGGAAAGGGCACGGACGACGGACTGTTCTTCTTATTTCGAGTGATATAGTATTTTTAAGGCTAAAAACTATATAAGTTTTTTTTTCTCTAAGAAAAACCAAACAAGTTAAATAACAACGCTTTGCGTTATCTTGTCGTAAATCAACTTCGGCCTATAAAAACCCTCCCCCCTTGTCTGAAACTCGATCCCCCTCCTTTTTCCGTCGTCTACCACCGTCTATTAAACTGAACATCATTTACTTCTCTATTGCGTCGATTCACTATCTTAAAATCACTTTTAGGTGTTTTTTCGAGTTCTCCTTTACGTTAATGTTTTAAGGATTAATGACTTTTATTGTGGGTAAAGATGAAAAGGCAGAGGAATCGGAAGATGATTTCTGCCTTTCAACAGATAGAGATGCTTTTTACTCGAAATTTGACGAGCCAAAACTTTTTGTTCGAATCTTGGCTTCAGGTATTGTTAACCTAAACTATCTTAAGAAGATTATTATTCAATATTGGGGCATTTAAGGCCGCATTACTATTTAAAAGCGAGGAGATAATATATGTACTATTCAATTTGATAAGGAAAAAGATCTTGAAATCGTGTGGGCTAATAGACCGTATCATATTTTTGGCTTTCATGTTTTAGTTCAGAATTATGAAGAAATAATTTTGAATCCTTCTTTACTTGAGGAAACATCTTTCTGGGTTCGTATTTCAGGCATACCACCTCTGTTTATTAAGGAATCTAATGTTTTCAAAATAGCTTCAAAAGTTGATAAGGTTACTGATGTTATTCTTCCGGACCCTTTGAAATTTAAAGAAAATTCATGTGTTAAGGCTAGAGTTGATGTCTCGGTCTTGAAACCTCTTACTGCTGGATTTAATTTTAAGATTTCGCGAGCTCAATTTGTTTGGATATCTTTTAAATATGAGAAATTGTTTGATTTCTGTTTTAAGTGTGGCTTAGTTTCTCATGAGGTAAGAAACTGTGGTAACCCCAACAAACTTGTTATAAGGTTGGGAAATTGGATTAAGTTCTCAGAAGTAGAAAAAAGAGATAAAGAATTTGTGTTTAAAGCTATGAAAGATGATAATCAGGCTCAGAGAATTAAGAAACCTTTGAAAAGTAAGTATACGAAAAAAAAAACTAATATTCTTGAGGAAGGTGAAATTGACACTTCTGAAAAGAGTAAAAGTAAGTCTGATGTTCTATATTTGAACAAAGTTCAAAATTCTTTACTTATTCCTACTGTCAAACTTGGTGATAAAGTGGTTGAATGAGTGGCTTTTAAAACTGAAATTAGACCTCTAAACTCAAATGAGGTATTGAAATTATGTGGTTCAAATGATGAGAATCCAAAGTTGAGTCCTCTTACTGATTTGGATGAGAATGTTATTATTGATCCAACTATTACGCAAAATTCTAGTGATAATTTCTGTTTTGGGTCTTTAGAGAAAAACAAGAATAGAACTGAACAAGTGAGAAAGGATCTAGGCCTTCCACTTGAGGACGAGAGGGAAACCCAAGACCCAGCAACTCTTGTCAATCACTTTGGGGTTGATGATGAGATGGCTGAAAACCTTGAGGTAGAAAACAATGTAACTGATGAAGGAATTGAACAATGGTATAAAGATGGATTACTTGAAGTGAAGGATGCTGAAGAGGTTTGCGGGGTTGACCCAAATCAACCCCACGACCTTCAATGATACAAGCCTAGAACTGTCAAGGCATTGGCACAGCCTTGACAGAGCTGAGCTTGGTTGATATGATCAAGACTCATCATTTAGAGGTATTATTTCTTTCTGAAACTAAACAAAAGTTTGATTTTATGCTTTCTTTAAGTTCAAAATTCCATTTAACTCTTGTTGCACAAATAGACCATGCGGGTCTTAGTGAAGGGTTAGCTATTTTTGTTAAAGAAGCAAGTAAGTTTAATTTAATAAGCCCTGATAAGAATCTTATTCAGTGTACTTATTTGGGTTCAAAGTGTGGGCTATGTGAACTGAATTTTGTCTATGGCCCTACTGCAGATGAGGAAAAAAGTTCTTTTTTGAGAAAACTTAATGATTTAAATTAGGGGTGGAAATCGTATCCGAAATTTCCGATTTCCGACTTTTCCGATCCGAAAATTCCGATTTCGGAACAACTTTTTACGGTTCCGAAATTCCGAAATTCCGATTTCCGATTTTTCCGAAAAAATAGGATCGGAATTGGAACTACATATAAATTCCGAAATTTCCGAGTTTTCCGATCCGATTTTATTTCCGAAATATATTTTCGATTTTTATATCCAATTTTTATTTTCGAATCGTATTTCCAATTTTACATTTCCTATATTAAATAAATAATAACTATTAATATAAGAAAAAATATATACAATCAGAAATGTTGAAAATTTTCATAACAAATGAGGAAGAAAAATCTAAATGTTGAAAAGTGAAACACAATGATACATTTTTTTTATATCAGGGAAATTAAAAAAAACAATAAACCTGATAAAACCTAAAGGATAAGGCTAATCTATTTCTTCACATTTTACATTACATTCCCACGAAGCCTAATATCTGTTTTTTATGTAATTTGAAAAGTAAATTCACACTCATTGTTTTTTTACCTTTTGTTATTTATGTTACTTCTATTACTCTTCTTTTTCCTTTTGTTACTTATGTTATTTCTGTTATTGTTCATGAAGTTTATATAAGTTAAACTTTTTAACTACGGTTACATGAAAAGTTTTATAAGTTTTGTTTTCAACTATATATTTTTTTTTTTTTGAATACATGAGAGAGCCACTTTGGACTCGTGACTCCAATGAGATTCGATCTCATGACCTCTTGTTTTTAACTATCTTCATGTAAGTGGTAAACTATTACACCGATTTTCAACCCTTAGTCCTGCAATTTCCGAAACAAAAGTTCCGAAATTCCGAACCCAAAATTCCGAAATTTCCGAACAAAAATTTCCGAAATTTCCGTGCCGAAATTTCCGAATTTCCGGCAAATTCCGAAATTCCGAATTCGGAATTATTTTTCCCAGTTCCGAAAAATTGGATAGGAATTGGAACAAAAAAAATCTATTCCGAAAAAAATAGGAATTTTTCCGAAAAACCCTTTTTCCGATCCGTTCCTTCCGATTTCCACCCCTAATTTAAATCATGTGGAGGATAAATGATGTTTCATGGGGGATTTTAACATGATTAGATATCCCCTTGTGAAATTGGGGGAAATATTAACTTTGTTCAAAAATTTATTGGGTACCACAGAAGTGGTCGATATAAACGGCTTGGTCAATAGCGACCACTTGGGTGGTCGTTATTGCTATTTTAAAAGAAATAATTACGACCACCACGTGGTTGCTAATAACCTTTACATCATCTGCGGCCACGTACTGGTCGGGAAGGTACCACATGAAAACAAAAATGTTGTAATTTTAGTAACCACCAAAGTGGTCGCTAAAACCATAAATCATTAGCGACCACTTTAGTTGTTCGACATTGTTATTTCTAGCGACAACTTGGGCAACCTTCAGCAATCGCCCTAGGCGGTCATTAAAAGGTTGCGTAATAAATACAACAGAATTGGGTTGATTGTGCCCAACCATTACAAACACTAACCTTATAAAAATCCTAACCCAAAAATGAAAAATTCTCTCCGGATTTTGATTCCACCAGAGTTACCAAGTGGCGACACCGACACCTTTTACGTCACTGGACACCATCTTAATTTCTCCACCTCAATAAAACTCATTTCTACCATATTGTTTGAGATACTTTCTACCATTTTAAGGAAAACAAGATTTAATCTTTATTATTTCTGCTTTATATTGTGAAATTAAATTTGGTAATTGATATACTTATATAATATTTGTAACTATATGTAACTATTTATGTAATTCAGACAAATTATAAGAATTTGTTATGATATTTAAATCAAAAAATTATCCATAATATGTGAATGTGTTTGATTAAGTTAGCGCGAGTTATATAATTCATGATCATCTTATAGTGAATATTTAATATTTTCGTATAGCTCATGTATATAGTTTTTTTTTGTATAATATATTGATTTACAATTTCTTCACTACATCATATATTTATCCAAATTATTTCTTATATGATGGAGTGGATGTTCCTATTGATTAAGAATGGATTAAATAGAAAAGTAAGTCTAGAGTAGGTTTTGTGAAAGGTGTGAAGAATTTCATAACATTTGCTTCAAAACATATGGATAGTTCAAGGTTGATTCAATATCCACGTAATTGGTGCAAGAACAATGGAAAAAAATATTAACGAGGCAAGGGCTCATATTTTGAATAAGGGTTTTTTATTCTCATGTGAAGTTTGGAATTTATATGGTGAAATTGAAAATGTTTATTTGAATGTTGACTCAAACCATATTGTATATGATTAGATGATGAATGTGTTAGATGATTTGAGTGGTGTTGTTAATGAAGTGGACACAAAAATAATGGACGATAATGTTCCTTGAAGTATCATAGGTTCCTTTGATACTTTAGTTACGGAAAAGAATACCGAGTGATATCCGGTTTTACGAAAATGGGTTCGTTGAATTTTATTGCGACACTGATGCACATCAAAGTAAAAAATAAGTGGACGAATACTTTGTTCACGGAATTCCTACAATGGCTGAGTCGGGATTTTCCGATGGATATACCTTGCTCGCATCATATGGAGACTTTAACAAGAAGTTAAAGAGTTTGGATTTAGGATACGAAACTATTGATATGTTTTTAAATGACTGTGTTTAGTACCGAGGCGAGTACAAAACATTGGAGGCATGTCTCATATGTAAGATATCCAGATTGAAGAAGGGAAAGGGAGTGTTGCATAAAAAATTATATTAATTTTCCATCACTCTGAGATTAAAAATATTGTATGTATCGAGGCAATACTGCAAAGTAAATGATTTGACACAAGATTGAAAAATCAAGAGACGTGGATGTTTTGTACCACCCTATTAATGGCCTAAGTTGAAAGATGTTTGGCGAACATCACTTGAAGTTTTCTCTGAAGTCTCGTAATGTTTGTTTGTATTTGATACTTGATGATTTTGTCCATTTTCAGGACAAAAACAATCGATATAGCATGTGCCCAATTATATTGATCGGATTGCTAAAAAGTGGTGTATTGATTATAGAACAAGTTTTTAGATTCGCGCTTATAGAATATGTGGTCGGATAAAAAGTGTTGGATATAGTGGATATTCGAAAAATTGTCAAAATAAAGAACATGACTTGTCAAATAAGGAAACACCTTAATGGGTTGTTTGTCTTTTAAATTCGAGATAGATGAAGATAGGAAAAGTATACTAAAAAAATGTCTCTTTTCTTATGAAAGGATGTTTATACTCTCTGAAATCTTGGTGTTCCTTAATTAGGTAAATCACGAGTTATTCGTAATTTACCGGAGCAAATACGAACAAGCCAAGTATGTGAAGATAATTTCACGATAAATCTATTCGAACTTATGAGATTACGTTGATTAGTGAAAATATATGCCATGCTCGAGTATTAATTGAACTTAATTTAAATAAGAAGAGAAAGGAAATTATAGATCTAGTATCGCCGAAAGGGAAAGATCATTTGCTTAAAGTGGATTACGAGAATCTTCCCGTTTATTGTATTAAATGCAAAGTATATGGACATAAGGGAGGAAAGACGTTTTTATGAGACTAAATCCTCTATTTAAAGAAAAATGGAGAATAGAGCTGGAGTTGCAAGAAATTCTCAATTAGAAACGAGCCATCCCTTCTCTACTTGTGCCGAGATTAAAATAAATAGAAGGGGAGAAGCTGTTTTATTCACTTGGAATAAGCAGAAGCACGATATTTTATTCCAAAAGCATCTGGTCACTTTTCAAAAGTGAATCAATTATTACAAAATGGTTAGTAGCAGCACGTATTCATGGAAACAAAAGAAGCTCAACACATCAGCATGGAAACAAACGAAGCTGCTAAGTGATCTTTGGAATTAATCACAAGGGAGCTGCTGTGTGTAAAGATACTGCATTTTTTCTTATGTAGTCGGAAGTTGTGACCTAATAGTGCAGAGACTAATCAATCCATCTATGATGGAATTAAGGCAGGGAATTTTAGCATCACTAGCTGTTTATTCAGTGAATAACCATTGAGCAAAGCTGCAGCTATAAATAATTTGAAATGTGGTTTTGAATCGAAAAGGGAAGAAATTAAAAGCAACACTAGTGAAGAAGGTTCAATGAGGATCCATATGAAAAACGGGACGTTTTTGAAACGTCCGTGTAAAGAACACGTGGATAATTATTCGTGGTATTTGGGTATATTTCGGGTAATTTGGGTTATTCGGGTAATTTGTGTATGTGGTTAACTCGACCTCCAATTGACGATAAGCCTCAGTGGAAGGAGGTATTCACACCTTGCTGGGATGCAACTGGTATGTGGCTATGGAGGTTTGCTAAAGCTCATGTCCTTGCTCATGACATGGGTTTTCATCAGCTTTATAGTCATTGGTTAAGAACACATTGTGCTACCGAGCCTTATATCATTGCAACTAATCGACAACTTAGCGCAATGCATCCCATTTATCGACTACTAAACCCTCATTTCCGATACACTATGGAGATTAATGCTCTCGCCCGTCAGTTACTCATTAACGCAAATGGTGTAATTGAGAGCTCATTCTCTCCTCGCAAGTATTGTATAGAATTAAGCTCCGTGATGTAGGATAAGCTTTGGCGATTTGATCAGGAAGCACTACCCCAAGACCTAATCAGCAGGTAACATTTCAAATCAATTCAAGAATTTGAATATATATGTTACATTACATATATAGAAACTGATTTTTTCGGTTTAATATCTTTTTATAGAGGAATGGCTGTGGCAGATCCAATAGAGGCATCTGATATACTGTTGTAGGTTCTTTTGTCTTATTTCTGTAATGATGTAATGTAGTGGATTGTTTAGATTAATAAAATTGTTTGGTTATTGATAAAAAAAAAGTAACTAATTATGCATTCAACTTAAAACACAATTACACAGGAAGTTGGAGATAATTGAGCATAACTTAAATCATAACCATATATTATCTGGAATGTAGTCCCTACAAAAGAAAAGAGAAGAGAAGATTAGTTATGCAACAAAGTGAAGTAAAGGATAGAGATAACATACACAAGGCACAGAGCTTGGAGTCTACAGCAAGAAAGGGACGGAATGAGAGAAAAGAAACTTGATTCTTTTGTGACACTAAAGGTGTTTGTGTTAGTGTCTCTACTAAGAGTGAACATACAACCCTTAAGGACAGAAAATGATGCTGATGGAGTATATCCTTGCCAATATACACAAAACTTGCCTGGCTCTATCATCACCAAAAAGCTGACTCTAAACATAGATCCATATATCTGAAAACTTTGACGTAATTCAATTCTATGTAAGCTGCCCTTTTTCAAATCCATTACATACAATATATTGGGTTGTCCTAAGAAGATCATCAATTTGCCCCACACCACTGTAGGATTATTAATACAACTGAAATCAAAACCCTTTTCCAAGAGATAATCACAACTAATTTTTGTATAAGGCTTCCATTTGTTTTTTGCTCCGGCTATGTAGGTGTATAATGTGAACTTATCATGTCCTGTATTCAAAACAACAATGATATAACCGTCTCTGGTTTTTCTTTTGATTGCCCCGACTAAAACATTAGCATAAACTTCTCTCAAATATTTATTTTTATAAGCAGATTTAATCGTAAGATCAGGATTGCGAATGTTTTTCCATCCAGATTCATCACTCTTAAGAACCTCCATTAAAACAGGAGTTTCTTCTTCAGGATTCCTAGTGAATCCACCCACAACATACAACTTATCGTCTAAAATCACAGGATATGGATTATATCTTCCGTTATTCATCTCCGCAACTGATACCCAACCTAAATCCATATTCTTTAAATCAAGCTTACTCACGCTCTTGATCGCTTTATCATTCTCAAACTCATTCAATTTACTTCCACCTATGCGATATAAACAAGATTTAAATACTATATAACTCGGATCTAACATGTCCAACGTCTTAATCTTCGAAATTGGCTTAACAGCTGCTTTCAATTTCAAATTCAAATTCGAATCCAATTCGGACCCCATGTCAAACGTATGCCGCTTCATTTTTTCCTCCCACTTATCTTCCTCGTATCTATTTCCAAAATTACTGAATTTCTTCTCATTTGTAACATAGTAATCAACACTTTTTTCACCCCACCGCTCTGAATATTGAAACGCACAGATTATGCTTTTTTCTGGGATTTCATTGGGTCTCGAACGTTTCATATCCAATTTTTTCTTAAAAAAAAATTCTAGGGTTAGTGTTTGATTTCATTGTTCTTCTTATTTCGAGAGATGTAGTATTTTTAAGGCTAAAAACTATATAAGTTTTTTTTTTTCTCAAAAAAAAAAGAGCCAAATCTATCTATATAATATATAAAAAGTGGTTATTTGATTTTTACTATGTGTCATTTTATTTGTTAGTATTTTTTATTGTTTTTTTTACTGTAAAATATGTCTTTTATTATTTTTTTTCTTAAAATTTTGTAATATAAAATTTTTGAAATAATTTTATTTTATTAAAATAGCACATTACGATTTAATTTTTTTTTATATTTTTTTTATAATTTTTTAACTTGAATTGTGTTTCCGTACTTGTACTGGATCCGAACCTAGTAAGTTAAATAACAATGCTGTGCGTTAACTGTTGAAATGAAATAAAATAATGGTTTCAATAAAATTGGATGTGTTTTATTTATTCATCTATCCAAGATCAACGTACAAACTTTGACCCATGTGTCGTTAGACATAAACACAGTTGTGGAAAATCACCAAACAAATACCTCCAGACTCCAGATAAGGAAGAAAGAAAGTTGAGGTGTACATTAAATATGTATCCACTCACAATGTTCCTCCTACCATATTTCGAACAGTTTCGAGGAAGCACTAACTGATCCAAATAAGCACAAGTGATTCAAGAAGAATTATAAGCGTTAAAAAATAACAAGACGGGGAAGGAAAAACTAGAGTAGGATGTAAGTGCGTATTCTCTTTAGAATAACAAGGCAGATGGATGGGTCACACTAAGCTCGACATGGTCCAGCTACACTAAGTTATGCAATCTCATGCTCTGTCAAATCGATTCACATATTAGAAAATTTATGTAAATTCAGTTGGATACTTGAATTAAATAGAAAACCATAATCTTAACACAAACATTTGGTAGTTGTAAAAAACCTATGCCTTTTTAAAAGGCTTCAACATAAATAGTTACGTCTCGATGCCCAAAGGACACGGATTTTCTCAATACATTTTACAAGCAGGTTTGGCTTTATAGCAGCTTCTAAATGCATTTCTTGTAAAGATACTGGGCAAGGACTTATGTCTTCCGTGTGCATTCCTTTTAAGGATACTAGAGAAGGAACCATACCAGATAATACCTTTTTGCCTTGAGAGTCACGATATAGAACTTTGGAGTCAATATCATACTTAAGTCGAGTACCATTAGGGAAAACAATTGATAATAGACCCTTTGATGCACCATACACACTTAGGTCCTTACTCATAAATGGATATCTTTTCAGAAAATCAAGAGGAATAATCATTTTCTTTGACCATGTATGTTTCTCGAAATTCTCCAACACCCACACATGTAACTCTTGGTCGATTATAAACCCGAGTGACAGCTTCTTATCCCAAGAAAACATCTGAAACTCATCTCCACATGATTGAAAACCTGGAGAGATCTTTATTTTCATGAAGCTCTCGGCTTCCAAATCTAATCTAATTATCTCGGTTTTCTCCGCTTGAGCTTTACACAAGCTTATAATGTAGTAAACTTCTGTGGAGAATTCCCATTCTATTATTAGTCTTCCGTTTTTATGATCAAGAAGAGAAATATCAAGAGGTCTCCAAGCATGATCAGTTCCAACAGTTAACATTTTAAAACCTAAATCAGTTGTTTCCTTCTTATAGTGAAGGGAAATCAACTTACAATTATTAGTTGATGAATCCAAATTCATTACCAGTCTTCGAAATCTCCCTCGTTCTTCTGGATCGTCCAACACTTCAAGCACTTGTTTGGTCGCCGGGTTTCTAATACGATATTGACCAGTCTTTTCACTTTCCTCTAGCACTAAACCATTACTGGCATGTTCATATCGAAATGTCTCCTTATTACCGTTTGATTCACTTTTTTCTCCATACCAATCAAAACATTTACTCCTAATCCTATGCTTTTGTATGAAACTATGGTCTTGAATAATGATTTTCCATGACTTGCACACGCATTTAAATTTTAATAAACTTTTTATAGGCAACCAGCTCAGGATCTCAACAATTAAGTCATTAGGGATGAATTTTCCTATTTTGGGTGATAAACTTATCTCCATATCCTTTTTATACATGATCATTCCAGCCAGGTCTTGCTTGCCACCTAATCTCTCCATATTTGACAACCCTGAAACAAATATTTATGATACAATTTATTTGTTAAGATGGTATACAATAGGAAACGTTATAAAATTGAGTAATGATATATGTCACCCTTTTTCATGTCACCCTTTTATCACCCTTCTATATATATGTTTTGATTTCCTTGAATAGAAGATAGAGAAAAATTAAATAGGATAGAGAAATCAATTCATTGGTACATGTAGGCATACACGTAGGAGGTGATAAAAGGGTGATACGAAAAGGGTAACAAATATCATTACTCTATAAAATTTCAGAACATAAAAAGAAAACAAAAAGAAAACAAAAAGTAAACGTTGAAAAACAATGAAACATAAAACCTACAACTCATCTCTTCACACTCACTTTGGAACAAAAAGAATAAAAAGAGATATCTTCACACTCACCTTCCCACCAAGCCACTTGGGGACCATTCTTTTACCATTGAAATTCTAAAAAAAAAAAATTACCTAATCTCGTCACTTTTACAATTTTTCAGAATAATTTAAGTATAATTACAGTCGTGCTGTTTATTATATTTATATACAAATCTTACAATGGCCTATGAGAAGTGATGCGCTGGGAATAGAATAAAAAATCATATTTGTGGTATGTATTAATACAAATTTACAGCAAACCATGTTAGCAAAAATATCTAATTACCTGAATAATTCAGATAGACAACTCCCTCTTCTCGTAATTGAAAAGTTGAACTATTTTGCAGTGTAGATTTTTTTTTTCCTTTTTAAGATCGGCTATCGCAGGGTAGGCTGCTGATCCTAATAGACGAGTTTATATACACATGTGGAAAAGAGTTTTAGATATACTTGGTGACTTGGTGTTTATTAATGAGTATAACACTACTACACATAGAATTCTTTATTTATTTGTATGAGTAAACCGCTCCCTAATAATTAATTTTTTATTTTATTTTGTTACATATGAGGCTAGAAGGCTAGGAAGTAAAAGAACTTCCTAAACAAATTTATTGACTAGCTATGTCGATTCTAGGAAGCCCAACCGTAACGGTTGCGTGCGAGTAAACTCATAAACCATCGGGTGGATCAATATATGGGCTTGGACCTTTTGTACTATCTGCATCTAATTTCGCCATCCAATCCGTTTGCTTCACCATAACTCCACACTAGCTCAAATTACACATTAGATGCTAAAATAGCACGAGAAACATCTATTTTATCATTCGAAACTCCTCTTGAGTTCGCACCGCCCTTCACTAGCGCGTGTAACTCACTCGAGTTAGTTTCTACGATCAAGTAGCGTATCCTTGCTATACTGACATGAGTAACTCGAAATGTAATGCAAGTAATTCCGCCTCGAAAGGCGTTTCTACAATACAATTTCTTGCAAAGCGTATTCACCACTACAATTTCGAAATAGTCCTCCTATACCAGCTAAGCATTTACTTGCATCATAAAACCCGTATATATTTAATTTAACTCTCCGCTCTGGTTTCACTAAATTAGTAAGAACACTTCGGGCCGATGTAATAAGTCCTACTAATTACTTTCCTATATTATCTTTACTAACTATAATCATAATTATAAAAATTATATTTAATCATTAAATTTAAAGATTATGACCCGAAAAAACAAATAGTAAAATTTTAAGACTAATAAACTCTAAATTGACTAAACTATCCCTACTTTTTTATATTATTACTACTAATTCTAGAGGTGAGCACGGTTCGGTTCGCCTTGGTTTTTGGCTAACCGAAACCAAATAATTTGGTTTTTGAAGGTGTTGTTACCAAACTGAACGGTTTTCATCTGTTCGGTTTTGTCGGTTTTCCGTTAAGTATATGTTCGGTTCGTTATATTTTTCGGTTTTGGTACGTAATGTATTTAGTTTTGATGATATCAGATTAAAGTGTGTTTTAAAAAATTATAGTTACTTAGTTACACTTCTTTTTACCTTATTTTTGCCCGTTACAGGCTAAAGGTGTACATTTACTCAATAAAATGATACTTCTGTTACTATTGAATTCCAAACACTCTATGGATAAAGGGTTGTCCTGCTATAATGTAAAATCCAGTTAAAGAGATGTCAATGATAAAATACTACGTGAGTTATTGTTTAATGATTGTTAAAGATTTCAAATCTATTATCCATTTTTCACAAAAAGTATGCAAGAGAATATTTCTTGTACGTTGCTCCCAACTCGCAAAACTTTGACAAAAACTGATGGTTGATACTACTATATGAAAATTGTTCATATGATGACATGTATGGAATATTTTGATTAATAATATGTCTAGTAATAAATTCATGAACTTCTAATACTAACATCAATGTCTTGCTTAACTTACCATTGTACTAAATAATAAATACATAATTTATCAACATGGTAGATATAGAATCCAAAAATTACTCGAACAAATACGCAGTATTGTTTTTTTCTAATATTTATGCAATACAAAACTGTTTACTAAACCGATTTGTTTCAAATTACAAAAGTCGGTTAGTTACGGTATATTAACAGAGTTTTGGTTCGGTTTATCGTGAGATAAGAAATCATTATGTCTCACTAGCTAAGAGAAGATTTGCAATTCTTTCACGTTCCTCATGCATTTCTAGTCTTTGGGATGAATTTTCTTCTACGACATATTCCGTTTCGCTTCCTATCCTGTCTTCTGGGGGAAGTAACTCATCATCATTATCATATAACTGAAAATATGTATCGGCCTTGGAATGAACTTGTATAAAATTATGGAGAGCCATTGAAGCAATAACAATTTGTACTTATTTTTTCAAAGAAAAGTTGTGAACTTGACGTACCATACTCCATCGATTTTTGCATACGTCAAATGTTCTTTCAATTGTGCATCTTAGTGATGAATGCCTATGATTAAAGATTTCTTTCTTCCCTCGTGGCATATTTCCATGTCAAAAATCAGGAAGATGATATCACTCACCTCTATATGGTCCTAAATATCCTTTTATCTGTGGATAACCTGAACAACCAAATAGTATTTTCTTGTACAAGTAGAATATAAGATAAGTATCTTGTAATCAAAATTAATATTATAACTAATTAAAATTGTAAATTTTGTTTATAATTACTCACCTGCAGGTGGATGCGGATATTTTAAATTCGGTCTTCTTAAGGCTTCCATGAATATCCGTGAATCATGAGCAGCTCCTTTTTATCTGGCCCAAGCAAATGTGAAACACATATTAAAATCACATACGACTATAAAATTTTGGGTAGTTATACTTTTTCTACCAATATAAGGCACTTTCTGATGTTCAGGAACTACCACAAGTACATGTGTTCCATCAATCACCCCAATACAATCTTTAAAATATGGCCAATATCGATCACCCTCTTTAATTTTATTTGGAGTTCTCGTAAACTGTGGATCATGTGGACTTATAATATCACTTTCCATCCGAGAAACGGTGTCTAATACTATTCCAAACCATCTTGAAACTGTCTCTCCCGAATGTTGAAATCTTTCCTGGATCACTCTATTAGCTGTTCCGTGACCTAATATGTTAAGAAACATTGTCAATGCCTCTTCAAGTGATACATCTTTACCTTTTTTCAAACCATAAGTATTGATAAGAGAGTGCAATAAGCTCTTAAAAACATGTGTTTCCATCCTAAATTGTTCATGTCATATGATGTCATTTCCACTTAAGACATGCATTACCCATTTGTATCTTGTATAAGAAGAGGTTCGACATGGTTCCTTATCAACATACTTGTTCCAGTTAGAGACAATTATTCCACAACTTACAGATATCAATTGGTGGAATTCATCATCACTTTCATCACATGACGTATGCGAATAATAATAATTTTCGTTGTTCGTTGAACTTATATCTATACAAAAAATAACTTAAACTTTTTTCTTTTTTACTTTGAGATTAGTAAATTAAAATAAAATATGAATGATACCCACATAAAAATGATAAAAACCCAACAATAAAATATAGTTTTAATCAATATAAAATGCACAACCAAATAAAAGTAATAAACAATCCAAAGGTAAATGACAGTTGAGAGAAAATATAATGTTTCTTTTGGGAATCCAAAGTCACACAAATTTAAACCTTCTTATTCATAAGCCACATAATTTGTATGTTGGGCTCAGACAATGCAACAAACATCTCTCTATTCTTTCTTTTAGTTAAGACATCTTTCAGGCATCTCTTTAACAACTTTCATGACCTCTTCAATGCTACATCTAGGCTTATCTGTACTTTTAGAGTTGCTACTCCGATTCACTACTGCCCCTAAAAGGACTTCTAATTGTCTCAACACCTTAGCCGCAACTCCAGTTTTTTTATAATCTCTTTTTTGTTTGTTAACAATATCTTGTTTGGCAGTTTCAATACTAGGTGAAGAACTAGTAACATTAGGATTCTCAAATCCATCATCGAACTCCACATCTAAATCCAAATCATCTTCCGTATTCTTGTCAATTTGTTCACCCACAACTGGATCCTTCCCAAAATTATGTATGTCAATACTTTGTGATGGTGACCAAGCACCATCACCTGTTGCAGCAACATCTTTGAATAGATATTCTAATTGGTCAGCATTTCTCAATCCCTTTAAGTGAAACTTTCCAACTTCTGGAAATTCCTACATTATTATCACTTAAAATAAATATTTTTACATAGATTTTTATATTTAAGAATTCGACGTAAGAAATAATTTACCTTCAATTTTTTGTCCCATCATTCACTACTAGCATTCACGGGTTGCTTTGCATGATCCCACCCTAAGCCAGTCTCTTTTCCAACCAAAGAGGTCCATATTTGCCAATCTTTCTTAAACAAAGTCCATTTATTTTTTTACTTCTCTGTACATGTATGTCCTTTTCGTATAGTAATTAAATTTTCTAATGACATTTTTCTATCCTTCTCTACTAAAATGGACACAACTACGATTTCTAGCCTGTACCTCTACAGCACAAATCCCGACAAATGCATCAACAAGATTTATATCTCACTTTGCCTTTCCTTGTTTGTCATTTTCGTCCAATGATTTCTCTTATGGCGATTGAATTGTGTTTCCAGACATTTTAAGTTATACAAAACCTATAAAAAAATTTGATATACTACTACATCTATATGTCGATATCTCAATGGACATACACTACTTAGTCAAACTTTTTTACTAACAGAATGAATTGACAAATAATAAAAAAAAAAGGAACAATATACTACTGACTTATGCCATCTATTTTGGAAACAAAAAAACGCCATCTGCACAAGTGTCTTTTGGTCAACAGTTTCAAGATGTAAATAAGAAGTAATTTCTTTTTTATAAGATCTAATAACACAAATTGACAAACTCTTATCAATGACATTCAAACAAAAAAGATACGCCATCTGCACTAAGTTTCATGTATATTGAATGGCATTCAAACAAAAAAATTAATTCAGCTAAGCTCTTACTTTTTTTTGTCGACAAGCTAAGCTCTTATCAATTAACAATTAGTGTTGTATATTAACCATTGATCCTCGAACACAATGCAATTGTTTATTTATTAATTGCCTATAAACAAAAACAATATATCATCATATAAAAATTAAATTAACAAATTATTCTTATCAAATAATATCAAATAAAAAAAATTACACACATGTGATAATGTTCTTCTTTTTGAGCTAATGATTGGTGTCTTTGAGTTGTAGTGTATTTTCTTATTGTTATTTCACGTTATATACAGTACAAATAGGTTTTATTTTAAAAGCCTGCTAAAAAAAAAGTGATTCCCGCTTATTGTAAAAAAATCACTTAAAGGAAAAACATCACCCATGTGCTTTTATAAAAAATCACTTAAAGTGATTTTAGGCCCAATAAAAGCACTTTTAAGAATATTACCAAACACAACATTTTTTGTTTAAAAGTGATTTTATTCATTTAAAAATGCTTTTTGCTGGAAAATAATCAATCCCAAATGGGCACGTAGTTTAGAAAAACCGAACCAAACCAATTATTTTTTTTGGTTTTTTAAAAACTTGTACGAAACCGAATAGTTTCTCGGTTTCTGGTTTTTTTCGGTTTGGTTTTTTTAGGTCAGTTCGGTTTTATAGTTTGGTTTTGCTCAGCCTTAACTAATCCTGTCAATCTTCCACCATCAGTTGGTGTAATGTCACAATTATGTATATATGTTATGTATATCATTAGTGTGCTCTGCTTTTTAATTATCTCATTTGGGAATTGTAAAATTAATTTGATAAATTGGGTTCTCAATTTCAGGAAAATGAGATCCCTTAACATCCAAGGTGGACAATGTGGAAACCAGATCATATTTCTTTACAAATCGTGCGTGTTAATGTCTACTAACAAAGAGGCATAACCACTAATGTATAGGATGTAGCGAGTGTATAGGATTGGCCACAGATGTAAGAATACTGTTAACGTGATTTTTAGGGAAAATAAGTTTGGATTCAAGGCTTTGCAAGAAGAACCTTACCTCCAGCACCACCACTCTCTCTCATTCTCTCGATGCTAGCACCACTGCCCGAATGCGTTCTAAGATTCAAATGTCTGTGCAGGTCATGGCTAATGATTACTTGGCAAAAGTATTTCAATGAGAAGCTTTGGAGTCGGACCCAAATTCTGTAAAATTGGGTTCTTTTGAGGGTTAACGAGATTATATAAAAATTAGAGATAAATGGAGAGTAGTAGGGTTCCGGCGGTGAATCATCAATATAATGATTTCAGATCATCGACAGTGAATACTTTCCCTGGAAGTGCATCATGATGATGATTCCTTTGTTGTTGTAAGCTCTATATACTTTATTTTTATACTTGTTACTTGAGGAGGAAAAGGCATGGGGTTGGGGGTTCTTTGAAGATCTATTCGCATCTGAGGAGACTACTCCAAGACCTCTTCGACCTATATTACATGAGTTCGGGACGGATAGGGTTGCCTCGTTGATGGAGGGGGTTTATGATAAGGAAATCTGTATCGCTGTTTTCCAAATGTCCCCACATAAGGCCCCGGGGCCAGATAGAATGACAGCTGGTTTTTATCAATCATGTTGGGATATTATGGGACCTTCCGTGTTTGACATGATTAAAATTGCCTTAGTAAAGGGAAGTTTTCGAAGGAGATTCTTGGCATGTTGATTCATCTAATTCTGAAATTAGAAAACCCTGGATTTATATCCCAATTTAGTCCGATTAAATTATTTAATGTGAGCTATAAGATCTACCTGAAGGTGTTGGTTAACCACTTAAGACCACTTCTTGTCGAATACATTGGGCCATTTCAAAAGAGATTTTTACCTTCTCATTCTACCGTGGATAACATAATTCTGGTTAGAGAGGTTTATCATATGCTACAACATACCAAAGGCAAAAAGAGTTACATGGAAATTAAGGTGGATTTGACTAAAGCGTATGATAGGATCCGATAGGATTTCATTAGAGATTCGTTGGTGTCACTTGATGTACCGATGAAGTGGGTGAATCTAATTATAGCAGGGATGGAGGAAAATGAGTTTAGCGTTCTTTGGCGAGGGTCGCCTTTACCTCCGCTTAAACTAGGTAGAGAAATACGGCAAGGCAATCCAATTTCACCATACTTTAAGTTATAAGCATGGAAAGACCCTCGCACCTTATATAGAAGCTTGTGAGGAAGGAAGATGGTGTCCCGGATGACTCACTTCAGGGGTTTCCCTGTCTCTCACATTTTCTTTGCAAATGATCTTGTATTATTTGCTGAGGCGTCTCACGAAAATTTTGATCTCGTGCAGGATACTCTTGATATTTTTTGCCAAGATGTTGGACAATCAATTAGTAAGGAGAAAGCGATTATCTACTTGTCGAAGGATATAGATGAAGAGATGACGTTGAGTATTGCTTCTAGAAGTGGATATCGAAGAAGTGAAGGTGTGTGTAAGTACCTTGGTGTTAATATCCTGTCAAGACGGAGGCCCAGAGGCATCTATAGGGAACTCATAAATGGTGGTCGAAGGAAGCTCGCAAAGTGGAAGTGTAGTTCATTAGCCTTGGCGGGTCACATAACATTTTCTCATTTGGTCCTTGACGTGCCAATGTATATTATGTAGGTGGAGAAATTACAAGATTATGTTTTTTAGGAATTTGATAGGATTAGACGTGAGTTCTTTTGGGATATTTCCGAGAACAACATCGTATAAATTGGGTTGCATGGAAAGATATTTGTAGACTGAAAAGTATGGGTGGTCTTGGCCTTCGACTTGCGGAGGATATGCATAAAGCGTTATTGGGTAAGTTGGGTTGGAAGGTGATCAATGATGAATCAATATTATGGACTATTGTCTTGAGGCAAAAGTATCAAATACTTCAATATACGCTCTAAAAGATTTTGTAAGAAAGATTATATTTTCTGTGTATTTCACTAATGAAGGTTACATGTTTATATAGCTAAATACAAATGATAAACTAAGGAAGTAAATAATCTAACTTAGTCTAGAATCAATCTAAGATAGTCTAGAATCAATCTAAGATAGTCTAGAATCAATAAAATCAATCTAAGATAGTCTAGAATCAATTTACGATAGTCTAGGATCAATCTAAGATATTTACACCAATCGTAGATATTCTTTCTATCTTTAACACTCCTCCTCAAGTTGGAGTATATATGTCTAACATACCCAACTTGTTACATATAGTATTAACTGGGTTTTGCAAAGAGGGTTGGTTAGAATGTCAGCGAGTTGAAGATTTGTTCGAACGTGAACTAGTTGAATACATGGGGGACAAGAAGATGTTCCTATGACAAAATCTCTGGTCAAATGACAATCCACTTCAATATGCTTCGTCCTCTCATGAAAGACTTGGTTCTTGGCAATATGCATGGCAGACTGATTATCCTAATATAGCCTCGTCAAACCCTAATGGTGAACACCTAGTTCGTTGAGTGAACGCTTTGTCCAAACTAGCTCACACGATGTGTTTGCCATTGCGCGGTATTCTGACTCTGCACTGGATCGAGATACAACTGTCTGCTTCTTACTCTTCCAAGATATAAGGTTACCACCAAAGAAAACACAATATTCAGTAGTGGACCTTCTACTAATAGGACAACCCGCCCAATCATTATCACTAAACGCTACGATTCTACTATGTCCCTGATCAGAATAAACAATTCCTTTACTTGGAGAACCCTTGAGATATTTAAGGATCCGAATAGCCGCATCCCAATATGTAGTGTGTGGGGCTGACATAAATTGGATCACTACACTAACAGGAGAAGAAATATCTGGTCGAGTAACCGTTAGATAATTGAGTTCCCGACTAATCTTCGATATCTCTCAGGATCTCCTGGTAATATCGGGGAGTCAGCAGGTTTACACCCAAGTAATCCGCAATTTGACAACATATCGAGAACATACTTTCTTTGACAAATAAGGATCTTACCAGGAGATCGTGATACCTCAATGTCAAGAGAATACTTGAGTATGCCAAGATTTGTAATATGGAATTGTTCACTTAAAATTTTCTTCAATGCTGAAATTCCTTCGACATCTTTTAGTGATAATAAAATCATCAACATATGCAACTAGGATGATGGTCTTTCCCTTTAAGTGTCTATAAAATACAGAGTGGTCATTATCACTCCTGATCATGCCAAACTGACTAAGTGCTTGGGAGAGTCGGCCAAACCAAGCTCGGGGTGACTGTTTTAATCCGTATAAAGACTTTCGCAAGAGACAAACTTTGGAAACCTCCTCCTGAACAACGAAACTAGGTGGCTGGGTCATGTAAACCTCCTCCTCAAGGATTCCATTGAGAAATGCATTCTTGACATCTAATTGGTACAATGGCCAGTGACGAACAACAGCTAGAGATATACATATCCGAACATATGCCATCTTAACAACAGGAGGAAACGTTTCATCAAAATCAATGTCATATGATTGAGAGTACCCTTTATCAACTAAGCGAGCTTTGAGTTGGTGTATTGTCCCATCAGGGTGAACTTTGACTGTGAAAACCCACTTGCATCCGGCTGCCTTTTTGCCAGGAGGGAGAGGACAAAGATCCCACATTTCATTTTCCCGAAGAGCAGACATTTCCTCCTGCATAGCATCAAACCAACCTGGATTGCGCAAGGCCTCTGACACATTATTAGGAACATAGTAACTGTCAAAACTAGTAGTAAAGGCACAGTGAGATGTGGATAGAGCTGCATAAGAACAAAATCGGCCAAGGGGATATCTGGTACTAGGACAGTTACGAGAGGTTTTACGAAGGGCTATAGGTAGGTCAAGATTAGATGTTTGAGGTTGTTGGATTGAAGAAGCAATTTGTGTATTAGGTCTGGCGGGTTCATGTGATTGTGTATGATATGGTGGTGATTTAGTGGTCGGGTCAGGTTTATCGGGAGATGCACAAGTATCATGGTCATGTATAGTCAAGACAGAGTTAGTATTAACAGGTATATGCTTACCCCGTCGAGTATATACCTGAGTGATTGAAGGCGCAGGAGGTGCTGGTGGATCGCCACTCTCGAGGTTTGAAGAAGATTTTGTGTGAACCTCATGATATTTCAGAATAGTCATTATTGGTGGAGAATTACTAGATGTAGATAATGGACTAGATTCAGATTTTGAGAAAAACGGTACAAACTCCATAAAAATAACGTCAGATGAAAAAAAAAGTACCTTCTAAAAGTTGGACTTTAACATTGATAACCTTTTTGAGTTCCAGAATAGCCTAGAAAAATACATCTAAGGGACTTGGGATCGAGTTTCTTACGCCCTGGTCGATCATACACATAACAGGCACACCCAAAGATCTTGGGTGAAACATGGAATAAAGGTGTAGATGGAAATAAAACATTATAGGGTACTAAACCATCAAGGACGGAGGATGGCATCCTATTTATTAGATAACACGCAGTTAGAACCACATCGGTCCAGAAACGATAAAGGACATGGCCATGTATCATCATAGTACGAGCCACCTCAAGTATGTGTCTATTCTTTCTTTCAGCCACTCCATTTTGTTGAGGTGTATAAGCACATGATGATTCATGGACAATACCGTTATTAGACATATATTTTAAAAATTCATTTGTAAAATATTCTTTGGCATTGTCACTACGAAGAGGTTTAACAGTGGTGTCAAATTGAGTTTTCACAAAAGAACAAAATTCTGAAAATTTTGAAAAAATCTCTTGTCTAGATTTAATAACAAAAAGCCAAGTTGCAAGAGAGAAATCATCAACAAAATTAACAAAATATCGGAAATCTGATATGGATGTAACTGGACACGGACCCCATACATCAGAATGAACTAAATCAAAAAGAATGTTAGCTCGATTATCGACTCTAGGTGGATAGGAAGCACGGGCATGCTTTCCATGGACACAAGACTCACAAACTAATTTTGAAATAGACTGAAATTCAGGACGTACTTTCTTCAAAACCTGGAGAGATGGATGCCCCAACTGATAATGAACCTCCTTAGCACTATTATTACTCAGGTATGCCACTCGTTGAGGTGAACTCTCCATGCAATATACGACTTTGTCTTTATATGCAGTGCCAATCAACCTGTTCGTCCCGAGTTCCTGAAATGTGCATTTAGTTGGGGTGAAGATAACAGAGCAGTATAATTGTTCTATTATTTTGCTTACAGATAAAAGGTTTTCAGGAAAAGAAGGAACATATAAAACAAATGATAAAGGCATGTTTTGAGAAATATTAGTGGATCCAATTTCTTCTATATTACCAGGTAGAGCCATTATCTATTTGGACATGTGGTTGTGAAGTGGTGGCTAATCCTGACAGTATATTTTTGTTACCAGTCATGTGGTCAGTGGCACCTGAATCAACAATCCATGATGATTTTGATGCTATAAAACAGCTGGAAGTCATACCTGGGTGAGATGAAGTAGCCCTTTGAGTCTGTGGCTGAGAATTCATATCGGTACGAGAGAAGCCCAGTTTCTCAAGTAGCTAAATAAGTGTAGCGACTTCTTCTGAATTTGTGCGGTCGCTGGGTGATTGGTGGACAGAAGCTACTTGAGAACAAGGAGGGTGTGGTGAACCATTTGGACGCTTTGGGTAATCCCACTTCATGTGACCCCATTCTTTGCAATAGCGACACTGCACATTCTTATGGCTACTAGAATTTGGAGTACCTTCATATCATTTTCCCCCTTGCATAAATGACTGACCTGTGCTCTTAAATTTGTAAGAGTTTGCCACTAACACTGAGTTGTCAGTAATATGAGATGAATCAATTCCATCAGATGGAAACATTTCCCTTAGAAGATGATAGGTAGCAGACAGTGATGGTATAGTTGTTTGACCAAGGAGGATCGGTCGTGTTGAGGAGTATTTGGATGACATACCTCCAATAAATGTGAGTGTATTAAGTTGTTCCCATGTTGTGGTCGATATTTGCCGAAGGGAAATAACTCACTCATCTCATCAGATAATTTCTTGAACTTTGTGAAGTACTCGGCTAGAGTTGCATCGCCTTGTTCACATCTTTCATGTGCCTGAGAATTTCTATAAGCGTGTGCCATGCTGGTTTTTTTTAGAATATGTGGATTGTAGGTGATCCCACGTTTTCTTTGTGGTCTTAAAAGTGTGTACAGTGGACAAAATATCTGGAACCATCGCATTCCATAGTATCATGTGAATAGAGATATCTACAGCTTTCAAATCTTCGGTATTTTGTGATTCTTCTTTCAAATATTTACCCTTTCGAAGTGAATCTAACCCAGTTTCAACAGATATGGACCATTGTTCCCAATTAGTATTAGAGAGACTAACAGGAATTTTCAGTTGACGAGTGGAAACTAGTTGAGAAGTTGTAGGTACAGTAAGGGTGGTGTTATTCTCCATTGTAGAACGGATTTTAGAGAACAAAATAAACTTCAAATAAATGAAGCAACAGATTGGCGGCGGCGGTGAGAATAAAATAAAACTCAAACAATAGCGGAACAGATTGACAGCACGGGCTCAGGAACAGACAGATCAGTGGCGAAACAGAGAACTGAAAATGGCAGATTAAGGAGGAAAGAATGCTGGACGAAACCCTAATTAATTAGGATTCCAGAGACGGCTCTGATACCATGAAAGCTTTTATAAGAAAGATTATATTTTCTGTGTATTTCACTAATGAAGGTTACATGTTTATATAGCTAAATACAAATGATAAACTAAGAAAGTAAATAATCTAACTTAGTCTAGAATCAATCTGAGATAGTCTAGAATCGATTTACGATAGTCTAGGATCAATCTAAGATATTTACATCAATCGTAGATATTCTTTCTATCTTTAACACGCTCAAGGCATATGATTTACGAATTTGTAGGGCCATTGTAGAAATTATTGACATAATGAGACGAGGATTCTGATGGTCAACAAATAATGGCAAGAGAGTATTCTTCTTGTTAGATTTGTGGATTGGTGATTCTCCTTTGATGAATCGTGCTATTGGAGTAGTTGGAGGAGAGGAGGCATTTAAAAAAATAAAATTATGTGCTAAGTGATGGTTAGTGGAATTGAGAACAATGGTGGTGTTATTCTCCATTGTAGAACGACTGTTAGAGAACAAAATAAACTTCAAATAAATGAAGCAACAGATCGGCGACGGCGGTGAGAATAAAATAAAAATCAAACAATAGCGGAACAGATTGACAGCACAAGCTCAGGAACGGACAGATGAGTGGCGAAACAGAGAACAGAAAACAGCAAAATAAGGAGGGAAGAATGCTGGACGAAACCCTAATTTGGATTCAAGAGACGGCTCTGATACCATGAAAGCTTTTGTAAGAAAGATTATATTTTTACACAAATGAAGGTTACATGTTTATATAGCTAAATACAAATGATAAACTAAGGAAGTAAATAATCTAACTTATTCTAGAATCAATCTGAGATAGTCTAGAATCAATTTACGATAGTCTAGGATCAATCTAAGATATTTACATCAATCGTAGATATTCTTTCTATCTTTAACACGCTCAAGGCATATGATTTACGAATATGTAGGGCCATTGTAGAAATTATTGACATAGTGAGACGAGGATTCCAATGGTCAACAAATGATGGCAGGAGAGTATTCTTCTGGTTAGATTTGTGGATTGGTGATTCTCCTTTAATCAATCGTGCTACTGGAGTAGTTGGAGGAGAGGAGAAATTTAAAAAAAATAAAATTATGTTCTAAGTGATGGTTAGTGGAATTGAGATATTTTTCAACATCTTCTTCCATTCTCGAAGCTACTTGATCTCGTCGGTATTAGAATGGAGAGGGAGCGGGATGGAAATGATAGACTATCTTGGACGCAGGAAATTAATGGTGTTTATTCGGTAAAATCGGCATTATGGAAGTATAATAAAAATAAGGTTAATGAAGAAGTTAATTGGGAGAGTATATGGAGGTTAAATTGCTTTCAAAGAACGCGAGTTTTAGTTGGGAGGGCGGTACAAAAGAGATTACCAACGAGGGAAAATATAAGTGTTGGTAAAAATATTGAAACTGTAATTCGTTTTAAACGAAAAAACCTTAATGCGGAAAAACTTTAAAAGAAATAGTAGTGACGGAAAATAAAAGACAAGAAAAGTAAAAGACGAGGAAATAAAAGACGAGAAAAAATACGAACCGGAAAACTGGAGGAGATGAACGGAGAAGATGAACGGAGTGTAGTGCCGTGGAGGAGCCACTGCCTTAAGAACGATTTCCGGGACAGCCGAGATGCTATACTGTTTCTCCGAACGTTCCCCAAGGTTTGAACACTACGAACCAGCTCTCGTGTGCACTCACAAGAGATGGCTTGGAATCTGTATAAAACTTCGCTCAAGAACAGTAAGGGGAGAATATCAGTAGGGAGAGGATTTTCGTGAGAGAGGTGTGATTTTTGGAAGAGGGGAAACACTCTTTATATAGGGATGGAAAAGCTGTTACGAAACCAAAACACATCCCATGATCTCCGCACCTGTTACGAGCGGAGATAATGGCCAAGGAATAAACCGCAGGCAATAAATCCGCATAAGTCAAAAGCATTTTTAAAACGTGGGAAATGAGGAGAAAAGAAATCATAACGGGTAGACAAAGCCAAAATTAAAAATAAAATAAATCCTGGTAACAAAACTTATTTATTTTTATTTTTTAATTCCCCAAGACCCAAGACCCAAGACCCAAGACCCAAGACCCATGACCCATGACCCATGACCCGGACCCGGGCTCGGGCCGGGTGGGTGGTGGTGGTGCGCGCGTGTGGGCTTTCCCATTATCCTTTCATGTGCATGGGTGTTAGTCTTTTGGTAGCTAATAGTATCTCTTAGCATATAAATGGGTTAAAACCCAATCTTAAGCCCCCATGAATAGGCTTAAGCCCCATCCCCCTCGACATCTCCAGAACTACTCTTCTGGTTAAACCTTTAGTGAATGGATCAGCCAAATTTTTCTCAGATTTGACAAAGTCCAATGCTATCACACCATTCTTCAGTAACTGTTTTACTGAGCTATGTCTAATCCGAATATGTCTCCGTTTTCCATTATAGGAGCTGTTGTGAGCAACGCTGATAGCTGCTTGCGAGTCACAATGAAGAGAGACTGGTACAGCTTTATCTTCCCATAACGGTATATCTGCTAGGAGACTCCTCAACCATTCGGCTTCTTGTCCTGCCAACTCTAGTGCTATGAACTCAGATTCCATGGTTGATCGTGCTATACAAGTTTGTTTAGACGACTTCCATGATATAGCTCCTCCACCTAAGGAAAAAACATAACCACTAGTAGAGCTTACTTCATCATTATCTGATATCCAATTCGCATCACAGTAGCCTTCCAAGACAGCAGGGAATCTACTATAGTGTATGCCTATATCCATAGTACCTCTAAGATATCTCAGTAATCTCCGAAGAGCAGCCCAATGATCACTACTAGGGTTATGGGTATAGCGACTAAGTCTACTTACTGCATAGGCGATATCAGGTCGAGTGTAGTTCATTAAGAACATCACACTTCCTATTACCTTAGCGTATTCGGTTTGAGATATTGAATTTCCCTTGTTCTTAGTCAAATGAATACTAGAGTCATAAGGGGTTCTAGCAGGTATGACATCAAAGGAGTTGAATTTCTTCAACAACTTCTCTACATAATGGGATTGATTAAGAGATATACCATTTTCATTTCTTAGAATCTTAACCCCTAAGATAACATCAGCTTCACCCATGTCTTTCATCTCAAACTTTGATGATAAGAAATCCTTAGTCTCATTAATAACTTTAAGGCTTGTGCCAAAGATCAGCATGTCATCTACATATAGACATATGATCACACATTCAGATCCTAACACCTTCATGTAAACACATGAATCAGAGGTGTTGACTATAAATCCATCGTTAGCTAAGGTACTATCTAATTTTTCGTACCATTGTTTGGGTGCTTGTTTCAAACCATATAGAGATTTCTTAAGCTTGCATACTTTGTCTTCTTGACCAGATGCCACAAACCCTTCGGGTTGTACCATATATATCTCCTCCTCTAAGTCTCCATTCAAAAACGTGGTCTTAACATCCATCTGATGTATAGTGAGTTTATGAATAGAAGCTAAGGCTATGAGAGTTCTTATAGTGGCTATTTTGGTCACTGGGGAATAGGTGTCAAAGTAGTCCAAGCCTTTCTTTTGAGTAAAACCTCGAATTACAAGTCTAGCCTTAAATTTCTCTATGGAACCATCTGGTCTAAATTTCCTCTTAAAGATCCATTTGCTACTAATAGGCTTACACCCCTTTGGTAAGTCAGTTAAATCCCAAGTGTGGTTTGATCTAATAGATTCTATTTCACTGTTTACTGCCTCTTTCCAGAAGCTAGCATCAACAGATCTCATGGCTTCGGAAAAGGTCTTAGGATCTTCCTCAAGAAGGAAACAAGAGACTAGTTCTTCACATAGCATATCTATGTGAAAATCCTCAGTCAAGAAGGCAGTGATAAAGTCTGGTCCAAAGCTCGACTCAGTCCTACGTCTTTTACTTCTCCTAATTTCGTTGTCAGGGTATGTTCCTGAACTCGAAGGGGGAAGAGAAGCAGACAGATTATCACTAACAGGTATAGCAGTATTGACTGGTGAGTCATTACTGGTAGAAGATGAGGCATGATGAACAATATCCTTTTTCAAGGGAAATATATGTTCAAAGAATTCAGCGTCTCTAGATTCACTAATAGTGTTATCAACTAAGGACATAAACCTATAAGCTGCACTATTTTGAGCATATCCTATAAAGATAGAGTCTATGGTTTTGGGTCCGATGTTGACTCTCTTAAAGTCGGGTAAAGCTACCTTAGCTAAACACCCCCACACTCTTAAAAATTTCAGGTTAGGAGGGTATCCTTTCCATAGCTCGTAAGGGGTCTTATCTATACGTTTATGGGGTACTCGGTTTAACACATAACAAGCAGATAAGACAGCTTCCCCCCACATGTTGGATGGTAGGCTTGAACTAATTAACATGGCATTCATCATTTCCTTAAGGGATCTATTTTTTCTTTCTGCTATGCCATTTTGTTGGGGTGTATAAGGGGCACTAAGTTCATGAATAATCCCATTATTTTCACAAAATTCTTTAAGTGTGTTCGAACTATATTCACCGCCCCTATCGGACCTAAACCTTTTAATCTTTCTATCTATTTGGTTTTCAACCTCTACCTTATATTTTAAAAAGGTGGATTCTGCTTCATCTTTAGACTTTAAAAGGTATACTTTGGTGAACCTAGAGTAGTCATCTACAAAGGTCATATAATAAAGTTTTCCTCCTCTACTAGCGGTAGTTTTAAAGTCAGCTAAGTCAGAATGCACTAGTTCTAAGAGTTGAGTTTCTCTAGTGGTCACGGTTTTAAAGGGCTTTTTAGCATGCTTAGCCTCTAGGCATATTTGGCACTTAAGAAAATCATCATTACCGTTTCCATGTATTAGTCCATGAGTTTTAAGTCTTTTAATAGAGGAAACATTTAAGTGTCCTAGTCTAGCATGCCACATATCAAGAGATTCAACAATATAAGCAGAAGTAGATGCATTCTCATTCAAAGCAGAAAAAACATTAAGTACAAATAGTCCACCATTAAGGTAACCTTTTCCTACAAAGTCACCATTTCTAGAGATAATAATTTTCCCACCCTCAAAAACAAGTTTAAGTCCAGCTTTGTTTAGAAGAGACCCAGAGACTAAATTTCTACGAAGCGTGGGGACATACAAAACATCATTAAGGGCTAAGGTCTTGCCAGAGGTAAGTTTAAGACACACCTTTCCCTTGCCAAGGACGCCAGCAGTGGTAGAGTTTCCCATGTAAGCGCATTCCCCATCAGCTACATCTTCAAACCCTTGGAACAACTCTTTGTTGGCGCAGAAGTGTCTTGAAGCTCTAGTATCGAGAATCCATTCGGCCTTGTTTTCTACCAAATTAGTTTCGACCATTACCGCGGCAATTACCTCTTCAGTTTCAGTCAGGTTTGCGCGAGGGGGGTTGTTTGTTTTGAACCTGTCGTTGCATTGGTATGCCTTGTGTCCTTCCTTCCCACAAACGTAACAGGTTGCCTTGTTTTTCTGAATATTGCCAGATGGTTTGAAGTTGTTACCCCCAGATTTGTTGAAGTTACCCTTTGATTTGTTGTTCTTATGCTGACCACGAGATTTTCCTTTACCTTTGTTCTGACCATAAGATTTGTTGTTACCATACCCAGAAGTCTCGACCAAATTTGCCTTCGAAGAATAATGAGGCAGAATTTCAGACTTATCTTTTATGCGATTTGCCTCTTCAGTTCTCATGTGGCTGATTAGTTCTTGGATCGTCATGTCTTTCTTCTTATGTTTGAGGTGGTTGCGGTAGTCACTCCAGGATGCCGGAAATTTCTCAAGTAAAACGTTAGCTTGTAAAATTTCACATAATTTCATACCTTCGGATACAATTTCGGCACAGAGATTTTCGTAAACATGAACTTGTTCCATGATTGGCTTTTGATCAGTTATTGTGAATTTGAGCCAGGTTCCGACCACGTATTTTTTCTTACTGGAGTCGTCACCTCCGTACTTAGTGTTTAAACGGTCCCAGATATTTTTTGCAGATTTTTCATTTACGAATAAATCAAAGAGTGGATTTGACATGTGATTTAAAAGGTGACCCCTGGTAAGTTTATTAGCTTTTTCGTATTTTAAAAGACGAGCGGCTATAGTAGCATCCGCATCGCTAGTTGCAACAGGAGGGTTTTCAGAAAGCACAAAGTCAATTTCTAATTGTTCGAAGAAAATGAGGAGTTTTTGGGACCAACGTTTGAAATTAGAACCATCAAGTGGTTCGAGTTTTGACATATCGGGCAAAGTCTTCAAAACAGAAGGGGAGGCCATTACAGTTTTAGAAATAAAGAGAAAATCGTTCTTAAATTGTTGGTAAAAATATTGAAACTGTAATGGGTTTTAAACGAAAAAACCTTAATGCGGAAAAACTTTAAAAGAAATAGTAGTGACGGAAAATAAAAGACAAGAAAAGTAAAAGACGAGGAAATAAAAGACGAGAAAAAATACGAACCGGAAAACTGGAGGAGATGAACGGAGAAGATGAACGGAGTGTAGTGCCGTGGAGGAGCCACTGCCTTAAGAACGATTTCCGGGACAGTCGAGATGCTATACTGTTTCTCCGAACGTTCCCCAAGGTTTGAACACTACGAACCAGCTCTCGTGTGCACTCACAAGAGATGGCTTGGAATCTGTATAAAACTTCGCTCAAGAACAGTAAGGGGAGAATATCAGTAGGGAGGGGATTTTCGTGAGAGAGGTGTGATTTTTGGAAGAGGGGAAACACTCTTTATATAGGGATGGAAAAGCTGTTACGAAACCAAAACACATCCCATGATCTCCGCACCTGTTACGAGCGGAGATAATGGCCAAGGAATAAACCGCAGACAATAAATCCGCATAAGTCAAAAGCATTTTTAAAACGTGGGAAATGAGGAGAAAAGAAATCATAACGGGTAGACAAAGCCAAAATTAAAAATAAAATAAATCCTGGCAACAAAACTTATTTATTTTTATTTTTTAAGACCCATGACCCATGACCCGGCCCCGGGCGCGGGCCGGGGGGGTGGTGGTGCGCGCGTGTGGGCTTTCCCATTATCCTTTCATGTGCATGGGTGTTAGTCTTTTGGTAGCTAATAGTATCTCTTAGCATATAAATGGGTTAAAACCCAATCTCCCCACTGTGGGAAATAAACTAAACCACCCCATGCTAAAACATGGACATGAAAATGGAGCCAACAATAAGTAGATGTGGTACATGTGGATTGTTCCTCTCTATGCCCTTTTTGAGAAATGGAGGAAGAGACAGCGATATATATATATCAAGGAATATGAAAAAATTAAATCGGTTTGGAATGCGATTAAGAGTGAGGTGTTTAATGCGATCTATTGTTTCTGGAGAAAGGCAATTTAATGCAGGGACTTTGTATGCAATTTCTGGAAATATTCCATGAATTTGCAGCTGCAGATTAGTAACTCCAGAGGACATCCTACAAAAGGAGGAGAATCACGGTCTCTTCTAGACGTTTGTTAGATCAGCAGGGCCAGCTCCGGGGTCAGCCTCAACATATCCGGCAGGCTCATAGCAGCAGCCTCAATATATCAAATTCTTCCCTGGCTTAGCGGCAGGAAGGAGATATAAACCAGCAGCTCCTTTACTTGGATGGTACTCCTGATTTCAACTTGCGCATGAGAGATAACAGACCTGCTGCTGAATCATCTTCTCAGCGTAATGGATTATTGCCTGGTGCTAGCACGATGGATTGGTGGAACAAAATTTAGCGAGTAAGAAATTATTCACCGGGGTGATATGGAGCGTGTTCTTCGGCGCTTTACTTGAAACCATCTGGAAGGAACAGAATGACATAGTTTTCAATGGTAGCGAGATGTCCAATGGTAAGATTAGAGTGAAAAATGCTACATACAAGGCGCAAGTCTACATCAAAGCCTGTGATAATATTCCGAGTAAAACACCATCTAAAAAGAGATTAGTAGAATTGATTGGATAGACTAAACCGAACCAGGGATTAAAATGAATACTGATGGGAGCTGGAATAGATGGTGTCATAAGGGAGGTGATGGTGGAATGGTTCGAGATAAAAAAGGCTATTGGGTTTGGGGCTTCCCTTTCAGAACCAATAATAATTGGCCATTCTTACCGAGATAATTGCGTTATACGAATGGTTATGAGCCAAGGAGGGTTGAGGGGGTCCAGGGCCCCCATGAATTTTCTTACAAAAAAAAAATATAACTAAACATTAAAAAAAAAATTTATAAGTAAATAATCCCGTAAAATCTTCATTTGGTCCCCCCTAATTTTTAAAATTTATTTTATTAGGTTATAAATTACTTTAATTATATGATTTTTAATTTTTTTTATATATAATATATGTAATTTTTTATAAAAAATAAAGAACTTATAGAGTAATTAATTAAAAAAATAATAATAACAAGACTTATATTTCAATATTACAAAATATAGGGACCTATAGTGCAGTTTTGCATAATATAAGGACTTATAGTGCAATTTTGTATAATGTAAGGACCTATTTTGCAATTTTACATAATATATTGACTTATAAATAAATTGAAGGCCCCTACAAAAATTCCTGGCTCCGCCCCTGATTACGAATGGTTGAAGATATGAGGGCGAATGAAGTGATAGTGGAGGTCGATTCTTGGGGAGCAATTGAGGTAATTCGTAAGAGTTGGATCGTTTGGATTCGGGAGATACTTGCAATAAATTTCTTATTCTCCCTAAAGGGCATATATAGAGAAATTAATGAGTTTGTGGATTGGCAGGCACATAGAGGGATAGCCCAAGATGAACCATTCCTGGCATATCTGATCCTCCGAGTGGGGTATGGCATCTATTGACGCGCGATAGGATGTGATGGAAGACGCTGAGGATGATACACAGCCCTGGCTTAATTGAGGATTCTAGATTAGAATTTCACGATCCATGTTGCGTCTCCATTGTAACAAAAAGAAAAAAAAATATGTGGAGTCGAGACGGATTGTTACCCTTTTCTGAGAATCAATATAACAAACTTTCTTGTTTTCTTTTTGTAATCAAATAGATGTTGCAAAGAGAAAAGAGGCCAAAGAAGTGAATCCATCGTTAAATTCTTCAAAAGATGAAGAAATTTAAATATTCCGAGCTAGTATTAGCAACTGATAATTTTAATTCAAACAATTTCTTAGGCGAGGGTGGTTTTGGTAAAGTTTATAAAGGTGTATTGCAAGGCCAGGTTAGTTTTGGAACATACTTTTTCTCGTGTTTTGTCTGAGAAATTCTGAATCAGGTATGTTATCAAACAAGAGGTAGCTATTAAGCAACTTGATCATAATGGAGGTCAAGGAATGAGAGAATTTGTAGTTGAAGTAATGACATTAAGCATGGTTGATCACCCAAATCTCGTTAAATTAATCGGTTGTTGCACTGAAGGGCATCATAGACTGTCAATTTACGAGTTTATGCCATTAGGTTCACTCGAGCATCATCTACATGGTATAAGCAAGATAAAGCCTCTGGATTGGAATACTCGAAGGAAAATAGCAGCTGGTGTAGCAAATAGATTAGAATATTTACCTAATATAATGAATCAACCGATTATATGTCGAGACTTGAATGTTTTATTTAGCAAAAGTGGGTCCCTCTGGAGATGATACTCATGTTTCAACTAGAGTGATGGGTACTTATGGATATTGGGCACCTGAATATGCTATGACAGGTCAGCTTACTTGGAAATCCGAAATTTATAGCTTTGGTGTTATGCTTCTCGAGATTCTAACTGGTAGAAAAGCTACCAACAGTACAAAACCTGCTTAGGAGCAAAACTTAGTTGCATGGGTAAGTAAGATTTTCTCCATTTTTTACATAAATTATTAATTTTGTGTAAATGCAGGCTAGGCCATTGTTTAGGGATTGGAATAAATTTTATTTGATGGCGGATCCTACACTTGAAGGGCGTTACCCTCCGAAAGCTTTATACCAAGCGCTTGCTATTTGTGCGATGTGTTTACAGGAGAATTCTGGTTCTAGGCCACAAGTTTCGGATATTGTTTCGGCTTTTAATTACCTTATGACACAGAAGTATAATCCAAATGCAATAAGGACCCAGAAGAATGATTTAAGTGCAGTAAGGACACAAAAGAGTGATCAAAGTGGACCATCTGTGGAGGGAAAGTATTCTTGTTTAATATAGGCAAAAAAATTGAAAGCAAATATTGAATCAACTCGCAGCGATTTAAAACATCCCATCCACTTAGTCAATTAACAGAGCATTTAATTCAGAAACAGGCCCAGGTTGAGTCACTTTCATCCGAGAAAGCCACACTTATGTTCAAAATTGAGGTAATATCTTTCCTTTCAATGGATTCATCCCATCAAGGCTTCAATGTTGCTGATATTACTTAGATTTGTCAACATGCTTGCAACTAAGAATTCATTATTTTCAATAATGCCCATGAAGATTAAGGCAGCAAAAGAGTGTGAGTGATGCGGATATTCGAATGTATCAGGCATTTGCGCAGAGTAGAGTTTTAGTTTGCGGATACAGCTGCTACTGGTGGAGGATATATTTAAATTTGGCTGGTGTATAGATTCCATTATTTCCTACTACTTATCTTTAATCTTTTACATGTATGATTCTTTTGGCGTCTAATTTTTTTTTTTCATTATTTTTTTTTTCTAATAATAAATCAGAGTTTATGACCAAAATAAAAATATATATATATATATATATGTGAAGAGGATAAGAGACTAAGGACTAATTTTTAGCTCTTGCTATGCTCAAATTTATTGTATAATTCTCTTGATACTTGCTCCAAGTGACTGTCATAATTTTGCTTTATATAAAATGACTTATCTACGTTACAATTTTTAAAGTAACAAATAATGTTGAGTTTTAAAACATAAACCATTGAGGTTATATGCCTTATGATTTCTACAATTTTTGTATGCCTAAAATTCAGTTTGACATACTATCACGGGCATACGTGTCTATAGTAAAAGACCAACAAAACCTTTTACACTGTAAACAGGCTATGGGAGATGCCTTATTGAGACATCGATGTGCTCATTAACAGGTAAGTTACTGTTATAGAACACCCTTTTTGCTGATTTGCAGACTCCAAATGGAAGATATTCTAAACATGAGATAATCAATTATTCAAAAAATGCTAACCTTTTTTTTTTAGTAAAAAAAAAAAAGAAAAAGGTAACCGATCAATAACGCAACACAGCTGTTCTAAGATTTTCACCTAGAAAATACTCTAACAAACATGCCAGATTGATATCCTCCGAAATAAGATCACCAAAACATCACTTTTTAGGTGGATTAATTATAAAAGAGAGAAAAAAAATTATAGGGGAAAATTCAATAATTATAGTTAACTTATACAATCCCATGTTCAGTTATAAACTTAAATTAAATAGAAAACCATAATCTTTAACACAAACATTTGATAGTTGTAAAAAACCTATGGCTTTTTAAAAGGCTTACAACATAAGTAGTTATGTCTCGATACCCAAAGGTCACGAATTTTCTCAATACATTCTACAAGCAAGTTTGGCTTTATAGCAGCTTTTGAATGCATTTCTTGTAAAGGATTTATGTCTTCCGTGTGCATTCCTTTTAAGGATATTAGAGAAGGAACCATACCACATAATAACTTTTTGTCTGAAGGTAATTCGACACGATATAGAATTTTGGAGTCAATATCATATTCAAATTGATAATGATAAGGGTTAGCAATTCCAATTCGGCCATTTAATACCCTATACACACTTAGGTTCTTACTCATATTATATGGATATTTTTTCATAAAATCAAAAGGAATAATCATTTTCTTTGACCATGTTTGTTTCTCGAAATTCTCCAACACCCACACATGTAACTCTTGGTCGATTATATACCCGAGTGACAGTTTCTCATCCCAAGCAAACGTCTGAAACTCATCTCCACATGATTTAATTTTCTGTCTTTTATATTCTTAGCTTTAGTTTATTAGAAAATCAAACAAAAATCTATTTTTCTTTACTTTTATTTGCGTTTAGTTGTTCTATCTTTATTTATTTGCACTTGCTATTTGCATAAGATTCCTCTAACCTCTGTAGTCTCTGCGGAACGAATCTTTATCTAAAACTTGCATACGATCTGTATACTTGCAGAACCGTGTAGTTCTAGGGTGTTTTTGCACTTATTTTATATCTTATTTTATCACACCCTAGGCCCCACCAAGTTTTTGGCGCCGCTGCCGGGGACTACATCGTTAGTCCTTGTGCATATATCTTGTGCTTTTATTTTTAGTTAGTTCTATTTTACGCTTTTTGTTTTTAGTTTTTGTTTTTCAGATTTAGTTACAGATGGAGAACCCAAGGAGACTTGAGCTACCCATCGACTTCAGAGTGGAGCCACGAGGAATTCGCGCTCCAGAAATCCAAGCCGCTAAATTTAAACCTGATCCTGGGATGTTAACTCAGTTTGCGTCTCATGGATTATTCAGCGGAGATGCACATCAAGATCCGATCCGATATACTCAGAAATTCATGCAGATCTGTGATGCCTATATCGTAAGAGGAGTTACTAGGGAGCAAGTATATTACTTGATGTTCCAGTTCTTCTTGACCGGATGTGCAAGCGATTGGTATGATGCCCAATACCCTCATATTATTCCAGATTGGGACAAGCTTCAAACAAGATTCCTAGACCGTTTTTATCCGGTTAGTAGACGTTTAAAAGACATGTTGGAGCTTGAACAATTTATACAGAAAGAGGAAGAGAGTTTGGGTGAAGCATGGTTACGATTTACAGAGAAGAAAGCGAGGTGTCCATATCATAGATCCTCGCCAGAATATTATTTAACCTTGTTTTATGGAGGCCTTAATGACAAATCAAGAGAGAAAGCAGATTCGGTAGGAAACGCAGGTTTTGTGTTGCTAGATCCTGTAGAAGCTGAGTTGGGGATGGAAAGAATTCTTGAGAACGAGAGAAGTTGGCCAAGGAAATCAGTAAAGGAGAACAATTCAGAATCTCTAAAGCTTAAGGAATTGGCTAAACAACTCGAAGAGCTGACAGAACAAGCCCGAACAATTGCTCAGGTAAATATGGTACGCACAATTCCTTCGTGTCTTGGTTGTGGATCAAGAAATCATGTGTGGGCGGGATGTATGAATAATCCAGCAGTAGCTTCCGTTCAATATCCTCAAGATAAATATTACTCGAATAGTTACAATCAAGAAAGCTACACTAATTATCAACAACCTCCACAACAAAAGAGTTGGGACAGAAAACAAGAAACTAGTCAGCAACCCCAACTTCAATCTTATAATCCTCCACAACCTATTCAGAAAAAGGCACCCATTGTTAAGAAAACTTGTCAAGAACCGAAGAAAGATCCACCTAAACAATCAATGCAATTGGCAAAACAAGAACAACTCCAGAGTTTGACTTCAAGTATGACTAAATTAATGCAAAACGTTGAGAAGAAAATAAATTATAGCCAACAGAGAGTTCGAACTCAGGAGAAGGTTATAAAGCAACTAGAGCATACTATATCACAGATGGCGAGTACATTACAAACTAGGCCGAAGGGGCAACTCCCAAGTGATACTATTGCTCCTAGAGACGATTCTTGCCATGCAGTTGAATTGCGAAGTGGGAAGCAACTGCCTCCACCAAGACCAGAACCAGAGCCTATCCCTATTCCAGAACAAAGGGGGGAAGAAATAATCAAAGATACAGTCAAGGAGGTAGTTCAACCAAAAAGTGTCCAAGCCGAGACACCTGATAAGACAAGACAACCAGTGGAACTCAGTACACGCCCTCCACCACCATACCCTTCACGTGTCAGGAAGAAGGACAATGACCTGGAATTCAAGAAGTTCATTGACATGTTGAAGAAATTAGAAATCAATATACCCCTTGTTGAAGCTCTTAAGAGGATGCCAAGCTACATGAAATTTATGAAAGACATTCTCTCCAACAAGCGAAGTATAGAGACTGGGGAACCAATTGGATTACCTAGGGAGTGCAGTGCTATATGTCAAAATGAGTTGCCACCGAAACTAGAAGATCCCGGAAGTTTTACAATTCCCATCGGCATTGGAGAAAGTTGGACCGGGAAAGCCTTGTGTGATTTAGGTGCGAGCATCAATCTCATGCCTAAATCCCTGTTCGAGAAGCTTAATATCGGAGAAGTAGTACCTACATCTGTGGTACTACAAATGGCGGATCGCTCCCTCTCACGACCAATAGGTAAAATTGAAGATGTTTTAGTTAACGCGGGCTCTTTTATTTTTCCTTGTGATTTTATTATCCTTGACTACGACGCGGATAAGAATGTCCCCATCATTTTGGGTAGACCATTCTTAGCCACGGGGCGTACACTAATTGATGTTGAGAATGGTGAGTTGATCATGAGAGTACAAGGCGAACAGATACGATTCAATGTGTTTCAGGCTATGAAATATCCTAAAGCGAAAGACGAGTGCTTTAAAGTAGATGTCATCGAAAAAATTACGCAAGAAGTCTTCAATGAAGAGAACTTAAATGATGATCTTGACAAAACCTTAGCACCTGAAATACCAGAATTCGAGATTCCCCCTGAAGATGTTGCTGCATTAGGGTTAAACGTGAGAGAACTACTTCGAGAGCCAGGTGACATTGAACCAATGAGACAACCATCTATAATATGTCCACCTGTTCTCGAAGAAAAACCACTTCCAGATCACTTACGCTATGCATATCTAGGTACGAACAAAACTTTGCCTGTTATTATTTCTGCTAACCTTTCAGGTCCTCAAGAGGAAAAGCTACTTCAAGTACTTCGCGCAAACAAAGAAGCAATTGGATGGACTATTGCTGACATCAAGGGAATTAGTCCTTCCGTTTGCAAACACAAAATCATTCTTGAAAACGAAGGTGGGCGATCTATAGAAGGACAGAGAAGACTCATGCCAGCTATGAAAGAAGTAGTAAGGAAGGAAGTTATCAAGTTGTTAGACGCAGGAATTATCTATCCGATTGCTAGCAGTGATTGGGTTAGTCCAGTACAGTGTGTTCCTAAGAAAGGAGGTTTCACTACCATCCTTAATGAGCAAGGCGAAGCCATACCATCAAGACCAGTTGTAGGGTGGCGCGTGTGCATGGATTACCGAAGACTGAACAAAGCAACGAAGAAAGATCACTTCCCGTTACCTTTCATTGATCAGATGCTAGACAAGCTTGCAGGGAGAGAATATTATTGTTTCCTAGACGGATATTCGGGTTATAATCAGATTTGTGTGGATCCCCTCGATCAACACAAAACAACTTTTACATGTCCGTTTGGTACTTTTGCTTACAGAAGAATGCCGTTTGGTTTATGCAATGCACCTGCCACGTTCCAGAGGTGCATGATGGCTATATTTTGGGACATGATTGATAAATATTTGGAGGTTTTTATGGATGATTTTTCAGTGTTTGGAGACAGTTTTGATGATTGTTTGAGTAATCTAGAGAAAGTCCTTGTGAGATGTAGAGAAAAAGATCTCGTGCTTAATTGGGAAAAATGCCACTTCATGGTTCAAGAGGGAATTGTGTTGGGACATAAAGTTTCGAAGGCAGGGATGGAGGTTGATCGTGCTAAAATTGAAGTTATCAAAACACTACCACCTCCGGTTTCTGTTAAAGGAGTGAGAAGTTTCTTGGGTCACGCAGGATTTTATCGACGATTTATTAAAGATTTCTCCAAGATCGCCAAACCGCTCTGCTCTTTACTTGAAAAGGATACTCCTTTTAATTTTACTGAAGAATGTCTTCAAGCGTTTTTGACGATTAAGGAAAAACTGATCTCTACACCTGTTGTTATACCTCCTGATTGGAACGCTCCGTTTGAACTTATGTGCGATGCTAGTGATCACGCTATGGGTGTTGTGTTGGGACAGAGGAAAGACAAGATTTTCCACACGATTTATTACGCAAGCAAGACTTTCAACGCTGCCCAGATGAATTATACAGTGACGGAGAAAGAGATGTTGGCCGTGGTTTATGTTTTCGATAAATTTCGTCCCTATCTGGTTGGGAAGAAAACTATTGTATACACGGACCATTCAGCTATTAGGTACCTCATGGAGAAAAAGGACGCTAAGCCGCGTCTCATTAGATGGGTACTATTGCTTCAAGAATTCGACATAGATATTCGAGACCGAAAAGGATGCGACAATCAAGTTGCTGATCACTTATCAAGGCTCGAAGGATCTAATGCGAACAAGGAACCATTGTTGGTTAAAGAGGTATTCCCTGATGAACAACTTTTTGCTATTAAACGTGCTTTTGTGCCATGGTATGCAGATCTAGTCAACCTCATTGTGAGTGGTGTCTTTCCCAAAGATTTCCACCCACAACAAAGACAAAGACTGAACCACCAGGCCAAACAGTATTATTGGGATGAACCGTACCTCTGGAAGATATGTAGTGACCAAGTGGTTAGAAGATGTGTACATGAAGGTGAGATGGAGAAAATTATTGAAAGTTGTCATAGTTCACCTTATGGAGGTCACTTTAAAGGCGATAGAACCGCAGCTAAAATTCTTCAATCCGGGTTCTATTGGCCAACCATACACAAAGATTGTCACAGTTTCGTCCAGTCATGCCACAGATGCCAAAAAACTGGTAATATATCAAAAAGAGACGCGATGCCGCTTAATAACATTCTTGGAGTTGAGATCTTTGATGTATGGGGAATAGATTTCATGGGACCTTTCATCACTTCCTATGGAAATCTTTATATTTTGCTTGCAGTAGACTATGTATCGAAATGGGTAGAAGCAGTGGCAACACCAAAGAACGATGCTCAAACAGTGATTAAATTCTTAAAATCAAACATCTTTTCAAGACATGGTACGCCACGTGTTCTCATCAGTGATAAAGGTACCCATTTTCTTAATGCTCCCGTGAGACATTTTCTTAAAAAGTTTGGAGTGAAACACCGTACTTCAACCGGTTATCACCCACAAACTAACGGTCAAGCTGAAGTTTCTAATCGGGAAATTAAATCTATTCTGGAGAAGACCGTGAACAAATCAAGAAAAGACTGGTCTTTAAAGCTAGATGATGCTCTCTGGGCATACAGAACAGCATTTAAAACACCAGTTGGGGCATCTCCATATCGCATGGTCTACGGCAAAGCGTGTCATCTACCGATTGAACTAGAAGCTCGAGCCTACTGGGCTATTAAAACTCTGAATCTAGACCCAGATTTGGCCGGGAAACAAAGGATGATGCAATTGAACGAATTGGAGGAGCTTCGTTATCATGCCTATGAAAATTCACGTCTCTATAAGGAGAAAACAAAGCGATGGCATGATAAACGGCTCCGTCCAAAGAATCTCGAGATTGGACAGAAGGTTTTATTATACAACGCTCGATTTTCAAACTACCCAGGAAAGCTTAAATCCCGTTGGGAAGGACCTTACATTGTTACCAAAGTCACACCGCATGGTGCGATTGAGATTGAAAATCCAGCCGAGCAACGGACATTCATGGTGAATGGCCAGCGTTTGAAGAGATACTATGACAGTGAGGACTTTGAGCAAGGAGAGAAAATCTACCTTGTCGAATGCGATTAGCCTGAGGTACACGTCTAACTCAAAGACGTTAAACAAAAGTGCTCTTGGGAGACACCCCTTGTTTTAATTGCTTTTTAGATTAGTTGTTTTTGCTTTGTAGTGTTTAATCTTAAGTTAGTGTATATTTTTAATTGTGTTTTCAAGCTAATGGGAGAGAAAGGTAGTGTGTTATTATGCAGGAAACGAGTTTGGGGTCAAAAGGAAAAATCTGGAGGAACTTCAAGCCTGGCGCGGACTACCCCGCGGACTACCCCATGGTCCGCAGGGATGCACCGCGCCCCAAAAACCCGTGCCACGGGTTGGCTAGCTCGGGTTTTATCCAGAAGGTCGAAAAAAATCACGGGGCATGGCGCGGTACACCGGACCCTAGTCCGCACGGTAAAAACCCGTACCACGGGTTGGGTATCTCGGGTTTTTTGACGGACATGCCACGGACTACCCCCTACACCGCACCCCTGGTCCGCGACCCAAAAACCCGTACCACGGGGTGCTAGCTCGGGTATTATCCAGTGGGTCAAAATTTTGGAGCAACAGAAGCTGCGGTACACCGCGGGATATGTCCGGTGCACCGCAAGAGGCGGTTCAAGAAGGAATTCTTTTCCTAATTAAACTCTTACCTTATGAGATTAACCCTAGCCTTCCACCCACGAATTTTTCAGACCCAAACCCTATATAAACATCTTAAAGCTTGTGCAAACCTTCACAATTAACACAGCAACTCATCAAATCCTCTCCATCATCTTCCATAAACACAATCCTTCATCAAATTCTTCACACTACACCATCAAAACACCATCAAATTCAACAAGCTTTAAAGAGTTCTTCCAAGATCAATCAAATAACCTTTCTCTTTCATCAATTCCAAGCAACAACATCAAGCTAAACCAATTGTCCGTAAACTTTTAATACATCCTTGGTATAACTTGAGTTGTGGGTGAAACAAGCATGACTAACAGATCTGAAGCTATGGAATACAAGAGAAAGTGTTCAATCCTTGGGAAGAATAAGAAATTGCCTGGAGCTACCATTGAAAAACCCATCAATATTGATGAGGTTTCTGAAGAATCAAAAGAACAGGCACCTGAACAACCACCACCAAAGAAGAGACTAACTGCTAGAATGTCCACACCAGCAAGGAGGCCTTTAGACAAGATAAAAATCCAAGACCAAGGTTCTTCTACCTCTTCTTCCAAAATTGCTTATGATCTTCCTCCTTGGGCTATTCAGTTACAGAACGAAGTTGAAAGATTACGTGAAGATAACAAAGACCTTTGGGTAGAAATTATGCAATTGGAAACAAGGGTAGATAATTCGACCTTGTACAAGGATATAGATGATTACACCGATCCCTCAGCTTCAGAAGATGAGGATGATATGATGGATCTCTATGGCCAGCCAGGTAAGTCATTCTAATTTTTCTCAATAGCTTGGATGCATTAGGTAGTTTAGTTAGTTTTATTTTAAATTTTATTCCATTCTTGAGTCTTTTTCGAGTCGTGGGGACACGGCTCACTTTTGAGTTGGGGGTGGGGATTCGTTGTCCTCATCTTCTTTTTGTTTTTGCATAAAATTTAAAATTTTTAGGTTGAATTAAGGCATAGAATATCTTGAATGTACCTATTTGAGCATGATTTTATTAGGTCAATGATAGTAAGCAGTATGCTTTTGAAAGATGCAAACAAAATTGTTTAGACGCATGCATGAAAACAGGAAATAAAGGATAGAAAAGTTAATGAGCAATGCTAAGAAATCACGTTGAAACTTAGGAATAGTTATTTGGTGTGTAGAACGTGAGGTTTAAAATTAGTTGAAAACCCACTTGTCTATGAACTATTAGTGAAAAAGTAACGAAATCCGGTAGTTAGAAAAATGAATAAGGCAGTTCTTTCATGATTAAAACACTTGAAGCCTTTAGACTTTCTCACCCTTTTGTTTGATATTATTGTTATTATTTATCCGTCTTAGCCCCTCTGAGCCTTTCTAAAGCCTTTTTATTGAAACACATTATAATCCTTACCATAGTTTTTAGGACTTATCTATATGACCCGCACTCAAATCGCAAAACCTGAGACACTCGTTTTAGAGCTTGAGTTTGGGGTGGTGGGTTTCATCGTTAGGGAACTTTGGGAATTTGGGAATTATCATTGTGATTTTATTAATGATGAATTGTTATTATTGTAACCCTTTGCCGGGGTAATAGTGAATGAAAAAGAAGCTACGAGCTAATTTTGCCAACAAGGGCATAAAAAGAAAAAGAATATATATATGAAAAATAGCGTGATATCTCGAACATCAAAAAGAGAGTCATAGCTATACAAAAGAAAAAATTGATTTGAAAAGAGAATATATTCGGACCGGCAAAGTGGATTTTATATCATCAAAGGTTTTAATTGGGATTATTGGGGATGCACATTAAAAAGCATAAATAAATTGGGTTGAGTGAGAACATCTTCGAGTGAAAACTCAAGCGCTAGGGCGATTCGTTGATGGCTAGTGAGGAGAGAGCCAAAAGCTCACTTTTCATTATCCAAATATACCACACCCGTCCTTAAGCCAAGTTATAACCAAGACCTTAGGATTTTTGACTACTAGGTGGAGAAACAATTGAGCTATTGGGTAGTAGGTAAGTGGACCATTGGATGTTGTATTTGGGACCTATGAACAACCTATAGCCATTAACCTGAACTAAGTTATCATCCTCTCCTTCTGGCATTGCGAAATTAATCTTAACTTGAATTTATGGAATGTTGATTACATGTATATTAGGCATGTTTGTGCATTATTTCTTGAGCATTACTACATGAGACTTTTTAGATATTTATGCTCTAGGATCATTCATTGTATTTTGTTCTTGTTCTCCTCCGACTTCTTCTTGTTTATTTTGACTACCCTACTGTTCTTTACTTTTATTGTATCGGGACGATACAACTTTGAGTTGGGGGTCTTGATGTCTCCTCATTTGTGATAATAAAATATACTCATGAGACATCATTTTAGGCTTATTTATTAGTTTATAGGTTGATTTTAGCTTATTTTAGTGCACTTTCCTATTTTGGGTCTTGATTTGTAGAAATAATGTTTTTAGAGCATATTGGGTTTAATTGTTTATTTAGTGTGAAGGTTTAAAGATAATTATGGAGATTAATTAGAGTCCAAGTCAAAGACAACAACTTATGGAAGGAGATATGCATGGAAATTGGAGATAAGGAAATAATTGCTAAAAAGATGGAAAAGGAAAAGCTGCCTAAATCTGGGATTCTGCAAAGATAGGCGTTTTTACCTAATAAAGAGGCCGAATTTGGTAAATTACTCCTAAAGGGCCTAGATAATTCTGTTGCGATTCTTTTGGTATCTTGTGGAGCAAAATCGGACCAATAATAAAGAAGTTATGACCAAAACAACGCAGCAGTGTTTATCTTTATTTCCATACGAATTTGAGTTGGGCTAGGAGTCCATTACTTAACTTATCTCTAAAGAAACGAATTAGGTCAACCTCTAACCTATAAATACAGCCTCTTAACACTCTTAAATCATCCTTGGTGAAACCTTAAACCAAGAGGAAGCTTAGAACACAAGAGAGAAGTCTGGAAGGAGCTGTCATCAACAATGTCTTCTTCTACCTTTAGATTTGTAATTTCTTTCTTTTCTTTCATGAACTAATTTTCTTTAGCTTAAGTTTTAGCATATATGTATGAACCCTAGTTTTGATTGACATCTATCTAATTTGGGAATTTAATGTTTTAAATAGAATTATAGTTTTTATTCTCTGTTTATGTGTTTGAATTTATATTCTGTGTTCTTGTGGACGGCCGCCATTAGGATTACCATCTAGTAATTAGGATACCATTGACAACGGTGTTTAATTACATGTTTAGCACATAACGTTTAGTTTTAGGTTTGATCTGACAACCCAACCTAGCTAGATAATCACTATGGTTGAGTCTTGTGACTCTTTACCAATTACAGGAAAAGTTTGCTTAGGAAGCCTTATTGACACAGGTAAATCCTATTTTAAACTACCGATAGCATATTGGGACCGATTAGGGAAATACTACATAATTCACCCTTACATGTTTAGAACGGCAAAACTAGTGGGGATTACATGCTAATAACTTAAGCTATATTCTCATATTACTTCTCTTTCATATTTAATTTTCTGTCTTTTATATTCTTAGCTTTAGTTTATTAGAAAATCAAACAAAAATCTATTTTTCTTTACTTTTATTTGCGTTTAGTTGTTCTATCTTTATTTATTTGCACTTGCTATTTGCATAAGATTCCTCTAACCTCTGTAGTCTCTGCGGAACGAATCTTTATCTAAAACTTGCATACGATCTGTATACTTGCAGAACCGTGTAGTTCTAGGGTGTTTTTGCACTTATTTTATATCTTATTTTATCACACCCTAGGCCCCACCAATAACTCAAGCTAGCATATTATCAAACATATAGAGTGCGGAAAGTAAATAGAGTAGGGATAGAAAGATACACACGATTTATAGTGGTTCGGTTTCCCTACATCCACTACCTAAGGAAGCCTCCTTAGGATTTCAAGCTTTTCACTAAGCTTCCGTGTCTCTCTTAACCGGGTCGAGAACACAATAACCTTTACAAACTCTTCGATAACACGAAGGACAAACCACTTGTGTAATCACAACACAAGGACACCAAGTATACTCCCTATACTTGAATTCTCTCTTAATCTATCTATTACAAGACCTAGACTTAAGAGGATAGCAACAAAGTGTTTAAAGGTTTGCTAATAAAAGCTTGTAACTAAAACTCCTAAAAGAGTGGATATGACTATAAGCTTGTATACTCCTCTTGAGTGGATAGAACCTTGTGGCTTAATTGATTAACTCCTTGAAAGGATTTATAAGCTCACTAAGATTGAATTTGACTATGTATAGCACTTGACACCTTCTTGAATGATAGCAATTAAGCCCCTTAATGTTTGTAATTAGTTGGTGTAGTTGTAGCCTTCAAAGAGCTTCAATTTATAGTAGAAAATGGCTTCCAACGGTCATAAGACTTGGGTCCAACGGATCTATTAATCTCCCAACGGATATATTTCTTATGACTTGTCTTTTGTGCAGAAAACCCTTTCTTGCGGTGTACCGCAAGATTCGTGCGGTGTACCGCGCTTCAATGGTTTGATTTTCTAGCATACTGACGGGCTAGCCTTTGCACCGCGCCCTGGTCCGCAAGCTTGGTCCGGTGTACCGCACCGGTGTACCGCGCCAAGTAACTTTGAAGGATAATGACTTGGATCAATAAATCTTCTTCACGAAAGTTGTTAGAAACATCATTCTAAGAATCTTTGAAGTTGATCACTAAAGCTAATTCTCAATATACATAAAGATAAGGTTAATAGCATTTGTATGAGAATTAGTTGCTTAAGATAAAACAATAAAGATGATCAACATGATAAAGAAAGAGCTTTTTGATGAATTAGAGTGCAAGATAGAAAGTCAATAACAATAGAAATTAGCACACTAAACACAAGAGGATTTGTCACATTAAAACAACCTATTAAGGGAAGCTATATGCCAACAGAGCTTTTGGCTCTCTCCCCACATTCAATCAAAGAATCACCCTAGAGCTTGAGTTTCTCTCGAAGATGTTCTCACTCAACCCAATTTGATGTTTTGATTTGCATCCCCAAATATCCCAAATAAAACCTTTTATGATGATTATATAAAAAAAATCCACTTTTCTGGTCCAAATTTTTTATCTATCTCCTTTTTTTAATAGCTAGCTTTGAATCTCTTTTAATGTGAGATATCATGCTACTTTTTTTCATTTTTTTTCATTTACTCTTACCTCGGCAAAGGGTTACGATAATAAACTCGTCATCAATATAAAAATTACAATCAATTTCCCAATCCAAATGTTTCCCAAACTCAAGCTCTAAAACAAATTGTCTCAAGTTTTGCGATTCGAGTGCGGGTCATATGGATAAGTCCTATAAAATAAGGGGTATGGCTTATAATTTGTTTAATAAAAGGCTTTATAAAGGCTCAGAGGGGCTAAGACGAATAATAATAATAATCAAATAAAAGGGTGAGAAAGCTAAAAAGGCTTCAAGTGGCTCTAATATGAAAAACTGCCTTATTCACTTTTCTAAATACTAGATTTCGTAACTTTTTCACGATTAGTTCATTAAGAAGCGGGTTTTCAACTAATTTCAAACCTCATGTTCTACACACCCCAATTAACTCTCCCTATGTTCTAACTTGACACTTCATACGCATTTGGTGGGTCCTAGGGTGTTAGAAAATAAAGTGATAAATAAAGAGGAACCACAAATTGCAAGTGTACAGTTGTCCCAAGTAATATATGATAATCAAGTTCGTTCTCAATAACGGATTAGGTTCAACCCAAATATTAATCGAGTTTTCTTATGTGTTAGTGCACTTTCCTATTTCTTGTCTTAATGTAATGATTTATTATTTTTAGAGCATATTGGATTTAATTTATTTATTTAGTGTGAAACTTTAAAGATATATAGAAAATAATTAGATGTCAAATCAAGTCTAAAGAGATAAAGGAAAGAAGATATGCATGGAAATTGGAGATAAAGGAAGGAAAAGATAGATATGGAAAGATAAAGTTGTCATGTAAATCTGAATTCCAGCACCTGCGACCATAGAAGTGATCATAACTCAAGATTGGTTAGGAATTTCGAAGAATGGTCTAAAACAAAGATATAGAGCTTTCCGAGAAGGATAAGTTTCGACATATGGAACGTGTCAAACGGAGTTGAAACAAAGAAGTTACGGCCAAAACAAAACAGCGGCAGATTATTACCTTTTCTATATTCTAGGGTTACGAATTTGAGTTGGGCTTGGAGTCCAAGTTACTTGTCTTCCACTCCAAGAAAATGAATTAGGTCTTCTAAACACCTATAAATACACCCTTAAAACCTTTGTAAAGTCACCCTTGCTCAAGTCCAAGGCATAGAATTAATCCTTGTCTCTCATAAAGTTAGTCCTTAAGTTTTATATCATTAGAGTTATTGAAGAGAGCAAGATGAAATCTATGTATCATTCTTTTAGTATTCCTTTCAGGCATGAACTAATTTTCCCATATCTTGGATTTTGCATTATGTATAATCTATGAATTCTATTTTCTTTGGGAGTTGTATGTTTTAAATTGATTCTAGCTACTTAACCACGTATTTGTTATATGTGCTTTAATTTATTGTCTGTCTTAAACCTGATCAATTTAGGGCTTTGCTAATAGTAGTTAGATGGTTACCTGGAAGGGGTGTTTAACTATTGAAACACCACATAAATGTCTAGAATAAGGAATTGGTCCTGACAACACCAACCTAACTAGATAGTCATTAAGGTTTATTTTCATCACCAATCGTCATTAGTAGGTAGGACCCAAGTGGCGCAGGTAAACCCTTTGTGAGTTCCCTCGTGATTGTGAGGTTGCCATCCTAGTTCGCTCTCCGGGGATAGGGGGAATTGAAAATCCTGACTACATATCTAAGAGCTATTGTCTCCCTTATAAACTGAAACTGATAGAAAGAATTAGAAGAATTAGTGCATACTAGCAAACCTAAGCTATACTCTCTCATCTTATTTTTCTCATATTTATTTCATTGTCTTTTAGTTTAATTAGTTTAATCATGAATCTCTCAAACAATCGTATTCATTTATTGTCTTTTAATTATTAATTGCTACTCTAATTTATTTTCCCATTCGTATAACAGACTAACTCCCTGAGAATGAATCTTCTTATCATTAAAACTTGCATATGTCCTGTAATACTTGCAGAACCGTGCTAGTCTAGGGTGATTTGTACATCGTTTATCCCTCTTTTATTATATTATTTTATCACTCTCTAGGCAATACCAATCATCCAAATACAGAACTAGGTAGATGCGTGAATCACCTCGCAACAACTTATGATACACACAACAATCATACTCACACTTCTGATAGCCTATTTTCAGCACAAAGCTATAAATCCTCTTGTACCATTGCATCGGAGACTGTTTAAGTCCATACAGAGATCTATTTCACTTGCATACGTACGTCTTCTTTCCTAGGAACTTGCAATCCTTCTGGCAGGATCTTGTATATCTCCTCTTCCAGTTCTCCAAAAGTTGTTTTCACATCTATCTACTCAATTTCTAAGTTCTGGTGTGTAACTATCGCTAGTAGCACCTTAATCGAAGTATGTCTGACCACTGGTAAGGTTGGCTACCTCTCTTATTTGTTTTCTATTCTCTGGTATGCTGGTCTGGAAGGGTATTTGGGCTCTTTGTCCATGGAGGATGTTTTGATTGGTTGGCAGGATATAAACTTGGTGGGGTTGCGTTTGTGGTTAGGTGTTTTTGGCCTCGTCTTTTGTTATCACTCTCTAAGGGCATGTGGTGATGCACTTTGGGTTAAAGTAACTTGTTCACATGATTTTGACTTCTGGAGTTTCGAGTGTTTGTCGTTCACTCACCACTTTTTCTACTCGAGATCAACTATTTGGTTAGTCTGACTTTCTCTTGGTTAGTATGGATAAGGGGTGTTTTTTGTGCTTGTGCTGTTTTCCTGGTTTCTATAGTTTCCCTACAATCATCGGTGGTGATTCACTTGAAACCACGATTTTTCATTTTACTAAACCCGGTTTGAGAAGTTTCGATTCTTTGTCGTTCATTTGGGGTATCTTGTGCTCAGAAATTGCTTGTTTGACTACTCTATCTTGCGTTTGTGGTTAAGCTGGAGAAGCAGTTCGTGTGTTATACGTTTTGGTGCATTATTACTCTTTCGGTCCATCCAGTCTCTGGTTTCGTTATTATAACTTGGGCTAGTGATCCCTTTTTTTATTAGAGGGCAACCAAGATCTTCGTCTATGCAACTGTCGCTTCAGCCATTGAGTTTCCCATCATGTTGGTAAGTGAAATGGTAGTCGATTTTCTTCCCCTCGTCCCGAGGCCAGAGATTATCCTTCTTAATGATCATGGTACCTTGACCCTTCCCACCTTGCTACTTTGGTGGCTCCTTTGTTTCTGATTCTCCTGCTACTGCCTGAGTTTACCTCTCCCTCTTTTTCATTTTTGTCGTTTATCTCTTGTTTAGTTACTCGTTGTGTTTTCATCCCGGGTTTGGTCGGTCAAACTGCGGTTCTTTGTAGCTCTTTATTTAATATAAGATGCTTTTTACTAATAAAAAAACTTCGCACTCTTTATATCTCTTATTCGCTCATTTTAAAAGAAAAAAAGTTGCCTCTCTTGACTCCACCATTGCCGATGCCGAAGCCTACCAACAACCGTCGTAACCCTCCATAACCCACCATCACCAGCCCACGTTGCCGAAACTCTGACCACCATCAGAACCACCACCACAACCACACCTACTCCATTAATCAAAACCAACACTCGAATTTAAAGATCATTAGCAAATATCTTTACTATTTTCTGATCCGAATGAAAGAATTCGGGCTATTGGCATCAATTCTAGCTACAGAGGTGACAAATACCCTGTCATCATAGCCAGTTACAGAGATCACAAACACCCCAAGACTTATTCATATGTTTGCGCTATGGGTATTCGGCAAAATGGCCGAGAGACATTATGGTTCTATTTTCTGGGCTAATTCCTAATCCAAGGTTAGAGTTAAAATTCTCAACAGAGTGTAACGTGATCCAAAAGCCTTAACTATGTTATTACCTTTAACGAAAGATAACAGGGTTAAAGAAGAGAAATACAAGCTACTCAGTAGGACTAGCTACACTGGCGGATCTAGCTAGGGCCCAGAGGGGGCTCAAGCCCCCCCTGAACCCGTAAATTTTTTGGATATACAAGTGTAATTTTCGCCCGAAAAAAATTAGCCCACTGTCGACGTTTATATTATTCATTCTTGCATTAAAGTGTACATAAGATGTTATAGCTTAGCGGATATTTATGTTTGGTTTACACGAGTTAGAATGGAGGTTGTGAGTTCGAATCATAGCAATTACCTTATTTTGTTCTTAACCGCACATAGAATATAAAATCCATTTTAATTGAATAGACTTGAAATTTTAACGATAATCCTCAAATTTTCTATATATATAATAAGCCCCCCCTCATTTTGTCTCCTGGATCCGCCACTAACTAGCTACTTAATGGAAGTGTTGTGGAATTATCCAGACTTGGTATTTTAACATTTTGAGTTATTTTATATTCGAATTGGTAACGTTTTTATACCATGTTTCAGATATTGAGAGGCCAAATTAACATAAGATGTATTAAATGTTTGTGCGTGCTTCCACTTTGGGTTTGTTGAAGCTAAGCAAAACATATGGTAGTTGGTGAATTTATATTTTTGTGCTTAAAATGGTAATCTTCTTCAATTATATGCATCGTCTACTTTTTCATCTGGTACAGAATTGTATGATGACACGAGATAGTTGGTAATTTTTTTCAGGTGTTTGAGACAAGCATACATGTGGAGACAATGGGAGAGTTAGACAAAGAGGCGTTTTGAATTTAAAACAAAAGGAGGTGTACAAATAGGTTGTAGTCAAGATGGAATAATCACCTCAGGGATGTAAATTGGCGCCCATTTAAAGTTGATAGCCACAAGGTATTTCAGAAACTTATTTGTGTATCAAGTCCCTATTTTTCAAGACTTAGATTTTGAGACCCTTAATTAGATAATGATTGATGAAGATGATGAAAAAACACAAGTTGAAGTATGTTATATGTAGCTAAAGGGTGACTTGGTTGTTAATAATTTGGGGCCCTGCAAAACTATTTTTAAGGTAAGGTATTTACGATGTTAATGTCTGAACCATGCTCATAATCTTTCAGAGAGAATATATAAGTTGAGATATGTGCGGCCAAAAGGAGTAGAATTCTCATCAAGATCATAATACAAAGCATTCTAGGAGAGTGTTTGTTCAACTTAAAGCGCTTTTCTACACATGATTGTAGTGCACTTAATACTTATAACCAAGATAGCACAAGCACCTATTCACGGGCCAGCCTCGACATGTTTCGACAAATTTTCATTTTTCATTTTTCTTTTTTTTAAGGTTGAATATTTTGTGTAATACAGGGACCATGACGCACCATATATGGCCAATTTGTATATTTTGTTTAATACATCTATATTACATGAAATTATTAATCTTCACTAAATGATTCCATTCTCGCAGCTTTAAATGAATGGGGGTATTGATAGCAAGATAAGCACAATTTACAGAATTATCAGATTTGAATATAATTTTATTATATTTAATACAAATCCTACAATGGCCATTATTATGACCGTTAGAAGCCTTTTTCCTTATAACAAGTGTTGCGCTGAAAATAGCCTTTTACTGTTGGAGTGAGCAAGTTGCTGTTATACTGCATTTTTTGAATTATTTTGCAGTAAATGTCCATTTGGCGCAACTACTAGAGATGGTCTTATGGGCTCACAAGAACCCATTTGAATTGTAAAATTAGCACCATGTATTGCAATTTTAAAAATATGTAAAGTATGTATTATATACAAAATTACATATATTAATACTTTAAACCCGTGTTTTGTAATCATTATACTCCGCGTTGAATAATCGCCACTTGGTGAACCATATCATATAGTTGAACTATAATCCATATAAGTCTTGCTCCTAATTAAATAAGACGTTTTTAGCTAAGTTGGTCAATAAACATATATGTATAGTGCAACTTCATATGTCCTTTCATCTTATTGATTATTTAAGTTATTTCCCAAATTATTCCAAAAGAAGCGCCACTTACAATTCATGCCCACAGCCTCACTAACACATCGTCTCTCTTCTCTCCCGGTCTCCACTGATAACACATGTGCTGAATTGGTTATGGTGATTCACTGATTTATATTTTGGTGTTTGATTCGATTATTGAATATTGCATCGTCTTTAAATTGTTCAGAATTTACTGGTAATTTTGGAACTTTTGGTTAGAAAATTTCAAAATTTTAGTTCAGAATTTCGTAAATTTTTGGATGAAAAAGTGTCGCCATAGCGCCAAATGGATATTTACTGCAAAACAATTCAACAAATACAATATAAGACCAAATTTCTCACTCCAAGATTCATGGCAAATTATGGGTGGGACAAAACTCACACGGCATCCCCTCCTATATACGCTATTTTCGCGCATCATTTCTCATTCAGTCACAAAATAGCCATTATAGGATTTGTACAAAAATATAATAAAGAATTATACTTAAATCAGATAATTTTGAAAAATTGTAAAATTGATGAGATTAGATTAAAAATTAATTTTATTTTTCACCTTAATTTGGGCTCTTCGCCAATCGGGTTGATGATGGTGGAGAATGATAGAAGGCGACTGTAAAGAGATGGGTTTTATAATGTTTCATTGTTTTATTTTTTTTTCGAATATAAAAATGTTTCATTGTTTTTCAATGTTTACTTTTTTCTGTTCTGAATTTTTCGATGTTTTCGTTTGTATATTTTTTTAAACTTAAGTTTATTATTTATTTAATATTAGAAATGTAAAATCGAAAAAAATATTGGATCCAACAACTGGATTGAAAAATCCAAAATTTCAAAAATTTAATATGTAGTTTCAATTCTAATCTGAATTTTTTTTCGAAAAAATCAGAATTTCAAATTATTAACATCTCTTATGAATTTGGAATTTTCAGACTGGAAAAATCGAAAATCAAAAATTTTATATCTAATTTTCAACCCTACCTCATACCGCCATATTCTTTAATGTTTGAGACGCCATACTTTTACCTGTTTTATTAATTTACAGATGAATGATTTTTATTATAATTATTTGTAAGTTTTTATTTTGGATCATTGCCCAAGAAACCCCTCAAGTTAGAAGTAATTCCCTCTCACCCCAACCATCATTTTTTTGCCCATAAAAGGCACACATATTTTTGCTTTTTTATTTTCTTTTTCAATAAAAGAGTCGTTTGAGTTATGAGAAGCTTCCCACTACTCAAACGTTGAGTAATGAGAAGCTTCCCACTACTCAAACTTTGAGTAATGGGAAGTTTCCCATTACTTGTTGTTCTTTAAAAAAAATGGTACCTTTTATGTGTAAGGGTGTAAGGTGGCAGGTGCCTATTGGGCATTAACCCTATTATTTTTATAGTTATAAAACATATTTACAATAAAAGAATTACTTAATTTAAATAGTAAAATTTATTTATAATCCAATATCATACGGGTCCCTACTTGAGAGAAGTAGCTTCCAAAAGCTGTTGGCATCGATTGCTTACTGACTTTATGGTGGAACAATAAATAGAAGTAGGCTTTGCATAAATGACTGAATTTGTTTCTACAGGTCGGTAATTGCTCGTATCAGCTCCATAGTTTTTTCGAATATCGCAAATTGCTCGTTTTCCGTTATTTGCTGCAATGTTTTCCTAGCGAACGTAATAAATACACTGATTCACAGCATGACCAATCGCTAGGTACTTTGAGCATTTCACAAGGAGCCTCTCATATTCTATCTCAAGCGACCATGCTAATTCACAAGCAAGATCAATATTCACTTCGTGAATTAGCTCTTGAGATATATCGATTTCAACTAATACACACGCAGTTAACTCTCTTGTCTTCTTTGGTCCGAGCATCGGAGTGTAATTAATAGTTTCTCAACGAGCGAGGAGATTTTTAGAATAGATTCCCTCTCTTGACACACTTCGGGGAGATCCTTTATAATAATCCATGCCTGAGCTTTTGTTATCTCAAAGTTCGGGAAATTAAAATAGTAACCAAAGGTGAAGTGCTGACCGTTCTTGAGTGTAAAATCCCTATCCTCTTTGTTTCCAAATTTGAAGACTTTTCCTCAATTAACTAGTACATTTCGGACATAACGGTGTTGTTGGAAAAACTTGAATGTTAGAAAGATGACTTTTGGACTTCTTTTTGTTGTCCCACATCGGTGGGAGAAGAGGCCTTTTGGCTTCTTTTATAAAGAGTTATTTTAACAATGTCCAAATGGCCAACAACCATGCACATAGCAAAGCAATGGGATAACCCACGCGCACCACCACCCGGCCCGGCCCGGCACGGCACCGGCGGGGGTCGTGGGGAGTCAAAAAATGAAATGGATTTTGTACCAGCTCTTATAGTGTGGAGGGTTGACTACTCAACTTAAACGTAGAGACAACTAAGCTGTCAACCCAATTAAGCCAATTTCGGGGCTTGGTTCCTCCTTTCCACTCCCCTATATAAAGAGCACTCTCTACACTTAACAGCCTACGAAAATAACACACAAGAAAAACACTCTCACCACCCTCTCTATAGTTCTCTGTTAGAGATACCGGTCACGCCGGAATATCTTTTTAACAACGGTGACGCTTTGTTTTGTTTTTCCTTTCCGTGTAAGTGCTTTGTTATTTCCGTTTCCGTGTAATTGTTAAGTCGATTTTTGTAATCGTTTTTTCCGTGTAATTGTTATTCGGTTGTTGTAATCGCATTTCGATTTATTGTAATAGTTAGTCTATTTCAAAACCTTTTTCTTTTCATTTGTTTTTGTTTTCCGGAAACCATTTTTATCTTGTACAACTGGTGGTTATTAATATAACAATATCTCTCCGTGACATAACCAATAAGGGCATATCCGTAAACATCTTCTACCTTTTTCAAGTTGCTCGAAAGTAACTTCAACCGTTCCCCTTTCTTGGTTTCGAAGAATTCAAGTTGGAAACCAAGTTTTGGGTCCCGGTTGTTCAATAAAACATTCTTGTACTCGCGCTTTTGAACTCCTAGTTTTTCATTTTCCTCAGTTCGACATTTTTCCGCTACAGGAACATATGTATTATTTGATGAAGAGGCTGCGGCTTTTCCTAAGCTCGGGATATTCATATTCAGTAGCCTTAGGAATCTTATCCCACTCAATCAGTGACTTTGAAGAACTTGATTTTGGCATGATAGCAAGCAAATTGCAGGCCTTCATATCAGCATCTATGTTCCTCAAGGTCGAAGCTTCAGTTTCTTCTAGATTTTCCTCGAATGGGTTGATATAAGTATATCTTATCGATATAATAATTCCTATCGTATTTATCAAAGAAAAATTGTGAGATAAGGCTCGAAATACCTTCTTTAAGAAGGTTTTGCTGTTTCTAGATTGAATTTTTAAAAATTTCCAAGCTCACATTTTCGAGCTTTGTAGATTTTGTGACAAGCTCATGTGTTGCTTTGCTTCAGACTCAGGGCTTATAACAACTTGTTTAGCACTAGCTTGTAGGTTAATATCAGTTACAAGCAGTGATGTCTCAGGTTTAGTTGAAGTTTGTACCTGTTCAGTCTTCTTCTTGTACAAAATCAGAATCATAACTATGCTCAGACTGTAGTAATTAGCAGCTTCATCTTTTTCATCAGAGTTCAAGTTTTCAACAGATTTCTCATCTTCTTCAGGGATAAAGTTATGAGCAGCTTCTTTAATCCCCATCATTTTCATTATCAACAATTGAAATGGACTCAAGAAGCTGAGATTTATCTATTGCACGAAGCCCCAGCACCATTGTTTCTAGTTTCGATTCTTCATCTTCAAGCTTTCCATTTTTGGAAACCCTATCATTACCTATATTGAACCGTGGGTTGATTGGACTCTAATGAAAGTCCTTTGGGAATATCTTCCCAAAGAATTATATACTTCATCAATAACACCTTGCTTGCTTGTTAAGTAGTTTAAGGCGACCGATTGCTCAAATTCTGCTTATTTGTTTTGGAGCATGAAGGTGAAGGTCAAGCTTTTGTCATACAAGTTAGATGTATAAATATTGTTTAGTACATGTTATATATGTGAGGGCCTAAATAACATAATCTTCTACCTTTTCTTCTAGACCTAGATTCGCTACGGTGATCTGAGTGTGCAAACAAATCTCCAACCTTAAATTGTTATAAATTTGACTTGAATCGGATATAAAAATGGATAATCAAACACATAGAAGTATAATGAATATCCTCCAAAATAAGATCACCTTTTTAGGTGGATTAATTATAAAAGAGAAAAAAATAGCGGAAAATTTACTAATAATAGTTAAATTATGCAAACTCATGCTCTGTTAGATTAGTTTACGTAAGTTCAGTTGGAAACTTAAATTAAACAGAAAACATAAATCTTAACACAATCATTTAATAGTCATAAAAATCTTATGGCTTTGCAAAAGGCTTAAAACATGAGAAGTACTTATGTCTTGATACCCGAACACCACGGATTTTCCTAATACATTGTACAAGCAGGTTTGGCTTTATAGCAGCTTCCGGCTTTATAGTAGCTTTTGGCTTTATAGAAGCTTCTGGTTTTATAGCAGCTTCTGGCTTTATAGCAGCTTCTGAATGCATTTCTTGTAAAGATATTGGACAAGGATTTATTTCTTCCGTGTGCATTCCTTTTAAAGATACTAGACAAGGAACCATAGCACAAAATAACGTTTTGCCTGGAGCTACTTTGACAGGATATAGAGTTTCGGAGTCAAACTCATATATAAATCGATTATGATCAGGTTTAGCAATGAATAGTTCACCCTTTGATGCACCATACACATGTAGGTTCTTACTCATAGATTGATCTTTTTCCATAAAATCAAGAGGAATAATGATTTTCTTTGACCATGTCTGTTTCTCGAAATTCTCCAACACCCACACATGTAACTCTTGATCGATTATAAACCCAAGTGACAGCTTCTCATCCCAAGAAAAAGCCTGAAACTTATCTCTACATGATTGAAAACATGGAGGGGTCTTTATTTTCATGAAGCTCTCGGCTTCCAAATCTAATCTAATTATCTCTGTTTTCTCAACTTGAGCTTTACACAAGCTTATAACGTAGTAAACTTCGTTGGAGAATACCCATTTTATTAGTCTTCTGTGTTCATCACGTGGAAGATAAATATCAAGAGGTCTCCAAACATGATCAGTTCCAACAGTTAACATTTTAAAACCTAAATCAGTTGTTTCCTTCTTATAGTGAAAGGAAATCAACTTACAATTATTAGTTGATAAATCCAAATACATTACCATTTTTTCATATCTCCCTTGTTCTTCTTGATCGTCCAACACTTCAAGCACTTGTTTGGTAGCCGGGTTTCTTATACGATATTGACCAGTCTTTTCACTTTCCTCCAGCACTAAGCCATTACTGTAATCTTTCAATTGAAATACTTCCTTATTACCGTTTGGTTCACTTTTTTCTACATACAAATCATAAGCTTCACTCCTAACCATATGCTTCTGTATGAAACTCTGGTCCTGAATCATGATTTTCCATGACTTGCACACGCATTTAAATTTTAATAAACTTTTTACAGGCAACCAGCTAAGGATCTCAACAATTAGATCATTAGGGATGAACATAATCATTCCAGCAGGGACTTCCTTGACAGCTACTTTCTCCATATTTGACAACCTGAAAGACATAGATATGATACAATTTATTTGTTAAGATTAAAAGATAAAGTATATAAGCGGAAACTTTCAGAACAAAAAAATAAAAGAAAAAATAAACGTTGAAAAACAATGAAACATAATATCTAAAACTCATCTCTTTACCCTCGCATTGTGGAATAAAAACAAAAAGAGACCTCTTTACACTCACCTTCCAACCTTCCCACCAAGACACTTGGGGACCATTCTTTTACCATTGAAATTCTAGAAAATTGAATTATTTTTAACCTAATCTCGTCACTCTTACCATTCTTTTTTGTCTACTTTTTTTTTTCATCTGGTGGTTTTTGGGTGATTGATTTTTGGATGCTATTTATTTATATACAAATTTTACAAGAGCCATAACCGTTGGAAGCCATTTACCGTACGTATGGGAAGTGATGCGCTGAGAGTAGGATAAAAATTCATATTTGTCGTATATATTAATACTAAGTTATAGCAAACCATGGCCGAAACATCTAACTACGTACCTGAATAGATTGACAGCTCCCTTTTCTCTCTTAATTAGAAAATTCAACTAAAGTATACACTTTTTTTTTTCTTGTATAAGGTCGGCTATTGCATGGTAGATTGTTAATCCTAATAGACAAGTTTATAGATACACATGGGAAGAGTCCTAGATATACTTGGTTTTTATAAAATAATAGAACACTACTACACGTAGAACTCTTTATTTATATTTTTATAAAATAATTTGTAAATCCATTAGAAAGTTTATACTAGGAGGAGTTTTTATTTGGGTTAATTTCATTTTAATCAATAATTAAAAAATAGGGTAAATGTCCAATAACCAACTGTTACCTTAGCAACTTGCCCATAAAAGACACTTAAATATACCTTAATGCCCTTACTGCTATCCAGGGACGGATCCACGTTGTGGAATTTGGGGTCTGGGCCCCCCCAAATTTTCCAAAAACCTTGTTTTTACCCTTATAAAAAAATGAAAAAAAAAAAAATTTGTTAAGCTTCGGCCCCCCCAAATTTTCCGAAACCCTTCTTTTGGCCCCCCCAAATATTAAATCCTGGTTCCGTCACTGCTGCTATCTACTGCTGTCTGCTGCTGCTGCCAAGGGCGAGTAGTGGACTTGTGCAAGTACAATTTTTGTCAAGGGCGAGTAATGGGAGTGTTTCCCACAACTCGTGCAAGTACACTTTTGTACTGTATGGGCTAATGTTGAGTAATGGGAGTGTTTCCCACAACTCGTGCAAGTACACTTTTGTACTGTATGGGCTAATGTTGAGTAATGGGAGTGTTTCCCACAACTCGTGCAAGTACACTTTTGTACAGTATGGGCTAATGTTGAGTAATGGGAGTATTTCCCACAACTCGTGCAAGTACACTTTTGTACTGTATGTGCTAATGTTGAGTAATGGGAGTGTTTCCCACAACTCGTGCAAATACACTTTTGTACTGTATGGGCTAATGTTGAGTAATAGGAGTGTTTCCCACAACTCGTGCAAGTACACTTTTGTACTGTATGGGCTAATGTTGAGTAATGGGAATGTTTCCCACAACTCGTGCAAGTACACTTTTGTAAAGGGCGAGTAATGGGAATGTTTCCCAACACTCGTGCAAGTACACTTTTGTACTTTGTAAGGTCTTAATGAGTTGACTTTCATCGAGCTGCAACCTTTATATACAATATAGCAATTATTGACTTAACACAGCTACTAATTACAACAAAACTCATCATGCCAGATCTCTTTAAAAGTTCAATATTTATCACCCAAAACCAACAGTAGATCAATATTTTCCATATATCAAGAAAAAAAATTATCTAAATATCGCATTGACTCAAAAACAAAAATTCACTAAATCCATGTGAAAGTTACTCCACGGAAACTTAATATTATAAAAGAATACTATAACTCCTTACAATGTAAATCAACTGAATTACTACTTTGTTGAAGTTTCATCAACAATTTATCACCGGAGATGCTAAATTTGTCACCCATATCTTGTAAAAAATTTGGTAATAGTTTTACCAAATCATCCTTTTCAGAAGAATTCTTTATACACTGCAAAATTGTAGATTTAATAGCCGAGTCAAGAACAACACCTTGTTCAGCCATTTTTTGAAGTAAAGAAATAATTTCATCCGTTGCACCTTTTAAACTATACCCTTTTAGTAAACTATCATATACCGGAATACAAGAATTAAATCCAGAACCAATCATTTTCTCAAATAAGCTTTTAGCCTCTTCCATATTCCCTAACTTTGAAAATCTATTGATTAACAAAGAGAAAGTATACTCGTCTGGTTTTAAATGTTGTTGAATCATATCAACCATTAATTTCTTAGTAGCCTGAACATCACCGGATTAAAAGCTAAATCGATTATAATATTATATGAAATATTATCTGGTTTAACATTACTAATACACATATCTTGAAACAACCTATTTGCTTGATCTACACTACCTTCTCTAGATAAAGCGGATAATAAAGCATTGTAATCACATATCCCTGGATTTTGTCCAATACTCACCATTTTTAAGAAAATTCCTTTAGTTTAGAAGATTCAGTTTCAAAAACCCGTTAATCATAGTACTGTAAGTAAATGCATCTGGATTTAACCCAAGTTCGAAAATTTGCTTCCATAAATTCATTGACTTTTCAACATTTCTGATCTTAAGATAAGCTGAGATTAGCATAGTGTTAGTTACTACATCGTTTAATTCATTTCTCATGATCATTTTTTGTTGAATATCTTCTGCTTCTTCTACACGACCATCTTTACAAAGTCCTTGTATTAACGAAGTGTATGTACGGAAATCCGGGCCCACACAATTCTCATCGGTTAACATCTGATTGTAAAGCTTCAAAGCAGTATCAACTTTTCCAGTTTCACAAAGTCCACGTACACATCCTAAATTCTCCAAATGATTTATAAGCTATATCAGATCAAAGAAAGTAATTAAAACATAAACTAAGTACAAGTTCAAGCAAATACCCATTATTCAGTTTTGGGTATATAGAACAAGGCTGTAAATTATTACACAGGGACCAATAGTGCAATTAATCCTTCGTTCAAAACCAATATGTAATTATCATTAAGAGAATAAACGAACAAAAATGAAGTATTGAAACATAACAGTAAACATCTAAGATCAACCAAATAGCAAAATTAAATCATGAAAATAGAACTAAGTTGGGCAGTAAGATTATGAGAAAAAGGGATAATAATTGTTACCATTGCTTCACTTGTTGTTGGATCATCATCAAAAAATCAAAAATCTCATCAAAAAATCGTTAATGGTTGTTGGATCATCATCTTCATCTTCTTCAAGTAGGACATGGATAGGTGCAGCACTAGTTAAAGCTACTAGAACAGCTGAATTAGATATGTTATCCTCTTCTTCTTCTTCAGAGCTTGATCATTAATCAAAACCCATCTCCAATGTAAATTTAGGGTTTTTTGAACGTTCTATCTCCGCCGCCGGAGCCGCCATACTCTCTGCTATCCTTGTTAACCCTCTTGACGTTGTTAAGGTAGCTCAATTACTCTCCCACCTTTAACAACTTTAGTAACCTACCTAACTTGAATTACTTTTTCTTCAAACGAATTTTTAATCCTATCTTTCTTTTTTCCCAAACCCAATTGTTTTCTTCACTTTGGAATCCATATCCATTTTCGGCAAAATTGGGTTGAAACTTTCAAAAGAAGACAAGTAATCTTCTTCTCCTGTAGAAACAGTCTCAAATAGGTGATGGTGATATGAAGAAGAAGAAATGGAGAGAGCGGCGATGGGATGATGTAATGTAAGGGTAGAATAGGAAAATAAATTAAAATAGGTGCCTTTATTGGGTATGAAATAGCAGCTGGGGTGAGGAGGCATTTTTTTTAATTTGAGGTGTTTTATGGGCATTAATCCTAAAAAATATCTATTAAAAAAATTATTAATTAAAAAATGGCTAAAATAAAACTTTTATAAAAAAACATCCCCAACCCAAAATACCTTTACAAATAGTAATTAAAAAAAATTAGAAAAAACAAAACAAAAACTAATACACACGCGCGTCTGTGAATTTTTTCTAAAATTATCATAACTAATTCTCAGAAAAATAAAAATTTATATATTTGAATAAATCAAATTAATATTTACTGAAAGTCCTAGAGGGGGGGTGAATAGGATTAATAATAAGATTAATTCCTAATTAAAAATCTTTTGGACAATTATAAGTTTAAGAAAGAAACTTCTAAGTCAACTAATATATCAAACACTTAAGGGATCATGCAAAGGATAAGTTAGAGGTTCGATATATAAGTTTAACAAGTAAATCGACTATCTATTCTCTTACTAACTTAGAGGACTAAAGATTGATAAATTAGATAAGCAATATCACAATATTCATACTATCTATTCATGTAGGCATATTATCAAACATATTAAGTGCGGAAAGTAAATAGCGTAGGGATAGAAAGATACACACGATTTATAGTGGTTCGGTTTCCCTACATCCACTACCTAAGGAAGCCTCCTTAGGATTTCAAGCTTTTCACTAAGCTCCCGTGTCTCTCTTAACCGGGTCGAGAACACAATAACCCTTACAACCTCTTCGATAACACGAAGGACAACCTCTTCGAAACCACGAAGGAAACTCTTGTGTAATCACAACACAAGGACACCGAGTATACTCCCGATACTCAAATTCTCTCTTAATCAATCTATTACAAGAACTAGACTTAAGAGGATAAATACCAAGTGTTTAAAGGGTGAAACAACTTTGCTAATGAACTCCTAAAGAGATGATATAACTATAAGCTTAAAACTTCTCTTGAGTTGATAATAACTTTGAAGCTCCTTTGATTTACTCCTTGAATGAGTAGATATGACAATTATAGCTCTTGACACCTTCTTGGATGATAACAATTAAGCCCCTTAATGTATATGGGTTGAAGGTGTAGTTGTAGCCTTGAAATACCTTCAATATATAGCTGCAAAATGCTCCCAACGGTCATAAGAATTGTCTCCAACGGATATATGCATTTTTGTCTTCATTTTGCTGCAGAAAACCCTAATCTGCGGTGCACCGCGGGTCTCGTGCGGTGTACAGCATGAACTCTCGCTTATTTCACTTGCTTCGGGCGGTATACCGCTCAATCCGCCGGTATACCTTTCCGGCTACCGCACCAAAGGTCTAAAACACCTTCTAGTGAGTATATCTTTTACTGTGAAGCTCGGATCAGAAAACCTTCTTCACGAGAGTTGTAGAGGACATCATTCTTATAAACTTTGTAGTTGATCACTAAAGCTAATTCTCAATGTACACAAAGATAAGGTTAAAACTATTTGTATGAGAATTAGTTTCTTAAGATAAAACAATAAAGCTTTGATCTAAATGATAAAGAATGTGCTTTTTGATGAATTAGAGTGCAAGATAGAATGTATATAACAATAGTAATTAGCACACTAAACACAAGAGGATTTGTCACATTAAAACAACCTATTAAGGGAGGCTATATACCAACATTTACGTCTATGATTTTTTTTGAAATATTCTGAATTTTTTTGAATTTTTTATAGACATGGAATTTCATGTTTTGAACAGTGAATTTTATGTTTTGAACAATGAATTTCATGTTTGCGAAAAAATCACTATTTCAAACAGTGAATTTCAAGTTTTAAACATGAAATTCCGGGTCTACGAAAAAAATTAAAAAAAAAAATCATAGACGTAAATATTGATTTGCTTTTATCAAAAAATGCAAACTTTTTATTTTTATGATTTTTGTAGAATTACTTATGACGGTTTTAAAAAAAATTCACATACGCGCGCGTGTGTGATGGAATTAGTAGTATGTGGTGGTGGTGGTGGTGATGGTGGTGATGGTTGTGTTTGTGGTGGCTGTAGTGGTAGTTAAATACATGGTAGTGGTGGTGGTGGTGGTAGTGGTGGTGGTGGTGGTGGTAGTGGTGGTGGTAAGGGTGGTGGTGGTGGAGGTACTCTATTATTTGTTTATTACTTAAAAATAAATATTGTATTAAAAATAAAATAATATATTTGATAATAATGGTATTGAAGGTATAAAAATATAAAGAGGATGTTTTTTATAAATAATTATTCTAGGGGTAATTGGAGAAAAATGTCTCCTTAATGAGGCTACTAATTTTTTTAAGCCTCTAACTTTTTTATTTAGAGATAAATGCCTTCCTAATTAAGTAATTAGAGAAAAACTCCCCTTAATTATTTCTTTTCCCTTTTTACCCAATATAAATACTACTTATTATAAACAAGGTAATTAATTCCCCAATTATTATCACACACTCACACACAATCCTCTCTATCTATTTTCTCTCTCTATTTCTCTCTCCTCTAACAGTTTTATTCCATCTCACGCATCTCACTCACGCAGCTCCTCCATTGATAAGCTACGTGAAGCTCACGCAGCTCACTCACGAAGCTAACTCACGAATCTAACTCGGTTTTTTCTTCTTCTCTAAAGGTAAACTAACCTCTCTTCTACCTCTCACGCTCTCTATCTCTCTCGGCTCTTCTTTTTTTTGAATTTTTGATTTTATTTTGTTGTTTTGCTGATTTGCAGGTTTTAGTTTTTATATATACGTATACATGTGTATGTATTCTCTGTTTTTTAAGCATTTTCATTCACATTTTACAACTTGTACCAATTCTACTGTTTTGAAGCTTTTTCTCTTCTAATTGCTTGTTTTGTGTTGATTTTGTGTTTATATTCTTAGTTTTGTTCATATTTTGCTTTGATATTAGCAAAGTTTTGTGTTTAAGCTTTTTTTTTTTTATGATAATGTGTTTACATTCTTCACTTTGTTCATTTTTTGCTTCTTTACTGCTAGATTATGTGTTTAAACTGTTTTACTCGCAGTATATTGTGTGTTTGAGCTGTAATTCTGTGAAGAGGTTTGTGCAGTTGCAGAATTCCATGTTTTAAACATGGAATTCCATGTTTTATACAGTACGAAACTGTATGAAACATGGAATTCCATGTTTAAAACATGGAATTCTGTGAAGAGGTTTGTGCAGTTAAAGCATTCCATGCTTTAAACATGGAATTCCATGTTTTATACAGTATGAAACATGGAATTTCATGTTTAAAACATGGAATTCTGCGCCTGCATATATTTTTTTTCCCTTTTCTACTTCTTCCTTTGTTTGTGTTATTGTATTCTAGTACTTATGTCATGACTTGTTTTCTGCAGATGGTTATGGTTGTAGTAAAGTTCGGTTCTCAACGTTATATGTGTTCATTTGATCTTTTCCGACTCTCGATTCTGTTTTCGATTACGTGTTTCCACGATCCCAAGTAGCATACATTTGGTAGTCACAAAGATTTGGTTCTGAAAAGCAACCGTTGGAGTCAACTAATCAGTCACGTCGGTCAATGCCAGAAATTGTCAAGTTGCTCTATGATTATTTTTTATGATCATTATATTCTTTTAACAGTTTAATATTCACCGGTATAACAATTTTTACAGTTTCTATTGTTATGTTTTGGATCCTTTTTGTTTTTATATTGTGTTGTGATTCATTCCTTTATAATTATTATCTTTCTGAATAGGTTTCGATTCGAGTAGCTTAAGTTGTTAGTGTGCAGGTTAGTAAATTTTCATGTTCAAACATGGAATTTCATGTTTTCAAACATGGAATTCCATGTTTCAAACATGAAATTTCATGTTTTTCCATGTTTCAATCATGGAATTTACAAGTCATTTTTATGTGTTGCGAATTTTGCCTGCCTTTTTGAGTTTTTTGTTGGTATCAAAACTGTTCTAATCAAATCCTTCACAATATGAAATACTAATCAATTTCCATTTCTAATCAAATTCTTCATAATACTTAATAAACTAACAATTCATTTTAAACATTACAATCTAAAACATTCCAAAATGAATACAATTAAATACGAAATACTCTTTTCAATACAATAATAGAAACGTCAACACATTCATCAATATTCTTTTAGATAACTGATTCTTTGATCTTTGAACTGCATATACACTCTTCAATGAACATAATCCACTGAGGGGTTGCTCATCACTTAGAAAAGCTAGTAGTTCTTCCTTTTCACTGCTTGTATCTTATCATCTTCTTGTTCATCAGTAAATCTTCTTCTTGGAGGCATTTTTACTTGTATTTACACAAACTCCAACCACAAGAAACAAATTAGTAGTCTTGACTTGATAACTTTTCTTCTTGGTGCCATTTTCACCTGTTTTTACACAAACTCCAAGCACAAGAAAACATATTAGTAGCCTGAATTGAGTTAATTCCATGTTTAATACAGTTATCAAAACATGGAATTTCATGTTTAATACAATTATCAAAATGTAGAATTTCATGTTTTTATAAATGTATTAAACATGGAATTCCATGTTTGATACAGTTACTAACAACATTCTGCAGAATTCCGAACTATACTGTAATTACACTTAAGGTCCCTAAACTACACATTCTATCTTAATACAGTTATCAACACATGGAATTTAATGATTTGATAACTGTATTAAACATGGAATTCCATGTTTGATACAGTTACTAACAACATTCTGCAGAATTTCGAACTATACTGTAATTACACTTAAGGTCCCTAAACTACACATTCTATCTTAATACAGTTATCAACACATGGAATTTAATGATTTGATAACTGTATTAAACATGGAATTCCATGTTTGATACAGTTACTAACAACATTCTGCAGAATTTCTAACTATACTGTAATTACACTTAAGGTCCCTAAACTACACATTCTATCTTAATACAGTTATCAACACATGGAAGTTAATGATTTGATAAATGTATTAAACATGGAATTCCATGTTTGATACAGTTACTAACAACATTCTGCAGAATTCCGAACTATACTGTAATTACACTTAAGGTCCCTAAACTACACATTCTATCTTAATACAATTATCAACACATGGAATTTAATGATTTGATAACTGTATTAAACATGGAATTCCATGTTTAATACAATTATCAAATCATTAAATTCCATATTATGCAGTAATTACACTATAGGGTCCCTAAACTACACATTATGTCTATAATACAGTTTTCAAAACATGTAATATCATGATTTGATAACTGTATTAAACATGGAATTCCATGTTTAATACAATTACGAAAAACATTATGCAGAATTCTACATTATGCAATAATTACACTATAAGGTCCATAAATTACACAATTTGTCCTTGTTTATCTATATTTTACAGTATTACATCAAATGTTTGGATATAATTGCAATATAGGTCCCTGTTTTACAGACTAGTCATGTTTATCACTCTAATCTTATTTTCTTTCATATTAATCACATTATTCAATCATATTCATCAAAAAATCCCATTATAAACCCTAGAAACTACCAAAATCGTGACTATTTTACTTAATCAAACAAAAATCAGTAAAAATCAATCGAAATCAACATGAAATCAATTTTCGTTTTGATTTTGTTCATGAATCACACAATAATCAATTCGGAATCATGAATCACTCTAAAAAATATCAGAATAACACAAAATTTTGGGTTTAATGCTTACGGTTTTTTGATTTTGTATGACAATTCTTTGTTGTTGTTGATATTTTACACTTGTTATTGGTTTGAGTGCTTGATATTCACCATTTCCGTTGCTTGTTTCCTTTGTCGTCGATTTCTCCTGCGTGATTTTCATCTTTAGCCACTTAGAGCTTTGTTGTGTGTGTTTGCGTGTGTGTTGTGTGTATTTGTGTGTGTTGTGTGTGTGTTTTAAACGCTTCAGCTTTTGTTTTTTTTTAACAAAAAATATATACACGTTTTTTTTAATTGGTAGTTAGGGGTAGTTTTGGGAGAGGCTGTTTTCTCTAAAATGTTTTATTGGAGGCACCTTTTTTTTAAATAACTTCTTTAATAGGCATTTACCTCTAATTGGCTCATTATTCTATTGAGAATTTTTTTATTAAATAATAATTGAAAGCTTAATTTAATAATTAGGTACTTTTATTAGGTTCTTTTAGTAAATACCCCATTTCGTATAAATTACATATTAATTCCCACCTTTGAGCTAAATTATTCTTAAATAATAATTAATAAAATAAAATAAAAAAACTTATATCACAAAAGGTTTTAATCCAATATCTCACACCATCTCAATAATAATGTAAACGCACGTAATTTCTCCGCCCTCTCTGGCCATGCATCAACTGGCTCTGCCGGACACCACCACCATTATGCGAAGGCCTCTCTCCAGACCACAACCACCATCGCCATCAATTAAAAAGAAATTCATGAATCGAAACTTCATCACAAATCACCCTCTCTCTCCACCTTAAACTTCATCACAATTCATTTTCTATAGTCAAACACGTTTTTATTAGTATTTTCAAAAATATAGAAAATGAAAACAGAAAACACCCATTATTTTCACAAACCAACCAGGGCCTTATCTTTCCATATCCTAGCTTTTCCTTTCTTTTCTCCAATTTTCATGTATATGGCATATAATCAATCTCCATATATATCTTTAAAACTTCACACTAAATAAATAATTAAACTCAATATGCTCTAAAAATAATAAATCACTAAATCAAGACTAGAAATAGGAAAGTGCAATATATCATGTGAAAATCGATTACTAGACAACCTAAAACACTAAAAATGATGTCTCCAACTAATATTAAATCATCACAAATGGGGAGATATCAGTAGGTGAGAGCTAATGTGTTTGACAAAAAAAAACATGAAAATAAATTACACGTGTTGTAGGTTTGGCCTCTAATGACATTTCATTATAAATCATGTGTCAGAAAAGAAACAAATCGGTATATCTATAAATTATGTTATAAAATTAATAACTCTGAAACAAATGAGGGGTTTTGTAACTTTTTAAAAAAACAAATAACTCGTGAACATTTGGTGTATTTGAAGATTATGTGTGTAAGGTTTATATTCTAGATAGAGAGAGGCTACAAACTTTTAATGCTGGAAATATTGTGCGAGAATGGAAAAATACCCATCATTGTTCAACAAATTATCCAACCTCTTGGTTCCGCCTCAACAGTTGTCACACACAAAAAAAACTTTTCGACAACTTTAAATCTACAACCATCCTCCATTAGATTGGATTTCACTGATAAACAAAACTAATCAACCACCCATCTGTGACACGTCTATGTTCTTCAATTGTGAGATATATACCAACATCGTAATACATTATAAGTCGTTTAAAAGTTGTAAAGATGCATAAATAATAAATCAAACAAATCTGGGGGAAGAGTCTCGAGAAATATGCTCCACCATCATGATCTACAAAAAACTATAAAAAAAAAATTAATCGAAACTATTATAAAAAGGTTTAATTGCATATTGGTCCATATGTTATACCAAATGATAAAATGTACCCATGTATTTCACAAAGTAATAAAACATACCTTTGTTTAGTGATGCAACATCTTTTTCTCATAGGTTGTTGCTTGATGCCCTTACATTGTTTTAGAATTGTAGTGAGTCGGATAAACTTGGAAGTTTTGCTATTATCAGTCACAATGATATGTCTCCTTTCAATAGGTATCCATGACCAAATTTAAGTGACTATTTACCTAAACACATATATCTACAAACCCATAAGACCATGATAATAAGAGAATCACTGTATATGGTGGCATAATCATACCCCATTAAAAGTAGTTGAACCATTAACAAAGTTTTGGTGCTCAAAAAATCAAATGGTATGACACCTACTTCATACAATACATGCAAATAACTTATTCCCATTACACAAAAGAATTGCAACCCAAACCTAAAGAGACAAACCCCAACCAAAATTATAATTATGAGCTCTTAACACACCTTTCTCCATTATCCCTCATAACTATAAGACTACCAACCAATAGAGTAGTTGAACATGCAAACTTGAGGATCAGATTAAGTTCTAGATAAAACACTCTAGATCTGCATCAATAACAAAATGATATAATTATAAGCCAGATATCAATAGTATTTGGAGAGAGAGAAAAACAAATTCTGTAAAAAATGAAATCAAATAAATAGATGCATAAAACATAGTTATATTTAACTAATTTGCATAAGACATGGACTAATGGTACATTTAACCCTCTAAATATCTACCATTATTGATTTAAGGTCCCGTCAATAAATTGAATGCAAATAAAAATAAACGTAACTATTCAGAGAATTGTTAATTTATCTCCCGAATATAAAAATAAATACGAAAGATATTCTAGATAAGTGGTACAGAGCGATGAAGGGAAATCAACATAAATAAGTTCCAATATAAAAAATATCCCTTGTGAAATAAAATGAAGGCATTCATCTAAGGCACAAAAGTGCAATAAGATATAAAATTTGGGTCAGATTTCACTTGAAGTGATACGTCTTACTTGAACGTGTTAAGAATTATCTATAATTGTAATGTACTGTTCCCCACCACAGGTGGAATTGTAGAAATTGTGTTTGACCATAAATAATCCAATAATATTTGATAAACACGAATCAAAAAGCCTAAATAAACAAGTCATCGATAATAAGAACATCCCATATTATTAAACACCTAAATACACCATAAAGATCAAATCTTTAAATCAAACACCATAATTAGATTAATTAAATAGACAAAGGGAAGGACATACAATGCCAATTTTTACTGCTTCATAAAAGTCAGACCCGAGTTGCAATAGCCTGAAAAAACCAATTAAATGGGAAAGGATGCTCAACAATTCCGTAAGCATATGCTTCATCCATAAGAGGTACGCTAGAATTCATCATGTTATCACATCCATAAAATCTAAAATGTTTTCCTCCCCACATGTATAAACAAATTATAGTCATGAATAAACCACTCTATCAAGATCAACATAATAATAAACCATCATGAAAATAACAACATACACAAGCATGCAATGAGATGTATTTCAAAGTAGTATAATACAAAAGCTTTATAACAATCCCGTAGGATCTCATAATTGAATGCAACGTTTAAATCCAGTACAGAATGTACTGTTCCAAATCCCAAAATTAGGAGCTTTATCTATAGAAAGAGAGAAGATAAAGAATGCAAGTGATTAACGATTCCAATGCTTAAACGGGAACTATGAGAATGAGGCCAACCAAGAAATTATGATTCTTGAGTTAAACATAGATCACAATGCTATCCGATGAAGATGATTTTTCCTTATTCATAAATATATTATTATTATACCAGGATTGACCAATAAATCATTTATCCCGTCATAAAAAAGGAAAAACAAAAAATAACCATTGATGGAACTGGATTATGTAAAATAACTATAAATACGTGGGAAACATAGTTACATTATATAAGACTCTTTAAGTGTCCTGTAAGAACACAAAAAAGTTATGAGAGTTTAAAACTCATCAATATAGTACTAAATACCAAAATAAACAAAGATAATATACTTCACCGGATTATTACAAAAATTAACATCAGATTTTTTTGGCTAATCCTAAATACAAAACAAAAAGGGAAACTGATGTCTCCCTTTTTGTTCTAATTATATGCCCTTAGGAGACATCAAATTAGGTGATTATTTGACTTATTTACTAAACTTTTAAGCTTATTTGGTCATATTACGATTTCTTTCCTTGGATTTGGATTGTTTGTGTCAGAGCTTTTATGCGTTAATTCGTTTATTTTTAGTGTAAAGTTCTTAGGTTTATGATTTTATGGAGTATCAAGACAAGGAGAAGAAACGGGAAATAAAGTCTTGGATTAAGCATTGAAGTCAAAGTCGAGAATAATTTATTTGAAGAACTAATTAGTGGAGAATGAAATCTGGAATACTGTCACAAATCACTGTTTTTGAGCATCTTCGCCACTTATTAAGCCGTGGAGCATAAAATGAGGTAGATAGAGCTTGAAGTCAGGAAGATTTTCCAAGTTGAAAGAAGTGATTCCGAGTCCGTACGCAAAAGTTACAACTGTTTTAGTAACAGCTGGTCACCGGTTGCGGGATTTCATTAAATGGATTGGGCTTTTATTCTAATTAACCTAATCCTTCTTTTTAAAAGCGCAGTCCGTTTTTCCCACTATAAAAAGGCTTTTAACTTCAGTTTTTACACACAATTCATATTATAGAAGAGGCAACGCTTAGCAGAAGTCACAGAAGCAAAAAGGAGAGAGAAAGCTGAAGCTAGAGAATTCCAACAACAACCATTATCAACCCTTTAATTAGGTTTTTCTTATATTTGTAATTCAGTATGAAGTTATTTTATTTTAATTTATTAGTTTTTATTTCCTTCATGAGCTAAATTTAATTAGTACTTGAGAACGCATTAATAGGTTATGCCCCAATTTGTTTACTTCAATGTTTCTGGTTTTGGGATTGTAATGATTTAATACAAATTAGGTAATTTAGTATTTTTTTTATTATCTTGCATTTAATAACTATTCTTGAAGTAACTAATTTATAATAGGATTTAGTAACTAGGCTATTCCATATAGTGGCGTATGGATCACCTTGACGGGTGGTTTAGTTACGGAAATAGGTAATAAATGTAGGATAGAAATTATTGATCCTGGCGGACTTAGGTAATCCTATAGCCGATTGGGTAGAGTACTTGACCATTCGAAGGTGGACTATAATCACCTTGACGGGGTTTGTAGCACCTTAGAATAGCTCCTTAGTCCACCCTGACGGGGGTAAGGAGAATATCGAATCCCGACTAATACTAATTACAAATTCGTCCCTTAAATAAGAAATTGATTGAATAGGTTTAGGTGAAACCCTAGCGTTACTCAAGTACTATCTCTCCCTCTCGCGTTTATTCGATTTTTACTTGGGTCTAGTTTAGTTGCATTATTTATTTTAGTACTTTAATTATATTTTCTTTTAGGTTCTTAAACAACACTAAATACTATTATCATTTATTTTCCGCATCATATAACAATTATCTACACTTATAACATATCATCGAAAGTCATGCCTAATCCGTCCCTGAGATCGAAATCCCGTTTACCTGATATTACATGGACGACCCGTACACTTGCGGTACGTGTCTTGCCTTTTTTAGGTGTGTTTATTTAGAATACACAAGGAGACACCAGAAACCAATATTTTATTATTAATCAGGGAATTCAAAACATCATTACTTAGTTTATAAATTGAAAATATTAACGAGTAAGGCAATCCATTTGCCCAAATGTTAACCTACTTCTCCTTGGCCACCTTGCTTAAGTAGTTTCTTCATCCAATCCTATGATAAAAAAACTTAATTATTATATAATCGAATGAGTGTTTCAGTGTTTTTGAGATAGTTTAAGCGACGTGATTGCAATTATTGAAACTTACATCGTTCCATGTGACAACAATTTGCGAAATAGTCCATCCTATCGAACGTAATTTCTTACAAAACGAAGATCCTAAAAAATATCTTCAACAATACCAAACCTGAGCTACGAAACAATTTTGGTTTAATTGCACTATAGGTCCCTATAAACCCAAACAACAAACTTACAAAATCTCATCACCAAAGAAAATGATTGAGGCAGTGAGAAAGCAAAGATTCTCACTCTTAACACCATTACTAACTGAATTAGCAGAGGAAAAAGACTTTTTCACCCTTCCTGCTCTTTCTAACCTTCACTCTTGAAGAAATAAGCTAGGCGGAACTTTTATTCGTTATTGCTTGAGTCTTTAATGCATAATTGCGCATTATGGACTGTATCGTGAATACTCCCTACTGAAGTATAGCTGCAAATATGTTAAACAAAAAAATATAATTAATTAATAATCTTTCTCCCATAATAAACAGTATGAAATATGTTATCCTTGCGTTGACTCAACACTGCACACATTGCAAGATGCCTTGCATCACACATAACCTCGAGCGGAAGATTCCAATAAGGGGGGAGTCACAACTGGTGTAGAGACAAGCTTCTCATTGATGGCAAAAAATGCTTCCATGAATGTATGATTAAATTGGAATTTGACATCCTTCTCAAGCAAATTGCATAGCAGTTTGGTGATCTTAGAAAAATCTTTTATAAATCAGCGGTAGAATCCTGCATGTCCCAAGAAACTTCTCACACCTTTAACTGAAGCGGGAAGTGGAAGGGTTTTGATATAAATCGGTCTTTTCATGGTCTACCTCCATACCCTTACTCAAAACCTTGTGCCCCAACATGATCCCCTCACGAACCATGGAATGAAACTTCTTTCAGTTCAAAACAAGACCAGTCTCCTTACGACGAATCATGGGCGGTATATCGCACCCCACAGGCGGTATACCACGCCCCAAACCATATCGATGATTAGATACTAGCGTCATGAGGTTAGCAACTCAGAGCACAATAGTTCCTAACGGTATACCGTGCCCTACGAGTGGTATACCACACTTTGAAAAGCGTCATGACGGTAGTAATTATGGTTCAAGTCAGAAAGTTGAAGTGTTCCAGCGGTATACAGCGCCATACTTGTATCAACATGGAGCGACTACCGTGACATGGTATAAAGGCCACATTACCCAATGGTATACCGCAACGCGAGGCGAACTGGAGATCAAAAAAATACAAATTTTGGTTTATGGGAGATGTCTTTAAGGGGAAATCACTTTTACGTACGAGCTCAGGAGTCAGCGATTCAGGAGGCAACGGGAAGCTTAGTAAAATGTCTACAACTTTAATTGCTGGAATTTTTCCTAATAATTGGAGAATCAATCTGAAATTACCCTAGAATGGGGCCACAAGGCGATTTAGCTCGTCATCATGGATCGAGAATGTCAACCCTAACTTGGGGGTATTAATCTCACGAAAATAAGTACGTTTCTATCACTTGTAATATATGTGAAATTTTTATTTTTTATTAGTATCGAGTCTATTTCGAATCGTGGGGACACAACTCATTTTTGAGCTGGGGATCTGGGATTCGTTGTCCCTCATCTACATTTTATGTGATATACGGTTTTGTAAGGGAAGATTAAAAATATTGGTAGCTGGAATTTGATGTAGATTGTGTATAATGACCTAAAAGCATAAACTTTAGTAATTTAATGATAGTAATTAATTTTTTTATGAACTAGTTGTATGATATGCTTTAAGTATGAACATGAAAAGACACCTTAATAGTAAAGAATGGATTAGTAAGAAATGCGGTATAAGTAAGTTTGATCTTAGGTTGCCTTGATTGGTGTGGAACGTGAGATTTGAGCTAGTTGATAAACCATTCAGTAAACGTGCTAGAGGTGAGAAAGTAACGAAATTGCATAGTTTAGAAAGTGATTAAGGCGGTTCTTCAATAAGTTTTTGTTGCCTTTTAGCTTGCTGACCATTTAATTGATATATTATTCGTTTCAGTCCCTTCTAACCTTTCAATATTCTTTATATAAATCACATATACAATTCATATACTTTGACTATAGTACTTTTCTATATTACCCGCACACGAATCGCGATACTAAGACACTCGTGTTTAGAGCTTGAGTTTGGGGGGTGGGCACGATTATGGGAAACACTTGGTTGGGTTTTGCGCTAGTACTTTAGTATGTGCTATGTTGATGATACACTTGGGTTTATTGTAACCCTTTGTCGGGGTAAAAGTAAAAGAATATGTTGAAGAGAAAAAAAAAGAAAAATTATGAGAACTGAAGTAGCATGACATCTTACATCAAAAATAGAGTCATAACTAACTTGTAAAATAAAAAATTGAATAGGAAAAGACCCACAAAGTAGGAATTATTATGTGGTCATCATGGTTTATACTTGGGTTATTGGGGATGCGAAATAAGTGCATATGAATCTTGGGTTGAGTGGGAACATTTATGAGAGTAACTCAAACTCCAGGGTGATTAATTGATGGCTAGTGAGGAGAGAGACAAAATCTCACTCTACATTATCCAAATATACGATCATACTGTCACTAACACAAACATTACTTACTTCAAGATTTTTATGATTCTTAACTTTGTGATTTAAGAACGATTGAACCAATAGATAGTAGTTAGGTGAACCATTGGATGATAAAGTAGGATCGACTAACACCCTATAGCCACCATATCGAACTAAGAGAAAAACCTAACATTCGTGCATTGAACAATGCTAATATACTCTTGAACTTAAACCGTGTTAATTGTTTGTATGACAAGTGTATGTATATGGTTTAATTTTTTAAATATTATTACATGAAACTTGGTAGGTAGTTGCTTTAAGACTATTACTACATTCTTTATTTTTCTTTCTTTTATGCTTACTTGAATTAGCTGATATATGAAGACTTTGCTATTGTTCTTTGAGTACGGGATCTTGATGTCTCCATATTTGTGATTGGATAATCTAGTCACGAGATATCATTTTAGATTTATTAGGTGCTTAACGGAGAGATTTTTCCTCATATATTGATAGTTTCTCGTTTCTTGCCTTGTTATGGAGATTTGTTACTTTTAGAGTATTTTAAGTGTAATTTGTGTGTTAAGTGTGGAACTCTTAGGTACAAGGATTACATTAGATGCCAAAGTATGGATAATAAGTCAAGTAAAGGAGATCAAAATGCAAATGAAAGAGTTAAAGGACTAAGAAGATATTTGTAGAAAGTGTAAAAGTTGTTAGCATGATTTAGAAAGTGGATAGTTTTTTATGTCACGCGAGATTTACAAAAATTTGGAGGAACCTTTTCATATCCAGTTAAAAAAATGAGTTAGGAACGCATAGCCGCGGTTAGCTCGTGATTTGAAGTTGTAACGAATTGCTAATTAGTTCCTAAACGCCAAAGCTCGTTTACCCATAGTACAATTCTCAGGCCTAGAGAATCCTCCATTTGAAACATAAAAGCAAGAATAATTTTATGAAATTTGTAGAATTGATGAAGACATTCTCTAGCCCAGTTTTTGTCTTCAAGATAAGATGCCAACTAAAACTCTTTCAATACCCACCTGCAGCCACTTCAACTTGATGGTACAATACCGATAAACTATCGAAAAGACATCCTATAGCATTGTTATATTTATTATAATGTGCAACATCCAAATTACATATATGCGCATAATCCTTGCCCAAATTATCGATTATTTGCGATTTAGTCCCTAAGCAATAAGACTTCAAATTGGCAGGTCCAGGAGCTATCGAGGCTTCATCTTCAGGCCCTATATTTCCATTTATTACACAACTAGTCCTTGCGTAGGTTCCAATGGAGCGTGTAGTCTCAAGATTACAATTTAGATTTTGATAAGATCCAAATAGATTAGCTTCGAATATGAGAGACTTAAGAATGCAGACCCTACCGGCCTTATTTGTCCCTGAATAATTGGATTCCATGCCTACAACACTCAAAAACCCCAAGTCAGCCCTAAAAAGACGGAATCATCTCTATTATCTATGATTTGCAGAAAGGTCCTCAAACCAAGACACCGAAAATCACTTGAAGACGAACCAAGACCCCAAAAACCTCGAAAAGTCAAATCAAGACCCTGAAAACTCGAAAAGTCAAACCAAGACTCGAAAGTCCTCGAAAAGTCGAACCAAGACCCCAAAAATCTCAAAAAGTCGAATCAAGAACCCGAAAACATCGAATATTGGACCAAGACCCCGAAAATCTTGAATAACCGAATCAAGACCCCGAAAATCTTGAATAACCGAATCAAGACCCCGAAAACCTCGAATAGCCGAATCAAGACCCCAAGAACCTTGAATAACCGAACCAGAAAAACAAGCAACACTTATGGCATCGGAATGAGCCTCAAGGAACCTATTATCAGCCCCTAAAGAGAAGCCTATATGAGTCCCATCAGTAGCTCTAGTAGTTCCAAGAATGACCCCATCTGCAGCTGCATAAGAGTATATTGCACAACGGGTCCCTACTTGAAAAAAGTAGCTTCCAAAAGCTGTTGGTATTCACGTCATGAATTAGCTCTGGATGTATATATTGATTTCAACTAATACACGCACGCATTTAACTCTCTTGTCTTCTTTGGTCTGAGCATAGGAGCATCGAAATACCTTCTTCAAGAAGGTTTTGCTGTTTCCAGTTTGAATTTTTGAAATTTTCCAAGCTCAGAATCTGATTGTACGAATTAGCATTAGCTTCATTCTCATTAAGTTCTTGAAAAGTAGATTGAACAAAGTCATTGCAGCGATCAGAATTTGCCACAACACTAATTGATCCGAGTTGCTCTTTGTTACATGACTACTTTCAAAAACAGAGTCAAGAGCTAGCTTTTGTGGAATTAACATCAAAATCAAGTGTTATTTCCCAACTATCAGCTGTTTCCTCACTAACAGAGCTAGTACTATCACATTTGCTAGCTTTGTAGATTTTGTGACAAGCTCATGTTTCAGCTTCATCTTTTTCATCAGAGTTCAAGTTTTCAACAGATTTCTCATCTTCTTCAGGGATTAAGTTATAAGAAGTCTCTTTAATCCCCATCATTTTCATTATCAACAATCGAATTAGACTCGAGAAACTGAGATTTATCTATTGCATGAAGCCCTAGCACCATTGTTTCTCGTTTAGATTCTTCATCATCAAGCTTACCATTTTTGGAAAATGCCTATATTGAACCGTGGATTGAAGTAAAAAATCGTGCTGAGTGCTTGTTAAGTAGGTTAAGGCACCGATTGCTCTAATACTGCTTATTTGTTTTGGAGCATGAAGGTGAAGGTCAAGCTTTTTTGAAGATATTGCATAGTTTTCATTTATACTAGTTAGATGTATAGATATTGTTTAGTACATATTATATAGGCGAGGGCCTAAATAACATAATCTTCTACCTTTTCATAAGGTGTTAGAGTGTGCAAACAAATCTCCAACCTTAAATTGTTATAAATTTGACTTATATCAGATATAAAAATAGATAATTAAACACACAGTATAATGAATATCCTCCAAAATAAGATCACCATTTAGGTGGATTAATTATAAAAGAGAAAAAAAAAAATAATAGCGGAAAATTTACTAATAATAGTTTAATTATGCAATCTCATGCTCTGTTAGATTGATTTACATAAGTTCAGTTGGAAACTTAAATTAAACAGAAAACATAAATCTTAACGCAAACATTTAATAGTCCTAAAAAACTTATGGCTTTTTAACAGGCTTGAAACATGAGAAGTACTTATGTCTCGATACCCGAAGACCACGAATTTTCTTAATACATTTTACAAGCAGGTTTGGCTTTATAGCAGCTTCCGGCTTTATAGTAGCTTTTGGCTTTATAGAAGCTTCTGGTTTTATAGCAGCTTCTGGCTTTATAGCAGCTTCTGGCTTTATAGCAGCTTCTGGCTTTATAGCAGCTTCTGGCTTTATAGCAGCTTCTGGCTTTATAGAAGCTTCTGGCTTTATAGCAGCTTCTGGCTTTATAGCAGCTTTTGAATGCATTTCTTGTAAAGGATTTATGTCTTCCGTGTGCATTCCCTTTAAGGATACTAGACAAGGAACTACGCCACAAAATAACTTTTTGCCTGGAGGTACTTTGACAGGATATAGAATTTTGGAGTCAATATCATATTGAAATCGATTATGATCAGGTTTAACAATGAATAGTTGACCCTTTGATGCATTATTCACACGTAGGTTCTTACTCATAGATGGATCTTTTTTCATAAAATCAAAAGGAATAATCATTTTCTTTGACCATGTCTGTTTCTCGAAATTCTCCAACACCCACACGTGTAACTCTTGGTCGATTATAAACCCAAGTGACATCTTCTCATCCCAAGAAAACGCCTGAAACTCATCTTTACGTGAATGAAAACCTGGAGGGATCTTTATTTTCTTGAAGCTCTCTGTTTTCAAATCAAATCTAATTATCTCTGTTTTCTCCACTTGAGCTTCACAGAAGCTTACAACGTATTTAACTTCCTTGGAGGATACCCAACATATTAGTCTTCCTTTTTTATGACCAAGAAGAGAAATATCAAGAGGTCTCCAAGCATGATCAGTTCCAACAGTTAACATCTTAAAACCTAAATCAGTTGTTTCCTTCTTATAGTGAAGGGAAATCAACTTACAAATATTAGTTGATAAATCCAAATTCATTACCATTTCTAGCCTTCTCCCTTGTACTTCTGGATCGTCCAACACTTGAAGCACTTGATTGGTTGCCGGGTTTTTAATACGATATTGACGACTCTTTTCACTTTCCTCCAGCAGTAAGCCATTACTGTAATTTTTCCATTGAAATGTTTCCTTATTACCGTTTGGTTCACTTTTTTCTACATACAAATTATAAGCTTTACTCCTAATCCCATGCTTTTGTATGAAACTCTGGTCCTGAATAATGATTTCCCATGACTTGCACACGCATTTAAATTTTATTAAACTCTTTACAGGCAACCAGCTTAGGATCTCAACAATTAAGTCTTCAGGGATGAACTTTCCTATTTTGGGTGATAAACTTATCTTCACAATCATTCCAGCAGGGTCTTTCTTGCCACCTAATCTCTCCATATTTGACAACCCTGAAAGAAATATTTAAGATACAATATATTTGTTAAGATAAGTATATAACAGGAAACGTTGAACAATTTCAGAACAAAAAAAGAAAAGAAAAAGTAAACGTTGAAAAATAATTAAACATATAACCTAAAACTCATCCTTCAACTCACCTTCCCACCAAGCCACTTAGGGACCATTCTTTTACCATTGAAATTCTAAAAAATTGAATTATTTTTAACCTAATCTAGTCACTTTTACAATTTTTCAGAATCATCTGATTTAAGTATCGCGTTGTTTATTACTACTATATATTTATACAAATCTTACAATGGCCATATATGACCGTTGGAAGCCTTTTATCGTAAGTATGGGAAGTGATGCGCTGAGAGTAGAATAAAAAATCATATTTGTGGTATATATTAATACTAATTTACAGCAAAACATGTTAGAGAAAATATCCAGTTACCTGAATAATCCAGATCGACAACTCTCTTTTCTCTAGAGATTAGAAAAGCTTAACTATTGGTGTAGACTTTTTTCTTTTTGTAAGGTTAAATAGACAAGTTTATATATACACGTGGACGTGGAAGAGTCCTAGATATATATACTGGTGTTTATAAACTACTTCACGTAGAACTCTTTATTTATATAAATACAACCGTTTTCTAATTATTCATGGATTTAGATTCTCTACTAATTAATTTTTTATATTAAATCTACTAACTTCAATAATAATTAAAATAATTAGATTTTTTCATTAACTTATCTATAATATAATTTTTTAATCTAATTTTTTTCTTTTTTTCTGTTTTTAATCCACAACTCCTATTATAACTCAAAAACAATTTACCATACGATATTAAGGCCATGTTTGGTTTATGAAAACATTTTTTGTTTTTGTTTTCAGAATATATTTTCAGAAAATGATTTTCGTTTTCAGTTTTAATATTTTTAGAAAATATGGAAAACATTGATTTCACGTTCTCTAATATAGCACTGTTTTCATTTTATTTTCCAGAAAACTGTTTTCATTTTCTTTAGCCAAACACGTTTTCATTAGAATTTTAGAAAATATAGAAAATGAAAACAGAAAACACCTATTATTTTCACGAACCAAACAGGGCCTAATACTTCATGTATGTTTCTTTTGGCTATAAGATTTTCCTAATTCTTTTTTCTTTTAAAATTAATGAATTAGAGTTAATAAAAAAAACATATGTACATGTTTATAAATCGAAATAATATATTGTTAATAAAATGATAGCAAAAGTTATATTTTGTAACTTTGCAAAATAAGAAGTAATGTTTAAAACATTAGGTAACTATGCAAAATTGAGCGACAATTGATGTTTGAGCTTGCATTAGAGATAGTTCTTTCACCTTTTGTGACATCAGGAGCTACTGATAATAATGAAAAAGGATCAACTATTTTTTTATTTTTTTCCCCCAAATAAAAAAAGGTATACAATGATAGTGCTCTCTTACTTTTTACCTCGAAGGTACAGTTGGAAATTAAAAAACTTTCCCGTGCTATCTCATTTGATCAGGAAAATCTAAAAGCTGTAGGTATGAGTTGATAGTTTTGCTTCTGTACCATTACTCTTGGTATTTATTTATAACTTTTTAATTTGTTTGTTTTATTAGGCTGCATAGAACTTGTTTTGGAGACGATTTACCTGTTTTATTGTAAGATATATTTCACAAATGAGACAGGTAAGATCTTTGAACACAACACAAACAACCATATCAAGTAATAACTCTTGAATAGTATTTGGCACATACAAAAATATTACCGCCTCTCATAATTACATTAATAATGTACTATCACAATCACTTCAACTGAGGTTCATCAGATGCAGAGCATAAACACAAAAGTTATCTTCATAACTTTTACATAAGCAAATAATCATCAATACCTTATGGAGAAAACTAATGATTAATCATTAAATATTACTAATATACTAAACATGTTTTAGAACATTTCAAGACCAAAGATTAAATAATGGATGAGGCTCCAAATCAAACTATGACGATGTCCCTTGTTTTTTAATTCTAACATTTTTTTCTTTTTGCGGATTGGCAGAGTCCAAATAGAAGATATTCTAAAAATGAGATAATCAGTTATTCAGAAAATGCTAACCGGTTAATAACGCAACACAGCTGTTCTAAGTTTTTCACCTAGAAAATACTGTAACAAACATGCCAAATTGAACGATTCACTGATTTAAGCATAATTTGCAGTTCCCCTATTTTAAACATTATTTAGGGGTCCCTTCCCCCATTCTTTTGAGTTAATTGCAATATAGGTCCCTTTATTAGAAAATTTACATTTGTACTAGAGATACTATATAATACTTGTTTGAGGGGGTCGCCCCAGAACCCCTTTTCCCCTATTTTTTTTCCAATTTTATTGCAATAATAGTCCATATATGAAACAAAAATTGCTTAAGTTAGGTACTTATATTAAACTTGTTTTTGAGTTAATTGTGTTACAGTACCCAACAGGGTAGCCCCAGAACCCCTTTTACCCCATTTTTAGAGTTCATTGCAATATATGAGTCGGTCCCTATATTGAACTTTATTTGAGTTAATTGGACTACATGTCCCTATATTAAACTTTTGTGAGAGCCCATTTCCCCTATTTTGTAACTTAATTGCATATAGGTTTCTATATTATGAAAAGATTATGCACTATACGCCTTCTATATAAACATTTTTTTTAGTTAATTTCACTATAACCCTCTATATTAATAAGTTAATTGCACTATAGGTTCCTTTATTTAACTTTTTGAATCTATGATTTTCATTCGCAAAAGTAACCAACCAATAAAGTTGATTTTGAAAAGCAAGGGAGCAAGTGAAGATTCTGAAAACTTGGGGGACCATAAAGTATTACTAAGGGTGCAGTGCTTTCTCGTACTTATGCTTGGCCATCGATCTAGACAATTATCTAGCAAAGGTATGATGAGTTGTTTTGTATAGCTCATGGAGCAACTATGCAATTACTCCCAAATAACACATTCTTGTTGCAAAACCATAATCTATTCAGATATCACAAAGGAAAATTACAATTAACAGATAAATCCAACATCTCGAGACTTCTCATATCTGCAATCCAAATTGGAAACTCTGTTTCAAAAATATTGCTCCATAGATTGAGCGAGTTACATAAGTTGAGTTTATTTAGTACATGTTATATATGTGAGGGCCTAAATAACATAATCGTTTACCTTTTCTTTCTGACCTAGATTCGTAAGGTGTTCTGAGTGTGCAAACAAATCTCCAACCTTAAATTGTTATAAATTTGACTTAAATCGGATATAAAAAAGGATAATCAAACAGATACTATAATGAATATCCTCCAAAATAAGATCACCATTTTAGGTGGATTAATTATAAAAGAGAAAAAACAAATTATAGCAGAAAATTTACGAATAATAGTTAAGTTATGCAATCTCATGCTCTGTTAGATTGATTTACATAAGTTCAGTTCGATACTTGAATTAAATAGAAAACCATAATCTTAACACAAACATTTGATAGTTGTGAAAAACTTATGGCATTTTAAAAGGCTTAAAACATGAGAAGTACTTGTGTCTCATACCCAAAGACCACGAATTTTCTTCGTACATTATACAAGCAGGTTTGGCTTTATAGCAGCTTCCGTGTGCATTCCCTTTATGGATACTAGACAAGGAACTACACCACAAAATAACTTTTCGCCTGGAGGTACTTTGACAGGATATAGAATTTTGGAGTCAATATCATAATCAAATTGATTACGATCAGGTTTAACAATGAATAGTCCATCCTTTGATGCACCATTCACACGTAGGTTCTTACTCATAGATGGATCTTTTTTCATAAAATCAAGAGGAATAATCATTTTCTTTGACCATGTCTGTTTCTCAAAATTCTCCAACACCCACACGTGTAACTCTTGGTCGATTATAAACCCAAGTGACAGCTTCTCATCCCAAGAAAACGCCTGAAACTCATCTCCACGTGAATGAAAACCTGGAGGGATCTTTATTTTCTTGAAGCTCTCTGCTTTCAAATCTAATCTAATTATCTCTGTTTCCTCCACTTGAGCTTTACAGAAGCTTACAACATATTTAACTTCCTTGGAGATTGCCCAAACTAATAGTCTTCTGTTTACATCATATGGAAGAGAAATATCAAGAGGTCGCCAAGCATGATCAGTTCCAACAGTTAACATTTTAAAACCAAAATCAGTTGTTTTCTTCTTATAGTGAAGGGAAATTAACTTACAATTATTAGTTGATAAATCCATATTCATTACCACTGTTCGATATCTCCCTTCTTCTGGATCGTCCAATACTTCAAGCACTTGTTTGGTTGCCGGGTTTCTAATACGATATTGACCAGTCTTTTCACTTTCCTCCAACACTAAGCCATTACTGTAATCTTTCAATTGAAATATTTCCTTATTACCGTTTGGTTCACTTTTTTCTACATACAAATAATAATAACCTTTACTCCTAACCATATGCTTCTGTATGAAACTCTGGTCCTGAATAATGCTTTTCCATGACTTGCACACACATTTAAATTTTAATAAACTTTTTACAGGCAACCAGCTTAGGATCTCAACAATTAGATCATTAGGGACTTCCTTGACATCTACTTTCTCCATATTTGACAATCCTGAAAGACATAAATATGATACATTTTATTTGTTAAGATTAAAGGATAAAGTATATAAGCAGAAACTTTCAAAACAAAAAAAATAAAAGAAAAAATAAACGTTGAAAAACAATGAAATATAATATCTAAAACTCATCTCTTTACACTCGCATTGTGGAATAAAAACAAAAAGAGACCTCTTCACACTCACCTTCCCACCTTCCCACCTTCCCACCAAGACACTTGGGGACCATTCTTTTACCATTGAAATTCTAAAAAATTGAATTATTTTTAACCTAATCTTGTCACTTTTACAATTTTTCAGAATCATCTGATCTATCGTGTTGTTTATTACTACTATATTTTTATACAAATCTTACAATGGCCATATATGACCGTTGGAAGCCATTTGCCGTACGTATGGGAAGTGATGCGCTGAGAGTAGAATAAAAAATCATATTTGTCGTATATATTTATACTAATTTACAGGCAGAAACATCTAAATACGTACCTGAATAGATTGATCAGCTCCCTTTTCTCTCTTAATTAGAAAATTTAACTAAAGTATACACTTTTTCTTTTCTTTTATAAGGTCGGCTATTGCATGGTAGACTGTTAATCCTAATAGACAAGTTTATATATACACATGGGAAGAGTCCTAGATATACTTGGTTTTTATAAAATAATAGAACACTACTATACGTAGAACTCTTTATTTATATTTTTATAAATAATTTGTAAATCCATTAGAAGTTTATCGTAGGAGGAGTTTATTTGGGTTAATTTCATTTTTAGCCTAATTACTAATATATCTTATTTGAAATACATATTAATTCCCAATATAAGCCTTTGGGCTAAATTATTCTTAAATGATAATTAATAAAATAAAATAAAACACTTATATCACAAACAGTTTTAATCCAATATCTCAAACCATCTCAATGATAATGTAAAAGCAGTAAAGCACGCAATTTCTCCGTCCTCACTGGCCATGCATCAACCGGCTCTGACGGACACCACCACTATTATGCGAAGGCCTCTCTCCTGACCACAACCACCACCGCCATCAATTAAAAAGAAATTCATGGATAGAAACTTTACCACAAGTCGCCCTTTCTCTCCACCTTACGAAAAAAATCACAGATCAAACTTCATCACCGGAAGGGTCACCACTACGAGAGCACCAGTAACCACCGCATCGCGAACGCCACCACCACCATGATGTCGCTTCTCCGCGATCGATCTTCTCTTATGAACAACAATTACTCTGGTTGTCACTTTTAATATCAATCACAGATGTACAGAACTGAGCGTAAGGACTATTAAGTGGGCTATTTCTGGTGGTGGAGTGAGTGGTTGATGGCTAAGTCGTGTAGGTGGAGAAAACAGGTGTGATACGAGTTGCATTTCGTGGCTGTGAGGACCTGTTGCAAACATACTTGAAGAAAGACCATAAGGAACAACTCACTTTGTGCAGATTGAGGATGCTCCTTGAAGGAAGTCTATTCTTGATCATGTTAAATCAAGGAATCTTTCGTACCAACAAGAAATTATACAAAGCCTCATTTGACGAAGAGCTTCTGGATCAAACCATTTAAGTGACCGTTTCATCACGAGTCAAAATTACAGGTTTATAGAGTGAGTCTTCTAAAGCCTTCGCGCATCACGCCTAGAAAGTAAAGTAACTTCACATTTTAACCCAATAAAGTTTTGCTTTAAAATGCTGAAAAGCGTTCGATAATCCTTAAATTACATTAACAACTCTGTAGCGGTTAAAAAAAAACTCTGTAGCAGTTCTTAAATGTGGTGACAGAATATCATTGTGTTAATTGATGGAGAATGGTATAATAACCAATAATCTTGACATTATTGTGTAAAGCTTTGACATAGGCTTTCTTGTGTTGCAATAACATATAAAAAATCCTTTAATTTAAATTTTAACTTTTAAAATTATTAGTTGTAAGTGTGGAGTTCAAAACTGATGCATTTACCAATTTCTTTTTCTTCTTATTTGATTTCCTTAATAGTTATATTTTTTTTCAGTTTTGCAACTAAATTAATGTAGTTGTGCAACTAAATTAATATAGTCCTGCAATTACAGTAATATAGTTGCAGTGATGGATACTTTGACACTGATTATAAAAAATATTGTGTAAGTCCTGAAAGCTGAAATGCATGAGATTCCTCTAGAAAGTAAATTTGAACAAGATATGCAATTACATTTACAATGTCATGGTAGGTGTTTGAATATCCCTAGTTATACTGTAAACAAAGATATCAATATTTAACATTAGATACAAGTCTTTGTCCATCCTTGCTCAAGGTGACTAATGGTTCGGTTTAACCGGTCCGGTCAATGCGAGAACCGCAACAGACCGAAAGTCAACACAGGCACGAACCGAACCAGACCGGTCCACAAGCTACTGGACCGGTTCTTCACTTTTTTAAAAATAAAGGAGACTGGACCGGAACCAGCCTTTTAATATTATTTTTTATATTTCATTGTTTTAGGTTTTTAGCTCAATTATTTGTAGCCCAACCCATTAAACCCAACCCAAATAAACCCAACACCCCTACTAAGGCCCTTAACATTTTTAACATCAGATCAAACCATTTAATCCCTATTCCCTACCCACCTAAACAACAAATAAAAGATTAAAAAAAACACACAATATAGAACTGCTAAGAACTGGACCGGATCGGAACCGGATCCGGATCCGGTTTAGACGGTTCCTTAATGGTCCGGTTCTTCCCTTCTTCCTTCTTAGTAATGGACCGGACCGGAACCGGTAACGAGGGACCGGTAAGCCAGACCGGACCGATAAGATCCAAGTATGCTAGGAAACGGTCCAAACCTGTCCAGAACGGACAGTTAGCCACCTTGAGTCCTTACATAGTTTTTATTCAAAAGTTTCCACCAGAGACAGTGGCTTGGCTGATGTACATAGTATAAGGGGTGGTTAAAGCCTACTTTCAAATTAATAAGAAAAATAGCTTATTTACTTTTTGCAACTGTATCATCAACTATCAGGTATTTTTTTTTAACTTTCATTAATTTTTAATATATTATTAAGGTTTTTTTTTTTTTTTTACATATATTAAGGTTCTTTTCTTATAGGGTATTTTGTATAATATTTTTAAATATATTAAGTATTATTTAGTAGATATATATTAATTTATATCATTAAATTTATCTTTTAATTGACTAACTTAATTTTTTTTATCAGAAAAAAAATGAATGAGTACTTATAATTCAATCTTCTTTGAAGGTAGAAACAGAAGATCAAGGCAAAGAAAAAGGATGGATATTGGATAGTGGATCCTGTCTATCCTAATAAAATATTTTTCTCTTTAATTTTACTCTCCACAAACAAAATCTTCTATCATTTTAACCATCTCTTTTAACAATTTCTTCCTTAAAAGCAGGTATTTTCAGTATTATCAAGACTAAATTACAAAATCAAATGAATGACGAATGGTTAAATAATTCTTTGTTTATCTTTATTAAGAAAGGCATTTGTAAGATAATAGCGATTACCACTATCATGGATATTTTTCAGAAACTAAAAACTCGTAGAGTACAACTATAATTCTTTCTATCTTTATATAATATTATTTAATTTATAAATTCATTTGTTTTATGTGATTTTTATTAAATACCAAAAAGAAAATATCGAGGGTGTTGTCCCCTAACCCCCTTATAATTCAAGTCCACCTTCATTTATATTTCTAGATCCGCCACTGGACAGAAGAGGAAGCAATAGAGGTTGGAGATTTACAACAACACTTATGCATCCTTCAATGCTACCATTAGGGTAAATTTTTTATATTTTTACTTAGCTATGTTTCTAAACTTTTTACTCTTTAGTTTTATTATTGTAATTATGAACTAATCATCACATAACTTGGGTTTGCACTTTGTATAAACCCTAAGCTTTTATTTTGTTATGTTAATACTATTTGGGAATTCCTTTCAATGGATCTACGACTGGCTTTATAATTGTCTCTTAAAAATGGTTTTAACTAATATTGCTAGAGCCTGTACACGTCTAACTTTACCTAAGTATCCTATATTGTCACCTTGATATAGGTTTAGGGACGGAAAACGGGTTCATGATCGCCTAGTGTGCGGTAGTAATCTTGACGGGTTTTCCTAACTAGATAGTCATTTGGGTTAGAAATTCGCACCGATCATTTTCTAGAGTCCCCTTAATCAAGTTCCCTAATTGTATTGAGTTTGCTTTCTAAGCTACCCTGACAGGTAGGGGTGGAAATCGGATTTGAAATTTCTGATTTCCGACTTTTCCGATCTGAAAATTCCGATTTAGGAACAGCTTTTTAAGGTTTCGAAATTCCGAAATTCCGATTTCCGATTTTTCCGAGAAAATCGGATCCAAAATTGGAACTACATATAATTTTCTGAAATTTCCAGATTTTCCGATCCAATTTTTGTTCCGATTTTATTTTTGAATATATTATATTAAATAAATAAAACAGAATATTAAATATAAGATAAAGGAAAAAAGTAGATCAGCAAACATTAAAAACATTCAGAACAAAAATAGAAAAGAAATATTAAACATTGAAAAATAATGAAACATTTTTTTTTTAAAAAAAACAGAATAATAAAAACAATGTAACATGATAAAAACTAAATCCCATTTGTTCAGACGCGTAACGGAACAAATAAAGAAATCTCTTTACACCAGTCCCCGGTCTATAGGTTTATTGAATATTTAATTTTTAATTACTAAGTGTGATAACTACTGTCTTAGTTTTGCAATTTTTGAAATAAAAGTTACGAAATTCCGAATCAAAAGTTCTGTAATTGTTGGCATATTGCCCCCATCGATAAGTTGTTTTAATGTGACAAATCCTCTATTGTTTAGTGTGCTAATTATACTTTATTTATATTCTTTATCTAGCACTCTAATTCATCAAAAAGCACAATCTTTATCATTTAGATCAAAGCTTTTATCCTAAGAAGCTAATTTTCATACCAATACTTTTAACCTTATCTTATGTATACATTGAGAATTAGCTTTCATGATCAACTACAAAGTTTCTTAAAATGATGTTTACTACAACTCTCGTGAAGAAAACTTTTCTATCCGAGCAACGAATCAAAATGTCATAATTCCCATGTCAGTAAGAACCGGGTACCCGCATTTGGTGAAACCGGGAACCCGGTTTGGTGAAGCTCAAGTCAACATCAAGCTCCTTATAGCCGTTATGTAACCGTTGCAATTGAAACCGGGTACCCGCATTTGGGAAACCGGGAACCCGGTTTGGCACAAAGTATCCCACCAACTTTATAACCGTTGGGGACTTTCTTGTGCTATAAATATGGCCTCTTTGAAGGAGAAACTCACCTCTTACACTTCAACTATTATACATATCATTATCCTACAAAATTAGAGGTCTCAAGCTATCAAATTTAATCATCCAAGCTTGATCAATAGCTTAAATCAAGAAGCTTCAAAGTTATTATCTACTCAAGAAGAGTTTTCATGCTTATAGTTATATCTACTCTTTAGGAGATTGTTTAGCAAAGTTATATCACCACTTAAACACTTTGTATCTATCCTCTTAAGTCTAGTTCTTGTAATAGATAGATTAGGAGCGAATTAGAGTATCGGGAGTATACTCGGTGTCCTTGTGTTACGATAGCACAAGAGTTTGTCCTTCGTGGTATCGAAGAGGTTGTAAGGGTTATTGTGTTCTCGACCCGGTTAAGAGAGACAAGGGAGTTTAGTGAAAAGCTTGAAATCCTATGGAGGCTTCCTTAGGTAGTGGATGTAGGGATAACCGAACCACTATACATCGTTGTGTACTTTCTATCCCTACTCTATTTATTTTCCGCACTTTATATGTTTGATTATATGCTAGTATAATTATCGTAATAATTTTTACCTAGTTAATCAAACCTATTGTCATTTAGAGTAGTAAGAGAATAGAAATTCAATTTACTTGTTTAACTTATATATCGAACCTCTCGCTTATCCATTGCATGATCCCGTAAGAGTTTGATATATTAGTTGACTTAGAAGTTTCTCTTTTAAACTTATAATTGTCCAAAAGATTTTTAATTAGGCATTAATCTTATTAGTAATCCTATTCACCCCCCCCCCCCCCCTAGGACTTTCAATTGGTATCAGGATATGGAATTTAATCTTTTGGAAGAGTCGTCTTCTACCCGACCTCCACTTTTTGTAGGAACTTACTATTTTGCTTGGAGAACAAAAATGGAGGAATTTATCAAAGCCAAAGATCCCGATCAATGGAGAATAGTTATGGAAGGTCCATTCATTCCATACAAAGAGGAGTTAAATGAAGCGGGAGTTCTTAAGTTAAATCAAGAAGAAAAAGATTATGATGAACTCACCAATGAGGATAATGCTAAGCTCACTCAAAATGCAAAACCGATGTACACTCTAATTTGTGGAATATCCGAAGAGATTTTCTCACAAATGTTAGATTGTAATTCCGCAAAAGAGCTTTGGGATCGTTTGGATTTTCTATATGGGATTGTCGAGAATGACGAAGAAAAAGACAGCTTAACTCATGATGAATCTCATGACAATCCTAAACAAAACTATGAGGTAGCAATCTATCCTAACTCTTTGTCACCTCCATATAATTATGATGATATTAGGCATATTTCATCCCTTCTAAAAATTCTTGATTTTCAAATCCATTTGAATAATCTTATGTTGAAAGAGGCTAAAGTTGAACAAAAGAATTGTTTTAATTGTTGTATCACTTTAGATGATATCCTAGGAAATACTAAAAACCCTTGTTTTGAAAATATTTTCTTTACAAATAAAAGTCAACATCCTATGAAGAAAAATATAGAAGGTTTTGAAAAAGTGGATGAAGCATTTTCCCTTGCTCTTAAAACTTTAGAAAATCATCCTTACTTGAATGTCACTCCTTTTGATTCAAATGATCTTTTCAAAGAAAAATTATATTTGAGTGATAATTTGGATATTCAAAAGAACGAGAAAAAATCGTGTTCAAAACCCTCTCATGATAGCTCTATTCAAAAAATAAGTTCTTGCAATTATTGTGGTAAACCCGGTCATCATGTTTCTACGTGTCATTACCACAAACAACTTGAATACGGATCCTTAATACCCTCGTGGGAAAAACCGACATGGATAGTGAAAAGTACTAATCGTGTTCCCGGATCCACTCCACCTCGGATACCATAGTAATATTCATTGTAGGTGTTGAGCGTCAAGAAAATGGAATAATATACAAAAAGACGCTCAAATCTCGTAAAAGAAAAATCTGGTAAATTCCTTCCTTCTTTTCTTTTTTAGTTTGTGTTTTATTATGTGTTTATGTGCTTTATCCTCTATGTGCTAATATCTTGCAAGTCTTGACCTTTTCATGCTTAAAATTGCTTAGTTTTTACATTGGGTCTTTGTGTACTTTTTAGAAAATATAGGGGTCTTTGTGCAATAAACTGTTTTCATAATTTTCGTGATTTCCTTTTCATATTTTTTCATAACAAAAATTATTTTGGAAGTTTTATAACATTTCTAAACTATTGGGGAGCTTTCGAATTGGTTTCGGGTGTTTTTGCAAAATGATTTTTTCCATTTTTAACCTTTTTCGTCGAGGCCTACGAAAGAAAACCGGGTACCCGGCTTTGGTGAATGCGGGAACCCGGTTCCTGTGCTGTGTACAACCCGATCGGTCAAAACCCTTGGTCTTCTCTCTTATTCTTTCACTCCTCAAAACGTTTTCTTCTCCTCTCTCTCTCAAAAACGAAACCCATCTTCCAAAACCCTTACCCACTCCATTAAACCTTCATCATCTCTTTGGCCATGGCTTCCAAAGACAAAGCTCACATGGTTTCTTCCTCTTCCAAAGCTTCAAGAGCTACAAGGGCTTCCAAAAATAAAAGAATCATAGATGAAGAAGATGAAGAAATTGAAATAGATTCAACTTATGAAGATGAAGAAGATGATTTAGACATTGGAGAAGAACCCACAAAACATAGAATGGTGAGGAAAAACATCAAGATTCTTTGGGGAAGATCAATTTCATCTCTTTCACTAAATGCCTCTATATCTTTGGTAAATGGCTCAAATTCTAATCTTTTCCATTTATTTCAATTTCAAGGATTAGATTTCTTCCTATCTTTAGAAAATAATTCTTATCAATCCTTGGTTAGTGAATTTTACAAAAATATCAATCCTATAGATTGTGAATCTTGCTCTTTCAAAACAATTGTGTCAAACAAAAACCTTTCAATTAATCCAAAAACCATTGAAAAAGCTTTTAAACTTCAAAATAGTGGATATGAGAATTTTATTGTCTCAGGTTGGAATAGAAGTAAAGAACTTATTGATATCTCTTTGAAAAACGAGGTTGAAGCTTTTATGTCTTCAAAAATGATTCAATTCCATACTCAACCTTGGTTATCAAGTTTATTCTCTCTGGATATTCGATTGGCTCATAAAATTGTCTTGTTTTGTCTTTTGGGAAAAGATAGAAAGGATGGAACAATTGCTCCCTATGAAGCTATCCTTCTATTTCATCTTTATTCAAAAAGGCCTATCAATTTTTGTAAAATTTTCATTCGTAACTTGGATTATCGTGCTCATTCGAACTCCACTTTACCTTACGGGATTGCTCTTAGTTATCTCTTGGTCAATGTAAGAAAATATCTCCCTCTCTTGACCCTCGTGATTTTGAACCAACTTGGAGGTTTGATATTCCTTTTTTGAAAACTATGAAAATCTTCATTTACAATGGAGAATACATTGATAAACATATTTTTGACCATCTTCCCGAAAATCTTCGAAAAACTATCATGAAAAATGTTGGGCTCAATATCACCTCCTCGGGTCCCACTATTGAGTCTCTTAACATTCCTTCCCGTGAGATTATGCCTATTGATCCTCCTCCATTTTATCGTACTTCCCGTCCTAAATCTTCTATTGGTTCTTCTTCAAAATTTGCTACTAAAGATGATCTTGATAAAGTTGAATCTACCTTACTAAATGTTTTCAAAGAGGGTTTTGCGGAAATTAAAGGATGGTTTGAAAACATGAATAATCGAATTGAGGGTTTGAAGAACGAAGTTTCATGTCTTCGTGATGATGTTGGAGGTGGAAGAAGGTCTAGGAGTCGATCTCCTCGGAATTCTTGATTATCTCGCTTGGAGTTTTTGGGGTGCTTTTTCAAGAAAAAATTTAACTTCGTTATCTTTTAGTATTTGTTTTTATTTCATGTCTTTAGTCTCGTTTGTTGAATTTGCTTTGTTTGAACTTGTTTACTTTCGTATTTAGTTAGCTTGATCTCTCTATGTTCCGATTTATAACGATTTGACATTATGGTTTATGTTTATGAATTTGTTTTGATTTTGATTGGTTGTGTTTTGGATTAAATTAGTTATGTTGGATTATGTTTTGGATATTTAGGATTGTATTGCTATATTTGGTATGATTTGGATATTTGGTTTAGTATGCTATGTTTTTACATTGGATAATTTGCTTTGTTTAAAATTGTTATGGATATTTGGTTATTTCATCTTATTAATGATGTTATGTTGCTAACGGTGTTCTTGATGATATAGGTGTTATTGCACTTCAAATTGTCAAAAATTGCACTTTAGGCCCTTGATTTAATTCATTTTGCATTTAGGTCCCTATAATTATAAAATTGGTTTTTGGACACTATAATTTGGGGAAAATACATCTTAGCCCCTTTACTATTCAAAATTGGTATTTACCCCTTGTATCTTTAAAACCTTGTCTTAGGATCTTTTTGTTACTAACAAAGGGTGAGAAAATCTTAAATAAACTTTTTTTTAAAGTGGGTTTGCCCCCTAAACTCCTTCAAAAATAAATCTCCCTTTTCAACTATCTTTAGAACTAAAATGTTTAACTCTTTCTTAAAAGATCATTAATCTCACTATCTATATCTTATGATTACATAATCACTTGCACTAATCTCGTTTGATGTTAAAAGCTTGGAGTGTATCCTTTTAACACCATATTGTTTACGCTTTTGCAAGAAAGCTAAAAAGACATAAACTCTTTCATTCTTGAAGTTGGTAAAATATATATCCCTTATTTTTTTCTTTCATGCTTCATCTAATTGATCTTTGTGCATTTCAATTAGTTAAAATGTTTTCTTTGCTCTAAACTTATAAACTCTTTATATTGTTTTCTAAAAACTATTCACTTGAGTTTTACCTCTTCTTCTTTAGTTATGGGTTATACATTTAGTATCTAGTCTTTTTGATGAAGACAAAGGGGGAGAAATATGTGCACTAAAACTTTCCAAATTGCACTTTACAAAACTCACAAATGCATATCATTTTCATAAAAATACAGTTTGACTTAATGCTTGTTGTGAGGGGGAGTTAGACTCCATATGTGCTTTATTCCTTAACATCTTGTATGCACATTGATAGGGGGAGCATAACTCCTTTAGAGATTAAACTTTCATATCTTTCCTAAGGTGTTTTAGTGAAGGATTTGTCATCATAAAAAAGTGGGAGATTGTTGGCATATTGCCCCCATCGATAAGTTGTTTTAATGTGACAAATCCTCTATTGTTTAGTGTGCTAATTATACTTTATTTATATTCTTTATCTAGCACTCTAATTCATCAAAAAGCACAATCTTTATCATTTAGATCAAAGCTTTATTATCATATCCTAAGAAGCTAATTTTCATACCAATACTTTTAACCTTATCTTATGTATACATTGAGAATTAGCTTTCATGATCAACTACAAAGTTTCTTAAAATGATGTTTACTACAACTCTCGTGAAGAAAACTTTTCCATCCGAGCAACAAATCAAAATGTCATAATTCCCATGTCAGTAAGAACCGGGTACCCGCATTTGGTGAAACCGGGAACCCGGTTTGGTGAAGCTCAAGTCAACATCAAGCTCCTTTTAGCCGTTATGTAACCGTTGCAATTGAAACCGGGTACCCGCATTTGGGAAACCGGGAACCCGGTTTGGCACAAAGTATCTCACCAACTTTATAACCGTTGGGGACTTTCTTGTGCTATAAATATGGCCTCTTTGAAGGAGAAACTCACCTCTTACACTTCAACTATTATACATATCATTCTCCTACAAAATTAGAGGTCTCAAGCTATCAAAGTTAATCATCCAAGCTTGATCAAGAGCTTAAATCAAGAAGCTTCAAAGTTATTATCTACTCAAGAGGAGTTTTAATGCTTATAGTTATATCTACTCTTTAGGAGATTGTTTAGCAAAGTTATATCACCACTTAAACACTTTGTATCTATCCTCTTAAGTCTAGTTCTTGTAATAGATAGATTAAGAGCGAATTAGAGTATCGGGAGTATACTCGGTGTCCTTGTGTTGCGATAGCACAAGAGTTTGTCCTTCGTGGTATCGAAGAGGTTGTAAGGGTTATTGTGTTCTCGACCCGGTTAAGAGAGACACGGGAGCTTAGTGAAAAGCTTGAAATCCTAAGGAGGCTTCCTTAGGTAGTGGATGTAGGGATAACCGAACCACTATACATCGTTGTGTACTTTCTATCCCTACTCTATTTATTTTCCGCACTTTATATGTTTGATTATATGCTAGTATAATTATCGTAATAATTTTTACCTAGTTAATCAAACCTATTGTCATTTAGAGTAGTAAGAGAATAGAAATTCAATTTACTTGTTTAACTTATATATCGAACCTCTCGCTTATCCATTGCATGATCCCGTAAGAGTTTGATATATTAGTTGACTTAGAAGTTTCTCTTTTAAACTTATAATTGTCCAAAAGATTTTTAATTAGGCATTAATCTTATTAGTAATCCTATTCACCCCCCTCTAGGACTTTCAGTAATTTCCGAACCAAAAGATCCGATATTTGCGTGCCGAAATTTCCGAATTCCCGGTAATTTCCGATATTTCGAATTCGGAACTTTTTTTCCAGTTCCGAAAAACAGGAACGGAATTGGAATGGAAAAATCTATTCCGAAAAAATAGGAAATTTTCTGAAAGACCCTTTTTTCGATCTGTTCCTTCCGATTTCCACCCCTACTGACGGGATTAGAAGGATTATAGAATCCTTCCTACTTATAGTTGCTCCATTCTCCCTTATACACTGAATAATGATATAGTGAGATATATAAATACTTACGAACCTAAGCTATATCTCGTCTCCATTCTTACTCGTCTTTATTTGCATTTTAGTTTAATATTTATTATTTCATTTAGTTCTCAATCATAAAACCAAACCGATATCATCTTATTTATGTTTTATTCTAAACAAATAATTCCTTCTACGTTTATATCTGAACATGAGTTTAATCTAATCGATCAGTCCTTAAGAACGAACTTTACTTTACTTATTATTAGTTGCGAACGATAGGTGGACTTGCGGAGAGTTTCTCGTTGTTCTTCCATGTGTGTGTGCTTTTATTATCATATTTATCACACCTTGGGACACACCAATAACCTCTTGAATTCGAATCGGATTCATCCGTTTTTTTGATCGAAGAGATATATATTATTATTTCTTTGCTCCTCATGATACGGTGAAAAAACTTTGTACAACGGTCTGTTAGGGTTTGGATAAATCTTTGGTCAATAAAGAGATAAGGGCTCCAAGAATATAGGGGTCAAGAAGCTAAATTCAGTTTTCTAATCTCCACTTTTTTTGTTTATGTTTGTTTCAGTGTTTACTTAATTTCAGTTTGTATTGAAGACTTAGTCTTCTTTGTTTAGCTATTTAAAGTCTGCTATATTGCTAATAAAATGTATCGAAGCTTTTCACAACTTTTGTTTGAGTATTATCAATTCGAAATCAACAAATTGGTATCAGAGCATAATTTCTGGGTTAAGGGAAACACGGGTGAAGGAGAGTGAAAATACGAGTGAGTGATTAGGAAAGAAATGGGAGAATCCAGCAACTTTGCTATATCGTGCATACCGAGATTCGATGGGGACTATGATCATTGGAGTCTTCTCATGGAGAATCTCCTTAGATCGAAAGAGTATATCGGAGTGGTAAAGGATGGTGTTGAAGATCCACCCAATGAGGATGAGCTAACTGATTTACAAAAGAAAACTCTTGCCGAGGCTAGACTAAAGGATTTAAAGGCAAAGAATTATTTGTTCAGTGCAATTGACAAATCAATTCTCAAGACTATCACTTTGAAGGAGACTTCGAAGCAGCTATGGGACTACATGAAAATGAAGTACCAAGGAAGTGCACGAGTAAAACCTGCACAATTGCAAACTTTGAGAAAAAGCTTTGAGCTGCTGGAAATGAAGAATGGAGAGTCCATTTCTGACTACTTCACAAGAGTAATGGTGGTGGAAAATGACATGAGGAATTGTGGGGATAATGCAAGATGTGAAGATAGTGGAGAAGATCTTGCGTACTTTGACAGAAAATTTCAATTACATAGTATGCTCGATTGAAGAGTCTAAAGATATTGATAGCTTATCAGTTGATGCCTTGCAGAGCTCGTTGCTGGTACACGAGCAGAAGATGAGAAGATTGAGCATTGAGACAGATGAACAAGTGCTCAAAGTCTCCTATGAAGATCGGAGTGGCAGAGGTAGAGGGAGAGGAACTGGTCGAGGAAGAGGAAGAGGAAGATTCAACAAGGCCACGATAGAATGCTTCAGATGTCATAGGCTTGGACATTTTCAATATGAGTGTCAGATGGAGAATAAATTAAATTATGCAGAGATTGGAGAATAAGATGAAGTGTTGTTAATGGTGTACACGCCAATTTCAGAAGATAGAACATGGGCGTGGTATCTTGATTCAGGTTGCTCTAACCACATGACTGGAGACAAGTCATGGTTTTCGAAACTTGATGAGGATTTTCTATGCTCAGTAAAACTTGGTAACAATTCTATACTTTCAGTGATTGGAAAAGGTGAAGTAACATTGTGTGTCAATGGAAGGACACACATCGTTTCAGATGTATACCTAGTACCAGATTTAACTAGTAATTTGGTGAGCTTGGGACAGCTTGTACAAAAGGGATGTGAGATCTTGATGCATCATGGAGAGTGCAAGCTTTATCATCCAGATTTGGGGCTGGTTATGCAATAAAAAATGACAAAAAATAAATTGTTCAAAATCTTGGCAACGAAAGGCAACTCGTCTAAGGCTGAGAAATGTCTGAAGATAACAACAATGAACGATCTGCAGCTTTGGCATCGAAGATATGGGCACTTAAATTACAAAGGATTAAGAACTCTGAAATATCAAAATATGGTCAAAGGGATACCACATTTGAGTACTGCTAAAGCTGAAAAATACGTAAGTTTCTTGGTTGGCAAGCAACATCATGAGAGCATTCCCAAGAAAAGCTTATGGCGTTCATCAAGAAGGTTGCAGTTAGTACATTATGATATTTGTGGCCCGATCTCTCCAGCATCAAACTGCAACAAGAGATATATGCTTACATTTATTGATGATTTTAGCAGAAAGGTATGGATATATCTCTTGTCACACAAATCAGAGGCCTTTATGTTTTTTACTCGATTCAAAAACCAAGTTGAGAAAGAGACTGGAGAAACAATGGTGTGTTTACGAACAGATAGGCAGAGAATTCACTTCAAACGAGTTCAATGCTTTATGTGTAAAAGCAGGGATTAGCAGACAACTCACTACATCATTTACTCTGCAACAAAATGGAATCGCGGAGCGCAAAAATCGAACATTAATGAACATGGTGCGGTGTATTCTGAATGATAAAGGAGTTCCTAGAATATTCTGGGCAGAAGCAGCAAAATGGGCCGTACATGTGCTGAATCGCAGCCCCACTTCTATGACACAAGAAAAAACTCATAAAGAAATGTGGAGTGGAATGAAGCCCAAAGTTGATTACTTTAGGATTTTTGGTTGCATTGCTCATGTCCATATTCCAAATCAAAGGAGGACAAAGCTTGATGATAAAAGCAATATATGTGTGCTAATCGGAGTAAGCAATGAATCCAAGGGCTATCGCTTATACAACCCAACAACAAAAAAGGTTATCACAAGTAGGGATGTGATTTTCGAAGAAGAGAAAAGCTGGGATTGGGGACAGAAAACAGAAAAACGAGAGTCTGAGCAATTAATATGGGAGGATAATGAAACCGAAGCCGAAGAAATTACTGAAGAAGAGATAAATGAAGAAGAGGAAGTTTCAGCTTCAGTACAATTACCCAGGCCTCAGAGAAACAGAAGAATACCAACCTATTTGCAGGATTACGAAACTGCTGGACTCGTAATGTTTGTGTCAAGCGAAGACCCTGTAACTTTTGACGAAGATTCTAAAAAATAAAAATGGGTAAATGCTATGAAAACTGAGTTGAAATCAATAGAAAGAAATGGAACTTGGTTCCTCACAGATCTTCCAAGTGATGCAAAGAGAATTGGTGTAAAATGGGTTTATAAAACCAAGCTCAATGAGAAGGGTGAGGTTGAAAAATACAAAGCTCGATTGGTGGTCAAAGGCTACGCGCAAGAAGAAGGAGTAGATTACAGTGAAGTCTTTGCTCCTGTAGCACGTTGAGATACTATTCGTATGATCTTAGCTGTGACAGCTCACAAGAATTGGTGCGTCTATCAGTTAGACGTAAAAAGTGTGTTTCTTTACGGTGATCTAACTGAAGATGTGTTTGTGGATCAACCGCAAGGATAAATAAAAGAAGGAGAAGAGCACAAGGTTTACAAGTTGGTAAAAGCTTTATACGGTTTAAAACAAGCTCCAAGAGCTTGGTATAGCAAAATTGAAGCCTACTTTGTCAGAGAAGGATTTCGTAGATGCGAGTATGAGTACACGTTTTTTGTGAAGACTGATGGATGTAATAAAATTATCATAGTTAGTCTTTATGTAGATGATTTAATCTTCACTGGAAATGATGAAAAGATGCTTAAGGATTTTAAATCATCTATGAAGAATGAGTTTGAGATGACTGATTTGGGTAAATGAAGTATTTTTTGGGCGTTGAGGTGACACAAGATGAAGATGGGATCTTTATTCATCAAAAGAAATATGCTGGTGAGATTCTTGAAAGGTTTAACCTGTATAATGGAAATGATGTCAAGAACCCCATTGTACCTGGAGTAAAGCTGTCAAAGGAGGGGGGCGTTAATAGAGTTGATTGTACTCTATATAAGCAGCTTATTGGAAGTTTGATGTATATCACGACGACAAGGCCTGATCTGATGTTTGTTGTTTGTCTGTTAAGTAGATATATGTCTGACCCAAGAGAAGAACATATGCAAGCCGTGAAAAGTGTGTTAAGGTACATCAAAGTGACTATTGGTTTTGGTGTGTTTTACAGAAGAGGAATGTTGGAAAAGTTGACTGTCTATACTGATAGTGATTATGCCGGAGACATTGATAGCAGACGCAGCACAAGTGGGTACGTTTTCTTACTAAGCGGAGGAGCTGTTGCTTGGGCTTCAAAGAAACCGCCGGTAGTAACTTTATCCACCACTGAAGCTGAGTTCATTGCTGCAGCATACTGTGCTTGTCAATGCATTTGGATGAGAAAGGTATTAGAAGAATTTGGTCTGATACAAACAAGGTGCACTATGATTGTCTAAGAATCCTTTTCTTTATGGCCGCAGCAAACACATCGATGTCCGATTTCACTTTCTAAGGGATCTTGTCAATGATGAAGTTGTGAAATTAGTTCATTGTGGAACTAATGATCAAGTTGCAGATATATTGACAAAACCGCTAAAGTTAGAAGCTTTTGTTCAATTAAGAGAGAAGATTGGAGTTTGCGAGAAGATAAACAAAAGCTATCATCTTTAGTTTAGGAGAGGCAATGTTAGGATTTGGATAAATGGTCAATAAAGAGATAAGGGCTCCAAGAATATAGGGGTCAAGAAGCTAAATTCAGTTTTTTAATCTCCACTTTTTTGTTTACGTTTGTTTCAGTGTTCACTTAATTTTAGTTTGTATTGAAGACTTAGTCTTCTTTGTTTAGCTATTTAAAGTCTGCTCTATTGCTAATAAAATGTATCGAAGCTTTTCACAGCTTTTGTTTGAGTATTATCAATTTGAAATCAACACGGTCTCCTTTTATATGGTAGCCACTATTAGATTTTTTGTTGAAAGAAACTACAATCGGCATTTTCAAGGTGTGACGCTAACTTTTGAAGTCTTTTTATTCATCCATAAGAGTGACGTTATCCGTATCTTGTTGTATTTATTTTCGGCATCTTCTAGAGCTAAATTTGTTCTTTTTACTAGTTCGGAGATGTGTGAGGAATGCATCTTCTAGCTTTTTTGTACAAAACAAATTGCTTAGTGTCTTGGAGTGTATCACCTTCCCATACGGAGCACACCACATTATTGTAATTCTTGTGCCCGGTCCATATTTTGAAAAAGTGAAAGGGAGTATGTCTAGTTTCATTTTTCGTGAAGAGTCACAACACACGGTGAGTGACCGTCCAAAGAGGGATGGGTAAAAAATTTGTGGATATGTAGTGAGGAGAAGTGACCATAGCACGATCAATTTTACTCGTAATATTACCATTATGCCAAGTGTAGTGATGCCCGGTACAGACAAAGTCCTATAATCCTAGAGCGATACAAACATCCCCAAATGCTTTGATACTATATGCGGTGACTATTTTATTATTTATCTTCTTGTTAAACTTGAGAACGGTGTAGAAGTCTCCCATAAGTAGCTAAGAGTCGTCAAAAATTCCGGCATAAGTAATCAAGTCATCACACAAGGGTCTTATTCACCTTTTTTGCTCGTTCCATATATGAAGAAAATTCGAAGTGAGATACTGGTTAACTTACACTTTATTACACAATTAATAGCTTGAGTGGTAATAGAGAGACGATCTACCTCAACTTTATCAGGGTTACAAGCAAGCAAAATCCGACCTCGACTATTTCTAGTATTATAGTCAAAATCATCATCAAATAACCAACCTTTAAGCATTTTGTTGACAAATTTTCAAACTCTCGGACGATCGCTTTCAGCTTTGAGAATAGCAATACAATCAATCTTTTTTTTGTGGATGAGGTCTCAAACCCCTCTTTGTGCTTGGACTCCGCATAAACTAGCAAGTTTGAGAGGAGCAGCCCCTGAACTTATAAATAAAGACAAATTAGTCCATACGTTGATATTATGAGTAGCTGCGACCTCAATAATTTTCATAAGAGCTCCGGAAGAATCTTTGGTGCAGGAGTATGAGAAGTTTGAGGCTTATGCAAAACTACAGTTCCCAAGAATTGCTAATTAGTTCCCAAAGTGCTAAACACCAAAGCTCGTTTACCCATATATAGTACAATTCTCAGGCCTAGAGAATCCTTCGTTTGAAACATGAAAGCAAGAATAATTGATAAAATTTGTAGAATTGATGAAGACAATCTCTAGCTCAGTTTTTCTCTTCAAGATAAGATGCCAACTAGAACTCTTTCAAAACCCACATACAGACACTTCAACTTGATGGTACAATACCAATAAACTATCCTGTAGCTTTGTTATATTTATTATAATGTGCACCCTCCAAATTACATAAATGCAGATAATCCTCGCCCAAGTTATCGATCATTTGCTATTTAGTCCCTGAGCAATAAGACTTCAAATCGGCAGATCCAAGAGTTATCGAGGCTTCATCTTCATGCCCTACATTTCCATTTATTACACAAATAGTCCTTGCATAGGTGTTAGTGGAGTGTGTAGCCTCAAAATTACAATTGTTCGTATCAGCTCCATAGTTTTTTCGAATATCGCAAATTGCTCGTTTTCCATTATTTGCTGCAATGTTTTCCTAGCAATCGTAACACTGATGATTTCACAGCATGACCAATCGCTAGGTACTTTGAGCATTTCACAAGGAGCCTCTCATATTCTATCTCAAGCGACCATGCTAATTCACAAGCAAGATCAATATTCATTTCGTAAATTAGCTCTTGAGATATATCAATTTCAACTAATACACGCACACAGTTAACTCTCTTGTCTTCTTTGGTGCGAGCATCTGAGTGTAATTAATGGTTTCTCAACAAGCGAGGAGATTTTGGGAATAGATTCCCATTTTTTACACACTTGGGGGAGATCCTTTATAATAATCTATGCCGGAGCTTTTGTCATCTCAAAGTTCCGGAAATTAAAACAGTAACAAACGGTGAAGTACAGACCATTCTTGAGCGCAAAATCTCTCCGTTTCAGAATTCGAAGACTTTACGCCCCATTTCTCAATTAACCGGTACATTTCAGACATATACCGGTGAATGGTCCCGGTTGTTCAATAAACAGCGCTTTTGTTTATCTATTGCACGAAGCCCCAGCACCATTGGTTATCGTTTGGATTCTTCATCTCCAAGCTTTCCATTTTCGAAAACCCTATCATACCTATATAGAATCATGCTTTCATCTTCGCTTATCCGTGAAGTAAAAAATCGTGTGGTGTGCTTGTTAATTGCTCTAATTCTGCTTATTTGTTTTGGAGCATGAAGGTGAAGGTCAAGATTTTCATTCATACTGGTTAGATGTATAAATATTGTTTAGTACATGTTATATATGTGAGGGCCTAAATAACATAATCGTCTACCTTTTCTTTCAGACCTAGATTTGTAAGGTGTTCTGAGCGTGCAAACAAATCTCCAACCTTAAATTGTTATAAATTTGACTTAAATCGGATATAGAAAAGGATAATTAAACACATAGTATAATGAATATCCTCCAAAATAAGATCACCATTTTAGGTGGACTAATTATAAAAGAGAAAAATAAAATAGCGGAAAATTTATTAATAATAGTTAAAATATGCAATCTCATGCTCTGTTAACTTAAACCGAAAACATAAATCTTAACACAAACATTTAATAGTCCTAAAAAACTTATGGCTTTTTAACAGGCTTGAAACATGAGAAGTACTTATGTCTCGATACCCGAAGACAACGAATTTTCTTAATACATTTTACAAGCAGATTTGGCTTTATAGCAGCTTCCGGCTTTATAGTAGCGTTTGGCTTTATAGAAGCTTCTGGTTTTATAGCAGCTTCTGGCTTTATAGCAGCTTCTGGCTTTATAGCAGCTTCTGAATGCATTTCTTGTAAAGATACTGGACAAGGATTTATTTCTTCCGTGTGCATTCCCTTTATGGATACTAGACAAGGAACTACACCACAAAATAACTTTTTGCCTGGAGGTACTATGACAGGATATAGAATTTTGGAGTCAAAATCATAATCAAATCGATTACGATCAGGTTTAATAATGAATAGTCGACCCTTTGATGCACCATTCACACGTAGGTTCTTACTCATAGATGGATCTTTTTTCATAAAATCAAGAGGAATAATCATTTTCTTTGACCATGTCTGTTTCTCGAAATTCTCCAACACCCACACGTGTAACTCTTGGTCGATTATAAACCCAAGTGACAGCTTCTCATCCCAAGAAAACGCCTGAAACTCATCTCCACGTGAATGAAAACCTGGAGGGATCTTTATTTTCTTGAAGCTCTCGGCTTTCAAATCTAATCTAATTATATCTGTTTTCTCCACTTGAGCTTCCCAGAAGCTTACAACGTATTTAACTTCCTTGGATAATAATACCCATTTTATTAGTCTTCCGTTTACATCATTTGGAAGAGAAATATCAAGAGGTCTCCAAGCATGATCAGTTCCAACAGTTAACATCTTAAAACCTAAATCAGTTGTTTCCTTCTCATAGTGAAGGGAAATCAACTTACAAATATTAGTTGATAAATCCAAATTCATTACCATTTCTAGCCTTCTCCCTTCTACTTCTGGATCGTCCAACACTTGAAGCACTTGTTTGGTTGCCGGGTTTCTTATACGATATTGACCAGTCTTTTCACTTTCCTCCAGCAGTAAGCCATTACTGTAAATTTTCCATTGAAATGTTTCATTATTACCGTGTGGTTCACTTTTTTCTACATACAAATTATAAGCTTTACTCCTAATCCTATGCTTTTGTATGAAACTCTGGTCTTGAATAATGATTTCCCATGACTTGCACACGCATTTAAATTTTATTAAACTCTTTACAGGCAACCAGCTTAGGATCTCAACAATTAAGTCTTCAGGGATGAACTTTCCTATTTTGGGTGATAAACTTATCTTCACAATCATTCCAGCAGGGTCTTTCTTGCCACCTAATCTCTCCATATTTGACAACCCTGAAAGAAATATTTAAGATACAATTTATTTGTTAAGATAAGTATACAACAGAAAACGTTGAGAATTTCAGAACAAAAAAAAAGAAAAAGAAAAAGTAAACGTTGAAAAATAATTAAACATATAACCTAAAACTCATCTCTTCACACTCGTATTGGAAAAAAACAAAAAGATATCTCTTCAGACTCACCTTCCCACCAAGACACTTGTTTCTTAGGCTGATAAAGTATTTATATATTTTTTTTTTTTTTGGGACGCGATAAAGTATTTATATTAAAAACAAAATAAGGCAAAGGAATCTCCCAATACCTGTGGAACATTTGGGGACCATTCTTTAACATTGAATTATTTTTAACCTAATCTCGTCACTTTTACAATTTTCAGAATTATCTGATTTAAATATAGAATTACAGTCGGTTGTTTATTACTACTATATTTTTATACAAATTTTACAATGGCCATATATGAACGTTTTGGAAGCCTTTTACAGTACGTATGGGTAGTGATGCGCTGAAAATAGAATACAAAATCATATTTGTGGTATATATTATTACTAATTTACAGCAAAATATTTTGACTAAAAAAAAATACAGCAAAATATGTTAGAAAAACCTCCAATTACCTGAATACTGCAGATCGACAACTCACTTTTCTTTAAAGATCAGAAAAGCTCAACTATTGCAGTGTTGACTTTTTTTTCTTTCTTGTAAGGTTGGATAGACAAGTTTATATATACACGTGGAAGAGTCTTAGATATATTAGGTGTTTATTAAATATTATTTGGCTTAATCTTAGAAGAAGTTTAATGCTAGTCTAACACTACTACATGTAGAACTTTTTATTTATATAAGTACAATCGTTTCCTAATTATTTATAGATTTAGATTCTCTGCTAATTAAAAGAATTATATTTTATCATTAAATCTATAATTTAATTTTTCTGTCTTTTCTATATTTTTAATCCAAAACTCCTAACAATTTACCATACGATATAATATTTCATGTATGAATTTTCGGACGCCTGATACTTTTTAATTATTTATTTTCTTTCAATTAATATATTAAAGTTAAGGGTAAGACTTCTATCCAATATTGGATGGTCCAATATTCATATCACTACCATTGATTATTATAACAAGACACATGTCATTAGATTAATAATTTAGTTACCTTTGCAAGTTTAAAACATGAGGTATGTGTATTTATATGATTGGTGTAGGATCATCCAATTAATATTGGATGGAAGAATTATCCTAAAGTTAATGGCAAAAAAATGGTTTATTAATTTAAAGCAAAAATATATTGTTAATAAAATAGTAAAAATTATATGGAATAACGCTCAGTTAATTACACAAAGAATGTAAAAATTCTCAATTAATTACAACTTCAACTTAATCTTCACTTAAGCACAAAAAATAAAAAAATTACAAAAATACTCATAAGTATTAATTAATTACTTTAATTATATATATATCATTTAATTCTTATATCTTAACTATTTATTATAATAATATTTATTTATTTTCTTTCACCACCACCTCTACTATCACCCCCACCCTTACCCACACCACCCCATTACCACCACTCCTACCCCCACCACCATCCACTACACCCACCCTCACAACCACCCCAATACCTCTACCACCAATCACCACCAACTAATTTCATCACACGCGCGCGTCCGTGAAAGTTTAAAAAAAAACCATACCTAATTCTAAAATAATCGTAAAAATAAAAAATTGCATTTTTTGACGAGACAAATTAATATTTACGTCTATGAGTTTTTTTGATTTCTTTTGAATTTATTTACTTATTTTTAATTTTTTAATTTCGATTATTCATTTTATGTGTTGCTATAACACACAAAAACAGATTTTTCAAATTCAACAATATGCGCGCGTCTGTGATTTTTTTTTATAAAAATCATAATTAAATCCAAAAAAATATCAGAAAAATTAAAAAATTGTATTTTTTGACGGGGCAAGTTCATATTCACATCAGAGAATTTTTTTGATTTATTTTATTTTTAAATTTCGATATTCATATTTATGTGTTCATAAAACACACAAAAATATATTTATTTATTCCTGTAACATAGAAAATTATAAAACCAATCTAAAACACTCTCTTCTTTAACAAAGTTGTTTTTTTCTCTTTATTAGCCACATATACAATATTTTTACTCGTTTGTAACTATCTTGATGTATTAAATTTTTTCCAACCCTTTTTTGTTATTTTGTGTGTTGTTGTATTACACAAAACAGTCATTTGTGTATTACAGTAACATACAAAAGAACCATATTAAACGCTAAACTCTAAAATTGTGGAAATGGATGTAAGACAAACACAAGTGTGTAAGTCAATGTGTATGATGATGTAAGTCGCAAGAAACATTTTTTGTGATGCAGAAACACGTAATAATCAAAATTATGTGTTGATGCAACACATAGTTACAAAGGTGGGCTGTTTAAGTAAGACAGAAATGTTTAATTGAGAATGAGCTTGACGGGAAGAGAAAGGGTAAATTTGCGTGTTGTTGTAATACACAAATAATTGTTTTGTGTATTACTACATGACATAATATAACAAAAGATTGTTGGACAAAAAGATAATCTATCAATATATTAAAAACAAGTAAAAATAGGATATATGCGATTAATAATAGAAAAAAATAATTTTGTTAAAAAAGTTAATATTTTAGATTGATTATATGATTTTGTGTGTTACATGAACACATAAATATATTTTTATGTATTGCAGAAACACATAAAACGAAATATCAAAATTTAAAAATTAAAATATCACGAAAATTCAAAAAAATCAAAAAAAAAATTATAGACGTAAATATTAATTTGATTCGTCCAAAAATGCAATTCTTTTATTTTTCTGATTTTTTTAGAATTAGTTATGCATATTTTTTAAAAAAACATGAACGCGCGGGCAGGGGCGGGCCTACTTGAGGCCCATGCGGGGCTCAAACCCCCCTGAACTCGTAAATTTTATGATATGCATGTGTAATTTTTGTCCGAAAAATAATTAGCCCACTATGAACGTTTATATTATATATTCTTGCTTTATTTTTTTTTCTTAAATGCACATAAAATATAAAATCCTTTTTACTTAAAATAGACTTAAAATAGAAAATCTTATATTTTGCATAACTATTTAATAAAATTTCATAACTATTTTTTATAACTTTTCTTTATCCTTATATTTTAGTATTTTTTTATTTATTATTTAAAATACGAACTTTAAGTCAAAACTTTGTCAAATTTCACCGACTCATAAGAATATTGTAATTCATTATATTAGTCTTTATTCTAAATTTTAGAGTAGCATTGTTTTTATACATTGCTTGATAAAATTATAATATCTACCCTTTAGATAATTAGAATATGAATATAACATTATAAAATATTAATAAAATTTTAGTGATACTATGTAAAATAGGTGTGTTGGCGTTTTTTCTAAAATATAGTGGTAATAGTGTTGTTTTGCATCATTTTTAGGTAAATGCTAACTTCTAAGTTTGTTTTGTTGAACGAACGAGAATTACAATATTTTTGCATGTTCATATCTATATTGTGACATGGGTAATTATAAATTTATGTTTTTTATATTTATTAAAAAGAATTGGAAACGATTACTATGAATCCCCATATATATCCAGCCCCCCTCATTTTACATTCTGGATCCGCCTCTACGCGTGTGTGTGTGATGGAATTAGTTGTTGGTGATTGATTTAGTTGAAAATTAATTTATTTAACTTGTGAGTAAGTAGGAAGTCAAAACCTCCTTCCTTTTTTTGGAAATGAAAAGTTTAAATTTGTAATTAATTGGGAATTATCCCATATAAGGGTAAAAATGTAAGTTAAAAATGTCAAAAATGATTAATTGGGAATTAAGTTTTTAATTAGTGAGTAAGTAGGAAGCAATTTGCTCTTTCTTTTTTTTTAGAATGAAACTTGTGGAATTTTAATTAATTGGGAAGTATTCCAAGTTATATCTTGTAACTTTGCAAAATAAAAAGTAATGTTTAAAACATTATGTAACTATGCAAAATTGAGCAAGAATTGGTGTTTGAGCTTGCATTAGATCTTCCACTTTTTTTTTACATCATGAAGTATTGATAATAATGAAAAAGGATTAACTAGTTTTTTACTATCTACTCCATCACATTAATATTGTACTATTATAATCACTTTGTTATGACAAACCATCTCACGAACGATATATTAAAACAAAGAACACGAGAGATTTTACGTGGTTCACTAACAGAGAATCCGTTAACTACTTCCACAACGAAAAAGAACTATTTATTACTTAAAAGGAACAATTACAAGGTTTGCATACAAATTATGGAACCCAAGGAGTCCTTTATATTGATCTTGAAAAACCTTACAAAATCAATTTGTTTCCTATTGGCCTCTTACCAAACCAATTTGTTTCCTATTAGCCTCTTACCAAACCAATTTGTTTCCTAATATATATTTGACTCTTACCAAATCAATTTATTTCCTAGTCTATATTTGACTTGTACAAAATTAATTTGTTTCCTAAAATATTAATTGTCTTATTTGACAATCAAGTTATATTCAACACACTTCAACTGAGGTTCATCAGATGCAGCACATTCACACAAACATAATCACCAATAAGGAATTATTAGATGTCTAAGGTTAGTTCCCTTATGGAGATATTACTGATATAATATACTAAACATGTTTTTGAACATTTCAAGCTCAAAATTAAATAATGTATAAGGCTCTAAATCATGTGGCTCGTTACTATGACCATGTCCTTGTTGTTTTCCTTGCACTGGTTTTTTTAATTCCACATTTTTTCTTTTTTTTTTATTCTAAAAATGAGATAACCAATTATTCAAAAAATGCTAACACAGCTGTTCTAAGTTTTTCACCTAGTAAATACTCTAACAAAGATGCCAAATTGAACGATTCACTGATTTACGCATAATTTACCATTACCCTATTTTAAACATTTTTTAGAAGGTCCTTTTCCCATTATTTTGAGTTAATTACAATATAGGTCCCTATATTAGTACTTTTTATTTGTACCAGAAATCCTATATAATACTTGTTTACAGGGTCCCTGTTTTTTCAATTTTATTGCAATATTAGTTGGTATATGAAACAAAATAGCACAAAGTAACCAAGCATTGAAGTTGATTTTGAAAAGTTGGGGAGCAAGTGTAGAATCTGAAAACTTGGGGGACCATAAAGTATACCTCATAGCACAACCATAATATGAACAAAAAAAATCACTTCTTTGCAAGGCTGCAGTTCCTCGTACTTATGCTCGATCATCCATCAAAGGTGCAAAGCCTAATTCGCCCTTATATTGAATAACGTTTAAATAGTTGACTTGGGGAATTACCCGCAAGAATCAAGCATATCCCTCTCCCATTTCTTATCTCTTTAGCATTTTATTTATAATTCTCTTAGTTAATATTTATTTTATTGAATTATTAGGCATAATCATAAAAACCAAACAATATAATATTTACTTTACTTGTCATATACTACATTTCTACACTTTCATAACACATTAATTGTAACTTTGATAGTCCATGTGGAGGCGATAACCCCACACTTATCAAATTATTACTTGTCAACGACTCGTACACTTGCGGGGAGTCACCCTCTTTTGGAGTTGATCTATCACACATTAGGGGACGAAAATTTCCTTAGTAAGGGATAAACATGGGATGAGGATTACATTGTATTGGGAATAAGTATAAGAATAACACTCTTAGAGACATTGTTACCAACTTGAGCTTTCTTAGCTTCTTATATTACGTATGGGATGCTAGGAATAAGAAATTCTCAGCAATATAAGCCAATTACAGGGGACAACATGAATAATATAAAAGAGGATTTGATAATGAGGTTGTGTAACATAACTAAGTTTAAAGGTAATATGGAGAATCATGTTATTAAAGGTAATTGGGGATTACACTGTTATATCTGATACGGGGTATTGATTGAGGGAGATTATGTTGACTATGTGGAGTATAGGGTTTACAGTGGTGAAGGCTTGGTAGTTGCAGTTTGGAGAAATATAGATAACTTAGTTAAGGAAGAAGTAATGATAGTTTGACAGGTGGTTTAAGAAGTGCAAGGACTAATCAACAATTTGTAGGAATTGGGTAATATCTTGGTGCTAAGAAGGTTTGAGTTATAGTTGGTTAGTGTGTGGGTTGTAGAAGACTTAGTGGAGATAGAAGTGATGTTAAGGTGGAAAGCAAGGAGTGGACATAGTATAGCCTTTTGACTTTTATCCAATTCCTTGTTTAGTATTTGTTTAGGTTGTCAAAGTTTCCTTTTTTAGAGCCCATGGTCCAGTTGTAACCACAGAATAGTTGTGGATGTGATCATCATGGTTTATACTTGGGTTATTGGGGATGCGAATCAAGTGCATCAAAATCTTGGTGGTCGCTCGTAGAGTGTGATATAAATTCAACACAAAAGAAGAGAAGAAACTAAGCACAAGTGAAGGGAAAGCAACTTACAATTATTTATTGATAAATCAAATTCATTACCACTCTTCGATATCTCCCTCGTACTTCTGGATCGTCCACCACTTCAAGCACTTGCTTGGTCGCTGGGTTTCTTATACGATATTGACCAGTCTTTTTGCTTTCCTCCAGCAATAAGCCATTACTGTAATGTTTCCATTGAAATGTTTCCTTATTACCGTTTGGTTCACTTTTTTCTACATACCAATTATAACATTTACTCCTAATCTTATACTTCTGTATGAAACTCTAGTCCTGAATAATGATTTTCCAACCAATTATAACAATTTGTAGGAATTCAATGGTAATTAAAGAAACATTCTACCTTGAAATCCAACCAAATCCTCATTACCTTCAAAAAGAGATAAATCCAAATGCATATGACATGCATGGAATATGAAGACATGGTAAAGAATTCTGGTGAATTTGGTGGTGGCACGGGGACTAAAACTATAGGAGGAGGTCGAGATTGTGGTGGTGATGAATCAGATAAGGGCCTAATAACATTATTATTTAACAAAGGGGTGTCAGAAAAAATGGTTTCTCCTTGTCTCTTCTTTCTCTCTTTTGGATTTAAAAAAATTATCTCATTCCTTTATTTTTTTTCTTAACTCCTCCACATTTGGTCGTTGTGATCTACCTCATCCTTCATTATCCCACCTTCGCATTCTTTTCAAGGTGCCAACTCGGGGTCTATCTCTAAATTTTATTTTTTATTTTTTAGTATTTCTATCTCCATGAATTTCCACTTAATATCGCTTTATCGGCTAATCATTAGACTTTAATGGTGTTGTCAGCCATTAAAAGTGACCGCTACATTTCTATTAGCTTGTTTTTTCATGCGCTCTTTTTCAATCTACTTTTTCACTTTTCAAATTATGTTGTTTTTCTCATTTTTTTTATTTATGTTTTCATCCTTTTTAGTCAATCAAATCTAGATCAAGTAATACCAACTAGATTATCGTAAGAACCTCTTGCTCTTCGCTCGTTCTTCCAGATTCCTTCTTTTTTCTTTTTCACAATCCTTTTTTCTCTTTTTGAGTAATTCCTCTTGTGGTGTTCTTCTTTTTACCGTTTCTATCATGGCGCCACATGGAATTAATGGTTTAGATTAAGCTTTAAAAGGTGATAAAAATGCTCCTTAAACTTCTAAATATGTGTCTATTTCAACTATACTCAAAGTTAGTAATAACTTCACTTTGAGAGAGGAGTTGATGAATGATATTTCATGAAGTAAACATGGAAGATCAAAACCTAAAATTGATTTGACAAAATAGGTTGTGTCAAATATTGATGTTGGAGTGTTTGATAATCCTTCTTTGACAGATATTAATCCTATTTCAATAACCAAAGTTGATGTAAATGAAAGTAAGAACATTCAAAAAACCAATAATGTTTTAAGGAGTGATAGAGTTGCCAATTGCTCAGAGGAATCATTGATGGAGGTCTTTAATGTGTTTAGTGTGTAGTTTAGGTACATGCTTGATACAAGGGTTCAAAATGAAGAGAAAAAGTCCAAAGATGAAGATAAACTACAAGTCAAAACGGAAATGAAGCTAGAAGCCACTATGGGAAGTTAGCGCAGTTATTGGAATAGTTTTGCACCGTAAAGATTGAGTCACCACGATATTTTTATTCAGAGTTCTATACCTGATCCCTAGTTAGTTGGAAAGATATTGAAGTAAGGGTCGCTTGACAAGTGACAGATGTCAATTCGGAGTTTAAATGAAAAAGTTTTGCCAGAAATCGTTCATGTGGTTCAAACTTGAAACCTGTTGCACCAAAAACGAGTTGAACCTCATTTAACCTAATTTCCTAATACCAAGGAAGGCCCACACGTGTTTGGCAATATATAAAAGCCTTATTTCATCCAAAATATAATTATCCAAGAATTACATTTCATTTCATTCATACGGGAGAAGACATAAGAGTTGGAAGAGGGAAAAAGCAAGGGTTTGTCCATGAACCCTCCATTTCTACCTCAACCATTCATCGTTTCACATTTCTTCCAACAACAAGTCTATTTTAGTTCTTGTTTTAAACATGAATATGTCATTAGTTTTAATTATTTTTTCTTTATTTTGTATTAATTCGAATATGAGCTAAACTTATATATGCTTGAGGATGTTAATGTAATGACTTGTGTTTAGTTACTTGAGATTGTTATTACATTTGGGATGTTATTTGACATTTAATTAAATTGGGTTATCATTATTTATATTCCATTGTTCTTATATTTGCGTTAATTACTCATGTGCTCTGGCCAAGTAGCAGGAGTTTTAGTAACTTAGTTAACCCCTGTTCGGGGGCGAGGTTATGGACTTAGTATTTGAACACCTAGTTACTTGGACGAGTGGATTCCTTTATCGCTAGGTAGTCTTTGGGTTTTGTGATTTAAGACATCGGATAACCAGAGGGTGTGTAAGGTAGATGCTTTAGGTGCCCGAATAGGGGATAAAGTGGCTTAAATTCCCGACTAATGTGAATACCAAAACCAATTCACCCTTATAGAATAACAAAATCAATTGACGACATCAGAAATTACTTAACAATATCCTCAAGCATCAATCTCAATCGAGTTAATCTTTCATTTTAATTCCCATTGACTTTTAGTTTAATCATTAGTTTCATTATTATTACTTGTTTAATTTGTCTTCCAATTGCATATTGTCTTTAGTTGTTAATTAAAAAAACCAAACAAACATCCATTTACTGTTATTTATTTCTCTTTTAGATTATAAATACATTTTCTCTAGAATAAAATACAATTATAGCACTGATATATGTGGAACGATACCATACTTACTGTACTCTTGATACCTATGATATGTTCTCTGTGGAGGTGTATTTTCCGTCAACGTTGACAAGTTATTTTATCGACGGAAAACATTAACGGTCAAGATAGCGTCGCCGGACGGAAATCAGTGTTAATGATTTTATATTTTTATTTTAGTTTGAAAGTGTCTAGTTTATTTTCTTTTTATCTTGTTTTGTGTTTTTTGTATCTTCTCAAGTTTACAAGTTTTGGTGTATGCACTCTAATCCTGAGCGATTGCTTAGAGAGAAGAATAAGAGATAAAGAGAAAGAAAAGAATTAGTGAAAATGTCTAACTTTAATGTACCACCTGGGTTCGAGGATAATCTGAATCAGTTGAACCAGCCTCAGGGAGTTAATCCACCTGAAGGGGGTCAAAGCAATATGAATTTAGCAAACTTGAATGGAGCGATTCCACCCAATGTGCCTTATCCACAAATGCAAGGCATCCCGGAGTTTGGAGTGCCTTTTTGTGTTCAACCTTTGGGGATTCGCCCTCTAGTTATTCAAGCCACGCGTTTTTAAGACTGATATGGGTATGTTGAATTAGTTACTAAGCTATGGGAACTATAGTGGAGTTGCTCACTAAGATCTGGTTCGAGCTATATAGAAGTTCATGCAAATATGTGACGCCTAGGGTGTCACAATGGAACAAGTGTACTAATTTATGTTCCAGTTTTTCTTGATCGGAGGAGCTAGTAAGTGATTGGATAGACACCCATCCGAGACTATCCCCGACGGGGATTCACTTCAAGCAAGGTTTTTTGATAGATTCTGTCCACAAAATATGAGGATGAAAGACCACGTTGAGCTTTCCAATTTTGTGAAAGATGATAGTGAGACTTTAGGGGAAACATGGACTAGATTTTAAAATCAATTTACAAAGTGCGCTATTCATGGGTACACTCCCCTAATGCAACTCTCTATGTTCTATAATGGTTTAGATGCTAGCTCAAGATTGAGAGTGGATAATCTCAGAGTTGGTGGTTTTGTTTCGATGGATCCTAATCAGGCCGCTCAAGCCATGAAAAGATTATAGATATAGAGAGAAGTTGGCATGTACCGCGAGCACATAGAGGAGTTTTACATGTTGGTAGTGAGGCCGCACTAGAATCTAAGTTCTCCACTTTGGAGAATCAAATGGAGCAATTGGCTATGGTCGTGAAAGAAGGGTTCCAAAGTCGACAAAAAGAAGTGAAAGTTGTTCAAGAAACTATTGGGTGTTCGTATTGTAATGCAAATAATCATGCTTCTGAAGAATGCCAAGGTAATCCTGAACCAGTTGTGTTTGTATCTAACCGTGGTAAACATTATGTAGGTGGGAATTCATACATGCAACCTAACCTCAACCATCCTGGGTTTATTTGGTCAAAACCTAACGGGGCAAAAAATATTGGAAATTATCAACAACGCCCCCAAGGACAAAATTATCATCAAAGACCTCAGAATCAATACCAAGGAGGCCAAAGGCCCGTTCAAGATGCTTATTCTGAGAGTCTTGCTCAAAAGGCGCATCCCGAATATCCGCAAGAAGGTGCTTCAAACTCTATAGTCTAAACTTTAAGGTCATTTATGACTATCAAGAGAATTTGAAGTCCAACCAAGAGTTGTGGAAGTCCAACAATGATGAACATTCCGTGGCATTAAAAATGCTAGAGAATCAGGTATCTTAGATTGCTAATTATTTGAACATGAGGCCACGGGGTCAATGACCAAGTAATACTGAGAACACACAGAAGAACGAGGAGTGTAATGCTATTGCTTTGAGAAGTGGGAAGCAATTGCCCCTATTTTTTCCAAGCATGAAAGAGAGTTAACCTTTAAGCCTACAGTGGTGGAAGAAATAGTTGAAGAGGTTGAAGAAGAGGTAGTTGAGACGATGATAGTTAAAGAGAACATTGAAAAGATATCATTGTCTCAAGAGAATAAGAAGAAAGAAAGTGTTAGTGAGAATCGTCCTCCTCCTCCATTTCTTTCACGTGTCTATGATAAGAACAATGATGAAGAGGTTGCACATTAATTTTCCTTTCTTGGAAACCATACTTGGTATGCCTAAGTACTTAGAGTTCATGAAGGATGTGTTATCCAATAAGCGCAAATTTTTCTAAGGAGAGATGATTGGATGAGGAATGTGGTGTCATATGTAAAAATAAGTTTCCTCCGAAGTTGAAAGATCCTGGTAGTTATAACGTTCTAATTTCAATTGGTCCAGAGTGGACCAATAAAGCATTGTGCGATTTAGGTAAGAGTATCAATCTCATGCAAAAATAACTGTTTGAGAAGTTAAGGATATAGCATTTGAGTCCCACAACTACTACGTTGCAAATGGCGGATCGGACATTGACCCATCATAAAGGTAGAGTAGAAGATGTACTCGTCAAGGCAGGTACTCTTATTATTCCTTGTGATTTTCTTATTCTTGACTATGATGCGGATATGAATGCCCAATAATTTTAGGGCCCCCATTCCTAGCCACGGGGCGTACATTTATTGATACAGAGAATAGAGAACTAACCATGAGAGTCCAAGGCGAGGTAGAGAAGTTTAGTTTGTTAAAAAATATGAAGTTCCTTAATCCACCAGAAGATTGTTTCTGCTTGGACACACTAATCCATGAAGTAAAAAGTCCAATAAATTGGTGACACCTTAAGGGTGGAGGATAGAAAAGCAAAATAAATGAAAATGTAAAGCTCCTCCCGACCTTAAAGGTGACCCATTCATTGCCTACTTGAAGGAGATTAAGAAGAGCGCTAGAAATGTTCCAAGGGAGCCTAAACAAAAATGGAAAGATGGTGTGTTTTTGGCGGGAGATACCGTAACGATTAAATATTATAACTCACCAAACTCACCCTTTTATATGGCCAAATCAACCCAAAACGTTTTAGTTAACGAGTGGACTGGATTGAACCACGACAACAAAAAATTCAACAACTCTTTTAATTCATCTCTGAATCACAAACCATTAGTTCCTATGTGCTTCTAACTCCATGTGCTACCATGAAATTAAATGTCTTGTCCAGAATCCTAATTTATTATGCATGGTGACTCTAACAAGATGATTTCCAAGTATTGCCAATAAACACTCTACCTTTCCAAAAGTGGTTGAATCACCTTCTAACACAATGACGTTGAGGTAATATTATTTTCTTCTTATCCTTGTATCGGGGTATCATAGCATCCAAGTACCTAATATATGCATTGTTAACACACAAATTACGCATAAAATCTCTAAAAGTAACATAAAAGCCGAAACTAGACATGAAACATAAAACATCAAATAATAGGGAAAAATCCCAGAACTAAGTCCTAAATACCCCTAAAAAGATGTCTCGAGACTATATTAATCTATCATATAAAAGGATACATCACTAGTTGAGCAGGTTTTCTAACCCGCTGCACGACCTTAGCCGTCAAATATATTCTTGAATCGGTGATAATATCGGAGACACTGTGTTGTGGCCGGGAAAATAGGTACACCAGAAACCCATGGTCAAAAAGTTTCCCAGTGAAGGCAAGCTAACTGATAGATTGATCTAACTTTTCCACGTGATACACAACCTAGGCAAATCGATTCATAAAAGATTGTAGGCTCGCTTTATTTCCTTGTACCAGGTAGAGCAACGCATTTGTTTTGATAGTGTTTCTCTTTGAAAACCAAATGTGCGGCTTATCGATTAATTGAGCCAATGTCTCTATGAAAAATACGGTTCTAACTTGGAGAACCACATTCACCGAAACCCGTGATAAACTCCATGTAGCGTCAAAAAGTGTTGATGTGAGCGTCGGGCTTTGTCGAACCATCGAAGGTCGGGATGCTCGGTGTCCAGTGTTTGGGCGGCATATGGAGGTGCTGAGTATTTCTCACGAGAATGATTTTTTGGGTTTATAATGGACACCCAATCGACTTGGAGAATATCCTCATATACGCGCGGGGTCCTTCCACGCATATGGTCCCCTAGGCGTACATATCTCTCTATTCATCGACTCTCGCTCGTATGACTTTCATCATCTCAGGATGCTCGAGTGTAACACTTTTACTTCGGATGACAGTATCATCCGGTATATTCATAGTCAAGGGATCTTAAGGAAGATCTTGAGTAGGAGGCGCCTGTTGACTATGTAGTTGCTTTATAGCTTGGCATATCAAGCACTCAAACTATCGGGTTACTCTCGGATACATCGCTTTGTCTTCTACGACTAGATCGTTGGTAGATATCAACAACTCTCTCGATGGAGCGGGGTGTTGTTGCTCAACACTGGGGGAAATTCTTTGTCGTTTTCTTGGTAGCCTACATTCTTGGCTACCGAGAGCGTCTCCACCTCAACGTTTGGTTGGATTCCTGGTGGTTCCTCCATTCTTGCTTGTCTTGGTAAATCTCGCCTGGATCTACTTTTCAGGTGATATCTCAATAGCTTTGGAACTTTCGTTCGCATAGACGCCGACAACTGATATAGCATGAAACGCCCGATCATTACGAACACTCGAATAAATCTTCAAAACTTCTCTTGGAGGCTGCTTGAGTGAAGTTATCTCCTACTTGGTTGGGTGGCTTGAAACCATACAAGGATCAGGAACACATAGAGGGTTGCCTCTCGATGGAAATGTGACAGTCAAATCAATATTGGTTTCGAAGATCGATGAGAATACTAATGGACGAAGTTCGAATGTAAATATGAACAATTTAGTAATAAAGTTATACCTCTTTTCGGAAATGACATGGATATTTTTAAATAACCAAAGCCTAGTGTATCCTGATGGGGTATTGTAGTATTCTCCAAGGGAGTGCTCGAGAGTCAATGTTCCTTGAGAATTAAAGTCAAGTGAAGCACTTAGTCATTTTGACCCGACAGCCCTTCCTTGCATTAGTGTCCTCGATCGAGGTTATGCAGACTCCCAAGGGAAAGGGCGTTGACCGACATCCAAGTTGTAGTTAGGCCGACCCGCCAATTAAAATATGCTTGAGGCGAGATATATAAATTATAAATTAAATAAATAAAGTGGTACATACTTTTATCTAGTTACCTAATCTATGAACCATGGTTACTAATAAGTTAATATAAATACCCACATGTCCCCAAACCTGAACATAAGATAAACCCCTACTACTTCCACTACCTCGGTTTCTTTTAGCTCTTCGTCCTCCATATCTATCTTTTATTCTTGTAAGTAAAAATTATCATTGTTTTCATATAATCATTTACTTAATTTGTTTTGTATATTGCGATAGCCTTTTCGCTGCTTACATATTCTTATCAATATTTTAATGGTAATTCTTAATTCTTATTATAGTATTGGGGGTTTTAACAAGATGGTAAACTATAATTGTTCATATTCTTGTGACAAGATTCTATTTGGATAATTTAATTATTATTAATATTATTAATAAGGAAGAGGAAATGATTTTCTTCGTTTCTTGCATTTTTCTTTCATTTGGGTAATGATAGCAATCTTAGGTGTATAGTAATACTAGCTTTAGGTTGTTATTCTTGTTCTTGAGATTCAATTTTCAAGCTTATTACAATCTCAGGTAAGTTAGACAACAATACCCTTTTGTTTCACAAAGTAGCACAAATACCCCTCCACAGTGGTAGATTTGCAAATGCTTGCTACTTTTCAAAACACACGGGTATATTTTGCTATTAAGCCCAACACTGGGACCAATAGTGCAATGAAACTTGTTATTGCAATTAGAAATGAGCATTTGAAACTTCAATCTTTATATATATATATTTTAATTTAATCTTTATAAACTGTTTATATTTACCATTACATTGCAGTGAGTAATGGCATCAAACACATTATCATCATTAGCTTCTTTATCATCTTCAAGCTCATTTACTAGAAGAAAAACCATCACTCTTCAAAGACCACGTTCTTCACAAATTAAAGCCACAGCAAAAGATCTCTATTTCAACAAGGATGGTTCCGCAATTAAGAAACTACAAGTATATATCTCCATTACTTCTTCATAATTAAATCATATCTAACACACAATAACATCTCATTTCATTAACAGATCGGTGTAAACAAAATTGCTGATTTAGTAGGTATCACTCTTGGTCCCAAGGGTAGAAATGTCGTATTAGAAAGTAAATACGGTGCTCCAAAAATCGTTAACGATGGTGTTACTGTAGCTAGAGAGGTACATAACTACATAACTAAATAACTAATTCAAATAATTAATACGTTTGTATACATATAGGTTGAGTTAGAGGACCCAGTTGAAAATATTGGGGCAAAATTAGTAAGACAAGCCGCTTCAAAAACTAATGACTTAGCTGGCGATGGAACAACTACTTCAGTTGTACTTGCACAAGGTCTTATTACAGAAGGTGTTAAGGTTGTAGCAGCTGGTGCAAATCCTGTTTTAATCACACGTGGAATTGAAAAAACAGCTAAAGCTTTAGTTAATGAACTTAAATTAATGTCAAAAGAAGTTGAAGATAATGAACTTGCTGACGTGGCAGCAGTTAGTGCGGGTAATAATTATGAAGTAGGTAATATGATAGCTGAAGCTATGACTAAAGTAGGTCGTAAAGGTGTTGTAACACTTGAAGAAGGTAAAAGTGCTGAAAATAGTTTACGTGTAGTTGAAGGCATGCAATTTGATCGTGGTTATATTTCTCCTTATTTTGTTACGGATAGTGAGAAAATGATTGTTGAATACGAGAATTGCAAGGTAATATCACTTAATTAGGTTTAATGTAATGTAATGTAATGTATTGTTTTTGTTTTTGTAGTTATTGTTAGTTGATAAAAAAGTTACGAATGCTCGTGATTTAATTGCGGTATTGGAAGATACTATAAAAGGTGGTTATCCTATTTTGATAATAGCGGAAGATATTGAACAAGAGGCTTTAGCGACATTAGTTGTGAATAGACTTAGAGGTGCTTTGAAAGTTGCGGCTCTTAAAGCTCCTGGTTTTGGTGAAAGAAAAAGTCAATATCTTGATGATATTGCTATTTTAACTGGAGGTAATTTGATACTGTATTTATTTATATTTTTTTTTTTTTTTATATTAGTAATAAGCTTACCAACTTATGTATTACTTATGTATTACTTATGTACAGCGACTGTGATTAGAGATGAACTTGGAATAAGTTTAGATACAGCTGATAGTTCAGTTTTGGGTTTAGCCGCTAAAGTTGTGTTGACTAAAGATACCACGACTATAGTTGGTGATGGAAGTACTCAAGAAGCGATAAATAAACATGTTAAGCAAATTACTAATATGTTAGAAGTAAGTGTGTTTATGTGTGTGTGTTTTTGTGTGTGTATATGTGTGTGATTTTTGATAGAGTATATTGAATAGGTGACAGAACAGGAATATGAGAAGGAAAAACTGAATGAAAGAATTGCTAAACTATCAGGTGGTGTTGCGGTAATTCAGGTATGTTTGAGGTACAAAATATAAATGCAATATTGAATTGATTTTTAAGAATTAAATTATGAAATTTGAAGGTTGGAGCTGAAACTGAAACGGAGTTAAAAGAGAAGAAACTTAGAGTAGAAGATGCACTTAATGCTACAAAGGTTTGATTTAATTTAATTTAATTTAATTTAATAAGATTTAATATTTTATATACAAATTTAGGCAGCTGTAGAGGAAGGTATTGTGGTAGGAGGAGGTTGTACTTTATTAAGACTTGCAGCGAAAGTTGATGCTATTAAAGCTACACTTGAGAATAATGAAGAAAAGGTATTTTTTTTTAAAAATATTTTATTTAGTGAAATTGTTTATTAAAGAGTTTTAAATTTAGGTTGGAGCGGAAATAGTGAAGAAAGCTTTGAGTTATCCGTTGAAATTAATTGCGGAAAATGCTGGTGTTAATGGAAGTGTTGTTGCTGAAAAGGTTTTGTATTTTTTTAAGGGAATGAATTAAATAAAATTAAATATTGTAATGCTTATGTGTTATATGATTGTTAGGTGCTTGCTAATGATAACCCGAAATATGGATATAATGCTGCGACTGATGAATATGAAGATTTAATGGCGGCTGGGATAATTGATCCTACTAAGGTAAAATTGTTTTTAGTTTATGGTAGTTTGTGTTTAGTAATTTTTTTAATAAATTATAAGAACTAAAAAATTAGTTGTTATATTTACTAAAATTCAGGTTGTGAGATGTTGCCTAGAACATGCAGCATCAGTGGCGAGGACATTTTTGATGTCAGATTGTGTAGTTGTTGAAATTAAGGAGCCTCAACAATCTGCACCTGCTGGAAATCCTATGGATAATTCAGGTATTTTTACAAATATGTGAATATAAATTTAACTTATACTTTATGAATTGAAATTGTGCTAATTTTTGCTTGTGTTTTTCTGCTTTTAGGGTATGGTTATTAGTGAAAGGAATTGTTGGATATGGTCAGGATTCTCATTGTTGAGGGGCTCACATTGTGACTGTTCCTAATTTTTGTGATTCTGTTTAAGGTTGTGATAACAGAGAATGAAATATTTAGGGGGATTAGCTTGTCAGGATATGGGGAGTATTAATTGACATTTTAATGTAATGATTGAATTGCTAATTGAGGTATTTATGATCTGACGTTTTCTGGATTGACCAAAAGGTTGATAGTATGTTGCATATACATAACTAAACTTGACAAGCCAAAAAAGAAAAAGAAAGGGTTTTAGATATTGAACTGCTGCTATCCAAATTTAGAACGTTGAGAATTAATGGATTTTATTATGCATCAGAGCTTTGCTATGTTCAAGGTTAAGTCTAATAATAGCCTCCTAATGGTCATAATGGTCATAATGGTCTTTAATGCTAAAACCGATCCTATAAAGCTCCAAGGGATGCTCAAGGTCACCCGTTAGAGTGTGCATGAGGTTGTAATAAGAACTATCGTTACCTCTTTAAATCTATGCATCCCGAAAATAAATGATCACTGGATCATCTATAAGATTATGATTGAGTTTCGTGCTTGAGTTTAGCGCATATTGTGTAATAAATCTTTCTAGGCTAAAAACCTTAAGTCAAAATGAAGACACTATTTCCGACTCCAGCTTGAAACGAGGTTTAACCTTAAGTCAAACAAAGTTGGATTTCATGCTAAGTAATATACCTAGATTTTTTAACTAGGTATTAAGTCATAATGAGTTTGGAGAGGGGGAGAGATATAATGATCCAGTGGGAATAATGAGCCTAGAAGGGGGGCGTAATAAGCTCGATGGGGTTGACCTTGGATATAGGGCTCGGAAGTCCTTTATATAGATTATGTTGTATTTTTTGAAGATTAAACCAAAAATATAGACCGTTTCATTATTCTAATTATGGTTAATAGGATCATATATGATGAACTATTTAGGTCAAGAAACATGTAAGTTTAAAGGCCCGTTCAAATCAAAGAGCATGTAGGTTTAAATGGCCATTTAGGCCAATGAGCATGTAGGATGAAAGGCCCGTTCAAGTAATGGAGCATGTAGGTTGTGAGGCCTATTCAACTCAAGGAGCATGTAGGCTCGAAATCCTATTAAGGTCAAGGAACACGTAGGATGAGATGCATGTTCAAGTCAAGTAGCATGATAGTTGTGAGGCCCATTCAACTCGAGGAGTATATAAGCTCAGATTCACGTCGACTCAAAGATCATGTAGGCTTAGAGGCGCATTCAAATCAAGAACCATGTAGGTTGGAAACACGTTCAACTCAAGGAGCACGTAGGCTCAAGACGAGTTCAACTCCTAGTACTGTGGAGTCCATCCTAAGTCGTAATGAATGTGAGAGGTATAATGACCCCGATGGGGATATAATGAGACTAAGAGATGCATATGATAAGTCTAAGTGAGGCATAATGAGCCTGGTGGGGGGGGGGGGGGGGGGGGGGTTGGGCAAAATAGGTCTAAGGCATAATAAGCCCAAGTGAAGTAAATCGAGGCGAACATGGCATATAATGGGCCCAAGAGAGGCATTGTGAGCCCAGTAGGGGTGTAATGGGTCTCAGAGAGACCAAATGATTCCAAGGAAGCGTAACAGGCATTATATATATATATATATATATATATATATATATATATATATATATATATATATATATATGTGTGTGTGTGTGTCTGTGTCTGTGTGTCTGTGTTATACACCCCAGAGTTGTAATAATTTGAGACACGTATAATATAATTTTTATTTCCCTTGACCTCTAGGTCAATGTGTTCGAGATTCCAAGGAAAGAAACATTGCCCATGCCTCGCGGGGAATTCTGCATTCCTTGTTTTATATTTCGTAAAATTGTAGCTTCTTATGGAGTTGATTGTAACCCTCAATAGGATAAAACACCTCCTTGCTCATATATTAGCTATCATAGATATACTACGTTGGTGTGATAAATAATTTTTCCTAAAGTCAAAATTAACCAAAACCTCATTTAAATCTATTAGAAAGGACTTAGGTACTTGTAAAGTTAATTCATAACACAATTTTTAAACTGAAATTTGTGTAGACTAGAAGCGGGAACAAGTATTTTATAAATTTTATTGACGATTGCACAAGGCACTGTCGATATACTTGCTTCAATGTAAGGATGATGCCTTAAAGAATTTAAACAATACAAGATTGAAGTTGAGAATTAACTAAATAAAAAATAGGAATTTTAAAACGAATATGAAGGAGAATATGTGTCTCCTTTTGAGGAGTTTTGCATTGAACACAGAATCGTCTAAAACACCACGACTCCCTATTCACCTCAATAAAACAACTTTGTCGACCAAAATAAATGCGTGTTGAAGGAAATGATGAATGTGTTTTTT